>CAVLGL010000093.1:32024774-34863107 GCA_963668995.1 Parnassius mnemosyne | reverse complement strand
AACAACTTTCTAGAAAATATTCAATGTTTGTCAATTAACAAATTTAAAAAAAATAATTAAAGAAGAATTGTATAAGAAGGGTGATTTTAATTCTGTTATTATTCATATACATAATTGTATAAAATTATAGTAAATTTTTGTTTAAAAACAATATTGCGTTCTTGCTGGTTTTTGCCAAGACAGAGGTATTTTCTGAACCACTGGTAAAAAAAATATTTAAAAAGAAGTATTTTTCGCAAGTATTATGTAAAACAATCTACTTTGACTAAAAATATTCTACTCACTACCATTATAGCACCACAATTGTTCGCACAAACATACAACCTTATCCGGCTTAATCTACCCATACCAAATACCTTATCTACATAGTTAAAACAAGGTCGCTTCCCGCCGTCTGTACGCTTATTTTAAGCTACGGAACGAATTTTTATGCAATTTTTATCAAAAGACATAATAATTTAAGGGAAAAGATTATATGTATAAAATATGCATATTATAAATTATATGATTATTCTATCCGTGTGTATTTAACTGAAGTTCTCCTAAACGGCTGGACCGATTTTGATGGAATTTTGTGTGTGTGATTAAGTTGATTAGAAAATGGGTAATGTGGCCTATAGACATCTATATTTATCCTAGAATAAAAATCGAAAATGCAGCGGCATCGTAACCCCTAAATACGAAGATGACATGCTTTGTTAATTTTAAAAAGGATCTCCAAGACTCGTTACTCACTATACAAATCACAGAAGCGTTATGTTGTTATTTCATGATGGTGTTCATTGTGCGCGTGATCCTTCCCCGGCCTAGCCGACTCATTCGTACTGAAGCCATAGTACATTGCAATGAGAAGCTATTACGTAAATTACATATTATTATATTTAGATGTTTTGTATTATTCTCACTTCAAAAGATAAAATTTAAGTGTTAATTTGTAATATCGAAATATCTGGCTTCTATTCGGCTAAGGGTTTATCCGCATGCCACTAAGACAAGAAAAACCATTTTACAAAATCTGTCTGTCCGTCTGTTTGTCTTTTTGGGATATTCTTCGGAATGGCTTCAGATTATAATGAAACCTTACGAAAAGATAGAGAGTAATTTCAGATGTGATCTAGGCTATATTTTATCCGAAAAAGTAAGTAATATGGTCTATAACTGTACTGGTTCTCTTTCAAACCAGAAGCGAACAATGGACGCAAATACGGTAAATTTTAAAAGGCATCCATATGGAAAATATCTCTATTCATACTAGAAATATATTCGACAGTATTTTTATGTGTTATCTCAGAACTTATTTCTAAGTAAACCGATATTGATGATTTTTATTAGATAGCTGGTGCTTCTCATGAGGTCCCATATAAATTTGATCAAGATCTGACCAGTAGTTTTTGAGTTATCTTTAATAATGCGTATTTAATTGACTTCAACTACATTGACGATGTTTTCATTTTATTTAAATTGGAGTCTGTTATACAACATTTTTCATTTTACCACTTGTTCCTAATGCAATAAAACTAATACTAAATTAATACGAAAGTTAATAGTGGCCTGTACTAACATTAAGCTCTGTTTTATTTTATTACTTATAGTCACCTCTGGCTTGTCGTAAATTCGGACGTAAGCCACATGAAGACCCTTTCAGCTTAATGTGAATATAGTTTTAATGCATGATATAAATAAGACAATTACGCTTTGTTTACGAAATATTAAATCAAGTAACTGAAAATTGCATTGCATAAAATCGGCAATAAGTACTATTATTAAGTATCTTATGCTTTAAAAAGTGCCCTTTTGTTTGTATTCTACGAGGACGTTTAATGGACCGACTCGACCGGGAAAGGACCACGCTCTCACAGAATAACAGCATCAACTAGCAGCTTAATGCTATGTTGTTATAATATGGTGAGTGTAGATGACCGGAGGTCATTTTTACTGGTACCTAACGAAATTATTCTATCTTAGTCCCCAGGGGTGGCAACGCATCTATACATTGATTTTTAATGAAGGTTAGACTGATGTAGATGTCTACGGTCTACACTTACTTTCAGGTGGACTATTTGGTGTACTCGTTGGTCCCTCCTATACTATAAAAACCTGCTATTTTACGTTGAGTTTCATTAAAAGAATTAAGATTTGTATCAAAACCAATAAAACCCTAAACTATAGCCCCTTGGTCATCAAACAAGTCAGTAATTAAATGAAGAATGCTAAACAATAGCTAAAAACTTGAGAATATATCCTGTACATTTAAATCAATACATAAAATTAATCAGCAAAGAGAGCTGTCTGCACTTTGATTTTTGAAAAATTGTGTCGTGGTATGAATGTGGACTTACGAAACGAAATAGTGTGATAGGTTCTCTCTCACGACCGCCAGATTACTCGATAGTTGTAATAATTACGCATTTCCTCTAAATATGAATAGTAATTTTAACATTGGCTCTTTCTTACCAGGATGAAGGGCATTTCCAAAGCAGTGGTAATCATACTCGTAAAATAATGACTTTCAATATTTTATCATATCTATTTATAAATATTCTCTTCAGATGTGTATCTTTGATGATTTTACCCTCCTGATTTTAGCAAACAGCAACAGTTTCCGAATAATTGTAACTTATCAACTAATCAAGAGATATGGTATGTACATGAAGATACCGAAGATGACAGACGCAGTCTTATTTATTTCTTCATCCGTTACCATTACCGCTACAGCCGATCAAAGTCCACTGCTGAATATAGGCCTTCCCCAAAGATTACCTCTTATGGGGAATTTTGCCATAGTTGCCACGCTTGGCAGACGGGTGGGCAACCGCAGTTTTTTTTACAATTTTGAGTTATTGTCAGAAGAATGTTGTTATGCTACTAATCTACTGTTTCAGTTTTCCATTGTCACCTTTTAACACCTACGGTTGTTCATGTATAAATTATCTCATTTAAACTTAATTTATACGCTGTAAAATAATTTGATATTTTATATATATGAAGTATACAAAATAAAGAAACCAGAGTAGATATTAAAGTTAAATTCAGTTTAAATAAAATCGAATTTCTTAAACTAACACCGATCTTGATATGGCTACTGTAATTAAAATTACGTAGACTCCTAATTAGATGTCACATGGAAACTGTCTCAAATGATCTATCTGTACTGTGCATGGAACAAATTTTACTCCACATCTAAGTGTTTACATCAAATGACTTTTCGTATCACAAAGCAAATAACAAAACCATATTCCGGTACGTTAAACTGCTTTCGAATAACTTTTTTAATGTACAAAACACAAATGTAGCATTCTTAATCAGCCTTTTACATTATGCAATTTCCAAAATCTATTAAAGTATTGAATATATAGGGTTTATTAGCAATAACCGGCGAAATTTGCAGAGAAGGTTTTTTTTTTTTATAGAAGAGGGGCAAACAAGCATGCGGCTCACCTAATGGTAAGTGACTACCGCCGCACATGAACAACCGCAACACCAGGGGTATTGCAGATGCGTTGCCGGCCTTTTAGAAAGGTGTAAGCTCTTTTCTTGAAGGTTCCTAAGTCCTATCGGTCCGGAAAATTCGCTGGTGGTAATTGATTCCACAAGAAAGTTGTGCGAGGGAGAAAACTTCTTCTAAATCGCACAGTGGTGGACCGCCAATCATCCAGATGGTATGGATGGTAACGCGAGTTTTGTCGCGATGTGCGATGGTGAAATTCAGCGGCTGGAATTAGTCCGAACAATTCCTCAGAGCACTCCCCGTGATAGATGCGATAAAATACGCAAAGAGATGCAACATCTCTTCGCAGTGCCAGTGTATCAAGCCGATCAGAAAGAACTCGGTCGTCGACGATTCGAACCGCTCTGCGCTGGATGCGGTCAAGTGGAAGGAGCTGGCACTGGGGTGCCCCGGCCCAGAGATGAGAACAGTATTCCAGGTGGGGCCGAACTTGAGCTTTGTAAAGTTGCAAGCGATGTGCCGGCATGAAATACTGTCTCGCTCTGCTGAACACGCCAAGCTTTTTAGAGGCCAATTTGGCCTTCCCTTTCAAGTGACCACGAAACTGCACACTATTCGATATGTCGACGCCAAGGATTCCGATACTAGCTGAGGCAGCAAGGGGAGTGCTTTGAAACTGAGGAGATACGACAAAGGGGTTATTTTTAGCGGTAAACGCGCAAACTTGTGTCTTCTGGGGATTGAACTGGATTAGATTTAGTCGGCCCCAATCCGAGACTTTGTTAAGCAAAGACTCTACTTCAGACACAAGTTTGTCCCGGTACTCAGCGACGTTTTCCCAAGAAATATTGGCACGGCCGGTAAATAAGGCATCACTAGTGCTGTCGTCGGCATAGTAATGAATGCTACCAGTTAGTAACATATCATTGATATTGTGACGCCTCATAATTATTATTAATAAATAATAATTAAATTCATTATACAGACATTTAAAAATGTCATAGAAATTATAATTTAAACAATTAAATGCAAATAATAAGCATAAAGTTCAAAAATATCCATTTGGAATATTGAATATTATAATATTAGTAAACGCATAAAATGTCTCTAAAAATCTCTAAATTTATTAAAAAACCTACTTAAAATGTTCAAAATGTATCAAATCATATAAATACAAGGCGATTATATTGCAATAACAAAGATAAATAACATTTGAAATATAATAGGAAAAATGGATCAAAATTTTTTTAGTTGATGAACGTGTTCTTGTAATGTTCCCTTATATTGGGGCGTTGCCGGAGACACATACCCAAGGTTGTACATATATATGGGTTGGTCGGCTGACCGACTGCTAGTACTAAGGTTGCACAATGACTAGTCCTATATTAGGGACTATATGGTCTAACGAACCAAAGCATTAATATAGAAGGTCTCTATGATGCATAAGCATTATGATAGCAGAGTTATGACTTGAAGTTCCATATGAATAAGACATACAATAGTATGGTCTATGAAATAAAGCAAATATGTAGAAGGTCTCAAATATGTAAAAGCATTATATTGAAAGAAATGGGACTTGAAAAGGATTGTTATAGTGGCATGTAGGTTGCTTCGCAGCCTCTGAGATCGAGGTAAACTTGGACTCACTAACCGATGTGTCCTAGACATATCATCTTAGTGCCAGTGGTAAGCGGGTTTGTTGTAGCAATACGACTTGCCCGTGGACATCGCACACCCTACCATTTGTGGGCGGCGTCTTAGCGCATAGCGTTATGATACGTCGGCTATCTTTCGGATTAGGGTGAGTGTGTTTGTCTGGTAAATGATATCTGGGATCCGCGTAGGCGAAGTAACCAGTTGTGTTAGACCATATGCCAAAGCAAAGTCGTAGACAGATCTACCCGCATGATCGGTTAAACGAGAACCAAGCCATTCAGCGTGGTGGGCGTTGAAATCACCGAGTATCACGATCTCTGCGGATGGGACCTGTTGTAGCACGGAGTCTGCAGCCATTTGGACGTGGTCGATGAGTCGGTCTGTGTCGGTGTGTGTTACCGCTATGGGACCTGTTCTTGTCTTCGCGCAGCCATAGGATGGACAGGTCCGTACCTTCAAGGCTGCCGAGGCGTCGAAAACAGATGTCCTCTCTGACGTATACACAAACTCCAGCCCGGGGCACAAAGGAGTGTTCCAATTTGTATCCCGGGTAGGAGAGATATAAAGTATCAGCCGGAGAGGACACCTGAGTCTCGGTTAAAAAGAGCAAGGCCGGCTTCGCCGTCTCTAGATGTTAATGGACAGCGTTAAGGTTGGAATGAAGTCCCCTGATATTGTAAAAATTCACGGATAGCGTGACAGGGGTCGCCTTGGTTGTATTGCTCCGCTTGCCCCGAGCAGCATTAGTCGCGAGCGGAATTTTGCCCCCTCCAGTATACGCGGGGCAGCCTGATCACCCACGCTCAGGAATGAAGTAGTTTGGTCGTGGATGCTCAGCGAGGGATTCTCCAGGGGTGCTGGTACTCTCCTGAGGTAGTCTTTTATTTAATTTCACTACCATGTTGATAGGGGGGGGAGGGGACTTGGGCCTTGTCTCTACCAATAAATTTTTGGCATTGACTCTACCAATAAACTTAAAAAACTCCAAAAAGAATCGGATCGGAAAGTTGTCACATCTATCTTTAGCAACATATTTATGTAATGATTATCGTAAAATGAAACTAATATTGTGCCCATTCCATATAATGTCGCTGGTCTTTTTTATAGGGTAAGGGTGGCAAACGAGCACACCCTCCACCTGATAGTAAATAGTTGCTATGGCCCATAGACATCTACATTTATCTTCGAATAAGAATCAAAATGCGGATGCGTTGTCACGCCGGGAGGACTAAGATGGAATGCCTCGTTTCCAGTAAAAGGGGTCTCCGGTTCTGTACAATCACCATACGAAACACGGCAGTGTTAAGCTAATATTTTACGCTGGTATTCTGTGAGAGCGTGGTCCTTTCCCGGTCGAACCGATCCACTCGTGCTATTAACTGTACTGCTAATGCACAACAGCAGCATGGCTCTACCACGTATAAAGGTAAGTTCTATGCCTAATTATGCATTATATGCTATAATATTTCAATGTATGAGGCTTTAGGGTGGTCCAAGGGCCACACCAGCCCCAATTTAACCTGCTGTAGCTTATATTACCTGAAAGGTGCAATGTTATATTAGTAGCATCGGCATCCGATGAATATCATTCGGGCCGCTAGTTGAACGGTGCCGTTTAGTAAAAAGGCTAGGCTGTTAAATGAACGGCTAATTAAGCTAATTGGCTACGATATTTATACCGCTGTATGTCTAAAGTTATACCATATTTCTGTATTTTTCAATAGTAGACTAACTTTACCCATGGGAGTATATAAAGGAATGCTCTTACGCTACTACTGCGGGTCTGTAAGACCGGTAGAAATACTGACTGAGAGAATTAAAAGTACCAAAGCGGGAGAATTTTAAATGAAAAAATTAGAAAAGCGTCCAACCTCGAATATGTCTCCTCATGCACTGGCCGGGGAGGTCGTGGGTGCATGAACTGTTTAATTTTGTTTATTTAATAAGATAACAATATAAATTAATTTTTATTTACAACTTCTCAACATTACTTTAAAAATAATAAGCCTTTTCATTTGATATAACCTTTACACGGTTTCACAATGGAAACTCTGCAAGGTACATTCGTACATTTAGATTCGGTGTCATATTTATGATTATTTGTCGAGCCAGTTATAATGTTTCGCATTTCTATCTTCACATAACTCTTTTCCGTATGTTCAATTGTATTTAAAATGATTTTGTTTTTGCATGATAATTATAAGCAGATATAGAACATTTCAGCGGATTTACAGAGGTTCTCAAATATATAAATTACTACAAAATTAGACTTATACTTAGGACCTCGACTCAGAAGAACATAAAAGCGGCTATTAATTATTTACGTATTTTAAAGAATATAAAAAATACTATGGATGTGTGGTGGAATTTTTTGTTTTGTTTTATCCTTTAATGAAATTAGATAATAGAATGCGATGTGTTTATTCAAATGACGAAGTTTTCTGAAAAAAGGAAATATATTTTAATGCTAGCTAACTAACATAACACGTCCTGCCCGAAACATTCTGTATAAAGCGATGCAAAGTTTTATAAACTCTAAAGATCCTGCTCCTCAAGTTGCATAAAACTTTTAATAGATAGTTTGGAAATAGAGTGTAGAGCAACACGGGACCACTTATACAAATTAAATGTAATTATATGCAAAAGCTTTAAAGCTTTGCATATTTTAAATTTACTTAAAAAGCTCCATAATAACTGTATAAAATGTATATATACAAATGCAGTCGTCATGTCCTTCTCTTGCACAGACGGATTGGATCAAGTTTTGAAAGAGTATGATGATATAACGTTTCCCAGGCCGATACGGTAATTTATTCTTAGAACTTTCACTTAACTTCAACTTCTTAGAACTATCTGAATTTATCTCAGGTACAGATGTGAATGAGTGAATGAATGAGGATATCCGCAGTAGAACCAGAGTAACCGACATAGCCCAACGGATTAGTAAGCTGAAGTGGCAGTGGGCCGGCCATATAGCTCGAAGAACCGACAACCGATGAGGAAGAAAGGTTCTCGAGTGGCAGCCTCGTACCGGTAGGCGAAGTGTAGGGCGCCCCCCACGAGATGGAGTGACGACCTGGTAAGACATGCAGGAAGTCGATGGATGCAGGTGGCTCAGGACCGTGCTTTGTGGCATTCTTTGGGGGAGGCCTATGTTCAGCAGTGGACTTGTGAAGGGCTGTAATGATGATGATGATGATGATGACAGATGTGAATATATTTTAATAAGCAATTAAGCGTTATAACGACAACTTTATATTTTAACCCCTATTATAAGGAACTTAAGTCTCACAATATACATATGTATGAAAATGTAATGTATGTAGTATAATACAAATAACTTTGAGAAGAACAAAAAATATTAATTAAATATTAAAAGTAAATAAGCTTGTAATGCTAGTTACTAGACTCTCCCGAATTAGTAATTCAAATATGGGGCAATGTATTAACTTTTACAACAACTTTCTAGAAATATTCAATGTTTGTCAATTAACAAATTAAAAAAAAATCATTAAAGAAGAATTGTATAAGAAGGGTGATTTTAATTCTGTTATAATTCATATACATAATTGTATAAAATTATAGTAAATTTTCTCATTTTAGACTCATTCGTGCTGAAGCCATAGTACATTGCAATGAGAAGCTATTACGTAAATTATATATAATTACATTTAGATGTTTTGTATTATTCTCACTTCAAAATATAAAATTAAATACTATAATATAACCCATACCAAATACCTTATCTACATAGTTAAAACAAGGTCGCTTCCCGCCGTCTGTACGCTTATTTTAAGCTACGGAACGAATTTTTATGCAATTTTTATCAAAAGACATAATAATTTAAGGGAAAAGATTATATGTATAAAATATGCATATTATAAATTATATGATTATTCTATCCGTGTGTATTTAACTGAAGTTCTCCTAAACGGCTGGACCGATTTTGATGGAATTTTGTGTGTGTGATTAAGTTGATTAGAAAATGGGTAATGTGGCCTATAGACATCTATATTTATCCTAGAATAAAAATCGAAAATGCAGCGGCATCGTAACCCCTAAATACGAAGATGACATGCTTTGTTAATTTTAAAAAGGATCTCCAAGACTCGTTACTCACTATACAAATCACAGAAGCGTTATGTTGTTATTTCATGATGGTGTTCATTGTGCGCGTGATCCTTCCCCGGCCTAGCCGACTCATTCGTACTGAAGCCATAGTACATTGCAATGAGAAGCTATTACGTAAATTACATATTATTATATTTAGATGTTTTGTATTATTCTCACTTCAAAAGATAAAATTTAAGTGTTAATTTGTAATATCGAAATATCTGGCTTCTATTCGGCTAAGGGTTTATCCGCATGCCACTAAGACAAGAAAAACCATTTTACAAAATCTGTCTGTCCGTCTGTTTGTCTTTTCGGGATATTCTTCGGAATGGCTTCGGATTGTAATGAAACTTTACGAAAAGATAGAGAGTAATTTCAGATGTGATCTAGGCTATATTTTATCCGAAAAAGTAAGTAATATGTTCTATAACTGTACTGGTTCTCTTTCAAACCAGAAGCGAACAATGGACGCAAATACGGTAAATTTTAAAAGGCATCCATATGGAAAATATCTTTATTCATACTAGAAATATATTCGACAGTATTTTTATGTGTTAACTCAGAACTTATTTCTGAGTAAACCGATATTGATGATAAATTTTTATTAGATAGCCGGTGTTTCTCATGTGGTCCCATATAAATTTGATCAAGATCTGACCAGTAGTTTTTGAGTTATCTTTAATAATGCGTATTTAATTGAGACTTCAACTATATTGATGATGTTTTCATTTTATTTATATTGGAGTCTGTTATACAACATTTTTCATTTTACCACTTGTTCCTAATGCAATAAAACTAGTACTAAATTAATACGAAAGTTAATAGTGGCCTGTATTAACATTAAGCTCTGCTTTATTTTATTACTTCTAGTCACCGCTGTTTTGTCATAAATTCGAACGTAAGCCACATGAAGACCCTTTCAGCTTAATGTGAATATAGTTTTAATGCATGATATAAATAAGACAATTACGCTTTGTTTACGAAATATTAAATGAAGAAACTGAAAATTGCATTGTTACATTAAAATCTGCAATAAGTACATCATCGTCATTATCTTATGCTATAAAAAGTGCCCTTTTGTTTGTATTCTACGAGGACGTTTAATGGATCGACTCGACCGGGAAAGGACCACGCTCTCACAGAATAACAGCGTCAACTAGCAGCTTAATGCTGTGTTGTTATAATATGGTGAGTGTAGATGACCGGAAGTCATTTTTACTGGTACCTAGCGAAATAATTTTATCTTAGTCCTCAGGGGTGACAACGCATCTACACATTGATTTTTAATGAAAGATAGACTGATGTAGATGTCTACAGGTCACAGCATCCATTTACTTTCAGGTGGACTATTTGGTGGACTCGTTGGTCCCCCCTATACTATAAAATACGTTGATTTTCATTAAAAGAATTAAGATTTGTATCAAAACCAATAAAACCCTAAACTATAGCCCCTAGGTCATCAAACAAGTCAGTAATTAAATGAAGAATGTTAAACGATAGCTAAAAACTTGAGAATATATCCTGTACATTTAAATCAATACATTAAATTAATCAGCAAAGAGAGCTGTCTGCACTTTGATTTTTGAAAAATATTGTTGTGGTATGGAGGGACTTACGGAACGAAATTTTATGAATAGGTTCTCTCTCACGACCGCCAGATTACTCGATAGTTGTAATAATTACGCATTTCCTCTAAATATGAATAGTAATTTTACCATTGGCTCTTTCTTACCAGGATGAAGGGCATTTCCAAAGCAGTGGTAAACATACTCGTAAGATAATGATTTTCAATATTTTATCATATCTATTTAAATATATTCTATACCATTGTATTCTATTCAGATGTGTATCTTTGATGATTTTACCCTCCTGATTTTAGCAAACAGCAACAGATTCCGAATAATTGTAAGTTATCAAGTAATCAAGAGATATGGTATGTACATGAAGAAACCGAAGTATGACAGACGCAGTTTTATTTATTTCTTCATCCGTTACCATTACCGCTACAGCCTATCGAAGTCCACTGCTGAGTATAGGCCTTCCCCAAAGATTGCCTCTTAGGGGGAATTTCGACACAGTTGCCACGCTTAGCTAACTGGTTGGCAACCGCAGTTTTTTTTTTATAATTTTGAGTTATTGTCAGAAGAATGTTGTTATGCTACCAATCTCCTGTTTGAGTTTCTTTTTGTCACCTTTTAACACCTATGTACAAATTATCTCTTTTAAACTTAATTTATACGCTATTAAATAATTTGATATTTTACATATATGAAATATACAAAATAAAGAAAGCAGAGTAGATATTAAAGTTAAATTCAGTTTAAATAAAATCGAATTTCATAAACTAAGACCGATCTTGTTATAGCTTTTGTAACGAAAACTACTTAGACTCCTAATAAGATGTTGAATGAAAACTTTGTCTCAAATGATCTATCTCTCCTGTGCGTGTAACAAATTTTACTTCACATCTAAGTATTTACATCAAATGACTTTTCGTATCACAAAGCAAATAACAAAACCATATTCCTCTTTGTCTCCTGCGAACGTGAATAACTTTGGGATTATTTATGACATATCATAATATGAACCGAGCAAGGAAAGTCACTCAGCAGTTTTATTTCTTTGTAAGTGTATACAAGAAAGAATCGTAATAAATTTATGTATCGAATTAGAAAACCTGCTCAGTTGAATTTTGTTCAAAGGAAAAACATTTTTTTTCACTCTCAATTAAGGGATATCGCACATTGTAAGTGTGTTTTTGCATTGGCCGATTTCAATAAAGATCGTCACCGACGTACCCCACAGACACTGATATTATTTAGAACCTTTTCATTCAGCAACACAGTACTGATATCGTGGCGATCGTACAGATCTTTTACGATTTGCAAACTAACGCAGTCAAAGGTCTCCGATCATACCTAGTCTGATGTTTAATTTATTCACAAAAATACTTTTGCATTATACTGATGCGTCACATTGCGAAAATTTTGGAAGATTTTGAAGACGGCCCAACCTGTCAGTTGATGACGGTCAGTTGATGACGTTATGTTTTCAAGTCGACAACACGTTAAATAATTGGAGATTTTCATCACCATTGAAGTACTTGTAACCTTGTTTCCACTAATAGTTCATATTGTGCAGATATTAAATACACAAAATCGTACGTTCACCAATTGTATCAAAATCCACTCGACACAATTATTCAAACGATAACACAGGAGAAGCAATACAACCGTGGTCAATTTCCGGCCAAGTTATCACACGCTTTGCATTAAGGTTATCAACCCCAGTTTTTTTTTTATTTTTTCTCTGTTATCAGGATGACGCTGCTGCCCATCTCATGTTTAAGTTTCCTTCTACCGCCACTTACGATCCTCACGTCAGGTGACTGAGTAGTTCCCGTCTGGGACTTACTATATTAGCATATTGGTTGAAGGACCTCAGGTGTATTCCAAGCTCAAATCCTGGAACCCATCAAAGTGCTGATGGGAACTACTGTAGGGTTTTAGCCATAGAGAAGATAACCTAACACAATGCTTGGGCATGCCTCCGCGTCTCGAGAGCAAAGCAAGATTAATAGCACCGACTAAAACTATATAGTGTTCAGGTTCGTTGCATATCGATAGGGTCACGGGATGCTATCGCGCCTAGCCCAGCAGTGTCGACTGCCAAGCATGGTAAATAACTATGGTAAATATCCTATTTATATAAATCATGTATATACATAGTAATAGTAGCAAATAAAGCATGTATTTGCATAGTAATAGTAGCAATCTAGATGTTACTTAATTGTAGCTTACAAACGCGAACACCAAGATGCTATATACTAATGTCGGCTGCCTCGTTTAGTTTAGTGGTCATAAACACGCTTGTTGTACACGTCATTACTCTCCGGATTCAAGTCTCGGGTCGGGCAAAACAAATATGTCACTTTTAGTAGCAGCCAAGAGTTAAGTTGGCGACGTTTCACCCCCGTGCCGCGGAAAGCACGTAAAGTCATTTGTCCTGCGCCTGATCTCTCTATGGTGGTGTCCGTTTGATGTCCAATTGGACTATGAGACTATGAAAGTAAGGGAATGGAGAGTTCACCTGTGCTTGCGCATACACTCGGGCAATATGTTCCTTCATCATCATTACAACCCTTCACAAATCCACCGCTGAACATGTTACTCCCCCAATGAATGCCATAAAGCACGGCCCTTATCCATCTGCATCCATCGACTTCCTGCATATCTTACCACTATAATCCTGTCTTGCGCAAATGGCAGGCCCCAGTTGATATTGGGCTGCAGTGGCCGAAATTCGGTCTGAAGAACATTATTATTAGATGAGAATCAGGAAATGGGCAGCAGCGTCTTCCTAATAACGACTAAAAATATTAAACTGCGGTTGCCAACCGGCTTGTCAAGTGTGGTATCTATGGAAAATATCTAGGACATAATATATGGGGGAGGCCTATGTTAAGCAGTGGACTTAATAGGAGGAACATGTTCATTAAAAATAAACCTTAGTAATAGCAAGACTTTAAATGAACGGGCAATGGATAGGTTGTATACAGTATATTCGTTAAAAGTCGGATGTTTAAAAACTTGTTTGTGAAGAATACAACGACGTTTACGTGGGCCTGACTGACTGTTCAGACTAAACTGTTAAAATGTACGGGTACGTACATTTTAATTACTTTAGATATTCTAAAAAAAGTAAATAGAGTAACCTATTAACTGTGCAGGAGTTATGTTATTGTGGATGGTAATATAAGGGGCATTCAGTCGTCCGTTATACATATAACACCTAAAGTAATATTCAATGACACGGTGGACAGGACATGACAAAATACTAATGTACTATTATATTAGTCACATTGTCTATTTTATAAATAGTTTAATCGCAAAGCTGACTATAAATGTATTTTAGTATCAAATTCTCAGAATAGCCAGAGAACTGAATAATAATCAAAATGCGGCGGCGTCATGGCGATCAGATTTCAAAGTTTTGCATATCAAAGTGCTTTATCCAATGTTTTACTGATTATTGTTTGGAGACAAAAAAGTTTTTGTTATAAATAGTTTATTAAGAATTTTTAATCAGTTTCTCCTTATACCCCGGCTTCGCCTGAGTGGCATCTATTATTGTGGTATTAATTTAATTTAAGATAATCATTAAATACTAAATGGTCTTTATAATATTTTCGATTTCTCGACAAAAATTCTCCAGGTAAAATATAGCCTAGATCACTCCTGGCATTACTCTCCATCAACTGACGACTTCCTGGCGCAGTAGCTTAGCAATGAGTTGCAGCGCTGGGGGGCGCGGGTTCGAATCCCGCACGGAACAAGTATTTGTATAGCCTATAAATAATTGTTCCGAGTATGAATGTTTGTCTTTATGCAATTTATTGCTAGGTCATTATTTAAAATGTACATTTTTTTAAATTTATTAAGCATAATTATGTTACATTATCCAGTACAATACTAGCATATAAACCTCTGGGGGTTTATCTACACACACTAGAGAGTCGTCTTATAAAAACAAAGATGTATTAATATTAAATCACAATAATCCAGTATGAAGTACGAGTACTTACTACAATAAGTATGGTTGATTTATCAAATATGATTTAAGTTTACTTTTAAACAGTTTTGATTTACCGTATGTGTTTTGTAATTCTAGTGGCAAGGCATTAATAAAAGTAGGTACAAGATGGGCCAACTTTCTTGCTCCATAGAAATTTTTAGTTTTGGGAAGTACATACATGTTGGATTTATAAGCTACATTTCGTAGATTTACAGGTCGTTTTCTAAGAACTAGGTATTCTGAATTATTTACTTCAGTCAGTATATTAAATTTAACTTTATCGAAAACATTTATGACTTTGCAATACTTAAAAAGACCCCGGTCATAATCTATATACTTATTTTTAATGTGCTTAGGTACTATCAATCTAAGCATTTTGCGTTGTAGTGTGTAAATTTCATGTATGTACGTTACATAAGTTCTTCCATAACTGCTAAGTCCATAATTTATAACAGAATCTGCTAGAGCCGTGTAAAGTAATCTAAGTATTTTATATGGTAGCTTAAATTTTAAAACATAAAGTTTACTTAACACAGAGCGAAGTTTTGCACACACGTGATCTTTATGCGCTCTCCAGCAAAATCTTTCGTCAATAAGCAGACCAATATACATGTGATTTTGGGCATTTTCAATGGGTTGACAAGTACAGTGTTGAAACATTCCGTGGAGACATTCATGGCCATGGGAAATGATAGTCGGTGCAGTCGTAATTTTGTTGTGAGGTGAGTGTATATGAACAACACAACAACAACATAATAAAACATAATCATTATTCAATATATTTATGTCATAATTAGATTTCTAACATACTTAACTCTATTCTCAAATTCTATATCCACTAATGTTTTGTTTACGTTCTATTTTTTTTTTGTTATTTTTTATTTACTTTAAATGATTTCCAAAAATATTGTACTTCGTATGCCCACAGGGTAGGACATAGTTGAACTTGATTATATAACAATGTATCTAACATCTATGTAATACCTATGATCCACGAAATAAATGATTATGTATATGATTATGAATTTATGTACGTAAACTGCCTCCATGGTACAGGAGAAAATCCTAGTTCGGGGGTAACATATTTTACAAAAAAGAAGGCTCTAGAGCAGGGTGATGTAACTTTGTGCGAAATCGGAAAAATCTGCACACAATCGTGATTTTGTCAATGTTTGTGTTGAGAAACAAATATCGCTGTTTCTTTCCTTCATGTTCTTTAAGATTGCTATTTTAAAAATTTGATACAAAAATTCATATTATATCGGAAGAAACTAAAAATGTTAATTCTGTGTTAAACTTTTTTTGGTTTGCTCTTAAAGTATAATTACATACATATTACTTTGAGATTTGCACAATTAACTTACCTATTAATTGATTAAAATTTAATTATTAAATATTAGCAGAATTCTATCAAAAGAAGCTATGAATTAATAGAAGAAAAAAATGACATTTGCTTGTCAACGTTTTTCATATTAAAATATTTTCTGAAATTTATTCAAATTTATTTCATAGGTAGATAAATTATTGATTTTTGCATAAGTTCAGTTATTATGAGCTCAGAATACTTCATTTTCGTTTGTAGGCAAATACACAGTCATATTATCGTCGTGAATATACAGTAAAGATTTTTTTGTGAGATGTTAACTCTGTATAAGATATTGACTATAAATGAATTCATTATTTCAAAAGTTTATGCACGATCTGTTGTCATCGTCGAAAGTAAGTTGTTGTGCAAATAAAAATCACAAAATCTTCTGATTACTTTCTGCAGGTGTCCTATAATAGGAAAAGAAAAACTTATGACAATAATGGGGTATTGTTATAAACTAATTTGCTTAATTCCGCGTAAAGAAAGAAAATGACGTGTCCTGTCCAGTTTGAAGGGGACCCTCGCTCAATCGTGCGCACTATACTACTAAGTTTTAGCGGCCAGCCTCCGCCGAGTTTACTTCACCTGAGGATGCCTCATGTAGAGGCGAAACACGTATTTTCGAGAGTGGTGAATCGTGCCTAGTGTGGTGGTGCTGGGGATGGTAGTGCTGAGATTGACGGCGACGGGTATAGTGCGCGCCCATTGCCACTTTAGCTTACTAATCCGTTGAGCTATGTCGGTCACTCTGGTTCTACTGCGAATATCCTCATTTCTAAGTTTATCATGCAAACAAACTCCCAGCATAGCCCTCTCCATAGCTCGCTGAGCAATCTTGAGGGTCCTCATACGGTCAACAGTGAAGGACCACGTCTCAGATCCATCAGTCATGGCAACAAGCACTGGTTGTACAATCTCGTTTTCAGGTTTTGAGGTAAGTTTACCTGAAGAGATGTGTCGTAATTTCCCGAACGCTGCCCAGCCGAGTTGAATCCGTCGATTGATCTCTCGGTCGAAGTTGGACTTACCTAGTCGGACTATTTGTCCCAGGTAAACATACTCTTCAGGCTCAATAAAAGGCACTTATTTCAATATTACAGACAGATACTCCTATTTTATTTATATGTATAGATCTATAGATTTAATACCAGCTTTTGGTAAGCGAAAATGGGCGATCAGCGATTTAATCTATTGTGTAAGGTTTATCCAGTTTTTTTTTTAGATTTCTGATTAAAAATTTTACACAGCTATACATTGATTTTTCCTTTATTAGTATGAAATCATGAATTTGTTTATTTCGGACCAGCTTTATCAGTAATTGCAATTTATTGAAACTTATTCCATGTTAGTAAAACAACTAGTAAACATCAGAACAAAACGATAAAAAAAAAACTAAAGATCTCGAGTAACCGACGCTTTTGCGAATGGATTACGTCACACTGCTTTTATGCAATGCAGACGCACCCAGCGCTAAAGCATTTTTTTTTCTAGAGGATCAAAGCAAGCAAACGATCATGCGGCTTACCTGATTATAAGTGTCGACCGTCGCCCATGAACAACTGCAACACCAGTGTGTTGCAGTTGTTCACTGGGAATTGAAGGTGCGATGCCGGCCTTTTAAGAACGAGCAATATTGTTTCTTGAGGGCATCATCATTTCTAGTAGCTCCTGCTGGAGGGAAATCGATTCATAATGGAAGCGCCCCGCTTTCTAGTGATTACACAAAAACAGTTAGTGGGCGTCTCGGCAAACATTGTGAACTCCTAAAACGTGGCAGTCCTACCAGCACCCTGAACTCACTTATTTATACCGAACCCTTAGAGCGCTGTATGCTCTTAGCGTAAAGTTTACCCAAAAGCTGTACGTAAAAAAAAGCGCTAGCTTTTAAAATAGCGCTTTTTATTAAAGCTTTTAATAAAAAGCGCTATTTTTACTGCATTACTATAACGTGTGCAACCTCCGATCTAACATATTGCAGCGAACACCCCAGCCACAATATGTTCTCTTTCTCTATCCAAATATTTATTTGGAAAATACTTTCTAATTAATAAAAATATTTATATGCACATGAAGTAATTAAGAAGAAAGAAGTAATCTATCACAAAGTAATTCTTGTGAAATATAACACTACATTTCACTCTTGAAATTTAAACTTAATGTGGCAAGGCCGTCTAGCTACAGGATATGGAAGTGAGCTACCGTTTTTTAAATTATGGAGCGAAGATTACTAAAGTGGGAACAGTTATAAAACAAACAACTTACATTCAACCTTGAAGATTTCTCATATCTTTTTTATATACTATGTATGTATGAAAGTTAAAAGTCAGAGCAGCCTGGAGTGAGTGCTTTGAGAGACGATGATCACTGTATTTTCAATTACAAAGTTTCATGTTTAAATATAGACGCAATTTTTTGAAACGGAGACTTAAGACGTCTGAATGGAATGAACTAGTAACTCCAAAAAAGAGGACAGACGTAGTGAGATAAGTTTGGATTGTTATTAGAAAATCAAAAACTGAACAAACTAGCAAGTTATTACTTTTATTATATCTTTTCAAAATAGTTTCCAGTTACATCAATACATCGCTGCATCTGATGGAACCACTGAGAAAAGCACTTTACCCACTCGTCCTTAGGGGTCTCTTCGACGGCATTTTGAAACACAGCCACTTCTTCCTCGGCGTCCATAAAACGTTTTCCTCGAAGCTTTTCTTTTATTTTCCTAAATAAATAAAAATCGCAAGGTACCAGGTCGTGGCTGTAAGGCGGGTGACCCAGTAATTCCACGTCTGACGTCGCCAAGTACCTAGTCGATTATTTGCTTGGCGGTGTGCGACGAGGTGTTGTCGTAGTGAAGGAAGATCCTACTGCCAGGTTGGAGTTATTTATTATTTTAATATCCTGTGCTATGGCACTGTCATAGAGTTTTGGTGGTGGTATAATATTATCAGCACACACTGACTCTGAAAAACCTGGCATTGAACGCTGACACTCACATTGATATTTAACTAAGGAGTCAAACCGCTCCTCATTATATTTACAAGTCTTTACCAGATTATCCATAGCCAATATGTGTTCTTTTATTTCATTTTGGGCTAATTTATATTTATTGTATACAGTTTGAAGGGAGTTAATAAGTGATAATATTTCTGATTTAAGGCACTCTACTTCAGTCTCATAACATTTTTTTTATGTTATCCACCTCAATTGAATACAACTTAAGTTCACATAACAATGCTTGCTTTTCTTTACATATATTAACATAATTTTTGGTATTAATCTTATTTCTTATTAACTTTTGTACTTTACTTATGTATTTATTAACTTTTATATACTTCTTCAATTTGGTTTTATTGCAATTAATCCTTACTGTGTTTCCTGAAGTGGAAGAGTCGTCACCAGTCAAGTCTATTGTTGCAGATTGCTGTAACACTCTTGAAGTATCACATTGCACAAGCTCAGAGAACAGGCTTTGAGTCTGGGAGGCTTTAAGGTTTTTATATATATATATATATATGTTTTATATTTCACCCTTTTACAAATAACTCCTCAAGAAAAATCTTTTACTTCTTTGCTAAGTTAGAAAGTTATAGGATAAACGAAACTCATGTGTATTTGTAGCAAGGTAGAAGCTGTGATATTTTTATTTTATGTAAATGTCCAAATAGGTATTTGCTAGCCTTAACTTTTGGATGCACATTTTGCCATAGGCGAAATCAGTCCAAAGCTTGGCTGATACTTAATATTGCTATTTGGCCTTTGAAAATGGTTACTGTTATGAATGTCATGATTGCAGTTTAGGTCCGAAGATAGTGTGATATAATTAATTTTCACTGGATATTTTAAGCTTTTTATAAATGTATCCTAGGATAAAATATCTAATAGGTAAGATTTGGTACTACCTAATCAAAGACATCAACTGACAAATTCATCTCGCGATGCCTTTATTGAATTTAACTTTTCAATGAATACCATGGTCTATTAAAACTATGATAATTTTGGACATGAAATACACAACTAGCAAGTGTTCCAATTGAGAAATTATGACATAATATATCTGGTCCCATTTATTTAGGAATTATTATATGTTTAACCAATACGTGTTGTGGTTTAGGGGTCATCTGCTTCTTCAATGTTGGCGGCTGTGATTAGATGTAGAATGAAAATGATCGAAAAGTCTAGTCACAATACTATGAAGGGCTATGCTCGTATTTCACAGTTTTCTGCTTAATTGAATCTCCGTTACTAACCTCCGTATCAGATTATATTCGCAGTATAAATCCGATGTAATCAAACATCGCTTATTAATAATTCTTTTAGGATTTGTATCAATTGAGCGGTCAAATACCGTTATTCGTCACTACAACGGTAGAGTCGACAACGCTTCCTCGGTAAAAGAGTTGAATGAGATCTTAACGGGTACGTACCAAGCTCCATAAAAGTTTTTTAAATCAAGGTTGTATATGTCAAACGTTCTTGAATTGATTTAGATAAAGGAACATTTGTTATTTACTTTAATATTTTATTTTTTCTACGTGGTAGAGTCATGCTGCAGCTATATTAGTAGTATTGTTGTTGTAGGGGAAGGACCACGCTCTCACGGAATACCAACGTGAAATAGCAGCTTAACACTGCTGTGTTTCGTATGGTAAGTGTAGAGAACCGGAAGCCCTTTTTACTGGAAAAGAAGCATTCCATCTTAGTCCTCACGGGTGAAAACGCATCTGCATTTTGATTCGCAAACGAGGATAGATGTAGATGTCTATGGGTTACAGCAACCACTTACCATCAGGTGGACTGTGTGCACGTTTATCACCCTATCCTAAAAAAAATATCTTTGTAAGCTTTGCATCTAATGAAATTATAGTACAAAATATAACAAGTTAAGTCTGTGTTTAATATCATTGAGCTATTATGTACAATAGTTAATATCATCTTATTAAAGGTAATTTATTAATTGACAAGTTACCGTTACAGCCTTTTAAAGTCCAATGCTGAACCTAGGCCTCCCCCTTAGATTGCCTCATAGGGGATATTTGCCATAGGCAAGCGGGTTGGCAACGGCAGATTTTTTATTTTTAATCGTTATTAGGGCAACGCTGCTGCCCATCTGCTGATTTGTTTTCCTCTGTCGCCTCTTACAACACCCACGGGATGATATGGGATAGTGGACATTCTTACACCGTCACTACACGCACTATTCGGACTTGCCAAGCCCTTAGATTGCCTGATAGGGGGGATATTTGCCATAGGCAAGCGGGTTGGCAACGGCAGATTTTTTATTTTTAATCGTTATTAGGGCGACGCTGCTGCCCATCTGCTGATTTGTTTTTCTCTGTCGCCTCTTACAACACCCACGGGATGATATGGGATAGTGGACATTCTTACACCGTCACTACACGCACTATTCGGACTTGCCAAGCCCTTAAATTGCCTGATAGGGGGGATATTTGCCATAGGCAAGCGGGTTGGCAACGGCAGATTTTTTATTTTTAATCGTTATTAGGGCGACGCTGCTGCCCATCTGCTGATTTGTTTTTCTCTGTCGCCTCTTACAACACCCACGGGATGATATGGGATAGTGGACATTCTTACACCGTCACTACACGCACTATTCGGACTTGCCAAGCCCTTAAATTGCCTGATAGGGGGGATATTTGCCATAGGCAAGCGGGTTGGCAACGGCAGATTTTTTATTTTTAATCGTTATTAGGGCGACGCTGCTGCCCATCTGCTGATTTGTTTTTCTCTGTCGCCTCTTACAACACCCACGGGATGATATGGGATAGTGGACATTCTTACACCGTCACTACACGCACTATTCGGACTTGCCAAGCCCTTAGATTGCCTGATAGGGGGGATATTTGCCATAGGCAAGCGGGTTGGCAACGGCAGATTTTTTATTTTTAATCGTTATTAGGGCGACGCTGCTGCCCATCTGCTGATTTGTTTTTCTCTGTCGCCTCTTACAACACCCACGGGATGATATGGGATAGTGGACATTCTTACACCGTCACTACACGCACTATTCGGACTTGCCAAGTTATATATTCAATGAGGAGGCCTGACTTATGAAAGGCTGTAATGAAGTTATAAATTCAATATCTCAAACTTTATAGACACTGAATGTCGATAGATTATAGTTTTCAGATTATCCATTGTATACGTTAATGATCTACCTTGATGCCACATTCCAAGTTTCTATGTAGCTAGGTTAGCCTTGTGTGCTCTAGGTTTTTGATGAGTGAGTCAGTGAATAAGTGTAAGCACTTTTAAAACTTTAATAACTCAAGAAGTCTATACTAGGTTTGCTCATTAAATTTCCAGTCTAGGATTTCAATATTAAATGTGTGATTACAATCACAAGTGCGTAGGTCTAAAAGTTTTTGAATTATGTAGGGTCGCCATTAGCTCGAAATGGTTCGTATAATTATACGTAGGACTGACGGTGCGCCATTTTCTTTTTCGATCTTGACTAACTGCGGCCAGACACACGGCCGCGAATCAGCAAAGTTTTTTTTATAGGATAAGGGTGACAAGCGAGCACACAGTTTACCTGATGGTAAGTGACTGCTGTGGCCCATAGACATCCACGTCTATCCTCGTTTGCGAATCAAAATGCAGGTACGTTGTCAGCCATGAGGACTAAGATGGAATGCCTCCTTTAAACACTGTTAAAGTTAAGAGCCAGATAACACTATTATGGTTAGCAAAATAAGTATCATTTAAAGAACTATGCTGATGTACAAGAAGCACGAATAACTTTATTAAAACACTAGCTGTTCCCCGCGACTTCGCTCGTGTGTTAGGGTTTTTATGTTTTTGCGCGAAACCCTAATTCTTTTTCTAAAATAATAGTAGCCTAAGTTACTCCTTCTGAACTCAGCTATCTGCCAGTATAAGTCCCGTCAAAATCGGTCCAGCCGTTTCGTAGATTAGCCGGAACAAACAATCAGACAGACAAAAAATTTAAAAATTGTATTTTAGTTATAAATACCGTATTTACTTTCATATACATTTAGTAAAAAAACTGTAATTTTGCCATTACAAACAGACACTTCAATTTTTTTTTATTTGTATTGATGTATAGATAACATCGCATAACCACAGAATAAATAAAAGTACAAGAAGCATAACATAATTTGTATAATGATCTCATTGTAATATATTATTAAGACTCCAAAAAAAAAAAAAACAACCGATAACAAAAAATTTTCTACGAGTACGTGTTAAATTTATTGCTTTCTAGGTGGACCATGGATTCATAAAAGAATATTAATAAATATAATATAGATGTCTGTGGAGTGGACTGACCTGTATCACGTATTAAGGAAAAAAAACTTAGAATGTTGTCTAAATTATTAAAAATTTAATTCTCATTTTTCCACTCTTGAGTTTTTCTATCAAATTTAAATGTAGATCATTATGTGCATTCCATTTTATATATAAAACGTTAGAAATAGATATGTAAAATGTTATCATGATTTTGTTTAGTAAATCTAAAACTTGTTTTTGGTCCGTGGATTACATAGTCTGTTTAACCACCACACTTACCGTGTTATGAAACTTCTATTATTTTCTCATTTAACGTGAGAAGCTTAGCAGAAGAGATATTAAAGTCATGAAACGATATGTGTAGTACCTAAGCGAATTACGCTATATTACTTATTATTTTAGCTCATTTGAGGAATTCCTTATATTTTTGCTAATGGATTTAAAGATAATGTGCTATCAGATTAACCGTCAGTATAGTGATACTCGTATTTGTGAAGTTTTCCAGCAAAAAGATAACGTCAACTCGTTTTCTGCGGACTTCCGAAAAGTAGGCGGTACTCAATTCGACTGTATGTTTTTTTTATGTGTATTACCTCATAAAGTTTTACTGGGTGAACCGATTTCGATGATTATTTTTTTATGTGAAAGCTGATACTTCTCGTGTGGTCCCATATGAATTGATCAAGGTCAGACCAATAGATTTTGAGTTATTTTTAATAACTTATATTGAAGTCGGCTGTACAAAATTTTAAATTTTAAATTATCTTTTATAAATTACTGTACATACTTACACATTATAACAGACGGTATTTTTTTAAAACATAAAAACAAAAGTGTATAACCCTCAGGTGTGTTGCTAGTGATGACGTGATGTATAGATCTGAACCGCAGTCCTTCATCGATGGTCACATGAGGAAGCTCGAGATCGTTCAGGGAGCTACTAAGCAAAGGGCTATGCTAGGAGTTTTATGCGTGACAGACTTCGTAATGAGTTGTAGGACGAAATTTAAATTTCGTCCTACTGCTCGATAACGAGGGAAGATATATAATGATGAACTAGGGATTGCTAATGTATTAGAGATACTCTGAGAACCCTCTCCATAGCTCGCTGACTGACTTTAAGTAGTGTCTTAATACGGCCAGCACTGTAGAACCACGTCTCAGATTCATCACGGGAACCTTAATAGATTTTATACTTTGCTTTTGCTATTCCAGACAAATTGTAGAAGTATTTCGTGTTAATTTTTTATTATTTGAGTGATATAATTTAAATAGTAGTAGCTTTATTACATTTCAAAAGGTAACTTTTCGAGTAAATGAGCCTTTTGTATACAGTCGTAGAAATAAGAAAAGATAAACTTTTTGTTTGTGTGATTTGAATACTAAGTAAAAGTCTGATTTCTTTGAATTACTAGTATCTTAGGTACTTTCAGGCTCTTTCCAGACATCTTATCAGCACGTTACTGATTCTTTATGTAAAAATAAAATAAAAAAGGAAACCTTTACACGTAATGATGTCACCATTCTTACACGTACCTTGGTATTGCATATTATGTAGTCGCTGAGTCTGTCCACAATTATGACTATACACTAGAGTATGTGAGATAATTGGAGGCAATATCTGCCATATAGTTTTACTATTGGAAGAAGTCTTTCAATAACAGCATTCATAGGCATTCATCATATTTAATCAGAACTCGGATTGTCATTTATCCTTTGTCGAGATTGTTGAGTACGGATCAATGTAACTAATACTCCCAACTCATGTGATTAATAAGGGTACTATGACAAAACTTCGGTATGATTGCATCTTTGAAAGATCTAAAAATAAATTGAATGATGACGAAATTCTAAGGTTGACGATGAAGAGTACTATTATGGTTACGTTCCGTTATCGTTATGGTACTTTTCTTGTAAGATAGACAAAAGAGTGGGATTGTGGGCTTTTTACTTTTGAATGAGATGTAAAGTTGTAAAAAATATAAAAAGAATGTGTTGGTTTTATATTTTTTACGTATATCAAAGGCACACATGGAATAGTAATTAATAATAGGGTATTACACCCATTTTCAAAAAGTATTTTAGATTTCACTATAATTTTATATAAATTTTTTAAAACCAAATAATGCCATTAAAATTACTTTTAATCTATTGTTTTAAATTTTCGCGCGAAGACGCAAGCCGCCATGCTGTTCAGCTCGTGACCTTACTACGCTTGTAAATAAAACGATTTTGCAATGGAATAGGATATTTCTGGATGTTAAATAATGATTTATCATCTTTTTCATTAGTGTGTTGTGCCTGAATGCAAAAATACGAGCATATGAACGCCGGTAAAGTTATGGATTCAAGTGCCAACTGATTAAAATATGAGATACATTTGGTTAAAAGTTAAAACTAGACGAGAACCAAAGACAGTGTCTACAAAAACTAGACTATACTCCTATGAAGATAACTTTCTAAGTATGAGTTATATTTAACTGTCGTTTACACAAAACAAAACATCACGAGGTCATAGGTATTGCAAGTCAAATTTTGTAATAGATTACGTTATATTACAATGATTGCTAATGATTTCAAATGTCATAAAGATTATTGCATATTTTATCTAGAAAATGACATGGAGAATTACTTCGTGAATTAGATTACCATCATCATCATCATCATCATCATTACAGTCCTTCACAAGTCCACTGCTGAACATAGCTCTCCCCAAGGAATGCCACAAAACACGGTCCTGAGCATCTTGCATCCATCGACTTCCTGCATATCTTATCAGGTCGTCACTCCATCTAGTGGGAGGTCACCCTACACTTCGTCCGCTGGTACGAGGCCGCCACTCGAGAATCTTTTTCCCCCATCGGTTGTCGGTTCTTCGAGCTATATGGCCGGCCCATTGTTACTTCAGCTTACTAATCCGTTTGGCTATGTCGGTAACTCTAGTTCTACTGCGGATATACTCATTTCTAAGTATATCACGCAGAGAAACTCCGAGCATAGCTCTCTCCATAGCTAGCTGAGCGACCTTGAGCTTCCTCATCCGGACAGCAGTGAAGGACTATGTCTCAGTTCCATAGGTTATCAATGGCAACATATACTGGTTGTACAGTCTCGTTTTCAAGTTTTGAGGTAAACTTGACGAGAAGATGTCCGTCGATTGACCTCTCGGTCGAAGTTGGACTTACCTAGTCGGACTATTTGTCCCAGGTAAACATACTCATCAACAACTTCGAGCTTAGTGCTCCCAACAACTACCGACATAGGTGTGACATGGATATTAAACATAATCTTTGTTTTGTCCATGTTCATCTTAAGACCTATCCGTTGGGAGACACTATTGAGGTCATTGAGTATAGTTCTTAGGTCCTCCAGCGATTCTGCCATAAGGACTGTAGGTGTGCTGCGCACACACATGTATAATTAGTAATGTTATACCTTGCTACCATATATATGTATACTTAATAATATTGTACCTCTCTACTTAGTACTAAGATTTTCATTCAGTCAGAGAGTAGCTAGTTGTCCGTCAACTGTATTACACGCTCCTCTACAATAAATATGTCATAAAGTTATGCAATCTTTCATTATGGTCACCCGTAGAGACGCATATGGAGTCAGCTCCTAAAGGACTATATCGTTGGCAAATCGAAGGTGAGTTATGTGATCGCCATTGATGTTAATACTGTATCCTTTCCAGTCCAATAGCTTGAAAACATCTTCCAATGCAGCGGTGAAGAGTTTCGGGGATATAACGTCACCCTGTCTTTCACCTCACTGCAGTTGGATAGGTTTCGTACTCTGATTCTGCACTCGGATAGCCATCGTAGCCCTACTATACAAACTCTTCAGCACTTCGATATATCGACAGTCAACTTGGCACCGCTGAAGGGACTGTAGCACCGCCCAAATTTCAACGGTCCACATACGCAAGGCAAAGTGGCAGATTGAACTCTTTTGTCTACTGTAAAATTTGCCGAAGGATGTGTATGTGGTCTATGGTACTAATGCGTTTTCGGAAACCGGCTTGTTCGGGAGGCTGGAAATTGTCGAGCCTGCGTGCGAGACGATTCGTAATGACGGAAATCGGTCTATAGTTCTTGTAGAAAGCGTTATCGCCTTTCTTGGAGAACAACACCACCGCACTTCTGCTACACGCCTCCGGAGTTGTACCACCATAGAGGACGGAATTGAAGAGCTTCTGAAGGAGTTCAAGTACTGGTTTTCCACCCGCTTTCAGAAGCTCCGCTCTTATTCAATCCTCGCCCGGGGACTTGCCGTTTTTAAAGTGCTAGAGAGCCATTCAAATCTCGCTCAGATTGACGTCCGGAATATCTTCGGAATAGTGTCGGATAAGACTCGCTCTTGGATCGTTACTCACACTTGCGTGTGGCTCCAACGATGATGTGTACAGCTGCCCATAGAACCTCTCAATCTCACTCAAAATCTCAGTCGTCCCGGAAACGATGCTGCCACACTTGGTCTTCAGCATTGACAGTTTGCTCTTTCTGGCAGACAGATCTCTGGCAAAGACTTCTGAGCTTTGATTCCGCTCGATCGCTTATTCAATACAAGCCGTATTTAAGTTACGTAAGTCCCGCCGCATACATTTTAAGATCTGTTTGTTCAATTGCCTGTATGTTGTCAAATCTTTTAAAAACTACAGCTTCATTTCCTGTCTAACAGCCATGAGATTAAGAGAGTGATCGGAGAGTTTTTGTGTTCTTCTGCGGCGGGTCTTACAGAACTTAGCTCCGACCGCATGGACAGTTTCCACGAGATTGTTATTCATATCATACACTGCATTACGATCTTTTAGGCACTTGTAGCTCAACCTAAAAGGTTTCGGGACTTTGGACTAAAGCGTGAGGGGAACGGAGCGTTGACTTCATTAGACGAGACCTCTCCAACTAAACGTTTAGGTTCAGTGTGCCTCTAACCATTCGGTGATTGCTACTAGTTTTCACCCTACACCTTACCCTCGCGATCACTGAGACATCACTGAACAGTTATGGTCTGGTCGTCATAATGAAGTCAATCTCATTTTTTGTCAAACCGTCGGGACTCGACCAGGTCCACTTCCTGTGGGGCTGCTTCTGGAAGAAAGAGTTCATAATAAGGAGTTCCTCTTTCTTTATTAAGTCAGCCAGCTGCTGGCTCCTTGGGTTCCGTTGCCCTATTCCGGATTTCCCTACTTTTAACTCACCGTTCTCTCTTGTACCTAGTTTTGGCTAGATTTGAATTGAAGTCTCCTATTAACACCGTATAGTGGGTTTGGGAGGAATGAAAGGCTCTAGAGATATCCTCATACATTTTCTCCTCTTCCTCATCGGTGTGTACGAGTTTGGTACGTAAACCTCTATGACCTTTAGCGAATACCGTTTGGTGATTCTGATTATAAAGTACGCAACCGTCGTTGACACACTCCCAATCTTTACGACGTCGTTAACGAGACACTTGTAAACGATAAATACGACACCTCCTTGGGACAGATGGTCGCTTTCCCGGTGATAGAAAAAGTTGCCCAATTCGAGGATTACCATGTCCTCCCCCTCTCTTTGGACCTCGGATAGTCCTATGATATTCCAGCGCAACTTGTCTCTCTTCTTACAGCTCCAGTATCTTCTCGTCAGTCCTCAGGATGCGTGCGTTATATGTTGCCAGGTCGAGTTGTTTTAGTTGGCAACCGAATCTCCACCGGAGAGTCTTACCACCCCCTGCCCCGCCGTTACCATGGTCGCCACCATAGCCAGGAATAGCGGGGCCGCCGGGGACTGGGGGCCGTCTTTTCGTTACTTTATTTATTGGGGGGTATATTAAAAATAAATAAATAAAAATAAATATATTTTGGTAATATATTTTTTATTGCCATATCAGTCCAATTACCACTATGTCTGGCGTATGTAGACTATGAGAAAGCCTTTGATTCCGTCGAAATTTGGGCGGTGCTGCAGTTCCTTCAGCGGTGCCATGTAGACTGTCGGTATATCGAAGTGCTGAAGTGCTTGTACAGTAGGGCTACGATGGCTATCCGAGTACAAAACCAGAGTACGAAACCTATCCAATTGCAGAGAGCTGTAAGACATGGTGAAGTTATATCCCCGAAACTCTTCACCGCTGCATTGGAAGACGTTTTCAAGCTTCTGGACTGGAAAGGATACGGTATTAACATCAATGGCGAGTATATCACTCACCTTCTATTTGCCGACGATATAGTCCTTATGGCAGAATCGCTGGAGGACCCAAGCACTATGCTCAATGACCTCAATAGTGTTTCTAAACGTATAAGTCTTAAGATGAACAAAACAAAGATCATCTTTAATATCCATGTCACACCTATGCCGGTAGTTGTTAGGAGCACTTAGCTTGAAGTTGTTAACGAGTATGTTAACAACTCCTGTTACCTGGGACAAATAGTCCGACTAGGTAAGTCCGACTACGTAATTCTTGTCGAGTTTACCTCAAAACTTGAAAACGAGACTGTACAACCAGTATATGTTGCCATTGATAACCTATGGAATTGAGACGTAGTCCTTCACTGCTGGCCGGATAAGGAAGCTCAAGGTCGCTCAGCGAGCTATGGAGAAGACTATGCTCGGAGTTTCTCTGCATGATAAACTTAGAAATGAGGATATCCGCAGTAGAACCAGAGTGACCGACATAGCCCAACGGATTAGTAAGCTGAAGTGGCAATGGGCCGGCCATCTAGCTCGAAAAACTGACAACCGATGGGGAAAAAAGGTTCTAGAGTGCCGGCCACGTGCCGGCGGACGAAGTATAGGGCTTCCCCCTATTAGATGGAGTGACAACCTGTAAAGATATGCAGGAAGTCGATGGATGCAGGTGGCTCAGGACCGTGCTTTGTTGCATTCCTTGGGGGAGGCCTATCTTCAGCAATGTACTTTTGAAGGGCTATAAATATGATGATGATAATGATGATATTGCTATAGTAGCCACGCTTGGTGAGCGGGTTGGCATCCGCAGTTTTTTTATTGTGATATTGCTATTATCAGGAAGATGCTGCTGCCCACCTCCTGCCTGTTTTCCACTGTCGCATCTTACGAGACCCACGGGAAGATACGAGGTAGTGGATATTCTTAACCGCCACTACACGGCATTGTGAATTAGAATTACATGTGATTTGCATCATCTTGAGCTGCACATAGCCTATAGCGTCATCCCCGTAAGATTCCCTTCCGGACCTGAAAACAAAAATTAGGTTATGTGAAATTATATTTATAGCTAAACATAACAGCTATATAATCATTATCAAAAACACTCTGACCTGGTATTGTGATATTGAATAAACATAAGTTGTTAATAGGTACTTACATTGATATTTTAACATTGATTGCATGCAAAAAATTTTGCTACCACCGTGCTACCAATGTCCTTGGTAGATTAGTACTTTCTGCTTTTACGAATCCGTCTTCCATGATGCCGTTTAAATAAAATACGGAATATTAGTCAAGAACCGTGATGATAACTTGAAAATGTTCGAAATAATACACAGCAAAGTAGCTTGCTTACTACTATGGAAATGACGTCACGACGGAAACTAATATGACGGAGATCGTTTTGGACATTTGAGGCACACATTAAAAAATATTCTTAAATAATAAATTATAAAATTTTTAATGCATTTTTAATGAAATAAAATCAACATTTCTCGTTTACTTTTTACAAAACCTATCATAAATAAGTATTTTTTTATCTATTTTTTAAATGGTGCAATATACCCTATTAAAGTGCAACCCCATTATAAAGTTTTGAGTAAATGATAGATATGAATAAAGCATTCAGTTCAATATTTCAAATTCAAATTGATGCAGAGACCATTTCGGTATTTGTACAATAGCACACAAATGTCAAATCAATATCTGAGCCGTTTTTTGGGAATCAGATCTCATACGTTTACAGTCTAAATTTAGCCTACGATGTGATTTTTCTTTAACTCCAAATAACTCGGTATTAACTCATATTCATTATACGTATAGTTAATTACAATTACAGTTATATAGTGCAAATATAGCGATAACCGTCAGAGTATCGGTATTATTAATATATACATTCGTTGAGAATTCTTACGCAGACAGATCTCTGCTCGTCTAGCAGAAAATTACCAATAAATAAACCCTCTTTACCCAAAGAGTAAATAATAACTACTTCTTAATGCTATCTTCCTCCTTCAACACAATATATTTAAATCCTTTAATTGATAAATCCTTCCATTATATAAACGTGTAAGGAACCAACATTAAACCTTTTTGGTACATTGCTGGTCTTTGGAGGTAAATTAGGCAATGTATTGTCTACCTTAGTTTTCTCAGCTTGCTATAATAATAGGAACACCAAGTTATTTTGGCCTAGTTAAACCTAAAGCCTGTAAAAATATAATATTAATATTTAGATAAGTAATAAGGTACACATTGCTAATACTCCAGTGCTGCCACTTAACTAATTTATAAAGAATACTGCGGTAGCAGTTACTAAATAACAGGAATGATACACTATCCATTGTTCATACTCTAGTGCTGCCACTTTAATACTTTATAGTAGGTAGTGCGTAAGGAGTTGCTAATCAACAGGAGTGTTACACTACTCTCACCATAGGAAACCCAACAGCATTGACCTGCTATTTCAAATTGGTAGTATTCAGTAAGAGTGGTGGTCTATCCCAAGTCGAGACAACCCATTCGTGGTACAACTACAATATACCTGCAGCATGGATCTACCACATAAAAGCTACATTACTCTACGGTTCTGGTTCTCTACACTTACCACACGAAACACAGCAGCATTAAGCTGCTATTTCACGCCGGTATTCTGTTAGAGCATGGTCCTAAGTCGGTCGAGCCGACCCATGCGTATTGCAACTAAAATATAGCTGCAGTATGGATCTATCACATAAAAGCTCCATGGCTCTACAACCTAAATAAATTATTAGCTTTTATCGCAGAATTGCTCGCGTAGACTTCTTCGCTTTAAAATAGAACATCTTTTCACCAACATTTACTTAGACATTTCATAAGCCGTAAGGAAAAATGATGAACATGTTTCCGAAAATGAAATGCTTTATAATTCCACTTCCTGAATCCGGTATAATGCGTGTATCACATGATTGGTACAATAAATACTAATAAAGCCCTCCTGAATACCGAGAATCTTAAATTTCAAGAAAAATCTAATAATGTTTTTCAATTATTAATGTCTAAAAAATAAAGACTTTAAAACCCTAAATTAAGATCGTTATGCGCATACCAAGCAAAAAATCTAAACATTAGTCTTAGTCGTCCGGGATGACAGTGCATTCTGCATTTTGATTCTTATTAGGATATAGATGAGGATAGATATAGATGTCTTTAGGCGCTGCATTTACTTACAATCAGGTGATTTATTATCGATATTTGGTGTCGACAAAGTTATTGGTGTAGTTTGTAATTCAATTAATTTAAAAGAAAATTCGTAACGTCATTTGATACTGAATTTAAAATTTTGCAAGTTTTAATAGTTCATAAATTACACTTAAAGCAATGCTATTTACAAGCTTAAACCCGTTTAGATCTCGACTCTTACAGCGGCGAAGTCAACAACCTTGATAGCCGTTTGTATCGGACTTGGCTCCTTTTCGCATAAATTATTTTGGTGGGATCATATTTAACTGAGATAATTGTGGCACTGCAGAAGTGCCACTTCTAATGTATGTTTTCTCATAAAAGTTTTCTTGCAAAAGTCTAAGTTACATAAAAGGGATTACTCATCTAGATTTAAAAATTGAATAAAAGAAACTCAGTAAGTCAAAGGCTAAAAAGTTCTCTGAAAGGATTTACGAACAACGAGCAGCATAATCGGCTTTGTAACTATTATGTTGAACACTTTTAATTATTTCTAACTTTGTAAAATTTTAGCGTAACTTGTTCCGTTTGCGTTTATTATTTTTGGTTGTATGAGTTATATTTTAAGCATTGCTTGGCTTGGAAACTATGCGTGCTTAAATTATTGCCTATTTAATATTTTAATCCAATAAAATATTACAGAAATATCAAAAATATTCATTATGTATCTTTTTCAAACAAAAGTTCCAATACTTACTTAAGTAATCGTCTACTTCAGTAGCCCCAAGTCTTATATCTATAAGCTTTAGTGACTGTAGCACCAAACATTTAACACGTTTAACGCTGTTCCCCATCGCCAGTCTAGATATTTTACGTGTGAAATAAACGGCATTTTTTACTTACCGTGACTTTTCGGAAGCCTATATATTATAATTTTGGACACCTGCACGGGACGAAATGCGGTATTGGATTCTTTTTACGCAGCTACTTACAGGAATAAAAATAAATATACAAAGTCTGTTGTTTGTTAATTATGTATGGTCATTTGACAACTTTCATAAAGTAGCATTTCAATATATTTTCCACCGTAAAATACTACAGATTGCAAACATTTTAACACAGGTTACAAATTAATTGAAGTAGCATGAATGATATGAAATTATGTCAGGCGGAAAATTTTCAGGGAAATAGTGTGCCTATATAATATTAACAGGAATACGAGTACGAGAATCCACAGAGTTAATTTATAGTAAGTAGCTGATATGCTTTGGCACAGTCGTCGTAACCTTCAAAAGATTGTTGATGTGAAATAATACGTGTCATAATCTGTTTTGCATAACAAGTAGTAAACATATAAATAGGACTTAATTATTTTGCCTCATTTCAGTAGGATAGTAGGCCTGTAGTTTTAGTCGCGAAGATAAGTTTACCAGATTTTGAGGTGGGCCTTGTAAGAGATTTTTCTAATGTTCCCGAAGAGCTCCAGAAATCAGGCATTTATTAAAGATCATAGTTTACATAATTTTATATACGTTACGGCCCGCAGCTGCCCCTCCAAAGATCGCCTTGGCTGGGGCCCTTAGCAGCCTGCTCACCGGGCAGACGCGGGTCGGGCCCAAATGACCTTATGGAAGAATATCCTATCATACTAAACTGTAGGGAGAAGGCTATAAAAATATAGTACGTACCTGTATTCGAATCTAAGGCCGCCGCAAGGCTCGGTCAGGCCGTAGGTGGGTGTAAGATACATGAAAAGTAGTGTTTAGTGATGTGTATGTGTCTGAGACCTGGACCAGCTGAGGTGACCGGCAGCGGCCGATTTCCAGGCTGCCCTACAATGCTGCATCAATCCAGTAGGCTTACCTGCTGGACCATTTCTTTCTTCATGTCACAATTTCAGTCTATTAACTTCATTGTACATTTCACTAACTTAAAACCGCCTAATTCCACATTCATCGTAGAATCTAACACGTGACACCCGACACAGTAACGGACAGTAGTTTAAAGTTCAACATTCAATATTCCGGATTCATTTAGCACCAAATGACGAATAGTAAACTAACGCGATCTCTTGGTAAGTCACACGGTTTAGCGTTAAAAACACAAATAAATTCCTTCGTTTGAAACCCAATACTACGCCGCGATAAGAATTCAAAATACGCCTCGTTGACACGTAAAACTAACAAAATACAAAAAAGGGCACTTAACGCGACGGCCCAATTACTTTCAAAGAAGTTACTTTAATCAGTTAAACACAATACAAGCCTCTTGTCAAGAACTTAAACCCTAGACAACCTAAAACGAGGCGGTTTTCACGAAACACAATTACGTAGCGAAGTCGCGCGCACAATTTCCAAAATTCTAGACCTTAATCCAAAAAAAACCGGTGTCGCAAAACCTTAGCGGCGGACATCGAAAGACACCAATTAACTGCCCAGCCGCCGTCGAGCTACTATTCTCTCGCCCACGAGCGTCACACGCTGGGAAGCTACCTACCGCTGCCCCCTCCCCGCGATGCGCGTGACACCTGGTACCATCGGGCGATTCAGTCGAACGTGATTGGATGTCGTAAAAATTACCTTTTTTGGGCCTAAACAATATACATTAAGTAATAAGGGTTCAAGAGTGGTTTTTGAAAATACGTTAATTAAAGATGCAAGTAACCAGTCGAGTATATAAGGTAAATAGACATCTAAGTAGTCGAGTAAATATGCAAGTTTTAGGAAAACATATTGAAATGCAAGTTTTTATACGTGGTAGAGCCATGCTGCAGCTATATTAAAAGTATAGTTGTAGTACGAATGGGTCGGCTCGACTGGGGAAGGACCACGATCTCACAGAATACCAGTGTAAAACAGCAGCTTAATGCTGCTGTGTTTCGTATGGTCAGTGTAGAGAACCGGAGACCCTCTTTACTGGAAAAGAAGCATTCTATCTTAGTCCTCACGGCTGACAACGCATCTGCATTTTAATTCGCAAACGAAAATAGATGTATATGAGCCACAGCAACCACTTACCATCAGGTGGACTGTGTGCGCGTTTGTCACTCTTATTATTTAAAAAAAGTAAAAATGCAAGTGAATAGTCAAGTATACAAGCACGTAAGTAGGCAAAAATAACCGAATAAATATTCAATTAAATAATCAAGTAAACAGTCAAGAAAATAAGCAACCATATAGGCAAGTAATTAACAAATAATTAAACAATTAAATATAAAAGTAAATAGTTAAACAAATAAGCAAGTAAATTCAAAAAAAAGCAAGTAGAAAAATAAATAAGTACATCAGTAAATAATCGAGTACATAAGCGCGTTTAAAAGCAAATCAGTAAATAATCAAGTAAAAAAGCATATATATAAAATATATATTGAAGAGATTTGAGATTGAGAAATGCTAGTCTAGGATAAATAGTCTAAGGGCCTCAGTATCTACTTACCATCAGGTGGATTGTGTGCTCTTTTGTCACTTCAATCTGTTAAAAAATTACAACAAATTATTATTTTATTGAATTTTCAGCTTTTCGTGTCAACTTAATTTATCAGCCCAGGCGTGGCTATAATGACAAAGTCTCCCTTTGTGGCAATCTATGGGGAAGGCCTACGTGCAACAGTGAATTTTATGGGCTATAGGCTTATTTTCTGAATCCATCCTGGATTCAATTTTACGGCGTTGAAATTAAATAAGAGAAGAATTTGCGTGTGTGTGTGTGTGTGTGTGTGTGTGTGTGTGTGTGTGTGTGTGTGTGTGTGTGTGAGAGAGAGAGAGAGAGAGAGAAAAGAGAGATTTAAACAGTCAATGTAATGTTTTATATATTTTTCAATTATAATTAATAAATGACACAGATTATGTAGTAAGTAATATTTATACAATAGATTTACGAATCATATTTTGAAAGAAAACAAATTTGTAACAAACTGTAATAGCAAAAGCAATAAAAGGTTCTATAACTTACATCAAATAAATAATATGTTGTTGTATGTCGTCTTTAAAGAATCCTTAAGACCGGTTTCTATCGCTTTATTTGTTCCAAGTTCAATAAAATTATTTATAGTACGTTTATGTCTTCAAAATATTGTGTTTAGTTTTATTTCTAATTTTTCGGAGTTGTAACTTCAAACAAGTATAGTTTGATCGAAGAATAATAATTATACTTTTACTTTGATTTCCTTTAAATATAAAAGTTAATAATAAATTAAAAAAATGATCGAAATCCCACAAAATTACTTCGCATTTTTCAAAAATATTTTGTTTATTTGGCAAACGAAAAAGTTTAACATTATCTAATTTTTAATCTCCTTCTTCATTTTTATCTTCTCGATGATCTCTCTGAAACTAAAAGTTTCATCAGTTCTTGATTAATTTGGCCGAAGTCGACACTATTTTCTTCTTTTTAATTATTTTTATTAATTTAATTAAGTAACCTAGGTTCAACAAAAGGTGCTAACCTCTTGTATAATATATTCGCGATGATTATAGACCGTATAGAGAAGCGATATGCTATTAGGTAATGGCCATATGATTGCAGTATTCCAGTATTTTACATACCTTCTGATATTCAAATCTGTTTTATAAAGGTATTGAATCTCATGTGTCAAATTGTAATCACCGGCATATTTTATGCATCCTCTAGATATTATCGCATATAATCTCTTCTATTCACGATGCATTTGCAGTATCTTCATTTTATGTCTGTTTTCATTTAGATTTCGAGAGCTTAATAGTATTGTTGGGCCCATTTTTAATAGCACTTTTTGTCTCCTTTAGTACTATCATTTATATTTTATACCTAATTGCATAAATATGCACAAATATATAATTATTATCTCTGTCGAAATAAATATAAAAATAGCACCTTTATCGTTAATATGGCGTTATTATTGGCGTTAATTCAAAATTGTAACGATTTTTAAGCAAACATTTACACGTTATTACCGTATGAGTATACTTAATGTATTTAATGTTGAAAATTAAAATACCACTTTAAGTATTTACTATAAAAAATAATGAAACTAATCATTATAAAGGTAATGTGCCATTGATGTACTTAAATAAAAATGAAAATCATTATTGTATGTTTTGATTGTTTTGATTCGTCTTATTTAATATACAATTTGTAACAAAACTCTGTGGTTCCCGTTAAGTACAGTTATCAGGATCATTATTCAAATGTATAGAAATAACTTTTTTTTTAAAACTCGAACAATATTATTTTTTATTTTATTAAAAAAAATAATTGTATGCAAATTGTACATGGTTTTATTACCTCAGCATTGTCTGGGGAGTACGAGGATTGTCAAAGACCCCGCTTTACTTAGTTTTAGCATCGGCTAGTGTCAGTAAGAGGTAATAAAACCACATAAAATTAAAAAAAATTGGTAGAGTTTTAAATAAAAAACTTACGAGGATTGTCAAAGACCCCGCTTTACTTAGTTTTAGCATCGGCTAGTGTCAGTAAGAGGTAATAAAACCACATAAAATAAAAAAAAAATGGTAGAGTTTTAAAAAAAACTTATTTCTGTAGGTTTGAATACTGATCCTGATAACGTACTTAACGGGAACCACAGGGTTTTTGTTACATGTTGTATATTTTAAGTCATCCTTATCTAAAAGAACGTTACTAATAGTGGTAGAGCCACGCGGCAGTTTTTGCTGTCGCACGGATGGGCCGGCTCGAACCTGGGTGGTACCACGACATCACACAAAACCAGCGTGAAGTAGAGGTTTACCTCTGCGTTTCGCTTGGTGAGTGCAGGTGGCCGGAGGCCCTTTTTACTGGAAATGAGGCATTCCATCTTAGTCCTCACGGGTGACAACGTCTCTACATTTTGATTTGTAATAGAGGATAAAATATATAAAATTAATAACAAAAATATATTTTTCTCATTTTTGGCTTTGCTTTAGGTATATTATTTTATTCGCTGCAATTCTACACGTATATACATTATATTCTAAATAATCGAAATACTTAGTAATAAAAAATATACTTTTAAACTCAATTAATATAATTACTGCTGGGTAGGTACCGGTGGTCTAGCAAGTTAAGCGCCGAATTCAGTTTGCTAAAGTACTCTGAAATTTATAGGAAACAACCGGCCCCTGAACTATATCAAAGTAATATCATGTGATATTTTGCTGCAAAGAAACAAATAATAAACCAACGTTCATGCTGTTGGGTAGCCCAATGAATTTAAGATCAGTTACTTATTCAATAGCACGAGCTGCTTTAAGCAAACATGGCGGAGTTAAACTGCGTTTAAAAGCATGTCAAAATACATGTTTTAGATTTTTTACATGATTGAAGTCCAACAAAGATGTACCTTAAACCTAATCACTTCTAATTCTATCTACGTCGTATACTCGTATATGTATTTCAAAGTTTCTTTCAAAAATGGGTAAGTTCTACTTTAGGAGTAATAGTCGTTGCTTTTAAACTTGCTTTTCAAAGTACCGGGAGCCTTTTATCCTTTTGCACCGGGTTCTCTGTTTGTCAAAGTAACAGAGTGAAATATCACGAACGTTGCTTGACGTGCTGTTGTTAAATAAATTGTTACTTCCTTTGTTCACTATTTTTCAGTTCACATAAAACTGAATTTACTGTTTAGGTTTTACCTTGCGAATTTCAACCAGTCACAGCGATGCATTTTGAATACTGTCTGAAGCTGAAGCTATTCACTGTACTGGTGACATTTAGTGATGTAAGTATACGCTAACACATAAGTCAAGTTAAATCCTAACCTGGCCGTATCCGATATAAAGTTAATGCAACAAATTAATTTTTTCTTCATTGCGATGCAGCTTCATTACTTTCTGTCTTTGATCATGAATGCTATAGCTACCACGCTTGGCAAGTGTTATTATTTACTTTCTAGATTTTGTAAAGATGCTTCTGCCAATATCTTGCTTTGTTTCCCACTGTCGCTTCTTACTATACCTGCGGGATGATATGGGGTAGTGGGAATTCTTATACCTCCACTAAGCGTCAGGATTCAGGAACTAAGCGGTAAACACCGCCACTACACGTATTATGCGCTAATGTTATATTTGAGTTTGAAGTATGATTACTAAATTGTTTAGTTTCAGATCGTAAGAGGTTTAAATAATAACACTACGGATTTGTACATAAATACAATAAATCTAAATAACTATGTAACTTGTTTAACAGAAACATGTTTAAAGGACGCTATTTATGATTATAATTGTTGAACAACAAATACTTAATAAAGAGATAGAAAGAGTAAGTCAAGAAATAAAATTTTGAGAAGGCTTGGATGAGTTGACATGAAAAGCTGAAAATTCAATAAAATAATTTTGCAGTTTTTTAATTATTTTGATATGTTATCGGGAAGATGCTGCTGCCCATCACTTATTTCAATTTCCCCCAGTCGCCTCTCACGAGATAATAATATGAGGTTCTAGATATTTTTACACCGCCACTACACGATGAGGGAATTAAATAATTGCACTTTTGCAGATTCGTTATCACCCCTGAGAACTATGATGAAATTCCTCACTCACTATTCGAAACACAGCGGCATTAAGCTGCTTTTTCACGTTAGTATTCTGTGAGAACGTGTTCTTTCCCCGTTCGAGCCGACCCATTCGTGCTACAACCATAATATAGGTAATGCATGCTGCATGGCATATAGAAACACTGCAAATTTTTATCTAAATAGCAAAATTGGAATGTGAAAAATTTATCAAATTTTATTATTTACCCGTCATGCATTCATTATGATTGCGATTATGTTTGATTGTTGACAGTGATAGGACTTTTCAGAAATTCACCAAATTTTCACCCAAATTTAGACTGTCTATTTTATATAACTATCAATACATATACACACACACACACACACACACACACATATATATATATATATATATATATATATATATATATATATATATATATATTTATTTATGTTTATGCTCTAGCTATAAATACTTTTGTATATTAAGAGCTGCGTCCAGAATTCCGAGTTAAATCAAGAAAAAGTAATTTCTTATGAAAATGTTCTCGGTGTTGTTAATGGGGACCAATTTAGTTTCTAGGTGTTACACTAAACTGGTCCCTATTATTATTTTGTGTGTCAATTTTTTGTCGATGGATTCCCACAGGTACTTGAGAGCGCAGTAAAACGGGTTTAAATCTCGCAATTTGTTTGGCATAGAATAATTGTGCAAGTGATGTACTTATATATGACACTTCCATGATGCAGAAGAATTTTTTTACGTTGCCCATGTAGTGGCGGTGCTAGAATATCCACTACTCCTTTTCGACACGTGGGTTTCGTAAAACTCGGGGAACAAAGGTTGTTTAGTAGTCGTCTCGTAGTGACCGTAGTGTAGTGACGTACAAGTTGCGGCACGTAAGTCTAGCGCTGAATTGAATTGCACGAATTCGACTGGAGAGCCGATCAGCGCGTGCGAACGATCAAATCAGCGTGACTTATGCGCAAGAACGGTCACCGCTAGACTTTCGTGCCGCTACTTACAGTGTAGTGATAAATCCACAAATTAAATCTTTAATTCGTGTACATATTAGGCACGGCGTTGAGGAATATTTGCAACCTAGAATTTGCAAGCTATTTGTCAATATTTATTATAACCGTGTAGTAGTGGTGTGATAATACTCACCACTACATATCGTCCTCTTGATTTCGTAAACGGGCATTAGTGACTTCCTAATAACTAATAGAAAATAAAAAAGTGCGATTGCCAACCTGCCAGCCAAGCGTGGCAACTGTAGTAAATGTCCGCCTTATGAGGCAATCTATGGGGAGATCAAAGTTCATCAGTGGGCTTTCATAGGCTGTAATGGTAAGTCAATATTTACTTTGATTTTATTTTATATTATAATTTATACATACAAATAAATAAAATTGAAGTGCCTCTTTGTAATGTCAAAATAACAGCTTTTTCAACATCATCATCATCATTATCATCATTCTAGCCTTTCAGAAGTCCACGGCTGAACATAGGCCTCCCCCAAGGAATGCCACAAAGCACGGTCCTGAGCCACCTGCATCCATCGACTTCCTGCATGTCTTACCAGGTCGTCACACCATCTCGTGGGGGGTCGCCCTACACTTCGCCTACCAGTATGAGGCTGCCACTCAAGAACCTTTCTTCCCCATCGGTTGTTGGTTCTTCGAGCTATATGGCCGTCCCACTGCCACTTCAGCTTACTAATCCGTTGGGCTATGTCGGTTACTCTGTTTCTACAGCGAATATAGTCATTTCAAAGTTTATCACGCAGAGAAACCCCGAGCATAGCCCTCTCCATGGGTTGCTGAGCAACCTTGAGCTTCCTCATATGGCCAGCAGTGAAGGACCACGTCTCAGATCCGTAAGTCATCACTGGCAACACGCACTGGTTACACAATTTCGTTTTAAGGTTTTAAGGTATGTCTGACGAGAAGATGTGTCGTAGTTTCCCGAACGCTGCCCAGCCGAGTTGAATCCGTCGATTGACCTCTCGGTCTAAGTTGGAATTACCTAGTCAGACTATTTGTCCCAGGTAAACATACTCGTCACGAACTTCGAGCTTAGTGCTCTCAACAACTACCGGCATAGGTATGACATGGACATTAAACATAATCTTTGTTTTGTCCATGTTCATCCTAAGACCTATTCGTTGGGAGAAACTATTGAGGTCATTGAGCATGGTGCTTAGGTCCTCCAGCGATTCTGCTATAAGGACTATATCATCTGCAAATCGAAGGTGAGTGATGTACTCGCCATTGATGTTAATACCGTATCCTTTCCAGTGCAGAAGCTTGAAAACGTCTTCCAATGCAGCGGTGAAGAGTTTCGGGGATATAATATCACCCTGTCTTACACCTCTCTGCAATTGGATAGGTTTCGTACTCTGGTTCTGTACTCAGATAGCTATCGTAGCTCTACTGTACAAATACTTCAGCACCTCGATATACCGACAGTCAACTTGGCACCGCTGAGGGGACTGCAGCACCGCCCAAATTTCGACGTAATCAAAGGCTTTCTCATAGTCCACATACGCCAGACAAAGTGGCAAATTGTACTCCTCTGACTTCTGTACAATTTGCCGAAGGGTATGTATGTGGTCTATGGTGTTAAAGCCTTTTTGGAAACCGGCTTGTTCGGGAGGCTGGATGTCGTAAAGTCTGCGAGCGAGACGATTCGTAATGACTCTCGAAAACAACACGTAGACGCGGCTCAGAAGGGAAATTGGTCTGTAGTTCTTCAAGAGAGCGTTGTCACCTTTCTTGAAGAACAAGACCACCGCACTTCTGCTCCACGCCTCCGGTGTAATGCCACCATGGAGGACAGAATTAAAGAGGTTCTGAAGGACTTCAAGTACCGGTCTCCCACCCGCTTTCAGAAGCTCCGCTGTAATTCCATCCTCGCCTGGGGCCTTGCCGTTTTTAAGGTGCTGGAGAGCCATTCTAATCTTGCTCAGACTGACGTCCGGGATATCTTCGGAATAGTGTCGGATAAGACTCGCTCTTGGATCGTTACTCACACTTGCGTGTGGCTCCAATGATGACGTGTACAGCTGCCCATAGAACCTCTCAATCTCACTCAAAATCTCAGGTACCCCGGAAACGATGCTGCCCCACTCGGTCTTTAGCTTTGACAGTTGGCTCTTTCTGGCAGACAGATCTCTGGCAAAGACTTGGGATCCTTGGTTCCGCTCGATCGCTTCTTCAATACAAGCTGTATTGAAGTTTTGTAAGTCCCGCCGCATGCATTTCGAGATCTGTCTGTTCATTATCCTGTATGCTGTCAAATCTGTTGAAGAATGTTGCTTCACCTCCCGTCTAACAGCCATGAGAGAGAATGTGATCGGAGAGTTTTTGTGTTCTTCTGCGGCGGGTCTTGCAGAAATTAGCTCCGAAGGCATGGACAGTTTCCACGAGCTTATTATTCATATCGTCTAGTTCATTGCAGTTTTCTAGGCACAGAAAACGGTTTTGTTACTCGAACTGAAAGGTTTCGGGACTTTGAAACAGAGCACGATGGGGACGGAGCGTTGACTTCATTAGACGAGACCTCTCTAACTTAACGTTTAGGTTCAGTGTACCTTTTTACTAAATGCATATGAAATGATATAATATACCTATAACAAAAATACACATTTTAATATTTTTGTCTGTCTGTCTGTTTGTTCCGGCTAATCTACGAAACGGCTGTACCGATTTTGACAGGACTATAACTGGCAGATATCTGATGTTATAAGGAGTAACTTAGGCTACTTTTATTTTAGAAAAAAAAATTATAGCCCGCGCATAAACATCGCGCAAAGTTGCGGGGAACGGCTAGTTCTTAACAAAATTTAATCTTTGCTGTATTTTTAAGTTCTGTTTCGAAACACGTATACTCACCCGCTTATGGGTATTGGAGTGCTTTAAATATTACAATTTCAAGTGTAGTTACATTACACTAAACGTTAACTAGGGTGTTCGCCTTAAATTTATAATTTAGTATTTTGAATTTAGTTTAAGCTAAGAAAATAGTAAGATGTTAACAGGTAACTTAAGGATGAGTGTTTAAGGCTTTAAGAAGCTTAAATGATCTTGACGAAACGGCGACCGCAGAGATTTAGCCGACGTATCTAAATTAAATTATTTAAAAAATTGCAAAGCTTAATAGACTGCAGAGGTGACAAGTATATAAGTGATATTCTAACTTAGTGCCGCAAAAAACTGTTACAAATATGGACGGCCGCTACCAATGAATATAATACCTGCTATGTCACAACTATTTATATCGAAACGTTAATTATCATATGCATAAAATTCTAAATAGTACTTTTTACACAAGAAAGTAAACTTTGAGATCTGTCCATCTTGTTTTTCGCTAATTAAGTTAAAATTTCTTGCAGCTTTTTATAGAAAAGCATAATTATAAAATGATAGGTAATTATCCATTATAATGATAGTTAATCATCCATTATAACCAGCCATCTGACAAAATTTTCGGTCATTATACTGGAAATAGTCTATACAATAGATCATCTTCAGTATGATTGACCGTGTGTATGAATTTTATAAGTCTACGTTATTTATGTTAGAAATTATTAGTGCACATAAAAGGCCTCTTATATTTATTTTAGTCTCAAATTAAATTAAACCCAAAATAAAATAAAGTCCCATCGGAGGCCTTCGTTTTAAATAGAAATCTTGTAATGACGTGCATTTCTTTCAATATGAACTTTGTCGTGTTTCTTTGAAACTGACAAGGTTTGTTTTATCCAAGACTAAGAATGTTGCTGATGAAACATCGTAAAAATTAGGAGCCGTGGATGGCTCTTCATAACTAATCTTCAAATGTAAAAGACCGACTGAAAATCAAATAATTATTGGTTGTTAGTTTTGTTTTAATTCACTGAACATTTTTAAAGTTGAGTTGAACCCGCACTGGTAAAAGAAAACTATATATATATATATATATATTGTTATTATTGTATATAAAAATAAAGTACCTATATTTAACCGTAATAAAATAAAACAAGATAGTCTTCGGCATGAAAGGTAAAATAAACATTTTCGATTATTTTTGCAATATCTTGAGAACCGGGTCAGCACGCGAATCACAGACGCTGAATGTCAGCGAGCACTGTCGAATTTAATAGCAGTGACAGAAAAAACGGTATTTGTTATAGAAGGGCAAAATGAATTATTTAAATTGAAGTCACAATTGAAAGTCAAAATAGACCAATAGCTTTATTGACTTTATAAACATGTGACACATTATTGTATTTATTATACTCAACATTATTTTATGGAAATCTGAAAAAGTAGAAAATTTAAGAATTTTCAGAGGCTATTTTACAATTATTTTCTATTGAGTGAATTTTGTGTAATTTCGGGTTGTGACGGTGTATGTACTACCCCATATCATCCCGTGGGTGTCGGAAGAGGCTAATAACTCAAAATAATAAAAAACTGCGGTTAACAACCCGCTCGGCAGGCGTGGCAACTATTGCCATGCCCAGGCCATGGGGCCATGAAAAACGAGTACTCAGAAGCACCAGCCTTCCTGACCCCAGTGGCGGATCTGGTCTAAAGCTCCGCCACCAACGAAAATTTGGCTGCGGAGGGTAGAGAGAACGGCGCCTTGGAATACCGACACTCCCCTCCTCCCGTAGCCCAACCACCACCGCATCAATTAACGGTGCGGCCTCGTCAGAGTCGCGGAGGATAGGGCGAGTGGCGCATCGCCATACCAAAACTCCTCTTTCTCCGCGACTCCACTTCTGCTGCGGCGGTAGGGGAGAGGGCACTCCTTTCGCCGCAGCCCACCTGCACACATCCGAAGAGGACTCGCCAAGCCCACTAGTAGTGGCCTCCTCGGGCTGACCCTACACCGCGGACCATCCATATGGGTTCCTCTTAGTTCACCGCGGGTGACCAAGCCACGGCTATTTAGCCCCCCCTCCCCGCCATGATCTGCATCTATCAACTTCCTGCGTGTTTCATCAGGTCGTCATATCGTCCCTCCATATAGTGGGTGGCCGCCCTGCACTTCGCTTACCAGTACGATGTTGCCACTCCAAAACCTTTCTTCCTATCGTTTATCGGTTTTTCAGGCTATATGGCCCATTTGCCATTTCACTTTAATAATCCGTTGGGCTATGTTAGTTACTCTGGTTCTACTGCGGATATCCTCATTTCTAACTTTATCACGCAGAGAAATCCCGAGACCTTCAGATTCCTCATACGGCCAGCAGCCACATTTAACTTATTTAATATTAACAGAGTCTACATCACCTGAAGATGCCTCGTGTATAGGCGAAACACGTGTCGTATTGTCGTCATCGGTGTGTCTTTCCTAGTGTAGTGTAGTGTTGGGAGTAGTGGTGCTAGGATAAGTGGTGACGGGGATGGTGCACGCAATTGAGGGAGGGCGGGAGTTCTTCAAACTAGGCAAGACACATTATTTTAATTTATCGAGCGGATGTACGCGAGGTAACTTTTAAAAAAAATAATATTTTTATATTTTTTGCTGATGATTGTCTAACATTTAAAAAAAAACGTAAATCCAAGAATATCGTTATATTGCACTTAGGATAGCAACAGTTTTATTTAATTTAAATTGTTTCATTTAATTAGTTTATAATAGTTTACTTAAGTATAAGTATCTGTATCCAGTTTTCCACTGCCAATAATGTTCTATTAAAGTCTTACTCATAACAACAGCCTTTTAATGTAATACATAATTATAAAATTCAGTATCACTTGCTTATTAAAAATATGCAAAAATAAAATTACATAGGTATTAAAAACTATCGAAATATAACTAACGAGAGCATGTTGGTCGTTCCACATCTAAATCATATAAAAATGCATTTTTCAATTTCACTAATCAACGTCGCCGCGAAAATTTCTTCTTCTTTGGGCATTTTAAAAATAAACTTATATAGAAAACTATATTTACAGTTACAAATGTACAAATATTAATTAAATTAAGTATTTCTATACATAAAAATATTTACAAATGAGTATACTCTTCAAAATCTAAAATATATATTTTTTATAAGATAATGGTAACAAACGAGCACACAGTCCACCTGATGGTAAGTGGTTGCTGCGGCCCATAGACATCTACATCTATCCTCGTTTGAGAATCAAAATGCAGATGCGTTGTCACCCGTGAGGACTAAGATGGAATGCCTTATTTCCAGTAAAAAGGGCCTCCGGCCACCTGCACTCACCAAGCGAAACGCAGAGGTAAACCTCTACTTCACGATGGTATTCTGTGAGGTCGTGGTACCACCCCGGATCGAGCCGGCCCATCCGTGCGACAGCAAAAGCTGCCGCGTGGCTCTACCACTATTATTTGAACGAAGTCACTGCAAAACGGACGCACGGTCCATCCTCGACGATGTCCTAAAACGGACTGCGACAGAGCTCGCGGGGGATAACAGGGCGACGGAGCAGAAACGCTCGCGCGAATATATTAAATTTCCAGGAAAAAGGATATTTTCTAGAGTAAAACGGGGAATATAAATAAAATTCTCAATCGAAAATATTAATATTTTAAAGACCTTTTTTAGTGTAAAAACAATTTAAATAGATGATTTTTTTTTGAAGTTGAAGATCGTGTGATTTTTTTTTTTACTCAAATGTCCAAAAATTTAGACATTTCACCCAACCACCTTATAACAATAAGAAAAACCTTAACAACTTAAGAAACTTAAAAACCTTAAGAACAACTTCCACTAATAGATTATACGGAAAAAGTTTATCTAATTTTATACTTAATAAAATTGAAACAGATTTTTTGGTTACTTTTATCAACCTGTTACAGTCCTCTGCCAGACTGGCGTATGTACGTATGAAGAGGTTGTGAAGGATTCGTTAAAATATTTAACGAATTTTATTCAAGGCAATCCATCGTGACTAATAATTAATTAATTGAATTTCACCTTTTATCTCGACAGTTTGCAACGTGATGGCAGTACATCATTGGATTTATTTGCTTAACTCATAACACGTTAAACGAACATGTTGAATCGTATTGATATTAGTTTATTAATATGGATCAAAGATCTCATTTTGTCCATGCTCATTTCAATGCAGTACTATTTCCATATTATCAAATTATATTTAGAATTTAGTATCGGTAAAAAATATAAGTGTCAGAATATTTTTCATTGCAGCCTTTGTCTAAGTCTAAGCGGAAGTCTAAGATGGATTCCTCACAGCCTGTATACCATTCAGATCGTAACACAACAGAGCAAGTGCTGCATTTGAGACGACAGAAACGTTGTGATTGTGTTACCTACCCTATGAAGATGGTAGTACTATTATTTATTCTGCGCTTCTAGGCAGAAAAAAAGTACTACGACTGAGTAATACATAAAATATATCTGTTTATTTCAACTAAATAAAGCACAACGTTTGAGACACGATATTAGACATAACGCAATATGTTAATGTCAACGGTAAACCACAAACTAAATTGCGGTTTCGTGTTCACTCGACGGGAGCACATGTTAATGTTCTAGGACGTTAGAAATACATGATATTTTGATTTAAGAGACCATATTATTTATCATTACTTGTGAGATTTCTTCTATATGTTCATAATCATACATACCTACTGCAAACGTTTATAAGTATGCCAAGTGATTCACCTATCCTTGGCTTTATTCCTGTTAAACATATATAAAAATATAGACTATATGTGCTAAATTGGTGCTTGGACAATTCATTCTAGAGGAGATAGCAATAAGTCACTTACAAGAAGGTACGCTATGCTCCGCCTCAAAATTCATGTTTTTTTTTTCGATTTCGAACCCTAAACAAATAGTTCTTGCACAACAATTTTGGCGGTAGAAATACGTAAGAGAGTGATACCAACCCAGATGACATAATCGAACTAGACGGAAAAGAAACTCTACCACCAAGCAAATATTATATTGTCATTTTTATCTTTGTCATCAGCTCTCAAAAATCCATTGTAGGACATTTTTAGAAGTATCTTTTAAAATGTCCTATAATGGAATTTTATTTTAAATTTATTTTTTACGCTTAACCGATGAAACACAAACATTGATTTAAATGTTATTTCATTCAATATATCAACTACTTAATTTGTAAAAATATATATATATATATATATATATATATATATATATATATATATATATATATATATATTATTGTATTGAAACAGAAAAAGACACAATTATAACGTCCTTTTCGTCTTTTAAAACAAAGGGAGCATTCAAATAATGCCTGCTATTAGTGTACAAATCGGTATAATATTTAAGGTAAAAAAGTAAATGTGCGTCGCATTTCAGAGGCTCAGGTGTATTGCTGCCTAAGTATATTGCCTAACAAAATAAACGATCCCATAGCAACAGGAGCACTTCGTAACTTCTGAGATAACGAACTTAACGAAGGAATGAGTGTAAATCTAAACATCGACGTAGCGATACAATGTTTGTGACTCACTCAGTAACTTATCAATGACGTAAAATTTTTACCGACGTTTCATAAATGAATTGAGTAAAAATAATAAATATATAAATTGAGAAAAGGGAAATCTGAACACAAGAGAACACACACTAAACTAGCACCCAACTCCAAATGTGGTACACCCTACTGAAAAACGTGTTTCTAGCGATCCATTGATGGTAAGAAAACTCATGAAAATATATCAAACTCAAATCCCATCTATGCCTAGGTCTATGTTTAGCTGTGAACTAGTGATGAGTTGTAATGGTGATGATGATGATGAAAATCCACAGCCACGTGATAGGAAAATACATTTTCAGTACGTATTGCGTATATGTTCAACAAGCCGCCCGCCCATCGTAGACCGTATGGCCAAATCTTTTAAGGAATGGCGGAAACGGATTTTTAACACAGTATAAGGAATTGAAAGGCAAGACAAGAATTTAATTAACAGGAACAAAAATGTGTAACGTGGGAATCATGAAATCGGATCTAATTGAATATGTATGGGAATGTGAGATATAATGAATAGAGTTTTGAATACTAGAAATCCTGTCTCCACTACAATCGCGGAGGTAAGAATAACAATTCTCGAATAATGGAACATTAGACACAAGATCTTATTTATTAAAACAAAAAACCTTATGATAGTCTTACCATGCACAAATTGGAAAGCACATCCTCCATATTATTTAATTTAAAAAAAATAAGTCAAATGATGTTTTCTCCCTCAAACTCGTTTCATATCTATATTGCTAATGTTCAATGGTAATTGCTAATTGTATTAATGCTATTTTTTTAAATAGTAAATTGAACTACTTACATGACTGACTTCTTATGAATCAGTGCTTACATTTAATTTTCATTGCCATAATTTAAAGAAATATTTGCTTAATGTAGCTTATGTGCTCATCAATTTGCTTCTGTTTCATATTAAATTAAAAAATTACGTAGAAATACAATCGTGCCTATCTTGGGAATACTCAAGTCAAAGAACATAATATAACAAGCATTCATACGAACGCCGCGTGAATTGTTTATTACAAGGAAGCCCGCTTTTTTATGAATACACAATAAGTAAAAGTGATTGCTATTTTTAAACACAAAGAAATACAATTGCTTATTTCATAAGAAAAAAAAAAACATTTTCTACAGATTTAATAATATAGAATCCTACATAGAAACCTCGCCATGTCAGAGGAGTAATTGACTTTTTTTATAGAAGAGGGGGCAAACGAGCATGCGGCTCACCTGATGGTATGTGACTACCGCCGTCCATGAACAACACCAACACCAGGGGAATTGCAGATGCGTTGCCGGCCTTTTAGAAAGGTGTAGCTCTTTTCTTGAAAGTCGCCGGTGGTAAACAATTCCACAGAGAAGTTGTACGAGGAAGGAAACTCCTAGTAAAACGCACAGTCATGAACCGCCAAACATCGAGATGCTGAGGATGGTATCCTGAATTTTGACGCGATGTGCATTCGTGAAATTTGGCGGCCCCCCGTGGTAAATTCGATAGAAAATGCAAAGACTTGATTGACTGATTGACTTGATTGACAAATTGACTGCTAAGTATTTCGCGAGTTCTGGGTTCGAGTCAACCCCCGTGCTTCGGAAAGCGCGTAAAGCTGTTTATCCTGCGCCTGATCTCTTTCTGGTCGTGTCTGATTATTGTCCCATGAGACTATGAGAGTGGGGGCTTAGAGCGAGACACAGAGGAAGCGGCTGCAGCTCAGCAGAACCTATCTCTACGGACGATGGTCTGATGGAGACGATGTTCAATGCATGTCGACTAGTACACTGTAGTGTACCGTGAGGAGATTCCGGGTAATGGGGAACTCTCCGAGGTCCATGACCTGCAGTGCAGTAAGCACTTGCAGATGCAATAGGTAACGAGGGATTAGAGAGTACATCTGTGCTTTCGCATATGCTCGGGCACTATAATCCTGTCTTGCACTTGTAGTATTCGTTGAGACTGGCCACCGTGGCCAAAATTCGGTGTGGAGAACAATATTATTATTATGAAACTACCTCATAGATTAAGAATATGTAGGCATGAAATGATGATAAACGGTCGCTTAAACCGGTATGCAAATTTTGGAATGACCCCCTACTAGATGGGGTGACGACCTGGTAAGACATGCAGGAAGTCGATGAATGCAGGTGGCTCAGGACAGTGCTTTGTGGCATTCCTTGTAGGAGGTCTGTTTTAAGCAGTGGACTTGTGAGGGGTTGTAATGATAGTGATGATTTTTAATATGTAATTCCTCTCTAATTTAAATTTGGAATGTTACTTTCGATCCTTATACGTATATTATTAACTATATTGTGTTTATTAAAGGTCTGTACGTGACTTCACCACATTAGTAAACTGCTCCCAATAATTAATCAAATCACATGTCACTGGTATTCGCACAACGATTACATATTCAGAACACAAGAGCGAACGCATGCTAAATGCAGGTAAACTGCTCTCTTGTTTACTGGTATCGATCACGCATATAATGATTAGGTAAAAATTAAACCTCTAAAAAAAGTAAAAGCAGAATTCAGACACCTAAAAAGAATAAAATAGTTTCACAATCGCGAAGACTATAGTGTCATCATCATCATTACATCCCTTCACAAGTCCACTGCTGAACATAGGCCTACCTCAAGGAATGCCACAAAGCACGGTCCTGAGCCACCTGCATCCATCGACTTCCTGCATGTCTTACAAGGTCGTCACTCCATCTAATGGGGGGTTGCCTTACACTTCGCCTATCGGTACGAGGCTGCCACTCGATAATCTTTATTCCCCATCGGTTGTCGCTTCTTCGAGCTATATGACCGGCCCATTGCCACTTCAGCTTGCTAATCTGTTACTATGTACTAATTATAGTGTATAGAAGAATATTTATGTAAAGTCCCGACTTTGGAGTGATAAACTATTTTATTCTTTTTAGTTCTTTGTAGTAAGTTTTTACTTTTTATTAAAAGTAAATTTTATTCTAATCATTATAAATAAGCATAATTTCCTAGGCACCAATGTCAATATCTTGCACAGATTCCATTATGGAACCGAGTAAGTTATATGAAAAGAAAAGGCTTGTTATTATTAGGTCATTTCGAGAATATATTTTATAAAATGGTTTTTATTTTTATCCCATGATTAAATAATGATAAGCTTAAACGATCAGTTCGCGCGATTAGGCCAGGGCATGGTCAGTGCAGGCCAGATATCTTCAAGGTTGGACGTATTCTATTTAATCCAAGTAGTGTACTCATTGATTTTAAAACTATCCCAATCTCGCTTCGTAGCTACACAACGTACTAGAAGACCTAAGACCAGAAGTTACGTATCACTGTATCTCTTGAGAATCATGAGTTTCGTATACATAAGTGAAATACTAAAAAGCTTTTATGACCGACAAATTGTGTTAGTTTCAAAATACCCTGCTATGTAACAGGTGGCAGGTATACTTTAATAATGGTAGGGCCGTTTTTATATATGAAATAGCAAAAGTTATAGATGATATTATACTGCTTCAGGTTATTTTGTAGATATTTTTTATAGATCCAACATTTTGTAGTCCATTACTTGGATCTAGCCTCTTACAAGTAAATGAGCGTTTTGACTAAACTAAAATGGCAATATTTTTTAATACATATCTTGAGAACAACCTATGAAAATTAGGAATTTATCTATATCTACATAAAATTTCATAACATCGGTTCAGCCGTTCATTAATTAATTATAAAGCGACAAACATAGTAAAATTTCCGCTTTATATTATTACTATGAATATTACGATTGTATTATATGCTGGTGGTTCGGCTTTATTTAACATTTATGAGAATAATGTCCATGTACTGTATAAAATCAAACTTTACCCTCATCACGTTAAATGTCAATCTGAATCAACATGTCTACTTCCTAAATAAGGTTAAAGGGCAGTATTACTCAATGATGAAACTTTCAACTTTGCAAATCCATATTTATTTTTTTGATGACATGACATTTGTTGTTGGCTAAGGCGTTGAAATAAAAATAATAACAATTGGTAGACTAATCGTTGAAGTTCAAATAGAAAAAGAAAGAAGTTTTATTCACCACTACAAAACAATACACAATACATAAATATACACGGAATAAATATAAAATAAATAATTTATTAGATTGTACGAAAATGCACAGACTCAGGGGTATCTCGCTTAGAACTGGGGCGGCATCAGAGGCGGCTGGACAAAGCAGGTGGCGCAAATATGAGTCTCTGAGAGGTGTGTAATTGTAAATATGTAGTATTTGTGCCAAATGCTGTAGGAACTATCAGTCCGTAGGGTCTACGTGCGGTAAAGTTCCTATATGAACTATATCATTTAAGATTTTACTTTTAGTTTTTCTATTTAAGGTCGGTGAGCCGATGAGTGCGGGTTGATCATTACGTGACTTGCCTTACTTGCCTTTATTTTTATAATATGCTGTAACATTTATACACTTGTTGTTTTTACAAATGTCTCGAATCAAAGTTGTCTTTCCTTAAAACCGATTTTAAAATTAGTGTCACATTTTTTTAAAGCGAACTTGACTGACTTTTCGGTGTGGGAAATAAAATTTTTAGTAAGGTTAAAAGTAAACATCAACAAAACAAAAACTGTATAACTGTATATCCCACAATGTGTATCTTTGTTAGTGACCCGACGAAAAACAAAACAGTTTTAAACTGACACGTCAAACTAGCAAGTTCTATAAAAATGAAAAGTTAACATTGAATACAAATATTAATCGAATGGCAGAACTCAATTTTCATCAACCGTGTTCAAGCGATAAATGTTTTTAACAATTTAAATGCAACACATTGCAGCAATCACGATTAATCGGATTTACAAATTCAGGCCGTGAGCTATTTTGACCGTGGTAGAGCCATGCTGCAGCTATATTATGGTTGTACCACGAATGGGTCGGCTCGAACGGGGAAGGACCACGCTCTCACAGAAAACCAGCGTAAAATAGCAGCTTAACGTTGCTGTGTTTCGTATGGTGAGTGTAGAGAACCGGAAACCCTTTTTACTGGCAAACAGGCATTCCATCTTAGTCCTCACGGGTGACAACGCATCTGCATCTTGAGTCTTTATTGAGGATAGATGTAGATGTCTATGGGTCACAGTAACCACTTACCATCAGGTGGACTGTGTGCTCGTTTGTCACCCGATCCTATAAAAAAAAAATTTACAAGTAAAACTTAAATTTTTTGTCCTAATTTATGTTTGCTCTGGGTTTAAAATATAGGTAGTATTAGGTGATTTTAGCATTTTATTAAATGTGCCACTTTTGCCACGTTCTACTACTTTTTAAAAGGCCGGCAACGCATCTGCAATTCCCTTGGTTCCCCTGATGTTGCAATTGTTCATGGTCGGCGGTAGTCACTTACAATCAGGTGAGTTGCATGCTCATTTGCCCCCTCTCTTAAAAAAAAAAACTTTAATATGTAACCAAACCGCAAATCGTGAAAAGACGATGTAAGAATACTCGCTACCCCATATCGTATCGAGTCGTAAGAGGCGACAAAGTGAAACAAAACATGGGCAGCAGTATCTTCCTGATAACAATTCAAAATAATTGCCATGCGTGGCAACTATAGAAAAATCCATATCCTAATAAAACACCCGTAGACAGATGCAGATGCGTTGTCATTTCAGGGGATCCAAGATACAAGCTTACGAAACTGCAGTCATAATACAGCAGCCGAGTAACCCTATAATGTCCTTCAGACCAAAATTCAGTCATGGCTCCCAGTCTACTAAGCGTAGCCTTCTAAGCAGGATTATAATCTGGAATTTCTAGATAGAAAAACCTATTTGCTGATTTTTTGGCCATAGCTTACCAGGGATTTACGTGATAGAGCCACGCTGCAGCTATATTATAGATGTAACTTAAGGTCGGCTCGATTGGAAAAGGACCACATTCTCACAGTATACCTGCGTTAAATACCAGCTTAATGCTGATGTGTTTGGTATGGTGAATGTACAGAAATGGAGACATTCCATATTAGACCTCAGGGGATGACAAGACATCTGCATTTTTATTCTTGATCGAGGATAGATGTACATGTATAGCCACAGTAAACACTTAGCATCAGGTAGAATGTGTGATCATTTGTCATTCTTATTCTATAAACAAATATTGATCTCCTCTTGATCAACAGTTGTTTGTGATCAACCACTAGTCCAATAAGATAGTCACAATACATATATATATTATATGAATGGGTCGGTTCAACCGGGGCCGCTTTCACAGAATACCAGCGCGAAATAGCTCAATACTTCGTAGTTACAACTAATACTCAATAGTGACAATAGAAGACCAGAGACCCTATATAAGAGGCATTCCATTAGTCCTGAGAGGTAACAATGTTGACTAATTGCTATTATATATAAATATACATATATATATATATATATATATATATATATATACCCATTCATATAATTGTAGTACGGCTCAATCACATATAAATAATTATAATTTTTAACAATAAGTAAAAACCGAATTCAAATTGCTAACAAAGAAGTTATTTGCTACCCTTAGAGTTGAAGTTTTTTCCAAATTTATATGGGACCACCCTTGAAGTATAAAATATTTAACAGAAAAAGAATCATCAAAATTGGTTCACAATCTGCGAAGATATCGCGTAACATACAAAAAAACATACATTCGAAGTGAGAACCTTCTTATTTTTGAAGTCTGTTAAAAAATGCAATAAGGAGAAAATATTATGGCGTTGTATGATTATATACATACAAATTGTGAAAATGGTCCAAATTAAGGGGACCCTTAATCGACGAGCATGACTCGTATGTGCACAGACATATTGATGTAAAGTAGGCGAGCGAGGTGTGTCAGGGTGGTGCCAAATGAAAGTTTGTGGTGTCTGTCTACCTCTCTTTGTGAGAGAAGTGAGTGTTTACGTTATGTTGTATTATGGGATCTAAATAACAGACTTAACAAAAGACAGCAAAAAAAGTTAACGGAATTAACTATGATTTTATGATTCAAATATTATTTATTAATACGTAAAAATAAATATAAAAACAAATATTCTTTATAGCCAATGTTAGAGTATACGCACGAAACATCAACTAATAACAACATTTTACTGCAAAAAGATTGTAGACTTCTACAATATCCTCCAATAATAAAGGTTATCGTAGACGCAAGCAGCCAATTGTTCAAAGATGTTGTTACATAGAACGAACCTAGTCAGCGGATAATAGAAATACAATTTAAATATTGTATCTTAAATTATACTGTTTTACTCGATTGTCTATATTATTTGCTAAAATGTAAAAAAAGGTAAAAACTGATTTCAAAAACTAAAAACGAAAAATTTCTTTCCACACACAGGCTTCCGAACTCGGCTTCAGAAGCTAATATTAGGAAATTATGTCATTGTTTTTAGTTTTTTGTGTTTGACTGCCTCTTCTGTCTAGTAGTCATAAGGTGGGTACTGACCGGCGTTACGGAGTGTAATGTAATGTGTTACGAGTACACAGCGAGCGTTCATGCAATCAGTACGGGGAAACAAGACGCTCGCAACGAGCAACGAGCGACTCGTTGCTCGCTGCGAGTGCTCCACCCCGCTTTTGGGTTTTGGCGAATCCTTTGAATGTTACGTGCTACAAGCAGTACGTCGCATCGAATCGTCACGAGCGCACATGGCACAGGCGTCGATTCTAGGTATTTCGGGCCTTTAGTTTATTCGTTGTGATTATTTGTTGTTAAAAATATGGAGTGGGACAAAGATACGAGTAGAACTCTTTATTTCATCATTGATCCCAATACAACTTCGTCATCTAAAATCTTGAATACGAGTGGCAACGAATCTGGAGACGGGCAAGCAAAAAGTTCAAAACGAGCGTGTTACACGGATTTTAGCACACGGCATAACGTATCATGATCGCTGCGTATGGTAAATTACGCCGCGAAACACTGGTTAGTACCCACCTTAAAAAGTAAGGGATTAGAGAATGCACATGGATTTGTGCACACACTCGTGCACTATAATTCTGAAATGGCAGATGGATAGTCTCTTCTGTTAAGACAGGCTACCGTGACCGAAATTCGGGCCGGAGGATATATTTATGTAAAAGGAAGGAATAATAGACTGCCAGTTGTTATTATGAATAAAAATCAGTGAACGTTGGTGACAAACGAGCACACCTGTGGCCCATAGACATTTAATATCTATCCTCGATTATTAAGAGGAGTCGAAGAGGAATGCATCATTTCCTGTAAAAAGGGTCTCCGGTTCTCTACACTCGCCATACGAAAGACAGCAGAATGGAGGTGCTGCTTTACGCTGGTATTCTGTGAAAGAGTGGTCCTTCCCCGGTCGAGACGACCCATTCGTGTTAAAACCATAATATAGCTCCAACAAGCAATTTTCTCTATGGCAAGTCTGGAAAAATCAAATTATACAAAAAATTAACAAAAAAAATTTTTCATTTGTAATTTTGCCTGTAGTTGCAATAATGTTGCCATTGCAATGTTGTAATTATTTGTCATATATATTATAATAAAAGGAATAATATTATTTTTTCCCTAACAACATGAAAAACGCATCCGGATATCCGAATTTTGTAGATTGGTGAAAGAATTAATTTTGACGGCTCCGTGGCGCAGTGGCTTAGCAATGAGTTGCTGCGCTCGGGGGCGCGGGTTCGAATCCCGCACGGAACAAGTATTTGTATGGCCTACAAATGATTGTTCCGGGTCTGGATGTTTGTCCTTGTGAAATTTGTGTTTGTAAACTGCCTCCACGATACAGGAGAAAATCCTGGTGTGGGGGTAACGTTTTAAAAAAAAAAATTAATTAAAGTTGAAAACTCAACTGCGTAAACAATAATTAACTGAAAAGAGAAAAACAATTTATATACTCCATAGGATTTCGTTTGAGCAATGTAGAATGTCACACGTCTCACGTTAACAACGTAGTAAAAATTGTGAGTGTGTCGACGAAGGTTGCGCACCTTATACTCAGAATCACCAATTGGTACACCAACCTCGGCACATCCCGATGCGAAGCTGGAGGTAATGTATGAGGATATCTCTAAAGCCATACATTACTCCAAAACCCACTATACGGTAATAATGGGAGACTTCAACGCAAAACTGGGCACAAGAGATAACGGTGGGCTGAAAGTAGAGAAATTGAGAATAGGGCAACGGAACCTAAGGGGCCAGCAGCTTGCCGACTTCATGGAGAAAGAGGGAATCTTTATGAAGAATTATTTTTTCCAGAAGCGGCCCTACAGGAAAAAAATGAAATTGACTTCATTATGACGACAAGACGGCAACTGTTCAGTAATTTCTCAATGATCGCGAGGTTGAAAACTGGTAGCGATCATCAAATAGTTAGAGGTGCACTGAGCCTAAACGTTAAGATGGGGAAGTCTCGTCTAATGAAGTCGCCTTGACCTCCGACACCTCGTGCTCTAATCCAAAGTCCCAAAAACTTTCAGTTTAAGTTACAAAACCGGTTTCAGACGATGTGAATGATAAGCTCGTGGAAACTATCCATGCGGTCGGAGTTAAGATCTGAAAAACTCGCCGCAGAGGAATACAAAAACTCTCCGATCACACTCTTAATCTCATGGCTGTTAGACAGGAAATGAAACTGCAGTCTTCAACAGGTTTGACATCATACGGTCAACTGAACAGACAGATATCCAAATTTATGCGGCGAGACTTACGGCAAGTTCAATACAGCTTGTATTGAAAAAGCGATGGAGCGGAACCAAGGCTCCCAAGTGTTTTCCAGAGATCTGTCTGCTTGAAACAGCCAACTGTCAAAGTTGAAGGCTGAGTGTGGCAGCATTGTTTCCGGGACACCTGCGGTTTTGAGTGAGATTGAGATGTTCTATGCGCAGCTGTACACATCATATTTGGAGCCACACGTAAGTGTGAGTAACGATCCAAAAGGGAGCCTTATCCGACACTATTCCGATGATATCCGGGACGTCAGTCTGAGCGAGATTAGAATGGCTCTCCAGCACCTTCAAAAAGGCAAGGCCCCAGGTGAGGATGGAATTATAGCGGAGCTTCTGAAAGTGGGTCGAAAACCGGTACTTGAAGTCCTTCAGAAGCTCTTTAATTCCGTCCTCCATGGTGACATTACTCCGGAGGCGTGAAGCAAAAATGCGATGGTCTTGTTCTTCTGTGCAAAGCGACAATATTCTGCTGAAGAACTACATACAGACCGATTTCCCTTCTGAGCCGCGTCTACATGCTGTTTCCGAGAGTCTTTACGAATCGTCTCGCACAGAGATTAACAGACTTCCAACCTCCCGAACAAACCGATTTCCAAAATGGCCACAGACCAAGACACACACAGACAAAGACCATATAGCTCAAAAAACCGACAACCGATGGGGAAGAAAGGTTCTTGATTGCTTGCCTCGTACCGGTAGGCGAGGTATAGGGCGTCTCCCCACTAGATGGAGTAACAACCTGGTTTGACATGCAGGAAGTCGATGGATGCAGGTGGCTTGGGACTGCGCTTTGTGGCATTCCTTGGGGCAGGGCTATATTCAGCAGTGGACTTGTGATGGGCAATCCTCTTTATTGTAAACTGAGGCTAAAAATATTCGCCATCGACGGTTGAGTTTATCACGTTGGTCTGCTACGTAAATCCAGCAGCTAAAGCCATAGGTACCCTCGTCTCCCTCTTTACTTTATCTAAAATGATACTTACAAGACACTCGACAATATTTCTAAACATCTTGACGTGAAGCAATGAAAATCGAGAGATGTATTAAATACAATAAAATATGTCAAAATATATTTAAATTTTTCAATGATTTACATTTTAATTCTGTTAATAATGTAATTTGAAAATTGTTAATGCAAATATTGTAAAGATAAAGATTGATGACGATAAAAGTTGACCTGAAGTTATATTACTTTGACACTAGGAAGGAAGAAGCAGTGAAGCAGCTAAAGTACGTGGAATAAGTAACAGGTGTCTCAGAATGATTTTCGTTTTTGAATTGACCAATACGCACCAACCGCAGGTAGCAGGGGGAGGTAAGTGGACTCAAACGCTTGGCCGGCTTGTTAAGTTTAATAGCCATGAATCGTTTACAGCACGTGTTTTACGTGAGAGCGTTTTATAAAAACAACGATTCCTACACTGTTATTCGTCGACTCTACAGGAAACATTTTAATTTAAAAAGCTTAAGTCATGTGCCAAGTGCCAATTTAATTAAGCATTGGGTGTACAAGTTTGAAGAGACTGGGAATACAATGCCGGACAAATCGTCTGGGCGTAACAGGACATCAAGAACGAACATGAACGTCGATCGCGTTCGAGAGTCTGTTATGGACGACCCACGACAGTCATTGAGATTGCGCGCAGCTTCTCTTAATTTGAACAAATCTACGGTTCATCGCATTATTTCGAAAGATTTAAATTTATTCCTAATAAAATTGTTATTGTTCGAGAAATGAAGCCTGATGATCCTGATAAACGAGTCGAATTCTGCAGGACAATGAAAAACCGTTTAAGGAGTTTCAATAACATCTGGTTCTCCGACGAATTGAATTTTCACATCAACGGTCGTGTGAATAGACAAAATTGCAGATACTGGGCTTCCGAAAATCCATTAGAACTGAATCAGAAGCCCTTGCACTCGCCAAAATTTGTTGTTTGGGCTGCCATATCAAGTCAAGGAATTATCGGTCCTTATTTTTTTGAGGATGACCGAGGTCGAACTCAGACCGTTAATTCTAACCGATATTTCCATATGATCCAGACTTTTTTGGCTAAACAAATGCAAAATCAGAAGGGCTACAACCGCAATACCTTTTTCCAGCAAGAGCCACTTCTCTTGTTACAAATGACTCATTAGCTGGTCTTCACGATTTATTCCCTGGAAGAGTGATAAGTCGCCGAGGAGACATCAATTGGTCATCGATGAGCTCTGATGTAACGCCTGTAGATTTCTTCCTATGGGGCTACCTAAAAAGCAAAGTTTACAATCCATTGCCATCCAACCTTAATGTTTTGAAGCAAAGAATCACTGAAGAAATCAACTCTAATCCAAGAGCGAAACTCCAGCGAGTTATTGAAAAATTTAGCTCCAGGTTAAATGAGTGTGAACAAATGAATGGTGCGCATTTGCAAACGGTTGCTTTTCATAAATAAACTTCAAGAATTGCTCTTTAAATTAACATTAAATAAAACGAGATTTAATTGATATTTTGTTTTTTATTTAACAAATAAAAACGAAAAATATTCTGAGACAGCCTTTATTTTATCAAGAGTGGTGATACCTATAACTGAACCGACGACGACGGCGATTGTATTGAATAGGTGACTTTATTTTAAAAAATGTAGTTTACTGTATTATCAATACAGTTCGTTGAAATTTCTTTGTTTGTCTCCTTTACGAAATTTTTATTCTTCGTCGTGGGTGTCGAGACAAGTTTTTGAGCCGTTTTTGGGTCATGTGTACGATGAAATTGACTACTGCCTTATATATTTTGTAAAGTATTTTGATATTCTTTTAATGTCTGGAAAATTGAGGGCCTTATGCCTGATGGAACTATTTCACGAATCCAAATTTAAATTTTAAATAGTAAATTTAGTGATACATATTCGAAATCGAAACCATTCTCGCATGCATTAAAGACGAGTGCATTTTAATCGGATAATCTTATCCATATGTAGCAAGTCATAAATAAAATTGTGAGGGATTTATTATAATTTTTAGTCTATTTTCCAGTACTTTTAAAACTCGTCGTACTTTGTCAGCCTCTTTAAATTCACAGTTTGACATAGGCTTTTGAAGAATGCGCAATCAGGTAATATTTTTTTAAAGAGTGCATACTCACCTTGTAAAAGAAGTAAGTAATAGTAGTACATTTTTAACCCAAATATCAAACGTATACACTGCTATGTAACGAAGCTCGAAGGACTCACTGATGGCGGAAAACGTGCCCAAAGCTATCGTACTCAAATTCATCAGACTGGAGATTAGAATAAGCTTTCAGTGCGAAGGTATCGGCTTTGCGCTCATCAATAGCAAACCCGTGTAAAGTCACTCTTTTATGAGATACATGCTTCTTGACGCATTTATAAAAAGACCTTGTACGTCATTTATAAAAAGACCTGGTGAGTCCAAGTATGTGCAAAATAAATATCAAAAGTTAAATTAGAAATTTTTAATCCTTTCAATATCTAAAAAACAATCCACCTTTTACTGATGCGCTTCATCAAAATATTGTGAGCCCGAGACTTCTGAGATTTGTAAATTTTATCATATGACAATAGCACAGAATTGTAAGCAACATAAAACAAAAAAATTACAATTATTCCATATTTCGTACATCTTGTCTGTCGTGTATATAAAATAAAGTAGCAACACTAATCTTCTCTTGCTCACCAATATGGTCAAAATTAGGTTTAGGTACATTCCTTACGTTTTATAACATTGTAAAATACTATTGTAATTAATTATAAATATCAAGTTCTCTTTCATTTCTATGCTATTATACAAAACATATTAAAGAAAATTATTGAATTATAATTATTTATAAAAATTCAATCCCTACATTGAGAACTTAGACATAAAACTTAGACATTTTATAAAAATAACCATATCCAGTATAGTTGGTAATGTGTATTTAATACTTAGATAAGACTATTATACGTCAAATATTTGACGCATATGTAAGGTTTGCGTAAATAACCAGTAGTGTAGTGAAGTGCAGTAGTGAATTGTAAGAGAAAACCAAAGTTACATCAGCCAATGCCGAGGAGCTCTGTAATTTAACAATCAGTTATTCGATTTCCCCGCATAACAACAAGATGGAGCTTCTTTGCATTTACAATTCAAAGACATCTCAATCTGCATATTTTATGGTTAACATCAAAGAAAATAAGACGTAGCTTCATTCAAGTTACAAACTGTCAAATGTCTTGTATATCTAAAAGTATTTTTTATAGTATATATTATGTATTAGTCTAAGGATTACGCCCCATTGAATTGCTAGGCTGGGTGCAGACCTCCTTATGACAGGGCTTTTGGAGCAGAGTCAGCCAACGAATGCGCAATTGTGTGGAGAAATATATTTATTTCTTGAAATAATTTCAATTCAAATATAATATTTATACAATATAATAATTATATTGTATACATAATAGTAATCTCTTAAAATAATTTTAATATTTTCAAAAAATTTGTTTCGGATTTTTGATGTTGAAGTTTTATTTCGGTATTTATCTTGTTTTGTTGGCTTCATTTAAATTTATTCTTTTCAATAAGTTCTATTTTACTTTTGAAAATATGAAGTTATGCTTATTTTTTTGAATCGGTAACCCCCTTGTTTCCTGCTAAGTAGTTTTTGAGTTTTTTCCTTTTTCAATGAGGTGATTCGTAACTGAAATATGGCCACAAATTAATGAAGTTAGAATAAATACATATATTTATCTAGTATAACATTATAAAAAGTTCTTAAATAGAACTGCTGATGTATTTTTTGTTAAAGTAATTTATTTTAAAAAGTTAACAACTACTCTTTATTCCGTTCTTCCAGTCAAGGTATTAAATAACTTTACGAAATATTTTGTCAACGTCGTTATTGATAGTGTCAATGGACAATCTCTAAAACACATTATATTGTAGTTTCTGTAGGAGGTTTTTATAATAGTATATGAGTGCAGAAGTTAATCAATAATTTCACCACGAATTCATAATTACGAAGCAGCATGACCTTTTTTATATGCCAACCTCGAGTAAATGCTGTCTGTACATATTTTGCTGTTTGTCCCACGAGATGGCAGAAAACCTGCATTAAAAACGTTGAGTCCCAATTTAACAGATCGATCGCAACCGTTATGCCGGTGCAAGGGTTGATTTTCCCGAATTGGTTCCCGCCTTGTCGTGGCAGGAGGGGCTAACTATCTGTGGTTTGGTCACTTTGATGAGAAGGCCAAATTGGCCTCTAAAAAGCTTGGCGTGCTCAGCAGAGCGGGATAGTATTTCATGCCGGCACAACGCCTGCACTTTACAAGGCGCAGGTTCGGTCTCACATGGAATACTGTTCCCATCTCTGGGCTGGGGCTCCCCAGTGCCAGCTCCTTTCACTTGACCGAATCGTCGACAACCGAGTCCTTTCCGATCGGCTCAATTCATTGGCGCTGCGAAGAGATGTTGCATTTCTTTGCATTTTCTTTCGCATTTACCACGGGGGGTGCTCTGAGGAATTGTTCGGATTAATCCCAGCCGTCAAATTTCACGAATGCACATCGCAGCAGAACTCCCGATACCATCCACACCATCTGGATGATTGGCAGTCCAACACTGTGCGATTTAGAAGAAGTTTTCTTCCTCGCACAACTTGCTTGTGGAATAGTTTACCACCAGCGATTTTTCCGAACCGATACGACTTAGGGACCTTCTGTCTAAGTTATAAATCTAGAAAAGAGCCTACTCCTTTTTAAAGGGCCGGCAACGCATCTGCAATTCCCCTGGTTGCCCTGGTGTTGCGGTTGTTCATGGGCGGCGGTAGTCACTTACCATCAGGTGAGCCGCATGCTCATTTGCCCCCTCTCCTATAAAAAAACCCGCGGTTATTAAAGAAGAACCCACTTGGCTGGCCCGAGGTTTTTTTTAGTTATCGTGATATGATTATTTAATCCTTTTCAAAGAACAAATAAAAAGTACCGTGCAAAAAATAAAAAATAAATAGAATTAAATGGAGACATTTACATGGAAAAACCAACGACGCGGGTGGCCGCCGGATAATAATACCGCCACGTTCTCAAATATGCAATATAATAATAGCGATCCACCCCGGCTCCGCGCATGTGATTTCTAGATCTCGACAGCAGCTCCACCTACCGGGTCCAATTGTGAATCTAAGCCAGAGACCCACACAAACACACACAAAAAGTTTCATCGGAATCAACAGAGCCATAGATTTTTATATAATACTAGGTGTTCCCCGCGACTTCACTCGCGTGTTAGGGTTTTTATTTTTTTTGCGCGGTACCCTATTTCTTTTTTTTTAAATAAAAGTAGCCTATGTTACTCCTTATGACATCAGCTATCTGCCAGTGAAAGTCCTGTCAAAATCGGTCCAGCCGTTTCGGAGATTAGCCGGAACAAACAGACAGACAGACAGACAAAAAAAATGTATTTTAGTTATAAGTACCGCATTTACTTTCATATGCATTTAGTAAAAACCTGTAATTTTGACATTACAAACAGACACTTCAATTTTATTTATTCGTATAGATAGATATTATACTACATCGATTAGGTTACACGTCCAAAGATACCGACAGTCGCCATAGTTCTGTCGGTGTTGCTAGGTTTTAAGAATTTTCTAAATTTAAACAAATTATAGTCGAAACATGTATTTTCATAACAATAACATTTTCATATTCATAAGTAATATTATGAAACTTTATTTTTAATTTTTTTGGTATTTAAATTATAAAACTAAAACCAACTATAAATTCTGAAAACAGAATATGTTATAACAATATGTTTGATGTTTTAATCAAACAATTGCAAAACGAAATAACAACGGCGATAAATAACTCGTGAGTTGGAAATGTAAACTGGACTGGATTTGTTATTATTAAACTGCAGCGTTTGTTTCATTTCAACTCCAAAACTTTTATCGTTTTGAAGCGTTTTGCATGAAATCGAGTTCAGATGTTTGACAAACGATAGTTTTATTTAATGTTGCCTTACCATTTGTATATAGCGTGTTTGCTTGAACTAAAAGCAAATTCAAAACTTTGTCGTAGTACCTTGCGTTAATAAACTTTTTTCATAAATCTTAATTCTTTGAGCAAACAATTGTTGTTATATATTTTTTACTTATCTCGGTAACGACTCTAAAGATAGATTTAATTTCTTAGTTTATCCAGAAATGTGTCATTCTGGAAAAATTCGTATTCATATAAATAAATATGTGTTTTTTAAAATTCATTTGCCGAGCGAAACTTGGTCGTTCAGGTATGAGATAATTAAAAAAGAATTGATGTTTTGCTAAATTTATTAAAAGTACTATCTACCAGTTTTTCTAATTACCTGGTTTTCAAACACATACATACTTTTATTATTAGTTGCCTTCTGGATAGTTTATATATTTAAAATGAGTGCATTCTAAATCCGTCTATCAAAACTCAGAGATGACCCCTGAGAATGTTGTTTTTGTTTCAAATGTCCAGCAAAGCCTGGTCATCCAGGAATTGTATGTTGCAGAACCAAAAAGAAAGACTGATAATTAAGAATTATTCAAAACAAATCTTGTAGGTATATTTGGTGAAAAACATTTGCCTATTTTAGAATAACAAATACTGGTATTTTTATGCTGAAGGCGAAGGCAAATTACGGCAATACTCAAATCTTAATCTGGAAAGTTATTTGGGTCTGCCTATACAACTAATCAATTTTACTAATCGGTTTAATAGTTACCAGTGTTAGTGTGAGTATATTGAGAACAGTCTGATTGGTTGGCTTGATTGGTAAAATAAAACAGTTATTAGAGCCTATAAGGTAGGAGTGGAACCTTTTAAATTTATGATTACTACACATATTTAAATCCTATTAATAGTAATAATAATAGTTTTTATTTCATGTAAAGATTCATACACATTTGTTAGTAATTTACTTGTACTATCTTAGTAAAAAAAATAAATAAAATATGGTTAAATGAAATTATATCAGGACGAGAGCAATCAGTTAAGGAAACTTGAATGTCCGACTCACATTCATTAATATCCAATGCCTCTGAATGGGACAGTCAACCCTATCTTGAAATACCCTCAAGACACCATTTGTGTTCTCCCGTAGTCTGCATAACATTGACTAAAAACTAAACTATTCTAAGCTCGCGTATCGAAAGGAGACTACAAACTAAACGTAAAATTAGTATGACTTGCGGTTATGAAACATTAGCTGATAGCTGACACCCGCACGCTTCGCTGGGTGCACGATAATATTTTATTGCAGAAGGTATTAAATTTTTTTGATGGGACTATCGTAAAATCCGTTCTTAGTGAGCGTCTACAATGAAAAATGAGTAACTATACTAAATTTCAAGTCAATCGGGTGTATAGCCTTAGAGATCTGCATCTGGCAGGTTTATTTTGTACAGCACTGGACTGGCTTTTATCGTTTATATTGGGCCAGCAGTTGCAATCGTTTTGCTGTGCAAACGACGGCGAATAAAACTATTGTCGAAGGAGCTCTATCGAAACTAATCGATATGATTGAGGAAAAGATTTTAAAGAAGAAGGGAATATAGGTTAGATACTGGATAGTTGACAGAGATATATATTTTTGGGTAATGCAGTACAGTAAGAAATATTAGGCTAATCTTTTGTGCACCAGTGCTTAACAGTCTGCGGGGTAATTTGATATAGCCCTGCTTATCAGGCAGATTGGTGATCGTAGTGCTAGATGTCTTGCACCTTCGATGCATCTTCTCGTAGGTGGTAAGGGTAGTTTGCATTTGGGACGAGTATGTACTAGAGACTTATACCGATATTTATCAGAAAATTCGAGATTTTTTTGGCTTTCCTTATAGACGTCTCTTACTACATCCACAGAAAGATATGGGCGATATAAGTTTATTAAGTATATATATATATATATATATATATATATATATATATATATATATATATATATATATGTTTAGGTGTTTAGTTTAAGGACGCGTTTACAAATCGGGCAAACTTATGCTGTGTTTTGGTATTTTTATGATCATACATTTTTATTCGCTAAAAGTAAGTGGGATTTATATAAATGCATATTCGTCTTGGACTCTATGGACTGATCTGTGTACTTCCGTGACTGCCACTGGAACTCCTCGACGAGTAGCACTAGGCTTATCTAGTTTGTGCTCGTTTTGTTAGTTATGATGAGACCTTACCTCCGAACTTGATGAAGAGACCGTTATAGCCTTTCAAAAGTCCACTGCGGAACATAGGCCTCCCATAGACTGCCTCATAGGGGGATATTTGCCATAGTTTTCACGCTTGAAAGGAGGGTTTCTATCACAGTTTTTTTATTTTTTAGTTTCTTAAATACATACTATACGTTATGCATTAAAAATTTTAAGCTTAAAGTCCTTTAGGATTTTCTAATTATTTAAGTAACTAAGTGAACTCTTACCTATTATTTTTAAATAACCTATGAAGATCAAAAATTAATAGCAATGAATAGTTATACTATACATCAATAATTTTATACTGCGCTGTTAGGCAAAATAGCATATGTATTCAAATAAAGTAATTATTTAATGATTTCTTATATTTACACCACATATTTAAATAAGGGAAATGCCATAAGGGAAATGCCATGGTAGTCATGAATATGTCAGATTATAATTCTAAAATACAAGAACTATTATCGGTTGCAAGCACTTATAAGAAGGTTAAACATGAAAAAACAAATAACATACTTAAAAGAACTAGTGACCTCATAAAGAAACACTCGAAAAAATTAAATCTGGAGGTAAATTCGATAATACCTACGTGTGTTAAACCACCGAAGTTGTATGGGTTACCAAAACTACACAAACCCAATGATTCACTACGTCCCATAGTGATCCAAATCGATTCACCAACTTACAGATTGGCTCAATACTTAGCAAAATACTCTCACCGCTCAGGGGACATACAAGAGCACACACAAAGAATTCCTACCATTTTGTCAGCGAGATTAAAGACCTACATCTGGCAGACAATGAAACTATGGTCAGTTTTGATGTGCATGTGAATAGAGACTATTCTCCTAGTGTTGCTGGTGCAACTTACCTTTTGAAGACTGCATCTCGATTGTAACTAGAATGCTGGAGGCAAACAACGTGCCCGTAGAATATGCAGTATTGCTCAGACACTGCTTTACATCTGGCTACCAATTGTGAAAGAAAAAGTTCTACAAGCAAGTAGATGGTGTGGCGATGGGCTCACCCGTATCTCCCATTGTAGCTGATATATTTTTGGAAGACTTTCAAGAGAAAGCCATGCTTATTTTTCACGTAAATCCAAGATTATACAAGTGGTACGTAGATGACACTTTCACAATTCTACCTTTAGATAAAGTAACTGCATTTTAAACAATCTTAACTCCATAAATTCTAAAATTCAGTTCACAATGGAGTAAGAGGCAAACAATTCTTTTGTTTTTCTAGATATGTTAGTAATTCGTAATCCTGATAACACATTGAGCCACACAGTATATAGAAAAAAGACCCATACAGATAGATATTTAAACGATAATTCTCATCACCATCATTCACAGCTACCGTTGGTAAATCTTTGTATCAGGGAGCACGAGGGATCTGTGACAGTAAACACAAGTCTCAAGTAAGTTTTGCACGACAATAAGTTTCGGTCTCACGCCGATCATAGTCGAGCGAGTGCCTGCTGTACTGCCATACGCCAGAGGTGTCACTGACAAGATTGGCTACATCTTGAAGCGTGCTTCCATTAAGACATACTTCAAGTCGCCGAAGAAGATTAGTCAGTTTTTACCATCAGTCAAGTGTAATGTCCCTCTGTGAGATGCAGGAGTATACAAGCTTGATTGTGAATGTGGTCTCTTTTATATAGGACAAAGTAAAAAATCAACAACAACCCGCGTTAAAGGACACATAGCTGATGTGAAGAATCAACGCTTCAGGAAGTCTGCAGTCTGTGAACATGTTCAGATCGTCCCAGCCATTACATTAGATTTGATAGACCATAAATCCTCGTTAAGGAACACTGATTCCTTCCAAGAATAATTCGCGACGCTATTGACATTAAAAAGAAACATCCTAATTTTAATAGAGAAGATGGCTCAGTGCTTTACCTGCTTGGGATTCTATAATCAACAAAATTAAATCCCAACCTAGTCCTGCAAGACTTCAAGATAATGTAAGTTCGTACTGCGTAGATCGGAACAAAAATTAATAATTTTTAATCTAGAGGTAGCCGTGGTTAACAGTGACATTGGGACGCCAAACAACTCAGTCCCCCCCCCCCACCTCCCCACTCCCTTGACCATGGGTGCAGTAAAGTGATCGAAACGTCGGTAGTATAAAAAAATTGAAATACGCGATTAAATCCGTAAAACTAGTTTTATTTAAAAGTAATTGTTACTGATCCGAATAAATCTAAGTACAGCATCGTGACGATTCAATTGCTAGTAGCAAAAACAAACATATTTATTATGATGACGTAATATACTACTAGTTAACTTCGTTAATTTTTTTTTAAAGGATAAGGTGACAAACAACGAGCACAAAGTCCACCTGATGGTAAGTGGTTGCTGTGGCCCATAGACATCTACATTTATGCTCGTTTGCAAATCAAAATGCAGATGTGTTGTCACCGTGAGGACTAAGAAGGAATGCCTCTTTTCCAGTCATAAGGGTCTCTGGCTCTCTACACTCACCATACGAAACACAGCAATGTTAAACTGCTATTTTACGCTAATATTCTGTGAGAGCGTGGTCCTTCCCCGGCCGAGCCGAACCATTCGTGCTATAGCTATACTACTAATATAGCTGAACCATGGCTCTACCACGTAAAAAACTCATTGAGCGCCGTAGTAGCTCACGGGTTTGGCGTGGTCATAATATTTTATCAGGTATGCGAGTTTTAAACTCCGAAGCTATTTCTAAAATATTAATGGCAATTTTAAATGCTGATTAACCATGTAATAGGTGTTGTAGATAAAGATTGAGGAAGCTTGCATCACTGAGAAATTTTAACAAAAATTCATGGTCTTACCTTCGTATGTTCTAGCCACTGAACACGATTTAGTAATTGGAGTTGAAAGTTTTCGGTGCTTTAGGTTAGAGCAAGAGGGACTTGATTACGCGTGACCTCTCCATCTTAACGATAAGATTCAGTGTGCGTCTCAACATTCGGTAATCACTGCCAGTTTTCAAGTTGGTCGTCATCATGAAGTCAAGACCAGTTCTAATGTTGAGCTACTTCTGAAAAAAGTTCATCACTAATAACTTGTCTTTATTCATTAAGTAAGCCAGTTGTTGGCCACTTGATTCTGTTGCTCTATTTCCAAAATTCCCAAGTTTCACATTGGAGTCATCCACCAATGTATGGCTTTAGACATATCCTCATACATCGCCTCCTTCTTCACATCAGGAGTATCATGATTGGTGCGTAAAACCTGTATAACCTTCAACGAAAACTCTTTGGGGTACCCAACCCTCCTCGACGTATTCCCGCTTATGATAACCTTGTTTATGAGAGACTTACGTAAGATAAATCCACATATCTTTGGGACAGATAGTTTGGAAATAGCGATGGCCTTTGATCGGATCTGACACAAAGCGCTTCCTACGAAGCTTCCTTCCTATGGGCTTCCCGAAAATTTGTGCAATTGGATCACCACATTTCTAGCAGATTGGAGCATCGAGGTTGTAGTAGACGGTGCTTGCTCCGATTACAGGCCTATCAACGCTGGTGTTCCACAAGGCTGTATGCTATCATCAACGCTGTTTGTTCTGCATGTCAATGATATGCTGTAAACCGGTAACATTAATTGCTATGGGTATGGCAGCACTGGTAATGCTCTATACACCTACCGTCTCAATATTTCTCGGGAAAACGTCGCCAAGTACCGAAACAAACTTGTCTGAAGTCGAGTCTTAGCTGAACAATGTTTCGGATTGGGGGCGACTAAGTCTAGTCCAGTTTAATCCTCAGAATAGAAGAAGTTGCCAGATTCGAGGAAAACCGCGGTATCATCTCTCTTTGGGCCTTAGATCATCATCATTACAGCCCTTCACAAGTCCACTGTGAATATAGGCCTCCCTAAGGAAAGCCACAAAGCACGGTTCTGAGCCATCTGCATATAACGACTTCCTGCATGGCTTACCAGGGCTTTAGATAATCCTATAATATTCCTGTGCAATCCCTTCTTTAAGTTCCAGGATTTTCTCGTCAGTTTTGTAGTGAAAAACTAAACTTCGGCTAAAATTCTTGGCCACACTGCTCCGCCGTTACCATAGTCGCCAACCGTAGCCAGGTATAGCGGTTCCGCCAAGGACTAGGGGCCGTTCATGAATCATGGTAGGGATATTTGTCAAAGTTGTCACACTTGGCGGGTGGATTGTCGACCATAGTTATCACATATATCAGAAAGATGCTGCTGCCTATCTCATGGTTTTTCATCTCTTACGCCACCCTTAGAATAATGTGGCGTAATGGATTCTCTCTACGCTGAATTGTTGAATAAATTACACAATTATAATTTATAACTGTTAAATAAGAAAGTCACAAACATAAAGAAAATGGTTATTTAAGGAATAATACAAAATACCTATTTAATTTCAAATGTGTATTCTCTTCGTCTGTCGTCAAACATTTTGCGCTGAGCTTGTACTCCCATGAGTAATTTTAAACGCAAATCTAGACTGCGATGCAACGGTCGGCTCATTACAATTGGTCCAACACACTAACTTAAACAGTATATATGTGTTTGTTACTTGTTAATTTACTTAATATATACTTTTACAAAAGTGTAAATAAATCCTTCTCTATTTCCTTTTTTCTTTCCATTCTCTTAACTGGTGATGATATAATGACCGAATTAACTGGATACGGCAAGACATACCGAGTTAGTCAATATTCCTCTAGCGGCTATTAAAGGAAATGCTCTTTACATCGGCAGAGTCCCACGTTCAACTGTGAAATTTTTGGGCTGATAAATAATAACCTGCATGATAGTATAAGCACGGTATTCCCCAACCCCGTACTGTATGTGTGTTTTTCTCATAAATTTAAGTTATATTGCTATAACTATCGCAAACGAGATGACGAGGGACGGATCGTTAGTATACAATAAATCACAAAATTGAAGATACCTGCAGAGTTTCTTGCTCTGTTTCTTTTTCATTTAAAGGAAACTCATTTAGTAATAGTAGTAAATTTGAAAAAAAATTATATTTGACAAACAAAATATATTTTTGCGTTGAAGAAAAAATTGTGTTTAATTTTATTTAATTTCACAATATAGGTACATTGGACGTTAATTATAATGAAAAAAAAATGTTAAATCCCCCTTACACCATATATAAATGTGTATACCTCTTGCAATATAATCAACTTAAAATTTTCTAAACTAAATTTGCTAAATTTTCGCAACCATACGACACTGCCCGGTGCCAATGCGTAGGCACGAAACATGTTCCAATATTACATTGGAATTACATGTTACTTTGGAATAACTGATGAAACGTGTGTGTATGAAGTTGCAATACCTATACCCCATACGTTATGATTTTAATTTTATTTCTCATAACATAATATTAAAAACCACAATAATAAAAAAAAAACTAAAATTAGAAACTTAATTATCATATAATCCTACTCCTCGCGGTATCATGCCAAGAATGCTGGCTGCGTTTCTCCGCTGAATGGCTATATGGCCTCTTATCATCAGCAGCAACGACCAGCCGCGGATGGAGTTCCTTTAGGAACTTCACCGCACGTAGAACCCACGGACCGATAGTCTCTACAGCAAATGGCACAAATATGTAGTCATCTCTCAGAGACTCATATTTGCGCCACTTAGTTCAGCTGATTCTGATGCCGCCCCGGCTCTAAATCTCTATTTTAATTTACAATTATGTCAAATTTTAAGGTCATGCTTTATTCAAGATATTTGGAATCATAGTAATCAAACCATCGGATATATTAAATATGTTTACCTCCCTTAATATTATGTATTATGATTCAACACTCAATCTGGTTGAATAACAGTAATCAAAAGATAACTTAATTGCAGTTCAGCGTTCTTAATCGCATCATAAAAACCATGGGAGAGAATTTATAAAGCGCTAATTATTTTGTTAGTAAAATTAGTTATCTGAAATAAGGAAATCGGACAAAAGCGAGTAAAACTCACGATCTTAGGGCTCTGTATAAATTTAATTATGTAATTAACTTTGCAGTGAAGAAAAAAAATTACGGTCGGTGCTCCAACTGCAAATGTAAATTTGTAATTGCAAAAAATTTTTTTTAATGTGATATAGCTACAAAACCGATAAAGTATTTTTCCTTTAGCTTTGCTGTGATACTTTGCTTCATGTCATATTTCATGCTTCTAGGTCAACGGGAAGTGACACTTTAAAACAAAAATCAACAATATGCAGTGGAGGATGGCCATACAGATTGTGCGAGGATACCGCAAGATATCCTTTGAGGCGGAGATAGTTTAGCTTGCTTTCCATCTTTGGATATACTGCTTTGGACATGTATGTGAAAGTATATAATTGGACGCGTATCCTCCGTCAGAGCGGTGAGAGTAGGTGAGATGAGGTGTTCTAATGAGTTAAGCGACATAAATGACTTAACGCATTCGTAACGTGGCGCGCTCGTTTCTCTGATGAGCGGTACGCGCGCACACGCGTTGTTGAAGCGGTCCTGCCTCACTTTGAAGTCTGGATGAATCGACAAACAGGAAGAATTGGATATTTGTAGCACGAATGGGTCGGCTCAACTGGTGAAGGAATACCAGCGTAAAATAGCAGGGTAATGCTGCTGTGCTTCGTAAGGTGAGTGTAAAGAACCGGAGACCCTTTTTACTGCAAAAGAGGCATTCCATCTTAGTCCTCACGGCTGACAACGTATCTGCATTTTGATTCGCAATCGAGGATAGATATAGATGTCTGTGGGCCACAGCAACCTGTTACCATCTGGTGGAATGTTTGTTCGCTTGTCACCCCTATCCTTTAAAAAATATACAAGAAAGGACCCACTACAGACCTACACAGATAATGACAGCGCACGGGTGCTTGCATGAACGCAAAGCCATTAGTTTTTCCCTTACAAAAAGTCGCTCAACGCGGCTAAATTGAAGTAAAAACTTCAAAAATTAATGCTTTCAAGAATTTACAACAATTAACCTTTTTTATGAAACAGCAGCATTAAATTTGTATTTAATATTATCTTTTGAAAACAGTCCAGTAACTCGAATAAATGGGAAAATATTTTCTCTTTTGCATTGCAGTCGGATTAAGCGCGAAAGCACTGAGGTGTACGAGAATGGTATTGTTTTCACAATGAGAATGTCAGCGGGTATGATACTGCAAAATAAATCACTTATATTTCTTTTATAATTCTAAGCCAGCGCTTAACTACAAGGATAAGATGGTGAAGCGCACTGACTTAAGAAAATCCTATTCACTCTTGCCTTTAAAACAACCACACTGTAATCGGATGGAAAGACGCATGCTGGTTATTTATTCCACTTCTTTGCTGTACGCATGATGAACGATGTAGCAAACCGTTTGATTCGAATGCGTGGTAAATCAACAACGAAATGGAAAATGGAGACTTGCCGAACGTCTGGTTGTCCGATGGTGGAAGGGGGAGGGAGGAATTAAATTATGCAATTCCTACCGCACATTCTCCGAAATGCATCCTGTAATAAACCGAAAGGCTGGCTACTTTGCACCTGTGTTCTAGGCTGGTAAGATTGGTTTTAACCAAATGGGGCCACATTAGTTTCCAAAGAGTCCAAAGCTGTTAGATGGCATTTTGCAGCTCCAGCCCATATCTGGTAGAAGTACTCAATGCACGACTGGACTTGCGCTTTATATAAAGTAAACAGCTGTTCCAGCGTGAAGTATCGCCGCATCTTTGTTGGGACTCCTAGCTTCCTTGCAGCTGCTTTGGCCTTGGACTCAATGAACTGACCGAAGTTCATTGAGCCCTTTATCATTTATTTAAGGATATCTCAAATAACAACTGAAAGCGGTCGGTATATTCCAGTGATACATTTCGGAAAGGAGCCAAGGTAAGCGGGTCCTTTATGCAGTGAAGAGATACGCTTGTGTTTTGGAGGCGTCACAAGATGCCATCGCCTCATTCGGAGACTGCCTGTAAGTGTTAGATTCACACGCTCTACCATAGCTTCTCTTCAGGACTGTATTTGATTCCGAATGGACCAAAGACTTGGTTGGTATCTCTCCACAACTGTGCTATCGTCTGCATACCCATAGGAACCGGGCATAAGCAGATCATTAATATGCAGCAGGAAGAGTGTTGCGGAGAGAACTGACCCCTAAGGAACACCGGCGTTAGTTGCCACAGGGTCGGATAAGAAGTTATTGACCAGGACCTGGAGAGACCGTTCACTGAGAAAGTATTTAACCCACTCAATTAGGCCTTAATCTTAAGGGGATAAGCCGTACAGAACCGTAGAGCACCTTTCTTCTCCATTGGTTGTCGGTTCTTTGAGCAACATACATGGCCGGCCTATTGCCACTTCATTCTCTTTTATTTCTACCTAAATATCGACCTCAGCAATTCCTCAGAGCACTCCCCGTGGTAAATTCGAAAGAAAATGTAAAGGGATGCAACATCGCTATGCAGTGCCAGTGTATCGAGCCGATCAGAAAGAACTCGGTCGTCGACGATTTGAACCGTTCTGCGCTGGATGCGGTCAAGTGGAAGGAGCTGGCACTGGGGTGCCCCGGCCCAGAGATGAGAACAGTATTCCACGTGAGGCCGAACTTGCGCTTTGTAAAGTTGCAAACGATGTACCGGCATGAAACACTGTCTCGCTCTGTTGAGCACGCCAAACTTTTTAGAGGGCAATTTGGCCTTCCCTTCCAAGTGACCACGAAACTGCAAACTATTCGATATGTCGACGCCGAGGATATCCGATGCTAGTTGAGGCAGCAAGGGGAGTGCCTTGAAACCGAGGAGATACGACAAAGGGGTTTTTTAGCGGTAAACACACAAACTTGTGTCTTCTGGTTATTGAACTGGATTAGATTTAGTCGCCCCTAATCCGAAACTTTGTTCAGCAAAGACTCGAATTCAGACACAAGTTTATCCCAGTACTCGGCGACGTTTTCTCGAGAAATATTGGCACGGCAGGTATATAAGGCATCACCAGTGCTGTCGTATGCATAGCAATGAATGTTACCAGTTTGCAACATATCATTGATATGCAGGAGAAACAGCGTTAGCGATAGCACGCAGCCTTGTGGAACACCAGCGTTGATATGATTGAAATCAGAGCATGCACCGTCTACTACGACCTTGATGGTCCGATCAGCAAGGAAACTGGTGTTCCATTTGCACAATGTCTCAGGAAGCCCATAGTTGATGCGTCAGCCCAGGTTTGGTAGCACCCCTACTTAAAGCGTGATGCTATTTTACAGGAGCGACCAAACCATGGCTGGGATCTGCCTCCGATGGGCACCACAGAGGATGGCATAAAGTTCCATACCCTGAAGTACTATATTAGCAACAGAATCGGCATAAACGCTGGGATCATCCGGCGAGAAGTAAACCCGCCCACAAGGGTAGAATAAAAAAAAGACCGTATCCCGTCCCAATCGGCCGACCTATAAGTGCCAAACATGGCGGCAAGCTGCAGATCGCAACTGCGATGGAAGCTTAAGTGGCACCGTACTCCGGATCAGACAATGGTCCGAAGAGCCTCGAGGGACATAGACGGAGACCTTGTATCCGTCCGGATGAGAGGTCAGCAGAAGTTCCAACAGAGAAGGTACATGATTCTCCACATCTGGGATCCGATTAGGTGAAGTAACTAGTTAAAGTAAAGTTGCAGCCTTTTTACGTCCTACTGCTAGGCACAGGCCTCCTCTCATTTCTGAGAGGGTTTTAGGCTTTTAGGGCAAGGAATTGTCCACCGCGCTGCCCTAATGCGTGTTGGCGTACTTCACATGTCTTCGAAATATTTGTTTTTCTTATTTTTCAGACATACAGGTTTTCTCACGATGTTTTCCTTCACCACCGAGCACGTGGTAAGTGCCGGCGGGGATCGGATCCCGGTTGTTCGAGTACTGTGAAGCTTACAGGGAGCGCTAATCATCTGAGCTACCACGGCTCTCCAGTTGTGTTAGAAGTAGCCAGTTATGTTAGACCATATGCCAAGGCAAATTCATACGCAGATCTACCCGCATGATCGGTTAAACGGGACCCAAGCCATTCAGCGTGGTGGACGTTAAAATCACCGAGTGTCACGATCTCTGCGGATGGGACCTGTTGTAGCATGTAGTCTGCAGCCATTTGGATGTGGTCGATGAGTCCGTCTGTCCACTGTGGGACCTATAGAGACATCCGTGGACGCGGGGATGGTCATCGCTCTTTACGTGCAGCCATAGGATGGACAAGTCCGTACGTTCAAGACTGCCGAGGCGTCGAAAACGGATATCCTCTCTGACATATACGCAAACTCCAGCCCGGGGCACCAAGGAGTGTTCTAATTTGTACCCCGGGTAGTAGAGATATGAAGTATCAGCTGGAGAGGACACCTGAGTCTCGGTTAAAAAGAGCAAGGCCGGATTCGCCGTCTCTAGATGGTAATGGACAGCGTTAAGGTTGGAATGAAGTCCCCTGATGTTACAAAAGTTCACTGATAGCATGACAGGGGTCGCCTTGGTCTTATTGCTTCACTTGCCCCGAGCAGTATTAGTCATGAGCGGAATTTTGTCGATGTAGCCTGATATAGACGGACCAGTAAGTTGAGGTGTCTATAGGCTGGCCTTATAACTCGAAGGACCTGCAAATATTACGGAAGATAGAGTTCTGAGTAAGCGGAGTGTAGCTGTCTTCTTAAATGATGGTGTGTCGGCCTGGTAAGATATGCATAAAATTGATGAATGCAGGTGGCTCAGAATCGTGTTTCTTAGTATGCGCTGTAGGAGGGCTATGGTTAGCAGTAAATTTGTGAGGGATTCTTATGATGATGATGGTGATGATAACGTTGACAATAAATGATACGTGTATATTAGCGACGCGAGATAATGTTTCCTAGAGATATCTAGAAGTTCCTTTTAATAGATCGTTTAATTTACGTCAATCAAAATATAAGATTTTTTTGTCTGAAAGAAAGATAATTTTTGAGTTAACTCGTAGCAATCGGTTATGTAATATGAATAAAGAATTAAATGTTAATTGTTTGCATAATTATTTAAAAGCATGTGTTACATATTGTGATAAAAGTATATGGCACAGGATAAGCTAAAAAGAGATAGCTAAATGTTAGAAAGAAATGGTATTATATACTATAAATAGTTATAAATTTTAGAAAAGGATAGCACCAGCCTCCTATATGGTGTTGAAGGTCGTGTAGAAATGAGTTGTTCAATTATGCTATGGCTAGGCTATTTCTAGCAGTAAACTTGTTATGATAATGATGATAATGTTGACAACGAATGATACGTGTATGTACAAATGCTAATTTTTAATATTGCCTGCATATTTCTGTATTGCAATACAGTATATTTTCCTACAAATTTTTCCACACCTTAATATCCTGTAGATAAGTATCCACTTGTAACAAAGTTTTCGCACCTCATAGGCGTAACTACGCCAACTATTTTAAAATAAATGGAAAAAAATATTGTAAAGCCACCATATATATATTTAAGTTTGTATAAGTAATTATCTTTTTAACCTGTGATATGTTTTTGTCATTAATGAAAGGAAAAAATGTACATCGTTAATAGTTTGAAGCGGGCGGAATGAAAGATGGGAACGCTAAATGTCTTGGGTTCGATTACTGTCGTGAACCATTCCTAATACAAGAATTTTAAGCTTACCTGGAGTGGTTAGAGAGAATTTTAGCAATGTTTATAGTATTGCTAGTATTTAAAAAAACTTGAAAATGTCATATAAATAAATAATAATAAATAATTTTTATTTCATTTTCAATTACACATGTTTACATACAGGAATAAATATGATAACAATTAAATAAAGCAACAATAAGTCTAAGAAAAATAACATGCTATAATAATGTGCTAACTAGCTTAATAATGTAGAATCTACAAAGAAAAATTAAAAAGTCAAGTTTATAGTATAAGCTACCTGCCTGAACTAGGTTGAGCACCTGTGTTTCAATACATCACTTACACTATGGGTTCAATAATGTAGGACACTAGATAATTTAAATAATTAAAGTATTATAATAAATAAAATAAGGAAATAACAATTATTTGTTGCCTTCTAATAATACAAAATATTTTAGAATTTCTAACAACTTCTCTGTGTCTTCGGAGGTAATTAAATTTATTCAGAAATTCCCTTAAATTAAATTAAATTAAAATCCCTTACACTTATTCTTATAATTAACACTATATTTTTTAGAGACATGTTGAGCTTGTTATATAGAAATGATCCTAAAAGTATGTCAAATCTATTCACAAATGCGTGTATGGTTTGACGGTTTACACAAACTAAGTCCATTCTTCTCCTGTTTATGGATTTTAAGTTAAATGGTTTGGTGATTTTAAGTTCGGTATGCTGTTTTAATATGATGTTCAGCATAAACAGTTGACGGCCAGTTAGTACACTACATGCCAAGTAAAGTTAATGAGTAGGAAACAGGAGTGGACGGAAAGTGGCTACCTATAGAACTGCTCTATGAGCACGTCTAGTGGGAGCAATAATGTTTTAAAAGCACCACCCCAGGAAGTAATTCCATAAGTAAACTATGAATTAACATTAAAATAAAAAAAACTTAGGTCGTGCCTTAAAATAGCTTTCATCATTACAGCCATTCACAAGTCCACTGCTGAGTATAGGCCTTCCCCAAGCAATGCCACAAAGCACGGTCCTGAGCCACCTGCATCCATCGACTTCCTGCATATCTTACCAGGTCGTCACACCATCTAGTGATGGGACGCCCTACACTTCGCCTGCCGGTACGAGGCTGCCACTCGAGAAACTTTCTTCCCCATCGGTTGACGGTTCTTCGAGCAACATGGCCGGCCTATTGCCACTTCAGCTTACTAATCCGTTGGTATTTGTCGGTTACTCTGGTTCTACTTCGGATAATCTAGTTCGTAAGTCTATCACGCAGAGAAACGCTAAGCATATCCCTCTCCATAGCTCGCTGAGCGACTTTGAGCTTCCTCATACGACCAGCAGTGAAGGACCACGTCTCAGATCCATAGGTCATCACTGGCTACATGCACTGTGTGTACAATCTAGTTTTAAGTTTTTGAGGTATGCCTGCTGAGAAGTTGTGTCGTAATCTTCCGAACGCTGCCCAGTCGAGTTGAATCCGTCGATTGACCTCTCGGTCGAAGTTGGACTTACTTAGTCGGACTATATGTCCTAGGTAAACATATTCGTCAACAACATCGAGCATAGTGCTTCCAACAACTACCAGCATAGGTATGACATGGACGTTAAACATGATTTTTGTTTTATCCATGTTCATCTTAAGACCTATCCGTTGGAAGACACTATTGAGGTCATTGAGCATAGTGCTTAGGTCTTTCAGCGATTCTACCATAAGGACTATATCGTCGGCAAATCGAAAGTAAGTGATTTACGCGCCATTGAGGTTAATACCGTATCCTTTCTAGTTCAGTAGCTTCAAAACGTCTTGTCTTCCGATGCAGCGGCGAAGAGTTTCGGGGATATAAAGTCACCCTCTCTTACACCTCTCTGTAGTTGGATAGGTTTCGTACTCTGGTTCTGTACTCGAGTAGCCATGATTCGATATACCGATAGTCAACTTAGCACCACTGAAGGAACTGCAGCACCACCTAAATTTTGACAGAATCAAAGGCTTTCTCATAGTCCACATACGCAAGTCAAAGTGGCGGATTGTACTCTTCGGTCGCCTGTACAATGTGCCGAAGGGTATGTATGTATGTAGTCTATGGTGCTAAAGCCCTTTTGAAAACCGGATTATTTGGGAGGCAGGAAGTTGTCAAGTCTGCGTGCGAGACTATTCGTAATGACTCTCGAAAACAGCACGTAGACGCGGCTTATCGTACGCGGAAATCAGTCTGTACTTCTTCAAGAGAGTGTTGTCGTCTTTTTTGAAGAACAATACCACCGCACTTCTGCTCCACGCCTCCGGAGTAGTGCCACCAGGGGAGATGGAATTAAAAATCTTCTGAAGGACTTTAAGTACTGGTTTTGCATCCAAATAGGACTTCGACTCTTGCCCATTTACAACTAGAGCACCTTTAAATAGGAGAAAGTTCGTTTCTAATTACGTGCCCGTCGGCCCTGCTGTCCATGACTCTGGTAGTGGTCATGTCAATGGCGAGGGAGGGGGTGCGGAGAATAAAAGTATTAAGTATAAAAACGTTACCTCCACAATAGGATTTTCTTCTGTATCGCGGGGGAGTTTATATACATAGATTTCACAAGGACAAAAATCCAGACCTGGAACAATTATTTGTAAGCCATACAAATACTTATTAAGTGCGAACCCGATGTTCTTAGCGCTGCAACCGCATTGCAAAGCCACTGCGCCACAAAGCCGTCAAAATTTCCAAAGGTTTGGTTTCCATCAACGACGATTCAACCTAGTAACGTATAAAGCACGCACATTGAGATCAGAAGAGAAGATTTTAGAGATGTGGGAAGAAATGACAAGTTACACTGGGATGTTATGGGATAATGTGCTCTGTCACCGGAACAGTGACCAATGAAGATTGAAATTGTGTCGACGAGCTGCGTACCTTAGTTATGCTTAGAATTACCAAAAGGTATTTACTGAAGGTTATACGATTTTACCAACTTCAGCGCACCCCGATGGGCAATAAATGAGGATATTTCAAGAGACATACATTGTTCTACTATTCATTACACCGTGTTAATGGGACACTACAACGTGAAATTTGGTACAATGAAAGACCATGAGCTGAAAATGGGGAACTTTGTGATTGGAGAGCGGAACCCAAGTAGACAAGAACTGGCTGACTTCATGGAGAAGGAAGGCCTGTGGACTTGGATAAGCGTCGGTAGTCCTAAAAAAAACGAGATAACTTCATTGTGACGGCTAAACGGCAACTATGTCTCTGTCAACTAGAAGGATCTCGTCTATCAATGCTTAGACTTCCTCGTGGACTAATTAAAGAACCCACTGACTTTCATCTTAAACTACAAAATCGTTTCACAGTGCCTAGAATATTACAATATTGTGGACGATATCGATGATGAGCTCGTGAAACTGTCCATGTGGTCGGAGTAAAATATTGCAGGACGCACCGCAGCAGAATCCATAAATCCTGAAACCCAAGAATTCCAAAACAAATCACAAAAACGATCGTAATTTGTGGCAATCTATAGGGAAGGCCTGAAGGTGTTTATAAGCTACAGTGAACGTGTAGTTGCGATGTAAGAATATCTACTACCTTATAATATCATCGCGTGGGTGTTGTAATCAGGCGGCAGAATAAAAATAGTGAATTTTTTTTACAATACAATACAATACAAACACTCACGCCTGTCACCCAGAGGGATAGGCAGAGACTACGGACTTCCATTTGGCGCGCTCCTGACACACCTCTCTCGCCTCCTTTACATCGATATATCTACGCATACACGCTCGTCAGTTAAGGATAATGCTAATCTGGCCCATTTTAATGTATCGCCGATTTGATCGATAAACCTTCGTCTAGGGCGTCCCTTCCCGACCCTGACGTTCACTTCTGCAACATAAATTTGCTTTGTCACTTTTTTCTCGTTCATTATTTCTACATGACCAAACCACCGAAGCATTCCTTTCTTAATCCTTGTCACAACGTCATCTTGTAAACAACACTTTTCTCTTATCACACTATTTCTCATCCTGTAATTCAAATTCAGCCCTAGCAGACTCCTTAACGACCGCATTTCTACAGCATTTATTCTACTCTCATGCTTCTTCTGCCAGACCCAACTTTCACTACCATACATTAAAGTAGGGACTAACACAGAATTATGAATTGCCATACGTGCCTTATTTGACACATTCTGACTCCTCATAATAGCGTGTAGAGCCCCATTCACTCTATTTCCTGCGTTCACTCGTCGTTCTATATCCTTATCATATCTACCATCCCTAATAAACATACTAAATAAATAAACATCCCAAATATAGAAACTCATCCACTTGCTCAATCAACTCCCCTTCTATTCTTATTTCCCATAACGTTTTACTTCCTTCTCTTTCAAAAACCATCACTTTCGTCTTACTTGCGTTCACTTTCATACCCCTTTCTTTAAATGACCAGTTCATTAAAGAAACCAACATTTACAACTCGGCCGCCGACGATGCAAATATGACTTTATCATCGGCGTACAAAGGGCATTTGACGGTTAACTCACCCATTCTCAACCCACATTCTTCAACTTTCAAAGTTTGCAGACAACTGTCCATAAATAGTTTAACCAGCCACGGGGAAGCCACACATCCCTGTCTGACACCTTTATGAATGCCAAACCAGTCCGAGTAGACCCTGTTGATCCTGACACAAGCACTAGAATCCCTATAAAGATACCTTATTGCCTGTATCAAGCCAGCGCTCAACCCAAATGAGTTCAGTGTTTGCCATAACATATTCCTGTCCACTCTGTCATAAGCCTTTTCCAAGTCCACGCACAAATAACTTTCTGGTTTTTTGCCAAAAACTTCTACGCAATCATGCGCATGGAAAATACTTGATCCGTACACCCCATCCCCTTTCTAAATCCAGCTTGCACATCCCAAATTTTTCCATCAGTTTCTTTCATAACTCTTTCAATTAACACCTTAGCATACAGTTTACCCACAATGCTAAGCAAGCTGGTACCACGGTAGTATGTACAGTCCTGCTGCGAGCCCCTTCCCTTATATATTGGGACTATAACGGCTTTGCACCAGTCTACCGGTACCCGCTTCTGTTCCCAACATAAATTAAACAAGGTGCACAGTAGGCCTGCAACCACACTCTCTCCAGCCCTTAGCATTTTGAGTGATATTCTATCATATCCGGCTGCCTTACCTGCTTTCATGCTTTTCATTGCTTCCATTATTTCATCTACACTTATCTCCCTACCTCTCTCCACTTCTTCCGGAATTTCTATTTCACTTACTTCAGACGACTCTTCACTCTCAAACACGCTTTCAAAGTATTCCTTCCATCTCTTTAAATTCGAAACTTCATCATTCAGCATGCAGCCATTCTCGTCTCGTATAGCATTCATTCTAAGCTGTTTTGAATTTCCCCTAGCAGTTCTTACGAGCTTCCAGAACATTTTAATATTTTCCTGGAAGTTATCAGATATCCTTCTATCATTCTTATCTATCCTTTCTTGCTTTTTCCTTTCAACAACGTCTTTCTTCTGAAATTTTTTTAATTTAAAAAAGTCCACGTTTTTTTAACATATTTTTGCATTGTAAATTTAAAATTTCAAGATTCCAATAGATTAAATTTAATTACTAAATTCCACCAGGAACGGTAGACAAAAAAGAACGTACAACTCTCAACAACTCCATCCCTGGAAGTTCCCGCTTATCTATCTCTTTCTTTTTCTATATCTATTTCAATTTCGTTTTGTTTTTGTTTTTTATTTTATCAATATCTTTGAAACGGCTCGACCGATAGACTTAAAAATCTAATTAGCTTGAAGTCTCAATGAACACTTTTGAATGCCTTTTCCCCCATCTCGATCGGTTGGTTCGTTTTAAAGACATTACTTTAAACTCGCATTCTCAAAACCAGACCAAAATCTATAACTTCCATCTTTTAAAAATTATTAGTTTTCAAGGCGGGAAGTTAAAAAACCGGTAAAATTTAGGAAACGGGCAGCAACGTCTTCCTAATACTAACTAGATAGTGAAAAAACTGCGATTGCCAACGCAGCAACCCACCTGCTGAACGTGACAAATATAACAAATAATTATATTAAATTTATAAGGCAATCACGAGTATTGTTCTGCATTGAACTTACGGTGGGCTGTAGTTGTAGTAGTAGTAGTATGGAAATTATAAAGTTGTAGAAGAAAACTGTGGGGTTTGTAAAATTAATTCAAATGAATTGAGAAAAAGATTCGTAGCACGTTACTTTGCTTTTTTAATATTAATTAAAGGTAGAGGGAAAAATTTGATCGTACGTGATGAGAATTCATATTTGCTGAAATATTTTAATTACAGATTTTTATGCGGAACGGAAGTAATTTTAAGATTTTGAGAGATTCAACCGTCCAGGCTGATAATTATTATGGTTTTACAATTTATATTAAAACCCCAAGCCACTAAATCTGTATTTCTAAGTTCTTTATGTTGGTTGTTAAAATGAATGGCATTTTTTTATTTGTTTTGGATACAAACAATTCTTCTTATTTCAAATATCAGGTTCAGGCCCTTCTGACCACCACTGTAACCTTGTTGTGGATAAACCTAGAAGCCTGAAATCAAGCAGGCATTATATAAGCACGGTATATTACAAATATTATTCAATTTGAACCAGAAGTTTAAGAATTATAACTAGTCAAAGTTTCTTACTTTTGTCACTCACTGACTGACTGACCGATAATCAAAACTCTAAGGCACTTCTAGCAGACATAAAAGCTTCAAATTTAGAATACAATTAATTAGTGTTTAGTGTATAAATCAAGAAAATACTAAAATATTTTGTATTCTCGGTCCAGTTTTCTAGATACATCAACTGCGTAAATAACTTTGTTATCCCATATAAATATAAAGGATTACAAAGTTACTTTTGCAGTAAATGAATCAGTGTACCTAGTTATAATTATGTTCAAAGGTAACTTGTAAAATGGTCAACGGAATGATAAAGCAAGAATTGAACATATCTTATGAATTTGTACCAAAATCTCGTTGTTGGTATTCAAGAAGTAGAAGGTATCGGAAAGGAAAAAATCTACAAAAAGAAACGAGATGCCATCAAAACATAACTTGTGAAAAAACTAAGTCTCGCAACTCAGTTCTTCTACCGTAAAAAATTGTTAGAGCCATGTAATACCAAGTCGGTTAATTTATTCAGTCCCTACTTAAGGGACTCTAAACTATCTAATTTAATATAATATGTATTACCCATAGTTGCCCATAAAAATAACGCCTTTTTGCATCTCTGCACAAACGATTGCACCGATTACGTAGGATCTCATAATTTGTTAAATTACTCTCCAATGGAAATCACTTGTATCTTCTTTTAGCTTTATCCCTACGTGCCATGAGCACCTTTAAAGCTGAAGTTATCCAAGCGGCAGGATTATGTTTTATTTTAACACGTTTAACCGGTGCATAAATATCATTTAAGTTAAGAATGATATTGTTGAAGCTGTTCACTTTCTCATCTACTGTTTGGCTGGCAAATACCGGCGTCCAATCTATCAAACTAGCGTCACGTCTTAAGATCTTCAAATTAATGTCCCTGTAAAGATAAGTTCATGGTATGAGAAAAAAGCAGTTAGCTTCCCATGACTGGCAACATTATTTGGAGAAGAGACTATAATTAGGTCAAGGAGAGATGGAATTTCTTCTTTGCTTCCTATATATGAAAAACTCAAATTCATTTGATAAATTGATTTACACCTTTCATCGAGGACGATATATATGTACGCGAAGTCGAATAATACACAATATGATTGAATTTATTTGGAAAACAACTTTTCTGAATATATAATTTAATATTTTTATTTTTATATAGTCAATGAATAAGAGAGCACCTTGAAAATATAAAATATCGCATAAAATATAGAGTAGAAAATGGTTTACAATATTCAGAAATAATATCAAATTTAAAAACATAGAACTAAAGTAACAACTGAGATCACGAACGAAAAAACAGCAATTAAAACAGAAAGAGAAAAAAACTTATTTCGTTCTATAAAAAGAATGCAACAAAAAGCCTTAAGAATAAAATAGTAATATTAATAAGACAGTGGTTATATTGTTAATTAAAGGCTTCGGTAACTTAGGAGGTGGACATATGCCTTATATTGTATTATATGACGATTTTACTATGCCAAAAATATAATTTAATATTTGCTCATTTACTTCCGGATTCATTTTGAACACTGTGTAGAAGGCAAACATTAGAAGACAATCATTGCATTTGTCAATACTGAAGGAGCGTGGCAAACTTTTTGTGTAACATTTTCATTTTCATTTTTGACAGCGGGTATTCTAGTTACTAATCTACGTGGTCGTCAGAAGAAGCGATCTGCTCCGGTTTACATGGATAAGAACTATTGATGTGGCATAATTTAGATTGAAGATAAACATCAAGAATCATGTTTTTCATACATAATATAGCCTAGATAAATCCTGGAATTGCTCTCTATTTGTTCGTCAGATTTCATTACAATTGGTTCAGTCATTCCGAAGATTAGCCCGGATGGACAGAAAGACAAACAGACAGATATATTTTTTTAAATAGCTATTTATGCCGTGATAGAATCCAAATCAGCTCAATAAAAGGCAGTTAATTCGATAGCGTAGACTCATAATTTAATTTTATTTACATGTATATGTATATGAATTAATTTCTGTGTAATGACGGTGTAAGAATATCCATATCGTACCGTGGGTGACTTAATAGGTGACAGAGAGAAACCAACTAGGAGATGGGCAGCAGCGTCTTCCTAGTAACAACTAAAAATAAAAAAAACTCCGGTTGCCAACTCGCTTGCCAAGCATGGCAATCATGGTAAATATCACCCCTATAAGGCAATCTATGGGGGAGCCCTATGTTTAGCAGTGGACTTTATTAGGCTGTAACGGTAACGGTATCAATTAATTATGTTGAATTGAATGATTATATTATCTTTGAACACTACAAAAAATCTTTATATAATTTATCTAATAACGATTCATTTACTACGATAGCAGTTTGTATTTTTTTATTATTACAATAACTTGCTTTCTTCGTATTGTCTTACCGGGTGCTGATATCTGATTGAGCTGAAATTTGACATACTTATGAAACTCCGATGACAATGCAATAATATGGTACCATGTATATGATCTAATTATGGACCCGGATACTGGCCCTAGCCACTGTTATAAAAACTGTTTATTATTTATGTGATTAGGTACTCTATTTTTTCAGTTTGTCCACATTTTTAATAAACTAAGTACCACATAAACCACCAGAATTCAAAAAGAAATAATTCAAGTCATATAGATTTCTGATCATATTCTCAGTCTTTTCCCGATACAATGAAGACAGTACTGTAATGTATAACAGTATTTTTAATCAAAAAACTAAACAGTACAAAAGGGGCATTAAAATAAGTTGACTGGGGAACGAGAGAGGCTATTCGCTTTCTACTCTTAAATGGAACAAAGATACGGTTTTAAGTTGTGTGTGTAAACTGTAAGTTTACTTTCTATAATGCTTACACAAATTACTATTATTTATTTCATCTTAGAGTTATTTATTTATTTGAATGGTTCTTCAACAGTTTTACATATTAACTTACATCTAACACGTGCCTTACTATGTACTACCAATTAAACACATCATTTTAAAATAATAACAATGTTTATAATTTGCCTATTTGATGACAGTTTTTTAAAGGTTATTCCATTATGTTAGCCTAGTTAATAATATAAATTTAAAATTATATAGTAATTTACAAATGCATAAATTTATATTTAATTTAAAGAAATTAGTACCATAAACCAACGTCGCACGATTAGCGAGTTGTACCGCTCCAAAACAGTTCCCAAAATGGACCTGGGGCTGGTCAGGATTCTACGTAGTAATGAGGCGGTCATTATACATATAATAGCGTAGAAATCGTCGGTACGCGCCTGTGAAAATATGTGAAGCGCTGCATAACCGTGGCAACTCTATCAGCAATCTTAAGTCATTTTGTACTGGACCCACAGAGCGCCGATGTATTTGCGTTAAGCTTAGAGCCGAGTGTTTTATACGATTAACCTATGACCTACAGGTTGCTCGTATAAACGCTCGGCAGTACGACTTCAAATGTCCATCTGGTTCACTGCACTGAGTGAACATTCGCATCTGCATGTTGCATAGAATCGCCAGCGCTCTGCATAATATCCTTTCAATATCTAATCTGGTCATTACGATCCTCGGTTGAAATGTGCCCAAGATATTTAAACTGATATAATCTATTAAGACTTAAACCATAGAGCGAAATGGAAGACACAGTAGTTGGACACTTACTACCGACGGTCCCAAAAACCAAACCGGCTTTTTGTACATTATATAATAATTCATACTCGTGAGCATAATTTTCGTAAATATGTAGCATTTATTTGAGATTTTCTTTGATTTTTGAACTAAATAGCACCGTATCATCGGCGTAGCTAATATTATTAACGCTTACGTTATCAATGCAACGACCAGCTTGTTTATTTTAAAAATTTATTGTTAAATAATATGCGATACAGTTTTACAGTAACAAGAAGCAGCTAAACGCGGTTGTTTATCGCGAAACTGCCTTTGCCACTCGCTAAAAACAATCTCACTTTTGCATGAGTGCAACGAACCACAAAGTTATTGTTTTTTAATAAATTTATTATGTTTTTAATAAATCTATTAAAAGCCCGAACAGGGCTGCATATTTCACTTAGTAACCAATTATGAGAATTCATGTGATGCGTAATTTAGTAAGTAAAGTTGCTTGAGTTTGTACAAAATTTATTTTTAATAAAAACGATTAGTAAGTACTAATGAGTGTTCATATAAAGTATAAGACTGATAGTGCCATTTCTTCGTATCTCTGATAGCTTTATCATATTGTTTTTATGTTGGCTACGGATGTTTTAAGAAGTACTAGTCTTTCAGGTGAATTTAGCGATCGTACATTGTATGTACTCTTCGTAGCGCTGTCCCGTGTCCGCGATGCCGATGCTGATTTTTAGTACTACAAAATAAAACGCTTAGCATTGTTTATGAAGAGACCTCTTAATACAGCATAAGTTTATTTTTAGACGGAACGTCTTGAAAAGCCTAAAATAAAACTTTTTGACAAATCAGTCAGTCTGATAAAGGACAATGTCCAGAATCGCCCTGTGTAATAAAAACATCGGACACATACGATAATTAATTTTCTATTTTATTATATTAGCTGCAAATACTTTTATAACACGAACTTATCTACGTGGTAGAGCCATGCTGCAGCTATATTATGGTTGTAGCACGAATGGGTCGGCTCGAACGGGGAAGGACCACGCTCTCACAGAAAACCAGCGTAAAATAGCAGCTTAACGCTGCTGTGTTTCGTATGGTCAGTGTAGAGAACCGGAGACCCTTTTTACTGGCAAAGAGGCATTCCATCTTAGTCCTCACGGGTGACAATGCATCTGCATCTTGAGTCTCTATTGAGGATAGATGTAGATGTCTATGGGTCACAGTAACCACTTACCATCAGGTGGACTGTGTGCTCGTTTGTCGCCCAATCCTATAAAAAAAAAGAACTAGCTGCATGCAAAAATGAACATTAAAAAGTATGATACTCGACTAATAACATTCATCGCCGCCATCTTCGCCAAACATCATGTGGTGTCGAAAAATGATTAGGGATGCCCTATCGATTGTAATCAATTTTTGAATTTTTAATGAACTGTTGTATATTTTTAATCTGAATTACATTTAGATTTTATTTCAAATAAAGTTGCAAAAAGAAGCTACAATAGAAATATTAAATTACCATTTCTGTATATTCTTTTATATTATTCCCTAAAATTATAATTTAAAAAAAACCACTATACTTATTGAATGAGGTCATACTCGATTTTGATTAGGTAATTAGAAGAATGCTGAAGAAAAATATTAGGAATATTTTTCTTATATAATTATTCAGGATTTTCCAATGATCGTTCAGAAATGAGTGTATTTTACGTCTTACTAAACGATAGCTTACGAGTTTACGATAATTAATATAAAAAAAACACTTATCGTTACTGCATTAATTATAAATGTGTTCTTTAAAAAGAGTAGTAGGAGACTAGATACAGATGTTATTATTAATATTGTTACAAGTATGGAAGGAGTAGAGACGTACGTATAGGAAAATTAGGATATTGTCATACTTGTTATGGTATTAATATTATCGTATGACAAAAGATGATGTATTTTATATTTGTAACGTATGGCTATAATGAATCTTAGGAAATATTCATAAATCGTATCGTATTTGAAGCTTCTATTTTTGATGTCACTAAATGGTGACTTGTCACTTGTCAGCCTCTCATGAAAAAAATGCGATCTACAAATCGATTCAAATCGAACATACTACAATCGATTATCGATTAAATCAAGCATTAACATTTTCAAACATGCCTAATATAGACACAGAACATTATTGACGATAATTTATCGTAAATGCAAGTAACTTTATAGAAACATCATTAAATTAATAAACGTAACATCACGCCTGTATTTCCCAAAAGTAGTAGGTGTGTGTAGTACTGCTATGTTATACGTCCAGTGCTGGTTGTACAATATTGTTGAAAGATGAACAGAGAAACAATCGTGCAATATTGATGTAATTGCATCGTTGCACGCAGAACCATCGGTTGCTGAGCCCATGTTATGACCATTATTTGGTACTTGAGCTTTACGAGACATCAAAATAATATCGACATGCCTGCACAGTTCTTAGACAATATTCTAATTTCCAATTTAGAAGATGAACAATAAACATGAAATTAATCTTTGTTTTATTTCTAATGCAAACATAATAAGTTAATGTACGTGTAAAAACAACTTATACTACCAATTAGGTACTAAGTCGGTAAGGCTGGTTTCATAGTCACGCGTTTGAACAGCGCCGTCCAGACGCACACGCTTGCAAATGCACTAAATAGTATTTATATATTCACGCTGTTCACCCGCGCGCTGTTGAAACTTGGTTGAAATCTTGGTTGATACGCTAGCTGTTTGACGCCATGTCTAGCGGCGTGACTGAAACCAGCCTAAATCCTTATACATTTAGGTACTAGGTATCTTACCGTACCGTATATGCTAATGACAACATCTAAATGCTAACAGCCATTATATACATACATTTTTATTTTTACATTAATACACACAAACCTTATCTCTCATTTCAAAACTAATTCTCAGAAAGCAGGTTTCTTAACTAGATTATATGCATTTATAGGTTGCAGTTACATCTACTTAAGCTTTAGAACAAAAACTGCATACCTAATCTTGTAGATAGGTACTAAAAATAGCTAAATGTTGTAGGACATCGTTTTTCAGTTTGTTAAAAATCACTCGGATCTATGAAAAACCGTAATATTCGTGGTTCAATTATAACCTCAAAATCTGATACTTTTTTGAAATATATCTATTATGCAGCTAGTCCGTTATAAAAATAAGATCAAATAGGAATCTACTATGAACGACAATAAAATACAACTATATGGTCATGTAGAAAGGATGAACGAGGAAAGAGTGACAAAGCAAATTCATGTTGCAGAAGTGAACGGCAGGGTCGGGAATGGACGCCCTAGACGAAGGTTTATCGACCAAATCGGCGATACATTAAAAATGGGCCAGATTAGGAGTACCCTTAACCGACGAGCGTGTATGCGTAGATATATGGATGTTAAAGAGGCGAGAGAGTTGTGTCAGGATCGCGCCAAATGGAAGTCCGTAGTCTCTGCCTACCCCTCTGGGTGACAGGCGTGAGTGTTTATGTATGTATGTAATAAAATACATAATTTTCCGATGTTCTTGGTTCCAGGGCGAACAATGTATAGGTGCAGAGCAATGTTCTTTACATACTCGTAATATACTACGCACCTGAGATTTTTTATAATAAAATTCCACCTTAAATTTAATAAGTTTTACTAAAATAATATATCTTTATAGTATTATATTTTTATTGAAATTAAAACATGGATTTACTTAAACCATTTACAGTGGATTTTAGAGTAAAAATGCGGCAATACGAGTAAATAACTAATTAACTTTATTTAAAAAATGTTTCTATGCGAACGAAGTCACAGCGAACGAAGAAGAACGAAGTCATAGACACAGATAGTAAAAAATAAAATAAATAAAATACATACACATAATTCACCATAAATGGAGTGGTCTTAGAGAATTTTTTCAAATGGATAATTTTTCATATTAATTATATAATAAAAATATTTTTAAATCGCTAATGTTGTTGATAGATTTATGTAATTCATCAACCGACTTCAAAACCTAAATGATCGATTTACGATGTTATTTTGGTCCCACAACCTGACATTATTTTTATATTCTTCATAATTGAATTTCAAATAAAACAGTCTTCTTAGCGAATAGAGATTACTTTTTAAGAAGAAATATGTTTCTTTATATTTATGTAAACTATAACATGTTTATCAAATATAGATGATTAAGCTTTAATATAGAAGGGCAACGTAACAAAATTACCTAAAAATAGTAATTCATAGTAGTGTTAATAAAATGACAAACAACACAGTTAAGATTTTTTTAAATGACAAACAATCTTGTGATACCATTTCTAACAGTCAGTAATTAGAGCAAATGACCTATTGCATTAATGTTTACCTTATTAGAAAAGCCTTCGGGCATCTAACACCAGAAATGATACAAAAAATACCTAAGACATACATTCGACCTATTTTGAAATATGCATTCCAAATCTGGAGCCACTATTTCAAAAAGGATATTGAGTTACTCGAGAAGGTTCAACGCAGATTTACAAAGGTTTCCAGAGCATTGAAAAACATACCATATGAAGAAAGGCTAAATAAACTTAAACTAACGACTCTGAAAGATCGCAGAGAACAAGGAGACTTGATTCGATCAACTTTTAAAATTATACATGGACACTACGATCTAGAAAATTTTGACAAAGATTTATTCCAATATTAAAAAAACACGCATCTAAGGGGACATCACTTGAAATTAATCAAAGCCATGTCAAATTCTAACCCACACAAGAACTTTTTTAGCCAAAGAGTGGTCGAAACATGGAATAAGCTGCCATCATAATTGATATCTGCAAAAATTGTTAACCAATTCAAGAACAGATTAGATAAACAACTAAAATAGAATAATCACACATTCGAAAATAGGATACGGGCTTATATCAGTTGTTGCAACTGCTGGCCTGTTATATAATAATAATAATAATAATAATAATAAGGGGTGTAAGGGAGTCAACCGGGGGAACGACTCCAAGCCAACCTTACCTGCACGTGGTGCACCCTGCTGTCAACAAACGAGGCAATGGCGAACCGACCGATGGCAGTATACCCATCTAAGAGGCTACATAGGGCTCTTAGGCTGTAGTGTTATGCTACTTACATATCATTTTACATTATTTTAAATTCATTTTTCAACCTACAAGCCTCCATCTACCTCGGAAGTCGCTTCGAGACTACTACAAGCGCGGGGGCCACACTACTCCGGGCGCTACGACTACTTACTCCAGGCGCCGAGAGCACCTACCGCCGGCGCTACCTTTGGGCGCTGCAACTGCTGGCTCTAAGCGTTGAGCGCACCTACTCCAGGCGCTACGTGCGCCGGCTCCGGACGCTGCGTGTGCTGGCTTCAGGCGCTGCGTGTCGTCGCTGCCAAGAAACCTACCTCTACAATCGCAACGTTTGGGCGCTGCAACTACTTACTCCAGGCGCCGAGAGCACCTACCGCCGGCGCTACCTTTGGGCGCTGCAACTGCTGGCTCTAAGCGTTGAGCGCACCTACTCCAGGCGCTACGTGCGCCGGCTCCGGACGCTGCGTGTGCTGGCTTCAGGCGCTGCGTGTCGTCGCTGCCAAGAAACCTACCTCTACAATCGCAACGTGTGTCGCTTCGACTTTTAGGCCCCACTACATCTCTTTATTCCCCTATTCTCCTACCTTTATATTTTTTTTTTGTAATCTAATTGTACTCTCACTTCATTCATCATCATCCTCATTTCATTTTTTTATAAAATTGTAAATATCTTTGAATTTTGAATATATTTTTGTTTTTGTTGTATTTTTGTTGTTTTGTTGTTCTTAGGTTAGATTTATTATTGTCGCTTCACGACAAGGCACAAGTGCCTTATCAAGGCTTAGGTAGTGCAATTGACATTAGCGTGGGATGTCAGTTTTAGGGCGGCGGCGGAGGAGTATTTTGCATACCAACGGTGGCGCCCATAGGCTCAGTTAGGAAGTCTACTGCGACTCATCACTATTGGACAAACGTGGTGGGTAACATTTGTCCAAAAAAAATATGAGTAAAAATAAGAATAACATGCCCCTAGTGCTCGGTTTACGGGGCCAGATGAATCTCCGGGCGGGGATCTCTCGCAAATATCAAACGACCAATGCTAGTCTCTCGGACTCCGATGCTTCTGAATCGATTTCTTCATCAACAGCTACGGATGTTGTGCAGAAGGCAAGCGCCGATAACTCTGCACCCGCCAAAGCTAGTAAATGTGCACGCAGGAAATGGAGTGAGGATATGAATATCTTTATACTGCGCATATACCTTACTATCACATCTATGGAAACCAAAAATATTAGGCGATACCTTCCTCAACTTCATGCAAAATTTATAGAAAAGTACCCAGATATGGATGTTAGCAGACAGCGAGTAGGTGACCAACGTAGGGCAATAACTAACGTTAAATTATTAACAGCTGAACAGGTTCAAGTAATACGTGACGAAGTGAAAACCTACTTAGACAATAACCCTAACAATGAGCACCCACAAAATAATAATCAAGTAACCAGTAACCAAAGAATGCACTGGGATAATGATTTAAATGAATTCATCATAAAAAGTTTCTACAGAATTACTACAGTCGGGACAAACAAAACTGCTTACAGACGCCCTCTATATCAATCTTTTATCACCAAATTTCCACATCTTTTTCACGTATCTGAGCAACGCATAGCAGATCAATACAGAGCAATCATCAATAACAAACTGTTAAGTGAAAGCAGACTCCAAGAGTTACAGGATGAGATTGCAATAGAGATGGCTACCCAGAATAAAACAGCAAATAACAACACAGAACCTGACATATTCTTGCAAGATAATTATAGATTTGACTTCACCCAACCCGCCACAGAAAATTTAGAGACACATGAAACCCTAATCACACCCAGCAATACACAAATTTACCGGGATAGAATAACACCCCCAGATTATAACGCAAAACAAGTACAGGATCATAATGAAAACCAACAAAATGACGATAAACTTCTTGGGGACATACGAAATAAAATTGATGAGACATTTGTAATGCTTTTAAATAAATATAAGTACGTCGATCCTACAACTAGACCTAACATACCTAAACAAAAGACTTCTAAAAAACTAGCGCGTATTGTACACTACATTAACCAATCACTTCTTCCTGTCCGTATACCACCCGATTCAGACTTTCACACAATTCAAAATGCTATATATTGTGGAGCTGCTACAGTTTCAATTTACAACGGATACAAAATAATGGACCAAGGAAATAACGCCTCACGTCGGAAGAAACGAATCCCTAAATGGCAAATGAGATTAGAAGACAGAATCTCAAATCTTAGAGTTAAAATAGGGAGACTAAAGGAATATATAAATGGTAATATAAGCACTAAGTTCAAACGCGAAATAGAAAAAATCAGAGCAGCTTATAGAATACATTCACTGCATGAACACGAAAACAAGGTACTAGCCCATTTTCTAGACACCTTCAAACAAAAGCTTAGTTCACTTGCAAACCGACTACGTAGATATAAAGAAATCACTCTAAGAAAACAACAAAATATTTTATAATAATGAAAAATCATTCTACAGAGACCTAACAAACACACATGACAATAATGATAATAATAAATTAGTACTGCTGCATCAATTTTGGTCCAATATATGGTCAACCCCGAAAACACACCGAGAAAGCGACTGGATTAAACAGGATTGGGAACTATTTGTAAATTTACCAGAGGTGATGTTCGATGAAATAAACATGGATTTATTAACTTCAGTTATTAACAAAACACATAGCTGGAAAGCGACTGGAACCGATAAAATCCATAACTATTGGTATAAAAAATTTATTTACTTACATCCGCTCTTACTCTCACATATCAACACTTTTATAAAAACACCAGAATTATTGCCAAGCTACATTACACTAGGAACAACTTATATGTTACCTAAAGACCGAAGTGACTCAAAAAATCCAGCCAAATACAGGCCAATTACTTGTCTCCAAAACATTTATAAGATTATTACGTCTTGCCTTAGCCAATTAATTTACAAGCACGCTATCTCCCAAAATATATTAGCAGAACAACAGAAAGGATGCAGAAAAGGTAGTTTAGGTTGTAAAGAACAGTTGATTATTGACGCAGTCGTCTCTAAACAAGCAGACACCATAAAAAGAAATATTTTCACTATGTTTATTGACTATAAAAAGCGTTTGACTCAGTACCCCATAGGTGGCTAATATATATTTTAGAACACTATAAAATTCATCCTCAAATTATAGAATTCTTAAAAAACGCAATGCTCCACTGGAGGACTACTCTCAAGCTTTACAATGGTGACTCTTGTTTAGAGACTGATATAATCGCAATCCGAAGGGGAATGTTTCAAGGTGATGCCTTAAGCCCTCTTGGTTCTGCCTGGCTTTAAATCCTTTATCTAACCTTCTCAATAGAACTGACTAGGGATATAAAATCACCCACGGAAATACACACTACACACTATCACATTTTTTTTATATGCATGACATAAAATTGTATGCAAGTAGTTTAAAAGATATACATATTCTTGCTGATATAACGGAAAGCTACTCAACTGATATTCAAATGGAATTTGGAATAAATAAATGCAGGATACAATCAATTCGTCGAGGCAAATCAGAACAAAATTCATATACTCTCCAAACAGTTGAAACCATTGAACCTGTAGATGAAGTCATTGGCTATAAATATCTAGGATTTACTCAGACTCGACAGATTCACCAAAAACACGTTAAAAACATTAGAAAAAGAATTTAAATTACGCCTAAATAGAATACTTAACACACATCTAAATGCACGGAACATCATTAAAGCAGTGAACACATTCGCTATCCCAATTTTAACTTATTCGTTTGGTATAATTCATTGGTCTAAAAGTAATTTAATAAAGCTGCAACCTCTCATCAATACAACAATGACTAAATACAGACAACACCACCCTAGATCTTGTAGCGAACGACTCACATTACCTAAACTAGAAGGTGTAAGAGGTTTCATAAAAAATCTTCATAACTCTGAAATTTCAGCTATTCGAAATTTCTTCCATCAACAAGCCAATAATAGTCCGCATAATGCTGTTGTCCAAGCCGATACTAAACTCACTCCTTTAAACCTCAAAGATCATAGAAAACAAAAAAATGAAAGTATTATCTCTCGTGGCTCAATCGCGGAGATTTCTTCCCTGAAACGGAAGGCTTCATGTTAGCAATTCAGAACCAAACTATACATACTCTAAACTACAAGAAACATATAATTAAAGACCACACTCTACAATCAGACCTTTGCAGACATTGTTATAATAGCTCAGAAATCATTCAGCATATCACTGGTGCCTGCAGCTCAATAACCCAGACCGACTATAAAAACAGACACGACCAAGTAGCTGCCATTATTCATCAATACCTCGCATATAAATATAATCTTATAGATGAAAAAATAGCATATTATAAATACAAGCCCTAAATCATACTTGACTCTCGTGAATTCAAACTCTACTGGGACAGAACTATATTAACTGATAAGACCGTGCATTATAATAGACCGGATATTACGCTACATGACAAAAAAAAATGAATCAGTGTATCTTATAGATATTGCTATACCAAATACGCACAATTTGACTTCCAGCTATAATGAAAAAATAGCCAAATACACTGATTTATCCATCGAAATAAAATCCCAAGTGGAAAGTAAAAACGGTAAAAATTGTACCTATTATAATATCTGCAACTGGCGTCATTCCCCGTTCACTTTTTTCTAGCTTAAATGATCTAGACATCCATAAACTAACCTTTGTACTGCTGATTTCTGCATAATATTGAATACGTGTAGAATAGTCCGTAAGTTTCTGTCTACAGATTAAACATTCAACCGAGTTCGTTTGTCTAACAGCCCGCGAGAAAGGTATAATATCTCGGGAAGGAGAGAATACTAAACAGAAAGAATAAAAATAATAATAATAACCACCCAACGGAGAGTAACCGCAGTATGCAAAACACATCTCGCTGGAAAACATCTTATTAAAGCATTAAATAGCTACGCGATCCCAATATTAACCTACTCATTTGGAGTGATTAAATGGTCTAAAACTGACATCCAGCAAATAGAAAGAACCACACGCACCACACTTACAAAACACAATAATCTTCACCCTAAATCCGCAATAGAAAGACTCACAATAAAACGACAAAATGGAGGGAGAGGCCTAATAGACATTCATCACCTTTGGCAGAAACAAATTAGTAGCCTCAAAACATTCTTTCACAATAATTCTCACACTAGTGACATCCATAAAGCCAACAAAATAACACTAATGACCCAAAAAACAAAAGTTAGAGGACTGGAAAAAGAAAGTCCTACACGGACGACACCCACATGACCTGGAACAACCACATGTAGATACAGTAGCATCAAATAAATGGCTTAAAACCGGCAATCTATTCCCGGAAACTGAAGGGTTTATCATCGCTATACAAGACCAGAGTATCAATACGAAAAACTATAGGAAATATGTCATTAAAGACCCCACAGTAACCAACGACAAACGCCGTAAGTGCTTCATCCAACCAGAGACAATACAACACATAACAGGGGCATGTACAACTCGCACACAGACAGACTACACTCACAGACACAACCAACTAGCAAACATCATTCATCAAAAACTAGCACTCAAACATAAACTTATACAAGACACAAATACACCCTACTACAAATATACGCCACACACTGTTTTAGAAAATCCTACACACAAACTCTACTACGACCGCGCCATACTTACTGATAGGACCATTCACTATAATAGACCAGACATAACACTACACGCTAAAGTAAGTAAAATCACCTACCTAATAGATATTGCAATACCCAACACACATAACTTACAAAAAACAATAGGCGAGAAGATAAGCAAATATGCAGAGCTTAAAGAAGAAGTGACCAGAATTTGGAGACAAAATAAAGTTTATATAGTACCCATAGTCGTCTCCACCACGGGCGTTATACCCAACCATCTCCACCATAGCCTCAAATTAATAGACCTGAAAGAGTCAACATACATTATACTCCAAAAAGCCGCAATTTTAAATACCTGTCGAATTGTAAGAAAATTCATGCAATTGGAAGAAAATGAAATAGTCACTCCATGCTGTATTTACTTGGCTTCGGCCCGTATGTGCAGTAAAAACTAGCCAAAGAGCTAAGAAACAGAAATGTTTTCCCTATTATAATAATAATAATAAGCCCCCTAAAATCTAACCGTACGTCCGAATCGACCATCTGATTCACGTAGGGGGCGGACACGTGATATATTTTTACTGGCACGGCTAACACGGAACTGGTAACCCATTGAACATGGAGACTCGATTAAGAAGTAAACGTTTAGGGCCGCTGCCCGGGGTGATCGCCGGGGCGCACTTGGAGCTGACGTTGGGTGCGACAGTATACGATCCGTCAGCGGAGAGGAGCTGAATAGGCGGGCTCCCTCCGGGTTACCCGAAAATGCTACAGCCAACACGACACAAAACAGACAGACTAACAATTTATCACCATCACTTTTACTAGAAGAACCTTATAGCCCATCTACTGTTTCGTACATACCTTAACCGTTATCCTTAACAACTCATAATTTACCACATTCAAATAGAACTACACCAACTTTAGATGTTACGCAGGAGGTGAATCCCTTTTTACCTGCGTCCACTAAGGCTGGCAAAGCAAGAGTACGCATGACATGGTCAAAAGATATCAACATGTACATATTACACTATAACAAAATTAGAAACAGATATTTGTTTTGTTTCATTTTTTTTTGTTTCATTGTTACAGGAAAATCCTGCATGAATCTTTTACTAAACAATACCCAGGAGTAAATGTTACAGAACAAAGAATCTCAGACCAAAGACGAATGATAATTATACAGAAATATCTCTCTGAAGAAGAATTAGAACAATTAAAAAATGAAGTAAGGCGTAAAATTGAAAAAACAAATGCCGTTCGCAAAGACAGCCACAACACTCTCCCTTGTTCTAACCCTACAGACTTAGTAGAACTTGCAACAAATGATTTACCTCAACCTCAATCATGCGATCAAAACTCTTATTCATCCACTACAGAGCCAACAACACTTATCATCCATTCTTCCACACAAACTTTAAACACTCCGACTCAAGAAGATATGGTATACGATATAATTTTAGAAACAGATCTTACAACATTGGAACAAGAAACAACTATAGGAAAAGAAGCTTGTACAAAACTACATGAAGAATTAAAAACAACATGCAGACCGAAATTAACTAAATTAAAATACAGTAAAAAGCTTACAAATCTAATCGATATTTTTAACAATAATATACTAAACCGATTTATTACAGACAATGCGCTTTTAACTGACATTCATATCCTTGTATATTGTAGTGCTATGGTTATAACAAAAAATTAGGTTTAAAAATTTTAGATGAAAATCAACTCCGAAATAACAAGCGTAACTTAGAACCAGCATGGAAAATAAGATTTCAAAAAGGAATAAACCAGCTCCGATCAGATATAGGTAGACTTACTCAATACATTAAAGGCAATAGGTCCAAAAAGTAACTAAAACAGCAGAAAAAGTCTTTCGAAATTATCAAACACATACAACTCATGAGAACACAAACAAATCACCCGAAGAATACCTTGACACTCTCAAACAAAAATTATTACTCAAAGCACAAAGACTTAGAAGATATTCGAAGGCTAATCAAAGAAAACCAGAAAATAAACTTTTTACAACAAACGAAAAATTGTTCTATATACAATTAAAGCAAAATAAAAATATAACTTATAATAGGGATGACACACAAATAGTAACAAAAGAGCAGCTTGAACAGTTTTGGTCTGATATACTGGGAGACGCCTGTATCGCACAATGTAAGGGCAGGCTGGATACAAGAGGAAAAAATGAAATGGGATTCAATAGAGGAAATGATATTTGACGAAATAACAGAAAATGATATTAAAATCATTACTTCTAAACTACATAATTGGAAATCACCAGGAACAGACAACATTCACAATTTTTGGTATAAAAAATTTCATACACTACATAAGGCTCTCGCTAAAACTTTTACAAATTTTATACTCCAAAAGCAACCAATTCCGGTATTTATTTCAAAAGGGGTTACATATATGATTCCAAAAAGTAATAATATAAATAGTCCATCCCAATATCGCCTAATTACTTGTCTACCCACAATATACAAAATTTTAACCGCTACTATTACTGTAAAAGTAAACTCACACCTAGAGCTTAACATGATTATGACAGAAGAACAAAAAGGGTGTAGGAGGAACCACATGGGTTGCAAGGAGCAGCTCATAATTGACTCAACCATTCATAGACACGCAAATTTAAGGAAGAGAAACTTACATTGCACATTTATTGACTGGCGTAAAGCATTTGATAGCTTACCTCATACTTGGCTAATTCAAGTTTTAAACACTTTTAAACATTTATAAAATAAACCCCATTTTAATTAATTTTTTGAAAAATATTATGTTGTACTCGAAAACCTCTTTACATTTGTATACCAATAACACTAGTATTAATACGAGGGATATAGCTATCCGGAAAGGTATTTACCAGGGCGACTCTTTGATCCCATTGTGGTTCTGCCTCGCATTGAACCCACTATCTCGTTTACTTAATGATCAAGATATCACATCTGATATACATGGATGATATTAAACTTTACGCCAGTTCATTTAAAGACATGAAAATCTTATTAGATATTATAAGTAAATTCAGTAACGACATAAATATGCAGTTTGGATGGGAAAAATATAAAATTTTAAATATAAAGAAAGGAAAAATTGAACCAGGACCCTACACTTTACCAGAAGTAGGCATTATTTCATCCATGGAATCAGATGAGGTATATAAGTACTTAGGATATCAACAATCAAAGCTATTAGAACACATTAGCCTAAAAACCGCATTATTAACAGAATACAAAAATAGAGTAAGCCGAATCTGTAAAACCCAACTAACATCAAAAAGCCTCATTAAAGCTATTTATATTATGCGATTCCGATATTAACATATTCATTTGGTATATTAAAATAGACAAAAACAGACATAGTTAGCCTCGAAATAAAAACACGTACCATACTAACAAAATTTAATCATTTACATCCCAAGTCCGCAGTAGAAAGAATTTCAAGAGCCAGAAGTCATGGTGGAAGAGGTCTTATAGACATTCAAGCGCTCTGGACTAAGCAGCTCTCAACCCTTAGATCTTTCTTTCATAAAAAAATGACTACCAGTAAATTACACAATGCTATTGTTTGTATAGATGTGAACCTAACACCAATAAACAGAAATAAATGATCAGCATACAAATAGAGAAGAATTCAAATTAGTGCAATGGAAAAAGAAAGTTTTGCATGGCAGACATCCTTATGACTTAGAATAGGTGGCTTGTATGTGGTTACTTATTCCCTGAAACCGAAGACTTCATGATTGCAATACAGGATCAAGTCATTAATACGAAAAATTTTAAAAAATATATAATTAAAGATCCAACAATATCAAATGATAAATGTCGAAAATGTCAAAACAGCCCGAGACCATTCAGCGTATTATAGGAGCTTACCCATCACTCACGCAGACAGATTACACACACCGACACAACCAGATTGTAAATATAATACACCAAAAATTAGCAATCAAACACAAACTCATCCCAGACTCACATACACCATATTAAAAATACACAACAACGGCCGTACTTGAAAATATAAATTATAAAATGTACTACGACCGTGTTATTCTCACAGACAAAACCATGCATAATAATAGACCGGATATAACACTCCAAGATAAAATAAATGAAACAGTATATATAATTGATATAGCCGTACCAAATACGCATAATTTAATTAAAACTATAACTGAAAAATAAATAAATACACAGAACTGAAAGAAGAAATAACAAAAATATGGAAAATGAAAAAAGTTCTTTATAATACCCATAGTACTTTCTACCACCGGAATAATCCTGAAGCACTTACATCATAGTTTGAAAATGCTAGATATATCACCGAACTCTTACATTAATTTACAAATCTTAAATACATGTCGCATCGTTCGAAAATTCATGCAGGAAGACAGTAATGTAGTTTATCCCCTATTGCAATGACGGTTACTTGGTTTCAACCCGTAATCGCCATTTAATTACCAGGTTCCAGCTGAGAAAAAAATATTTAAAAATAATAATAAGTGCTTATCAGTCTTTTGTCGGGCGTTAATAAGACACATGCATATAACGGTTTGATCATGCCTGTTCTCATGTATACCTTTGGCATGCTCAGGTGGACTGAACGCTCTGGACAGAAAAGTCCGTACTATAATGACGTCCTACAGGATGCATCATCCGAGATCGTCAGTAATGAGGCTGTACTTGCCGCGGAAGCATGGTAGGCGCGGCTTATTAAGCGCGCTTACCATGCATAATCGAGAAGTGTGCAGCCTCCGTAATTACTTTCTGGCGAGAGCGGATGATCCATTCTATAGAAACGTTATTTCTTGTGATAAAGGACTTACCCCTCTATTCTTAGCCAACGAGCAATGGCAAGACCCGGCAGTACAGAGCATTTCCGACCGTGAGACCGTATGGAAGGAGAAGGAGCTCCACGGGAGATTCTACAAGGCTCTACATGAGCCTTGCGTAGACACAGTCGCCTCCCTCCACTGGCTACGTTTCGGTGACCTCTTTGGGGAAACCGAGGGTTTTGTCTGTGCGATACAGGATCAGGTTATTAAGACCAACAATTATCGGAAATACATCCTAAATGATGGCGCCGTCAACATCTGTCGAGCTTGTCGCCATCCCGGTGAGTCACTTAGGCATGTCATCTCCGGTTGTTCAGCGCTTTCTAACTCTGTATATTTGCACAGACACAACCTAGTAACCAGGATTCTACATCAGGAGCTGGCTCTGAAATACGGTCTCGTGGATCGGAAACTGCCATATTATAATTAATTGCCGGAAGCCGTGCTCGAAATTGACCGCGCCTGGCTCTACTGGGACCGGACCATCATCGCAGATAGGACTATTCTTGCGAATAAGCCTGATATTGTGCTGATGGACCGGGCACAGTCAAGGGTATTGTTGGTCGACATTACCATTCCTTATGACGAGAACCTCGTGAAAGCCGAAACAGATAAGTTGACAAAATATCTGGACCTGGCTCACGAGGTGAACGACATGTGGGGTGGTCTGCCGGCCGAAATTATTCCTGTGGTCGTTTCTGCGAACGGGTTAATCCCAGTCAGCCTCTCGGGTTAGCTGAGGCGACTGGGACTCCGTGACGGATCGCTCCAAGCTCAAATGCAGAAGGCGGTGCTCCTCGATACCGCCCGCATCGTCCGCCGGTTTCTTTTCTTTTCCCCCTAACCCTCGGCCGTTTTGTTTCCCCTGCCGAGGGCTTCCATCTGGTTGGGTTTTTATATATTTATGTAATTTTATGTATTTGTAGGAAGTTTAGTGGGTATAGTACAGAGACTGATTTTGTATTTAAGAATAATAATTAATTCGTTTACACGAATTAATTATCCAACGAGTCTAGGATAAACTAGTAACGGAATACGACAAGCGCACCGTTCCACGGCAGAGCCAAGACTGTCCTAACGGCGGCAGCCCCGTCCGTTTTATACAAGCTAAACGGGCGCTACCGCAGGTGCAATGGTACAGGTATGCGGAGCACGTGTTATTTACATGAATTCTGTCTAGCTACACCGACGCCGCCGCACGTGCAATGGTGCACGTGCCGTTATATTTATTTTATTTTATTGATATTTATGTAAGTTTATCATTTTAATTTTCAATTATATATTTATACAGCTCAACCAGATGAGAAAACTATACAAATACCCCATAATAATAATAATAATAACATATAGAGGAGTGTTTACAAACATATATGTAAAATTGATGAGTATTTAGAGTCAGTGAAACTTTTCGATATACGAGTATTGATGGAATTATAATCAGAAATTATAATTTCATCAATGCTTCGAAAAACCACGAAAATAATCATTATGCAGCATAATATTATATAAATCAAAGATATTTAACGATCACATTATAATATTTATTTTATTGAAATCTTATTATAACGTTTTTCCTATTTCCGTATGATGAACGCGTAAGAAAATCTATCACCCTATTTGGTCCCATTGGTGGCGTAGCGCGGAGACTATGGTCAAAGCTAGAGGCACCTTATGACTTTCAATAGGTCAGTGGTATTTAGTGGTAGTGGCTTCATTCTCACTCATCTGATATTGCGATCGCCAATCCTGCAAAATAATATTTTTAACACCCTTTTATTAGCTTCCCATGTATACATTTCTATCTATGTAACTGAATATTTCAATGTAATTTTCACTAACTTTTAGAAAGCCGATTGACTTGAAAATTTGCACTTGTATCAAGAACCGATGACAATACAATAATTTAATAACTTTATCTTTATATGCACTGCATTTTCGATTAATTTTGTAAAGAAGTAACAGATAGCTAATGTAAATTATACGCTGTAGTAGTTTTATACGACGTACGTACAAATATACGACGCTCGATATTTACCGGTAATATCTCATAAACATGCAAATTGATTTTACTATAATGACAACTGCAAAAGGTCATTCAGGTTCCCAGAATAATTGCATCTAATTTCTGATGTAAATCCGCAGGGGAAACTACGCATTTTTGTGGCTTTCTTTAATTAAATCTGGTTGCAAGCAACGGAAGATTATAGCGAACTTGCGGTTATTGTCTTTCAGTAAAACAGAATTATAATATATTTAGATGCAGTTTGTGAGGCATTACTAAGTTATAAGTCAAATTAATATTAAAAAAGTTTATGTGTTTTTCAGATCCCTTCTGAGTCGAGGTGTTAAGATCTAATAATACGCATCATATTAATTTTTATTCAGGAAATTATAAAAATGATATATTGTAATCATTTTTATTTTGCGTAGTACTGATAGCAAATTGTACAATATTAAATAATTTAATTAAACTGAACACAATCCAAAGACTAGCAGAATCATATGGACAGTAACACAGAAGTGTTAAATTATATTATAGTAGCATACTTAGCGGTTGTAAAGTTTGTACATTTTCTATCGGTACAGCTGACGGAACCATCGTTTGTACTCCCAAGGTTTATTACAAGTTATTTATGACATATGGCAATGGCCTTTGAGACAGTTGTTGAAAAGTTATGTATATTCTATGAAATAATATGTGAGACTTACTTACGTTTACGTTTACGTTACGTTTTAAATCTTACTACACTTAGATATTTGTGGCTGACGCTAAAGACCTAGTCAATTAATTGATACAATAAGAAATATTATTTTTATTGAATAAAACAGAGATACAGTGTTTATCGAACGAATTCTGAGAACAGATTGACAATAAAAATGGAATATAACATATATATATAGTTGGAAACAACGGTGAACAAAACTTATTCTCCTGGACTCCAGCTAATTCGTTCCAGAGAATCTCATGATGTATTTTACAATATTGATCATACGATCTTTGGGAGGGCTTAGGCAGCGCCGCTGGCGGACGTGCTGTGAACCAATATTTATTAACCAGATAGGTCGACTGGCTTTCCTTGAGGTTCCTAAAGTTAGTTTGAATTTAACTTATTCTTATATATGTCAGCATAATTTGTTCTAGAACATTTCATTGTGTATTCTTAATATTTATACACAGATAAAGTAAATGCTGAGTCAACCCTTTCAACTTGTTGCTATGCTATGCGATGTGCTGACAAAGCATATATCTACAGGATGAGTATTCTTTACTAGCTCAACGGAGATGGAGTAGTGGACTGTCCTTAACACTGAAATATTTTATATCCAGTGTTCGGTAAAGAACCCTTCGGTTTTTCCCGCCCACCTCCCTTAACTTGGCGAATTCCATGTGACCTTTGACAATATAATAGGTGGGGTAAAGTTAATGTTTGAATTTAGGACTGTCTGTAAGTTATTGTGGTAAACTATATTTTTAAGTTACTTTTAATGGTTTTTTTTTTTAAATACTAGTAATTCTATTAAAAATTACTAATATTCTCTTTAACTACTTCTGGTAAGTTTAAAATGCTTGTATTAGAAGTGGCTCACGACTGTAGTCGAATGGTGGATTCGAACCCACGAACTTTCGAGTTCGCGGTCCACGCCCTGCCATTAGGCTTTAAAAAATGTTAATTAACATATGTGGTAGTCCTGCCATCATTATCATTACAGCCTATCACAATTCCACATCTAAACATAAGCTTTCCCAATAGATTGCCACACAGTGCGGTTCTGAGCCACCAGAAACTGACTAACTGCATGTCTCTTCAGGTCCTCCCTCCGCCGCCACTCAAGAAATTTTCTTTTCATCGGTTGTTAGTTACTCGAGCTTTAGGCTCGTTTCGATGCAATTCCATATTAATTTCGATACGTCATTTATACATGTAGATCATTTATACGTGGTAGAGCCATGCTGCAGCTATATTTCTGGTATAGTTGTAACACGAATGGGTCGGCTCGACCGGGGAAGGACCACGCTCGCACAGAATACCGGCGTAAAATAGCAGCTTAATGCTGCTGTGTTTCGTATGGTGAGTGTAGAGAACCGGAAACCCTTTTTACTGGAAACGAGGCATTCCATCTTAGTCCTCATGGGTGACAACGCATCTGCATTTTAGTTCGTAATCGAGGATAAATGTAGATGTCTATGGGCCACAGCAATCACTTACCATCAGGTGGACTGTGTGCTAGTTTGTCACCCTTATCCTATAAAAAAAAAACGTAATCCGTACCGAGGATATCTGCAAAAGAACAAGAATGTCATACCGCTACTGTCTTAATGGCACATTTTCCATAAAATATAAATAGTGCATAGACAATAACATAACACTTGTTGATTATTTTTCATATTATATAATATATACTAATACTAGTTGTTATGATAATACGACCATTTGCTTTCCTAAAAAAACTGATATTAGCAATAAAAAAATTGAGGGTCACTTATCGGGATAAAAACTATCCTATCTCTCAAGTTGGACCAAACTGCACACAGTGTGCAAAACTTCATTAAAATCAGTTCAGTAGTTTAGCAGTTCATCGCGGACAAACAATGTGACACGTAATTTAATATAAAGATGGGTGACAAACGAGCGTACAATCACATACTAAATTTTTAATTACTTTTATATAAATTTATAACCACATGTATAAGTCTTCTACAAAATGCTTTATGTTTATTAAAGACAGCAGTTTATTAGCAAAAGGGTGTAAATTTTGTCTGAAAATTTCCCTAGGTATTTATAAAGTGCGTTATAATTTACCTCTCCGCCACCTCGACTGCAAATGCCGTGAAAGAGCTTTTATGCGACGAGGCTTTTATACACCGTTTATAACTTTTCGCCATTTAGACCCTTAAAGTTTCTCATAAACACTCACGCCTGTCACCCAGAGGGGTAGGCAGAGACTACGGACTTCCATTTGGCGCGATCCTGACACACCTCTCTCGCCTCTTTCACATCCATATATCTACGCATACACGCTCGTCGGTTAAGGGTACTCCTAATCTGGCCCATTTTCAATGTATCGCCGATCTGGTCGATAAACCTTCGTCTAGGGCGTCCCTTCCCGACCCTGCCGTTCACTTCTGCAACATAAATTTGCTTTGTCACTCTTTCGTCGTTCATTCTTTCTACGTGACCAAACCACCGAAGCATTCCTTTCTTAATCCTTGTCACAACGTCATCTTGCAAACCACACTTTTCTCTTATTACACTATTTCTCACCCTGTCATTCAGATTCAGCCCTAGCATACTCCTTAAGGAACGCATTTCTACAGCATTTATTCTACTCTCATGCTTCTTCTGCCAGACCCAACTTTCACTACCATACATTAAAGTCGGTACTAACACAGCATTATGAATTGCCATACGTGCCTTAATTGACACATTCTGACTCCTCACAATAGCGTGTAGAGCCCCATTCACTCTATTTCCTGCGTTCACTCGTCGTTCTATATCCTTATCATATCTACCATCCCTGCTAAATAAACAACCCAAATATACAAACTCATCCACTTGCTCAATCAACTCCCCTTCTATTCTTATTTTACATAAAGTTTTACTTTCTTCTCTTTCAAAAACCATCACTTTCGTCTTACTTGCGTTCACTTTCATACCCCTTTCTTTCAATGAACAATTAATTAAAGTAACCATCATTTGCAACTCGGCCGCCGACGATGCAAATATGACTTGATCATCGGCGTACAAAAGGCATTTGACGGTTGACTCACCCATTCTCAACCCACATTCTTCAACTTTCAAAGTTTGCAAACAACTGTCCATAAATAGGTTAAACAGCCACGGGGAAGCCACACATCCCTGTCTGACACCTTTATGAATGCCAAACCAGTCCGAGTAGACCCCGTTGATCCTGACACAAGCACTAGAGTCCCTATAAAGAGACCTTAATGCCTGTATCAAGCCAGCGCTCAACCCAAATGAGTTCAGTGTTTGCCATAACACGTTCCTGTCCACTCTGTCATAAGCCTTTTCCAAGTCTAAGAACGCACAAAAAACTTTCTGGTTTTTAGCCAAAAACTTCTCCGCTATCATGCGCATGGAAAAGACTTGATCCATACACCCCATCCCCTTTCTAAATCCAGCTTGCACATCCCAAATTTTTCCTTCAGTTTCTTCCATAACTCTTTCAATTAACACCTTAGCATACAGTTTACCCACAATGCTAAGCAAGCTGATACCACGGTAGTTTTTACAGTCCTGCTGCGACCCCTTTCCCTTATATATTGGGACTATAACGGCTTTGCACCAGTCTTCCGGTACCCGTTTCAGTTCCCAACATAAATTAAACAAGGTGTGCAGCAGGCCTGCAACCACACCCTCACCAGCCCTTAGCATTTCGAGTGATACTCTATCATATCCGGCTGCCTTACCTGCTTTCATGCTTTTCATTGCTTTCATTATTTCATCTACACTTATCTCCCTACCTCTCTCCACTTCTTCCGGAATTTCTATTTCACTTATTTCAGACGACTCTTCACTCTTAAACACGCTTTCAAAGTATTCCTTCCATCTCTTTAAATTCGAAACTTCATCATTCAGCATGCAGCCATTCTCGTCTCGTATAGCATTCATTCTAGGCTGTTTTGAATTTCCCCTGGCAGTTCTTACGAGCTTCCAGAACATTTTAATATTTTCCTGGAAGTTATCAGATATCCTTCTATCATTTTTATCTATCCTTTCTTGCTTTTTCCTTTCAACAACTTTTTTTACTCTCTTATTTATACGTCTAAAGTTTGCCTTTTTTCTTTCAATCTCATCATTCATACCGCCAGAATTACCAGCTTTAGTTGCTAGTAAATCTAGCCATGCTCTCTTCTTTGCTTCAACTTCCATCCGTACCTCATCATCCCACCACAACGTATTACTTTTCCTTTCATTCGTTCTCTTACTTACACCGCATACTTCGGTGGCTGCATCCACCAAAACTTTCTTAATATTATTCCATACATTCTTCAATTCTAAATCATTCATACATAATTCATTCAACCCACTTATATTTTCCCTCAGTCTGCATTTATACTTCTCTTTCACACCTTCATCTTGTAACCTCTCTATTCTTATACGCTGTAACGCAGTGGTAGACACCGATGTCCGATGCCGCCAACGTCTGAATAGACCATTAATTCGGCATAAGACCAAGTAATGATCCGTCCCTACGTTGGACCCCCGGTAAACCCTTGTATCTACCACTGCGCTCCTCATTCTTTCATCCACAATTATAAAATCTATCATGCTTCTATCATCCCCTCTTTCCCATGTATACATGTGAATCCTCTTATGGCGAAAGAAAGTGTTCGCCACAAAAAGATTCTTTTCCACACATACGGTGAGGAGGTCTTCACCATTCTCATTTATTCTTTCATCGCCAAACGTTCCTAATATCCTTTCATAACCAGACCTCTTCACTCCCACCCTTCCATTAAAATCTCCTAACATAATAATATTTTCATTTTCCTTACATTTCATCAACACCAGCCTTACCATGTCCCAAAACTGCTCTCGGATATAAGTGGGCTTAGACATATCTGGGGCGTACACCCCTAGCACAAACAACTTCTTTAAGCCCACTTTCATTCGTATCCACAGCAGCCTTGGGCTAACACATTCATACTCTTTCACACATTGACCCATTCTTTCTGAAAGGATGACACCGACTCCCTGGCATGCCCGCTCGGTCTCGTCTACTCCAGACCAGTAAGCGGTATACATGCCATGTGCAGTGACATCTCTTCCCTTTCGTTTCGTCTCGTTTACACATAACACATCTATTCCTCTATCATTCATCATTTCGCATACTTCATCCATCTTATCATTCATTGCTCCACATACATTCAGCGTAGCCAGACGGGCCTCCGCAATCCACTTTTCGCCCCTCCGGGAGACAGGACGTGACGGGTGGCGAACCTCGTCGCCGGTTTTTCTCCCGGAGATTCTTCGCACCCCTGCCCCATTAAAGGGGCGCCGGGAACTCGGGGCCATTTCTTTTTCTACTAGGCTCATGGTGCGAACTAAGGGGGTGGTAGATTTTACGCCGCTACCATACGGCGAGGAGCCGAGTCTGTCGTTTCGGCTTTGTCGCTCGTTTAGCACCACCCGGGGGACACGTGTAGGGTGGGCCTAGGATTAGGTGGTCGAAGCCTACGGACGCGAGCGACTCATCCCACCCTTAAAGTTTATGTTTTGTTAACTATCTTTTAATAGTTTAAGACAAATTGCAACCATTTTGAATTTTCACTTAAAATTTTAACAAGCTTCCTCCCATTTCTAGAGCGTTCCATGGTTTTTATTTCGAGACATTTGGTAAATTACTTATGAAGATAATTATTCCTTTTATATACTTTCTCTCTGTAGTGTGTTGACGGCATCATAGATTCCATACCTTATTTCGCCCCGTGTGTACAGTAAAGCCTCGACAACAGGCAGCGACTTGCATGCGCGAACAATTTTTGTGCAAAAATTTTGCGCAAACAATATCGTGCAGATTATCCTAACCACATTATCAGGCTCTGATAATGTGGAGGAGCCTATAAGGCACGTTGAGTTTATACAGCTTGTAAAGCAAGCCGTCGTGCCAGAATTTGTCAAATGCTTTTGCGACATCGAGGAAGAGGCCACTAGTTATAGTGGTTCTGCCACAACTTTGTGGGAGGCTAAATACTTTAAGAATGTATTCTGTGAGACGATGTAACTAGTCGGTACACAAGTGTTCAGGCTTGAAGTCGAACTGCTCGTTTAGACACGATACCGCGCACGATCATCCAGCATTGGTGCGCTTGACACATCGCCGCATGTGTTGCATCCTGTGTCCGCTCTAATCAAAGAGCGAGACCGGGAGCAACGACAAGCCTGTGAAGGCCCGACCCTTAGGGTATTAAGCCCCGGCCGTTTCTGGTCCTGATGGAACCACGGGTACGCCCATACCCAGCCAGAATTGGTCCGCGGCGGTTTCCCGCTACCACCCATATCAGGTTGGCTTTCCCCTATCCACCACCTGGGGACACGCCCGATGGGAGGACTGGCAACCTAGGTTCCGTGCCTACGCATTGGTACAGAGCAGTGTCGGATGGTTGCGAAAATTTAGCCAGTAATGACAATTTTATGTTGGGCGATGTGGTCTTGCACGACAACGCGATATCTATAGTTAGCATGGCTGAGCACCCGATTACGTGAGTACTTGAATGAACAATGTGGAAATTAGTGGATAGATCATAGCGACCCCGTGTAATGGCTAGCCCGCTTTTCAGAACACACTCCATTAGACATTTGTGGGTCAAAGTAAACGTTGTGGACAGATTGTGTCTGCGTCAGAAAAAGTAACAAATAAACATTTTCAATCGCCTCAAAGAATATGCGTAAACATGCTGAACTATAATGGCTGGATGGGTGTTAAGTCCGCCAGCATGCATTGAGGCAGCGCGGGAAACTATTCACTATTCTAAAAGATAACTTGCAACGCTGTATTTCGTATGGTGAATGTGACCCGGAGACCCTTTTTACTGAAAATGAGGCATTTCGCCTTAGTTCTCAGGGTCCTATAGGCCATGGCATACACTTATCATCAGGTGGCCTGCGTCACTCTTGTTCAAAAAAATAGTTCTTTGCGGATTTTAAAGCGTATAATCAACTTATTTTTATATTTATAGTCTCGGGTACTGTGCCGACACGCATGGTAACGGGGGTCACCGTGATGTATCTCTACAATCATGTTCATGCAAATTGCAGAGCAGATAGATTAGAGATATAGATAATGTTAAATATTTAAGTCAAAATCTTGTCCAAATTTTTTGTTGTTGTCTGTACCTGTCCTGATTTTAAGCTGACTAGAACTGTAGGTACTTTTTTCACTTATTACTTTTAGATTTTATTAGTTGACAAAACACAATAGAAACTTTATTGATCAAGTGAAAAGGCAAAAAGGCTGGTATTAGGGGCGGGACTGCTATTCGGAGCATATATAAAACTATCTTGTTTACGCCAGACGTAAAATATCCAGACCGTCGATGGGCAGCAGCGTCAAAATTACGAAAAAACTAGTACAACGATCGTCATCCCCCTGCCCAGCGTGACGATTAAGGTAAAAGGTCCTGCCTACAAGGGTATTATTAGCTTATACCTGCGACGCCATCCACGTAAAACTAAAACAAAAAAGAACTCTGCAGATTTACTCATACGTTAGTTGTCTTTAGTTTTGTTGCAAAATTATGTTAAAGTAAAATAATTTAAAAAACACTGTAATGAATTTTTTATACAAAATTGCAAACCAAAAAAGTTATGTTCGAATTTTTTTAATATATCTTTTAATTTATGTGATAATCATCAAAAACAATTTATTTTATCTATTATTTTATCTCACAATAAAATCTTGTAAGGTACCTTTAAAATTACAATGTTCTGTTAATATTTTCTTGTCTTTGTGTTCGGGATTCATTCGAATCCCGAGTCGGGCAAAGAAAATCAGTTATTGAGTTTTTCCATCAAGAAATTCTCAGTAGCTGCCCGGAGTCAGGAATTTGGCGGTGTCTCACCCCCGTGCCTCGGAAAGCACGTAAAGCCGATGGTCCTGCTCCTGATCTCTCTCCGCTCGTGTTGGTTTACCGTCCCATCGGACTATGAGAGTGAGGGAATAGAGAGTGCACCTGTGCTTGCGCGTACACTTCGTCACTATAATCCTGTCCTGCGCCGATGGCTAGTCTCCGTTGAGACTGGCTGCCGTGACCTAACTTCGTGACTTCGGTCTGGAGGACATTATTATTATTATTATATTTTCTTGTTCATCAGTCTATAACAGTACACTGGACAAGGATCTGACAAAAGGCATACAAGTTGGCGAGCGAAATAAATATCTCAACTTGTCAGACACATGACTAACGTTCATACCGTCATGATGTAATGAAGACATATAGCTGGGTGAGAGTCGACCAGCTGCACCACTCACAACACCGCTTACATCTTATTTTTTCCTCAAGTTTGTTAGCTCAACAAATATCTCAATTTGTTTGTCAGGAATATGACCTGTGGTCATATCGCCATGATGGAAATAAGACGATGTATGGCTGGGCGACAGCAGAACTAGCCGTACTGCTCGTGATACCGCTTACATCTTATTTCCTGAATGATTTCTTATATTTATGCGAACACTACATATTTAAATTAAAATTAAAATTTAAAACTAGTTTTTACGTATTTTATCACGTATATTAACTTATTTTATATTCCCGCCACTACACGGTCATTTACTAGCTTTACTCAGTCGACAGAAAAAGTGCACGTTGTGCTACGAGCGTATTTATGAACAATGAAATAAGAGAAAAAAAAGTTTTTAAGGATTTTATCACGTACATTAACTTATATTCCCGACGTTTCGAGCAATTTACAGCACTCATGGTCACTGGTGGGACTGAGGTGTTTGACGTCCCAATGTCATGGTTAACCACGGCTACCTCCAGATAAAAATTATTAATTATTGTTCCGTTCTACGCAGTATGAACTTATAGCACCTTGAAGTCTTGCGGTTGTGTGCTTGGGTTGGGATTTAATTTTATTAATTATACAATCCCAAGCAGATAGTCGCACCCAGACATCTTCTCTATTGAAATCAGGATGTTTTTTTATTTCAATAGCCTCGTGATTCATCCTTGGAAGGAATCGGTGTTCTTTAGCGAGGATTTGTGGTCTATCATTTAACAGTGGTAGAGCCACGCGGCAGCTTTTGCTGTCGCACGGATGGGCCGGCTCGAACCGGGGTGGTACCACGACCTCTCAGAAAACCAGCGTGAAGTAGAGGTTTACCTCTGCGTTTCGCTTGGTGAGTGCAGGTGGCCGGAGGCCCTTTTTACTGGAAATGAGGCATTCCATCTTAGTCCTCACGGGTGACAACGCATCTACATTTTGATTTGGAATAGAGGATAGATGTAGATGTTTATGGGCCGCAGCAACCACTTACCATCAGGTGGACTGTGTGCTCGTTTGTCACCCTTATTCTATAAAAAAAAATCAAACCTGATGTAGTGGCGGGGGCGAGTGTACGTGTTCACAAACTACAGAAATCCAGGAGCGTGATTCTTCACATCAGCTTTGTGTTTTTTAACGCGGTTTTTTATTGATCTTTTAGTTTCAAGCTTGTATACTTCTGCATATTGCAGAGGGACATTGACACATGACTGATGGTAAAAATTTACTAATCTTCTTTGGCGGCTTGAAGTATATCTTAATGGAAGCACGCTTCAAGATGTAGCCAATCTTGTCAGTGACACCTCTGATGTATGACAGTACTAACTCCAAAACGTCAAGCAAGTTTTTCACGACAGCAAACTTCGGGTGCGGCGCCTAGGTCACAGTGAACGGGTGAAGCCGGCAAGCATCAACGCCTACATCAGTTATTTGTAGACCATACAGATTGTTTGTGCCAATTTATTCTGCCAATCGGTTTTAATATGTTTTTTTATAGTTTCTTCTGAATTAATGAAAGCTTTATTTCTTCATGCTAAGGGAACGATACGGCCTCGGCCGAAAAGCGGAACGGTTTTTAGAAGCGTACGCCTTTGGAGGTCTTAGGAGGTTGCCTAGCGCCCGTAAATCTGCTTCTTACCGCCCCACCTTTCTCTCCCCTTTTTACATTGTTTTACTGTGCGTAGCTTACTTACATTATTAAGCTCATTAATTTCATTACTGAGCTCAGTAACTAATATATTCCTAATTAACTGCCTAAAGTCTAATTCAATAATATTATAAAATAATATTATGTCCTCCAGACAGAATTTCGTGCACAGCGGCCCATCTCAACAGAGACTAGGGAAGTTGTACTTTGTTTATACTTGTGTGTTGTACAATACAAGTGTATATATATACAAGTGCACTCTCTATTCCCTCACTTTTACAGGGTTATTTTTCAAAGAGTAGCCAAATATATAAATAATGATATACCGTTTTTGCAGTTTTTGAAAATACGAGTTAATAGGGCTTCTACTTTTAATTGAAATTATCCCAAATTGAATGTGATTTATGTGCAACAACGTTTTTGCCTACCGATCGACCCTTACATTTAAAATAATGCATTATCACGCATTTTGAATTTAAAAGAAAAAGACGGCAGATATTTTTTAATTAATTTTTCTTCTCCATTTGCCTAAATTACTTTTTCTGAACCTTCTCTTCAAATTTTGCCGGTTATTGCAAAATAACTCGTATAGTCCGATGCGATGGTTATTAGACACGACTGAAGAGAGGTCAGGCGCAGGACTAACTTCCCGACTCTGGGTAACTGACTGAGAATTTCTTGTCAGAAAAACCCAACAATTGATTTTGGTACGACCCGGGATTTGAACCCGGGACCTCATGATCAGCAACCCTGTTACGACCACTAGATCTACAAAGCAGTAAGAATTAATATCTTTAAATCTGGTTAACTAAAATCCATGAATAAATCGATTATTTTGAACGCAACAATTACTGCATATATATAATACAATAAAACAAATGTACAAAGTCAAGGGTAAGTTAAGGTAAAACTCAACGTACACATTCACTTAGATTGGAAATAGAAGGAAGCATTTCCAGTGTGTTATATAACATATAGAGCTCACTAACTCATCCCTTCATCGCAGTGAGTAAAGCAAACCGTGCTCCAGTTAGGGTATGACTGAAAATCAGACACAATAAGCAAATATAATAGATAAAATGTTTGCAAAAATGTTAGAAAATTTGCATAATATGATCAATCAGATTCTTGTTGCGGAACGACGGAGTTAAGCGAAGCGAGAGAAGTTTTATTAAATTAAATATTTATCTTATCTAGCTTAATTAACTTGGCATTACTTTCTAATTCATTGAGTTGTGGTGTGTTTTATAGTATATAAAAATGCATGCTTTAAAAAAATCAAAGATTAAAAGAAGTTATGAATTACAAAATCATTTTACGTCTTAAAAAATACTCATTTTAATTATGAAGAAGTGCGAGAACTTATCTATTCTAAAAATGGCTAAGATTAATACTACTTCTTTGTATAGAAAAAATTAGACAGCTGACAGTCATTGCAACTACTCGTAACGCAGTGTTTTTAATAGTTTTGTAGCTTCATTTAAAGTACCCGCTATTTAGCTGGTATATTTTCAAGTTAGTTTGGTTCGAAGGAAAAAGTGTAGTTGTAGAAGAAGGAACTGCAATTTATAACAGGTAGATAAAATGTCTTATTGTTTACATCCCACTGAAATTGTGAAAGGTTTTAATGGTGATAATGATTTACTTCCATACTATCACACATATAGTGCATAGACTCAGAAATATAAAATATATACGTCTGTATATCTCTACCGTCTGTATATATTTACTAGGTGGTACAACTCCATTTCCTTTTGGGAGTTCGTCTGGGTTGGAGCCAATATCCAAAGTTCAGGTATATCAATTCATGTCGTCTGCGCGCTAGAGATATTTGGACGGACGGACGGACAGACAGGTAGACTGACAGCATTATATAGGACCTGTTTTGAAATTTTCGTACGTTACCTTAAAAGCGACTTTCATTTTTATCAATACAGTAAGTACTAACTTAAGACTGCAATGAAACCGTTTTCATTGACGCTGCTCCCAGTCTTCTGGCTGGGTATTTTATCGCCATCTATCGGTAGCCATTGGACCAGTGGATGTAACTAAACAAGTAGGCTGCACCTGTAACCTACACCTGTAACCTGTAACCTACATCTGCAATCTGCAATCTATCTAGGCTACAATTCCAACCTACTTAGAGGAAATAATTCTATAGACATGTTGTATCACTTTGGAGGAGTACGTACGACGGAATGGCTCATATTCTGTAATTGTACTGTTTTCTTCTTCCCTCCAGACTAGAATTTTCAAAATGGTAGTAATGAAAAATTGCTATAAATAGATAAGAAGATGGTACCTACCTAAACGAACTCTTTGAGAATCAAAGTAATTCAAGTACAAGAAAGAAGTTAAACAAGTATAGCGATGGCCTGGCTACGCAGTGGCTGAGTATATAATCCTGGGGTGTTTGAGATCGCTGGTTTCAATCTTACTCAAACGATGTGATGCCACATATTCAAATTATGAATGGTAGTAATATTAAAATAAATTTGTGGTGGAAAGTCTATAGCGAATACATTTATTAATTATTCATGACAGACAAGTAGCTTTCAACCTGATAGCGGGTGAAAGAAGTCGCTCAACAATTTTATTTTTCTTTACAAAACGTATACAATGAAGGTAATATGCATGATAAATTTATTATGATTTATGTAAAACACCTGTCCAATTGTGTTTTCGTTCTACAGAAGATGCCATTTGTTATTTTTTTGTGCGAGTACAAGGAAGATACGATCGCTTCAAGCGCCGTAATACCTCAGGGGTTAATAAGTGCTAGCCTTTCATTTCACACTACGCGAGCAACTCAAGTTCGATTTCCACCAGCACCAAGGTAATAGTTTAACGCAATTTTAAGTGATAGTTTACCATAAACTCGTCGGTGAATGATTACAAAGTGAGAGAAACTTCATATCTAAGAAATTATAAAAAAATAAGTCCACCTACACGCTGACATACGATGTAGGCAGCAACTAACTGACATTCGCTTTTGTTCCACTGTTTGTTGCATAGAGTTCGTTGCTTGCATATAAGTATAGGCTTACGTAAAAAATGCACCAAAATGATTTTATTGATTTGAGTGCATCAATTTCTCCAAGTACCTACGTCGTCTGCAAGCAGTGCATGAAGTTGATTGACGAACTGACTGAGGCAAACAATATAGTTATTGTACTATACATATCCTTATTAGACCGAATTTAAATTCTATAGATTAGTGATGACGCGGACTTGGAATAGTTTTACTATTGAGACGGTATCGGCGCTGCACTTATCAGCCCGCTTAATCTTTCTAGGCATATTATATAAATTTGTTTGCAGTGTTATGACGCCGTAAGTGTACCCACTACCCCATAATCTATATAATAGCCATAGTCTACTATAGCCAATATACTTTTTTTTAATTATTATAAGCCAATTCTTGGCCACAATCCTACATGGCGGTAAGTAATGATGAAGCCCTAGATGGTAAAACGCACTGTTTTAGCTTAAAAAAATCCTATTCACTCTAGTCTTGAAGACGCACAGATTTTATCCGGACAGAAAAACAGACGCCAGCAAATTATTCCCTCCTTTGACTACGCATTACAAAATATGAATTAAACCGTTCAGTTCTAATGCGTGAAATATCGACAACAAAGGGGTGAACACCCGCCAACCGCCTGGTTGTCCGATGGTAGAAGGAGGAGGAAGGAATTAAAGCATGTAATTACCAAGAAGCTGCCTACTCTGCGCCTGTGCTCAAGACTGACAAGATTGGTTTCAATCAAATCAAGGTTACAAATGAGTCTCTTAGCACGTATTGAACGTCTAAATCCTCCATAAGAGACAATTTATATGTTCAGCAGTAGATTTTTGATAGAATGTAATGCATGAGCGAATATAGTTGTGGTATTTTCAATTTATAATATTTTTTAGTATTTCTTTAATAATTATTTTATAGTATTTCTTATAATGCTGTAACGACATAGTTGAGGAAGTTAATGATCGTTTAAATAGTAGTCAAAAGATTCAATAATTCAGTTATGGAGCCAACTCTTCTTTATTTTTCTTTAAACAACCCCGTAAAACTTAAATACTAGATATATTGTCCTTTCATCATAATCGCCACGATTGGCAGTCGGATTGGGCATAACAGCACCAAAAGTCTAGTAACTTTATCGTTGCTCCCCGTCTAGGATTAATCCTCAGGGAATAGAATAGAATAGAATAATATTTATTCAATATAGATTATTGCATAATATAATCTATAAAAATCTTGTATTAAGTGCCTGACGAGTGGATATTTGATAGGTTAATTTATGAATACTAGTTGCGATGTGGGGAGCAAAGCAAGAAATTAAACTCACTTTTTTACCCACTTTTAGAAGCTTCGCTGTAATTCCATCCTCACCTGGGGCCTTGGCCTTTTTAAGGTTCTGGAGAGCCATTCTAATCTCGCTCAGACTGACGTCCGAGATATTACCGTAATAGTGTCGGATAAGACTTGCTCTTGGATTGTTACTCACAATTACGTGTGGCTCTAACGATGACGTGTACAATTGCCCATACAACCTCTCAATCTCACTCAAAATCTCAGGTGTTCCGGATACGATGCTGCTACAGTCAGTCTTCAGCTTTTACAGCTGGCTCTTCCTGGTAGACAAATCTCTGGCAAAGACTTTGGGGTCTTGGTTCCGCTCCATCGGTTCTTCAATATGAACTGTATTGAAGTTGCACATTTGGAGATCTCTCTGTTCAGTTGTCTGTATGCTGTCAAACCTATTGAAGACTACAACCTCATTTGCCGTCTAACAGCCATGACATTAAGAGTGTGATCGGAGAGTTTTTGTGTTCTTCTGCGGCGGAAGTTGCAGAACATAGCTCCGACCGCATGGACAGTTTCCACTAGCTTTTCATTCCACTGCATTGCAGTCTTCTAGGAACTGAAAACGGTTTTGTAACTCGACTTGAAAGGTTTCGGGACTTGGGAGCACGAGGGGGACGGAGCGTTGACTTCATTAGACGATACCTCTCCAACTTAGCGTTTATGTTCAGTATGCCTCTAACCATTCAATGATTGTTACCAGTTTTCACCCTCGCGATCGCTGAGACATCACTGAACAGTTGCCGTCTAGTCGTCATAATGAAGTTCATCTCATTTTTTGGTGAACTGTCGGGGCTCGACCACGTTCATATCCTGTGGGGCAGCTTCTGGAAGAAAAAGTTTATGATAAAGAGTCCCTCTTTCTTCATAAAGTTGGCCAGCTGCTGGCCCCTTGGGTTCCGTTGCCCTATTTCGAATTTTCCCACCTTTAGCTCACTCACACTTATCTCTTGTGCCTAGATTTGTTTTGAAGTCTCCCATTAACATCGTATAGTGGGTTTTGGTGGAATGCATGGCTCTAGAGATATCCTCATATATTTTCTCTACCTTCTCATTGGGATGTGCCGAGGTTGGTGCGTGCTAAGTATAAGGTACGCAACCCTCGTCGATACACTCACAATCTTTACAAAGATGTGAACGAGAGACTTGTGGACGATAAATCCGACAACCTCCTTGGGATAGATGGTCGCCCTCCATATAATAAGTTGCCTGTGTTGTGCCGGTGATGTAATAAGATTCGAGGATTATCATGTCCTCCCTCACTCTTTAGACCTCAGATAATCCTATAATATCCCAGCGTAACTTATCTATCTCTTCTTCCAACCTCAGGGTACGTGCGTTGTATGTTGCCAGGTCTAGTCGTCTTAGGTGGCAACTGAACCTGTTACTAAGGTCGCCGCCGTAGTCAGGAATAGCGGGGCTGCCAGGGACTTGGGGCCGTCTCTCCCTTACTTTCATCATGGAAGAATGTTTGCCATAGTTGCCACGCTTGGCTTCCGGGTCAGTAACATCAGTTATTTTATTGTAAAATTGCTGTTATCAGGAAGATGCTGCAGCCCATCTCCAGCCTATTTCCTACCGTCGCCTCTTACGATACCTACTGGAAGATTTAAGTAGTGGATATTCTTAACCGCAACTATACGGCAACTGAACTTATTAGATATTATTTCTACATTTCATGAAGACACGTGGACTCCATATATGGAGGATGTCATTTAATATTCCAGTAACATTGCTTCATAATAGTACCTACACTACACGCAATTACATATCAGCTATGAAAGTGCTTTCATTTAATTGGTTAAAGCGTTTTGTATAAAAATATAAATATGTGTATGTTAACTTTGGTTAACCTGCCTTTACAACAAACTAACACAAATGATTTTATTTCCGCCCATATTAGCCTTTCGAATGCTGTATCACGTTTTTCTATTTTTTTTTATTTATTTAATGATACATAAAACATATTACAATAGTGCATAGTTACTATACAGCACCATTAAACCGTAAAACGGTTTGTATTGGTGCTTGCAGACGTTTATACGCATAAATATATTATTTTTAATAACTACCATCGTAAAATTGATAAAGTTAAGCATGATAACAACTAACAACCTATTCATTGTATTAGAGACTTGACGACAAACAGGTTTCGCTATTACAGGCTGATTTCTATAGCAATTTTTTTTAAATAATTATTTAATATACTAATTTTATATATATATATACACATACACACACATATATATATATATATATATATATGTGTGTGTTATATGTATGTATGTATTAATATCATTTGAGAATTTATTAAGGAAGACAATTCAGGTTTTCTAGTACATAATGCTTAATTTTATATTTTAAGGTTTTTCTGTCAATTCGTTCTTAAGGTTTTCTGGAAGATCGTTTAGAATAGAAGCTAATATATTAACAGTTCTCCTGTCTCCATAAAAGTTATTTGATTTTATTTTTTCTACAGATTTTTCGTCTTTGTCTTGTTCTATCAGAATATTTTACCATTTTTAATGAAGGAATCGTATTAAATCTTCAATCATGATATGATATTAGAGTTTTTTATTTATAGGTATGACGTTACAGTATTTAAAAAGACCAATATAGTTATTTTCTTTATACTTTTGTTTTACATTGTCATCTACAATGAGCTTTAAGAATTTTAGTTGTAAATTAAAGATCCTTCTTATGTATGTTTTGAATGCACGACCATAACTTGTTATTACATATGATATTATCGAATCTACTAGCGCATGGTACGTTGATACTCGTAGTAGTACTGAATATGGTACTTTATTCTTGATAATATAGAATGTTGCAACCAATGACCTTAGCTTATTACAAATCGTATCAATATGAGGACCCCAGTTAAATTTGTTGTCTATGATTAAGCCTAGGTATTTTTGATTTGTAACTTGTTCTATAGGTGTACATATGCATTTTTGAATAAGGCCATGCATACATTCATGTGTATGCACAAATATTGATATTGTACTATATACTGTGTTATGACTCGACCTAATATGCATGACTTTAGTTCTTTCTGCGTTAATAATTAGTCCCATGTCATGAGACAATTGATTTTAGAGCGTTATATCGTATTGAAGTGTTTTTTGAGCAGCGGCGATGTCACGATCTGCTGATAAGAGACAAGTATCGTCCGCAAATTGATATAGATTACACTTTGTTATAAGATAGTTAAGGTCATTTACATAAGCAAGGTAATTAAAGCGACCCAATACTGATCCCTGTGCTGTTCTTTCTGTAATGTTTATTTTATCAGCGTATTATTCACCCTAACAACATATTGTCGGTTACAGAGGTAGTTTTTACTACAGTCTAATAAGGGTCCTCTGATACCCATGTCTTGAAGCTTTTCAATTAGAGTTTCATGTCGTAAAGTATCGAAAGCCTTACTGTAGTCAATAAAGGCGACTAATACGTGTCTTTTCTCATCAAGTTAAGTATTAATATCATTTGTAAATTTTGACAGTAGCTGTGTGTGCTTTTACCAGGTTGAAATCCGAATTGATTGTCAGATAGTATAGAGTTGCAGTGTAAAATGTTTGTATGTTCAAATAATATATACTTTTCTGCTATTTTGTCGATAATCGGAAGTATTGATATCGGTCTGTTGTAGTTGCCATATTCTTTTTGGGAGTGTTGCTTATAAATTTGTATAATAATACTTGTTTTTAACCCGTCTGGATAAATACCCTTTATTATGCTCATGTCTATAAGTTTTGTCAAAGCAAAAGAAATCTTTTCACCTATGGCTTTTATGTCAATAGGTCGAATGCCATCAAAACCGGGTGCTTTATTGACGTTAATATTTTTTAATATTTTTGCTTCTTGCTGTACACACTGTTTTTTATAGTAAATAGACAAGCAGGCCGGTTTTTCATAACTGTTTGTGTCCAAAATATTATTCTTACAATTTGGTATTATTTTAGACACATTTTCTTTAAAACTAAAACCTATTAAATACTAAAAGAAACGTTAGATAATTTTCGATGTTCATATGTTTAAATAAGATGAGATTTTATTAGAGGATACAAAAAAACGAAAAGCTTATTTCTCAAAGAATAAGGGAACACACAGTCCACCTGTTAGTAAGTGGATGCTGTGACCCATAGAACTCTACAATTCTTCTCAATTAAGAATCAAAATCCAGATGCGTTCTCATCCCTGCGCACTAAGATAGAATGCCTCCAACCCATTCATGCTACAATCATAATATAGCTGCAGCGTGGCTCTACCACTTTAGGAAGATGAAGAATAAGTAATGTCGATCTAGTAAGAAATTATCTTATAAGCTCGTGTGTCCGATGATGAATCACATCCCTATTGTTGGATATATGTGTAAAAATGTAATAAGACTTGTAATTGGATGTCCTTGTTTTATTGACACTGCCCAATTTTTGTAGGAAAACAGAGTTTTATCGTAGTCGTAGCAGATACATATAAAGTCTAAAAAGTCTTTACAGTAGATGTACCCAAAAATAAATGATGAAAATTTGTACGGAAAGTTTCAGACCCTTTTCTGAAAAGTTATTTTATGCGTAACTTTCAGATATTTTAAGTCTATTGTAATGCTAGAGCCACAAAGCCTCCCATTTCAAGTAATTCTGTGACTAAAGCTTTTATGTGCTAAATTAAATAATATATTATTATCGCGGTAGATATATCAAGGGATAAGCGTTACCATAACAGGCATTATTTCCTAGTAAGCGAGCGAACAAAATTCGATGCCCGCCAACACCAATTCATTCGTTAATCGCGGTTTAAGCGCAGAAAGACCTGAGTTTTTGGTTGACCTGCTCGACGATAAAGGAAAATATCATAAGTAGTCCTGAGACCTACGGAGTCGTCAACACGCATTGGTGCAGCGCGGTGGACCTTGTCCTGCTGTAAAACGCTCTTAGTAACGAGAAGAGATCTGTGCCCAGCAATGACATGTAGGTATGCTACTTTTTTCAAGATTTCTTTAAGTTTATTATTACATTACTTACTATTAATTCTGTGCTTTAGGTACCTTAAAACATGAGTAATACAAACCAATTTTGTTTTAATTTGTCGGTATATTAAATATTTATGGTTTATTTTGGTATTCATCTTAATAGGTAACATTATAATAAATAGAAGCAAAAAATTTCGTTTTAAGTACTTTTCTATTTTATTTATTAATTTTAAAATAATGACAGCCTGCACACTCACACATACGGTTATTATAGACCCACATTTATAAGGTTTATTGCGATATATTCATATTTAGACTTGTTTGGACTTGTTTTGAATATTTATTTTTAAACAAGAATATTTTTTTATAAAATATTATAAACCTGACTAATATTATATTACCGCCGGTTGTTAGAGGTTACATTCAAGCGTTTAAAAAAATGGATGCAATAAGAGAGCAAACAATCAAAAATTCAGAAGTCAAATAACTAAATTATACCGACATTTTTAACCAAAATACAAAATATGGTGAAGTACTTTTCAAATTTATTGCTATTCATTAAAATTTTATTAAATCGACCTATCAATAAATACTATTAATTTGACTTTACAATTAACTTTTTACCTATCGGCCGTTCACTTTATATTTTTTTTTAAAGGAGAGGGGGCAAACGAGCATGCGGCTCACCTGATGGTAAGTGACTACCGCCGCCCATAAACAACCGCAACACCAGGGGAATTGCAGATGCGTTGCCGGCCTTTTAAAAAGGAGTAGGCTCTTTTCTTCAAGGTCCCTAAGTCGTGTCGGTCCGAAAAAATCGCTGGTGGTAAACCATTCCACAAGGAAGTTGTGTGAGGAAGAAAACATCTTCTAAATCGCACAGTGGTGGACCGCCAATCATCCAGATGGTGTGGATGGTATCGGGAGTTCTGCCGCGATGTGCGTTCGTGAAATTTGGCAGCTGGGATTAATGCGAGCACTCCCCGTGGTAAATGCGAAAGAAAATGCACAGAGATGCAACATCTCTTCGCAGTGCCAATGAGTCGAGCCGATCGGAAAGGACTCGGTCGTCGACGATTCGAGCCACTCTGCGCTGGATGCGGTCAAGTGGAAGGAGCTGGCACTGGGGAGCCCCAGCCCAGAAATGGGAACAGTATTCCAAGTGAGGCCGAACCTGCGCCTTGTATAGTTGCAGGCGTTGAGCTGACATGAAATACTGTCCCGCTCTGCTGAGCACGCCAAGCTTTTTAGAGGCCAATTTGGCCTTCTCTTCCAAGTTACCACGAAACTGCACGTCACTCGATATGTCGACGCCGAGGATTCCGATACTGGCTGAGGCAACAAGGAGAGTACCTTGAAACTGAGGAGATACGACAAAAGGGTTCTTTTTAACGGTAAACGCGCAAACTTGTGTCTTCTGAGGATTAAACTGGACTAGATTTAGATTAGATTTAGTCGCCCCCAATCCGAGACTTTGTTCAGCAAAGACTCGACTTCAGACACAAGTTTGTTCGGGTACTCAGTGACGTTTTCCCGAGAAATATTGGCACGGCCGGTGTATAGAGCATCACCAGTGCTGTCATCCGCATAAGAATGAATGCCAGCTTGCAACATATCATTGATATGCAGAAGAAACAGCATTGGTGATAGCAGATAGCCTTATGGAACACCAGCGTTAATAGGCTTGTAGTCGGAGCATGCATCGTCTACAACGACCTTGATACTCCGATCTGCAAGAAAGCTGGTGATCCAATTGCATAATACCTCGGGAAGCCCATAGGAAGGGAGCTTTGAAAGAAGCGCTTTGTGCCAAACCCGATCGAAGGCCTTCACAATGTCCAAACTAACGGCCAATGCCTCCCCCTTGGACTCTACTGCCTCCGCCCATCTATGAGTTAAGTAGACCAGAAGATCACCAGCTGATCGACCCCGACGGAAACCGTACTGGCGGTCACTAATCAGCTCGTGATCCTCAAGGTGATATAGTGGTAGAGGCACGCGGTAGCTCTTGCTGTCGCACGGATGGGCCGGCTCGAACCAGGGTGGTACCAGGACCTCACAGAAAACCAGCGTGAAGTAGCGGTTTACCTCTGCGTTTCGCTTGGTGAGTGCAGGTGGCCGGAGGCCCTTTTTACTGGAAATGAGGCATTCCATCTTAGTCCTCACGGGTGACAACGCATCTACATTTTGATTTGTAATAGAGGATAGATGTAGATGTCTATGGGCCGCAGCAGCCACTTGCAATCGGGTGGACTGTGTGCTCGTTTGTCACGCTTATCCTATAAAAAAGGGTACCGCATGAGGTGACAGTTTATAACGGATTCCATTATTTTGGAGAACAAGGGGGTGATGGCGATGGCCTGTAGTTGGACGGGTCTGAGCGGTCGCCTTTTTTAGGGATCGGGTGGACAAAAGCTGTCTTCCATGATTTCGGGACTACGCCTAGGGGGTAGGAGTACCGGAAAAGACGTGTTAGAACCGGTGCCAACTCCGGAGCACACGTCCTCAGCACAATTGAGGGGATTCCGTCAGGCCCACTCGACTTGTGCATGTCAAGGGAGAGGAGTGCTCTGCGAACCGAGCGCTGTGAGAACCGCATATCCGGCATGGAGCACTCACACCGCGGGATGGTCGGCGGTGTGTTCCCGCCGTCATCAACCGTCGAGTTGGACGCAAAAAGGGAGCCTAAAAGGTTGGCTTTCTCTTTTGCGTCGTGGGGCAGTGAGTCGTCCTCCCTGTGCAGAGATGGTAGTGATAGCTTACAGAAATTCCCTTGGACAGCCTTGGCGAGAGACCAGAATGCACGGGTTCCCGAAGGAAGGCGAACTAGTTTCTCGCCAATTCTGCCTTTTCGACTTCGAAAATTTTCGATTTTCGAATTCGACTTTGCCTTGACAATAATTCTTTTGAAGGACCTGGAGGCGAAGTTATACTTCTTTTTAAGTATGCTGGTGTTTACATCCCGAGTCGCCGAAGCCGCAGCCCAGGCTTGATAACACTCCTGCTTACTGCGTAAAGCAGTCTTTCACGAGCGACCAAACCAAGGCTGAGATCTGCCTCCGATGGGTACCACAGATGATGGAATAAATAGTTCCATTCCCTGTAGCACCACATCAGTGACAGAGTCAGCAACAGCGTTGGGATCATCCGGCGAGAAGCAAACCCGCCCCCATGGGTAGGATGCAATGAAAGACGGCATTCCGTCCCAATCCGCCAACCTGTAATGCCAAAGACGGCGGCAACCTGCAGAACGCAACCGCGAAGGGAGCGTGAGTGGCACCACACTCCGGATCAGATAATGGTCCGAAGAGCCGAGAGGGGCATCGACGGAAACCTGATATCCGTCCGGATGAGAGGTCAGCAGAAGGTCCAACAGGGAAGGTGTATGATCCTCAACATCTGGAATCCGCGTAGGCGATGTAACCAGTTGTGTCAGACCATATGCCAAGGCAAAGTCATAAACAGATCTCTCCGCAAAGATCTCTTCGAGAAATACGAAGTATCAGCCGGAGAAGACACCTGCGCCTCGGTCAGAAAGAGCAAGGCCGGCTTTGCCGTCTCGAGATGGTAGTGGACGGGAGGGGTGGGGGGAATTGGGCCTCCGGTCACCTGCACTCACCAGACGAAACGCGGAAGCGGAGCTTCCAATTCACACCGGTATTCTGTGAGGTCGTGGTACTAAACCGACTCGAGCCGGCCCATACGTGCAACAGCAAAAGCTGTTGCGTGGTTCTACCACCGTTTAATATACTATACCTATATTCCCTATTATATATAATATACCCTATTTTCGCCCAGTCGATTCACATACGGAACATGTTTGTATATGTAAATCACTTCAAATTTTTATATCGGCCCTGAGAATTGTCCATGGGCAAATTTACGTTTGTTAAACGCAATAAAAATTTCTAGGGTTTTACTTTTTTTTAAGTAATGGATACTTAAAGTGAGGCATCAAACTCTCTGTAAAAGTAGTTTCAAAGAGTTAACCTTTCTATACCCGCGCCAAATGTTGTGACACCTATACACGCGCACGGTCTCATAGACCGAAAGTTCGGAACCCAATTTCATGGTACTTTTTCAAGAAAACGTATAATGAAATTGCGTTTTCCTAAAACTAGGGAGTATCAGGTTAATAAAAAAGAAAACAATTTATCGACATTATACGAGTATCATTTATTTACTGACTAACAGTCTTTTATTACAGTCTCTGGAAAATAATAAGTTTTTCATATGAGCTAATAAAAATGTAACAAAAATATTTTTTCTTCTTATAATAAACTAAAACAAACTTTAATATTAATTATAACAAGTACATTAACAGTAAACTTATAACTATTCTTAGGCAGAAGTCTCACTATAGCAGTCAGAGCATACCATAAGCGCGTGTTACATACAAAAATAAATTTTACATTTTACGCAGTTATAACGCGTCTTACGGTTCTTTTTTGACGTGCAAAATGCACAACGGCCGATTTTATTGCTATTAGATGTTGCTGCAGATTCAGGACCATCTAATTTACATATTTTATTGAGCCGTGCAACGTTATAGGTTTTGAACTTTAGAGTATTTGGCAATGACGTGTTGGCCGCCCGTCTCCTGAGATGCGAATTTATGAGGTCATAGGACAAAGCTTCCAGAAAAGTTCTACGGTTGACTTTCTTAATGGGATTGTTTTGCAGATATAAAACATACGAATTTATACCCGTTACATTCATCAAACTGTAGAAAATTACCATGGGCCACCTGTTTGTGCCTCGTGCAACGTTATAGGTTTCGCACATTTTGTCAACAGTATCAACTCCACCTTTTGTCGCATTGTAGTCCATTATCAATTCAGGTTTACCGGTTTCGACGTCGATTTTAGCATCATCATGCATGCTAGACACAAGTAAAACATTCTTGCCCTTTTTGGGCACATAACATACAAGTGTACAATTGCCTCGGTGCCCAAATAAGCTGGATTTTTCTTCTCGGCCTCTTATCTCCGTAAACTGTTTGGGCAGTTCCCTTTTATTTTTACGAAGTGTGCCAATCAGGGACAACTTCTGTGACTCAAGTTTATCTATCAAGGGAATACTGGTAAAGAAATTATCACATGTGATGTTACGGCCAGTATTATAGATACCTTCACTGAGTCGCAAAACCAAAGCCATTGACGAGTTATCAAGTCTATATGCGCCTGCAGGCTGTTGTCCAATGTAAACTTCCATATTTTGGGTATAAAACATTTTGGCATCAGTCAGGGCGTAGATTTTTAATACCGTATTTATTGGGCTTCGATGGAATATATTGCCTAAAGTTACAACGACCTCTAAATGCTTCTAGTTTTTCGTCAATTGTGACAAACTGAGACAAACTGTAATATTTTTTAAATCCAGCTATAATTTCTTCAAAAAGCTCACTGATGGGTGCTAGTTTATCAACAGAAGCACGTACAACTCGTGTGTCTTTGTCGTCAAACCTAAGACACCGTAACAGTAAATAAAAACGGTTCCAGGACATGGTCAATCGAAATATCTCTGGTGACGAGCCATCAGTCTTGAATAAATCTTTAGCATTCAGTCGACAATTTTTTCTAACGCCAGCAAAGAGTAAGAGACCTAAGAGTGCTTCAAGTTCTATCTCATTTGTTTCAATACAGTCTCTTTCTCTTATAAATTGAGATGAAATTCGTTTTATTTGTTCGTTAGTGTACTTTGCCATCCTACCAATAACATCCTCCGTGAAAAATAACCTCCATATCTCACCGGGTTCTTTCAAATACTTAGCTCCACCTTTAGCACCTGGAAGTTGAGTAACGATGTTCCTAGCACGTCTTCTTACTGGATTTGACACAGGAGTTTTGTTCCACCTCGTGTGACGGTCTTTTCCGAGGTAATAATTTATATATGTTTGATGATCTTCCGACTCCACTTGAGAATTGCTCTCCTCTGCAGATTGACCCTCTTGCTCATGCTCATAATTATCCTCTTGCTCGCTATTGTAGCTATCTTCTTGTATTTCAACAAAATCCTCTACCTCACTATCGTTTTCATCTTCATAGTTAGAATCTGAATTTTCTTCTTCCAACATCAATCTAATTTGATTTTCGTCCATCTTGACGCAAAATATAACCTAAAAATAATAAACAATGTTTATCCATAAACATAATGATACAAAAACTATAAATAACAAGCGAATTTTATAAGAATAATAGAAGTTATTACTTACACAAAAAATTTATCCTATACCCACGTCGGTCCCACAGACCAATTGGCATCAAAAACGACCACACGTGCTGCTCGCACGAACGCATTGTGCACATTGTAATGAATGAAGCAACGAATCAGGCAGCTAACAGAAAGTACAAAATGTCAGCACTGATGTATAGAGAAAAAAACGCAAAAGAGTATTTTGTCGGTCTCACAGACCAACGCTCGGGTATAGGAAGATTAAACATTCATTGTTTCGTATTTTTTAAAGCAGCGCTAGAAAATACTAAGAGGATTAAGTACAGCAGTAACTTTGGTTGCTTTTAAGTTAGTATATTATTAAATTTTAAAGCTAATTTTAGGAACAAGAAATATTATAGCCGTAAGATTATATTCATATTATATAATATTTAAATAATGTGTCTTAAGATTTAAAATTAATAAGATTTGTTTACAAGAATGTTTTTAATGTTATAAGTACAGTAAGGGAAAGATTTTGTCCAATATGCTGAGGCCATGAGGCCAGGAAAAACGATCACTCGAAAGCATTAGCTTTTCCAATACTAGCGGTGGAGCTGATCTGCCGTCCACCAAGTTTCAGCCACGAAGGGAAGGGACAGCGGCACCTTGCAATACCGACGTTTCTCTCCCCACAGCCCACCATCAACGGTGCGGACCCTCCAGAGTCGCGTAGGATAGGGCGAGTGGCGCATCACCATACCAACACTTCTCGCCACAGCCAAAATATATTATGGAAAAAACACGTTAGTGGAGATTCCGTCTATTTTATATGTTGTGTCTGTTTTTATATGACACTGTTCCTTAATCGTCCTTTTAGTACCATATAACCATTTACTGATTTCAATCTAATAATATCATAACTAGCTAGCTTTTCCAAACATGCAGTTCTATGCTTATGCTTCAACCAAGCCACAAAAGCATCAGTACTCAAAACTACTATGCAAAACTTGAAAACAAATTGCAACAAATTAATTTTTCGATGCGCATAGATCAAAACAGACGAATTAAGCAAAATGATAAACATAAAAGACAGCCCTATTTCTCTTTCCAAATAAATATCTTAGACAATGCCAACAAAATGTGAAAACTAAAAGAGGATTGATTTTTATCTCCTTCGGCACAAATAGTGTTACTCAATGTCAATTTTCTTTTCAACAAAGCAAACATAATGATCAAATATATTTACAAAACATATGTACACGTATTCAAAGAGCACATCATTCAATTTCAATTTTCTACTAACAACCGCTACAACTATGAAATATTTTTCGCGGAAAACCCAAAGCATTTCTATTTCAATTTAAAGCATTATTAATTAAGATTCTTCTCAGACATAGGTTGCCTAAAAATACTATATTACGTTTATGTTAGGAGCATCCTAGAATACTGTAGCATAATTTGGGACCTGTATATCATTTATAGTCAAGATCTGGAGAAAATGCAAGAAAAATTCATAAAACACCTATATTATCGGTCGCATTGCGTTTTTAAAAACTATGATGAATCCTGTCGCTATCATAATCTCACGACTCTCAAAAATAGGCGTGTACTTGCTGACATATCCTTTTTACACGGCATATGCAACGGATAGAGAGCCCTGAACTATCAACCAAAATACTGAGTTTCTGCGCAACGAAAGTTAGAACGAGACACACAAAATTTTTTGCTGTAACACGATCAAAATTAAATTACGCACAAAACGCATTGGTCAGTCAATTGCATAGAACTTTTAATAACCAATTTAATGTTACTGATATTTTTCATAGCAGTAGGCATGTGTTTAAGAGGGAAGTTCTTGAAGTACTTAAAGGAAATGGTTAATATGTATATTGAACACAAACACACACACACACACACACACACACACACACACACACACACATACACACAAACACACACACACACACACACACACATACACACAAACACACACACACACACACACTCAAGCGCGCGCGTACACCGACACACAGATCAGAGAGAAAGAGAGACGCGCCCTTTTTAATTGTCAATTCTAAAATTGTATGTTTTTATGGCTCAAACTTATTGATTGTCGGTCTATTAATTTAAGTTAAAAAATGTATAAAGTAGATCCGTTATTGGCTGTAAGTTTATTTCGTAAATTCATTAACATTGTAATTAGGGCTGTGGATATTGTAATAAATAAATAAATAAGTGCTCGACCAAAACCAAATCTAATACTCCTTGATAGCGCGATTCAATGCTCCAGGGAAGCCTTAATCTTCCAACCAAACAAGTGGAGGCCACACAGCGTTGTGAACCCGAATCCTATAGAGCGCGAGCCGCTAACAGCTGCCACTCGGGTTGTACGCCGTCACTGAGGCCTTCGGCAACAGAACAGTTTGTCAAGTGGACTGTTGACGCCTCAAAGGCTTAGTGGAGGCGGCCGTGGTGGGAGCTAGGGCGGCAGCTAGCTAGGGCTGCCTCCATCAAAGGGGGGACGGCGGTACCCCAGCCGCGGCCACTCAGCTAACGGGGGTGAGAAGGGTCTAGCTGACTGCTGAGTGGCCGTAAAGTTCCTCTCCACACGCTGAGGGAAGGCGACGACGCCCCCGCCCCTGGGAGAACGACCCCCCGACTGGTCGGGGGAGGGACCCCTTTCAAATCTAGGAGCTCGGTGGCTGGCAAGCGAGCGCCGAGCGTCGCCCGACAGAGGGCGTGGCTAAGCGCCCCCGCCCGTGGGGTTTGAGGGCCCGGCAGAGCCCCGAGAGGAGACGCCGCTCGCACCCAGGCACAAAACTGCATGGTGATTGCCCTGGAAATGCGGATAGGGCCGCTGGTGCGGGCAGGTGCCTTTCCAAACAAGAGTAGCACCAGCGGCGCTCCTTGGCGATAGTTCGCCTAGCCGGAACCGGCTTACCTAATAACTTCGGGCACGACGTCACCCGGTGATCGGAGGCTCGGCTATAGGAAAAGGGGGCGCCTCCCTGGCCACTAGGCCACTGTAAGATGGTAGGGAGCGGCGCCCTCCCGCGGAATCTCCGATCGGCTTTAGGGGGGTTGATGACGACTTGCCCGGCGGATCCCGCCTCTCATCGGGCACTGCTCGTAAGTCGTCAACGGTGCCCGCCGCGTTCTCAATCTGCCGGTACTGCTCCTCCAAGAACCGCAGCAGATCACTAAAGGGCGGAATATAGGAGGCGCCGTCCCCGCCATACCTCTCCTCAAAATATATCCGAAGGTCGAGAGGCAGGCGGGACAGCACGATGTGGAGCAACAAGAAGAACCATTCATCCACCGGCAAATCCAGCCGCCTGAACGCATTACAGGCCACCAAGACTGGATTCACGATGTCCGGGCGTAGTCTGGCCCGGTCCCTAAGCAGTGGGAGGCTTAGAAGCTGCCTGACGTATTCATCCGCAATTCGCCGGACGTTGGCATATCTTCCAGCGAGGAGGTCCCGAGCAGTCTGGTAGGCGTCGTCCGACAATCTCAAATGGCCGACGATGCCCAGGGCCTCCCCCTCCAGTGAGGGTAGGAGGTACGCCACCTTCTGGCTTGGTGTCAAGTCCCTCCGGGCGTCCACCAGACTATCAAAAAACCCATAAAATGTCATCCAGTCGGAGAGGACCCCGGTGAACCTTGGCAGGTCCAGAGTTGGGAGTCGTCCTAACAGCTCCGGCTGAGTAGGCTGCTTCCGAGGGGACTCGGGCAGGCCACTCATCAGAGCTTCACGCGCTTCCCCAGCACACTTGGCCCCGCCTCGATCAAATCGTCCGTGAGCGAAAAAAATTTCTCGTAGTCCGCGAGGCAGGAGTCTAGGATTCCCTGTTCCGCATCCGAGGCCAAAAGTTCTGTGCAAGCCTCCTCCACTACAGCCCTTCGGGCATCGACCTGCTCGAGCCGCTTCCCTAAACTATGAACCCGATCAGATCGACCTATCAAAATATGGGCGTTCGCGGCCCAGCGCAGCTCCGCCTGCAGGTGAAGCGCCGGTTGCTTGTGCGACGGTATCACTAATAATATAATTAACTACGCGGCTCAAATACAAATCAAATTAACAAACAACAAATACAATTTCTATCAAATCAAGTTGAATACAAATTACACAAATACAAATTACTATTTATTAAATTAAATACAAATTACACTACAAATAAGGTACGCACCAGTCGATCAGCAAAAATGCCTCGCTCAGACAACCGACCCTTCGACAATTAATCTACTATAATTATACGATAACGATAATTATCCGATTACGTGATAACAACCTTATCTACCTACTCAAAATACTTGACGCGTACCTAGCCCTAACAAATTCCTGCTTACGCAACCTAACGGGCGTGAGACCAAAATCTACCCACCTATCCGCTAACAAACAAAGGAAGCAAACAATAAATGAAAATATTTTTATTATTACGTAATACGGCCGGACGTGATTGTAAACAAACAACCACGCTCTGCTACCAGCAATTTACACGACCTGAGCTGCCCCAACCAAGGTAGACTGGACTAGGGCCCATCAGTAGCCCAATCGACGGGCAGCAGAGGACGGGGCTCAAAATGCCTATGGATAGTTGACCTGCACAACAGAGATAGGCTAGGTAAATAAATAAGACGTACCTGGTTCTGAGGCGAAGACTGTCCCAAGGCTCGGTCAGGCCGTAAGTAGTTGTAGGTGCATGTAAAGTGGTGTTTAGTGGTGTGTATAAAGTTTGACCTGACTGGACCGCTGAAGTCTGACCGCAGATCCACCGGCGCTGCCTCTACTCCAAAGGTGAGATCTCTCAAAAGGGGGCGATCACCAATTAACAACTTCTGTCTTCATTTCACTATTTCAGTTTATCAACTTTATTGGGTTGTCTGGAAGAGATTGCTATGTAGCAATAAGACCGCCCTTTGTATTTCCCTCAATAGTTGTTATTTTATAATTTTTGATGTTGTTATCTTTTCTTGGTGTACAATAAAGAGTATTGTATTGTATTGTACACTATTTTAATCCATTAACTTTATTATACCACACGGCACGACTAAACTTACTAAAACTCGCTTAGTTGTTAGTAAATAAAAAGTAATTTTGGAATATATATTTAACATCATTATAACGGAATATATTATATATTCCGATATTATATGTAGATTTCCGTCATTTTCACATTTACTTACCGATCCTGCTTCTCTCCACAAATAAATTTTATCTACCTATGTAATTGGTTGATTTAACCACCGTGCACTCATCTGCTTCTTACTAAATTCAATATTTTTATAACATAGCTAGAACGACTTCAAATTGAAGAGAATTAACAATGTTCAACATGTTTCAACAAATCAAATAGCCGTCTAGTAAGTAATCCCGATAGGACAGGGTAGATGTGTGTGTGCGTGTATCTCTGTATGGTACATGTACACGTATTTAAAAGATGCCGCCGTAAAAATGCTAGGGAGGACATTATCATTACCATTACCGTTACAGCCTATTAAGTCCACTGCTGAACATAGGCCTCCCCCATATATTATGTCAAAGATATTTTCCATAGATGCCACACTTGACAGGCCGGTTGGCAACCGTAGTTCATTATTATTAGTCGTTATTATGAAGACGCTGCTGCCCATTTCCTGATTCTCATAATGTTCTCCAGACCGAATTTCGGCCACGGCGGCTCAATTTCAACTGGGACTATTCATTTGCGCAAGACAGGATTATAGTGGTAAGATATACAGGAAGTCTATGGATGCAGATGGGTAAGGGCCGTGCTTTATGGCATTCATCGGGGGAGGAACATGTTCAGCGGTGGATTTGTGCATGGTTGTAATGATGATGAAGGCTCATAGTGCTCAAGTGTACAGGTGAACTCTCTATTCCCTTACTCTCATAGTCTCATAGTCCGATTGGACAGCAAACCAACACCACCGTAGATAGATCAGGCGTAGGACCAATGGCTTTACGTGTTTTCCGCGGCACGGGGTAGAAACCTCGCCAACTTAACTCCTGGCTGCTACTAAAAATGACAGATTTGTATTTGCCCGACCCGAGATTAGAATTCGGGACCTCATGACGTGTTCAACAAGCGTGTTTACGACCACTAGACTAAATGGGCCAGCCGACATTATCATATACCGTCTTTGGTGGTCGCGTTTGTAAGCTTCAATTAAGTAACATATATATTGCTACTTTTACTATGTAAATTTGCTTGTAAATTACATGCTTTATTTGAATTATGTTGAATTTTGTTATGGATATCAAAGTCATCATCATTATTAATGTCTATCAAGAGTCCACTACTGAATATAAGCCCTTCCTTATCTAATAGAACATTATTATTCTTCTTTTTTAATATATTGCCTTATAGTGGGGATATTTAGCATAGTTAGCATGATTGGCAGGCGGGGTGGCAACAGCAGTTATAAATTTTTTCGCTGTTATCATAATGACGTGCTGCCATCTCATATTTCAGTTTCCTTCTACCGCTTCTTACGATACCAATGTGAAGAGTTGAAGTAGTGAATTCTCATACACTTCCACTGCAGGGCACATAATTAATAATATATCCACATAAATTTAAAATCTTTCTTTAATAATTCTATAGAAATTTGGTTTACTTTTGCGAAAAATAAAAATAAATATATTAACCGCTGATATAACCGTATTCTCTGGTATTTGGCAATTGATTAATTTAATACTGACATGTTTAACAAACCACGAGTGACTTATTAATTTATTATTTTGACGTGCGCAGTTTTCATTAGTTTGCTTTTCACCAATGATAACGACTTCAAATCAACTTAGTTACTTTAGTTATAGTAATAGTATGGTGAGGAAGCTGAGTGAGGTGAGTATTGTCCATCTGTGACTTACTATATTAGCATATTGGTCGAAGGACCTCAGGTGTATTCCAAACTCAAATCTTGAAACCGTTCAAAGAGCTGATGGGAACTACTTTAGGGTTTTAGACATAGAGAAGGTAACCTAACATAATTAATACGCATGCCCCGCCTCTTGAGGGCAAGGCAAGATTACTACGACCGACTAAAACTAAGGCTGAGGCAACTCCTTTGTCTTATCTTCTCGTTTCAAGGCACTCTCCGCCTTGAAAAGAGAAGATACGACAAAGGAGTTTTTTTTTAGTGGTAAGCGTGCAAACTTATGTCTTCTGGCGATTAAACTGGACTAGATTTAGTCGCCCCTCATCCAAGACTTAATTCAGCAAAGACTCGACTTCAGACACAAGTTTGTTCCGGTGGTACTTGTGTTGTCATTCGCATAGCAATAAATGTTACCGGTTTACAACATATCATTGATATGCAGAGGAAATAGCGTTTGTGATAGCACGCAGCCTTGCAGAACACCAGCATTAATATGCTTGAAATCGGAGCGTGCACCATCTTTTACGACTTTGACGCTCCGATCTGCAAGATAGCTGATGATCCAATTGCACAATTCCTCAGAATGCCCATAAGATGGGCGCTTTGAAAGAAGCGCTTAGTGCCAACCCAAACAAAGGCTTTCGCTATGTCCAAACTAACGGCCGATGATGATAACGGCCGGGAGTTATTGGCCGTTAGTTTGGACTCTATTGCCTCCGCCAATCTACGAAAACCGTACCGCCAGTCACTAATCAGCTGGTGATCCTCAAGGTACCGCATGAGCTGGCAGTTTAAAATGGATACCATTATTTTGGAGAACAAAAGAGGTGATGGCGATATATTATAGCTGCAGCGTGGCTCTACCACGTATGAAATTGTATGTAATAAGGTGCAATGCAAATTATAATTAATTAGTAATATCATACTCGTAGATAGCACTCGAACTAAACTCGTTTGCAGCGTAATTGGTAAGCCACGTCTACCGCAGCTCAATCTGCATTTTGCTCAATCTGTACCATATTTTCACAAATAAGCTAATTCTTCTTTTGTTTCTTTTTCTTCATTTTGTTCGTGTTCGTGGACGGCGAAGCAATGTTGCATAGAATGCATAACATGAAAAAAATAGAGATATCATTACATTTCATAAGTTGCGATCGTCTCGTGACATTTCATCGGACGGCTGGCTGTCACTAAAGTCTTTTATTATTATAAATGAATATCCGTAATCGCAAATAGAGAAAAAATCGTGTCTTCGTTTTGCGATGATATTTTTACATAATAATGAATTTGTATCGCATGTCGCGCATCAAAACGTCGACAAATTTGGAGATGTACACAGATAAAAATTATAAAAGTACTGCTTGTTTGTTGTTTATCTTCACGCACAATCCCTGACGGGGTAGCCAGAGAGAACAGATCACCAAGTGTCACGATCCTTACATACATCTTTCGCTTCTTTCGGATTAATTATCTTCTTCATAGATGCACGTCTAGGTATCCGAGTTTACTTGAACCTACCCTCTTCGAGCAATTTGCTCACATGGTCTTCAAAAGTTAGTCTCGGTCTACCTCGACACCTTTTAATATTAACTTTCGCGCTATATATTTTCTTCACCATTCGGTCTTCACTCATTCGCTCAACGTGCCCAAACCACCGAAGCACGCCCTTATCAATTTTTGTGATAAGGTCATCTTTCAAACCTGCCATATTGCGAATCTCTTCGTTTCGCTTTCGGTCGGCCATGGTAACGCCACACATTTTACGAAGAGATCGCATCTCCACTGCATTCAACTTGCTTTTATGCTTCTTCTGACATACCCAGGTTTCGCCGCCATATAACAAAGTCAGTACCAACACTGCGTTATGTATTGCAAGGCGTGCACTCTTCACTACGCCTTGCCTTTTGAGTAACGCAGTCAGGGCACCATTGACTTTGTTCCCGGCAGCGACACGCCTGTCCACATCTAAATCACATCTTCCAACCCGGCTAAAAGCACTCCCCAAGTATACAATTTCATTTACCTGTTCTAGAGATTCCTGATTTACCCATATTTCACACTTCGTTCTCTCTTCGTCCCTTTCAAATACCAGAACCTTAGTTTTATTAGCATTCAAACGGAGACGTTTAATTTCACATTCGTCTTTCATACACGTGTCTAATGCATGCAGTTCTGCCTCTGATGGTGCAATAAGCACTGCATCATCAGCATACAGCAGACAATTTACTTTTATGTCACCCAATTTCACACCCAAACATCTATCTTTCAGCTTCTGTAAACAGGTGTCGAGATACAGTATGAACAGCCAGGAAGACATGACACAACCCTGTTTTACGCCCGTTTGGATGCTAAACATGGGTGACAGGTCATGCCCTACCCGCACACAGGCTTTACAGTCACAGTAAAGAGACTGCACAGCCCTTAGCAATCGACCATCCACACCACACCCCGGCGACAGTTCCCACATTTTCTTCCTTACAACCTTATCAAATGCTTTTTCAAGATCCACAAAAGCACAGAAAATCTTCTGGTTAGCAGCCAGAAGCTTTTCCGTGATCATGCGGAGAGAAAACATTTGATCCGTGCATCCTCTTTCAGATCTAAATCCGCATTGTGCCTACCATAGAAATCTTTCCGATTTCTCTTGCATCCTACGTGTCAAAACCTTCGAGTAAACTTCACTTGCTAAACTGGTCAAGCTGATCGCCCGATAGCACCCGCAGTCAAAATGTGAACCTTTACCTTTATATAAAGGCACAATGACTGCGGATCGCCAATCATCCTGGACATCCCCGGTCCGCCAGCATAAATTGCATGGCAGATGGAAGCTGTCCCAGACGCGAGGCCCACCATACTTGACCATTTCAGTAGTAACTCTGTCTAGTCGTCCCGCAGCCTTACCACATTTCAAACTTCGAATCGCACGTTCAATCTCTTTCATACTGATGACCTCAGTATCATCGAGGTCCGGGTCTGGCGTACTAGTCACGGCGTCACCCCCGGATCTCTCACTAAAATCATCACACGCATACATTTCTCTATAAAATTCGCTCCATCGCTGCATCACGTCCGATTTTTCTGATAGGACGTCATTAGTTCTCGAAAGCACTTTGTTCATTCTTAAGGCCGTCGCACCACTTCGGGTCCTTCCAACCTCTTTCCAGAAGAGTTTGGAGTTCTCCTTAAAATTGTGCGACATCTTTTCGTCCGCTTCCATTCTACACCTTTCACGCACTTCCACAATCAATGATTTCGTGTGAACGTTCTGCAGCCTATATCTTTCTTTCATCTTCTCTCTCATATCCTTATCTTTACTAGAGGCCAAGTAGTCTAACCATGCTTTCTTCTTCTTCTTTACAGCTTCTTTCACTTCATCATTCCACCATGCATCTCTTCTTTTACTACTGCCTCTTTTTATTGTTCCACACACTTTTTCCGCTGCACTTACCATTCCATCCCTAAGGTTCTGTCATGTTCTTTCTACACATTCTTTTCTGCCATCGATGGTGTCAAGCTTTTCGGCTACCCTCGCATGATATTTGTCCCTAGTATCCGCTTCCTGAAGCTTCCAGCTTCGGATGCGACAGACCAACTGTGGTTCTGTTACTGCCGTCCGGTTGCGCCAACCCACGAACAGACCCCTAAATCTAGTAATCACTAGATAGTGATCCGTTCCCAGGTCAGCAACCCTGAACACTCGCGTATCCATCACCTGTTTTCGCAGTCGGTCATCCACCAGGAACAAATCGATCATACTTCTCTCATTCTTTCGTTCTCTAGTATACATATGGATTTTCTTGTGATTAAACATAGTGTTTGTCATAAGAAGACCCTTTTCCTTGCATACCGCCAGTATAAGCTTGCCAGCATCATTAACCCTTATATCGCCAAACTTTCCAAGTACCGACTCGTACCCTGGTCGAGCGGTACCAACCCATCCATTCAAATCACCACATACAACAATTCTTTCGTTTCTCCTAGCCAAATCTGGAACTTCTCTTACATTCTCCCAAAACTCCTCCAGCTCAGCCCTGGACGACGAAGCTACCGGCGCATAAACAGCCAAAAGGAATAACTTCGTCAGTCCCAATTTAAAGCGAACCCAGAGAAGTCTTGAGTTCACAACCTTATATTCAGTCATAACATCGACCAACCGAGAAGACAGCAGTACCCCCACTCCCTAGCAGGCGTTCTCGCTCTCCGGGACTCCGGACCATAGAGCTAACGCCCCGCCAGGGAGCTCTTCAGTACCACTGCCCTTCCGTTTGGTCTCCGACATACACACGACATCTAATTCTCTTTCTTTCATTATTTCGATCAACTCATTCGTCTTATCTCTCATGCCTCTTCTAACATTTCACGTGCCAACTCTGCACTCTGTCCTCCACCTTCCGAAAAAGTACTGCCGAAAGTTTATGTTATATTTTGTGTGTACAGTACCGACCTTGCCAATACCTTGACTAGGCTGACTGCGTCGCCGTCGTATCTATCATTCATTAAGTGGGCTTACAACTTTTTATACGTGGTAAAGCCATGCTGCAGCTATATTATTAGTACCTATATTTGTAGTACGAATGAGTCGGCTCGACTGGGGAAGGACCACGCTCTAACAGAATACCAGCGTGAGCTTAGCACTGCTGTGTTTCGTATGGTGAGTGTAGAGAACCGGAAACACTTTTTACTGGCAAAGAGGCATTCCATCTTAGTCCTCACGGGGGACAACTCATCTGCATTTTGATTCTTTATTGAGGATAGATATAGATGTCTATGGGTCACAGCAACTGCTTTTCATCAGGTGGACTGTGTGCTCGTTTGTCACCCTATCCTATAAAATAAATACAATATCGACAAATGTTTTCCTCCTCTAAAATTAAATATACTTAAACATTTAATATTTACTTTGAAGAGAGTACAAGTAAACAAACAAAAATAATATCTTTAAACTCAAAGAAAATTAATTAACGTTAGAAGTTTGTTTTAACTGGTATGAGTAATTATATCTCGTAGCAGATAATGATAAAGTTACGCGTCTGTTTGATTCAAGCGGCGAATTGTTACAAAGTTGTATTGATGTAAGAAAATACACCAACTGGTATATTGATCTAGGTCTTTACCTATGACGCATCTTTATCTTAAGGTCAATGCAGTGCCTGTCTACAATTTAGTGATGACCTCTAGTTTCTAATTTGAGCAATTTATTGATATATTATGTAATATCAGTAAACCGATTAAGTATAATTTGTGATAGCTAAATTATTAATAACATTGATAGCTACGTCACAAAGTTAGAGTGATATTATTTTATGAAGATTGTCTATAGGCAAACCAAAAATATATAACTACCTATAAAGTTTAGTAATAATAATTGTATTGGATGGGAGTAAAAAATACAAAAGTAATTTGTAACAAACTGACACAGCTTCGTTCCGCCAATTTCAGTTGCGTAACGCAACTACATTCGACTTACGTAAATTTCAACTCAAGTTAACTCGAATCAAGTTTTTTCAGAGTTGGCACATCTCTACTACAATTTTATTTAATATTACATTATCAGAACCAATTAACTGAGCACAAATATCAAAACAACCCTTTTTTTTTCAGATTTCTTGATTCCGTTAAGATTTTTATAAAATATTTATGCTGTTAACAAAAATAAATGTATCTTTTTTGTATATAATAACATTGAGGGTCGTTAATATTTCTAGTGGGCCTAAAACGATTTTCTAATTTACAAATTTTTACAAATTCTTTAAAAAACGTAACCTCCACACTAGGATTTTCTCATGAATCGTGGGGACAGTTTAAAAACATTAATTGCACAACGACAAACATCCTTTATGGCGATTGTCTCCTTTATGGTGAGCGCTTAGCTCCTAAGTTATCACGACCTTTCTTCTTCTGTTCAATAATATTCTTATGTTCTTTATTCAATGGGTGAACATCGTGACGAAAGTAAAGTTGGAAATGGCAACATCATCGTCATAACTTTTTTCACAGAACACATTTCGTCTGATTTTAAGTTGATGCACTCATCTACACATATATACACAAATACATATGATATACTCATCTAGACATCTATACACAATTAAGAATCAAAATGCAGATGCGTTATCATATCTGGGTACTGAGATGGTATACCGCGTTTTCAGTATATAATGTATCCGGTTCTCTACACTCACAACAACATTAAGTTGCTATTTAGCATCGGCTCGACCGGTGCAGAGCCATGGTCTCACATCTCACATATTTGTATGGGCTTTTGTACCACAATCATAATATAGTGGCTATACCACGTATAAAATGTGTCTATAAAATGTAAAATTGAAATGAGTATGAATAAGTTTTATTATTATTGAACTCTTTCTAAACATGTATAAATTTAAATGTATAACATTCACATTCTAGGAACGGGTCTTAAGAGCAAAAACATCTTCAAGGCAATCAACACTTTCGCAATGCCAACAATAACTTACACCTTCGGAATCGTAAAATGGTCAGACACCGATATCGGGAACATTGAGAGAACTACCCGTGTATTATTGACAAAATATCAGTTCCATCATCCTAATTCCGCTACTGAACGAGTAACTTTGCCAAGAGCTGAAGGGGGAAGAGGTCTCGTTGACCTAAGGCGGCTTTATTCCAAGCTAATAAAAAACTTACAAAATTACTTTCTCAGCAAAGAGTCGTCTCCCTTACACCAAATAGTCACGTTAGCGGATAATGGCTATACTCCACTGGATCTTCTTCATTCTAAAGAAGTTGAGCCCTTGGTTGCAGATGCCGAATACCTTAAGACCAAACTTAACCAGTGGGCCTCAAAACCACTACATGGAAGGTTTGCTCACGAGCTTAGAGGCCCTCACGTTGATATTGCAGCGTCGACCAATTGGTTGCGCCGTGGGGAACTGTTTGCAGAAACTGGGGGTTTTGTGATAGCAATACAGGATCTAGTAATTCTGATTTTTATGATGATTTAATGAATTACCTAAAATACATAGCCAAAACAAGATGTCGAAGATGACCTACGCAGACGATGCTATCAGAAACCTGAAACGATCCAACATATCACGGATTCGTGCCAGGCTCTTGCTGCATCAGAATACACTCAGCGTCATAACGATGTCGCCAAAATAATCCATCTAGCACTGGGCCGAAAATATGATCTACTGAAGGATGACAACCCGTACTGGAAATACTCCCCTAGTCCCGTGCTAGAAAATGACAACATTCAAATGTAATGGGATAGATCAGTCCTAACAGATCGGTCCGTCCCCCATAATCGGCCAGATATTATAATTCTTCATAAAAAGGAGAAACGGACTTGTCTGTTAGACGTTGGGGTTCCCAAATCGCATAATATTCAGCAATATATAATGGAAAAAAAAGACAAAATACCAACCGCTTGCTGAAGAAGTGAGACAAATGTGGCTTCAGAATGAAGTAGAAGTCCTTACGCTCATCATCTCAACTACAGGAATAATACCGCAGCAGCTTAATGAAAATCTTGCTAAGCGAGACCTACTAATGTCCGTTAGGAACAATATTCAAAAAGCTGTTATCCTAAGGACAACTGCCATTGTGAGGAAGCATCTAGTGAACCTGCGAGCAAGCATATTGGCTCTCACTGTCAACGCCCTGCGCTCCCTTTCTATGTCTTCGTCATCCTGGAGGTCTGCTGTCACAATGTGTCCCAAATATTTAAAACTATCCACCAGCTTTAGAGGCACCCCATCGATGGCTACTGGAGGCACACGGGAGGGCTGATGATTGCCTGCTTTGAACACAACAAGTTGGCTTTTGTTAGCGTTATATTTAAGCCCATGTGCCTCCGCATATGTCTCACATATTGACAATAAAGTCCTTAGTGCATTTATTGAGGGACTCAGCAGCACCATGTCGTCAGCATAGCTTATAGTATTGAAGCAGATATCATCAATATGACAGCCGACATGAGTACTACGGAGTCGCTCAATATGCTGATTGACGAGGCGAGCTTAACCCCCCTGTCTTACACTACATTGCAATTTTTATTCATTCGAACGCGTACCGGCCCATCTCACTTGATTTTTCTGGTTTGAATACCAGAATTTGAAGAGTGAGAGGGAGAGCACTCCATCGGCACACCCGCAGACCCCAACTTCTCCCATAAGCGGTCATAAATTACGCGATCAAAGGCTTTTGACAGGTCGAGGAAGCAAGCGTATACTGGAGTCCTTCTCTCCGTATAGTAGTTTACAGTATGTTTCAAGCTCAGAGTAGCACTCTCGGTAGATAATCCAGCTCTAAACCCGTACTGGGCATCATTCAGCTTCACATGTTTTTCGAGATTGCTATTCAACAGACTGTCAAGCAACTTAGCTGTTGTTGTAGCAAGTGAGATAGGCCGATTATTATTTTTATCAGATGTGTCACCAGTCATATTTTTAAGAATCGGTACCACAATAGTGCGCATTAAAGCCTCAGGTAAGTAAGAGTGACATAGACATAAATTAAAAAACATCGCGAGTACGCGCGGTATGTGCACCCCAGCATACTTAAAATAATGTAACTAAAACTATATAATAAAACGATAATGTAACTAAAAGTTAAAGCGTTAACGGGTAGAATAAAGAGAAATGAACACATGAACACCGAAAAAGTTCAGAATAGATTATTTTACGAAAACAAGTGTAAAATGTACAGAAGTTTAGAATGCAATAACAACAAAGACATCAAAATACCGAATGAAAAAGGAGTGGAAGAATTTCGGAACTCAATTTTATCAAACCGAACATAGTTCAATTTCGATGCTAATTTGATAAAATAAGTAGAAATGCTGTCAAGTGAAATACACAGAGAAGATACACAAGAGGTCTGTTACCTCTTGTGTATCTTCTCTTGTGGATCAAGTGAAACTGTTAAATTAAAAATCATCAGGGAGTGAAAAAATACAAAATTATTATTTAAAATTCCTTACCAGTGTTTTTAAATACTTAGCTTCATTATTCACTAAAATAGTTTCAGGTACAGAAATAATCGACGAATAATTCGTTACAGGACAAGTTATATTAATATCTAAAAATGGAAGCACCGTAAACCCAAAGAACTTTAGACCAATAGCATGTATACTGAGCATTTACAAATTACTTACTTCCGTATTAGCTATATATCTTATAGCCATTGCGATAAGAATAATATAATCGCCGTAGAGTCGCGGGGATGTCGCCGTGGTGCCAGGGGATGTACAGACCATCTAATGGTTAGTAAGGCTATATTAGAGGATGCATATTACGCTCAAAAGAAATCCTGAAAATGTATATGAATATGGAGTAAGAACACATGAATCAAGAAAAATAGATCACAGTATCATAAGAAATCAAATAAATAAATAATATTTTAAAAGAATCAAGAAACTACTGAACACCCATCTCAATCGCGATATTTGATTACTCACTTGGTATTATAAGTTATAGAAATAGTAATCCTAAGAAAATAGATATAAAAGCAAGGAAGTTACTAGCAATAAAAAAGGTACATCAACAAAAATCAAAAACCGAAAGGCTATACTTACCTGTAACACAAGAAGGAAGAGGTTTGATAAATATAGAATACATGTATAAAGCACAGATAGTTAAATATAAGCAATATTGAAATCAGAAAGCGATCACCTTATTAAAATAATAATCCAACACGATACACATAAGGATAGATATCAATTACAAAAGAAGTCAGAGCCAGAGATAAATGGAGAATCACACTTAGCACAAGGAAACACATATACATAAAAAGAGACTAAGATGGCAGTAGTTAAAAACACTATGAACTGTGGCGAAAAAAGCTTTTATGGGTACAATTTCCTAAAAAAGTATTAGATTAGGCCAGTATAGACTTAGAACTTTCGTATAAATGGTTTAAAAATCAACATGTATCTCCAATTACAGAGTTATCAGTTATTACAATACAAGATCAGGCCATTATTATATCGAAGTAACATATTAAATGAGCCAGTAGATGTAAAATGTCGTTTCTGTGCCTGTAACGATGAAACCACGCAGAACATAATATCCGGACGTGACAAATTAGTAGGGACATGTTATGTAAAGTGAGACATTATAAGTCCAGTACGTCTATTGGAGTCTGGCCAAAAAGAACAAAATAGAAGTTTCTAACCTTTGATGGCAAGAAATCCTCCTCCGGCCACAAATTAAAGACAATGAGTTTGCTAAAATCATGTGGGACAGGCGTTCAAACTGATATTACTGTAACACATAATAGGCCTGATTTGTTATATAACTGTATCATGAGACTATAATACAGGTCCCAAAGAAATTGAAAAATTAAGCATATACTACCTGCAGAAATTTGAAGTTAGTTGTTTGTGGAATACACAAGCAACGGTCATTCTGATAGAAATAAGCGCAACAGGAGTGGTAGATACTCGTAAAAGTATTAAGAAATATAGATAAATTAGATAGTCATAATAATATTACCATCCTTCAAAACAAGCAGCTATTCACACATGAAGTACACTTACCAAAGCGCTAGGAGATACTGTATTCGTATATAATCAACAAGACTATCTGCATAAAACCTACAGTTATCAAATGCGCAGCAGTCCCCAAGCACAACGGATTCATTATACACTACCGATACATCGAATATGCAACATACACTGAACATCCAATATTAACACATACAAGCCATGCAACAATCATCGGGTACAACGGACACACAAATCTTACTCCGAATACACAACACACATCAAATTTTCGACAAAAAAGAGGACGAAGCAGTAAAAGAATAAGAAATGTCGTTCAAAATACAGAAAATGTATCTTAAATAACTCTCTCAACTTACATAATATTTATAATAAAATTACACCATATTACAAACAATACGATACATGATTGCAATATTATATTGTTTTATACACATAAATGGGGATATTATATAAATACCTTTTTTCCTGTGATTTGCAAGACGGGGTATTTATTAAAGCCGATGTAAGTTGCGAAGGCAAAACCTTATATAATATATATTATTAAAGAATAAGTACACATTACACCTGCATCTCGGGCAATATGCTAGATTTTATTTGTATCACATATCCATATTTTAAAAGCTAATAAAAAGATAACCTAATCAAATAACGTCATTTCAAAAATTATGTAGTTATTTATTTCATTTAAATTCTCTTTAGACACTATTTCTTGTACAATTCTACTGCATTTCATAAGACTGTTACTTTAACAACAACGTTTCAAACGCAACATTTTTAAGTTTCAAACTTCGCGTTAATTTCAAGCCGCACAAGATGCAGGTGTTGGTGCACTGGAGTTTAGGGTTAATAATTAGCATTACAAACTTGTACCGAAAATTCGTGCTAGTTTGTTCCTCGGGTAGTAATTTTAAATAAGAAAACTTTTAACATAAAAGCTTTTATTTTTACATGTACAACCATTTTAAAATGTTCTTACAACAACCTGAGGAGGCGTGCGGGAGTTGATGGATATAGCCCAGGACCGTGATTTTGTGATAATATTTGAGGTAAGGCAATGTTCAACATAACCATAAAATAAGTGTGATGATGATAAAAATAAAGTGAATAGTGAAGAAAGCACTTATAAATATAAAATCGCTATGGGGCGTTGGCGAAGAAAAATATTTTTTTCAAAAAAGATGTGTGCGTTAGTGCGTGTCAGGAAGTTGAGCATGGTTTTGCATCACTTGAAATGTATGCAACGCTACTGTCCATATATTTTCTTTGATCTAAAATGACATAGTATATCGTGTATTAATATTTTAACATGATGTTGTGACCAAGATTAAGAAAGCAATGCTTCGTTGGTTTACGTAGAAAGGAAGATTGGACACTTTGAATGAAGATGGAATGAACAAGCAGAAGTGAGTGGCAGAATCAGCAAAAGAAACCCTAGACGAAGGTTTATGGACCAAATTGGCGATATATTGAAAATGAGTAAAATAAAGAGTACCTCTTCGCGAACAGAATATACTTATTATTATATAATTAAGTATAATATGCTGACCAAAAAAAAAGGAAGTGTTTTAATGGTTTACCATTCTTCCAAACAGTAACGGAGCTATGGATATAAATTTTTGCATAGAGATAGTTTATTAGTCAGAGAGTGACATAGGTTTGTAATTTTTATCCCAGAAAATTGCACGATCCCTGGGGGAGAGCTCTGGAGCATTATTCTAAACGGAATCTGATGTAATTATTTAGGAAAGGTGTCTAAAGTCTTAAAATAAACCAAAAGATATCTTTGGAATATTCATTTAACATAATTCTACGATTACAATGTCCTCCTCATAATAAAATAGCGAAACGGTAGGTCCTCAAATAACATATAAAGTACTTTTCTTCTCGTAATAAAATACATTCAAATTTAGCCAATTATAGTTAAATTTACATATACATACACCTATAATCCCCGAGAAGATGAGTAGAGTCCAAAGAACAGCAAACTACTGAAACCACGTTTAGACAAATATATGAGTTTAGATGAAAAATTATGAATGAAGTGATAGATAGCTAGCCCTCTAATGTTTGCTATATACGCCTTTTACGACAATGTCGCCTTTTACGACATGTTAGGCAATTACCACATTCCTACCACAGACCTACGAATTCCAGAGAGAGTTGGGACAATTCCATATTGAGTGTTTATTGTAAACAGTTATTTAAAATTATGACACCATACATGTTAAGGTCTTTAGTCAGCTTTGTAATGGTTCCTCTCCAATCGTGGGATAAAAACAAGAACGCGTTATCATAGCGTAAAAGGTACGCATAATGATCATAAATTAAGCGTTGAAGTTCATAATCATCATTATCATCACAGCCCTTCACAAGTCCACTGCTGAACATAGGCCTCCCCCTAGGAATGCCAGAAAGCACAATCTTGAGACATTTGCATCCATCGATTTCCTGCATGTCTTACCAGGTCGTCACTCCATCTAGTAGACGCCCTACGATTCGTCCGCCGGTACAAGGCTGCCACTCGAGAAACTTTTTTCCCCGTCGGTTGTCGAGTTCTTCGAGCTATATGGCCGCCCCATTGCCACTTCAGCTTACTAATCCGTTGGGTTATTTCGGTCACTCTAGTTCTACTGCGGATATCCTCATTTCTAAGTTTATCACGCAGAAAAACCAATATAGTGACAAATAGAAGTCCATAGTCTCTGATTACCCCTTAAGGTGACAGGTGTGAGAGCTTAAAATATAGTATAGTATAGTATAGTAATACAATATATGTATATATATATATAAATGAATATTTATTAGTTCTTATGTTATGCGCTGCCATACCTTTTATCATCAAACTTTGTCGACTTATTGCTTGCACTTGCGCGAAGGATATGGGCATAGTACAATTAACTTACAGGAAGTAGCGCAATCATTCAATTTCAGTGAATGTATGGTAATTCCCAATTAAACATAATAACTCTTCCAAATTTAAAACAATATTTCCACAATTATTTCTTTTGCGGCTGCATCGCTCCGGGTAACAGCTAGTATAAAATAATAGATTACTTCAAACAGATTCTTTGTTTTTAATCATAATTTTCTGCTTGTATTATGAAAGTATTTCATTGCACTGACTGAGTGTTTTGTAAAATTGAACAATATCAAATGCACATTCTAAATAAACATTAAGTTAATTTAAAATTAAGTTTGTAATTTCACACGGCATGAGTATTAGGGACTTAATTAAGGCTCTATATACATTCTCTAAGTACCTAGTGTGAGAGTTTAAATGCGCTGCGAAATTTTGAAAAGCAATTTCGCAAATAATCCTTAAAAGTTGCTTTCTACTGGAAAATGCATTAAAGTTAATCTAGATAGAATTAAAAGTGACTCGACTAAAAATGATTCAAGTAGAAATGTTGTAACATTTCCTATATCTGCTATAAAAAGAGCGTCCCACGGCTATGTCACAACGAGGCAAAGTACTTTAAATATTACAGATATCAAATTTTTGTACATGGTACTTTATTTTATTTTTAAAAGTGAGTGATATTGCATTCAAAACCATTGTATAAGTTGGAGAGTCGCTTGCCTCATCGGGGAATCCAAATGAAAAACGTAGAAATAATTATAATGTATTTTTGTCATAACGATCAAAACGGTAAAGGTATTAATTATTTTATAAGTACATAATTAATTTTTTAAATAATATAAATTTACTATTACAAAATAAAATATTCTGAGAAAAAATGCCAACTAGAATATTTCAGTTTACTTTCCGTCCGTTTGGTATTGCCATGGGACAACCTTCCTTTTTCAGCAATACAAATCCAATCATGGGATTTATATTGTTGAAAAACAACCGGGCTCTGATGGTCGATTGATGACGGAATATAAATACAATAATTTTGGTTGTTTTATTTAGATGTGAAGCCTTAAATAAAATTATGATTAACTAGAAGCATTAGCTGAGTTAGAAATAATTGTATTTTAAGAGGAAATATTCTCACTTCATAGTGCTTGATTAATCTTAAATCTTCACGCACAATCCCTGACGGGGTAGCCAGAGAGAACAGATCGCCAAGTGTCACGATCCTTACAAACCTCTTTCGCTTCTTTCAAATTCATTATCTTCTTCATGCATGCACGTCTAGGTATCCGAGTACTTTTGACCCTACCCTCTTCGAGCAATTTGCTCACATGGTCTTCGAAAGTTAGTCTCGGTCTACCTCGACACCTTTTAATATTAACTTTCGCGCTATATATTTTCTTCACCATTCGGTCTTCACTCATTCGCTCAATGTGCCCAAACCACCGAAGCACGCCCTTATCAATTTTTGTGATAAGGTCATCTTTCAAACCTGCCATATTGCGAATCTCTTCGTTTCGCTTTCGGTCGGCCATGGTAACGCCGCACATTTTACGAAGAGATCGCATCTCCACTGCATTCAACTTACTTTTATGCTTCTTCTGGCATACCCAGGTTTCGCTGCCATATAACAAAGTCGGTACCAACACTGCGTTATGTATTGCAAGGCGTGCACTCTTCGCTACGCCTTGCCTTTTGACTAACGCAGTCAGGGTACCATTGACTTTGTACCCGGCAGCGACACGCCTGTCCACATCTAAATCACATCTTCCATCCCGGCTAAAAGCACTCCCCAAGTATACAATTTCATTTACCTGTCCTAGACATTCCTGATTTACCCATATTTCACACTTCGTTCTCTCTTCGTCCCTTTCAAATACCAGAACCTTAGTTTTATTAGCATTCAAACGGAGACCTTTAATTTCACATTCCTCTTTCATACACGTGACTGATGCCTGCAGTTCTGCCTCTGATGGTGCAATAAGCACTGCATCATCAGCATACAGCAGACAATTTACTTTAATGTCACCCAATTTCACACCCAAACAACTATCTTTCAGCTTCTGTAAACAGCTGTCGAGATACAGTATGAACAATTTATAATTACGTTATATCTTAAGTCTTGTTAGAGTAAAGTAAATAAGTTAAGGTGTAGCCTTTACGTCCTTGTTTGCGCTAAATGTTAATTTTTAAAACGGCATTACGAGCGCTCGCGTCCATGGTAACAGGGGTCGCTGCCGGGCCTCTCTTCCCCGCGCGCGTCCCCCAGCTCACGTCCGGTCACCTGATGTGGCGATTAACGGGACTGGTTTTGCCGAGGCGTCGACCGCCACCAGTAGCTCGACGTGTGGGCCATCGTATCTTGTTTGCGACCGTTAGTAGGTTGCGAGCGGCCGGTGCTTTGATTTGAAAATTTGGGTTAATTATTGGCATTAATTACTGTCGTTTTGCTCTATTAGAACCGCGAGGTCGCGTGCAAAAGGAAGCCTCTAATTCGTGTCGTTTTTTGTTAGTACGTTTACGTAACGACGAGGCGTTTGTTCTTAAATTTGAGTGATCAAATGTAACTTCATTTGCAAGTAATTTACGTCAATTTGTATAGTGATTGCATGTTGAAGTGCATTTTGCAATATTTAATTTGCTTGTGTGACGTGAAACCGTGTGCGCACGCCGAGTGGACAGACGGCCTGGAATTTGATGCTCGCATTACATTTCGAGGGCTTGGCCCGGTTAATTGTTTTTGGAAGTTAATGTTGAATTGTAACGTCGCGTTAAGTGCCTTTTTTGTGTGTTGACTATTTTCGATCGTTTTACGTGTCAACGAGGCTGACTTTGAGTTCCGATTGCGGGCGTGGTATTTCAATATCGTACGAAGGAATTTTAGCTTGTCGTGTGGAACGCTGAACGTTGAAACTCGAGAAGAGGCCGCGTTCGTTCCTGTGTTTGTAAATTTGTGCTACGTGAACCCGGAACATTTAATATTGAACTTTGAACGGCGGTTGGTTACTTGTGTCCTGTGTCACTTGTGTTAATTTCGATGAACGTTGAGTTGGTTGACTTTGAAGTTAATTAAATGTACAATAAAGTTGATAAACTGAAATAGTGAAAAGAAGGCAGTAGTTTTCAATTGGTGAACTACAACTGGAGGGAGCGCACATTTGGAGAGCAGGGGCGCCTGTGGATCTTCTCTCCGATTACATCGGACCGTCAGGTTACATGTATATACACTTTCGCACACCACTTTACATACACCTCACTTATTACCTGACTGGTGCCCTGTGGTCAACCCTACCTCCGGAGATTGGTAAGTGCTTGCTTATTTGTCAGCCGTTTTTGAACATTTATCCATAGGCCATTGGACCCCGTCCTCTTTTGCTCGTCGAGGAGGCTACTATGGGCACTAGCCCATTCGACCTTTGTAGGGGCACCTAGTGAACAGTCCTACTGCTGGGATGTACCCAATCAGTTTTTAGCAGGTCATGGAGTAATTGATCCGTTGCGTTGCTCTAGTGCGTGTTGTGGTGCCGACAGGGATTGAACTTGCGTTGCGTGCGTGTAATGAAATTTCCTTGATTGCTTAACCCCTAAGCTACCACGGCCCTTTTTCATGTATATTTAATACATATTATGCTTCTGTTTAGTATTATCATTATTTACAATTGGAATGAATCCATAAAAGCTAATTGATAAAAAAGTGATAGTCTTAGCATCGATGCCATTTTTACAAGCTCTTTTTTATCATTACTTTGCTTCCTTCGTATATCTTTCCAGTTAAAATTTGTAATCAATGTACTTCAACACTTGCTGATATTATATTGTTACTTCGATAACAATGTAATAACATTGTATCACGAAGCGACCTATTGATGGACCCGAATGTTGGCCCTAGCAAACCCTATAAAAAGCTATAAATGGAATTTATCTTTATTTAAGTTTTTTTAATTGAAGGCGATACAAAAATTAGTTTAGATATTAAGTTTTTATTTAACATTAATAGTTGTCTCTTTCTAACAAGTAGAAGAACAAGAGTAACTGACATAGCCAAGCAGATATGAGAGCTGAAGTGGCAGTGAGCCGGCCATATAGCTCGAAGAATTGACATCCGTTGGCGGTACTCGAGCGGCAGTCCCGTACTGGCAAGCGCAGTGTTGGTCAACCTCCCACTAGATGGAGTGACGACCTGTTGAAACACACCTAAGCTATAACTTTTTTGTCAGGCTTGACAAAAACGCGGAAAGAAAAATAATTTTATTATTTTATAAGTAAAGAATACAATTCGTCGTTGACGCCGCAAAGGGGCGTACCTCAATTTTTCAAGACTTAATTGTAAATACAAATAAGATTAATTTTATGATGAAAAAAAGCTAGTTATCGGGGAATAATAAATGTTTTCTTGCTCTCCTGTAATTTTTCGAAAAATTTAGGTTCACCCATTTGCGGCGTCAACGACGAATAACTATTAGTCGCGTAGCGTGCGTTGCTGCCATCCGAGGCACGAAGCTACTAGAGTCAGAAATGCTATTCCTTACCCCAACCATATTATCAGATTCTTAAAAAATATAAAGTCAGTAAATGTTTTATAGTCCATGTATGTAGAAAATTACTAAAATAATTATAATGTATTTGTATTCTTATCCTGTATTATATATTTTTAGATTAAAAAAAAATACTGACTGTTATCTCAAAATAAACCAGGGCCTAAAATTCTGGATTGCGTTTCTCTGTTCGATCTTTAATTTAAAACCACTAAACACTGTTGTATAACACTTGTAGATTTTTAATCAAGAAACTATTAGTTTTAGTCGACGCTTTGAAAAGTAGGTGTCCAGGCTGCGCCGCGGGCTACTTCTTTTAATGTTCAAGCGAATCAAATAAGACGATTGTGAAGTATTACTATTTACTCCCCACAACATTTCCACATAATGTACATCTACAACGCCAGAAATTTTTAGGAAATTTGAGATAATGATCCGTATGAACGCGGTCACTGTAATTAATAATTATGTTGATGAATATTTGATTTCGATTAGAAGGAAGAAATATACTTAAGTATCTGAACACACATGTTGCATCTTTCTAATTATAATTGTCTAGAGAAAATGCCATGGAAATCCCACAGTTTTCAACACATAGTGCAACCATTTATATTATATCTACACATATAAATGAAACTGAATTGTCTGTTTATAATGTCGGAATAGTTATAAGAACTGAGCTTTATTGAGGTTGAGCTTTACAGATAGTAGCGCCGATGCCCTAAATCCAAAACTGCCTGCCGAGCTAGCATGGTCACATTGATATTAAATTTTATGCAAATTATCTGTTTTCAATTCTGTCATTTTATAAAATCAGGTTTTCCAAAGCAATATAAAATGGAATTCTTTCTTTATAAAGCTCCTCTGATCACAAAGCACTTATTGTGGTAAAATTGGACTAGAAAGAACTGCTCATAAAAATTACGCCTCTCAGTAATATAAGGTTGATTAATAATTAATTAATTTAACCAGTCATGTACGTTAAATCCAATTTTTCCAAATTAATTTTAATATTGCTACATACAGCGAACTATATAATAAAATGTATTTCTTGATAACTATGTGTATTAAAGAAATTGTCACGGATCGCCGTAACGCCGTTCGAAAAATGAGTGAAACACGTTGGTCTTGCTTAAACTGGAGGCAAGCGGCGGTGAGGAGGAACTTTTTCTTTTCTTGCTGCTGTTTTCTTTTCTGTAGCTGGAGAGCGACTGCCGACCGTTCCGGCCGGCCCGTCTTATATACGATCTGGCCGTTGCTGGCCAGCGGACCCTTGCCTCACCCCCGCGCCTTTCTTTATTAGGTAGATTTCTTACAAACTAATGTACAGACTTAAATATATTACATTCTTACAATTACTTATTAAACTAATACTTATATAACAATTTTTCTATATAGTAAAGGTTAAAACGTTGTTATTCCAGCAATTATGAGCTGAGGACCCTGCCCCCCGCCTCAGTACTATAAATATAAAACGTCGTGGCGCGGCGCGCGTAGCTTCATTCGCCCCGCGGCCGCGTCACGATAACATGCCCTGTTTATTATTTATCGTGCCTAAGGGATTAATATATATGAAATTAAATTGCACTATACAAGGGAATATACTTTACATACAATACTTATTCTACAATTTGGCATTAATTAATTTCTATATTCTAAATCTATGTTAATCCTCGCCATTTGTTCGATGCCTTTATTGCGAGAGTTATTACATAGTTACAATACTATTTATTTAACAATAAAAGCTATATTTCTCAATATTATTGCTACGGCTTTTCCCGCGTTGCTGTGGGCAACCACCGCTAGTTGTGGAACCGTGAGCGCGCCCTGACGATCATAACATTCTCATGGCTCCGCCCACCGCCCCTAGGTTGTTCAACTAGCGATGGTTACGACAAGCAATCGTAAGTCATTTCGTTCGACGTATTACTATGTTTACGTCGTGCACATTCTCCCGCAGTCGCCACGCTGCGATCCCTCTGGTAGCACGACGATCTTCTTTGTCGGTCTTCGTAGTACATGCCCCGTGCTTGTGGCTACGTCGTACGTACTACGTACCTCTCCGTCGACGCCAGGATATACGTTGCTGATTTTCCCCCTGGGCCAGATGTTGCGTGGTAGATTGGAGTCACAAATGATGACTAGGTCTCCAATCTTCGGTGATACGCCTATGCTGCTGGGCTCCCGCCGGTGTTGGAGTAGGGGCAGGTATTCCTTTACCCACCTTCTCCAAAACACGTCGGCCAGGGCTTGAGCTCGTTTCCACTGCTGGCGGGCCGTCACGTCACTCTCGCTGAAGTGTCCCGGCGCAGGTACGTGCGAGTTGGGACCGATGATGATGTGATTCGGCGTGATGGCTTCTGGATCTCCTGGGTCGACTGAGACGTGTGTGAGAGGTCTTGAGTTGACCGTGTTTTCGACCTCGGCGAGCAGGGTCACCAAGGTCTCGTCACTGGGATAGCGCTCGTTGAGGGTGACGCGTAGAGCTTCTTTCACGGAGCGAACCATTCTCTCCCAGGCGCCGCCCATGAACGGTGCTGATGGCGGTATGTACTTCCACACAATTTGTCGACATGTGGTTTCGTGCTCGAGGGCTGCGAGTGCTGCTTCGGCCAGCTCCTTGTCGGCTGCCTTGAAGCACGTAGCGTTGTCACTCCATATTTCTTTTGTGCATCCTCTTCTGCTCATAACACGCCTGAGCGCCGACACGGCTGAGTCGGCGCTTAAAGAGTGGGCTACCTCTATGTGTATTGCTCGTGATGTCATGCAGGTGAATAACGCGCCATAGCTCTTTTCACGATGTCGTCCCACTGTGACCTCTATTGGCCCGAAGTAGTCCAGTCCGGTGTATGTGAACGGACGTGCGTGATGAGCGAGACGTGCGGACGGCAGGTTTCCTGTAGATGGTGATGCAGGCTTGGCTTTTCTTATACGGCACGGTAGGCAGCTTTTGACGACATTTTTCACCACTGGACGTATTTTTCTTATGTACAATCTCTGTCTTAATTCGTTCACGACTGTTTCCACGCTTCCGTGATGCAACCTCTCGTGTACGTGTGTTATGTACAGACGAGTGTATGCGTGCTTCCCGTCTAGTATGGGAGGGTCGTACGTGTCCTCTTCCACTTCTGATGCTGCTTTTATTCGACCTCTGAGGCGTAGAGTCCCCTCTTTATCGACGTATGTGCTCAGGTGGCCTAATTTGTCGTCACCTACCGGAACACTTCCGTTGGCGATCCTCTTGAGCTCCTTCGTGAAGCTTTCCCGCTGACTGGCTTGCACCCACAGTTGTTCGGCTCTTACGTGATAAGCGGCTAGTATTCCTACAAGCGATGAGACAGTAGGAGTTCTCTTTTCCTCCTTGGCTGGGGTGTTGCGTTTGTTTGTTCTTCGCCAGCCAGGGTCGCTATCTTGTCTTGCTCGGTTGCATTGACGCCCAGCCTTCACCACGTACTTGTTTGGTCTGCACATGTCGATGAATAGGAGGACTCTCGCTGTCGCCCTTATGAGGTGAATCCATTTCGAAAATCTTTCTATTTGTGGCAGATGTGTTGTTGGCGAGTCTACCCTTTTAATTGCGATGTTACACACTTCTCGTTCTTCCCCGGTGTCGTATTGTGTCGTTTTCTCTTTCTGCGGCCATTCTGCTGGTGGACGTTGCAGAAACGGGGGCCCTCGGAACCACCGGTGCGACTCGTCGAATCTTTCTGGCGAGGATCGGGTCGCGTCGTCTGCCACGTTTTCTTTAGACGGTAGCCAACGCCATTCGTTTTTCTTGGTCGTATCTTCTATCTCCGCCAGGCGATGAGCGACGAAAGCTCTGTACGCGCGAGGCTCCGACCTTATCCACACCAGTGCAGTACGAGAGTCGCACCAGTATGTCTTGCCCGCTATATCACCATCGTACTCATCGACCACGGTCTGCGCTAGACGAGCTCCCAGCAGTGCCGCTTGTAACTCGAGCCGTGGTATGGAGACTGGTTTCAGTGGTGTTACGCGGCTCTTGGCGGCAGCCAATGATACGTTAACGCTGCCGTCTGCTCGCTCCGTTCTCCAATACACGGCTGCTGCGTAGGCCTCCTCGCTTGCGTCGACGAATGTGTGTAGTTGGCGCGTCGACACCGGGTTGTAATCGTAGCATCGCGGTATTCTCAGTTGTTCTATGGCGTTAAGTGAAGTAATCCAGTCTTCCCATTTTTCTTTTAATTCTGTGGGCAGAGGGTCGTCCCAGTCCGCCTTGTAACGCCATGTGTCTTGGAATATTCTCTTCGCTGGGGTGGTCACTGGTGATATTAATCCCAGCGGATCAAATAAAGCCATTATGACGCTCAACGCTTCACGTTTAGTTGGCAAGCGTTGTTTTTCTTTTACGTCGGCAGGCATCTTCATATTGTGAGTATTAAATCCAATAAGATCACTTTGTACATGCCTGAGCAGGCCGAGCGTCTTCTCAGTTTCTTTTCCACCCAGGCTCACGGTCGCGTCGTGTTGTTTATGTTCTGTCGTTATTTCTTCTATTGTTTTCTCTTCGTTCGATGTCCACCCGCTGAGTATGAATCCCGCTTGTTTGTGGACGTGATCGACTGTTTTTACCGTTTGCTGAGCTTCCGTGATAGAGTGGAAGCTCTGCAAGTAGTCGTCCATATAGTGATTTCTTTTTATGGCGACCGCAGCTTCTGGGTATGCCTCTGCATGTTCTTCAGCATTTTAATTTTTGATGTATAATGCTGTGCACGGTGATAATGTCGCTCCAAAGATGATTGATGTCATCCTATATTCTTCCGGTTGGTCCTCCCGCCGCTTGCCTCTCCATAAGAAACGTAAAACGTCTAAGATAGAGACTTTGCGCACTTTGATCTGCATGAACATTTCTTTTATGTCGGCGCTCACTGCATACGGATACTGTCGGAACCTCATGATTACTCCGGGCAATGATTGTAACAAGTCGGGCCCCGAGTCAAGCATATCGTTGAGACATATTCCGGCTGTCTTCGCTGCGTCGTCGTGCACCAATCTCGGCGGCTTGTTTGGTTTCGCAGGGTTGATGACTGGGAAGTGTGGCAGATACCATGTCCTTCCTTGCGGCGGTGGCATGGGCGCGCGCTCTGCGTAACCCGAGTTGAAAGGGTTCTGTATGCGTTCTTCGTACTGTAGCTTGAGATTGCTGTCTCGGTCGAGCCTCTACTCTAAGGTGTGCAGGCGCCTTTCCGCGTCCTTGTAATTATTTGGTATTTGGAAATCCTTTTGTTTCCACAACAACCCTGTTTCGAATCTGCCGTCCGCCGACCTCTGGCTGGTTTCCTTCAACATTTGCATAGCTTGCTGCTTGGGATCTTCTTTCGGTCTTCTTGGCTCGATGCACAGCGATTCCAATTTGAAATAATTTTTTATTTAGAATAGAATAGAATAGAAAAAACATTTATTCAGCACAGGCAGTTCATACACATGAAAGTAAAAGCACATATTGATAAATATAAAAAAGGTCGCATTGTGCCGAAAAGGGGTTGGCTCAGCATGTGTTGTGTGAGTATGGCCTCACACAGCGCTGATTTTCAGCCAAGAAACCTATTCATTGGCGTCACGAACGTAGCACAGCTGTTACGTGTAGTTTAGTCCTTCGATAAAACGAAAAAAGCCTAAACCTTATATAATTATAACACAAAATTTAAAATAAAGCAAAAAGCAGCAAAAAAAAGAAAGTACAATATAAGACATTAAATATAACCTTATACATAATTCTGTGTGGTAACAACAACTATCAATTATCAATTAAAATGGATTAGTAATAATAATAATATTATATATTTCCTCTTCTATCGGCTGTGTATCTTCCCTCTGATGTAGTCTGCCGCAGAAGGTGACCGTCGACGTCAATGAGCTATGACAGCCATGCAGAACCCAGCCCAGGTTGGTGTGTGAGGCGACTGGTTGGTCTCGATGACCGGCGCGTAGTTTTCTAGACACTATGAGGTGTCAGTTATCTTGTCCAAACAGTATTTTCGGTGAGGCGCGTTCGTAGGTGATATCTTCTTTGATATCTCACAGATGTTGGCAATTCTCTAAGTGATTTTCATTCACGGATTCTGGCGCGAAGTCCAAACGCTCTACCGTACGCGCTGCTTCTATGTTGTGTTCCTCTTGCGCGTACTTTCCTCTTATTTTAAGGCTGACGATCTTGCTCTTCTCATGTTTCACCTCCGAGCCGACCCCTTGTATCCATATTGCGTGGGCTGGGCCGTCGGCGCCGATGACGTCGTCGATCGAGGCGTCGACTAAGGTGACCGTGCTTCCTTCATCCAATAATGCGTATGTTTCGACGCAGCTTAGCGGCCCCCTTATTGTTACGGGCGCAATCTTTAGATAAGCGCGGCGGTGTTTGTACGGTTGAGTCGCTGTGATGACCTCCCTTGCCGATGTTGCGGTTTCCATAGCGGGTTCCTTTTCAATTTCTGCTCTTCTGTCGTGATGCAGAAACTTATGGTGTTTCATCATGCATCCGCCTTTTCCGCACGGTGGAGCTTTACACAGCAATCGGCGATGTTTGCCTCGCAGACAGCGGTAGCAGATATTATTCTTCTTTGCTACTTCCCATCTGTCATTAGTGGACAGAGCGGCGTATGACTTGCAATCGGGCAGTTTGTGTTCTTGTTTGCATTGAGGGCAGCGTTCTTCATATTGTTTCTTGCTTGTGGCGAAGGCACGTTCTATTTTTCTCGGTCTTCGCTCCGGCATGAACTCCGGCAAGGCATACGCGCTGCACTTGTCCGCTTCTTCGTTTAAGAACATTGATATCTTCTTAAGCTCTGGGATATCTTCTTTCTTTCTGGCTGCATAGTCGTACCATTTGCTTCTCAATATAGGCGTGAGTTTGTCTGTGATAACTCGCGTCATTTCCGGACTATGCAGATAGTGTGCTTTCTTGAGTGCTTCCACGGTGCCCACTACGTTTGCTATGCGATTTGCGAATATGCATAGCTCCCTGGGATTGTCCGTAACTTTGTTCAGCAGCTTCAGCTTCTCTATTTCCAAGTGGATTAACGCTTCTGGTCGTCCGAATCTCCTTTCCAAAGCTTCCATTATCAGGCTGGGATCTGGTTGGCTTATAAGTAGGCAACCGGTGGCTTCTTTTGCTGTCCCTTTTAAGCTTCGGCGTATTCTCGCTATGTTTTCGTTCATCGTGAAGTACTTTGAAGATACTTCATACGTTGTTTTGAAGCTGAGCCATTCTTTGCTGCTACCTACATTCAATGGTAGCAGCAAAGAATGGCTGAATCCCGAAATCAGCGTTCGGGCGTAAACAAACCCCCGTCCCGGACATAACGATTTAGGTCCGCGAGCAAACCGGTCAGCGGGACAGGGTCGCGACGGCAAGTTGCAAGACCGAATCTACAACCAAACTAGGCCACCTTAGGCAACCCATCAAATCTTGCAACCCTAACCAACGCCTCAAAAGATAGCCCTAATGTGGCAAGCCGGAGGGTCAGCCTCCACTGGATGCCCCTCCTGGGCATCGCAGCACTTTAATAAGTCCTGTACTGGACAGAAGTCCGACGACCTCTTTCAAACACCTATCTGTGCCCCTATGATTAGTTCCGCTATCCGACCGGATTAACTCTGCAAACAGCGACGTGACACGAAGCGGCCCCGAGCGGCCTCCTAAGCTTCAGTGCAGAGAGCACCCACAAATTCCACATGAACGTCGTCTGTGGAGAGCCGAACGAAACGCACAGATAGTCCCTAGTATGAATTTTCAACAAGTAGGCCTAGCCAGGCCACCCACCATATTATCATTTACTAAAATAGTGCGGCAGCTGATTTCAATCTGATAATCTCCAAAACTAGCTAGCCTGTTAGGCAAGTAGTCCTATGCTCATATTTCAACTAATTTTTCAAAAGCATCAATGTTCAACTACAGAATTAATTCAACCAAATTAATCACCGATGCGCATAGGTCAACTTGCAAATTAAACAAAACAATAACGTAAGGGACAGCCCTACTTCTTCGCAAAGCAAAATGATTAAACACTATCTATGTATATGTTACATAATTTTTCAAACAGCGCGCCATTCAATTTCCTTTCAGCAAACAGACGCAACAATCAAATACAGTGATTAAATATATTTACAAAACACATGCAGTACAGCATTTAAAGGAGTAGATTAAATTCAATTCTTTTAATTTAAACCGCTACAAATAGGAAAATTTCGCGGAAAGCCCAAAGCAATTTTTAATTTTAATTCAAGTATTTTTTGACTAAGTGCTCGACCAAACCAAATCTAATACCCCTTGACAGAGTGATTTAACGCTCCAGAGGGGCCCTAATCTTCCCACCACCAAGGGGAGGCCACATGGCGTGAACCCGAAATCAATAGAGCACAAACGCTAACAGTCGCCACTCGGGTTGTACGCCTTCAATGAGGCCGTCGGCAACAGAACATTTTGACAAGTGGACTGTTGACGGCTTAAGGCTCAGTGGAGGTGGCCGTGGTGGGAGCTAAGGCGGCAGCTAGCCAGGGCCGCCTCCATCAAATGGGGAACAGTGGTACACCAGTCGCGGCCACTCAGCTAACGGGAGTGAGAAGGGTCCAGCGGACCGATGAGTGGCCGTGAAGTTCCTCTCCACACGCTGAGGGGGGGTGATGGCACCCCCGCCCCTGGGGGAATTACCCCCCGCCCGTGGGGGTCGAGGGCCTGGCAGAGCCCCGAGAGGAGACGCCGTTCGCACCCAGGCACAAAACTGCACGGTGTTTGCCCTGGCAATGCAGACAGGGCCGTCGATGCGGACAGTCTCGCTGGAGGTGCCCTCCCAGACATGAACAGCACCAGCGGCGCTCCTTGGCGATAGTTCGCCTCGCCGAAACCGGCTTACTTAATAATTTCGGGCACGACGTTACCCGATGATCAGACGCTCGACAATAGGAGCAGGGGGGGGTTGACGACGACTTGCCTGGAGGATTCAGCCTCTCACTGGGCACGGCTCGTAAGTCGTCAACGGTGCCCGCCGCATTCTCTATCTGCCGGCACTGCTCCTCCAAAAACCGCAGCAGGTCATAGAAGGGCGGAATATAGGAGGCCTCGTCCCCGCCGTACCTCTCCTCAAAATGGATTCGAAGGTCGAGAGGTAGACGGGACAGCACGATGGGGAGCAACAAAAAAGCCCATTCGCCCACTGGTAAATCCAGCCGCCTCAACATATTACAGGCCACCAAGACTGGATCCAACAGGTTCGGACGCAGTCTGGCCCGGTCACTAAGCAGCGGGAGGCTTAGAAGCTGCTTAACATGTTCGTCCGCAATTCACCGGACGTTGGCGTATCTTCTGGCTAGGAGGTCCCGAGCAGTCTGGTAGGCGTCGTCCGACAATCTCAAGTGGCTGACGACGCCCAGGGCCTCCCCCTCCAGTGAGGCCAGGAGGTACACCATCTTTTGGCTCGGAGTCAAGTCACTCCGGGCGTCCACTAGGCTGTCGAAAAGACCAACGAAGGTCAGCCATTCGGAAAGGACCCCGGAGAACTTTGGCAGGTCCAGAGTTGGGAGTCGTCCCAACAGCTCCGGCTGAAGCTGCTTCAGAGAGGACTCGGACAAGTCACTCATCCGAGCTTCACGGGCCTCCTCGGCATACCTGCCTTCAGCCTCGATCAACTCGTCCGTGAGCCACAAGAACTGCTCATAGTCCGCGAAGCAGGAGTCCAGGACTCCCTTCTCCACATCCGAATCCTCGAGCTCAGCGTAAGCCTCCTCCACTGCGGCCCTTCGAGCATCCACCAGCTCGAACCGCTTCATCAAGTTATGGACCCTATCCGGTCGACCTATCAAAGCATGGGCGCTTGCGGCCCAGCGCAACTCAGTCCGCAGACAACGGATCAGTAGCTTGGGCGATGACATCACTACTAAATACAAATTTGGACGCGGCTCAAGCACAAATTACAAAAATAAAAAATACAACAAAAATTAACAGTTAATAAATGCAGTTCCTATCAAATCGCATTGAATAGAAATTATACAAATACGAATTACTACGTATCAACCAAATACAAGTTAGCACAAAAGAAAAGGCACAAATCAAATTAACAAATAACAAATACTAGTGCGATCAAACCAAGTTAAATTCAAATGGCGCAAATACCATTACTACTCTTTAGTTCAAATACAAATTACAGTATAAACGAAGATACACATCACGGTCGATCAACAAAAAATGCCTAGCTCGGAAATCGAACCTTCGATAAGTAATCCACTACAACTATCCGACAACGATAATTAACCGATTACGTAAAAATAACTATCTACCTACATGAAGTATATCTCTAGAAAAACTCCCGCTTGCGCAAACTAGGGCGCGGCTTTTCAGACTACATACTAACCAAAAATAAGGCAAGCAACAAACAACAAAGGGAAATAATTTTATTATTACGTACAAAAAAACTATGTCTGGCGTATGTGGACTATGAGAAAGCCTTTGATTCCGTCGAAATTTGGGCGGTGCTGCAGTCCCTTCAGCGGTGCCAAGTTGACTGTCGGTATATCGAAGTATTGAAGTGCTTGTACAGTAGGGCTACGATGGCTATCCGAGTACAGAATCAGAGTACGAAACCTATCTAATTGCAGAGAGGTGTAAGACAGGGTGACGTCATATCCCCGAAACTCTTCACCGCTGCATTGGAAGCTGCGTTTTCAAGCTTCTGGACTGGAAAGGATACGATATCAACATCAATGGCGAGTACATCACTCACCTTCGATTTGCCGACGATATAGTCCTTATGGCAGAATCGCTGGAGGACCTAAGCACTATGCTCAATGACCTCGATAGTGTTTCCCAACGGATAGGTCTTAAGATGAACATGGACAAAACAAAGATCATGTTCAATGTCCATGTCACACCTATGCCGGTAGTTGTTGGGAGCACTAAGCTCAAAGTTGTTGACGAGTATGTTTACCTGGGACAAATAGTCCGACTAGGTAAGTCCAACTTCGACCGAGAGGTCAATCGACGGATTCAACTCGGCTGGGCAGCGTTCGGGAAGCTACGACACATCTTCTCGTCAGACATACCTCAAAACCTGAAAACGAAATTGTACAACCAGTGCGTGTTGCCAGTGATGACTTACGGAACTGAGACGTGGTCCTTCACTGCTGGCCGTATGAGGAAGCTCAGGGTCGCTCAGCGAGCTACGGAGAGGGCTATGCTCGGAGTTTCTCTGCGTGATAAAGTTAGGAATGAAGATATCCGCAGTAGAAACAGAGTAACCGACATAGCCCAACGGATTAGTAAGCTGAAGTGGCAGTGGGCCGGCCATATAGCTCGAAGAACCGACAACCGATGGGGAAGAAAGGTTCTCGAGTGGCAGCCTCGTACCGGTAGGCGAAGTGTAGGGCGACCCCCCACGAGATGGAGTGACGACCTGGTAAGACATGCAGGAAGTCGGTGGATGCAGGTGGCTCAGGACCGTGCTTTGTGGCAATCTTTGGGGGAGGCCTATGTTCAGCAGTGGACTTGTGAAGGGCTGTAATGATGATGATGATGATGTACAAAAAAATATTTTTACGTATTATGGACGGGCGTGATTGTAGATACAAATTAAACCAATCAAACCAACGCTCCCTGCCACCAGAATTGTTTAATGTTTATCAAACACTATGGTCGGGATCGACCGGGAATCGAACCCGGAACCACGCTCTGCTACCAGTTTGTTACGGCCTACGGCTGCTCTCTTAAAGGATCCAATCCTCTGGGGCCCATGAGCAGAAGACTTCCCGAGCAAACGTAGGTCGGGCCTCAATGTGGCCACGTGGAAATTCCTAATTACAATAAACCAGATGGGAGGACGTTAGAAGGACATATTAGTTACCATTATCCGAAGCTAACTTCGCACCAAGGCTTGGGCAGGCCGTGAGTGTGTGTAATAGTGGATGGAGAGTAGTGTACAGTGAGGGGTGAATGTGTGGGGCCTTGTAAAGCATAGGCGACCAGCCGCTGCCGAGTTCCAGGCTGCTCCAAAATGCTGCCACACTGCTTCAGACTGCTTCGGCGCCGGACCACAGTCACTTTCTTCTCTCGTCACGATGACAGTCAATTAACTCTATCGTACGATTAACTAACTTACAGAAGCCACTAACTATCGCTGGGTATAAGGTTAACGCACAAACGCACATGGAGTTTAAAGGTCACGGCCGTTTCGCGTCGCAACAGTTAGTTCTAGAATATCAGAGGCCGCACTAGCTAATATTGTCGAATGCACTTATACAGATTCTGAGTCGGACCCAATAAGTCCCGGGAAAGGCTATCCAAACAGGGGATGCGCGTTATAATTCCTAGACAGGATATTTACTAGACGCCCTAACTATTCCGCGGTTCCCGCACAAAATTAACAGCGTGCAGACATTAACACATCTGGCAGACGACTGCTGCGCTTGCGACCCGCGCGCCACTTGCCACGCTCGGCCGAACTTCAAACCGGTATCGCCGAGCTGCGCGCCCTCTAACGTCAATCCCGAAATCAGCGTTCGGGCGTAAACAGTACACCTGATGGTAAGTGTTTGCTGTGGCCCATAGACATCTACATCTATCTTCGTTTGCGAATTAAAATGCAGATGTGTTGTCAGCCGTGAGGACTAAGATGGAATGCATCTTTTCCAGTAAAATGGGTCTCCGGTTCTCTACAGTCACCATACGAAACACAGCAGCAGCATTAAGCTGCTATTTTACGCTGATATTCTGTGAAAGCGTGGTCCTTCCCTGGCCGAGCCGACCCATTCGTGCTACAACTATACAATTAATATAGCTGCAGCATGGCTCCACCACGTAAAAACCGAACTTTTGACGGAATGCCTCGTAGGTCCGGTAGTGGTTGTTATCGAGACTGCTGATCACTGCTGATTATGAAGTCTTTTCAAATGTCGGGTCAGACCAAAGTCATTTATTGGGGTGCTGTCAAGAAATTTTCAGCAGCAGCCCGGATTCAGGAAAATGCTGGTGTTTTTGTCCGTGTGTCTTAGAAAGCGCGTTAAGTCGTTGGTTCTACGCACGATTTCTCTCTCCGGTCGTGTCGGATGGATGTCCTATCGGACTATAAGATTAAGGGAATAGAAAGTGCATTTTGCGCTTAAACATACACTCTATATACAACTGGAATAAAACTGTTCTGCGCAGATGGTTAGTCTCCGTTGAGACTGGCCGCCGTGACTGAAATTCGGTCTAGAGGTCATTACTTTTATTATTTTATTCGGTCCGTTTTTGGAAATGGATTTGTGTGTTATTGTCTCCGTATTTTATCACTGAAACAATAACACACACTTGCTGTTTTTACATGAGCTTTTATAATAAAAGCTCATCTAGTAATTTTTATTTTTATAAGTCTGTTAGACTTAGAACGAGTGAATTTATGCGTACATTATTACTATATGGAAGGAAGTACAGTATGTAATACGTACGTATCGCCATATTTTTTTGCATTTATTTATTTACCTTTTATTTACATTTTATTGCCTTCTACTAGGGGTTACAAAGGGTGGACTTAATGCCTTATGACATTCTCTACCATTCTATCCTGTCAACATTATTCTCAATTAAAACAAAAATATTAAAAAGGAATGCCAATTTAGATATGAAATGAAATGTTATTGCTTATTAGTTCTATAACACAGAACAAAGTGTACCGGCAATGTTTTATTTTATTGCTTGTAGATTTTTTTTATAGTACAGGGTGACAAACGAGCATACAGTCCACCTGATGTTAAGTGGTTTCTGTGGCCCATAGACATCTACATTTATCCTCGTTTGCGATCTTGATAATTTATTCTTTGAAGCTACATGTATTGCAGGTTGTGGTGTAACTTGTATTGATAATATTTTTACAGAAGTTGTACCAATCAAGAAATTCATAATTCTAAAACTAAGTTCAGATCACTGTGGACAGCTGGTTTAATTACCACGTATGCACAAAAAAACAGGAAATTAAGTTGTTTATTCCGATTAATGCAAAACGCCTGCAGATATTAAGAACTAATATGGTAAAAAACCTTCCATTGCTTTCTTACAAGAATAATTCAGACTATTTATATGGAGTATTGTTTACCCTTATAAGCAATGAATTTAATAAAACATTTACTTATAAAATATTCTCTAGTAACAGTAACAAGGCATTTAATAAGTGGGCGATAGTAGAAATTCATAAGAGCAGACGAAGATTATATGAACTTTACAGATCTTTCAAAGATCATATAATCTTTCCGATACTTATATAGAATATATCAAAAATTATTCTAATAAAAGTTTAAAAAAATGTGCTCCACAGCCAAATATTAGCAACAAAAATATGACCGTTAAAAATAAAATTAAAATGTAGTGGAGTATAATTAATAGCGAAACCGATAAAGTCAAACCTAATTACACAAATTATCAATTGAAAATTTATAATGAATTGACTAGGTCAAATCAAGGAGTCTCATCGTCATTTAAGAAATATTTCACTGATATTTCTATTTTGACAACAATGTCATTGAATACTTCTCCAACTGTCGCCTATTCATTGCTTAAACAGAATGTTAATACCTGTTTTAAATAATTTAGATTTGAAAAAATATTACCACAAGATATTGTAAAATATTTCAAAACTCTTGATGTAAAGAAAACTGCAGACTTTTGGGGGATTTCCATTACAGTTATTGCGTCCATAACTGTTACGGAAAATTGCACCTCATCTTGCTATTATTTTTAATACTAGTATCGAATCTGATGTGTTTCCTGATTTTACGAAACACAGTAATGCAATACCTTTGTTTAAATCTGGTAAGTTCATCGGACTCCGCTAATTTTAGACCTATTTCTGTACTACAAACTCTCAGTAAAACGTTTTAAAAGATAATTTTAGATCAATTGTTAAATTTTTTAATAAAAATAAATTACTCCATAAAAATCAATTTGGTTTTACAAGGGGTCAATCTTAGATTATTAATAGGTCATCGCGCGCTATGACTAGATACAGCACTACCTGAAAGTAACAGCTCCGTGAATGCGGTATCTCAATATTGTAGTGTGTATAAGACAATTGCAAGGATGATAGTGTGTGTGTGAAAATTGTATATGCCAGCAGCTTTACTATTACCCGATTAACGGGTAAATTTATTTTGTGGTATGGCTTAGTAGTTAAGTTCATAGTTATGAATGTAGACCAGAAATATTTAAAAATGAATAATTTATTAATAGCGAATGTATTAATATATTTGTGTATATTATGTATAGGTTTTTCTTCTGAATAAATGGCATATAAATGATAAGGCCTCATTTTTATCAGTTTAATTTTTATAATTAAATGTCTGACATTGATGATATTCATAAATTATTAAAAAAATAATTAAATATTATATGGTGTAACCAAAATATAAATTTCTAATTCTATTCTACGCGTCAATATGAACAAATTTCACTATAGATATATCTTCGAAATCGCAAGAAAATCATGTCTTCCATACATTTTGAACAAGTTTGTACGAAATTCTGTATGGAATAACTGATTTTGAGATATTTTTATAGGATCAGGGTGATAAACGAGCACACAGGCCATCTGATGGTAAATGGTTGCTGTGGCTCATAGACATCTAGTCTATGTTCGGATAAGAATCAAAATGCAGATGCGTTACAACCCCTGAGAAATAAGATGCAATGGAACACCCGAACCGTACTGCCCTCTTCAACTTTGTCCTATAAATTTTTTTAAATTCGCAATAACAAAATATTGAGGGTCACTTATCGGGAAAAAAACTATCCTATCTCTCAAGTTGGACCAAACTGCACAGTTTGAAAAATTTAATTGAAATCAGTTCAGTAGTTTAGGAGTACATCGCAGACAAACAATGTGACACGTAATTTTTAATTTTCCGGTTCTCTGCACTCACCATACGAAACACAGCAGCGTTAAGCTGCTATTTTACACTGGTATTCTGTGAGAGCGTGGTCCTTCCCCGGTTGAGCCGACTCATTTATGCTACCAGTAATATAGCTGCAGTATGGCTCGACCACGTATAAATTGAAAATTTCGAAGATGATCCCATAGTAAAAATTATTCATATTGACGGACAGAATCATTCCCTAAGTTATTGAGTACTATTTTGTTACACTTTTACTTAGTATATAAGGTCGGGTAAAAAGTAGCTTCGTATTTTATATACAAATTCAAGACTTCAAGAAGATTTTTGTTTTAAAGTTTTATTACTATTTATTAAAAAAATGCGACAAGTAATTTTATCAGATATATTTAATACCAGAGATTTGAAGCAATATGGATTTAGTCATCGCATTTATAATGGAACAAAAAATAATATTCTTAATTATTTAGAACATTCAAACAATATTTTATAAACCTAAATATTACAACCTTCAGAAAGCTTTCTTTTAAAGAACACAAGCAACAAAAGAAAGTAATGATTAAAAGTTTGAAACCAGTTTTCAGTACTCAAGCAAATACTGGATTTTTAGGAATGTTAGTGTGTATTGAAAGTCTCAAACAGATAACTAATCTTGTGGTCTGGCATTATCATGATGAAAGACCACTCCTTTTCTGATGATCAATGCAGGCCGTTTTTCTTCTATTTCTTGCTTGAGTCTCATTATTTATTGGCAGTAGAGATCAGAATCGATGGTTTTACCAGGCTGTGAAAGCTCATCATAAACGATACGCTTCCAGTCCAACCATACATACAGCATCATCTCATTGCGTTAATCCAGGATTCTCTACAGTCTGTCAACATAACACATATCAATACAGAAAAAATCACGTTTCTTCTATGGCCTTCATACAAGAAACGTGATTTAGGGGTCCTTTAAATATTTATTTTTATTATATGTTGTTATAGCAGCAATACAATTAGTAAATACACATTCTCATAAATTTCAAGTATCTACATATTACGGTTCATAAAATACAGCCTGCTGACAGACGGAACGATAGTGGAAACTTAAGTCCCGTTGACACTCTTTGGGTACTGAACCCTATTAACGGAAATAATGTTTCAATAATAAAAATAACAATTAATAAAACAACATATAAATATTAGGTCATTTGAGCCATACTACAAAAATAAACATTAAATGATATAGAATTAGGTTATATTATAATAAGTTGAATATATTATATTATAAAATATAGTAACAATAAATTCACATATAAAAATCTCAGCCACGGGGAACTTTATTTTTGTATACGCGGCAACACTGAATGGCGTCATTCATATTTTGTAACTTATTTCTGGCTCATGTTATTTCTTATTTATTGTAGTATTATTTTTACACCGTTTTACTACGTAAACTGGTATTTTACGGATTATGATCAAAATTTAATAAAACATTCGGTACGTTCACATCACATGTCGCCTGCAACGCGACTGACTCGGGTACGCCGATTTCGGCGTAGTATTAGTTGCCGCATTTTACAAGAGCACCGGCGGTATCTAGTATGAGCGCGCGAAGACCTATCAATAATCTAAGGAGTCGATCGACGACTGACACAGATGTTGAGCTTATGGAACATATTTTAAATGCCTGGAAGAGTTCACAAGATATTTAAGGTATTTTTGTGATATTTTCAAGGCTTTCAAATGTGTTCATCATGAGATATTAATCAGGAAACTACAACATTACCGTGTCAAAAATATTCCGCTTAGACTTATTATTTCATATTTAAATAACAGAACTCAAAAAGTAAAATGGTTTCCAGTAAAATGGGTCTCCGGTTCTCTACAGTCACCATACGAAACACAGCAGCAGCATTAAGCTGCTATTTTACGCTGATATTCTGTGAAAGCGTGGTCCATCCCTGGCCGAGCCGACCCATTCGTGCTACAACTATACAATTAATATAGCTGCAGCATGGCTCCACCACGTAAAAACCGAACTTTTGACGGAATGCCTCGTAGGTCCGGTAGTGGTTGTTATCGAGACTGCTGATCACTGCTGATTATGAAGTCTTTTCAAATGTCGGGTCAGACCAAAGTCATTTATTGGGGTGCTGTCAAGAAATTTTCAGCAGCAGCCCGGATTCAGGAAAATGCTGGTGTTTTTGTCCGTGTGTCTTAGAAAGCGCGTTAAGTTGGTTCTACGCACGATTTCTCTCTCCGGTCGTGTCGGATGGATGTCCTATCGGACTATAAGATTAAGGGAATAGAAAGTGCATTTTGCGCTTAAACATACACTCTATATACAACTGGAATAAAACTGTTCTGCGCAGATGGTTAGTCTCCGTTGAGACTGGCCGCCGTGACTGAAATTCGGTCTAGAGGTCATTACTTTTATTATTTTATTCGGTCCGTTTTTGGAAATGGATTTGTGTGTTATTGTCTCCGTATTTTATCACTGAAACAATAACACACACTTGCTGTTTTTACATGAGCTTTTATAATAAAAGCTCATCTAGTAATTTTTATTTTTATAAGTCTGTTAGACTTAGAACGAGTGAATTTATGCGTACATTATTACTATATGGAAGGAAGTACAGTATGTAATACGTACGTATCGCCATATTTTTTTGCATTTATTTATTTACCTTTTATTTACATTTTATTGCCTTCTACTAGGGGTTACAAAGGGTGGACTTAATGCCTTATGACATTCTCTACCATTCTATCCTGTCAACATTATTCTCAATTAAAACAAAAATATTAAAAAGGAATGCCAATTTAGATATGAAATGAAATGTTATTGCTTATTAGTTCTATAACACAGAACAAAGTGTACCGGCAATGTTTTATTTTATTGCTTGTAGATTTTTTTTATAGTACAGGGTGACAAACGAGCATACAGTCCACCTGATGTTAAGTGGTTTCTGTGGCCCATAGACATCTACATTTATCCTCGTTTGCGATCTTGATAATTTATTCTTTGAAGCTACACGTATTGCAGGTTGTGGTGTAACTTGTATTGATAATATTTTTACAGAAGTTGTACCAATCAAGAAATTCATAATTCTAAAACTAAGTTCAGATCACTGTGGACAGCTGGTTTAATTACCACGTATGCACAAAAAAACAGGAAATTAAGTTGTTTATTCCGATTAATGCAAAACGCCTGCAGATATTAAGAACTAATATGGTAAAAAACCTTCCATTGCTTTCTTACAAGAATAATTCAGACTATTTATATGGAGTATTGTTTACCCTTATAAGCAATGAATTTAATAAAACATTTACTTATAAAATATTCTCTAGTAACAGTAACAAGGCATTTAATAAGTGGGCGATAGTAGAAATTCATAAGAGCAGACGAAGATTATATGAACTTTACAGATCTTTCAAAGATAATATAATCTTTCCGATACTTATATAGAATATATCAAAAATTATTCTAATAAAAGTTTAAAAAAATGTGCTCCACAGCCAAATATTAGCAACAAAAATATGACCGTTAAAAATAAAATTAAAATGTAGTGGAGTATAATTAATAGCGAAACCGATAAAGTCAAACCTAATTACACAAATTATCAATTGAAAATTTATAATGAATTGACTAGGTCAAATCAAGGAGTCTCATCGTCATTTAAGAAATATTTCACTGATATTTCTATTTTGACAACAATGTCATTGAATACTTCTCCAACTGTCGCCTATTCATTGCTTAAACAGAATGTTAATACCTGTTTTAAATAATTTAGATTTGAAAAAATATTACCACAAGATATTGTAAAATATTTCAAAACTCTTGATGTAAAGAAAACTGCAGACTTTTGGGGGATTTCCATTACAGTTATTGCGTCCATAACTGTTACGGAAAATTGCACCTCATCTTGCTATTATTTTTAATACTAGTATCGAATCTGATGTGTTTCCTGATTTTACGAAACACAGTAATGCAATACCTTTGTTTAAATCTGGTAAGTTCATCGGACTCCGCTAATTTTAGACCTATTTCTGTACTACAAACTCTCAGTAAAACGTTTTAAAAGATAATTTTAGATCAATTGTTAAATTTTTTAATAAAAATAAATTACTCCATAAAAATCAATTTGGTTTTACAAGGGGTCAATCTTAGATTATTAATAGGTCATCGCGCGCTATGACTAGATACAGCACTACCTGAAAGTAACAGCTCCGTGAATGCGGTATCTCAATATTGTAGTGTGTATAAGACAATTGCAAGGATGATAGTGTGTGTGTGAAAATTGTATATGCCAGCAGCTTTACTATTACCCGATTAACGGGTAAATTTATTTTGTGGTATGGCTTAGTAGTTAAGTTCATAGTTATGAATGTAGACCAGAAATATTTAAAAATGAATAATTTATTAATAGCGAATGTATTAATATATTTGTGTATATTATGTATAGGTTTTTCTTCTGAATAAATGGCATATAAATGATAAGGCCTCATTTTTATCAGTTTAATTTTTATAATTAAATGTCTGACATTGATGATATTCATAAATTATTAAAAAAATAATTAAATATTATATGGTGTAACCAAAATATAAATTTCTAATTCTATTCTACGCGTCAATATGAACAAATTTCACTATAGATATATCTTCGAAATCGCAAGAAAATCATGTCTTCCATACATTTTGAACAAGTTTGTACGAAATTCTGTATGGAATAACTGATTTTGAGATATTTTTATAGGATCAGGGTGATAAACGAGCACACAGGCCATCTGATGGTAAATGGTTGCTGTGGCTCATAGACATCTAGTCTATGTTCGGATAAGAATCAAAATGCAGATGCGTTACAACCCCTGAGAAATAAGATGCAATGGAACACCCGAACCGTACTGCCCTCTTCAACTTTGTCCTATAAATTTTTTTAAATTCGCAATAACAAAATATTGAGGGTCACTTATCGGGAAAAAAACTATCCTATCTCTCAAGTTGGACCAAACTGCACAGTTTGAAAAATTTAATTGAAATCAGTTCAGTAGTTTAGGAGTACATCGCAGACAAACAATGTGACACGTAATTTTTAATTTTCCGGTTCTCTGCACTCACCATACGAAACACAGCAGCGTTAAGCTGCTATTTTACACTGGTATTCTGTGAGAGCGTGGTCCTTCCCCGGTTGAGCCGACTCATTTATGCTACCAGTAATATAGCTGCAGTATGGCTCGACCACGTATAAATTGAAAATTTCGAAGATGATCCCATAGTAAAAATTATTCATATTGACGGACAGAATCATTCCCTAAGTTATTGAATACTATTTTGTTACACTTTTATTTAGTATATAAGGTCGGGTAAAAAGTAGCTTCGTATTTTATATACAAATTCAAGACTTCAAGAAGATTTTTGTTTTAAAGTTTTATTACATTTAATTATAATTTATATGGGTCCATTTTGTTCGATAACTTGTTGCGATCTTGTAGGTAGTGACATAATCGCGTTGCTGTAAAAATCTTGGGATTTTTGATCAAAAAAATGCGACAAGTAATTTTATCAGATATATTTAATACCAGAGATTTGAAGCAATATGGATTTAGTCATCGCATTTATAATGGAACAAAAAATAATATTCTTAATTATTTAGAACATTCAAACAATATTTTATAAACCTAAATATTACAACCTTCAGAAAGCTTTCTTTTAAAGAACACAAGCAACAAAAGAAAGTAATGATTAAAAGTTTGAAACCAGTTTTCAGTACTCAAGCAAATACTGGATTTTTAGGAATGTTAGTGTGTATTGAAAGTCTCAAACAGATAACTAATCTTGTGGTCTGGCATTATCATGATGAAAGACCACTCCTTTTCTGATGATCAATGCAGGCCGTTTTTCTTCTATTTCTTGCTTGAGTCTCATTATTTATTGGCAGTAGAGATCAGAATCGATGGTTTTACCAGGCTGTGAAAGCTCATCATAAACGATACGCTTCCAGTCCAACCATACATACAGCATCATCTCATTGCGTTAATCCAGGATTCTCTACAGTCTGTCAACATAACACATATCAATACAGAAAAAATCACGTTTCTTCTATGGCCTTCATACAAGAAACGTGATTTAGGGGTCCTTTAAATATTTATTTTTATTATATGTTGTTATAGCAGCAATACAATTAGTAAATACACATTCTCATAAATTTCAAGTATCTACATATTACGGTTCATAAAATACAGCCTGCTGACAGACGGAACGATAGTGGAAACTTAAGTCCCGTTGACACTCTTTGGGTACTGAACCCTATTAACGGAAATAATGTTTCAATAATAAAAATAACAATTAATAAAATAACATATAAATATTAGGTCATTTGAGCCATACTACAAAAATAAACATTAAATGATATAGAATTAGGTTATATTATAATAAGTTGAATATATTATATTATAAAATATAGTAACAATAAATTCACATATAAAAATCTCAGCCACGGGGAACTTTATTTTTGTATACGCGGCAACACTGAATGGCGTCATTCATATTTTGTAACTTATTTCTGGCTCATGTTATTTCTTATTTATTGTAGTATTATTTTTACACCGTTTCACTACGTAAACTGGTATTTTACGGATTATGATCAAAATTTAATAAAACATTCGGTACGTTCACATCACATGTCGCCTGCAACGCGACTGACTCGGGTACGCCGATTTCGGCGTAGTATTAGTTGCCGCATTTTACAAGAGCACCGGCGGTATCTAGTATGAGCGCGCGAAGACCTATCAATAATCTAAGGAGTCGATCGACGACTGACACAGATGTTGAGCTTATGGAACATATTTTAAATGCTTGGAAGAGTTCACAAGATATTTAAGGTATTTTTGTGATATTTTCAAGGCTTTCAAATGTGTTCATCATGAGATATTAATCAGGAAACTACAACATTACCGTGTCAAAAATATTCCGCTTAGACTTATTATTTCATATTTAAATAACAGAACTCAAAAAGTTGTTATCAATAGTAAAAGTTCCTCGGGATCAGTAGTATCAATAGCTGTACCTCAGGGCTCAGTTCTTGGCCCATTCCTGTTCTTCATCATCATCATCATCATTACAGCCCTTCACAAGTCCACTGCTGAACATAGGCCTCCCCCAAAGAATGCCACAAAACACGGTCCTGAGCCACCTGCATCCATCGACTTCCTGCATGTCTTACCAGGTCGTCACTCCATCTCGTGGGGGGACGCCCTACACTGCGCCTACCGGTACGAGGCTGCCACTCGAGAACCTTTCTTCCCCATCGGTTGTCGGTTCTTCGAGCTATATGGCCGGCCCACTGCCACTTCAGCTTACTAATCCGTTGGGCTATGTGGGTCACTCTGGTTCTACTGCGGATATCCTCATTCCAAAGTTTATCACGCAGAGAAACTCCGAGCATAGCCCTCTCCATAGCTCGCTGAGCGACCTTGAGCTTCCTCATACGGCCAGCAGTGAAGGACCACGTCTCAGTTCCGTAAGTCATCACTGGCAACACGCACTGGTTGTACAATTTCGTTTTAAGGTTTTGAGGTATGTCTGACGAGAAGATGTGTCGTAGCTTCCCGAACGCTGCCCAGCCGAGTTCTGTTCTTAGTCTATATTAATGACTTACGTTATCTTGTAGGGGACAATCACGATATAATATAATTTGCTGATGATAACTCTTTAATTTTCAAACGACAATCAATTAATTTTTATAATGCTTTATCGAAATTAGATAGGTTGATAGGTTTAACGCCAACAATTTGCTCTTAAACGGTAATAAAACAAAATATATTAAATTTGCAATACCTAAGGTTAATCATTCAAATACCAATGTGCTCTTAAATGTGGAAGAGTTAAATCTTGTGGATACCACTGTTTTTCTTGGTATTACTATTGACACGAAAGTTCAATGGGGCCCTCATATTTCTAAATTAGCAGGCAGATTTAGTTCTGCAGCATATGCTGTAAAAAAGATTAGAAGTCTCACTAATGTTGAGAGAGCGAGATTAGTTTATTTTATTTGATTTCATAGCGTGAAGTCTTATGGAATTTTACAATGAGGTAATGCGAATGACATGAAAGCCATATTTCTTTTGCGAAAGGGAGGCGTACGGGCTATTTATAACGTAAATTGTAATGAGTCCCTTAGAGAAAAATTTAATGAAATAACTTTGACATCACAATATATTTATGAAAATGTAATATATGTACATAAAAACATAAATAGCTTTCATAAGATTAAAGATGTTAATACTTTAAGCACTAGGAACAAACATAAGCTTGTAATACCAGATACTAAACTCCACAGAATTAGTAATTCATTAATGGGGCGATGTATATTCTTTTATAACAAAATCCAAATTACAGTACAAAATTTGTCAATAAACAACTTTAAATGTTTTATTAAAGAAAAATTGTACAAAAAGGGTTATTATAATATCAAAGAATACATACTTAAATGAAAAAAAAAACCCTGGGAATAAGATGATCGCCACTATCCTGGTTCTATTAAAAATCATTTAAAATTTATACAAAAAAAAAGTCCTGCTGGGTTTATTGCTGGTTCTTCCCAGGACAGGGGTATTTTCCAAACCAGTGGTAAATAAAAAAATGACTTTCAATAAGTATTATGTTATAATCTATATTGAATAAAAATTATTCTATTCTATTCTATTCTAATTACATCAAGGGGTTCCTTATTTCACATCAATAGCCGAGTACCCGTCGTAGTTTGTTAATAAAATGATTTTAATTTTGAGAGCGAGCGAGTAATTAATGAAAGATATAGTACAAGGTGCTCTTTTATTCTGATTTAAAAGAATGAGTTTTCTCTACCTGGGAAACATTAACTAAATTATCCTTTTGTTGCATAAGATCGGGTGTTTCGGATTGTAGTCGAACTTTTGTCGTAAACTCAAGGAAATATTTTCAATTTAACCACCGACATAACCGATATCTCTAGACACAAAATAACTATTATAACGTTTGTCTTTTTATTTTATTAGGACGAAAAATCCTGAACAAAGAAATAATAATCAGCATTATCTCCATCATTCTGTATAGATATAGTCAACTGATTGGGCTTCACGAAGTAAGATGGGGATAAATCCAAGCAGGCGATCAACTTGAGGCATTCTTATTTTCTAGCAATGGAATGTCTGTAAGTTATTACTTTAGTTTGACTTAATAATTTTATTGTATAAATAATAAGTTGAATAAAGTGAAATCACTTCAATAACTGTTGAATATATTTTTATCCAATGTTCTAGTAAGTAGCCATGCAGTTGGTTCGTTAAGTGATATTGTATCAAGTAACAACGTTTCCTAGCAATTACTCGCTAGCATGTACAAATATTATGGTATTGGAAGGCGTTCTATTTCAGGGATGGAAATTGTTGTTAACAATTTCCTTCCTTCTTTTCGTTGTTCTTATATTTTGCACTACAAATTTCAAGTGAAAATGTTTATAGGTCAATAAAGTGAAAACTCATCAGCTTAATTATATCACACACACACACATACACACACACACACACACACACACACACACACACACACACACACACACACACACACACTCACACTCACACACACAGCACTGTGCTATTTACAAGAAGTTTTCTACCTCGCACAACTTCCTTGTGGAGTCAACTACTACCAGCCATTATTCCGGACCAGTACGATTTAGGGACCTTTAAGAAAAAACACTTTCTTAAAAGGCCGGCAACGCATCTGCAATTCCCCGCAGCAGGTTTTCTCTCATTTAAAATAAAAACCTTTTATGGATAGGATTGAAATTATCCAAAGGTTGTACACAAAATTGTATTAGATAGTCAGTCTTAAGGTTAACGTTAGAATCATTTCAGAACATAGTAAGTAAAATATTACGATGCTATGATCTGAAGTTTATATTTGGTTGTTTTAATGATCTGTGAAGAACAAGTGTGTCAAAAAGGTTACCACAGGTCATCAGGCTGGAGATACTCAGTGCTACCGGTACAAAACCGGGGCGGTTGCTATAAATTGCATATGCTTAATATAGTCTCTATCTATTCCAGCATCACCCATATAACTAATAATGTTTATTGCCATAATATATTGACAGGAAAATTAAAAAGACGTATTAAAACTTTATTGCATGGACCTTATTGTATGTATTTACTTATTGTATATACGTGGTAGAGCCATGCTGCAGCTATAATAAGTTGTAGCATAAATGGGTCGGCTCGACCAGGGAAGGAAAACACTTTCACAGATTACCAACGTAAATTAGCAGCTTAACGCTCCTGTGTTTCGTATGGTGAGTGTAGAGAATCGGAGACCCTTTTTACTGGAAACGAGGTATTCCATCTCAGTCCTCATGGTTGGCGACGCATCTACATTTTCATTCGTAGATGTAGATGTCTATGGGCCACAGCAACCACTTTCCATCGGGTGGACTGTGTGCTCGTTTGTCACCCTTATGCTATAAAAAAAGTACCTCAAATTACATATTATAATTTATTCCTGAATGGGTATTAAGTACCGAACTTTCCAAAGTATTCTTCTTTTTCATACGTCTAAACCTCTTGTAAAATATCATTGGCCATTTTATTTAGACACCTCAAACATTTCGAAATTATAAGCAGCCAGTACGTATTTTTTTCTTTTATATCTCTTGCTTTCTAATGTTTTCTTATTTTTTACAAACGGGTAAAAATTACAACTGCCTAAGATAGAATAGACACATTTGTTGAATTCAAAAAGTCGAGTGTTTTGGCGGCACCACGACAACGCAATAAATACAGCTTATATACGTCCCGAAGCGGCCCCACAGGTAGTGGACCTGGTCGAGCCCCGACGGTTCGACAAAAAATGAGATTGACTTCATTATGACGACCAGACGACAACTGTTCAGTGATATCTCCGTGATTGCGAGGGTGAAAACTGGCGATCACCGAATGGTTAGAGGCACACTGAACCTAAACGCTAAGTTGAAGAGGTCTCGTCTAATGAAGTCAACACTGCGTCCCCCTCGTGCTCTGTTCCAAAGTCCTAAAACCTTTCATCTCGAGTTACAAAACCGTTTTCAGTGCCTAGAAAACTGCAATGAAGTGGACGATATGAATGACAAGCTCGTGGAAACTGTCCATGCGGTCGGAGCTAAGTTCTGCAAGACCCGCCGCAGAATAATACAAAAACCCTCCGATCACACTCTTAATCTCATGGCTGTTAGACAGAAGATGAAGCTACATTCTTCAACAGATTTGACATTTGGCAGATCTCCAAATGCATGCGGCGGGACTTACGCAACTTCAATACAGCTTGTATTGAAAAAGCGATCGAGCGGAACCAAGGCTCCAAAGTCTTTTCCAGAGATCTGTCTGCCAGAAGAAGCCAACTGACAAAGCTGAGGACCGAGTGTGGCAGCATCGTTTCCGGGGTACCTGAGATTTTGAGTGAGATTGAGAGGTTCTATGGGCAGCTGTACACGTCATCGTTGGAGCCACACGCAAGTGTAAGTAACGATCCAAGAGCGAGTCTTATCTGACACTATTCCGAAGATATCCCGGACGTCAGTCTGAGCAAGATTAGAATAGCTCTCCAGCATCTTAAAAACGGCAAGGCCCCAGGCGAAGATGGATTTACAGCGGAGCTTCTGAAAGCGGGTGGAAAACCGGTACTTGAAGTCCTTCAGAGGCTCTTTAATTCCGTCCTCCATGGTGGCATTACACCGGAGGCGTGGAGCAGAAGTGCGGTGGTCTTGTTCTTCAAGAAAGGTGACAACGCTCTCTTGAAGAACTACAGACCGATTTCTCTTCTGAGCCGCGTCTACGTGCTGTTTTCGAGAGTCATTACGAATCGTCTCGCGCGGAGACTTGACGACTTCCAGCCTCCCGAACAAGCCGGTTTCCAAAAGGGCTTTAGCACCATAGACCACATACATACCCTTCGGCAGGTTGTACAGAAGTCCGAGGAGTACAATTTGCCACTATGCCTGGCGTATGTGGACTATGAGAAAGGCTTTCATTCCGTCGAAATTTGGGCGGTGCTGCAGTCCCTTCAGCGGTGCCAAGTTGAATGTCGGTATATCGAAGTGCTGAAGTGCTTGTACAGTAGGGCTACGATGGCTATTCGAGTACAGAACCAGAGTACGAAACCTATCCAATTGCAGAGAGGTGTAAGACAGGGTGACGTCATATCCCCGAAACTCTTCACCGCTGCATTGGAAGACGTTTTCAAGCTTCTGGACTGTAAAGGATACAGTATTAACATCAATTGCGAGTACACCACTCACCTTCGATTTGCCGACGATATAGTCCTTATGGCAGAATCGCTGGAGGTCCTAAGCACTATGCTCAATGACCTTAATATTGTCTCCCAACGGATAGGTCTTAAGATGAACATGGACAAAACAAAGATCATGTTCAATGTCTATGTCACACCTATGCCGGTAGTTGTTGGGAGCACTAAGCTCGAAGTTGTTGACGAGTATGTTTATCTGGGGCAAATAGTCCGACTAGGTAAGTCCAACTTCGACCGAGAGGTCAATCGACGGATTCAACTCGGCTGGGCAGCGTTCGGGAAACTACGACACATCTTCTCGTCAGACATTCCTCAAAACCTGAAAACGAAATTGTACAACCAGTGCGTGTTTCCAGTGATGACTTACGGATCTGAGACGTGGTCCTTCACTGCTGGCCGTATGAGGAAGCTCAAGGTCGCTCAGCGAGCTATGGAGAGTGCTATGCTCGTAGTTCCTCTGCGTGATAAACTTAGAAATGAGGATATCCGCAGTAGAACCAGAGTGACCAACATAGCCCAACGGATTAGTAAGCTGAAGTGGCAGTGGGCCGGCCATACAGCTCGAAGAACCGACAACCGATGGGGAAGAAAGGTTCTTGAGTGGCAACATCGTACTGGTAGGCGAAGTGTAGGGCGACCCCCCACGAGATGGAGTGACGACCTGGTGAGACATGCAGGAAGTCGATGGATGCAGGTGGCTCAGGACCGTGCTTTGTGGCATTCCTTGGGGGAGGCCTATGTTCAGCAGTGGACTTATGAAAGGCTGTAATGATGATAGTGATGATATACGTCCTACAGCTGGACACAAAACTCCTGTCATTTCTGAGAGGGGTTTAGGGCAAGGAAATATCCGCCGTGCTGCCGCAATGCATGTTGGCGAACTCCAAATGTCTCTCACGATGTTTTCTTTCACCGCCGAGCACGTGGTTTATCAGCAATTTATATTGCAATTAACAATTTCATTGGTGCCGGCTGGGATTGAACCCGGTTGTATCGAGTAGTGTGAAACTTACATAGAACGCTTAGCCTCTGAGCTACCCCGGCTCCCTAAACTCTGATCTTTACCGCAGACAAATTGCGAACGAAGACGTATGTACCCGAGTGGACCAGAGTAAAAAAGATTCATGCAAGCGTCTTGCAACGCACGCACACAAGCGCAAAGTTCACCTAGAGTACCAGCAGAGAAGATAACTCGATGTCGATGCCTTCGTTGTTAGTATTAAATATCGATGCGATGTGATGAAACAGATCATAACTTTTAGTGCACGCTTAGTGCATAACTTGTAAAAAAAAACAAGTCTCGCAACTCAGTTCTTCTACCGTAAAAAGTTGTGAGATCCATGTAATACCAAGTCGGTTAATTTATTCAGTCCCTACTTAAGGGCCCTTCTGTCAGTTACTACGTAATTAGCTAACCTAATTACATATTATAGTGACCACATCAATACTAAAAATCTTTTATATTTTAAATAAATAGATTGACTTGGCCATCACATGAAAATGCATTATATCACTCAAGTAATACATATTATATTAAGACGAGGTGTATAGACGACTTTTATGAATTTGAGGGGGTGAAGCAGATGAAGTAAGGGACAAGCAGTCCCGCCCACGGCGGGGTGCACCGCGGGAATCTCGCCGACGCTCGACGTAAAATGTACAATTGGTACAGCGCGCCGCCGTCCGCCTTCGCACCGCGTTTCCGCGATGTCAGGTGGGTCGAATCCCATCAGATATATATTTTGTATTCGTATTTTTAAAATGTTTCTACGTTTATTTTCGTATCTAAAATATGTACATATGTTTGTTTAGTTATTCTAAAAATATAATGTAGCTACATATTTTCGTGTTGTTATTTTTAAAATATATGACGGCACGTGCACCATTGCACGTGCGGCGGCGTCGGTGTAGCTAGACAGAATTCTTGTAAATATCACGTGCTCCGCACACCTGCACTATTGCACCTACGGTGGCGCCCGTTTATCTTGTATAAAATGGACGGAGCTGCCGCCGTTAGGACATTCTTGGCTCAGACGTGGAACGGTGCGCTTGTCGTATTTCGTTACTAGTTTATTCTCGACTCGTTGGATAATTAATTCATGTAAACGAATTAATTATTATTCCTAACTACAAAATCAGTCTCTGCACTATACCCACTATACTTCCTACATCAGAAGTGGGATAAAGTCCCCATTTTTGCCCACATACAATCTTCGAATAGTATGAGGATTATTACATTTGTGAAAGACTATAATGCATTCTGCATTGATGATTCTGTTTTTATGTTAAATACCGTAATGGCTGTCCTACTTACGATATTGTCGTATCATTAAAGTGTAGAGAAAAACTAAAGTAAAATTATTTAAGCAATTTTTTTTAATTTGTTCGATTTGTATTAAAAGTACCCGCAAGTATTTTCATTATTTCTTGACGTACCTAAATATGTTAACAAATGTCAAAAGAAATGTTGGAGGCTTTTTAATTAACTTGTTCAAATTTTGTTGTAATTTGATAGTTCACGCGAAACATGATTATCATTTGCTATATTTTGAAGTTCAAAACGTTTAAGGGTTGTACTACAATAAAGGATTAACTTTAACACGCTATGAATTGAAAATAATAAATGACATTTTTGTGTTCTAATGTGTTGATCAGTGTTGCAGTTTGCTCCGAATATTGTTTCGTTGACAAGATTGGGGTTTGATGTCAAGGGATTCGTAGAAGTCTTTACAACAATGATCAATGAGGAAGACGTTGTGATAGCTAATCGAACATGGTCAAGTACGGCCGAGCGCTGGTTAGATTGAGCCAACACCGCTACAGTGGGTTACTTATCGGCTGATCTTACGGCAGGGCAATTCAAGCGGCCGCCGAACAAATGGTGCTTTGGCGCTGTAAATGGACGGCTTTTGTAGATTTTGCGCAGTTGCCTCCTTCGCTTCGAAATATGTTGTGGTATCTGTCTCTACACATAGTTTCCATTTTTTTTCAATGTTTTCAGTTGCCGTTTCTTAAGAGAATATGTGATGAATTTTGGAAGCTCGGAATTCCATGGTTCGCAATACATTTATCTCGATTTCTTTTAATTTTGCAAAGCAGTGCGACGATTCGCTAGCGCTAGTACGGCGCGACAGCTTGCTGGCGCGAATGTGGCACGAACGCAGCAGAACGAAAAGCTGTAGTGCGTTTGCCTTGAGGTAGCCATATCGGCGCGTTCCAAACTTAAATGAAGTCTGAGATGGTCGACCGTTGTAATATTTAACAAGAGTTAATATCTGTTAGCAGGTGGTGATAACTGATATACCGTATGCTGTTCACTGTCAACCACACGAGGACGTGCGACAGTCAGGGGTAGCCGTGTCTGTGCATCTAGAAAATACTAGAGACGTTGCAACACTCTAGCGAAGTAATTATTCTAGTGCAGGAAAGAAACATGAAGTTGCAGGGAGGCTGGTCTGTGCTGCACTGGGATATGTGTCGTGTTGCTGTTGGTTTACATACTTAGGTGTTATCGTGTCACTACGTCGCTCACGATACACTTTTGTGTGATTGTGACGGGGATACGTTTGCGGTATGGTTAGTCTGTAACTGTTCTATACTGAATTGAAAAAAAAAGAAAGTAAGAAAAAAAATGTGGTTCTTACTATCATTGCAGGGCGTTTGCCGGTCCAATGATATAGCTACAGGGAATAGTGATTCCGGGCTAGCATAAATAGTACTGAAAAAAAAGAGATTAAGAAAAAAGAATAGTTCTTACTATCATTGCAGGGCTTTGTGCCGGTCCAGTGATGTAGCTATAGGGAATAGTGATACCGGACTAGCGAAAACAGTACTTGAAAAAAAAAGAGAAAATAGGAAAAGCTACAGACTAATCATTCCGATCTAACATAAAGATGATTAAAGTTTTGTAGGGCTTACTGCCGGAACAAAACTGACCGTCACCCGAGTCTGAAGGGTCAATATAGACCGGACCAGACGCTGTTTTGTCAGGAGAATCGAACGATGTTTTTCTGTCTACAGATAACTAAGATTGTGATGGAGCACGTGCGAGGACGCACGCATATCAATATGCCCTTGACGGCACGTGCACCATTGCATGTGCGGCGGCGTCGGTGTAGCTAGACAGAATTCTTGTAAATAACACGTGCTCCGCACACCTGCACCATTGCACCTACGGTGGCGCCCGTTTAGCTTGTATAAAACGGACGGAGCTGCCGCCGTTAGGACATTCTTGGCTCAGACGTGGAACGGTGCGCTTGTCGTATTCCGTTACTAGTTTATTCTCGACTCGTTGGATAATTAATTCGTGTAAACGAATTAATTATTATTCCTAACTACAAAATCAGTCTCTGCACTATACCCACTATACTTCCTACATATACATATTCTTTTTTCTTAATTTTAAAATAGTTAACAATTGTAATTTTCTAGAAAAGTTTATCGAGAACTTTTGTAACAGATTCATTAAATGAATAATAAATTAATCTATACAAATAAATAAAATTGAAGAGTCTGTTTGTAATGTCAAAATTACAGCTTTTTGCTAAATGCATATGAAAGTATATACGGTACTAATAACAAAAATACAATTTTTAAAGTTTTTGTCTATCTGTCTGTTGTTCGGCTAATCTACGAAACGGCTGGACCGATTATGACGGGATTTTCATTGGCAGATAGCTGATGTCACAAGGAGTAACTTGGGCTACTTTTATTTTAGAAAAATAAATGGGGTTCTGCGTAAAAAAATAAAACCCCAAATAGCACACGGGCTAAGTCGTGAGGAACAGCTAGTGCTTAAATAAAATGTCTTTGGACCAAAACGGTCAATTATGGAAATGGCCTATTCTCGAAACGGCAAATTGTCAAAATTGTGAATTTATAAAAGCAATAATTTTTATTCCTATAGACATTTTTCTTCAGAAGAGTAAAGTAAACTATTATGAAAAAATTTTACTATAGCGCTAGCTCTAAAAACGAAAAAAAACCTGCCGTTTCATAATTTTTTTCCCGAGTGAATAACTTTTATGCATAAAATAGCAGTTTTTTTTTGGATTTGTGGGTTGTTTGTAGAATACATAAAAATTAAACAAGCTAATTATTTTAATTTAATTTTATTGTTTTGATGTATTTACGCATACGGAGGGAAATCTAGTAATACAAATTGTGGAAAGAAAAATAATTTAGTCAGCATTTTTCTGTGCACCAAGGCATATCTTGTGTCTTTGGTTACAGCTCTCAACTTATTGCAAATATTGCGCAACACATGGTTTCGGCATTCAACTTTTTGAACGGTATGATTCAATAAGAATGCCTTCCTTAGGATCGCGATGAACAACAGCCGTCAGAATTTTTGTCTATTAGAGGTATGCCATCTTTGCTCAATGTTTCTTCAGCTATCGCTGCATCACGCTCACGCATAGCTGCTGCCGCCGTCACCGAAGTACACCATCTGGTCTCTCCATAAAGTCCGGAGGTAAGGTCACATCATAACTAGCTAATCGAGCCCAAACCCGGCATATCTAGTTCTACTCGTCAAGGAGTTCCAGTAGCAAGTCACTGAAGTACACCATCAGGTCTCTGCATCAATCCCGGATGTAACGTTTTATCATAACTCACATATCGAGCCCAAACTCGGCACATCTAGTTCTAATCGTCGAGGAGTTCCGGTAGCACTCACCGATGTACACCTTCAGGTTACTCCATGAAGTCCGGAGGTAAGGTCTCATCATAACTAATAAAATGAGCCCAAACTCGGCACACCTTATTCTACTCGTCCAGGAGTTTCAGCATCAGTCATCGAAGTATGCTTTCAGGTCACACAGGTAGATATTCGAATTTCTTATCTAAGTATATTTTTGTAGTTATAAGAAATGAGAAAAAAAATCGATCTTTCAAAGTATCAAAATCTTTTACTTGATTACGATTCCCGCACCTAACCGTGCGTACACTTGTGTGTGTGACCCGTGTCAATGTAATAGTTCGATTCTATATCTATCAATTTTGCAAACGCGTCCTTAAGAACAAACAGATACGTAAATGATTTTTGAACGGCGAGCGAAACAAATTGGTACAGGTCCGTCTAACAGCGTTCCTCAACGATCACTGTCGCTCCGCGTCAGGGTGACCATCTTTAAAATACAGATCCTGCCTCACTTTGGTTAAAAACCTGCCAAATCTTGCCAAAGTCTGTAGTGAAGAATGCCTAAATACTGCCAACTTTATTTACCATTGTATTAAACTAAGAAAAGTAAGATTATAAATATAAACGCCACATTTTATTAAATTAAAATTAAACATATATTTCATTGGTTTGAATGCAATGCAATCGCCATGCTCACCAATGCCTTGTTTAACGTACAAGATAGACAGTAAATGTTTGTTTATAAATCTGTTTCGTGTTTTTGTCTTAATTAAATTTATTTGAGAGAATATTCTTTCGCATGTTGAATCCACTCATATTTTTTTGATGTTTACTAGTAGCGGCATGCTTTTTTAAAGCGGAGAGCCGGGGTGCCAATTTGCAGTTACACAGTCTGGATCATCTTTAGCTTGGGAGATCCATGATGAAATTAAAAGATCTTGCTCCCAATTCGCTCTATACGCCTTTTCTTATTTTCTCTTCATCATCGCCACCTATAATTACTATCGTCAACAAAATATTATTAACAAGATGTAATCACCATGAAATCTGATGCGATACTAAACTAAAGTACGTCTCTTTTATGACTGATTGAAATATTAACCAACTCGTGTTAATTCTACACAATTTTTTAAAAAGTTGTTTATTGAATATGATACATACATAAATACATAAACACTCACGCCTGTCACCCAGAGGGGTAGGCAGAGACTACGGACTTCCATTTGGCGCGATCCTGACACACCTCTCTCGCCTCTTTTACATCCATATATCTACGCATACACGCTCGTCGGTTAAGGGTACTCCTAATCTGGCCAATTTTTAATGTATCGCCGATTTGGTCGATAAACCTTCGTCTAGGGCATCCCTTCCCGACCCTGCCGTTCACTTCCGCAACATAAATTTGCTTTGTCACTCTTTCCTCGTTCATTCTTTCTACATGACCAAACCACCGAAGCATTCCTTTCTTAATCCTTGTCACAACGTCATCTTGCAAACCACACTTTTCTCTTATCACACTATTTCTCACCCTGTCATTCAGATATGAATATGATACAAACATAATACGAGAAATCGAGAAATACAGGGAAATCCCCAACATGCTGGCGAAGTATCTAGGGTTGCCATTTTCGTTATTTTAATTTGCCATAATGAAATCTATTTTTAATACCCCAATACTGCCAAATACTGCCAGGTTTTATAAAACGTCAACCGATCATGCCAGAGGCTAAAATAAGAGGCTAATCCTGCCAAAATGGCAGGAACCTGCCACATATGGGCACACTGCTCCGCGTAGAAATGAAAGAGAAGCGAAAAGCCGCCACGATGGCGCGATGCGAAACATCGATTCGTTCGAGTTATTTTTCATTAAATATATTAATACTTACAATTATTTTATTTAAATCTATAAATAAAAACAACAGTTATTAGATTTACTTATAAATAATACAGTTACAATGCTAGACATTCAATTCCAATGGCTATTTTATGACTTTTTTCTATCGAGAAAGTTTACCAAAAACGTGTTTTGAAAACAATGATCCACCCATAAATGTGATCAAGATTAACATATATTTTTTAGCAGCTCTAAAATGTATATATACTTTGTCAAAAAACTGTTTTGTGAAGCATAGTTTGACTATGTACAACGCCTTAAATTAGATTGTTTAGTGCGATTGCCAAGTCAATGTATTTATTTAAAACATAAAAGATTTTTAATATTGATATGATCACTATAAGATGTTGTTAGGTTAGCTAATTACGTAATAACTTAAGACAGAAGGACCCTTAAGTAGGGACTGAATAAATTAACCGACTTGGTATTACATGGATCTCACAACTTTTTACGGTAGAAGAACTGAGTTGCGAGACTTGGTTTTTTTTACAAGTTATGTTTTTGATGGCATCTCATTTCTTTTTGTAGATAGCTATATCTAGGTACCTATGTACACCTATTATTCCATTATATTACATATATATTATTTGTTCACTGCAAATTTAATATGCAGTTATTTATGCAGTTGGTGTACCTCGAAAACTGGATCGAAATTGCAAAATATTTTAATTTTTCCTTGATTTATATACCAAACAATAGTTGTATTCCAAATTTGAAGTTTCTATGTCTGCTAGAAGTGCCTTAGAGTTTTGATGATCGATCAGTCAGTGAGTGACAAAATTAAGAAATTTTGACTAGTTATAATTCTTAAACTACTGGTTCAAATTTAATGAAATTTGAAATATACTGACTTTTTACAATTTCTACTTGGTTACTGAAAAGTCAGGCTTCTAGTTATATCCACAACGAAGTTATAGGGTTTCGAAAATGGCCTGAACTGCTTCGAGAAAAGGATGGTACGGCCGTGCCGCTTTTTTGCTCGACTTGGCGGGGGCACTGCCGTGCCCCAGATAATAACAATGTAATTAATTGCCTTCAACTTTTTTTTATAGGATAAGGGTGACAAACGAGCACACAGTCCACCTGATGGTAAGTGGTTGCTGCGGCCCATAGACATCTACATCTATCCTCTGTCACAAATCAAAATGTAGATGCGTTGTCACCTGTGAGGACTAAGATGGAATGCCTCATTTCCACTAAAAAGGGCCTCCGGCCACCTGCACTCACCAAGCGAAACGCAGAGGTAAACCACTACTTCACGCTGGTTTTCTGTGAGGTCGTGGTACTACCCCGGTTCGAGCCGGCCCATCCGTGCGACAGCAAAAGCTGCCGCGTGGCTCTACCACTTGTAGTTCAACTACAAATTAACATAATGTTATAAAATTGCAAAGAACAGAAAAAGGAAGGCAATGTACATATTTTAATAACATTTTTATGTTATAACGTAGGTATATAATTATATCTGAATAATTTAATTGACATAACGGATTACAATCATTTTGTTTTCAAATTAATTATATTAATCCTCCTATTTTATTATACAGTAATATAAATTTAGCCCTATTTTAAAATTTTTTTTGGATTTATGTAAATTCAATTTAGCCAGAAAGTTTGAAGCTGAGCAACACTAAAGTTACCTTACGTCCCGCTTTGAACGGGCCTCTCTCTTTTCTCGGTCACCTGCCTATTGACCCAAGCAAAGCTCCAGGACGCAAAATTCTAGTTTTCCGAAAATGCGCAAAAATTTAAAACTATGAAGTTCATCATACACGAACGGTGCGAGAGCGAGACCGCGTCTTCGACGATCAGGGATTCCCCGCCCGCATGCGCTAGCGGTAACCTAACGCGGGAAGGAGATGGGGAATTTGTTTTGTTCATTAGGCTAACCACGCGCATATATTACAGAATTCTCGCTATTGTTTTATTTTCGTGTAAACTGTTACTTAACTTATTTGAAGTTTTCTGTTGTTATGAAATTTTACCTATAGTTATGCCGAAACGCAAGTCTTCATTTAATTTCAACCTGCAAGCAAAATACAATATAAAGCAAATTAGTCCTCCTTTGGATATCAGATGCAAAAAGTGTCGCACAGAGTTTAGTGTTTCCCATAGTGGTGCTGGTGATATTGAACAGCATTTGTAATCTGAAAAACATAACAAAGCATCATTCTTCAAAGTTGAGTTATTTCAAAAATACAAACGCGCCAACTTTAAAGGATTTGGATATTGCCGTGGCAGAAGTCGTCTAGGCTTATCACTTTATAAACGAAAAACACAGTTTTTGCTGCAGTGATTGTGCGTGGAAATTAATCATCCAATCATCAGAAAATATCATACGCGCGTACGAAAAGAGAAGCTCAACGAATCAAAAGAGGATCTCTATAAGTCCAACAAGTCCAAGTTTAAACAACGCTTGAAAGCACCGTAACAAGAAAATATATCCTTTTGTAATGCTACTTTTCAACCTTACAAAGCTGTGCAAGTAAAAAATTTATGAAGGTGAAACTTCTGATATCATTGTCAATTATTTACACCAAATAATGACATAATAATTTGACAAAAATAGTCGTGCCATTTTGTAGCGATAATGATAATATCGATTTTGGGAGTGTGTCGTGGCACTAATAATGTGTTAGCAAAATTACAATCATCTCTGAAAAAACTGTTGATAGTTATTAGATGTGGAGCCCATATATTTCATCGCACCAATAATTTTCAACATATTTGTTTTTTGTATTTTAATCGAATATATTTTATGTTTACCTGGTACAAATGCTTCAGCTGGCATAAACCCATGTCGCGTTTTGAGTTAAAAAGTAAATGGTCAGTTTAGGCAACACTGAGACTAACATAACATTCTATCAAATTTCACTGCTGGACATTCCTTCCCTGATGCCATGTAGGGGGGATATTTGCCATAGTTGCTACATGTGGCACGCGGATATCAACCGCAGTGTTTTATTATTTTGAGATTGAAGAGAATGCTGCTCCCCATTTAGTTTCCCTCCGTCGCCTCTTTCGATACCCCCGGGAATAATATGCGTTAGTGGATAGCTTGCTTCTGACCCACTACTTTTGATTTTTGCAATTACCTATGCACTTAAGTATGTAGTTCCTTTTTTCGACTAAATATTTCAACTGCTAGAACTTTTGTAATATGCTGTTGAATCGGTGGAGCGAAGATATGAAGTGAGGTGTCTTGAGAGGCCTATATGTTCAGCAGTAAATTGCTGTAGGCCGATGATCAAGAACTAAATTCAAGCGATTTTATAATAGGATAGTAAAGGGTTGTTTAAGTTTTTATTAAGCAAAAAAGAAAAACTCGATTGGACTACGTACGTATGTAAGATTTTTATGTTGTCCATGTTTATTTGTGGAAAAGTGTTAGTGCGCTTTTTATAAAATATTGCAAAAGTAAATTAAACGCTATTGTTTAAGCCTATTAATATAATGTTACCAAGTTCTGAAACGAAATTTTGCGATGGAAAAATAGTTTTATATTGCTTATACACTTGAGTAGTTCCCTTTTCCAATAAATTTTCCAACAGCTAGACAATCTTGTATTGTACCTTTGTAATATGATGTTCAGTTCAGCAGACGCGTTGTAGCCGCGTTAACGTATAGGTATCTTATGTATCGGTGAAGCGAAGACATGAAGTGACCTGTCTTGAGTGGCCTAGATATGTCTAGCAGTAAATTACCGTAGGCCGATGATCAAGGTCTAAATTCAAGCGATTTAATTAGAGGACAGTAAAGGGTTGTTTTTAGTTTTTATTAAGAAAATAAAACTCGAATGGACTACGTATGTATGTAAGGTTTTTATATTCATGTTTGTTTGAGGAAAAATGTTAGTGTGCTTTTTATAAAATTTAATATATTTTTTTTTTAATTTAAGATGAGTTCATAAACTTTAAACATTCCCGTTTCAATTTATATAAAATTTTATCTCAATACTTAGGGAATTGAGACTGTCGTGACATAAGTCTTGTTCTCGTTCCAAATGTATATTAAAAAATTAAGGACTGATTTTTATTACTAAGACAAACATACTACGGCGTTTATTCGGCAGATAACAATTAATTTAATTTTTTAATCGTCATTTAGGCTTTATTTTACGAATAACAAGTTATTCACGTCAGTTATTTGATAGGTAGTTTCGTTCAATGTAATATGATAATAAATTAAACGGGAGATTGAACTTCTTCGTGATATTTCTAGATTTCGCTAACTAAAAATTATTTTATTAGGTATAGAATTTAGATTTCATTAGATTTGATGACCTGGCAATTGGTGATAATCGAATTTATTTATCCACGTGAAAGAAAATTAAGAATTGTCAGAAACTGACTTGATTACTTTGATTGACTGAGCCGGGCAGGTGTCCTCAACTCCAGGTCTAAGCATTTATTTCGCGTGTGGTAGAAACCATCATCTGCTTGCTCTTGCTCAAAGTGGCAAAACAAAGTCTCATTCATCATTCATCATTCATCATCATTACAGCCCTTCACAAGTCCACTGCTGAACATAGGCCTCCCCCAAAGAATGCCACAAAGCACGGTCCTGAGCCACCTGCATCCATCGACTTCCTGCATGTCTTACCAGGTCGTCACTCCATCTCGTGGGGGGACGCCCTACACTTCGCCTACCGGTACGAGGCCGCCACTCGAGAACCTTTCTTCCCCATCGGTTGTCGGTTCTTCGAGCTATATGGCCGGCCCACTGCCACTTCAGCTTACTAATCCGTTGGGCTATGTCGGTTACTCTGGTTCTACTGCAGATATCCTCATTCCTAACTTTATCACGCAGAGAAACTCCGAGCGTAGCCCTCTCCATAGCTCGCTGAGCGACCTTGAGCTTTCTCATACGGCCAGCAGTGAAGGACCACGTCTCAGTTCCGTAAGACATCACTGGCAACACGCACTGTTTGTACAATTTCGTTTTAAGGTTTTGAGGTATGTCTGACGAGAAGATGTGTCGTAGCTTCCCGAACGCTGCCCAGCCGAGTTGAATCCGTCGATTGACCTCTCGGTCGAAGTTGGACTTACCTAGTCGGACTATTTGTCCCAGGTAAACATACTCGTCAACAACTTCAAGCTTAGTGTTCCCAACAACTACCGGCATAGGTGTGACATGGACATTAAACATGATCTTTGTTTTGTCCACGTTCATCTTAAGACCTATCCGTTGGGAAACACTATTGAGGTCATTGAGCATAGTGCTTAGGTCCTCCAGCGATTCTGCCATAAGGACTATATCGTCGGCAAATCGAAGGTGAGTGATGTACTCGCCATTGATGTTGATACCGTATCCTTTCCAGTCCAGAAGCTTGAAAACGTCTTCCAATGCAGCGGTGAAGAGTTTCAGGGATATGACGTCACCCTGTCTTACACCTCTCTGCAATTGGATAGGTTTCGTACTCTGGTTATTATAGTATTCATCATTTATCAATTTACTATATGAAATTTAAAAGAATTTCATCGTTCAGTCTGAATTTTAATAGATTCTATGCAATATTTACTTCCCCAGATAAGAAATAATATCGAGTACAAAACACAAAGATATGTTTTCAATTCTTAGAAGTCTAACCAGTATCGGTAATTTCAGAAGTATTAAAATTCGCCAAACGCTTCTTTTCTTTAATTCCATTGTGATTATGTATTAAATTACAAACTTAATAACAGAAGTTTACAACACAAACAACAACTAAACAAACATAATCTCAAACATATTATGATTTGTGAATAGACATTTGATGATTGATAGTAATGTTTTTGCATCAGAAAATGCAGAATATTTCTCTTCGATCGAATATTCCAATGATGATGAAAGAGTGAGTATAATTATTAGCATATAAACACTTTCACACATTGTAATATTTTCATTTAATTGGATGTTTATACGTTGCTCATTCCTTTTTAAATTCATTTGAAATGTAAAGATCGTTTCAATTTAAACTGCACATAAATATGCAAATCTACAGGTTCTTGTAGTAAGTAGACATTTGCCACATTTTTTTTTCACATTTACCATAATAAGTATCATAACAATAATTTGATTATTTTTGTCTTTTTTTCAAATATAAATTAAATGGAATTAATTTTCATGTTTCTATTGGAAATATTTTAATTAAGAATCATTTAGATGTGTAAAATTATGTCAAATGTAGACATCATTTTATGATATCCACTGCAAGGGCAATTAAACGAATTACATTTAAATGTCATAACATATTTGCGGGAGTATAAAAAATATATGATAGAATTTTATTGTCGTAGAACTAAATATAATAAACAAAAGGAAATCATACCTTATTCTGTTCACCGTTATATTTATCATTTATTTGATACATATATCAGTTATATTTATCTGTGAGACAGTACAATGACAGCGTTTCAAATATTTGATACAAAGTACGAAATAAAACTGCAAGTGGCTGTGGGTAGAGGTTAAACTTGTTTTATTCACCGTAGAGCGCTTCAGGTAACGTTTTGCGCTGAAAAGCTTTGTATCGGTTAAATCGCTTGTAATGTGTAGGAAACCGTACTTTTATCTTCTTTACGAACATTTTGGAAACATATTTTTTTTAAATGATAAACGAATTCATGTGTAAAAGTTAAACGATTCTAAGTGTTAGTTTTAGGAAATGATAATAATGCGCATTTTAAAAACAAAGAAAGACTTATTTTTTTTAGATAAGATAGACAAACCATAGAACCATCATATTTAATCTCCAGTCATAAAATACCCATATATTATGTGACAAATTTTCTGTGTGTTAAAATTAAAGTTTGAATGTTTATTATACGTAGTGTTCATAAGAAATTAAAACAAATGGTATTCATCAATGAAATCAAATTGAATGGTTTATATTATTACATCAATCATCACAATGTTACGTGGGACACTATAATGTATATCACGATACTATCTATCACTGTATATCACACTACTGTCCTGCAGAATCCAGGACAGTTGTGTCACACGCCAAAGTACGGTTTTTAAAGGGTAAACCTTACTTATTGAGTAAGTTGTGTAACTTAGTTTGGAATTATTCATAATACGTTATTTTTACATAACTACACCTATAACCTTGAGTTTAAGATATCTACCCAATACTCATCCGGCTTGTTAAGTAGACTAATTGAAACTTATTCAGTTAAAAGTAGGTACACAATAGTAAACTATATCTTCCGCACTAGCGAGGCGACACATTACTTTATTGTGTAACCCCAAATAAGCATCTTTAAGAACTACACGTGTTTTTTCTTTATTATTCCATGTATTAATTCATCACAGACTATAAAAGTCCACTGCAGAACTTATGCCTCACCTCAGACTGTCTGATAAGAGGGATATTTACCATAGTTCCAACGTTTGGCTGGTGGATTGGCAACCGTAGTTTTTTATTTTCTAGTTTATATCCATCCATCCATTACAACTTTTCACAAATACTCTGCTTAACTACATGTTACAAAACACGGTCTTGAGTCACCTGCATCTATCGACTTCCTGTACCTCTTACCAGATCGTCTTCCTCTAGTGGATGGTTATATTCGTCGTTCGGTGGTATAAGACCACTCGAGAACCTTTCTTTCCTCTTAAGTTCATAACGGAATTTGTGATTCTGATTGACACATGCACTTCTTTCACTTATTACACATGTTAAGTTAAAGTTACAGCCTATATACGTCCCACTGCTTGACCCACCTTCTCTCTTTTCTGAAAGGGTTTTAGATCAAAGAAATGTCCGCCGCACTGCCCCAATGCGTGTTGGCGAGCTTCACATGTCTTCGAAATATTTTTTTCTTATTTTTCAGACATGCAGGTTTCCTTACAAAGTTTTCCTTCACCGCCGAGCACGTGGTAAATCAGCAATTAAAATTGAAATTAACAATTTGATTAGTGTCTGCGGGGATGGAACCCTGGGGGGTTGCTCGCGTACTGTAAAATTTTACAGCGAACGCTTAACCCCTGAGCAACCACGTCTCTTTCTTTCGGCTATTACACATGTACTTTGTCATTTGTTTTCAATATTGTGGCTAACGAATCTTCTATTTACCATAATGTAATACCATCAAGTAGACTAGTTTGCTCGTTTATCACCCTAATTATATAAAAATAAATTTAAAAAAATATTTACGCTAGACGTTAAATTCTCAGACTGACGACGGGTCGTAGCGTCCCTCAGCGAGAAAGGCTCATGTCCAGCAGTGGTTATTTTACGGTGAACAAAAACAAAAAGTATCTTCTATAGATATCGATTAATTTTATAAAGAAGATTTACTCTCCTCCAGCAGTTTTCTATATTAGTTCTATTTTTATAAGCATTGCTTTTCTGGAATTTTGATATAGTTTCTTTAAAAGCAAGTTCTACACAAGCATTAAAATATTTTAAAATAATTATTATATTATAATAATATGAAGAGCACTTTTTAATTCCACTAAACACCATTTTTCATTTTCTTTCTCTTATATTTTTAGTTTGTACTAACAATACACAGTGTTTTATTTTATTGTGTCCGTGGGGTCGACGCTTACGGTGTATTCGGTGAGTCGTTGAAAATTCATATTTACATATCCGCTACGTGGTTGCTCTTTTCGTTTAGCTTCAAAATAGTTTTGTATTTTGTATTATGACTAACTTTACGTTTATATCATATTTACACAAAAATTTAAGTAAACATTATTGAGCCTAATATTTACCAGAATTAATTTTAATCTGAATGGTAAAATTAAATTTATGACAACACATTATTTGGCGTCAATACTCATAGTACAGGTTTCTCTTCTCTATCAGTCCCTTTGAATCCACTACTGGACGCCAACAATGCACTAATAAGCATGCATGAGAATAGACTGCGATCCATAAATATTCATCATTATCATCATTACAGCCCTTCACAAGTCCACTGCTGAACATAGGCCTGCCCGAAGGAATGCCACCAAGTACGGTCCTGAGCCACCTGCATCCATCAACTTCCTGCATATCTTACCAGGTCGTCACTCCAACTAGTAGGGGGACGCCCTACACTTCATCCGCTGGTACGAGGCCGTCACTCGAGAACCTTTTTCCCCATCGGTTGTCGGTTCTTCGAGCTATTTTGCCGGTCCATTGCCACTTCAGCTTACTAATCCGTTGGGCTATATCGGTCACTCTGGTTCTACTGCAGATATCCTCATTTTTAAGTTTATCACGCAGAGAAACTCCGAGCATAGCCTTCTCCATAGCTCGCTGAGCGACCTTAAGCTTCCTCATACGGCCAGCAGTGAAGGACCACGTCTCAATTCCATAGGTCATCACTGGCAACACGCACTGGTTGTACAGTCTCGTTTTTAACGAGAAGATGTTTCGTAAATTCCCGAACGCTGTCCAACCAATTTGAATCCGTCGATTGACCTCTCGGTTGAAGTTGGACTTACCTAGTCGGACTATTTGTTCCAGGTAAACATACTCGTCAACATCTTCGAGCATAGTGCTCCCAACAACTACCGGCATAGGTGTGACGTGGACAATAAACATGGTCTTTGTTTGGTCCATGTTCATCTTGAGATAAATCCGTTGGGAGACACTATTGAGGTCATTGAGCATATTGCTTAGGACCTCCAGCGATTCTACCATAAGGACTATATCGTGGGAAAATTGAAGGTGAGTGATGTACTCGCCACTTTCCAGTCCAGAAGCTTGAAAACATTTTCCAATGCAGCGGTGAAGAGTTTCGGGGATATAACGTCACCCTGTCTTATACCTCTCTGCAGTTGGATAGGTTTAGGTTTAGGTCGTACTCTGGTTCTATACTCGGATAACCATCGTAGCCCTACTATACAAGCACTTCAGCACTTCGATATACCGACAGTCAACTTGGCACCGCTGAAGGGACTGCAGCACCGCCCAAATTTCGAACGTAAATATCCTCCCGAATCTTTGTTTTGTCAGAGTATTGCCTTTGTTCTGACCGAAATTTTTAAAACTATTCATCACAGTAATAATTAAACTTTCTAGAGATAGGCTTGTTCATGGGTTGCAGCTCGTGTATTGTGTTACTTGGATGACGGAATAGAGCAATGTCCTGTTTATCGCCAACGTCTACAATATTGTAAATCAAGTGAATATACGCTCCATCGAATATCAATAAACATGGACCTGGAGTCTTGAATTTCTTTATTTTTCTCATCTCATCATTTTTTTCAATCTCTTTCCTTTGAAGAGGATCATGAGTATTACCCATATCATTTTCATAGGAATCAATGGTTCAATTTTCAGCATGTTCCAAAGCTAGTGTGTGGACTTTTTGTGCCAAAACTAGTGGACTTTTGTGAAGCATTAATTGACAGCAGTTTATCTTGCACGGTCAACTTCTCCATTATTTGCTTTATTTTAAATACTTATCCACCACAAATTTGTTAGGCCTCTGTGCCCTAGCAGGACTTAATATTTAGCTTTTTCTCAAAGATCTACATGAAGGTCTTTTAATTCTATTTACCAGTCACGCCCAACCTTACCTTTTTCTTCAGTTGAATTAGGTATGCGAATTTTGTTGAGTTGGTAATTTTGATACACAGATATTCTCAATAACTTTGGTGTTATAGGATTACCAATGCTTGCTAATCGTTTAATACGCGTCATTTTCCTGTTCTGAAGTGAGATTGGTTTCCATAAAAGATGATATTTTAGAATTTGTTTTGTCTTTCTTTATGTAGACTATAAGGGTTCTCCTTGGCATTTTGAACTCTTTGGCGGTGATGTTTACCTTCTGTCCATTAGCAACTGCATTTAAAGCTGCTTGCAGATCCTGCTAACGACAGTTCACTCTTTATCCTTTCTTAGTATAAAGACCCCTAATCTGAACAAACAAAATTAACATTATGCCATATTAATTATATAATCCTAACAAAACACTCTAAAGTGTTCTTACTATTTTGTTCATTCTGTAAATATGGCCATTTCGATGGCCATATTAGCAGTGCACTACTTGTTCACTTTGTTTAGGAATAACAGAAAAGCTATATTTAGAAGACCCTAAACTATTTAAAAATTTGATAAATTATCTATATACTTACCTATAATACGTTATGATGACACTTAAAACAATAAAGACGACAGAACACAGTTTTCTTAATAACTTATAAGCATAACTTCAAATTGACCGCGCGCAATCGAACAACTGGCTGTAGGTTTTGATTTATATAAAAGTGACCATATTATATTACTCTCACGTACGCTTATAAATGTTACACGATTTTAAAGTATGAGCAGCTTTAGTCTTATCTAAGCTATTGATGTTTTTATTTACTTACATAATATATTATATTTTCATAAATATTTTGCTATACTAAAATTATATGTTTTTTCTTAACATTTTTTCTGGGGGACTCTTTACAATTTAAGTTATAAATTACACGTACGGCCTTTCTTTGAAAAAAAAAATATGGTTTCAATATCAGTCGCGTTACCCCACATCGAAATTCCATAAATGAATTACTTACTTTCATATCGTTATTAAAAACTAAAATTACTAATCTAGCTGTTACAAAACATTTGATATACACGCTCTAAACACTAGGAACAAACACAAGCTAGTGATAAGTGATACCAGTCTCTCGACTCCACAGAGTCAGTTATTCATTCTTGGAGCAATGTATACGCTATTACAATAAAGTCCCAGAAAATATACAAGGTCTTCCTATTACCAAGTTTCATAATATTTAATTTTTACCAAAATTTTTACAAAGTTTAACAATATTTAATTAAACAAAAACTGTATAAAAAGGGTTATTATAATATAAAAGAATACATGTAGATAATAACCCCTGGGAATGAGTGGTCGCTTTCTAGCTGTTTCTAAAATAAATGTTGTAAATAGTTTGTCATTTATATTGTTACATTTATTTTAAAAAAATCCCGCTGGATTTCTTGTTGATTCTTCCCAGGACAGAGGATTTATTCGAACCAGTGGTAAAGTAAAAAAATGTATCAATAAAAATTGCTTGTAATCAATATTGAATAAAAAAAATATTCTATTCTATTATTCTATTTCATTGGACAGACTTTTAATCGTTCATACCTATCTTTTTGCTTTTTGCTTAGATATATGGGGGCCCCATTGAAGCTTCTCGTCTATAGCAGTTCCAAGAAAAACGGTAGAACATAATCCACAAGACTCAACTGCTCCCTATTTAAAAGCACATTGGTATTCGAATGTTTATCGTTGTAAATTTTTTTTATTGCCGTTTAAAAGAAAATTGTTGTATTTAAACCAATGTACTAATTTCAAGTTAGGGGTGATAACACTAAATGGTTTTTGATTCTTAATCGAAGATAAATTTAGTTGTCTATGAGTCTCAGCATCCTATTTTCATCATGTGGACTGTGTACTCGTTTATCACTCTCATTCTGATTCAAATAAAATAGTAAGCCGTGGTAGCTCAAAGACTAAGCGCTGGCTGTTAATTTTAAAATTAAAATACGCAAGCATCCGGGGTTTGATCCCGGTCAGGACCAAAGAAATTATTAATTGCAATTTTAGGTGCTGATTTACTACGTGCTCGGCGATGAAAGATAACATCGTGGGGTAAACTGCATATCTGAGGAATAAACAGTTCAAGGGCTTATTATGTCCGTTAACATTTCTCACGGTTCAACGGTTCTCACGGCGGTCTGATGTAACTCCATAACCCTCTCAAAATGAAAGGAGGCTTGTGCTTAGCAGTGCAACGTATATAGGCTGTAACTTTACTCTTAAAGTAACGGTGGTAACAGTACTTAAATTATATATTTATATGGAAAACAATATTCCTCAAGTTATACTTTCTTAGCAGCGTAAAAATTTTGACAGTGCGACGGAGGTTACGCACGCAAAGTCAAAAAGCGTAGCGGAAGTACGGCAGTATTTGATTACAACATGATATTTAAGTAGTATTATATATAGCCACGAATTTCTTTAATGACTACTGTTTTTATGATTTAATGATTAATGATTTGGCGACGACCTGGTAAGATAATATAACAGAGTCGACAGATCAGGACCGTTCTTTGAAGCATTCCTTGGGAGAGGCCTATGTTTGAAGTGGACTTGAGATGAGCTGTTATGATGATGATAATTACTAATACATCTTAACTGTGTTCTGTGACTATACGCACAATATATTTCGGATAAACTGGAAAAAGAAGTTAAACAAGATTCCAGCACCAAATATTTTAATGAGATCTTAAGCCGTTAACACTACGAAGGTTATGCCCACGAAAGTAGGAACTTATTTTATAATTCTAGTATCGACCTTTTTGAAGTACCTTAAGCACGTAATAAAAAAAATTCTATACATTTTAGTCACTTCAAAAATGGAGCCGGTGTACAATAATTGATACTTTTCACATTTTGAAAATCAGTAACTGCTTGTGATTGGTTGCGATACTCCTTATCACTACGTAGGTGTAAACTTCTTAAAATAATTTGATATTTCGCTTTGGATTCTCAAAAGGACAGCGATATAAAATAATATAATTTTTATACCATTACCATTATATTAAACATCAGAATAACAAAATAATAACTACTAGTTAATAGTACATAGCCCAAAAGAAACAAAAGTGACAACGTGTCAGCCATATGAAATTAACAAATAAAGAGCATTTCAAACAAAGCAATATTTCCAAATTGCCAAGTTCATACGACATTCCTTTGTGTTCTTCTTTTGTCAGAGTAATATACGATAGATATGTGAGCTTGTCGTACACCTATAGTAAGAAATTGTATCTTGTCGTACAACTTTGCTTAATCATTTATTAACAGATACAAGAAGATTTCACCAAAACAACAACCTTAATAAATCATTGGAAATAACTGTCAATAACATCGCAAAGGAAACTATATTATGCTCGAGAAAAATATCTTTCATATTATTTGATACTGACTCTGTTTGCTGTTGAGGTACGTAAACAATATATTGCGTGTTGTTGATTCTTATGGTTTTATTGGTATTACTCTTTGCGAAGTTTTAGTATTAACTTATTTATCTATACTAGGAAGCAGACTTAGATCTGTAGCAAATACTGTAAATAATATTAGAATTATCAGAGATATGTTAGTTTTTTTTATCCACATCCGTAGTCGTAAAGCATTCTGCTATGAAAAATTAAAATGAAACTAAAGAATTCCTGAAAATTTTCAAAAAATGAATTTACTATCTTGCGTCTTTCATTTAATTTACGATAACTTAATGCATGTACTAAAACTAGTTTTAAAAAACGGAAATCATCACACATCTCGTAAACACTAAAAATTAATCGAATTGGCACACTCACTAGTCGAAATGAGCGAATAAAAGACAACTACGGGATGTTCCAGAAAGATCTCAGGGCTAACTGCAGACGATGGTATTGACCAGAGATTCCTAAAGTTGGTCACTCAGAACCTAAGGCTTAAGTGGAAAAGTCACCAGGGTTCCCCTAAATTATTTATTTTTGCTTGTTAAGTAATTCCACACTTTGGCATAAATATTATTTTTAATAGGCGCAAAATTTGTGAGTAGAAGAACCTATTACTGTTATATAGATACGTAGGTAGAATTATACGAGGCGAGAATTATATTAAAATACTAGCTGTTACCCGCGCTTAATTTATTACGATTGAATTTCATGGGTTTTAATTCTTTGCGTGGAACCCTAATTCTTTTCTAAAATAAAAGACAGAAAGACAAGAATTTTAAAAAACGTGTTTTTGTTATATGTACCGTATATATTTTCATATGCATATAGTAAGCAGCTGTTATTTCGAGATTACAAACAGTCACTTGAATTTTATTTATTTTTATAGATTTCAATCGCACTGTCTATGACATGTAATCATTCGATGTGAGGTTCCATAACATAATAAGAATTTGATATGTGTTCCTTTACCATTAAAGTTTGGGAACTTCTGGTATAGACACCCCAACAGCGGGAAAGGCCGATGGAGGAGGATAGAATTAAACGGCCTGGTTAGAAGAAAAAGGCGGTAAATTTACCACTAATTACAATACTCATTGCCAAGTAATGAATTGACAATTTTATATTGATTTTTTATTGAATAGAGTACTGTCTGGACCCGCACCTTTTTGAGTATCTAAAGTTTTAATTAATTTTAGAACATCTGTTTCAGAAATCTTCAACTTACTCAATTGCGTAACACTGCTTTTTTGTTTAAAGTTTTCCGTCATCATATTAGTTGTTTCGGTGTAAATGGATGAGAAATGGTTTGCAAAAAGATTGGCTATTTCCGTTCCAGACTTTGCAACTTTGTTATTCAATTTCATGGACGAGGGTAGAGATAACTCACCTTTCTTTTTATGTTTAAAGTATTTCCAAAAGTGTTTTGGGTTTTTTGAAATATCAAACTCTGGATTGTGTTTAAAATCGTTAAAGCGTGAAACATATAGGTTGTGACATCGACTGCGAAGTATTTGAAATTCTATATTATCTCTAGGGTTATTGTATTTGTGATATTTATTGCGAACTTTTTCTTGCTCTGATAATAATTTAACCAAGCTACGTTTGAACCAGTTAGGATGTTTTGCTGAAATAGTCTTACGTTTAGGTACTGATAAATCGATAACTTCAAAGAGACGATTATAAAATACTTCAACCTCTTCATCTTTGCATACAGAAAATTAATGCAACCAATCAATATTTTTAATTTTCTCAACAATAGTTTAATCAGCCTTAAATTATCTGTAGTCGATACGAATTTTAGAACGAAGGAAAAAAATATGATCGTATTCTATCATCATCATTACAGCCCTTCACAAGTCCACTGCTGAACATAGGCCTCCCCCAAAGAATGCCACAAAGCACGGTCCTGAGCCACCTGCATCCATCGACTTCCTGCATGTCGTACCAGGTCGTCACTCCATCTCGTGGGGGGACGCCCTACACTTCGCCTACCGGTACGAGGCTGCCACTCGAGAACCTTTCTTCCCCATCGGTTGTCGGTTCTTCGAGCTATATGGCCGGCCCACTGCCACTTCAGCTTACTAATCCGTTGGGCTATGTCGGTTACTCTGGTTCTACTGCGGATATCCTCATTCCTAAGTTTATCACGCAGAGAAACTCCGAGCATAGCCCTCTCCATAGCTCGCTGAGCGACCTTGAGCTTCCTCATACGGCCAGCAGTGAAGGACCACGTCTCAGTTCCATAAGTCATCACTGGCAACACGCGCTGGTTGTACAATTTCGTTTTCAGGTTTTGAGGTATGTCTGACGAGAAGATGTGTCGTAGCTTCCCGAACGCTGCCCAGCCGAGTTGAATCCGTCGATTGACCTCTCGGTCGAAGTTGGACTTACCTAGTCGGACTATTTGTCCCAGGTAAACATAATCGTCAACAACTTCGAGCTTAGTGCTCCCAACAACTACCGGCATAGGTGTGACATGGACATTGAACATGATCTTTGTTTTGTCCATGTTCATCTTAAGACCTATCCGTTGGGAAACACTATCGAGGTCATTGAGCATAGTGCTTAGGTCCTCCAGCGATTCTGCCATAAGGACTATATCGTCGGCAAATCAAAGGTGAGTGATGTACTCGCCATTGATGTTGATACCGTATCCTTTCCAGTCCAGAAGCTTGAAAACGTCTTCCAATGCAGCGGTGAAGAGTTTCGGGGATATGACGTCACCCTGTCTTACACCTCTCTGCAATTGGATAGGTTTCGTACTCTGGTTCTGTACTCGGATAGCCATCGTAGCCCTACTGTACAAGCACTTCAACACTTCGATATACCGACAGTCAACTTGGCACCGCTGAAGGGACTGCAGCACCGCCCAAATTTCGACAGAATCAAAGGCTTTCTCATAGTCCACATACGCCAGACATAGTGGCAAATTGTACTCTTCAGACTTCTGTACAATTTGCCGAAGGGTATGTATGTGGTCTATGGTGCTAAAGCCCTTTCGGAAACCGGCTTGTTCGGGAGGCTGGAAGTCGTCAAGTCTGCGCGCGAGACGATTTGTTATGACTCTCGAAAACAGCACGTAGACGCGGCTCAGAAGGGAAATCGGTCTGTAGTTCTTCAAGAGAGCGTTGTCACATTTCTTGAAGAACAAGACCACCGCACTTCTGCTCCACGCCTCCGGTGTAGTGCCACCATGGAGGACGGAATTAAAGAGCCTCTGAAGGACTTCAAGTACCGATCTTCCACCCGCTTTCAGAAGCTCCGCTGTAATTCCATCCTCGCCTGGGGCCTTACCGTTTTTAAGGTGCTGGAGAGCCATTCTAATCTCGCTCAGACTGACGTCCGGGATATCTTCGGAATAGTGTCGGATGAGACTCGCTCTTGGATCGTTACTCACACTTGCGTGTGGCTCCAACGATGACGTGTACAGCTGCCCATAGAACCTCTCAATCTCACTCAAAATCTCAGGTGTCCCGGAAACGATGCTGCCACATTCTGTCTTCAGCTTTGACAGGTGGCTCTTTCTGGCAGACAGATCTCTGGCAAAGACTTTGGAGCCTTGGTTCCGCTCGATCGCTTCTTCAATACGAGCTGTATTGAAGTTGCGTAAGTCCCGCCGCATGCATTTGGAGATCTGTCTGTTCAGATGCCTGTATGCTGTCAAGTCTGTTGAAGAATGTAGCTTCATCTCCCGTCTAACAGCCATGAGATTAAGAGTGTGATCGGAGAGTTTTTGTGTTCTTCTGCGGCGGCTCTTGCAGAACTTAGCTCCGACCGCATGGACAGTTTCCACGAGCTTGTCATTCATATCGTCCACTTCATTGCAGTCTTCTAGGCACTGAAAACGGTTTTGTAACTCGAGCTGAAAGGTTTCGGGACTTTGGAACAGAGCACGAGGGGGACGGAGCGTTGACTTCATTAGACGAGACCTCTCCAACTTAACGTTTAGGTTCAGTGTGCCTCTAACCATTCGGTGATCGCTACCAGTTTTCACCCTCGCGATCACGGAGACATCACTGAACAGTTGTCGTCTGGTCGTCATAATGAAGTCAATCTCATTTTTTGTCGAACCGTCGGGGCTGGACCAGGTCCACCTCCTGTGGGGCCGCTTCTGGAAGAAAGAGTTCATCATAAAGAGTCCCTCTTTCTCCATGAAGTCGGCCAGCTGCTGGCCCCTTGGGTTCCGTTGCCCTATTCCAAATTTCCCTACTTTCAGCTCACCGTTCTCTCTTGTGCCTAGTTTTGCATTGAAGTCTCCCATTAACACCGTATATTGGGTTTTGGAGGAATGCATGACTCTAGAGATATCCTCATACATTTCCTCCACCTCCCCATCGGGGTGTGCCGAGGTTGGTGCGTAAACCTGTATGACCTTCAGCGAATACCGTTTGGTGATTCTGAGTATAAGGTACGCAACCCTCGTCGACACACTCCCGATCTTTACAACGTTGTTAACGAGAGACTTGTGGACGATAAATCCGACACCTCCTTGGGACAGATGGTCGCCCTCCCGGTGATAGAGCAAGTTGCCGGATTCGAGGATTACCGTGTCCTCCCCCTCTCTTCGGACTTCGGATAATCCTATAATATGCCAGCGCAACTTGTCTATCTCTTCTTCCAGCTCCACGATCTTCTCGTCAGTCCTCAGGGTGCGTGCGTTGTACGTTGCCAGGTCGAGTCGTCTAAGGTGGCAACCGAACCTCCACCGGAGATTCTTAGCACCCCCTGCCCCGCCGTTACCATGGTCGCCACCGTAGCCAGGAATAGCGGGGCCGCCGGGGACTGGGGGCCGTCTCTTTGTTACATTCATAGGGGGGTATTTGCCATAGTTGCCACGCTTGACGAGCGGGTTGGCAACCGCAGTTTTTTTATTATAATTTTGGCTATTATCAGGAAGATGCTGTTGCCCATCTCCTGCCTGTTTCCCTTTGTCGCCTTTTACGACACCCACGGGAGGATATGGGGTAGTGGTATTCTTGACCGCCACTACACGGTTTTCGTATTTACATTTATTTTTCGTATTATTCGGTTACATCGTATTCTATACTTATTAAAAAACTAGGATGTTATGAATCCAGTTTACTAAGTATTTCAGGAGGCTTTTGAACTATAATGATTGTTAAATTACTTAGCACCAAGTCCATAAGTTTACCATCACAGTTAATTATACAGTTATATTGATATAAATTATTAATAGACATCAAGTCAACTAATGAGTATCCTAGAGCATTACAATAATTACATGGGGTCATATATGAATATTTATCACTAGCAGACCACTCAATAAAACCCATATTAAAGTCACCTATAACAACTAAATCATCAACGTGGTTGGTAACATTATCTACGCTATCTAAAAACTTGTTTAGATTTTCTAATTTAACTGGTGGAGGCAAATAGACTACACAAATTCCAATAGTTTTTGTGACATGGTTGTTATTGAATTTTAACACTATCCACATATACTCTCCATCGTTTTCCGAATTTAGAATATGATAAGACGAGATCTCACGTGAGATGACAATGAGAACACCTCCACCATCCTTTTTGGACGCATCAAGACACACACGATCTTTTCTATAGACAACATAACGGGAATCAAATAGTTCATTATCAAAAATACTAGGCTTAAACCAAGTCTCAGTATATAAAATAATTTTATAATTCGAAATCAAGATATTCTTGAGCACATCATAGGTCTTAGTTCTCAAACCTCGGACGTTCTGATAGTAGACTTCTAACACTGCAGAAATTCAGGAGCTATAACATTCACACATTTCCTTAACTTATATTTTGAGCTTAACACAATCTTCATTTTTAATTATTATTGCTTGTCTAAATTCGTCTTTGCGTACGTAAATTTTTCCATTCCTAATCCATATTTAAGCGATATTTCATTTCTTTGGATTTTATTCGCGCAGTGGCATGAAGGGATTTATTTCCTGGGGTTAAATGCTCTGAGACATATATTGGAACTCGAGATCCTCCAATTCCTAGATGGTGAGAGTTTAATTTATCTTCAGGATTTTTTTATTAAATAGTGGAACAGCTGCTAGGATAGCATCTCTATGCTTCATGGTACGAAGCTTAACAATAATAGACCGAGGCTTATCGGCATTTTTATTCAGCTTAGCTACTCGGGTAACATATTGGATGTCATCTACTGACAGTGGATTTTTAACAGCTTGTCCTAACTGCACGATGGTGTTTACCAAGTTTTCCGCTTTATGTTCGGGAATACCATTTACTTCAATGTTGTATTCTCTCATATGTGATTCGACGATATTTAACCGGGTTGTAAGGTCCTTGACAGATGCCTGAAGTTGGGTATTTTCTTTTTTAAGTTGTTGATAATAGCAAACTTTTGTTCAATTGCAGATTTCATCTCTTCAAATTGCGCGTTAATGAACGACATAGATTCACAAAATCCCGCTATTTGTTCATTAATTGTACTAAGTTGTGCCGTAACAAGGTTTTAAATGGCTGTAGAAAGTTCTTGCTTAATAATGTCATGAAGTATAATTAATAGAATCAGGCGTTATTTTGCGGAAATCCATTATATGAAAGCTTTTAGAAAAATTTACTTCGCAAATATCCGTATTATAAAAAAAATTATGTGTCTTACCTATCTTAGCGGTTAGCTACCGTAGAGTCTATATCACCTGAGGATGCCTCGTGTAGAGGCGAAACACGTGTCGTATTATCGTCAGTGGTGTGTCTTGCCTAGTGTAGTGGTGTTGGGAGTAGCGGTGCTGGGATTAGTGGTGACGGGGATAGTGCACGCAATTGAGGGAGGGCGGGAGCTGCTCCTCATACTAGGTAAGACACATCATTTTAGTTTATAACGCGGATATTTGCGAAGCAAATTTTTCTAAAACCTTTTTAATAATGTCACGAAGATTGTTCTACGTTAAGAAGTTACTACCATCATTGCTTTTCATCGATGCTGGTGCTGGTGACTCGTTATGTTTTTACGTAAATGACGAATGTCTCTAGAGAGCATTCGTCAGTAGCTTTGCTGCAGGTTTGGCTAGTGACAGCTGACCTAACAGGTGTGTGAGTGTTACCAGTTTTAGGTTGTTTACTGCAACATTCTGGGCATTTCCAATTATTCCTCTTTTGCTTGTCCATTTGATCAAAGTGCCTGATAGGTATGTTTGCGCAAACGCAGTCATACTTCGATTTACAAATCAAGCAACTAAGAAATTCCTTTTTAGGTAAAGTATTTCTGCATCCGGCGCAAATATTAGAATTCAAAGTGGACGCCATTTCTGTTACAATTTAACTACTTAGATTTAAAGTTGTAGAAATGAAAAAAAAACTCGCCGGTGTTGGGAATCGATCGCACGTCGCTGCAATTAGGGCCTCACTATTCTATCTGCGCCACGGCGACGTTAGTGTAGTTTGCTAAAAGGTCAATCTATTTAGAGTGAGTATAGCGACAAATTATTAACTGCCTGTAGGTAGTACACAAACAATAGTTTTCAATATTAACTGTTAAGGCCGTGAGTATTCACAAATTATTTTATTTTAAAAAGGTTCACTTCATTAACTTTTGAGGCTTGTTTTTTATTTAGGAATACTGATCACTTGTTTACCTTTTCTCTCACACTATGAAATATTACAAAAAAGTATATTTTTAAATTTAACGTTCAAAGTTACTATGTTAACACCAGATTTTAGAAACTACGTTACAACCTTGCAGAATTATATGGACACAGGACTGTTGTAGCTTAAAAACTGTTTCAGTATTACTTTTGATAGCTATTTCAAACTTTTATGATTAAAAAATAAATTTGTAACACAGATATATGTTGCACGACACGTTTGACGTTAACGAGTGTTCTTGATGATCTCTTCATCAAAGTAATGTTTAAATTTCTAAAGATAGCCTTGTTCATGGGTTGCAGCTCGTGTATTGTGTTACTTGGAAGACGGAATAGAGTAATGTCCTGTTTATCGCCAACGTCTACAATATTGTAAATCAAGTGGATAGACGTTCCATCGAATATCAATAAACATGGACCTGGAGTCTTGAATTTTGCAAAGTGTATCCATTTCACAAAGTTTTTAGAGTTCGTTCTGCCTTTTGAAGTCATTGCTACCAATAAGGGGGTAAATTATCTTTCCACTCTGGTTTCAATCGCTTTCCTTTGAGGAGGATCATGAGTGTTACCCATAGCATTTCCATAGGAATCAATGGTTACATTTTCAGCATGTTCCAAAGCTAGTGTATGGACTTTTTGTGCCAAAACTAGTAGACTTTTGTGAAGCATTAATTGACAGCAGTTTATCTTGCACGGCCAACTTCTCCATTATTTGCTTTGTTTTAAATACTCATCCACCACAAATTTGTTAAGCTTCTGTGCCCTAGCAGGACTTTACTACAAAACTAGTTTAAAAAAACGGAAATCATCACACATCTCGTAAACACTAAAAATTAATCGAATCGGCACACTCACTAGTCGAAATGAGCGAATAAAAGACAACTACGGGAAGTTCCAGAAGGATCTCAGGGCTACCTGCAGACGATGGTATTGACCAGAGATTCCTAAAGTTGGTTACTCAGAACCTAAGGCTTCCGTGGAAAAGTCGCCAGGATTCCCCGAAATTATTTATTTTTCCTTGTTAAGTAATTCCACACTTTGGCATAAATATTATTTGTACTAGGCGCAAAATTTGTGAGTAGAAGAACCCATTACTGTTATATAGATACGTAGGAAGAATTATACGAGGCGAGAATTATATAAAAATACTAGCTGTTACCCGCGCGTAATTTATTACGATTGAATTTCATGGGTTTTAATTTTTTGCGTGGAACCCTAATTCTTCTCTAAAATAAAAGACAGAAAGACAAGAATTTTAAAAATCTTGTTTTTGTTATAAGTACCGTATATACTTTCATATGCATATAGTAAACAGCTGTTAATTCGACATTACAAACAGACACTTGAATTTTAGTTATTTGTATGGATTTCAATCGCACTGTCTATGACATGTAATCATTCGATGTGAGGTTCCATAAAATAAAAAGAATTTGATATGTGTTCCTTTACCTTAAAAGTTTGGGAACTTCTGGTATAGACACCCCAACAGCGGGAAATGCCGATGGAGGAGGATAGAATTAAACAGCCTGGTTAGAAGAAGAAGGCGGTAAATTTACCACTAATTACAATACTCATTGCCAAGTAATGAATTTATAATTTTAAATTGATTTTTTATTGAATAGAGTAAACATAAGCATAACTTGCTTATGTATACGTTAGAACCTTATCCTTAATCTTGAAAAAAAGGCATTAATATTATTACATTCGCGCACAGCAATCCCAGTTAGAGTTAATGAGACACCTAGGTCACATGTACTAAAACAAGGAGAATGGTAGTTTAAAATTATGGCGACACAAAATTCTAATTGAAAGCAAAAATACCTAAAAAAACATAGATACGCTCTCTGTCGTTGTTTCTGTGGTTGTCCTTAACTATTGAAATGAAGTGTTGAAATTTTAATTTTATGAATGAAAGAAATATATTAAATTCCTTTAACTTATTCATACAAATAATGAAATTAACTAAAATTATTTAAGAATACACATCAAATATGAGACACGTAATTTTATTAAATATTCAGAATCTAAATAAGATATACCTCTTTTAGAGATGAAATCTTTGAAATATACTAAAAGAATCGGGACATCAATCATTGTTCTAGAAAACAAAGTCACCACGATTACGGTTTTTGACAAAATATTAATTCAATAAGTGCGGTTAGTTAAACATGCAATTAATTAGCACATCAAATTCAGTATAAAGGGCACGTTACTAACTTAATTATTCCCGTTTTTAGGGTCCTGCTTTTAAATTGAGAAATACTCTTAGGTTCCATAAACTACTCTTTGCAGTTATGTTTAGTTATATCAAGTTTCAAAGTAGCCTCCAAAGTGTTCTATCTATCTTAACTTTTTTAATGATGCAACTAAAATCTGAGAAACATTTGAATAATAAGCTTTTACTGAATTCCTTTTATTGAAGTTGTATAAAATATTGAACCATTTAAACTCAATATAATATTAGGAATAATAATTTGCACAAATTTTCACAACTTTAAATATTTGATACAAAGTACGAAATAAAACTGCAAGCGGCTGTGGGTAGAGGTTAAACTTGTTTTATTCACCGTAGAGCGCTTCAGGTAACGTTTTCCGCTAAAAAGCTTTGTATCGGTTAAATCGCTTGTAATGTGTAGGAAACCGTACTTTTATCTTCTTTACGAACATTTTGGAAACATATTTTTTTTAAATGATGAACGAATTCATGTGTAAAAGTTAAACGATTCTTAGTGTTAGTTTTAGGAAATGATAATAATGCGCATTTTTAAAACAAAGAAAGACTTAATTTTTTTTAGATAAGATAGACCATAGAACCATCATATTTAATCTCCAGTCATAAAATACCCATATATTATGTGACAAACTTTCTGTGTGTTAAAATTAAAGTTTGAATGTTTATTATACGTAGTGTTCATAAGAAATTAAAACAAATTAATGGTATTTATCAATGAAATCAAATTGAATGGTTTATATTATTACATCAATCATCACAATGTTTTGTGGGACACTATAATGTATATCACGATACTGTCTATCACTGTATACCACACTACTGTCCTGCAGAATCCAGGACAGTTGTGTCACACGGCAAAGTACCGTTTTTGAAGGGTAAACCTTACGTATTGAGAAAGTTGTGTAACTCAGTTTGGAATTATTCATAAAACGTCATTTTTACATAACTACACCTATAACCTTGAGCTTAAGATATCTACCCAATACTCATCCGGCTTGTTAAGTAGACTAATTGAAACTTATTCAGTAGGTACACAATAGTAAACTATATCTTCCACACTAGCGAGGCGACACATTACTTTATTGTGTAACCCCAAATAAGCATCTTTAAGAACTACACGTGTTTTTTTTTATTATTCCATGTATTAATTCATCACAGACTATAAAAGTCCACTGCAGAACTTATGCCTCACCTCAGACTGTCTGATAAGAGGGATATTTACCATAGTTCCAACGTTTGGCTGGTGGATAGGCAACCGTAGTTTTTTTATTTTCTAGTTTATATCCATCCATCCATTACAACTTTTCACAAATCCTCTGCTCAACTACATGTTACAAAACACGGTCTTGAGTCACCTGCATCTATCGACTTCCTGTATCTCTTACCAGATCGTCTTCCTCTAGTGGATGGTTATATTCGTCGTTCGGTGGTATGAGACCACTCGAGAACCTTTCTTTCCTCTTAAGTTCATAACGGAATTTGTGATTCTGATTGACACATGCACTTCTTTCACTTATTACACATGTTAAGTTAAAGATACAGCCTATATACGTCCCACTGCTTGACCCACCTTCTCTCTTTTCTGAAAGGGTTTTAGGGCAAAGAAATGTCCGCCACGCTGCCCCAATGCGTGTTGGCGAACTTCACATGTCTTCGATATATTTTTTTCTTATTTTTCAGACATGCAGGTTTCCTCACCAAGTTTTCCTTCATCGCTGAGCACGTGGTAAATCAGCAATTAAAATTGAAATTAACAATTTGATTAGTGTCTGCGGGGATCGAACCCTGGGGGGTTGCTCGCGTACTGTGAAATTTTACAGCGAACGCTTATCCCCTGAGCAACCACGTCTCTTTCTTTCGGCTATTACACATGTACTTTGTCATTTGTTTTCAATATTGTGGCTAACGAATCTTCTATTTACCATAATGTAATACCATCAAGTAGACTAGTTTGCTCGTTTATCACCCTAATTATATAAAAAATATATTAAAAAAATATTTACGCTAGACGTTAAATTCTCAGACTGACGACGGGTCGTAGCGTCCCTCAGCGGGAAAGGCTCATGTCTAGCAGTGGTATTTTACGGTAAGCAAAAACAAAAAGTATCTTCTATAGATATCGATTCACTTTATAAAGAAGATTTACTCTCCTCCAGCAGTTTTCTATATTAGTTCTATTTTTTATAAGCTTTGCTTTTCCGGAATTTTGATATTGTTTCCTTAAAAGCAAGTTCTACGCAAGCATTAAAAGATTTTAAAATAATTATTATATTATAATAATATGAAGAGCACTTTTTAATTCCACTAAACACCATTTTTCATTTTTTTCTGTTATATTTTTAGTTTGTACTAACAATACACAGTGTCTTATTTTAATGTGTCCGTGGGGTCGGTGCTTATGGTGTATTCGGGGAGTCGTTGAAAATTCATATTTACAAATCCGCTACGTGGTTGCCCTTTTCGTTTAAGTTCAAAATATTATTGTATTTAGTATTATGACTAACTTTACGTTTATATCATATTTACACAAAAATTTAAGCAAACATTATTGAGCCTAATATTTACCGGAATTTATTTTAATCTGAATGTTAAAATTAAATTTATGACAACACATTATTTGGCGTCAATACTCATAGTACAGGTTTCTCTTCTCTATCAGTCCCTTTAAATCCACTACTGGACGTAGCCAAACAATGCACTAATAAGCAGACATGAGAATAGACTGCGATCCATAAATATTAATCATTATCATCATTACAGCCCTTCACAAGTCCACTGCTGAACATAGGCCTCCCCCAAGGAATGCCACCAAGTACGGTCCTGAGCCACCTGCATCCATCAACTTCCTGCATATCTTACCAGGTCGTCACTCCAACTAGTGAGGGACGCCCTACACTTCGTCCGCTGGTACGAGGCCGCCACTCGAGAACCTTTTTCCCCATCGGTTGTCGGTTCTTCGAGCTATATGGCCGGTCCATTGCCACTTCAGCTTACTAATCCGTTGGGCTATGTCGGTCACTCTGGTTCTACTGCGGATATCCTCATTTTTAAGTTTATCACGCAGAGAAACTCCGAGCATAGCCCTCTCCATAGCTCGCTGAGCGACCTTAAGCTTCCTCATACGGCCAGCAGTGAAGGATCCCTAAAAAAGGCGACCGCTCAGACCCATCCAACTATAGGCCTATCGCGATCACCTCCTTGTTCTCCAAAATAATGGAATCCATTATTAACTGCCAGCTCATCCGGTACCTTGAGGATCACCAGCTGATTAGTGACCGCCAATACTGTTTTCATCGGGGTCGATCAGCTGGTGATCTTCTGGTCTACCTGACCCATAGATGGGCGGAGGCAGTAGAGTCCAAGGGGGAGGCGTTGGCCGTTAGTCTGGACATTGCGAAGGCCTTCGATCGGGTTTGGCACAAAGCGCTTCTTTCGAAGCTCTCTTCCTATGGGCTTCCCGAGAAATTGTGCAATTGGATCACCAGCTTCCTTGCAGATCGGAGCATCAAGGTCGTTGTAGACAGTGCATGCTCTGACTACAAGCCTATTAACGCTGGTGTTCCACAAGACTGTGTGCTATCACCAACGCTGTTTCTTCTGCATATCAATGATATGTTGCTAACTGGTAACATTCATTGCTATGCGGATGACAGCACTGGTGATGCTCTATACACCGGCCGTGCCAATATTTCTCGGGAAAACGTCGCTGAGTACCGGAACAAACTTGTGTCTGAAGTCGAGTCTTTGCTGAGCAAAGTCTCGGATTGGGGGCGACTAAATCTAGTCCAGTTTAATCCTCAGAAGACACAAGTTTGCGCGTTTACCGCTAAAAAGAACCCCTTTGTCGTATCTCCTCAGTTTCAAGGTACTCCCCTTCTTGCCTCAGCCAGTATCGGTATCCTCGGAGTCGACATATCGAGTGACGTGCAGTTTCGTGGTCACTTAGAAGGGAAGGCCAAATTGGCCTCTAAAAACCTTGGCGTGCTCAGCAGAGCGGGACAGTATTTCATGCCGGCACACCGCCTGCAACTTTACAAGGCGCAAGTTCGGCCTCACATGGAATACTGTTCCCATCTCTGGGCAGGGGCTCCCCAGTGCCAGCTCCTTCCACTTGACCGCATCCAACGCAGAGCTGCTCGAATCATCGACGACCGAGCCCTTTCCGATCGGCTCGATTCATTGGCACTGCGAAGAGTTGTTGCATCCCTTTGCATTTTCTTTCGCATCTACCATGGGGAGTGCTCTGAGGAATTGTTCGTATTAATCCCAGCCGCCAAATTTCACGAACGCACATCGCGGCAGAACTCCCGATACCATCCACACCATCTAGATGATTGGCGGTCCACTACTGTGCGATTTAGAAGATGTTTTCTTCCTCGCACGACCTCCTTGTGGAATCGATTACCATCAGCGATTTTTCCGGACCGATACGACTTAGGGACCTTCAAGAAAAGAGCGTATTCCTTTTTAAAAGGCCGGCAACGCATCTGCGATTCCCCTGGTGTTGCAGTTGTTCATGGGCGGCGGTAGTCACTTACCATCAGGTGAGCCGCATGCTCGTTTGCCCCCTCTCCTATAAAAAAAAAGGGCCGCGTCTCAATTCCATAGGTCATCACTAGCAACACGCACTGGTTGTACAGTCTCGTTTTTAACGAGAAGATATTTTGTAATTTCCCGAACGCTGCCCAACCAATTTGAATCCGTCGATTGACCTCTCGGTTGAAGTTGGACTTACCTAGTCGGACTATTTGTTCCAGGTAAACATACTCGTCAACATCTTCGAGCATAGTGCTCCCAACAACTACCGGCATAGGTGTGACGTGGACATTAAACATGGTCTTTGTTTGGTCCATGTTCATCTTGAGATCTATCCTTTGGGAGACACTATTGAGGTCATTGAGCATAGTGCTTGGGACCACCAGCGATTCTACCATAAGAACTATATCGTGGGAAAATCGAAGGTGAGTGATGTACTCGCCACTTTCCAGTCCAGAAGCTTGAAAACGTTTTCCAATGCAGCGGTTAAGAGTTTCGGGGATATAACGTCACCCTGTCTTATACCTCTCTGCAGTTGGATAGGTTTCGTACTCTGGTTCTATACTCGGATAACCATCGTAGCCCTACTGTACAAGCACTTCAGCACTTCGATACACCGACAGTCAACTTGGCACCGCTGAAGGGACTGCAGCACCGCCCAAATTTCGAACGTAAATATCCTACCGAATCTTTGTTTTGTCAGAGTATTGCCTTTGTTCTGACCGAAATTTTTAAAACTCTTCATCACAGTAATAATTAAACTTTCTAGAGACTTGTTCATGGGTTGCAGCTCGTGTATTGTGTTACTTGGATGACGAAATAGAGTAATGTCCTTATTATCGCCAACGTCTACAATATTGTAAATCAAGTGGATATACGCTCCATCCAATATCAATAAACATGGACCTGGAGTCTTGAATTTCTTTTTTTTCTCATCTCATCATTTTTTTCAATCTCTTTCCTTTGAGGATGATCATGAGTGTTACCCATAGCATTTCAATAGGAATCAATGGTTACATTTTCAGCATGTTCCAAAGCTAGTGTGTGGACTTTTTGTGCCAAAACTAGTGGACTTTTGTGAAGCATAAATTGACTGCAGTTTATCTTGCACGGTCAACTTCTCCATTATTTGCTTTGTTTTAAATACTTATCCACCACAAATTTGTTAAACTTCTGTGCCCTAGCAGGACTTAATATTTAGCTTTTTCTCAAAGATCTACATGAAGGTCTTTTAATTCTATTTACCAGTCACGTCCAACTTTACCTTTTTCTTCAGTTGAATTAGGTATACAAATTTTGTTGAGTTGGCAATATTGATACACAGATATTCTCAATAACTTTGGTGTTATAATAGGATTACCAATGCTTGCTAATCGTTTAATACGTGTCATTTTCCTGTTCTGAAGTGAGAGTGGTTTCCATAAAAGATGATATTTTAGAATTTGTTTTGTCTTTCTTTATGTACACTATAAGGATTCTCCTTGGCATTTTGAACTCTTTGGCGGTGATGTTTACCTTCTGTCCATTAGCAACTGCATTTAAAGCTGCTTGCAGATCCTGCTAACGCCAGTTCACTCTTTATCCTTTCTTAGTATAAAGACCCATAATCTGAAGAAACAAAATAACATTATGCCATATTAATTATATAATCCTAACAAAAACACCCTAAAGTTTTCTTACTATTTTGTTAATTCTGTAAATATGGCCATTTTGATGGCTATTTTAGCAGTGCAGTACTTGTTCACTTTGTTTAGGAATAACAGAAAAACTATATTTAGAAGACCCTGAACTATTTAAAAATTTGATAAATTATCTATATACTTACCTATAATACGTTATGATGACACTTAAAACAATAAAGACGACAGAACAGAGTTTTCTTAATAACTTATAAGCATAACTTCGAACTGACCGCGCGCAATCGAACAACTGGCTGTAGGTTTTGATTTATAGAAAAGTGACCATATTATATTACTCTCACGTACGCTAATAAATGTTACACGTTTTTAAAGTATGAGCAGCTTTAGTCTTATCTAAGCTATTCATGTTTTATTTACTTACATAATATATTATATTTTCATAAATATTTTGCTATACTAAAATTATATGTTTTTTTTTAAAAATTTTCTGGGGGACTCTTTACAATTTAAGTTATAAATTACACGTACGGCCATCCTTTGAAAAAAAAAATGGTTTCAATGTCTGTCGCGTTATCCCACATCGAAATTCCATAAATTAATTACTTACTTTCATATCGTTATGAAAAACTAAAATTACTTAATCTAGCTGTTACAAAACATTTGATATACACTCTCTAAACACTAGGAACAAACACAAGCTAGTGATACCAGTCTCTCGACTCCACAGAGTCAGTTATTCATTCTTGGAGCAATGTATACGCTATTACAATAAAGTCCCAGAAAATATACAAGGTCTTCCTATTACCAAGTTTAATAATATTTAATTTTTACCAAAATTTTTACAAAGTTTAACAATATTTAATTAAACAAAAACTGTATAAAAAGGTTTATTATAATATAAAAGAATACATGTAGATAATAACCCCTGGGAATGAGTGGTCGCTTTCAAGCTGTTTCTAAAATAAATGTTGTAAATAGTTGTCATTTATATTGTTACATTTATTTTTAAAAAAATCTCGCTGGATTTCTTGCTGATTCTTCCCAGGACAGAGGATTTATTCGAACCAGTGGTAAAGTAAAAAAATGTATGAATAAGAATTGCTTCTAATCAATATTGAATAAAAAAAATATTCTATTCTATTATTCTATTTCATTGGACAGACTTTTAATCGTTCATATGACATATTATGCTGCAGAACTAATCTAATTAATCTTTTTGGTAATTTAGATATATGGGGGCCACATTGAAGCTTCGCGTCTATAGCAGTTCCAAGAAAAACGGTAGAACATAATCCACAAGACTCAACTGCAATTGCTGCAAACTGCCTATTTAAAAGCACATTGGTATACGAATGTTTATCGTTGTAAATTTAATTTTTTTTATTGCCGTTTAAAAGCAAATTGTTGTATTTAAACCAATGTACTAATTTCAAGTAAGGGGTGACAACACTAAATGGTTTTTGATTCTTAATCGAAGATAAATTTAGTTGTCTATGAGTCTCAGCATCCACTTTTCATCATGTACTCGTGTATTACCCTCATTCCGATTCAAATAAAATAGTAAGCCATGGTAGCTCAAAGACTAAGCGCTGGCTGTTAATTTTAAGGTACGCGTGCATCCGGGGTTTGATCCCGGTCAGCACCAAAGAAATTATTAATTGCAATTTTAGGTGCTGATTTACTATGTGCTCGGCGATGAAAGATAACATCGTGGGGTAAACTGCATATCTGAGGAATAAACAGTTCAAGGACTTATTAAGTCCGTTAACATGAAAGAGTCTCACGGCGGTCTGATCTAACTCCATAAAAGATCCTTCATTTCTGGCTTGTGCCTAGCAGTGGAACGTAGGTATATAGGCTGTAACTTTACTTTACTCTTAAACTAACAATTAAAATTATATGAAAAACAATATTTTTGAAGTTACACTTATTTAGCAGCGTTAAAATTTTGACAGTGCAACGGAAGTTACGCACGCAATGTCAAAAAGCGTAGCGGAGGAAGTACGGCAGTATTTCATTTACAACATGATGTTTTAACTAGTGTTATATATAGACACGAATGTTCTTTAATGACTACTGTTTGTATGTTTTAATGATTAATGATTTAGAGACGACCTGGTAAGATATACAGAGTCGATAGATCAGGAACGTTCTTTGTAGCATTCATTTGTAGCGTTAAAATTTTGACAGTGCGACGGAGGTTACGCACGCAAAGTCAGAAAGCGTAGCGGAAGTACGGCAGTATTTGATTACAACATGATATTTAACTAGTGTTATATATAGCCACGAATGTTCTTTAATGACTACTGTTTTTATGATTTAATGATTAATGATTTGGCGACGTCCTGGTAAGATATAACAGAGTCGACAGATCAGGACCGTTCTTTGAAGCATTCCTTGGGAGAGGCCTATGTTTGAAGTGGACTTGAGATGGGCTGTTATGATGATGATAATTACTAATACATCTTAACTGTGTTTTGTGACTATACACACAATATTTTTCGGATAAACTGGAAAAAGAAGTTAAACAAGATTCCAGCACCAAATATTTTAATGAGATCTTAAGCCGTTAACACTACGAAGGTTATGCCCACGAAAGTAGAAACTTATTTTATAATTCTAGTATCGACCTTTTTGAAGTACCTTAATAAACCACGTAATAAAAAAAAATTCTATACATTTTAGTCACTTCAAAAATGGAGCCAGTGTACAAAAAAATAAAAATAAATAAAATAAACTTTATTTCAGTAACATAATTCGTACAGTTTTAACCGTGTCCGGAATCTCCTTTTAAGTAAAAAAGATACCTGTGTTAGGAGATTCTGCTCTTCCATAACAAGTCACTTCCACAAAATTTGTGTGTGTGTGTGTGTGTGTGTTTGCGTGCGTGCGTGTGTGTGCGCGCGCGCGTTGTGTGTGTGTGTGTGTGTGTGTGTGTGTGTGTGTGTGTGTGTAAGTGAGTGAGTGGGTGTGGTTGTGTGTATATATATATGCCACTACCTTAACTAGAGCTTATCGCTGCTGTGAAAAGAGCTTCCGTATCATCATAACTTTTTGTTATTAGCCAGTTTGTCAATAACATTTTACATTTGTACCTATTTTGTGAATATATATTAATGTATTTATTAATTAAGTTGTATAAATAAGCAGAAATTGTGTTATATTGTCGTCTAGCAAACATTGAATTCACTGTAGCAACAGGAGCAACTATATATTTTCTTCTTTTATTTAGTAAGTTTGAGTCATATGTTAAGGTTTTATGTAATTTTAAGATTGTATGCAATATGTACAATTTTCTTACTGTTAGGTTATTACAAATTGAATACAAACATTCTGTTGGATATTTATAACTTTTAAAAAACATAACCTTTAGCATGGATCTTTGAACTCTTTCCAACTCCAGAAATTTGGTTTTCGCGGCCCCACCCCATATAGGTATACAATACACAATTACAGGTTGTACCAGTGAATTATAAATTTGATTTAAAAGGCGCCTATTTACAATGTGTCTCAGTGATTTAAATATCCATATGAGCTTTCGGATTCTATCCATAACTAATTCTAAATGTGCATGCCAAGTGAGCCGTTGATCTACCATTACGCCTAGGTATTTGGTTTTTGAAACTTTTGTAATTGGACTACATGAACAGTTATTAGCATTACCACAGTTATGAATTTTTATCTCAAAGTTTATATCGGGTTGAGAATTATTATAAATAGAAAAACAAATGTAGTATGTTTTTAGAGTATTCAGAGATAGGAGATGTAAGTTCAACCATCTAGCAATTTTAGCAAGACCTTGTTCTGCAGTAGTGCGTACATCATTCCATGTTTCACCAGTAAAAACAACAGCAGTGTCGTCCGCGTAAGAAAATATGCACCCATGATCGAGTTTAATTTTACAAAGTTCGTTTATATAAATCAAAAACAGCGTTGGACCAAGAACACTACCTTGAGGAACTCCATAAGTTATATTAGCCTCTTCACTAACATATTTTCCAATTTTTACACACTGTTTGCGATCCTGGATGTAGCTAACAAATAGTGAAAGTGGAACTCCTCTTATTCCTATGCTTTCTAGCGTACGAATGAGAATAGAATGAGAGACAGTATCAAACGCTTTTTTTAGGTCTAGAAAGACCGCTAGACACTTTTTACCGTGATCTATATTTCTAGTAATGTGAGTAGTTAAGGCAGAAACAGCATCTTCAGTAGATAGTCCCTGTCTAAAACCAAACTGTGATTCAGACAGGATGTTAAATGTTTTTAAGTAATCTATTAAGCGTTTATTTATAATTTTTTCTATTATTTTAGAAATAACAGGTAGAACAGAAATGGGCCTATAATTACATGTATTTTCTCTGTCTCCAGTCTTAAATACAGGCGTAACAATAGCTTGCTTAAGTGATGCCGGTATAACACCCTGCCTAAAACACAGATTAGCCAAGTGTGAAATAACTGGAACTACAACAGAACTGGTTAGCTTAAGAAATTTAGTTGGTATACTGTCCCATCCGGGAGCACTATCAGATTTCAAATCCATTAAAATAGAATATACTTCGGCAGGGTCAGTTTCTTGAAGCACAAAAGATGATACTTGTGAAGTTATGTTATAAGTATCCTCTATATTATGTACCATGTTTCTATCTAAAAGAATTTTCTCAGCTAAAGTTTGTCCAATAGTAGCAAAATAGTTATTAATGTTATTAACTGAATCATAGGGTGAAGATTTTATTTTTAATAATCCTAAGCTTTGCGAGTTGTTTTGTTTTCGAAATGTTACTGTATTAATTGTTTTCCATAAAGTTTTGGGATTTTTGCTGGCCACTGCCAATTGATCTTTATTATATTTACGTTTAAGTTTTTTAATAAGATTGTTACAGTAGTTTCTATACCTTTTATATGTTATTCTTAGTACTTCATTATCAGGGTCAGATTTTAGTTTTTTTTGCATACTGTTTCTATTTTTTATGCACCGCAATACGCCTAACGTTATCCAGGGTTTTATGGTACGATTTTTTCGCGGAATTAAGGTTATTATGGTACTTTTTAATATGCAGTCTCTTATTTTATTTATCAAACATTCAGCCACGGAATGAGGATCGTTACAAGAAGTCAAATCTAATAAATTTTTAGTATTTAGCAGGTTAAATGCTTGCTCGAAGTCAATAGTTGATTTTGTTTTAGGATTGCTCTCTACATTTGCAACTTGCGATAGATTAAGAAAAATCATGTGATGATCTGTTATAGTAGTGTTGAAAACGACACATGTGGCAGTTTTGCTTTTGTCTAATTTTATAAAGAAATGGTCTAAGCATGTTTTTTTCCTCGTTGGCAGTGTATGTCCTGGAAGCATACCATGCACTGTTAACATGTTAAGATAACTTAATCTGTTTGTGCGCTCATATGTGTTTTCGATTTCTTTATGTAATATATTTATATTTATATCTCCAGTTATTATGATATTTCTACATGATTTTATTGTTTCTAAATGAAGATTGAGAGAGTCTATGAAATTCTCTGCATTATTATTACAAGGAGAACGATATATGCCAAGAATGACTTTATTATAAATTTTAATTTGTAAACATGATGCATCTCTGAGTTTTACCTCCTCTACGCTAAAATTAATATCAGGACTATTTTTCACATATACAACTACTCCATCACATTGATTAAGATGGTTAGTGGTTATAAAGGATGTATAATTATTAATTTGGGGGATTGGTTTTCTAGACTTTAGTCTACATTCGGTGAGTACCATAATATCAACATTAAATTCAAAGTAAGTCAAGTTAATGATTAGATCATCGATGTTAGAATAAATGCTTCTCATATTTTGCGAAATTATCGTGAAGTCAGTATTTTGGATTTGAAAACATTGCGAAAAATCTTCAATTTTATATTCATATGCATGTGCTGTATCCAGTACATCTATTTCATTCAGTGTATTAATCGACTTAGACATATAAGATATTATATAATATCCTTTGTGTTTTTCCCAGAACTGCTAAATGCGCAATATAAAATCCCATAAAGAGGTATAATATAGTGTTATTTACATTGTGCATATATTTAATTGCTACATGTGATAAATAATTAAATATATAGTATGTATAGTGTCTGTAGTTATGTACGTGTATATGTAAATAGTATGTATGTGTGAAAGATGTTTGTGTTAAAGAGTAAGTAACTGTGAGATTATTTATGTATTGAGGGTATATGTTTATATTTTTTGAATATTTTACATGCATGAAAAAGTGTGTTTTTGACAAAATTACTATAGTTTTATCCTTATAATATAACAAATTTATCTTAAAGTTAAGCCAAGTTGTTGAACAAAATTCTTTGTATAAAATTAGTCATATTTTCTGCATTAAGTTATGAACTTGAGCTTCATTTTTGATAATTATAATTGGAGAGTTCTCATCCTTTCTTATATAGACTCTTCCATAAGCAGTCCAGCAATATTTAAATGCTTTGCTTTTAGTAAGCTCTCGCGCAACAAAATATAGACGAGATCCTTTTGCTGTTAGATGTTCCGAAATATAAACAGGTGTATCTTCTTTGACAGTAAAACCTAGGTGTTTGGCACAAAGTTTTTGTTTGTGTTTTATATTGAAAATTTTACACATCTTTAAAATTTCAGTTTTCAAAATTGTGGACGAAGTTTCAACTATAATTGACATATCATTCTTTCCATCTTTCTTTTTCCCCTGAACTCTATATACATCTTTAATATCATATTTAGTAACCTTACAGTCTATATTTTTTGACAGACACAAGAACATGTTTATTAAATCTTCTTTAGTTTCTTTTGAATTTTTAGGAACGTTTTTTATTTCTATATTTGCTTTACGACTCCCTCTCTGAATGTCTTCCATTTTTTCTTCTAAAAGTGTAATATATTCTCTGTCCTTCCTAGCTTGTTCTTCTAACAATTCTATTTTCTTTTTAAATTCATCATTTTGTGCTGCTAGATAAGCTATTGAGTTTTCTATGTTGCAATTTGTTTGCTTTATTTCCATAAGAGTGGGTGTAATTTTCTTGAGTTCACTTTCCTGTGGCAAAAGCATACCCTCTATCATTGATTTTATTTCTTCCTTGAAATTATTAAATTTAATTGATACTTTTCAGATTTTTGAAATCAGTAGCTGCTTGTGATTGGTTGCGATACTCCTTATCACTAGGTAGGTGTAAACTTCTTAAAATAATTTGATATTTCGCTTTGGATTCTCAAAAGAACAGCGATATAAAATAATATTTTTTTTTATTACATTACCATTATATTAAACAACAGAATAACAAAATAATAACTACTAGTTACTAGTACATAGCCCAAATGATCAGTAAATATAATAGCCCAAGTGACAATGTGTCAGCCATATGAAATTAACAAATAAAGAGCATTTCAAACAAAGCAATAATCCCAAATTGCCAAGTTCATACGACATTCCTTTGTGTTCTTCTTTTGTCAGAGCAATATACGATAGATATATGAGCTTGCCGTACACCTATAGTAATAAATTGTATCTTGTCGTACAACTTTGCTCAGTCATTTATTAACAGATACAAGAAGATTTCACCAAACCAACAACCTTAATAAATCACTGGAAATAACTGTCAATAACACCGGAAAGGAAACTATATTATGCTCGAGAAAAATATCTTTCATATTATTTGATACTGTCTCTGTTTGCTGTTGAGGTACGTAAACAATATATTGCGTGTTGTTGATTCTTATGATTTTATTGGTATTACTCTTTGCGAAGTTTTAGTACTAACTTATTTATCTATACTAGGAAACAGACTTAGATCTGTAGCAAATACTGTAAATAATTTTAGAATTATCAGAGATATGTTAGTTTTTTTTAGCCACATCCGTTGTCGTAAAGCATTCTGCTATGAAAAATTAAAATGAAACTAAAGTATTCCTGAAAATTTTCAGAAAATGAATTTACTATCTTGTGTCTTTCATTTAATTTACGATAACTTAATGCATGTACTAAAACTAGTTTTAAAAAACGGAAATCATCACGCATCTCGTAAACACTAAAAATTAATCGAATTGGCACACTCACTAGTCGAAATGAGCGAATAAAAGACAACTACGGGAAGTTCCAGAAGGATCTCAGGGCTACCTGCAGACGATGGTATTGACCAGAGATTCCTAAAGTTGGTTACTCAGAACCTAAGGCTTCCGTGGAAAAGTCACCAGGGTTCCCCGAAATTATTTATTTTTCCTTGTTAAGTAATTCCACACATTGGCATAAATATTATTTTTAATAGGCGCCAAATTTGTGAGTAGAAGAACCCTTTACTGTTATATAGATACGTAGGAAGAATTATACGAGGCGAGAATTATATAAAAATACTAGCTGTTACCCGCGCGTAATTTATTACGATTGAATTTCATGGATTTAAATTTTTTGCATGGAACCCTAATTCTTCTCTAAAATAAAAGACAGAAAGACAAGAATTTTAAAAATTCTGTTTTTGTTATAAGTACCGTATATACTTTCATATGCATATAGTAAACAGCTGTTATTTCGACATTACAAACAGACGCTTGAATTTTATTTATTTGTATCGATTTCAATCGCACTGTCTATGACATGTAATCATTCGATGTGAGGTTCCATAAAATAAAAAGAATTTGATATGTGTTCCTTTACCTTAAAAGTTTGGGAACTTCTGGTATAGACACCCCAACAGCAGGAAAGGCCGATGGAGGAGGACAGAATTAAACGGCCTGGTTAGAAGAAGAAGGCGGTAAATTTACCACTAATTTCAAAACTCATTGCCAAGTAATGAATTTATAATTTTATATTGATTTTTTATTGAATAGAGTAAACATAAGCATAACTTGCTTATGTTTAGTTTACTCTATACGTTAGAACCTTCCTTAATCTTGAAAAAAAGGCATTAATATTATTACATTCGCGCACTGCAATCCCAGTTAGAGTTAATGAGACACCTAAGTCACATGTACTAAAATAAGGAGGATGGTAGTTTAAAATTATGGCGACACAAAATTCTAATTGAAAGCAAAAATACCTAAAAAAAACATAGATACGCTGTCTGTCGTTGTTTCTGTCGTTGTTTCTGTGGTTGTCCTTAACTATTGAAATGAAGTGTTGAAATTTTCATTTTATGAATGAAACAAATATATTAAATTCCTTTAACTTATTCATACAAATAATGAAATTAACTAAAATTATTTAAGAATACACATCAGATATGAGACACGTAATTTTATTAAATATTCAGAATCGAAATAAGATATACCTCTTTTAGAGATGAAATCTTTGAAATATACTAAAAGAATCGGGACATTAATCATTGTTCTAGGAAACAAAGTCACGACGAATTCGGTTTTTGACAAAATATTAATTCAATAAGTGCGGTTAGTTAAACATGCAATTAATTAGCACATCAAATTCAGTACAAAGGGCACGTTATTAACTTAATTATTCCCGTTTTTAGTGTCCTACTTTTAAATTGAGAAATACTCTTAGGTTCCATAAACTACTCTTTGCAGTTATGTTTAGATATATCAAGTTTCAAAGTAGCCTCCAAAGTGTTCTACCTATCTTAACTTTTTCAATGATGCAACTAAAATCTGAGAAACATTTGAATAATAGCTTTTACTGCATTCCTTTTATTGAAGTTGTATAAAATATTGAACCATTTAAACTCAATATAATATTAGGTATAATAATTTGCACAACGCATGCAGCAACGCATTTTTATTTATTAATTAATTTATCCTTTATTGCAACACACCAACTAGGGCGGACTTGTCAGTCAACCCTTATACAGATAGCATAAAAAAATATTTTGGTAGGTGCAAATTAAAATTAACGCATGGTGCTGGCGTGGCAACTTATTTTGATTATATTTTATATCTTTATTGGGCTCAGTTACAATATAACTGAAAAATCGGGTTTAAATAAATGTTTGTACATAAACATAAATAACTGCATTTCGGATCATAATGTTTACTGATCTCGTTACTAGGATAACGAGATCAGAGGGACGAATGGGAAAAGAAAGGACAGAAAGGCCGTTGAAAATACCTGTGGGACGACCTAAGTGGTATTTACGAAAATTCGTCAGAATTTTAATATATTATTAGTAGAACTTGTGCTTTGAAACCAATTCGATTGTTTTATATTAAAGATAGAGTATATACTAGATTGAAAGAGAGCAGAATGCTCCACATTTTAAAGCAATTAGTCCGCCAAGCTGCTTCAGTGCGTGTTGGTAGACTTAACATAACCTTGAAATATTTTATTTAGGCGTTGTTAATCAAATTGCAATTAACAATTCATTTGCGCCAGTGGGAATCGAACTAAGATTGCATGCATACCGCGTAATAAACGGCGAGATACTAAACTTTATGATCTGTCTTAATATTATACAACCCTGAATTTAAACCATGGAAAAAAACCGGCGAAGTGTGAGTCGGACTCGAGCATGAAAGGTTCCGTACCATCGTACAAGATTTAATACAATTGTCAAAACACGTTTCTAGTAGGGTAGCCCTTTTTAATTTTATTATTAAAGTTATTATAGCGGCAGCAGAAATACACATTCTGTGAAAGTTTCAACTGTCTACCTATTACGGATCATGAGATACAACCCGCTGAGAGACGGACGGACGAACGGACGGACTACAGACGGACCTATTATTTATTCTGTTGTAATAGGGTCCCTTTGGTTACCCTTCGGGTACGGAACTCTAAAAACAAGTTGGCATTAAGGCATTTCATTTTAATCCTCAGTAGTGCAGCGTCCTTTGTTTAAAATTATTGCAGCTGACCATTAGTTGCATTGGCCATATTATATCAGATGGACTGGCTTTCGTTTAACTTTATCTGATTTACGTTTTTTGCATTAAACGGTTTTAAAGGCTATCAATAATCGAGATTCTGCAGAATATTTCTAAAAAACTAGCGTAAGTGTACTCTTTTATTAAAATTCATATGAAAATTTTAAATGCGGTACATCGCAAACTTTCTTCCAGTAGAGTGCTTCTGCGTTTGTTTATTGCATTATATGCCACATGCTAAATAAAATTCAAATAGAAAACAAATTTATTTTACTACCGTTATATATGTTTTTTTTTCAGTCAAATCTTACAAACATATTATGCCACTGCATTCCAAATTTGTAAACAAGTTTAAATACTTAATTTAACACTTATACAAATATTAATTAACGGGAATACACGAAATAGATATGAGGAGCAATGCTTGTCACCTCTTTGGCCTTCACTAATGAATTTGTTAATAGCATCTTAAATTATTATTTATCTCAAAAAAAAGTAAAATTCTAATATCCCACAGCTGTTCCCACATGGTTCTTTTCATTTCTGAGAGAGTTATGAAGCAGAGAATAATCCACCGCACTGCCTCCATGCGTATTGGTCTTTTCTACATGTAACCAAAATATTTTGAATTTCTTTGACATTTAGGTTTCCAACACATGGCAAATTTCAACAATTTTATTGGAGCCGGTAAGGATCAAACTCGGTTCGTGCCGTTTATAATACGTCAACATGTACTAAAGTAATGAAGCAAAGCGTTGGAAGTAGGTCGTTTATAGGCTATTACTTTACTGAAATATTAATTGAGATTTTGTAATTATACACAATTAAAAGATACAATTTGATCACGTGATCGTGTTATGCTTAGTTAGTTTGTTAGCTCGGAGCTTTATTTATGTATTAAAATACACTTAATTGTTAACTTTAGTACACCATATCTATACAAAAATCTTTTATTAATTAAACAAAGAGACAGAAGAACACAATCATCATTGTCATTATCATTAAATTAAAAAGGACAAAACTATCTTCATTCAAGAATTTAGCGAAAAAGGCAACGAATATTTTTCAACCGACTTCAAAAAAAGGAGGAGGTTCGACTGTATCTTTTTATGTGTGTTACCTCAAAACTTTTTTCTAGGATCTATGTGGACAGATTTTGATGATTTTTTGAAAGGTGGTGCTTCTCTTTTGGTCCCTTATACATTTGATCCAGATCTGACCAGTAGGTTCTGAATTATCCTTAATAATGGGTATTTAATTGACTTCAGCTACATTGATGATGTTCTCATTTTATTTATATTGAAGTCGGTTGTACAAAATTTTTAATTTTACCACTTGTAAGCAAGCGAAATAACTTAATGCAATGACGATTACGATGAACCTAAATACATATCTGATGCAACGCTGCAGATTCTTTTCTTAGAAGGATGGATGATAGAAAAGCACACTGACCTTGATGAAATGCTGCTACATCGGTCTTCAACATCAAAATGAAAATTCGCTATCACCTCTGAAGACTAAAATGGGATATCTCGTCAACAGTTAAGGATCTCCGGTTCCCGTCAATAATTATAAGAAACACAGCAGTATTTTGCTGCTATTTTACGTTAATACACTGTGTGAGCGTAGCGTTTCTAAAGAGATATCAGTCGTAATACGCTGCAGTATTACCTGCCAAATAAAATGCCCATCTCCGAATCAAAATAAAATAAGGATGCATTCTATTCGAAGAAATTGTTTTTACTACTCAGAATACGGAGGCCACAAGACCAAGGTATTCGCGTTCAGGACAGGCCATCAGAACAGGTCACGTCACGACCGATTATATTACGTATCAAGCAATGATAATACATTATAATATACAACACGCCCGACACTTCCCTCAAACTAAAAATGCCTGGATAAGAAATAATATTATGAAATTAATATTCATAAAAAAAACGAAATTGGTATTCTACAACTATACTATCACAAACATTAAATATCATCATAACTGTATTAAAATATGCTTTTCTTACGATAAGACAGTGCGATTTACCATCTAATGCTATAGCAGCTCTTACCACTAGGTGGGATTGTGATCAAGCACTGGCTTATAATAAATAAAAAAAAAACTGTATATAAAATATAACACTGTAAAGATTCTATATTAATTTACCTACTGACCCTAACGAATAGTTTCTTGATTAAAAACCTTTTATGATAACTCAACAATAGATAAAAGAATAACAACAAAGGAATATTCAAAGGAATATAAGATTGAATTTAAAATATTAATTCTTACTATTATTATCTGATGTCAAAAGAATTGTTTTTAATTGAGGTTAAAGTATGAAGTTGCTATTTAAATGGAATGGTCATTTTAAATTAAAATTAAACCTGCTTAGAAATATTCTCACACAAAGACGTTATTTCTGTATTCAAAAATTGTATGTTTAGGTCATGGTGACTCCATAAATAAGAGTAATTTTCGAATACGAGCTACAACGAAGTTCAAAAGCGGGAAGGAAATTTCGCAGTATCAATGCGTTTTTGCGCAATGCGTGTTCATTTCATAGCTTTTTAAGATGCGAATAATACTTTTATACAAATTGCTTACCATGGAGATGTCATTCTTACAGCCTGATAAGGTTAGTCTTGAGAGGTTTATTTCGCGGATATATTGGCCACTCTTTACTTTTAAAGTGTTATTTTAACGACCTAAACCTCCTCATGGTCATTCTCAAAATAATATATATATATATAATTCGCTTGTAATTATTAATCTAATAAGCTTGTCACGAAAAGTAATTTATTTATAGTGACTGCCTCGTTGGCCTAGTGGTAGTGAGTGCGACTGCTGTTAAGTGATCCCGGGTTCGAATCCCGAGTCGGAGTCAGCTGCCGGGTCTTTCTGTCCAGAAATTCTCAATAGTAAACCGGAGTCAGGAAATTGGCTGTATTTTTCTTTTGCAGTCCTATCGACTTGACAGTGATGGAATAGAGAAAACATCTATCTTTTTTTATAAGATAAGGGTGACAAACGAGCACACAGTCCACCTGATGGTAAGTGGTCGATGTGGCCCATAGACATCTACATCTATCTTCGATTAAGAATCAAAATGCAGATGCGTTGTCACCCATGAGGACTAAGATGGAATGCCTCGTTTTCAGTAAAAAGGGTCTCCGGTTCCATATACTCACCATACGAAACACAGCAGCGTTAAGCTACAATTTTACGCTGGTATTCTGTGAGAGCGTGGTCCTTCCCCGGTCGAGCCGACCCATTCGTGCTACAACCATAATATAGCTGCAGCATGGCTCTACCACGTAGAAAATCTATGCTTGTGCACTCCTTAATGTTCGTTACACACTCTTTCCCTGTATTTCTGTTCTGCGCTGATGAGTAGTCTCGGTTGAGACCTGACCGCCATGACTGAAATACGATGTGGAGTACATTAGTAACTTTGTAGTATCGGATTTAAAGAGTTATCTTTGTTACGAAATAAGTCCCATAGCCGTTTCGATACAGTCTTCGCGATATTGTGAAATGTGATGTCAAATTTCATACTTTTCATTCTAGTTCGTATATTTTTTTATTGAAACTACTTTGCAAAAAAAAATACTTTGCATCAAGTTTAAGCTAGAGGCTAGGTTACTTAGGCTTGACTATCTAAAAATCATATAATAGTAGTGTTATGTTTAGAGATTATGTAAAAACATATTGTAAAATATTTAAAAAAGTGTTCTCCACTGCTAAGGCTCTACATTTAAGCAACAAAATTAAAACTGCATCCGACAAAATTAAAATGACCTGGAGAATAATAAATAGTGAAACGGACAAGGTCAAACCGCGCAACTCGGATTTTTAATTGAATATTAAAAATAATTTAACGCGATCTGATCAAGAAGTTGCTATGGCTTTTGAGAAACATTTTACTGACGTTCCTTTTTTGACAACAAAATCATTAAATTCTTCTCCTACTGTCGCCGAATTATTGCTCAAACAAAATGTGAAGACTTGTTCAAATACTTTTAAATTCCATAGAGTACTGCCAAAAGATATCATTAAATATTTTAAAACTATTGATGTTAAAAAAACGGCAGACTTATGGGGGATTTCCGTTAATTTTTTTTATCTATAATAGGTATATTAGCACCTTATCTAGCCACTATATTTAATATAAGCGTCGAATCTGGTGTGTTTCCTGATTTAATGAAACATAAAAAAGGCATACCTATATTTAAATCTGGTAGTACATTAGACCCCGCCAATTTCAGACCAATTTCTGTACTACCAAAATTAAGTAAAATTTTTGAAAAAATTATTTTAGATCAGATGTTAAGTTTCTTTAATATTAATAAATTGCTACATAAAAATCAATTCGGTTTTACAAGGGGTCGCTCGACAACTGACGCTGGAGTTGAGCTTATTAAACATATTTTTTTGCATGGGAGAATTCAGAGGATGCTTTGGGTATATTTTGTGACCTTTTCAAGGCCTTCGACTGTGTTCACCATGAGTCATTAATCAGGAAGCTACAGTACTATGGTGTCAAGAACACAGCACTTAAACTTATTATTTCATATTTAAGTAATAAAAAGCAGAAGGTTATTATCAATGGTAAAAGTTCTTCCGGGTCACCTGTACTAATGGGTGTTCCTCAGGGCTCGATTCTCGGCCCATTCCTGTTTCTAGTGTATATTAATGACTTACCTCACCTTGTAGGGGGTAGTCATGATATAGTATTATTTTCTGATGATACTTCCTTGATTTTTAAACTTAAACGTCAATCATTAATATGTGACGAAGTGAATAATGCTATAACGTTAATAATCTGCATTTAAACGGAAATAAAACTAATTGTGCTAAATTTACAACAACGAATGTTAAAAATCTGAATACCAATGTGTTTTTAAATGGGGAGAAATTGAGCCCTGCTGTATCCACTGTTTTGTTCTTGGCATCACTCTCGACGCGAAGCTTCGGTGTGGCCCCCATATATCCAAATTAGCTAGCAGACTAAGCTCTGCAGCCTATGCTGTAAAACAGATAAGAGGTCTCACTAGTGTCGAGACAGCTAGATTAGTTTATTTCAGTTATTTCCATAGCATAATGTCTTATGGGATTTTGCTATGGGGAAATGCGGCTGATTCAGAAACTATTTTTATTTTACAGAAGAGGGCCATTAGAGCTATTTACAATATAAAACCGAGAGAGACTCTTAGAGATAAATTTAAAGAAATAAATATATTAACTTTGGCCTCTCAGTATATTTACGAAAATTTAATGTATGTTCACAAAAACAAAGATAGTTTTAGTAAAAAAAGTGATATACATTCTGTAAACACTAGGAACAAACACAAGCTAGTGATGCCAGTATCTCGACTCCACAGAATCAGTAATTCATTCTTGGGGCAATGTATACGCTATTACAACAAGGTCCCGGAAAGTGTACAGGTTCTTTCTATTACCAAGTTCAAATGTTTTATTAAGCTGAAACTGTATAAAAAAGGTTATTATAGTATAAATGAATACATGGTTGATAAGAACCCCTGGGAATAAGGTGGTCGCTTCCAAGCGGTTTCTAAAATATATTTTGTAAATAGTTCGTAATCATTTATATTGTAAAATTTATTTTAAAAAAAAGTCCCGCTGGATTTCTTGCTGGTTCTTCCCAGGACAGAGGGTTTTTTTTTTCGAACCAGTGGTAAAGTAAAAAATGACTTTCAATAAGAATTACACATGTAATGTATATTGAATTAAAATTATTCTATTCTATTCTATTATATCACTCGCGACTTAGTAGTCGGCTTAGTAGTCGAGACACGAAGTCAATTCAGATTTTTTTTATAAAATATAGAGTATAGAGTAAAATACGGGCATAAAGTCCATTTACTATCATCATTATTATCATCATTACAGCCTTTCATAAGTCCACTGCTGAACATAGGCCTCCCCCAAGGAATGTCACAAAGCATGGTCCTGAGCCACCTGCATCCATCGACTTCCTGCATGTCTTACCAGGTCGTCACTCCATCTAGTGAGGGGTCACCCTTCACTTCGCCTACCGGTACCAGGCTGCCACTCAAGAACTTTTCTTCCCCATCGGTTGTCGATTCTTCGATCTATATGGCCGGCCCACTGCCACTTCAGCTTACTAATCCGTTGGGCTATGTCGGTTACTCTGGTTCTACTGCAGATATCCTCATTTCTAAGTTTATCACGCAGAGAAACCCCAAGCATAACCCTCTCCATAGCTCGCTAAGCGACCTTGAGCTTCCTCATATTCCCCAGCCAGCAGTGACGGACCACTTCTCAGATCCGTAAGTCATCACTAACAACACGCACTGGTTGTGCAATTTCGTTTTCAGGTTTTGAGGTATGTCTAACGAGAATATGTGTCGTAGTTTCCCGAACGCTGCCCAGCCGAGTTGAATCCGTCGATTGACCTCTCGGTCGAAGTAGGACTTACCTAGTCGGACTATTTGTCCCAGGTAAACATACTAGTCAACAACTTCGAGCTTAGTGCTCCCAACAACTACCGGCATAGGTGTGATATTTCACAGGATTTTTGTTTTGTCCATGTTTATCTTACGACCTATCCGTTGGAAGACGCTATTTAGGTCTTTGAGCATACTGCTTAGGTCTTCTAGCGATTCTGCGATAAGGACTATATCGTCGGCAAATCGAAGGTGAGTGAAGTACTAGCCATTGATGTTAATACCGCATCCTTTCCAGTCCAGTAGCTTAAAAACGTCTTCCAATGCAGCGGTGAAGAGTTTAGAGGATATAACGTCACCCTGTCTTATACCACCCTGAAGTTGAATAGGTTTCGTACTCTGATTCTGTGCTCGGAGAGCCATGATAGCCCTACTGTACAAACACTTCAGCACTTCGATATACCGACAGTCTACTTGGTACCGACTGCAGCACCGCCTAAATTTCGACAGATTCAAAGGCGTTCTCATAGTCCACATACGCAAGGCAAAGTGGCAGATTATACTCTTCTGTCTTCTGTACAATTTGCCGAAGGGTGCATGTGGTCTATGGTACTAAAGCCTTTTTGGAAACCGGCTTGCTCTGGAGGCTGGAAGTCGTCAAGACTGCGTGCGAGACGATTCGTAATATCTCTCGAAAACAACACGTTGACGGCTCAGAAGGGAAATCGGTCTGTAGTTCTTCAAGAGAGCGTTGTTGCCTTTCTTGAAGATCAAGACCACCGCACTTCCGCTCCACGCCTCCGGAGTAGAGCGAAAATGGAGGTCGGAATCAAAGAGCTTCTGAAGGACATCAAGTACCGGTATCTACACGCTGTAATTCCATCCTCACCTGGGGTTTAAGGTGCTGGAGAGCCATTCTAATCTTGCTCAGACTGACGTCCAGGATATCGTGTCGGATAAGACTCGCTCTAGGGTCGTTACTCACACTTATGTGTGGCTCCAACGATGACGTGTACAGATGCCTATAGAACGCCGATAGAACCTCTCAATCTCACTCAAAATCTCAGGTGTCCCGGAAACGATGCTGGCACACTCGGCCTTCAGCTTTGACTGTTGGCTCTTTCTGTTAGACAAATCTGTGGCAAAGACTTTGAAGCCTTGGTTCCGCTCGATCGCTTCTTCAATACAAGCTGTATTGAAGTTGCGTAAGTCCCACCGCATGCATTTGGAGATCTGTTTGTTCAGTTGCATGTATGGTGTCAAATCTATTGAAGACTGTAGCTTCATCTCCCGTCTAACAGCCATGAGATTAAGATTGTAATCAGAGAGTTTTTGTGTTCTTCTGCGGCTGAACTTAGCTCCGACCCATGAACAGTTTCAACGAGCTTGTCATTCATATCGTCCACTTCATTGCAGTCTTCTTGGCACTGAAAATGGTTTTGTATCTCGAGCTAAAAGGTTCCGGGACTTTAGAAAAGAGCACGACGGAGCGGACCATCTACTACACGCCCTACTCTATCTATCTCGATGTATTTCACACGAGTTTTAAGATGTATCTTCACTCACTATACAAAAAGTGTTATTTGACGCTGCTATTATTTAAGAACGTGGTCTTTCCCCGGTCGGGTCGACCCAGAAAATTGTCTTTGATTATAGACTTATGAACCGTCTTACTTTGCTAGTAAATGTATAATTACCCCATTTTGAAATATGAAAATTCACGTAAGGTATGTCGGCAAATTAATCTTATTTGGAGTTTTAACTAAATAACTAACACAAAATATCGGGGAGTGTGCATGTGAGAAATCCATCACTCGGCTCATAAAGTTCCCAAAATCTATAGATTTTTTCGGCTATAAATAGAATGTTTCTACTAAAACAGCTTTTAACCTTAAATGTCAAAATAAAAATTGGAGCTGAAAAAATTATTAGGCTTTTTTTATTTGAAAATATATATGACCTTGATAATGCTTTGCATGATGTACGACTTAGCACTGCAATACCTTCAGAAACAAAATGCTAATCGTCATATATATGATATTTTCTAAATCTATTCCAAAATTAAAATTTATAAATACAAAAAAATAAAATTGAGGGATATGTCTGTAATGTTGAGAGCATTGCCATGCCATTGATCTAAAGTATATTATATCCGAAAAACTTGGAGTAAGTATTTTTTGTAAATGGTCGTAGATGATTATTTTTAAAAATCGAAATGATACTACATTAATAGATTCCAGCCAGGCGATGCCGGGCGGGTTGCTAGAATTCAATATGTTATATTGTCGTGCAATGACGGCGTTGGAGTATCCACTACCCATTATAATCCCGTGGGTGTCATAAAAAGTGGCAAAGGAAAATTGAAATAGGAGATTGGCAGCAGTATCTTCCTGATAATATCTAAAAACTAATAAACACTATGGTTGTCAACTTGCCTGTCAAGCGCGGCTACAACGGCAAATATCTCCCTGTAATGCTATCTATGGGGAAGCCTATTTCCAGTACTGGACTTTTGATAGGCTGTAATGAATCAATGTATAATAAATGTATGTAACAATCAAGCTTTAATATTAAATAAACATTTGCATTTATGAATATTGGTAAAGATACACAGGGGTTATATTAAAACGATACAACTAACATACATTTATTATTTTCCAATGAAGTGATAATTCCCCAGACATAAAGGCTATTACCGTTAACTATGATAATCAATACATAGGTACAGTGAACATTAACGGCACTTTACATGGACAACCAAGTAACGAGATCCACATAATAGCAGGCAATGTATATAATGGAACTGGCGTTTTGATTATATTATCTCGTACGACTTTCATAGTAAAATAAGATAGATATAGAAGCTGTTTGTTGCATGCTGGCCCTTACTTATACAACTCTAAGTATTATTATAGTATCACTATAATCTTATTTCTAGATAATGGTGTATGTAAACTCACTTGTAAAACCTATTCTTATGGTGTCATTGTACACTTTTGTAAATACAGTAATTTTATGACATCTGTCTATGAGAGTGATATAAGACTAAATAAATAAATAACAGCCATAGTATACACGTGTTAATATTTAGAATTTTAAAAACTCGGTTTCCAGAAATGATTTAAATGACGAATTGCAAACTAAAGAATATTCTTTTAACACATGCCACATTTTTTTTTTCATTTTGTCTATCTATTAATATAATTGAATGGTACTTGACTTGTTTGTTACATTACGGCTTTACAGTCTGACTAATCCCTAACGAGAATTATTAACTTGAATCGACGCGTTTGTAGCTCGTGAGTCCCAACCATCGTTGTGTAACTCCTATTCTGGTTATGGAAAAGAAAACGAGCGTCATATTGATTTCTTATATTTACATGAACACTACTTTTATGGGTATGTTGATCGGAATGTTAACTTGGTAAAGCTATGATGCAGTTGTATTATGGTTGTAGCACGAATTGTTTGCCCAGGAAGAATTACGCGCTCACCAGCGAAAAATAACAGCTTAATGTTGATGTGTTTCGTAATGCGAGCGTAGAGCACAGAATATCCTTTTTCTTGGAATCAAGACATTCTATCTTAGTCGTCAAGGGTGACAACGCATCTGCATTTTAATCTTTAATCGGGGATAGATGTAGACGTCTTTGGGCCACGGCATCCACTTACCATCAGGTGAACCGTGTGTTTTTTTGTCTATAAAAAAGAATAGTTTTTATTTTTCTTAATCTCGGATCAGATACCAATATCACAAGGATCAAAAACAACAACAACGACAAACGAGCACCCAGTACACCTGATGGTAAGTGGTTGCTGTGGCCCATAGACATCTACATCTATCTTCGTTTGCGAATTAAAATGCAGATGCGTTGTCAGCCGTGAGGACTAAAATGGAATGCCTTCTTTCCAGTAAAATGGGTCTCCGGTTCTCTACACTCACCATACGAAACATAGCAGCATTAAACTTCTATTTTACGCTGGTATTCTGAGAAAGCGTGGTCCTTCTCCGGTCGAGCCGACCCATTCGTGCTACAACTGTACTATTAATAAAGCTGCAGCATGGCTCTACTACGTAAATATCCTCAATAGCTACTGTATTTATATTTGGGGTGGAGCCACTGAAGATCTGCATGATTTTAATTTAGTGTGCTCAATGGGCAGTACACGAAGTAAGCACTTAAAAAGTTTCGACATCCATCTTCCGACTTATACAAATCATGTGAAGTTTTGATAGTGAGACAACTTTTTATACTTCAAATATTATTAATATAGGACGCTAATGTACATAAAACTGCTACTATTATTAGCAAAGTAAACAGTCATATCGTCAACAGCGCAAAAAATATAACTCGGTCGCTGCACCTAAAAACTTCATTTGGCCAACGATTTTATCAATTTCTTGGAGGCTTTTTTGTTTAACAAGGGACATAAGTTATTTAATGTAAAAAATAAAAGTAAGTATGAGTGTAAACAAAATATTTTTAGGTGGCTACAAAGTCTTGATATAGCACAACGGAATCTATGCGGAAAAACATAAGTTGATATATTGTCCATATATATGTATATACCATATTTATACCCACATCCATACTCCATCTACGCACACACACTCACACACGGAGACGATATAATATCTTGTTCCCCTTAAAAATGGTATTTTTATTTCTTTTTACTTTGCCCCTTCACTAGCTTAATTGTTATATTGTGTAATTTTTGTACATGGTGACACTGGAAGAGTACTAACGTTTACAGCTCAGGTGTAATGTGTAGAATAAGTTAACGTTTTGTATTTATTGTATAAGGACTTTGTATGGTGTGTAAATAAATATAAATATATTGTTACGGCCTACGGTTGCTCCCTTAAAGGATCCAATCCCCCGGGGCCCATCAGCAGAAGACTTCCCGAGCAAACGTAGGTCGGGCCTCCTAAGGCCACGTGGAATCTCTCTAATTACACTAAAATATATGGGGGAGCGTTATACTACGGCCAGTCGACCGGAAGGAATTTGGCGGAGTTCACTTACCTCGATCCAAGACGACTGGTCCCTCCGGAGTCGGTCAGGTCGCATGTAGTTGTGTAGTGCAAGGGAAAGAATGGTGATGTGGTGTGTATCTGGGTGTGACTGATGGTGATTAAACCTGGACCTTAGCCGTCGGCAGCAGCCCGAGCGTCGACACCGCTCCAATTTGAGGGGGCCTTTCGAGGTTATCCACAGTCACTTTCTTGGTTCACCACGATGACAGTCACTTAACTCTATCGTACGATTAACTAGCTTACAGAAGCCACTAACTATCGCGGGGTATAAGGTTACCGCACAAAACACGCCCGGAGTTTCTAGGTCAAAGGTCACTACCGTTTCGCGTGGCAACAGTTCTAAATACCGAGGCCGCACTAGCTTATATTGTCGAATGCACTTATACAGATTCTGAGTCGGACCCAATAAGTCCCGGGAAAGGCTATCCAAACAGGGAATGCGCGTTATAATTCCTAGACAGGATATTTACTAGACGCCCTAACTATTCCGCGGTTCCCGCACAAAATTAACAGCGTGCAAACATTAGCACATCTGGCAGATGACTGATCCGCTTGCGACCCGCGCGCCACTGCCAGGATCGGAAGAACTTCAGACCGGAATCGCGCCGAGCCGAGTGACATCTGGTGTCGATTCCGACAACAGAGTTTTGCGCGAACATATATTTTAATTATAAATCTAAAATAAACTACATAATATTTAACGTAGATGACGTCCTGATTCGAGACTACTCATTTAATTTGATTAGGAAAAGTACCTACATAATGTCAATACTTTATTAGATTATCAAGTTTATTTAGGATATTTGTATGTATCATTTTACCGTCCCTTGTTAGCTTCCTTCCAAAGGATGAATGAGCAAACAACTGATTTTATTACGAACTAACGACTGATCCCGGCTGATTTTTCAAAAAAAATTTTTCGGATAAATTATAGCTTAGATCCCTCCTGGCATTGATCTCTATCTGTTCGTAAAGCATGCAAATAACACCTTTAGCTTATAAGAAGCCAGTTATTTAAATATAACAGACAGACACTTCAATTTTATTTCTATGTATCATATTCATAAATTATTTACGTAAGAGTAACATTCGTTATTGTAACTGATTGGCATGACCGCCTCCTCGCTAAGAAAAATCGAAGTAATTATTCACGTGATATTTTTTTTATAGAACAGGGTAACAAACGAGCACAAGGTCCACCTGATGGTATGTGGTTGCTGTGACCCATAGACATCTAAATTTATCCTCAATAAAGTATCAAAATGCAAATGCGTTGTCACTCGTGAGGACTAAGATGGAATGCCTCTTTTCCAGTAAAAAAGGTACATACTATTTTACTGGAAAAGTAGTTACTTGTCTATATTACTTTATATTTAAACATTTTCTACGTTATTCTTAAACTCTATTCCAAAATGGGGTTTTCTGACTGGAGTAACAAAGGTAAAACACCGAAGTCAGTATCTTGTCGTAGATTTTAATTTTCTACCGGTCATTCCTAGATCTTCACTTGTTATGATTAAACGTAACACGCTCGCAAGTCTGTGTAGACCTGGACCAAATTATCCAAACAATATAATGACTGAATACACAGTCCTTCTTAAAAATGAGACAATGGATTAATATTAGCTGCCAGAGTTCGAAAAAATTGTCTGTCCTCACTAGATACATTCTGAAGTCTCTATACTAAAGCATCTATGACCGTCAGATTCGAGAAGTACTTAAGTATCCGTGCGTACAAGCTTTGATTCCAAATTTCAGGCAGGCCAAATTCCAAAATCACGTTTCCCATAAGTAAACTTTCTGAATTAATACGCGACTTCACGCTGTCTTGAATTTTTGTCTTGAAGTTTAGATTTTAGCGTAGAAACGTGAATGTCTTGTGGCTCAATACTGTCGGGAGACCTATTTATAACAAGGGATTTAAGATGGCTATTAATGATGATATTGAAAATTATCATAGAATAAATTAATGTATTTCAGTTCAGAAAAATTATTTAAAAAAATTAAATGTCCTAGCAATAAATTAAAGGTACTTTTTTTAGTTTGTACACAAAATTACTTTTGCTACAAAAATATTACTATTGGTTTAATCAGTGGAAATAAAATGTATTTCCAACCATAATATAAACGAAATTAGTGTTATCGGAGACTACTTACCGTAATAATGAAAATTGGCATTTTTAATGAAAATAAGGCATTCTTTCAGTTTAGCATAATACTATATAAATGATGGCATCCCCCAAATAATTATGAAGGAATACATTTGTTCCAGACTTTAAAGATACAGGAGAGCATCCAGCTTCTTTCAAATCTTTTCAAATTTGATAGGTCACAAATCCTTGCGAAAGAAACTCCATTCATACCAAAGATGATACGTGAGACTAACGAAAAAACATCTTGATTTCAATAAAAAGGAAGCTGGATACTACACCTGCTTGGTACCCTGTAATTAATAAAATTAAAGCTAAGCCCGTACTTAGTTCCCGCATGAAATAAGTTTCCATTGTGTTTTTTTAATTAAAATCCTTACAGACAGACATCAAAACAAGGATAAATTCTAAGTAATTTTAAAATTAGTATTCACATATTTTCCTATTCAGAGGTGACAACGCCTTTTTTGCTTGAAGCTGATTTTTTTTTATAGAAGAGTGGGCAGACAGGATTGCGGCTCATCTGATGGTAAGTGTCGACCGCCACTCATGAACCACTGCAACACCAGGCGAATTACGGCTGTCCAAGGGCTGAAATAGATACTTACGATCCGGTGGTCCATAAATTCGTTTGTCACTTAAGTTTTCCTAAAAAAAATCGTATGGCATCACTGGCACCATGCACTGTTTACTTTTGTTATTAACTTTAAAAATATACAGAGTGAGAAAGTTTATATATCGCAACTCCGCTAACGCTGCCTAACATGGTTGTAGCCTTCGGTTATAACTAACACTATAAGGCTAATATATTACTTTAATTAAGACTGTTTGCAGGTCAAGAGATATATTTCATTTTGATTAGATTAGGTCCCATAAAATAACAACCTAGCTCCTGGATGCAAGTCCTATCTACTAACGAGAATCTTTAATTAAAACTAACACAAAATACAATTATGTGTTGAACGTTACGATAGTGCATATTATTTTATATGCAATCAAAATACTTTAGAATGTTAGCTGACCTGGCGGACGTTGTTCTGCCCTTTTCGGTAAGTGGCGCAAAGAGTTTAAGTCCGAATTCACATGCGATGTAAATAAAAAAATATTAATAATTTTTCTACTGTATCGGTTTAAAATTTTGTTTCTTTTTCGTCACTTAACCAATGTACTGTAATTTTAGTCTATAAATATTACTTCTTATTAATAACTTTACTACCGTTACCGTTACAGACTAACCATCTAAAAATAACGTGACGATCCTTAACAACCTAGTAATGACGTGGATTATAATTAACAGCAAAACCTGTATAGACAAACCTCTTAACTTACACTAACAACTAAAAATTAACAATAAAGACTAAATCAAATCAGAAAGTCGCAGAGGTTTTGAGAAATATTGCTGATATTCCTATATTGACTATAGAACCATGGAATACTTATCCAACTGTCGCCGAGTCAGTACTCATGTAGTATGTTAATACATATTTAAAAGAATTTAGATTTCAAAAAACTACCTATTACCACAAGATAATGTTAAATATTGATTTCTTATATTCACGCGAACTCTACACATTGTGTTGTACTCATGGTCACGTAGGGAATTAAAAAGTTAAAACTAAACGCGATAAAATCCGTAAAATTAGTTTTATTTAACTGTTAAATATTTCAAAACCCTCGATGTAAAGAAAGCTTTAATGGGATTTTCCATTACAGTTATTGCGTCCATAACAGATTTAATTGAACCTCATATTGCTATTATTTTAAAACTACTATCGAATCTGCTGTGTTTCGAGTGTTAATGAAATTTGGTTGTACAATTGGACGCCGCTAATTTAGATCTATTTCTGTATTTTCAAGTCTCGGCAAAGTTTTTCAAAAAGTAATTCTGGATAAAATGTTAAATATTTTTAATGTTAAATATTTTAATGTTTTGTCCAAAGCTTTGGACTATGTTCATCATGAGATATTTCTCAGGAAACTACAACATTACGATGTCAAAAATATTGCGCTGAGACTTATTTCATATTTAAGTAACAGAACTCAAACAGTTGTTATCAGTGGTAAAAGTTCCTCCGGATCGATTGTATCAATGGGTACTACCGATCGCACACGATACTACTCGGGACTCGATCCTTTTTCCTCCTCTGTTCTTTATCTATGTTTATGACTTACCTTATCTTGTAAAAGGAAAATCAACATATAGTATTATTAAATAAATAATACTTCATTTTGAAACTCAAAAGCCAGTCAATTCAAGTAATGTAAATTTAATTTTCGATTTAAACAATGCATTAATACATTGGTTTAACGCAAACAATTAACTTTGAAACGTATATGTTAAGATTAGTAAGCTGAAGTGGAAATGGGCCGGTCATATAGGTCGAAGAACCGACAACCGATGGGTAAAAAAGTTCTTGAGGGGCAGCCTCGTACCCCTAAGCGAAGTTTAGGGCGACCCCCCACTAGATGGAGTGACGACCTGATAAGACATGCAGGACGTCGATGGATGTAGGTGGCTCAGGACCGTGCTTTGTGTCATTCCTTAGGGGAGGCCTATGTTCAGCAGCGGACTTGTGAAGGGCTGTAAAGATGATGATGATGACCTACTCTTATTTTGTTTGTCAGTTGGGTCGTGTGGACATCACTCTTTTTCTTGGAATTACTATTAACGCGAATATTCAATGGGGCCCTGCATAAATCTAAATTTGTAAGTAGACTTAGTTCTGCAGCATATGATGTAAGAAAGATTAGGCCCATATTGAAACAGCTAATTTATAATTTCGTTACTGCCGGTGTACAACTGTGAAAATGGCAAGTTGGTACTTATGAGCTACGCTACCACATCCCTCAGTAGCTTATGACGATATATTGTTCTTTTTATCAAACTAAATATTGATTAATTGATTGAGCCCTTGCAAGAATCAACCGTCACAAGTCATCCTGGAAATAAGACACATTCATTGCGAAGCTCTTCAAATATTTTACAAGAGTTATGTAACAAGGCGACTTATATATACGTAACTACTTGTTCCTGGAATATATGTAATAGATTTTAATAGGCATTTCGAATTATTTACAGGTAAATTGGCTTTTATTTTATAGTTTTTTTAAGTTTTTGCACACCATAAAAATTATGCAAAAGGAATATATATTAAAATTATTTAAAATATATATTAAAATTATTATAATTATAATAATATTAAAATTATTAATAATAGCTTGTCTATAAAGACATGACCTAGTTTAAACTAGCAGTATAACGATAGAATAAACACATGGTACAGGCAATATAATATCTGTAGCGGTTATAATCCCTGCTTCCAAAAACATATACTTTCATTACATTTTTTTCGATTGACTTAAACCGTTTTCACAAACAATTCAACAATTCAAAACAACATGGTCACAAACAATTATATACAATGATAACATAACATGGTAAGTTTTTAGAACTGGCCAAAATGAAAAGTCCAATGGTAAAACAAAATAATTTAATTTTTGAAAATAAAATAATAATAATCAGTGATTGTATGAAAAATAAGTGAATTACATCAAGACAAATTTAACGCTTTACTCTTTTATAGAAGTCAAACAGCATACCTATAGAGTCATTGTATTGCATTTCCTCCTAGGTGGTTATGCTGCTTTACTTTCTAGGAGTTCGTCCTAGTTAATACCATCTTCTTACTTATATCTGCCGTCAATTAGAAGTATGTGTACTGTTGTGTCTTGCTCTGAAGGATGTAGAGAGCCATCGGGCTGTGACACATCTCATCTTAGTCATCTGTAGCTTTCTTTGTTTAACGTTGGTTGCGGATAAGAATATCCACAACCTTATATCGAGTGCTAAAAACTAAAACAACTAAAACAGGAGACAGCAACATCTTCCGTATAACAATTCAAAATTATTTATAAAAAACAAAACATGCGTGAGTGTCGTGGAACACTCGGTCGGAACGAAGTTCTTTGGTAGTATATTATTATTGATAAAAGTAGTATATTATTGATGACAAATACAAATAAATGAATGCCTAGCGTCTATTAAAATAAAGCGTTATTTAATATAAAATAATATTTCTTTCATTGTAAGATAACAAAAAGTGCGAGGGAGATGGATATTATTCCATCCCGCTTCCTTATAGCCTCCAAGGCAGTCTACACCATGTCAGAAGGGGTCGTGATGGAAAAATCTTACACTTTTTCTCGCCTAACCCACATCCGCCAAATCAGTACCGTCCGTTAAGGAACTGAGTTCCAAAATCTACTGTTACCAACTAGGCTGTCAAGAGTTGCATCTATGGCAACATCCATCTCTATGAATCAACACAAGAGGGAGGCTTAAAGTTTCGTCGGCTGTATTGGATGAAAATATGAAATAAATCTCTGTTTAATTCTAAATAACATATCATTTATACAAATACGAATAGCTTAAGATGATATGTTTGCTCATTATATTAATTTGAAGCAACATCAAAATCACTTCAAAATAGTTTATAACAACCCTAATTATCCTAATAATTTCCTATAATAGTTTATCTTTGGCTGAGCTGTACAGGTGTTTATTTTCATTATAATTATTAATAGGCTTAGTATATTGTATTAGCATATTATTATGAGCTTACATTAATCTACATCTAAACATAGATTTGACTAAATAATTTGGAAAATCCAAAAGTGCACGCACACCTAGAACTTTCATGTACCTAATGTTCTGAATAATCAATTTTATTTTATTAATTACCGAAACGCGTATTTCGTTTAAAGCTACAAAAATGGACATGGCGCAGCCGTCGTAACATTGTGCTCACACCGAGCTGACGTTTCTCGAAACAGTTGTAACGCTGCAAATTCGTAGTGTTATGTGTGTATTTAAAATGATAGATTGGGACCCAGTGCTCATAGCAGTTCTGTTGAAGAAGAAGGGAAATATATTAATAAAAAGAGAAAATTTTGGGCGAACATTAACAGTGGTAGAGCCAAGCGGTAGCTTTTGCTGTCGCACGGATGGGCCAGCTCGAACCGGGGTGGTACCACGACCTCACAGAATACCAGCGTGAAGTAGAGGTTTACCTCTGCGTTGCGCTTGGTGAGTGCAGGTGGCCGGAGGCCCAATCCCCCCCCCCCCCCCCATCAACATGGTAGTGTAATTAAATAAAAGACTACCCCAGGAGGGTACCAGCACCCCTGGAGAATCCCTCGCTGAGCATCCACGACCAAACTACTTCACACCTGAGCGTGGGTGCTCAGGCTGCCCCGCGTATTCTGGGGGGGGGGGGGGGGGGGGCAAAATTCCGCTCGCGACTAATGCTGCTCGGGGAAAGCGGAGCAATATGTCACGCTATCCGTGAATTTTTGCAACATCAGGGGACTTCATTCATTGCTCTTTTTAACTGAGACTCAGGTGTCCTCTCCGGCTGATACTTCATATCTCTCCTACCCGGGGTACAAATTGGAACACTCCTTTGTGCCCCGGGCTGGAGTTTGCATGAGAGAGGACATCTGTTTTCGACGCCTCGGCAGTCTTGATGGTACAGACCTGTCCATCATATGGCTGTGCGTAGACAGCGACGACCATCCCCGCGTCTACGGGTGCCTCTATAGGTCCCATAGCGGTAATGCCGACATAGACCGAATCATCGACCACGTCCAAATGGCTGCAGACTCCGTGCTACAACAGGTCCCATCAGCAGAGATCGTGATACTCGGTGATTTTAACGCCAACCACGCTGAATGGCCTAGTTCCCGTTTAACCGATCATGCGGGTAGATCTGTCTATGACTTTGCCTTGGCATATGGTCTAACACTACTGGTTACTTCGCCTACGCGGATCCCAGATGTGGTGGATCATGTACCTTCCCTGTTGGACCTTCTGCTGACCTCTCATCCGGACGGATATCAGGTCTCCGTCGAAGCCCCTCTGGGCTCTTCTGACCATTGTCTGATCCGGAGTACGGTGCCACTCACTCTTCGATCGCAGTTGCAATCTGCAGCTTGCCGCCGTGTTTGGCACTATAGGTTGGCCGAGATGCGGTCTTTTTTTGCATCCTACCCTTGGGGGCGGGTTTGCTTCTCGCCTTAAGATCCCAGCGTTGTTGCCGATTCTGTTGCTGATGTGGTACTAGTAGTGTTATGCTACTTACATATCATATTACACTATTTTAAATTTATTTTTTCATTCTGTTTTGATTTTCTGCATTCACCTCAAAACTGGATATTTTGTATCACCTTTATTTCCATAGGATCCTGTAACGTTTTTAAGCCATAAGAACACAGTAACAAATCATTTTCACTTCATATTTTCACGCTCTCAGCACTTTTTAAATCGGTGTCGATGGAGTCTACCTTTTTCGATCATTTATTTAGTTTTCCGTAACTCTGCAATTTCGGGCTTCGTACGCGCTGTTGCGCTACCTTTTTTTCTATATCAATAATATCTCATTTTTCACTTAAATCTTGCCGTTTCTCTATTACGGGCCTGAAACCAAAATTTTACATGTTTTGACATCGTTGTTTATCTGGTTGTCATGGCAATTTTTATTCAAATTCGTTACCGGTCTGTTGTTTCTACTTCAATATTTCCACATAAATACTCTTTTCCTCTTGGCCATTTACAAAAAATTTGCTTTTTATTTAAATAATTTTCCGTTCTCTCTAAAAAGGTATAAAAGCCGAACAATCGGCCAATAAAGGCAGTCTAGCTTCAGCTTTCAAACTCGAAGCATCTCCTAAAGGCCTTATCCTGGGGCCGCACTGCCCCGGGATCCTGCAAGCCTCTGACCCTGCCTCTGCCTTGCCTGAAGTCACCGGATCCTGCAAGTCTCTGCCTCTGCCTTCGCCTGAAGTCGCCGGATCCTGCAAGTCTCTGCCTCTGCCTCCGCCTGAAGTCGCCGGATCCTGCAAGTCTCTCCCTCTGCCTTCGCCTGCAGTCGTCGGAATCCTGCAAGCCTCTGCCTCTGCCTTCACCTGAAGACGCCGGGATCCTGTAAACCTCTGCCTTCACCTGGAGTCGCCGGGATCCTGCAAGCCTCTGCCTTCACCTGAAGTCGTCGCCGAGCCACGCCCACGCCTTCACCTACGCTGTATTACTATTTTATGGTGTAAAATGATATGTAAGTAGCATAACACTACATTTTTTTAAATGATATGTAAGTAGCATAACACTACATCTTCAGGGTATGGAACTGTTTATTCCATCCTCTGTGGTGCCTCATCGGAGGCAGATCCCAGCCATGGTTTGGTCGCTCCTGTAAAATAGCATCACGCTATAAGCAGGATTGCAACCGGGCCTGGGCTGACGCATCAACGTCTCGGGATGTAAACACCAGCGCACTTAAAAAGAAGTATAATTCCGCCTCCAGGTCCTTCAAAAGCGTTATTGCCAAGGCAAGGTCTGAGCACATCGGCAGAATTGGCGAGAAGCTAGTTCGCCTTCCTTCGGAAACCCGTGCATTCTGGTCTCTCGCCAAGGCTGTCCAAGGGAACTTCTGTCATCCATCTCTTTTATCTCTGCACAGAGAGGACGACTCACTGGCCCATGCCGCAAAGGAGAAAGCCTATCTGTTGAGCTCTCTTCTTGCGTGCAACTCGACTCTAGATGACGGGGGACACACCACCGACCATCCCGCGATGTGAGTGCTCCATGCCGGATGTGCGATTTACACAACGCTCGTTTCGCAAAGCACTCTTCTCCCTGGACGTCAGCAAGTCGAGTGGGACCGATGGAGTCCTTCCCATTGTGCTGAAGACGTGTGCTCCGGACGCGCATCTTTTCCGGTACTCCTACTCCCAAGGCGTAGTCCCGAATTTATGGAAGACAGCTTTGGTCCACCCGATCCCTAAAAAAGGCGACCGCTCAGATCTGTTGAGGATAAATAAATATTGTCTACGGCCCTTTTAGGTTTTTTATATCTTGTAAGTTGTTGTCATGGTTACGAAAAATAACAAGAAAAATGTAAGACTAATTTTTCGTAATAAGTATATTTTTGTTAGAAGATTAAATGTTTCAAGTCTAAGAAATCTTCTTATTTCCATGTGAGGAGCTATATACAACGGTCATACAGAAATTCCCCACATAATGGCGACCGTGAAAGCGGATAGACCTGGACAAACCGAACTCGACGCTATGAGGCGTAAAATGGCATATACACGTCGAGTATTCATCAGGTCAGTGCGAGAGATAGAGGAGTCGAATGATATTGAGCAGATGATGAATTTCAGTATCTTGTAGAGAAATTGGAAGAGTTAAAATCTTTTGACAGTCAAATAAAAAATATGACGATCGATTCTTGCACGGATGAGCAATTTGATGAAGAATGTGACGAATGCGAATCGTATTTAAGGAAGTATTATGCAGTAAAAGTTAAGATTGAAAAATTACGAAAGGAATGTGATAGAGCAAATACATCTTCAGCGGCTACTGACGGATCTCATCAGAAGAGAAACATAAAGCTACCGAATATCGAGCTCATAAAATTCGATGACAATCCGAAGACGTGGTTATCTTTCTGGGGACAGTTCAAAAAGATACACGAGGACGAGACTCTTGAACCAAAAGATAAGTTCCTGTATCTCATACAGGCTATGAAGGAGGGGTCCAAAAGCAGAGAGCTCGTAACTAGCTACCCTCCGTCTGGCAAGAATTACCCAAGAGCGCTGGAGCAGCTACAGGGACGATTTGCTCGAGAAGGTATCCTCATCGAGACGTATGTGAGAGAGCTGCTAGGTCTCGTATTATGTCAGGCTAAGGGACAAAATATGGATATATGATCGCTTTACGACCAGTTGTTGACCCATTTGCACGCTTTAGAGTCACTCAAAGTAACAACGGAAAAGTACAGAGCGATGTTGTATCCATTATTCGAATCAGCTTTACCTGAAAATATTTTAATTGTTTGGAATCGAACTAGAATTGTAAACGATGTTGGTCAATTAACGCAACTTTTAGAGTTCTTAAAACGAGAAGCCGAGGCTGAGGAACACATTAAATTGAAGCGCGCTAACTTTAATACTTATAGTTCTTCCAGCAGTGTTGATATGCCGCCGACAGCAGCTTGCATCGTTTCGAAAGAGGAGACAAGTTCCAGTAAAACAGGTAATGACTTTTGCTATTTTTGTGATAATACGTCTCATTCGATTCTTCAATGTAATAAAGGGCTCAAAATGTCTTTAGATGAAAAGAGAGCCGCTGTCAAAGATAAGAGGGGTTGTTTAATTTGTTTACGTAAAGGTCACGTAGCTAAGCACTGCAAGACGTTTTTACAATGTATGGCCTGCGGTAAACGTCATGTAGTGATATTTTGTCCGGACCTTCATAGGGATAATCAAAAGGAACCCAAAGAAGCGACAGCACTTTTCTCTAGGAAAGGCGGAAATATTTTATTACAGACTTTGATTTTAGAGGTGTAGGTGTAAGGCGCAAACCTTCCAGCGCTTTATGGATTCCATTTTACAAGGGCTTAATTTTGTCTTTTGTTATTTAGATGATTTACTTATCGCTAGTGACAACGAAGTTCAACACAGGCAGCATTTAGAAATAATTTTTAAAAAGTTTAATGAATATGGAATTTCAATTAATTTGGCAAAATGTTGTTTCGGACAAACAAAACTAGAATTTTTGGGACACGAAATTAGTACTGAAGGTGTCAGGCCGTTGCAAGATAAGGTTCAGGCAATTGTGGAATTTCCGAAGCCGAAAACTATTTCAGAGCTAAGACGTTTTCTCGGCATGGTTAATTTTTATCGATCTCATCTCCCCAACGCTACTTTATATCTAACAGAATTAAATAAGTATCTTAAAAGCTCAAAGAAAAATGATAAAACTCTTATCGTCTGGAATGATAGTGCGAACGAAGCATTTACGCAGTGTAAGGCAGGTCTCACACAGGCCGCTACATTGACGTACCCTAGAGTGGATTCCGCACTCGCTATAATGACTGACGCATCTAATACATGCGTGGGAGCAGTCTTGCAACAAAAGGAAGGAGATATCTGGAAACCATTGGGTTATTTCTCAAAAAAATTGACCACCACCCAACAGCGATATAGCACCTATGATCGCGAGTTGCTCGCTATATACTTAGCTATAAAACATTTTCGGAAATTATTTGAAGGTCAAGAAATAACCGTGTATACGGACCATAAACCTTTAACTTTTGCATTTCAAAAGGTAGGACGCGATGAAAGCGAAACGCCTCGGAGAACGAGACATTTAGCTTTCATAAGCGAGTTCACTACAAATATAAAACATATAACCGGTAAGAATAACATTGTAGCCGACACCTTATCACGCGTCGAAGCCGTGATTATGCCAACTGCGTTGAATTTCGATGACATTGCAAATGAACAGCGTAGCGATAGTTATATTACGAATTTTATGTCTGGTTTAAATACCGATAATATTTTGTTGAAAGAACTAGTTATACCTATGTTAGACAAGCCTATTTTTTGTGAAATGTCTACCAATATAGCTCGTCCGTACCTACCGGAAAAGTTTCGACGCCTAGCTTTTGATAGTTTGCATAATTTGAGCCATCCTGGAATTCGGTCTACACGAAAAATGTTAGCTAAAAAGTATTTCTGGCCGAGTATGAATCGCGATGTTTCTTTATGGGCAAAAACGTGCATACTATGTCAACGTTCTAAAGTTAACAGACATACGGTATCGAATTTGACTAAGTTTGCGGAAGTAGATCGTTTCGAGCATGTGCACATCGATATCGTGGGCCCTCTTGAGATTTCACCAGATGGTTATAGATACTTACTCACGATAATTGATAGGAGAACTAGGTGGGCCGAAGCATTTCCGTTACGCGACATTACGGCAGAAACTGTTGCCAAACATTTATATGAGGGTTGGATTTGTCGTTACGGTTGCCCGATGAAGTTAACTAGCGACCAAGGTCGCCAGTTTGAGAGTAGTCTTTTTAACCAGCTGTTAAAAATGTTGGGGGTTAAAAGAATTCGAACTACTCCTTATCACCCGCAAAGCAATGGCGCAGTCGAACGTTGGCATCGTTCTTTAAAGACAGCACTTTCGACTCGCCTGTCACATGGATCTTGGGTGGAAGAGCTACCCACGGTATTACTGGGGCTTCGCGCGGCCGGCCGCAGCGATTCAGGGGTTAGCGCCGCCGAGTTAACTTTCGGACGAAACTTACGTCTACCAGGAGACTTTTATGGCAATTCTTCGAAGAACTGTAATGTCAACGACTATTGTTTAGTAGATAAGATTAGAGATACTATTCGTAGTTATAAGCCTACATCCGACAATTCACGTAACTGTCAAAGTTTTTTTGTGCACAAAGACTTACGTAACTGTGAATATGTCTTTGTTCGGGACGATTCAATACGTAAACCTTTGAAACCACCCTACGACGGTCCATATCGCGTGATAAAAAGGGCTTCAAAAGTTTACCTAATTCAATTACCCGATAGGCAGGTACATATTTCTATTGACAGATTAAAGCCTGCATATGTGTTAAAGGAATGCGATGGTAACATAACAACGCCAAGCGACAGTAACGCTGACAACGCAGCGGATGTGGTGCCTGCGCATGTACGGTTCGCGTTGCCGCCGCCCACACCGGTGACATCGTCGTCGCCCGGCCCTAGCAACCCGATAAGCGTGAAAACAACGCGAAGTGGTCGCATTGTTAAATTACCTTCACGATTTAATATAAGTTAGTGTTAACATAAAATGTATTATATATGCAATATAATTACATGTTTAAATAATATTCAAGTTAGCTAGTATGGATGTGAAAGTATTATTTGCATTGTTAGGTGCAGAATATTTTCATTCAGACTATTCAAGTTACATTACAAATACAAATTGAATGTAATTTTAGATGTATTGTGTTTTGTATTTTGCGTTATTTTGCGTGTACTGCAGTTTCATTTATGTTTAGGTAGTTAGTTTAGTTATAATGTATTTCGTTTCATTTGAAATATTTCCTTTGCAGAAGCATTAGTGCTAAAAGTTTTACAATTTTTACTATGGGCAATTATCAAGAAAAACCAGTTATTGTTTCTCAGGCTCAGAATACCATAGAGAATAAAGTGGATAATTTTCAAATATGGTTATATGTGATAGCCAGTTTTATGGGAGCAATAATATTGTACACTATTTGGATGAAGTTTAATAAGAAGTTCAAAAACTGGCTTCGCCGTCAAGTGTTCATGGCCAGCGTTCCAATGTCGGGCCAGAATATGGGTCAGATGATAAGCGCCTCTAGCGCCAGTCTGCAGCACGCGCCCGCGCCTGCCGCGGCAGCCGCTCCCTTCACAGGGATCTCCGTACAGCCCTGCGCTTCAGCGCATTAACAAGTGTTTATTATATAGTTTTAAGTTTTTGTATTCTTTTTGTAAAGGGGGAAGTAATGTAGGTGTGCTGCGCACACACATGCATAATTAGTAATGTTGTATCTAGCTACCATATATATGTATACTTAATAATATTGTACCTCACTACTTAGTACTAAGATTTTCAGTCAGTCAGACAGTAGCTAGTTGCCCGTCAACTGTATTACACGCTCTTCTACAATAAATATGTCATTAAGTTATGCAATCTTTCATTATGGTCACCCGTAGAGACGCATATGGAGACAGCTCCTAAAGAGGTTTCACATGAGGGTAAAAAGAAGAAAATACGTGCTCTGTGTGATACTGGATCGCAAAGGTCGTATATTAGGAAAAACGTAGTAAAAAGCCTTAAGGTAGTAGGTATAGAGAATTTAGGTTATTCACTATTTAGTGGTGTTACTAAGCCAGCAGAAAACCACAGTCTTGTCGAAGTGAATGTAAGTAGTCTAGATTCTTCTTTCTCTACAAAATTCATTGCTCTTGAACTCGACGACATTTGTGGCTATCTTCCCAAAGCAGACGATCCCAAGCTAAGGTCAAAGTTAAAGTCACTGAATATAAGTATTGACGACAGTGACTGTGACCTTAGCGATGTAAATATGTTAATAGGAACTGATTATTTAGGAGTAATTTGTACGGGCACTATTGTACAATTAGATGGGCCTTTAGTAGCTATAAAGACGAGGCTAGGATGGACATTACAGGGCCCTAACTTTTATAGTGCTGCACAGTGCTCAATGACTTTCAATTGTCACGCTCAGAGTAAACTTTCAGATTTGTGGGATTTAGAGATATTAGGGATTTCAGAGCCACATGAACAGATGTGCAAAGATAGGAAAAAAGAAGAGGTAATGAGTCAATTTGAGCAGAATATTAGTTTTAAATACAATTGTTACCAAGTAGGGTTTTTGTGGAAAGATGGTTACCCCGAAATAGGCAGTAATTACAATGTAGCTTATAAAAGACTTTTAACGACGACTAGGAAGTTAGAGAGGACTGGTCATTTGCTAAGTTATAACGATGTTTTTCAGAATTGGTTAGACGAAGATATTATAGAACATACTGAAAACAATATAGCAGAAGGACACTTTATTCCTCATCACGCAGTCATTAAGATGTCTAGGACTACAACGAAGATACGTCCAGTATTCGACGCATCGTGTAAAGATGCGCAAGGATTGTCTTTGAATAACTGCATCGAATCGGGTACCAATCTTATAGAACTAATCCCTAAATTATTGATGAACTTTAGGAAAGGTACGTACGGCGTCACGTCGGATATAAAGCAAGCCTTTCTGCAAATTTTAGTTTCAGAGAAAGATAAAGAGTATTTAAAGTTTCTGTGGTGGGAGAATCCGTTGACCAAAGAGAAGATAGTCACTTTCAGACATAAGAGAGTAGTATTTGGGGTGACTTGTAGTCCGTTTCTCTTGGCGGCTACGATTAATTATCACTTAGGCAATTTTGAAGGAATGTACGGTCAGAGAAATTTTGAAACACTCCTTTTATGTTGATAATTGTGTAGCTAGCTTTGATACAAAAGAGGCTTTATTTACTTTTATAGACGAAGCTAAGGAAGTTATGCTAAAGGGGGGTTTTGATTTACGATGTTGGGTTACCGCTCCTATTAGAGTAGATAACACTGTCCAGACTCAATCTGTATTAGGAGTGCTATGGAATACTCTTACGGACGAATTACAGTGTAGTTTCCGTCTTAGTAGCACTATACCAGATCGGGTCACGAAGAGAGATCTTTTGTCATTAACTCAGCAGATATTTGACCCTATTGGATTTCTTGCACCTGTTACCCTAGTGCCTAAACTAATAGTACAAAAGGCTTGGATAGATAGTACAGATTGGGATCAAGCTATCAGCAACGAGTTATCGAAGGAATTTAAGAGTTGGCTAAATCATGTTCATCTGATAAATTATTGCAAGTTGTCGAGACGCTTATCAGAGGAGAAGTTGACGAACTGTAACAAAAGTTTACATTTGTTTTGTGACGCATCTATTAATGCTTATGCAGGTTGTGTCTTTCTTCGGACCGAAAGCAAAAGTAAAGTTACGATTAGGCTGGTTATGGCCAAAAGTAGAGTAGCGCCAATTAAAAGATCAATAACTTTACCTAGATTGGAGCTAATGGGAGCGCTTATTGCATCGCGGCTTGCAAATGAGATAAGTAGAACGTTGTTTACCGACGACACCTGCCCGTTATATTGTTGGACAGACTCCGCGGTTGTGTTAGCCTGGATCCAAAGACAGTGTTATTGGAAGCCGTTTGTGAGCAATAGGGTAAGTGAAATCTGTGCTCACACTAAGAAGGAACATTGGCGGCACGTACCGGGCCACTGCAATCCGGCAGACCTACTGTCACGTGGCTGTAATATGAAGACATTAATGAACAGTCACTGGTAGGATGGCCCTGCTTGGCTATTATCTGACGAAGAACTGTGGCCTCAGTCTAATCACATCGCAGTAGATGAGAACGCTGTTTCCATAGAAGCAAAGAAGGAGGTACTTGTAAATACTAATGTAGATACTGAACATTTTAGCGAGAAGCTTTTATACTTTTCTAAGTATTCAAGAATTGTACGTGTAGTAGCTTGGATATTCCGATGGAGAAGGCGACGAATGTTTAGTATAGCTTATATAAGCAATGATGAGTTCGAAGAAGCTGAGAATATACTTATAAGACTTATTCAGGGTGAACATTATGTAAATAGAACTAAATTGAATAAGAAACTGTGCATACATTTAGATAGTAATAGTATTATGAGAGTAAAGACTAGATTAGGTTTAGGAAATTATGATAAAGATTTTTCGAGTCCCATATTATTACCAGGGAAAAATGTCATTGTGAGGCGACTCGTTGAAGAGAAACATATATACTTAAAGCACATTGGATCACATACTTTAATGTCAGAGCTGAGAAACAGATTCTGGATTACAAGTGTGAGATGGCTATGTAAGGATATAGTTAAGAAATGCATAATTTGTCGTAGGCAAAAGGGCATACATTATGATACACCGGAGAAACCACTCCCTCTTGAACGGATTCAAGGCACGGCAGCGTTTCAAATGACAGGTATAGATCTGGCCGGGCCGTTGTATTTACATAATCAAGAGAAATGTTGGGTGGTTTTATTTACTTGCGCGACATTTAGGGCTGTGCATTTTGAGATCGTAGATTCATTGTCCACAAATAGTTTTATTATGTATCTTCGTAGATTTATTGCTCGAAGAGGTCGTATAGATGTCATTTTCACGGACAACGGAACAAATTTTCGAGGGACTGCCAATTTACTGAAGGATATTAATTGGCAGGAGGTTGAAAGTGTGACGGCAGTCCATGCTATAAAGTGGCGTTTTATTCCACCTAGAACTCCTTGGTGGGGAGGTTGGTGGGAGAGGCTCATTAGAGTATTAAAGGAGATGTTGCGAAGAATATTGGGGCGTCAGCGATTGACTTGGGTAGAGTTGGACACAGTCTTGTGCGATTGTGAAGCTGTCATTAATAGTCGGCCACTAACATATGTCTCGACTTGTACCGACGATTTGCGGCCACTTACACCTATGTTATTTCTACATGGCTTACCTTCTAATGATACTTCTGATTTAGATTATGTAGATAATATGAATTTAAATGTAAGATACAAATATTTACAAAAGTTGAGAGAAGATTTCAGAGTTCGATTTCGTAAGGAGTATTTGGCTTTACTTACAGCTAGATGGAAGGAGAAGACAATAGAAATGAAGAAAGGAGATATAGTTCTAGTAGAGACAGACGCGAAAAGGCTATTTTGGCCCTTGGGGTTAATCATGGAAGTAGTTACCGGGGCTGATGGTGTTACTCGTTTGGCTAGAGTCAAGACTCAAAAAGGTGAAACTTTAAGACCATGTCAGAGATTGTATCCGCTTGAGATTTCAAATGATTCTGACCTCTTGCAACGAGCTGAAGTAACGATAGAGGATGAGAAGTTATCAGTAAGTTCAGATAGTCCCGACTTACCCTCCTCGGTTACAGGTGGCGCGAAGGTGACGAAAACAACGCGGTGCGGTCGAAATGTGAAATTGCCTGCTCGGTACTTATGAATTACATTTGGTTTTATGGTTTTACTTAGTATGTTGAGTTGCGTTAATTGGTTACCATTTTATTTCGGGTCTGGAGTGTGTTGAGGATAAATAAATATTGTCTACGGCCCTTTTAGGTTTTTTTATATCTTGTAAGTTGTTGTCATGGTTACGAAAAAATAACAAGAAAAATGTAAGACTAGTTTTTTGTAATAAGTATATTTTTGTTAGAAGATTAAATGTTTCAAGTCTAAGAAATTTTCTTATTTCAATGTGAGGAGCTACATACAACGGTCATACAGAAACTCCCCACACACTCGGTAGAAGAGGAATAACCTATAGCTTTATTTAAAAATTGTTTTATTAATGTCCGCATTTAAATTTAATATTGTAGATTTGTATGGGAAGGTTCTGATATCCTAAGATACAGGATTAATCCTAGTTTAGGAATCAGTACAACAATTTGTTTGTAACCTATATAAGTTTTAATAAAGATTATTATTATTAAAAAAAATGTTTGACCTACATATTTTTTAGCTTTTTTCATAAAATGAAATAATAGGTGTTTTTAATTGGCGAAATGAATGAAATTATAAATATGGAAAAGATTAGTGTCAATGAATATTGTCCTTTAAATCATGTTTTCTAATCATCCTCATTACAGCATACCCACCACTGTGCAAGCCTCTCTCCGCCTATAATGGGATCAATATGCACCATATACGTTACGTTACGTTAAGGTTTAAGACAACTAAATATTTTTTTAGAATACGAAAAATTATATTTTAATACGATGCGATAAAAATACAAGATAATGTTCAAGAGACACTTAAACATGAATATTCTTTTTAATCTAGTACAAAGAGCGAAATGAATAACTTTCTACTAATTCAGATTTCAAGATATATAAACATGATATTAAAATAACCACATGAACAAACAAAAGCAATTTGTTTCGTGAAAACAGTCTTATTTACTTTAGTAGAGTTTTGTTACAATATACAATGTAAAGAATGCCTTTTGACTTGTTTCAAGTAATGAAAATTGTAAGAAAAAGCAAGATCAGATTTCAAACACAATATCCTCATAATTATACCATAAAGCTTAAAAGAGAAGGCTTCTACACTGCTTGATATTTTCATTAAATATTAATTAAGTTGAAGAACAAAGGTAATTATAAAGCTATGAGGATAAAGTATACAGTCTGGCGCATTGAAATAGGGCAGAATAGAAAAGGATAAAGAAATTCATTAAAAAAACTATTGTAATACATCTTGGGGAAAACAAAAAACTGCAAAATAGTTATTTAGAAAAATATCGTACTTCAGCCGGTCTTATGACCCGCCTATTATGAAAATAAATAGCCGTCTATTTAGTAGCACCAATTGATATTATCGTCCATAAACTCGAGATTTTATGGTGGGCGAGTAACCGAGCATAGCCTTCTCCGTACCTCGCTGAGCAACCTCCTACGACCAGTGGCGGACCACGTCTCAAATCAATTTGCCTGGACATCGGATATTCCTATGATATTTCAGCGCAACTTGTCTTTCTCTTCTTCCAGCTCCAGAATCTTCTCGTCAGTCCTCAGGGTGCGTGCGTTATAAGTTGCCAGGAGACTAATTAAATGGCGTCATTAAACCTATTCTAAGAAAAGACAAATTAAATGGATGAATTTTATTAGAAAATACAAAATGTGTAAGGATTCATCACAAAATTTTTCTTAGGAAATAACATAGGCTAAAATTACACAAAATATGAACAATTACTAATTAACAACCCAAACTATTATAAGGAAACAGTATAATATGTAGACATGAAATTAGTAACTTAAACCTATTATTAATTCATACCACGTTTCAGCTTAGGAACAATTAATTTAGTTTGGATTTAATGACCAGAACTTATTATATTTTAAGGTATAAAAATTAATAATATAATATTAATTTTTGTACCTTTGAATGTACTTGAATGGTGCCGGTACTTGAATGTACTGACCTTATTGTATAGTTATTAAAGCTAATCACTACCCGAGTAATTGGTTAAATATACGCATATGGCTCAATCCTGCATTAATAATGCAAGTCACTCCGGTTACAATGGCATTGATTCCGTATAAATAACTCAAATCCAACTTTTTAATCTTCTTATATTATAATTGTGTGACTTTAAGCTCGCTGGTTTTAATCCGTGAGATGGACCAAATTTATGTTGGAGAAAGATAGCTCCGTTGAAAATGATCTGCATAGCTTCGAACTTTAAAAACATGTAATTCCGTTGACGCCTTACAGTTACAATGAAATTATATCTAATGAAATATGGTAGGTAAATTAAAAAAAAATAATGTACTACGATTGATCTTCAAACAACACATTCAGTGATGGCTTATTACTGGTAGCACGATGGAGGCGCTCCGCAACAGGTATGATCCAGTGCAATGTTAGAGATGCCATTGGCACTAGTCAAAGCATAATGTCAAGATTGTGGTCTGGCTCCAGGGACACTGTGGAACAATATAATTTTTATACGAATATTAGTGTTAGCGTCGTAATTCCAGACCGATTTCTACTAATTATGGTGAGAAGTCAACGAAAGCTAGGTAATAAGTTTTGAAGTTGCAGTCGGAACACCAGATTCTAGTAAGCGATCAAACTGTGAGGAGGACACTGCATGAATTCAACCATTATGTTCGTAGACCACTTTGGATTTCAGCGCTACGATACAATACAATACGTATGTGCGATATCATAATATTATAGCCAAACAATGCTAGTGACAACTGTTAAATGGTGGGATTCATTATTTTAATGGACTCCGAAAATTCAGACAAATACAAATATTGATATATGTGACATTCATTAATTTAATGGTATGCCGCAGTGCCAATGTGTAACTAATGACACGTTGAAATTATTGGTTAATTTATTTTAAAACCTTACTTAATCCCAAGAAATGAAAAGTAATCGGTTTCGTTTTTAAATATTAAAATTGACGGCTCCGTGGCGCAGTGGCTTAGCAATGAGTTGCTGCGCTGGGGGGCGCCGGTTCGAATCCCGCACGGAACAAGTATTTGTATAGCCTACAAATAATTGTTCCGGGTCTGGATGTTTGTCCTTGTGAAATTTTTGTTTGTAAACTGCCTCCACGATACAGGAGAAAATCCTAGTGTGGGGGTAACGTTTTTTAAAGAAATAGAAAAAAAAAAAGAAAAAATAGACCCAACCGTTAAGGAGTTCAGTGACAAACACGTACAGTTTACGTACAGTTACACAGAACTATGAATTAACATTAAAATTAAAAAGAAAAACTTAGGTCGTGCCTTAAAATAGCTTTCATCATTACAGCCATTCACAAGTCCACTGCTGAGTATAGGCCTTCCCCAAGCAATGTCACAAAGCACGGTTCCGAGCCACCTGCATCCATTGATTTCTTGTATGTCGTACCAGGTCGTCACTCCGTCTAGTGTGGGAGGGGGGGGTTACTCTGGTTTTACTTCGGATAATCTCGTTCGTAAGTCTATCACGCAGAGAAACGCTGAGCATAGCCCTCTCCATAGCTCGCTGAGCGACTTTGAGCTTCCTCATACGACCAGCAGTGAAGAACCACGTCTCAGATCCATAGGTCATCACTGGCAACACGCACGTACGTAACACGTACAATCTAGTTTTAAGGTTTTGAGGTATGCCTGCTGAGAAGTTGTGTCGTAATCTTCCGAACGCTGCCTCTCGGTCGAAGTTGGACTTACTTAGTCGGACTATATGTCCTAGGTAAACATATTCGTCAACAACATCGAGCTTAGTGCTTCCAACAACTACCAGCATAGGTATGACATGGACGTTAAACATGATTTTTGTTTTATCCATGTTCATCTTAAGTTAACCTATCCGTTGGGAGACACTATTGAGGTCATTGAGCATAGTGCTTAGGTCTTTCAGCAATTCTGCCATAAGGACTATATCGTCAGCAAATGGAAGGTAAGTGATTAACGCGCCATTGAGGTTAATACCGTATCCTTTCCAGTTCAGTAGCTTCAAAACGTCTTGTCTTTCGATGCAGCGACGAAGAGTTCCGCTTATCGTACGCCGAAATCAGTCTGTACTTCTTCAAGAGAGCGTTGTCGTATTTTTTGAAGAACAATACCACCGCACTTCTGCTCCACGCCTCCGGAGTAGTGCCACCAGGGGAGATGGAATTAAAAATCTTCTGAAGGACTTTAAATACTGGTTTTGCATCCAAATAGGACTTCGACACCTTTAAATAGGAGAAAGTTCGTTTCTAATTAAGTCCCCGTCGGCCCTGCTGTCCATGACTCTGGTAGCAGTCATGTTAATGGCGAGGTTGGGGGTGCGAAGAATAAAAGCATTAAGTATAAAAACGTTACCTCCACAAAAGGATTTTCTTCTGAATCGCGGGGGCAGTTTACATACATAGATTTCTCAAGGACAAAAATCCAGACCTGGAACAATTATTTGTAAGCCATACAAATACTTATTAAGTGCGAACCCGATGCCCTTAGCGCTGCAACTACATTGTAAAGCCACTGCGCCACGAAGCCGTCAAAATTTCCATAAGGTTTGGTTTCCATCAACGAAGATTCAACCTGGCAACCTATAAAGCACGCACATTGAGATCAGAAGAGAAGATTTTAGAGATGTGGGAAGAAATGACAAGTTACACTGGGATGTTATGGGATAATGTGCTCTGTCACCGAAACGGTGACCAATGAAGATTAAAATTGTGTCGACGAGCTGCGTACCTTACTTATGCTTAGAATTACCAAAAGGTATTTACCGAAGGTTATACGATTTTACCAACTTCAGCACTAACCGATGGGCAATAAATGAGGATATTTCAAGAGACATAGATTGTTCTACTATTTATTACACCGTGTTGATGGGACACTACAACGTGAAATTTGGTACAATGAAAGACCATAAGCTGAGAATGGGGAACTTTGTGATTGGAGAGCGGAACCCAAGTAGATAAGAACTGGCTGACTTCATGGAGAAGGAAGGCCTGTGGACTAGGATAAGCGTCGGTAGTCCTACGAAAAACGAGATAACTTCATTGTGATAGCTAAACGGCAACTATGTCGCTGTCAACTAGAGGGATCTCGTTTGCTTGTCAATGCTTAGACTTCCTCGTAGACTAATTAAAGAACCCACTGACTTTCATCTTAAACTACATAATCGTTTCACAGTGCCTAGAAGATTACAATATTGTGGACGATATCGATGATGAGCTCGTGGAAACTGTCCATGTGGTCGGAGTAAAATATTGCAGGATCCACCGCAGCAGAATCCATAAATCATGAAACCCAAGATTTCCAAAAAAAAATCACAAAAACGATCGTAATTTGTGGCAATCTATAGGGAAGGCCTGAAGGTGTTTATAAGCCATAGTGAACGTGTAGTTGCGATGTAAGAATACCTTATATCATCGCGTGGGTGTTGTAATTAGGCGGCAGAATAAAAATAGTGATTTTTTTTACAATACAATGCAATACAAACACACACGCCTGTCACCCAGAGGAGTAGGCAGAGACTACGGACTTCCATTTGGCGCGATCCTGACACACCTCTCTCGCCTCCTTTACATCCATATATCTACGCATACACGCTCGTCGGTTAAGGATACTCCTAATCTGGCCCATTTATAATGTATCGCCGATTTGGTCGATAAACCTTCGTCTAGGGCGTCCCTTCCCGACCCTGCCGTTCACTTCTGCAACATAAATTTGCTTTGTCACTCTTTCCTCGTTCATTCTTTCTACACGACCAAACCACCGAAGCATTCCTTTCTTAATCATTGTCACAACGTCATCTTGCTAACCACACTTTTCTCTTATCACACTATTTCTCACCCTGTAATTCAGATTCAGCCGTAGCATACTCCTTAAGGGCCGCATTTCTACAGCATTTATTCTACTCTCATGCTTCTTCTGCCAGACCCAACTTTCACTACCATACGAGTACATTAAAGTAGGGACTAACACAGCATTATGAATTGCCATACGTGACTTATTTAACACATTCTGACTTCTCATAATAGCGTGTAGAGCCTCATTCAATCTATTTCCTGCGTTCACTTGTCGTTCTATATCCTTATCATATCTACCATCCCTAATAAATATACTAAATAAATAAACATCCCAAATATACAAACTCATCCACTTGCTCAATCAACTCCCCTTCTATTCTTATTTCACATAACGTTTTACTTTCTTCTCTTTCAAAAACCATCACTTTCTTATTACTTGCGTTCATTTTCATACCCCTTTCTTTAAATGACCAGTTCATTAAAGTAACCATCATTTGCAACTCGGCCGCCGACGATGCAAATATGACTTGATCATCGACGTACAAAGGGCATTTGATGGTTAACTCACCCATTCTCAACCCACATTCTTCAAATTTCAAAGTTTGCAAACAACTGTCCATAAATAGTTTAAACAGCCACGGGGAAGCCACACATCCCTGTCTGACACCTTTATGAATGCCAAACCAGTCCGAGTATACCCCGTTGATCCTGACACAAGCACTAGAATCCCTATAAAGAGACCTTATTGCCTGTATCAAGCCAGCGCTCAACCCAAATGAGTTCAGTGTTTGCCATAACATATTCCTTTCCACTCTGTCATAAGCCTTCTCCAAGTCCATGAACGCACAAAAAACTTTCTGGTTTTTTTCCAAAAACTTATATGCAATCATGCGCATGGAAAAGACTTGATCCGTACACCCCATCCCCTTTCTAAATCCATCTTGCACATCCCAAATTTTGCCATCAGTTTCTTTCATAACTCTTTCAATTAACACCTTAGCATACAGTTTACTTAGTTTTAAACTGATACCACGGTAGTTTTTACAGTCCTGCTGCGAGCCCCTTCCCTTATATATTGGGACTATAACGGCTTTGCACCAGTCTTCCGGTACCCGCTTCAGTTCAAATTAAACAAGGTGCACAGCAGGCCTGCAACCACACCCTCTCCAGCCCTTAGCATTTTGAGTGATATTCTATCATATCCGGCTACCTTACCTGCTTTCATGCTTTTCATTGCTTTCATTGCTTTCATTATTTCATCTACACTTATATCTCTACCTCTCCCCACTTCTTCCGGACTTCACTTACTTCAGACGACTCTTCACTCTCAAACACGCTTTCAAAGTATTCCTTCCATCTCTTTAAATTCGAAACTTAATAATTCAGCATGCAGCCATTCTCGTCTCGTATAGCATTCATTCTAGGCTGCTTTGAATTTCCCCTGGTAGTTCTTACGAGCTTCCAGAACATTTTAATATTTTCCTGGAAGTTATCAGATATCCTTCTATCATTCTTATCTATCTTTTCTTGCTTTTTCCTTTCAGCAACTTCTTGCTTCTGAAATTTTTTTATTTAAAAAATTCCACGTTTTTTTAACATATTTTTGCATTGTAAATTTAAAATTTCAAGTTTCCAATAGATTAAATTTAATTACTAAATTCTATCAGGAACGGTAGACAAAAAAGAAAGTAATTTAAAAAATGCGTTTGACTCCATCCCTGGAAGTTCCCGCTTATCTATTTCTTTCATTTTCTCTATCTATTTCATTTTTGTTTTTTTTTTATTTTTATCAATATCTTTGAAACGGCTCGACCGATAGACTTGAAAATCTAATCAGCTTGAAGTCTTAATGAACACTTTTGAATGCCTTGTCCCCCATCTCGATCGGTTGGTTCGTTTTAAAGACATCACTTTAAACTCGCATTCTCAAAACCAGACCAAAATCTATAACTTCCTACTTTTAAAAATTATTAGTTTTCAAAGCGGGAAGTTAAAAAACCGGTAAAATTTAGGAGACGGGCAGCAACGTCTTCCTAATACTAACTAGATAGCGAAAAAACTGCGATTGCCAACGCAGCAACCCACCTGCTTAACGTGACAACTATAACATATAATTATATTAAATTTATAAGGCAATCACGAGTATTGTTCTGCATTGATCTTACGGTGGGCTATAGTTGTAGTAGTAGAGTATGGAAATTATAAAGTTGTAGAAATAAACTGTGGGGTTTTCAAAATTAATTCAAATGAATTGAGAAAAAGATTCATAGCACGTTACTTTGCTTTTTATTATTAATTAAAGGTAGAGGGAAAAATTTGATCGTACGTGATGAGAATTCATATTTGCTGAAATATTTTAATTACAGATTTTTATGCGGAACGGAAGTAATTTTAAGATTTTGAGAGATTCAACCGTCCAGGCTGATAATTATTATGGTTTTACAATTTATACTAAAACCCTAAGCCACTAAATCTGTATTTCTAAGTTCTTTATGTTGTTTGTTAAAATGAATGGCATTTTTTTATTTGTTTTGGATACAAACAATTATTCTTATTTCAAATATCAGGTTCTGGCCCTTCTGATCACCACTGTAACGTCGTTGTGATAAAACTAGAAGCCTGAAAACAAGCAGGCATTGTATAAGCACGGTATATTACAAATTTCATTCAATTTGAACCAGAAGTTTAAGAATTATAACTAGTCAAAGTTTCTTACTTTTGTCACTCACTGACTGACTGACCGATAATCAAAACTCTAAGGCACTTCTAGCAGACATAAAAGCTTCAAATTTAGAATACAATTAATTAGTGTTTAGTGTATAAATCAAGAAAAAACTAAAATATTCTATATTCTCGGTCCAGTTTTCTAGATACATCAACTGCGTAAATAACTTTGTTATCCCATATAAATATATAGGATTACAAAGTATTTTTTGCAGTGAATGAATCAGTGTACCTAGTTATAATTATGTTCAAAGGTAACTTGTAAAATGGTCAACGGAATGATAAAGCAAGAATTGAACATATCTTATGAATTTGTACCAAAATCCTTTAATGTATTAAGTAGACTGAATTGCTCGAAAATCCGTTGTTGATATTCAAGAAGTAGAAGGTATCGGAAAGGAAAAAAAATAGGACTATCTACAAAAAGAAATGAGATGCCATCAAAACATAACTTGTGAAAAAACTAAGTCTCTTAACTCAGTTCTTCTACCGTAAAAAATTGTTAGAGCCATGTAATACCAAGTCGGTTTATTTATTCAGTCCCTACTTAAGGGATTCTAAACAATCTGATTTTATATAATATGTATTACCCATAGTTGCCCATAAAAATAACGCCTTTTTGCATCTCTGCACAAACGATTGCACCGATTACGTAGGATCTCATAATTTGTTAAATTACTCTCCAATGGAAATCGCTTGTATCTTCTTTTAGCTTTATCCCTACGTCCCATGAGCGCCTCTAAAGCTGAAGTTATCCAAGCGGCAGAATTATGTTTTATTTTAACACGTTTAACAGGTGCATGAATATCATATAAGTTAAGAATGATATTGTTGAAGCTGTTCACTTTCTCATCTACTATTTGGCTGGAAAATACCGGCGTCCAATCTATAAAACTATCGTCACGTCTTAAGGCCTCCAAATTGATGCCCCTGTAACTCCGAAGGAGTCGAACGTTTGACTTACGATTAGGAGGTCGAACAGGGTAAGACAGATAGATGAGATCATGGTATGAGAAAGAAGCAGTTAGTTTTCCATGACTGCCAGCATTATTTGGAGAAGAGACTATAATTAGGTCAACGAGAGATAGAGTTACTTCTTTGATTCCTCTATAAAAACTCAAATTCATTTGATAAATTTATTTACACCTTTCATTGAGGACTCTATATATGTACGCGAAGTCGAATATTACACAATATGATTGAATTAATTTGGAAAATGAAATAATTTCTGAATGTATAATTTATAATTTAATATTTTTATTATTATATAGTCAATGAATAAGAGAGCACCTTGAAAATATAAAATATCGCATAAAAATAGAGTAGAAAATGGTTTGCAATATTCAGAAATAATATACAATTTAAATACATAGAACTAAAGTAACAACTGAGATCACGAACGAAAAAACAGCAATTAAAACAGAAGGAAAAAAAAATCTTATTTCGTTCCATAAAAAGAATGCAACAAAAAGCCTTAAGAATAAATTAGTAATATTAATAAGACAGTGGTTATATTGTTAATTTAAGGTTTCGGTAACTTAGGAGGTGGACATATGCCTTAAATTGTATTATATGACGATTTTACTATGCCAAAAATATAATTTAATATTTGCTCATTTACTTCCGGATTCATTTTGTACACTGTGTAGAAGGCAAACATTAGAAGACAATCATCACATTTGTCAATACTGAAGGAGCGTGGCAAACTTTCTGTGCAACATTTTCATTTTCATTTTTGACAGCGGGTATTCTAGTTACTAATCTACGTGGTCGTCAGAGGAAAGGATTCGCTCCGGTTTACCTATATAAGAACTATTCATGTGGCGTAATTTAGATTGAAGATAAACATCAAAGACCATGTTTTTCAGACATAATATAGCCTAGATAAATCCTGGCATTGCTCTCTATTTGTTCGTCAGATTTCATTACAATTGGTTCAGTCATTCCGAAGATTAGCCCGGATGGACAAAAAGACAAACAGACAGACATATTTTTTTAAATAGCTATTTATGCCGTGATAGAATCCAAATCAGCTCAATAAAAGGCAGTTAATTCGATAGCGTAGACTGATAATTTAATTTTATTTACATGTATATGTATATGAATTAGTTTCTGTGTAATGGCGGTGTAAGAATATCCATATCGTCCCGTGGGTCTTAATAGGCGATAGAGAGAAACCAACTAGGAGATGGGCAGCAGCGTCTTCCTAATAACAACTAAAAAAAAACTCCGGTTGCCAACTCGCTTGCCAAGCATGGCAATCATGGTAAATATCACACCTATAAGGCTATCTATGGGGGAGCCTTATGTTTAGCAGTGGACTTTAATAGGCTGTAACGGTAACGGTATCAATTAATGTTGAATTGAATGATTATATTATCTTTGAACACTACAAAAAATCTTAATAATATTTATCTAATAACGATTCATTTACTACGATAGCAGTTTGTATTTTTTTATAATTACAATAACTTGCTTTCTTCGTATTGTCTTACCGGGTGCTGACATCTGATTGAGCTGAAATTTGACATACTTATGAAACTCCGATGACAATGCAATAGTATGGTACCATGTATATGATCTAATTATGGACCCGGATACTGGCCCTAGCCACCCTTATAAAAACTGTTTATAATTTATGTGATTAGGTACTCTATTGTTTCAGTTTGTCCACATTTTTAATAAACTAAGTACCACATAAATCACCAGAATTCAAAAAGAAATAATTCAAGTCATATAGATTTCTGATCATATTCTCAGTCTTTTCCCGATACAATGAAGACAGTACTGAAATGTATAACAGTATTTTAATCAGGAAACTAAACGTTACAAAGGAGGCATTAAAATAAGTTGATTGGGGAACGAGACAGGCTATTCGCTTTCTACTCTTAAATGGAACAAAGATACGGTTTTAAGTTGTGTGTGTAAACTGTAAGTTTACTTTCTATCATGCATACACAAATTACTATTATTTATTTCATCTTAGACTTAGAGTTATTGATTTTTTTTTGTATGGATCTTCAACAGCTTTACATACTAACTTACATCTAACACGTGCTTTACTATGTACTACCAATTAAACACATCGTTTTAAAACAATAACAATGTTTATAATTTGCCTATTTGATGATAGTTTTTTTTAAAGGTTGGTTAGTCCATTATGTTGGCCTAGTTAATAATATAAATTTCAAATTATATAGTAATTTACAAATGCATAAATTTATATTTAATTTAAAGAAATTAGTACCATAAACCAACGTCGCATGATTAGCGAGTTGTAGCGCTCCAAAACAGTTCCCAAAATGGATCTGGGGCTGGTCAGGATTCTACGTAGTAATGAGGCGGTCATTATACACATAATAGCGTAGAAATCGTCGGTACGCGCCTGTGCAAATAGGTGAAGTGCTGCATAACCGTGGCAACTCTATCAGCAATCTTAAGTCATTTTTGTACTGGACCCACAGAGCGCCGATGTATCTGCGTTAAGCTTAAAGCCGAGTGTTTTATACGATTAACCTATGACCTACAGGTTGCTCGTATAAACACTCGGCAGTACGACTTCAAATGTCCAGCTGGTTCACTGCACTGAGTGAACCTGCGCACCTGCATGTTGCACAGAATCGCCAGCGCTCAGCATTCCCTTTCAATATCTAATCTGGTCATTACGGTCCTCGGTTGAAATGTGCCCAAGATATTTAAACTGATATAATCTATTAAGACTTACACCATAGAGCGAAATGGAAGACACAGTAGTTGGACACTTACTACCGACGGTCAAAAAATCCAAACCGGCTTTTTGTACATTATATAATAATCCATATTCGTGAGCGTAATTTTCGCAAATATGTAGCATTTCTTTGAGATTTCCTTTGATTTTTGGACTAAATAACACCGTATCACCGGCGTAGCTAATATTATTAACGCTTACGTTATCAATGCAACTACCATCTTGTTTTTTTTTTTAGTTTATTGTTAAATAATATGCGATACAGTTTTACAGTAACAAGAAGCCGCTAAACGCGGTTGTTTATCGCGAAACTGCCTTTGCCACTCGCAAAAAACAATTTCACTTTTGCATGAGTGTAACGAACCACAAAGTTATTGTTTTTTAAATAATCTATTAAGTGAAAAGGCCCGAACAGGGCTGCACCGATTCTGAGAATTCATGCGATGCGTAATTTACAATAGCATCATGCGGTTGCTTGAGTTTGTACAATTTTTTTTTAATAAAAATGATTAGTAAGTACTAATGTGTGTTCATATAATGTACAAGACTGATAGTGCCTTGTACCAGCCTCTGAACTGTTGGAAATATATTTCGCATGATGTTTTAAGAAGTACCGTAAAATGGGGTGAATAGAAATCGCGGGTGAATAGACACAAGTCTGGTTATTTGATAAAGTTGTCTCCAGGTTTGTCTACAGCTCGGGAACGTCTGTTTATTACTGCTGTTTATTATTTGCCAACACTTTCCCTTTATTTTTGTAACCTTTAAATTAGTGTCAATTTTGATGACAGCAAATACAAGGGCGGTTATTATAAACGTGTGAGTACAAGTGGTTTTATGCTCTGTAAAACTTTTAGTTAAAAAGTTGTTCAGTGTTTCCTTGTTGCAAATTTTTTTTAGGGAGTTGAGTTTCTCATCTATTATTATTACAAATATGAATATCGATATGGAAAGATTTTATTCTTTTAAATAATAAAATCAGGATACTGGTATTTTTTCTCGAATTCGAGGTGAATAGATACGATTGAGGGATGAATAAAACGCCTTTGAGGTTAATAGAAACGAAGAAAGGGGTGAATAGATACGAATGAGAGGTTATTAGAAACGTAAAAGGGGTTAATAGAAACATGACTTTTAGGGTGGTCAAAAACTATTTGCACCAAACTACATAAATGAATTTAAGTAGTTAATTGAAACTAAAATTAAAAAAGAAACGTTTAAACCATATTAAAGGTATTTAAAAGTCTTCTATTATAAATGTCGAATTTTGATATTTGTTATACATTAAAATTTCAAATACTTGAGGTTTTACCATTACACCAGATAGAAGTTCCTGCAGTAAATCTACTTAGTTTGCTCATATGATTTAGTTCTATCTAGTAGGTAAATATATCATTCGTTATATTTGTATTTTATTGTTTAACGGAGCCTCTCGGCATACGAGTTAAAAAAGTATCTAAGCGGTGCGAAATAGGTGTAACGCGAGTTATCGGCTTCAAGTCCAGATATTATGTCAATTTACGTTTAGTTTATGTTTAGTGCTTACATAATTTTATAAATAAGTAATAGTGATTTTTAATCTCGTTACGTCTCTTGTTACCTACAACTTAAAATAACCTAAGGTTATTAATCAAAACACGTAGTATTATAATTAGTGTTATATAGTTTGACAAACTATGAAACATTTTTTTTAATTTTTATTTTCATTGCTTAAAGAATATGTTCAAAACTATGTAAAAAGTGGCTTATTTATCTAATGACTTTATGTCGGAAATGCTTACGCTGCAAGGCAGTTAAATTACATGACTCTGATATTTTTAATTTATATAATATGGAATCGTATAAATATCAGATTTATTAACTAATAATTTTTTATAATGACAATTTTGATGTAGTTATGTTTTCTTTCATTTGAAGCACAAGTTCACAACCACAACAGTAGTATGTACTACAAAAAAAGCAAATTTGACGACCCTAGCATTTTTTCTCTATTCACCCCTTTGTCGTATCTATTAACCCCGGATTCCCGGTATATAGAAACGGACTACTTTTTTCTAAAATACAACGAATTTGCATGTTTTTACTCGTTTGAAGCAGTATTCAATGAACTACAACAAGACTCACAACATTAAAGTGTTCTATTATCAGCTTATCAGCTTATCTTCTATACATATAATAAATCTGTAGAAAAGTCGTGTCTGTAATTCTAATATATTCTTAAAAAAACAAGTCCAGGGGATTAAATAAAGGGCTCTGAATCCAAATTAGAGGTTTTTAGAATTTTTGTCTGTCTGTCTGTCTGTCTTTCTGTCTATCTGTGTATTCCGGATTCACGCAAAAACTACTGAACCGTTTTACATGAAATTTTGTATGTTGGTAGTGAGTAACCCGGGGCAACTTATAGGCTACTTTTTATCCGATTACGGAACTTCAAAAAGGAAGGTTAAGTATTTATATCCATTAGATATTAATTTTCTATTATATCTTAGTCATAGATGGATGACGGGTGTTTTTCAAATAAATACCATATTTTTAAATAAAATTTAATATATAGTTATAATCTTGGTAAATTAATTTGAAACTAAACGGATTTGGTTTTCAAAACAGCGCCATCTATCATCATATGGAAAAAATAGTATATTTTGCCTTCAGTTACTAATAAATGAAATAATATAATATAACTTACATTTATATGATTAAATGATTCGATTTTTAAAATTATTAAAAAATTCTAACGTTTAGTTTTTAGAATTTTTGTTATTTTATTTTAAAAGTGTAATAATTTCAATAGATAATAGTGACGTCTATCAAAAATATGAAAATTGATAAGGTATTTATTTCAGTTACTGATATAAATATGTAAAGCGATTAAAACTGGTTTGTTTGCAATTGCAAAATTAAAGTTTTATTAAAGAGATTTTTATATATGTCGTGGCTAGATCGTAGAATTGATCATATATCATAAAGTAGTCCATCAGTTCGTGAAATGGTGTGGTCATTTCATGATATTTAACACTATTGGTTGTCCATGTCATTATTTAATAGGATAAACGAGCATGCGGCTCACCTGATAGTAAGTGACTACCGCCGCCCATGAAAAACCGCAACACCAGGGGAACCAGGGGAATTGCAGATGCGTTGGCGGCTTTTCAAAAAGGAGTAGGCTCTGTTCTTGAAGGTCCCTAAGTCGTATTGGTCCAGAAAAATCGCTGGTGGTAAACTATTCCACAAGGAAGTTGTGCGAGGAAGAAAACTTCTTCTAAATCGCACACTGGTGGACCGCCAATAATCCAGATGGTGTGGATGGTATCGGGAGTTCTGCCGCAATGTGCGTCCGTGAAATTTGGCGGCTGGGATTAATCCGAACAATTCCTCAGAGCACTCCCCGTGGAAAATGCGATAGAAAATGCAAAGAGATGCAACATCTCTTCGCAGCGCCAATGAATCGAGCCGATCGGAAAGGACTCGGTCATCGACGATTCGAGCCGCTCTGCGCTGGATGCGGTCAAGTGGAAGGAGCTGGCACTGGGGAGTCCCATCCCAGAGATGGGAACAGTATTCCATGTGAGGCCGAACCTGCGCCTTGTAAAGTTGCAGGCGTCATGATATAGCTTGACCAAATCAATAAATAGAAATCGTTTGAAGATATTAATAACTAAACACAACGTTGCTAATTCATAATATGGTCATATGAGGATATCACTAAATCGTTTTTCACCGCTAGCGGCGCTGATAGCGTATTTTTTAACAGAAACAGACATTTTAAGAGAATTGAGATCACTTTATCCTTTATTGATATAATAAATGTTTGCTTCTATTGCTGATATTACTAGATGTTATAGTTTTGGCTTTCATTATTTCATCTAATATTAGCGCCGCCTACTTACTTATAAATAAACTAAAATGGCAAGTCATTGATAAAATTAAATAATAAAATACTACTGAATATACGGTGTAAATAATTGAATCATTTATATTACATTCATCCCGCGTTGGAATCAGCGCAGCGAACACTTTTTTGGCCAAAAACTCTGCGACCTGTGCCCAGTAGTAACATGTATGTAAGCTGCTACTTTTTTACCTTTCATGAGGCAATATATGTAGTTTTTATTTCATTCTTGTTTTCGGGTATGTTACTTTTTGTTTTGTTTTTTTTTTAATATGAAGGCTTGCAAAGATGAGTAGAACTCATTATCGTCAGCCTATCAAAAGTGCACTGAAATGAACATAGGCCTCCCCCATAAATTGTCAAGTAGCTGGATATTTGCTATAGTTGCCACGCCTGGTAACCGGGATGGCCAACGCAACTATTATTATTTTGATCTGTTGTCAAGAAGATGATGCAGCCCATCCCATCTACAGTTTGTTTTCCTATGTCTCCTCTTACGACGGGGCGATATGAGGTGGTGGATTTTCTTTCACGGCCACAACAGGGCGAACATTTTTCTACTCCCATTCATGAGTATAATGCTTCTCACCTTCACTGTGAATAAAATTAATAAGGAATAAAACTAATTTTAAGGATTTTATCGCGTTTAATTTTAACTTTTTAAATTTCCGATGTTTTGGGCACTTTACAGCACCCATGGTCACGGGAGCGGCGAGAAAACTGAGGTTTGGCGACCTGATGTCATAGTTAAAATAGAATAAAATAAATGCAGTAGTAGTTTGAATTTAATTTTATTAATTATGGGGTCCTTAGCAGATGGTAGCACTCAACAATCTTCGCTATTAAAATTAGGATATTTTTAATTTCAATAGCCTCGCAAATCATCATTGGTAGGATTCGGTGTTCTATTGCAAGAATTTGTTGTCTGTCAGATCCGATATAATGGTTGGGACGATTCTAAGCATTTTGACATACTTTAGACTTCTCGGAGCTTCGGTGCTTCACATCAACGATATGTTCTTTTACTCGGAACTTTCATCCAAGATGAGTAAAAAACCCGTAATATTAGTTTTCATCCATGTGTAGTATTCATTATTATAGATCTGTATTTATGAAATTTTCAAGTCTAATTGAAGTAAAAAAAAGTATATACATCGATTTTATGGTGCCAATCAATATTAAATAGGACCAATGATATGAATAAAATGTCTCAAATAAACATTACATAACTTTGTTAAAACTAAATAAACTTTAACACTGAATAAATGTAAAGAGTAAAATATAAATAATAATACGTTTCGATTTCAAGACTATTTTTTACCTTTCTTATGGATACATCGGAATCGGAAGACACGGCCTATATAAAAATAGTAGGTGTTTTTAGACATAATATATATTCACGTGTTTCTGTAACATGTTACCAATCATCTACGTCTAATAGTATTTTAGAATGAAAAAAAAAATCTGACAGACGTAGAGACATAGACACCGAGGTGACTCTAAAAGTGATTAAATTTTTCTAAATTTGGCACGGAACAGCATTTAATGATGTTCCTAAATTCAAGCGCACGCGAGCGAAGCCGCGGATAAAAAGCTAGTATACAATATATGTAAGAAAAACAGCGTAGAAGTTGAAAGTTGTGTCTATTCACCCCATTTTACGGTACTAGTCTATCAGGTGAATTTAGCGATCGTACATTGTATGTACTCTTCTTAGCGCTGTACCGTGTCCGCGATGCCGATGCTGATTTTTAATACTACAAAATAAAACGCTTAGAATTGTTTATGAAGAAACCTCTTAATACAGCATACCTATATTTTTTAGACGGAACGTCTTGAAAAGCCTAAAATAAACTTTTTGACAAATCAGTCTGATAAAGGTTTTTTATGATAAAATTTCACCTTAAATGTAACAAGTTTTACCAAAATAATATATCTTTATAGTATTATATTTTATTGGAATTAAAACATGGATTTTCTTAAACCATTTATAGTGGATTTTAAAGTATAAATGCGGCAATACGAGTAAATAACTAATTAACTTGATTTAAAAAAAAGTTTCTATGCGAACGAAGTCACAGCGAACGAAGAAGAACGAAGTCATAGACACAGCTAGTAAAAAATAAAATACATACACATAATTCACCTTAAATAGAGTGGTCAAAGAGTACCTATGCTTTAGAAATAAATAATTTTTCATATTGATAGGATAAATGACAAAAATATTTTAAATCTGGGTTTTTAAATCTGGGTATGACAGAAGAAGCATAAAAGTAAGTTGAATGCAGTGGAGATGCGATCTCTTCGTAAAATGTGCGGCGTTACCATGGCCGACCGAAAGCGAAACGAAGAGATTCGCAATATGGCAGGTTTGAAAGATGACCTTATCACAAAAATTGATAAGGGCGTGCTTCGGTGGTTTGGGCACGTTGAGCGAATGAGTGAAGACCGAATGGTGAAGAAAATATATAGCGCGAAAGTTAATATAAAAAGGTGTCGAGGTAGACCGAGACTAACTTTCGAAGACCATGTGAGCAAATTGCTCGAAGAGGGTAGGGTCAAAAGTACTCGGATACCTAGACGTGCATGCATGAAGAAGATAATGAATCTGAAAGAAGCGAAAAAGGTTTGTAAGGATCGTGACACTTGGTGATCTGTTCTCTCTGGCTACCCCGTCAGGGATTGTGCGTGAAGATAAGTAAATATTTTAAATCGCTAATGTTGTTGATAGATTTATGTAATTCATCAACCGACTTCTAAACTTAAATGATCGATTTACGATGTTATTTTGGTCCCTCGGACCTTAGCGAATAGAAATTACTTTTTAAGAAGAAATATATTTATTTTTATTTATTTAAACTATAACATTTTTATCAAATAAAGATAATTATGATTTAATATTTAAGGGCAACGTAACAAAATAACCTAAAAATAATAATTCATAGTAGTCTTAATAAAATGGCAAACAACACAGTTAAGATTTGATTAAATGACGAACAATTTTGTGATACTATTTCTAACAGTCAGTAATTAGAGCAACTGACCTATTGCATTAATGTTTATAAACATATAGAGGAGTGATTACAAACATATATGTAAAATTGATGAGTATTCTGAGTCAGTGAAACTTTTCGATGTATTGATGGAATTATAATCAGAAATTATAGTTCAATCAATACTTCGAAAAAAATCTTGAAAAAAATCATTATAAAGCATAATATTATATGAATCAAAGGTATTTAACGATCACATTATAATATTTATTTTATTAAAATCTAATTATGACGTTTTTCCTATTTCCGTATGATGAACGCGTAAGAAAATCTATCACTCTATTTGTTCCCATGGGCGGCTTAAAAGGAGACTATGGGAAAAGCTTGATGCACCTCATGGCTTCCAATATGTGAGTGATATTTAGTGGTAGTGGCTTCATTCTCACTAAACTGATACTGCGATCGCCAATCCCGCAAAACAATATTTTTAACACGTTTTATTAGCTTCGCATGTATCCATTTCTATCTATGTAACGGAATCTTTTAATGTAATTTTCACTAACGTTTAGAAAGCCGATTGACTTGAAAATTTATCTTTATATGCATAAATTATATTGTAATATATTTTAATGAGCACTGCATTTTTGATTAATTTTGTAAAGAAGTAAAAGATAGCTAATGTAAATTATACGCTGTAGTAGTTTTACAAATATACGACGCTCGATTTTTACTGGTAATATCTCATAAACATGCAAATTGATTTTACTATAATGACAACTGCAAACGGTCATTCTGGTTCCCAGAATAATTGCATCTAATTCCTGATGTTAATCCGCAGCGTTAACTACGCATTTTTGTGGCTTTCTTTAATTAAATCTGGTTGAAAGAAACAGAAGATTATAGCGAACTTGCGGTAATTGTCTTTCAGTAAAACAAAATTATAATATATTTAGATGCAGTTTGTGAGGCATTACTAAGTTATAAGTCAAATTAATATTAAAAAAGTTTATGTGTTTTTCAGATCCCTTCTGAGTCGAGGTGTTAAGATCTAATAATACGAGTACGCATCATATTAATTTTTATTCAGGAAATTATAAAAATGATATATTGTAATCATTTTTAGTTTGCGTAGCAGATAGCAAATTGTACAATATTAAATAATTTAATTAAACTAAACACAATCCAAAGACTAGCAGAATCATAGGGACATTAACACAGAAGTGGTAAGTTATATTATAGTAGCATACTTAACGGTTGTAAAGTTTGTACATTTTCTATCGGTGCAGCTGACGGAACCATCGTTTGTGCTCCCAAGGTTTATTACAAGTTATTTGTAAATGCCTTTGAGACAATTGTTGAAAAGTTATGTATATTCTATGAAATAAATAATATGTGAGACTTACTTACGTTTACGTTACGTTTTAAGTCTTACTACACTTAGATATTTGTCGCTGACGCTAAGGAGCTAGTCAATTAATTGATACAATAAAAAATATTATTTTTATTGAATAAAACAGAGATACAGTGTTTATCGAACGAATTCTGAGAACAGATTGACAATAAAAATGGAATATAACATATATATAGTTGGAAACAACGGTGAACAAAACTTAATCTCCTGGACTCCAGCATAATTCGTTCCAGAGAATCTCATGATGTATTTTACAATATTGATCATACGATCGTTGGGAGGACTTAGGCAGTGCCGTTGGCGGACGTACTGTGAACCAATATTTATTAACCAGCTTGGTCAACTGGCTTTCCTCAAAGTTCCTTAAGTTAGTTTGAAATAACAGGAAACAAAGAGTGTCGTTTAACTTATTTTTATAGATGTCAGCATAATTTGTTCTAGAACATTTCATTATGTATTCTTAATATTTTATACACAGATAAAGTAAATGCTGAGTCAACCCCTTCAACTTGTTGCTTTGCTATGCGATGTGCTGACTAAGCATATATCTACAGGATGAGTATTCTTTACTGCTCAACGGAGATGGAGAAGTGGACTGTCCATAACAGTGACATATTTTATTTCCAGTGTTCGGTAAAGAACCCTTCGGTTTTCCCCGCCCACCTCCCTTAACTCGGCAAATTCCATGTGACCTTTGACAATATAATAGGTACATAAAAATATTTATTTACAAAACAACTATTAACTTTGTAGGGTTTCACGGCATTTATATTCGGTTGGTTTCGTTTATAACCTAAAAATATTTAATAGCATTTTATACAAAACGTTTAATAGCATTCTTAAGCGTAATGTTTAATTTTTTAAATCGGGTAAAGTTAATGTTTGAATTTAGGACTGTCTGTATGTTATTGTGGTAAACTATATTGTTAAGTTACTTTTAATGGAAATTAAAAAAAAATTACTAGTAATTCTATTAAAAATTACAAATATTCCCTTTAACCACTTCTGGTAAGCTTTTTTTTTCTTTTCATCGGTTGTTAGTTATTCGAGCTTTATGCTTGTTTCGATGCAACTCCATATTAATTTCGATACGTCATTTATAAATGTATATCATTTATACGTGGTAGAGCCATGCTGCAGCTATATTTCTGGTATAGTTGTAACACGGATGGGTCGGCTCGACCGGGGAAGGACCACGCTCTCACAGAATACCGGCGTAAAATAGCAGCTTAATGCTGCTGTGTTTCGTATGGTGAGTGTAGAGAACCGGAAACCCTTTTCATTGGAACCGAGGCATTCCATGTTAGTCCTCATGGGTGACAACGCATCTGCATTTTGATTCGTATCGAGGATAAATGTAGATGTCTATGGGCCACAGCAACCACTTACCATCAGGTGGACTGTGTGCTCGTTTGTTACCCTTATTCTATAAAAAAAAAAAAACGTAATCCGTACCGAGGATATCTGCAGAAGAACAAGAATGTCATACCACTACTGTTTAATGGCAAATTTTCCATAAAATATAAATAGTGCATAGACAATAACATAACACTTGTTGATTATTTTTCATATAACGAGATATAATATATACTAATACCAGTTGATATGATACTACAAGCATATGCTTTCCTAAAAAAAACTGATATTAGCAATAAAAAAATTGAGGGTCACTTATCGGGATAAAAACTATCCTATCTCTCAAGTAGGACCAAACTGCACACAGTGTGCAAAACTTCATTAAAATCAGTTCATTAGTTTAGCAGTTCATCGCGGACAAACAATGTGACACGTAATTTAATATAAAGATGGGTGACAAACGAGCATACAATCACATAATAAATTTTTAATTACTTTTATATAAATGTATAAGCATATGTATAAGTTTTCTAGAAAATGCTTTATGTTCATTAAAGTCAGCAGTTTATTAGCAAAAGGATGTAAATTTAGTCTGAAAATTTCCCTAGGTATTTATAAAGTGCGTTATAATTTACCTCTCCGCCACCTCGACTGCAAAAGCCGTGAAAGAGCTTTTATGCGAAGAGGCTTTTATACACCGTTTATAATTTTTCGCCATTTAGACCCTTGAAGTTTATGTTTTGTTAACTATCTTTTAATATTTTAAGACAAATTGCAACCATTTTGAATTTTCACTTAAAATTTCTCATTTCTAGAGCGTTCCACTGTTTTTATTTCGAGACATTTGGTAAATTACTTATAAAGATAATTATTCCTTTTATTTACTTTCTCTCTGTAGTGTGTTGACGGCATAAGAGATTCCATACCTTATTTCGTCCCGTGTGTGCAGTAAAGCCTCGACAATAGGCAGCGACTTGCACGCGCAAACAGTTTTTACAAAGTTTTCGTAAAGAACATGTGTGGCGCCCACACGCCGTCTTAACGTTCATGCTTGCTTGTGCAAATTTAGTTTACGAAAATTAAGCATTTGTGCAAGTCATTTGCATGTTAAACCGTTTTGCCGACTTAACGTACATGCTGGCCTGTGCAAATTAGAATTTGTGCAAGTAAGATTGAGCGTGTAGCCGGGCCATAAGATGTGACTATGGAAAATGCCATAACAATAAGAGTGTTCTGGCAATTCTCCATAGCTTCCAAAAGATTTTTGCATACCATATCTTTTACGCCAGAAGTAAAACACCCAGATCAGCGATGAGCAGCAGCATCGAAGTGCGAGGCGTCTGGCGCTGCGATCTTTAATCCGCCAAGCGTGATAGTTAAGTCAAATCCTAACTAACGGGAAAGTCCCATATGTGCGTGTGTGAGAGCGTCGTGATATAAATGTATTTGAAAATATGGTTACTTGCTTTCTACTTTATAGAAATATGGGAGTTAATAGTCAAGTAAAAAGTCTGTCTATCTGTTTGTGACCGACGATATAAAAGCTTCTTGAACAGAAATGTTTAATACAAAGAAAAAACCCTGTTTTATTTAAAGACATTATATTATTACATTATATTATGTTGCTAAAAGCACATTCACATTGGTTTTATGTTAAAATTATACATATACTTCCAAAACGTACGAACATACATCCTTATCTACTAAAACAATTATCAACTACGAGTAAAAAGCACGTAAAAGTTTTGAAGCTATGTTACAATACTGACAAACAAAACAAAATTATAATAATTTTCTGTATGACAACAGAAACGTCGTGATAAACATATTTCCAACATAAATTCTTCATAACAGCTGGAGACTAGCAGTTACGAAGAATTAATTTCGTAAAAATGTCATGATTTTGGACAAGAAATATTCCCTTATGAAAATCATATAGAAAATGATTTTTAACACACTCAACAACAACATTAAACTGGATAGGAACACTTTTAAATAAAATTGTAAGTTGTGTTTAAAAGGACACAAATTATTTAATATTGAATAAATGCTGTGTCAAAATCGCAGTTGTGTTGGCGGTGTTACAAAATCGATTTACACAATAATATCATCCCGTGACTGTCATAGGAGAGGATTGTTGGAAATGCGAGAAAGATATTATGGTTTCTAATACTCGTATATGACGGAAAATATCGTATTCTGGAAATATTATGCTCACACGCGTAGAAATCAATTTACTAAAGATTATAAAAATTAACTTGCAAAGAATCTGTTTAATAAAATAAAATTATGTGTCCTACCTAGTTTGAAGTGCACTCGCCGCCCTCTCTTAATCGCGTGCTCTATCCCCGTCACCACTAATCTCAGCACCACTACTCAAAACAACGCTAAACTATGAAAGACACACCATCGTCGGATAATATAACACACGTGTTTCACCTCTACACGAGGCATCTTTAGGTGAAGTAGACTCTGTGGTGGCTGACCGCTAAGTGATTGGACTTGCAAAGAAACGCCTGATTATATTAATAAAGCCAATGTACATCCATAAAACAAATTTTCTATTTACTACTTACTACACGTGAATAGAAGATTTTGTTGTTGCAGAACCTTAGAATATGTGTTATTGTTCTAAGTGAAGAACTGTTTACTGTTTAACCTATGGTAAAAACATAAGTGAATTAAAATGAGTATTCTTGTAATCTACGTTGAATAAAAATTATTCATAAATGAAAGTATATGTCATTGTATGTGTGACAGCATTCACTTAACATCAGATGAACAGTCTGCTTGGTTGTCACCATTACTTCAATAAAGAAAAATACATTAAAAAACTTCACATGACGATTTCCTAAAATCATTCTCGGTTTGCTTTCCAAAACTTTACAATTCTGAACCACAAATAGGTATTTACGACATTGAGCTGCTTCTACATATATGGGTCTCGGTTTTTGGGTACAACCAACTAGAATTCCTTATTATTCAAATTCTGAAATTAGTTGTTTTGTAGTTTTTGATATAATACTTATTATATATTTTTTCAAGCCTTTCGTGTAAATAAGTATGGTTCAAAGTTTAGATATATAACAGCTTGATAAATTAAAAAAAATCCTCGTGTTTGTAATTTTGTACCGCGCTTAATTAATTTTTTAAATAAATATTTAAAATGTTTCATCGGATGAAAACTTGGTGCACTTATTTATCAGAAGCAAGAGCTATTCATTACACTGCCTGAAGTGGCTTTTGTTAACAGCCTGTACATTTCTCATTAATTAAGCTTTTTTAGCAACAGCAGTAACCGTGTACTTTGTATGTAATATGTATTATTAACATGATAAATTGCATATACTTTATTATGTAATACTTTTTTACTTATGTATTTCATAATGATAATTTGAACTGTTGGGAAAAGCAGTCTACATGTATATCACAAGCAGCACACAAGCGTTATGAACATCAATATACCAGCCCACATAGTACTTATTTCTTTTAGAAGCGTAAAAGAGTGTTGAGTAGATGTTGTATCCTTATAAAAGTGCAGCTCAAGCTGTTTTGTCTATATTACGGGATCTAAATAAGCTAAGGGTTTTTAATCAAAATATTAAAACTTTAGTATATTACTTTAAGTATTTTGTAACACTTGAATATGATTTTATCATTAAAGCTCTATAGAAGCAGTTTTTTGCATGTTGTCTCTTGCTTATTATAGTATCACTCAAATCTTATTTCTAACCAATGGTGTATGCAAACTCCCATCTAAAACTTATTTTATTACGTAATTGTACATTCCTGTTAATAGAGTAGCTTTATGAATTCTGTCTATGAGGGTATTATAAAACTAAAAAATAAATAACAGCCATAGTACAATTTAAATCTATATAAGTGATAGAATATCGCCATTTCACGCCATTTCACACATTTTGCGTTGTGTGTTTATATGGTTATAGTGAACAAAATTTATTTGTTATCAATATGTGGAAAAAGAAAAAGATTTGGTGCAGTTAGATCATGTTAAATCAAATTAAAGATATCCAACACAGTTCTGTGTGTCCAGACAAGGGTTTTTTATCATCATCATCATTACAGCCTTTCATAAGTCCACTGCTAAACATAGGCCTCCCCCAAGGAATGCCACAAAGCACAGTCCTGAGTCACCTGCATCCATCGACTTCCTGTATGTCTTACCAGGTCGTCACTCCATCTCGTGGGTCACTACACTTCGTCTACCGTTCGTCTTCGTCCACTCAAGAACCTTTCTTCCCCATCGGCTGTCGGTTCTTCGAGCTATATGGCCGGCCCTTTGCCACTTCAGCTTACTAATCCGTTGGGCTATGTCGGTTACTCTGGTTCTACTGCGGATATACTCATTTCTAAGTTTATCACGCAAAGAAACCCCGAGCAAAGCCCTATCCATAGCTCGCTGAGCGACCTTGAGCTTCCTCATACGGCCAGCAGTGAAGGACAACGTCTCAGATCCGTAAGTCATCACTGGCATCACGCACTGGTTGTATAATTTCGTTTTAAGGTTTTGAGGTATGTTTAACGAGAAGATGTGTCGTAGTTTCCCGAACGCTGCCCAGCGGAGTTGAATCCGTCGATTGACCTCTCGGTCGAAGTTGGACTTACCTAGTCGAAATATTTGTCCCAGGTAAACATACTCGTCAACAACTTTGAGCTTAGTGCTCCCAACAACTACCGGCATAGATGTGACATGGACATTAAACATGATCTTTGTTTTGTCCATGTTTATCCTAAGACCTATTTGTTGGGAGACACTATTGAAGCCATTGGGCATGGTGCTTAGGTCCTCCAGCGATTCTGCCATAAAGAAGAGTGATGTACTCGCCATTGATGTTAATACCGTATCCTTTACAGTCCAGAAATTTGATAACGTCTTCCAATGCAGCGGTGAAGAGTTTCGGGGATATAACATCACCCTGCCTTACACCTCTCTGCAATTGGGTAGGTTTCGTACTCTGGTTCTGTACTCGGATAGACATCGTAGCTCTACTGTACAAGCACTTCAGCACTTAGATATACCGACAGTCAACTTGGCACCGCTGAAGGGACTGCAGCACCGCTCTAATTTCTACGGAATGAAAGGCTTTCTCATAGTCCACATACGCCAGACATAGTGGCAAATTGTACTCCTCGGACTTCTGTACAAATTGCCGAAGGGTATGTTTGTGGTCTATGGTGCTAAAGCCATTTCGGAACCCGGCTTTTTCGGGAGGCTGGAAGTCGTTAAGTGTGCGCGCGAGACGATTTGTAATGACTCTTGAAAACAGCATGTAGACGCGGCTCAGAAGGGAAATCGGTCTATAGTTCTTCAAGAGAGCATTGTCACCTTTCTTGAAGAACAAGACTACTGCACTTCTGCTCCACGCCTCCGGTGTAATGCCACCATGGAGGACGGAATTAAAGAACTTCTGAAGGACTTCAAGTACCGGTTTTCCACCCACTTTCAGAAGTTCCGCTGTAATTCCATCCTCGCCTGGGGCCTTGCCGTTTTTAAGGTGCTGGAGAGCCATTCTAATCTCGCTCAGACTGACGTCCTGGTATCTTCGGAATAGTGTCGCATAAGACTCGCTTTTGGATCGTTATTCACACTTGCGTGTGGCTCCAACGATGACGTGTACAGTTGTCCATAGAACCTCTCAATCTCACTCAAAATCTCAGGTGCACCGGAAACGATGCTGCCACACTCGGCCTTAAACTTTGACAGTTGGCTCTTTCTGGCAGACATATCTCTGGCAAAGACTTTGGAGCCTTGGTTCCGCTCGATCGCTTCTTCAATACAAGCTGTAATGAAGTTGAGTAAGTCCCGCCGCATGAATTTGGAGATCTGTCTGTTCAGTTACCTGTATGCTGTCAAATCTATTGAAGAATGTAGCTTCATCTCCCGTCTAACAGCCATGAGATTGAGAGTGTGATCGGAGAGTTTTTGTGTTCTTCTGCGGCGGGTCTTGCAGAATTTAGCTCCAACCGCATGGACAGTTTTCACGAGCTTGTCAGTCATATCGTCCACTTCATTGCAGCCTTCTAGGCACTGAAAACGGTTTTGTAACTCGAGCTGAAAGGTTCCGGGACTTTGGAACAGAGCACGAGGGGGAGGTAGCGTTGACTTCATTAGACGAGAACTCTCCAACTTAACGTTTAGGTTCAGTGTGCCTCTAACCATTCGGTGATCGCTACCAGTTTTCACCCTCGCGATCACGGAGACATCACTGAACAGTTGTCGTCTGGTCGTCATAATGAAGTCAATCTCATTTTTTATTTATTATATATATAGATTACCGTGTCCTTCCCCTCTCTTCGGACTTCAGATAATCCTTTAATATGCCAGCGTAAATTGTTTATCTCTTCTTCCAGCTCCACGATCTTCTCGTCAGTCTTCAGGATGCGTGCGTTGTATGTTGCCAGGTCGAGTCGTTTTAGGTGGCAACCGAACCTCCACCGGAGATTCTTAGCACCCACTGCCCCGCCGTTACCATGGTCACCATCGTAGCCAGGAATAGCGGGGCCGCCGGGGACTGGGGGCCGTTTCTTTGTTACTCTTATCATAGGGGGGTATTTGCCATAGTTGCCACGCTTAGCGAGTGAGTTGGCAACCGCAGTTTTATTTATTGTAAGTTTGTTGTTATCAGGATGATGCTGCTGCCCATCATGCGTCAAGTTTTTTTTATACGTATCTCTAAAGAGTACGTTATGTTGAAGAAACTGCTATACAACTGATTAAAAGCCAATGGTTCCATGTCAGAATAAATAAAACATATAGTCTACGAAGACTATAAAACCCTCGAAATACCGTTTACTCTGTTTAGAAAATTGTCGCCATTTTAGGATAAGATAGGATAATAGTATATATTTAAATGTTTCATTATACCCACAAAAAGCCGACATGTTAGTTTTATGTGACTTCATGTAGCAGAAAAACCCACGAAAGGGCACAATTCACTTTCAGATATACAATATACGATGAGTAGTTTAGAAGATCCGATGGAATAGATGAACATACATACAACATTGCCTTCTAAAATTGTAACTACGCTTTTGACTTCGCCGTAGTTGGGTAAAAATATTCACTTACTTCATCTGCATCAAATCAGAAGACACGAATATACTGCAATCGGTATTGAGAATTATAGTTGAAACAGCAATGCATGGTGCAGTACTATTTGTCACCCACACATGCACGTTATACGAACACTGATGTATTCTGATTTTGAACTCACCCTAATCACTCCATTGCCGATCTATACTATAATACATTCTGTGTACTAAATATCGGGAATTTGTCAATAAAACAAAAAATACAAATTATTCATCTAAATTTATTTTATCGCCTTCAAAGTAGGCTCCATCGCTTGCAATACAACATCTCCAACGCTTCACCCAGTCTTCCATACATTTTTCATAGGCTATTTGCGGTATGGCCTTTAGCTCATTCAGCGAATTTTTTTTATGGCTTCTATCGACTCAAAACGTTTTCCTCGAAGTGGTAATTTTAACTTGGGAAATAAAAAAAAGTCAGACGGAGCCATATCAGGTGAATACGGTGCTTGGTCGAGAACTTTTGTTGAATTTTTCGCTAAAAACTCTTTCACTATAATGGCTGTGTGTGATGGTGCATTATCATGGTGCAGCATCCATGAGTTGTGTTGCCACAAATCTGGACGTTTTCGGCGGATACTCTCACGCAAACGCTTCATGACGACTAAATAATATTCTTTATTCACTGTTTCTCCCTTTGGAAGGAATTCGGAGTGAACCACACCACGGTAGTCAAAAAAAACTGTCAGCATCACCTTGATTTTGGAGCGACTTTGCCGCGGTTTTTTGGGTTTCGGCTCGTTTTCGAGACGCCATTCTGAAGACTGTTGGCTTGTTTGCATTTCGTACTCATAAACCCATGTCTCGTCGCCAGTTATTATACGTTTCATAAAGGTCGGATCCGTAGAAGCTCGGGAAACCATGTCTTCAGCGACATGCTTTCGCTGCGCTCTTTGAACAAAATTGAGCTCTTTTGGAACTAGTCGAGCGGCGACGCGTTTCATGCCTAAAATGTCAATGAGAATGTTGTGGACGGACTTAAAAGATATGTTCACCTCACTAGCCAACTCTCTCAGACTCATACGTCGATTTTCGAGCACTAGCTTCTTGATTTTGTCGATGTTTTCTTTGGTCGTAGCGGTTGAAGGTCTACCAGAACGAGGCAAGTCTACTACTACTTCTCGGCCTTCTTTAAAAGCCTTATACCATTCATAAGCCCTTGTTTTCGATATACACGATTCGCCGCAGGTATTTCGCAACATTTTTAGTGATTCACCACATGAAATATCATTCGAAACACAAAATTTAAGGCACACTCTTTGTTCAACAATATTTTCCATTGTAAAAATCGCCGAGAACTCAAAACTATGACCAACAAAAAGTGTAGTTTAAAACAAATTAAATGACAGATCCCGCTCAAACTTTGCGCGCTAAATCAGTACAGTGCTACCAACATGCAGTAAAAAATTAGAACGACCTCTTTTACGCGGGTCTTTTTATTGACATATTCCCGATACTTTTTACACAGAGTTGTATATCTATGTTGACAACCCAACATTACAATGTAATGCAAGTACAACGATTGTTATTAATCTACTAGACAAGAGACGGCTATAACGAGGTCATGATAACGATTACTAAAAATAACGTTTTCAACAATTTACATCAATTAACTTTTTTTTTATTGAAACAACAGAATTAAAATTGTATTTCTGCCAATATTTTTTGTATCTTTGAACTATTATCTTTAGAGAACAGTCCAGTAATTCGAATAGGTGTGAAAATATTTTCTCATTTGCATTTCCGTCGGATTAAGCGCGAAAGCAATCTCAGCGGGTTTGATAGTGCTAAATAAATCGCTCACATATTTAACTAATTTGAGAGAAATAGCATATTTATAATTTTAACGTTTAATAGGATTGAAGAGAAAATTAAAATAGACAGAAGAAATATAACTACAGTATGGTCCTAATTACTGTTACAATTTAAAAGTTCTTTTCTTCTTATTTTCTTCAGAAATTTAATTTGAAATGCGTTTTCGAAGTTGTAGTTCTTTTGGGGTGTTTGGGAAAAAATATGAGAGTGAATTTGTTTCGATGCGCGCGCACACCGACAAATAAAAACGACACTATGAAGTTGTTACGATGCGTGCGCACACTGACACCTCAAACCGACAACTTCATTGGGTAACTGTCTCTCAAGTTTTCGTGGGAACTGATAATTTTAACTATTAATTTAAAAACTTAATGAATATTTTTAAGGTAGTTATTTTTGTTTTGTTACGCTAAAGAAGTATAACTGCCTACGTGCGTACACACACACTTTTTTTATTTAAAAATCTGTCATTGATTTGCGTGTATTTCACTTTTAATATTTAAAATTATAGAATAATATGACATAATAAATAAATAAAATATCTTTACTCAACAATTATTATTTTAGAAAGCAGTATGTATGTATTATATAATAGAATAAAGCACGATCCAATTTCTATATGTTATAAACTTATCGTTATCTATCGTATCGTTGTTATTCTAACAGTGTTTGTGGCACTAGGTGAATGTGTAGTGTTTAAGTGTGACTAGCCAGCTACATTTTGGTCGTCGGCATTTTGCGAAACAGGGGGTTCGAGGGGGAACGTTTCGGGGCCTCCGGAGGGTTAGCGTAATATTTGAAGTCGGAGCGTAGGTGGATGCGTTTACCACTAGCGGGTTAGGATGTGTCTCGGCGCTCTTGAAATAGCGCCGAGACATATCCTTGAAGTATTTATAGATTGTCGGAAGTTGACAGTCCCTGTGAAAGTCACTTTCGCTGGTACCACCGAGCGACTATGCGAATGAATCTATTTTTGACGACTTGGAGGTCGTAAAAATAACTATGATTTACGTGCGCGAAAACTACGCTTTCGTAAGACATGATAGGTCTAAAGCTTTGGTCAGATCTACAGACATTGAGCGTACCAGACACGTGACGTGGCAGACAAAATAATATTCTTTTACACACTGTATATAGATATATTCACATCTAGCGCACGCAAGCGGAGTGTGTCCGCGCAGACACGGGCTGGCACTGGCCAGCATTCTCAACAAGAATGTTTTATCTGTGCTGGTGCGTGTCTGCGGGTGTCTTATATACCTTTTAATATGATATGTGTGATCGCAGGTACAGACAGTGACACAAAAAAAAAAGATTACGCATGGAAAGAAGTAGCAGAAAAACTTCAAGTTTCATGTATGAAGGATTTTATTTATGAAAAATCTTGTAAGCACGTGTAGTTTACCTGATGACGTCTACTCATGCCAGGTGCATGAGATGTGAACTGTTGTCTGTGCGGTGTATGTCACGTTACGTGCTGGTAGATCTGAACGAAGCTTTATGCACGCTTTATGAAGATGGAGTTTGTGTCTTAAGGACAGTTTGCTCTTGCTGTTCACTAGCGGGTGGAGACGACTAGTGACAAATTTGGCACGGTTGCGGGCATTGCGATTGTGTTTTGCGAATGTAATACCGTGGTCAAATGTGACCCTACATATTTGACCGTTGATTGCCAGGGGATCTGGCGGCCGCACAGGGTGATCGTATCAAACTTTTTCTTGGGGTTTCTGATTTGACAATTGAAAGTGGAAATCCTTTGAAAGCGTATTGCTACACTTCTCTCAAGATTTACCTCGATTTTCCATAAGCGGAACCAATCGTCTAGGTGGTTGACGGCATCTTGGTCAGGTATCATGTATTGGGATGAGCGACGAAAAATGCTGTGTCATCTGCGAAAAGAGCAGTATTCACTAGCGAAGCACCCAGGCTTCGGGATGTCGCTCGTGAAGAGTGTCGAGAGTAGTAGAGAGAGGACGGAGATTTGTGGGACTCCAGCCTTGAGGGGACGCTTTGTAGAGCGCATACCCTCTATTCAATTGTGAAAGTGGCGATTGGCAAGAAAGGATATGATGATGTGGATGAGCCTACCAAGCACGTTGAGTTTATACTGCTTGTAAAACAAGCCGTCGTGCCAGACTTTTTCAAACGCTTTTGCGACATCGAGGAAGAGGGCACCGGTTATGGTAGTTCTGCCACAACTTTGTGGGAGGCTAAATCCTTTCAGAATATATTCTGTGTGCCGATGTAACTGGTCGGTGCACGAGTGTTCGGGCTTAAAGCCGAACTGCTCGTTTGAACACGATACCGCACGCGTTCACCCAGCATTGGTGCGCTTGGCACATCGCCGCGTGTGTTGCATCTTGTGTCCGCTCTAATCAAAGAGCGAGACCGGGAGCAACGACAAGCCTGTGAAGGACCGTCCCTTAGGGTATTAAGCCCCGGCCGTTTCTGTTCCTGATAGAACCACGAATACGCCCATACCCAGCCAGTTTTGGTCCACCCATATCTGGGTGGCATTCCGACCACATGGAGACGCGCCCGATGGGAGGACTGGCAACGTAGGTTTCGTGCCTACGCATTGGCACAGGGCAGTGTCGTATTGTTGCGAAAATTTAGTAATGACAATTTTATGTTGGGCGATGTGGTCTTTGCACGACAACGCGATATGTATAATTAACATGGCGAAGCACCCGATTACGTGAGTACTTTAATGAACTATGTGGAAATTGGTGGATAGATCATGGCGATCCCGTGTAATGGCTAGCCTGCTCTTCAGAATACACTCCATTGGACTTTGTGGGTCGAAGTAAACAAATCGTTTTGGCTAATTAAAAATAAAAAAAAGAACTTGCAACGCTGTGTTTCGTATGGTGAATGTAGAGACCCGGAGACCTTTTTTACTGAAAATGAGGCATTTCATCTTAGTCCTCAGGGTTTACAGCGTATTTGAATTTTGATTCTTAATCGAGGATAGATTTAGAAGTCTATGGGCCATAGCATACACTTATCATCAGGTGGCATGTGTCACTCTTATTCTAAAAAATTGTTCTTCACGGATTGTAAAGCTTATAATCAACTCATTTTTATATTTATAGTTTCGCGTACTGTGAAGACTTGCATGGTAACGGGGGTCACCTTGATGTTTTTTTTTTTTATAGGAGAGGGGGCAAACGAGCATGCGGCTCACCTGATGGTAAGTGACTACCGCCGCCCATGAACAACTGCAACAACAAGGGAATCGCAGATGCGTTGCCGGCCTTTTAAAAAGGAGTACGCTCTTTTCTTGAAGGTCCCTAAGTCGTATCGGTCCGGAAAAATCGCTGATGGTAATCGATTCCACAAGGAGGTCGTGCAAGGAAGAAAACATCTTCTAAATCGCACAGTGGTGGACCGCCAATCATCCAGATGGTGTGGATGGTATCGGGAGTTCTGCCGCGATGTGCGTTCGTGAAATTTGGCGGCTGGGATTAATCCGAACAATTCCTCAGAGCACTCCCCATGGTAGATGCGAAAGAAAATGCAAAGGGATGCAACATCTCTTCGCAGTGCCAATGAATCGAGCCGATCGGAAAGGGCTCGGTCGTCGACAATTCGAGCCGCTCTGCGTTGGATGCGGTCAAGTGGAAGGAGCTGGCACTGGGGAGCCCCTGCCCAGAGATGGGAACAGTATTCCATGTGAGGCCGAACTTGCGCCTTGTAAAGTAGCAGGCGGTGTGCCGGCATGAAATACTGTCCCGCTCTGCTGAGCACGCCAAGCTTTTTAGAGGCCAATTTGGCCTTCCCTTCCAAGTGACCACGAAACTGCACTTCACTCGATATGTCGACTCCGAGGATACCGATGCTGGCTGAGGCAAGAAGGGGAGTGCCTTGAAACTGAGGAGATACGACAAAGGGGTTCTTTTTAGCGGTAAACGCGCAAACTTGTGTCTTCTGAGGATTAAATTGGACTAGATTACTATTAATACTAATTTGCATGGACATGATTGTATCTCTACAATTATGTCCATGCAAATTGCAGAGCAGATAGATTAGAGATATAGATATTGTGAAATATTTAAGTCAAAACTTGTCCAAAATTTTGTTGTTGTCTGTACCTGTCCTGATTTTAAGCTGACTAGAAATGTAGGTACTTTTTCACTTATTACACTTAGATTTTATTAGTTGAAAAACCACAATAGAAACTTCATTGATCAAGTAAAAAGGCAAAAAGGCTGGTATTAGGGGCGGGACTGGTATTCGGAGCATATTAAACTATCTTGTTGTAAAATATCCAGACCGTTGATGGGCAGCAGCGTCAAAATTACGAAAAATCTAGTACAACGATCGTCATCGCCCTGCCCAGGGTGACGATTAAGGTAAAAGATCCTCCCTACAAGTGTATTATTAGCTTATACTTGCGTCGCCATCCACGTAAAACTAAAACAAAAAAGAACCCTGCAGATTTACTCATACGTTAGTTATCTTTAGTTTTTTTTGCGTGCGTATTGTTTTACTGTGCGTAGCATAGGTTACGTAAAATATTTATATATATAAATTAATTACTTGCATTATTAAGCTCATTAATTTCATTACTGAGCTCGGAATTAACTGCCTACAGTCTAATTCAATTATAATATCGTGTCTTCCAGACAGAATTTCGTTCACAGCGCCCATCTTAACAGAGACTAGCGAAGGACGGGGTTATAGCGCCCAAGTGTATATATATATATATATATATATATACAAGTGCACTCTCTATGTCCTCTTTCCTTTTCTTTCTCTGAAACTTATCTGCAAATTTGGCCGGTTATTGTAAAATAACCCTGTATAGTCTGATGCTATGGTTATTAGCCACGACCGAAGAGAGGTCAGGCGCAAGACTAACAGCTTTAAGTGCTTTCCGAGGCGCTAGGTGCAACACCTCCAACTTCCTGACTCTGGGTAACTACTGAGAATTTCTTGTCAGAAAATCCCAACGATTGATTTTGGTCCGGCCGGGACCTCATGATCAGCAACTCTGTTACGACCACTAGATCTACAAAGCAGTAAGAATTAATATAATATATTTAAATTTGGTTAACTAAAAATCCATGAATAAATCGATTATTTTGAACACAACAATTACTACATATATATAATACAATAAAACAAATGTAAATAAAGTCAAGGTAAGTTAAGGTAAAACTCAACGTACATATTCACTTAGATTGGAATTAGAAGGAAGCATTTCCAGTGTGGTATATAACATATAGAGCTCACTAACTCATCTCTCCATCGCAGTGAGTAAGGAAACCATGCTCCAGTTAGGGTATGTCTGAAAATCAGACACAATATGCAAATACAATAGACAAATTTTTTGCAAAAATGTTAGAAATTTTGCATAATATGATTAACCAGGTTCTTGTTGCGGAGCGACGAAGTCAAGTAAAGCGAGAGAAGTTTTGTGAAATTAAATATTTATCTTATCTAGCTTAATTAACTTGGCATAACTTGCTAATTCATTGAGTTGTGGTGTGTTCTATAGTATATAAAAATGCGTGCTTTAAAAAATCAAAGATTAAAAGAAGTCATGAATTAAAAAATCATTTTTACTTCTTGAAAATTACTAATTTTAATTATGAAGAAGTGCGAGAACTATTCTGGATATGGCTAAGATTAATGCTACTTTTTTTTTGTAGCTTCATTCAAAGTACCCGCTATTTAGCTGGTATATTTTCAAGTTGGTTTGGTTAGAAGGAAAAAGTGTAGTAGAAGGAACTGCAATTTATAACAGATAGATAAAATGTCTTCTCGTTTACATCCCACTGAACTTGTGAAAGGTTTTAATGGTGATAATGATTTACATCCATATCACACATATAGTTCATAGAATCAGAAATATAAAATATATACGTGTCTGTCCATATTCACTTGGTGGTATAACTCCATTTCGGTCTGGGAGTTCGTCTGGATTGGAATTAATATCCAAAGTTCACGTATATCAATTCATGTCGTCTACGGACTAGAGATTTATGATATTCGGACGGACACACTGACAGACAGACTGACAGCATTATATAGGATCTGTTTTGACTTTTTTGTACGGTACCTTAAAAGCGACTTTCATTTTTATCAATACTGTAAGTACTACTTGTGTGTGTACTTGTGACTGCAATGAAACCGTTTTCATTGACGCTGCTCCCAGTCTTCTGGCTGAGTATTTTATCGCCATCTATCGGTAGCTATAGGACCAGTAGATATCACTAACCAAGTAGGCTGCACCTGTAACCTGTAATCTGTAACCTACATCTGCAATCTGCAATCTATCTAGGCTACAATTCTAACCTACTTAGAGGAAATAATTCTATAGACACGTTGTATCACTTTGGAGGAGTACGTACGGCGGAATGGCTCATATTCTGTAATTGTACTGTTTTCTTTTTCCCCTCAGACTACAATTTTCAAAATGGTAGTAAATGAAAAATTGCTATAAATAGATAATAAGATGGTACCTACTGAAACGAACTCCTTGAGAATCAAAGTAATTCAAGTACAAGAAAGAAGTTAAACAAATATAGCGATGGCCTGGCTACGCATTGGCTGAGTATATAAACCTGGGGTGAGATCGCTGGTTTCAATTTCACACAAACGATGTGATTATACATATACAAATTATGAATGGTAGCATTATTAAAATAAATTTGTGGTGGAAAGTCTATAGCGAATAAATTTATTGAACATTCATGACAGACAAGTAGCTTTCAACAAGATAGCGGGTGAAAGAAGTCGCTCAACAATTTTATTTTTCTTTACAAAACGTATACAATGAAGGATATATAAATGATAAATTTATTATGATTTATGTAAAGCACCTGTCCAATTGTGTTTTCGTTCTACATAAGATGCCATTTTTTTTTGTGCGAATACAAGGAAAATACGATCGCTTCAAGCGCCGTAATACCTCAGGGGTTAATAAGTGCTAGCCTTTCATTTCACACTACGCGAGCAACTCAAGTTCGATTTCCACCAGCAGCAAGGTAATAGTTTAACGCAATTTTAAGTGATAATTTACCATAAACTCATCGGTGAATGATTACAAAGTAAGAAAAACTTCATGTCTAAGAAATAATAAAAAATAAGTCCACCTACACGCTGACATACGAGGTAGGCAGCAATTAACTGACATTCGCTTTAGTTCCACTGTTTGTTGCATAGAGTTTGTTGCTTGCATATAAGTATAGGCTTGCGTAAAAAATGCACCAAAATGATTTTATTAATTTGAGTGCACCAATTTCTCCAAGTACCTATGTCGTCTGCAAGCAGTGCATTAAGTTGATTGACGAACTAGACTGAGGCAAACAATATGGCTATTGTACTATACATATTCTTATTAGATTTAGACCGAATTTAAATTCTATAGATTAGTGATGACGCGGACTGGGCACAGTTTTACTAGTGAGACGGTATTGGTGCTGCACTTATCAGCCTGCTTAATCTTTCTAGGCATATTAATATATAGATGTGTTTGCCATGTTATGGCGCCGTAAGTGAACCCACTACCCCCATAATATAGCCATAGTCTACTATAGCCAATATCATTTTTTTTAATAATTATAAGCCAATAATTGACCACAATCCCAACTAGTGGTAAGTGACGATGAATCCCTAGATGGTAAGACGTACTGTTTTAGCTTAACAAAATCCTATTCTCTCTAGCCTTGAAGACGCCCAGATTGTATTCAGACAGAAAAACAGACGTCGGCGAATTATTCCCTCCTTTGACTACGCATTACAAAAGATGAATTAAACCGTTCAGTTTTAATGCGTGAAATATTGACAACAAAGGGGTGAAGACCCGCCAACCGTCTGGTTGTGCGATGGTAGAAGGGAGAGGAAGGAATTAAAGCATGTAATATATTATAATATATAAAATGCACATAAGACATATGCGTGTTTAACACTCAGTACTGAAATCGGACCTGAGAACGCAGCTCGATAACGACTAATGGGTATATACTCATTGTGTTCAGTAGTTACAAAGCAAACAACTGTCAATTACAATATAAATGTAACTAAGAAGAAAACTGTTGCTTTGTTTCGTTAAAGTAGCATTCATTACCGCCTTACGAATGCGCAACCTTCTTGCAAACATTAGTGACCAGGTCATACATTTTGGTTATCATCAACACGGTAAGCGATTCCGAAACTCAAACAGATCTTTGATTAGAACAATCTCAAATAAAAAATGAAGTTATTTACCTGATATTACATTTTAGTGGAATTTCAATGAAATAATTAATTTATAGTGATGGCATTTGGTAATTCATCTCCTCTCTCCTTATTCTATGAATTTCGGGAAGAGCCTTCAAAATACTAACATTTGAATCCAACGAATCTTAAAAAATGACAGACTTTTTTAACAGTGGTAGAGCCACGCGGCAGCTTTTGCTGTCGCGCGGATGGGCCGGCTTGAACCGGGGTGGTACCACAACCTCACAGAAAATCAGCGTGAAGTAGAGGTTTACCTCTGCGTTTCGCTTGGTGAGTGCAGGTGGCCGGAGGCCCTTTTTCTGGAAATGAGGCATTGCATCTTAGTTCTCACGGGTGACAACGCATCTATATTTTGATTTGTAATAGAGGATAGATGTAGATGTCTATGGGCCGTAGCAACCACTTACCATCAGGTTGACTGTGTGCTCGTTTGTCACCCTTATCCTATAAAAAAAAATTATCGAGCAGCCAATATTGTGTAAAGTCTTACACAGTATCAACATGCATCGCTTTTAGTCCCTCCCCATCGACTTTTAGTTATATTTCTAATTTTAATTAATAAGGTTTTTTATAGAATATAAATTTAGTAATCAAATATTCATTATTTATAATTATTTTTTTGTAATATAGTGTCTTTGTTAATTATTACAGTTGTTATACATTCCCTCTTCTATTTTTTCTATATGTATTTTTGAGGCTACTAATATAAATATAAGTACTTAAGTAGTTTTATATATTATAATTAATGATTGTTCTTCTTTCATTTTCTTCCAACAACAATATACCTGCCATCAAGCAATATAAGGGAAACCTGTTATTGGCCATACTTTTAGTTTGTTACATTAATATTAATATTTACTATATACGCTGTTGGTTTTCTGAATAAATTAATGAAATAAATAAATAAATATACCAGTAACATTGCTTCGTTATAGTACCTACATTACACGCAATTACATATCAGCTATGAAAGTGCTTTTATTTAATTGGTTAAAGCGTTTTGTATGAAAAATATAAATATGTGTATGTTAACTTTAGTTAACCTGCCTTTACAACAAACTAACACAAAAGATTTTATTTTCGCCCATATTGGCCTTTCGAATGCAGTATCATTCCCCACGTTTTTTCTATTAAATACTAAAAAAACGTTCGACCAATTTTCGATGTTTATATTATGTTTAAGAAATATGATATTTTATTAGAGGATACAAAAAAATGAAAAGCTTATTTTTTAAAGAATAAGGAAGCACATAGTCCACCTGATGGTAAGTGGATGCTGTGACCCATAGTTCTCGACAATTGTTCTCACCCCTTGTTGTCACCCCTAAGCACTGAGATGGAAAGCCTCATTTCCGGTAAAAAGGGTACCCGGTTCTATGCACTCACCATAGGAAACACAGCATTATTAAGCGTGCTATTTTATGCTGGAATTCTGTCAGAGCGTGGTCCTTCCTCGGTCGAGCCAATCCATTCATGCTACAATCATAATATTATAGCTGCAGCGTGGCTCTACCACTTTAGGAAGATAAAGAAAAAGTAATATCGATATAGTATGAAATTATCTTATAAGCTCTTGTGTCCGATGATGAATCACATCCCTATTGTTGGATCTATGTGTAAAAATGTAATAAAACTTGTAATTGGATGTCCTTGTTTTATTGACACTGCCCAATTTTTGTATGAAAACAGAGTTTTGTCGTAGTCGTAGCAGATACATATAAAGTCTAAAAAGTCTTTACAGTAGATGTACCCAACAATAAATGATGAAAATTTGTACGGAAAGTTTCAGACCCTTTTCTGAAAAGTTATTTCATGGTTAACTTTTAGATATTTTAAGTCTATTGTAATGATGTGGCTAAAGCTTTTATGTGCTAAATTAAATAATATATTATATTATCACGGTAGATATATCAAGGGATAAGCGTTAACATAAAAGGCATTATTTCCTAGTACGAGAGCGAACAAAATTCGATGTTACAAACACTAATTAATTCGTTAATCGCGGTTTAAGCGCAGAATGACTTGAGTTTTCGGTTGACGTGTTCGGCGATAAAGGAAAATGTTACAGAATAACAGCGTAAAATAGCAGCTTATAGCTATATATCTTACAATAGCTAATGCTGTTATTCATGTAGCTATATATCTTATAACACAGCTGTGTCTCGTATAGTAAGTGTAGAGAACCGGAGAATATATTTGCTGGTAACGAGGCATCCCGTATTAGCACTTATGTGTTACAAGTTACAACGCATTTTTTTATTCTTAACCAAGGATAAATGTAGACGATTTTGGGTAACAGCTTTCACTTATCATTAGGTGGACTATGTGCTCGTTTTTGGCTCTTATTCTATAAATAACTGTCTCTGGCAACGAGTGTTGAAGACAATGGCATTATAAAGTAAATGTTGTAAGCGACTTAAATATGATATATGGCAATTGAAACCAAAATAGTCGAGAAATAAGGTCAACTTTTGACTGTATGTTAGCTAATTAGAGATAAGGTTGCAATGCGTGACTTTGTTCGAAGTGTCGTGCCATGTTACTGTGACTTTGTTTGAAGTGTTATGCCAATTATTGTTATATTTGTCGACATTTCATAAACATTACCATTACAGCCTACCAAAAGTCGCCTGCTGAACTAATCCTCCCCACGAATTGCCTCATAGGAGGGATATTTGCCATAGCTTGCCATGTTTGGTAAGTGGGTTGGATCCGCAGTGTTTATGTGTATTCAGCTGTTATGAGAAAGATGCTGCTGCCCATCTCCTGGTTCAGTTTAGTTTCTCTGATAACTCTAACAACATACACTATTATAGTGCAAGTCACGAATCACATACAAATAAATGACATTGATAACAATTTAACAATTATTAAGTTTCTTTAATATTAATAAATTGCTACATAAAAATCAATTCGGTTTTACAAGGGGTCGCTCGACAACTGACGCTGGAGTTGAGCTTACTAAACATATTTTTTGTGCATGGGAGAATTCAAAGGATGCTTTGGGTATATATTGTGACCTATCCAAGGCCTTCGACTGTGTTCACCATGAGTAATTAATCAGGAAACTATAGTACTATGGTGTCAAGATCAAACTTAAACTTATTATTTCATATTTAAGTAATAGAAAGCAGAAGGTTATTATCAATGGTAAACGTTCTTCCGGGTCACCTGTCCTAATGGGTGTCCCTCAGGGCTCGATTTTCCGCCCATTCCTGTTTCTGGTGTATATTAATGACTTACCTTACCTTTTAGGGGATAGTCATGATATAGTATTATTTGCTAATGATACTTCCTTGATTTTTAAACTTAAACGTCAATCATTTAAATGTGACGAAGTGAATAATGCTCAAAATTAGTGCATTGGTTTAACGTTAATAATCTGCATTTGAACGGAAATAAAACTAATTGTGTTAAATTTACAACAACGAATTTTAAAACTCTTAATACCGATGTGTTTTTAAATGGCGAGGAACTGAGCCCTGTTGTATCCACTGTTTTTCTTGGCATCACTCTCGACGCATAGCTTCAGTGGGGCCCCCATATATCCAAATTAGCAAGCAGAATAAGTTCTGCAGCCTATGCCGTAAAAACGGTTAGAGGTCTCACTAGTGTCGAGACAGCTAGATTAGTTTATTTCAGTTATTTTCATAGCATAATGTCTTTTGGCATTTTACAGATTACAGATTCAGAAACTATTTTTGTTTTACAGAAGTGCGCCATTAGAGTTACTTACAATCTAGAACCGAGAAAGACTCTTAGAGATAAATTTAAAGAAATAAATATATTAACTTTGGCCTTTCAGTATCTTTAGGAAAATTTAATGTATGTTCACAAAAACAAAGGTAGTTTTAGTAAAAAAAGGGATGTACATTCTGTAAATACTATGAACAAACACAAGCTCCACAGAGTCAATAATTCATTCTTGGGGCAATGTATACGTTATTACAACAAGGTCCCGGAAAATGTACAGGCTCTCTCTATTACCAAGTTTAAATGTTATGTTAAGCTGAAACTGTATAAAAAGGGTTATTATAGTATAAATAAATACATGGTTTATAATAACCCCTGGAAATGAGGTGGTCGCTTCCAAGCAGTTTCTAAAATAATTTATGTAAATAGTTCGTAATCATTTATATTTTTAAATTTATTAAAAAAAGTCGCGCTGGGTTTCTTGCTGGTTCTTCCTAGGACAGAGGGTTTTTTCGAAACAGTGGTAAAGTAAAAAATGACTTTCAATAAGAATTATACCTGTAATGTATATTGAATAAAAAATATTCTATTCTATTCTATTTTATGTTATATTCTTATATCTTAGTTAATCTTTCACATCACAAAACATTTGTTTATTAAGAATTGTAACAATTTGCGTATAAACCATCGAGTTATACGTACTATAATTTCATAATAGTCATGCAAATACATAGCCTATATATGTATGCATATGTAAGTATATTTTTTTGTTCCTTTGCGGCGCTCTAGCACAGAGTAAGGAGTATTTCTTTAGTCAGAATTGGCGAGAAACTAGTTCGCCTTCCTTCGGAAACTCGCACATCCTGTTCTCTCGCCGATGCTATCCAAGGCAATTTCTGTCAGCCTATTCTTCCACCTCTGCATAGGGAGGACGACTCACTGGCCCATTCCGCAAAGTACAAAGTCAATCTGCTAGGCTTTTTCTTTGCATCCAACTCGACTTTCAATGACGGGGGAACACACTGCCGACCATCCCGCAGTATGAGTGCTCCATGCCAGACATGTGTTACACACAGCACTCGGTTCGCAAAACACTCCTATCCCTGGACATCGACAAGTCGGGTGGGCCTGACGGAATCTCCCGATCCCTAGAAAACACGACTCCTTGGACCCGTCTAACTACAGGCCTATCGCCATCACCTCTTTTGTTCTGCAAAATAATGGTGTCTATTATAAACTGCCAGCCCATGCGGTACCTTGAGGATCACCAGCTGATTAGTGCCTAGCGGTACGGTTTTTGTAGATTGGCAGATGCAGTAGAGTTCAAACTAACGGTCAATGTTATCATCATCGGCCGTTAGTTTGGACATAGCGAAAGACTTTGATTGGGTTTGGCACTAGGCTCTTCTTTCGAAGCTCCCTTCCTATGGGCATTCTGCAGAATTCTGCAATTGGATAATCAGCTATCTTGCAGATCGGAGCGTTAAAGTCGTAGTAGACGGTGCTCCGATTTCAAGCATATTAATGCTGGTGTTCTGCAAGGCTGCGTGCTATCACAAATTTCTCTGCATATCAATGATATGTTGCAAACCGGTAATATTTATTACTATGCGAATGACAACACTAGTACCGGAACAAACTTGTGTCTGAAGGCGAGTCTTGCTGAACTAAGTTTCGGATTGGGCGCGACTAAATCTAGTCCAGTTTAATCCCCAGAAGGCACAAGTTTACGCGCTTACCGCTAAATAGAACTCCTTTGTCGTATCTTCTCGTTTCAAGGCACTCTCCTTGTTGCCTCAGTCAGTATCGAAATCCTCGGCGTCGACATATCGAATGATGTGCGGTTTTGTGGTCACTTGGAAGAGAAGGCCCAATTTTCCTCTAAAACGCTTGGCATGCTCAGCAGAGCGGGACAGTATTTCATGCCCGCACAACAACTGCAACTTTACAAGGCGCAGGTTGGCCTTACATGGAATACTGTTCCCATCTCTGGGCTTGGGCTCCCCAGTGCCTGCTTCTTCCTCTTGACCTCAACCAGCGCAGAGCAGCTCGAATCGTTGACGATCGAGTCCTCTCCGATCGGCTCGATTCACTAGCGCTGCACATAGTTGTTGCATTACTTTGCATTTTCTTTTGCACAACCACGGGGAGTGCTCAGAGCACTGAATGGTTCCGATTCATTCCAGCCGCCGAATTTCACGAATGCACATCGCGGCAAAACTACACTTACCATCAGGTGAGCCGTATGCTCATTTCCTATAAAAAAATTGCCTTTAACACTCATCACGCAGTGACTTTAATGCAAAAACAGGTACAAGGAAAGACAATGAGCTAAGAGTAGGTAACTTTGAATTAGAGAACAGAATGTTACAGTTAGATTAGAGAGTGTATCTTAATATAATATTACTCTTTTTTTCACACAATTTGCTTAAACCCATCCTGACGGTGCGCACAATGAAGTGTCAACTTAAAGTTTATCAGTCTGTCGATGAGGACCCTTGTCTTTGCGAGACTGCCTCGGCAGTCTTGAAGGTACGGACCTGTCCATCCTATGGCTGCGCGTAGACAGCGACGACCATCCCCGCGTCTACGGGTGCCTCTATAGGTCCCATAGCGGTAATGCCGACACAGACCGACTCATCGGCCACGTCCAAATGACTGCAGACTCCGTGCAACAACAGGTCCCATCCGCAGAGATCGTGATACTCGGTGATTTTAACGCCCTCCACGCTGAATGGCTTGGTTCTCGTTTAACCGATCATGCGGGTAGATCAGTCTATGACTTTGCTTTGGCATATGGTCTAACACAACTGGTTACTTCGCCTACGCGGATCCCAGATGTGGAAGACCATGTACCTTCCCTGTTGGACCTTCTGCTGACCTCTCATCCGGATGCATATCAGCCCCTCTGGGCTCTTCGGACCATTGTCTGATCTGACGTACGGTGCCACTCACTCTCCAATTGCAGTCGCGATCTGCAGCTTGCCGCCGTGTTTGGCACTATAGGTCAGCTGATTGGGACGGGATGCGGTCTTTTTTTGCATCCTACCCTTGGGGGCGGGTTTGCTTCTCGCCGGAAGATCCCAGCGTTGTTGCCGATTCTGTTGCTGATGTGGTACTTCAGGGTATGGAACTTTTTATTTCATCCTCTGTGGTGCCCATCGCAGGCAGATCCCAGACATGGTTTGGTCGCTTATGTAAAATAGCATCACGCTATAAGCAGGAGTGCTACCGGGCCTGGGCTGACGCATCAACGTCTCGGGATGTAAATACCAGCGCACTTAAAAAGAAGTACAATTCCGTCTCCATGTCCTTCAAAAGCGTCATTGCCAAGGCAAGGTCTGAGCACATCGGCAGAATTGGCGAGAAGCTAGTTCGCCTTCCTTCGGGAACCCGTGCATTCTGGTCTCTCGTCAAGGCTGTCCAAGGGAACTTCTGTCAGCCATCTCTTCCATCTCTACACAGGGAGGACGACTCACTGGCCCATGCCGCAAAGGAGAAAGCCGATCTGTTGAGCTCTCTTTTTGCGTCCAACTCGACTCTAGATGACCAGGGGAATACACCGCCGACTATGCGGCCGGCGAATGCTCCATGCCGGATGTGCGGTTTACACAGCCCTCGGTTCGCAAAGCACTCTTCTCCCTGGACGTCAGCAAGTCGAGTGGGCCCGATGGAGTCCCTCCCATTGTGCTGAAGACGTGTGCTCCGGAGTTGGCACCGGTTTTAACGCGTCTTTTCCGGTACTCCTACTCCCAAGGCGTAGTCCCGAATTCATGGAAGACAGCTTTGGTCCACCCGATCCCTAAAAAAGGCGACCGCTCAGACCCGTCCAACTACAGGCCTATTGCCATCACCTCCTTGTACTCCAAAATAATGAAATCCATTATAAACTGCCAGCTCACGAGGTACCTTGAGGATCACCAGCTGCTGCACCAGCACTGTGCGATTTAGAAGAAGTTTTCTCTCTCGCACAACTTCCTTGTGGAATCAATTACGACCAGCGAATTTTCCGGACCGATACGACTTAGGAACCTTCAAGAAAAGAGCTTACACCTTTCTAAAAGGCCGGCAACGCATCTGCAATTCCCCTGGTGTTGCAGTTGTTCATGGGCGGCGGTAGTCACTTACCATCAGGTGAGCCGCATGCTCGTTTGCCCACACTTCTATAAAAAAAAAATTACTAATCTTCTTTGGTGGCTTGAAATATATCTTAACGGAAGCACGCTTCAAGATGTAGCCAATCTTGTCAGTGACATCTCTGATGTATGGGAGTACTAACTCCAACACGTCAAGCAAGTTTTTCACGACAGCAAACTTCGGGTGCCGCGCCTAGGTCACAGTGAACGAGTGAAGCCGGCAAGCAAGCATCTACGCCTACATCAGTTATTTGTAGACCATACAGATTGTTTGTGCCAATTTATTCTGCCAATCGGTTTTAATATGTTTTTTGTAGTTTCTTTTGAATTAATGAAAGCTTTATTTCTTCATGCTAAAGGAACGATACGGCCTCGGCCGAAAAGCGGAACGGAGTAGTTTTTAGAAGCGTACGCCTTCGGAGGTCTTAGGAGGTTGCCTAACGCCCGTAAATCTGCTTCTTACCGGCCCACCTTTCTCTCCCCTTTTTACATTGTTTTACTGTGCGTAGCTTACTTGCATTATTAAGCTCATTAATTTCATTACTGAGCCTGGTAACTAATATATTCCTAACTAACTGCCTAAAGTCTAATTCAATAATATTATACAATAATATTATGTCCTCCAGACAGAATTTCGGTCACAGCGGCCCATCTCAATAGAGACTAGCGAAGAACAGGATTATAGCGCCCAAGTGTATATATATACAAGTGCACTCTCTATTCCCTCACTTTTACAGGGTTCTTTTTCAAAGAGTAGCCAAATATATCAATAATGATATACCGTTTATGCAGTTTTTGAAAATACGATTAAATAAGGCTTCTACTTTTAATTGAAATTATCCCAAATTGAATGTGATTTATGTGCAACAACGTTTTTGCCTACCGATCGACCCTTACATTTAAAATAATGCATTATCACGCATTTTGAATTTAAAAGAAAAAAACGGCAGATATTTTTTAATTAAGTTTTCTTCTCCATTTGCCTAAATTACTTTTTCTGAACCTTCTCTTCAAATTTTGCCGGTTATTGCAAAATAACTCGTATAGTCCGATGCGATGGTTATTAGACACGACTGAAGAGAGGTCAGGCGCAGGACTAACTTTCTGAGTCTGGGTAACTGACTGAGAATTTCTTGTCAGAAAAACCCAACAATTGATTTTGGTACGACCCGGGATTTGAACCCGGGACCTCATGATCAGCAACCCTGTTACGACCACTAGATCTACAAAACAGTAAGAATTAATATCTTTAAATCTGATTAACTAAAATCCATGAATAAATCGATTATTTTGAACGCAACAATTACTGCATATATATAATACAATAAAACAAATGTACAAAGTCAAGGGTAAGTTAAGGTAAAACTCAACGTACACATTCACTTAGATTGGAACTAGAAGGAAGCATTTCCAGTGTGTTATATAACATATAGAGCTCACTAACTCATCTGTCCATCGCAGTGAGTAAAGCAAACCGTGCTCCAGTTAGGGTATGACTGAAAATCAGACACAATAAGCAAATACAATAGATAAAATGTTTGCAAAAATGTTAGAAAATTTGCATAATATGATGATCAATCAGACTCTTGTTGCGGAACGACGGAGTCAAGCGAAGCGAGAGAAGTTTTATTAAATTAAATATTTATCTTATCTAGCTTAATTAACTTGGCATTACTTGCTAATTCATTGAGTTGTGGTGTGTTTTATAGTATATAAAAATGCATGCTTTAAAAAAATCAAAGATTAAAAGAAGTTATGAATTACAAAATCATTTTTACTTCTTAAAAAATACTCATTTTAATTATGAAGAAGTGCGAGAACTTATCTATTCTGGAAATGGCTAAGATTAATGCTACTTCTTTGTACAGAAAAAATTAGAAAGCTGACAGTCATTGCAACTACTCGTAACGCAGTGTTTTTAATAGTTTTGTAGCTTCATTTAAAGTACTCGCTATTTAGCTGGTATATTTTCAAGTTGGTTTGGTTCGAAAGAAAAAGTGTAGTTGTAGAAGAAGGAACTGCAATTTATAACAGGTAGATAAAACGTCTTTTTGTTTACATCCCACTGAAATTGTGAAAGGTTTTAATGGTGATAATGATTTACATCTATACTATCACACATATAGTTCATAGACTCAAAAATATAAAATATATACGTCTGTATATCTCTATCGTCTGTATATATTTACTAGGTGGTATAACTCCAATTCCTTTTAGGAGTTCGTCTGGGTTGGAACCAATATCCAAAGTTCAGGTATATCAATTCATGTCGTCCGCTCGCTAGAGATTCGTGATATTTGGACGGACGGACGGACAGATATGTAGACTGACAGCATTATATAGGATCTGTTTTGACTTTTTCGTACGATACCTTAAAAGCGACTTTCATTTTTATCAATACAGTAAGTACTAACTTGCAACTGCAATGAAACCGTTTTCATTGACGCTGCTCTCAGTCTTCTGGCTGGGTATTTTATCGCCATCTATAGGTAGCCATAGGACCAGTGGATGTAACTAAACAAGTAGGCTGCACATGTAACCTACACCTGTAACCTGTAACCTACATCTGCAATCTGCAATCTATCTAGGCTACAATTCTAACCTACTTAGAGGAAATAATTCTATAGACACGTTGTATCACTTTGGAGGAGTACGTACGACGGAATGGCTCATATTCTCTAATTGTACTGTTTTCTTCTTCCCTCCAGAGTAGAATTTTCAAAATGGTAGTAATGAAAAATTGCTATAAATAGATAAGAAGATGGTACCTACCTAAACGAACTCTTTGACAATCAAAGTAATTCAAGTACAAGAAAGAAGTTAAACAAGTATAGCGATGGCCTGGGTACGCAGTGGCTGAGTATATAAACCTGGGGTGTTTGAGATCGCTGGTTTCAATCTCACTCAAACGATGTGATTCCACATATTCAAATTATGAATGGTAGTAATATTAAAATAAATTTGTGGTGGAAAGTCTATAGCGAATAAATTTATTAATTATTCATGATAGACAAGTAGCTTTCAACCTGATAGCGGGTGAAAGAAGTCTTTTTTTTTTATAGGAGAGGGGGCAAACGAGCATGCGGCTCACCTGATGGTAAGTGACTACCGCCGCCCATGAACAACCGCAACACCAGGGGAATTGCAGATGCGTTGCCGGCCTTTTAAAAAGGAGTAGGCTCTTTTCTTGAAGGTCCCTAAGTCGTATCGGTCCGGAAAAATCGCTGGTGGTAAACTATTCCACAAGGAAGTTGTGCGAGGAAGAAAACATCTTCTAAATCGCACAGTGGTGGACCGCCAATCATCCAGATGGTGTGGATGGTATCGGGAGTTCTGCCGCGATGTGCGTTCGTGAAATTTGGCGGCTGGGATTAATCCGAACAATTCCTCAGAGCACTCCCCATGGTAAATGCGAAAGAAAATGCTAAGGGATGCAACATCTCTTCGCAGTGCCAATGAGTCGAGCCGATCGGAAAGGACTCGGTCGTCGACGATTCGAGCCGCTCTGCGCTGAATGCGGTCAAGTGGAAGAAGCTGGCACTGGGGAGCCCCAGCCCAGAGATGGGAACAGTATTCCATGTGAGGCCGAACCTGCGCCTTGTAAAGTTGCAGGCGTTGAGCCGGCATGAAATACTGTCCCGCTCTGCTGAGCACGCCAAGCTTTTTAGAGGCCAATTTGGCCTTCGCTTCCAAGTGACCACGAAACTGCACGCTACTCGATATGTCGACGCCGAGGATTCCGATACTGGCTGAGGCAACAAGGGGAGTACCTTGAAACTGAGGAGATACGACAAAGGGGTTCTTTTTAGCGGTAAACGCGCAAACTTGTGTCTTCTGGGGATTGAACTGGACTAGATTTAGTCGGCCCCAATCCGAGACTTTGTCCAGCAAAGACTCGACTTCAGACACAAGTTTGTTCCGGTACTCGGTAACGTTTTCCCGAGAAATATTGGCACGGCCGGTGTATAGAGCATCACCAGTGCTGTCATCTGCATAGCAATGAATGCTACCAGCTTGCAACATATCATTGATATGCAGAAGAAACAGCGTTGGTGATAGCACGCAGCCTTGTGGAACACCAGCGTTAATAGGCTTGTAGTCGGAGCATGCACCGTCTACAACGACCTTGATGCTCCGATCTGCAAGAAAGCTGGTGATCTAATTGCATAATTTCTCGGGAAGCCCATAGGAAGGGAGCTTCGAAAGAAGCGCTTTGTGCCAAACCCGATCGAAGGCCTTCGCAATGTCCAAACTAACGGCCAATGCCTCTCCCTTGGACTCTACTGCCAACGCCCATCTATGAGTTAAGTAGACCAGAAGATCACCAGCTGATCGACCCCGACGAAAACCGTACTGGCGGTCACTAATCAGCTGGTGATCCTCAAGGTACCGCATGAGGTGGCAGTTTACAACGGATTCCATTATTTTGGAGAACAAGGGGGTGATGGCGATAGGCCTGTAGTTGGACGGATCTGAGCGGTCGCCTTTTTTAGGGATCGGGTGGCAAAAGCTGTCTTCCATGATTTAGGGACTACGCCTAGGGAGTAGGAGTACCGGAAAAGACGCGTTAGAACCGGTGCCAACTCCGGAGCACACGTCCTCAGCACAATTGGGGGGATTCCGTCAGACCCACTCGACTTGTGGATGTCAAGGGAGAGGAGTGCTCTGCGAACCGAGTGCTGTGAGAATCGCACATCCGGCATGGAGCACTCACACCGCGGGATGGTCGGCGGTGTGTTCCCCCCGTCATCAACAGTCGAGTTGGACGCAAAAAGGGAGCCTAAAAGGTCGGCCTTCTCTTTTGCGTCGTGGGCCAGTGAGTCGTCCTCCCTGTGCAGAGATGGTAGTGATGGCTTACAGAAAGTACAGAAAGTCGCTCAACAATTTTATTTTTCTTTACAAAACGTATACAATGAAGGATATATACATGATAAATTTATTATGCTTTATGTAAAGCACCTGTCCAATTGTGTTTTCGTTCTACATAAGATGCTATTTGTTTTTTTTTGTGCGAGTACAAGGAAGATACGATCGCTTCAAGCGCCGTAATACCTCAGGGGTTAATAAGTGCTTGCCTTTCATTTCACACTACGCGAGCAACTCAAGTTCGATTTCCACCAGCACCAAGGTATTAGTATAACGCAATTTTAAGTGATAATTTACCTAACTCGTCGGTGAAAGATTACAAAGTGAGAGAATCTTCATATCTAAGAAATAATAAAAAATAAGTCCACCTATACGCTGACATACGATGTAGGCAGCAACTTACTGACATTCGCTTTAGTTCCACTGTTTGTTGCATAGAGTTCGTTGCTTGCATATAAGTATAGGCTTGCGTAAAAATGCACCAAAATGATTTTATTGATTTGAGTGCATCAACTTCTCCAAGTACCTACGTCGTCTGCAAGCAGTGCATTAAGTTGATTGACGAACTGACTGAGGCAAACAATATGGCTATTGTACTATACATATTCTTATTAGACCGAATTTAAATTCTATAGATTAGTGATGACGCGGGCTTGGAATAATTTTACTATTGAGACGGTATCGGCGCTGCACTTATCAGCCCGCTTAATCTTTCTAGGCATATTATATAAATTTGTTTGCAGTGTTGTGGCGCCGTAAAAATGGAAGCACCGAAAACCCAAAGAACTTTAGACCAATAGCATGTATACTGAGCATTTACAAATTACTTACTTCCGTATTGGCTATGTATCCTATAGCCATTGCGATAAGAATAATATAATCGCCGTAGAGTCGCGGGGATGTCGCCGTGGTGCCAGGGGATGTACAGACCATCTAATGGTTAATAAGGCATTATTTGAGGATGCACATTACGCTCAAAAGAAATCCTGAATATGTATATGAATATGTAGTAAGAACACAGGAATCAAGAAAAATAGATCACAGTATCATAAGAAATCAAATAAATAAATAATATTTTAAAAGAATCAAGAAACTACTGAACACCCATCTCAATCGCGATATTTGATTACTCATTTGGTATTATAAATTATAGAAATAGTAATCCTAAGAAAATAGATATAAAAGCAAGGAAGTTACAAGCAATAAAAAAGGTACATCAACAATAATCAAAAACCGAAAGGCTATACTTACCTGTAACACAAGGAGGAAGAGGTTTGATAAATATAGAATACATGTATAAAGCACAGATAGTTAAATATAAGCAATATTGAAATCAGAAAGCGATCACCTTATTGAAATAATAATGCAAAACGATACACATAAGGATAAGATATGATAAGATATCAAGAAGTCAGAGCCAGAGATAAATGGAGAATTACACTTAGCACAAGGAAACACATATACTAAAAAGAGACTAAGATGGCAGTAGTAAAAACACTATGAACTGTGGCGAAAAAAGCTTTTATGGGTACAATTTCCTAAAAAAGTATTAGATTAGGCCAGTATAGACATAGAACTTTCGTATAAATGGTTTAAAAATCAACAGGTATCTCCAATTACAGAGTGATCAGTAATTATAATACAAGATCAGGCCATTATTATATCGAAGTAACATATTAAATGAGCCAGTAGATGTAAAATGTCGTTTCTGTGCCTGTAACGATGAAACCACGCAGAACATAATATCCGGACGCGACAAATTAGTAGGGACATGTTATGTAAAGTGAGATATTGTAAGTCCAGTACGTCTATTGGAGTCTGGCCAAAAAGAACAAAATAGAAGTTTCTAACCTTTGGTGGTAAGAAATCCTCATCCGGACACAAATTAAAGACAATGAGTTTGCTAAAATCATGTGGGACGGGCGTTCAAACTGATATTACTGTAACACATAATAGGCCTGATTTGTTATATGTATCATCAGACTACAATACAGGTCCCAAAGAAATTGAAAAATTAAGCAAATACTACCTGCAAAAAACTGAAGTTAGTTGTTTGTGGAATACACAAGCAACGGTGATTCTGATAGAAATAAGCGCAACAGGAGTAGTAGATAAAGTATAAAGAAATACATAGATAAATTTGATAGCCATAATAATATTACCATCCTTCAAAACAAGCAGCTATTCACACATGAAGTACACTTACCAAAGCGCTAGGAGATACTGTATTCTTATATAATCAACAAGACCATCTGCACAAACCCAACAGTTATCAAATGCACAGCAGTCCCCAAGCACAACGGATTCAATATACACTACCGATACATCGAATGTGCAACATACACTAAACATTCAATATCAACACATACAAACCATACAACAATCATCTGGTATAACGGACACACAAATCTTACTCCGAATACACAACAGACACCAAATTTTCGACAAAAAAGAGGACGAGGCAGGAAAGGAATAAGAAATGTCGTTCAAAATACAGAAAATATATCTTAAATAACTCTCTTAACTTACATAATATTTATAATTACACCATATTAATAGAATCATGCGTTACTTTGCGGAAGTCCATTATATTAAAGTTGGCAAAAAATTACTTCGCGTACATCCACTCGATAAATTAAAATGATGTGTCTTACCTAATTTGAAGAGCACCTCCCGCCCTCCCTCAATTGCGTGCACTATCAACGTCACCATTTATCCCAGCACACTACTACCAACACTTCAGACAGAGGTAGAGCCACGCGGCAGCTTTTGCTGTCGCACGGATGGGCCGGCTCGAACCAGGGTGGTACCACGACCTCACAGAATACCAGCGTGAAGTAGAGATTTACCTCTGCGTTTCGCTTGGTGAGTACAGGTGGCCGGAGGCCCTTTTTACTGGAAATGAGGCATTCCATCTTAGTCCTCACGGGTGACAACGCATCTGCATTTTGATTTTTAATAGAGGATAGATGTAGATGTCTATGGGCCGCGGCAGCCACTTACCATCAGGTGGACTGTGTGCTCGTTTGTCACCCTTATCCTATAAAAAAAAAAACACCACTACACTAGGAAAGACACACCACCGACGACAATACGACACGTGTTTCGCCTCTACACGAGGCATCTTCAGGTGATCTAGACTGCGGTGGCTGACCGCTAAGTGAACGGCGAGTCGAAACATTGTTTTTTGTCATGTCATGTCATGGCAAACGGATGTACGCGAAGTAATTTTTGCCAACTTTAATATTACACCATATTACAAACAGTACGATACAAGACTGCAATATTATATTAATTTAATACACATTAATGGAGATATTATATAAATACCTTTTTTCCTGTTGTTTGAATTTATTAAAGCCAATGTAAGTCGTGAAGGCAAAACCTTATCTTTATATATAAAAATTACGTGTCACATTGTTTGTCCGCGATGAACTCTTAAACTACTGAACTGATTTCAATGAAATTTTGCACACTGTGTGCAGTTTGGTTCAACTTGAGAGATAGGATAGTTTTTATCCCGATAAGTGACCCTCGACTTTTTTATTGTTAATCTCAGGAGTTTTTTTAGGAAAGCAAATGGTCGTCGGAAAAGAAGATGAATCAGAAATGAAGCGAAGAAAGAATACAAACTTTTATTTATATTTGTACAACAACCTGAGGAGGCGTGCGGGGAGCTGATGGATATAGCCCAGGACCGTGCTGTTGTGATAATACTTGAGGTAAGGAAATGTTGAACATAACCATAAAATAACAGTGATGATGATAAAAATAAAGTGAATAATAAAGAAAACACTTATAAATATACACTCGCTATGGGGCGTTGGCGAAGAAAAATCATTTTTTCAAAAAAGATGTGTGCGTTAGTGCGTGTCAGGAAGTTGAGCATGGTTTTGCATCCCTTGAAATTTATGGAACGCTATTGTCTATATATTTTCTTTGGTCTAATATCTTGTATTAATATTTTAACATGATGTTGTGACCAAGATTAAGAAACCAATGCTTCGTTGGTTTGGATACTTAGAAAGGAAGGTTGTACGCTTTGAATAAAGATGGAATGAACATGAAAAAGTGAGTGGTAAAATCAGCAAAAGAAACCCTAGACGAAGGTTTATGGACCAAATTGGCGATGTATTGAAAGTGGGCCAAATAAAGAGTATCTTTTTCCGACCAGAATATACTTATTGTTATATAAATAAGTATAATACTCGTATGATGGCCAAAAAAAGTAAGTGTTTTGTTGGTTTGCCATTCTTCCACGCAGTAACGGAGTGATGGATTGACATGAATTTTTTCATAGAGATAGTTTATAAGTCAGAAAGTGACATAAGCTTGTACTTTTTATCCCAAAAAATTGCATGATCCCTGGAGGATAGCTCTGGAGCGTTATTCTAAACGGAATCTGATGTAATTATTTAGGAAAGGTGTCTAAAGTCTTAAAATAACACAAAGGATACCTTTTGGATATTCAATTAAAATAATTCTACGATTGTAATTCCTTCTTCACAATAAAATGGCGAAACGGTAGGTCTTGAAATAACATATAAAGTACTTTTCTTCTCGTAATAAAATACACAGTTCCGTGGGCTTTAAATTTAGCCAATTATAGTTAAATTTACATATACACTGTTTAGGCCAAATATTGGCATTTGAAATTTGCATTCAACACGCGCGTCCTTCCGATGGAATTTAGAGGTCACCGTCGCCCCCCTCTCCCGTGCGGGTCGCTCAGCAGAGAGCGCGAGCGCCGGACGCGTGTGCAAACCAGTTGGTTGAGCGCGGCCGTTGTGGCTGATTGTGCGCGCATGCCGGGTCTATAGGACGGCCTGGAATTTTACGCGTGCTTCCTATGGTGTTATCTTAATTTGTACGTTTCGTGATAACGGGCTTGTTTAAAGTATTGTGAAAGAATTTTTACGTGACGGCCGGTTGGTTAATTAATTGTTATTGGAAGTTAATGTTGAATCACAGTCGTTTTGCTCCGTTGAACTGCGAGGTCGCGTGTAAAAGGGAAGCTTTTAGAACCGCATGGACGCGTACCGAACAACCTCTAATTGTGTCGTTTTTTTTTTTGTTATTCGGAGACATTTTCCTTTGTCGGTTAAAACGCTAAAACCTTGTGACCAGCGAGAAACAGCGTTCGTATTAGATTATAGATTTGTGCTATGTGAGTCTAGACTTGAGTAACATCGAGGTGACGCCGCTGGAGTGATACAACATCGTGGGGCGGTGCCGGGTGTCAGGGTTGCTGCCGATTAAATGGGCCGTCAGGTTACATGTATATACACTTTGGCAAACCACTTTACATACACCTCACTTATCACCTGACTGGTACCCTGTGGTCAACCCTACCTCCGGAGATCGGTAAGTTTTTGTTTGATTAGCAGCTCTTATAGATTAATTGTCCATAGGCCATTGGGCTCCACCCTTGGTTGCTCGTCAAGTGTACCGCCCATCAGCGGAACACTTGACAAGCAAGTGTGCCCCTACAAAGGTCGACTACCCGGGGTAGTCAACCTTTGTAGGGGCAACTAGGGGCGTGTACATTAGTGGTAGCAAAGCGTGGTTGATTGGTTCTCCAATCGCCCGGCCGTAATATAGATAAAAATAGTACGTAATAAAAATTAAATATTATTTTTTGTTTGTGCGCAGTTAGAATTAAAAACCACGCCCGTTAGGCTGCGCAAGCCGGAGTGTAGTTTGGTTAGGGTTAGGTACCTACTCGTCAGATATTTCGGGCAAGTAGATTGAATTGCCGAAGGGCCGGTCGCTTCAGCGAGGCATCATTGCTGACCGACGGTAGTGTGTATTTGCCGTGTAGTGTCATTTGTATTTAACTTAATTTAATAGAAATTGCAGTTGTTATTTGTTATTTTATTTGTATTTGTGCCGCGGATTAATTTGTACCGATGCGTCGCCTGATGGCGGAGCTGCGCTGGGCCGCTAGCGCCCATGCTTTGATAGGGCGACCGGATAGGGTCTATAGTTTGGAGAAGCGGCTCGAACAGGTGGCGGCCCGGGGGCCGTAGTAGAGGAGGCTTACGCTGAGCTCGAAGCCTCGGATGCGGAAAAGGGAGTCCTGGACTCCTGCCTCGTGGACTACGAGAAATTTTTTTCGCTCACGGACGATTTGATCGAGGCGGGGGTAAAGTATGCTAATGAAGCACGTGAAGCTCGGCTGAGTGGCCTGGCCGAGTCCTCTCGGAAGCAGCCTACTCAGCCGGAGCTGTTGGGACGACTCCCAACTCTGAACCTGCCAAGGTTCTCCGGGGTCCTCTCCGACTGGATGACTTTTGTTAGTATTTTTGATAGTCTAGTGGACGCCCGGAGTAACTTGACACCAAGCCAGAAGATGGCGTATCTCCTAGCCTCACTGGAGGGGGAGGCCCTGGGCATCGTCGGCCATTTGAGATTGTCGAACAACGCCTACCAGACTGCTCGGGACCTCCTTGCCGGAGGATACGCCAACGTCCGGCGAATCGCGGACGAATACGTTAAGCAGCTTCTAAGCCTCCTACTACTTAGGGACCGGGCCAGACTACGCCCGGACATCGTGAATCCAGTCTTGGTGGCCTGTAATGCTTTGTTGTGGCTGGATTTACCGGTTGATGCATGGTCCTTCTTGTTGCTCCACATCGTGCTGTCCCGCCTGCCTCTCGACCTTCGGATACAGGGTAAGCGTGGGCAAAAATGGGGCCCGCGTAGGACATGACCGGTCGTATACAGACCTTATAAAGGGTTCGCTTGTTACGGAGGGACATTTTACTGTATCGGCCCAACATAATGTTGAGCCTACTGAGGTAGAAACGTGCGTTACGGGTTACTCTTTTGACATGGGGCCTGAAAGTGAGCCTCGTGTCAAGGGTGACGCCTAAATATTTAGCAGACGTATGCCAGGGGACAGGGGTCCCTAGCATACGTATTGGTGGAGAGTTTTTGAGCCGGCGTCGTTTATAATCGAAGTGAACGGCGGAGCTCTTCTCCGGGTTCACATCGATGCGCCATTTTTGGAACTAAGCTCCTAGGTCATTGACTAACTTTTGGATCTTGTTCCGTATGAAAGGTAGCGAGATACCTTTACAATAGAGGGCAGTGTCATCTAAAAGGGAGAGCTGAACACCATTCTACGGGATGGGAATGTCGTTTGTGAACAAAATGTACAGCATAGGAGCAAGTACTGAGGCCTGAGGGACACCAGCTTTTATGGGGCGCTGAGAGGAAAATGTGCCTTCGTGTCTAAAACGAAAGGTACGATGCTGTAAATAAGACGCCACGAGACGTAATAGACGATCGGGGAGACCTATTCTATAAAGTTTGAAGATAAGGCCTTCATGCCAGACTCTATCCAAGGCTTTAGCTAATATTGAAAAAGACCGCCATAGTCTTATGACGACGAGGATAAAACCCGCAGAGGATATATTCCACAATGCGGTGAACTTGTTGGGGACAAGAGTGTTTCGCTCGGAAACCAAATTGATGGGGGATGACAAGAGGGTCACCGTCTATGGGAAACAGATGGAGCCTCATGCGAGTAAGAATGACTCTTTCGAAGAGCTTGCCCATGGCCTTGAGGAGGCTAATGAGGCGATGATTGGAGGGGAAGTTGAGAGGTTTTCCTGGCTTGGGAATACCAATCACAGTTGCTTCTTTCCACGTAGTGGGAAAATAACTAAGATTGAAGCAGGCATTGAAGATAATAATTAAAAAGGTTAATACCTGCTCAGGAAAGTGTTTTAGGGCTTGGTTGGAGATGCCATCCGCGCCCGGAGCCTTTTTGGGTTTAAGTCCTTTGATGAGGGATGAAATCTCATCATTGGACACCGTGATAGGGTCAGAGGCTGTAGGGGGTGAATTCCGGCGGCGGACCTCATCCTCCACTGCCTGGATGTGTGAGGTGTCAACAGGTTGAGAGCTAGGAGAGCATTGTGCAGCAACGCTGTCTGCAAAGCACTCAGCCTTTTCCTCGTCCTCGAAGGCAACGTCGGGACGGGAGAGAGTGGGAGTATGGGTGATAGCGTCTATGCGGAGGGCTCTTGCCATCTGATAGTACGCTGTATGGGAGGGAGAGATATTCTCCATGAGCTTACTCTTTTCGAGGTCTCGAAATTCAGAGAGGCGGAAACGGAGTTCTCGTTGAAGACGATTGGCCGTGCGCCTGTATTCGGGGGTGGGGTAGAGAGCTGCTCTCCGGAAAGCAGCTCTTTTGGCTTTTAGTAGGTTGCTAATATGTAGGGGAAGCCCATTTTCATTAGCAACCGGGACGACCATTTCATTCTCCTTAAGGGAGGATTTAATGAGGGTGGAGAGAGAATCGACCGCGGTGTTGATTTTTTCGGGACTGTCTAAGTCCGATGATAGGGGGATGGGGGAGTCCAGAGCTTTTGCTAGGGACTCCTTGAATCCCTTCCAATTAGTGAAGGTTTTCGTTGAGGGTGTTGGGGGAGGTGGCTGATGGCCAAGAGTGAGGGAGACCGGTCGGTGGTCGGATCCTAGATCTTCTAGTGTCTCGATTGCTCTGAGGTTGAGAGAAACTCCTTTGAGTAACGCAAAATCTAGTACATCGGGGGCATGGTCGGTGTTATCGGGATAGTGAGTAACACCGAGGGGACTATGGACGATAAGGTCAAGAGACTGTGTGATATCGAGCAGTTTCTTGCCACTATGGGTGGTAGTACGGCATGTTCATTCATTATGCTTGGAGTTAAAATCTCCAAACATAATGACTGAATTGCCTAAAGATAAGATAGCCTCAAAATCTGTTTTGAGCGGAAGGGTTCCAGCAGGGATGTAACAGGAGGCTATGAAAATGGATTGATGTCCTGCATACTGTGGCTTCCATGTTGGTAAGCTGCTGAGTAGAAATGAGAGAGCAGTGAAGTTTCTTCTTGTAATAAATGACCGTGCCGCCGCCTTGACGGTCGGGTCTGTCATTACGAAGAAGAGAAAAGTTTTTAATGGGAAGGCCTTTAGTGTCCTTAGTTTAGTTTCCTGTAGGAGGAGGAAATCGGCATAGCGATCTTTAAGAAAGAGCTTAAGCTCTGGGAGATTAATTCGCAAACCGCGAATGTTAAAGGATACAAGCGATAAACCCTTAGGTTTGATACGACCGTGAGATATTGGCAGAGCACTTTGCTCTGTCATTGTATAGTTAAGTTAATTAAGTTAACTTAACTTACAACGAACTTAAAACATTGTTGTGTTCTACAAGAGCGAGGAGACGGTCCTGAGGGGACCGAGCAGCACGCAGTTTACGTGCTAAGACGGCTATCTCCCCGATGTCTATGTTCTTAATAGCGGTATAAACCGTATTAAGGTCATCGACCATCGAGGGCTGAGATTTTTGGGTGGCGGAGGTTGTCCGCGGTGGGTCGGTCTTTTTCGGCTGCATAGGCTGTGAGAAGCCCGGAGGGGGCCGAAGAATGCCCTGAGGCGGCCTAGGGTGACCCTGAGAGGGTCGTGAGAAGCCCTGGAGGGGCTGAGAAAGGCCCTGACGGGGCATTCTTTGGTAGAGAGCCGGCAATGACCTGTCATTGACAGATGGTGGGGCTTGCCTACTGGAACGAGGATGAGGTGCGTGGGGGCAGCCTCTGTAGTTTGCCGGGACAACGTATATGGTAAGGTAAGTTAGGGGGACACTGTTCTGAAAAGAACAGAACGTATTCTTAGAAACAGTAAGGGCGGGATCACCGTTCTGAAAAGAACGGGACGTTCTAACTCCAGGAGTTGTGCCCTTGTTCTCAAAAGAACATGGCCTTGCTCTGAAAAGAGCAAGTAACTCCCTTGAAACAGTATACACGTACACGTTATACAATCAATAACAATAAAATAAAAATAGAAAATTTAAAAATAATCAACAAAGAATAACAAAAACTTAACAAGCAAGACCAACAGTCAAACCTCCCCGCCCGGAGACAGGGAGGTAATAAGTGGAGTTAGCGTAAAAAGACTCACCCGGCGTCACACTGTACATCGCGAGCAGGACAGCGGAGGCGCGAGAGCGAGAAGCACTGCCGTACGGGGACGGAAGCGCGGACTACCTGTTTTCGCTCGAGAGCGGTGCTATAGGCGGAATGTGTTGGCTTACAGACCAAAACGCCCTTCTTATATCTCGCAAGAGAGCGTCTCAGTATGTGAGTAGCGTCATGAGGTGATGCCGCACGCTGATTGGTCGGCGACATCGCGTGATCTGCTGGCGGTGTGCGGGGTGCGCGGGGCGCAACGGAGTATGAAGAGGCGACGTGGCGACGGCTCCTCTCGCCGTCCGTAACAATGACGTTATAATGACCAAGAATAAGGTACCTATGCAAGTAGCAAAATTAAATTTACACACGAATTTTTCAGACAGAAGACGAACTTTTTGCATTTTTCCAATTTTAATAAATAATACCTATAATGAAGACTGGTTATGTATAAAAAAAATTAAAAAAAAATTACACGTGGTAATCTTCAAGTAGAATTTACTCATCAATGTATACTGTAACATAATCGATAAATATCAGTGCCAACAGGACTGTCTACAAAATCGAGTCTTTTGTTTGTAATCATTTTATTTTAGAATGATCAGCTGCTTATTGGTTGTTCGAGAGTATGGAACAATCAAAACTTGCACTTGCTTGCGGAAAATAACAAATGATACATATTTTTTCATAGATGAAGTTTCACTTTTAATCGTTCCATTCATTGGTCTGGGGGAAACATCGAATTGCGTCCGATATAAGATATCATCCAGCTTTTCGATCAGTTATTATTTTACTCTTCTAACGTTCACGCTCTTCGATAATGAGTTAATGATTGATAAACAACCTACTTTAGGTATTTATTTAACAATGTATTATCAGTGTTATGTCATAAGCAATAACACACGAAAGAAATCTTAGACAGACATTTCTTGAAATGATAAGTACATTTGGGGTTTAACAACAAGAATATTATTTCCGAAAACTTCACGGACAAAATGTCGGAAAAAAGAAAAACTATAGCAAAGATAAACATGGTCTGTGATATATTTTGTTTTCCGACCTTCACGCGATGCAAGCTGTAAGTGAATACATATATAGATGTCAACAAATCGAGGGAGACGTGCCAATATCGTGACAAATAGAAGTCCATAGTCTCTGCTTACCCCTTAAGGTGACAGGTGTGAGAGCTTAAAATATAGTATAGTATAGTATAGTAATCCAATATATATAAATGAATATTTATTATTTCGTATGTTATGCGCTGCCATACCTTTCATCATCAAACTGTGTGGACTTATTGATTGCACTTGTGCGAAGTTTATGGACATAGTACAATTAACTTACAGAAAGTATGGTAATTCCTAATTAAACATTATAACTCATCCAAATTTAAAACGATATATCCACAATTATTTCTTCCGCGGCTGCAACGCGCCGGGTACCAGCTAGTATAAAATAATAGATTACTTCAAACAGATTCTTCGTTTTTAATCATAATTTACTGCTTGTATCATGAAAGTATTTCATTGTACTGAGTGTTTTGTAAAATTGAATAATATTAAATACACATTCTAAATAAACATCATAAAAAAATTATGTTTGTAATTTCACACGGCGCGTGGATTAGCGTCTTAATTAAGGCTCTATATACATTCTCTAAGTACCTACTGTGTAAGTTTATATGTGCTGCGAAGATTTGAAAAGCAATTTCGCAAATAATCCTTAAAAGTTGCTTTCTACTGGAAAATACATTAAAGTTGATCTAGATGGAATTAAAAGTGACTCGACTAAAATTAATTCTAGTAGAAATGTTGTAACGTTTTCTATCTCTGCTATAAAAAGAGCGTCCCACGGCTATGTCACAAGGAGGGAAAGTACTTTAAATATTGTAGATAGCAAACTTTTGTACATGGAGATTTTATTTTATTTTTAAAAGTGAGTAATATTGCATTCAAAGACATTGTATAAGTTGAAGAGTCGCATGCCTCATCGGGGAATCCAAATGAAAAAAAGTAGAAATAAATATAATGTATTTTGTCATAACGATCAAAACGGTAAAAGTATTAATTCTTTTGAAAGTACATAATTAATTTTTAAAATAATATAAATTTACTTTTACAAAACTAAATATTCTGAGAAAAAAATACCAGCTAGAATATTTAAGTTTATCCCATCATGGGATTTGTATTGTTGATAAACAACCGGGCTCTGATGGTCGATTGATGACGGAATATTAATACAATAATTTTGGTTGTTTTATTTAGATGTGAAGCCTTAAATAAAATTATGATTAACTAGAAGCATTAGCTGAGTTAGAAATAATTATATTTTAAGAGGAAATATCCATACTTCATAGTGTTAGTTTTAGACAATTTATAATTACGTTATATCATAAGTCTTGTTAGAGTAAAGTAAATAAGTTAAGTTGTAGCCTATACGTTCTACTGCTGCGCTTTACACAATAAATTCTGAGCAGGTTATGGAGCAATTGGTCCGTTGCGCTGCTCTAGTGCGTGTTGGCGAAATCAATTTTCTTGAAATACAAATTAAGTTTAGTGCCGACAGGTATTGAACTTGTGTGCGTGCGTGTAATGAAATTTACGACGAGTGCTAGGCTATCACGGCCCTTTTTCATATATATTTAGTACATATTATGCTTCTGTTTCGCATTAACACTATTTACAATCGGAATGAATCGTTAAAAGCTAATCGATAAAAGTTGTGATAGTCATAGCATCGATGCCATTTTTACAAGCTCTTTTTTATCATTACTTTGCTTCCTTCGTATATCTTTCCAGTCAATACTTCTAATCAATGTACTTCAACACTTGCTGATATCCGATTGAACGAAAATTTGGTATGATTACTTATGTTACTTCGATGACAATGTAATAACATGGTATCACGAAGTCACCTATTGATGGATCCGAATGTTGGCCCTAACTAAACGCTGCTGTATGATACTTGTAGATTTTTAATCAAGAATCTATTCGTTTTAGTGGACGCTTTTAGAAGTAAGTGTCCAGGCTGCGCCGCGGGCTACTTCGTTTTATGTTCAAGCGAAACAAATAAGACGATTGTGAAGTATTACTATTTACTCTCCACAACATTTCCACATAATGTACATCTACAAAGTGAGATTTTTTACGAAATTTAAGATAATGATGCGTATGAACGCGGTCACTGCAATTAATAATTATGTTGATGAATATTTTATTTCGATTAGAAGGAAGAAGTATATTTAAGTGTCTGAACACACATGTTGCGTCTTTCTTATTATAATTGTCTAAATAAAATGCCATGGAAATCCATTTATACTATACCTATATATATAAATGAAACTGAAGTGTCTGACTGTAATGTCGAAATAGTTATAAGAACTGAGATTTATTGAGGTTGAGCTTGACAGGTTGTAGCAACGATACCTTAAATCCAAAACTGCCTGCCGAGCTTGGATATGACGACAAAACTTCCTAACGTTGTAGGAAAAGAGTCTGGCATGGTCACACTGATATTAAACTTTATGCAAATTATCTGTTTTCAATTCTGTCATTTTATAAAATCACGTTTTACAAAGCAATATAAAATGGAATTCTTTCTTTACAAAGCTCCTCTGATCACAAATTCTTATTGTGGTAAAATTAGACTAGAAAGAACTGCTCATAAAAATTACGCCTCTCAGTAAAACAAGGTTGATTAATTAATTTCATGGACGTTAAATCCAATTTTCCATAATAATTTTAATATTGCTTACAAAGAACTATATAATAAAATTAATTTGATGAAAACTATGTGTATTAAAGTGCAAATATAAATGTTTTGTGACGTGTGGGAGAACACATTTTTTGGTTAAATCTAAATTGCACACTGCATTTTTGAAAAGCGTTATTTTTGACCACATGACTTATACAATCATATTTGACGAGGAACAAGTTCTTTCAAAGAATTTAAAATTAATTTCTAGAAGTAAGATGTAAATTAAGTGGATGCTGTGGCCCATAGCCACTTACATTTTTCTTCTATTAATAATTAAAATGCAGACGCGAGAGTGACAACTCTAGTGTTAAGATGAAAAGCCTCGTTACCCGAAAAAAGGATGTCGCATCTCATCGAACGAAACACAGCAGCTTTGTGCTGCTATATTACGCGATCCTTACCGAATTATGCCTACCCGTTAGTAGTACATTCAATACAATGTCCTAGCATCATTTTCAAACTGTTATTATTACACTATAGTGTGTTATAATAACAGTTTAAAAAGGATCTGATGAAGGTTATCTTTATTGTATATACTCGTACTACAGGAGTGGTACACTTCATAGTACTGTCGAAGAACTTACGAGTTATCTGCTATTTCTCACAGTAAAGGCCGTTTCCTTCTTATTAACCGCAACTCCGCTCTGCTGAGCACGCCGAGCTGTTTAGAAGCCAATTTAACCTTCCCTTGTTACCTCCGAAGCTAGCTGAGGCAGCAAGACGAGTGCCCTAAAACTGAGGAGATACGACAAAAAGGTTCTTTTTAGCGGTAAACGCCCGTATGCCTCCCGAATTGGACGGGGCATTTTAAAATACTAAACGAAAAAGTAGGCCACGCCCCAATACCCGTCCGTTCAGGTAAGGGGTTAGATTTGCACCGCAGAGCCTAAACGAGTTCCATACCATCCAGAGGTACATGACTGAACTCTCTGAGAAAACACCAGAACTCTCCTGGTATTGCTTCACCCCGGAGCAGGAGAAGCCCACAAAGGTTGATATCCGGGGGCTGCCAGTGGGGACAGACACCAAGTCCATAGAGGAGGCTGTTAAGGCAAAAGGCTTCCCTATCCAGTTCGTCGAGTCAACCCCACCCCGGAAAAGGTGACCGGGATGCCTCTATTTTGCACAGCCATATCACCTGAGACTGGAGAAGCTAAACCAACTCTACCATATCGACGAACCCCTCTATATGAAAGGAGTAGTCATCGAATCCTAGCAGAAACGAACAGGACCGGCACAATGCCATCGCTGCCAGGCTTTCGGGCATGCTTCCGCCAACTGCTTCAGGCAAGTGAAGTGTGTTCGCTGTGCCGGGGAGCATATAGTCGCCCTTTGTCCTCGGGATAGAGAGGAAGAGCCGAAATGCGCAAACTGCGCACAGAACCACACAGCAAATGACCACCACTGCCCAGTCCTTAGGAGAGTCACAAGGAGGCAGGGCATCACTCTGCAGGGCCTACTCCCAGAGGACCCGAAGTATATCCCCCAGAGTCACCCGAGAGCGGTGACAATCCAGGAAGACGGGTGGGCCACCTTGAGAAGAAAGGGTAGGCAATCGCCCCCCCCCCCCCCCCATAACTCCAGTGGAAACGGGGGAACCTACAGAACCGAAGGCAACTCTCCAGCCCCCCACCATCAACGCTACAGAGCGTCAGCCCTCAAAGAAGAGGCAGCGGGTGAGGCGGAAGAAGAATAAGGAGCAGCTTCCTCCTCCTAAGGCTGTGATCTCTACCCCTACACCACTAGTAAAGACAGCCATAAAGGCGCAGGTTACTAGGAGCAAAACCAACGAGGGTAGAGCGCCGGAAAGGGCTCTATTAGAAAATAGAGACTGCTCTACACATAGAGCGCGTTTTACCCAGAGGAAAAAAGCAAGAACCAATGTCCCGAAACCAGCCAGAAACCATCAACATCAATTCAACCACCATCGGCCGACCTCGAGACAGCTAATGCCATCCAAAGATTGGTAGGCGTAGCTATCGAGGTCGGTAGCCAAGTCCTGGTCGACATTAGAGCCGGGACAGTTCCCATTACCGCCGTAATGAAGGCGCTGGCAACCTTATTGGCTAGGCATTACGGAGGAGAGTAACCGTAACCTGCGCCTCCTCTATTGGAACCCGGACGGAATACAACAGAGGATCCATGAACTCTGCACAGTCGCCCAACAAGAGGACAACCAGGTGATCTTGTTGGGAGAGATGAAACGAAAGAGGCGGGGCTAGGTCAATCCTCAAGGGTCCGCCTATAGAGGCATGGCGGTTCTAGTGAGGAGAGACATCATCCACCAAGAACTAGACCTGCCAGACTACCAAACGATGCGCTCTATTGTCATAAAAATGGAGGCGGCGGGCGAGGAACTAAGGATCTACTAAGCATACCGCCCGCCAGGGACTCCATTTTATTCCTCAGACGTCCGGACGGTAATGGAAGGCACAACGCCTACCATCATTGCCGGGGACCTAAACGCCAAACACCCGGCGTGGGGTTCAAGACTGATCAACCCGCCGGGTCGTGTGCTATATGAAGATACGGAAGAAAATAACTACGACGTTTTAGGTCCCGAGGAACCAACCCTCGTCCCTACTGACACACACAGAATTCCGGAAGTACTGGACATCGCGCTCTCTAGGAACGTCAACTACTCGATAATGGAAGAGGTACTGTACGACATGAACACACAGCACCTCCCATACTAATTACCCTTGGCCTTAAAGCAGTGACTACGCCGCCTAGTGCCTTCAAGACCAGAATCGACTGGAGCCTTTACCGCCAACATCTGCAGGAGAGACCTCCAGTCTATACGACGATCAACACAGCGGACGACGTAGAGGCCGCTGCAACCAAGATCACAAAAAACATCCAAGAAGCCCTCAACGCGGCCTCTACGGTCGTCCTACTACCCGCAAGGAAAGACGTCTTGCCGCGCAACATATGCGCCGCAGATTAAGCGCAAGAGGGCGCTGAGGAAGTTATGCGCGAGTACTCGCTGCCCAAGATTGAAGACACAGCTCAATCAACTAACAGATGAACTGTCGGTTGCAATCTAGGCCTACATAGGACAGGCCTGGGAGCGGCGCATAGTGAAAGCGGAAGAGCAAGATGCGTCGCTTTATAAATTGAACCGACAGTTGACTAAAACAAGACCTGCCGTATGTCCGCTGAGCAACAATGCGGCTGGCAATGCTGTTATGATGCCAAGGGTAGAGGGTATATCTTAGTAGAGCACTTCGAGGAGCAATTTATGCTGAACCCAGCAAGTACGGAGTTCATGGATCTTCATTCCCGGAAGGAGAGCCGCGTACAGGAGTTCCCGTCATCTCCCGTACCACCGCTTGCAGGAGAGTGGTACATCTCCCCGGCTGAATTGCGGAGGACAGTGACCCACCTGCCACCGAGGAAGGCGCCGGGGTACGACGGTATTACCAACGCTGCACTTCGATAGCTGCCCAATAGGACATTAGTAGAGATAGTACGTCTCTACAATGTAATACTGCGGACATCCCACTTCCCGGAGGATTGGAAGATTGGCAAGGTCATCGTATTGCTGAAACCCGGGAAGGACAGGCGTAGACCTGTCAGCTACAGGCCAATTACGCTACTGCCGCACATAGCTAAACTGCTTGAAAGATTACTGCTCAGACGCCTCAGTCCGTGCATACAACTTCGGGCACAGCAGCATGGATTCAGGAGGGATCACTCAACAGCAACACAGCTGACCAGAGTGCTGCACTACCTTGCGGCCGAGCAAAATCGCGACCGCACATCGTTGGGCGTCCTTCTCGATATAGAGAAGGCGTTCGACAGGATGTGGCACTCTGGATTACTCTACGAGCTAGAAGATAAAACTAGTATCCCTCCTGCTATGTTGCGGCTAGTAGCGTCATTCCTGGCTAACAGGAAGTCCTACATCTGTGTAAAGGACGCCATGTCTGCAGCAAGACCCATCAGAGCCGAACACTTTCACACATTGTAATATTTTCATTTAATTGGATGTTTATACGTTGCTCATTTCTTTTGAAATTCATTTGAAATGTAAAGATCGTTTCAATTTAAACTGCACACAAACATGCAAATCTACAGGTTCTTGTAGTAAGTAGATTTTGTCACATTTACTATAATAAGTATCATAACAATAATTTGATTATTTTTGTCTTTTTTCAAATATAAATTAAATGGAATTTTAAATTAAATGAAAATTAATTTTCATGTTTCTATTGGAAATATTTTAATTAAGAATCATTTAGATGCGTAAAATTATGTCAACTGTAGACATCATTTTGTGATATCCATTGCAAGGGCAATTAAACGAATTACATTTAAATGTCATAACATTTCTTGATTCAATAGTATAGAAAGAGCCGATTTTAGAATCGCCTGCACTTTAAAACATTTTACTTCATCTTTGTTATTTGCGGGAGTATAAAAAATATATGATAGAATTTTACTGTCGTAGAACTAAATATAATAAACAAAAGGAAATCATACCTTATTCTGTTCACCGTTATATTCCTCATTTCTTTGATACATATATCAGTTATACTTATCTGTGAGACAGTACAATGACAGCGTTTCAAATATTTGATACAAAGTACGAAATAAAACTGCAAGCGGCTGTGTGTAGAGGTTAAACTTGTTTTATTCACCGTAGAGCGCTTTCGCGCGCGTAGCGCGCTTCAGGTAACGTTTTGCGCTGAAAAGCTTTGTATCGGTTAAATCGCTTGTAATGTGTAGGAAACCGTACTTTTATCTTCTTTACGAACATTTTGGAAACATATCTTTTTTTAAATGATGAACGAATTCATGTGTAAAAGTTAAACGATTCTAAGTGTTAGTTTTAGGAAATGATAATAATGCGCGTTTTAAAAACAAAGAAAGACTTAATTTTTTTTAGATAAGATAGACCATAGAAACATCATATTTAATCTCCAGTCATAAAATACCCATATATTATGTGACATATTTTCTGTGTGTTAAAATTAAAGTTTGAATGTTTATTATACGTAGTGTTCATAAGAAATTAAAACAAATGGTATTTATCAATGAAATCAAATTTAATGGTTTATATTATTACATCAATCATCACAATGTTTCGTGGAACACTATAATGTATATCACGATACTGTCTATCACTGTATATCACACTACTGTCCTGCAGAATCCAGGACAGTTGTGTCACACGGCAAAGTACGGTTTTTGAAGGGTAAACCTTACTTATTGAGTAAGTTGTGTAACTTAGTTTGGAATTATTCATAATACGTCATTTGTACATAACTACACCTATAACCTTGAGCTTAAGATATCTACCCAATACTCATCCGGCTTGTTAAGTTGTCTAATTGAAATTTATTCAGTTAACAGTAGGTACACAATAGTAAAATATATCTTCCACACTAGCGAGGCGACACATTACTTTATTGTGTAACCCCAAATAAGCATCTTTAAGAACTACACGTGTTTTTTTTATTATTCCATGTGTTAATTCATCACAGACTATAAAAGTCCACTGCAGAACTTATGCCTCACCTCAGACTGTCTGATAAGAGGGATATTTACCATAGTTCCAACGTTTGGCTGGTGGATTGGCAACCGTAGTTTTTTATTTTCTACTTTATATCCATCCATCCATTACAACTTTTCACAAATCCTCTGCTTAACTACATGTTACAAAACACGGTCTTGAGTCACCTGCATCTATCGACTTCCTGTATCTCTTACCAGATCGTCTTCCTCTAGTGGATGGTTATATTCGTCGTTCGGTGGTATGAGATCACTCGAGAACCTTTCTTTCCTCTTAAGTTCATAACGGAATTTGTGATTCTGATTGACACATGCACTTCTTTCACTTATTACACATGTTAAGTTAAAGTTACAGCCTATATACGTCCCACTGCTTGACCCACCTTCTCTCTTTTCTGAAAGGGTTTTAGGGCAAAGAAATGTCCGCCGCGCTGCCCCAATGCGTGTTGGCGAGCTTCACATGTCTTCGAAATATTTTTTTCTTATTTTTCAGACATGCAGGTTTCCTCACCAAGTTTTCCTTCACCGCCGAGCACGTGGTAAATCAGCAATTAAAATTGAAATTAACAATTTGATTAGTGTCTGCGGGGATTGAACCCTGGGAGGTTGCTCGCGTACTGTGAAATTTTACAGCGAACGCTTAACCCCTGAGCAACCACGTCTCTTTCTTTCGGCTATTACACATGTACTTTGTCATTTGTTTTCAATATTGTGGCTAACGAATCTTCTATTTACCATAATGTAATACCATCAAGTAGACTAGTTTGCTCGTTTATCACCCTAATTATATAAAAAATAAGTTAAAAAAATATTTACGCTAGACGTAAAATTCTCAGACTGACGACGGGTCGTAGCGTCCCTCAGCGGGAAAGGCTCATGTCTAGCAGTGGTATTTTACGGTGAACAAAAACAAAAAGTATCTTCTATAGATATCGATTCATTTTATAAAGAAGATTTACTCTCCTCCAGCAGTTTTCTATATTAGTTCTATTTTTTATAAGCTTTGCTTTTCCGTAATTTTGATATTGTTTCTTTAAAAGCAAGTTCTACGCAAGCATTAAAAGATTTTAAAATAATTATTATATTATAATAATATGAAGAGCACTTTTTAATTCCACTAAACACCATTTTTCATTTTTTTCCCTTATATTTTTAGTTTGTACTAACAATACACAGTGTTTTATTTTATTGTGTCCGTAGGTCGGGTCGGTGCTTATGGTGTATTCGGTGAGTCGTTGAAAATTCATATTTACATAATTATCCGCTACGTGGTTGCCCTTTTCGTTTAACTTCAAAATAGTTTTGTATTTTGTATTATGACTAACTTTACGTTTATATCATATTTACACAAAAATTTAAGTAAACATTATTGAGCCTAATATTTACCAGAATTAATTTTAATCTGAATGGTAAAATTAAATTTATGACAACACATTATTTGGCGTCAATACTCATAGTACAGGTTTCTCTTCTCTATCAGTCCCTTTGAATCCACTACTGGACGCCAACAATGCACTAATAAGCATGCATGAGAATAGACTGCGATCCATAAATATTCATCATTATCATCATTACAGCCCTTCACAAGTCCACTGCTGAACATAGGCCTCCCCGAAGGAATGCCACCAAGTAAGGTCTTGAGCCACCTGCATCTATCAACTTCTTGAATATCTTACCAGATCGTCACTCCAACTAGTGGGGGGACGCCCTACACTTCGTCCGCTGGTACGAGAACCTTTTTCCCCATTGGTTGTCGGTTCTTCGAGCTATATGGCCGGTCCATTGCCACTTCAGCTTACTAATCCGTTAGGCTATGTCGGTCACTCTGGTTTTACTGCGGATATTCTCATTTTTAAGTTTATCACGCAGAGAAACTCCGAGCATAGCCCTCTCCATAGCTCGCTGAGCGACCTTAAGCTTCCTCATACGGCCAGCAGTGAAAGACCACGTCTCAATTCCATAGGTCATCACTGGCAACACGCACTGGTTGTACAGTCTCGTTTTTAACGAGAAGATGTTTCGTAATTTCCCGAACGCTGTCCAACCAATTTGAATCCGTCGATTGACCTCTCGGTTGAAGTTGGACTTACCTAGTCGGACTATTTGTTCCAGGTAAACATACTCGTCAACATCTTCAAGCATAGTGCTCCCAACAACTACCGGCATAGGTGTGACGTGGACATGAAACATGGTCTTTGTTTGGTCTATGTTCATCTTGAGATCTATCCGTTGGGAGACACTATTGAGGTCATTGAGCATAGTGCTTGGGACCTCCAGCGATTCTACCATAAGAACTATATCGTGGGAAAATCGAAGGTGAGTGATGTACTCGCCACTTTCCAGTCCAGAAGCTTGAAAACGTTTTCCAATGCAGCGGTTAAGAATTTCGGGGATATAACGTCACCCTGTTTTATACCTCTCTGCAGTTGGATAGGTTTCTGAAGTGAGAGTGATTTCCATAAAAGATGATATTTTAGAATTTGTTTTGTCTTTCTTTATGTACACTATACGGGTTCTCCTTGGCATTTTGAACTCTTTGGCGGTGATGTTTACCTTCTGTCCATTAGCAACTGCATTTAAAGTTGCTTGCAGATCCTGCTAACGCCAGTTCACTCTTTATCCTTTCTTAGTATAAAGACCCATAATCTGAAGAAACAAAATTAACATTATGTCATATTAATTATATAATCCTAACAAAAACACAAGTTTTCTTACTATTTTGTTCATTCTGTAAATATGGCCATTTCGATGGCTATATTAGCAGTGCAGTACTTGTTCACTTTGTTTAGGAATAACAGAAAAACTATATTTAGAAGACTTGAAGAATTATTTACAAATTTGATAATTTATCTATATACTTACCTGTAATACGTTATGATGACACTTAAAACAATAAAGACGACAGAACACAGTTTTATTAATAACTTATAAGCATAACTTCAAACTGACCGCGCGCAATCGAACAACTGGCTGTAGGTTTTGATTTATAGAAAAGTGACCATATTATATTACATCTCACGTACGCTAATAAATGTTACACGTTTTTAAAGTATGAGCAGCTTTATTCTTATCTAAGCTATTCATGTTTTTATTTACTTACATAATATATTATATTTTCATAAATATTTTGCTATACTAAAATTATATGTTTTTTCTTAACATTTTTTCTGGGGACTCTTTACAATTTAAGTTATAAATTACACGTATGGTCTTTCTTTGAAAAAAAAAAATATGGTTTCAATGTCTGTCGCGTTACCCCACATCGAAATTCCATAAATTAATTACTTACTTTCATATCGTTATGAAAAACTAAAATTACTTAATCTAGCTGTTACAAAACATTTGATATACACTCTCTAAACACTAGGAACAAACACAAGCTAGTGATACCAGTCTCTCGACTCCACAGAGTCAATTATTCATTCTTGGAGCAATGTATACGCTATTACAATAAAGTCCCAGAAAATATACAAGGTCTTCCTATTACCAAGTTTAGTAATATTTAATTTTTACCAACATTTTTACAAAGTTTAACAATATTTAATTAAACAAAAACTGTATAAAAAGGGTTATTATAATATAAAAGAATACATGTAGATAATAACCCCTGGGAATGAGTGGTCGCTTTCAAGCTGTTTCTAAAATAAATGTTGTAAATAGTTTGTCATTTATATTGTAACATTTATTTTAAAAAGATTCCACTGGATTTCTTGCTGATTCTTCCCAGGACAGAGGATTTATTCGAACCAGTGGTAAAGTAAAAAAATGTATCAATAAGAATTCCTTGTAATCAATATTGTATAAAAATATATTCTATTCTATTATTCTATTTCATTGGACAGACTGTTAATAGTTCATACGACATATTATGCTGCAGAACTAATCTAATTAATCTTTTTGCTAATTTAGATATATGGGGGCCCCATTGAAGCTTCGTGTCTATAGCAGTTCCAAGAAAAACGGTAGAACATAATCCAAAAGACTCAACGGCTCCCTATTTAAAAGCACATTGGTATTCGAATGTTTATCGTTGTAATTTTTTTTAATTTTATTGTCGTTTAAAAGCAAATTGTTGTATTTAAACCAATGTACTAATTTCAAGTTAGGGGTGACAACACTAAATGGTTTTTGATTCTTAATCGAAGATAAATTTAGTTGTCTATGAGTCTTAGCATCCACTTTTCATCATGTGAACTGTGTACTCGTTTATCACCCTCATTCTGATTCAAATAAAATAGTAAGCCATGGTAGCTCAAAGACTAAGTGCTGGCTGTTAATTTTAAAATACCCAAGCATCCGGGGTTTGATCCCGGTCAGCACCAATGAAATTATTAATTGCAATTTTAGGTGCTGATTTACTACGTGCTCGGCGATGAAAGATAACATCGTGGGGTAAACTTCATATCTGAGGAATAAACAGTTCAAGGGCTTGTTAAGTCCGTTAACATCAACGTTTCTCACGGCGGTCTGATCTGTAACTCCATAACTCTCTGAAAATGAAAGGAGGCTTGTGCTTAGCAGTGGAACGTATATAGGCTGTAACTTTACTTTACTCTTAAAGTAACGGTGCTAACAGTACTTAAATTCTAAAATTATATAAAAAAAACAATATACTTGAAGTTATACTTTTTTAGCAGCGTTAAAATTTTGACAGTGCGACGGAAGTTACGCACGCAAAGTCAAAAAGCGTAGCGGAAGTACGGCAGTATTTGATTACAACATGATATTTAACTAGTGTTATATATAGCCACGAATGTTCTTTAATGACTACTGTTTTTATGATTTAATGATTAATGATTTGGCGACGACCTGGTAAGATAATATAACAGAGTCGACAGATCAGGACCGTTCTTTGAAGCATTCCTTGGGAGAGGCCTATGTTTGAAGTGGACTTGAGATGGGCTGTTATGATGATGATGAATACTAATACATCTTAACTGTGTTCTGTGACTATACACACAATATATTTCGGATAAACTGGAAAAAGAAGTTAAACAAGATTCCAGCACCAAATATTTTAATGAGATCTTAAGCCGTTAACACTACGAAGGTTATGCCCAGGAAAGTAGGAACTTATTTTATAATTCTAGTATCGACCTTTTTGAAGTACATTAAGTACGTAATAAAAAAAATTCTATACATTTTAATCACTTCAAAAATGGAGCCAGTGTACAATAATTGATACTTTTCAGATTTTGAAATCAGTAGCTGCTTGTGATTGGTTGCGATACTCCTTATCACTAGGTAGGTGTAAACTTCTTAAAATAATTTGATATTTCGCTTTGGATTCTAAAACGAACAGCGATATAAAATAATATTTTTTTTATACCATTACTATTATATTAATAATAAACCTCAGAATAACTACTAGTTACTAGTACATAGCCCAAAGGATCAGTAAACAAAAGTGACAATGTGTCAGCCATATGAAATTAACAAATAAAGACCATTTCACACAAAGCAATATTTCCGAATTGCCAAGTTCATACGACATTCCTTTGTGTTCTTCTTTTGTCAGAGCAATATACGACAGATATGTGAGCTTGCCGTACACCTATAGTAATAAATTGTATCTTGTCGTACAACTTTGCTCAGTCATTTATTAACAGATACAAGAAGATTTCACCAAAACAACAACCTTAATTAATCACTGGAAATAACTGTCAATAACACCGCAAAGGAAACTATATTATGCTCTAGAAAAATATCTTTCATATTATTTGATAATGTCTTTGTTTGATGTTGAGGTACGTAAACAATATATTGCGTGTTGTTGATTCTTATGGTTTTATTGGTATTACTCTTTGCGAAGTTTTAGTGTTAACTTATTTATCTATACTAGGAAGCAGACTTAGATCTGTAGCAAATACTGTAAATAATATTAGAATTATCAGAGATATGTTAGTTTTTTTATCCACATCCTTAGTCGTAAAGCATTCTGCTGTGAAAAATTAAAATGAAACTAAAGAATTCCTGAAAATTTTCAAAAAATGAATTTACTATCTTGCGTATTTCATTTAATTTACGATAACTTAATGCATGTACTAAAACTAGTTTTAAAAAACGGAAATCATCAATCATCTCGTAAACACTAAAAATTAATCGAATGGGCACACTCACAAGTCGAAATAAGCGAATAAAAGACAACTACGGGAAGTTCCAAAAGTATCTCAGGGCTACCTGCAGACGATGGTATTGACCAGAGATTCCTAAAGTTGGTTACTCAGAACCTAAGGCTTCCGTGGAAAAGTCACCAGGGTTCCCCGAAATTATTTATTTTTCCTTGTTAAGTAATTCCACACTTTGGCATAAATATTATTTTTAATAGGCGCAAAATTTGTGAGTAGAAGAACCCATTACTGTTATATAGATACGTAGGTAGAATTATACGAGGCGAGAATTATATAAAAATACTAGCTGTTACCCGCGCGTAATTTATTACGATTGAATTTCATGAGTTTTAATTTTTTGCGTGTAACCCTAATTCTTCTCTAAAATAAAAGACAGAAAGACAAGAATTTTAAAAATCGTGTTTTTGTTATAAGTACCGTATATACTTTCATATGCATATAGTAAACAGCTGTTAATTCGACATTACAAACAGACACTTGAATTTTAGTTATTTGTATAGATTTCAATCGCACTGTCTATGATATGTAATCATTCGATGTGAGGTTCCATAAAATAAAAAGAATTTGATATGTGTTCCTTTACCTTAAAAGTTTAGGAACTTCTGGTATAGATACCCCAACAGCGGGAATACAGCGGGGATAGAATTAAACAGTCTGGTTAGAAGAAGAAGGCGGTAAATTTACCACTAATTACAATACTCATTGCCAAATAATGAATTTATAATTTTAAATTGATTTTTTATTGAATAGAGTAAACATAAGCATAACTTGCTTATGTATACGTTAGAACCTTTTCCTTAATCTTGAAAAAAAGGCATTAATATTATTACATTCGCGCACAGCAATCCCAGTTAGAGTTAATGAGACACCTAGGTCACACGTACTAAAACAAGGAGAATGGTAGTTTAAAATTATGGCGACACAAAATTCTAATTGAAAGCAAAAATACCTAAAAAAACATAGATACGCTGTCTGTCGTTGTTTCTGTGGTTGTCCTTAACTATTGAAATGAAGTGTTGAAATTTTAATTTTATGAATGAAAGAAACATATTAAATTCCTTTAACTTATTCATACAAATAATGAAATTAACTAAAATTATTTAAGAATACACATCAAATATGAGACACGTAATTTTATTAAATATTCAGAATCTAAATAAGATATACCTCTTTTAGAGATGAAATCTTTGAAATATACTAAAAGAATCGGGACATCAATCATTGTTCTAGAAAACAAAGTCACGACGTATACGGTTTTTGACAAAATATTAATTCAATAAGTGCGGTTAGTTAAACATGCAATTAATTAGCACGTCAAATTCAGTATAAAGGGCACATTATTAACTTAATTATTCCCGTTTTAGGGTCCTGCTTTTAAATTAAGAAATACTCTTAGGTTATATAAACTACTCTTTGCAGTTATGTTTCGTTATAACAAGTTTCAAAGTAGCCTCCAAAGTGTTCTACCTGTCTTAACTTTTTCAATGATGCAACTAAAATCTGAGAAACATTTGAATAATAAGCTTTTACTGCATTCCTTTTATTGAAGTTGTATAAAATATTGAACCATTTAAACTCAATATAATATTAGGTATAATAATTTGCACAACGCATGCAGCAACGCATTTTTATTTATTAATTAATTTATCCTTTATTGCAACACACCAACTAGGGCGGACTTAATGCCCTATTACATTCTCTGCCAGTCAACCCTTATACAGATAGAATAAAAAAATATTTTGGTAGGTGCAAATTAAAATTAACGCATGGTGCTGGCGTGGCAACTTATTTTGATTATATTTTATGTCTTTATTGGGCTTAGTACAATATAACTGAAAAATCGGGTTTAAATAAATGTTTGTACATAAACATAAATTACTGCATTTCGGATCATAATGTTTACTGTCTCCTAGTACCGAGATCAGAGGGACGAATGGGAAATTAAAGGACAGAAAAGCCGTTGAAAATACCTGTGGGACGACCTAAGTGGTATTTACGAAAATTCATCAGTATTTTAATATATTATTAGTAGAACTTGTGCTTTGAAACCAATTCGATTGTTTTATATTAAAGATAGAGTATATACTAGATTGAAAGAGAGCAGAATGCTCGACATTTTAAAGCAATTAGTCCGCCAAGCTGCTTCAGTGCGTGTTGGTAGACTTAACATATCCTTGAAATATTTTATTTAGGCACGTTGTAAATCAAATTGCAATTAACAATACATTTGCGCCAGTGAGAATCGAACCAAGATTGCATGCATACCGCGTAATAAACGTCGAGATACTAAACTTTATGATCTGTCTTAATATTATACAACCCTGAATTTAAACCATGGAAAAAACCGGCGAAGTGTGAGTTGGACTCGAGCATGAAAGGTTCCGTACCATCGTACAGGATTTAATACAATTGTCAAAACACGTTTCTAGTAGGGTAGCCCTTTTTAATTTTATTATTAAAGTTATTATAGCGGCAGCAGAAATACACATTCTGTGAAAATTTCAACTGTCTACCTATTACGGATCATGAGATACAACCCGCTGACAGACGGACGAACGGACGGACGGACTACAGACGGAGCTATTATTTATTCTGTTGTAATAGGGTCCCTTTGGTTACCCTTCGGGTACGGAACTCTAAAAACAAGTTGGCATTAAGGCATTTCATTTTAATCCTCAGTAGTGCAGCGTCCTTTGTTTAAAATTATTGCAGCTGACCATTAGTTGCATTGGCCATATTATATCAGATGGACTGGCTTTCGTTTAACTTTATCTGATTTACGTTTTTTTTTTGCATTAAACGGTTTTAAAGGCTATCAATAATCGAGATTCTGCAGAATATTTCTAATAAACTAGCATAAGTGTACTCTTTTATTAAAATTCATATGAAAATTTTAAATGCGGTACATCGCAAACTTTCTTCCAGTAGAGTACTTCTGCGTTTGTTTATTGCATTATATGCCACATGCTAAATAAATTTTCAAGTATAAGCATTATAAATTCAAATAGAAAACAAATTTATTTTACTACCGTTATATGTTTTTTTTTTTCAGTCAAATCTTACTAACATATTATGCCACTGCATTCCAAGTTTGTAAACAAGTTTAAATACTTAATTTAACACTTATACAAATATTAATTAACGGGAATAAACGAAATAGATATGAGGAGCAATGCTTGTCACCTCCTTGGCCTTCACTAATGAATTTGTTAATAGCATCTTAAATTATTATTTATCTCAAAAAAAAGTAAAATTCTAATCTCCCACAGCTGTTCCCATATGATTCTTTTCATTTCTGAGAGAGTTATGAAGCAGACAATAATCCGCCGCATTGCCTCCATGCGTATTAGTCGTTTCTACATGTAACCAAAATATTTTGAATTTCTTTGACATTTAGGTTTCCAACACATGGCAAATTTCAACAATTTTATTGGAGCCGGTAAGGATCAAACTCGGTACGTGGCGTTTATAATACGTCAACATGTATCTACTAAAGTAATGAAGCAAAGCGTTGGAAGTAGGTCGTTTATAGGCTATTACTTTACTGAAATATTAATTGAGATCTTGTAATTATACACAATTAAAACATACAATTTGATCACGAGATCGTGTTATGCTTAGTTAGTTTGTTAGCTCGCAGCTTGATTTATGTATTAAAATACAGTTAATTGTTAACTTTAGTACACCATATCTATACAAAAATCTTTATTTTAGTAATCTGATTGATCACAGTATGTTCACAACACCCGCACCATTTTTTTAAAATTTGGAGCCTTTTGACTTTTCCTTCATTAACCAAAGAGACAGAAGAACACAATCATCATTGTCATAAGCCTTAAATTAAAAAGGACAAAACTATCTTCATTCAAGAATTTAGCGAAAAAGTCAACGAATATTTTTCAACCGACTTCAAAAAAAGGAGGAGGTTCTCAATTTGACTGTATCTTTTTATGTGTGTTACCACAAAACTTTTTTCTAGGATCTAGGTGGACAGATTTTGATGATTTTTTGAAAAGTGGTGTTTCTCTTTTGGTCCCTTATACATTTGATCCAGATCTGAACAGTAGTTTTTGAGTTATCCATAATAATGGGTATTTAATTGACTTCAGCTACATTGATGATGTTATTATTTTATTTATATTGAAGTCGGTTGTACAAAATTTTCAATTTTACCAAATGTAAGCAAGCGAAATAACTTAATGCAATGATGATTACGATGAACTTAAATACATATCTGATGCAACGCTGCAGATTCTTTTCTTAGAAGGATGGATGATAGAAAAGCACACTGTCCTTGATGAAATGCTGCTACATCGGTCTTCAACATCAAAATGAAAATTCGCTATCACCTCTGAAGACTAAAATGGGATATCTCGTCAACAGTAAAGGATCTCCGGTTCCCGTCAATAATTATAAGAAACACAACAGTATTTTGCTGTTATTTTACGTTGATACACTGTGTGAGCGTGGCGTTTCTACGTCTTCTTACCTACCAAATAAAACGCCCATCTCCGAATCAAAATAAAATAAGGATGCATTCTATTTGAAGAAATTGTTTTTACTACTCAGAATACGGAGGCCACAAGACTAAGGTGTTCGCGTTCAGGACAGGTCACGTCACGACCGATTATTACGTATCATGCAATGATAATACATTATAATTTACAACATGCCCGACTCTTTCCTCAAACTAAAAAATGCCTGGATAAGAAATAATATTATGAAATTAAAATTCATAAAAATAACGAAATTGGTATTCTACAACTATACTATCACAAACATTAAATATCATCATAACTGTATATAAATAGGCTTTCGTTACGATAAGACAGTGCGATTTACCATCTAAGGCTACAGCAGCACTTACCACCAGGTGGGATTGTGGTCAAGCACTGGCTTATAATAAGTAAAAAAAAAGCTGTATATAAAATATAACACTGTAAAGATTCTATATTAATTTACCTACTGACCCTAACGAATAGTTTCTTGATTAAAAACCTTTTATGATAACTCAACAATAGATAAAAGAAAAACGACAAAGGAATATTCAAAGGAATATAAGTTTGAATTTAAAATATTAATTCTTACTATTGTTATCTGATGTCAAAAGAATTGTTTTTAATTGAGGTTAAAGTATGAAGTTGCTATTTAAATGGAATGGTCATTTTAAATTAAAATTAAACCTGCTTAGAAATAATTTATTTTTGTTTCATCATTATTTCTGTATTCAAAAATTTTATGTTTAGGACATGGAGACTCCATAAATAAGAGTAATTTTCGAATACGAGCTACAACGAAGTTCTAAATCGGGAAGGAAATTTCGCAGTATCAATGCGTTTTTGCGCAATGCGTGTTCATTTTATAGCTTTTTAAGATGCGATTAATACTTTTTACAAATTGCTTACCATGGAGATGTCATTCTTACAGCCTGATAAGGTTAGTCTTGAGAGGTTTATTTCGCGGATATATTGGCCACTCTTTACTTTTAAAGTGTTATTTTAACGACCTAAACCTCCTCATGGTCATTCTCTTAATAAATAAATAAATATATATATATATATATATATATATATATATATATATATTTATATATATATATATAATTCGCTTAATGTTAAGCCATGATTAATTTAATGAGAAAAAAAAATTATCATCTTGTATCGGATGTTTTGTAGACAAGGAGACTTCCTTTGTTATTTCCTGTAACACTATTGTAATTATTAATCTAATAAGCTTGTTACGAAAAGTAATTTATTTATAGTGACTGCCTCGTTGGCCTAGTGGTAGTGAGTGCGACTGCTGTTAAGTGATCCCGGGTTCGAATCCCGAGTCGGAGTCAGCTGTCGGATCTTTCTGTCCAGAAATTCTCAATAGTAACCCGGAGTCAGGAAATTGGCTGTATTTCTCTTTTGCAGTCCTATCGACTTGACAGTGATGGAATAGAGAAAACATCTATTTTTTTATAGGATAAGGGTGACATACGAGCACACAGTCCACCTGATGGTAAGTGGTCGATGTGGCCCATAGACATCTACATCTATCTTCGATTAAGAATCAAAATGCAGATGCGTTGTCACCCATGAGGACTAAGATGGAATGCCTCGTTTCCAGTAAAAAGGGTCTCCGGTTCTCTACACTCACCATACGAAACACAGCAGCGTTAAGCTACAATTTTACGCTGGTATTCTGTGAGAGCGTGGTCCTTCCCCGGTCGAGCCGACCCATTCGTGCTACAACCATAAAATAGCTGCAGCATGGCTCTACCACGTAAAAAATCTATGCTTGTGCACTCCTTAATGTTCGTTACACACTCTTTCCCTGTATTTCTGTTCTGCGCTGATGAGTAGTCTCGGTTGAGACCTGACCGCCATGACCGAAATACGATGTGGAGTACATTATTAACTTTGTAGTATCGGATTTATAGAGTTATCTTTGTTGCGAAATATGTCCCATGGCCGTTTCGATACAGTCTTCGCGATATTGTGAAATGTGGTGTCAAATTTCATACTTTCCATTCTAGTTCGTATATTTTTTTATTGAAACTACTTTGCAAAAAAAATACTTTGCATCAAGTTTAAGCTAGAGGCTAGGTTACTTAGGCTTGACTATCTAAAAATCATATAATAGTCGTGTTATGTTTAGAGATTATGTAAAAACATATTGTAAAATATTTAAAAAAGTGTGCTCCACTGCTAAGGCTCAACATTTAAGCAACAAAATTAAAACTGCATCCGACAAAATTAAAATGACCTGGAGAATAATAAATAGTGAAACGGCCAAGGTCAAACCGCGCACCTCGGATTTTCAATTGAATATTAACAATAATTTAACGCGATCTGATCAAGAAGTTGCTATGGCTTTTGAGAAACATTTTACTGATGTACCTTTTTTGACAACAAAATCATTAAATTCTTCTCCTACTGTCGCCGAATTATTGCTCAAACAAAATGTAAAGGCTTGTTCAAAAACTTTTAAATTCCATAGAGTACTGCCAAAAGATATCATTAAATATTTTAAAACTATTGATGTTAAAAAAACGGCAGACTTATGGGGGATTTCCGTTAAATTTTTTATCTATAATAGATATATTAGCATCTTATCTAGCCACTATATTTAATATAAGCGTCGAATCTGGTGTTTCCTGATTTAATGAAACATAAAAAGGCATACCTATATTTAAATCTGGTAGTACATTAGACCCCGTCAATTTTAGACCAATTTCTGTACTACCAAAATTTAGAAACATTTTTGAAAAAATTATTTTAGATCAGATGTTAAGTTTCTTTAATATTAATAAATTGCTACATAAAAATCATTTCGGTTTTACAAGGGGTCGCTCGACAACTGACGCTGGAGTTGAGCTTATTAAACATATTTTTTGTGCATGGGAGAATTCAGAGGATGCTTTGGGTATATTTTGTGACCTTTCCAAGGCCTTTGACTGTGTTAACCATGAGTCATTAATGTTACACACATGTACATTAGACCCCGTCAATTTTAGACCAATTTCTGTACTACCAACATTTAGAAACATTTTTGAAAAAATTATTTTAGATCAGATGTTAAGTTTCTTTAATATTAATAAATTGCTACATAAAAATCAATTCGGTTTTACAAGGGGTCGCTCGACAACTGACGCTGGAGTTGAGCTTATTAAACATATTTTTTGTGCATGGGAGAATTCAGAGGATGCTTTGGGTATATTTTGTGACCTTTCCAAGGCCTTTGACTGTGTTAACCATGAGTCATTAATCAGGAAGCTACAGTACTATGGTGTCAAGAACACAGCGCTTAAACTTATTATTTCATATTTAAGTAATAAAAAGCAGAAGGTTATTATCAATGGTAAAAGTTCTTCCGGGTCACCTGTACTAATGGGTGTCCCTCAGGGCTCGATTCTCGGCCCATTCCTGTTTTTGGTGTATATTAATGACTTACCTCACCTTGTAGGGGATAGTCATGATATAGTATTATTTTCTGATGATACTTCCTTGATTTTTAAACTTAAACGTCAATCATTAAAATGTGATGAAGTGAATAATGCTATAACGTTAATAATCTGCATTTAAACGGAAATGAAACTAATTGTGCTAAATTTACAACAACGAATGTTAAAAATCTGAATACCAATGTGTTTTTAAATGGGGAGAAATTGAGCCCTTCTGTATCCACTGTTTTGTTCTTGGCATCACTCTCGACGCGAAGCTTCGGTGGGGCCCCCATATATCCAAATTAGCTAGCAGACTAAGCTCTGCAGCCCATGCTGTAAAACAGATTAGAGGTCTCACTAGTGTCGAGACAGCTAGATTAGTTTATTTCAGTTATTTCCATAGCATAATGTCTTATGGGATTTTGCTATGGGGAAATGCGACTGATTCAGAAACTATTTTTATTTTACAGAAGAGGGCCATTAGAGCTATTTACAATATAAAACCGAGAGAGACTCTTAGAGATAAATTTAAAGAAATAAATATATTAACTTTGGCCTCTCAGTATATTTACGAAAATTTAATGTATGTTCACAAATACAAAGATAGTTTTAGTAAAAAAAGTGATATACATTCTGTAAACACTAGGAACAAACACAAGCTAGTGATGCCAGTATCTCGACTCCACAGAACCAGTAATTCATTCTTGGGGCAATGTATACGCTATTACAACAAGGTCCCGGAAAGTGTACAGGTTCTTTCTATTACCAAGTTCAAATGTTTTATTAAGCTAAAACTGTATAAAAAAGGTTATTATAGTATAAATGAATACATGGTTGATAATAACCCCTGGGAATGAGGTGGTCGCTTCCAAGCGGTTTCTAAAATATATTTTGTAAATAGTTCGTAATCATTTATATTGTAAAATTTATTTTTTAAAAAAAGTCCCGCTGGATTTCTTGCTGGTTCTTCCCAGGACAGAGGGTTTTTTTTTCGAACCAGTGGTAAAGTAAAAAATGACTTTCAATAAGAATTTCACATGTAATGTATATTGAATAAAAATTATTCTATTCTATTCTATCACTCGCGACTTAGTAGTCGGCTTAGTAGTCGAGACACGAAGTCACTTCAGATTTTTTTATAAAATATAGAGTAAAGAGTAAAATACGGGCATAAAGTCCATTTACTATCATCATTATTATCATCATTACAGCCTTTCATAAGTCCACTGCTGAACATAGGCCTCCCCCAAGGAATGCCACAAAGCATGGTCCTGAGCCACCTGCATCCATCGACTTCCTGCATGTCTTACCAGGTCGTCACTCCATCTAGTGAGGGGTCACCCTTCACTTCGCCTACCGGTACCAGGCTGCCACTCGAGAACCTTTCTTCCCCATCGGTTGTCGATTCTTCGATCTATATGGCCGGCCCACTGCCACTTCAGTTTACTAATCCGTTGGGCTATGTCGGTTACTCTGGTTCTACTGCAGATATCCTCATTTCTAAGTTTATCACGCAGAGAAACCCCAAGCATAGCCCTCTCCATAGCTCGCTAAGCGACCTTGAGCTTCCTCATATTCCCCGGCCAGCAGTGAAGGACCACTTCTCCGATCCGTAAGTCATCACTAACAACACGCACTGGTTGTACAGTTTCGTTTTCAGGTTTTGAGGTATGTCTAACGAGAATATGTGTCGTAGTTTCCCGAACGCTGCCCAGCCGAGTTGAATCCGTCGATTGACCTCTGGGTCGAAGTAGGACTTACCTAGTCGGACTATTTGTCCCAGGTAAACATACTCGTCAACAACTTCGAGCTTAGTGTTGCCAAAAACTACCGGCAAAGGTGTGATATTTCACAGGATTTTTGTTTTGTCCGTGTTTATCTTACGACCTATCCGTTGGAAGACGCTATTCATGTCTTTAAGCATACTGCTTAGGTCTTCTAGCGATTCTGCGATAAGGACTATATCGTCGGCAAATCGAAGGTGAGTGAAGTACTAGCCATTGATGTTAATACCGCATCCTTTCCAGTCCAGTAGCTTAAAAACGTCTTCCAATGCAGCGGTGAAGAGTTTAGGGGATATAACGTCACCCTGTCTTATACCACCCTGAAGTTGAATAGGTTTCGTACTCTGATTCTGTGCTCGGAGAGCCATCGTAGCCCTACTGTACAAACACTTCAGCACTTCGATATACCGACAGTCTACTTGGCACCGACTGCAGCACCGCCCAAATTTCGACAGATTCAAAGGCTTTCCCATAGTCCACATACGCAAGGCAAAGTGGCAGATTATACTCTTCTGTCTTCTGTACAATTTGCCGAAGGGTGCATGTGGTCTATGGTACTAAAGCCTTTTCGGAAACCGGCTTGCTCTGGAGGCTGGAAGTCGTCAAGACTGCGTGCGAGGCGATTCGTAATATCTCTCGAATACAACACGTAGACGCGGCTCAGAAGGGAAATCGGTCTGTAGTTCTTCAAGAGAGCGTTGTCGCCTTTCTTGAAGATCAAGACCACCGCACTTCCGCTCCACGCCTCCGGAGTAGAGCGAAAATGGAGGTCGGAATCAAAGAGCTTCTGAAAGACTTCAAGTACCGGTATCCACCCGCTGTAATTCCATCCTCACCTGGGGCTTAAGGTGCTGGAGAGCCATTCTAATCTCGCTCAGACTGACGTCCAGGATATTGTGTCGGATAAAACTCGCTCTAGGGTCGTTACTCACACTTATGTGTGGCTCCAACGATAACGTGTACAGATGCCCATAGAACCTCTCAATCTCACTCAAAATCTCAGGTGTCCCGGAAACGATGCTGGCACACTCGGTCTTCAGCTTTGACTGTTGGCTCTTTCTGTTAGACAAATCTGTGGCAAAGATTTTGGAGCCTTGGTTCCGCTCGATCGCTTCTTCAATACAAGCTGTATTGAAGTTGCGTAAGTCCCGCCGTATGCATTTGGAGATCTGTTTATTCAGTTGCCTGTATGGTGTCAAATCTATTGAAGACTGTAGCTTCATCTCCCGTCTAACAGCCATGAGATTAAGATTGTGTAGTGTCCTGTAGACTCCCCTTTACCTCCGACAATATATATTTATGATATTAGTATTAAGTATAGAATAGGGACAGTATAATTAAAGTTCTTGTACAAGCAACACGTCTCCTTCATTCAGCACCTTCCGAGTTCCGACATTACATGGCGACCCTGCCAGGCGGTGCGCTGCGACAATGCACGCGCACCGCCGCGGCCTATTACTTAAAAGAAAAAAAAATATTATAAGAAATCTAAATTAAATTATGAAAAAATATTAACGGCAATACCGGACGTGACGAAAAATAATAAGAATATAAGAAAAGGACTGATATTACTATTTTTTAAAGAAAATTACAGAAAGTATTTAATAAACTAATGAAGATCAACTTAAAAAGATAAACTTTATGAAAATTTCAAAGGTAATATGAAGAATAAAATACTTAATATTGATAATTATGAGAAGTATAATGAAGAAAGGAACAGCAGTTGTACCCTAGGAAGCTTAGCCCAGAAGAATGTGAAATTTGAGTCAGAAAGTACAAAGAAGATATTAAGAGGTAACTTCCCACCTTTGTGATTTTATCTCCATCTAAAACTTTATTTATCAATTTGTGATTGTTTTATGTTCTTTTTGCTATTATATTTTATGAATTTAAGTATTAAATATTCTATATTTAATACACCTATGTTTAAATTGAAAGTAATTATCAGATAATTTACGATTCAATTGATTTTTTAATATTTTATTACTGTATCTGAAAAAATAATTAAAAAGCAATAATTATAAATTAAGTTATGTATGCACTTCTGTGGCATGTTTTATTAAGGTACAAGACGATTTTATATTCACTTTTTTCAGTTATTGTCTTATATTATTTTATAACTGTGTCGTGCAAAAATTAATGAAATAATGTGATTTATTACATTTTTATGTCCTTAAATTTACTATAGTTCATCATAAATTAATTTTTTCATATTTTATAGTAAAATAACACTTTTTCTTTTAACGACCACAAACTAATCTAGATAAGTTAAATTCAATTTCAATGCAAAATTCAAATGTAACAATCTTTACACAGTGAATATAATAAGTATGCTAAACTTTTCTTATGAATGATATATCTATAAATATGACATGTTATGCAATGAGCTTATCTTAAAACAATAGAGAGCAACATGCGATATATGAACAGGTGCATAAAAATAAATCATAACAACATTCTAATAAAGACGAAAATAATAATATCACAAAATAAATAAGAAATGACCTGTAAACACGTGGATAATAATAAATATAAATAATAATAACGTGTAACATAAATATGAAAATAATGAAATACTGTAAAATAAAATAAAAATAATTAAGAGGTTTAATAATAATGTTCCCTAACAGTTAAAAACGGCAAAAAAAAAATAGACTGACAAAAATGTTATCCAATTTGTACAAAATTAGAATGTATGTAATTAAAAGATATGAGGAATGGAAGAAAAGAATGTTCGAAAGTGTGAATACGAATGATCGAGTTGCTAAGTTTCCTCAATATTGGACTGATCACCCAAATATTGATGAATGCTTAAACTCTTGGTATGGAACTCATTATGAGCGAGAATAATGCAAATTAGTATATGGAAGTGGAGCATGCAAGTGAATAAAAATACCCGATACACCCAAACAGATATTAAGATGTAAAAAAAAAAAAAACACGGGTCATGTATAAATAAAGAAGCAAAATGGTTTATTAAGAGAATAGAAATAAAACATATTATAATGACCTTGATAAATAAATCATGGAGAGATACGGGAACGTCCATCACTGGTAAAGCATATAGTCCTCGAGCAGGGTATGTTTCCATGATTGGATGATAAAATCGGAAGTAACGGGTACTAGGGAACAATACCTTCAGTACAAATGAGATGTGAACGAGTTTACTCATATTAGTACTGTTGGGGACCAGAGAAGTCTTAAATTTGTTACCCTTAATAATGGTACATAGGGGTCACATCCTTCATTGGATCATAGTGTGAACTTAGTTTTCCTCCGTGACAATTGTTGGAGTCCTTTTAAAATGACTTAAAAGTTGACCTCAAGGTTGTGCGCACAACCCAAGGTACAGTTCTACCTTGAGATAGTATGATAAAAAAAAGTTAATGTACCAATAAAATGAAATGAATGTTATGAAAATGTAATATAATACCCAAGTAAATGGGGGGCCCATATTTATAAAGTACCCGCGTGATAAATATCACGAAATAAAATATAAATGAAGTGAATTAATACTCCGATTCCCGATATCTAATTAATAAATAAATATATAAGTGAATTGAATTACGAAAATAAACTAAGCTAGCTAAAAGGTCAATAAGAATAAATTATTATGAAAGGAAAGAAAGTATGTACATACGAGAATTATAAAAGAAAATATAAATACATATATGTATAACTTAAGGCCTAATAATTTAAACAAAGTAAATAGGAGTAGTCGTACTGGTATGAAATTAAGTACAATGAAATGAGAAAATTTTAAATCATAAAAGGACATGACAAAAAATAAAATGTGTTACATACAAGGTATTAAGGGGATCCCCGACCAAATCTATAAAGTGAGATAGGTAGTTATTTGCATTTCTTTACTAGGATGCTACCCAAAATGCTACCTACTAGTTGCACATGTAGTACCTATAGGATCGATCCACATAACTGCATGTATAATTAAATAAATACCTAATATAATACACGTGTTATAATCATATAGCAAATAATATATTTTATCCATAATCGCAATATAGAGTATAGGGCTTAAAATAAAATAAAATAATTATGTAAATTATTATTGTAATAGGTACATATTATACAAGTAATATTAATAATTACGTTATAAAAATGATGAATAGTTAGTTGGTTTATATAGAATCAATTACTTAAAGTTTGAAATTCAACATAATTTAAAAAAAAATAATAGGGAAGGAGATGTTGAAATAAATTAGAGATACGAACGTAATCAGAGTACAGTATAAATATTATATTTATACAAAAAGTACAGTGCATGCCGCACATTTCAGCCAACTAATATTAATTAAATACCGGCAATTATTTAACACTCACAAATTAAACATGTAGTAATTATAGACACACACAACCACATGTACACAAAAAGATAAATAATTAAATATGAAAAAAAAAATTTCGCGTATATATTTCGCGTATATTTTATATGAATTTACAAGATTGTTTCCTTGAATTAATAAATTAACCTTAAATTTTCTATTTTATGTTATGTTTTTGTTTTGTTTATGTAAAAATATTACAATTTTAACTAAAGTTCGTTCATATATTGCTTTTTAAAATCAAGTCGAAACAGTATCAATCCGCTATTATAAGTTTCATAATGTAATATTTTTTTTTTCTTTTATTATAGACAATGAAACCTAAAATTATGTTATTATATACTAAGAATACTTAAAACAACAAATACAACATAATTTTGCTATACAAACTTGTATTTATATAATAGCCTATTTTTTCATAAATTTGTGTTTCAAATGAGATAAACATTTCTTAGGAGTCATGACATCTTAAAAAGGTAATAATGCGTTTACGATTAGTAATGATAAATAACATTTATAATAATAAATACTTGATAATGTATGTAAATTTATTATGACACAATGCAATGTAAAATATTTAATAGGTACGCAAATTCAAAAGCGTTTAATACTATAATTTAACATTTTGAAAGTTATGGTTAAATTATTTAATAAAGAATATCTAATAAAGAAGTAAAATAAATATCTAATAGTTAACCAAATGTAAAAATAAAAAATAAATCAAGCTAAACTATTGAACTGAGTGACCAAAACGTGTCCTTCTAATTGGCACATTTTCTATATTACATGTTTTTTTTTCTTTAGTAAATTTTACTCAATGTAAGATTCAATTTAAAAAGGGTTAAAAACAATTCGTTATTATTAATAAGTGTTAGCTTTTCTTTTCTTTTATAAAAGCAGGGACATTAAAGTTATGTAATAACATACTTAAAAATTAAAAGTGTTCTTTTGAATGTTTAAAATTTTATGTTTTGTTGTGTACAGTTGATAGGTTTTACAGTGATTATTCAATTTTTTTCTGTAAACGGTATAGTAAATATCATACTTCTAGAAACTGTAATTTAAAAAGAAACTAACGCATTTTTTTTTTGATGGACCACCTTTGTAGATCATCTTTGTATCCATGTTTTTTGTAACCATCTAAAATTATGTATGAACAAGAAATTTAAAACTATCATTTTACATATATCCTTATATGTATGTAATAATAACATTGTACAACTTATGTTAAAATAGCGTGATCATAATACGATGTAATTAAAAACGATTCCATATACGTACTTTGGTAATTAAAACAAAGGTGTCTCAAATCGCTTACGCGGATGGGAATGCAATTTGTATTTTGATCTGTCTGTTGTTATGTGATTATATTATTGTTATTGAAAATGATTACGTTGCTTAACGTTGACTTCTTTGTTCTGTTCATCTTAATATGAAATGAAATAATTAAATTTTTGGTTAAATTGAATGACCTCAGCAAATTATAAGATTTATAATATTTTGAAATTATTCTTTTAGGAAAGTATTTGAAGGAATTAAATAATTTATTTATGATATATGATTAAATTGTGAGCCTCGATTCTTAAAAATATGTATATGTAAAGAATATAATTCTTCTTGCCAAAGACGTATAATTTTTATGACTAAGTTGCGAATACGTAACTATTTTTATTAAGTGAAGTGAAAATCATGAAAAGGGACTAGATACATTGGCCATTTTCTTAAATATGTATACGCGAGCTGTGTACGTGAAAGAAAAGATGCAATTATTTGATGAATATTATTATTAGTGATATTTAATGCCATGCCGTAAAATGAAAAAAAAATAGTTACCGAAGAATAAAGTAAATATATAAAGTAAATAAAAAAAAGTGAATTAAATAAAAGTATCCTGAATTGTAAAACAAAATAAAAGAAAATATTTTTTAAAGTTTAAAAAAATGTAATCATTCCTTTTTTTTATTTTTTTTTTGTCGGTGGGAGGTGTAGTGTCCTGTAGACTCCCCTTTACCTCCGACAATATATATTTATGATATTAGTATTAAGTATAGAATAGGGACAGTATAATTAAAGTTCTTGTACAAGCAACACGTCTCCTTCATTCAGCACCTTCCGAGTTCCGACATTACAATTGTAATCAGAGAGTTTTTGTGTTCTTCTGCGGCTGAACTTAGCTCCGACCCATGAACAGTTTCGACGAGCTTGTCATTCATATCGTCCACTTCATTGCAGTCTTCTTGGCACTGAAAATGGTTTTGTATCTCGAGCTGAAAGGTTCCGGGACTTTAGAAAAGAGCACGACGGGGCGGACCATCTACTATACGCCCTACTATATCTATCTCGATGTATTTGACACGAGTTTTAAGATGTATCTTCACTCACTATACAAAAAGTGGTATTTGACGCTACTATTATTTAAGAACGTGGTCTTTCCCCGGTCGGGTCGACCCAGAAAATTGTCTTTGATTATGGACTTATGAACCGTCTTACTTTGCTAGTAAATGCATAATTACCCCATTTTGAAATATGAAAATTCACGTAAGGTATGTCGGCAAATTAATCTTATTTGGAGTTTTAACTAAATAACTAACACAAAATATCGGGGAGTGTGCATGTGAGAAATCCATCACTCGGCTCATAAAGTTCCCAAAATCTATAGATTTTTTCGGCTATAAATAGAATGTTTCTACTAAAACAGCTTTTAACCTTAAATGTCAAAATAAAAATTGGAGCTGAAAAAATTATTAGGCTTTTTTTATTTGAAAATACTCGTATATATGACCTTGATAATGCTTTGCATGATGTACGACTTAGCACTGCAATACCTTCAGAAACAAAGTGCTAATCGTCATATATATGATATTTTTCTAAATCTATTCCAAAATTAAAATTTATAAATACAAAAAAATAAAATTGAGAGATATGTCTGTAATATTGAGAGCATTGCCATGCCATTGATCTAAAGTATATTATATCCGAAAAACTTGGAGTAAGTATTTTTTGTAAAATCAAATAAATAAATGGTCGTAGATGATTATTTTTAAAAATCGAAATGCCGGGCGGGTTGCTAGAATTCAATATGTTATATTGCCGTGCAATGACGGCGTTGGTGTATCCACTACCCAATATAATCCCGTGGGTGTCATAAAAAGTGGCAAAGGAAAATTGAAATAGGAGATTGGCAGCAGTATCTTCCATATAATATCTAAAAACTCATAAACACTATGGTTGTCAACTTGCCTGTCAAGCGCGGCAACAACGGCAAATATCCTGCCTGTAATGTTATCTATGGGGAATCCTATTTCCAGTACTGGACTTTTGATAGGCTGTAATGAATAATGTATAATAAATGTATGTAACAATCAAGCTTTAATATTAAATAAACATTTTCATTTATGAATATTGGTAAAGATACACAGGGGTTATATTAAAACGATACAACTAAAATACATTTATTATTTTCCAATGAAGTGATAATTCCCCTGACATAAAGGCTATTACCGTTAACTACGGTAATCAATACATAGGTACAGTGAATATTAACGGCACTTTACATGGACAACCAAGTAACGAGATCCACATAATAGCAGGCAATGTATATAATGGAACTGGCGTTTTGATTATATTATCTCGTACGACTTTCATAGTAAAAATAAGATAGATATAGAAGCTGTTTGTTGCATGCTGTCCCTTACTTATACAACTTTACGCATTATTATAGTATCACTATAATCTTATTTCTGGATAATGGTGTATGCAAACTCACTTCTAAAACCTATTCTTATGGTGTCATTGTACACTTTTGTAAATATAGTAATTTTATGACATCGGTCTATGAGAGTGATATAAAACTAAATAAATAAATAACAGCCATAGTATACATTTATTAATATTTTGAATTTTAAAAACTCGGTTTCCAGAAATGATTTAAATGACGAATTGCAAACTAAAGAATATTCTTTTAACACATGCCACATTTCTTTTTTCATTTTGTCTATCTATTAATATAATTGAATGGTACTTGACTTGTTTGTTACATTACGGCTTTACAGTCTTACTAATTCCTAACGAGAATTATTAACTTGTATCGATGCAGGTGTAGCTCGTGAGTCCACCATCGTTGTGTAACTCCTATTCTGGTTATGGAAAAGAAAACGAGCGTCATATTGATTTCTTATATTTACACGAACACTACTTTTATGGGTATTTTGATCGGAATGTTAACTTGGTAAAGCTATGATGCAGCTGTATTATGGTTGTAGCACGAATTGGTTGCCCAGGGAAGAATTACGCGCTCACCAGCGAAAAATAAAAGCTTAATGTTGATGTGTTTCGTAATGCGAGCGTAGAGCACAGAATATCCTTTTTATTGGAATCAAGACATTCTATCTTAGTCGTCAAGGGTGACAACGTATCTGCATTTTAATCTTTAATCGGGGATAGATGTAGACGTCTTTGGGCCACGGCATCCACTTACCATCAGGTGGACCGTGTGTTTGTTTGTCTATAAAAAAGAATAGTTTTTATTTTTCTTAATCTCGGATCAGATACCAATATCACAAGGATCAAAAAAGTTAAAATAGCTTTTGTGGGCCCCTGATTGGTCAATATTACTTAATTCCAGCGCCTCTATGGCTTACTTCGCTTCCTAGCATGCCAGTAATGTCCCAAATAAAAATATTTTGTATGTATACGTGTCAAATAAGCATTGATAAGGGAAAACTTATAGCTTTTGCTGACGATACTGCTTTTGTGTTTTCCGACACAACGTGGGAAAAGGTCTATAAATCAGCTCAGCGTGGTTTTAAAATTGTCACGGATTGGCTAACACACATAATGGTCTCGTGCTTAATGTTGATAAAAGAAAGCTTGTGTCATTTAATATTCGGTCTACAAAACTACCTCCTAATCTTAAAATAATATCCCACAGTCATTCTGATAACATTCTGTCTCCCAAAAAAAACTGTGACTGTCCTAGTCTAAAAAGTGTCCATTCTCTAAAATATCTGGGAATAATTTTTGATGATAGACTCACTCTCAATCTTTACGGTAGCTTGTGGTATAGTAGGGTTCGAAAATTAATATTTGTGTATAAACGCCTGAAAGATGTAGCTGAACCTAACGATTTTAAAATGATTTACTTTGCACTTTCTCAATCAATATTTAGCTTTTTTTTATAATTTAAGGATGACAAACGAGCACACAGTCCACCTGATGGTAAGTGGTTGCTGTGGCCCATAGACATCTACATCTATCTTCATTTGCGAATTAAAATGCAGATGCGTTGTCAGCCGTGAGGACTAATATGGAATGCCTCCTTTCCAGTAAAATGGGTCTCCGGTTCTCTACACTCACTATACGAAACACAGCAGCATTAAACTTCTATTTTACGCTGGTATTCTTAGAAAGCGTGGTCCTTCCCCGGTCGAGCGGACTCATTCGTGCTACAACTATACTATTAATAAAGCTGCAGCATGGCTCTACCACGTAAATATCCTCAATAGCTACTGTATTTATATTTGGGGTGGAGCCGCTGAAGATCTGCATGATTTTAATTGAGTGTGCTCAATGGGCAGTACACGAAGTAAGCACTTTTAAAAAGTTTCGACATCCATCTTCCGACTTATACAAATCATGTGAAGTTTTGATAGTGAGACAAATTTTTGTTTTTTTTTTTATAGAATAGGCGGCAAACGAGCTTGCGGCTCACCTGATGGTAAGTGACTACCGCCGCCCATGAACAACCGCAACACCAGGGGAATTGCAGATGCGTTGCCGGCCTTTTAGAAAGGTGTAAGCTCTTTTCTTGAAGGTTCCTAAGTCGTATCGGTTCGGAAAATTCGCTGGTGGTAATTGATTCCACAAAGAAGTTGTGCGAGGGAGAAAACTTCTTCTAAATCGCACAGTGATGGACCGCCAATCATCCAGATGGTACGAATGGTAACGCGAGTTTTGTCGCGACGTGCGATGGTGAAATTGAGCGGCTGGAATTAGTCCGAACAATTCCTCAGAGCACTCCCCGTGATAGATGCGATAAAATACGCAAGGAGATGCAACATCTCTACGCAGTGCCAGTGTATCGAGCTGATCGGAAAGAACTCGGTCGTCGACGATTCGAATCGCTCTGCGCTGGATGCGGTCAAGTGGAAGGAGCTGGCACTGGGGTGCCCCGGCCCAGAGATGAGAACAGTATTCCATGTGGGGCCGAACTTGCGCTTTGTAAAGTTGCAAGCGATGTGCCGGCATGAAATACTGTCCCGCTCTGCTGAGCACGCCAAGCTTTTTAGAGGCCAATTTGGCCTTCCCTTCCAAGTGACCACGAAACTGCACGCTATTCGATATGTCGACGCCAAGGATTCCGATACTGGCTGAGGCAGCAAGGGGAGTACCTTGAAACTGAGGAGATACGACAAAGGGGTTCTTTTTAGCGGTAAACGCGCAAACTTGTGTCTTCTGGGGATGGAACTGGACTAGATTTAGTCGGCCCCAATCCGAGACTTTGTTAAGCAAAGACTCGACTTCAGACACAAGTTTGTCCCGGTACTCGGCGACGTTTTCCTGAGAAATATTGGCACGGCCGGTATATAAGGCATCCCCAGTGCTGTCGTCTGCATAGCAATGAATGCTACCAGTTAGCAACATATCATTGATATGCAGGAGAAACAGCGTTGGTGATAGCACGCAGCCTTGTGGAACACCAGCGTTGATAGGCTTGTAATCAGAGCATGCACCGTCTACTACGACCTTGATGCTCCGATCAGCAAGGAAACTGGTGATAATTTTTTACTTCACATGTTATTAAAATAGCACGCTAATGTACATAAAACTGCTACTATTATTAGCAAAGTAAACAGTCATATCGTCAACAGCGCAAAAAATATAACTCGGTCGGTGCACCTAAAAACTTCATTTGGCCAACGATTTTATTAATTTCTTGGAGGCTTTTTTATTTAACAAGGGACATAAGTTATTTAATGTAAAAAATAAAAGTAAGTATGTATGTTTTTTATGTAAACAAAATATTTTTAGGTGGCTACAAAGTCTTGATATAGCACAACAGAATCAATGCGGAAACCCATAAGTTGATATATTGTCCATATATATGTATATACCATATTTATACCCACATCCACACGCCATCTACGCACACACACACGGAGACAAAGCGATATAATATCATGTTCCCCTTAAAAATGGTATTTTTTATTTCTTTTTACTTTGCCCCTTCACTAGCTTAATTGTTATATTGTGTAATTTTTGTACATGGTGACACTGGAAGAGTACTAACGTTTACAGCTCAGGTGTACTGTGTAGAATGAGTTAACGTTTAGTATTTATTGTATAAGGACTTTGTATGGTGTGTAAATAAATATAAATATATTATAATTATAAATCTAAAATAAACTACGTAATATTTAACGTAGATGACGTCCTGATTCGAGACTACTCATTTAATTTGATTAGGAAAAGTACCTACATAATGTCAATACTTTATTAGATTATCAAGTTTATTTAGGATATTTGTATGTATGATTTTACCGTCCCTTGTTAGCTTCCTTCCAAAGGATAAATGAGCAAACAACTGATTTTATTACGAACTAACGACTGGTCCCGGCTGATTTAAAAAAAAAAAGTTTTTCGGATAAATTATAGCTTAGATCCCTCCTGGCATTGATCTCTATCTGTTCGTAAAGCAAACAAATAACACCTTTAGCTTATAAGAAGCCAGTTATTTAAATATAACAGAGAGACACCTCAATTTTATTTCTATGTGTCATATTCATAAATTATTTACGTAAGAGTAACATTCGTTATTGTAACTGATTGGCATGACCGCCTCCTCGCTAAGAAAAATCGAAGTAATTATTCACGTGATATTTTTTTTATAGAACAGGGTGACAAACGAGCACAAGGTCCACCTGATGGTAAGTGGTTGCTGTGACCCATAGACATCTAAATTTATCCTCAATAAAGTATCAAAATGCAAATGCATGGTGACAACCCGTGAGTACTAAGATGGAATGCCTCTTTTCCAGTAAAAAAGGTATATACTATTTTACTGGAAAAGTAGTTACTTGTCTTGTGTGTGTTGTATTTTAACATTTTCTACGTTATTCTTAAACTCTATTCCAAAATGGGGTTTTCTGACTGGAGTAACAAAGGTAAAACACCGAAGTCAGTATCTTGTCGTAGATTTTAATTTTCTACCGGTCATTCCTAGATCTTCATTTGTTATGATTAAACGTAACACGCTCGCAAGTCTGTGTAGACCTGGACCAAATTATCCAAACAATATAATAACTGAATACACAGTCCTTCTTAAAAATGACACAATGGATTAATATTAGCTGCCAGAGTTCGAAAAAATTGTCTGTCCTTACTAGATACATTCTGAAGTCTCTATACTAAAGCATCTATGACCGTCAGATTCGAGAAGTATACTTAAGTATCCGTGAGTACAAGCTTTGATTCCAAATTTCAGGCAGGCCAAATTCCAAAATCACGTTTCCCATAAGTAAACTTTCTGAATTAATACGCGTCTTCACGCTGGTAGCAGGAGCGATATGGTTCTATTCTCGTCTTGAAGTTTAGATTTTAGCGTAGAAACGTGAATGTCTTGTGGCTCAATACTGTCGGGAGACCTATGTATAACAAGGGATTTAAGATGGCTATTAATGATGATATTGAAAATTATCATAGAATAAATTAATATATTTCAGTTCAGAAAATAATTAAAAAAAATTAAATGTCCTTGCAATAAATTAAAGGTACTTTTTTTAGTTTGTACACAAAATTACTTTTGCTACAAAAATATTACTATTGGTTTGATCAGCAGAAATAAAAAGTATTTCCAACCATAAAATAAACGAAATTACTGTTACCGGAGACTACTTACCGTAATAATGAAAATTGGCATTTTTAATGAAAATGAGGCATTCTTTGAGTTTAGCATAATACTGTATAAATTATGGCATCCCCCAAATAATTATGGAGGAATACATTTGTTCCAGACTTTATAGATACAGGAGAGCATCCAGCTTCTTTCAAATCTTTTCAAATTTGATAGGTCACAAATCCTTGCGAAAGAAACTCCATTCATACCAAGGATGATACGTGAGGATACTACACCTGCTTGGTACCCTGTAATTAATAAAATTAAAGCTAAGCCCGTACTTAGTTCCCGCATGAAATAAGTTTCCATTGTGTTTTTTTAATTAAAATCCTTACAGAGAGACATCGAAACAAGGATAAATTCTAAGTAATTTTAAAATAAGTATTTACATATTTTCCTATATACTAAAGAGTATTAGAAAATAAATAATAATTAACATTTTACGTTTTAAACAAACTATACATTTTTTGTTATTGGTTATGAAAGCAAACGACTTAAAGCTTAACATCATCATCATCATCATGACAATTATTCACAAGACTTTCCTTCCCTCCCCCTTACATTGGTTACCCCCTTAACCTGGTTTTTACTCCATAACTTCATTGAAACCAAACAAAGTATGTGTGTGTATGTAAATAAAAAAAAATTGTATGATATCTTTAGAACGAATCAACCGATCGAGATGGGCGACACGGAATTCGAAAGTGTTCATTGGCTTCGAGCTGATTAGATTTTCAAGTCAATCAAGCGGTAGAGCAGTATTAAAAAAAAACAGAAAAAAACATTTTTAACTTTATTCTAGATAATTTTCAAAATATTTGATTTTATCAACTCCAGATATCAGAAACACTTTTTGTACTTAAAAAAACTGCGTCGAATGCCGCCAAGCAAGTCGCAAGCAAAATCGACAAAAATTCAAACATTATTGCTATATTTAAAAATTTCTAAATAGTCATAAGCTGGAAGTTCCAGGAATGGCCTGCAAGGTCAACCGTTTTCCAGTTTTTTCTTTCAAAACTACGTACGATGACAATCAGACCACCCTTTCCATTCAATTCTATCAAAAGTCCACTGCTGAACTTAGAACCCTTCCAGATATCTCCCTATTAGGGAGGATATTTGCCATAGTTGCCACGCTCGTTTGAATGCATGTTTGTATTAAAGTCGTTACCAGAAAGATGCTGCTGCCCATCGCCTGTATAATTTTCTTCTGTCGTCTCTAACGTTACGACACCTACGGGATGATAATATGTGGTAGTAGACTGCCCTTCGCCACCACTTTTACGCTACTATTACACGGCATGTACGTAGTACCTATTACTAGCATATCGTTTACAATTAAATATTTATTAGGTGAAAATAGGTAAAGCATACTGTAAAATCACTGTGATGATGACGTGATGAATGACTTAAGCTTTTCTACCGACTTCAAAAAGGAAGATACTCAATTCGACTGTATGTTTTTTATGTGTGTTACCTCATAACTTATTACTGGGTGAACCGATTGCAATGATTATTTTTTTATTTGAAACCTGGTGCTTCTCATGCGATCCCATATACATTTGATTAAGGTCTGACGAATAGTTTTTGAGTAATTCTTATTATTTTAAATTGAAGTCGGTTGTATAAAATTTTGAATTATAAATAATTAAGTTTTGAATAAACTTAGTCTCTAAATGAATACTTAAATAGCTTTATGAGTCGTTACATTATTTTAAGTACATTTAATAATTTAAATTTTGATATACCATGAAGTGACTGACAGTGTAAGAATGTCCAATACCCTATATCGCCCCGTGGGGCGGTATAGGGCATTGGAGTTGGAGATAAGATTGGATATAATATACGACAGGTGAAAAAACCAGGAGATAAGGAGCAGCTTTCTTCTCATAACAAATAAAAATCGAAAATTGCTGTTGCCAACTCATGGGGCTCTATGGTGGAGGCCCATGCTAGTGGACTTTTAATATTAGGTCCTTACATATGAAATTAGCGTTTTGTCGTACTGACCATTTTCATCTGAAGTATCTCCTCTTTCGTTACTCGTAAGAATGCCAAATTCAAATTTATAAATTCATTTAGCTGGTACATTTGAGTTTTGAAAACATTCATTCATTTGTTTTATCCTCATAATTTTTTTCTTTTGCGTCGCTTATTACCGCACAATGGAAAACATGAAATATCGGCATATTTACGAGTACGAGTTCTACCGTGGTACCGGTGCTGCAGAAACAGCTCCAAGGATTAATGATGTGTGCGGCACTGGTGTCACAAAAGAAAGCACGGTACGTTTTTGGTTTCAACGTTTTCATTCTGCAAATTTCGACCTTTAGAACCAACCCCGTGGACGGCCGGAAACCAAAGTGGAAAATGAAGAATTAAAGGCTATTGTGGAAGCGGATCCATCAAAAAGCACTTCAGAGTTATCTGCAGGCTTCGGGGTAAGTGATAAAACTGTATTATTGAAGACAACTGTATTAGAGAACACTTGAAGCAAATCGGGAAAGTAAAAAAAACTTGAACGATGGGTACCTCATGAATTGAGTAAATCGAACTTGCAAACACGCGTCGACTGCTGTGCTACTTTGCTCAACCGACACAATAATGAAGGTATTTTAAATCGAATCATTACTTGTGATGACAAATAGATACTGTACGATAATGGGAAGCGCTTGTTGCAATGGCTGAACCCTGGAGACCTAGCCAAATTCTGCCCTAAACGAAAATTGACTCAGAAAAAGTTACTTATGAGTTTTTGGTGGACTAGCGCCGGTGTCGTTCACTACAGCTTTCTAAAATCTGGCCAAACGATTACGGCATATATCTATTATCAGCAACTGCAAACCATGAAGGAAGAACTAGCTGCTTAACAACCGAGATTAGTCAATCGCTCTAGGCCACTGCTGCTTCACGACAACGCAAGACCACACACTGCACATGAAACAACCACTAAGTTAGATGAGCTACAATTGGAATATCTGCGACATCTACAGTACTCCCAGAAACTTTTTCCAACAGATTACCATTTTTCCGGAATTTGGACAACTTCTTACAAGGAAAAAGTCAAATCCGATGCAGCAAGCCAAACCGCCTTCAAAGAGTTTATTGATTCTCACCCCCATGGTTTTTTTAGTAAAGGGATTAACTACCCATGAGATGGCAAAAGTGCATAGATAACAACGGTGCATACTTTGATTAATTAAATATATTTTACAAAACGTCAATTTCATATGTAAGAACCTAATAGTTTGCAACGATAACGGCAAATGCTTCTTAAAATTTTAGTTTATTTTTTTACACAAAAATATCTGACAACTACGTGTAACTGTCGTTGGACGTATATTATAACACGGTATGTCAGCTGTTACTATAAGAATCTGTGAGTTGTTGTTTAAAAGCTTTTCTATAAATGTTTATCCACATAATATAAGAACATAGAATATCACTATTGTTGGCCCTTATCCTTTTCATCTTACCACATTATTTTTGTGAAATAAATTTGTCCATATTAGGATATATAGCTTTCTTTTAAAGCATACCTATGTTTACGTCATCATTAATATACTATGTATTTTTTTTTATTTAAAAATCTTTATTGCACTTAAGATGTACAATTGGCGGACTTAATGCCTTTAGGCATTCTCTACCAGTCAACCACGAGCTAAACAGAGAAACTTAAGCAGGTGCCATAAAAACTTGAGAATATATACGTGAATGTAAATATAAACATATACATACTATACTTGTAAATATAAAAATAAATATATATAACTACAAATAACATAAATACTATACTCTATACATGATACATAAACATACATAATTTTAAACAATACATAATACATACATTTTAAGCATACTTACATACAAACATATTATACAAAAACAACTTAAGTAATTTATAATACTCATTATACAGAAACATTTAATTAAGAAGGTCAATTGCTGAAAGAACAAAGGTAGTGATCAGTCACCATTCTTTCAAAGGCTGCAACAGAAGTCGGTTTCCTGATATGAGGAGGTAATTTATTCCATAGCCTTATGGCCTCAGCGGCGAACGACTGAGACATAAATTTAGTACGGCGAGGAAAAACACATAAAGTAGTTCCCTCGGAGGATCTCAGATTACGATCGTGGGAAGAACCCAAATACTGAATCTTGCATTTCAGATATTGAGGAGTGCATGGATCATATAGGATTGAAAATAGCGTGCGAAGAATTCTGATGCATCTACGCTTATGGATAGGGAGCCATTTAAGCTTGGAACGATATAAGGATACATGATCGTATTTACGAAGGCCACAAATAAAACGGATGCAATTATTTAACAAACGATCCAATTTGCACAGAAGTATTTGACTCACATCGGGGTAACACACATCAGCATAATCAATGACTGGTAAAACGAGTGTTCGCACCAACATAGCCCTAGTCTCGGTTGGAAGGAAATTCTTGAAACGATAGAGGCCACGCAGGGTGATTGTCACTCTCCGGCTTATTTCAGCTACCTGAGATTGCCAACTTAAATTAGCATCAATCATTAGCCCAAGGTCTTTAACTACATGTCTAAGAGGAATATTTGTGCTATTGTAAACAATAGGCTCCAGTGAATTGAAGTCTAAATTAGCTAGACGACGAGGGCTACCGAGAATTATGGCTTGACATTTAGCAGGATTGACAGCAATTCCATAACTTGTGCACCAGTCGCAGATAGCCTGAAGATCTATATTTAAAATTTCAATCGCAGAGTTAACGTCTGCTGGATCAATCTGAGCGTACAGCTGTAAATCGTCAGCATACAGATGGTAGGAGCATTTGAAATTTACAGTTATGAGATTTATAAAAATAGAAAATAATAAAGGAGAAAGAATTCCGCCTTGTGGAACGCCAGTAGCAAGATCAGACCAATCAGAGAAAGGCTGTTGATTGACCTTAACTCTTTGCTGGCGACCACGAAGATAAGTTGATAACCAATCCAAAACAGACGAAGAGAAACCCATGTATTTACAGATAGCAAGAAGAATGTCATGATCGACTGTACAGAAAGCATTAGAGAAGTCAATTAATACGAGAACTACTACTTTTGACTCCTCCATACCCTCTCGTACGTCCTCGAGAACTTTAAGGAGAGCTGTGGTTGTACTATGTCCGGGACGAAAACCAGATTGTAAGGGACTAAGAAGTTTATTTTTATATATGTAGCTGGATAGCTGTTTGTGTGCAGCTGATTCTAAAATCTTTGAAAGAAAGGGAAGTATAGAAATTGGTCTAAAATGGCTTAAAGAAGTGGGATTATTTAACTTGGGGGAGGAAGAACAAATGCTTTACGCCAAAAAGATGGAAAAACCCCAGTAGAAAAAGAAAAATTAATGATGTGGGTAATGATTGGGAGAATGTAATCAATTACGGGAATAATCATATTTCTACTTATTTCATCATAGCCAGCTGCTTTAGATTTAATGGAAAAAATAATTTTACGAACATCTTCATCAGTTATTGGAGAAAAAGCAAAGCAGTTTGCATCGCATTTAGGAAGGGATGAGATGAGTGAAATGGGTTTATATTTAGTTGCGTTGTCGACTATAGGTGCCGAGGAGAAGTGCTTATTAAGATCATTGAGAGATATTGCCCCTATATCAGGGCAATTCCTTTGTTTACCTAACCCAAGTGAATTAAGAAACTTCCAAATGCCGGCTGGCGAAGAGCTTAAAATGTTCTTATGAATATGTCGGCGTTTTGCAGCTCGAACCATCTGATTGCATTTGTTTCTGGTAGCTTTATATATATTCCAGTTGGCATCACAGCGATTGTTTTTAAATCTTACAAAAGCCCGATCACGTTTTGCCATTGCTTTACGGATATCACTGTCCATCCACGGTGCTGGAGGGCGCTTGATCTTTACATTGCGTATCGGGGCTACTGCATCGAATAACTGAAGGATATTACTAGTTAGTGTCTCTACCATATGATTTACATCAGATGTATAAAAAATATCTGACCAGTCAATCGAGGCAGCCTTCCGTTTCAATAACTCCACATCCATAGTCGCAAAGCTACGCAGGCGCAAAACAGGTATGGCTGTATCACGTATTTTATACGTGATACAGCCATGTTGGAGCTATTTTATGGTTATAGCACTAATGAATCGGCTCACCTAGGAAAGACTACGCTCTTACAGAATAAGAGCGTAAAATTGCAACTTAATGCTGCTGTGTTTTGTGGGGTGAGAGTAGAGAACCGAAGACACTTTTTACTGTAAACGAGGTGCTCAATCTTCGTCCTCAGGGGTGATAACGCATCTGCATTTTGATTCTTAATCGAAGATGTAAATGTTTATAGGCAACAGATTTCACAAATTACCATAAAAAATATCCAAGCAACAATTGCGTAATAATGAAGAGCACGGATAGCGATTCAAAAAGTAATAGATTAGAAGGCACTATTAGATTACTGTAGTGAAACACACCTTTTTTTACTTGAGGAAATCTTCGGGAACACCAAACGCCATATAGGGAGACGGACAACCCCTGTATCCGACATCTAGGCCACAATTACAGAAATAATGGCGCTGGCTCTCCTACTGTGAATCTGACGCCATCTCCCTCTGCCTTTCCTCAGCCACATCACAAACGTTTAAAGTTTAGTTGAAGTAGTAATTAAGTATAAGCACTAGTACTGATAATAAAATCAGCGGTCCATATCATAACCATTGGTGGACTGGGGTTTCCCCCGTGATAGACAAATTTACCTTGTGATCGCAGTACCATGAGTCTATGTCTAGTACTATGACGCTAATAACCGTACATAGCCCAGCAAAATACTAAGATCGGTATTTTGCTGGGTAATGTATTCGGATATATGAACATCGGCTCCAGAAGGTGGCAAGTAGGCTGTCTACAATAGAGGTATTTACACCGCTAAAAAATTACTTCAACTAAGTCTAAAGCTTCTTATAACAATAATAATTTCTACATTGTCATCGTGGAATTTAACCCATACATCAGGGCTCAGTCTAGTGAATGCTTATATTAGATTAATATTTTTTTATAAACGGTTTAAAATGGGATCCTCTACTGAAACTGCGCGGTAAGTATTAGCTTCACCTAATGCAAACGCCAGGATTGATGACATCCTTGTCAATAACAAGAAAATGAAGAAAAAGAGGGTTTATATGAGACAGATATCGTTCGTAGAATCGATGGATCTTGCTCGGCTGGGCAGCGTTCGAGAGATTACGTTCGTTACATTCAAACCAAATTCTTTCGAATGCATAGAGCAATGTAATGAAATCATTTTTCGGCATCGGTCTTTCCGTTCGATGATAATCTGGGAGTGTATACTGTAAGAGTGAATAGGCTGTTGTTACCAGTACAATTTATTATCTGCGGCTTCGGTAGCACTTACCTCCCGGTGGGACTGCAGTCAAATACTGGCTTACAATTATTAGGCCTTAACAGTGGTTGAAATGCCTAAATCTTGGATATTTAAGTAAATAAATCTCAATAACTGTTCACTTAAACCACAAAGAAAAAATACAGGGTAACAGAAGAGGATTTAGTAAATGTTTTTAATTGAACAAAATTGTATTTTTGTCAACCCCTTATTAGAAAAAAAAATCCCCAAAGAGTACCTATCTTTGTCATATTTTGCAAAATTTCTCCAAAACGGCACAAGCTTTTTAAATAGTTCTTACACTAAAAAAAAAGGTCTTAAAAATATTAAAATTTTTAATTGAGAGTTTTATTTTTATTCCCCGTTTTATAGGAGAATATATCATTTTTCCCTGAAATTGAATATATTTACGCGAGCGCGCATGCTCCGTCGCCCTGTCAGTCCGTTTTCGGACATCGTCGAGGGTGGACCGCACGTCGGTGTTGGAGCGACTTCGTTCAAATATATATTAGTTTTTTAAAAGTTTATACTCAATTATAAATATTTTTATGACTAGAAATACTTAATTTAGTAAATATCTGTACACTGGTAACTGTAAATATTATTTTCTAAATAAATTAATTTTTAAAGTGTCCAAAGCAGAAGAAATTTTTGCGGCGACGTTGATTAGTGAAATTGATAAATGCATTTTTATATAATTTAGATGTGGAACGACGAACATGCTCTTGTTACTTAGATTTCGATATTTTTTAATAACTATGTAATTTTATTGTTGCATATTTTTATTAATTAGTTGATACTGAATTTTATAATTATGTATTACAATGAAACGCTGTTTTTATGAGTATGACTTTATAAAATATTGTTGGGGAGGGAAATATACATACAAATACTTACATTTAGGTACACTGTTATCAAATTAAATCAAACAATTTAAATAAATAATAAAAATGGTGCTTCCCTAAGTATAAATAACTATATAAAGACATTCTTGGGTTTATGGTTTTTTTTTTATGTTAGACAAACTAACATCTAAAAATATAAAAATTAAAAATGGAGAGGGGTTTCTCTACGTGATAAAGTTAGAAATGAAGATATTCGCAGTAGAACCAGAGTAACTGACATAGCCCAACGGAATATTAAAGTGAAATGGCAATGGGCTGGCTATATAACTTGGAAAACCGATAAAAAAATAGGAAGAAAGGTCCTCGAGTGGCAACCTCGTACTGGTAAGCGAATTAGTACTCAACCTTTATTCCTCTTCACGTATTCTCATACGCTTTTCTTCACACATACACACACACACACACACACACACACACGAACACTCACTCACACACACACACACACACACACACACACACACACACACACACACACACACACACACACACACACACACACACACACACACACACAACCACACCCACATCCACACGCACACACACACACACACACACACACACAAATAGGTAGAAAATAATACTTACCTAGTACTATTAGGCAAGAGTGAATTGGTTTTTGTTAAGTCAGTGCAATTCACCATCTTAGGCTACATAACCAGCAATGGGATTGTAGTTGCTTTACTACCTGCTGGGTAAAAATAGTAAAAAAAAATTACCCTGTGAAAGTTTGCATTTAGATGTAACTTTTCTAACCAACCATAAAAATATGATGAGAATATGTATATAAGTATAAAGGTTGCCTCACACGGAACAGTAATAATATAATATTATATCTTCCATTATCTCTAAAATCCGAGGTATGTTCATATTAAGAGGCTGAATAGAGCCACATTGATATGCATGGTGATCGTTTTGTAATTTCACGTCGTTATCGAAAAAAAATGGTACGTATTTCAGGTGGCGGTTTGTAAAACACGATTCCACAAAAATTCACTCAATAGAAAATAATTGCAAAGTTGCTTCTGAAAATATTTAAATTTTCAACGTCAATTTTTTCTCACGTGGTAGAGCCATGCTGCAGCTATGTTAATAGTAGATATAGTTGTAGCACGAATGGGTCGGCTCGACCGGGGAAGGGCCACGCTCTCACAGAATACCATGTAAAATAGCAGTTTAACCCTGCTGTGTTTCGTATGGTGAGTGTAGAGAACCGGAGAACCTTTTTACTGGAAACGAGGCATTACATCTAAGTCCTCACGGGTGACAACGCATCTACATTTTGATACGTAATCGAGAATAGATGTAGATGTCTATGGGCCGTCGCAACCACTTACCATCAGGTGGACTGTGTGTTCGTTTGTACCCTTATTCTATTAAAAAAACTTTTTGAGGTTTCAGTAAAATAATGTTAAGTATTGTAAGCACTCGTACAATTATGTGTCTCATGTTAATAAAGCTATTGGGCTATTTTGATTTGTAATAAAGTGGTTTTACTTTATAGGTTAAATAATTTATTTACCCTTCTATATCAAGAACTGTTTTTTTCTGTCACTCCTATTGAATTTGACAGTACTTGCTGAAATTTAGCATCTTTAGATGGATCAGAATCGCGCGCTGATCCGGCTGTTAGATATTGCAAAAATAATCGAAAATATTTATTTTTACTTTCATGCCGAAGACTACCTTGTTTTATTTTATTACGGTCAAATTATATTTATTTAGGTTATAAAGCAAGTATTTACAAATGTTTACATTATTTTGTTATTCTATTGTTTACAGTTATTATCACGTCTTAGCTTTACACCAAGAATTACGGATACGATGTAACGCGCTTTACTTACGTTACTTTCATCATGAACTATGACATACATATACATATATATATATATATATATGTGTGTGTGTGTGTGTGTTTTATTTACCAGTACAGTTCCAATACAATCTTTAAAAAATTCAATGAATTAAAAACTGCTGATAATTATATAATTTCAAGTCAGTGTTTTACATTTAAAGATCAGTTATAAAGTGCCAAAGTTCTCATTTTCATTTGGATTAATTTAATTCGAGACTAAAATAAATGTTGTGAAAGGGCTTTTATCTGCAATAATCATTTTTATCAAAAATAACATAGACTTATAAAAGTCATATACACGGTCAATCATACTGAAGATTGTCAATTGTACTACAAAATATTTAAAAGACTATTTCCAGTATAATGACCTGTATATCATCATTAATGTTTGACTGGCACACTTAAAAGTTTTATCCCATGGCTAAATGATTGACTATTATATTATGATAAGATCATGCTTTTCTATAAAAAGTTGCAAAAAATTTTAAATCACGGACCTATTGGTTTGTTTTACTTTTCACTTAATTAGTGAAAAACTATATGGACTGATCTAAAAGTTTACTTTCTTGTGTAAAAAGTGCTATTTAGAATTTTATGCAAATAATAAGTTTCTATGTAAATAAGCGTAACATAGCGGGTATTATATTCAATGGTAGCGGCCATCCATATTTGCAAAGCCAGCATCATTTTCTGTACAGAAACCGGCAAAGTGTTGCTCAAGGCACTATAAACAAAGCAGCTGATAAAATGTTACACTCATATCTGTTAACAAAAACTGTTTCTGCAAATGCTCTTATAGATAATAAGAACTATTCCGCCATGTGGCAACTGTGTGTGCAGGAGTTATTATTAGAAGGAAAAGAGGTAAAATTTTGTTTTAGAAATGCGTAATCAATATTGTTTTGTCTGCAATTGAGCATAAAATAAAAAATAACTTCATCCAAAGAGCATAACTGGCATTATACTCCGGCCCATCAATTGGTATGGAAAAAAATAATTTTACCAGGTTTCAAAAAATCAATCAAAATTCAAAAAAACATAAATATTAAAATCAAAAAATGTATATATGTATGTCTATACATACATATAATAATTTACGGCCACTTAGTAACTGACGGTGATTCAGTATAATATCCTACAGTTACGCCAAAACTAAGAGGAGAGAATCACTGTAGAAAAGGTAATAATTTATTGCGGAAATTGTGTGATAAACTTAAAAAAAATACAAACTTATCCTAGTTAATCGAACATAGTCTAACTTATCCTTATGCGTTACAAAAAAAAACAAATAATAAAATAGTGAGATGCCGTCAGTATTTAAGAAGATATAACAAAAATAAACAAAAAAATAAATTTCAATAAAGTTTTTTTTTGAAATTTATTTTTTTGAATTGAATTTATTATATACCGCTAACACTTAGTCACACTTTTCGAAACAACGCCAGTTGTAAACAATACTTGTGTGAAAAGATAAAATCTTCTTTTCAAATATCCGCCGAGTTGTAAGTAGAAGGCCAAATAGGTCATGTGTCAATTTTAATTAAATATATTTTATATGAAGTGATCTTGACTACGTTTCATCAATTAACCATTAGTAAAAATTAAAACAGGAATTTTACAATTGTGTTTACAAGAAACATTATTTTTATTATAAATACCTATAAATGTATATATTATTAATAAATAGTTCCCATTATATTTTGTATTATTTTTATTTTGCCCTATCTGCAATGTTCTACGCTCTATAGAAAATGTGGCGTAGGACATGACTGACAATCTCTCGAACGTTTTATCTAGATACAAAGATGTTTTACGTTTTGGTTACCTCCACATGATATTTTTGTCAGCATAAGGTACCCTTCTGTATCTGAAACGAATATGAATATTGCTACAAAATAAAGTAATAGGCTATACAAGTCCCTCTACTGGGCACAGAACTCTTTTTTTTATTTCTGAGAGGGTTTTAGGGCAAGGAAATGCCCGCCGCACTGCCCCAAAGCGTGTTGACGAAAATTGCAATTACAAATTTTATTCGTGCTGTCGGGAATCAAACCCGGGAAAGATTTACAGCGAACGCTTTGACCCAGATCTACTAATACAACACAAATAAATACGATTTAACATATATAATAAAAAACTCTTACGTACTTGAAACTTGAACACTTGATAGCTCGTGACGCCTACCGGACAAAGCTACAGCACAATGTAATTGAAGATGCGTAACCGCGACATAATTCTCAGTGATGCGCAAGCATAACAGGCAGTATGTCACTTATATAATTGTCATTTCTGCAGTCTATTAATCTTTGCACTTTTATAAGTAATACAGAACGTAGTTGCTAGACGGTGTTGACGTCGGCTAAAATCACTGCGATCGCCGTTTCGTATCACTGAGAATTATGTCGCGGTTATGAATCTTCAATTACATTGTGCTGTAGCTTTGTCCGGTAGGCGTCACGAGCTATCAAGTGTTCAAGTTTCAAGTACGTAAGAGTTTTTTATTTTATATGTTAAATCGTATTTATTTGTATTGTATTAGTAGATCTGGGTCAAAGCGTTCGCTGTAAATTTTCACGGGTTTGATCCCCGACAGCACGAATGAAATTTGTAATTTCAATTTTAGTCAACACGCATTTTAGTCAGCACGGCGGGCATTTCCTTGCCCTAAAACCCTCTCAGAAATAAAAAAAGAGTCTTGTGCCCAGAATACTTGCATAGCCTATTACTTTACTTTGTAGCAATATTTATATTGGTTTCAGATATAGAAGGGTACCTTATGCTGACAAAAATATCATGTGGAGGCGACGAAAACGTAAAACATCTTTGTACCTAGATAAAACGTTCGAAAGATTGTCAGTCTGTCATACGCCACATTTTCTATAGAGCGTAAAACATTGCAGATAGGGCAAAATAAAAAATAATCCAAAATATTATAGGCATGATTTATTAATAATATATACATTTATAGGTATTTATAGTAAAAATAATGAACAAGCTGCAAGTTTCGACTAATAATGTTCTTTGTACACACAATTGTAAAATTCCTGTTTTAATTTTTACCAATGGTTAATTGATAAAACGTAGTCAAGATCACTTCGTATAAAATATATTTAATTAAAATTGACACATGACCTATTTGGCCTTCTACTTACAACTCGGCGAAAATATGAAAAGAAGATTTTGTCTTTTCACACAAGTATTGTTTACAACTGGCGTGGTTTCGAAAAGCGTGATTAAGTGTCAGCGGTATATAATCAATTAAATACTGAACTTTTTTGAAATTTATTTTTTTGTTTATTTTTGTTATATCTTCTTAAAAACTGACGCCATCTCAATATTTTATTATTTGTTTTTTTTTTGTAACGCATAAGGATAAGTTAGACTAAGTTAGATTAACCTGGAAAAGTTTATAATTTTTTTAATTTTATCACAAAATTTCCGCAATAAATTATTACCTTTTCTACAGTGATTCTCTCCTCTTAGTTTCGGCGTGACTGTAGGATGTTATAGTGAGTCACCGTCTTACTACGTTACTAAGCGGCCATAAATCATTATATGTATGTATAGACATACATATATACATTTTTTGACTTTAATATTTATGTTTTTATGAATTTTGATTGATTTTTTAAAACCTGGTAAAATCATTTTTTTCCATACCAATTGATGGGCCTGAGTATAATGCCAGTTATGCTCTTTGGATGAAGTTATTTTTATTTTATGCTCAATTGCAGACAAAACAATATTGATTGTGCATTTCTAAAACAAAATTTTACCTCTTCTCCTTCTAATAATAACTCCCGCACCTAACACGGCGGAAACAGTTTTTGTTAACAGTTATGAGTGTAACATTTTATCAGCTGCTTTGTTTATAGTGCCTTGAGCAACACTTTGCCGGTTTCTGTACAGAAAATGATGCTGGCTTTGCAAATATGGATGGCCGCTACCATTGAACATAATACCCGCTATGTTACACTTATTTACATAGAAACTTTAATTATCATTTGCATAAAATTCTAAATAGCACCTTTTACACAAGAAAGTAAACTTTTAGATCAGTCCATCTTGTTTTTCACTAATTAAAAAGTAAAACAAACCAATAGGTCCGTGATTTAAAATTTCTTGCAACTTTTTATAGAAAAGCATGACCTTATCATAATATAAAAGTCAATCATTTAGCCATGTGATAAAACTTTTAAGTGTGCCAGTCAAACATTAATGATGATATTCGGGTCATTATACTGGAAATAGTCTTTTAAATATTTTGTAGTACAATTGATAATCTTCAGTATGATTGACCGTGTATATGACTTTTATAAGTCTATGTTATTTTTAATGAAAATTATTATTGCAGATAAAAGCCCTTTCACATTTATTTTAGTCTCGAATTTAATTAATCAAAATGAAAATAATAACTTTGGCTCTTTATAACTGATCTATAAATGTAAAACACTGACTTGAAATTATATAGTTATTGGCATTTTTTAAATTCATTGATCTTTTTTAAGATTTTGTTTAAACTCTACTGGTAAAAAAAAAACAAATATATATATTATAGTTCTTGATGAAAATAATGTATGCTCGTTACATCGCATCCCATCAAGAATTTCTAATGTAATTCTTGGTGTAAAGCTAAGACGTGATAATAACTGTAAACAATAGAATAACAAAATAATGAAAAAATTTACATTTACCGTAATAAAATAAAACAAAGTAGTCTTCGGCACGAAAGTAAAAATAAATATTTTCGATTATTTTTGCAATATCTAACAGCCGGATCAGCGCGCGATTCTGATCAATCTAAAGATGCTAAATTTCAGCAAGCACTGTCAAATTCAATAGGAGTGACAGAAAAAAACGGTTCTTGATATAGAAGGGTAAATAAATTATTTAATATATATAGTAAAATCACTTTATTAAAAATCAAAATAGTCCAATATCTTTATTAACATGAGACACATAATTGTGCGAGTGCTTACAATACTTAACATTATTTTACTGAAATCTCAGAAAGTTTTTTTTTAATAGAATAAGGTTGACAAACGAGCACACAGTCCACCTGATAGTACACTTACCATTTAGATGTGTATGGGCCGTAGCAACCACTTTGCTACGGCCCATACACATCTATATCTATTCTCGATTACGTATCAAAATGTAGATGCGTTGTCACCCGTGAGGACTAAGATGAAATGCCTCGTTTCCAGTAAAAAGGTTTTCCAGTTCTCTACACTCACCATACGAAACACAGCAGGGTTAAACTGCTATTTTACATGTTATTCCGTGGCCCTTCCCCGGTCAAGCCGACCCATTCGTGCTACAACTATACCTTCTACTAATATAGCTACAGCATGGCTCTACCACGTAAGAAAAAATTGACGTTGAAAATTTAAGTATTTTTAGAAGCAACTTTGCAATTATTTTCTATTGAGTAAATTTTTGTGGAATCGTGTTTTTCAAACCGCCACCTGAAATACGTACAATTTTTTTTCGATAATGACGTAAAATTACAAAACGGTCCCCATGCATATCATTGTGGCTCTATTCAGCATCTTAATATGAACATACCTCGGGATACAGAGATTTTAAAAGTTTTCATGCGTAGATAATGGAAGATATAATATTATATTATTACAGTCCCGTGTGAGGCAACCTTTATACTTATATACATATTCTCATCATATTTTTATGGTTGGTTAGAAAAATTATATCTAAATGCAAACTTTCACAGGGTAAATTTTTTTTTACTATTTTTACCCAGCAAGTAGTAAAGCAACTACAATCCCATCGGAAGCTAAGATGGTGAATTGCACTGACTTAACAAAAACCTATTCACTTTTGCCTAATAGTACTAGGTAAGTATTATTTGCGACCTATTCGTGTGTGTGTGTGTGTGTGTGTGTGTGTGTGTGTGTGTGTGTGTGTGTGTGTGTGTGTGTGTGTGTATGTGTGAAGAAAAGCGTATGAGAATACGTGAAGAGGAATAAAGGTTGAGTCTTTATCGCGTAGAGAAACCCCTCTCCAATTTAAAATTTTTACATTTATTAGATGATAGTTTGTCTAACATAAAAAAAAACATAAACCCAGGAATGTCTTTATATAGTTATTTATACTTAGGGAAGCACCATTTTTTTAGTTATTTAAATTGTTTGATTTAATTTGAGAACAGTGTACATAAATGTAAGTATCTGTATCTTTATTTCCCTCCCCAATAATATTTTATAAAGTCATACTCATAAAAACAGCGTTTTATTGTAATACATAATTATAAAATTCAGTATCAACTAATTAATAAAAATATGCAATAATAAAATTACATAGGTATTAAAAACTATCGAAATCTAAGTAACGAGACCATGTTCGTCGTTCCACATCTAAATTATATAAAAATGCATTTTTCAATTTCACTAATCAACGTCGCCTCGAAAATTTCTTCTTCTTTGGGCACTTTAAAAATTCATTTATTTAGAAAATAATATTTACAGTTACCAGTGTACAGATATTAACTAAATTAAGTATTTCTAGTCATAAAAATATTTATAATTGAGTATAAACTTTTAAAAAACTAATATATATTTGAACCAAGTCGCTCCAACACCGACGTGCGGTCCACCCACGACGATGTCCGAAAACGGACTGTGACAGAGCTTACATGGCGACGGAGCATGCGCACTCACGAAAATATATTCAATTTCAGGGAAAAATTATATATTCTCTTATAAAACGGGGAATAAAAATAAAACTCTCAATTAAAAATATTAACATTTTTAAGACCTTTTTTTTAGTGTACGAACTATTTAAAAAGCTTGTGCCGTTTTGGAGAAATTTTGCAAAATATGACAAAGATAGGTACTCTTTGGGGATTTTTTTTCTAATAAGGGGTTGACAAAAATACAATTTTGTTAAATTAAAAACATTAACCAAATCCTCTTCTGTTACCCTGTATTTTTTCTTTATGGATTAAATGAACAGTTATTGAGATTTTTTTACTTAAATATTATTTTTACAAGATTTATGCATTTCAACGACTGTTAAGGCCTTAAGGAAATAATGCTAAAAAGATTATATGGCATTGAATAGCGGTATAACTATCTCGCTTACGCTAGAGGTAGACCTAATGTAAATGCGACGAGATACAATTATGCTACTACCACTAGTGGTAAGGTCATCAATCCATCTGCCAAGCATGACGGTTAAGGAAAATCGGAGAGGTTTATATCCAGCAACAGATTTTTAGGAGCTGGGATTATCACCTCATATACTGAAATAAAAGTAACTAAAGAATTTCAAACACCGTGAAAATATGGAGATAAAATTCATTAAGTCAAGTGTTCAGTGAAAATTAAGTGCTCATTTTTAGAAAGGCTTTGTATAATTTAGCATTATTATAATTTTATATTTTAGCATAATGAACACAATTGTTATTTGCGTTAACTGCATACTTTGTCAGTACTGTATGCATTTTATTCCCAGGTAGAATTAAGTATTTCCGGTTAGTAAAAGTATTAACACAGTTAGTTTTTGTTTTTATTCAGTGTTTTTTATTCCGTTTTTAGCAAATAAAAGTTTTATATTATTCAAAAGCTGAGTAAGTATCGAGAATTATCTCAAATGCAAAAAATACAAACATACATATAATATTAAAATAAAAAGTAAGGTAAAGTAAATAAATAATTAAAAACTACCGTATACAGTGTACCGTGTAGTGGCGTTGTAAGAAGATCCACTACCCCATATTATCCCCTGGGTATCGTAAGAAGCGACAGAGGGAAACAAATCTGGAGATGGGCAGCAGTTTCATCCTAATAACGTCTAAAAAGATAAAAACTGCGGTTGGCAACTCGACGCAAGAAAAAAGGGGGCTTTGTTTAGCAGTGGACTTTAATGGCTGTAACGGTAAAAATCCTATCGAAGTCCTGCTGATGGCCACCGGCTTCCTCTCATTTTAAAAGGGTTTGTGAGCAGTGAAGAATCCATCGGGCTGGATAAATGCGTATTGGCGGGCATCATGTGCTCTGAATGTTTTTTATTTCTTAAGCATGCAACTTGTCTCACGATATTTTTCATTAGGTTTCAGAAATTATCAATCATCGCTCTCGTAGCGCTCGCCGTAAATTTACCACCAATGAGTTTTTAATTGCAATTTTAAGTGCTGATTTACCAAGTGGTCTTTTCTGCTCAGTTGGTGAAAACATTAGGCGGAAATTTGCAGGTTTGAGGAATTAAATATTTCGAGGACTCATGAAATCTGTCTACACGAACCAATACAGCGGAACGAGTAGGGATTAACCGTTGCTGTTACAGCCTATTAAAAGGCCACAGCTGAACATACACCTCCTAAACAGAAAGCCTCATAGAGGAGATAATATAAATATAACCCTTATGAGGCAATCTATGAGAAAGGCCTACGTTCAGCAGTGGACTTAGATAAGATGTAATAATGATGATCGTGATGGTAGCCCAGGATTATATTTGTAACACTAATTCAACCACAAATACTCTAATAAGATTTTTCGCAATGAGAAACCACGTGCATTGCAATCTACAGAGCTGGCTGAGTGCCCTGAACCTTAAACAGCCAGTAGTGAAAAATTACAAGGTCACAATATTTTACAAGTAACCACCGTCTTACCGAATACAGAACCAGTTAAATAAAAGGCTATGAGGTATTTAACCTTTGTATTCATAGGTGACAACGCCTTTTTTGCTTGAAGCTGATTTTTTTTTTATAGAAGAGTGGGCAGACATGATTGCGGCTCATCTGATGGTAAGTGTCGACCGCCATTCATGAACCACTGCAACACCAGGGGAATTGCGGCTGTCCAAGGGCTGAAATAGATACTTACGATCCGGTGGTCCATAAATTCGTTTGTCACTTAAGTTTTCCTAAAAAAAATCGTATGGCATCACTGGCAACATGCACTGTTTACTTTTGTTATTAACTTTAAAAATATACAGAGTGAGAAAGTTTATATATCGCAACTCCGCTAACGCTGCCTAACATGGTTGTAGCCTTCGGTTATAACTAACACTATAAGGCTAATATATTACTTTAATTAAGACTGTTTGCAGGTCAAGAGATATATTTCATTTAGATTAGATTAGGTCCCATAAATTAACAATCTAGCTCCTGGATGCAAGTCCTATCTACTAACGAGAATGTTTAATTAAAACTAACACAAAATACAATTATGTGTTGAGCATTACGATAGTGCATATTATTTTATATGCAATCAAAATACATTAGAATGTTAGCTGACCTGACAGACGTTGTTCTGCCCTTTTCGGTAAGTGGCGCAAAGAGTTTAAGTCTGAATTCACATGCGATGTAAATAAAAAAATATTAATAACTCGTCTACTGTATCGGTTTAAAATTTTGTTTCTTTTTCGTCACTTAACCGACGTACTGTGATTTTAGTCTATAAATATTAGTTATTAATAACTTTACTACCGTTACCGTTACAGACTAACCATCTAAAAATAACGTGACGATCCTTAACAACCTAGTAATGACGTGTATTATAATTAACAGCAAAACCTGTATAGACAAACAGCTTAACTTACACTAACAATTAAAAATTAACAATAAACTGACTAAATCAAATCAGAAAGTCGCAGAGGTTTTGAGAAATATCGCTGATATTCCTATATTGACTACAGAACCATGGAATACTTATCCAACTGTCGCCGAGTCAGTACTCATGTAGTATGTTAATACATATTTAAAAGAATTTAGATTTCAAAAAACTACCTATTACCACAAGATAAAGTTAAATATTGATTTCTTATATTCACGCGAACTCTACACATTGTGTTGTACTCATGGTCACGTAGGGAATTAAAAAGTTAAAACCAAACGCGATAAAATCCGTAAAATTAGTTTTATTTAATTGTTAAATATTTCAAAACCCTCGATGTAAAGAAAGCTTTAATGGGATTTTCCATTACAGTTATTGCGTCCATAACAGATTTAATTGAACCTCATATTGCTATTATTTTAAAACTACTATCGAATCTGCTGTGCTTCGAGTGTTAATGAAATTTGGTAGTACAATTGGACGCCGCTAATTTAGATCTATTTCTGTACTTTCAAGTCTCGGCAAAGTTTTTCGAAAAGTAATTCTGGATAAAATGTTAAATATTTTTAATGTTAAATATTTTAATGTTTTGTCCAAAGCTTTGGACTATGTTCATCATGAGACATTTCTCAGGAAACTACAACATTACGATGTCAAAAATATTGCGCTGAGACTTATTGCATATTTAAGTAACAGAACTCAAACAGTTGTATCAGTGCTAAAAATTCCTCCGGATCGATAGTATCAATGGGTACTACCGATTGCACACGATACTATTCGGGACTCGATCCTTGGCACACTCCTCTTCTTTATCTATGTTTATGACTTACTTTATCTTGTAAAAGGAAAATCAACATATAATATTATTAAATAAATAATACTTCATTTTGAAATTCAAAAGCCAGTCAATTCAAGTAATGTAAATTTAATTTTCGATTTAAACAATGCATTAATACATTGGTTTAACGCAAACAATTAACTTTGAAACGTATATGTTAAGATTAGTAAGCTGAAGTGGCAATGGGCCGGCCATATAGGTCGAAGAACCGACAACCGATGGGTAAAAAAGTTCTTGAGTGGCAGCCTAGGGGTACGCCCCTAGGCGAAGTTTAGGGCGACCCCCCACTAGATGGAGTGACGACCTGGTAAGACATGCAGGACGTCGATGGATGTAGGTGACTCAGGACCGTGCTTTGTGTCATTCCTTGGGGGAGGCCTATGTTCAGCAGCGGACTTGTGAAGGGCTGTAAAGATGATGATGATGAACATTAAACATTCGACTATCAATATACCTACTCTTATTTTGTTTGTCAGTTGGGTCTTGTGGACATCACTCTTTTTCTTGGAATTACTATTAACGCGAATATTCAATGGGGCCCTGCATAAATCTAAATTTGTAAGTAGACTTAGTTCTGCAGCATATGATGTAAGAAAGATTAGGCCCATATTAAAACAGCTAATTTATAATTTCGTTACTGCCGGTGTACTACTGTGAAAATGGCAAGTAGGTACTTATGAGCTAAGCTACCACATCCCTCAATAGATTATGACGATATATTGTTCTTTTTATCAAACTAAATATTGATTAATTGATTGAGCTCTTGCAAGAATCAACCGTCACAAGTCATCCTGGAAATAAGACACATTCATTGCGAAGCTCTTCAAATCTTTTACAAAAGTTATGTAACAAGGCGACTTACTTATATATACGTAACTTGTTCCTAGAACGTACTTGTTCCTAGAATTTATGTAATAGATTTTAATAGGCATTTCGAATTATTTACAGGTAAATTGGCTTTTATTTTGTAGTTTTTTTTTTAAGTTTTTGCACACCATAAAAATTATGCAAAAGGAATATATATTAAAATTATTTAAAATATATATTAAAATTATTATAATTATAATAATATTAAAATTATTAAAATTGGCTTGTCTATAAAGACATGACCTAGTTTAAACTAGCAGTATAACGATAGAATAAACACAGGGTACAGGCAATATAATCTTTGTACCGGTTATAATCTCTGTTTCCAAAAACATATACTTTCATTACATTTTTTCGATTGACTTAGACCGTTTTCGTATGGTCACAAACAATTATATTATACAATGATAACATAACATGGTAAGTTTTTAGAACTGGCCAATATGAAAAGTCCAATAGTAAAACAAAATAATTTAATTTTTGAAAATAAAATAATAATAATCGGTGATTGTATGAAAAATAAGTGAATTACATCAAGACAAATTTAACGCTTTACTCTTTTATAGAAGTCAAACAGCATAGCTATAGAGTCATTGTATTGCATTTCCTTCTAGGTGGTTATGCTGCTTTACTTTCTAGGAGTCCGTCCCAGTTAATACCATCTTCTTACTTATATCTGCCGTTAAGTAGCAATATGTGTACTGTTGTGTCTTGCTCTGAAGGAGAGGGAGAGCCAGCGGGCTGTGACACATCTCATCTTAGTCATCTGTAGCTTTCTTTGTTTAACGTTGGTTGCTGATAAGAATATCCACAACCTTATATCGAGGGCTAAAAACTAAAACAACTAAAACAGGAGGCAGCAAGATCTTCCGTATAACAATTCAAAATTATTTATAAAAAACAAAACATGCGTGAGTGTCGTGGAACACGCGGTCGGAACGAAGTTCTTTCGTAGTATATTATTATTGATAAAAGTAGTATATTATTGATGATAAATACAAATAAATGAATGCCTAGCGTCTATTAAAATGAAGCGTCATTGATCCCAGCCATGGTTTGGTCGCTCCTGTAAAATAGCAGCACGCTATAAGCAGGAGTGCTACCGGGCCTGAGCTGACGCATCAACGTCTCGGGATGTAAATACCAGCGCACTTAAAAAGAAGTATATTTCCGCCTCCAGGTCCTTCAAACGCGTCATTGCCAAGGCAAGGTCTGAGCACATCGGCAGAATTGGCGAGAAGCTAGTTCGCCTTCCTTCGGGAACCCGTGCATTCTGGTCTCTCGCCAAGGCTGTCCAAGGGAACTTCTGTCAGCCATCTCTTCCATCTCTGCACAGAGAGGACGACTCACTGGCCCATGCCGCAAAGGAGAAAGCCGATCTGTTGAACTCTCTTTTTGCGTCCAACTCGACTCTAGGTGACGGGGGGAACACACCGCCGACCATCCCGCAATGTGAGTGCTCCATGCCGGATGAGCGATTTACACAGCGCTCGGTTCGCAAAGCACTCTTCTCCCTGGACGTCATCAAGTCGAGTGACCCCGATGTAGTCCCTTCCATTGTGCTGAAGACGTGTGCTCCGGAGTTGGCATCGGGTTTAACGCGTCTTTTCCGGTACTCCTACTCCCAAGGCGTAGTCCCGAATTCATGGAAGACAGCTTTGGTCCACACGATCCCTAAAAAAGGCGACCGCTCAGACCCGTCCAAATACAGGCCTAACGCCATCACCTCCTTGTTCTCCAGAATAGTGGAATCCATTATAGACTGCCAGCTCATGAGGTACCTTGAGGATCACCAGTTGATTAGTGACCGCCAGTATGGTTTTCGTCAGGGTCGATCAGCTGGTAATCTTCTAGTATACTTAACTCATAGATGGGCAGAGGCAGTAGAGTCCAAGGTCGCTATGTCCAAACTAAAGTCCAAATGCCTCCCATTGGCCGTTAGTTTGGACATAGCGAAGGCCTTCGATTGGATCTGGCACAAAGCGCTTTTTTCGAAGCTTCCTACCTATGGGCTTCCCGAGAAATTGTGCGAATGGATCACCAGTTTCCTTGCTGATCGGAGCATCAAGGTCGTAGTAGACGGTGCATGCTCTGATTTCAAGCCTATCAACGCTGGTGTTCCACAAGGCTGCGTGCTATTACCAACGTTGTTTCTTCTGCATATTGTGACGCCTCATAATTATTATTAATAAATAATAATTAAATTCATTATACAGACATTTAAAAATGTCATAGAAATTATAATTTAAACAATTAAATGCAAATAATAAGCATAAAGTTCAAAAATATCCATTTGGAATATTGAATATTATATATATTAGTAATGTGTATAAAATGTCTCTAAAAATCTCTAAATTTATTAAAAACCTGCTTAAAATGTTCAAAATGTATCAAATCATATAAATACAAGGCGATTATATTGAAATAACAAAGATAAATAACATTTGTAATATAATAGAAAAAATGGATCAAAATTTGATGAAGGTGTTCTTGTAATAATTGGAAAAATTTCTAAGTTGATGAACGTGTTCTTGTAATGTTCCCTTATATTGGGGCGTTGCCGGAGACACATACCCAAGGTTGTACATATATATGGGGTGGTCGGCTGACCGACTGCTAGTACTAAGGTTGCACAATGACTAGTCCTATATTAGGGACTTATCATAGTAAGGTCTAACGAACCAAAGCATTAATATAGAAGGTCTCTATGATGCATAAGCATTATGATAGCAGAGTTATGACTTGAAGTCCCATATGAATAAGACATACAATAGTATGGTCTATGAAATAAAGCAAATATGTGGAAGGTCTCAAATATGTAAAAGCATTATATTAGTGGCGTGTAGGTTGCTTCGCAGCTTCTGAGACCGAGGTAAACTTGGTCTCACTAACCGATGTGTCCTAGACATATCATCTTAGTGCCGGTGGTAAGCGGGTTTGTTGTAGCAATACGACTTGCCCGTGGAAATCGCACACCCTACCGTTTGTGGGCGGCGTCTTAGCGCATAGCGTTATGATACGTCGGCTATCTTTCGGATTAGGGTGAGTGTGTTTGGTAGTACTTTTAAGTGCAGCAAGCATACTCAACTTCATGTCTTAGTGCAATAGCGCTATGATACGTGGAGTTTTGGCTACTGACGTCTTAGTACCGTACTACTATGATACGTTGGTGGTATTTTTAGTTAACAACATTATCAAATTTTGTTAACAAAGTCGATAGGGATCATGTAGGTGTGTTGTGAGGGGGCGCCATCCGTATGATAGTTGCATTGATGCTTACTGCTACTTGCAGTATTGCGTCTTGTGATGGATCTGCGGGTGTACTGCACCTGAATTGACGCATCTTGTGGTTCTGGTCGATGGAGGTATGCGGGTGATGATGTCTGCTGGGACTGTATGGGGGACCTTGGGATGGTGTAAGCCCGACGATAGTCGTATTGATGCTTATTGCATTCTGTAGCATTGCGTCTCTACGATGGTTGTTTGGCGGGTCGCTATTCTCAATGGCGTTCTCCGCGTCTTGGTTTGACTCACAACCTAAGTAGCTTTGCCCAAGTCGGGTCCCTTCATTGCGGGGCTGCAGACTGTCTGTCCTCCATGATGTTTTATATAACAACTTAATAATATATCTTTATAAAGTTCCCACCTTTGAGTGAAATGCATATACTCAACGTCAGTGACACAAACCCTTTCTGATGGCGAATTATTAATATTATCTTATAACTGCCTATTGGCTATATCTGCCATTGTATTGGTTGGTGGAGCATATGTGTCGACCTCATGCGAGTGGTAGCTGGAGGGAGAATCTGAGGAGGCTCTCAAGGCTGCGGCCGAAAGCCGCGCAACGTGGGACCCCATTCCCTTGAGGTGAGCGGTAGACTCATGACACGCTCTGCGGCCAATTGGCCGTGCTGACCATGCAATTGGTGGTAATGCCTTACACTTACATCACGTCTGCAGGATCGGCGATCTGGCAGGTGGTGGCGCTCACGGAAGGCTTTTTATGGTCAGTGTGCCGATTGTTGCCTAACCCGTGTGACGTACATTTCACTGTGACTGGATTTGATCGTATTCTGTATGGCGTTTACACGCATTGACATGCGCGACTTCGGTCGATGTTTGTGCTTACGCACTATCAAGGGGCCAAGTTCTCTTTTACTGGTTCGCCAGTTATTTTGCTGTGGACTACGGTCCAGTTCCCAACTTTGCGTACCCTTCGGGGGGAGCGCATTAAAATGGTTGGCGCTCACCGTGCGCGGCGTGTGTGGGGCCGTGTACCTCCTCCACATTTTTTTTAAATGTGGGAGAGAGAAGCCCTTGTAGCTGGTATTTAATATAAATATTGTGAGCCTTTTCCAAGCGGGAAGGGATTAATTAATAAGGAATTGACTGTTGTGAACCAGATACAAGTGGAATAGGGACAATTTATTGTTTACTTTTTGAGCTCTGTCTTCGTGAACGGGGTTCTTTAGCTTATAAGACTCTACCAACAGCTTTTGATTGCTCTCGTGAATATTCATTCTTCCAAGATACACCTAAAAGAACTAAGTTACTATACAAACACAACGTAAAAAGGGGTCCTAACTAAGACGATCACGCCATAAATTTATTAAACTGCCTATATTTAAACCTTTAGAAAGATCAAGATATACTGGTCACGTAAATTAGATATATTTATATATCTTACAGATATAGATTCTAAAGAAATACAAGTATAAGTGAATATATAGTAGAAAAGAAAAAAGATGGGGAGGGGTTCGTTCCAATATCAATGATATGTTGCTAACTGGTAGCATTCATTGATATGCAGACGACAGCACTGGTGATGCCTTATATACCGGCCGTGCCAATATTTCTCGGGAAAACGTCGCCGAGTAGCGGGACAAACTTATGTCTGAAGTCGAGTCTTTGCTTAACAAAGTCTCGGATTGGGGCTGACTAAATCTAGTCCATAATGATTTCTTATATTTACGCGAACACTACACATTTAAATAAAACTAATTTTACGGATTTTATCGCGTATATTAACTTATTTTACTTTCCCGACGTTTCAAGCACTTTACAGCACCCATGGTCACGGGGGGGACTGAGGTGTATGACGTCCCAATGTCATAGTTAACCACGGCTACCTCCAGATTAAAAATTATTAATTTTTGTTCCGATCTACGCAGTATGAACTTACAGTATCATGAAGTCTTGCAGTTGTATGCTTGGGTTGGGATTTAATTTTATTAATTATGGGATCCCAAGCAGATGGTAGCACCCAGCCATCTTCTCTATTGAAATTAGGATGTTTTTTGATTTCAATAGCCTCGCGAATCATCCTTGGAAGGAATCGGTGTTCTTTAGCGAGGATTTGTGGTCTATCAAATCTAATGTAGTGACGGGGGCGATCCTGTACGTGTTGACAGACTGCAGACTTCCCGGAGCGTCTATTCTTCACATCAGCTATGTGTTCTTTAACGCGGGTTTTTATGGATCTTTTAGTTTGTCCTATATAAGAGAGACCACATTCACAATCCAGCTTGTACACTCCTGCATCTTGCAGAGGAATATTACACTTGACTGATGGTAAAAACTGACTAATCTTCTTCGGCGGCTTGAAATATGTTTTAATGGAAGCACGCTTCAAGATGTAGCCAATCTTGTCAGTGACACCTCTGACATATGGCAGTACAGCAGGCACTCGCTCGACTGTGGCCGGCTTCACTCGTTCACTGTGACGTAGGCGCGGGACCCGAAGCTTATTGTCGTGCAAAACTTGCTTGACGTGTTGGAGCTCGGCGGCCAGGTGTTTACTGTCACAGATCCCTCGTGCTCTCTGAAACAAAGATTTACCCACGGTAGCTAACTGTGAAGGATGGTGGTGAGAATCACCGTTTAAATATCTATCTGTATGGGTCTTTTTTCTATACACAGTGTGGCTCAAGGTGTTATCAGGATTCCGAATTACTAACACATCTAGAAAAGCTAAAGAATTGTTTGCCTCTAACTCCATTGTGAACTGAATTTTAGAATTTAAGGAGTTAAGATGGTCTAAAAATGCAGTTACTTTATCTAAAGGTAGAATTGTGAAAGTGTCGTCTACGTACCGCTTGTAGAATCTTGGCTTTATGGGAGAAGTAAGCAGGGCTTTCTCCTCAAAGTCCTCCATGAATATATCGGCAACAATGGGAGATACAGGTGCATCTCGATTGTTACTAGAAGGCTAGAGGAAAATAATATGCCCGTAGAATATGCAGTATTACTCAGACACTGCCTTACATCTGGCTACCTATTGTGGAAGGAGGAGTTCTACAAGCAAGTAGATGGTGTGGCGATGGGCTCACCTGTATCTCCCTTAAAACTCGCGTTACCATCCATACCATCTGGATGATTGGCGGTCCACCACTGTGCGATTTAGAAGAAGTTTTCTCCCTCGCACAACTTCCTTGTGGAATCAATTACCACCAGCGAATTTTCCGGACCGATACGACTTAGGAACCTTCAAGAAAAGAGCCTTTCTAAAAGGCCGGCAACGCATCTGCAATTCCCCTGGTGTTGCGATTGTTCATGGGTGGCGGTAGTTACTTACCATCAGGTGAGCCGCATGCTCGTTTGCCCCCTCTTCTATAAAAAAACAAAAAAAAAAACAAATTAATCACCGATGCACATAGGTCAAACTGACAAATTAAACAAAACGAGAAACGTAAGAGCAAGCTCTATTTCTAATTTCCAATAAATATCTTAGACAGTGCCAACAAAATGTGAAAACCAAAAGAGGAATGACTCTTCTTCCTTTCGGCACAAATAGGGTTACCCAATTTCAATTTTATTTTAAACAAAACACAATGATCAAATACATTTACAAAAACATACGTACAAATATTCAAATAGCGCGTCCGTCAATTTCAAATGGATTCAAATTTTCCTTTCAGCAAAACAGACACAGTAATCAAATACAGTTACAAAACATATGTATAAGTATTCAAAGAACACACTAAATTCACCTACTTAATCACAACCGCCACAAATATGAACATTTCGCGGAAGGCACGAAATCATTTTTAATTTTAATTTAAAGCATCGTTAATTAAGTGCTCGACGAAACCCAAATCTAACAATCCCTAACAGCGCAATTCAACGCTCCCGTGGAGCCCTAGTCTTCCCAACAACTAAGCAGAGGTCAGCCGTGTTGTGAACCCGGAACCAATAAAGCGCGTACCGTTAAACAATCGACGCTCGGGTTTTACACCCTCACTGAGGCCGTAGACAATATAACAGTTTGACAAGTGAGCTGTTGACGGCTCACAGAATTAGTGGAGGCGGCCGTGGTGGGAGCTAGGGCGGCAGTTAACTAGCTGGGGCTGCCTGCATCAATGGGGGACGGTAGTACCCCAAGCCGCGGCCACTCAGCTGACGAAGGTGAGAAGGGTCTAGCTGACCGCTGAGTGGCAGTGAAGTCCCTCTCAACATACTGAGGGAGGGGGTGATGACCCCCCGCCCCTGGGGGAACAACCCCCCGACAGAGGGCGCGGCTGAGCGCCCGCCCGTGGGGGTCGAGGGCTCGGGAGAGCCCTGAGAGGAAACGCCGTTCGCGCCCAGACACAAAACGGCATGGTGACAGCCCTGGCAGCGCGACGGCATCACTTTCTAAATACAAATTACTACGCGGCTCAAATACAAATTACAAATTAACAAATAACAAATACAAAAAAAATTTACGAGTAACAAATACCGTTCCTATCAAATCAAGTAAAATACAAATAACACAAATACAAATTACTATTTATTAGATTATGATATTAATAAAACATCACAGTCGATCTACAAAAAATGTCTCGCTCAGACAACCGACCCTTCGATAAATAATCAACTATAATTATACGACAACGATAATTATCCGATTACGTGATAATAACCATCTACCTACCCGACGCATATCTAGCTCTAGCAAACTCCCGCTTGCGTAACCTGCGTGGCGTTTACATCTACCCGCTAACAATAAAAAAGCAAGCAACAAAGCAACAAAAGAAAAAAAAAATATTTTTACGTATTACGGCCGGGCGTGATTGTAGACACAAAATTAAACCAATCCAACCAACGCTCCCTGCTACCAAAAATGTTACGGCCTACAGCTGCCCATGTAAATGTCGTCTTGGCTGGGGCCCATAGCAGCTTCCTCGACGGGCAGACGCAGGTCGGGCCCAATTGGCCACATGGAAGAATGTCCTATCATAATAAACTATGTCGGAGAATACTAGATACCCATAGTACGTACCAGTATCAGAAGCTAACTTCGCACCAAGGCTCGGTCAGGCCGTGAGTGGGTGTAAGGTGAATGGCAAGTAGTGTTCAGAGATGTGTAAATGTCTGAGACCTTGACCAACTTAGGCGACCAGCAGCGGCCGTGTTCTAGGATGCCCCACAATGCTGCATCGCTCCAGCTGGCTCCACCGATGGACCATTTCTTTCTTCATTGTCACTATTTCAGTCTATTAGCTTCATTGTACATTTAAATAAATTAAACTCGCCTAATTCCACATTCATCGTAGAATCAAACACGTGATACCCGTCACAGTAACGACAGTAGTTCGAAATTCGACATTCAATGTCCCGGATTCACTTATCACAAAATTACAAATAGGGAATTAATGCGATCTCTTAATGAGTTATACGGTTCAGCGTTAAACACAACTAAGTTCCTTCATTCGACACCAAAACACCACGTTGCGAAAAGAATTCAAAATACGCCTCGTTGACACGTAAGCTAACGAACCAACCAACACACAAAAAAGGGCACTTAACGCGACGGCACAATTATAAGGATTTCCATACAATCAACCGGGAGACGCTCTCGACCAAGGACTGCACGGTTCGAATCCTGGACCGTATATCTACTCAGCGCGCGCGTGCACCATTCCGCATCACCCGAACAAGTTAAATATTACAATATTCACATATCCACGTAGAGAAGTACACGCCTAAAACTAACTATCTGGACCCTACACGGTCGCGTGCCTTCGGCCGCGATGACCTAGACACGCGGGTTCGGAGCCTCGCGGCCAGCTAACAACTCTGACTTCGCCCACGAACGTCACATGCTGGGAAGCTGCCTACCGCTCCCCCTCCCCTCGATGCGCGTGACACCTGATGCCATCGGGCGACTCACGAAGTCGAACGTGCATTGCATGTCACTCTAAAAGCTAAGAGTAATATATACTAGTAATAGATGATACATAATAGTTACGTAGCAAATTCCAGTTCTACATTACCATTGCCAGAAAACTTTTACTAATTCTTTATACATTTAAAAGCTAGCTAAAGCTATGCTCTGTTATAGCTACTCTATGAAAAAAATCATGAATGGCAATACTAAAGAAATTTTTACCGTCTCTAAAAACTATATAAATTTCTTTTTATTATTCACTCTACTGAAGGTCATTGATAGATTTTAGTAATTTATTAACCAGCTTCAGAACTTGCAGAAAGATCGATTTGTAGACTTATCTCGATCCATTCAGGTTTAAGCCAAACATCGTTTTCATCAAGCTTGGCCTTATGTTACGATATCGCTAATACTACTTAAAACTAAATTTATCACTTTATTTGAACCTCATAAACCTTGACACTTCTGTCCTTCTCCTTTCTGTCGTCTTTCCTTAACTGTTGAAATGAAGTGTTGAAATTTTCATTTTATGAATGAAAGAAATATATTAAATTCCTCTAACTCATTCATACAAATAATGAAATTAACTAAAATTATTTAAGAAACATCAAATATGAGACACGTAATTTTATTAAATATTCAGAATCGAAATAAAATATACCTCTTTTAGAGATGAAAGCTTTGAAATAGGTATAATAAAAGAATTTACCCATCGGGACAAACAAATTCGCCGCGAATACGACTTTGACAAAATATTAATTCAATAAGTGCGGTTAGTTAAGCATGCATTTAATTAGCACGTCAAATTCAGTAGAAAGGGCAAGTTATATACTTACTTAAATATTCTCGTTGTCAGGGTTCTACTGTTATATGGAGGAATACTCTTAGGTTCCATAAACCACTCTTTGCAGACACGTTTAGTTATATCAAGTTTCAAAGTAGCCTCCAAGGTGTTCTACCTATCTTAACTTTTTCAATGACGCAACTAAAATCTGAGAAAAGTTTGAATAATAGCTCTTACTGCATGCCGTTTATTAAAGTTGTATAAAATATTGAACCATTTAAACTTAATATAATATTAGATATATTAATTTGCACAACGCATGCAGCAACGCATTTTTATTTATTTACTGGCTGTGCCCGCGGCGTAGCTTGCGTATATAGGTTTTACATAAAGAATTTGTCGTTTAGGTACGAAAATATTAAATGATTTATATCATTACTGTATCAATAAGTGTTAACATAATAAATCGTTATCATCAAAGTTCTAAATCGTTTATGATAGAGCTTCTGTGTAAACGACTTAGCCGGGGTGTACGCAAAAAGGTTACGGGGGCTACTAACGCGGGAAAAAGCAACATAGAGTTGGTCATGTGCAAAACAGTCAGTACTGACGTGCACTCCTACAACGCGTAAAGTTTGACCTTGCGCTTTATTTACGGTCATCGCATAACATACGCTGACTGTGACAGGGAACTGAACGCGCTTAAAACTGAAAGGAAAGTTATTTCTTGATAGAGGGATTTTGGGCAGTGCTGCCAGATCAAAAACTCATTCAACGAGAGAACAACACAAAAAGCGCTAGATTTCATGAAAACAGCGCTTTAAAAAAGCCCTAGATTTCAACAAAACAATGTTTGTGTTTTTATTATAATTTATAATTCAAGAAAATATAATCATAATAAAGAAAACAATATTAAGATTTTTTTGGCAATATTTTTGATGTACCAATACTTCGCAGGACATCGACTTATAATAATGGCAATTGCTGTCAACAGTAATTAGTACTGTACGAAAGGGTGTGGGTACGAAATCTTTACACGTGGTGACCCGCAACAAGATCTAAAGAGACGGGTTGAATCTAGTCGTGTGTCTAGATGTCGGTCGAGACGCGTCAGTACGTCAACTCTGCGTGTTGAGATGCCCACCATAAAACTCTGCATTTCCGGATTGCACAAAATTACATTAGGAAAAGGCGACTTGCGCTTCGCGGAAGAATTTGAATCAAATCAAATCAAATAAAAATTATTTATTCGTTTTCACAGGTATTAAGGTTGACAATATTATAATTTTTAAGTATCTCCGTGAAATGCTTTTACAGCATACGAATGTATATGTATATTCATACATTATAAAATTAAACATAAATGAAAAAATCTAAATAACAGTTAAACTAAGTAAACAAAGTCAAAAAACACAAAATTATTAAATTACATATTATTTAAATCATTAAATAGTAAATAGGAATTCATTGGCATTATAATAACATTTATTTATAAAAAATTTACTTAGAGTACTTTTAAATTTTTGCGCATTATAACATTTTATATGATCAGGTAATTTATTATATACTTCAGAGTCCATTTCAACAACACTTTTTTTCATAAGGGCAGTTTTACATACATTTTTCTGGATTTTTTGATTTCGAGGACGAAGCTTAACAAAACATTGTTGTACTCTCATATCAAAAAGATCCGGATTACACTTTACAAACAAACATGATTCTAGTATATACATACAGGGTAATGTTAATGTCTTAAGAGATCTAAAGTATGGTATGCAACTTTCTGTAGGCTTTATCCCACATATAGCTCGAATACACTGTTTTTAAACTTTCATCATTAATTCCCTGTATGTTAGAGGCATTCCATCTTAGTCCTCACGAGTGACAACGCATCTGCATTTTGATTCACAAACGAGGATAAATGTAGATGTCTATGGGCCACAGCAACCACTTACCAATAGGTGGACTGTGTGCTCGTTTGTCACACTATCCTATAAAAAAAAAGTTGACAGTCCCCAAAATATGATACCATATCGCAGGGTCGAAGCCACAAAGCCATGGTACGCTGTTAGAACAGTCATTCGGTCAGCTATTTTTGACAGTTTATATAGTCATCATCATCATTATCATTACAGCCCTTCACAAGTCCACTGCTGAACATAGGCCTCCCCCAAAGAATGCCACAAAGCACGGTCCTGAGCCACCTGCATCCATCGACTTCCTGCATGTCTTACCAGGTCGTCACTCCATCTCGTGGGGGGACGCCCTACACTTCGCCTACCGGTACGAGGCTGCCACTCGAGAACCTTTCTTCCCCATCGGTTGTCGGTTCTTCGAGCTATATGGCCGGCCCACTGCCACTTCAGCTTACTAATCCGTTGGGCTATGTCGGTCACTCTGGTTCTACTGCGGATATCCTCATTCCTAAGTTTATCACGCAGAGAAACTCCGAGCATAGCCCTCTCCATAGCTCGCTGAGCGACCTTGAGCTTCCTCATACGGCCAGCAGTGAAGGACCACGTCTCAGTTCCGTAAGTCATCACTGGCAACACGCACTGGTTGTACAATTTCGTTTTAAGGTTTTGAGGTATGTCTGACGAGAAGATGTGTCGTAGCTTCCCGAACGCTGCCCAGCCGAGTTGAATCCGTCGATTGACCTCTCGGTCGAAGTTGGACTTACCTAGTCGGACTATTTGTCCCAGGTAAACATACTCGTCAACAACTTCGAGCTTAGTGCTCCCAACAACTACCGGCATAGGTGTGACATGGACATTAAACATGATCTTTGTTTTGTCCATGTTCATCTTAAGACCTATCCGTTGGGAAACACTATTGAGGTCATTGAGCATAGTGCTTAGGTCCTTCAGCGATTCTGCCATAAGGACTATATCGTCGGCAAATCGAAGGTGAGTGATGTACTCGCCATTGATGTTGATACCGTATCCTTTCCAGTCCAGAAGCTTGAAAACGTCTTCCAATGCAGCGGTGAAGAGTTTCGGGGATATGACGTCACCCTGTCTTACACCTCTCTGCAATTGGATAGGTTTCGTATTCTGGTTCTGTACTCGGATAGCCATCGTAGCCCTACTGTACAAGCACTTCAACACTTCGATATACCGACAGTCAACTTGGCACCGCTGAAGGGACTGCAGCACCGCCCAAATTTCGACGGAATCAAAGGCTTTCTCATAGTCCACATACGCCAGACATAGTGGCAAATTGAACTCTTCGGACTTCTGTACAACTTGCATTTATATAGTGCAAATGAAAATTTATACATTTTATTACAGATTTCTATTGAATGCCATTCCCATGACATGATTTAGCAACTTTTGTTTCAGAAATTGTTTTATTCCCATAACTTATCGTTTGAGTTGGGGTACTTTTTCTTTGTGTAAATTGCATTATTTTTGTTTTTTCCAGGTTAACTTTTAGATTATTTGCTTTTAACCGTTTAATAATATTTTCAATAGCAAAGTTTACATTATTTTGATATTCTGCTACACTGTACAAAAATAGTGCTATCGTCTGCAAACAGTATCATTGGGTATTCACAAGATTCAAGAATATCATTAATGTATAATATAAATAGCAAAGGACCCAAAACACTACCTTGAAGAACGCCATGCTTTATCGTTCTATTATTAGACGTATATATTTTTCTTGCTTAGTAGAGATACAGATCTAACTGATTACAATTATTTGTATTCCACCTGTTAAATAAGATTTTGTAAGGTTTAGTCCATTACCTTTTACACCATAACAGCTTAGTTTTTCTAGTAATATGTTATGGTCTACATGGTCAAATGCCTTCGTCATGTCCATATAAATGGCGCATGATGGGATTAGAGCTAACATGTTTTATTACTTTTGTACAAACGTCGTCAAAACCAACACTGTTAGTATTTTTTAGACTATTTATAATTTAACAAACTGTTTCAGGTGTTGTCAGGCTAAAAATTAGAGATTTATAATGATTATTGAAACGAAATAAATAATTTTGGTTACATTATTATTACAATTATTGTTGGAATTGTCATTATTATTATTATTTTAAAAAAATAGTATTAATACTATAATTGTCAGGTTTTATGTCATCAATAAAAAAGTCATTAAAGGCATTAGTGATGTCAAAACGGTTAGTAAGATATTCATTACCTAATCTTAGCTTATGTATTGGTTCTTTGGGAATACTTGTTTTGGATTTATTTATAACAGACCAAGTTACTTTCATTTTATATTTCGACTTATTTATATAATATTCATTTTGTGAACGTTGTTTTTTATTATTCTCTTTAATTTTGATGAATATTCTTTTAATAGTGATAGAGCATCTTTAATAATACTTTTTAATAATACTCTTAGATGCATTCTAAATTCTATTACAAATACTATAAATAAAAATATAATTAACTGTGGCGATTTTAACATCGCTATTTTGAAAAATACTTGTGTTAGTCGAGAATTTAAGAATCTACTGTTAAGCTACAATCAGAAGCTAGAGATAAAAAAGCCAACAATAATTGCAAGCGTAACGTTTATAAACAATTTTAAACATAATATAAGAGGATCAAAAAATGAAGTCATTGAACTAGGCCTTTCAGATCATATGTCGCAAATATTAAAATTTCCTGTGAAAAAAACATATACAATCAATTCGTGGTGTATTAAGCGAAGAGATTTTAACTACGAAAACCTTCAAACATTTAAAAGATGTATTGATAGTCTAAGTTTCCAAGATACGTTTAATTCTTTGGATCCTTACACATCCTACGATGGTTTTTTTGACATATTCAAATGCTTGTATGATCTATGCTTCCCCTATAAAATTATAAAAATACTCTTAATTCTAAACATAAATGGATATCAAAGGGGCTGAAGGCATGTTGTAAAAAAAGCGGTATTTACTTTGGCACTTTAGGAGAAATAAAAGCAAAGATGCTCTATCACTTTTAAAAGAATATTCATCAAAATTAAAGAGAATAATAAAAAACACAACGTTCACAAAATGAATATTATATAAATAAGTCGAAATATAAAATGAAAGTAACTTGGTCTGTTATAAATAAATCCAAAACAAGTATTCCCAAAAAACCAATACAGAAGCTAAGATTAGATAATGAATATCTTACTAACCCTATTGACATCACTAATGCCTTAAATGACTTTTTCTATTGATGACATAAAACCTGACAATTATACACTCAGCGTCACAAAAATCGCACCTCTCTCAGTTTGCGCGAAAAATGGCTGTAATGGCTAGAAACGAATTATATTTATATAAATATTGTTATGTTTGAAATGGGTATTTGAATAGCTTTACATTCTTAATAAAAAAATCATGAAATCATTAAAACATTTATCATTATAAAGCGTCAAAAATAAACACTGTCAAATGCTCGTTAGTAAGGACGCTAGTTACACCACCTAAAAAGGGTATAAAAGGGTCGATCTGGATGAAATATGGGTCAGTCGTAATTTAGACTTTGCAGTGAACACACGTGAACAAGTAACCTAAGTAAGAACAAGTAAAGATGGACACCAGCTCTGAAGAAGCCGCTCAAGTGATTGCCCTATTGCAGTCGCGGATGCGGCAGTGTGACGTTGCTCGACAGTTGAACCTGTCCCGATTTTCAGTTCGACGGGTGTTCCAACGTTTTCAGCAGACTGGTGGTTATGTTAAAAAACCAGGATCTGTAAGAGAACGGTGCACATCAGAAAGAGAACGAAACCGTTTTACAAATGCTGTTGAGTTGCAACAACAGCTTCGATCAACTCGGAGAATATCTGTGAGTGTTTCTACGATAAGAAGAAGGTTACACGAAAAGAGTTTAACAGCCGATAGGCCTGCTAAAGGTCCAAAACTTACTGCACAGCATCGCAGAGATCGCCTAGAATTTACTCGCAATCATTGCGAGTGGACTCTAGAACAGTGGCGGACCGTACTCTTCTCTGATGAGACGAGGGTCTGTCTCTTCTACAATGACAGACGCAGAAGGGTCTACAGAAGACAGGGGGAGAGGTTCACACAACCCTGCTTCCAAGAATGCGTCGAATACGGGGGTGGCTCGTGTATTTCTTGGGACGGCATTTCCGTCGACGGGAAAACGGAACTTGTGTGCGTTTCCTGGGGCCCTACTACTACAACGAACACTAGGCTTTAAGAACTTTTTTTGTATTTTTTAAAATTATTAATTTGCAAATTTGTACATACCCTGTCTTTTTCTTTAATTTCTCTTTCGTCTCGTTATAAAAGTAAAATTTAATTAAAATTCCTGAAAGCTTATGAAATTACCTTTCGAATGATACCCTCAAACCACAACAGCCATTGGCCTGTTGTGTTAAATTAGTATTTAAATCATTTTTTTCGGATGTGCGATTTTTTTGACGCCGAGTGTAGTATTAATACTGAAACTTTTTAAATAATAATAATAATAATGACAATTCCAACAATAATTGTAACATTATAAATAGTCTAAAAATACTAACAGTGTTGGTTTTGACGACGTTTGTACAAAAGTAATAAAACATGTTAGCTCTACAATAGCTAGACCTTTGAGTCATATTATAAATTTAAACTTTTTTATAGGTATATTCCCAAACAATACAAAAACCAGCCGTAGTAAAGACATCATTTAAAAAAGGTGATAAACAAATTCCCGATAATTATTGTTTAATTGCATTACTTTCAATTTTCTCAAAAATATTTGAAAAAATTATTCATGGTCAGCTTTACACGATACTTTACACAAGGATTTCGCAAAAATACTACAATGGCAACAGCAATATATGACTTAGTAAAAAGATCAGTGCTTTGTTTAGATAAAGGAATCCCATCATGCGCCATTTATATGGACATAACGAAGGCATTTGACCATGTAGATCATAACATATTACTAGAAAAACTAAGCCGTTATGGTGTAAGAGGTAATGGACTAAACCTAACAAAATCTTATTTAACAGGTAGAATACAAAAAATTGTAATCAGTCAGATCTGTATCTCTACTAAGCAAGAAAAAATATATACGTCTAATAATAGAACGATAAAGCATGGCGTTCTTCAAGGTAGTGTTTTGGGTCCTTTGCTATTTATATTATACATTAATGATATTCTTGAATCTTGTGAATACCCAATGATACTGTTTGCAGACGATAGCACTATTTTTGTACAGTGTAGCAGAATATCAAAATAATGTAAACTTTGCTATTGAAAATATTATTAAACGGTTAAAAGCAAATAATCTAAAAGTTAACCTGGAAAAAACAAAAATAATGCAATTTACACAAAGAAAAAGTACCCCAACTCAAACGATAAGTTATGGGAATAAAACAATTTCTGAAACAAAAGTTGCTAAAACATGTCATGGGAATGGCATTCAATAGAAATATGTAATAAAATGTATAAATTTTCATTTGCACTATATAAACTGTCAAAAATAGCTGACCGAATGACTGTTCTAACAGCGTACCATGGCTTTGTGGCTTCGACCCTGCGATATGTTATCATATTTTGGGGACTGTCAACTTTTTTTTTTATAGGATAGTGTGACAAACGAGCACACAGTCCACCTATTGGTAAGTGGTTGCTGTGGCCCATAGACATCTACATTTATCCTCGTTTGTGAATCAAAATGCAGATGCGTTGTCACTCGTGAGGACTAAGATGGAATGCCTCTAACATACAGGGAATTAATGATGAAAGTTTAAAAACAGTGTGTTCGAGCTATATGTGGGATAAAGCCTACAGAAAGTTGCATACCATACTTTAGATCTCTTAAGACATTAACATTACCCTGTATGTATATACTAGAATCATGTTTGTTTGTAAAGTGTAATCCGGATCTTTTTGATATGAGAGTACAACAATGTTTTGTTAAGCTTCGTCCTCGAAATCAAAAAATCCAGAAAAATGTATGTAAAACTGCCCTTATGAAAAAAAGTGTTGTTGAAATGGCCTCTGAAGTATATAATAAATTACCTGATCATATAAAATGTTATAATGCGCAAAAATTTAAAAGTACTCTAAGTAAATTTTTTATAAATAAATGTTATTATAATGCCAATGAATTCCTATTTACTATTTAATGATTTAAATAATATGTAATTTAATAATTTTGTGTTTTTTGACTTTGTTTACTTAGTTTAACTGTTATTTAGATTTTTTCATTTATGTTTAATTTTATAATGTATGAATATACATATACATTCGTATGCTGTAAAAGCATTTCACGGAGATACTTAAAAATTATAATATTGTCAACCTTAATACCTGTGAAAACGAATAAATAATTTTTATTTGATTTGATTTGATTCAAATTCTTCCGCGAAGCACAAGTCGCCTTTTCCTAATGTAATTTTGTGCAATCCGGAAATGCAGAGTTTTATGGTGGGCATCTCAACACGCAGAGTTGACGTACTGACGCGTCTCGACCGACGTCTAGACACACGACTAGATTCAACCCGTCTCTTTAGATCTTGTTGCGGGTCACCACGTGTAAAGATTTCGTACCCACACCCTTTCAATTTGGAGCACAAGAGGGTCCCGGATGTGACATTTGCCAACAAGCTTCCGCAGACATCTTTTTTTGATGTGAGGTTGGCGTAAACCGCGTTTAATCTATGATCCGCGTTTGTAGTCAGCGGTTGCGTTACGACTACAAACGTGGATCATAGATGAAACACAGTCTATAATCTGTCAAAACAAACTCTGGATGATGCAACAATTAGAGTATTATCGAAAGGCCTTAATTTCGCTATAACACCGAAAAAATTTACCGTACAAGGAAATGATTTGCAGTGTCGAGGACTCTTTATTTAAAAAAAATATGCGAAAGGAAGATTTCGAAGGGATACGTCAAGACATTTCGTCTATGTTATGCCGAAGTTCAGCGCCGAAACTGAATTTACCTAAAGACGAATTTAAAGCAATGAATAACCTACGCAATAAACTAGAACTCACGATTCTCGTAGACATGGATACTTCAGATTATAATTCTAAAATACAATAACTTTCATCGGATGCAAGCACTTATAAAAAGGTTAAAAACAACCCAACAAATAACACACGTAAAACAACTAGTGACCTCATAAACGCTCCGAAAAATTAAATCTAATCGTAAAATCGATAATATCTACGAGTGCCAAACCACCGAAGTTGTATGGGTTACCAAAAATACACAAGTCCAATGCTCCACTACGCCCCATAGTAAGCCAAATCGATTCACCAACTTGCAGATTGGCTCAACACTTAGCGAAAATACTCTCACCACTCAAGGGACACACAAGAGCACATACAAAGGATTCCTACCATTTTTTCAGCGAGATTAAAGACCACATCTGGCATACAATGAAACTATGGTCAGTTTTGATGTGCAGTCTCTGTTCACATGCTTACCTGTTGAAGACTGCATCTCGATTGTTACTAGAAGGCTGGAGGAAAACAACATGCCCTTAGAATATGCAATACTACTCAGAAAATGCCTTACATCTGACTACCTATTGTGGAAGGAAGAGTTCTACAAGCAAGTAGATGGCGTGGCGATGGGATCACCTGTATCTCCTTCCAATGTCACTGATATATTTATAAAATACTTGGAGGAGAAAGCCCTGCTTACTTCTCCCGTAAAACCAAGATTCTACAAGCGGTACGTAGACGACACTTTCACAATTCTAACTTTAGATACAGTAACTGCATTTTTAGACCATCTTTACTCCATAAATTCTAAATTTCAGTTCACAATGGAGTTAGAGGCAAACAATTCTTTAGCTTTTCTAGATGTGTTAGTAATTCGGAATACTGATAACACCTTGAGCCACACTGTGTATAGAAAAAATACCCATACATATAGATATTTAAACGGTGATTCTCATCACCATCCTTCACAGTTAGCTACCGTGGGTAAATCTTTCTTTCAGAGAGCACGAGGGATCTGTGATAATAAACACCTGGCTGCCGAGCTCCAACACGTCAAGCAAGTTTTGCACGACAATAAGCTTCGGGTCCCGCATCTACGTCATAGTGAACGAGTGAAGCTGGCCACATTCGAGCGAGTGCCTGCTGTACTGCCATATGTCAGAAGTATCACTGACAATATTGGCTATACTTCAAGCCGCCGAAGAAGATTAGTCAGTTTTTACCATCAGTCAAGTGTAATGTCCCTCTGCAAGATGCAAGAGTGTACAAGCATGATTGTGAATGTGGTCTCTCTTATATAAAACAAACTAAAAGATCTATAAAAACTCGCGTTAAAGAACACATAGCTGATGTGAAGAATCGACGCTACGAGAAGTCTGCAGTCTGCGAACACGTACAGGATCGCCCCCTCCACTACATTAGATTTTATAGACCACAAATTCTCGCTAAAGAACACCGATTCCTTTCAAGGGTGATTCACGAGGCTATTGAAATCAAAAAAAAAACATCCTTATTTCAATAGAAAAGATGGTTGGGTGCCACCATCGTCTGCTTTTGATCCCCTAATTTATAAAATTAAAGCCCAACCCAAGCTTACAACTGCAAGACTTCAAGATACTGTAAATTCATACTGCGTAGATCGAAACAAAAATTAATAATTTTTAATCTGGTAGCCGTGGTTAACTATGACATTGGGACGTCATACATCTCAGACCCCTCCGTGACCATGTTGCTGTAAAGTGCTCGAAACGTCAAAAATAGAAAATAAGTTAATATACCCGATAAAATCCGTAAAATTAGTTTTATTTATATTGGTAGTGTTCGCGTAAATATAAGAAATTATTCATGTTTTTATGCACTTAGATAATAAATTATATTTACCTAAGTATATTGCTATACTAAAATTAATATGTTTATTTCTTAATTTTTTTCTGTGGGACTCTTTACAATTTAAGTTATAAATTACCCGTATCCAATTACAATAATTATATATATATATTAGTAATTGAAATATATATATAGTAATTAAAACTGGTCTGTCTGCAATTGTTGCAAAATTTTCATTATCATTATAGTTTTATTAAAGAGATTTTTATGTATGTCGTGGCCAGATCGGAGAATTGTTAATACCTATATCATAAAGTAATCTACCATTTCGTGAAATGGTGTGGTCATTTCATGATATTTAACACTATTTGTTGACCATGTCATGATATGGCTTGACCAAATCAATGAATAGAAATCGTTTGAAGATATTAATAACTAAACACAACGTTGCTATTTCATAATTTATCGTAAAGTAAAAATAATAATAATATACTGCTAATCTAGTGTATAAAAAAGTAACATTTGTGTATTCGTGTTTATTCGTTTGTTACCGTTGAACAGTGTGTGCTGTTACTGATTTTATTAGTGTGCATGTACATATGTACATACATATGTTTATGAATTTGTGTATGAGACTTGTCAAATGTGCATATTGCCTGAGGGAACAGATGCAATCATTTAATGTTATAAGTGTAAAATTAAGTGTATACCAACTCATACTAACTATTACGACCGTAGTATGTTATGCATTAGTAATTAAAGGAAACCTGTTATTGGCCTTATTATAAGAATTATATTGCTTAATGTAAACTATTTAGAACGCTATTGGTTTCGAAATAAATAAATAAATATGGTTATATGACAATATCATTCATCATTTTTACCGCTAGGGGCGCTGATAGCATATTTTTTAACAGAAACAGAACTTTTAAGAGAATTGACATCACTTTATTCCTTATTGATATAATAAATAAATGTTAGCTTCTGTTGCTGATATTACTAGATGGTACAGTTTTGGCTTTCATTATTTCATCTAATATTAGCGCCACCTAAGTAGGTGGCGCTAATATTAGACTTCTAAATAAACTAAAATGGTAAGTAATCGATAAAATGAAATAATACAATGCTACTGAACATACAATGTAAATAATTGGATCATTTACATTACATTCATCCCGCGTTGGAATCACCGCAGCGAAGACTTTTTGGTCAAAAACTCTGCGGCCTGTGCCCAGTAGTAACATGTATGTAAGCTACTACTTTTTTACTTTTTTATATTATACAGTTTTTATTTCATTCGTGTTTTCAGCTATGTTACTTTTTGTTTTCACTCTGCCGTAAATATTAAGGCTTGCAAAGATGAGTAGAACTCATTATCTTCAGCCTATCAAAAGTCCACTGAGATGAACATAGGCCTCCCCCATAAATTGTCAAGTAGCTGGATATTTGCTATAGTTGCCACGCTTGGTAGGCGGGTTGGCAACCGCAGCTATTATTATTTTGATCTGTTGTCAAGAAGATGATGCAGCCCATCCCATCTCCAGTTTGTTTCCCTATGTTGCCTTTTACGACGGGATGATATGAGATGGTGGATTTTCTTTCACCGCCACATCAAGGCGGATTTTAACTTTTCAAATTCTATATATATGTAATAGCCACGCGAATCATCATTGGTAGGATTCGGTGTTCTATTGCAAGGATTTGCTGTCTATCAGATCCGATATAATGGTTGGGCCGATACTAAACATGTTGACATACTTTAGATTTCCCGGAGCTTCGGTGCTTCACATCAACGATATGTTCTTTTACTCAGAACTTTCATCTAAAATGCGTAAAAAAATCCGTAACATTAGTTTTAATCGATGTGTAGTATTCATTATTATAGATCTCTATTTATGAAATTTTCAAGTCTATTTCCAAGTAAAAAATATCTACATCTATTTTATGGTGCCAATCAATATTAAATAGGACCAATGATATGAATAAAATGTCTCAAATTAACATTATATTACTTTGTTAAAACTAAATTAATTTTAACTATGAATAAATGTAAAGAGTAAAATGTAAATAATAATATTATATTTTGATTTCAACTATTTACCTTTCTTATGGATACATCGGAATTCGGAAGACACGCCCGATATAAAAAATAGCAGGTGTTTCTAGACATATGTATAATATATTCACGTGTTTCTGTAGCATGTTATCAATCATCTACGTCTATTAGTATTTTAGAATGAAAAAATCTTTGACAGACATAGAGACATAGACACCGAGGTGACTAAAAGTGATCGATTTTTTCTAAATTTGGCACGGAACAGCATTTAATGATGTTCCTAGATTCAAGCGCACGCGAGCTAGTTATAATATAAATGAATACATGGTTGATAATAACCCTTGGAAACGCTTCCAAGCTGTTACTAAAATAAATGTTGTAAATAGTTCGTAATCATTTATATTGTAAAATTTATTTAAAAGAAGTCCCGCTGGGTTTCTTGCTGGTTCGTCCCAGGACAGAGGATTTTTTCGAACCAGTGGTAAAGTAAAAAATATCTCATTAAAAATTACTTGTAATCAATACTGATTAAGAAAATATTCTATTCTATTATATTATTCTATTTCATTGGTGAGACTGTTAATCTTTCATACAACATATTATGCTGCAGAACTAATCTAATTAATCTGTTTGCTAATTTACATATATGGGGGCCCCATTTAAGCTTCGCGTCAATAGCAGTTCCAAGAACATAATTCACAAGACTCAACTGCTCCTTATTTAAAAGCACATTGGTGTTCAATGTTTAACATTGTAATTTTTTTTTGTTGCCGTTTAAAAGCAAATTGTTGTATTTAACCAATGTACTAATTTCGAGTTAGCGGTGAGAACACTAAATGTTTGTTTTATTCTTAATCGAAGATAAATTTAGTTGTCTATGAGTCTCAGCATCCACTTATCATCATGTACTCGTGTATTACCCTCATTCCGATTCAAATAAAATAGTAAGCCGTGGTAGCTCAAAGACTAAGCGCTGGCTGTTAATTTTAAGGTACGCGTGCATCCGGGGTTTGATCCCGGTCAGCACCAAAGAAATTATTAATTGCAATTTTAGGTGCTGATTTACTACGTGCTCGGCGATGAAAGATAACATCGTGGGGTAAACTGCATATCTGAGGAATAAACAGTTCAAGGACTTATTAAGTCCGTTAACATGAACGAGTCTCACGGCGGTCTGATCTAACTCCATAACCCTCTCAGAAAAGATCCTTCATTTCTGGCTTGTGCCTAGCAGTGGAACGTATATAGGCTATAACTTTACTTTACTCTTAAACTAACAATTAAAATTATATGAAAAACAATATTTTTGAAGTTACACTTATTTAGCAGCGTTAAAATTTTGACAGTGCAACGGAAGTTACGCACGCAATGTCAAAAAGCGTAGCGGAGGAAGTACGGCAATATTTCATTACAACATGATGTTTTAACTAGTGTTATATATAGCCACGAATGTTCTTTAATGACTACTGTTTGTATGTTTTAATGATTAATGATTTAGAGACGACCTGGTAAGATACACAGAGTCGATAGATCAGGAACGTTCTTTGTAGCATTCCTTGGGAGAGGCCTATGTTTGAAGTGGGTTTGTGATGGACTGTTATGATGCTGATAATAACTTATACGTCTTTACTTTGTTCTGTGACCATACACACAATATTTTTTGGACAAACTGGGAAAACTAATTAAACAAGATTCCAGCACCAAATATTTTAATCACATTTTAAACCGTTAACACTACTAAGGTTATGCCCACGAAAGTAGGAATTCTAGTATCGATCCTTTTCAAGTACTCACCTTAAGCACGTAACAAAAATTTTCTATACATTTTAGTCACTTCTAAAATATAGCCAGTGTACAATAATTGATACTTTTCAGATTTTTGAAATCAGCAGCTGCTTGTGATTCTTTGCGATACTGCTTCTCATTAGGTAGGTGTAAACTTTTTAAAATAATTTGATGATGTGTCGCTTTGGATTTTCAAAAGAACAGTGATTAAAATATAACAATTTTTTATACCATTACTATTATATTAAACCTCAGAACAACAAATTAATAACTACTAATTACTAGTACATAGCCCAACGGATCAGTAAACTAAAGTGACAATGTGTCAGCCATATGAAATTAACAAATAAAGAGCATTTCAAACAAAGCAATATTTCCAAATTGCCAAGTGTATACGACATTCCTTTGTGTTCTTCTTTTGTTTCGAGCCAGAGCAATATACGATAGATGTGAGCTTGCCGTACACCTATAGTAATAAATTGTATCTTGTCGTATAACTTTGCTCAGTCATTTATTAACAGATACAAGAAGATTTCACCAAAACAATAACCTTAATAAATCACTGGAAATAACTGTCAATAACATCGCAAAGGAAACTATACTATGCTCGAGAAAAATATATTTCATATTATTTGATAATGTCTCTATTTGCTGTTGAGGTACGTAAACAATATATTGCGTGTTGTTGATTCTTATGGTTTTATTGGTATTACTCTTTGCGAAGTTTTAGTGTTAACTTATTTATCTATACTAGGAAGCAGACTTAGATCTGTAGCAAATACTGTAAGTAATATTAAAATTATCAGAGATATGTTAGTTTTTTTAGCCATATCCGTAGTCGTAAAGAATTCTGCTATGAAAAATTAAAATGAAACTAAAGAATTCCTGAAAATTTTCAAAAAATTAATTTACTGTCTTGCGTCTTTCATTTAATTTACGATAACTTGATGCATGTAATAAAACTAGTTTAAAAACAAAGGAAATCATCAATCATCTTGTAAACACTAAACATTAATCGAATTGGCACACTCACAAGTCGAAATGAGCGAATAAAAGACAACTACGGGATGTTCCAAAAGGATCTCAGGGCTACCGGCAGACAATGGTATAGACCAGAGATTCCTAAATTTGGTTACTCAGAACCTAAGGTTTCCGTGGAAAAGTCACCAGGGTTCCCCGAAATTATTTATTTTTCCTTGTTAAGTAATTTCACACTTTGGTATTAATATTATTTTTAATAGGCACAAAATTTGTGAGAAGAAGAACCCATTACTGTTTTATAGATGCGTAGGCAGTTAGCGAGAATTATATAAAAATACTATCTGTTCCCTGCGACTTCGCCTACTCGTAATTTATTACGATTGGATTTCATGGGTTTTAATTTTTTCCGCGGAATCCTAATTCTTTTCTAAAATAAAAAACAGAAAGAAAGAGCGACAAAAATTTAAAAAATCGTGTTTTTGTTATAAGTACCGTATATACTTTCATATGCATATAGTAAAAAGCTGCTATTTCGACATTAAAAATAGTCACTTGAATTTTATTTATTTGTATAGATTTCAATCGCACTGTCTATGACATGTAATCATTCGATGTGAGGTTCCATAAAATAAAAAGGATTTGATGTGTTCCTTTACCTTAAAAGTTTGGGAACTTCTGGTATAGATAATCCAACAGCAGGAAAGGCCGATGTTCAGCAATAGAGTTAAACGGCCTAGTTAGAAGAAGAAGGCGGTAAATTTACCACTAATTACAAAACTCATCATTCATCATCATCATTACAGCCCTTCACAAGTCCACTGCTGAACATAGGCCTCCCCCAAAGAATTCCACAAAGCACGGTCCTGAGCCACCTGCATCCATCGACTTCCTGCATGTCTTACCAGGTCGTCACTCCATCTCGTGGGGGGACGCCCTACACTTCGCCTACCGGTACGAGGCTGCCACTCGAGAACCTTTCTTCCCCATCGGTTGTCGGTTCTTCGAGCTATATGGCCGGCCCACTGCCACTTCAGCTTACTAATCCGTTGGGCTATGTCGGTTACTCTGGTTCTACTGCGGATATCCTCATTCCTAAGTTTATCACGCAGAGAAACTCCGAGCATAGCCCTCTCCATAGCTCGCTGAGCGACCTTGAGCTTCCTCATACGGCCAGCAGTGAAGGACCACGTCTCAGTTCCATAAGTCATCACTGGCAACACGCACTGGTTGTACAATTTCGTTTTCAGGTTTTGAGGTATGTCTGACGAGAAGATGTGTCGTAGCTTCCCGAACGCTGCCCAGCCGAGTTGAATCCGTCGATTGACCTCTCGGTCGAAGTTGGACTTACCTAGTCGGACTATTTGTCCCAGGTAAACATACTCGTCAACAACTTCGAGCTTAGTGTTCCCAACAACTACCGGCATAGGTGTGACATGGACATTGAACATGATCTTTGTTTTGTCCATGTTCATCTTAAGACCTATGCGTTGGGAAACACTATCGAGGTCATTGAGCATAGTGCTTAGGTCCTCCAGCGATTCTGCCATAAGGACTATATCGTCGGCAAATCGAAGGTGAGTGATGTACTCGCCATTGATGTTGATACCGTATCCTTTCCAGTCCAGAAGCTTGAAAACGTCTTCCAATGCAGCGGTGAAGAGTTTCGGGGATATGACGTCACCCTGTCTTACACCTCTCTGCAATTGGATAGGTTTCGTACTCTGGTTCTGTACTCGGATAGCCATCGTAGCCCTACTGTTACTGTGTGTAATTACAAAACTCATGGCCAAGTAATGAATTCATGATTTTATATAGATATTTTAGTAAGCGTCATTGAGAAAGGTGTAAGTGTTAGAACCTTAGAGTTAACATAAGCATAGCTTGCTCATGTATAGGTTAGAACCTTTTCACAATAATCAAAATCATCTTGAAAAAAAGGCATTAACATTATTACATTCACGCACAGCAATCCCACTTAGAGTTAATGAGACACCTAGGTCACATTTACTAAAACAAGCAGGATGGTAGTTTAAAATTATTATAAAAAATAAATAGAAGGTTCGAATCTTTAATTTTTATAGCAATATGTTTGACAAACCCGCAGACAGTCCCCCTGATGGTAAGTGGATGCTTTGACTCATTTACATTTATCCTCGATTAAGAATCAATATGCACATACGTCGTCACCCCTGAAGACTACGACGATATCCCTCGTTCCCAGTAAAAGGGTCTCCGGTTCCCTACACCCACCTTACGAAACACAGCAGCACTAAGCTGTTATTTTACGCTGATATTATTTTTATGAATACTTGGTCATTCCCCGCTTGAGTCGACTGATTTGTGCTATACAACTTTATAGTTCCGGCAGGGCTCTCTACTAGGTAAATTTGAAACATTGGATAATGCCTCTTGTTACAGCCTACAACTGCCCATGCAAATGTCGTCTTGGCTGGGGCCCATAGCAGCTTCCTCGACGGGCAGGCGCAGATCGGGCCCAATGGGCCACATGGAAGAATGTCCTATCATAATAAACTATATGGAAGAATGCTAGAAACACATAGTACGTACCAGTATCACAAGCTAACTTCGCACCAAGGCTCGGTCAGGCCGTGAGTGGGTGTAAGGTGAATGGCAAGTAGTGTTCAGTGATATGTAAATGTGTGAGACCTTGACCAACTTCGGCGACCAGCAGCGGCCGTGTTCCAGGATGCCCTATAATGCTGTATCGCTCCAGCAGGCTCTACCGCTGGACCATTTCTTTCTTCATAGTCACTATTTCAGTCTATTAGTTTCAATGTACATTTTAATAAATTAAACTCAGCTAATTTCACATTCATCGTAGAATCGAACACATGATACCCGACACAGTAAGGACAGTAGTGCGAAATTCGACATTCTATGTCCCGGATTCACTTATCACAAAATTACAAATAGGGAATTAAAGCGATCTCTTAATGAGTTATACGGTTCAGCGTTAAACACAACTAAGTTCCTTCATTCGACACCAAAACACCACGTCGCGAAAAGAATTCAAAATACACCTCGTTGATACGTAAACTAACGAACCAACCAACACACAAAAAGGGCACTTAACGCGACGGCACAATTATAAGGATTTCCATACAATCAACTGGGAGACGCTCTCAACCAAGGAATGCGCGGTCCGAATCCTGGACCGTATATTTACTCGGCACACGCGTGCACCATTCCGCATCACCCGAACAAGTTAAATATTGCAAAATTCACATATCCACGTAAAGAAGTACACGCCTAAAACTAACTATCTGGACCCTACACGGCCGCGTGCCTTCGACCAATTTTTGGCATAAACACCTCTAATATTTACATTTCATTGCATCTCACTGTAAAAGCTAAGAGTAATATATACTAGTAATATATGATACATAATAGTTACGTAGCACATTCCAGTTCTACTTTAACATTGCCAGAAAACTTTAACTAATTCTTTATACATTTAAAAGCTAGCTAAAGCTATGCTCTGTTATAGCTACTCTATGAAAAAAATCATGATTGGCAATACTAAAGAAATTTTTACCGTCACCAAAATCTACATAAATTTCTTTTTATTATTCACTCTACTGAAAATCATTGATAGATTTTAGTAATTTATTAACCAGCTTCAGAACTTGCAGAAAGATCGATTTGCAGACTTATCTCGATCCATTCAGGTTTAAGCCAAACATCGTATTCATCAAGCTTGGCCTTATGTTACGATATCCTTAATACTACTTAAAACTAAATTTATCACTTTATTTGAACCTCATAAACCTTGACACTTCTGTCCTTCTCCTTTCTGTCGTAGTCCTTAACTGTTGAAATGAAGTGTTGAAATTTTCATTTTATGAATGAAAGAAATATATTAAATTCCTCTAACTCATTCATACAAATAATGAAATTAACTAAAACTATTTAAGAATACACATCAAATATGAGACACGTAATTTTATTAAATATTCAGAATCGAAATAAAATATACCTCTTTTAGAGATGAAAGCTTTGAAATAGGTATAATAAAAGAATTTACCCATCGGGACAAACAAATTCACCGCGAATACGGCTTTGACAAAATATTAATTCAATAAGTGCGGTTAGTTAAGCATGCATTTAATTAGCACGTCAAATTCAGTAGAAAGGGCAAGTTATATACTTACTTAAACATTCTCGTTGTCAGGGTTCTACTGTTATATGGAGGAATACTCTTAGGTTCCATAAACCACTCTTTGCAGACACGTTTAGTGATATCAAGTTTCAAAGTAGCCTCCAAAGTATTCTAGCTATCTTAACTTTTTCAATGATGCAACTAAAATCTGAGAAAAGTTTGAATAATAGCTCTTACTGCATGCCGTTTATTAAAGTTGTATAAAATATTGAACCATTTAAACTTAATATAATATTAGATATATTAATTTGCACAATGCATGCAGCAACGCATTTTTATTTATTTACTAGCTGTGCCCGCGGCGTAGCTCGCGTATATAGATTTTACATAAAGAATTTGTCGTTTAGGTACGAAAATATTAAATGATTTATATCATTACTGTATCAATAAGTGTTAACATAATAAATCGTTATCATCAAAGTTCTAAATCGTTTATGACAGAGCTTCTGTGTAAACGACATTAGAAGTAGGCTTAGCCGGGGTGTACGCAAAAAGGTTACAGGGGCTACTAACGCGGGAAAAAGCAACATAGAGTTGGCCATGTGCAAAACAGTCAGTACTGAGGTGCACTCCTACAACGCGTAAAGTTTGACCTTGCGCTTTATTTACGGTCATCGCATAACATACGCTGACTGTGACTGGGAACTGAACGCGCTTAAAACTGAAAGGAAAGTTATTTCTTGATAGATGGATTTTGGGCAGTGCTGCCAGATCAAAAACTCATTCAACGCGAGAACAACACAAAAAGCCCTAGATTTCAACAAAACAATGTTTGTGTTTTTATTATAATTTATAATTCAAGAAAATATAATCATAATTAAGAAAACAATATTAAGATTTTTCTGGCAATATTTTTTGATGTACCAATACTTCGCAGGACATCGACTTATAATTATGGCAATTGCTGTCAACGGTAGTTAGTACTGTACGAACAATTAAAATGTCATTAATTGTTTTAAAGTGCAATGCATTTCACAACTTAGTTTCAGATATCAGCATCTGATTGCGGTTTCTACACAGTTTCTTTGTGTAGTAACCTCTAAGTAACTTTTAACTTAGCTGTGCTCTAGACAACTGACTGAAACTGAATAAAGCAAAATAAATTCGTTGCTAAAACCATGAACGAAAACTTTAATAAAGGGAATTTTCCCGCTTATAGTCGTTGGTAAAAACATCAAGTTGATAAAGGGGAAGCCGGGAGATCGCGCATAGTATCCTAGTTTGGACTCGTAGCCCATGCTCTTTGTTTTGTGAAAAAAATATGTTTGAAAAAGATAAACTGCAATGTACTATTTGTGGGAAAAAGTAATAAAGGTCATTATTATTATTATCGGTAATGTGGACTAACAGTGCTACTATAAAAGAGTTAGTTAACCCGCTAGTCGCTACAATTTTGAAATGTGTGCTAAATACACCAAAAAGCGCTGGATTAAGCGCTAGGTGCTAAAATTTTGAAATGCGCGCTATACATTCCAAAAAAGCGTCTAGTTTCCAAAGCGCTAAAATGGCATAACTGATTTTGCGTATATTATAAATACAATATCACGACATTTCGTTGTAATTTTGTTACTTTTGGTTGGGTTCCGTTGTATGGCTTAAAGGCTTATTACATTACACGATTTCTCGGGCCCTGTCCGCAGGGACAGGGTAGTATAATAAGAAACAGGGAGTCAGGGTCCCTAAACAGGGCGACCGAGTGGTTCCGACCGCCCTGCTTCCCTGCCGCGCTGTGGATCGTGTAGTGTAATAAGAGACAGGGAGGCAGGGAGCTCAGTTGCGCGGCCGCATGCGCAGGGTCTACACGTTTGTTTATTTAAAGTTCTACTATGTCGATCTACTCTCTAAATCATTACTCGTATTTATGTAATGCGCTAAAGAAAAAGATCCTCCTCAATGTCATCGACATCTACAAAGAAATGCCTTATCAAATCTTGATAGGAGTTTCCAGTGGCCAAAATCGTAAAGTGACAACCAAGCTCTCTTAAAAAAGTATTCTTTTGAATAAAACTTCTTTTACGGATTCTATCGCGTTTAATTTTTTTTATTAATTCCCGACGTTTCGGGTGCTTTACCACCCATAGTCACGGGGGACTGGTTGCTGTAAAGCATCCGAAACGTCGTGAATTAATAAAAAAAAATTAAACACGATAGAATCCATACAAGTAGTTTTATTCAATGTGTAGTGTTCGCGTAAATATAAGAAATCATTAAAGTATTTTTTTTTTCTAATAAAGGCGTTACTAAGCTTAATAACTCGTCGAATTGGTTTTCACCTACTCTTTAAAATAGTTTCGTAGGTCTGTTGGGTCCAAAACGCTGACTATTTGCATATTCGATAGTTTTTCTCTGAGGTGCAAATATTTTTTATCCACATTTAACTTTCCTTCCCTTTTTTAGCTTGGCCTTGCACGTTACCGCCAGCCAAAGTTTTTTTTTTTCATAGGACAGGGTGACAAACGAGCACAGTCCACCCGATGGTAAGTGGTTGCTGTGGCCCATAGACACCTACATTTATCGTCGTATGCGAATCAAAATGCAGATGCGTTGTCACCCGTGAGGACTGAGATGGAATGCCTCTTTTCCAGTAAAAAGGGTCTCCGGTTCTCTACACTCACCATACGAAACACAGCAGTGTTACTCTGCTAGCTATTTTACGCTGGTATTCTGTAAGAACGTGGTCCTTCCCCGGTCGAGCTGACCCATTCGTGCTACAACTATACTACTAATATAGCTGTAGCATGGCTCTACCACGTAAAAAAAAACAATAAAGCAATTTTATGACGTTTAGATAAAGTCTGCGCCATAATGCTAGACGTGCAATTATTTCCACGTTCGAGTAACATAGGCAGGAATCGATTTCTAGCGTAGTGTAATAAGCAGCGCCCTATCTGGTAGGCAAGGCACACGATGTACAGGGCCCGATAAATCGTGTAATTTAATAAGCCTTTTAGGTAGATACAAATTTCTTCAGTAAGTCTCAATACGATTCACCGGCGGAGAATCTAAACAACGCAATTCAGAAAAGGTTGTAATTTGTACAACTCCATCTATTACGTCCTTTGTTAGAGAAAACATCCTTTTTTAATCTCTTTTTGTGTTGTAAGTATAAATATATTAATTATTATGGAACTTTTTTTTCACACAAATCTTTTTATTCCTATTTCGGAGATTTTATGGCGCCATTGAACAAATTCGAACCTACATTTCAAAATATTAATCATTACTTTCGATAGGATTAACCAATTTTAATAAAACAAAAATTAAATTTTAACTACGCTTTATGATTTTCTTAACGATTTCTTTGAAAAAAAAATGTATACTTAAGACGTGATGCGTTCATAAAAACGTTTGTCTGTTTTAACTCGACGTAAGACTGACAGACAATTCTAAAAATTATAAAAATGTACTTATTTCATTATTTTCAGTTCCCCATAATGATTTTAGCCACAAAAATATACTATACAATGTACAGAAACAGACACAACCAATGTTATCATAATTTTTATTATATGTACATATTTAAAGAGAGATGGCGCTGCAATTCTAAAAATAAAAGAGATTAATTGAGGCGATTGATTCTTTTACGTTTTATATAATGTATTTATTATATTTTATATATTATATAAAACGTAAAAGAACTTATAAATCAGTGCCTGCACATTAAGCAAAAAATAAAGATTGATCCTCGCCAAAACCAACACAATTGTTAATAGCTCTTTTAAAATTTGATTTACCACATAGAGTACTCGGCGGTAAAGAATAAATTGAGTTTGTCAATACACAGTAGGGCAGCGAATAATATAAAGATTAGCAGTAAATATGAAACTCATCTACAGGAACAAACCACAACCTGCCTTTTTGCATTACATTTGCACAACACCACCATCTATCGATGAAATTGGTTAACTATTGTACTTTAGATTCAGTTAATAAGGTTAATATATTTTTGTATAATATATTTAATACGTTCTTTAATACTTTTGTTTACTGCGTTTTAGATATACATAATTATATCATTGTAGAACATTATTTTACATCATTTAATTATGATTTATGATATATGATATTAGTTTAAAATGCACTTGATGACTCAACCAAAGCCACCGTTGAGCATATTCGTACCTATACCTCCTTACCCATACTTCAGTATATTTATCATAAGTTTTGATGGAATGAACTGATTTTAATGAAATACAGACTAAATGTAACCCAAAGATACACTTTATAATTTCCTTAACACTTCTTATGATATAAGTGAAATTATAAAGCGATACGTTAACAAACAAACAGACAGACAGAAAATTCTAAATATGGTAGAAATGTATTTAATTACTTATTTTTAGTACCCCTCAATCACTTTTATGATGACAAAAATATAAAATGTACAGACATCTGCTATTTACATTTTATTTATATGTATAGATTAATTTATACTTAATTGGAACACGCCAATTAGGGCGGACTTAATGCCCTATGGCATTCTCAGTCAGTCAACTCTAAGAAAGATAGAATAAAAAAAGATTTTGGTCGATGCAAATTAAAATTAACGCATGCTGCTGCTGTGGCAATTTCTTTTAATTATATTTTATGTTTTTATTGGGCTCGGTTACAATATAACTGAAAATCGGGTTTAAATAAATGTTTGTACATAAACTTAAATAACTGCATTTCGGATCATAATGTTTACTGTCCCCTAGTAACGAGATCAGTGGGACGAATGGGGAAAAAAGGACAGAAAGGCCGTTGAAAACTTGAAAATACCTGTGGGACGACCTAAGTGGTATTTACGAAAAAATTTTAATTTTTTTTGAAAATTTTGAAGTTTAATATATTACTAGCTGTTCCCCGCGAATTCGCCCGCGTGTTATTTGGGGGTTTTAATTTCTTTGCACGGAACCCTAATGCTTTTTATTAAATAAAGTAGCCTAAGTTACTCCTTGTGATATCAGCTATTTGCCAGTGAAAATCCCGTCAAAATTGTTACAGCCGTTTCGGAGATAAGCTGGAACAAACAGACAGACACACAGACGGACAGACAGACAGACAGACAGACAGACAGACAAAAACTTTAAAAATTGTATTTTTGTTATTAGTACCGTATATACTTTCATATGCTTTTACTAAAAAGCTTTAATTTAGACATTACAAACAGACACTCCAATTTTATTTATTTGTATAGTAATATATTATTAGTAGAACTTGTGCTTTGAAACCAATTCGTTTTTTTTTTATATTAAAGGTACAGTATATACTAGTTTAAAAGAGAAAAGAATGCTCCACATTTTAAAGCAATTAGTCCGCCAAACTGCTTCAGTGCGTGTTGGTTACTTAACATATCTTTGAAATATTTTATTTAGGCACGTTGCAAATAAAAAATAATAAACATAAAAATGTAATCTAAATTGCAATTAACAATTCATTTGCGCCAGTGGGAAACATTATACAAGCCTGAATTCAAACCATGGAAAAAAACCGGCGAAGTGCGAGTCGGACTCGAGCATGAAAGGTACCATCGTACAAGATTTAATACAATGTATGCAAAAAAAGACGTTTCTAGTAGGGGAGCCCTTTTTAATTTTTATTATTTGTTATATAGCAGCAACAGCAATACATATTCTGTGAAAATTTCAATTGTCTACCTATTACGAATCATGAAATACAACCCGCTGACTGACGGACGGACGGACGAACGGACTACAGACGGAGCCATTATTTATTCTATTGTAATAGGGTCCCTTTGGTTACCCTTCGGGTACGGAACCCTACAAACAAGTTGGCATTGAGTCATTTCATTTTGATCCTCAGTACTGCAGCGTTCTTTGTTTAAAATTATTGCAGCTGACCATTAGTTGCATTGGCCATATTATCAGATGGACTGGCTTTCGTTTAACTTTATCTGATTTACGTTTTTTTTTTGCATTAAACGGTTTTAAAAGCTATCAACAATCGAGATTCTGCAGAATATTTCTAATAAACATGTACTCTTTTATTAAAATTCATATGAAAATTTTAAATGCGGTACATCGCAAACTTTCTTCCAGTAGAGTGCTTCTGCGTTTATTTATTGCATTATATGCCACATGCTAAATACATTTTCAAGTATAAGCATTGTAAATTTAAATAAAAAACAAATTTGTTTTATCACCGTTATATATGTTTTTAAAGTCAAATCTTACTAACATATGATGCCACTGCATTCCAAGTTTGTAAACAAGTTTAAATACTTAATTTAACGCTTATACAAATGTTAATTAACGGGAATAAACGAAATAGTTATGAGGAGCAATGCTTGTCGCCTCTTTGGCCTTCACTAATTAATTTATTAATAGCATCTTAAATTATTATTCATTGTCAAAAAAAGTAAAAGTCTAATATCCCACAGCTGTTCCCACATGGTTCTTGTCATTTCTGGGAAAGTTATGAAGCAGAGAATAATCCACCGCACTGACTCCATGCGTGTTGGTCGTTTCTACATGTAATCAAAACATTTTGAATTTCTTTGACATTTAGGTTTCCTCACTACATTTTCCTTTACGGCCGTACACATGGCAAATCTTAACAATTTTATTGGAGCCGGTAAGGATCAAACTCGGTTCATGACGTTTATAATACGTCAACATGCATTGAAGTAATGAAGCGAAGCGTTGGAAGTAGGTCGTTTATAGGCTATTACTTTACTGAAATATTAATTGAGATCTTGTAATTATACCCAATTATCATAATAAAAAGATACAATTTCATCACGTGATCGTGCTATGCTTAGTTAGTTTGTTAGCTCGCAGCTTAATTTATGTATTAAAATACACTTAATTGTTAACTTTAGTACACCATATCTGTACAAATATCTTTATTTTAGTAATGTGATTGATTACAGTATATTCACAACACCCGCACCAATTTTAAAAAATTTGAAGCCTTTTGACTCTTCCTTCATTAACCAAAGAGACAGAAGAACACAATGATCATTGTCAAAGTCTTAAGTTAAAAAGGGCTAAGCTATCTTCAGCCAAGAATTTTGCAAAAAAGGCAACGAATATTGGTCGTAACAGAACGTAAATACTGAAACCTTAACATTTTCAACCGACTTGAAAAATTCGACTGTATTTTTTATATGTGTTACCTCTAAACTTTTTTCTAATTGGTCTTTTCTATTGGTCTCTTTGATCCAGATCTGACCAGTAGTTTTTGAGTTATCCTTAATAATGGGTATTTAATTGACTTCGACTACATTGATGATGTTCTAATTTTATTTATATTGAAGTCGGTTGCACAAAATTTTTAATTTTACCACTTGTAAGCAAGCGAAATAATGCAATGATGCCTAAATACATATCTGATGCAACGCTGCAGATTCTTTTCTTAGAAGTATGAATGGTAGAAAAGCACACTGTCTTTGATGAAATGCCGCTACATCGGTCTTGAAAAATCAAACTGAAAATACGTTATCACTTCTGAAGGCTGAGATGGGATATCTCGCTAACAGTTAAGGATCTCCGGTTCCCGTCAATAATTATAAGAAACACAGTAGTATTTTGAAATTATTTTACGTTGATACACTGTGTGAGCGTGGCGCTTTTAAAGAGCTATCAGTCGTAATACGCAGCAGTGTTACCCTACCATATAAAAAGCCCACTATCGAATCAAAATAAAATAAGAATGTATTCTATTCGAGGAATTGTTTTTACTGCTCAGAATACGGAGGCCACAAGACTATGTTCGCGTTCTGGACAGGCCATCAGAACAGGTCACGTCACGATCGATTATATTACGTACTAGCTGTGCCCGCGGCGTAGCTCGCGTATATAGGTTTTATATAAAGAATTTGTCGTTTAGGTAAGAGAATATTAAACGATTTATTTCATTACTGTATCAATAAGTGGTAACAAAATAAATCATTAATTCTAAGTCGTTTATGATAGAGCTTCTGTGTAAACGACGTTAGAAGTAGGCTTAGCCGGGGTGTACACAAAAAGGTTACGGGGGCTACTAACGCGGGAAAAAGCAACATAGAGTTGCCCATGTGCAAAACAGTCAGTACTGAGGTACACTCCTACAACGCGTAAAGTTTGACCTTGCGCTTTCTTTACGGTCATCGCATAACACACGCTCACTGTAACTGGGAACTGAACGCGCTTAAAACTGAAAGGAAAGTTACTTCTTAATAGAGGGTTTTTGGGCAGTGCTGCCAGATAAAAAAAAACTCATTCAGCTCTAGGACAACACAAAAAGCGCTAGATTTCACGAAAACAGCGCTTTAAAAAAGCCCTAGATTTTGCGCTAAATTAACTACAAACAAAGTTTGTGTTTTTTTATATAATCATAGTAAAGAAAACAACATTAAGTTTTTTTTCTGGCAATATTTTTTTGATGTATCAATACTTCGCAGGACATCGACTTATAATTATGGCAATTGCTGTCAACAGTAGTTAGTAATGTACGAACAATAAAAATGTCATTAATTGTTTTAAAGTGCAATGTATTTCGCAACTTAGTTTCAGATGTCAGCATCTGATTGTGTTTATAACACAGTTTCTTTGTGTTATAACTTCTAAGTAACTTTTAACTTACTCTGTGCTCTAAGCAACTGACTGAAACTGAATAAAGCAAAATAAATGCGTTTCCAAAACCATGAACGAAAACTTTAATGAAGGGGATTTCCCCGCTTATAGTCGTCGGTAAAAAAATCAAGTTGATATTCCTAAAGGGGAAGCCAGGAGATCCATAGCACAGGGTATCCTAGTTTGGACTCGTCTCCCATGCTCTTTGTTTTGTGGAAAAAATAAGTTTGAAAAAGATAAACTGCAAATAGTACATATTTGTGGGAAAAAATAATAAAGGTCATTATTATTATTATCGGTAATGTGAACTAACTGTGCTGCTATAAAAGAGTTAATAACCCGCTAGTCGCCAAAATATTGAAATGTGTGCTCTATACACCAAAAAGCGCTGGATTAAGCGCTAGGTGCTAAAATTTCGAAATGCGCTCTATACATTCCAAAAAAGCGCTAAATCTAGTTCCCAAAGCGCTATAATGGCAGTACTGATTTTGCGTATATTATAAATACAATATCACGACATTTCATTGCAATTTTGTTAATTTTGGTCGGGTTCCGTTGTATGGCTTCGATAGATACATATTTCTTCAGTAAGTCTCAATACGATTCATCGGCGAAAAGTCTCAACACAGCAATTCAGAAAAGGTTGTAATTTGTACAGCTCCATCTATTACGTCCTTTGTGAGAGAAAACATCCTTTTTTAAATCTCTTTTTGTTTTTTTTAGTATAAATATATTAATTATTATGGAACGTTTTTTTTACACACAAATCTTTTTGTTACTATTTCTGAGATTTTATGGCGCCATTGAACAAATTCGAACCTACATTTCAAAATAATAATCATTACATTCAATAGAATTAACCAATTTTAATAAAACAAAGATTAAATGTAACTCGAAGATCCGCTTTATGATTTTCTTAAATATTTCTTTGAAAAAAAGATGTTTACTTTAGACGTGATGCGTTCATATAAAAACAGACAAACAGACAGACAATTCTAAAAATTATAAAAATGTACTTGTTTAATTATTTTCAGTTTCCCATAATGATTTTAGCCACCAAAATATATATACAATGTACAGAAAGAGACACAACATGTTATCATCATTTTTATTATATGTATATATTTAAAGAGAGATGGCGCTGCTAACAGCAATTCTAATAATAAAAGAAATTAATTGACGCGATTGATACATTATATAAAACGTAAAAGAACTTATAAATTAGTGTCTGCACAGTAAGCAAAAACTAAAGTTTGACTCTCGCCAAAACCAACGCAATTGTTAATAGCTCTTTTAAAATTTGATTTACCACATAGAGTACTCGGCGGTAAAGAATAAATTGAGTTTGTCAACACGCAGTAGGGCAGCGAGTAATATAATAAAGATTAGCAGTAAATATGAAAACTCATCTACAAGAAAAAAACACGTTGTAATTGCATTACATTTACACAACACCACCATCTATCGATGAAATGGGTTAACTATTGTGCTTTAGATTTAGTTAATAAGGTTAATATATTTTTGTATAATATATTTAATACGTTCTTTATTACTTTTGTTTACTGCGTTTTAGATATACATAATTATATCATTATTTTACATAATTTAACTATGATTTATGATATGATATTAGTTTAAAATGCATTTGATGACTCAAACAAAGCCACCGTTGAGCAAATTCGTACTTATACTTCCCTACCCATACTTCAGAATATTTATCATAACTTTTGATGGAATGAACTGATTTTAATCAAATAAAGACTAAATGTAACCCGAAGATACACTTTATAATTTTCTTAACAATTCTTATGATATAAATTAGTACTTTATACGTGATACGTTAACAAACAAACAGACAGACAGACAGACAGACAGACAGACAGAAAATTCTAAAAATGGTAGAAATGTATTTAATTACTTATTTTTAGTATCTCGCAATCATTTTTATTACAAAAATATAAAATGTACAGACATCTGCTATTTACAGTTTTATTATATGTATAGATGAAGCGATGATAATACATTATAATATACAACACGCCCGACTCTTCCCTCAAAATAAAAAATGTCTGGATAACAAATAATATCATGAAATTAAAATTCATAAAAATAACGAAATTGGTATTCTACAAGTACACTATCACAAACATTAAATATCATCATAACTGCATATAAAATATAACACTGTAAAGATTCTATATTAATTTACCTACTGACCGTAACGAATAGTTTCTTGATTAAAAACCTTTTATGATAACTCAACAATAGATAAAAGAATAACGACAAAGAAACATTCTAAGGAATATAAGTATGAATTTAAAATTTTAATTCTTACTATTATTATCTGATATCAAAATAGTTGTTTTTAGTTGAGGTTTGAAGTTGCCATTTAAATGGAATGGCCATTTTAAAATAAAATTAAACCAGCTTAGAAAAATTGTCACATATAAACGATAATAACATTACTTATTTCTGTATTCAAAAATTTTATGTTTAGGGCATGGAGAATCTATAAATAAGAATAATTTTCGAATACGAGTTACGACGAAGTTCTAAAGCAGGAAGGAAATTTCGCAGTATCAATGCGTTTTTGCGCAATGCGTGTTCATTTCATAGCTTTTTAAGATGTGATTTATACTTTTTACAAATTGCTTACCATTGTGATGTCATTCTTACAGCTTGATAAGGATAGTCTCAAGAGGTTTATTTCGCGGATATAATAAAGTGTTTATTATATTATTTGTAAGTAATAAGTTCAAAATTTTTGGCCACTCTTTACTTTTAAACTGTTATCTTAACGACCTAAACCTCCTCATGGTCATTCTCTAAATTAAAAAAATCGCTTACTGTTGAGCCATTGTTAATTTATTGAGAAAAAAAATGTCATCTTGCATCGGATGTTCTGTGGACAAGAAGACTTCCTTTGCACCCCACCTGTTATTTCCTGTAACACTATTTTAATTACTAGTCTAATAAGCTTGTTACGAAAAGTAGTTTATTGATAGTGACTGCCTCGTTGGCCTAGTGGACTACCACTAGGCCAACGAGGCGAACTCACTAGAGTGCGACTGCTGTTAAGTGATCCCGGGTTCGAATCCTGAGTCGGAGTCAGCTATCGGGTCTTTCTGTCAAGAAATTCTCAATAGGAGCCCGGATTCAGGAAGTTGGCTGTGTTTCACTTTTGCAGTCCTATCGGACTTGAGAGTGATGGAATAGAGAAAACATCTATGCTTGTGCACTCCTTAATGTTCGTTACACACTCTTTCGCTATAATTCTGTTCTGCGCTGATGAGTAGTCTCGGTTGAGACCTGACCGCCATGACCGAAATACGATGTGGAGTACATTATTAACTTTGTAGTATCGAATTTAAAGAGTTATCTTTGTTACGACATAAGTCCCATAGCCGGTTCGATACAGTCTTCGCGATATTGTGAAATGTGATGTCAAATTTCATACTTTCCATTCTAGTACGTATATTTTTTATTGGACTTGTTATTGACACTACTTTGCAAAAAAAAATACTTTGCATCAAGTTTAAGCTAGAAACTAGGTTAAACTTGAGGCAAAATATAAACTACTTTTTGTGTAATCTTGACAATATAGCACTCACGACTACTAGACTAGACTAGACACGAAGACAATTTCAGATTTTTTTAATAAAATTAGAGTAACATACGGGCATAAAGACTATAGTAGTATACGGCCTACTATTTCCATCTTGATGTAATTGACAGGAGTTTTAAGTTGTATCTACACTCACTATACAAAAAGTGGTATTTTACGCTGGTATTATTTGATAACGTGGTCTTTTCCCGGTCGAGTCGACCCAGAAAATTGTCTTTGATTATGGACTTATGAACCGTCTTACTTTGCTAGTAAATGCATAATTACCACATTTTGAATTATGAAAATACACGTAAGATATGTCGGCAAATTAATCTTATTTGGAGTTTTGACTAAATAACGAACACAAAATATCGGGGAGTGTGCAACATGTCATTTCGGACTGGAGAGATTATTTTATATCATTGTTTATTATACCAATAGATTGGCCGTGAGAATTCCATCACTTGGCTCATAAAGCTCCCAAAATCTGTAGACTGTTTTGGCCATAAATAGAATGTTTCTACTAAAACAGCTTTTAGCCTTAAATGTCAAAATAAAAAATGGAGCTGAAAAAATTATTAAGCTTTGTTTTTATTTGAAAATGTATATGACTTTGATAACGCATTGCATGATGTACGACTTAGTACTGTAATACGCTCAGAAACAAAATGCTGATCGTCATATCTATGATATTTTCGGAACCTATTCCAAAATTAAAGTTTATATATACATAAAAATAAAATTGAGGGGTCTGTCTGTAATATTGAGAGCATAGCCATGCTATTGATCTAAAGTATATTATATCGGAAAAACTTGGAGTAAGTATTTTTGTAAAATCGAATAAATAAATGGTCGTAGATGATTATTTTTAAAAACCGAAATGATACTACATTAATAGATTCCAGCCAGGCGATTCCGGGCGGGTTGCTAGAATTCAATATGTATATTGCCGTGCAATGACGGCGTTGGAGTATCCACTACCCAATATAATCCCGTGGGTGTCGTAAAAAGCGACAAAATAAAATTGAAATAGGAGATTGGCAGCAGTATCTTCCTGATAATATCTAAAAACTAATAAACACTATGGTTGTCAACTTGCCTGTCAAGCGCGGCAACAATGGCAAATATCCTGCCTGTAATGTTATCTATGGGGAAGCCTATTTCCAGTACTGGACTTTTGATAGGCTGTAATGAATCAAGAATAATAAATGTATGTAACAATCCAGCTTGAATATTAAATAAATATTTGCATTTATGAATGTTGGTAAAGATACACAGGGGTTATATTAAAACGATACAACTAACATACATTTAAATAAAAGCTTTTACAAAAATTTACTTCGCAAATATCCGCGGATATTTGCGAAGTAAATTTTTGTAAAAGCTTTTATATAATGGATTTCCGCAAAGTAACGCCTGATTCTATTAATTATAACATACATTTATAATTTTCCAATGAAGTGATAATTCCCCTGGCATAAAGGCTATTACCGTTAACTATGATAATCAATACATAGGCACAGTGTACATTAACAGCACTTTACGTGTACAACCAAGTAACGAGTTTTACAATATACTCGTACAATGTATAAAATAGGACTGAAGTTTTGATTATATCTCGTACTACTCTCATAGTAAAAAAATCTCGTCTACTTGTTAATATTTTTAATTTTAAAACCTCGGTTTCCAGAAATGATTTAAATGACGAATTGCAAACTAAAGAATATTCTTTTAACACATGCCACATTTTTTTTCCAATTAGATACACTATTAATAGAATTGAATGGTACTTGACTTGTTTGTTACAAATCGGCTTTACAGTCTTACTAATTCCTAACGAGAATTATTAACTTGAATCGACGCGTGTGTAGCTCGTGAGACCAAACCATCGTTATGTAACTCCTATTCTGCTTATGGAAAAGAAAACGAGCGTCATATAACGAAATTATCAGAAAGATGCTGTTGCCCATTGCCTGTTTCATTTTCTTCTGTCGTCTTTAACGTTACGACACCTACAGTGTGGTAATATGTGGTAATGGACTCTCTTTCACCACCACTTTTACACTACTTTTACACGGCACGTAGTAAGTACCTATTATAATGTCCCCCAGACCGAATCTCGGTCACGGCGGCCAATATCAACGGAGACTAGCCATCGGCGCAGGACAGGATTATAGTGCCCAAGTGTATGCGCAAGCACAGGTGCACTCTCTATTCCCTCACTCTCATAGTCCGATGGGACGGTAAACAGAGACGACCGTAGAGAGATCAGGCGCAGGTCCAACGGCTTTACGTGCTTTCCAAGGCACTGCGGTGAAACACCGCCAACTTCCTGACTCCGGCCAGCTACTGAGAATTTCTTGATGAAAAACTCAATAACTGATTTTTTGGCCCGACCCGGAATTCGAACCCGGGACCTCATGATCAGCAGTCGCACTACTACAACCACTAGACCAACGAGGCAGTCATCAGTACCTATTACTAGCATATCGTTTACAATAAAATATTGATTAAGCGAAAATAGGTACAGCATACTAGTTTACTTAAAATTACTGTTTTAAGCACTTTTCTACCGACTTCCAAAAAGGAGGAAGTACTCAATTCCACTGTATGTTTTTTATGTGTGTTACCGCATAACTTTTTTCGGTGAACCAATTTCGATGATTGTTTTTTTAATTTGAAAGCTGGTGTTTCTCATGTGGCCCCATATAAATTTGATCAAGGTCTGGCCAATAGTTTTTGAGTTATTCTTAATAATTTTTATTGATGTTGTACAAAATTTTAAATTAATAAGTTTTTAATAAACTACGATCTCTGAGTGAATACTTAATTTTCTTTATGAGTGTGTTTCCATCCGAGTATAATGTGGGTGTCTACAAGGCAAAAGTGAATAGGCTTTTGTTAAGTCAGTGCACTTCAACGTCTTAGGCTACATCGCCACTTACCATCAGGTGGGATTGTAGTTAAGCGCTGCCTTAGAATAATATAAAAAATGAGTCAGTTAAATTTTCATATATCATGAAGTGACTGACGATGTAAGAATGTCCAATACCCTATATCGCCCCGTGGTTGTCATAAGACACGACTGAAGTGAAAAAACCAGGAGATAAGCAGCAGCTTTCTTCTCATAACAATTAAAAATCAAAAATTGCTGTTGCCACATTCTGAGACTCTATGAGGGAGGCCCATTCTAGTAGATTTTTAATAGTTTGTAACGATAACGGCAAATGCTCCTTAAAATTTTAGTTCTTTTATACTCCAAAATATATTTAATTATATCTGACAACTACGTGTAAATGTCGTTGTACGCCGTTGGACGTATAACATAACATTGTATGTCAGCTGCAACTATAAGAATCTGTGAGTTTGTTCAAAAGCTTTTCTATAAATGTTTACCCACGTCAAATCCTTGTTAGATTATATGAAGAAAGGAACATAGAATATCACTATTGTTGGCCTTTACCCTTTTCATCTTACCACATTATTTTTGTGAAATAAATTTGTCTATATTAGGATATATAGCTTTCTTTTAAAGCATATCTATGTTTACGTCATGATTTATACTATGTATTTTATACGTGATACAGCCATGCTGAAGCTATGTTATGGTTGTAGCACGAATAAATCGGCTCAACCAGGGAAGGACAACGTTCTTACAGAATACGAGCGCAAAATAACAACTTAATGCTGCTGTGTTTTGTAGGGTGAGAGTAGAGCACCGAAGACACTTTTTACTGGAAACGAGGCGCTCCATCTTAGTCCTCAGGGGTGATAACGCATCTCCATTTTGATTCTTAATCTAGGATAGATGTACCTGTTTATAAGCAACAGCATTATATTATATATATTATACTATTTACCATAAAAAAATATGAAAGCAACAATTGCCTAATAATGAAGAGCACGGAAAGCGATTCAAAAACTATTAGATTAGAAGGCGCTATTAGATTATTGTAGTGAAACACGCCTTTTTGTACTTGAGGAAATCTTCGGAAACAACAAAGGCCACTTTTAGGTCGTAGATATAGGTAGAAGGTACTACCCCTGTGTCCGACACCTAGACCACAATTATAGAAATAATGGCGCCGGCTGTCCTGTTGCGAATCTGTTGTCATCTCCCTCTGCCTTTCGTCAGCCAAAGCACAAGCGTTTAGAGCGCTTTAACATTAGGTCGCAAGTATTGCGGCAGCAGCGCGGCAGCCGCGCGACTGCATCGGATGCCTTCTTATTACAAATACAGCCGCGTGACTTGTTTAGATTAGTGTGGCGCCTTAGATAATTGATAGGTCTTCGCGCGCTCAGACCAGATACCGCCGGCGTTCTTGTAAAATGCCGCAACAAATACTACGCCGAAATCGGTGTACCCGAGCCAGTCGCGTTGCAGGCGACATGTGATGTGGACGTATCGAATGATTTATTAAAGTTTGATCATAATCCGAAGTAAAATACCAGTTTGCGTATTAAAACTATGTAAAAATGATACTACAAGAAATAAGAAAGACACTGGGATTACATACTATCAGTATGTATCATACAATTATTTCGAAATTTCAACATTATCACAAGTCAAATGACCTAATATTTATATGTTGTTTTATTAATTGTTATTTTTAATATTAAAACATTATTTCCGTTTATAAGGGTTCCGTACCCAAAGAGTGTCAACGGGACCTAAGTTTCCACTATCGTTCTGTCTGTCAGCAGGCTGTATTTTTTGAACCGTAATATGTAGATACTTGAAATTTTCACAGAATATGTATTGGCTAATTGTATTGCTGCTATAACAACATATAATAAAAATAAAATAAAATAAAATATTAAAAGGCCCCTAAATCACGTTTCTTGTATGAAGGCCATAGAAGAAACTTTTTTTCTGTATTGAAATGAGTTTTGTTTACAGACTGTAGTGAAACCTGGATTAACACGCAATATGATGCTGTGTGTGTGGTGGGATTGGAAGCGTATCGTTTATCATGAGCTTTTACCTTATGGTAAAACCATCGATTCTGATCTTTACTGCCAACAAATAATGAGACTCAAGAAAGAAATAGAAAAAAAAAAACGGCCGGCATTGATCATCAGAAAAGGAGTGGTCTTTCATCAGAATAACGCCAGACCACAAGATTAGTTATCTGTTTGAGACTTTCAATACACACTAATATTCCTAAAAATCCAGTATTTGCTTGAGTGCTTAAAACTGGTTTAAAATGTTTAATCATTATTTCCTTTTGTTGCTTGTGTTCTTTAAAAGAAAGTTTTCTGAAGGTTTTACTATTTAATTTTATAATATATTGTTTCGCATGTTCTCAATAATTAAGAATATTATTTTTATTTTCATTATAAATGCGATGACTAAATCTATGTTGCTTCAAATCTCTGGTATTGAATATATCTAATAGAACTACTTGTCGCATTTTTTTAATCAAATATATCAAAATTTCTACAGCAACGCGATTATGTCACTACCTACAAGATCGCAACAACTTATCGAACAAAATGGACCCATATATATTATAATTAAATGTAATAAACTTTAAAACAAAAATGTCTTGAATTTGTATATAAAATACGAAGCAACTTTTTCCCCGACCTTATATACATAGGCTGCACTAAAAGTATCGGGAATGGAATATTTCCACTGTTCCTGTCATATTAAAATCTTTTTAATTGAAAAGTCCTTGGTTTTTTAAAATTTAATACCATTTATTTATTTAAAGAAGATTCTCGGTCTTGTCACAAGGTTTTGTCAAACTTGTTTAGTCGTTGAGAAAATGGAATTGACTCGAGAAAATTCAAGAGCGATGATTTATTATGACTTTCGAAGTGGTTTAACACAAAAACAGTGTGTTAACCGGATAATTTCTGCATTTGGTGATGAAGCCCCATCCAAAACCACAATTTATCGCTGGTTTGCTGAATTTCAACGTGGACGTGTCAAGCTCAGTGATGATCCCCGTCAAGGTCGTCCAAAAACTGCAGTCACCCAAGAAAACGTTGATGCTCTGCGTAAGCTGTTTGAGGAAGATCGACATGAGACATACCGCAAAATTCAGGCAATTTTATACATTGGCATGAGTCAAATACAAATAATCTTGCATGAACAATTAGGTGTAAAAAAATTGTTTTCCCGATGGATACCGCATTCGCTCTGTGAAGATTAAAAAGCGGCTCGCGTTACTTGGTGCGTCAGAACTCTCGAAAGATTACACGCAGGATCCTCAAATGCTGTATACAACATCGTATCAGGTGACGAATCCTGGATATACGCGTACGAACCCGAAACAAAAAATCAGTCACGAGTTTGGGTGTTCGAAAATGAGTTAAAGCCAACAAAAATTGTTCGTTCACGGAGTGTTGCAAAAAAAAAATGTTTGCCACGTTTGTCTCCAAAATTGGCCATGTTACGACTATTCCTCTTGAGGGACAAAGAACGGTTAATGCAGAATGGTATGCTAGCATTTGTTTGCCACAGGTCGTTTCTGAACTCCGTAAAGAGAACTGCAACCGCCGCATCATCCTCCATCACGACAAGGCGAGTTCTCACACCGCACACAGAACAAAAGAGTTTTTAGAGCAAGAAAACATAGAATTATTAGACCATCCGCCGTACAGCCCCGACCTAAGCCCTAATGATTTCTATACTTTCCCTAAAATAAAGAATAAATTGCGTGGATAGAGATTTTCATCACTAGAGGAAGCTGTGGACGCCTACAAAACGGCCATTTTGGAGACCCCAACTTCCGAATGGAATGGTTGCTTCAATGATTGGTTCCATCGTATGGAAAAATGTTTTAAATTTCGCGGAGAATACTTCGAAAAGCAATAAATACATTTTTAAATAGTAATGTTGTGTCACTTCCTTGATTCCCAAAATTTTCAGTGCCCTAATATATCAAAATAATTAAAAAACTGGGATTACCAGCCCAGGCGTGGCTACTATGACATTCTCCCTTTGTGGCAATCTATGGGGGAGGTCTATGTTCAAAAGTGCTTTTTATAGGCTACAGGCTTATATACTAAATCCATCCTGAATTCAATTCTACGGCGTTAAAATTAAATAAGAGAAGAATTTGTGTGTGTGTGTGTGTGTGTGTGTGTGTGTGTGTGTGTGTGTGTGTGTGTGTGTGTGTGTGTGTATGAGAGAGAGAGAGAGAGAGAGAGAGAGAGAGTTATTTATTCTGCGGTAATGTTTTATATCTTTTTCAATTATGATTCATGAATAATACAGATTATTTGGTAAGTAATATTTATCCAATAGGTTTACGAATCATATTTTGAAAGAAAACAAATTTGTAACAAACTGTAATAGCAAAAGCAATAAAAGGTTCTAAAACTTACATCAAATAAATAAAATGTTGTTGTACGTCGTCTTTAAAGAATCTTCAAGACCGGTTTCTATCGCTTTATTTGTTCCAAGTTCAATAAAATGACCTATAGTACGTTTATGACTTCAAGATATTGTGTTTAGTTTTATCTCTAATTTTTCGGAGTTGTAACTTCAAAAAATTATACTTCGATCTTTTAATAATAATTATACTTTTACTTTGATTTCCTTTAAATATAAAAGTTAATAGTAAATAAGAGAAAGGATCGAAATCCTACAAAATTACTTCGCATTTTTCAAAAATATATTGTTTGTTTGGCAAACGAAAAAGTGTAACATTATCTGATTTTTAATCTCCTTCATTTTTATCTTCTCGATTATCTCTCTGAAACTAAAAGTTTCATCAATACATTAATTTGGCCGAAATCGACACTATATTCTTCTTTTGAATTATTCTTATTAATTTAATTAAGTTACCTAGGTTCAACAAAAGGTGCTAACCTCTTGTATAATATATTCGCGATGATTATAGACCGTATTGAGAAGCGATATGCTATTAGGTAATGGGCATATGATTGCAGTATTCCAGTATTTTGCGTACCTTCTGATATTCAAATCTATTTTATAAATGTATTGAATCTCATGTGTCAAATTGTAATCAACGGCATATTTTATGCATTCTACAGATATTACCGCATATTTATAGTGATGCATTTGCAGTATCTTCATTTTGTGTGTCTGTTTCCATTTAGTTTTCGAGAACTTAATAGTGTTGTTGGGCCCATTTTTAAAAGCACTTTTTACCTCCTTTAGTACTATCATTTATATTTTATACCTACTTAGGTACCTATGCGTAAATATATAAATTATTATCTCTGTCGAAATAAATACGAAGGTAGCCTTTATCGTTAATAAGGCGATATTATTGACGTTAATTCAAAATTATAACGATTATAAAGCAAACACACATTATTAAAGACCGAATGAGTATACTTAATATATTTAATATTGAAAATTAAAATACCATTTTAAGTATTTATTATAAAAGAAAATTGATGAAACTAAAAATTATAAAAGTACTGTGCCATTGATATACTTAAATAAAAATTAAAATCATTATTATATGTCTTGATTCGTCTTATTTAATACATAAATTAAGTCTTCTTCTTCTTCTTTACTTTTTTGGCTTCTCTTCAAAGAATTCTGCCAATGTCAAGTCAGTTATATTAAGTCCTCTTTATCTAAAAGAACGTTTTAAATTGCTGAGCTCCTGTCATAATTTTTCCTTGCGGTCCAAGCAAAATATTTCCCACTAATGTCCTGTGCATTCCTCTATATATTCTACCGACTTCAAAAAGGAGACGGTACTCAATTGGACGGTATGTTTTTCTTTCTTTTTTTATGTGAGCTACCTCATAACTTTTTTCTTGGTGAGCCGATTTTCGATGACTCTTTTTTTATTTGAAAGCTGGTGCTTTCCATATGGTCCAATATAAATTTGATCAAGGTCCGACCAATAGTTTAGTGTTACCAATAGTTTACTGAGTTATTCTTAATAACTTATATTGAAGTCGGTTGTATAACATTTTTAATTTTAAATTATATGATAAACGGATAAATCATTCTCTGTTCTTGGAGCAAGGACTTGGAATACAAGTACTCAATCCTTGAAAATATTCAAGAAACAAGTTCAGGAACACTATTTTGTCTCTCTAACCCCTCTCTCTTCCTCCTTTTATTAGTCTTTTTGATAGTAGTTTTAGTAATAAGATGGTATCCTTTCTTACTTTAGCGTATATATCCGTATATATATCTTTTATTACGCGTTAATGTGTCTGTGACTTTTATTGAATTATGTTTTTGGGATGCCTAGAAAAAATTGCTACAGCAATAAGACCAGCCTTTGTTTTTCCCTCAATATTTGTCTTTTTTCCCATGGTGTACAAGAAAGAGTATTTGATTTAATTTGATTGTTTTGGTTGATGATTTAATACATTTTTGATCCACCACCACAGCATATCAAAAGTCCACTGGTGAAAATTGCTAACTATGGCAAATTACTCTCATAAGGGAGATCCCTATGAGGTAATCTATGGAGGAAATAGCCCGTTTAGCAATGGACTCTTGGTAGGCTACTATAAATGAAAGAAAAAAAATTATTACTTTCATTGTTGTTTGAGCTATGATCTCTTAGGCTTTTCCGTATGAGAAAACGTTTAAATAACATTGTATGTGTGTAGCACTCTTGTCTCAATAAAATAGGCTACAAAAATAAGAATTCAAATGTACTCGTATAAGTAGACCAAAGACTACTACGAGTAGAAGGGCACTGCGGCCATAATGAATTGCGCTCTAGTTATGGTCAATTCTCCATAACTCCTTTATTTTAGTCGACTGCGAAAGGCGAGAAGCGAGAAGTTATCTGTTTTGGAAATCGCGAACATTGATTTCGACAATCTAGCACTGATTAATTTTAACTGACTCCTTCCGATTTTAACCCTCTTTCATTAGCAATAAAAGTAAAAAGAAATCGCATTTGTTACGGACATTTCCTAACAGTTTTGGTGGTTTGTATAATGAAATTTAATTTACTATAATTTCATGGACCTAAGGGTATAAAATAAGTTTGCTTTTTTGACAGCCTGGTTACCACACAATGTGCCACAAATTTCAATAACAAGCAGCACTAGTTTGTATAAAATAAGAAGCAGATTATGTCGTGAAAATCCAGAAGAAAGACATTGGCCGTAAGTTACGTCATACTTAACTAAATAATTTCGAATTATAAGTGCAATCGATCTGTCCGGAGAGTCTATGAAATTATGTATAGCAAAATGTAAAATTATGCGAGGCCATGGTCGTCCTTAATTTGCGTGATTTAGGTAAAGCCCCAAAGAGTTGTATTTTTTTTTAAATTGAAATGACAAGCGAACTAGCAATACATCTGATGGTAAGTGACTACTGAAGTTTTAAGGCAACTCTTACCAACTTTAAAGATAGAAGGCTAAAGTTAGATGTCATCACTACTGACTAGAATAAAATGTGGTTTTCTATATGAATAATAGTTCTATATGGTCTTTATCCTTCATAACGGAACACAGTTCCTGCTGCTGGCGGCAAAAATAGGTAACATGGTGAGTCAGAGGATAAAGAAGTTCTTCCATCTAGTGATAAGACTCATTTTCTGTCTAGGTTTTTAATTTAAATGTTTTTTTTTGTTATTTTTAAATATAAAATTACAGCTATAAAATATATAAAATTATTAACAAAAATATTATTTTTCTCATTTTTGGCTTTGCTTTAGGTTTATTATTTAATTCGCTGCAGTATATACATTATTTTCTAAATAATCCAAATACTTAGTAATAAAAAATATACTTTTAAACTTAATTAATATCATTACTGCTGGGTAGGAACCGGTGGTCTAGCAAGTCAAAGTAATATCATGTAATATTTTGCCGCACAGAAACAAATAATAAACCAACGTTCATGCTGTTGGGTAGCCCAATGAATTTAAGATCAGTTACTTATTCAATAGCACGAGCTGCTTTAAGCAAACATGGGGTGTTAAACTGCGTTTAAAAGCATGTCAAAATACATGTTTTTGATTTTTTACATTATTTAAGTCCAACAAAGATGTACCTTAAACCTAATCACTTCTAATTCTATCTACGTCGTATACTCCTATATTTATTTCAAAGTTTCTTTCAAAAATGGAAAAGTTCTACTTTAGGAGTAATAGTCGTTGCTTTTAAATTTGCTTATCAAAGTACCGGGAGCCTTTTATCCTTTTGCACCGGGTTCTCCATTTGTCAACGTAACAGAGTGATATATCTCAAACGTTGCTTGACGTGCTGTTGTTAAATAAATTGTTACTTCCTTTGTTCACTATTTTTCAGTTCACATAAAACTGAATTTACTGTTAAGGTTTTACCTTGCCAATTTCAACCAATCACAGCGATGCGTTTTGAATACTGTCTGAAGCTGAAGCTATTCTCAGTACTGGTGACATTTAGTGATGTAAGTATACACGCTAACACATAAGTCAAGTCAAATCCTAACCTGGCCGTATCTGATATAAAGTTAATGCAATAAATTTCTTTTTATTCTTTGCGATGCAGCTTCATTACTTTTTGTCGTTGATCATGAATGCTATAGCTATCACGCTTGGCAAGTGTTATTATTTACTTTCTAGATTTTACAAAGATACTTCTGCCAATATCTTGGTTTGTTTTCCACTGTCGCCTTTTACAATACCTGCGGGATAATATGGGTTAGTGGGAATTCTTATACCTCTACTAAGCGGCAGGATTCAGGAACTAAGCGGTAAACACCGCCACTACACGTATTATGCGCTAGTGTTATATTTGAGTTTGAAATATGACTACTAAAATATTTAGTTTCAGATCGTAAGAGGTTTAAACAATAAAACTATTCTATATTTTACTTAAAAAATATGTCTTTTCTTAAATCTTAACTTAAATCTCACACATAATTTTTAGTATTGTTTTAAATAAAGTAATTGCGTTAATGTTAAAGTGTTGTACTCACCTATAATTTAAGTACATATATATAATGTTATACAAAATGTAGCCGAAATGTTTTCATATGTACTTAGTTGGTAAGTCTAAATAAATAAATAAATCAATAAAACTACGGATTTGTACATAAATACAATAAATCTAAATAACTATGTAATTTGTTTAACAGAAACATTTTTAAAGGACGCTATTTATGATTATAATTGTTGAACAACAAATACTTAATAAAGAGATAGAAAGAGTAAGTCAATAAATAAAATTTTGAGGAGGCTTGGATGAGTTGACATGAAAAGCTAAAAATTCAATAAAATAATAATTAGTTGTAATTTTTTAACAGATTGAAGTGACAAAAGAGCACACAATCCACCTGATGGTAAGTAGATACTGAGGCCCTTAGACTATTTATCCTAGACTAGCTTTTCACCCCGCATGATTATATATATATATATATATATATATATATATATATATATATATATATATATATACATATATATCTTTTTTATTTAGATGCTTTTTTACTTGATTATTTACTGACGTACTTATTTATTTTTTTACTTGCTTATTTATTTAACTATTTACTTTTATATTTAGTTGCTTAATTATTTGACTAATTGAATATTTATTCGGATATTGTTGCCTACTTACGTGCTTATATACTTGACTATTCACTTGCACTTTTACTTTTTTTTTTATAGAATAATGGTGACAAACGAGCACACAGTCCACCTGATGGCAAGTGATTGCTGTGGTCCAAAGACATCTACATCTATCTTCGTTTGCGAATTAAAATGCAGATACGTTATCAGCCGTGAGCACTAAGATAGAATGCCTCTTTTCCAGCAAAGAGGGTCTCCGGTTCTCTACACTCACCATACGAAACACAGCAGCATTAAGCTGCTATTTTGCGCTGATAGTCTGTGAGAACGTGGTCCTTCTACGGTCGAGCCGACCCATTCGTGCTACAACTATACTATTAATATAGCTGCAGCATGTCTCTACCACGTATAAAACTTGCATTTCAATATGTTTTCCTAAAACTTGCATATATACTCGACTATTTAGATGTATACTTACCTTAATTTACATGGTTGATAATAACCCCTGGGAATAAGGTGGTCGCTTCCAAGCAGTTTCTAAAATAAATTTTGTAAATAGTTCGTAATGATTTATATTGTAAAATTTATTTTAAAAAAAAAGTCGCCCTGGGTTTCTTGCTGGTTCTTCCCAGGACAGAGGGTTTTTTTTCGAACCAGTGGTAAAGTAAAAAATGACTTTCAATAAGAATTACACATGTAATGTATATTGAATCAAAAAATATTCTATTCTATTCTTATATAATCGACTGGTTACTTGCTTCTTTAATTAACGTATTTCCCAAAACGAAAATAAAATTATGTAAACTATGATCTTTAATAAATCCCCGATTTCTGGAGTTTTTCGTGAATATTAGAAAAATCTCTTGCAAGGCTCAGCTCCAAATCTGGTAAACCTATCTTCGCGACTAAAACTACAGGTCTACTATCCTACTGAAATGAGGCGAAATAATTAAGTCCTATTTATCTGTTTACTACTTGTTATGCAAAACAGATTATGACTCGTATTATTTCACATCAACAATCTTTTGAAGGTTACGACGACTGTGTCAAAGCTTATCAGCTGCTTACTATAAATTGACGCTGTGGATTCTCGTACTCGTATTCCTGTTAATATTATATAGGCACACTATTTCCCTGAAAATTTTCCGCCTGACATAATTTCACATCATTCATGCTACTTCAATTAATTTGTAACCTGTTTTAAAATGTTTACAACCTGTGGTATTTTACGGTGGAAAACATATTGGAATGCTAGTTTATGAAAGTTATTAAATGACCATATATAATTAACAAACAACAGACTTTGTACATTTATTTTTATTCCCGTAGAAGAATCCAATACCGCATTTAGTCCCGTAGAGGTGTCCAAAATTATAATATAAATAGTTATATGTAGTATGGAATAGGCTTCCGAAAAGTCACGGTAAATAAAACCATGCCGTTTATTCCACACGTAAAATATCTAGACTTGCAATGGGGAACAGCGTTAAAGGTGTTAGATGTTTGATGCTGCGGTCGCTAAAGCTTATCGATATATAAGACTTTTGGGGGCTACTGAAGTAGACGATTGCTTAAGTAAGTATTGGAACTTTTTTTGAAAAAGATACATAATGAATATTTTTGATATTTGTGTAATATTTTATTGGATTAAAATATTAAATAGGCAATAATTTAAGCATGCATAGTTTCCAAGCCAAACAAAGCTTAAAATATAACTCATACAACCAAAACTAATAAACGCAAACGGAACAAGTTACGCTAAAATTTTACAAAGTTAGAAATAATTAAGTGTTCAACATAATAGTTACAAAGCCGATTATGTTGCTCGTTGTTCGTAAATCCTTTCAGAGAACTCTTTAGCCTTTGACTTATTGAGTTTCTTTTGATAAATTTTAAAATCTAGATGAGTAATCCTTCACTTAGGCTTTTGCAAGAAAACTTTTATGAGAAAACATACATTAGAAGTGCCACAATTATCCCAGTTAAATATGATCCCACCAAAATTCATTAATGTGAAAAGAAGTCAAGTCCGATACAAACGACGTTCAAGGTTTCTGTTTCTTCGCCGCTGTAACTTGAGATCAAAACTTTTTTTAAAAAGGGTTTAAGCTTTTACTAAATAGCATTGCTTTAAGTGTAATTTATGGACTATTAAAACTTGCCAAATTATAAATTCAGTATCAAATGACGTTACAAATTTTCTTTTAAATTAATTGAAGAACAAACCACACCAATATCTTTGTCGACACCAAATATCGATAATAAATCACCTTGTATTGTAAGTAAATGCTTTGGGCGTTGCATCTATATCTATCCTCATCTATCTCCCAATAAGAATCAAAATGCAGAATGCATTGTTATCCCAGACGACTAAGACTAATGTTTAGATTTTTTGCTTGGTATGCGCATAACGATCTTAATTTAGGGTTATAAAGTCTTTAATTTTAGACATTAATAATTGAAAAACATTCTTAGGCTTTTTCTTGAAATTTAAGATTCTCGGTATTAAAGGGGGGTTTATTAGTATTTATTGTACCCATCATGTAATACACACATTATATAGGATTCAGGAACCAAAATTATAAGGCATTTCATTTTCGGAAAAATGTTCATCATTTTTATCATTACGGCTTATGAAATGTCTCGGTAAATGCTGGTAAAAAGATGTTCTATTCTAAAGCGAAGAATTTTGCGCGAGCAATGCCGCACGAAAAGCTATTAATTTATTTACGTGGTAGAGCCATAGGGCTTTTATGTAATAGATCCATACTGCAGCTATATTATAGTTGTAATACGCATGAGTCGGCTCAACCGAGGACCACGCTCTAACACAATACGTAACGTACGTAACCATAATAGTACTCTCCATCGTCAAACTTAGAATTTTATCATCATTCTATTTATTTTTAGATCATTCAAAGAAGCAATCATACCGAAGTTTTGTCATAGTACCCTTATTAATCACATGAGTTGGGATTATTAATTACATTGATCCGTACTCAACCTTCTCGACAAAGGATAAATGACAATCCGTGTTGTGATAAAATATGATGAATGCCTATGAATGCTGTTATTGAAAGAATTCTCCCAATAGCAAAACTATATAGCAAATATTGCCTCCAATTATCTCACATACTCTAGTGTATAGTCATAATTGTGGATAGATTCAGCGACTACATATTATGCAATACCAAGGTACGTGTAAGAATGGTGACACCATTTCGTGTAAAGGTTTCCTTTTTTTTATTTTTTCATAAAGAATCAGTAACGTGCTGATAAGATGGCTGAAAAGAACCTGAAAGTAGCTAAGATACTAACTAATTCAAAGAAATCAGACTTTTACTTAGTATTCAAACCACACAAACAAAAAGTTTATCTTTTCTTATTTCTACGACTGTATACAAAACGCTGATTTACTCGAAAAGTTACCTTTTGAAATGTAATAAAGCTACTACTATTTAAATTATATCACTCAAATGATAAAAAATTAACACAAAATACTTCTACAATTTGTCCTGGAATAGTAAAAGCAATGTACAAAATCCATTAAGGTTCCCGTGATGAATCTGAGACGTAGTTCTACAGTGCTGGCCGTATTAAGACGCTTAAAGTCACTCAGCGAGCTATGGAGAGGGTTCTCAGAGTATCTCTAATATATTAGCAACCCTAGTTCATCATAATATATCTTCCCTCGTTATCGAGCAGTAGGACAAAATTTCAATTTCGTCCTACTGCTCATTACGAAGTCTGTCACGCATAAAACTCCTAGCATAGCCCTTTGCTTAATAGCTCCCTGAACGACTTCAAGCTTCCTCATGCAACCATCGGTGAAGGACTGCGGTTCAGATCTATACGTCACGTCATCACTAGCAACACACCTGAGGGTTGTACACTCTTGTTTTTATGTTTGAAAAAAATACTGTCTGTTATAATGTAGATACTTACAGTAATTTATAAAAGAAAACGAGTTGACATTATCGTTTTGCTGGAAAACTTCACAAATACGAGTATCACTTTACTGACGGTTATTGTGATAGCGTAGTTATTATCTTTAAATCCATTAGCAAAAATATATGGAATTCCTAAAATGAGCTAAAATAGTAAGTAATATAGCGTAATTTGCTTAGGTACTACACATATCGTTTCATGACTTTAATATCTCTTCTGCTAAGCTTTTCACATTAAATGAGAAAATAATAGAAGTTTCATAACACGGTAAGTGTGGTGGTTAAACAGACTATGTAATCCACGGACCAAAAACAAGTTTTAGATTTACTAACCAAACACATGATAACATTTTACATATATATTTTTAAAGTTTCATATATAAAATAGAATGTACATAATGAGCTACATTTAAATTTGATAGAAAAACTCAAGAGTGGAAATTGAGAATTCAATTTTTAATGATTTAGACGACATTCTAAGTTTTTTTCTTCCTTGATACGTGATACAGGTCAGTCCACTCCACAGACATCTAAAATAAGAATATTCTTTTATGAATCCATGGTCCACTTAGAAAGCAACAAATTTAAAACGTAGAAATATTTTTGTTATCGGTTGTTTTTTTTTTTTTTTGGAGTCTTAATAATATATTACAATAAGATCATTATAGAAATTATGTTATGCTTCTTGTACTACTATTTATTCTGTGCTTCCTGTACATCAGCATAGTTTTTTAGATGATACTTATTTTGCTAACCTTAATAGTGTTATCTGGCTGTTAACTTTAACAGTGTTTAAAAGAGGCATTCCATCTTAGTCTTCACGGCTGACAACGCATCTGCATTTTGATTCACAAACGAGGATAGATGTGGATGTCTATGGGCCACAGCAGCCGCTAACCATCAGATGGGCTGTGTGCTCGCCGGCCGCGATTCAAACGAATTCGAAAAAGAAAATGGCGCACCGTCAGTCCTATGTATAATTAAACGAACCATTTCGAGCTAATTTCGACCCTACGTAACTCAAAAACTTTTAAACCTACACACTCGTGATTGTAATCACATATCTAATATTGAATACCTAGATTGCAAATTTGATGAGCAAACCTAGTATAGACTTCTTGAGTTATTAAAGTTTTAAAAGTGCCTTCACTTATTCATTGACTCACTCATCAAAAACCCAGAGCACTTCTAGGCTAACCTAGCTACATAGAAACTTGAAATGTGGCATCAAGGTAGATCATTAACGTATACAATGGATAATCTGAAAACTATAATCTATCGACATTCAGTGTCTATGAAGTTTGAGATATTAAATTTATAACTTAGCAAGTCCCAGTAGTCCGTGTAGTGGCGGTGTAGGAATATCCACTACCACATATCATTCCGTGGGTGTCGTAAGAGGCGACAAAGGAACAGAAATCAGAAGATGGGCAGCACCGTCATTCTAATAAGGACTAAAAATAAAAAATATGTGGTTGCCAACCCGCTTGCTATGGCAAATGAGGCAATCTAAGGGGGATGATAGAAAGTACAAAGATAAATATACAATATTAAAATAAATAACATATGTTTCTTTATCTAAATTAACTCAAGAACGTTTTACATTCTTATAACATTGATTATAGAAACTTTTATGGAGCTTGGTACCCGTTAAGATTTCATTCAACTCTTTTATCGAGGAAGCCGTCGCCGTCTCTCCCGTTGTCGTGACGAATAACGGTATTGGACCGCTCAATTGATACAAATCCTAAAAGATTTATTAATAAGCAATGTTCGATTACATCGGATTTATACTGCGAATATAATCTGATACGGAAGTTAGTAACGGAGATTTAATTATGCAGAAAACTGTAAAATACGAGCATAGACCTTCATAGTATTGTGAGTGTCTAGACTTTTCGATCATTTTCATTCTACATCTAATCAGAGCCGCCAACATTGAAGAAGCAGGTGACGATTCAGTAGAACCCTAGACCACAACACGTATTGGTTGAACATATAATAATTCTTAAATAATTCTTAGATATATTAAGTCATAAGAAACACGTGCTTATTGTGTATTTCATTTCCAAAATTATCATAGTTTTAATATACTATATATTCATTGTATTTATTGAAAAGTTAAATTCAACAAAGGCCACTTGTTGAATTTAACTTTTTAATCAATATTTTGGTTGATCACTTTGGTTAGGTAGTACAAAATCGTACCTATCAGATATTTATCTTAGGATACACTTATCAACAGCTTAAAATATCCAGTGTTCATTTATGACATCGCAATATCTGCGGACCTAAACTGCAATCATGATATTCATAACAGTAAGCATTTTCAAATTCCAAATAGCAATATTAAGTCTAAGCCAAGCTTTGGACTGATTTCGCCTATGGTGAAATGTGCATCCAAAAGTGAAGGCTAGTTTCACAAATACCTATTAGGACTTTTACATATAATAAAAATATCACAGCTTCTATCTTGCTACAAATACACATGAGTCTCGTTTACATTATAACTTTCTAACTTAGAAAAGAAGTAAAAGATTTTTCTTGTAAGTTATTTGTATAAGGGTAAAATATAAAAAAGCTTAGATTATAATAAAAAGGTATTAGTTTACATATTTAAGTAAACAGTAAAGCAAGTTGCACAATAATAAAGAAATAGGTACAATATTAAACAATAGTAGAAATTATAATGTAAAAAACTGAAGCTTTTTTAACTTTTAGAGCTTGTACAAATTTTTGTTCAAGGTTTTTTTTTTATTATAATGATAGGCATTGCTATTGGTATACAATTCCTAATGGTATGTGTTGTATGTGTTGTGTGTGATATTACATTGTTAGCTACTCTGATATCTGATCTTTTCATTTAATCTACTACTTTAGTCTTACTTTTAAATGTATGAAATGCCAATTTATCTGAATTAACTTTAATTTTACTTATGTATTATACGTATATTACTGAAATCAAGCTAGAGGTATTTGAACTACCAACTATCGGAACTGTCAATTTTGTCAACTACTTTCATTGAAGTCTTTCAGATTATTATAAACTAGCTTCTGCCCGCGACTTCGTACACGGATCCTGTTGCTATACCAGCGACAACGGGGTCGTCAAAATCGAAGATCTGAAATGTCTGATGTTGAATTCTAAGAGCCCGGGGACGGGAAAACAACGTCATTCGCGAGACGATTCGAGACGTTCTAGATCTTTCATTTTTGTAAGTCAACAGGAAATGCCAATCAGACTAAACAACTTTTGCTAAGTCAGTCATTCCTATATATGTTATAATGTCGCTGGGCTTTGGATGGAGTGTAACTCCTTGTGTTTTATTAAGTTAATATATTGGTAATATTATTTAGACCACGTTCACATGAGGCTTAAGTACTTATAGAACAAAAACACTTCAGCGCAAAGCTTCCGGGTAAACTATGTTGAAAGTTGACCCGTCCGGCACGTGAACATAAAGATTTCTAGAACTGCTAACCCGGGAAAGAGCGACGTACAACTGACCATGCGAGAAACAACTGACACCGAAATCTACTCCAGCAACACGAAAAGTCTGCCCTTGAGCCTTATTAATTGTCATTGCATAACACAATGATACTGGGAATTGCGTTTTTTTAAATTGGAATAAAAAATTATTTGGTATTATGGGAATTCTGGGAATAAAGATGATTTCTCCTGCACCGCAACCTGTTAAAATTTGAGCCTCGATTATATTTTGTTGCAACTGGGTTACTTTTAGCCGAGTTTCATTGCAAAGTTGTGGTGGTCTTAAATTTCGGAGCAGAATAATCGGAATGCCAATTTTAAACAAATTTCATGAGACGGAAGTCCGGGCATATTTAAAGAATGTAAAAATTATATCGGGTAATTAGTGGCTTCTTGTTCATCGACCATTCTATTTATTGACAAATAAACTTTGCTTTCCCCTGTATATTCGACAGTATTTTGTTATTAATCTCAGCTACCTGGTCATTGCGAGGAGTTAAAATGGATCTTTCGCATAGCCAAAAATTGTCCCTATTTAATATAATTGTTACGTCACCGTAAACCGACGATATAAGATGTGGTTGGGATTGCACTATACAACATAACTCAGGCGTCAGAATAAGTTTTCCTTGGTGTAGTTGTGAATAGGTACCTTCTCCAATCTTTAATAATTTATCAGAAAATTGACGATCATCCGGGTTATCTCCAGTTCTCACTCACATGTTTATAGTCAAATGTACCGATTGTATATCACGCCACAAATAAGAGCTTTTTAGGCAAGCCCTAACCTCATCAGCTCGGGTTCTCCGTGGTATTACTGGTAAGGTTTGTCGGAAATCACCACAAAATAAAACCGTGGTACCGCCCATTGGTCGATCATTTTGTCTTATATCCCTTAAAGTTCTGTCTTTTCGGTGGGCCATCGTACATTCATCTCATATGATTAAATTACACTCACGTAGTATTTCTTGAAATACTACAGGTTGGACTTTCCGTGCGATTTAAATCAATTGGTATTTTAAACATAGTGTGAGCAGTTTTACCTCCTGGTAGCAATGTTGCAGCTATACCTGATGAAGCCACGGCAAGAGCAATTTTACGCTGATTTCGAACATAAGCTAATATTAATTTAGTCAAAAATGTTTTCCCAGTGTATCTAAAAACCATATTGTGCCCCAATTTATTCTAAACACTCTCGCACACGCGATCATAGACTGAACGTTGTTCTGCAGTCATCATTGGAACACCGTTTTCTAATGTTGCCAGCAGTTCCATTGAGTTGTAACTAATCTCTGCAGAATATTTCCTATTGATAACCTCTCCGACTGAAGTTGGTGTTGGCAAACCATATTCACAGAGTGATTTACCGCCTACTGCTGTTAAATCTTTCTGAAGAGCTAATAAGCACAGATTTATGGCAAGATCACGGAAATTATCATTAGTTGCGTTTTCATAATTGTGAGATATATTCCGAAGAAAGTCTTCTGCAAATTTTTCTTTATATTTTTCTCATAATTGTACAGCATCTGACAAATTACAAAATGTGAATAATGTTACAAATAAATGGCGTAACCGTGGTGGATTATCACTAACACAGGATTCTGCTAAAGCGTCATCCCAATGCTGATCATTTTCAAGCAAACGACGCGCTTGGCAAGCTGCATGATAAGTTGGATAAACAACATCGTTTACTTTTCTCAAATCTATAAATGATGTTGATTCTCGCACTGTATGTAATAATAATCGCAAATAGAAACACTCGGCGTTGTTAGGATGAACGGTATACACTCTACCAAGAACATGTTCTCTGAAAATACCTGACTCGCCATCTACAGGCCTGCCACGGCGTCTACGATTAAAGACACCTCGTTGCTTATAGTAGGTATAATACGATGGAATTTCCTCATACAAAAGAGATTTTCCCAAATCATCAGTTTGGCAAAGTCGAAAGAATGCTAGTAAAGTTGTTTGTCTAGGGTTCTCTAATCGTTCTGTAACATTTTCGGCGTTGAAATATATACGTTGATCGCCTTCAAGATGAACATCCAGATGAGTCACAGGTGGATATCTTTCGTGAATGTTGAAACTTAAGATCCGCCACACAACTTCTGAAGATCTGATATATCTGCCTGACTGAAATCTAGTAACTTCATCATGTTCATGTCTCAACGCAAATGTAGCTTGGTCGCTGCCCTTGTTAATATACTTACAAATATATTTTATTGACTCTACACTATTACACATTTCAACATTTATGTGAGCTTGAAATGCTCTAGACATCACAGGCGAATACGGAACGACCCACCTATTATCTAAAGTAACCTGTTGTCCAGACACTCGCTTTTCAACAGTAAATCCACCATTGTCTCTTGAACGGCGACGATATAATGGGTATCCATCATGTCCTGTTACAATTTCATCCACTAATGCTTTTGGATATCTTTTATTCCAACGACCGTCTTGCATGCAAGGAGCATTCCCGTTAAATGCACCACATGGACCATGTATCATATGAGTTTTAACAATGTCGTATAACACGGGATCTGCAATCGGATCTGGAATTTCAGCACTGATTGAACTGTCTACATCATTAGGTCGAACCTTATCTTTTAACAAAAGCAGGATATGTGCGTGAGGTAAGCCGCGTTTTTGCCACTCAACACTATACATATAATACAATACATCTCCAAAAATGTTATCTTTGGTAAGTAGATCTATCATTGATTTTAATTTTAAATGAAAAACTCTTGCGATAATATCATGGCGGTCATGCGGTGCTTGACCCTCAATAAGCTCCCGAGTGATTTCATCCACTTGGAATTGGTAGTTACAGTAATAAATAAGTCGGGACGTCCATATTTTCTTACATAACAAAAAGCATCTTGAGTACGTTCGTGCATGTAGCGTGGACCACCAGTAAAAGAAGAGGGTAAAATAACTAAACGGCCAATATTCACCGTATCATTATCTTGCTGCATGGCGTCGCGAAGGTGCACGTATTCTTCAGCGCGCAGCTGCCTTTGATTAGATCGTATATAAACTAATCTTTCGGTTTCAATTTTTGCGTATATGTCAACAATAAACTGATTGAATAAGCCACGAAAACGTTGAAAGTATACAAATCTATTCCGTCTCATTTGCAAGTGGAAACAATAAAATTGAAGGCATAACATCTTTTTATTATAATTAGGTGCGCCTGTACGCGGATCAGTTTGGTATAAAGCGAAATTATAACCATCTTCCCCTCGAGAGTATATCAAAGGATATTGCAAACTGTCGTAAGCCCTGTGGGTTTCATAAATACGTTGCAAACGATTGTCTCTGGAACGGATAACGATATCACGCCTACCACATTCTTGGTCGACCAATCTACAGCAACTTTTTTCGTGGATGGAACGTTATAACGCCCAGGGTGTTCCTGAGTTGGACGCCTATCGGCATTTATAACAATTTTACAATTGTTATCACCATCTTGAGGAAGAGCTTCTAATGCCGATTTAAAACTGCATACATACGCATTAACCTGATGCAACATGTTCTGAAGTTGTGAAATAAGTTCAGTATTTAAATTCGGGAAATATTGATTTCTTATGTTCGACTGTTCGTTGTAGTCGGATACAAAATATATTTGAAGAAACTTAGGTTGGTCTTCACGCAAAAGGGATCCTATCAAATGGTAAACCTGACCTTGTATCTTAAAAGTAGGCATGAAAGGACCTTCTGAGATTTGTTGAGCACCAAAAGATGTCATTTGAAACGCACTATTATAAGTGCAAATATTATCTAAGAACTGTTTAGATTGCACATGTTCCCCTAAAAGTGGTGGCTTCAAAGGTTCCGGTGGATCTTCGAACGAAGGCAAATTTATTTTACCTCCAGAACAACAGAAACTAGCCGACTCCTCACTCAACTTTGAAGCATTACAAAAAGAACATACTATGTTCATATCGTCTATTACAGAAGATGATCTGTAATCAATTGTGAGGTTATAAGCAAACCCACTTTTATATTTGTCGGACCACGCCACCGAATTTGTAGATTGATCTTCTATGTGTACATCTAAGTCATTAAGACTATGTCGAAATCTGTCTGCAGTAAGACGGGCCTCTCGCTGTTCGTCCGTTTCAAGAGACCGAATATTTTCAATTCTTAATCTTTAATTAGACAAACTTATTAATCGTTCTTGTCTCAAAGAATTGTAATATTCGCGTCCCGACTCTAGTCGTTGTTAATGCTCATGTTCATCTTCAAGAGATCGAATAATATTATGGTGCACCCTATCATTTGTCAAACGATCTTCATATTGAGTAAAAGTTTCAGATTCTCGAGATAAAATATGACGTTCGCGATCAGCTGTGAGACGTAATTCCCTCTCAGTGTAAGTTTCGGACTCGCGAGATAATGTATACCGTTCGCGATCAGCTGTGAGATGGAATTCCCTCTCAGTGTAGGTTTCAGACTCACGGGATAGTACATGCCGTTCGCGATCAGCTGTGAGACGTAATTCCCTCTCAGTGAAGGTTTTGGACTCACGGAATAGTACATGCCGTTCGCGATCAGCTGTGAGACGTAATTCCCTCTCAGTGTAGGTTTCGGACTCGCGAGATAATGTATGCCGTTCGCGGTCAGCTGTGAGACGTAATTCCCTCTTAGTGTAGGTTTCGGACTCGCGAGATAAAGTATGCCATTCGCGGTCAGCTGTGAGCCGCAATTCTCGTTGTGAAGCAGTTTCAGCTTCTCGGGATAACACATGTTGTTCTCGGTCAATGGTAATGGTAGCTCTCGTTGAGAAAAACTTTGAGATGCCCGTGATGTAGCTCGCATTAGCTGCTAATCGCATCTCTCTTTCTGGAGAGCTTTCATTGGCTCGAGAAGTTGAGGGACTAACTCTCATAGAGTTTAACCGATGTGCTCTTTCCTCTGCCGATTCTTGAGAACGCACATTTCTCATTCTCTTAGCTTCTCTCGAATTTCGAGATAAAGATAATCGTTTTTTAGGTGGCATTGTGTATTTTATTTTTAATCGACGGCATTCAGTTACCTAACAAAATAATCTACGTTAGTGGTTCTAACTATAGCTACCATACACTTAAAAAAATCTAAATGCCTGCTTAAATAATAAAAAGGATCCTAAATAAATCCTTAAATCCAAAATTAAATTCTTAAAAATATATAAGTAGGTACCTAAACTACGTCTAATAGAATGAAATAACCTATTTGATTCCTAGGTACCTATTTAAAACTACAGCTAAATAAAAAAAAAGTTTAATTTATAATTAAGCTAATACTAAGAAATATTTAAACACTACCAAAATAACTAATACCTACCTATTTTATAAAATAACAACCAAAGAAATCTAATAATAAATTATTAAACGTAAGAGTAGACTAAAAGTCGCGCTGATAAGCACGGTTTGTTAAGGCGCAGGTTGAGCAAAATGTCGCGCTAGTCGTTATTTGTGCGATTTTTAGGAGCTATCTACTTTTTATTTAAAAGATATATCAACAAATAAAAAACACATTATATTTCTACATAATCTTGATTCCATAAAAGCTATATCCAATTTTTTTTTTAAAGGAATAAATATTAATATAATCTCCTTACAACGAAACCACATAAATGTGAAATTATTATTGATAACATGCATCTCCTCGTAAAGTAAGTATTATTAATATTTTGCGATTCACACCAATGGATAGGCAATTTATTAATGAACATTTCTATAGTAAAATTTTTTTCAAAAGACCAAAATTTGATTTTATTAAGAAATTATTTTAAAATCTGGGCGTATTCACTGCTCACGGGCTTGCTGGAGTCAGTGAGCCCTGAGCTCTTCGACGTGGAACCCGTGTCGTTAGAGCGTCTGCCAGCGCCGTGTGCGCTTACGTCATCGTATCAGTCGATAATATTATTACTTATTAGGTTATTTATAGGTAGTATTATTTGTTTCTTTTGGGTATAATTTTTCGTATTAGTTATACATATATTTGTTGTGTTTTTTACTGCGCGATGAAGCTTTTTGCGTGTATTTTCTTTGAAGTAAATGCAAATAAAAAAATGAAGCACTATTAGCATGTAAGGTTCAAATCCATAATTAAAATTTCGACAAATATTATAATTTACACTATAAAAGGCTAATTCAATATTATCACCCAACCACAATATCTTATTAAGTATAGTACTGCCTCGTTGGTCTAGTGGTTGTAGTAGTGCGACTGCAGATCATGAGGTCCCGGGTTCGAATCCTGGGTCGGGCCAAAAAGTCAGTTATGAGTTTTTCATTTATGTTCTAAGTTATAATTAGTATTACTAAGTTATAGTTTTTTGCTAAAATATAGTATATTATTTATTGCTTGTTTTTTTTTTTCAAAAAATAATTGAGTAAATAAGGTGTTCTATACTTATAATTCGGTAAAAAGTATCTAAGTAGGTACTAATATACCTACTTTTTACTATTAACTAAAAATTTTTAAAACTAAATTTAACTAAAAGGACTAAACTGACCATTTATTTTTTAACTCAAAACAGGACATGGGTTTATACTCTAAAAACTATAACTTTATACAATTAGTGTTCACTGTAAAATTATATTCGGTATAGACGGTAATTATTAAATGCAACATATTTTTTTAAATTATTAATTACATTTGTCAGTGGATTAAATTTGCTTTAATAAAGTTGGTGATGATTTTAAATAAAAAATAAAATTCTGCTCAAGTTTTTTTATTGTTATCTTTGTTAACAACATCGCCTTTAGAACTCTGGAACCGTAAGTGTTTCTTTCAGACGTCCACAATTTATGCAAAATAAAAAAATACTCTTTCTACCGGAGCATTCGTACCAGGTAGACATAAAATATATTCGATTAAAAAAAATTATGTTGAAGAATGTTGACTTTGAATACTTCCATCCAACGAGTTACGGGACAATTTTGTGCCCCGGAGCTTTGTTTGGGGACAATGGGACAGGTGACCGAGAAAAGGGACAGTCCCGTTCAAAACGGGACGTATGGTCACTTTAGCTATAACCCGGCGACGGCTCCGTGACGTAGTGGCTTAGCAATCAGTTGTTGCGCTGGGGGCCGCGGGTTCGAATCTCGCACGGAACAAATATTTGTATGGCCTACAAATAATTGTTCCGGGTCTGGATGTTTGTCCTTGTGCAATTTATGTTTGTAAACTGCCTCCACGACACAGGAGAAAATCCTAGTGTGGGGGTGACGTTTTTTTACAATTGAAATTGAAAGATTGAATCCTTATACTTCTTGTTGATTTTTGTATTAGTAGGTAGGTATATTACTTTTCAATACGTGACACGTATAAATTAACAATAATCAAAAACACATCTACGAAACATCCTATTTATTTATTTATTCTTTATTGCACCAAATATTTGTACAAAAGGCGAGCTATCTATTTATTTACCTATAGTGAATAGGTATCTTTTAAACTCACAATTTTCAGTGCTTCATTTTTAATATATAATCAATTATAAAATTTCATAATTAGATAATATATGAAAATACGTAATTCTAATATAATGCAACTAATATACCGAATAAAAAAATTAAAATACATTTATCGTTGTACGCTGTGTGTATTTCCATAAATTAGTTCATTGATGTTGAAAAAATAATACTACGTTCGTACCTACAATAGGTGGTGGCGTCGTACATATTTCAAATAAGCAATATATAGAAGCGAGCGGCGTGCCGCCGGCAAAATGCTCAAGGTCGTTCGCATGGAGTAGCCCCTTAAAATCAATTATTGTCTGTCAATAAGGTCGAACACTCTGAACGTCTATTCGCATCAACAGCCAAATATTGTCTGAAGCTCGCACTTGGACCCCCCGCCTTTATACCTCCCGCCGCAAGCCGCGTCGAGCGCGGCGACCGTTACACAAAAATTATTGAATAGATAATAATGTTAACTTTTTTTAAATAGGGATGAGTGAGAGTGTTATAAACGTAAGAGTAGACAAATATAATCAGAATGCTCCGAACTGCTAAGCTATCGGGAGTGACACGTGTTATTATAATAATAATATAATTTATTTTCTCACCACATTAAATTAACAAAATCGATTTTTGACAAAAAAGAAAAGGCACAAGGTAATGTGAGAGACTGATGCCCAAACTAGGCGACGAACCTGTATTTCAGGTCATCAGGTCTCCCTCCCAGTTGACAAATACAAAAGTATGTAATCTTAGAATACATATTTTAATAACCATGATACGTTATAATACGTTATAATTCATATGATTCATTTAGGTAAGTATTATTATAAGTAAATATTTAATAAATTTAATTTGATGGATGTTTGTGTTTTGTGTGTGTGTGTGTGTGTGTGTTTGCGTGTGTATGTGAATGGGAAAATTACAACATTTACACAAGTGTTGTAAAGAGATCTTCTGTATACTTATAGTCCCTTTTCAGTAACCATTCATGGACAGATTTTTTTGCTTTTATTTTAGGTAGGGCGTGGATATTAAGTTCCTTGTTAACTTTATTATACAGGTATCCGCCAAGATAGCAAAAAAATCTCCTAGAAAAGTAGGTACAATGGTCATAATGAGAGGTACATACCCGGTCTTTGCGTCTCGTGTGCTGTGAATTTTTTTGATCATATTTTAATTGAGCATGTTTTTTTAGTACCGTGTATATAATAAACAATTGCCGGACTGTAAGAACTTTGGAAATTTTATAAAGTTGACTGGTTGGAAATTTAAAGGGAAGAGAGTTACTTACCTTTAAGATTAACCTTTGCGATCTTTCAAGTGGATTATTGTGAGATATTGTGAGTCAACCATAAAAGATAGACATATGCTGTCGTGGGATATTTTTTATATAATTTTAAGGAGAACATTTCCGTTATACATGATTTCTGTGTACCTTTAACCATGAAGGCTGCACACGCGACGGAAGCTTAAAAAATGGAGTAATTTCTCCCGTTTCCCCAACATTTACCTTTCACTGCTCTGCTCCTATTGATGATAGCGTGATGAAAAGTATACTATGCCCTGCCCAGGAGTATGAAGAATGATTGTACCAAGTTTCGTTAAAATCCGTCGAGTAGTTTTTGTTTCTATAACGAACATACAGACAGACAGACAGACAGACAAAAATTTTACTGTTTGCATTTTTGGCATCAGTATCGATCACTAATCACCCCCTGATGTTATTTTGGAAATATATTTCATGTACAGAATTGACCTCTCTACAGATTTATTATTATTTTTTATTTATTTATTTATTTCGACCAGCAAGGATCATAGGGTAATATTACATTCATTCAAGTTAATTCTAATACTAAAATTATTACTTATTACTAAAATTAATATATCAAATGCATAAGTATTCATAATAATATTGAAAATATAATAATTATTTAATATCAACAAAATAATGTAAATCAATGTAAACGTAACTCACAACAGACCCGACTTAATAATATATTAACAAAATCATAAACATAACTTATATTAATGATATAATAATAATAATTAATAATTTATTGCAGACGATAATTTGTTAAAAGTAGATAGTAAAATTAAATAAAAATTACTTCATATATCTGGGTTGCCTGTCCGAGGCAACGGATACATGGACATGCACATGCATCCAGTGCCTCAAAAAAGTACAATCGGGTTTCTCGCTAATTACGTTAAGAATGCTGTTGGCGCTCCCACGAACCCTGTGCATCAGTGACGCAGTTTTTTTGCGAATCAGTGTTGAAAAATTGTCTATGTGGGCGTCAACAAACATACCTGATGCACTCCAGTAACGTGGGAGCCCCAGCAACAATCTAAAAGCGTTATTATAATGTATACGTAGGGTGTTGTATGCCCGCTGCGTAAATCTGACCCATAAGGCGCACGTATAGAGGGATTGGCAATAGGCCTTAAATAAAATAAGTTTTATCTCGACTGTACAACGTGAGAACCGGCGGGCCAGCATATTGCAGCGGACAGCCAGCGCCCTCCTTTCTCTTTCAATATCCTTATCATCTTTTAAATCTTCGGTAACCACATGGCCGAGGTACTTAAATTCGGTTACTCGTTTAAATGCAACACCCCCTAAAGTTACAGGTGGTACGAAATTAGGTTTCTTCGTGCCCACCTTAAACACCATGAGCTCACTCTTTGCAACATTATATTTTAAACCGTGGGCTTCTGAATAAACCTCACATATGATCAAAAGCCGTCTGAGTGCACTGACTGACGGGCTCAGAAGCACCATGTCGTCTGCGTAACTGATATTGTTCATGCAGAGTCCATCAATAGAGCAGCCGACATGTGCACTCCCGAGTCTATGAATCAGTTCATTTATATATAGATTATAAAGCGTAGGTGAGGTTAACCCCCCTTGCTTCACACCGCATTCTAACCTATACTCGTCCGACAGTGCATTAGACCACCTGACCTGATTAATTTGATGACCGTATAAATAGCTAAAAATGCTAATGTACGAGACGGGTAGACCAGCCTTTCGCAATTTATCCCACAGAATGTCATACCTGACAAGATCGAAAGCCTTTGAAAGATCCAGGAAGGCCGCATACACTGGCGTATTCCTTACAGTGTAATACCCCACAATGTGCTTCAGCGACAGTATTGCACACTCAGTGGATAGATTTAGTCTAAAACCAAATTGTGCATCGTTTAACTTAATATGTACTTTTAACTGTCTCTCAAGCACACTGTCAAGTATCTTAGCCGCAGTTGTCGCTAATGAAATGGGCCGATAGTTGCACATATCCGAAATATCGCCGGTTTTGCTTTTCAAAATCGGTACCACGACCGTCCTCATTAGCTTTTCCGGCAAATAAGAGTGCCTCATGCAGAGGGTGAAAAAGAGCGCCAGCAGTCTAGGTAAGTGTGGTCCAGCTTGTTGAAAGTGCTCGATGCTAAGCCAATCGTGACCAGGTGACTTTCCTCCGGTCATGCCATTTACCAAAACAGTGATGTCCCTAGCGGTGATGCGATCGGGCACATGAGTTGGTGCACCAGTCTGGTGATGAATCTCAGCATCGACTTCAATAGGTAAAGAAGACTGAACCCGGAACTGACTCTTAAAAAGATTGGCTATTTTCGTCGGCTCATTCACACCCCCAACGATCACCGGGGTACCTGTTCTAGGACTCAACTACTTAGTATGCTTCCAAAACCCACGAAAATCTTTATTCCTATGTTGATACGCTAGTTTATTCATCTTGATTTGGTCCTGATTATTTTGACAAAACTTAAGTTTTCGTTTAAATACTCTTTTAGATTCCATCATATCATTATAAAAATACCCACCACGCGGTTTCCCATGCCAGATCCAATTTAGGAATTTTGTCGAGCATCCCGGTGAGCATCACGCACGTGCCAGTTCCATCCCAGTATAGGTCGACCACGCTTTCTGGCTATATGCCGGTCGTGATCACTGTCGTAACTGTACTTAGAGGCCTCACACAAAATATTAATAATGGATATATATAATTTATCTATCACAGATCGATGTGCTAAAATATTACACATATTATCACAACACTGACTTAGTTCATACGGGAAATCTATTTCTCTTAATTTATTGTTACAGTATTTGCCATATATGTAAATTTGGTTCAAATTACGCTCACCCCATTTTACTTTATTGATTATATATTCCTGAACCGACAGTGGTCTACGCCTAACCATTGTGAGATCACACTGCACCTCTAATGGAAAGTGGTCTGACCAATAAACGTCATTATGAATTTTAATTGTGACTACTGACTTCCATTCAGCCTGAGTTGTTAAACAGTGGTCAAGCCAACGACAACTACCGTGTACATCACTCATAAAGGTATAAGAACTTGAGTCAATTCCTAGCTTCAAAATATCGGCTGTAAACCAATTTTGTTCTAGACAAAATTCTAACATTTCCTTACCAAACAACGTACCTGGGTGAGCATTAAAGTCTCCTAATACATACATAGTTTCAATATTCTCAGTATCAACTATTGTAGATATTTCACTTAAACACTCAACAAATTCTACCAGATTGTCTTGCTCGTCCGTAGGCATATACACATTAAAAAATAACATAAACCTATCAGAAACACATACTTTAATAGCAATAATACGCTCGCTCATACACGGAACCACAGATACAGAGTCAAACACGTTGTTTCTCCATAGTAAGCCGACACCGCCATAAGGCCGTCCTCGCAATATTCCTTTGCTTGTATCAACCGCAGACTTCCCGAAGAAACAAAAATCCTTATTTACTTGTCCCATGTCAGGAATCTCACGGGGCAGGAGCCATGTCTCCTGGAGTGCAATTATGTCCGCCCTTTCACTCAAAGACTTTACGAAATCTGCCGAACTTTTAAAAGATTTACAATTAAAGCTTATCAACTTGATTGTTGTGTTATCCCTAGCATCATTATTCACCATGTTTTTTTAATAAATTTAAAATTATTATTATAATTAATTTAATAAAAAATTTAAAATTATAAGTATAGATATGTGTGATTTGGACTTTAAAGGATTCAATGTTGCTTTCCTTACTAATTACTTCATATATATCATACGGATTGTTTTTTAGCATTGTGCATGTAATCTCTTGATTTGCCGGCATTTGTCGTCGTTTCTTATTTTGAAGCGGTATAACTATTCTTTGTGGTACCGATGAGTTTACTGTGCGACGTCTAAGCGAGCACCACTTATTATATTTTCTCTTAGTGTAGTCTGTGTTTTTACCGACATAACTGTTCTTATATTATTTAGTTGTGTTAGTTTTCATAGTGTACATTAATACTGACATAAGAAATTGAATAGTGTTATATAAACTGTGAGTAATAATACATAAACATTGCTAAAATTTCTACAAGTGTTTAGGCGTTTGTATTTTTGCGAAAGCTGTGTGTCATTGACGGGGTCAACGAACTGTCACGGACATTGAACTCTCGGGCTGAACGCATAGGCTTCCCGTTGCAATTTTGCTTGTTGCTTATTAAACAATTTTTAAACATTTAATCATAATGGCTTTGTTGTACGCATGCTGTCGTGTTGCTGTAGTAAATACCGATGTTCCTATGATTTGTATTAGTTGTAGTGGCTACTACCATCTGCAATGTGTGTCGGCATCATCCAGAAAAGACCCAACGCTTCGAAATGGGTCAGATTGGACCTGCCCAGCGTGTTTGTCAAAGCAACCTAAAACTGTTAAAAATGATAGTACACCTGTCCGCATGTCAGCGCGCAAGCAATGCGACACCGACAGTGTTAAGGTTACATTGCGAAACAAAAATTCGAAGAATAAGTCTCCCACTACTTCGTCAGTGTCAGTGATAGAAAAATCTAGACTCTTCTTGCGACCTACGGGGTTTTATAAGACAAGAGATTTCAGAGCTAAAAAGGGATCGTGAATTTAGTTTCAAAAACTTTATAAACTCAGAGCTTAAGATCATTAAGGACGAGGTACAGGAAATAAAAATGTCCATAGCTTTCATAAATAATAAGTATGATGAGATGAAAGAAAGATTTGAAATATATGATAAATGCCTAGTGTCAGTAAACAGCTTGAGTAATGAAATAGGTATACTAAAGTCTTCACTGGCAAAGTTGGAGCATGAAAGTAATATTAGAGACCAATGGGCGCGGCGTTCCAATATCGAAATTTGTGGCATTCCCGAGAAGAAGAATGAAAATCTCTTCGACATTATTGAGAAAATATCGAAGCACGTAAATTTTTCTTTTAACAAATCCAACCAATTATTGTGCGGTTTTTATCGAGGTATAATAAAGATGACTTTTTGTGTAACTAAGAAACTTCAAAACTTGAAAGCGAGTGATCTTGGTTTTTCTGGTACTGAATCCTTAGTATTTTTCAACGACCACTTGACCAGTTTAAATATATCTTTGTTGCGCCAGGTGAAAATTAAGGCTAAAGATAATAACTATAGATTTGTATGGGTTAAAAATTGTAGTATAATGGTTAGAAAATCTGATTCTAGTCCTAATTTACACATAAATAATACGGCGGATTTATTAAAAATAAAATAGGAATTATTATTATTAGTTATTATTTTAATTACATTATAGCTTATGATGTGTTATTTGTATCACTTTCAGTAGTTCTATATTTTGTTTCAAAAGTTATGTATGACAAACTTATTTTTTTGGGGCACGTGACCTTGATACATTCGGTGATAGTTTTAATTTTATATTATTTAGTTTATACAATTACTACAACATTTGAATATATTTTTGTTAATACACTTCTTTCTAAACTATGTATGACATATATATATATTTACATCGGTGTACAATTCGGTTCTAATTTAAAAATTTATTATCAAAACGTTCGGGGTCTACGAACTAAGGCTGACTTGCTTTTCAGAAACGTCTTATGTCATGAGTATGAAATAATCTGTTTCACTGAAACATGGTTACATTCGGGTATATTCGACTTAAAACTATTTGATGCACGGATATTACGTATATAGAAGCGATCGTAACTATACAATCAGAGGTGATACAATGGGTGGAGGAGTTCTGATTGCAATGAGTCGTAAGCTACAACTTACCAACGTTGAATGCATCCCGTCAACAAATTCAGCTGCTGACGTAATTCGTGTTTCTATTTCATTCGAACGACATACACGTTGCAACATATACTGTTGTTATTTCCCACAATGTCGAATTCACAAAGATGTGTTGTCAAACTTTTACGAACATATCTCTGATGAAGTTCTCTCTTACCCTGATGACTACTTCATTATATTAGGAGATTTTAACATACTTAACGCTTTCTAGTCAAAGAATTGTAATGCTGATGTGACCTTACATGGAGACTTTTCATCGGATACAGTTAATGAACTAGCTAATTTTCTTTCTTTTAATAATTTTAATCAGTATAATATATTTAAAAATTTTAATAATCGTATTTTGGATCTCTTAATAGCCAATATTAATTGCAAAGTCAGTTTGGTAACTGCTGCAATAGTTTCAGAGGATTCGCAACATCCAGCTTTTGAGTTTACGATTTTAAAATCACATGAGAAACTACTCAAGACTCGGGCTCATACAGACAAGTTATATAGAGATGCTGATTATAAGGCAATAAATATAAATCTTTCGCAAATAGACTGGGAATCTAATTTGAGTGACGGTAATATTGATGTCTCTGTGTCAGATTTTTATAAAATTTTGAATGATATAATAGAAAAACACGTACCTACTAAAACTATTAAATTTAACACCAAGTACCTGATATGGTATAACAGGGCATTGATTAAAACTATAAATAAAAAGTAAAATTTCATCGCAAGTGGAAGGTTTATAAACAGGTTAGTGATTACAATTCTTTTGCCGTACTAAGAGAGAGACAAAAATTAATGGAGAACGATTGTTATAACAAATTCATCAATAATGCTTAATATAGAATTGGTATTAATAGTAAATTCTTTTGGTCTTTCGTAAAATCAAAACGTTAATGTAAAGATCTTCCAGACATAATGTTTCTAGATGATTATACGACTTCAGATCCTGTGTTAATATGTGATTTATTTAATACTCATTTTAGCTTAGCTTTTAGTGTTAATAGTCCAAATCATAATACCCAGATTTCTGCCTCGGCTCAGTCGATCAGTATAAATTAGGTCACATTTACAGTCCGTCAAGTTTCTATGTATTTAAAACGCTTAGATATCAGTAAGGGACCAGGACCTGATGGCATCCCACCCTTGTATTTTCAAAGATGTTACCATCAATTGGCTCTTTAGCAAACCATTAGCAATTTTGTTCAGAACTTCTATGAAGTTGGGCGAAATGCCTTTACAATGGAAAAAATCATTCGTAACTCCCATATTTAAAAGTGGTAATAAACACGATATTTCAAATTACTGTTCTATTTCAAAATTAAGCTCGATTCCAAAACTATTTGAGAAAATTATTTATGACACACTCTCTCAAATAATTCGACCAATTATAATTCCTGAACAACATGGTTTTATAAGTCGAAAGTCTACAGAAAGTAATCTCTGCGAATTTCTTGATCATCTTTATACTGCTATGGACAGCGGACTGCAGGTAGATGCAGTGTACACCGATTATACAAAAGCATTTGACAAAATTTCACATGATATTTTGATACATAAATTAGATCAAATCGGTGTACATGGTGATTTACTTCGATGGATCTTAGAAATTGTAATCAGGCGGTTGCAATAAAGGGATACTGTTCATCATTTCTCCCAGTTTCATCAGGTGTTCCTCAGGGTTCTCATCTTGGTCCACTACTGTTTATAATATTTATAAACGATGTTATATCCTGCTTCCGTAATTCCAAAATTCTCCTTTTTGCAGATGATATGAAAATTTTCAGGTCTATTAAAACTACAGAGGACTGCCATCTACTTCAAGAAGATCTATGTAGGCTTAGTGCATATTGTCAAGCAAATGATCTTTGCTTGAACATTAAGAAATGTAACATTATCTCATTTACCAGGAAAAAGAATCCTCCTCTTTGATTATAAGCTTGATGATAATTTACTAACGAGAGTTATGAACTGCGTGATCTTGGTGTTCAGTTGGATAGTAAGTTGTTACTGAGATCACATATTAATATCATAACTAAAAGAGCTTATAAAATGCTAGGTTTCGTTATACGTATCTCAAAAGATTTTAAAAAGTCTTCAACAGTTATCTTACTATTTAATACTCTGGTGCGGTCTATTCTTGAGTATTGTTCTTCATGTTGGAATCCTCAATACAAAGTTTATATTTAAATAATTCAAACAATCAACAATAAGTTTCTGCGTCACTTAAAACGATATAATTCTTCTGTAGACTCCATTATTGATAACTTAGACAGCAATACGAGTACCCTCGAGAAACGCCGTGATATAAGAGATCAAATGTTGTTGTACAAATTGCTTCATAATATCATCGACTCTCCCCTACTTTTAGGCAAAGTGAATCTTGCGTGTCACAGGTTAGGTGCACGAAATAAACCTCTTTTTGCATTACCTAAAGTTAAAACAAGGTATGCCTCAAATAATTTTGTATCTCGTACATGCAAAAAGTTTAACTTAAAATATTGTAAATTAGATATATTTCATCTTGAATATGATAGTTACAAAGAAAATATTGTAAAACTTAATATATAATTGGTAGTATCACTTTGAGTTGTATATATAATGTTACTTTTAACTACTTACTACTTAATGTTTTAATTTATGAATACCATTTAGCTAGTTTTATTCCTTTATATTTTTAATTTTTATACAACATAATATTGTGTGGCAAGCTTTTATTATCTATTAGATATCTGTGGAAACTTCATTGGTTTTTAGGATTACTTTTATATGTTTTATTATGTAATTTATTATTGTACTGTAAGTTTCCCTTAAAAAGCAAATAAAAAAACCCATGATTGCTGAGGAACTGTCTATTTGCGAAATTGGGCTTGAATACTTGAATGAATTTTGTAAGGTATTCATATGTCGGAAGCAAAGATTTGGTGTAAACAGATTATTTGTTTTGAGAATAAAATGATTTCATTTCTGTGGCTGTGCATTGATTGTTGATATGTCTGATGTAGCTCATAAGAAATTGAGTAAAATCGCATGATCAATGAGAAGCAGCAGTGCTTTTGACGGCTAGACCTGCTGTTTCATTTCCAGGGACATTTGACATTGTCCAAGGTTTAGAGTACGTTTCTCACCACTCAGACACATAGACAGTTTTTTTATAGAAATAAGTGTGACAAACGAGATTCTTCTAGGACAGAGGTTTATTCCAAACGTGTGGTAAATAAGAATTGTCTTTCTACAGGTATTATGTAATAATCTATCTAATATACTAGCTGGCCAGGCAAACTTTGTTCTGCCGTTTCCGACGATCCTTTGTCCTTTAAAAAATCTTTAAAGTCGCAATAAAAATATTGAGGGTCACTTATCGGGATAAAAACTATCCTATCTTTCAAGTTGGAGCAAGCTATACACATTTACAAAATTTGATTAAATTCGGTTGAGTGGTTTCGGAGTTCGTCGCGCACAAGCAACGTGACACGTAATTTTTATATATAAAGATAAAAAATAATATTTGTTTGTTCGTATGGTATGCGCTGCCATACCGTTCATCAGATTGCGGTAAAACTTTATCAACACATTGCTTGCACTTTCGCGAAGATTATAAGCATAGTTGGACCCGGTAGGTGACGCTGTTGTAGAATCCAGATATCACCCGTGCGAAGCTGGGGCAGATCGCTAGTCTAATATATAAAAATTAATGTTTGTTTGTTCGTATATTATGCGCTGCCATACCGTTCATCCGATTGCGGAAAAACTTTGTCAACAGATTCCTTGCACTTCCGCGAAGGTTAAAGGCATATTTGGACCGGTAGATGGCGCTGCGAATCACCGGGGCAGACCGCTTGTATTGAATACAAAATAATTTATTTTATTCTAGTGGCGTAACATGGGTTGCTTCCGTTCGAAGTAGCTACAAATAAAAATGCCCCTCACTCCGTATTCCTCATTTTAAATAATTTTTTTTATAAAATCGATAAAAGATTTCTAGTCTTTTTAAATTATTTAAAAATAAATATAAATATTTAATGTTTTTAAACTTATCCCTACCCTTGGCAATTGTGTGTGCAGATTATATTTATTTTCAGAGTTTTCAAAGTTACATTGTTTGTTATATTTAATCAAGAGTTTTCAGTTGGATTTATTTTTAGATTTTGAGATTTTAACATCATTTAAAAAATTAAGGCTGACTTTTATTTTCAAAAATACCGCCCACATAAAATCTGACACTCGGAGCCTTAATACACAATATTTTTAATATTCTTATTAAAGCAGCTTAGGTATATTCGATAGATGGCAGTATAATACCATAGTCGTCAATCTACCAACGTCACTGGACTGCCAAACTAAGGCAAGAAAGAGCCATACGGAACCAAGGAATGAGAAATAAGATTAAAAACAATATTTTACCAAACCATGTTAACTAATTTAAAAAATCTAAATTTAAACTAAATTTTAAATTACAAGATTTTGTCCCATACAATAAACTATATATCAGAAACTTGTTAAAAGAAAGGAATTTTCGTTTTAAAAAAATAAAGAAAATCTAGTCTTCGTAGAGAGCTTAACGTTAAAAATATTAACTCGATACATTATTGACCTGTCAGATGTGAGTTAATGTAACTGTAGATTTTAGTGTTTATTACTCAAACAGACTTAAAAGAAATTTAGCACATAGATATCCTGGTCCTGGATTGATATACTTTTGTCACGGTAAAATAACATTCCGCGAAAAAATGAACATAAAGGCGATTGTGTTTCGTCGCATGCGGAGCATCGAGCAAAATCCAGTTAATGTAATTAATGTAAGTTATTAATAAGTACATAACATAACATAAACATAACTTATGTTACGTGAAAATAATGATGTTTACAACAACTTCGCCCTACTTGTTTGAAGAAAACAAATAGCCTACGGCGTGTTCTAGTCACCTACATTTCAAAAGCCCACATTGAAAAGTTTTAGATTAAAAAAGTCTCACACTATAATACAATTCTGCTTTCAGTATTGAATTTAATGTTAAATAAAAAAAAAATTTGCAAAATGACGCCACAATATGGTAAAGAAGTTTTTAAACAAATTATTATAAAGTAGGTATAATTTCATAATACTTGACACTGGCAAAAGTACAAACATATGGAGTCCATTGCCAAAGAAAAAAAAATCTTAAAATAATACAAATTTAGATAGTGTTTATTTGTTTAATCATGTATGACGAAGGCATTTTTAGGAAAATTATTTACAAAATAACGTATTAAGTTCTTATAAGCCAAATGTATGTTAGCAGAGAATAATGGTAAGTAGCTCTACTTATCTTCACGCCGCGCCGCAGAGACATACGTACTTACACAACTTCAACCATTATTATTATACGGCGACATTGTAGCAGGTAGTTTTTGAACTTTTTGTATCCCTAAATCTACCGTAATTTAACTGCCTACTGCGCAATAACAAAATAAAAAAAAAGAAAACAAAATTTTATAAAAAAATTACATACGAACATGTGCTATGGAGAATTAAAAAAAAAACCATAAACACGACACTAAATCGCTATCCAGAAGGGCTAGGGACTAGTTGTAAGGTGAGGCACATCTTTCATCCACAACCGACTGAGAAGAAGCCTATGTTCACTATAAGGCTATTGAGTTCGTTGTTGATGATTAAAACAATTATTAAATCTATAATTAGGTGTAAGTTAATACGAAGCCCTTCACAAGTCAACTGCTGAACATAGGCCTCCCCCAAGGAATGCCACAAAGCACGGCCCTGAGCCACCTGCATCCATCGACTTCCTGCATATCTTACCAGGTCGTCACTCCATCTAGTGGTGGGACGCCCAACACTTCGCCTGCCGGTACGAGGCTGCCACTCGAGAATCTTTTTTCCCCATAGGTTGTCGGTACTTCGAGCTATATGGCCGGCCCATTGCCATTTCAGCTTACGAATCCATTGGGCTATGTCGGTCACTCTGATTCTACTGCGAAAATCCTCATTTCTAAGTTTATCACGCAGAGAAACTCCGAGCATAGCCCTCTCTATAGCTCGCTGAGCGACCTTGAGCTTCCTCATCCAGCCAGCAGTGAAGGACCACGTCTCAGTTCCATAGGTCATCACTGGCAACACGCACTGGTTGTACAGTCTCGTTTTCAAGTTTTGAGGTATACCTGACGAGAAGATGTGCCGTAATTTTCCAAACGCTGCCCAACCGAGTTGAATCCGTCGATCGACCTCTCGGTCGAAGTTAGACTTACCTAGTCGGACTATTTGTCCCAGGTAAACATACTCGTCAACAACTTCGAGCTTAGTGCTCCCAACAACTACCGGCATAGGTGTGACATGGACATTAAACATGATCTTTGTTTTGTCAATGTTTATCTTAAGACCTATCCGTTGGGAAACACTATTAAGGTCATTGAGCATAGTGCTTAGATCCTCCAGTGATTCTGCCATAAGGACTATGTCGTCGGCAAATCGAAGGTGAGTGATGTACTCACCATTGATGTTGATACCGTATCCTTTCCAGTCCAGAAGCTTGAAAACGTCTTCCAATGCAGCGGTGAAGAGTTTCAGGGATATGACGTCACCCTGTCTTTCACCTCTCTGCAATTGGATAGGTTTCGTACTCTGGTTCTGTACTCGGATAGCCATTGTAGCCCTACTGCACAAGCACTTTAACACTTCGATATACCAACAGTCAACTTGGCACCGCTGAAGGGACTGCAGCACTACCCAAATTTCGACGGAATCAAAGTCTTTCTTATAGTCCACATACGCCAGACATAGTGGCAAATTGTACTCCTCGGACTTCTGTACAATTTGCCGAAGGGTATGTATGACCACATACATGGTGCTAAATATGGTGCTAAAGCCTTTTCGGAAACCGGCTTGTTCGGGATGCGGGAAGTCGTCGAGTCTGCGTGCGAGACGGTTCGTAATGACTCTCGAAAACAGCACGTAGACGCGGCTCAGAAGGGAAATCGGTCTAAAGTTCTTTAAGAGAGCGTTGTCGTTTTTCTTGAAGAACAAGATCACCGCACTTCTCCTCCACGCCTCCGGTGTAATGCCACCATGGAGGACGGAATTAAATAGTTTCTGAAGGACTTCAAGTACCGGTTTTCCACCCGCTTTCAGAAGCTCCGCTGTAATTCCATCCTCGCCTGGGGCCTTGCCGTTTTTAAGGTGCTGGAGAGCCATTCTAATCTCGCTCTCGCTCTCGCTCAGACTGACGTCCGGGATATCATCAGAATAATGTCGAATAAGACTCGCTCTTGGATCGTTACTCACACTTGCGTGTGGCCCCAACGATGATGTGTACAACTGCCCATAGAACCTCTTAATCTCATTATGAATCTCAGGTGTCCCGGAAATGACGCTGCCACACTCGGTCTTCAGCTTCGACAGTTGGCTCTTTCTGGCAGACAGATCTCTGGCAAAGACTTTGGAGCCCTGGTTCCGCTCGATCGCTTCTTCAATACGAGCAGTAGTAAAGTTGCGTAAGTCCTGCCGCATGCATTTGGAGATTTGTCTGTTTGTTCGATAATATGTTTTCTCTCAATTTCAGATAGCTAAGGAAGGCACTAATAACTAAGGAAGGTACTAATCGCAGTGTTCTCCTCTTCATCTCCTTCCGCTGCATATTAGGCGCTTTACAGCTGGTCTTACTAAGTAAAATTGTTCGAGACCGCATGCCGCATAGATTGTCCTGACTTATTAAAAAGATAACATAATATCTCACTCTGTCTCGTTCACTCCGTTATAAAAATCCCTTACTTATTTACCTTTATGTAGTTCAATTTATAGACGAAGCTAATTTTTTATATGAGCATGTAATTCATTTAATAGATTTTCTACGGGCTTTGATAAGGCTGACCTTTTTTATACTAGGGGTCAGGTTCAGTAACAATATACTTTTTTTACATGGCGAAATGCCTACGCATACTCGTCTCGCAAGTAGGACGACCATCTGTCCCAAGGAAGTGTCGGATTTATCGTCCACGAGTCGCTCGGTAACAACGTTGTAAAGATTGGGAGTGTGTCGACGAGGGTTGCGTACCTTATACTCATAATCACCAAACGGTATTCGCTGAAGGTCATACAGGTTTACGCACCAAACTCGGCACATCCCGATGAGGAGGTGAAGGAAATATATGAAGATATCTCTAGAGCCATGCATTCCTCCAAAACCCACTATACGGTGTTAATGGGAGTCTTCAACGCAAAACTAGGCACAAGAGAGAACGGTAAGTTCAAAGTAGGGAAATTTGGAATAGGGTAACCCAAGGGGCCAGCAGCCGACTTCATGGAGAAATAGGGACTCTTTATGATGAACTCTTTATTCCAGAAGCGGCCTCACAGAAAGTGGAACTGTTCGAGCCCCGACGATTCAACAAAAAATGAGATTGACTTCATTATGACGACCAGACGAACTGTTCATTGGTGTCCGAATGGTTAGAGGCACACTGAACCTAAATATTAAGTTAGATAAGTGTCGTCTAATGAGGTCAACGCTCCGTCCCTCTCGTGTTCTAATCCAAAGTCCCGAAACCATTCAGTTCGAGTTACAAAATCGTTCTCAGTGTCTGGAAGATTGCAATGCAGTGGACGATATAAACGACAAGCTCGTGGAAACTGTCCATGCGGTTGGAGCTAAGTTTTGCAAGACCTACCGCAGAAGAACACAAAAGCTCTCCGACCACACTCTTGATCTCATGGATGTTAGACGGGAAATGAAGCTGCAGTCTTCAGTAGATTTGATGGAATACAGGAAACTGAACAGACAGATCTCCAAATGCATGCGGTGGGACTTACTCTACTTTAATTCTGCTCATATGAAACCAGGGCTCCAAAGTCTTTGCCAGAGATATGTCTGCCAGAAAGTGCCAACTGTCGAAGGTGAAGACCGAACGTGGCACCATCGTTTCCGAGACACTATTGATTTTAAGTGAGATTGAGAGTTTCTATGGGCAGCTGTATACGTCATCGTTGAAGCCACACGCAAATGTGAGTAACGATCCAGGAGTAAGTCTTATTTGACACTATTCCGATGATATCATGGACGTCAGTCTGAGTGAGAATGGCTCTCTAGCACCTTAAAAACGGCAAATCGTCGGGAGAGGATGGAATCACAGGGGAACTTCTGAAAGCAGGTGGATAACCGGTACTTAAAGTCATTCAAAAGCTCTTTAATTCCGTCCTCCATGGTGGCACTACTCCGGAGGCGTGGAGCAGGAGTGCGATAGTCTTGTACTTCAAGAAAGGCGACAACGCTCTCTTGAAGAACTACAGACCGATTTCCCTTTTAAGCAGCGTCTACTTGCTGTTTTCGAGAGTCATTACGAATCGTCTCGCGTACAGACTCGACGATTGCCAGCCCCCCGAACAAGCCAGTTTTCGAAAAGACTTTAGCACCATAGACCACATACATACCCTTCGGCAAATCGTACAGAAGACTGAAGAGTACAATCTGCCACTTTGTCTTGCGTATGTGGACTATGAAAAAGCCTTTGATTCCGTCAAAATTTGAGCGGTGCTGCAGCCCCTCCAGCGGTACCAAGTGGACTGTCGGTTTATCGAAGTGGTGAAGTGTTTGTACACTAGGGCCACGATGGCTATCCGAGTACAGAACCAGAGTACGAAACCTATCCAACTGCAGAGAGGTGCAAGACAGGGTGACGTTATATCCCCGAAACTCTTCGCCACTGCATTGGAAGACGTTTTTAAATAATGTTTTCTTATATTTACGCGAAGACTACACATTAAATGAAACTAATTTTTACAGATTATATCGCGTTTAATTTTAACTTTTTTAATTTCCGACGTTTCGAGTGCTTTACAGCACCCATGGTCACGGGGGGAACTGAATTGTTTGACGTCCCGATGTCATAGTTGGCCCGGCTACCTTCAGTTTTTTAATATTAATTTTTGATTCGATTTACGCAGAATGAGCTTACACTATCTTGAAGTCTAGCAATGGTATACTCGGGTTTGGATTTAATTTTATTAATTATAGGATCCCAAGCAGATGGCAGCACCCATCCATCTTCTCTCTTGAAATTAGGATATTTTTTAATTTCAATAGACTAACGACTAAACTGGAACTACCAAACTGGAAAGGATGCGGTATTAACGTCAATGGCAAGTACATCACTCACTTTCGATTTGCCGACAAAATAGTCCTTACGGCAGAAGCGCTGGAGGACCTAAACACTATGCCCAATGACCTCAATAGGACCTCAGGCTCTTACCTAACGGATAGGTCTTAAGATGAAAATGGACAAACAAAAATCATGTTTGACGTCCATGTCACACCTATGCTGGTAGTTGTTGGGAACACTAAGCTCGAAGTTGTTGACGAATATTACCTGGACGACGACGTTTACCTGGGACAAATAGTGCCACTAGGTAAGTCCAACTTGGACCGAGAGGTCAATCGACGGATTCAACTAGGCTGAGCAGCGTTCGAGAGATTACAGACATACCTTAAAACCTCAAAACTAGATTGTTCAACCAGTGCGTGTTGCCAGTGATGACCTATGAATCTGTGACGTGGTCCTTCACTGCTGGCCAAATGAGGAAGTTCGAAGTCGCTCAGCGAGCTATGGAGAGGGCTATTCTCGGCGTTTCCCTGCGTGATAAACTTAGAAACGAGGTTATCCGCAGTAGAACCAGAGTAATCGACATAGCCCAAATAATTAGTATGCTGAAGTGGCAATGGGCCGGCCATATTGCTCGAAGAACCGACAACCGATGGGGAAGAAAGGTTCTCGAGTGGCAGCCTCGTACTGGCATACCCCCCACTAGATAGAGTGACCACCTGGCGAGACGTGCAAGTCAATGGATGCAGGTGGCTCAGGGTTGTGCTTTGTGGCATTCCTTGAGGGAGGTCTATGTTTATCAGTGGACTTGTAAAGGGCTGTAATGATGATGATGATGATGATTGAACATATGGAGTTATTTGCATGCCATTTAGACATGAGTAAACATTTTTTTTAATTTAGTCTAACTATCCAGAAATTTCACGATTTGAAAAAAAATGGTTGGGGTTACCGTTTTTTCACAGCTTTTAGACAGCGCCCTCTTGTGATATCACAGAGAAAACTAAGATCCAGTGTTGCCAGGTATGTCATAAAGATATATATACACGATCATCTTCTTCACCTATCTGTACTGTTTGTCTTATGAGAATGGGCAAAATGACCACAAATATTACGAATTAAATATTTCCCCGCAAATCAGGTCCTCGGGACATAAAAAACTGCGCTACGTGTATCGCCGAAGCACCAGAACCCGTCCGAGCTTACCAACAATAGAGCCCCTATTATTTCCATTGTGCCTTGGACGAGGCTTCATATCGACTCTCTAGGGCACAGAATAAATTACACTCTTCTACGAGAAGAACGCCATCTCAAAACTAAAAAACTCAACACGTTTCTATAAGTTTATACTTTTACCGCCACAGTGGGCGCCCATATGAAATTTTTTTGCGGGTTTTTCAAACTTTTGTATTTTGTAACTTTAAACTTTTTAAGGCATATTCAAGTAATTTGCTCATAATATTTCGACGCTTGTTACCGATATATACACATGAAATTGTCAGAGAGTTATTCTTTACAGAACGTTAACGTAAATTTAAATCAGCAAAATTCTTATGGCGAAAACTTTACTCAGTCCAAATATGTGATGTGAAACAGAACACAATTCGAGTGAATATAGTAATAATCCCTACAAATCACGGTCAATAAATTCAAAATGTTTATAGACTTACCACAATCTTGTCATAACTTTTTCTTTTCCTATTATAGGAAACCTGCAGAAAGTAATCAGAAGATGTTGTGATTTTTATTTGCATAACACTTAACATACTTTCGATGATGATCACACATCGTGCATAAAATTTTTTAATAATGAATTCTTTTATAGTCACTATCTTATATAGAGTTAACATCTCACAAAAAATGTTTAATGTATATTCACGACGATATTATAACGGTGTATTTGCCTACAAACGAAAATGAAGTATTCTGAGCCCTTAATAACTCAACTTAAGCAAAAATCATTAATAAATAATAAAATCTACCTATAAAACATTGAGTTATAATGTACAGTACATGAACGGAACATGAAGGAAAGAAACAGCGATTTTTGTTTCTTGCTTTATTTTTACAAGCCCAACACAAACATTGACAAAATCATGATTGTGTGCAGATTTTTCAACTTTCATACAAAGTTGCATCACTCTTCTCTGAAGCCTTCTTTTTTGTAAAATATGTTACTCCCGCACTAGGATTTTCTCCTGTACCATGGAGGCAGTTTATATACATAAATTGCACAAAGACAAACATTCAGATTCGGAACAGTTATTTATAGGCTATACAAATACTTGTTCTGTGCGGGATTCAAACCCGCGGCCCCCAGCGCTGCAACTCATTGCTAAGCCACTGCGCCAGGGAATCGTCAGTTGATGGAGAGTAATGCCAGGAGTGATCTAGGCTATATTTTATCTGGGAGACTTGGAGATTTTTTTGTCGAGAAATCGAAAAAATTATAAAGACCTTTTAGTCTTTGATGATTATCTTAAATTAAATTAATACTTAACTTTAGACGTGGTAGAGCCATGCTGCAGCTATATTAGTAGTATAGTTGTAGGACGAATAGGTCGGCTCGACCGGGGATGGACCACGCTCTCACAGAATACCAGATGCTGCTGTATTCGTATGGCGAGTGTAGAGTACCGGAGACCCTTATTACCGGAAAAGAGGCATTCCATCTTAGTCCTCACGGATGACAACGCATCTGCATTTTGACACTTTATTGAGAATAGATGTAGATGTCTATGGGCCACAGCAACCACTTACTATCAGGTTACCACTGTGTGCTCGTTTGTCGCCTTCTATAAAAAAAAAACACAATAATAGATGCCACTCAGGCGAAGCCGGGGTATAAGGATAACCTGATTAAAAATTCTTAATAAACTATTTATAACAAAACAAACTATTTTTGTCTCGAAACAATAATCAATAAAACATTAAATAAAGCTCTTTCATATGCAAAACTTTGAAATCTGATCGCATTTTGATTATTATTCAGTTCGCTGGTTATTCTGAGAATTTGATACTAAACTATTTATAAAATAGATAATGTGACTAAAATAATGGTACATTAGTATTTTGGTTATTCATGTCCTGTCCACCGTGTCATTGAATATTACTTTAGGTGTTATATGTATATCCACAATAATATATCTCCTGCACAGTTAATAGGTTACTCTATTTACTTTTGTTAAGAATATCTAAAATAATTAGAATGTACGTACCCGTACATTTTAACACTTTAGTCTGAACAGTCAGTCTGGCCCACGTAAACAGCGTTGTATTCGTCACAAACAAGTTTTTAAACATCCGACTTTTAACAAATACACTGTATACAACCTAGCCAATGCCCGCTTATTTTAAAGTCTTCCTATTGTTAAGTTTTTTTTAATACTATACCAGCCGTATTCTCACTAGCCTTTTCATATACTCCACTTAGGATAATATATTCTTCAAAGTTGAGGTCATAATTATTGCTATCATGTTTAGCAAATCTAATATCCTGTATCGTACTATCCTAACACCTAAAGGACTTTACATCGAATTGGTCGAAAGCTACAGATTCTTACCCGAATCTAAACAGCTCCCAGTTCCTTTAAATCTCGATAACACGCACACTATTTTAAATGTATCAGAAATATCCAGTTACTTCAATGAAGAAAAAGTAGTGTTTGCAGTAAAAATCCCTCTCATTAACTATATACACTTAAACATATATCATAACTTACCTTCACAGGTTCCTCATAATAAAAATAATCCAGAATCATGTTCGACCATCATTTCATACTCCAAATATATTAATATAAGCAGAAATAGATCAATGTATTGTAAGTTAGATAACCTAGATTATTGTAAAGTAACAAAAGATGATCATTTGTCAAACACCAATAGTGTACTCCTCTTCCATTCGCCCTCCTGTGAAACCAAAATTATTATAAAAGTACTTAAGTACCTCAATCCCTTCGATTTGTGAAATCAAATTTATTCATGGTCACGTTAGCATCTGGCAACCACTACGCTATAATAGATAGTTATTTGTAAGGTCTGAAAAAACTAAAATAAGTATTGTATGTAATAACTCCCAAGTTACCGAAATAGAATTTAGTGGAAATGGTATATTTTACTTGCCTCCTGAATGTGTTGCCTACTGTAAAGACACTCGTTTAACACCGCACTAAAATTGTGAAATTCTATCTGTAAAAAAAACTATTGTACCTAATTTTAATATTTTAAAAGATTCCTGTTGTACTATTGTAGCGTATAACAACATTGTATCAAACTTAGCGGTAGTTAAACTTAAGAATGTTAACTTAGATTCTTTAGCTTATGATGATCCTGAAATTCTGAAAAGCCTTAACTGTATAATTGAAAAACCACATATTGTTTTATATCAAAAATATTATTCAGGTATCACAATTGTAATTATAATTTTTATTATGTGCTTTATTATTTATAAGATGTATGAAACTGGCATACACAAGAAAATAATAAAATCTAGAGAAAATAAAAGTCCCGTAAATAAGGACTTTGAATTAGATGACATTAAGCCCTCAAACATCAACACAGGACCTTCTCTTCGAATCGGCTGATTTATATTTCATTTACTTTAACATAAACTGCACTTTTAAAGGTGTAGTTTACTCTAAATCGGGGGGCTGTTACGGTTTCCCAATGCTAGGGAAAACCCTTAATCATGGATAATAACTGATTACATAGAGTTCCTCTAAATAGTCTTGTCATCCTTTAAAGGCATATATGATAGATTTTCTGACAAGGTTTTTAAGGATAGACGACAAATCTTTGTGACTAGAACTAAGGGCTACTGACTCATGTGCAGCAATAATTTATCAAATATTTTACATATTGAACATCTTCATAAATTATTCTTATCCAATTACATACCCGGATCGTATGCAACCATCGAGCTTTTAGGTTTCCGGGGTTCTTTTTCATATTTACATACCCAAAAAACCCAATAAATACGGACTAATAATTGAAATGACATGTGACAGCGCCACACGATACATTAGTGATGCAATGCCATATCTAAATAAAACACATTCGACACTTTCAACCAAATATGCTCGTCAATGTCGTGCAGCCGTAAAACAAACAGATGGACCCATGGCTATGTTTAATAGGATGTTGAATATAGCATTTATAAATGCATATATTATTTATTGTGATAATTTCCTATTCAAGAAAGAAAAACCGCTGGGACCTAGAGGTTTATGAAAAAAACTCAGCAATAGCTTAACAGCCTCATGAATGGAGACAAGATATAGTAACTTAGCCGACAAATATAAAAAAAAATTTGCTTTATTACGGAAACAACCCTTCCATACAACGAGAAAGTGTACCTGAGCTAAAGAAGAGAAAATAGTGTGCCTCTTGTCAAACAAAAATTAGAAGGATAACAACAGATAATGTGCGACAGCCGTAATAATCTCATGTCCAAAGTGCTTTTGAGATCAAAATAAATAAAAATGTATATTAATTTAGGTTTTTCATATTATAGAGATTACAAAAAGTTGATTTTAAATAGTTTACATATAAAATTATAAGACTGACGAAGAGATTCCTAAATGTTTATGTTTTGTAGAGTAAGAATTACCGTGTTTTTTTCTTTAATTATTTTTTCAATAAAAATATAAATAAACCCCAATGTTTTTCATTTACTCAACACAATTGCATACACTAAGATATTTTATCACATTTATAAACCTAATATATATCTTTATATATAAAAATTACGTGTCACGTTGTTTGTCCGCGATGGACTCCTAAACTACAGAACTGATTTCAATGAAATATTGCACACTGTGTTCATTTTCGTCCAACTTGAGAGATAGAATAGTTTTTAGCCCGATAAATGACCCTCAAAATTTTTATTGAGAATTTAAGGATTTTTATAGGAAGGGTCGTCGGAAAGGGCAGAACAACGGCTGCCTGGTGAGCTAGTATATATATATATATATATATATATATATATATATATATATATATATATATATATATATATATATATATATATATATATATATATATATTATAATGTAATTTAAGAATAATATAAATAAGAATAATAATTAAGAATAATATAAACTATTAAAACATCGGCAAGCAGTTATGGGCAATTGAAACGCCATCCAATCGCGTTTGACTGGGCGCATCGCCCGATGTCGATTAGCGAATTTTTTTTACCGCTACATCGGTTTCGCACGACCCGTTTTTGGTTTTGAGGTCTAGAATTTGAGTATTTGTGCGCGATTAATTTGCTATTGAATTTGGGGTTTCATGTACACCACCTCGAATTAGTTTGTCTAAGTTGTACGTTCGTGACAGTTGTGCGGTCTAAAAGGACAGAATATATTGAAATTCGTCGCAATCGACTTTTAAATGAAATGTCTTATATAAATTAAAAAACAAGTTTAAAAAATGTGCCACCAAGTGAAGAATTTTTATTTAGCCTTTAGCTTTGCAACCTTGATTCCATCTTTGGGCGGAACACAAATGTGACTTAATACCCCATCTTGTATGAAGGAAAAGAAAAACTTTTAAATGAAATGTCTAATATAAATTTAAAAACAAGTTTAAAAAATTTGCCACCTAGTGAAGAATTTTTATTTAGCCTTTAGCTTTGCAACCTTGATTACATCTTTGGGAGGAACACTTAATACCCCATCTTATATGAAGGAAAAGAAACTCTTAACAAATACTAGAAGCATGAACTTTTATAGACTTCAAGAAAGCCAACATAGATATCTTCACAACAAAATATCTTATTCTAATAATAAATACAGGAAGGCTGATAATGAGAATAAGCCTGACAAAACTATTTAAAAAACTTCACTAAACATACTTCTTTTCGTTCTGAAAACAGTAAATGACAATCTAAGAAAGTTCAATGGATTTGATAGATGTCTGAGATCCTTAAACATCATTGGAAACAGTTAAATGCAAATTAGTTTCTAATAAAAACTTTGACGGGTCATCGAATCCAATTAAAAAGCAAACCAATAATACAGAAGAAATATGCTCCGAGAATGTCAATGCAGATGACAGATTTAATACAGAAATTAAAATACCAGGAAATAGTAAAAAAAGCAGAACATTTAAGCCCAGACTTCTTTTGCAAGATGTTTATGGTAAAACCGGCATCACGGAAAATAATAGCAGGAAGAATAAAAACAATTTTAGTAGAAACTGGCATTGATGCATCACCTGGAACAATGAGATCAGCTGTGCCTTGAAAGAGCTGGCTAAAAAACGGACATCTTAGAAAGAGGAAATTGGAAAGGTTTCAAGACTTTTAAAAATCATTATTATATACCTAAATCATTATTATATACATAGACCTGTGGAAACAGTGAAAGATTAATTAATACTGATCTGACTGATACTGACATGATAACTTTAGTCAGATTTAATTTTTATTTCTCTTCAATGAAAACATTATTTTCGTAAATTTAATTAGGTAAAACTATATTTTTTTTAATTTATCTTGTATTTATTTTGTTGATTACTTGTTAAAAAAAGACAACGCAGCGTTTAATATGTCCAGTAAATTATTTTATAAAGTATATGTTGTGCTTGTTTCATTTACATAGCGTTTGTGGCTTCTACCACCAGCAGATAACAGACAAGTCTTCATCTATCTGTGCTGTATGTCTTATGAGAATCGGCATCATATGAATGTTTTGCATTCCAACAAAACATGTATTGTGCTTTGTATAGGACACTAATTACTACAGCAAAGCTCTTGCTGGTGAAGACACTACGAAGTAAGCAAGTCAGCGCCAGCACCGGATGTCACAGACAGTGGCCTCTGGTGATGTCACAGAGAAAAGTAAGATCCAGTGTTCCAGGTATGTCTTTAAGATTCCTATCCACCAACGGCTTCTTCACCTATCTGTGCTATTTGTCTTATTCCAAGCACAATACATGTTTTGTTGGGATGCAAAACATTCATATTTTCTTTAAATTTGAAAAATTTATATTTTTCCGCTAAAACACTCGGATTAGGTTGCAAACGGCCGCGCATGGGCTTATTTAAATCTCTTAAGGTCAACGAAAAAGGTTTTAATGAAGTACCGGTGACTGGGAGAGAATGCCTTAAAGCATTAAATCCGCCATATGTACGATTTTTTCTTTTGTGCATAAAAGTTTAAATAAATAAATAAAGCATACAGTTACCAACAACTCCTATTCTGGATAATTTTTATCAATGTCGGTAGGTAGGTAGGTATCTTCATTTTCTCCTTTACACCGTTAACAACGAAATATTGTTCCAGTCGTTCGATATACAATGACTAACTGCTATTATTACTATTTACTATTTTACTATTTTGTTACTAGTGACCAACCCATACTGATCCGCGTAGTGGATTACCGCCCACTTCTTGTCTTAGAGAGGTGTCCCAAGTCCCAGCAGTGGGAACGTTGTAGGCGGATTATACTATTTCTTATTTATTATTTTTACTAACTATTATTAATTAAGTAGTTGCTTACTCATTGATACTTATTTATGTATGTTTAATTAAAATATTGTTTATTCACCTTTTATGTTTACTTATAGATAGATGTATATAATAAACCCGAAAATCAACGATATTTGAATGCCTCAGAGTATTTAAAACATACTGAAGGCCGTAAAAAGCAGTTATAGATTTAAGAGAAAGTGACGCAGATTTAAGTGATGTCGATCCTACTGTCGAGTTACAGGAGGGCAAACAGGTAAGTCATTTGATATTTCCCCCTACTCGTAGTTCAAGACGTTTGAGTAGTAGTTCTTTAACTTCGAACTCAAGTACTTTGTAAGAACATTTAAATTCCAATAACACATAAAATAAAACACCCGAGCCAACAAGAGACCTAGACGAAGGAACAATAGAGAATCAAGATAATTTAACACAAGACACAACTTTAGCAACACGTACAGTTTCTACTAAGCCTAAAGGTAATGAACGCGCTAGACAACCGGAAAACTGGAAGCAAGCTAGAGCAAAAAATTGAGAAATTATAGTAAATCGTATATAATAGCAACAATATTATAACTAAAGCTCGTGAACCTAAACCAACATGTATTGACCAGTGCAGGCTGCGATGTTCTAGCAAGATTGATTCTGTTCAAAGGCAAGGTATTTTTGACGCATACTGGGAACTTGGAGATATTCATAATCAACGATCTTTCATTTTGTCGTGTTTATACCCCACGACATTGTGACAAAGCTTTCCATTTTATAGTTGCTGGTAATCCGATCCGAGTTTGTAAACCTTTTTTTGTTTGTAAAACATATCTGATCGTATGATTCGTATGGTTAAACAAAAGACTAATAAACGTGCAATTTTAAAGACTTATTGTAGAGGAACGACCGGTAATCATAAATCAGATTGTGTTAATTTCTGACATCAAAATAATTTATCAATTCTATTACAAGGATTGATACTCATTACACACGACAATCATCGATCCGTGAATACACAGATGGTATAAGGTTGTAAGGTTTACAAGGTTTTTACTACACAATTCAATATATCATCTTTTCGCCCAAGAAAGGCCAGAATTCATCGCCTGAACGAAAACTTGTTATTCAAGAAAAATATGACATACATTTATAACAAAAAACCCTTAGCCGGCAGGAAAAATATGATTGATGACTGACGTAAAACCGATGACAATAATAAAGTAATAATTTTGTTTGACCTCCAAGCTATTCTTCAATGACCGAAAGTAGACACATCAGCTTTCTATTACAAAAGTAAGCTGAATCACTATAATTTCACTGTTGCCTCCTTAATCAAAAAAGTAGAAGGCTAGAAGGCAAAATTCAGGAATTATACAGCAACGTACATTGTTATTTCTGGAACAAAACTGGTGCAAAAGGAGGTGCCAATGAAATAGGCTCTTGTCTACTACATTTTTAACAACTTTGTACCGAATCCAGGGCTACTTAAGAAGAAGGCAGCAATCGTATACTGTATTGGGACAATTGCAGAGGGCAGTTCTTTACGCATTTAAAGGGCATACACAGAATGAAGCCGATAACATAGCCTTATAAAAAAAATGTCAAAAGAATTTAAAATCTAGACTTAATAATTAAAATTGCACGAAAATCAGGGGACATAAAAAGTTACAAGTTGGGGATACAATTTTAATTAAATTAAGTATGGAGATTGTATTGTATTTATGGATGATGTAAAATTATTAAGGTGAAAAAGAATAACTCATTTCTTTTTATAAAAACATAACATAACATAATTTATAGTAGAGTAAAAATAATAATAATATACTGCTAATCTTGTGTATAAGAAAGTAACATGTGTGTATTCGTGTTTATTTGTTTGTACCGTTGAGCAGTGTGTGCTGTTACTGATTTTATTAGTGTGCATGTACATATGTTTATGAATTTGTGTATGAGACTTGTCAAATGTGCATATTGCCTGAGGGAACAGATGCAAACATTTAATGTTATAAGTGTAAAATTGAGTGTATACCAACTGATACTAATCATTACGACCGTAGTATGTTATGCCTTAGTAATTAAAGGAAACCTGTTATTGGCCTTTATTATAAGAATAATATTGTTTAATGTTAACTATTTAGAACGCTGTTGGTTTCGAAATAAATTAAAAAAAAAAAACATCTTATAAACGGGATTTTTTCGAAGTATGCTTAAGGAACAGGTGAATCAAAATGTTGCCTTTACACTAATTAACGCTAGTCAAAGCACACAATGGAAAATCAGACCTAAGCGAAAATAAACAAAATACGTATAATTTACACGCGGTAGCAGTGAAACTATCAAATGAAATGAAATATAAAATAAAAATATTTTACGGCAAATGATTTATTTAATAAGACAACCACGTGCCAAGTGCGGCATAAAATATAACTTAAAAGTTTAATGTTATACCCAGCAAAAAATACAATTCTTATTTTTAGACAATAATTTAGTGTAATAAATCAAAAGAATACTTTCTTTTGAAAAAAATTCCTTTGTAAAAGCGCCATCTACTACATTCTATAGGTAAGTTACTTTATGGAACAAAAATTGATTGACTCACAAGTAAAATAAACAAAAGATAACGTTTAGTCATGAAATCGTGGATTAGTATATATATATATATATATATATATATATATATATATATATATATATTAGTATATATATGATAATTTTATTCAATATGGTTATGTAATTTTATTTATTTAATAAATTTGGTATTTTTTTTGTTTTATACTAAGTGACCTGACTTTATACGTACTTTAGTCTAATGACTAGAATATGTACCAAAAATATACGACATTCTTTGCCAGGAAGTATTATTTCACTAAGTAGTATTCCACTTTTAGATTTTGTTATGGGCCAAAAAAAATATACGGAAAGTCAATTTCTATAACAGTTTGTGTATATCTACACTCGTAGGTATATTTAATTTGTTAGTAAAACTTACGATTATAAATGAAATGACTTTATTCGAACTTCAGTCTAATGTCTAAAATATTGTTGCGCGCCACTATTAATGTCTTGTACATGGCAACACTAGTTACACTAGCGCCCTCTAGTGTCGAGTAGTAGAACTAGGAGAGTCAAGATCCTTCCAGAAATTTCGGAACCGATATGTACTCGAACATTCTAGATGTCGCTACAGTAGAAGGTTCTGGAAACTATCTGAGGCCCTATACAAGGCCGGTATAGACCACGACCGGGGCAGTATTGAATTGGCGATACAAGAGAATACTTCGAAGCGAAATAACGGCGAACTGTGTTTTATTATTAGTGTGGTTTTAAGGTATAATTAGTATCTGTAATTAAATAGTCAATTTTGGTAATTCAATCGGCAGTTTTTAATTGTCTCCAACCCCAAGCTCGTAACAATTGGTGTCAGAAGTGGGATCAAATCATGTCGATTTTACCAAAGGACGACATGGAGGGTATCCGTACCCGAAGTCAACGCCAACAGGAGACGGACCAGAGACGATTTGGTAATGCAACGCCGCAAACGTCGGAGGGCCAGCTGCTAACCACGGAGGCCGGCCCGTCAGCAGCTCCTGCATCTGCAGCACCTGACTTAGGTGCTCTGATGATGATGCTGCATGAATCAGGCTCTCCGACAGGAGGAACAGGCCCGCCGACAGGAGGAACAGACGCGTCGGTTGGAAGAGCAGCTGCAGCGCGTTATGGAAGAACAGATGCTCCTCAGGAAGTACCTTCACGCTACCTTCGGGAAAGAGATAAAGGAGGTGAAGGATAGAGTTGCTCAACATGAGAACCGCCTGTCGGAAGCTGAAACCCGAATCGACCAAGTGAACAATTGGGTTGACAACGTGATGGCTGATGTGAAGAAAACGCTGGACGACCTCAAACTTGGGGATGCAATTACAGCTCCCGTCGTAGCTACAACACCTTCGCTAAGTGGATTCAAAGTTCCGCCGTTCGACGGGAGTTCTTCCTGGTCGGCCTACAAAATCCAGTTCGAGGCTGTCATGAAAGCGAACGGCTGGAATAAAAGTCAGGCCATGACTGGTCTCACCCTAGGCCTACGCGACCAGGCCTTAACTGTTCTGGAAGCTCTCGGTAAGGAAGTGACATACGAGCAGCTCCTTAAGGCATTGGAGGCGAGATATGGCGATGCTCACCTGGAACACGTCTTTCGTGCGCAGCTCAAAGATCGCGTGCAACGCAGTAACGAAAACCTGCAGCAGTGGGCCCTTGAGGTGGAGAAGCTGGTTCGAAAAGCGTACCAGTCTGTACCTCCGCTCATTGTAGGGAACCTGGTGCAGACATTCATCGACGGCATCCGCGACCTTGAATTCAGAGCTGCTGTGAGGCTCGGGCACCACGAGACGCTTAAGGACGCCTTGACCCATGCACTGGAGGTGGAAGCCGTGCGGCAGGATCATCGTTCCCACCGCATCAGGGAGGTTGTAGCAGCTACAGTTCAGGACCGCAATAAGGGCTACAGCCCTAGGTGCTACGGCTGTGGGGAAAGGGGCCATCTTCGATCCAGCTGCCCTAAACGAACTTTAGAAAGGGAAGGTGATCGATATCGAGAGGGTAGTGTGGCTGACAGCACCGCCCAGCAGCAGCAGGGAAACTGGCGGGTGCTGGCTGATGTTAAAAGAGCCCCAAGGATTTCGATCTCACAAACCCGTGATGGAAACAGCCTGATCATCAAGGGCGAGGTCAACGGAAAGCCGTGTAAACTGACCATAGACACTGGAGCCTCTCGCACGGTTGTCAGTTCCCAACTTATAATTCAGTTTCTTGGAGACTCCGCATACAACCGCGAACGCATTAATTTGGTGACAGCCACCGGTCAGCGCATACCCGTCCGTGGAGAGAAGGAGATGGAGTTGAAGTTAGGCAACATGATCTACCTGCATAATATCATCGTGGCTGATATAATGGACGACTGCATCCTGGGCCTAGACTTTATGTGGAAGAATTGTTGTGAGATCGACGTTAAGCAAGGTGTTTTGAAATGTGGACAAGAGGAACTTTTCGTGGAAGGGGCGTTACCAGGGAATGTGTACAGCCTTAAGAAGATTGTTCTTCCGCCGAGATCGGAAACGATTGTGCCGGTTAGACTTCCACGGAATCCTGGGCAAACTCTTCGTTGTGTACTCGTGGAAAGGGTAGATAATGACCTTCCATTGAAAGTGGCTCGAACCTTGGTCAGAACCGCCGACATCTCAGGAGTACGTGTGCTGAACCTTTGTGATCAGGAACAGATTATAGAAAAATGCACATTGGTTGGTACTAGTGAGGAAGTGGATTGGTTGCGTCAGTGCCAATATCTATCGACTGGGACCCCCAGCAAGGATGGACAAACTAGAGTGACCACACTTTTAGAATACTGTCGCAGCGTTCTCTCCCCGAATGAAACGGTCAAAGCGAAGAAGTTGTTACTCAAGTACGCCAATGTTTTCTCGTCAAACGAAGCTGACATAGGAAAGACTGGCTTAGTTCAACACAAAATAAACACAGGACAAGAATTGCCTATTCGTCAGCGGCCAAGAAGATTGCCTGTAGCATGTGAAAAGGAAGTGGAAACCATGATTGACGGAATGGTGAAGGATGGTGTTATTGAACCTTCATCTAGTCCATGGTGTTCACCTGTGGTGCTGGTAAAGAAGAAGGACGGCAGCATGCGGTTTTGTGTTGATTACCGCCGCCTGAACGACGTTACAACGAAGGACAGCTATACCTTGCCAAGAATTGATGACACGCTGGACATGCTTACAGGCGTAAAGTGGTTAAGTATGCTAGATCTGAAAAGTGGCTACTGGCAGGTTGAAATTGACCCTAAGGACAAGGATAAAACTGCATTCTCCACAGGAAAGGGTCTGTGGCAATTTAAAGTCATGCCGTTTGGATTGTGCAATGCTCCAGCAACGTTTGAAAGGTTGATGGAGCTTGTACTTACCGGGCTAATTGGAGATGCCTGTCTGGTCTATTTGGATGACATCATTATCGTAGGCCGTACGTTTGAGGAACACCTTCAAAACCTGGAACGCGTGCTCATGAAGATCCAGAGTGCCAACCTCAAGTTGAGTCCAAAGAAGTGCTCACTATTTAAACGGCAAGTTAGTTTTTTGGAGTATGTAGTGTCGGAAGAAGGTATCCGCACGGATCCAGAGAAAATGCTGCTGTCAAGGAGTGGCCGGTACCAAAAAACAAGAGCATTTTTGGGTTTGTGCTCTTATTATCAGCGATTTGTGAAGAACTTTGCAGATATAGCCAAACCTCTGCACAAGCTAACCGAGGAGAAGCGTCATTTCTGCTGGGATGAAAGTTGCGATATTGCATTCCAGGAGCTCAAGAACCGTCTGTTCAAAACACCTATTTTGGGGTACCCTGATGGGGGCAAGGAATTCATAGTTGACACAGACGCAAGTGATATAGGACTTGGCGGTGTGTTGTCTCAACGGAATGGTGATCAAGAGATTGTGATAGCGTACTTCAGCAAGTCGTTGTCAAAGCCGGAAAAGAACTATTGTGTCACAAGACGGGAATTGCTTGCTGTGGTAAAGTCCTTGCAGCATTTTAGCAAATATCTTCTAGGGCGGAAATTCCACTTACGAACTGACCATGCTGCACTGAAATGGCTATTGCAGTTCAAAAATCCGGAAGGACAAGTTGCGAGATGGATTGAACTACTGCAGGAATACGACTTTGTGATCGAACATCGCAGCGGGAAATCTCATGGCATTGCAGATGCATTGTCAAGAAGACCTTGCCCTGAAGATTACAAGCATTGTACTAGGCAAGAGGGTAAGGAAGTGGTATCTGTGAGGATGCTCAGGACAGACCAGCTCAGCAATGAGTGGAAGGACAGCCTACAACATGCACAGCAGGAAGATTCGGATATTAAGCCAATTCTGGAATGGATGAAGGCCAGTGCTCCTACGCCCAAGTGGAGCGACGTCTCAGCAATGAGTTCGACCACGAAAAGCTATTAGGCCCAATGGGACAGCTGATTCAGGATGGAGTCCTGTGCCGTAAATGGGAAAATGGTCGGGGAGACAGTTGTCATTTGCAAATGGTTGTCCCTAAGGCTAAAATACCGGATGTTCTACAGCTGTACCATAGTGGTTGTTCAGGAGGCCACCTGGGAGTTAAACGAACTCTACTGAAGATCCGAGAACGGTTTTACTAGGTCCACTGTTGTGACGATGTCGAGGACAGGTGCCGCAAATGTAAAAGTTGCGCAGCTGTAAAGGGACCTCAAATTCGTAGTAGAGGCGCATTGAAATTGTACAATGTTGGTGCACCATGGGAGAGGATAGCCATTGACGTTGCGGGGCCGTTTCCGGAAAGTGAAAGTGGTAACAAGTATTTCATAGTTGTGATGGATTACTTCACTAAGTATCCAGAAGTCTTCGTCATTCGAAATCAAGAAGCTTCAGCAGTTGCAGATAAACTAGTTCATGAAGTATTCTGTCGTTTTGGAGTACCCTTAGAGATTCACAGCGATCAAGGAAGGAATTTCGAGTCTCAAATATTCCAGGAAACTTGCAGAGTTATGGGTACTCACAAAACACGAACAACTTCTTACCACCCACAATCTGATGGAATGGTAGAACGATTTAATCAGACATTGGAAAGGTACCTGGCAAAAGTTGTGGAAAAACGGCATTGAGACTGGGACAGGCACATACAACCGTTTTTGTTGTCATATCGAAGCGCTGTTCACGAAAGTACATCAGTGACGCCAGCTTTCGCAAACTTTGGAAGAGAATTACGGCTGCCTGCAGACCTGATCACCGGAATACCACCTGATGCCCCACGCAGTATAACCGATTATGCAAATGACTTGCGGAACAAAATGAATGACATTTATGAGCACGTTAGACAGACGGGCCAGCAAACTTCTGTCACGGTATGACCGCAAAATGAACAACAAGGGGTTTGATGAAGGTTCACTAGTGTGGTTACACAATCCAGTTCGCAGCAAAGGGAAATCTCCTAAGCTTCAAGCTAAATGGGACGGACCGTACCGTATTGTGACAAGGATTAATTGTTGTAACTTACCGGATACAGGAAGATGCCAGAGGTACTCCTAAGATTGTCCATGTGGATCAACTGGCGCGTTATTATGGGGCCAATAATGCTCGGGACGAGCATGTCTTAGGAGGGAGCAGTGTTGCGCACCACTATTAATGTCTTGTACAAGGCAACACTAGTTACACTAGCGCCCTCTAGTGTCGAGTAGCAGAACTAGGAGAGTCGAGATCCTTCCAGAAATTTCGGGACCGATATGTACTCGAACATTCTAGATGTCGCTACAATAGAAGGTTCTGGAAACTATCTGAGGCCCTATATAAGGCCAGTATAGACCACGATCGGGGCAGTATTGAATTGGCGATACAAGAGAATACTTCGAAGCGAAATAACGGCGAACTGTGTCTTATCATTAGTGTGGTTTTAAGGTGTAATTAGTATCTGTAATTAAATAGACAATTTTGGTAATTCAATCGGCAGTTTTTAATTGTCTCGAACCCCAAGCTCGTAACAACATGTACGAAAAATGTACGAAATCGTACGATAAATTAAAAAAGTACTGTAAAGATTTGGCAGATAACAATAATCAACATGTCACTGCCAGGAAGTATTCTTTCTAGCGAACGCTATATCGATGATATCAAGTAGAAGCGAACATCTACATTTGTATGAAAATGTTTGTTTTACAAAAATGAGCTTATATCAACCCTATCTTCAAGTCTGTATTAAAATAATTTCAAATTTCAAAATAATGAAGAAAATCTGACACGTAAATGAAGATCTACACTCGATTTAAAAAAAACATCGCAGTAGAAATGGACATTTGAATTTGTCCGCCTTTACTTCGGAGCTTTGACAGATGAATGAAACGTCAACAAAGACATCAGTCACTTGTCACATTCTATAATCAACCAAATCTAAAGGCTCCAGTACACGTTGGTCGAGCGCGCTTGGCGAGCCCGCTCGGCAGATTTTTGTGGTGCCGTTCACACGTTGGCGTGCTTCATTCTGCGTTGGTAGCTAGATGATGATGGACGTTAGTGATCGCGGCCTTATTTTTATGTTGCTCATGTTTGGGGTTCCATATAACTGATTCATTGTGATTAGAATCAATAAACCTAAATATTTTCTCATTAGGCCACGTCGCCATGTTCGTGAGATAATTTTATTAAGCCGTAAAGCGTAACTATGAACTGAACACTCGGCCAACGTGTAATCGCTATTTGCGGCTTGCGCCAAATTTCTTTGTTTTGTGCACGGAAAACCGACACTATACGGCTTGTCGGCGAGTGTTGGTCGCAAACGCTAAATACACACAAAACGGCCTAGTACACGTTGGTCGAACGCGCTCGCCGAGTTCAAATGTTTGAAGCTGTCTAGCAAGCCAGCGCCAGATACAGCTTCAAACATTTGAACACTTGTTTGAAGCTATGTGTGGCACGGGACTTTGCATCAATGTACAAATAAGTGTGCAATGAAATGCACTTTGCCAAGCGGTATCGGTTTTTAGCGCACATCAAAGCGTTCAAAGTCGACGTGTTTAAATGTTTGCGTGGCCTGCCACACTTGCAGAAAGTTCAGTCCACAGAACACTATTACTCCTACGGAGTTGGACTGGTTCAGTGATTCAGTCACGCGAGCGTTGTTGAGCGCGACGGTCGTGCGCAGTACGTTTTAAAATAGGTCCAATCATAAAGAAAGTAAAAAACAATCGAATGAATGTGATTTGTATGGTCAGATTTTATCTGAAAAGTTAAAACCCTTGGATAAAGATGACAGACTAGTACTTATTAATGAAATAGATATTCTTGTATTTAAATATTTTATTGTATTATTTTTGCACATGTAATAAATAATGACATGCACTTATATAATACGGGCACACTTCGATTCATTTAATTAATACCAGAATAAATTAGAAACGGATAATTTAAAACACAAGAATTATTAGTTTCTTCGTAATTATTATTAGTGCTTATATCTAGAGGCGAAATTGTATAAATTTAAAATTAGATTAAAAATAAATATTCATTTACTTTCACTACAACTAGTTGAGCTGTCGTTATTTAGATTAATTATTATTGGATTTTCAATAATGTATTTTTTCAAAATCATCCATAAAATTTTTCTTTGTTTTCTCCACCACTTTTGCGCAATTGTTCTTTGTGACATGGGTATATACTTCATTCAGCAAACCTTCCATTTTCTTTACAAAGCATAAGTGTTACGGACGGCGAGGGGAGCCACCGCCCCGTCGCCCCTTCATACCCCGTTACGCCTCGCGCACCCCGCACACCGCCCGAATATCACGTGATGCCGTCGACGAATCAGCACGCGGCATACCTCACGACGCTACTCACATGCCGAGACACTCTCTTTCAAGATATAAGAAGGGCGTTTTGGTCTGTGAGCTGTTCATTTCGGAAGCGGCACTTGAAGATAACAGCAAGAGAAGAAACTTCAAGAGAAATCAAGAGAGAAGAATTAATACTTCATTGAAGATTGAAGACTCCCCTCTGTATATATAGTTAATTAGTGAAAGCCGCTGTAAATAATTTGAATAAATAATCGTCTACAGTACCATCTTTTCTTAAACAGTTCCTAGTGTAGTCTACCTTAAATAACATCAGTCGTCAAACAGTTAGTTAGTCAATCAGTCAGTTTTAAAATCATATAGTCCACTGCAGTCCCTAATAATTTTGGTCCATCGTCGCCGGATTGAAGCCAGAAGAAAGAAGCCGAAGAACATACAGAAGAAAGAAGATTATTATAGAAGAAAGAAGATCATTATAGAAGATCTTCAAAGAAGAAAGAAGTTCATCGACGAAGAAAGAAGGTCATCGGTTAACTAATTTCATCCCCGTTTCTTATTACGTCTACGTCTATTGTCTGTTTCCAGAAAATTTCTTGTTTCTTAACCGCGTTTACGCGGCCAGGTGATTGCTCCCTAACGGTGCCAAACTGTGATCTTCTGGTAACGCCCTTGCGGCGGGAACGGCAACCAATACGTGCGTCTTTTTGAAGACGATCGGAAGCCGCAACGTGGGACATCATGCGTAAGACAAGAAGCCAGAAGACACGGAACGACGACGAAACGCCGGTAGGAATGTGGATTTTCGAAGAAGTGCCCGCGTCCCCGTCCGATTATCTTTCGTTGGCACAAGCGCCCTCCGCCGCGCCCCAGCCCCCGCTCGCGCCAGCATCCATGCCCGCGCCCGCGCCCGTGCCCGCGCCGCCGCGGCCCGCTACGTCCGTGTCTACGACTGATCATTTGGGAGAGGTTAACACATCCGCGCCGCGTACAGATACACTCGGTGACAGAAACTAGTTCAATAGTGCGTACCGTCGCGCCTGTAGCAGACGTTGTACATAGGCCCGCACCCCGCGTCCCGTCGGTCAGTTCAGTCCGTTCAGCCCGGTCGACAGCTAGCGCGATAGCAAAGTTAAAACAAATCGAGTATAATACCGCGGAGGAACTAGCTGCAATTAGAAGGAAGCAATTGCATATTGAGGAAGATCTTATCAAGAAGAAATACGCTAGGGACGTCGCTCAACTGCAAGAAGAACGGGATAGGGATAGTTTGAACGAGGACGATATAGTGGAAAATAGGGTACGCGTTGATAGGTGGTTAGAGAACATGGAGACTCTGCGGGGAGAGCTGCCCTACCGCCTGTCTCAGCCCGCGCCCCGCATCGAGATAGAGCAGGCCCCGTCGAATAGGGAAACCGGTTACGTGTACGCTGAAGATGCCCAGGGGAGGTCGGTTGCGAATAACGATCAACCACGTCACGTAGATACGATACAGAGGGACAATGGAGTCGCCGTAGAAATGAACCAGATGGATCACCGTGTACGTAGAACGCCATCGCCACATCGCCACGCGGACCGTAGATTACCGTCGCCGTGTTACAAGGATGTAGGTGTAGATAGGTCGCCATCGGAAAGATAGGGGTATAGAACGATTAGCGGAAGCCTTAGAAGGCATGATAAGACTTAGACCAGCCGCCGCGAAGCAGACACAGGAGTTGCCTGTTTTCAACGGTTCGGCCGCGGAATGGTTATCGTTTAAAGCCGCGATGAGGGAGTCCATGCGTCTGTATGGATTCACCAATACGGAAAATATGGCAAGGTTAAGAAAATGTTTACGTGGTGAGGCTCGAGAGGTAGTATCGGCGCTGCTGTTTACCGCGAAGGATCCAGCAGACATTATGCGGACACTGGAGCAGTGTTTCGGCCGCCCGGAAGTGATTATTGATTGTGCGTTAGATGATTTGAAACGCCTTCCGCGCCTGGGTCAAACCGCCCAGGAGTTAAATTCGTTCGCTATTAAGTTGCAAAATATAGTATGTATTATGCAGAACGTCGACGGCAAAGGATATCTACAAAACCTAGACAACTAGGGAGGTTACGAGTAAGGTTAGCCCTCATTTACGGTCGCGTTGGTGCGATTATGCGGAGCACTACGGAAGTGTGGACGAATCGGACATTGTCACACTATCCCGGTTTACAATGAGAGAGGCTAACCGTGCGTTAAGTTACGCCTATACATCCGTAACGCCGACTAAGGAATCGCCCTTAAGACGAGAAGCACCGCCGTCGAAAAGGATAGTGTTGACACGCCGCGTAGAGGATAGGGCCCGCAACGTAAAGACGTTCACTGCGCAGGAGGACACCGGAAGTGCCTCGTGTATGTGTTGTGGGGGTGAACACCCAATCGCCAAATGTAGGAAGCTGGCCCAAATGGGTCTGGACGACTGGTGGAAGTGGGTAAGGGAAGATGGGGTGAGATTTAGGTCTTTAAGCAGCAAACACCGACGCCTACCTTGTAAGACTAGGAGGTGCGGCGTCGACGGCTGCAACGCCCCCCACCACGCCCTCCTACACGCCCGCAAGGCCCGCACCGCAAAACCGTGCTCGTCGCGTTGAATGTTAATAGCAGTGCGTCTGTATTAATGAAAGTGTGCCCCACTAACGTGCGCGGACCGCGTCGTAAGGAAGTTGATACATATGCGCTTCTAGACGAAGGCTCTACCATATCGTTAATCGACGACGACTTAGCTCGCGAGTTAGGAGCGGAAGGACCGATAAAGCCGCTCAACATTAGAGGCGTAAATAATAGTCAACGCGAGGCCAATAGATATTAGTGAATATAGGAATACGTGGCAAGACGCGCAGTGAGATTTATAATGTAAGCGCGCGAACAATAGCGGATTTAAAAATAGGCTCGCAGTCTGTGAGTAGGGAGTGCTTACGGTTGAAGCACTTACGCGACTTACCGAGTGCGGTAGGTTACGACGACGCGAAGCCGAGAATATTATTAGGCGCCGACAACTGGCACTTAATAATCACCCGCAATTTGAGGATAGGACGCCGAAGGCAGCCCATAGCTGCACGTACGTTACTAGGGTGGGTAATTCAGGGAACCCTGCCGCGGTTAACGTATAGGGAAGACGGTGAGACCGTATTACACGTAGCAAGCACTAGCGTACGGCCAGATAGGGACATCCGAACGTTTGCCAGTCAGGACGAGGAGCTAACGGAACTCCTCAAACGGCAGTATGAGATAGATTCTATAGGTATCTCGCTGAAGAGTAGACCGCGACGGGAAGCGGAGCGCGCTGTCGACATATTCCAGCGCACCGTCAAGGAGGTCGGTGAGCAATACCAAGTTGGACTGCCATGGAAAGACGACGACGTGCGGATGCCACCCAGCTATGAAATGTCAGCTCGAATACTCCGGACAATTGAAAGGAAGATGGACCAGTCGCCGGAGTTTTGGGACGCCTATAGAGCCCAGATAGACAACCTCCTGGCGAAAGGATACGCAAGGGAAGCCGAGGGGACGGAGAGAGAGAGGTCACCAATAGCTGGTACCTGCCACACTTCGCAGTGCGGAACCCGAACAAGCCGGGGAAGACGAGAGTAGTATTCGACGCGGCAGCGCGCGCATCCGGTATATGTCTTAATGACTATTTACTCGACGGCTCCGACTTATTACGGAACTTACCGGGCATACTGTTTAGGTTTAGAGAAAACGAGATAGCCGTGTCCGCGGATATTAGGGAAATGTTTTTACGTGTGAAAATCGACCGTCGCGACTAACCTAACAATTGTTTCTTTGGCGAGGAAACGAGCGACATAGCCCACCGCGGGAGTACGTTATGACGTCAATGATTTTCGGCGCGAGAAGCTCGCCGTTTCTCGCACATAGTGTCAGAGATTATAACGCGCGCGCACACGCAGGGACACACCCTTTGGCACTTAACGCTATCGTACGTTGTCATTATATGGACGACTATTTAGACAGCTATGCAACGGTAGAGGAAGCGGTAAACACAGCGAGGCAGGTTACGGATGTGCACCAGAAGGCCAGCTTCATCTTGGCAGGCTGGAATTCCAATAACGCAGCCCTATTGGAATTCCAGCGAGACGAAGACGCCCTAACCTTCAACACATCGATGAATAGGGTGCCGCAGGAAGTAAAGGCGCTACAGCGACCACCGACCAAGAGGGAAGCATTAAGCGCAGTCATGTCTGTGTTTGACCCACTCGGGCTGCTTAGCTACCTCACCATCACCGCCAAGATCCTGCTACAAGACCTATGGCGTATGATGAAGGTCGGGTGGGATTACGAACTACCCGAGGAGGCAGCGGATGAATTCCAAAGGTGGCTGCGAGTCGTCGAGGAGGTGTCACGACTGCGACTGACAAGGTGCTATGCTCCTACGGAGGGAGTGGTAGAGCGTCAACTTCACGTATTTAACGACGCAAGCGAACGTGCGTACGCATCCGCGGCATATTGGCGTATACGATACAGCGACGGAACGGTTAGGGTACGATTAGTGGCGGTCAAGGTGAAAGTCGCTCCGATTAAGGCGCAGAGTATACTGCGACTAGAGTTGCATGCAAATTTGATAGGCGCGCGACTCGCGCAATTCGTGCAAGACGAACACAGAGTGGTAGCAGATAAGGTCGTATATTGGACAGACTCTACTACGGCGCTCCACTGGATACAGAATGATACGGCGCGTTACACACCATACGTGGCTCATCGGTTAGGGGAGATAGCTGAAAAGACATCACTCGAGCAATGGAGGTGGATACCGACTGCGGAGAACATAGCAGATCAGGCAACGCGCATGAACTTCGTGAGCAAAGAAGAAAGCGACCAATGTTTCACAGGACCGTCATTTCTTTACAAGGACGAAGACAGAAGGCCTCGCCGGAAGGAAGAAAAGGCAGGGGATGATGAAGAGTTAGAGGAAATCGTGGCGCACCAGAGCGACACCAAGGATTCTCCACACCTGCCAGACATAAAACGATTCTCTTCTTACGAGAGATTGATCAGGGCCACAGCACGAGTACTGCAGTTCATCGATGCCATACGAAGAAGGGCACAAGGACTGACATTGCAGCACATCCAGAGGGCACAGCGGATGTGGATTAAACGCAGTCAACTCGACAGCTTCGCTGAAGACATCAGCCGCCTTCAGCGGGGGAAGAACCTGGCCACCGGCAGCGCACTTAGGAAGCTCGACCCCATACTGGAAGATGGGATACTACGAGCCAGGGGAAGGATCGACGCTGCCGACGTGGACGGCCAGATGAAGCGACCCGTCATACTGAATGGACGCCACCAATTCGTGAAGCTGCTTGTAGAGAAGGCGCATCAGGAAGCAAGCCACGCCAACAGAGAGAGGGTGGTCAACGACCTACGCACCAGATTTCATATCCCCCGATTACGACCGACCGTACGAAAAGTCGAGCGAAGATGTCTGCGATGCAGGGTACGCAAGGCGACACCACGGCCAGCGGTTACAGGGGACCTACCACCCGAACGGTTAGGGGCGTTTGCGCGACCGTTTACTTACACCGGAGTCGACTATTTCGGGCCTTTGATAGTTACGATAGGACGACGGCACGAAAAGCGGTGGGTAGCGCTTTTCACGTGCTTAACGACTAACGACTAATGACGGACTCGGCGATATCGGCATTGCGGCGCATGGCGGCTAGGCATGGGTGGCCGCGGGTCATATACTCCGATAACGGCACGCATTTTCATGGAGCAGATGCAGAGCTACGACGGGCGATGAAAGAGTGGGCATCGCAGCTAAAGGACTACGCGCTGACTCGGCGTACAGAATGGAAGTTCATCGCACCGGGCGCGCCTAACCAGGGAGGCGCATGGGAGCGTCTCGTGCGCTCAGTGAAGACCGCACTCGAAGCCACTCTACATCTGAAGAGCCCGCGGGAGGAGACTCTAGCGATTCTCTTGACGGAAGCAGAAAATACAGTCAACTCTCGACCGTTGACGCACGCACCGGTCGACATCAACGACGAAGAGGCATTAACACCCAACCACTTCATCTTGTTGGGACCATCGGGCCTACCAGTCACCGCGCCGTGTACACCCATCGATCGTCGGGCGTGGAAAGCGGCGCAGGGGCTCGCCGACGAGTACTGGAGGCGCTGGGTGAGAGAGTACCTGCCGACGCTGGTTGCGCGCGGGGACTCCCGAAACGCCCAGCAGCGGCAAGAAAAGGACCTCGTCGTGGTTGCGGACGCCAACCTACCACGGAACATGTGGCCACGAGGGGTCGTCACGAAGACGTTTCCTAGACCGGACGGCGTGGTGCGCAACGTCGAGGTCAGGACCAGGGGCGGAGTGCTGCGGCGACCAACCCACCACCTCCCATGGCCCCACCACCTCCCATGGCCCCACCACCACTCATGGCCCCACCACATCCCATGGCCCCACCAACCCACAGGTCATACGGGCTGAATCTCGGGAGAAGCACGCGGTACTTGCACGTGGTTTCCCGCGCGCACTTTCTTGACTCCCTACAAATATTTAATCTGTTCCTTGTCCCAGTTTAACGTCATCCTCCCCCTTCTGGGGCTGACGACACACTTATGCCTACGTCGTCGGGCCTTCCTACCAGCCTTCTCTCCTGCCTTTTCCTGCGATCGTACCACCTATGCGCAAACTCGCGCAACAGCCCGTAGTTAACCACATCGCTGACGAGATCCAAGTAGTAGATCGGTCCCTGAACCGGACGAACCAGTCCATCCATCATTTTCACTCTTAGGTCGTCATACAGAGGACATTCCCATAGCACATGGTGAACATCCTCCTCAGTCATACCGCACTCACACATACTAATTTCACACAGTCTCAAGTCACTCAATCTCTTCCGAAAGCATCCATGTCGGGTGAGAATCTGAGAGGTTTGGTAGTTCGGTGAGACCCAGGTATACCCGAGTCTCAGCGCCACGTCCGGGAAAAATCGATGTAGCTCACGTCCTTTTGTGTCACTCGTCCATCGTTCCTGCCAGGCGCCGATCACCTCAGTCCAGATTTCGCGCTTCCGTCTGCTCAACTCCTCTTTGGGCACGGTCAAACGTGCTGTACCCATCCTACCAGCACGGATGACCTCCAGGTCAGCAGGGAGAACACCAGCCAGCACCGGTAAGGCCGCCGTGCTGGTTGATCGATACGCTTTTGTCATCAATATAAGAGCTGATCGCTGCGATCTCAGTAACACGCTACGAACTGTGTACATGTTCGCACGCTCATACCAGCATTCCGCCGCGTACGTGAGCGTGGATACAATCACTCCTCTGTATATTATTTTTAAGCTCGGATATCGGACACCCCATGAGGATGTCGATACGCGAGTCATCGTAGACGTGCTGGACAGTTCCGCGCCATAGTCACGTGCGAGCCAGAGTCAGCTCGGCCAAATCGCTGGCACGTAGCGCACTTCTCCTATGTTGATTTGCAGTCACCTCGTTCGTGACCTGCCTCTCCACGCTTTCCATATATCACCACCTTTGATCGGCAGTACTTTGCTGGATGCCCATACTGCTGGCACCTCTGGCAGCACATGACATCTACGTAGTCACATGGCTCAACCACGTCCCAGCCAACGTAAAGACGATTATGTCCGACTAGTGCATCCCTTAGGGCAGCCGAACACTGCAGGATGACAGTGGTCCGCCTGCTTCCTCGCCAGGACATCTTAAAGGCAATCCTGCAGTTTTCCTTTACCTTCGCCTCGCTCCACCCACAAGCAGCAAGATTTTGCTCGTAGAGGCCGCTTATTACTTCCTCGTTCTTAGGGTCTTCTTCAAATCCCGTCAAATCAACCAGCGGCAGGCGCTGCCTGGGCTCAGACACCCTCAAAGATGGAGGGGCCGAAGTCTTCAACTTCTCTGCTGCTTTCTGGGACGTGGTTTGGACCACGACACCAGCGTTTCCCACCTTCCTCAACTTGTCTATCTGGAGACCGCTAGACTTTGGATTGATAGCCTTCTTCAGTTCTACCTTTGTGTCTTCTGCGGTCTTAATCGGTGCCTCTGCCTCTGCTGGATAAAAGGCCACGACTGGGCCCTTGCTAACTGGCATTATTACTTTGTCTGCCCCTTTCGGTAACCTCAGTGCCGACGAGTATGACCGTTGTGGTGCCGGGTCCGTCACGTGACTTGGAACTGCTCCAGCCTCGACCGGCGCCAGTCTTCCTTCAGCTCCAAGTTTTTCCTTCTCAGCCCTTAACCTTGCCAGTTCCAGCTCCGACATGTGCACCTGCATAGTCGCCACCATGGCAATGAGGTCATGGCCATATGCAGCTACCTTGTTTACCTCCGTCTTATTCAGTTTGAATCCGGGTCCAGTGATAACTCCCAGGATGCCCCTCACTGCTTCACGAACCTGGTCAATGACCTCCAGCTTGGACGCAGTTGAAGCTTTGAAGCTCCCCTTCGCGCCACGGGTATCCTCCCTTGGGCAGTCCTCCTCTCCCAATTCTGGGGCAGATTTTTCAACATCCCTGGTTGGTAAACCTGCCACCGGGGCCACACTCCGGCGAGGCTCGGTTCGCTTGCCTTACTGAGCTTGCCGCTCAGTACGAGTACCGACGACGTAGCTGCGGCGACCAGTAAGGAAGATCGCCGTCCTCCCGGGGGAAGCTTAGGCTCGCATGCTACGCCGGGGGGGAGGATGTTACGAACGGCGAGGGGAGCCGCCGCCCCGTCGCCGCTTCATACCCCGTACGCCCCGCGCACCCCGCACACCGCCCGAATAATACGTGATGCCGTCGTCGAATCAGCGCGCGGCATACCTTACGACGCTACTCACATGCCGAGATACTCTCTTTCGAGATATAAGAAGGGCGTTTTGGTCTGTGAGCTGTTCATTTCGGAAGCGGCACTTGAAGACAACAGCAAGAGAAGAAACCTCAAGAAAAATCAAGAGATAAGAATAAATACTCCATTGAAGATTGAAGACTCCCCTCTGTATATATAGTTAATTAGTGAAAGCCGCTGTAAATAGTTTTAATATATAATCGTCTACAGTACCATCTTTTCTTAAACAGTCCCTAGTGTAGTCTACCTTAAATAACATCAGTCGTCACACAGTTGTTAGTCAATCAGTCAGTTTTAAAATCATACAGTCCACTGCAGTCCCTAATAATAAGGTATTTCCATTTCGTGTGTGTTTAAATATAGTTAATAATATGTTTGCATTAAGAGCATTTCATATAAGAACTAGCCTTTGATTTGGGCCAAAATCAATTCAATAGCATTATAATGACAGTGGTATGATAATGTCTTGTGATATTCGCAGGAGTATTTTGTAAAAGGGTTGTAAACCACTCTTTTCTACCGACTTCAAAAAAGAGATGGTACTCAATTCGACCTATGTTCTTTTTTCTTTTGGAACGAAGTTCCTTATCGGACGGTACGTATTTGAATGGTGCGAGAAAAAGTGTAAGATTTTTTTTCACGCTTTTTCTTATCTTGTCATAAAAGAAATATTATTTTATTATAAATAACGCTTCATTTTAATAGATGAAAGTAATTCACTTATTTGTATTTGTTAATCAATAATTTAGTACGTTTCAAAATAATAAAATATTACGAAAAGAACTTCGTTCCAACCGGGTGTTCCACGTTCACTATTCTCTTGTATCGCCAATTCAATACTGACTCGGTCGTGGTCCATACCGGCTTTATATAGGGCCTCAAATAGTTTCCAGAACCTTCTACTGTAGAAACATCTAGTATGTTCGAGTACATATCGGTCCCGAAATTTCTAGAAGGATCTTGACTCTCCTAGTTCAGCTACTCGATACTAGAGGGCGCTAGTGATAACTAGTGTTGCCATGTACAAGACATTAATAGTGGCGCGCATTATTATTAATGTGAAACGTCAAAACGTATTTCTTAGATTTGGTTGAGTATAGTGTGTACCGATTATTCAGTGTACTTATTATTCTGGTTATTCAGGGTACTTCAGTGTCATGTTCAAAATGTACAAAACATGGAGTCAAGAAAAAAACCTCACAGAAATTGTCAATAGATTGATACAGTACAGGGATGTTGTTAATTCCTACATGAATATAGACTTCTTTGTGCCAAAAAAGGATTATTGTCATCAGTTCACCGCTAATAAATATAATGGACCTAATAAATCTCAAGATAAAATAACGTACGACAAACACATTCAATACAAAAATGTTACCAGATCGTTGAAAACTGAAAATAAGCAACAATCCCAGAATAGTCCCCCGAATATCGCAGCTGCAAAATTTGATTTAAAAAAATCTTAAACTCTCCTTATGTTAATTCGTTTTATTACAAAAGAAACCGTATCTGTTTATAACTTTACCGTCTTTGATATGGGTATAAAAAATCCATTTGCTACATGTGGGATGAGACAACAGCTAGAAGGGGGTTAATCCAGTTGCCTTTAAAACTACATAAAGAGAAAAAGCCAATAGGGAGTAAAGGATATACGCTTACAGTCAGATAATTGCGGAAGCCAGAACCGTAACCGTATCGTTTTTACTATGTATTTACATGTGGCTAAAAATGTTGGTGTTTGCATTTGTCATAGATTTTTAAAACAGGGGCCATACGCAGCAAGAGGATGACAGCGTACATGCATTAATTGTACGATCCTCCAAAAACAAAATGTTTTTCTCGCCGCAAGAGTGGTATGCCCGTGTAAGTACCTACAGCCTGGGTAATTTATGGAGATAAATCAAAATATCTTGGATTTTAAGTCTACTCTTAGTCACCACAAATGGGTAAAAAATTAAGATGGGGACAAAGTAAAATGGAATCAATTACGCGAAATAGTGACGGAATACAGACAACCCAATAAAACATTTTATAAATACGATTTAAATGAGAGATCAGCCATGTCTATTGACAGTTCCAAGAAGACAAGCAGACGAGTTTTGCAAGTTAAAAAGAACTTGGAAAAGTTTATGGTGAGGCTTTACCCATTACTACAACTAAATACAAGGACTTAATGTCTTTGTGTCAACATAATTTAATCCCACCAAGATACCATGATTTTTACAAAAATATTAAGCATAGCAGCGCCATGGAGGAATCAGAAGCTGCTGATGGCGCTGAAAACTTCGTTTTTCGTACCTAATCGTTAGCGTTTTTATCTCTTTTTCCATACTAGAAAGTGGTAAAAATAATTATAATGTAGATATTGCTAAACTTAAATATTTTTTGTGTTGTTTCTTTTTTATTTTATATCAGTCAGTTTGCCAACGGTGCCTTTGATAGTAACTAAAATATAGTAATATATTTAAAATATACATATTTAACGTAGTTTGGGAGCTAAATAAATGAATTTAACTGATAGACACAGATGGTTTTGTAGTAGATAACTCAATATAAACTCAATATCAACGAAGTATAAAATGTTCAATGCAAAGTAGGTAAATAAAGACATCTGCTAAATTTCGGTCAAAAAATGGGAATACTACATGTTGCTTAGATTTTCTATAAATATCCTTAAAAATATTCATGGAGATTATTATCTTAGTTTATTACATATTTTAAATGAAATGGACGCTTTTTTATCAGAACATATACCTATACGGATATCAGACAGATGTCGTCTTCTACGTCAAAGTTATTTCAAAGTAAAAAAAGACATCTAAATTATTTCAGTGAAACAACGATATAGCGCTAAAGCCCGTTACATAATTCACACATTCATATTTCACGAATAGCGTTATTTTCAAGTTTTAAAGAAAACCGTACAATATCTATGAAAAAATTTAAAAGATCTAATAGTTTCAGCGAAATCCTCCACGAAATATGTACATTTTTCATAATTTATCTTTATTTTAATTAAAATTTAGTTTTATCAAAATCAACCAACTTCTCCGCCAATATATGTATGAATAAAGTAAAGAATAGAATATTTGCTTTAAAAAAAAAAGCATAAATAATTGCATCCACGATGTTGAGGTGCACTAATTGTCATCTTTGCGTCGATAGGATGCAGGGACATTTTGTGTCCTCATTTCGATTTACAATCTTAACTCCTTTCAACATGGAGATCTTTGCAACAGATATATTTAGTTTTATAGCTTTTTTATATTAATTTAATTTTTAATTGAATTGGTTTAAAAAAACGTTACCCCCACCCTAGGATTTTCTTCTGTATCGTGGAGGTAGTTTACAAATATAGATTGCACGAGGACAAACATCCAGACCCAGAACAATTATTTGTAGGCCATACAAATTCTTGTTCCGTGCGGGATTCGAACCCGCGGCCCCCAGCGCAACAACTCATTGCTAAGCCACTGCGCCACGGAGCCGTCATAGTTGTCTGTATATAGTTAATAATTTATGGTCCTGCCGTTGTCGTAAAATTAGTTACTAATTTGTAAATATTTACACCTTATATGTATCATAAAAAATAATTTTGTAAATAATATAACTCCTTTACAAGATTAGGAATTAAATTTTATGAAAAACAAACGGTCTTGTAAAAAGACAAAAAAAATATAATTTGAAGTCTCTAGCACTTAAATTATTAATTTGGATGAAGTAATAAAGTAGAAAAAATGTTGCATACGGCATTCGTGTACACCACACTTTTGGGTGGGCAAAGTTCTATAGAGAATCTGACATTCTCCGTTTATCCACTCTCACTCCCCTCCCGGGTAAGCATCAAACCCCCCCTTCCCTCAGAAATTGTCCGGAAGTGCGGTTTTTATCAGTTTTATGTAAAACCGTACACTATACATGAAAGATGTGCAGGTACAAAATGATCCTTGATAAATTAGCGATCAACCTTTTACACATTTAAAAGCGCTATCATTTATACTTTCCGCGCAATCTGCTACGAAATATGGAGGTACGAAATGATCCTTGATAAATTAGCGATCAATCTTTTATACGCTTAAAAGCGATATGACTTATAGTTTCCGCGCAATCTGCCACGAAATATGAAATTTTTTTATCATTTATCCTTTTTTGCTTAAAGTTTATGTAGATAGTATGTCGATAGATATTATTCCATTTATATTGCCAATTTTTTTAGCTCATATACAAATATTTATATTTCGCTCAAATACATTTAAGTAATAGTAGTAATAGACGGGACATCAGTAGCAAAATTGTCGTCTGTAACTTATGTCCTATAGGATATATCAAAGAGAATATAACCACTACGTTTAAGAGGCGGGACTTCCATAGTAAAAGTAAATGCATGTACGTACGCCAAGCTACTCTACCAACATCAAGATATAACATTTAGTTTTGACAAACTGTTGACAACATTGACGAATTACAATAGTGCTGTAAATGTCTATCCTCGAATAATTTTATCGATATAACCTTTATCGATATATTGCTTATCGATATTTTTACATAATAAAGGTTAGATATCTATACTGAATTATTTATTAGAAATAATTTTTTTAACGTGGGGATTGAGTAAAAATGCCGATGAGGATAACAAATCAATGTATTTTACACACAGCAATTTGTAATTATATCTCTAGAATTAGGTACAAAAATATGTATAAAGAAAATATAAAATAAAAAACGCACTATTATACTAATAATTAATTAAGTAAAATATAAAGGACGACTCCATAGCGCAGTGGCTAAGCGTTTGGCTGCGGCACTGCAGGACCGAGGTTTCGTTCCTGCACTGAACAATTGTTGCTATGCTGTAAAATAAATAGTCTGCGTCTGGATGTTTATTTTCAACGTTTTTTTAAGGGTAATAATATTATAAGTTTTTAACACTGATTGGATTAAATTGCTTTTATGTGTACTATGTACAAATCGCTAGGCTTCTTCACAGAGGTACCTATGTACATACTATTCGCAGAGATCGTTTACTAATTGTCGCTTTCAAAATGAGTGCTCAATATAGCTAATGTTTATAGATGAATCTATAAAAAATATATTTATAACCAGGTAATTACAAATAACTTTGAGTTTATTTATATAATCGACTTCTTACCAAAATGTCACTTTAGAGGGATATTATTTTTGCTACATATAAATGAAACCTAATTAACATACATATAATTGTGGAAGTTTAAATTAAGTCCACTGATGAAATAACAGTTCGTTTTAGTTGGGTTCAAAAGCAATGTTTGCCACAAATATGTTTTAACATGTGAATCTTTTCAATTGGTGCATGTGCGAGCTATTTCACCCAATGCTTGCATCTGAAAAAATAATATAAATAAAATCACATTTTTATTGAACAAATAGAATGTTAGCAGTCACAATTGCCTGTGTAGTTTCTAAGTATAGTTCGTTTCGGATTACCATACCATCGAACTATCAGATTTAGGAAATAGTGTGTTTATATTTGTGCACACAATCGTACACTATAAAAACCTGTCCTACGTAGATGGCTAGTCCAAAAATGTACTCGCGTTAAATATCATATTACTAGTAAAGTTGAAATCACCACATACCTTTCATCATCTAAGGGAAATATTGCTACAAATAGCCTCTTCTTGTTATAATTTTTTCCACTTCTTGCACCATTTAATTGGAAAGTTTTATAATGCTTATTTACTTTTTTAACAATTCTGTAAATTAACAACGGCTCCTATAGCAAAATTAAAAGCAATCTTAATAAATAAAATATATACTAATAGAATAGTTTGATTTGACATTTGAACCTACTTGATTTGACAATGTCGTTAATAGACATATTACGAAAAGCAGAAAGAAGAGATAACCGTCATTAAAATTTGACCCCTGAAGTACATATATTTTTACTATGGAAGTTGCACCAGCCTGGGATATATCTCCGATTTTTGTCATTTAGTCTTAGTGACATCGTCAAAAAGTCAAGACGTCAAAAAGTCAATAGGTTTCATATATTTGAAAAATATTTTTAAAGAAAATTTGCCCGGTTCTGCATTAAGATATTATAAGTCACGATATGGAGCAAAAAATGAACGTGATTTCGGTTTATTATCGTAAATATAACATATTATATTTACCGAATAATCTTTCTGCTTTTCGTAATATGTCTATTATCATACTACACAATAGGGAGAAGGCTAGGTAATCTTTAAATTTTATTATTTCTAGTAAATTGTTCTACAACATTTATTTTTATTGTAATAAGCGCCCTCTGTTATCCAGTAAACGTCACTATTTAGTTACAAATGTTAAAGTTAGTGATTGACGACGTTTATTGATTGGGATTATCGATAAAAAAAGCATGACGATTTAATCCTTTACAATATTTAAGGAGGTAAAACAGTCAACGATACTGTACCCATACCCACAAAAATGAGTAACATATACCAACTATGGTAAGTAGCCTACTTTATGTGAAGCAAGAGAGGGAATTTTTTTTAGGCATGCTGATGAGATTTTCTGTGTTACTTATGAGCATGCTGAGGATACTTGCTGTGTTGACGTTTAGCAATACAGCAAGTCTTCTCTTTTACATACCAGGCTTCATTGTCTGGTGGTTTTCAAGGACAGAGATATTATAGATCCTCGCTTACAGTGAGTGGGCTATAGGTTTCTTACATTAAAAACAATTTTTACTGTTAAAGATATTAGATGCAAGAAGATGTAGGTTAAGCCTGAGCTAGAACGTAAAAACTTAAAATAACAATTTTTATTGATTTGGGTAGTGAATAGGAATTTGATCTCTTTTTAATAATAAAATGCAGTAATTTGCTCAATCGACCTTTACTTGATCTCTAAATTTTACAACGACGACCGGTACAACATTTTTTAAACATACCTACACAGCTTACGGACTAATATTGGCATGAGAACTGCTAATATAATTTGACAGGCGCTTCAACATGCCCCCCGGCGTTGAAAGTCTACCTTTCAACCAGATTCTTCAGGTTCAGGAAGCGGACGAATTTTGCTAAATGATCGGCGAACTATACCAGTCGATGTTTTGATATCCGCCACCCTTGATACGCCGTCCGAGCCTGGATGGACTGCGACGATGCGACCCATCTTCCACTTTAATGGCGGTGAATTCTCCTCTTTTAGGAGTACCAGTGAATTTAACTTCAAAGAGCCTTTACAGGAACGCCATTTCATCCGCAGTTGAAGCTCTGATATATATTCCTTGCTCCATCTAGCCCAAAAATGTTGACGTAATTGTTCTATTCGTTGAAATCGGGTTAAAGAGCTTACGGAATGATCTTTATAGTCTGGTGTCGGCAAGGAAGTCAAGGGGCGTCCAATCAAAAAATGACCGGGCGTTAGTGGTAGCAAGTCTTCAGGATTCGTTGACAAAGGTGTGAGTGGTCTGGAGTTAAGTATAGCCTCAATTTGTATTAATGTGGTATTTAGTTCCTCGTAAGTCACATTACAATTGCCCAGCACTCTAACTAAATGATATTTAATGCATTTGACACCAGCCTCCGCAAGCCCAGCAAAATGGGGAGAATAAGGCGGTATGAAATGGAAATTAATTCCTTCATTTGCCATTACCTCAGATAAAGAATTACAATACGTCCTAATAAATTTTGAAATGTCATTGTATGCGCCTACAAAGGAGGTACCATTATCCGAATAAATATTAAGAGGTTTCCCTCTTCTAGACATAAATCTGCGCAAAGCTAATATGAAGGTATTGCTAGTTAAATCACCCACTAATTCAAGATGAATTGACTTAGTCGCGAAGCAAATAAAAATAGCTATATACACCTTTACAATTTTACAACCACGGCCATGGCGAGAAACAGATTGAATTGGTCCCGCATAGTCTAGTCCAATATTTTGAAATGGAAAACCAGAAAGGATGCGTTGGTGTGGTAGGTTGCCCATTATTGGAGAGATGGTTTTTCCTTTCATTCTATTACATCTTACACATTGTCGATAACAAGATCTGGCCAAATTACGACCTCTAATCGGCCAGTACATCTCTCTTATAGTGGCCAACATTAGCTGTGGTCCCGCGTGCATTAACCTTATGTGCTCATAATTGAAGAGCAATTTGGTAAAATAATGAGTGGACTGTATAAGTATGGGATGTTTTTTCTCATAACAGTAATCGGAATTTTCAAGACGCCCTCCAACACGCATTATTTTATTATCATCGAGAAATACATTAAATTTATGCAACGGACTTTTAGTGGGTAAACTTTTATTTTTAATTAACATGGTGTATTCCTCAAATGATTCACTCTGAGATATTCTTATAATAACATTGAGTGCGGTTTGCAACTCTTGATTGCTTAGAGGACCGTGAACGGATTGCTTTCTACAATTATTAATAAAACGCAGCACATAAGCAACGGTCCGATTTAATCTAGTATATTTAGAAAAGCGTTTAAATTCAATTAATTTATTCCCACCTAAATCTTCATTGTTGCTAGAATGAAGTATTCCGTGGAGGATAACATTTGACGATTTAATCTCAGGCAACTCGTGATTAATACTTAAGAAATTTGCAGGCCAGTGAGAGACCTCTTTCTTTAAAAATTCAGGTCCTGACCACCACTTACTCATGGATGAAATATCCTTACAACTCACACCGCGAGAAATATGATCGGCCGGATTACACTCTGTTGGGACATGCCTCCACTCGCAATTTCCAGTCTTCTCTAATATTTCAGCAACCCTATTTCTGACAAAGGGTTGTAGCTTGCTAGGTAACACCTTTAACCATCCTAACACGATGGACGAATCTGTCCAAAAGAAAGTGCGCTTAGCCTGTTGTCTCAGCGATGCTACAACCTTTTGGTAAAGGCGAGCTCCAACAAGTGCACCACAAAGTTCCAGTCTTGGGATTGTTATAGGTTTAAGCGGCGCGACACGACTTTTCGCCATCAATAATTGAATTAAAACCTCACCCTGATCATTAACACTACGCACATATAAACAGGCGCCATATGCTCGCTCAGAAGCGTCCGAGAAAATATGAAATTCAAACAAACTAGGCGAGTCACAAATAACACGACGTGGAATACGTAGAGTATTTAATTTAGGTAAATCGACTATTATCTCAGCCCACATCTTGCTGATTTCTGGCGTCAACTGCTCATCCCATGACAGCTTGAGCAGCCACAACTGTTGAAGAAGCATTTTCATCTTAATTACACAGGGAGATAGAAGTCCTAGTGGATCAAAAATCTGAGAAATCACAGATAACATATCACGCTTTGTTCTACCTGAGAATAGCCCTCCTATAGGGAAACAAAGTTGGTCAGTATGTGATTGCCAACCAAGGCCTAAAGTTTTAGTCGGTTCAAAGCCACCAATATTCAAATCAAGCGGAGAAATATCATTTTCACTAACCAGTTGAGATTCATTCGACTTCCACTTTCGCAAAACCATATGAGCTGATGCAAGTGTGGAAGTCACTTTACGGCGCAAATCTATAACCTCGTTAATATCATCCCCTCCCGTTAGCAAGTCATCAACGTAAAAATCGTGAATGATCACTTGAGCAACCTTGTCATCGGTACACTCTAAGCCTAATTGTTGGAGGCACCTAGTTGCCAAAAAGGGAGCACTAGAGGTGCCGTAAGTCACGGTGTTAAGTTGATAAGCTTGAAGCTGTTCTGAAGGGTTATCACGCCAGACAATTTGTTGCAAATAGCGGTCATCGGGATGAATGACTATTTGCCGGTACATTTTCTCAACATCAGCTGTGAGAACGTATTTGTGTAGCCGAAAGCGTAAAAGAATGGACAAAAGGTCGTCCTGTACCACGGGACCTACCATCTGTATATTATTCAAGGAAACACCCGAAGAAGTCGGACTGCTAGCATTGAAAACGACTCTTAATTTAGTAGTAGCACTACTTTCCCGAAGCACACCGTGATGTGGTATAAAATGCATCTTACGTGGTAAATTATCATTCTCACATTTCTCCATATGACCCAGACTTTCATACTCTGACATAAATTCTTTATACATTTCATAGACCTGAGATTGACCTGCTAACCTGCGCTCTAGCGATAGTAAACACTTTTTAGCTCGTGGCCAAGAATCACCTAATACGTCAGGATTATGTTTTAAGGGTATCCTCACGCAAAATCGACCATTTGCCAGTCGCGTGGTGTTTTTTTAAAAAGTGTTCTTCGCATAATTTTTCTTCGTTTGAATAAAGAGACGCAGGGCTTACCTCTTCGAGGTGCCAGAAGCGTACTAATTGTTTTTGTATATCTTCATCTAAATCTTTACTAGCCTCATCTTGAAATATTCTTGTAAAATTACATTTAATAAAGTTAACCCCTTTCTTTACATATCTATAATCTATCGGACCTGACACTAACCATCCTAAGCTAGTTTCACAAAGAATCGGCTGACCGTCCCCTAATTTTAATCTCTGCGTTCCTATTAAGTCCCAAAAGACATCAGCACCTATAAGCATGTCAACGGGAGCAGGTGAGTGAAAATTAGGATCTGCCAGAGAAATATTAGATGGAATTTTTAAGTTTGACAAATTAACATATCTAGTAGGTACATTTTGGGTTATTGATGGTAGGACAAAACAATGAAGATTACTAGAGAAGTTATCATTCAATGATTTTATCGATACCTTACAAATCTTCTTGATGTGTGCCGAAGCATTATTAATACCGACTACCGACTGATTTACATTTTGAGCGGGCAAACCTAGCCTTTGATATAACTCTTCAGTTATTAAACAAGCGTTACTGCCACTATCAAGAATAGCACGAGCAATATATGGACAACCATTCTTACCTATAACTTTAATTAATGCCGTCGATAACAATACGTCGCCTTGTTCACTACACGATGCAGTGCCTACCTTTGCGGATAATGACAGATGTGCGTTAGAATTGGATGACAACTGTGAGCCTGTCGAACTGTTTGTTTGTTCGAAATGACCTTGCATAACGGGCTTATTATTACCACTACTCGTGTTAGATGTATTAATATCTGTAATTGGTTTTGACTGGTAATCTGCGACGTGCACGAGAGTGTTATGCTTTCGGTGGCATATTTTGCATCCTGGCTTTTTGCAGTGATTTGCATAATGTCCTGAATTAAGACAATTGAAACATACTTTATACTCTGGCAGTAACTGTAGACGCACATCGTTACTTAATCCAAGAAACTGAGGACAACTGCTTAACTTATGGTCACCCTTACATTTAGGACACAGTTTGGCGGAAAAGGCCGAACCGTTTTTATTACCGGTATCCCGCACTGAAACCATTGCCTTAACTTTTGGAGCATATTTTATAGAAGAATTTAAACGGTTAGTAGCACCAGAATTAGACATTTCTAGTGTTTCGATTAAATCGGCTCGATTTTTTAAAAACATCAAAAATATATCGAACGTAATAGGTGTATCTTTCTCCAAACGACCTTTAGACTCTTCCCATTCACGATATGTCTTAGCATCTAATTTTTGAGTAATAATATGAATGAGAAGTGTGTCCCATTGTTTAGTTGGCTCACCGAGAGATTCTAGTGCACGTAAATTTTTATTTATTTGGTCAATAAGACGTTTTAAGTTGACAGACAATTCTTTATTAATTGGTGCTATATTAAATAAGGCTGTCACGTGATTTTGAATTAGTAGTCTTTTATTATCATATCTATCACATAATATAGTCCATGCGACGGTGTAATTAGCTGCGGAGAATTCGATTGACTGTATTACCACAGCAGCGGGCCCTTCCAACGACGCTCTCAGATAGTGAAACTTATTTATGTCATCTATCTCGTCATTTGAATGTATGAGGCTCATGAACGTGTCATGAAACTCTAACCAATTATCATAAGAACCATTAAATTTAGGTAGTTGAATAGTGGGCAGTTTAACAAATTTATGATTGCCGGAATGAGAGCCACCGTCACTGCTTACGTCATCTGACTTAATGCAATCTGCTAAGATCCTTTTTGCAAGAGAAAGCGATTTAAAATACAGGGATTCAAAATCAGTTCGTTCTGATATCTGGGCGTCTATATTATCAGTATTACACTCGATGGATAATTGTACCTCATCATATCGTTCATACATTGACTCAATCCTACTAATACGTAATTGCAACTCATTTACCTCAGTAGCAGCCAATGAAGATACCTTCAGTGAATTTAAATAATTTGAAAAAGCTGTTATTTGTCCCTTGTAACTAGCTCGTTTCCTAATTTGCTCCTTATCTTCTGGCATGCTGGCTGGTATTGGGAGACTAGTGCAAATGCCTGAAATTTATACAAACAAGAAGTTTATATTTTATAAAATATAATTCATAAGTAGTTTTATACAATTTTGCTTACAGTTGTAAAGAAATGAAAACTAATTCCCTTACTTATTTTTCAAACTCTTAAATAATTAAACAAAATGGTACATGTACTACCTTGATATTTAACTTTATAATTAACAACAATTAAGGGTAACAAATACAATTCAGACCATCAAACAGCTTCACAGGTATGCCTTAGTATGTAATAAATAATATTATGCAATTTTTTCAATTATACACTCTCTTGACTTATTTTTTAAAAAACAGTTTAAACCAAAAAAGAGAAAAAAAAAATTATAATATCGTCAATATAATTTAACTAAGCTTTATAATTTGATTTAATCATGATTGACGGTTATTAGAAACTATATAAAACAATATTAAATGAATTTTAGCCGATTAAATACTTTAAGTTATACGTAATTATTTTATAGGTAATTTGGTACTAACCTGATAAATTAGCAGTCGATTTACACAAAATACTACCTGATAATGAGTGCTGGGTTAAATAAATTAAATAATAGACCAATATCTAAGGGGCTAAGACTCCAGATTTCTTGGTTAAATATCTTCACTCCCTCGGTGGTATTTCCACAACGAATATTTAAGACTTCCCAAGCGTATTCCACTAAATAATATCTTGTCCAATTACGTTTTTTCAAATCCGGCTTCGATTTAGGACCATGAATAGGAATTTGATCTCTTTTTAATAATAAAATGCAGTAATTTGCTCAATCGACCTTTACTTGATCTCTAAATTTTACAACGACGACCGGTACAACATTTTTTAAACATACCTACACAGCTTACGGACTAATATTGGCATGAGAACTGCTAATATAATTTGACAGGCGCTTCAACAGGTAGTGTCTTTAAGAACTCCAGCTGATGAAACGTGAAAAATCGTGAAACGGCTTTTAAGTTCAGTGTTTTCCTAAAATATTTTAGATTTGAAGTGTAGTTTTGTAATAGAAACGAATTTAAAAACATAGAGGCGCTCTCTTATTGGTTTTGTGTTTCTCGATGTGTCTTTAACGCCGACCGATCAATCATATGCTATTATTATAGCAGCTAATGGACCGAGTGACGTCATGCCACCAAGGTGGCAACCAAAGTGACTGCTGTTTGAATTGATTCTTAGTTATTGGAAATTAAATATTTTATTTCATAATACTAAAAGGGCGTAAAAAGTTAATATGATTTTTTCGTGTTATGGAAGTCATGATAAATAGATTCATACAATAAAACAATCATGTATATTCCCTATTATTATATCGAAAAACATTTCAAACTTAGTAATCTTCAACAACATTATCGATACTTTGATATCTAAACGGTAACATTCCTAAAACGACGTTATATTTATTAGCGTCACCTACTAGGAAATGGCTGTTGTCTTAATAAGTGCTTAGCGTTGTTTTGCTATTTTTAGCTAGAGGATGCCACACGCGCACTAGCGATTAGCAATTGATTTGATTATCCAAAATACGATATTATAATTTATATATTATGAAGACGAAGATTTTTATTTGAAAACTGCATCCTAACGTTTTTAAAAAAATAAAGATTTAAAAAAAAACTACCACGCGTTCTGCGCGTGAACAAACATAATCCACAAAACTCAACTTCTCCATATTTAAAAGCACATTGGTATTCAATGTTTAACATGATAACATGATTAAAATATAATGATACCAAATGATAACCCATAATCACGCGCAGATCGCGTGGTAGTTTGGATGCAGTTTTAGCTTAGTTATTGTAGTAGGTAAAATGAATTGGCCTTGAAAAATTTTGCTGTAATTTACTGATGAAACTTTTATTTATGCAATGAACAGCCTTAGATTAATAAGACATGAAAATTAAGTTCACTGAAGAAATGGCCGGCTGGCAACCTCAAGTCAAGTTGTGAGAAGGACGCACAGGGTAAGTGGGTTATAGGAGTGGTTATTACCCTGATTTTGTTGCTGCGCAGCTGGCTCTCGTTGTAGGTTCTCTCGGCAATTATAATTTGTGTTTGCTTGTCCAAAGCTTACTTCTTCATTAGATAATCACGTCGCAGGTTATATAATGTTTGTTTTTATTCTTAATCGAAGATAAATTTAGTTGTCAGTGAGTGAGTCTATGGTGAGCATCCACTTATCATCATGTGGACTGTGTACTCGTGTATCACCCTCATTCCGATTCAAATAAAATAGTAAGCCGTGGTAGCTCAAACACTAAGCGCTGGCTGTTAATTTTAAAATAAAAAGCATCCGGAGTTTGATCCCGGTCAGCACCAAAGAAATTATTAATTGTAACGTACCTGGATCCAAAGCAAAGACCGCACCAAGGCTCGGTCAGGCCTTAGGTACGTGTAGGTGATAAGTGATGTGCATGTAAAGTGGTGTGTTGGTGGTGTTTATTTATGTGATCTGGCCCAGCTGAGGTGACCGGGCAGCCGCCTGGTCCCATGCTGCCCCACAATGCTGCATCACTCCAGCAGGTGTCACCAAGGGCCAACTTTTTTCTTCATGTCACTAGTTCATCGTAAAATAAAACACCTGATACTCGACACAAGTAACGAACAGTAGTTTAAAGTTCAATATTCAAGGTTCCGGATTCATTTATCACAAAATTACAAATAGGGAACTAACGCGATCTCTTCACGAGTCACAAAGTTCAGCGTTATAAACAACACTAAATTCCTTCGTTCGATATTAAATACTACGCCGCAATAAGAATTCAAAATCAACCTAGCTGACACGCAAACGAACTACCGAGTCAACACACAAAAGGCTCTTAACGCGACGGTACAATTAAACAATGACTTCCCAAAAACAATTAACCGGTACTCGGCGCGCGCGCAAGATTCCTCGTCATACAAGCAAGTTAAATATTGCAAAATGCACTTCAACACGCAATCACTATATAGCGAATTTAAACGCACTCAAATACTAAAAATCTAGACCACAAACCAAAACTGGTCACGCGAAAAAACGCTGCAGCGGTCACTACAAAATACGTGGGTCGACCGCACCGCTGCTCTGAAGCTACTGAGTTCGCCCACGAACGCCAAAACGCTGGGAAGCTGCACACCGATGCCCCCTCCCCGCGGCGCGCGTGACACCTAACACCATCGGGCGATTTGTTAGGTAGAAGGTGATTGGATGCCGTGTCAAATGACCATTTTTGGGCCTAAAGAACTACTGTTTTTATGATTTAATAATTAATGATTTGGCGACGACCTGGTAAGATATACAGAGTCGATAGATCACGGCCGTTCTTTGTAGCATTCCTCAGGAGAAGCCTATGTTTGCAGTAGACTTGTGATGGGCTGTTATGATGATGATAATTACAATTTCGTCTTTACTGTGTTCTGTGACCATACACACAATATGTTTCGGATAAACTGGGAAAACAAGTTAAACAACATTCCAACACCAAATATTTAATGAGACCTTAAGCCGTTAACACTACGAAGGTTATACCCACGAAAGTAGAAACTAATTTTATAAATCTAATATCGACCTTTTTCAAGTACTCACCTTAAGCACGTAATAAAAACTTTTCTATACATTTTAATCACTTGAAAAATGGAACCAGTGTACAATAATTGATACCTTTCAGATAAGACTAGTAACATTCATTGCTATGCAGACGACATCACTGGTGATGCCTTATATACCGGCCGTGTCAATATTTCTCGGGAAAACGTCGCCGAGTACCGGGACAAACTTGTGTCTGAAGTCGAGTCTTTGCTGAACAAAGTCTCGGATTGGGGGCGACTAAATCTAGTCACTTACCATCAGATGAGCCGCATGTTCGTTTGCCCTATAAAAAAAGAAGGTTGAAATCAGAAGCTGCTTATGATTGGTTGCGATACTGCTTATCAATAGGTAGGTGTAAATTTCTTAAAAAAATTTAATCATGTTCGCTTTGGATTTCCAAAAGAACAATAATTAAAATATAACAATTGTTTTTAAAACAGTTACTATTATATTAAACTTCAGAACAACAAATTAATATCTACTAATGCATAGCCCAACAGATCACTAAAGTAAAGTGAAAATGGGTCAGCCATATCAAATTAACAAATAAAGAGCATTTCAAACAAAGCAATATTTACAAATTGCCAAGTATATACGACATTCCTTCTTTTTTTGTTCTTCTTTTGTTTCGAGCCAGAGCAATATACGATAGATAGTAATAAATTGTATCTTGTCGTACAACTTTGGTCAGTCATTTATTAACAGATACAAGAAGATTTCACCAAAACAACAACCTTAATAAATCACTGGAAATAACTGTCAATAACACCGCAAAGGAAACTATATTATGCTCGAGAAAAATATCCTTCATATTATTTGATAATGTCTCTATTTGCTGTTGAGGTACGTAAGCAATATATTGTGTGTTGTTGATTCTTATGTTTTATTGGTATTACTCTTTGCGAAGCTTTATATCTTATTTATCTATACTAGGAAGCAGACTTAGTTCTGTAGCAAATACTGTAAATAATATTAGAATTATCAGAGATATGTTAGTTTTTTTATATCCATATCCATAGATGTGAAGAATTCTGCTATGAAAAATTTAAATTAAACTAAAGAATTCCTGAAAATTTTCATCAAATTAATTTACTATCTTGCGTCTTTTTTATATAGAATAGGGTGACAAACGAGCACAGAGTCCACCTGATGGTAAGTGGTTGCTGTGGCCCATAGACATCTACATTTATCCTCGTTTGCGAATCAAAACGTAGATACGATGCCACCCGTGAGGACTAAGATGGAATGCCTCGTTTCCAGTAGAAAGGGTCTCCGGTTCTCTACACTCATCATAAGAAATACAGCAGTGTTAAGCTGCTATTTTACGCTGGTATTCTGTGAGAGCGTGCTCCTTCCCCGGTCGAGCCGACGCATTCGTGCTACAACTATACTAGTAATATAGCTGCAGCAGGGCTGTACCATGTCAAAAATAATAAATAATTTATTAGCAAGCTTCAGAACTTGGAGAAATATCGATTTGCATACTTATCCCGATCCATTCAGATTTAAGTCAAACATCGTAGGTGTTCATCAAGCTTGGCATTATGTTACGATATCCCTAATACTACTTATAACTAAGCTTATCACTTTATTTGAGCCTCATAATCCTTGACACTTCTGTCCTTCTCCTTACTTTCGTTATCCCTGACTGTTGAAATAAATTGCTGAAATTTTCATTTAATGAATGAAAGAAATATATAGAATTCCTCTAACTCATTCATACAAAAAATCAAATTTACTGAAATTATTTAAGAATAGACATCAAATATGAGACACGTAATTATATTAAATACTAGCTGTGCCCGCGGCGTAGCTCGCGAATATAGGTTTTACTTAAAGAATTTGACGTTTAGGGTAAGAGAATATTAACCGATTTATATCATTACTCTATGAATAAGTGGTAACAAAATAAATCGATATGCTCAAAGTTCTAAGTCGTTTATGATAGAGCTTCTGTGTAAACGACGATAGAAGTAGACTTAGCCGGGGCGTACAGAAAAAGATTACGGGGACTGCTAACGCGAGAAAAAGCAATATAGAGCTGGCCATGTGCAAAACAATCAGTACTGACGCGTAAAGTTTGACCTTGCGCTTTATTTACGATCGTCGCATAACACACGCTGAGTGGGAAACACACTTAAAATAGCGATGTTAGATGATCATCGATGTTAAAAATTAAAACTTCGATGTTTTAACATCGATGTTGACATATGTCAAACATCGAAACATCGACGTCAATGAACCCATAATCGATAATTGGGAACTTGCAAACAATGCGAACTCGCGAAATCAATATCAACTAAATCTTGCATCTGCTCTGAAGATTAAAAATTTTGAATAATTCAGAATTTCTGAACGCATCGTTAATCTAAAAAAATGTCAGTATGGTGAGTCAAACTTAATTGTCAAGTGTCTCCTGTAATGTCACAATGGTCACTGATTCGCTTTATTTTATAGTGTCGATGTCGGTTGTCGCATAATAACTATTCTACGTAAATTGATATTCAAGTTAATTGTTACTTTTTCCTTGCTGTGTATACCCACATAATTTTAAAACAATGTGTAACTATCTACACATATACAAAAACCATCGATAATGGTCAACATCGATGTTTTGAGTGGCCTAAACATCGAACATCGATGTTGAGCTAGCGATGCCAACATCGATGTTATTATCCCTATCTTAAAACTGAAGCCTGAGCCGTGGTAGCTCAGATGGTTAGCGCTCGCTGTAAGCTTCACAGTACTCGAGCAACCCGGGTTCGATCCCCGCCGGCACCAATGAAATTGTTAATTGCAATTTTAAGTGCTGATTTACCACGTGCTCGGCGGTGAAGGAAAAAATCGTGAGGAAACCTGCATGTTTGAGAAATAAAAAATAATATTACGATGACATGTGAAGTTCGCCAACACGTATTGGGGCAGCGCGGTGGACATTTCCTTGCCCTAAAACCCTCTCAGAAATGAGAGGAGGCCTGTGCCCAGCAGTGGGACGTAAATAGGCTGCAACTTTACTTAAAACTGAAAAAAAAGTTATTTGGTATTAGAGTGATTCTGGCTATAAAACAATATCACCATCACGACATTTATTGCAATTTTGCTACTTTTAGTTTTGGTCGGGTTTTGTTGAATAATTAAATATTTCAATACCTCTGTATATATACCTTACAGGTTTGCAGTTTCGTTGGGCTCATGGACATAAATTATTACAGTGAGTCTCAATACGATTCACCTGCGAAAAATCTTAACACCGCAATTCAGAAAAGGTTGTAATTTGTACAACGCCATCTATTACGTTCTTTGTGAGAAAACATCCTTTTTTAATTTAAGGAAAACATATTTTTACTGTGTTTTAAGTACTATAATAGAACGATACGAAATATATTATAATAGAACGTTTTTTTTACACACGAATCTTTTTATTACTATTTTTGGAATTTTGTGGCGCCATTAAACAAATTCGAACCTACATTTCAAAATAATAATCATGACTTTCGATAGAATTAACCAATTTCAATAAAACAAAGATTAAATGAACTTGATAATACGCTTTATGATTTTCTTAAGGATTTCATTGAAAAAAAAAGATGTTTACTCAAAACGTCATGCGTCCATAAACAAACAGACAGACCGTCAGATAGTACAATTCTAAAAATTATAAAAATGTACTTATTTAATGATTTACAGTCCCAATAATGATTTTAGTCGCAAATTAATATACTATACAATATTCAGAAACAGACATAACATGTTATTACCATTTTTATTATATGTATAGACTTAAGAGAGATGGCGCTGTTAACATCAATTCTAAAAATAAGAGATTAATTCACACGATTGATACAATAAAAAACATAAAAGAACTTATAAATCAGTGCCTGCATAGTAAGCAAAAAAGAAAGTTTGATCCTCGCCGAAAAATGAAATTGTTAATAGCTCTTAAAATTTGATTTACCACATAGAGTACTCGGCGGTAAAAAAATTAAAAATAAATGAGATTGTCAACACGCAGTAGGGCAGCGTGTCATTAATATAAAGGTTAGAAGCAAATATGAAGCTCAACTACAGGAATAAATTTTAACCTGCCTTTTTGTATCACATTTATGCCACACCACCATCTATCGAAGAAATGGGTTAACTATTGTGCTTCAGATTTAGTTAATAAGGTTAATATATTTTTGTATAATATTTAATACGTTCTTTAATACTTTTGTTTACTGCGTTTTAGATATACATAATTATATCATTATTTTACATAATTTAACTATGATTTATGATATGATATTAGTTTAAAATGCACTTGATGACTCAAACAAAGCCACCGTTGAGCAAATTCGTACCTATACTTCCCTACCCATACTTCAGAATATTTATCATAACTTTTGATGGAATGAACTGATTTTAATGAAATAAAGACTAAATGTAACCCGAAGATACACTTTATAATTTCCTTAACAATTCTTATGATATAAATTAGTACTTTATACGTGATACGTTAACAAACAAACAGACAGACAGACAGACAGACAGACAGACAGAAAATTCTAAAAATCGTAGAAATGTATTTAATTACTTATTTTTAGTACCCCTCAATCACTTTTATTACAAAAATATAAAATGTACAGACATCTGCTATTTACAGTTTTATTATATGTATAGATTTAGAATCGAAATAAAATATAGCTCTTTTAGAGATGAAAGCTTTGAAATATAATAAAAGAATTTACCCTTCAGGACATCAATCATCTATCATTGTTCTAGAAAACAAAGTCACCATGTACGGTTTTTGACAAAATATTAATTTAATAAGTGCGGTTCGTTGAACATGCAATTAATTAGCACGTCAAATTCAGTAGAATTATTATATTCTTAATTATTCTCGTTTTAGGCCTCTGCTGTTAAATGGAGAAATAGGTACTCTTATGTTCCATAAACCACTTTTTGCAGTTACGTTTAGTTATATCAAGTTTCAAAATAGCCTCCAAAGTGTTCTGCCTAAATTAAATTTTTCAATGATGCAACTAAAATCTGAGAAACATTTGAATAATAGCTTTATACTGCATGTCTTTTATTAAAGTTGTATAAAATATTGGTAAATCCAATTAGGCATACCTTAAGCGCATTAAAAAAATTACGTATAACATGATTATACGGAATTTTTAAATTAGTTTAAATACATTTCGACATTAGTTTAAATACATTTCGGGGGTGCTAAGAATCTTCGGTAGAGGTTCGGTTGCCACATTAGACGACTCGACCTGGCAACGTACAACGCACGCACCCTGAGGACTGACGAGAAGATTGTGGAGCTGGAAGAAGAGATAGACAAGTTGCGCTGGCATATTATAGGATTATCCGAAGTCCGAAGAGAGGGGGAGGACACGGTAATCCTCGAATCCGGCAACTTGCTCTATCACCGGGAGGGCGACCATCTGTCCCAAGGAGGTGTCGGATTTATCGTCCACAAGTCTCTCGTTAACAACGTTGTAAAGATCGAGAGTGTGTCGACGAGGGTTGCGTACCTTATACTCAGAATCACCAAACGGTATTCGCTGAAGGTCATACAGGTTTACGCACCAACCTCGGCACACCCCGATGAGGAGGTGGAGGAAATGTATGAGGATATCTCTAGAGCCATGCATTCCTCCAAAACCCAATATACGGTGTTAATGGGAGACTTTAATGCAAAACTAGGCACAAGAGAGAACGGTGAGCTGAAAGTAGGGAAATTTGGAATAGGGCAACGGAACCCAAGGGGCCAGCAGCTGGCCGACTTCATGGAGAAAGAGGGACTCTTTATGATGAACTCTTTCTTCCAGAAGCGGCCCCACAGGAAGTGGACCTGGTCGAGCCCCGACGGTTCGACAAAAAATGAGATTGACTTCATTATGACGACCAGACGACAACTGTTCAGTGATGTCTCCGTGATCGCGAGGGTGAAAACTGGTAGCGATCACCGAATGGTTAGAGGCACACTGAACCTAAACGTTAAGTTGGAGAGGTCTCGTCTAATGAAGTCAACGCTCCGTCCCCCTCGTGCTCTGTTCCAAAGTCCCGAAACCTTTCAGCTCGAGTTACAAAACCGTTTTCAGTGCCTAGAAGACTGCAATGAAGTGGACGATATGAATGACAAGCTCGTGGAAACTGTTCATGCGGTCGGAGCTAAGTTCTGCAAGACCCGCCGCAGAAGAACACAAAAACTCTCCGATCACACTCTTAATCTCATGGCTGTTAGACGGGAGATGAAGCTACATTCTTCAACAGACTTGACAGCATACAGGCATCTGAACAGACAGATCTCCAAATGCATGCGGCGGGACTTACGCAACTTCAATACAGCTCGTATTGAAGAAGCGATCGAGCGGAACCAAGGCTCCAAAGTCTTTGCCAGAGATCTGTCTGCCAGAAAGAGCCACCTGTCAAAGCTGAAGACAGAATGTGGCAGCATCGTTTCCGGGACACCTGAGATTTTGAGTGAGATTAAGAGGTTCTATGGGCAGCTGTACACGTCATCGTTGGAGCCACACGCAAGTGTGAGTAACGATCCAAGAGCGAGTCTCATCCGACACTATTCCGAAGATATCCCGGACGTCAGTCTGAGCGAGATTAGAATGGCTCTCCAGCACCTTAAAAACGGTAAGGCCCCAGGCGAGGATGGAATTACAGCGGAGCTTCTGAAAGCGGGTGGAAGACCGGTACTTGAAGTCCTTCAGAAGCTTTTTAATTCCGTCCTCCATGGTGGCATTACACCGGAGGCGTGGAGCAGAAGTGCGGTGTTCTTGTTCTTCAAGAAAGGTGACAACGCTCTCTTGAAGAACTACAGACCGATTTCCCTTCTGAGCCGCGTCTACGTGCTGTTTTCGAGAGTCATTACGAATCGTCTCGCGCGCAGACTTGACGACTTCCAGCCTCCCGAACAAGCCGGTTTCCGAAAGGGCTTTAGCACCATAGACCACATACATACCCTTCGGCAAATTGTACAGAAGTCCGAAGAGTACAATTTGCCACTATGTCTGGCGTATGTGGACTATGAGAAAGCCTTTGATTCCGTCGAAATTTGGGCGGTGCTGCAGTCCCTTCAGCGGTGCCAAGTTGACTATCGGTATATCGAAGTGTTGAAGTACTTGTACAGTAGGGCTACGATGGTTATCCGAGTACAGAACCAGAGTACGAAACCTATCCAATTGCAGAGAGGTGTAAGACAGGGTGACGTCATATCCCCGAAACTCTTCACCGCTGCATTGGAAGACGTTTTCAAGCTTCTGGACTGGAAAGGATACGGTATCAACATCAATGGCGAGTACATCACTCACCTTCGATTTGCCGACGATATAGTCCTTATGGCAGAATCGCTGGAGGACCTAAGCACTATGCTCAATGACCTCGATAGTGTTTCCCAACGGATAGGTCTTAAGATGAACATGGACAAAACTCACTCAAAGATCATGTTTAATGTCCATATCACACCTATGCCGGTAGTTGTTGGGAGCACTAAGCTCGAAGTTGTTGACGAGTATGTTTACCTGGGACAAATAGTCCGACTAGGTAAGTCCAACTTCAACCGAGAGGTCAATCGACGGATTCAACTCGGCTGGGCAGCGTTCGGGAAGCTACGACACATCTTCTCGTCAGACATACCTCAAAACCTGAAAACGAAATTGTACAACCAGTGCATGTTGCCAGTGATGACTTACGGAACTGAGACGTGGTCCTTCACTGCTGGCCGTATGAGGAAGCTCAAGGTCGCTCAGTGAGCTATGGAGAGGGCTATGCTCGGAGTTTCTCTGAGTGATAAACTTAGGAATAAGGATATCCGCAGTAGAACCAGAGTAACCGACATAGCCCAACGAATTAGTAAGCTGAAGTGGCAGTGGGCTGCCATATAGCTCGAAGAACCGACAACCGATGGGGAAGAAAGGTTCTCGAGTGGCAGCCTCGTACCGGTAGGCGAAGTGTAGGGCGTCCCCCCACGAGATGGAGTGACGAACTGGTAAGACATGCAGGAAGTCGATGGATGCAGGTGGCTCAGGACCGTGCTTTGTGGCATTCTTTGGGGGAGGCCTATGTTCAGCAGTGGACTTGTGAAGGGCTGTAATGATGATGATGATGATGACATTTCGACAGCACTATCGGCTTCAACACCGTCTAAAACCATGAAAATGACACCCATGACGAAAAAATTGGTACCTACTTCAGCCGCCATCTTGGATTTACATTTCGACTGCACTATCGGCTTCAACACCCCCGAAAACCATGAGAATGACACCCATGATGAAAAAAATTGATACCTATTGCAGCCGCCATCTTTGATTTACATTTCGACAGCACTATCGGCTTCAACACCCTCGAAATCCATAAAAATGACACCCATGATTACAAAATTGATATCTGTTGCAGCCGCCCTCTTTGATTTACATTTCGACAGCACTATCGGCTTCAACACCCTCTAAAACCATGAAAATGACACCCAAGATGAAAAAATTGATATCTATTGCAGCCGCCATCTTGGATTTATATTTCGACAGCACTATCGACTTCAACACCCTCTAAAACTATGAAAATGACACCCATGATGTAAAAATTGGTATCTAATTCAGCCGCCATCTTGGATTTACATTTCGACAGCACTATCGGCTTCAGCACCCTCGAAAACCATGAAAATGACACCCATGATGAAAAAATTGATACCTATTGCGGCCGCCATCTTGGATTTACATTTCGACAACCCTGTCACTTTCAACACCCTCGAAAACCATAAAAATGTCACCCATGACAAAAAAAATTATACTACTTACTTTTAGTACGTACTACTATTATTTATTCTGTGCTTTTAAAATATTGTAATAAAAAAAAATGTCTTATTATTATTATAATCAAGTATTTAAGAAATTTGGTTATTCGAATATTGTGTATTTGTACAGCGATCTTTTTGAGCCGCTGCAAACAACCAAAACAATGTCCACTCACGACGGCGACTGAAGCCGAACTAAACTACTCTCTGGCTGTAGCTCCCCTTTTACAGAATTAATTTACATACAAGGCTACCAAATCAACAAAAATTTCGCCATTTTGGAGCCGAAACAAATTAATTATAGCTAAACAAAACAAAATTACACAGTCATTTACATTCAGTGGCTTCCCACATGGTAGATAAAGAGATTAAAAAATAGATTGAGTTAAACAATTGATATTTTCAAAAGTTATCGTGTTTACAAGCCATAGCGACATGATAAATCCACACCATAAGCCACTAAAACCCTTTTTTTTATTTAAAAATAGCTGTTCGCGCCAAACGCTAATTTCAAGAATTGACGCCAGAGGTGCATTCGTACCGGTTTGACGTTCGCCCGAGGGCAATTAGTTCCTACCGGCGGCGGGGTTGAGTCGCAGTTGCTAGAATACGTGCTGTCGAGAGCACGTCGTGAAGTCGCCCGGGAAACCTCCATTTTGAGAGTCGGTTTTGTTAGCAAATTGTTGCCACGACGAGGGTTTTTGTTAAGTCTAGAATTAGAAGCCGGGCTTACAAACGAGTTAACATTGATTGCGATCAACGTCGGAATTGTGCTAGAAATAATTGTTGCCATGCGAAACGGAAGTGACCTTTGATCCGAACATTCGGTATTCTTGTTGTGTGTTACGCTTTATAATAAACGAGTGTTAGTGGCGTCTGGAAATTAGTTAATTGTACGGTATAGTTAATAGACTGACAGAGAGAAGAAGAAAGAAAGTGACTGTAGATGACGCCGCTGGAGATTACCACAATTTGGAGCGGTGCCGAAGTCCGTGCTGCTGCCGACTTCAACAGCCCAGTCAGGTCTATCACAACAACACCACAAAAACACCACTATACTCAACACATACACACCTCCGGGCTGACCGAGGCCTGAGACAGCAGTCGCCTCATATACAGGTAAGTAATCTCTATTTGACCAGCCTCCCCATTAAATTGTAGTAGGATAAAACATTTTCCATATAGCTTAGTATTATAGGAAATTATTCCATGTGGTCATTTTGGGCCCGACCTGCGGCTGCTCGTGGAATTTTCTGCTCATGGGCCCCAGAGGATTCGACCCTTGCTGGAGCAGCTGTAGGCCGTAACATAGCAATTAATCGATTTAAAAAAATATTAATAAGTTCAACAATCATTTATCTTTCTAACAATGTGCTTTTTATATCATTTGTATGTATAATATGATTGCTAGATACGATTTTATTCGATAAAACGTTGGAATCTTAATTTTTAGGCGATAGTAGAACATACCTTGCGTTTTCGCTTAAGGTATGCAATATTGAACCATTTAAACTCAATATAATATTAGGTATAATAATTTGCACAACGCATGCAGCAACGCATTTTTGTTAATTAATTAATTTATCCTTTATTGCAACACACCAATTAGGGTGGAGTTAATGCCCTATGGCATTCTCTGCCAGTCAACCCTAATAAAGATAGAATAAAAAAAGATTTTGTTAGGTGCAAATTAAAACTTACGAAAGCTGCTGGCGTGGCAATTTATTATAATAATAATAATAATAATAATATTCCACAACTATCACACAACGCCATCTAGTCCCAAGCTAAGCAGAGCTTGTGTTATGGGTACTAGACAACTGATAAACATACTTATATATTTCTAAATACATAAATATTATAGATAAATTACACCCAGACACAGAACAAATGATCGTGCTCATCACACAAACATTTGTCCTGGGTGGGAATCGAACCCACGACCTCCGGCGTAGCAGTCAGGGTCACTAACCACTAGACCAACAGGCCAGTCATTATATATTATAATTATATTTTATAGTTTTATTGGGCTCAGTTACAATACAACTGAAAAAATCGAGTTTAAATAAATGTTCGTACATAAACATAAATAACTGCATTTCGGATCATAACGTTTACTGTCTCCTAATAACGAGATCAGAGTGACGAATGAGGAAGAAAAGGACAAAAAGGCCGTTGAACATACCTGTGGGACGACCTAAGTGTTATTTACGAAAATTCACCACAATTTTAATATATTATTAGTAGAACTTGAGCTTTGAAACCAATTCGATTATTTTTAAATTAAAGTCACGGTATATATAAGAGATTGAAAGAGAGAAGAATGCTCCACATTTTAGAGCAATTAGTCCGCCACGCTGCTTCAGCGCGTATTGGTATAAAACCTTGAAAAACCTTGAAATATTTTATTTAGGCACATTCTACTAAAAATTGCAATTAAGAATTCATTTGCGCCAGTGGGAACCGAACCAAGTTTGCATGCATGCCGCGATGCAATAAACCGCGAGATACTAAACTTTATGATCTGTTTTAATATTAAACATACCTTTCTCAATTTTTGTCACTACATCTTCTTTCAGACCACAACATTTCCTTATCTCACTTTTTCTTATCCTGTCACTCAGTTTCACTCCTATCATACTTCTTAACGCTCTCATCCCAACTGCATTTATTCTGCTTTCATGTTTCTTCTGCCATACCCAACTTTCACTTCCGTACATGAGTGTCGGAACCAACACCCCTTCATGCACAGCCAAAAGAGCCTTGTTAGACACCTTCCGACTGCTCATAAAGGAGTGCAAAGCTCCATTCACTATGTTTCCTGCATTCACTCTTCTTTCGATATCACTCTCACACTTTCCATCTCTTGTAAACTTTGAACCCAGATACACAAACTCTTTCACCTGTTCAATTTTTTCATCTCCAATCACGATATTGCAGTCTGTAACTGCCTCATCTCTTTCAAACACCATCACTTTCGTCTTCCTTACATTCATTTTCATTCCCTTCCTAACAAAAGCTCCACTCATAGTAATTACCATCTCCTGCAACTTCTCGGCCGAAGACGCAAGTAATACTTGGTCATCAGCATAGAGAAAACATTTGACGAGTAACTCATTCATTCTCAACCCGCTTTCATTCTCTTTTAAATCTGTCATGCAATTTTCCATGAACAGCCACGATCCGTACATCCTATTCCCTTTCTAAATACCGCTTGTGCATCCCATACTTTTTCGTCTGTTTCATTCACAACCCTTTCAATCAACACTTTCGCATACAATTTACCGACGACGCTGAGAAGGCTTACACCGCGGTAATTTATGCAGTCCTGCCGTGACCCTTTTCCCTTATACAAAGGCATGATTACGGCTTTGCACCAGTCTCCTGGTACTTGCCCATTTCGCCAGCACAAATTGAAAAGTCGGTACAGCTGACTAGCCACTATGGCCTATGCAGCCCTCAGCATCTCGATGGTAATCCTGTCATACCCTTCAGCCTTACCTACTCTCATACTTTTCAACGCTTTCACTATTTCATCCATGCTTATCTCACTTTCATCAACATTTATATTAGTTTCTATGGAAGGTGCCGCATGCTGTACCTGCACTTCCTCTCTTTCAAACAAACTTCCAAAATACTCTTTCCATCTCTTTAACACACATTCTTCTCCTTTTATAATGCAGCCATCTTGACTCCTGATTGTACTCAGCTCGGAGGTAGAAGTTTTTCCTCTGGCTGTTTTGATGGATTTCCAGAAAAACTTAATGTTTGACTGGAAATCTTCAGTGAGCCTCCTATCGAAATCATCCTTTCTTTCTTCTTTCTTTCTAGATACAACTTCTTTTGCTGCTGTTTTCAATCTTTTATACTTCAGACACTACTACTTTGACAGGCCTGTTGGTCTAGTGGTTAGTGACCCTGACTGCTACGCCGGAGGTCGTGGGTTCGATTCCCACCCAGGACAAATGTTTGTGTGATGAGCACGATCATCTGTTCTGCGTCTGGGTGTAATTTATCTATAATATTTATGTATTTAGAAATATATAAGTATGTTTATCAGTTGTCTAGTACCCATAACACAAGCTCTGCTTAGCTTGGGACTAGATGGCGTTGTGTGATAGTTGTGGAATATTATTATTATATTATATTATTATTATTATACTTCGTTCTTGCTTCCTTAATCTCGTCATGGTTGCCTTTTGATGTTTTGGTTAGCTTTTATTGCTAACCAATCCAACCACGCTTTCTTCTTTTCTTGCACAACCCTTTGTACATCTTTATCCGTCCACACATTATAGTTCTTTCTTCCTTTCTTTCTTTTAGCAACCCCGCATACCTCAATAGCAACATTCACAACCCCTTTCTTAAATGTCATCCACAAATCTTCAATCACACTTATCTCTTCTATGCCTTTAAAACCTTCTTTCAGTTTCCCTACATACTTATCTTTCTTTTCTTTTTCTTGATGCTAGATCTAGATTTTCCACTTTTACTTTGTCCAGAACACTCGTAGGCTCGGCCCCTCAGTGTCGCCACCGTTTAAAGAAGCCACGCATTCGGGCTATGACCAGGAAGTGGTCTGTGTCGAGGCCTAGCACTTTCTTACTCAGTCTTTCATCCACAATTACAAAATCAATCATACTTCTAGACTCACCCTCATCCTCTTGTATACAAATGGATCTTTTTGTGGTCAAATATTGTGTTGGGCACGCACAAATTCCATTCCAAGCACACTTCAAGCAGGTTTCTTCCATTGTCATTCACTTTATCGTCCCCAAACGTACCCAGAACTCCTTCATACCCATCTCGCTTTACTCCAACCCATCCATTAAAGTCCCCTTTTTTTGCGGATGGAAAATCATCAAATAATGCCTTTCGCTCTGGGTGGAGCGGAAGGGAGTGTCAGACTTTTACTGACTAAAAACCATCCGTGTTCCTTCAGTGCCCTTACGTTCCGGAGCCGCGGTATCTCTTTCGAACAGCCCGCAGCCCCGGCAGATTAAAGTCCCCTAACATCACTATCCGTTCATTTTCTCCGCATTTATTTAAGACCTCTCTCATGCTATCCCGAAATTCCTCTCTCTCTTGTTGGGATTTTAATGACCCACCTCCACGCAGATCCGTCGGTGCATAGACCCCAAGGATAAACAAGCGCGTGAGTCCGACTCTTAACCTAACCAGAGGAGTCTTGAGCTTACACATTCACGCTCCATCACACATTCAACCATTCGAGATGAAAGAATCACACCAACTCCCTGACAGCCTCGGCTGGTTTGGGGGACTCCCGACCAGTATGCCGTGTAGGAGCCATGAACCGTGGTGTCACATCCTTTCCTCTTGGTTTCGTTCACGCACAGAATGTCAATGCATCGTTCATCCATCATTTGACATACTTCATCTATCTTGCCATCCATTCCTCCTCTTACATTCAATGTAGCGAAGCGGCTCTCCTTGGGCCGCTTCTTGGCCATGTCGAGAGAATGAATGAAGAACGATTGACGAAAAAAGTGTATAAGGCGAGTGTGAATGAAAGTGCTGGAAGAGGTAGACCTAGGCGAACATTTCAAGACCAAATCAGGGACGTCTTGAAAAGAGGTCAGGTCAAGAGCACCCTAAACCGTAGAGCATGTATGAAGAGAATAATGAAAGCGGACGAAGCGAAACAAGTATGTAAGGATTGTAGCAAGTGGAAAGAAGTGGTCTCTGCCTACCCCTACGAGAAAGAGGAGTGATTATATGTATGTATGTATATTATACAAGCCGGAATTTAAACCATGAAAAAAAACCGGCGAAGTGCGAGTCGGAATCGCGCATGAAAGGTTCCATATCAGCGTACAAGATTTAATACAATGTATGAAAAAAAAACATGTTTATAGTAGGGTAGCCGGTTTTAATTTTTATTATTTGTTATTATAGCGGCAACAGAAATACACATTTTGTGGAAATTTCAACGGTCTACCTATTTCAGATCATGAGATACAACCCGCTGACAGACGGACGAATGGACGAACGGACTACGGACGGAGCTATTATTTATTCTATTGTAATAGGGTCCTGTTGGTTACCCTTCGGGTACGAAACCCTAAAATCAACTTGGCATTGAGTTATTTCATTTTAATCCTCAGTACTGCAACGTTCTTTGTTTAAAATTATTGCAGCTGACCATTAGCTGCATTGGCCATATTATATCAGATGGACTGGCTTTCGTTTAACTTTATCATATTTACGTTTTTTTTTTTTTCATTAAACGGTTTCAAATGCTTTCAACAATCGAGATTCTGCAGAATATTTCTAATAAACGAGCATAAGTAAGTGTACTCTTTTATTAAAATTCATACGAGTATGAAAATTTTAAATGCGGCACATCGCAAACTTTCTTCCAGTAGAGTGCTTCTGCTTTTGTTTATTGCATTATATGTCACATTCTAAATACATTTTCAAGTATAAGCATTGTAAATTGAAATAGAAAACAAATTTGTTTTACTACCGTTATATATGTTTTTTTTTTTCAGTCAAATCATACTAACATATGATGCCACTACGTTCCAAGTTTGTAAACAAAATTAAATACTTAATTTAACGCTTATACAAATGTTAATTAACGGGAATAAACGAAATAGATATGAGGAGCAATGCTTGTCGCCTCTTTGGCCTTCACTAATGAGTTTATTAACAGCATCTTAAATTATTATTTATCTCAAAAAAAGTAAAAGTCTAATATCCCACAGCTGTTCCCACATGGTTCTTTTCATTTCTGGGAAAGTTACTTTGGTAGTAAATGCATAATTTTACCACATTTTGAAGTATGAAAATCCACATAATATTTGTCGGCAAATGAATCTTATTTGGAGTTTTGACTAAATAACTAACACAAAATATCGGGGAGTGTGCATCATGTCATTTCGGACTGGAGAGATTATTTTATATCATTGTTTTTATACCAATAGATTGGCCGTGAGAAATCAATCACTTGGCTCATAAAGTTCCCAAAATCTGTAGACCTTTTTGGCTATTAATAGAATGTTTCTACTAAGCTTTTAGCCTTAAATGTCAAAATAAATATTGAAGCTGATAAAATTATTTAGCTTTGTTTTTATTTGAAAATGTATATAACCTTGATAATGCATTGCATGATGTGCGACTTAGTACTGTAATACGCTCAGAAACAAAATGCTAATCGACATATATATTATATTTTATGAACATATTCCAAAATTAAAATTTATGAATACATAAAAATAAAATTGAGGGATCTGTCTGTAATATTGAGAGCATTGCCATGCCATTTATCTAAAGTATATTATATCCGAAAAACTTGGAGTAAGTATTTTTTGTAAAATCGAATAAATAAATTGTCGTAGATGATTATTTTTAAAAATCGAAATGATACTACATTAATAGATTCCAGCCAGGCGATGCCGGGCGGGTTGCTAGAATTCAATATGTTATATCGCCGTGCAATGACGGCGTTGGAGTATCCACTACCCAATATAATCCCGTGAGTGTCGTAAAAAGTGACAAAAGAAAATTGAAATAGGAGATTGGCAGCAGTATCTTCCTAATAATATCTAAAAACTGATAAACACTATGGTTGTCAACTTGCCTATCAAGCGCGGCAACAACGGCAAATATCCTGCCTGTAATGTTATCTATGGGGAAGCCTATTTCCAGTACTGGACTTTTGATAGGCTGTAATGAATCAATGAATAATAAATGTATGTAACAATGAAGCTTGAATATTAAATAAACATTTGCATTTATGAATATTGGTAAAGATACACAGGGGTTATATTAAAACGATACAACTAACATACGTTTATTATTTTCCAATGAAGTGATAATTCTACCGACATAAAGGCTATTACCGTTAACTACGATAATCAATACATAGGCACAGTGTACATTAACGGCACTTTACATGGACAACCAAGTAATGAGTTCTACATAATAGCAGGCGAATACAATGTATATAATGGAACTGGCGTTTTGATTATATCTCGTATGACTCTCATAGTAAAAAAATCTCGTATACTTGTTAATATTTTGAATTTTAAAAACTCGGATTCCAGAAATGATTTAAATGACGAATTGCAAACTAAAGAATATTCTTTTAACATATGCCACATTTTTTTCATTTTGTCTATCTATTAATAGAATTGAATAGTACTTGACTTGTTTGTTACATAACGGCTTTACAGTCTTACTAATTCCTAACGAGAATTATTAACTTGAATCGACGCGGGTGTATCTCGTGAGTCCCAAACATCGTTGTGTAACTCCTATTCTACTTATGGAAAAGAAAACGAGCGTCATATTGATTTCTTATATTTACACGAACACTACTTTTATGGGTATGTTGATCGGAATATTAGCTTGGTAGAGCTTTACTGCAGCTGTATTATGGTTGTAACAAGAATTGGTTGGCTTGCCCAGGGAAGAATTACGCTTTCACAGAATACCAACGAAAAATTTTTTTATAGAATAAGGGTGGCAAACGAGCACACAGTCCACCTGATGGTAAGTGGTTGCTGCGGCCAATAGACATCTACATCTATCCTCTAACACAAATCCAAAATGCAGATGCGTTGTCACCCGTGAGGACTAAGATGGAGCACCACGTGGCTCTACCACTGTTGTATATACATTAGCATGCTGTTTTAATAATGTGTGAAGTATAAAAAGTTGTCTCACTGTCAAAAATTCACATGATTTGTATAAGTACCTTAGTGACATCGTCAAAAAGACAAGACGCATTCGTTAAGCGCTTCTTACATTATTCAATTTTTAGGAAATCTAATTAGTAACCTAAGTTGGAAGCTAGTCACATTACACTAAAGCGCTTATTACATTATCCAATTTTTAGAAAATCTAATTAGGAACCTAAGTTGGAAGCTAGTGATCACATTACACTCAATTGAATTCTAAATCGTGACGAAGCACATTCGTAGAAGAAATATCGACGGGGTTGCACGTTTGATCGATGGCGCCGTATTTATCAAAACAGCAGAAAATAGGACTTGCCTTAGCCGTGGTGGGAACAATGGATATTAAAAAAAAAATAAAAGAGAATATGCTGGGTTAAGGAATACTTGTCATTGTATTTGTAAAAATTTAACAACACCTTGAAGCCACGCATTGCTTTTTTTAAATAGTTTTCATAATTTTTATTATACAAATAGGGCATTTACCCTATACAGGTCTATAATTTGTAATAACTCCTCTTTTTCTGCGGACATGCTGCCACACGAACCACTGCTTAGTTCTGTCGCTTCACTCGCCATCGCAAAAAAATGTCGCACGCGCAGTCAAGACATCCACTTAGGTTGAAGCGCAGGCGCCGACTAGTGGTTCTAAATCGTAACGTTGCGATTACACTGCCCTAAATTGTAGACAATTTAAAAAGTAGAGCGGTCGGGACCTCTAACTTTAACTAAATCGGATCCTAACTGTTCTAACTATGATTACACTTTCCAATTTACTAATTAGATTTCCTAAAAATTGAATAATGTAATAAGCGCTTAACTGTTCTATGATTACACTTTCCAACTTCCTAATTAGATTTCCTAAAAATTGAATAATGTAATAAGCGCTTTATATATACAGGGTATTTTTGGAACGCTCCCGAAAACTAAGACAGGCGACAACATCAAGTACACCTTTGATCATGGGTCACAAATAAATTCGATCCTGATGAAAAAAAAAATCATCTTTTTACAACGTTTTATTAGCTTTATTCACGCGCCATCATGTTAGTACAGCTAAATGAAACGATAATTTCATAAAATATATCATGAAAATACTGAAACATAAAACCAGCCTGGAATGACTGAATTTATATCACCTGACTGAAAGGTCAATGTACGCGCGAACGCAAATTCGCGCTGCCCGCAACTAGCGGGCCATACCACAATATCTAATAATTTACAACACTTGTCTAAATACCTAACTTATCTACTTAACCTACTATTTTGCCACTGTGCTTGTCTCCACTTAGCCACTTTAATCCGAATTTACAGGTTAAATAACCCAAATAACTGGTTCGATTCCCCGCTAATGAAAAAATACTTAAATGAAATGTAACCAAGGTTGAAGCCATGAGTTTTTATTCATCGTGTAGGTATGTTTATTATTCTCATGTATTCAGTTATGTACCTATTCAGATTAGTCTAGTACTAAGTTATTTAAAAAAAAATAGGTATGAAACAGCTTACCGCTCTAAATCCTCCGTGGTCTTATGAGATGCGGCTCAAATTGTGCTCCATTCATTTCAAGGTAGATTTGGGTGCAGGCGGGGCATCATCGTGTGGTCTTCGACACAGTCCGTACGTAGTTTCTCGAAAGCATCCACGATCCTTTGGCGCATTTCTTCAGCACTATCACATTCACGATTAAAAACCCTTTCTTTCACATACCCCACAAAAAGAAGTCTAACGGAGTCAGATCTGGTGAGCGAGGTGGCCAAGCGTGTGGTCCTAGTCTGCCGATCTAGCGATCATCAAATAGCTCATTGAGGCGCTCACGGACGAACCTCACGAAATGTGGAGGGGCACCATCATGTTGGAACCATGTGCGGCGATATTCAGCCAACGATAGGTCGTTTAAAATGTCAACCAACTGTTCATTTATAAAGTTTAGGTATCGCTGTCCGTTCAGTCGCTCTGGCAGAAACACTGGTCCCAGTATGCGATCCTTAAATAAACCTGCCCATACGTTAACCGACCATCGGGTTTGGTGCCCGGTTTGTCGAACAGCGTGCGGGTTAACCTCTGAATACACGTGTGTATTTCTTCGGTTCCACAGGCCGTTTCTGGTAAATGTCGACTCATCCGTCCAGATAATGTGCTCAATGGGACCAGGCACACGTTGTTGCTGGTATAATAACCAACGGCAGAAAACTCGTCGGCGGTCGTGATCGCCGGAAACTAAAGCTTGCACTTTGTGCAATTTGTATGGGCGCATTGGTTACGCTTCAACACTTTGTGCACTGCACAGTATGACACACTTGTTCCATCCCGACGTCTTAACAATTTATTTAGCGATACTTCGTGTACCTAGGTTCGGATACCTAACATGTTGCTGTATTCATAATCACTATAAACGTACGCGTTAAGCATTATTAAAACAAAAAACGTAACAACAAGAATAATACCAACAGGTAATCACAAGTATTAACAATTTAATAAAGAAAACGATTGAGCTGTCGCTCGCGCACGCGTGTACAAAATCAACACGGAACTGTTTCAAAAACTACAATTAATAACGAACCCCGACAAAATTGAAACCTACTGCGTCACAGTGTGAGGCGACACGAGCCGGCCGGGTTACATTCTGCCGCCATAATAAAGAAGGACGCAACTAACAAAAACGTAAAATGGAAATAAAAAATAAATTTATGAATTTTTCTTTCAGACCCCGTGTCTAAAGTATATTAAAAGGTGACATGAAGATTTTAAGGACGAACTTATTTTTTTTTGATAATTTGTTTATTTATTTAAATAAAACGAATTTTCCTTTTCATCTTAGATTAAAAAATACACCTGGCAACACAAAAACATCGAAGGAAAGACGCATATAACTATTTGCGTCTTCCCAACCTAATAAATAAAAAAACTGCCATTCATTTAACATTTTTACATATTTTGGAAAGGTCATTTTAAGTTGAAACGACGCTAATAGTAATTTACTACTTTTTTCTTAGTAAATATTAGAAAAGCATTAGTAGTGAGACACAAAAAATAACAACCCGCAACTCTTGAGTAATGATTTTAAAGGGGATATCATAGAAGACTTACTACGATAGTAATTAAAAATTAAAAAGTTTGTACAACCGACTTTAATATAAATAATTAAGGATAACTCAAAAACTATTGGTCTGACCTCGATCAAATTTATATGGGACCACATGTGAAACACCAGCTCTTAGTAATAAGATATAAGCTCTTAATAATAAGATATAAAATAAAAAGACAAGAATAATTGAAATTTAAGTAATCGATGCAAATATTGTTAAAGATGACGTAGCCACTGGTTAAATAAGTCTTTTCTTTTATGTTGAATTTGTATAAGTCTTTTCTAATAAAAAGATGTCATCTGTGATCAACAGTTACGTCTAAAATTCTTACGATAATTTCTAAAATATTGATATTTGTGAATATTAAAAAAATTTAGTAGATGCGCCTTCTTATCATGAGTCATGGTATATTTAACTCATTTATTCAAAAATTGCTGCGCCCTTTTTTCTTACGACCGCAGCATTGTTTCGTACCGAGCTAGATACAGGTCGACAGCGGAGAGAGTGTGGGTACAGTCGCGTTCTAAAGTACTACATGGTATTGGGCTATTGTTTTATAATATTATAGTAATTAATTGTTTAATTGTAGAATCATAATAGGTGTTTTACTATTTACTTAGAACTTTGGAAGAGGTGGGAATTAAAAATGGATAATGTTTACTTGAGCATTATTTGTTATTTCTATCGTAAAATATAAAGTAGTTTGTAACAAAAAAAACTTAAGCTAAGGGTGACACGCCGTCCGTTATGACGTCATGGGTCACATGAAAGTCAGATGTTGATGGTGTGTATGTGTTACTGGATGCTACTTCATCATCACTTTCATATTCGCTTGAGCTTCCGTCATCAGGTCGATCACATGGTAATTTTTTCGGTATTCTCCCTCAACACTTTACTGCACAATTTTCCCCATTCACCTTCTCCTATCATATTTACCTTTTCGTTCACTAGTTTAGTCATAAAACAATAGATATAAATAATTTTTGTTTCCTTCCTTTTTAAAACATCGTCGCGAGTCGCAAAGTAAGCTGTGTATTCGACTGTATTTTTGGAGCGAACAAAGCGCGGGAACCAATAGCATGCAGCATTGTTCCCCCGTCGCGCCCCTTCGTACCTATATGTGATAAATCGCTCAGTGTCCAAGTTCAAGGCCAGCGTTCTTTTTTCACCGTTCGCGCGTACATTAACCTCCATTAGTCAGGTGATATCAATTCAGTTTCCACTGCTGGTTTTATGTTTCAGTATTTTCATGATTTTTTTTATGAAATTATCGATTCATTTAGCTGTACTAACATGATGGCGCGTGAATAAAGCTAATAAAACGTTGTAAAAATATGATATTTTTTCATCAGGATCAAATTTATTTGTGACCCATGATCAAAGGTATACTTGGTGCTGTCGCCTGTCTTAGGGAGCGTTCCAAAAATACCCTGTATATATATATACATATATATATATATATATATATATATATATATTTAAAAAATATTTTTAAAGCAAACATGCCTGGTTGTGCATTAAGATATTGTAAGTCACGATATTGAGCAAAAAATTAACGTGATTTCGGTTTATTATCGTAAATATAACATGTAGGGGGAGGCGGGGCAGATTGATGCAAGGGGCAGATTGATTCATCTAACATATACCCTAATCGGTTAGATGTAATCGAGTCGTGACAACATTATAACTTGTCTATGCCTGCCTTAGCGCAGCACTTGTGGCCACGCCGTCATCCAGTTAGCCGATGGCGATAGACGACATAGTTTGTGTTTTGTGTTCGCCCAACTAAAAACACTCGTGGAATATAAAAGAGATTCACTCAAATTCTACAATTTCTTTGAAGTATTTATACTTACTAAAGGTATGTTATTCCATCCATAAATAGGAGTTTAATGCTTTTAGCTCAATAAATCAACATAAATAAATATGATGTTAAAGTTTTACAAAAACTTCTGTTGGGGCACAATGATACGGTAAACTGTGGGGCACTTTGATGCGTATCATTCTGCCCCAATATAAAATTTTATCACTATTTATTATTATATACAGGTAAAAATTTTGCTCCTGATCGGATCACCAACCTTGACGAAACTGAGTAACTACTGTTTTATCTACACCTAAAGTTCTGACTGAAAAGACAGAGGCAAATAGGACAAATGGTGTCTGCCAAAAGGGGAGAGCTAGTTACATTTTGCGGAATAGTAACAGCAACATGTGTTGCTCTTCCTTCTGTATGTCCTGTATGTGTATGTCTTTCCTCGTGTTCATTTCAAAGACCATTTTTTAAATGGCGATCGAGACTAGTCAAGATAGAGTTAATGAAATCTGTGCAGGAGACGAGATTTTAGCTAATGGAGTCGATTCTCTCAATCACCAGTTGGACCTTGCTGCACCTCTAAGCCTTGCTTCATCATCTTCCAGCGTTACTCCATCTCCAAATATTTTTCCACCGACTTCGGCGACTGTTTGTCCCTTGAAGCTGTAAGCCCATACCCAAAAATATGAAGAATATTTATGTCTTTATGTCTTATGTCTAGAAAAGGAAAAAAAGGGGAAATCTAGGGTTTATACTGAAACGCCGGTAAAGAAAAGATTGGAGATATTACAAGATAAAAAAGAACGAATTCGACAACTGAAAATGATGGAGAAAGCCAAAGCTTTGAAAACTGCAAAAAAATTAATGGGACTAACGGAAACGAAGAAATCTAGAAGAAAAAAAGTCTGTTTACAATCGCAGTCTGATTCTAAATCCAGTCTGAATGAGTCGATGAAATTATGTAATGACTGAGTCAATGATCTGGATGAGCTACTTGATGAGGAAGTTAAAGAACATAGTTATGCCCCCGATCCCGAAAATATAAACATTGGAGATTTCTTGCATATTAAATTTGATAAGAAGACATCTACAGACTATTACTTGACCAAAGTCTTGTTCAAATACAATTCGACCGAATACCAAGTGTTCTACCTCAGAAAAAAACCAGGATCATGCGTTTTTGTTTTTCCGAATATAGAAGACCAAGCTAGCGTTGATTTCCGAGATGTAGTTTTACATCTGCCTGAACGAAATTTTACAAAAGGCACATGTTGAACATCATCTCACTATACTTTTTCAGTTAATTTAAGTGCCTATAAAGTGCAGTAGAGAAATTTAAAACGTGTTGTTGTTGTTACGTTTGGTGTTTTTTTTATTTAGATTGATTTATATCAAAAGAAAACAAAAAGTATTTTTCTGTTGAATTATAGAAAGTTTCTATAAAAAAGATATAATATGGTTACGATGACGTGTTAGAATAAGAAATGTACTTTATTCGTATAAATGTAAGACTGATTGTGATCTCTGAACAATAAAAGTATTATTAGCATATTAGAGTTTCAAATTATTAATATTTCCATACAACTTTTAGTTTGTATCAAAGTGCCCCATGCAGTGTATCATTGTGCCCCACCTACGGGGCACAATGATACAAATCTCTTTTTTTACTAAAAGCTTTATATTTTTTTTATGCATTAATTAGACAGTTTCTTTTCATTACTTTTATTATATTTATAGACGTAGCAATGCAGAAAACATAACAAATATACATTTTAACGTTATTTAAGCACTTAAAAGTGACTTTAAATTTTTATGCATCAATCTGCCCCACTTCCCCCTATTTATAGAATAATCTTTAAATTTTATTATTTCTAGTAGCCGTGGTATCAGCCGTGGTAGCTCAGATGGTTAGCGCTCGCTGTAAGCTTCACAGTACTCGAGCAACCCGGGTTCGATCCCCGCCGGCACCAATGAAATTGTTAATTGCAATTTTAAGTGCTGATTTACCACGTGCTCGGCGGTGAAGGAAAACATCGTGAGGAAACCTGCATGTCTGAGAAATAAGAAAAAAATATTTCGAAGACATGTGAAGTTCGCCAACACGCACTGGGGCAGCGCGGCGGATATTTCCTTGCCCTAAAACCCTCTCAGAAATGAGAGGAGGCCTGTGCCCAGCAGTGGGACGTAAATAGGCTGCAACTTTACTTTACTTTTACTTTATTTCTAGTAGATTGTTCTAGAACATTTATTTTTATTGTAATATCTGTTCCTCTGTTATCCAGTAAACGTCACTATTTAGTTACCAATTTTAAAGTTAGTGATTGACGACGTTTATCGATAAAAAATATACAGCATGGCGATTTAATCCTTTACAGTATTTAAGGATGTAAAACAGTCAACGATACTGTACCCATACCAATAAAATGAGTAGCATATACCAACTATGCTAAGTACCCTACTTTATGTGGAGCAAGAGTGAGAATTTTTTTTTAGGCATGCTGATGAGATTTTCTGTGTTGCTTATCCATTTAACCGTCCACGGTGACTATAGTCCACAAAAACCATTATTGCCTCACCTGTCTAGGCACCAAACGATATCTTTCTGTTTAAACGCGTACAGCGCAAAAGATAGCTGTTATTAATAGAGTAAAAAATTATAGATGGTGCTATATGAAATTTGTCGTCTGTGAAAGTGAATTTTATCTGTATAATAGTAACTAAATATTTAGGAAAAAAAAGTTAAAATTACATTTCGCCATTTTTGTTTGTGGAATGTTAACATGAGGGAATTTCGATCAAAAATGTGATAACTTTTCTGTTTTTATACGTTATGTCTAATGTTATTTTACATTAAACTAATTGTGAAGATATTTTGTTTAGTAAATATGTATCATTACGACAATTCAAAAACGTTTACATATAATAATATAGCTCTAAATTTTAATCACTATACGCGATCATCGTTTATTGATTATATGTTGTTTAAAATGTATTCTAATCAGTTTTTTGTGTTAAATGAATGCAAAATATAAAATAATGACTCACTATTAACACGTTGATAGCAACCGTGGTTTTACACCGAGCTTCATTGTCTGGTGGTTTTCAAGGACAAAGCCATTATAGATCCCCGCTTACAGTGATAGGAGAGGGCAATAGATTTCTTACATTAAAAACAATTTTTACTGTTAAAGTTATTAGATGCAAGAAGATGTAGGTTAAGCCTGAGCTAGAACGTAAAAACTAAAAAAAACAATTTTTATTGATTCGGGTAGTGTCTTTAAGAACTCCATCTGATGAAACGTGAAAAATCGTGAAACGGCTTTTAAGTTCAGTGTTTTCCTAAATTATTTTAGATTTGAAGTGTAGTTTTGTAATAGAAACGAATTTAAAAACATAGAGGCGCTCTCTTATTGGTTTTGTGTTTCTCGATGTGTCTTTAACGCCGACCGATCAATCATATGCTATTATTATAGCAGCTAATGGATCGAGTGACGTCATGCAACCAAGGTGGCAACCAAAGTGACTGCTGTTTTAATTGATTCTTAGTTATTGGAAATTAAATATTTTATTTCATAACACTAAAAGGGCGTAAAAAGTTAATATGATTTTTTTCGTGTGATGGAAGTCATGATAGATTCATACAATAAAACAATCATGTATATTACCTATTATTATATCGAAAAACATTTCAAACTTAGTAATCTTCAACAACATTATCGATACTATCATATCGAAACGGTAACGTTCCTAAAACGACGTTATATTTATTAGCGTCACCTACTGGGGAATAGCTAAAATGTTGTCTTAATAAATGCTTAGCGTTGTTTTGCTATTTTGAGCTAGAGGGTGCCACACGCGCACGCTCTAAGTTTTTGTATAAAAATGTTCCCAATGTCCGCTCTTTAGTATATCTATATATTTAAATCTCTGATTTCGCTGAATGACAGAATCGATCAAATTTTAAAAGTAGAATAGCAACGTGAAATGAGAGTTTAGAAATAAATTAAATACTTCTTTTTAAAGAGCATATTCTATTCTTTACTTTATTCATACATATCTTGACGGGAAAGTTGGTAACTTTTGATAAAACTTTAATTAAAAAAAGATAAATGAAAAATGTTTACATTTCGTGGCAGATTGCGCGGAAACTATATGTGATATCGCTTTTGTATGTATACAAGGTTGATAGCATATCAATCAAGGATTATTTCGTACCTACACACTTTTCATGTACGTTGTACGGTTTTCTTGAAAACTGAAAAAAAACACGCTTCGGGACACTTTCTTGGGCGCGGGGGTAAAAATGTTAGTAGTTCAAGCTTTCTAGATAGCAATGTATAGAAAAATTTGCAAAATTATTGGAGAACTTTTATCTATCGGCATATGTACGTTATAGAGCGAAGTTAAATTTTAAAAATTTTGTACAACCGACTTCAATATAAATTATTAAGAATAACTCCAAAATTATTGGTCAGACCTTGGTCAATTTATATGGGACCACATGTGAAGCACCAGCTTTCAAATAAAAAAAGAATCATCGAAATCGGTTCACCCAGTAAAAAGTTATGAGGTAACACACATAAAAAAACATACAGTCGAATTGAGTACCGTCTCCTTTTTGAAGTCGGTAGAAAATGGATGTACTAACAACTTTCTGAGTTTTTTATCCTTCTTTAGAAAGAAAAAAAGATGTGAAGCACCGACGTATCGGGAAGTCTGCAGTTTGTGAACATGTTCAAGATCGTCCCCGCCATTACATTAGATTTGATAGACCACAAATCCTCGCAAAAGAACACCGATTCCTACCAAGGATGATTCGCGAGGCTATTGAAATAAAAAAAAACATCCTAATTTCAATAGAGAAGATGGCTGGGTGCTACCATCTGCTTGCGATCCTATAATGAATAAAATTAAATCCAAGCATACCACTGCAATACTTCAAGATACTATAAGCTCATTCTACGTATAGATCTGACCGGTCTAACTATGACATTGGGACGTCAAACACCTCAGTCCCCCCACCCCCCGGGACCATTGGTTTTTTTTTATATAGAATTAGGGTGATAAACGAGCACACAGTCCACCTGATGGTAAGTGGTTTCTGTGGCCCATAGACATCTGCATCTATCCTCGTTTGTGAATTAAAATGCAGATGCGTTGTCAGCCTTGAGGACTAAGATAGAATGCCTCTTTTCCAGTAAAATGGGTCTCCGGTTCTCTACACTCACCATACGAAACACAGCAGCACTAAGCTGCCATTTTACGCTGGTATTCTGTGAGAGCGTGGTCCTTCCGCGGTCGAGCCGACCCATTCGTGCTACAACTATACTATTAATATAGCTGCAGCATGGCTCTACCACGTAAAAATTGGTGCTGTAAAGCACCCGAAACGTCGAGAATTAAAAAGTTAAATTAAACGCGAAAATATTTTTGATAATATTAGATACTACTAGGTATTACTTAGGCAGATACTTTGTAATAGAAACTATATTTTCGTTTGTTAATTTTAAAGGTTTAAGATAATGACATATTGCTATTTTTTTCATTATATTACTCGTAATAATTTTTAAAAACGATAGCGAGGATAGAGGAGCTAGTTTTGTAAACTTATATTGTAAACCTACCTACTTAGAATACCATGAGACTGATTGATTAATTGCTTTAAAGTTAAGATCCTTTTTAATTTAGTTATTTGCTACTAAAATAAGTTAAGTTCAATATAAAAACATTCTATTAATTTAAGTGTTAAAATGAAAATATATTTTTTTGATAGTTTTAATTCAAACTTGTTCCTTAATGTTGATTAAAAATACTAACTAGAAAAATGTATTATCATTTTTAGTAATAATGTGACTTAAACCTTAAATTACAGCCAAGTAGTATTTGAATGTAATAATAAACTAACATAAAACTAATAAGGTCTTTATGGTTTTTAACAGACAAACTGCTATTTAGTATTGAACTAGCAATCCGCCCCGGCTTCGCACGGTTGATTTCTGGATCTCGACAACGCCACCTACAGGGACCAATTGTGAATCTAAACCATTCTCCAATTAACTTAATCACACACACAAAATTTCATCAAAATCGGTCTAGTCGTTTAGGAGGAGTTCAGTCACATACACTTGGACAGAAGAATTATAATATATGCTATGCATGTATTATACACATAAACCATCCTTTTGAATCATTGTGTATTGATGAAAACTGCGTCAAAATCTGTGGCGTAGTTTAAAAGATCTAAGCGTACAGACGGCGGGAAAAGACTTTTTTCTATACTATGTAGAGATAAATCTAAAACTACAGAAATAAATTTGACAGCAATAATATACTATACTATACTATAAAATAAATAGCATAAGTTTCAATCAAATATGTGGTTCATTTTCTATCTTTTAAAAAAAGTGCAACTAACATCTTGTTTATGTCCAAATAAACAGCCGAAATCCTAATTGCAAAATATTTTTTTACGTTTTATCAAAAGATCATTTTTTTTTAATTCGGTCACTTTACCAGTATGCATGCGACTCATTATATTGGTAATATTCCTTTTATAAAAAAATTAAAAAAATCATCAAGTCATTTTAGATGAGACAGTTACTGTTACAGACTGTTAAAAGTTCACTGCTGAACATAGGCTTCCCCCATAGATTATCTCATAGGGGCAAATTGCCGTAGTTGCCACACTTGGCAAGCAGGTTGTTGCTGACCATCTTCTGGTATGTTTCCCTCTGTCTTTTCTAATGATACCCACAGTTGTCACAGATGGGGTAGTGGATATACTTACATAGTCACAACATGGATAGTTTAAGATGATTTTAAGGTATATTGTTTAGTGAAACAAAGCTTTTAAAATGTGTCTAATTGCTGTCTGTTTCTTGCACAGAGCATTCGCGATAGTAACGTTTTCTCTTAATATTTTGTAAAAGTATAATTACACCTGATTGAAATTCAAGTGTTTGATCATCATTAAGTGAGGATAATGATGGAAGAAGACTCCTAAAGAAAGTCAAATTCCGATCCTCTTTCACAACATTTGATTTTCTTTTTAGTTGATGATTTATAAAAGACATCATTTTTTTATCCATGGCGTTCAATTTTTGCATTGGTACTTCAGACCTCCTTGTATTTTTAATGCAATCTTCAAAATTTTCTTGTGTATCACTATCACTTATGATTTCTTCATTTTGATTACTACTAAAAGTTTCATTGTCAACTTCTTCTTTAACTTTATCTTTTTCTGTATCATCGAATGTTGGTAAATAAACTTCATTAATACTTTCCCTTGTTAGAGCAGGGTTTACAACTTTTTTTAGAAATAACATTTGATTGTGATAAACATATCTTTTTACAAATTTTGCAGTGGATATGGAGTCCTTTGTACTTTTTTTATCATTTAAGCTTCTCAACCAGCTATCTCTAGTTTGATTCCATTTATTAACTACTCCTTTAACTGAAAAATAATAACATTTTACAAACATTGCCAAATATATAGATAGCATCGCAATACATACTTTTATTAAATAATCATATTACAAATCTCTCATTTGTTGGATATATGACCATTGTTAGAAGTTATATTAAAGGGTGCTATTCAATCATCAGATAAAAGCTATCTATGGAACCTTAATATAAATTATGACCTGACTGTTGCCCACGTACAAAATATGTGCTTAGACAAGGATTTGCAAAAATAGCCTATCATAATCTAATCTAATCTGACTGTTTATAAAAGTGAAACAATTGAATGATTTTAATCTAACAACTATAATTTTAATTTATTTATGTTGTATTTCATCCTATAAATTACTTTTATAATTATCTGATGCTTGAATAATCAGCCTTATACGAAATAGATAAAAAACTATATATAGATAACACGCATTTATAATAAAACTAAATTAGTGCAAGTACAGGGACTCCTCTTTGTTTTCCTAAGTCAGGTGCAATGAGAAAGTATTAAGCCTATGTTTTCACATTAATTTCATGTGTTTACCAGTGTATAAAAAGATTCCTTACACAGTTTATTAGAATATCATAATGTATAATTACATTTATCAATACCCAAAAAATAAAAAACTGCACATGCCAAGTGCTCTAATACCATATAACTGTGGCATCAATGGCAAATATTATCCTTATATGGGAGGCCTATGTTCAGCAGTAGACTAAAAAGGTTGCATGCAATGAATGATGATGATATTTAAATGTGACTAGTATAAAAAAAAACTTTTTTATTTATTAAAGTATCATACAATTACAGATTACAGATACATCCTTAGGTGATAATTTCCTAGATTGCTCAAGAATTGGCTATCTCTGAGGATTTTATACTTATTTCAAAAATGATACATTTTTTTCTTGTTTAAATAACTTAATTGAGAAATACATATTTATTACAATATTGTTTAAAAACATACCAAATGCTTGCCTTTCCTTTTCTTCCATGTCTTCAAAATCTTCTTTTAAATTGATACAAATGTCGCGCCAAGCTGCAGCTCTCAAATTTCTATCCCTATATGTTATCAAGGTTTTATCCCATATTACAGGTCTAGCCTCAACTAGTTTTATTAAATATTCTGTGTCAAAATGCTTTGCCATGATGCTACACAACTGCTCGCTGGGGATTCTGCTAAGTTACCAGAACTTTCCATTCGAATCAAACTAGTTGTAGCTTCCAATGAAAAAGCTCTACCTCACTGCTTATCTTTCTTCATCCCGCAAAGAACCATAAATTACACAGCCCAACTCATAAATGGTTGCACACGGACAGGAATAGGAACAGGGTCCTGCAAAAAAAAGGGTATTCTGCATATATAATTATTTATGAATTTGGACTGTACAGTGTACCCGCGTACGGTTAATCAGTACTAGGTACTGGTGCCGCGCTAACCAGGTAACCGGTGATCCCGTGGCAGCTGAGACGTTCACATTCGACGTAATCCGCTATGTACCCAACAGGCAATCAAGGCGCGAGATCCCGCTTCACGCAGCGAATGCCCTACGACATCAAAAAATAAACTAATTTCTATATACACACTAAATATTTACCCTGTAATATTACTTCGTATTTGTTTATAAAAATATGACTGTCACTGGCACATAAACATAAATAAACTTGTTGTTGTTGCTTTTATTATTCCCTCGAAGGAACAGGCATAGGAACTAAGCCATACAGCATTTTCTTTTTTATTTTGAATATATAGAATTTTAAAGTATAAAGGCCGGAATCAACTTTTATTTTTCTTCTTTCCATCTCTTCAAAATCCACAAAAGCCGAATCCAAGTCTTATTTTCTTTAATTCTTCATATTTTCAAAAACCGTAAAGGCTAAAGCCAAGTCTTCTTTATATTATAATCTTTGTAAGTTTCAATCCATGTAGATTTGTCAATCCAATATTTTCAAAAACAGGGATAACACATTTCATATTTCTTTTACAGTATTATGAATAAAATTGCAAAGTGCTAAATATGTGTTTGTTGGCGACGCGTCTATAAAAAATATTTCAATTTATTAGTTAACCGATTGCGAATAGCTTCCAAAAGCAAAATTATCAAGCAATAATAATCTTATAAGAAAACGCTTAGTTCAATCTTAAAGAATTATCGAATTAATAATTTGAAGGTCTTGGGTTCGATTCCCAGGCCGGACTAGTTCGTCGTTTTCTTAGTAATATTTTCTTAATAAATTCATAAAGGGAATTTTTAAGATATAAATTATGTTTCCGGGTTCAGTTCCCCGGTTGAAATTACCTTTCCAATAACATTGTTAATTTAAAGAAATATTGAAATAAAGTTAGAGACCAGGATTTGTTCCCCGGTCGAAATGATCACTTTGTGTATAAGTGGAATTAATCTAAAACATTGCACAAGTATTATCTTATATAAGTTGAATACGTTTTGTATGAAAAATAAAATGTCTATTTTCAATGTTTGGTTCATAAAATATTTTCTTTGTGTTATCTGATAAGAACATGATAACTGATAACAACTTTGATAACTGATAAGAGATTCTTATTGGATATGTAAGTGCGTATGGGGGCTGATTAATTAATAGTCCGTTTTCTCACACTTATATTTTTTATTGCGCTAGGCACACAGAAATAAAGGTCAATAACAACACAATACAGAAGGTACAAATGAGTAGACAGGAATACAGTAATATATAGGAGGGAGAATCTAATTATACGAACTGCGTAAGCTTGGGTCTTAGGCAGGCAACGGGTATAGGATACGTATGACGTGCAACGCGGAAGCGGACGAACTGGCGATCTGCTGTCCTGAAGGCGCGGGCGCAGCGACCGAACCAGTTTTACATTCCTTCGTTTAGCAAATACATAAAAATGCATGGCGCGTGTCTGCTTGTACATAATTTAATTTATTAATAGGTAATATCTTAAAAATTTTACGCATATTTATTAACAATTGAAAAACCTTAATAAATAATAGAACATACATTAATAATAACTTAAAATTTATTTATAAAATATTAATATTTAAAACTTTCAACAAATAAAGTGTAAAACTCGCCACAGATACTACCTTGCCGACAATGGGGGTCGTGCAGGGATTGATTGCTCATCTTGTGATAATGGACAGCAAAGAAATAGGCTAAAATTGCCACCTGCTTTACCTACAACGAGGTATAGGGTGAAAGTTAGTTTTTCATTTAGCTGCAGATAACAGCAGCGCGCTAATCTGTAGAATTGAAAGTTTAAATAAGTGGAAATTTTAATGTTTGTAAATTTCAGCAATTTATGTAAAATCGACTTGTAAAATGATACAGGTGGACTGTATGAGCAAAATAGGTGAATTCTATGTTGTTTTCATGCATAAATTCTTTTGGAATAGCGAAATATTGATAGTTTTGTATAAGAAATTTAAAAGTGTTTTAAATAGTAAAATATGTAAGAAAAATGTAAATTAAACTATTGTATTAGTTAAGATTGTTGTTGTTGTATTTTCAAATAAAGAACATTGTTTCAATCTTATATATTAGATATTTAAGAATTCTAACTTGGTACATATGTTGTAAAATAGGCATATTTTGTTGAATAAATAAAAGGTTTTTTGTGATATAAAAATGTAATGTATATCATAGTATAGATATTTTTTTTGTGCTATCTTTATAAATAAAATGTATAAATTTATGTCTTATACAAATAAAGATATTGGGCAAACCGTGAGGGAGTGATAGTACAAATTGATGTAATTGAGTTTAATTTTCGGCGCGGTTCTCTTTCGAGTATAGCTTTATTGATACCCCATTAGACTGGTTTTCATACAAATTGTTCGGGACCAACTACCAGTATATTGTATAACCAAGAAAGAAAAACGTATAGGGAAGTGATAGGGAAAGTAATTACTCTCTCACGGAGCGGTTTGAAGATAATTGCTGTTTTATTCCCAAGGGATCTTTCACCTAAAAATAACCACAGTCCATCTGGTGTCGCTAACGCGACACATATTGAAGAATTAAGGCGCTGGGACCGGGACGACCTCGGAAGACCCGTAATCCCCACCTGAACCTATATGAAGAAAAAAGGAAGCGGCCGAAACCCTTGTGTGTTACTCCGTTACGGGGTTCACATACGTTGTTCCCGAACCCAACGTAGGTGTCATAGGAGGTTACGAAACCCGCTGTTGAACGAGCCGTGACCAAACCCTTCCCTCGTTCCTTTTCAATTGTTCCTTCGCAGCTGGATCAAGAAACAATCACTTTCTCTTTTTCAGTCTTAGTATTCCTAAGAACATCTTGCAGGGCAAGCGGGACGCTTTCTGAGTTTCATAAACATGTATAAGTTTTTCAATGAATAGCAATCTTTCTATGGTGTACGCTGGGCAGTTAAATATTATATGTTCTGCAGTCTGATCTGCTTCTGTATCGCAGAAGTTGCATGTTGCAGATGCTACTATTCTCATCCTGGAAAGATGAGCGTACAGACGATAGTGGCCAAATCTAAGTCTGCACATTGTTGTAAAAAATTTTCTGCTATGGTATCTCTCGTTGCGAGAAAACCAAGGAATACTTCATTCTGAATTAATGGATGCATACCAACGACCTTTTCCTGCCTCTAAAACAGCATTCCATTGCATTTTCCATTCTTCTTTTAACTGTTGCTTTAAAATTGAATATAAATCTGTATGTGGTATTGCAACACCGGTTTTCCTGTCAATATCAGCTGTAACTATACTTTTAGCAAAATGGTCTGCGCTTTCATTTCATTTTAAGATGAGGTATGTCCACTACCATCTCGAGACGGCAGGTGTCCTCTCCGGCTGACACTTCGTAGATATTACCTATTAATTAATTAATAGGTAATATCTTAAAAATTTTCCGCATATTTATTAACAATTGAAAAACCTTAATAAATAATACAACATTAATAATAACTTAAAATTTATTTATAAAATATTAATATTTAAAACTTTCAACAAATAAAGTGTACAACTCGCCACATCACCCCCTTCCAGAGGCCTTGTTAAGGACGATAATAGTCAGGAAATTGAACCCTACGGCCTAATCGAGTTCTGACAATATTTCTTTCTGGGTGTGGAGGAGTGTGTCGGTTGTTCAAAATATGTTTACTTTGTGTGTGAGTTTGTATGTGTGATTGTGTGCTTGACTGTGTTTGTTCAGGTTTGTCTGTAGGTTGCAGTACATGGGCAGGCTTAATTCGGTCTATTGAAACCGATATTTTATTACCAATCATTAGTAACTTAAATATTTTGTCTCCTCTTTCTACTACTTCATATGGGCCCGTGTAAGCTGGTTTTAAGGAACCACCTATGGTGTCGTCCCTAACAAAGACGTTGGTCGCCGTAGCCAGATCTTTAAAAACGAATATGGGTCGTTTTTTACTACCGTGATGTGAGGTAAGAGGCGGTTGCAATTCTTTGACAAAATTGCGAAGACGCGATAAGTAGTCTCTTACGTCGATGGTGTCTTCGATCTGTGGGGCAAATAATTCGCCTGGGAGGCGTAAGGGTTGCCCATACACCAACTCCGCAGATGACGCCTTGATGTCTTCCTTAAAAGAACTTCGGATCCCTAATAGAACGAGTGGAAGGCAGTCAACCCAGTTTTCACTCGCATGACAGATGATAGCAGCCTTCAACTGTCGATGAAATCGCTCCACTAATTCATTGCAAGCAGGGTGATACGCTGTTGTTTGTCTATGCCTAAATCCTGCGATATCAGATAGGCGCTTAAAGAGAGCAGATTCAAATTGTCTACCACGGTCTGAAACTATATCCGTCGGGCAACCAAAGCGTGATATCCTACTACTCAGCAAAGCTTTAGCCACGGTCTCAGCTGTTATATCAGGCAGGGGTATTGCCTCGGGCCATCGTGTGAAGCGGTCAATGGCTGTAAGGCAATAGCGGTAGCCTTGGGATATAGGTAGGGGCCCAATTAAGTCAATATGCAAAACCGCGAATCTTGACTTTGGGAAGGAATAGTTACCGATGGGTGCAGATACGTGACGTGTGACTTTGGCTCGCTGGCATTGCAGGCAGGCACGTACCCACTCTCGGCAATCTTTGCGCACTCCAGGCCAAACGTACCTTTCGGCAACGAGTTTTGCTGTGGCACTACCGCCTGGGTGGCTTAGTGAGTGCAAGTTTTCAAAAACCAGTTGACGCAAACTCTTCGAGACGAATGGTCTCAATGTGTTGCCATCGTCGTCACAGTATATCTCCATGTCTGAGCCAGGTACTCGTACTTTTCGCAGTTGGAGGGAATTCTTGGATTCCAGCAATAGTTTTAATTCGCAATCAGCTTGGTGGCATTGGGCTAACTTTTCGAGACTTATGGGTTGTGCGATTTTCCCGACTCGTGACAAGGTATCGGCGACCACATTATTTTTTCCTGCAATGTGCCATATATCGGTACTGAATTGCGAGATAAAATCTAAGTGTCGAAACTGTCTCGGTGAGCAGTTTTCTTTCCTTGTTAGGAATGCATGAGTTAGGGGCTTGTGATCCGTATAGATCACGAAATCCCTAGCCTCAATCATATGCTGAAAGTATTTGATGCTTTTGTAAATAGCGAGCAATTCTCGGTCATAGGCTGAGTATTTCTGCTGTGCTGAGCTGAGCTTCTGAGAAAAGAATGCCAAAGGTTGCCAGTCCTTACCTTTTAGCTGCTGCAAGGTTGCGCCAATCGCTTTATCTGATGCATCACTGACCAGCGCTAATTTTGCGTCACACTCTGGGTGCGCTAGCAAGGTAGCTTGGCAAAGGCTTTCCTTACAGGCATTGAAGGCTTCATACTCTTTTTTGGTGAAATTAACCGGATGTGAGCCTTTGACCGATCCCGTAAGCAACTCATTGAGGGGTGCCTGATGTTTAACAGCTTCTGGGATGAATCTACGGTAGAAATTCACCATTCCCAGAAATCTGTGTAGCTCTTTTACTACCTTTGGCGCAGGAAAATTCATAATGGCCTCAACCTTGGAAGGGAGAGGCTTAGACCCTTCGGCAGAGATGCTATATCCAAGAAAGGTCACCTCTGGCACACCGAATATACATTTGGCTGTATTTATCACCATCCCATACTCTCTAAGCCGGTCGAACACCTGGCGGAGATGTTGTTTATGTGTCTCCTGGTCCCTAGAGAAGATCAAAAAATCATCCAAATATGCATACGTGAAATCCAGTCCCCGGAGCATTTCGTCCACGAAGCGCTGGAAGGTCTGCCCGGCGTTCCGAAGGCCGTACGACATGAATGGGAACTCGTAAAGTCCGTACGGTGTCGTGATGGCGGTCTTCGGAATGTCCTCTGGGCTCACAGGAATCTGGTTATAGGCTTTGACCAAATCGATTGTAGAGAACACCGTACAACCTGAAAGGCTAAAAGCAAAGTCCTGAATATGACGTAACGGATACTTGTCAGGGATAGTTCGGGCATTGAGCATGCGGTAATCGCCGCATGGACGCCAACCATTCTCTTTTTTGGGAGCGAGGTGCAGTGGTGATGCCCATGCCGATTCTGAAGGTCGGCAAGTACCATTCTGAAACATTGCTTCGAATTCGGCTTTAGCGATTTTCAATTTATCTGGTGCTAACCTGCGTGGCGTGCAAGAAACTGGTGGGCCTGGTGTTGTTCGTATGTGGTGTATTGTGTTGTGTGTAGGTGTACGTTGAATACCTGGTTGTCTGGTAATGTCGGGATATTCTGCGCGTATGTTGTGGTAGGCTGTACTTCCTAACATTATTTTTACCGAAGAAACATCATCAGAAAATCGAGCAAGGGAAGCCGTGGTCGCGAGGGTTGTATTACTGTCTATTAAACGTTTTTTGCGTACATCAACTATAAGATTATAGTAAGACAAGAAATCTACTCCTATTATCGCCTTAGTTACATCGGCCACAACCAATTGCCAAGGAAAGTCGCGGCTTAAACCTATATTTAAAACTAAATGAGCATAACCATAGGTATTAATTGTAGAACCGTTTGCTGCACATAGTTCAAAATTAGTTTTTTTGGCGATATTCTTTTAGAGCAGAACGCGGAAACACACAAATATCACTTCCGGTGTCCACTAAAAACTGCATTTTGGTGTGTTTGTCCGTAATAAATAAGCGACCGGTGCTTGGGCAGTCGGCAGCCGCCATTAACGACTGCCCGGTGCATTTCCCGCGTAGTCGCAAGGCTTAACACATTTATTTGCCTTTTCACCAAATTTGTAGTGATACCAACATCTAGGGCATTTTCTATAATTCGATTGAAATCTAGTTGATGACGATCGGTTACGCTTACCTCGGCTAGAGTTGCATCTTGTCCTCGAGCGCGGCATTCTGTCTGACTTTGTTTGTAAGGCGTGAATTTGACGCGTCAGCTCGGCTATTTGATTGCACATCGTACTTGAGTCGCTGGTTGATCTTGAGGTTGCTGCTACTTGCGGGCTAGGTGCGACGACGTCGTGTATCCTGTCTGCTAACTCTGCCACCTCTTCCAACGAAGCTTTCGATTGTGATGCAATGATGGACTGCGTGCTGGTTGGTAAGCGACTGGTCCAGATAGTCCTCATGAAGTTTTCCGGTACGTCAAGGCCTGCTAGCTGCTTCAGGTGTCTTAAAAATTGTGAAGGTGTTCTATCACCTAACTCCTCGCGGGTCAGTATTTGCATGACTTTCTTCTCTTATGACGCTGGTAGCCTCTTCACAAGTTCCGTCTTTATCCGCTCATATTTGTTTACAATAGATGGGTCAACAATTATATCCTCGACTTCCGCTGCGTAAACTGGGTCAAGATTACTCATTGTGTGGTGAAATTTTGTGGTATCCGTGGTAATATTAGCCAGCACAAATTGACTATCAAGTTGAGCAAACCACAATGCCGGTTTTTGTGGGTAAAATGGCGGCGCGCGTACGCCCACGCGGCAAAAATCACCTGACGGTCCGGCATTATTTTCGGCGCCGCTGGTGCTACTGCCTGCACCATCACTTTTTCTCTTCTCACTCATGGCGTGTACAGTTCGGGGTCACCAATGTAAGTGCGTATGGGGGCTGATTAATTAATAGTCCGTTTTCTCACACTTATATTTTTTATTGCGCTAGGCACACAGAAATAAAGTTCAATAACAGCACAATACAGAAGGTACAAATGAGTAGACAGGAATACAGTAATATATAGGAGGGAGAATCTAATTATACGAACTGCGTAAGCTTGGGTCTTAGGCAGGCAACGGGTATAGGATACGTATGACGTGCAACGCGGAAGCGGACGAACTGGCGATCTGCTGTCCTGAAGGCGCGGGCGCAGCGACCGAACCAGTTTTACATTCCTTCGTTTAGCAAATACATAAAAATGCATGGCGCGTGTCTGCTTGTACATAATTTAATTTATTAATAGGTAATATCTTAAAAATTTTACGCATATTTATTAACAATTGAAAAACCTTAATAAATAATAGAACATACATTAATAATAACTTAAAATTTATTTATAAAATATTAATATTTAAAACTTTCAACAAATAAAGTGTAAAACTCGCCACAGATACTACCTTGCCGACAATGGGGGTCGTGCAGGGATTGATTGCTCATCTTGTGATAATGGACAGCAAAGAAATAGGCTAAAATTGCCACCTGCTTTACCTACAACGAGGTATAGGGTGAAAGTTAGTTTTTCATTTAGCTGCAGATAACAGCAGCGCGCTAATCTGTAGAATTGAAAGTTTAAATAAGTGGAAATTTTAATGTTTGTAAATTTCAGCAATTTATGTAAAATCGACTTGTAAAATGATACAGGTGGACTGTATGAGCAAAATAGGTGAATTCTATGTTGTTTTCATGCATAAATTCTTTTGGAATAGCGAAATATTGATAGTTTTGTATAAGAAATTTAAAAGTGTTTTAAATAGTAAAATATGTAAGAAAAATGTAAATTAAACTATTGTATTAGTTAAGATATTTGTATTTTCAAATAAAGAACATTGTTTCAATCTTATATATTAGATATTTAAGAATTCTAACTTGGTACATATGTTGTAAAATAGGCATATTTTGTTGAATAAATAAAAGGTTTTTTGTGATATAAAAATGTAATGTATATCATAGTATAGATATTTTTTTTGTGCTATCTTTATAAATAAAATGTATAAATTTATGTCTTATACAAATAAAGATATTGGGCAAACCGTGAGGGAGTGATAGTACAAATTGATGTAATTGAGTTTAATTTTCGGCGCGGTTCTCTTTCGAGTATAGCTTTATTGATACCCCATTAGACTGGTTTTCATACAAATTGTTCGGGACCAACTACCAGTATATTGTATAACCAAGAAAGAAAAACGTATAGGGAAGTGATAGGGAAAGTAATTACTCTCTCACGGAGCGGTTTGAAGATAATTGCTGTTTTATTCCCAAGGGATCTTTCACCTAAAAATAACCACAGTCCATCTGGTGTCGCTAACGCGACACATATTGAAGAATTAAGGCGCTGGGACCGGGACGACCTCGGAAGACCCGTAATCCCCACCTGAACCTATATGAAGAAAAAAGGAAGCGGCCGATACCCTTGTGTGTTACTCCGTTACGGGGTTCACATACGATGTTCCCGAACCCAACGTAGGTGTCATAGGAGGTTACGAAACCCGCTGTTGAACGAGCCGTGACCAAACCCTTCCCTCGTTCCTTTTCAATTGTTCCTTCGCAGCAGGATCAAAAACCAATCACTTTCTCTTTTTCAGTCTTAGTATTCCTAAGAACATCTTGCAGGGCAAGCGGGACGCTTTCTGAGTTTCATAAACTTGTATAAGTTTTTCAATGAATAGCAATCTTTCTATGGCGTACGCTGGGCAGTTAAATATTATATGTTCTGCAGTCTGATCTGCTTCTGTATCGCAGAAGTTGCATGTTGCAGATGCTACTATTCTCATCCTGGAAAGATGAGCGTACAGACGATAGTGGCCAAATCTAAGTCTGCACATTGTTGTAAAAAATTTTCTGCTATGGTATCTCTCGTTGCGAGAAAACCAAGGAATACTTCATTCTGAATTAATGGATGCATACCAACGACCTTTTCCTGCCTCTAAAACAGCATTCCATTGCATTTTCCATTCTTCTTTTAACTGTTGCTTTAAAATTGAATATAAATCTGTATGTGGTATTGCAACACCGGTTTTCCTGTCAATATCAGCTGTAACTATACTTTTAGCAAAATGGTCTGCGCTTTCATTTCCTTTTAAGATGAGGTATGTCCACTACCATCTCGAGACGGCAGGTGTCCTCTCCGGCTGACACTTCGTATCTCTCCTACCCGGGGCACAAATTGGAGCACTCCTTTGTGCCTCGGGCTGTAGTTTGCGTGTATGTCAGAAAGGGCATCTGTTCTCGACGCCTCGGCAGTCTTGAAGGTTCGGACCTGTCCATCCTTTGGCTACGCGTAAACAGCGACAACCATCCGCGCGTCTACGGGTGCTTCTATAGGTCCCATAGCGGTAATGCCAAAACAGACCGACTCATAGACCACGTCCAAATGGCTACAGATTCCTTGCTACAACAGGTCTCATCCGCAGAGATCGTGATCCTTGGCGATTTTAACGCCCACCACGTCGAATGGCTCGGTTCACGTTTAACCGATCAGCGGGGAGATCTGTTTATGACTTTGCCTTGGCATATGGTCTGACACAACTGGTTATTTTACCTACGCGGATTTCAGATGTGGAGGATTATACACCTTCCCTGTTGGAACTTCTGCTGACCTCTCATCCGGACGGATCAGGTTTCCGTCGATGCCCCTCTCGGCTCTTCGGACCATTGTCTGATCCGGAGTGTGGTGCCACTCACGCTCCCCTCGCGGTTGCGTTCTGCAGGTAGCCGCCGCAGTTGTTCATGGGAGGCGGTAGTCACTTACCATCAGGTGAGCTGCATGCTCGTTTGCCCCCTCTCCTATAAAAAAAAGAACACCAATATGTGACGGAGTCCATAAAAATTTTACTTACAAATTATTTTCTTTCAAATTCCACCACAAACTTTTGATTTCATATATGATGAAAGACGTTTTAGCATCTAAAGTTCTTGCCTTTAGTGCCTTCACGACACTCATGCTATCAGAGATCAGTTACCATTTATTAGATACATGTGGGTGTTCTTCTATATATTTAAGAGCGATTAAGACTGCATAACATTCTGCAGTGTATATGCTTGCTGATGGAGGAATGGAAAGGCCACGTCCAGTTTTCAGATGAGGTTTGTAAAATACACAGGCTACTTTATTTTCAACTTTTGAACCATCTGTGTAAATTTGACGATATTCATCATATGTAGATATAAGTTCATAAACCTCTTCTTTTCTTTTCAATTTTTCATCAATATTTATGTGTATAGTACTGAATTTACTTTCATAATTCCCCTTATAACAAGGCCAAGTATGTGTATGTGCTTTTGTGAATATTAAATTGTTCATCATATCGTATCACTTCATGATAGTCATGGAGTATATATGGGGCTGAGTTAGATATAGGAGACATACTATTATAGTAAAATAATGCTTTTTGAAAACGGTGCTGGGATTCGTGGTGACGGGGATAGTGCACGCAATTGAGGGAGGGCGGGAGGTGCTCTTCATACTAGGTAAGACACATCATTTTATTTTATAACGCGGATATTTGCGAAGTAAATTTTTCTAAAAGCTTTTTATATAACATTAATAATATTTCTGTATCAGCTCCCCAGTTAGTACTAGCCAAAGCTTTTAATACATTAAATGCCTTAGAAGCTCTGTCTGAAATAGAATTCACTTATTCGTTCCAAGATAAATCATTTGTAAAAATTACAGTAAAAATGTATTATTATAAATTATTCTAGTGTTAAATTGACGAATTTTACTAAATATTACAACTTTACTTTTCTCAGTACCAATATCTAAATTTAAGTGTGAAAAGTAAATGTTCAATTTCTTTAAAGCCTCATTTAAAATGGTTACCAAGTTTTTGACATTTGTTCCTGAGGCATATATGACCAAATCATCTGCATATTGTAAATTAGCAACATTTGATCCTAAAATATTATTTAATTTCAATATGTATAAAATAAAGACAAGAGGACTTAATACTCCTCCTTGACAAACACGTTTATAACTGAGCCTAGGACCAATAATTGTATTATTATTATTAACTTTAGCAATAACTCTTCTTTCATGTAATAAGTTAAATATCTATTTTATAATTTTTTCCGGAATGCACAAAAACCTCAACTCTGGGGCGAGTACATGAAGATTAACGTTATTAAATGCACCAGCAATGTCAAAGATTATACTAATTAATACTTCATTATTTTCCATAGCTTTAAAGATGTCTAAATGAAGAAATGCAATACTTTCTCTAGATGACTTACGGCGTCTGAATCCAAACTGATTTGATGGTAAAAGACAATTTTTTTCTAGATAAAATTCTAATCTAGATTTTATAAGATGCTCAAATATTTTACCCATACAAGATGTAAGTGCTATAGGTCTGTAAGATTTTTTTAAACGATTCTGCAATGTGAGGTTTTTTTTCCAGGCTTTAAAATGGGTATCAAACAATCTTCTTTCCAATCGTTAGGAATAAGTGAATGAAACCATAACATATATATTTTCAAAACTAGTTCTCTACACGCAGTATTCATATTTTTTAAAACTTTATATGGAACAGAATCTAAACCACAAGTAGTGTCCTTTGTAGAGTTAACAGCTGAATTGAATTCGGTCTAGGTAAAAGGTTTGGTAAGATAATCACAATGATTATCATTTGAGGAGTGAGGAGTTAGAGGTGCTTCATCTGTTTCTGAAGTATATTTTTTCAAAAATTAATTAGCCCAATAAGAATCTATGACTGATGTGTTATTATGAACAAAAGTTTTGTTAAACTTTTTAAAGTAATTCCATACTCTAGTCAATGGAATAGATCTATTAAAAGTTTTTCAGTCTTCAAAGTAATTTTTTTATTAGCTTGTAGTCTTTTAAAATTAATATAATTTCGTTCTGTGGGATCATTCTTTGTCGTGAAGCGACAATTAAAAACAAAAAAAAGAACCTAACCTAGCAACAACAAAGCAACAAAAATAGGGCAAAACAAATAATCTATTTAAAATATAAAAAAAGATGTTTACAGATTTATATAAAAAAATTATGTATGCGGGTGAAGATGGGTGACGTGATTTACAATTATTTCTAAAAAAAAGATAATAAAAATGATGAGTATTGAAGCTGAGGCCGAAGATCCAAGTGGTACACCGCTTTTGGTGGTGGTATTCGCTGCCCACAGATTATACACAGGCAGTGCTGGTGGTAGGCCCACAGCGCCTGGAATAAGCGCTCGCAGCGCCTGGAGCGAGCACGCACAGCGTAGGTGAAGGCGTGGGCGTGTCTAGGCGATGACTTCAGGTGAATGCAGAGGTTTGCAAGATCCGGCGACTTCAGGCAAGACAGAGGCTTGCAGGATCCCAGCGACTTCAGGCAGGACAGAGGCCTGCAGGATCCGGCGACTTCAGGCAGGACAGACGCTTGTAGGATCCGGCGACTTCAGGCAGGACAGAGGCTTGCAGGATCCGGCGACTTCAGGCAGGACAGAGGCTTGCAGTATCCGGCGACTTCAGGCAGGGCAGAGGCTTGCAGGGACCTGGCGACTTCAGGCAGGACAGAGGCTTGCAGGATCCCGGGGCAGTGCGGCCCCGGGATAAGGCCGTTAGGAGATGCTTCGAGTTTGAGAACCGAAGCGAGACTGCCTTTATTGGCCGATTGTTCGGCTTTTATACCTTTTTAGAGAGAACGGAAAATTATTTAAATTAAAAGCAAATTTTTTTTTGTAAATGGCCAAGAGGAAAGAGTATTTATGTGGAATTATCGAAGTAGAAACAACAGACCGGTAGCGAATTTGAATAAAAATTGCCATGACAACCAGATAAACAACGATGTCAAAACATGTCAAATTTTGGTTTTAGGCTCGTAATAGAGAAACGGCAATAAAGTGAAAAATGAGATATTATTGCTATAGGAAAAAAGGTAGCGCACCAGCGCGCACAAAGCCCGAAATTGCAGAGTTACGGAGAACTAAATAAAAGATCGAAAAAGGTAGACTCCATCGACACCGATTTAAAAAGTGCTGATAGCGTGAAAATACGAAGTGAAAATGATTTGTTATTGTGTTCTTATGTTTTAAAAACGTTATAGGATCCTATGGAAACAAAGGTGATACATAATATCCAGTTTTGAGGTGGATGCAGAAAATCAAAACAGAATGGAAAAATGAATTTAAAATAGTGTAAAATGATATGTAAGTAGGATAACACTACATCTTAAATACTAAATATGCATTTTTACAATTTAATACTGCCTCTTTGCATTTTAATTTTTTTATTTCTTTTAAGAGATTGCAAGTTGATGTTAACATTTCGATTAGAAGACCGATTGGATGGTGTGGATTCATGCATTGCTTGTTTAACTAGTTCAGTTATTAAATCTGTAAAACATTGTAAAGTATTATTATAATCAAAACTATAATTTTTAATTAATTTATCTATTAAATTTAGATATATTGACCAATCTACCAATAAGTTTATATTATTCGATACAGCTATTTCTTGTAAATTTTGATTATTGACCGTAATTTTTGTCTTTACAGGAAAATGATAGCTGCCTAGAGAATCATCATCACATACTTGCCACTCACAAGACAGAGCCAGTGAAGATGAAAGAAGTGTCAAGTCTAATGCATTCTGCCTCCATCTATGAGATCCTACTGTAGTCATCTGACCATCATTCAAGATTACAAGATTGTTGTCATCTATACTTGCAAGAACATCCCTACCTCGTGAATCCAATTCAGTACATCCCCATAACGTGTGATGGGCGTTGAAATCACCAGCTTTAAAGACTGGCTGTAGCAAACTTTGGATTAAATTATGTAATTTGGTTTATTATAATTAATTGGTGAATTAGGGGGATAGTAAACACTAACTAAAGTTAATAATTTATCATTATATTGTATTTGTACAGCTATATTTTGTAATGAGTCATCAGAGAATGTATTGATAACACGAAATCCAATTTTGTTATGTAGAAGTATTGCTACTCTATTATGATCATTACCTTAATCTAATCGTATAATATTACATATAACCTTACTCTAAAATTGTGCCTAGGTGTAAGCCAAGTTTCACATATGAGAGCAACATCTATAGTGTTCTCATATAAAAATTGTGTAAATTGCAAGCGATTTTTAATTAAACTCTGTGCATTCCATTGTAAAATGTTAAACTTATCCATAAAATATTAAATGTTAAATAATGAAATATCTATTTTGGTTTCATTGTATCTATGAGAACATCTTTAACAACGTGAGAAGATATGGTGGTTTGTTCATTTGATTTATTAAGAGGTGATACTTTAATGACTGTATTTAAAATTATATTAATAATGTCATCATTCTTTAGCAGTGACATAAGAGCATCCTTAAGTTTTTTTTCGTTTAATTCGGGGAATTCGTTTTTATTAAAAAAGTCTACAAACGGGGTTTTGTGTAATTATATAATAATGTCAGCTCTCCACTGGCGTGCCACAAGGTGGAATATTATCTCCACTTCTGTTCTCCATTTTTATTAACTTTCTCTCTTCTCAACTTAGCTGCTCTTACCATCTTTACGCTGATGACCTGCAAATGTATGTTCAAGCAGACGTCAACTCTTTGTGTGACGCCAGTGCCAGACTCAATATGGATTTAACAAATCTCCACAGTTGATCTCGTAAGTTTGGTATTGGTGTGAACCCCAATAAATGCCAAGCTATAATAATCGGCAGTGCTCAACAACTATGTAAGCTTGACGGCCATTGCGTTCCACCTGTCACGTTTGATAGTTCTATCATACCTTATTCTGATAGCGTTAAAAATCTGGGTATCTACTTTGACACAACCTTAAGTTGGACCACCCAAATTCAGAATATTAGTGGTTCTGTTTTAACTAAGCTCTGTGCTTTAAACCGTCTTAGGAACTTTTTCCGGTCAAGGTAAAGATAACTCTGGTGCAATCTCTTATTTTGCCTATTATTGACTATGCTGATGTTTGTTTTCCTGATCTCAATGAGGTTTACCTTGATAAGCTGGATCCAATAACTGGAGTCAATAACTGTATCCGTTTTATTTTTCGTCTTCGCAAGTTTGATCATGTATCCTCATTTCGCACACAGCTGAAATGGCTTCCAATTCGTCAGCGAAGACACATTAGGATACTTAACACAGTTTTTTCTATTTTATTCGATAACCACTATCCTAATTATCTAAAACATAAGTTTCAGTTTCTGCGGGACACTCATGACAGACAGCTTCGTTCATCGGAGACTCTTGCTCTCTCTATTCTCCTTCACCGTTCGAGTTTCACATCTTCATCGTTCGCTGTCCAAGCCGCACGCCTATAGAATGACCTGCCTGAAAAAATAAGACAACCTACCTGCAAACAAACATTTAAAAAGAACATTCGAGATCATTTTCTAAAACTGCTTTACAACTGCTAAGTCCCGTCATCATTAGCATATTACGTATCTTTATGTATCTTGTATTATATTATATTTTATTATAGTATATAAATTTATATACTTGTGTATATGTATGTATCTATGTATATGTATGTATATATGTATATGTATGTATAATATGTATGTGTATGTGTGTATGCATATTTCTTTGTTACCGCCTTCGTAGTTATATCACTATCTTAAGGTTGACTGGCAGAGAATGCTTTTAGTATTAAGTCCGCCTTTTGTTTCTTTACTTAATGTGTAAGGTTCAATAAAGTTTAAATAAATAAAAAAATAAATAATTTAGCCTGATTTTTTATTATCTTTTGTTTCTTAACAGGACACTGTCCAGAAATGCTTAGATGGTTTTCTTTGCAATGTATGCATATCGCTTTATCTGAAGAGACTGACAATCTTAGTAGCTGTGATATTCAGTACAAATTGAGCATTTCACAGAATTTTTACAGTACTTTGCTAAGTGGCCATACCTCAGACAGTTGTAGCACTGCTTCACTGGTGGAATATACTGATTTACCACGAACCGCCAACCATGAAGATCGACTTGGTCCGGCAAAACATTAGAAGCGAACGTGATGGCCACGGTGCCTGTCGGCTGCAGTAAACTGCGTCCTGCGTCATTCTTATGTTTTCTCATTTTCCTTTTAGCACATATTATCTTCCTGTAAGTCGTTAACACATCAAAAATTCTTGAATTAGAAAGATTAGTGGGAACATTAGTTATGACTCCTGTTATTTCTGTCCCTACAGATGGGATAGATGCCTTCATTTTGTATTCATTAAGAAATGTAACATTATTTGAAAATGCATTCGCTATAGAGGGCTTTACAAAATGAACGCCTATTTTGTATTTATTCACAGATTGCAAATATTTCATGCCTTTATTGAACCTCTTCATATGTGTGGACAGAGACATCATATCCCGCGTGCCGATTGGCCTTCTTTCATCACTTGATTCGACAAAGACAACAAAATCAACGAGGACAGAGTCCTCAGGGTACCTCCTGTTGTAGTCAGATACAAAATACGGCTTATACTTGCGCTGCTTTTTCTCAGAATCTTCCTCAGTACTGGTATCAACTTCTTCCTCCTCAGTCGTTTCTTCAAAGACTTCTTCTTCTCCCGGCAACTTTTTTTCTACGTTTCCCCATGATGAGGAAACCCAGTAACAATAAAACAATAAAAGTTTAGTGTCTTTTAACTAAACAAAACAAAATTAAAATTTTAGTTTAAAAAAAGGCGCCTATCACGTTTCAAGGTTCCCGCGCTTTTCCATTGACAACTTGACAATGACAAGCACGACAATATCGTTTATTCATTTAGCACTAGATACTGGCCTGACTTCATTCAGCCTAATTTATGACGTAATTTCGTAATTTGAAGGTGAAATAAAAGTAAAATAATTTCATGCATTTTTGTTAAAATAAATTCCATCCATAATTTTTAAGACCCTGCAAAATAGGATTAACAATGAATGAACTAATGAATAAAAATGAACAAGCTTGAAAAATTTTTAGAATCGGCAATCAGCCTTACGTATTATAATTTCCTTTACGTAACAAAATACTCCATAACTCTCTCAGATATGAGAGAAGGCATAGTAGTACAAAGGCAGAAATTTTTTTTTAACCAACATCACATAATATTGACGCTAGGCAATACTAATAATAGACCCTGGTGCAGATTTGGTGACCCACACCTCACTGTGTTCGCAGGACCTCATAGGATAGGCTTAAGCCTAGTTCGTCACAGGCACAGAGTACTTTTTTATTGGCCACAGGCTAACTAGGCTGAAGCCTAGGGTGCAAGGTTCGACGGAGCGGTGAGCTTGCCTTTGCAATGTCGCCAACAAATAACATCTGCCTGTAACAGCCTGCTATTTGGCCAGAAGATTACAAGAACCGATTAAATAATAATGTTTATATATATAGATACCTATTATAGGAAACCTTTTAAAGAAAAATTTAAATTTATCAGTTTAAAATTTTAATTAACAACGGAAAGCTAACTGTCATATTTATTTAAAATAACTAGTTGCATTTTTTTACTTTTAACTTTAAAAACAAATTTTATCTCAGCAGAAATAGAATTGTAGAAAGCTTTTACCTGCTCACGACGTGCCTGTTTAACTTATAATCTTGCCTAAAGCAAGTTAATAACAAGCGCGTCTTAGCGCTGCGTTTCTTTTCAATTTTATATTAGCAGTTTGGATTAGCATAATATTTCTATTTTTAACAAAAGTGTTATTTTAGTACAACTAAGCAGATGACGCCATAGCGTGGCAGTGCTCCTTTTACAATACCATGATACACTGTATAATACAATGAACTCCTCGGACCATATTGCCAGGCAAATTGGCAGGTATACAGGAACGCTCCCGCACAAGAGTAGGGCCTCGGTAAAGAGCAACTTTTTCCCAGATTCCATGAAACACATGACGTGTTTTCCTTACGCGGCCTTCATTTCTACATACGAAACATGTGAAAACGTGCACTTTTCACTTCATACACTCAGGGTTGACTGGTATAGAATACAATAAGGCATTAATTCTGCCCGTTACATCCCTTATTATAAGGTAGTATGTAAAAAGGTAAATAAATAAAAATAAATAAATCTGTTCGATAGCTTCACCACAAACAATAGTGGCACTTCTCTTGCCCTGCAGCCTCACGACCGCTCTTTTCTATTGTAGCCCATGTACACACTGAGATCAATTAAACAAAGAACGCTAAAGATATCTTGTCAAGTTTGACAACTGATTGACGGGGTGAAGGACATTCTAAGTGAACGATCTCTCCGTATCGTTGTCGATGGCTGCTCGTCCACTCATATTGCGATAAGCACCGGAGTTCCTTAGGCCTGAATTCCTCCTACGCCGACGTCCGTTGCGTACGGTCGGTCGCGTACGTCAGCGAGGAATAAAATACTATATTGCGATACCGAACTCTATACTGTTCAGTCTATCTCTATCTGTACAGTCGTCTGCTAAGTGGATTTCAGAAAGGAGAAATGCAATGTCAATAATTATGATTATTAACATTGTCTTTTATTTATCGATCTCCTTTTTTTTACTATCGTCCTCATTATAGTAATCCGAAAATAAAGCCTAGAAAACTTCTACCCAGTATTTTGCTCTCGCATCTATGTACAAATCATTAGATAAATAAGCCGTTCTGTATCGATATTCATTGTAACTCTACATGCACGCGTGGAACGTAGGTAATGGCGCTCGCGCTATTCCACGCTCATAAGTCGATCGACATGCGCGGCACTGACGAGCGAGACCGACGTGGTCAGTACGCGGCGCACAGCAACCTACGCGCCGCTGTGGTCAGCGTCGTAGTGTGGGGCTACATAGAACACAATGTACATAAGTACGCTCAGCGTAGGAGGAATTCAGGCCTTAGGAGTCTGTCCTCTCCGCAACTCTCTTGCTGCTGTACATCAATGATCTGCTTATTCCTGTATCTATGGGTATGCAGACGACCACACAGTTGTGAAGATGTACTAGCCGAATGCTCGAGTCAGTCGGGATCAAATCCAGTTCAAAAGAGAAACTATGTTTGAGTGTGTGAATCTCTCACTGCAGATAGTTTCCAAATGGGGCGACGCCAATCTCGTGAGATTCACCGCCTCCAAAACACAACGGTATCTTTTCACCGCTAAACACCGTCTTTTAACCGCCATCAGTTGTTATGGGTTGTGTTTTCTCCGAACCTCAACTATGGGTGGTTCATTGAGTACATGGCTAAAGCGGCCGCAAGGAAAAATTGGTGTAATTGCAAGGGTGCGGCGGTACTTCACGCCGGTTCTTACTCTGTATAAAGCGCAAATCCAGTCGTACATGGAGTTCTTTCGTCATATATGAGCTGGTCGCCGGACCGTCAAATGCCACCTTACAGCGTGGGTTCAGTGGAAAGAGTGCTAAGAGGCTCATTGGTAACCTTAATTTGGTTGAAACGAATCTTATCTTGTCAGCTTTGAGCATAAGCGCAGAATAGCCAGCCTCGCCGCATTCTATAGTATGCATTACGGAGAGTGCGCAGAAATCATTACATGCTTTAATTCCTCTCTCTCCTTTCCACCATCGGACAACCCATAAGACAACCCGACGGTCGGCGGGTCTTTACCCGTTTGTTGTCGATATTTCACGCATTAGGACCAAACGGTTTTCTTCATTTTTAGGGTTCCGTAGTTACAAAACAGGGAACATTATATTTTCGCCATTTCCGTCCGTAGATTTTTTTACCCATCTATTACATCGTGTAGGGTATCGTTGGATAGATCTTTCAAAAACACTGGGAGTTTGGAACAACATCTTTTCGATTCACGGGTCCGTTTGTGAAATATTTAGCTTTCAAGTGGTATTTTTCATTAGAGTCATTTGTCCCCCCCCCCCCTCCCCCCTCTACTAGCTAAACCGCTGTCTTTGGAAATGTGAAAAGTATACACAATAGTAGTATATATAATGTAGTTAAAAGGAAAGTTATCACAGCTAAGTAGAATTAAAAAGGTAACGAGTAATAATCGACCAACTTATAAAATGCACTTGGATTAGTAAACATTTCGTAACAACTTCATAAAAAATTACCTAAAACTAGCTGCATTATAACTTTGTAATTTTATTATAAACTGTAGGAAATACACATTTTGTGAAGAAAACGACTTGTATGCATTACTACTACAGCTTTATTTTCATTTGTGGGTAGGCAAGCAGGATGTTTCTTACTTACTACTTTCGCTTATTTTTTAGTTGGTAGTTATTGTAGGCCTCATTAAAAGTGTTCATACAATCATATAACCTCATACAGTTTCATTTATCATACTCTTGATATATGAGGGCGACCCTCAGGATAATTTAGGGCAGTGTAGGTTTACGGGAAGGTTCGTTACGATTATATTAGGTCCTTACATATGAAATTGGCGTTTTGTACGGGAGGACTATAAAGTCAATTTTTTTTTTGTAAAATATATTTAATTAATCAAAGTATGCACCGTTGTTAACTATGCACTTTTGCCATCTCATAGGTAGTTCATTGATCCCTTTACTAAAAAAACCATGGGGGCGAGTTTCAATAAACTCTTTGAAGGCGGTTTGTACTGCCGCATCGGAGTTGAATTTTTTTTCCTTGTAAGAAGTTGTCCAAATTCCGGAAAAATGGTAATCTGTTGGAGCAAGGTCCGGGGAGTACGATAGATGTCACAGACATTCCAATTGTAGCTCATCTAACTTAGTGGTTGTTTGTTGTGCAGTGTGTGGTTTTGCGTTGTCGTGAAGTAGCAGTCGCCTAGAACGATTGACCAATATCGGTTGTTTTAGCAGCTAGTTCTTCCGTCATGCTTTGCAATACGCTGACAATACGAGGGCGGCACTGAAAATTTCGGGAATCAAGGAAGTGACACAACATTACTATTTAAAAATATATTTATTGATTTTCGAAGTATTCTCCGCGAAATTTGACACATTTTTACGATGGAACCAATCATTGAAGCAACCATTCCATTCGGAAGTTGGGGTCTCCAAAATGGCCGTTTTGTAGGCGTCCACAGCTTCTTCAAGTGATGAAAATCTCTGTCCACGCAATTTATTTATTTTATGGAAAGTATAAAAATCATTAGGGCTTATGTCGGGGCTGTACGGCGGATGATCTAATAATTCTATGTTTTCTTGCTCTAAAAACTCTTTTGTTCTGTGTGCGGTGTGAGAACTCGCATTGTCGTGATGGAGGATGATGCGGCGGTTGCAGTTCTCTTTACGGAATTCAGAAACGACCTGTGGCAAACAAATGGTAGCATACCATTCTGCATTAACCGTTCTTTGTCTCTCAAGAGGAATAGTCGTAACATGGCAGGTTTTGGAGACAAACGTGGCCACCATTTTTTTTGCAACACTCCGTGAACGAACAATTTTTGTTGGCTTTAACTCATTTTCGAACACCCAAACTCGTGACTGGTTTTTTGTTTCGGGTTCGTACGCGTATATCCAGGATTCGTCACCTGATACGATGTTGTATACAGCATTTGAGGATCCTGCGTTGAATCTTTCGAGAGTTCTGACGCACCAAGTAACGCGAGCCGCTTTTTGCTCTTCACAGAGCGAATGCGGTATCCATCGAGAAAACAACTTTTTTACACCTAATTGTTCATGCAAGATTATTTGTATTTTTTTTTATATAGGATAAGGGTGACAAACGAGCCCACAGTCCAGATGGTAAGTGGTTGCTGCGGCCCATAGACATCTACATCTATCCTCTGTTACAAATCAAAATGTAAATGCGTTGTCACCCGTAAGGACTAAGATGGAATGCCTCATTTCCAGTAAAAAGGGCCTCCGGCTACCTGCACTCACCAAGCGAAACGCAGAGGTAAACCTCTACTTCACGCTGGTTTTCTGTGAGGTCGTGGTACTATCCCGGTTCGAGCCGGCCCATCCCTGCGACAGCAAAAGCTGCCGCGTGGCTCTACCACTGTTATTATACATTTGACTCATGCCAATGTCTAAAGTTGCCTGAATGTTGCGGTATGTCACATGTCGATCTTCCTTAATCAGCTTACGCACAGCATCAACGTTTTCTTGGGTGACTGCAGTTTTTGAACGACCTTGACGGGGATCATCACTGACCTTGACACGTCCACGTTGAAATTCAGCAAACCAGCGATAAATTGTGGTTTTGGATGGGGCTTCATCACCAAATGCAGCAATCATCCGGTCAACACACTGTTTTTGTGTTAAACCACTTCGAAAGTCAATAAATCATCGATCTTGAATTTTCTCGAGTCAATTCCATTTTCTCAACGACTAAACAAGTTTGACAAAACCTTGTGACAAGACCGAGAATCTTTTTTGAAATAAATAAATGGTATTCGATTTTTAAAACCAAGGTCTTTTCAATTAAAAAGATTTTAATATGACAGGAACAGTGGAAATATTCCATTCCCGATACTTTTAGTGCAGCCTATGTAGATATACTACAAGCTTTAGTGAACGACACCGGCGCTAGTCCACCAACCACTTACAAGTAACTTTTTCTGAGTCAATTTTCGTTTAGGGCAGGATTTGGCTGGGTCTCCAGGATTCAGCCATTGCGACGGGCGCTTCCGATTATCGTACAGTACCCACTTTTCATTACAAGTAATGATTTGATTTAAAATCCTTTCATTGTTGTGTCGGTTGAGCAAAGTAACAAAGCAGTCGAGGCGTGTTTACAAGTTCGATTCACTCAATTCATGAGGTACCCATCATTCAAGTTTTTTTACTTTACCGATTTGCTTCAAGTGGATTAACACAGTTTTATCACTTACCCCGAAGCTTGCAGCTATCTCTGAAGTGCTTTGTGATGGATCCGCTTCCACAATAGCCTTTAATTCTTCATTTTCTACTTTGGTCTTCGGCCGTCCACGGGGTTGGTTTTGAAAGTCGAAATTACCAGAACGAAAACGTTGAAACCAAAAACGTACCATGCTTTCTTTTGAGACACCAGAGTCGTACACATCATTAATCCTTCGAGCTGTTTCTGCAGCACTGGTGCCACGGTAGAACTCGTACTCGTAAATATACCGATATTTCATGTTTTCTATTGTGCGACGCGATGAAGCGACGCCAAAGAAAAAAACAAATGAATGCTGTTTTCAAAACTCAAATGTACTAGCTTAATGAATTTATAAATCTGAATTTTGAATTCTTAACCAAAGAGGAAATATTTCAGACCAAAGTGGTCAGTACGACAAAACGCTAATTTCATATGTAAGGACCTAATATATCTTAGGGTTGCACTGCCGGGAATAGGTATATAGATAGATAGTCAACTATGACCATCTTTGTATGGACTTGGCACGTAAATGATTTGATGTAAATTGTATCATTTTCAAAACCAAGTTTTTTTAAATCTTTTTTTTAATACCACTCAAGTCTGATTCAAAAATAAATCCTTTTGTTACCATCTACTTATTTGGGCCCATTTTTAGTCGTTACCTCATCGTTACGGCGTCAAACCACGAACTCACATATTATACGCTATTATTTATTATCAAGAAAACCCACGTATTGTGACGGCAACTACGGAACCCTACCTCTGTATTGTGCGTGGTCCGACACGCACTTGGCCAGTTTTTTGTAATGCGTACAGCAAAGGAATGAAATATGTCGGTGGCGAAAGCCTATTCACTCTTGCTTTGGCGGTGTCAAAGCAAGAGTGAATAGGCTTTTGTTCCAGATTGTTAAGATACAGACATGTTATACAATATTCTGTATAATTAGTACTTAAGTATAACACAAAACATTTATGTAAGGGGCACATACTAATGATAACAGGGATATATATTAACAGGACAAGGAATATTTTTGGGGGAATCTTAGGAGAACATAGATTAGGGACAAGAAAAAAAATAGTAATGTGTTACCTCATCAAGCCTACATCATCATCATCATCATCATCATCATTACAGCCCTTAACAAGTCCACTGCCGAACATAGGCCTCCCCCAAGGGATGCCACAAAGCACGGCCCTGAGCCACCTCCCATACTCTATCTCTATCGAGGGGGACGCCCTACACTTCGTCCGCCGGTACGAGACCGCCACTCGATAACATTTTTCCCCATCGGTTGTCGCTTCTTCGCGCTATATGGTCGACTCATTGCCACTTCAGCTTACTAATCCGTTGGGCTATGTCGGTCACTCTGGTTCTACTGCGGATATTTTCATTTCTAAGTTTATCACGCAGAGAAATTCCTGATAGGAGGATGCGCCGTAATTTCGCGAACGCTTCCCAGCCGACTTGAATCCGTTGATTGACCTCTCGGTCGAAGTTAGACTTACCTAGTCAGACTATTTGTTCCAGGTAAACATACTCGTCAACAACTTTGAGCTTAGTGCTCCCAACAACTACCAGCATAGGTGTGACATGGACGTTATACATGATCTTTGTTTTGTCCATGTTCATTTTAAGACCTATCCGTTGGGATGCACTATTCTATGGTCATTGAGCTATTAAGGACTATATCGTCGGCAAATCGAAGGTGAGTAATTTACTCGCCGTTGAGGTTAATACCGTATCCTTTACAGTCCAGAAGCTCGAAAATGTCTTTCAATGCAGCAGTGAAGAGTTTCGGGGACATAACGTCACCCTGTCTTACACCTCTCTGCAGTTGGATAGGTTTTGTACTCTGGTTCTGTACTCGGATAGCCATCGTAGTTCTACTGTACAAACACTTCAGCACTTCGATATACCGGCAGTCAACTTGGCACCGCTGAAGGGACTGCAGCACCGCCCAAATTTCGACGGAATCAAAGGTTTTCTCATAGTTCACATACGCAAGGCAAAGTGGCAGATTATATTCCTCTGTGTTCTGTACAATTTGCCGAAGGGTGTGTATGTGGTCTATGGTACTAAAGCCCTTTCGGAAATAGCGGGGTCGCCGGGGACTGGGAGCCGTCTCTTCGTAACTTTAATCATGGGCGTATATTGCCATAGTTGTCACGTTACTGTTAGCATCACGAAAATATGGGGTAGTGGGAATTCTAAGCCGCCACTACACGGGAAGCTTACATACGCAAAGAGAACTGTCTCTAACCTCAACTTTGCTAGATGTATTTTCCTATATGAATGGCCAATAAAGGCGATATAAAGTAAGTACAGGTTATTCGTTTACTCGCTGAAAGGCACAAGAAAACTAAGGCTTTGCAGGAATGTTTTTCTGAAAGCAAACATAAAGTTTACCCGATACAAGTTTCGATGTGCTCTAATTCAACTCTGTCACGCGTGTGACAGAGTTAAATTAGCTAGAGGTAATAGATCTTATGCGTTAATATTCACACACTCATTGCCTTGAATACCACAGTGCCCTAGAATGCGAGCCAGAACCACCTGTAATCATTTTTAAGTATTTCTAATATTCAATTTTATAGGGCTTCTAAATTTTTAGCGGAAAGGATTTACAACACATTTACATGTATAGAGCCATGCTGAAGCTATAATAGATGTAGCACGAATCGGCTCAACTGGGGATGGACCACGTTCTCACAGTCACAGATTAACAGCGTGAAATAAGTTAATGCTAATGCGATTCGTATGATGAGTGTAGAGAACCGGAGACCTTTTTTTACTGAAAAAGAGGCATTCCATCTTAGTCCTCATCCTCAGGAGTTACAACCACAATATAGCTGTAACATGGCTCTATCACGTATAAAATATACTTAATAAGATACTTTGTAGACAGCTTTAGGAATATGAAAGAATTAATGTTTTATTTAAGTTATGTAATTCATAACCCCTCATGTGCCCGAACCATTCTATGTTTTTACGCGGCAAGTGTCAGGGGCCGTTCGGGAGGTCGCTCGATACCGGTAGGCGCTAATGTAAACAATGATATCTTTTTAATTTTGTATGCCAGCTATGTGCATCGATTTGTTATAATTTTCGATATTTGATTCTACATTATAAATATCTGGGGGCACGGCAGTGCCCCCGCCAAGTCGAGCAAAAAAGCGGCAATGCTGTACCATCCTTTTCTCGAAGCAGTTCAGGCCATTTTCGAAACCCTATAACTTCTTTGCGGATAAAACTAGAAGCCTGAATTTTCAATAACCAAATAGGCATTGTATAAACTATATATTTCAAATTTCATTAAATTTGAACCAGTAGTTTAAGAATTAAACCCCCGAACGGGTACCCGCCTTGTCGTGGCGGGAGGAGGGGGACGCTTAGTAGCCGTGGCTTGGTCATCCGCGGTGAACAAAGAGGAACCCCTTGGCTGGCCCGTGGTGTAGGGCCGGCCCGAGGTGGCCACTCCGAGTGGGCTTGGCGAGCCCACTTCGGATGTGTGTCGGTGGGCTGCGGTGTGAGGGGTGACCTCTCCCCCTACCGCTGCAGCCGAGGTAGAGTCGCGGAGGAAGAGGAGTGTTGGTATGGCGATGCACCACTCATCCTATCCTCCGCGACTCAGACAGAGATGCACCGTGGATGCGGTGGGGCCGCGGGGGTAGAGGAGTGTCGGTATTGCGAGGCGCCGCTCTCCCTACCCTCCGCGGGCGAAACTTGGTTAGCGGTGGAGCCAGAGACCAGATCCGCCACTGGGGTCGGGAAAGCAGGTGCTACTATAGCCTCCGCGTATCGAACTCGGTGGGGTCCGATACGCAGGTGGAGTTGGAGGCCGTGAAGGGGGGCGTGCCTTGTGTTCCTGGCGCCCCTTGCCTGAGAGGGAGACTGGGGAGGAGAGGTCCTCCCCCGAAAAGGAGCTGCCATGGGGCGGGCGGTGCTGGTGGGGCCGCGGATGTGTGCCAAAGCGTTACCGTGGCCCTGGCAATATGCGGCGAAGGTGGAACACCATGGGGTTTTAGTCGGTGTGAGTCCGACATAACCCGTCCTTGCCCTCGCGAAGCGGGTATGCGTAGGCATTTTCCCATGTAAAAAAAAGTTTAAGAATTATAATTAGTGAAAGTTTCATAATTTTGTCACTCACTCACTGAGCGATCATCAAAACTCTCAAGGCACTTCTAGCAGACATAGAAGCTTCAAATTTTGAATATAATTATTGTTTAGTATATAAATCTACCAGAATAATTATTTTTAGGCCATACAAATACTTGTTCCGTCCGGGAATCGAACCCGCGGCACTTAGCGTTGCAAGTCATTACAAAACCACTGCGCCACGGAGCCGTCACTTGTCTATTTCACATTTTGTGCTATTTACTATTGAGATAATTTTTTTCGTTTCATTAGCCAGTTTTTGCACCACACCGAACGATCTTTCCTTTTTGTTTTCTTCCTTTATCTTAGCAATAAGCCTAGGATGGCTAACGCATCGTCGTCCGTCACTAGTGACGCCATGATTTCATGGTTTTAACTGATGCGGCATCATGCAAACTTGACGGCGAACTTGAACGTGAGTGGTCTATATGAATGCACTGCAAACTGGACGTCGCTTCAAGCGCACTGCAAACTTGACGGTAAACTTGATCGTGTATGGTATCCATAACAACACAACATTATATCATAAGATATTAAAAAATTACACCCCTTCATTACATTTTTTCAGACTATAAACTTTTTAAATAATATATATAATATAATAACTTTTTAATAAAACAAAAATTGGTTAAAACAATTGAAAATGTTCAAATCAATTCGAAAACGTTTGAAATCGTTATATTACATCCTTGTCTTTAATCTATGTTGTGCAAAGATTGAAACAGCGTTTTAATCTTTGAACAACATAGATTAAAGACAAGGCGTGTTTAATTGCTAAATGGGCACATGGGGTGGGCCATGAAGCAAATACAAATAGGAGACGTTGTAATTAAATTTCACTATGTAACAACGCACGTTTGCGGGGTGAGGGGTTGCAAAGCCCCGCCCACTTTACACTATCTACATCTACCGATAAATAGTAAAACTACTCGAATCTTTCCATATCGATGTTGAATGTAGCTTAGCTACCTTGACGGTAGATGGCGGCATGTCCACAAAATGTTATAAACTATAAAAATAATATTTTGGTGATTAAAATTTCTTTATGTCTGAATGCAAAGCAAATTTCAGCACCTTCGTATGATTATTTTATCATTACTTAGCTCTACGTACCTTTATATTTTTAGTTCACAGGACACAAAGTGTCGCCATGTAGTGTGGAATATATTTAATTATATTTGAAAGCCGACGCAAAGAGATTTTTCTAGAACTATTTTAATAAATTAGGTGTAAAATTATTTAGAAATGAAATGTGATGCCATCCATAGCATCGGAGCGTCTATCTCATGAAGCAAATACATACAGACAAAGAAATTTTAATCGCCAAAATAATATTGTTATAGTTTTCATAATAATTTTGGGAACAGGCCGCCATCTATCGTCAAGTAAACCTCATAAAAAATAACAAAAATACAGGGCCGCATTTCGAATTCAATTATTTTACCCAGTAACCCAACATTCAATATTAAAATGAAGGAAATTGTACTTGGCTGATTTTTACGAAATATTTAAGTTATATTTAAGTGACATTCTATATGCAAAGAATCACTTAAATACAATTTAAATATGTTTACCATTTTGTGAAAGTCAACCTTCAAGAAATATTTATTTTATCCATAAAATAAAGCCTCTTTGAAACTAAATATTCTATGTTCAATATTAAGTAGGATATTTAATTTGGAACTAAATATCCTACTTATCTCACTAATATTATAAAGGCGAAATTTTGTGTGTTCTTTCTGTCTCCTTGAGCTTATTCCACACTAAGTATGTGTAATTTTTTCACGCAGAAACAGCTGGTCTATTATTTGTGTGTGGGTTATACTACTTAATATCTCTGAGGGAAAACAAATAATAGACAAATTATTATAATTAATATAATTTTATTTACAAATCAATTAAAATACAAATATTTTATTCCAAATTAGGCATCCGAATGCACTTTTTGAATGCCAATCTAAGAAAATTAAATTGTATTTAAGTGATTCTTTGCATATAGAATGTCACTTAAATATAACTTAAACATTTCGTAAAAATCAGCCTAAGTACAATTTCCTGCATTTAATATTAAAAGTTGGATTACTGGGAAAAATAATTGAATTCTAATTAGGGCCCTGTCTTTTTATCATTTTTTATGAGGTTTACTTGACGAGAATACGGCCTGTTTTCAAAATGATTATAAACTATAAAAATAATATTTTGCGATTAAAATTTCGTTATGTCTAAATGCAAAACAAATTTCAGCACCTCCGTATGATTATTTTACCAATACTGAGCTCTACGGACCGTTATATTTTTAGCTCACATGACACAAAGTGTCGCCATCTAGTGTCGAATATATTTAATTATATTTGAAAGCCGACGCAAAGAGATTTTTCTAGAACTATTTTAATAAATTAGGTGTAAAATTATTTACAAATGAAATGTGATGCCATCCATAACATCAGAGCGTCTATCTGAGTAGTTTTTACACAATAAAACACATCACTTCATCCTTTTCTTCTTAATACTACGAAAATACACCGATTTGCGATTTTTCAACACATAAGCGCACAGGACGAATGCTGACAGTATGCTAACTAAAGCCACGCCCACTATGATGACGTCAGGAACTACTTAGAATCACAGTGCACAGTCTCCCCTTTGTATTAGCTTCATGGGGTGGGCTGACACACGGACATGGATAAGCTAAGTATTTTGTATTTAGAGAATCAAGCAGCAAAGCCAACACAACTCTAGTCAGATACTTTAGATGCATCGGTGTACATAATCAAATAGTCAGGCCACAAGTTTCAGACGCATTTTGTTTAAACTTATTATCCGGCACATTGTGTTTGTTTATGAATACCTAAATCTACAATAATATTAGGTTAGAAGAACAGAGCGTCAAAGGAATTTTTGTAAAGAGTGTTTTTGGCGGTTTTGGAATTAGGAGATCATATCTTCATAAAATTTAAATAACTTTTCTCTAAATAAGGAATATTTTTATGGGACTAGGTCAACACAATACACATGTTGTAATATAAGCTGCATATAAAATTGATCATCCTCACAGGCATGCTCAGCTCTAACATTTTTTGCCTGAGCAGTGCAACATGCAAATCGTTTCACTTTTCTGACCCGCTTATGAAGTCATATCCGTCTAGAGATAGGTGACAAAACAAAATTTTGAATGCATGTAATCAAATCTTGATGAAATATTTTTCTAGAAATTTTATAGACCAGAATACAAAATGTTATTCCACTAGAGCATCCGGTATGTCGGCTAACATACTCACTTTAATATTGGTACCTGACAACGCAAGCGGATGTTTTGCTCTGAATTTATAACCGCTTTCATGGTCTCGTAAGCTCATTACTGGAGCATTTCGAGGCTTATCTCTTAAATACTATATTACACGACTGCGCGAACGGTTGAACATAAATTACCAGACCTCAATAGCCCTTATTAGAGACAATAAAAATTTCTCAACTAACATTATACGAAAATATTGTTTATTTTTGCCTATTTCGATTTTATTTATACTTCGAGATTATCTGTGGGAAACCTTATGTTGTCTTAGTTAACTAAGTTTTTTTTTTAATTTTATTATATTTAATTACAAAGTAAGTATAATAATATGTAAATTGAAACTATATAACCTACATTATACCAGTATGTATATAATACCTACTGATATAATAGAAATAGTAGGACTATTATACTGCACTACACTCGTCTACGGGGTACCTTCATACAATGTTATTAAATGTCCAAATGAACATGACCTATTTTCAGATTTCAAGAACTACAAGAAATTCGAAGAAATGGTATTTATGTATCAATTGTTATTATGGGTAGGTACAGACTATGAAACATTTTGATTGATGGTTTCGTAAATTTATAAAAATTTACGAAACCATCAACCGTGTTAAATACTCCGATTCCTCTCCCGGAACTAAACAATAACATAAGAAAATAAAACTATTGGTAAATCCAATTGTGCATGCCCTAAGCGCATTAAAAAAATTACGTATATAACATAATTTAACGTAATTTTTTTAAAGTAGTTTAATACACACAAATTTTTACTAATAATTATTATTATACTTCCAATTTTTCAATAATTTTATGTCAAACTTCAATTAAAAAAAGTTTTGAAATTCCAAAAATGCATGACTATGATTGATATGAAATGAGCATTATGTCATATGACCATCATATCATCATTCACGTCACTCCACAAAGTCCAAGACGGATTTAAGTATAAGTATACTTAAACCTATACATCCTACTTACTTTTAGTACGTAGTACAATTATTTATTCTGTGCTTTTAAAATATTGTTATAAAAATCTGTGATTATTATAAAAATCAAATATGTATGAAATTTAGTTTTTCGAATATTTTGTATTTGTATCTTTTTGAGCCGCTGCAAACAATCGATACAGTATCCACTCACGACGGTCGCTGAGGCCGAAGTGAGTGAGTGAGTGAGGCTGTGAGGCAGTCCGCAGTCTATTTAGTAAAATAAATTATTACAAAGCTGCTTAAAACACCGAAAATTTTATCATTCCTACGCCGAAAAAATTAATTATAACTAAACAAAAGAAAATTAAACTGCCATTTACTCTGTGATCATTGTGAGCACAGAGTAAATGGCAGTTTAATTTTCTTTTGTTTCATCATCATTACAGCCTTTCATAAGTCCACTGCTGAACATAGGCCTCCCCCAAGGAATGCCACAAAGCACGGTCCTGAGCCACCTGCATCCATCTACTCTATCTCTATCGAGGGGATGCTCTACACTTCGTCCACCGGTACGAGGCTGCCGCTCGAGAACCTTTCTTCCCCATCGGTTGTCGGTTCTTCGAGCTATATGGCCAGCCCACTGCCACTTCAGCTTACTAATCCGTTGGGCTATGTCGGTTACTCTGGTTCTATTGCGGATATCCTCATTTCTAAGTTTATCACGCAGAGAAACCCCGAGTATAGCCCTGTCCATAGCTCGCTGAGCGACCTTGAGTTTCCTCATACGGCCAGCAGTGAAGGACCACGTCTCAGATCCTTAAATCATCACTGGCAACACGCACTGGTTGTACAATTTTGTTTTCAGGTTTTGAGGTATGTCTAACGAGAAGATGTGTCGTAGTTTCCCGAACGCTGCCTAGCCGAGTTGAATCAGTCGATTGACCTCTCGGTCGAAGTTGGACTTACCTAGTCGGACTATTTGTCCTAGGTAAACATACTCGACAACAACTTCGAGCTAAGTGCTCCCAACAACAGGTGTGACATGGACCGTTAAACATGATTTTTCTTTTGTCCATATTCATCTTAAGACCTATCCGTTGGGAGACACTATTGAGGTCATTGAGCATAGTGCTTAGGTCCTCCAGCGATTCTGCCATAAGGACTATATCGTCGGTAAATCGAAGGTGAGTGACGTACTCGCCATTGATGTTAATACCGCATCCTTTCCAGTCCAGAAGCTTGAAAACGTCTTCCAATGCAGCGGTGAAGAGTTTCGGGGATATAACGTCACCATGTCTTACGCCTCTCTGCAGTTGGATAGGTTTCGTACTCTGATTCTGTACTCAGATAGCCATCGTAGCTCTACTGTACAAACACTTCGGCACTTCGATATACCGACAGTCAACTTGGCACCGCTGAAGGGACTGCAGCACCGCCCAAATTTCGACGGAATCAAAGGCTTTCTCATAGTCCACATATGCAAGGCAAAGTGGCAGATTATATTCCTATGTGTTCTGTACAATTTGCCGAAGGGTATGTATGTGGTCTATGGTACTAAAGCCCTTTCGGAAACCGGCTTGTTCGGGAGGCTGGAAGTCATTAAGTCTGCGTGCGAGACGATCCGTAATGACTCTCGATAACAGCACGTAGACGCGACTCAGAAGGGAAATCGGTCTGTAGTTCTTTAAGAGAGTCGCCTTTCTTGAAGAACAAGACCACCGCACTTCTGCTCCACGCCTCCGGAGTAGTACCACCATGGAGGGCGAAATTAAAAACGTCAAATCCATCAACCATCCAAACCAAAGCCGACCTCTAGGCCAGGCCCGAGGTCGTCACGACAAAGGTAATCCGTTATGACTAAGTTAGAGACTGATTTAGATTCTAAGCCCTCCTCAACTCCAGTAGCAATTAAAAGACCAAATAGGCCATCAGTAGCATCAAATAATTCCTCATCATCTCAAAGTGGACCTGCGAAACGAAAATGTGTAGAACCCTTAGAAGCCGGACCCTCAGGATCAGCTAAAGAAGAATTTGTTACGATACCGGACGAAGATGAAAACAATGCCGTGGCACCGAAAATGGAACCAAAATTTGTTAACGAAAGCTTGTGGAATGACGATGATGAAGGCGCACATAATAATGAAACAAACTTTGGCGAAGACGACTCTCATATGGAAATGACAGGATTTGATGGCTCGGCTACTGGAGATGGCAATATATCTGGCGACGGGGAAGGTGGCGCTGTTGGGGATGCACAAGCGCCGGTTTTCGGCAGAAGTGTTCGCGGTAGGCCGGTTATTTACGTAGGTAAACACATATTCTGGATGGGCGGCCAGTGTAGGGACGGCAAGTGCAGGTGGAAATGTAACCGGAAATGGTGTCACGCTAAACTGTTCACCAAAAATGGCATCATCGTAGATAAAAAACAAGAACATAACCATTGAAATTATTGTGCTTTTTCTGAAACATAGAATACTCCAAAGAAAGAGTGAAGAGTTCATAAAGATACGATTTACCTTTTCTCTTTTAATATTTTATCTTACAGATAACTTTTAACACTTCAACGATGACGATGCATTTCTTAGACGTAACTAAGAAGCAATTTAATGTATTTTATAACTTTTGTTTTTATTAATTTTACGTGGTAGAGCCATGCTGCAGCTATATTAGTAGTATAGTTGTAGCACGAATGGGTCGGCTCGACCGGGGAAGGACTACGCTCTCACAGGATACCAGCGTCAAATAGCAGCTTCATGCTGCTGTGTTTCGTATGGTAAGTGTAGAGAACCGGAGACCTTTTTTACTGGAAACGATGCATTCCATTTTAGTCCTCACGGGTGACAACGCATCTGCATTTTCATTGGTAATTGAAGATAGGTGTAGATGTCTATGGGCCACAGCATCCACTTACCATCAGGTGGACTGTATGCTCTCTTGTCACCCTTATCCTATAAAAAAAATTATTGGAAAATTGGAAGTATAATAATAATTATTAGTAAAAATTTGTGTGTATTAAACTACTTTAAAAAATTACATAAAAATATGTTAAATACGTTATTTTTAATGCGCTTAGGGCATGCACAATTGGATTTACAAATAGTTTTATTTTCTAATATTATTGTACTTAACACAGTTGATGTTGATCAAAATGTTTCGTAGTCTGTACCTACCTATAGAATAGAATAGAATAGAATAGAATATTTTTTTATTCAATATACATTACATGTGTAATTCTTATTGAAAGTCACTTTTTACTTTACCACTGGTTCGAAAAAACCCTCTGTCCTGGGAAGAACCAGCAAGAAACCCAGCGGGACTTTTTTTTTAAATAAATTTTACAATTTAAATGATTACGAACTATTTACAAAATTTATTTTAGAAACTGCTTGGAAGCGATCACCTCATTCCCAGGGGTTATTATCAACCATGTATTCATTTATACTATAATAACCCTTTTTATACAGTTTCAGCTTAATAAAACATTTAAACTTGGTAATAGAGAGAACCTGTACACTTTCCGGGACCTTGTTGTAATAGCGTATACATTGCCCCAAGAATGAATTACTGACTCTGTGGAGTCGAGAAACTGGTATCACTAGCTTGTGTTTGTTCCTAGTGTTTACAGAATGTATATCACTTCTTTTACTAAAACTATCTTTGTTTTTGTGAACATACATTAAATTTTCGTAAATATACTGAGAGGCCAAAATTAATATATTAATTTCTTTGAATTTATCTCTAAGAGACTCTCTCGGTTTTAGATTGTAAATAGCTCTAATGGCCCTCTTCTGTAAAACAAAAATAATAATATAATAACTATATAGATTTTTATTACAATATTTTAAAAGCACAGAATAAATAATAGTACTACGTATTAAAAGTAAGTAGGACGTATATTTTTAAGTATATTTATACTTAAATACGTCTTGGACTTTGTGGAGTGACCTGAATGATGATATGATGATCATATGACATTATGCTCATATCATATCAATCATAGTCATGCACTTTTGGAATTTCAAAACTTTTTTTAATTGAAGTTTGACATAAAATTATTGGAAAATTGGAAGTATAATAATAATTATTAGTAAAAATTTGTGTGTATTAAGCCACTTTAAAAAAATTACGTAAAATTATGTTAAATACGTTATTTTTAATGCGCTTAGGGCATGCACAATTGAATTTACCAATAGTTTTATTTTCTAATATTATTGTACTTAACACGGTTGATGTTGATCAAAATGTTTCGTAGTCTGTACCTACCTATAATAACTATATATACATAAATACCATTTCTTCGAATTTCTTGTAGTTCTTGAAATCTGAAAATAAGTCATGTTTATTTGGACATTTAATAACATTGTATGAAGGTACCCCGTAGACGAGTGTAGTGCAGTATAATAGTGCTACTATTTCTATAAGTGTAATAGTGGTTATTTTTAGTAAATAACTTTTTTCCGAAATGCTTACTTGTTCAGTGAGTGATTGTGGTGTTAATAATAGAAATAATCCTGATAATTGCACATTTCACAGGTAAATTCTCAACACGTCGTCAATATTATGGCGCGTTTATTGGTTAAAATTTATGTTATATACTGTTTAAAATATAGAATGTTTTCAGTTATTTTGTTAATTTGGATATTTTGCAAAGAAAAAGTCACGTTGTTGATAATTTGCATGAATTTGGTAAATACATTTTTATACAAAATATTTTACATGTACGCTAGGGATTGACTCAACTATATCAAAATTAATGTCGATATTTATATTGAATATTTATAATGAATCGATAGATTTGACTACACAACAAGAAAATAAATCCTCGGCTTGCGTTCTAAAATGTAATTTTATTTTGCCGTTTATCAAACAGATTCCCACCGGATTCTATAATTAGAAAGAATGGTTTAGATTCATTGAACGGGTTGCTTGTTATGCAAAGAAGAACTCAACAATTTGCAGCAAACTTTTTCTTGAGAAGTATAAAAGAAAAGGTAGAATAAAAACAATTTTATTAAAAGAAGTCATTTCTACATTATTTGTAGCAGTAAGTAAAATATTGTTATAATAAGTCTTCAAAATTTAACTTTCAAAACTTTAGATGAATATAGATAAAGTTTGAAATTTAGAATCGTTTGGCAGGAGGGGGCAGGGGGGAGGGGAGCGGGTAGCGTCCTCTTACCCCCGACACCACTCCCATTAAAAGGTAGTACACTGTTCTTGAGAAAAATCAAAAAGAAAATCCCATAGACCTAACCTCAAAATGATAACATTTATCATTTTGGGGTTATGTCATAGGGAGCAGGAGTGTGGCCTATCAGGGAAAACCCCTCTACCCTTTCCTCCTTGCGGAAAAGTATAGTTTATGAGTAATGGTTTTTTTATATCATAACTTTTTTACACAGGAATATTGACACAAAGTTACTACAACGGCTTCGGCGCAGCAGGGAGTACAGCCCCTTCGCCCTTGTGTAGCGTAACCTTGCGTTCCGCGCCTATGGTTTTACAAAAACACTCTAGGAGTAGGGCAGACAAGACTACGTGGAGTCGCGGCATGCTAATTCAATTTTAGTACAGTTTCGATCAGATCATCTTATCTATAAAGCCAGGTTGCCTTCGCTCCCGCCACATACTTCTAACATATTACAACTGAAAGTATATCTAGGTGTTCAAGTATTTCTGGGCAGTTTTAAAGAATTCTGAAATAAAACAGTATAACATTATAATCATTTCTAATTTGACACTTGACAGAGAGTATAGACAGTAGAATAATGTGACACTAGTCTTACGTCCTTGTCGCACTTACACAAAATTCTGTGTACTATCCAGCTTTCACAGTAATATTGTATACGTTTTGTCATGTTTTACGTGTTTAGGTTATAATTGTTTTTATTTATTTATGCGATAACGGTGCATTACCTTTTAATGAGAGTAGTATTATTATAATCGGGAACCAAACCTCTATCAAATAAAATACCTTACTCCCCCAATTCCTGCCAAACGATTCTAAATCCAACCCTAGATAAATATAGAGACAGATTTTCATACATTATAAAACTGTAGTACATTAAAGACAAAAAAAAATCTTTAGATTATCCTCTTTAAGCCATTATGAACCCAACTAAGTATCTATTTATCACCCAAAATAAATTTATAACCTTACTTAACCAACCGCACAGCCTCACGGTCATACTAGTACAATATTCATAGCATCACGCTATTTTCCCCAAAGGGTTGAGCGGTGCTTCGGAACTTCGGATTATATTCCTGTAGCGCGCCACTATTAATGTCTTTTATATGGCAACACTAGTTACCACTAGCGCCCTCTAGTATCGAGTAGCAGAACTAGGGGAATCAAGATCCTTCTAGAAATTTCGGGACCGATATGTACTCGAACATTCTAGATGTTTCTACAGTAGAAGGTTTTCGAAACTATCTGAGGCCCTATAAAAGGCCGGTATAGACCACGAACGAGTCAGTATTAAATTGGCGATACAAGCCTATACTTCTTAGCGATACAACTACGAACTAAAATGATCAGTATTACAATTGTGTTTTATTATTAGTGTGATTTTAAGTTGTAATTAGTGTTCTGTAATTAAAGTGTCAATTTTGGTAATCCACTCGGCAGTTTTTAATTGTCTCGAACCCCAAGCTCGTAACATTCCCAAGTCACAATGATAAAACTTTTAGCGTAGTTAGGTATAGATTTTTAGTAATGATAGTATCATAGTATAAACTCCATAGTATTTGATACTCACAACGGTCGATCCCCAATTCATGCTTGATAGCCGACTACATTGTACCGAGGGCTTAAATAGCTTGGTTCATCGCCTACAGCGTTCATCGTAGAGAAGAGGAACTCGTGGTTAAGTAATAGCTGCGCAGATCAATAGATCTGTGAGATTAAGTTGCACTTGCCGCGGTCAGTTCATGAATGAGTGACCATTTTCTTAACATACCGAGATTAAGAGAATAGAGAGTGCATCTGTATCCTCAGACACTTGGTCCACTTTACTGTGTTAAGATCAGTTTTTAAAATTCATGCAGCTAAAATGATAATAAGTTTATTATTACTTTATATTTTTCAGGGCCAGATGAAAGAATATAAACAAGAAGCATGATGAAGCCTCATAAACATATTGGCTTTTAAGCAGAGCAATTTTATTTAACTGATTCCTACAAGTTTCCTTCCTTGAATTATTAAGTTTACATTTTATACATAAGTTGAATGTTAAAATAAAGTTCTATAATGTATTTAGTTATTAATTATTAAATGTTTATAATTATCACAAGTAATACTTATATGAAAAATAAAGCAGCCGTTATGTACTCCGTGTCACCGTTTTTATTTTCCCATCAAAACATTTTAGAAAATATATAAAATATAAATAAGTATATACTTAGCTAAGTATCTACCTATTTATATTAACAATTTATGTTAAATAAGAAATTCCGGGAAAACTGCCCACAGCAGTAAATATTTTTCCCCAAAGATCGAAAATACAACTTTCCGATCTAATTATTGGAGAGTTTTTTAAGTTTATCGGTAAATTCACCTGGGATTTTATACATTTTAATTGAAATCTTCGTTTAATAGACTGTTTCTGCTTTTCAAACTGACATCGGCGCTAAATCGGATTTCGATTGTGTTTTGTATTGCGTTCTTTTTACTTTTGGTGCATTATAATGCCTAAACGTGGACAAACATTGAAAAGTGGAGCCCGTGAGTTAATCATCAAGCTGAAAGATTACTTTGAGCGGGAGCGGCAAAATGTCGGACCCCTGTTACCTGTCGAACAAGTACAAGAACGCGTCTCTCAGGCGCTTGGAGTTAGTAAACGAACGATAACAAATATTAATAAAGAAAAGTTCATATTCGATAACAAATAATATTTTACGTACTCCGAAGAAGAAACGTAGAACTAAACCCGTGACAGATATTGACACCTTTGACGCCGATGCAATCAGAAATCATATATATGGTTACTATTCCGGAAATGAATATCTCAACAGGAAGAAGCTTTTGGCATCGTTAAGAGAAGCTGGACTGTTTAGCGGGGGTAAAACTGCTTTAACCAAAATCTTAAAAGATATTGGTTTTTTGTATAAAAAAACAGACAAAAGAAAAATTTTATTAGAACGATACGACATAATTTTAAAACGGGTAAGTTTTTTGAGAGAAGCAAAAAATATTGATAACTGGGATAATGTCGTGTTCATTGACGAGACATGGCTAAACGCCAATCACACGGTTTCCCGTTCTTGGACTGATGATACACAAGCGTCGACGTCGAAAGTACCAATGGGTAAGGGGGCCCGTCTGATAATATGCCATGCAGGTTCTGCAAAATACGGCTTTGTGGAGAACGCGTTACTGGCATTTCAATCAAAAACCACAAATGACTACCACGAGGAAATGAATGCCACTACATTTAAAGAGTGGTTCCAGAACGTGCTTTTGCCCAGCCCACCAGAGCCTTCTGTAATATTCATGGATAATGCCTCCTATCACTCGGTTCAAATACAGAAACCACCTACCCAAGCTAATAAAAAAGAAGAAATAGTGGCTTGGTTACAAGCAAAAGGCATTGACGCAAATATGCAGATCCTAAACCAGAGCTAATTAAATTAGTTAAAGAAAATAAAGCGGAAATCGATGAACTGGCTCCGGAGTACGGTCATCGCGTTCGAAGAATTCCACGTATCATTGCCAATATAACGCGATTGAGCTAATCTGGGCTCAAATAAAAGGTTACGCCGCCCGCCACAATACTTCCCCGCCATTCAGCACGAAAAAGATGATGACCCTATTAAAAGAAGCCTGCGGGGAAGTCACAAGAGATGACTGGGCAAAGGCTATTGAGAAGACTAAAAACCTGATTGTGGAACATTTTGACCGAGATATCAGGATTGATTCTGTTATTGATAATAATATAATTATACATGTAGGCGAAGATGATTATGAAGACACCACCTCCTCAAGCGAATCGGAGTCTGATTAATATTCTGTACGCACATTCAATTCAATGTACTTTATTGCATAGAAATACAGATTGTAACTTTGTAACAAAGAATAAATAAAACAATTTTATTATATTAATATTACCTTTTTTTGCTTTCCACTTAAATTACTAAAATATAAATTTTAAATGATTCCGCCAATTTAAAACGAAAATAATCTTAAAAATAACGCGGCGGTTCATTTTGGAGGAACGGTAACGAACTCAGTGTTATGTTGTGCCCATCACTAGTCGTGACTAACTGATAGGTGTCAGGAACGCATTCTCTGAACGGCTGAACTATAATATTATTGTAGATTTAGGTATTCATAAAAAACAGTGTACCGGATAATAAATTTAAACAACATGCGTCTGAAACTTGTGGCCTAACTACTTGATTATGTACACCGATGCATCTAAAGTATCTGATTAGGGTTGTGTTGGCTTTGCTGCTTGATTCTCTAAATACAAAGTACTTAGTCTTCATTTAGAAATTACCTCACAGTTCATTACATGACCGTATAGACGGGTAAATATTTACCTAATTTTTGAGGCTGTTCTATATTATCCCCTCACGTGTCATGACACCCGCCCCTGCGGATACCGTATATATACTAGAGATGCAGGGGCAGATAGCTTATCCATGCCCGTGTGTCAGCCCACTCCATGTGCCCATTTAGCAATTAAATACGCCTTGTCTTTAATCTATGTTGTGCATTCAAAGATTAAAACAGCGTTTTAATCTTTAAACAACATAGATAGACAAGGACGTAATGTAACGATTTCAAGCGTTTTTGAATTGAATTGAATATTTTCAATTGTTTTAACCGATTTTTGTTTTGCCGCGTAAAAGGAGGTAGATATTAAAAAGTGTATGGTCTGAAAAAAATGCAATGAAGGGGTGTTATTTTTGAATATCTTATGATATAATGTTGTATTGTTATGGATACCATACACGATCAAGTTTACCGTCAAGTTTGCAGCGCGCTTGAAGCGACGTCCAGTTTGCAGTGCATCCATCTAGACCACTCACGTTCAAGTTCGCCGTCAAGCTTGCATGATACCGCATCAGTTAAAACCATGAAACTATAGCGTCACTAGTGACGGACAACGATGCGTTAGCCATCCTAGGCGTATTTTGAAGAATATGAAATATTTTCTGCCTATTTACAAATACATTAAATTCGCGATAGAAATCTATAAAAATGAGGATCCCGAATGAAGTTTTAATATCTGAAATTAAGATTTTTATTAAATATTAATTCTTTGTCTCATGATCCTCTTTTTCAAAAAGTATTACTTTACTATAATAGTATGTCTCCTATATCTAACTCAGCCCCATATATAATGCATGACTTTCATGACGTGATACGATATGATGAACAATATAATATTCACAAAGGCACACTTACTTGCCCTTGTTATAAGGGGAATTATGAAAGTAAATTCAGTGATATACACATAAATATATAATATAAATATTGATGAAAAATTGAAAAGAAAAGAAGAGGTTTATGAACTTATATCTACATATGATGAAAATCGACAAATTTACACAGATGGTTCAAAAGTTGAAAATAAAGTAGCCTGTGCATTTTACATACCTCATCTGAAAACTGGACGTTGCCTTTCCATTCCTGCATCAGCAAGCATATACACTGCAGAATGTTATGCTGTCTTAATCGCTCTTAAATATATAGAAGAACATCCACATGTATATAATAAATGGCAACATGCAACTTCTGCGATACAGAAACAGATCGGACCGCAGAACATTTTTTTTATAGTAGAGGGTGACAAACGAGCACACAGTCCACCTGATGGTAAGTGGTGGCTGTGGCCCATAGACATCTATATTTATCCTCATTTGCGAATCAAAATGCAGATGCGTTGTCACCCGTGAGGACTAAGATGGAATGCCTGTTTCCCGGTAAAACGGGTCTCCGGTTCTCTACACTCACCATACGAAACACAGCAGTGTTAAGCTGCTATTTTACGCTGGTATTCTGTGAGAGCGTAGTCCTTCCCCAGTCGAGTCGACCCATTCGTGCTACAACTATACTACTAATATAGCTGCAGCATGGCTCTACCACGCAATACATATAATATTTAACTGCCCAGCGTACGACATAGAAAGATTGCTACTCATTGAAAAACTTATACAAGTTTATAAAAACTCAGAAAGCGTCCCGCTTGCCCTGCAAGATGTTCTTAGGAATACTAAGACATATTTTGCACTTTGCAATTTTACTCATAATACTGTAAAAGAAATATGAAATATGGTATCCCTGTTTTTGAAAATATTGGATTGACAAATCTACATGGATTGAAACTTACAAAGATTATAATATAAAGAAGACTTGGCTTTAGCCTTTACGGTTTTTGAAAATATGAAGAATTAAAGAAAATAAGACTTCGCTTCGGCCTTTATGGATTTTGAAGAGATGGAAAGAAGGAAAAATAAGACTTAGTTCCGGCCTTTACACTTTAAAATTCTATATATTCAAAATAAAAAAGACAAGGCTGTATGGCTTCATTTATTTGCCTGCTCTCTCGAGCTAATAGTAAAAACAACAACAACAATCATTAAATTATTTATCATTTGTCAATTTGTAAATTGTAGTAGTATTATTAGCCGATACACATAAATTTGTATCTTGGTTTTTGCTTGAATGTATTGATAGATAATGATATTACACAAATAGTGTCATTAATAGTTTACAGTGTGAATATTTGAATTTAAACTCGTAAGAGGTATATTGCTTTTTAATAAAAATAAGGGTATGATCCCTAAATTATAATGTGTGACAGCGATGATCAAACTGACCATGGACGTTCTGGCATGGATTTGACCGGTTTCTTGTTTGGAAACATTGATGAAAGCGGTCAACTTGAAGATGATGGTCTCCTTGACGGAGAGTCGAAGCGCATGCTGTCCTCTCTTAATCGGCTAGGTCTTGGGTCTATGTTATCTGAAGTGCTTGAACAGGATGAACCAAATGATGAAGACGAAGAAAAAGGTGTGAATATGTTGAATCTTAAGACAAACAGAAATTAAAAACTTAAAATACAATATTTGGATTTATTGCAACCACTACATTTTTATGTAATAAACTAGTGAATTTATAGAATCGCTTTCCATTTAAATGCCCGTCTAGGTAGGTAGCAATGCATGTACTGCTGTTTTCCGTTTGTTAGTATAATTACAGGCTGTAAGTAAAACTGACAGATGACAATGACTTCTTTGTGTTAGTTGTAGGTGTCATGGACTGCAATAGCCACCTACCATTAGGCAATCTATAGTGAAGGCCTGGCTTTAGTTGTGCACTTTTAATAGACTAATGATGATGAATGATTATTATTGTTGAAAATCACCAGCTTCTTATTAATTTAGGGTGCAATAATTTCTTTCGAATAATGTGCAAAAACGGAAAAGGTGATATGTACATAATATATCCCACAGCTGGGCAGAGACATTCTCATTACTGAAAGGGATTTGAAACAAGAAAGCGACTATAACATTGTCTTTCTACGTATTGGTGAACTTCACATGTATTCGATATACATTGGAAACTCGATTAACCGGACTAATTTTTGGCGATAGGGATTCGGGTAATCAAAAATCCAGATAATTGAATGTATGAAGAAAAGCGGGTTTTGTGCATATGTAGTACATACATACATAATGTTATGTATTTATTAAAAACAATAAATACATATCAAGGAAACAATGTTTATACAATATACACACTTATTTATGTATATACATATTTTCTTAGATTACACACATACAGTGGAGTAGCGTGCCATAGAGGGGCCCTGTATCAAAATTTGTCGGGGGGCCCGAATGAAGGGTAAAGATTTTACACAAAAGGAACAAAAACTCTCACATTGAATTTAAATAATTATATATTGATTATACATTATTACTTACAATGAATACTCCTAGGAACTAAGCTAGCCAAACAATTCAAACCAACATCCTGTCCCATAGAAGTACTTAGAATTGTTGCTTACATACGTTCGGGGCGTCTGTAGCCCGGGGCCCCGTATCATTGATACGGCTGATACGGCGGTAGCTACGCCCCTGCAGACATACATACTAAAATACTGCAGCCTCAATCATGAAATAAAATATTATAAAATATATAATTTACAGTGTGTATTTGGTAATTTGCATTTGGTAATCATAAAATAAAATAATAAGTTTAATTTGGTTTAAAATATTTGGTAATTGTCATTTGACGTAAGCCACATTTTCTTTTCATTGCTGCTATATCACAAATTTGTTTGAGCTGTAGTAAAGTCACAGTATCACTCTTTGTTTGTTTTTCAAACCACTTGAGAGCTGTTTCCAGGGCCTGAACTGCTTTATCATGAGATGGTCCTGCATTATTTTCCATGTCTATATTTTCTTCTGTTTCATCTTCTTGCATTTCCTGCTGTTCTCTTCTCTGCAATATGTTTTCTACAATTTTGTCATCCGACATAATCTGAAAGCCTTGATCGTTACTGTCACAAGTGACCCACTCTTTCATATCATTATCACAATCCTGGCATATTTGTATCTTTAACATTAGCTCATTTATATCCTCCAAAATAGAATCATCTGTATTGGTTATTGAATTTACATTCTTCCAATTAATTACTCTGTTCCAAGCCTTGTTCAAAGTTTTCTTTTCAATCAAATCCCATGCATCTACAACCATGTAACAACACTCCTTTAATTTCATTTCCTTAAAAAATGATAAAATGACTTCTACATTATCTTCATCAACAGATAACAACCTATGTAAAAGTTGTTTTCTATTAGGTTAAAGTCTCAATAATACTTTGATCCATTGGTTACAGCAAGAATGTTACATTACGAGGCAAAAATTTTATTTTAAACTTTCCATTTTCTCTTTCTAACAGCTCAGCCGAAGGATGGGTTGGCGCGTTATCCAGTAAAAGTAATACATTTCCTTGTTTGCCAATTTCGTTACTTCAGGGATAAAAGGATAACTTTCAGGGATAACTTTCGTTACGTCTTTTCTTTACTTCAGGGATAAAAGTGTTGTTATACTTGTCAATGAATATTTCAGAGTTCATCCATGCACTTTTTTGATTTTTATAATTTAAGGGCACCCTGATATTTATAAAACATCTAGGTTATTTTGATTTTCCGATGAGGCGCAAAGGTATTTTATGGGTCCCAGTAGCATTAGCGCAAACTAATATTGTTACTCGTTCTTTGCTAGTTTTATATACTGGAGCTGAATTCTCTCGCCTAGAAGCTAAAGATTTTGAAGGTAATGACTTCCGGTTTCATCAGCATTATAAACAAAATCAGAGTCATAGTTATTTTCATCCAATTTCTTTTTATAATTATCTGCAAAAGAGTTTGCTGCATCTACATTAGCTGACATTTTTTCACCTTGTATTTCCAATTCACGAATTCCATGACGAGTTTTAATCAGTATAACCATCCGCTACTTGTGACAAACGAGTCATCGCCACCTAATTTTTATTTAACTGTAATGCTTTTTCACAGAGCAAAGGGCCAGATATCAGTTGCCCAGTTGATCGTTTTTGTAAAAATCAACAATACAGCAATAAGCTTCTTCTAAATGTTCGTTTTTTGGTTTCTTCATCATTTTCCGATGTTTACTCCCTTCTTCACTTTCTAATTTGCAGGTGTATAACAAAATTGAATCGTCACTTGTCGTGGATGTACCTACACCATACTTATCAGCTAACTCATGATTGGATTTTCCTTTTTTTAGTGAATCAATAATATGTATTTTGTCTTTAAGCGATAACACCACTCTTTTACGCTTTGACATTTTCAAATATGTAGACTAGACACACACGTCAGAGCAGAGTAACAATTGCTAGCTAACTAAAACAATAAGGAAACGCGTGGGGCAGCGATCCCACAGGGCGCGGTCGGGGTAATGCCAGTACCGACACATTCATGCTTGCACAAATTCGACATGTAGTACATATGTATGTTAAACATTTTGTAACTTGGCTCAATATGACTTAATTATTTAATTGTTTGTGGTTGATAGTCCGGATAATTGTGAATCCGTATAACTGAGGGCTGGATAATCGAGTTTCTACTGTATTTTTAATTTCTCAAACATGCAGTTTTCCTAATAACATTTTCTTCACCTATATATAAATCAGCAGTATATTACAATTTATTATTTATTTGGTACTAGCAGGAATAAAACCTGGTTAGAAATGGTATAGTATAGTAGGATGCTAATTTTTGCGAGTTTATTTTTTGAGCAACAAAGACACAGTGTATATAGCATAACAATATGTCATCATCATAATTACAGTCCATCATAAGTCCCCTGCTAAACATAGGCCTCCTCCGAAAAATACCAGCATAGTCCTGTGCCACCTGCTTCCATTGATTTCCTGTATCTTTTAATAGTTTACCGATATCAGGCTGCCACTTGAGATTTCATCCCTATCAGTTGTCTGTTCTTTGAGCTATATGGCTGGCTCATAACCACTTCAGCTTACTGATCCGTTGGGGGCTATGTCGCCATAATATTTAATGATGGTAAATTAAAGTCCGACATAAATTAAAAAATTTCAATAAAATTTATTTTTTTGTTATTTTTATTTTTATTAAAAAAATAATAAACATTTCAGTATTTTTTTGGAAATTCTAAAATTCTCCCATGTGACATTATAATAAAAAACGTACAAGTATATTTATCTATATTTTTATCAATATTATTATTGAATAGTGTATTTAAAAAATAACTACATTAATGCAAATATTCTTTACAGATTATAGAGACAAAAGCCCTTCTGCTGTTGACTTTTTTGACATAGATGATGTTGCTGAAGACTTGAAGTGTGATGTAATTATTTCACTCTAATTTCTTTTTTTTTTAATGTTCTGTGCTAAACCTTAGTGTCTTCCTTTCTGGCACGGAGGTTTTTCTGAAGATAGAAATTTGGCATAGTTTAGTAGGCACAGAAAACTAATTGTGTGTAGCATTCACTTCACTGAGTTTTAACTAATAAAGTTACTTTTCTAATTTAACTCTTGGTTTTAAATAATTTTATATGTTATGTTGATTTTTTATCTTCATTATTATTGTTTGAAACCATGTTCATTACATTTGTAATTGTTTTGTGTAAATAATTACAAGAAAAACCGATAGATGGCCATTTTGTTAATGACAGACGTTAAATGCCCAGACCAGCGACAGAAGTAGTATCAAGTTCAATAATATGACAAATTTTTGTTCTTTACAGTATTTAATGAAACAGCTCATGTTCTTATGACGATATTTTTTTTTCTTGCAAATAAAAAATAATCTTTTATATTATAAAAATAATTACTATCCGTACATTCTATAAATGGCCTACTATTTTAGGAAAATGTATGTAATAACTATTCATTGGAAACTAAATTAGAAATCATATTATTTGAATCATTACATTATATCATTTTGATATTTCTACAATTCTACATAGTATACCACTGTAGTGATATGTAGGATGGTTGTAGCACAAATGGGTTTGGCTTGACCGGACAAGGACTACACTCTCATAAAATAGCAGCTTAATTCTGCTGTGTTTTGTATGGTCAGTGTAGAGGACCAGATCAGATTCGCATGTGGTAGAGCCATGCTGCAGCTATATTACTTCTATAGTTCTAGAACTCATGGGTCAGCTCGACTGGGGAAGGACATCGCTCTCACAGAATATCAGCATAAAATAGCAGCTCAATGCTTGTTGCTTGTTACTGGAAACGAGGCATTCCTCATGGGTGACAACGCATCTGCATTTTGATTTGTAATCGAGCATAGATGTGGATGCCTATTGGCCAAAGCAACCACTTACCATCAGTTGGACTGTGTACTCGTTTGTCACCTTTATCCTATAAAAATAGACCATTTTTACTAGAAATAAGGTACTGCATTTTAGTCCTTAGGGGTGACAACACATCTACATTTTGATACTTTATCGAGTTTTTAGTTGTAGCAGTCTGTGATCCACAGCATCCACTTACCCTTAAGTGGACTGCACGCTCACTTATCACTCTTATCCTATAAATAATGCTTATATACTTCTGTAATATCACTTTTGTACTAATTTCTTTTTCAAACTATCTTGAATTAAAATTCTTATGCTTTGCACCTGTGTATATACCATTGAAGCACATTTTGTATACTAACAAATTGTATTGTCACTAATAGGAAGTAGTTGGTAGCACTAATGAAGACACACAAGGGGATACACAATTGGATAGACAATTAGACGATACCAAAACGGGTGAAACAAATGAAGAGCCACAAAACAAAGAAGACAGTATAAGTGATTGTCCACAGAGTGAACCTAATAATGAGAATAACGAAGATTGGAAGGAGAGTGATTATACTACTAAAGAGGAAGAGAATGAAGCAGAACAACGGAATAATGATGAGGGCTATGAAGGAGATATGGAAGGCGACGGTGGACTTATGCCACCTCCTTCAACCGTTCCGTTAGTATAAACAAAAATATATCTAATACTAGTTGTGCCCCGCGACTTCGCCCTCGTGGAATTTTTTGCGTGGAACCCCAATTTTGTTTTTGAGTAATGTTACCATCTTATAAATATTGACAAATATTGACATTAATATCACTCAATTGTTTTGCCTTCCTGGAACCCCTCCACTAACACTTAAACTTTATGGTATGGTGTTAAAGTTCAAATTAACTTTAAAGTATTATTACGAATCTTTTGTATGGCAATATGTTATATATATGTATGTATGTTTTTAGACTTTTTCAGGCAATTTTTAAAATTTTTCACTCCGTAAGAACCATCTTCGTACTTCAAGGAATATTATAAAAAAAAAAAATTAGCGAAATCGGTTCAGCTGCTCTCGAGATTTGCGCTTAGCAACACATTCAGCGATTCATTTTTATATTATAGATTATTGTTATATAAGTTGTTAACTTCTATATATCGGCAATAAATAAATTATTAATTATAAAATTATTCATTGTATCATTATAGAAAACAGAAAACGGACAAACCAAAAAAGTTGGAAACTCCTCTCGCTGCTATGCTTCCATCTAAGTATGCTAATGTTGATGTCACCGAGCTCTTTCCAGATTTTCGACCTGATAAAGTAAGTAATTGGATTTATGTAGTCTTCCTCAAAGGGTTTTCTTGTTTTTAAGTTTCACGAAATACAGATATAGCTAGGCAGAAAGGCCCTTACACTTTTCTATAGCAATGCTTTTTTTTGTATTTAAAATGGCTTCATATTCAATTAACAATAATTTTTATCAAGATTTTTAAATTTACTTGTATTAGTAAAGATTTTACGTGGTAGGGCCATGCTGCAGCTATGTTAGTAGTGTGGTTGTAGCACGAATGGGTCGGCTCGACCGGGGAAGCACCACGCTCTCACAGAATACCAGCGTAAAATAGCAGTTTAACGCTACTGTGTTTCGTATGGTGAGTGTAGAGAACCGGAGACCCTTTTTACTGAAAAGGAGGGATTCCCTCTTAGTCCTCACGGTTGACAACGCATCTGCATTTTGATTCTTTATTGAGGATAAGTGTAGGTGTTTATGAGTCACAGCAACCACTTACCATCAGGTGGACTGTGGCTCGCTCGTTCACCCTATCCTATAAAAAAAAGGATAACTTGCCGTGTTGTGGCGGCGTAAGTAGGTCCACATCGGCATAATACCACTACATTTCTTCCCGTGGGTGTCGTAAGAGGCCGTGATAGCCATATAAGTATGCCAGAAAGATACAAATAACAGCTTTCGGCAGACGGTTGTAAGACTTTCGTTATGTCAGACGTAAAATATCCAGACTGGCGACGGAGAGCAGCGCCAATGGTGCGGACGTCTGTTTCTGCGATCGCCAATCCGCTCGTTAAACATGGCTTTTATCATAAATAAAGAGTATACCAATATACAGTTGTAGCAGCTGTAAGTAGCCGGATAGAGCGACTTTGATGGGTGTCGTAAAGAAACAACAAAGAAATAATCTTTTTAACAATTTTATTTTCTCATATGGAATATATAATTAACTAACATAAGAAACATTTCAAGATAATTAAAAACCAACACAAAAGTATAATAAATAAATAATAAAACTTATATTACACAAACTAAATCTAATTATGTATATGTAAAAATCTTAAGATTGTTAGTAACAAACATTATTTCTTTTTCAGTGTAATTTAATATGTAATAGGTATGTTATTCTGCTCTAGGTTCTATTGTTTTCGCGATTGTTTGGACCAGGAAAATTATCGAGTCTTCCTCAAATATGGCGTGGAGTCAAGAAACGTAGGAGAAGAAAACGCAGTGGTAGCACTGGTAGTGACACACCTCCACAAATGCCAGAGAATCAAGAACCTCAATATGCCAGTGATGATGAAGAAAAATTCCTGAAGTATGTATAGGAATTAATAAACCGTTTATCAATAAATATGTACGTAAAGTTACATATATCCACCTAATATGTAAATAAAAATTATTACAATCACCCAAGTAATATAAATATTGAATTTAAATATGTGAATATGTCTAATATATTTTTTTTGGATGTTTTATATAAAATTTGCTTATGATTTGACAAGTCAAATCTTATACATTGTGATTGATTCTATTTCCAACACTGCATCATGCTACCTCTAACTTCATTGCATTACAGTTTATATTGCTCTTTCGTTAGTGTGCACGTTAGTGTTTATAAAATATCTTTATTTATTAATAGATAGATAATTTTACCATTGATAACTGAAGATCCGCAGTTGTTGGGAGAGTACCGAGGTTAGGGAAAATATCATGTAGTTTATTATTAAATTAGATTACTAGTAACGCTATTAAAATTTAATAATACTCCCATAACCACTAGGTAAGGTTGAAAGGATCGGTAAGAGTAGTTCACCACAGTAGTCGAATGTTGAATTTGAACCCATCACTTTCTGAGTTTGTGGTCTGAAATCATTAGGCTACTGTTGCTTCGTGTAGTTTAATAGTAATACTAGTATATTGACAGGTAAAAAATAAACTCTTGCAAAAAAAAAAAAAAAACGGGCACCTAAGCAAAGAACCAATTTTATGGAATTATTGAAAAATAATGTAAATATTATAAATGGTAGAGCCATGCTGCAGCTATATTAATTGTATAGCTGTAATGTAATGGGTCGGCACGACTGAGGAAGGACCACGCTCTCACAGAATACCAGTGTAAAATAGCAGCTTAATGCTGTTGTGTTTCGTATGGTGAGTGTAGAGAACTGGACCCTTTTTACTGGAAACGAGGGATTCCATCTAAGTCTTCACGGCTGACAACGCATCTACAATTTGATTCGAAAACGAGGATAGATGTAGATGTCTATAGGCCACAACAACCACTTACCATCAGGTGGACTGTGTGCTCTCTTGTTACCCTTATCCTATTAAAAAATGCTAAAGTTCAAAGCGTGTAGTCTAATAGTGTATCTGCTTGCTAAGTAAATATGAAACACGTTTTTGTTTGTTTTTTTCTATAATAAAATAAAATCAGATAAAAGCTTAGTATGGATTGTGACCTTTTGCTGAAAACTAGCTTAGTATGCTAGCGAGTATACATCTTATGGTTACTTGTGAAATACGTTTCTACTCCGCGATAATCACATTATTTGGTTTTCTGATGGTCTACGGAGCCGGCGCACTGATCTCGTCGCTTTGGAACGTCCTAGTCATGCTTTATGGGTTTTAGGTCGGGACTTCGAGCTGCCCAATCCAAACGAGAAATCCGATCTCTAGCATATATGCTTCCACGTCGCCGGACAGGTGGGCGCGAGCGTTTTAAAAATTGAGTTTTCGCCAAGAGCGCCCCATGCGGATTGTGCATAAATAATTAGAACTTCCGTTATATATCGCCCTCTAGTCAGTGTGCCGTTTTCGATGATGAACTCCGTACGATCCAACAAATTTATGCCTGCCCTTATCAAATAATAAATCATATAACAAATCCCCTACCATAAGGTGTGATTTCTTCAAAACGTGTCTCTGCAAAGCGACCTCTTCGTCATCGTAGCAGTCGTTGACTGACGTCAGTCTTCACCGTACAGAGATATTCTTGCTTCATCAGAGAACAATACCAGTACCAGTCTCTTGAGTCCAAGAAACAATTTCGATCGAAGCAACTCGTGCTCACGGAGTAATTTAGGGTCGCTGGCTGATCGATGATTGTGGTGTATATTGGCAGCGAGAAGCCTCTTCTTGACTGTTCATAAACTAATTTGTACATTTCGTACTTCTTAGAGGTTGTTCTTGAGGTCCACACACGAAGATTTGCGATTTCGCAACTCTTGTCTCACCAGAAAACGATCAATCCGTGATCGAATCGGTCTCTGAATAGCGCTGCCAGGTCCTTTGAACTGTTGAACGACTCACATTTAGCATCTCAGCCACGAAGCATTGGATGCAACCCTACTCAAGAAGTTTATTAATTTTACTGGCTTTTATTACTTCATCTACCATTTTCGAGATCGCTAAACAGCAATAACAATACTGTAAAATGTCAAGGAAATTAGATAATTCAATAAAAATGGACTAAAAGTTATTTGGAGTCGATATTAACTTGATTGAAGATTGGAACCTTTTTTACCAGAAAACAAAAATCAAAACTGCCCTTTGCAAATGAGTGTCTGTTTTTTATATTTGTATGTATTTGAATATATATTTGTATTGTGTTTTCATAAATTTATTACATATCGTAGTAAAAAGAAAACATATTGAATCACTCAATTTTTAGACCAATGGAAGAGAACCAACAATCGAATGCCGAAAATAATTCACAAAACTCTGGAGATAAATCTCAGAGACCAACACCGGCGCATTGGCGATTTGGTCCGGCTCAAATGTGGTATGATATGCTCAATGTTCCGGAAACCGGCGAGGGCTTTGATTACGGATTTAAGTGTAAGGTACGATATTTTCTATCCCTTTTGAAGATGCAAATTATTTGGTTGCTATAACTCATTTATTTTTATTCTCAAACAAAGGCTACAGAGTACTGTACATAGTGCTGTGGAGAACAAAGGGAGGAAGTTATGGCCCGAATTGTAACTGGCGATGAAACTACCAACCAACCACCTGGGTCCAAATGTGAATCTAAACCATGTAGGGACCCATTCATACACACAAAACATTTCATCAAAATCGGTCGAGTGGTTTTTGAGTTTTAGCGAGAATAACAGACGGCAATTGATTTTTATAATAGAGATTTCAGAATTTTAAATGTTTGATCTGTAAAGTCTTTATGAACACCAATGTAATGTTACACACGAAAATATAAGAGCCCTATAATGTACAAATTCATGCTTTCAGGGTCCATCCTCTGAAACCGAAGACAAACCTAAAGAATCTGAGGAAAACAATACAGAAAAAGAACAAGATTCTGATAGCCCTGACAGTGGTTTCCCTGATGACGCATTTCTGATGGTTTCACAATTGCAATGGGAGGACGATGTTATCTGGGATGGCAGTGAAATAAAGCATAAGGTAAGATAGAAATTCTTTTAAGTTACTCCTCTAAATTTTTACATAAATTTTGTTTAAAAAAGTATTTTGAAGCTCGGGTTAAGTTGGATTGGATTACATATTATTTTTCTGTTTATTTAAGAAAACTACACATAATATGCATTAGGAATTTCTTCTGAGTCGTGGAGGAGTTTCACATAAATCGCAAACGGACAAACAGACAGATCAGGACCAACTATTTGTAGTCCATACAAATATTTGTTCTGTACTCGAAGCCCGCGTTGCGGCAACCAAACGCTATGAAACTACATTAACGCCGACATATTATATGTTAATAGTACAATTAATTAATTACAATCAGGCAGCTCTTTTCTTTAATTTAAGTTTTAACTTTTTACTTTAGTAATGAACTCCTACGTTTATTTTTTTTTCTTTGGCAATGGACTCTTATGGTTGTACCTTTGTCAGTGTCAAGTAATAGGAAATTATCTTTTATAATAATTTATTCAAAAACTTACAACAAGTCGCGATGCATTAGATTACGGAGTTTTTGGCGAGATTTCCACTACATCATAAACCAGCAGACAGTCGATAACGATGGTATCTCAAGTTCTTAACGTACTTAAGAAAATTTACTTGAGGTTTATATCAACAATAGAACACTTTCGTCGTTTCCAGTAATAGTGCACATGCGCAGCTCTTGATATACAGGTTGGGCCATAAAGACGTACGATTTTTGAATAACTATTATGTTGGAGCGGTTTGCGGTAGCGGGGCGCGGGAGGTGGGAATAAGTAGCTCGGTTCGCGGAAATTTAGTTGCCATGGAACGCTTCACTGATGCACAGCTTGCGTTCTGCGTAAAAATTATTACAAAAATAACGATGCACGAATCGCTATTTTTCTAATATTTTTTGTTATTCGACGTTTATACCGTTCTGAGTACGGATCACACGACCTAAATCAGTGTCCAAGTGACTTTTACTTTTTGATTAGGTCTTGGTCAGAAAGTTCGAGTCTACTGGATCAACTCTCAATCAGAAACCTTCGAGACGCCCAAGTTCAACAAGAACAGAAGAATCAATTAACGAATTTAGAGCTTCCGTGCAACGTAATCCTGATCTATCAACTCGCAGGCGCAAGCTGAGCTTACTGTATCCAGAACAACTTTGTGACGCATTTTAACGCAATATCTTAAGTTTCAGTATAAGATTCAATTAGTGCAGGATATGTAGCCAAATAACCTCAATTTACGCCGTGTTTTTTGCGAAACAATGTTAGATCGTTTTAGGAGTTTCAACAATATTCTTTTTTCCGATGAAGCCCATTTTCACTTAAATGGTCACGTCAATAAACAGAATTGCCGTTACTGGGCCGCAGTAAACCCACGTTCCAAACATCAAAAGCCTCTGCATTCGCCAAAAGTTACGGTTTGAGCAGCCATTTCTACACGTGGGATCATAGGTCCGTATTTCTTTGAAACTCAGCGGGAGCAATCTGTAACAGTAAATTCGCACCGATACACAACCGATGTTACGAGATTTTTTCTTTCCACAACTGCAAGAATTCGAAGGATATAATCGTACGACATGGTGTCAACAAGATGGCGCGACATGCCATACATCTGATGCCTCGATAGCAGTCGTAAACGAGAGGTTTAGAGGAAAAATCAAATAGCGGCTAGGTGATATTGCGTGGCCGCCCAGAAGCCCGGATTTAATACCACCAGACTTTTTTGTGGAGTTACATGAAGAGTACAGTTTACCACAATAATCCAACCACGATTGCCCAGTTGAAGACCAATATTGAAGAAGAAATGGTGGCTATTGCAAGAGCAATGTGCCAGCGAGTTTTCGATAATCTAAGGTCTAGATTGGAGGAGTGTTTGCGGCGCAATGGTGCACATCTTGAGGATCATCATTTTCAAAAAATAACTTTCCCGTGTACCTATTTTTATTACAATAAAGATTTGTTTTTATAATATTTATCCTTTTTTAATGATTTTTTCAAATCCACTCAACATTCTGGCCCACTTTTACATAAAAAAAAATCCACTTCAAACTGTGGCGGCGCAGTCGTCGCCTTGCTAGCGAAAACACATCGAAACCTAAATTGCGCTCTCAAAAGTTCCGAAGTAAAAAGCAGTATAATATATAGAGGAGCTCCGAACTAACACTCGGAGCGTTGGCCGCTCCCCGGGCAGAACACCTTGTCCGACGGGAGATCTCCCCTTTTCCTTCCACCGGTCACAGTGGTGACCCCGACGTGATATGAACACATAACCAACAACCTTCGGAATCTAAAACTTCAAACCTTCGTCATCGTCCTCAAGTATCCCATTCATTTGCTCCCGAGCAGATATTGTCAAGCAGTCCGGTCTAAGCAGGGAGTGATGTGAAGGCGCTGTCTTCGTGCCACAAGCGAAAATACATTCCGGAGGCATTGCCCGGCGGGAAATCTCCCCTTTTCTTATTTAAACAATAAAACAGGGCCAATAATCTTTCGACGGTCCCACCAAACCCCCAAAAATGTTTAGTTATGAGTTATGACTTCGTAAAAAAATATTGCTAGTTATTATTATAATTTACTTGGTAGATGGTGTTACTTGACCAACTTGTTTTAACTTTTTAACAAGTGTTTATTATTAAACACCCAAGCATAATCAATCTAGCTAAATATGTAAAATGTGTGTGTCTGTCCCGATTGGATTTCTGTACAATTTATCCGATTACGATGAAACTTTGGTAAGTTGTTGTGTTGCACCCGAGATTATTATTAAAAAAAATATGTTTTTTTTTTTGTGAATTTATTGTTTTCTATACCATTCATTCAATTACGATTATTCCGTCACATACTAGGCACAGCTAGTATGATAATATTGATAAATAACTTTGAAATGTTACTGAACCTAAAACCCTCTCAGAAATGAGAGAAGGACTGTGACATTTATAGGTGTTCCATACTTTTACTTTTATTGAACATTACTTTAATAAATGTTTGATTATCTTAAAGGTGCTAGCGCGTTTGAACAGTAAGAGTAATGCTGCAGGCTGGGTGCCCACTTCCGTGAGCAGGACTGCTCAACAATTCTCGCACCCGCGTCCACAACCACCCGCTCCACTACAGCCAAAACCACCAACGTAAGTTTTGTACAATTGATTTTACAAAACAAATAGTTTTACTGAACTTAAAAATAGTTGTTATATATAAATCATTTTAACGTAGTTTTGTATTCATTTATTCTATGGTCAGTGTACATGTAAATGGTAGAGCAACAATGCTATTTTAAAACGGTAGTGGATTAAAAATATATTACTTTTCTTGTAACGTCATACCGAATACCGGTCACGGCGGCCAAACTCAACCAAGACTAGCATCTGTTCTGATCTGCTCAGGACAGGATTAAAGTGCTCGAGTTTGTGCGCAAGCACAGGTGCAACTCTATTCCCTTACTCTCATAGTCCTATGGGACGACAATCCTACAATACCGGAGAGATCAGGACCAAGGCTTTACGTGCATTCACATATAGATGTTGACGTTTTCATTATCATGTAATAAGCCTAAATTGAACAAAATTCTGATCTGATCTTGAGAATTTAACGGTACAATGTGTGTTAGCCCTTCGTAAAACTGCCAGAGTAGACTGCTCTCATTCCACACTTTTAATTTAAATAATATTGCAGCTCTACGCCGTCATCAACAAACAACCAGCCAGGTGCGTCTACAGGCGAAGGAGAAGACAACACGTGGTACAGTATTTTCCCCGTAGAGAACGAAGAATTAGTCTATGGTACGTGGGAAGACGAGGTTATATGGGACGCGGAAAATATGCCAACTATCCCGAAACCGAAAATATTAACACTGGATCCAAATGACGAAAATATTGTTTTGGGCATCCCCGATGACGTAGATCCGTCTAAAATTACACGAGGTAATTTTTATTCATTCCTAATGTAAAACAGTAATTGCAAACAATGTAGTGGCGGTGTATGAATATTAATTACACCATAATAAAAAACTGCGGTTGCCAACCCGCCTGCCAAGTGTAGCAACTATGGCAAAATTCTCCCTATGAGACAATTTATGGAAAAGGCCTATGTTTTGCCATGGACTTTTATATACTGATATGAATGAATGAACAGCTTAGTAATAATAGTTTTGATATTACAAGTATAAATTTAGATTTGTAAACTTTCAAGTTTTTATTGGTTCTTAGAAAAGTCTAAACGTGGTAGAGCCATGCTGCAGCTATATTTATTGTATAGTTGTAGCACGAATGGGTCGGCTCGACCGTGGAAAGACCATGCTCTCAGAGAGTACACGCGTAAAATAGCAGTCCAATGCTGCTGTGTTTCGTGTGGTGAGTGTAGAGAACCGATGACCTTTTTTACTGGAAAAGAGGCATTCCATCTTAGTCCTCACGGCTGACAACGCATCTGCATTTTGATTCGCAAACGAGGATAGATGTAGAGGTTTATGGGCTTGTCACCCCTATCCTATAAAAAAATGTTCGTAAACTACCGCCACGATACAGGAGAGTATGTGGATTTTAATAAAAAGTATTTAATATTAAGGCCCATGGCAATGCCAATGGGAGAGAAAATTATGTATTATAGAAATATTTGATAGTCGAATAAGAGGTTATATTGTTAGACACTCTGCTAAAGTTAAGCTAATCACACGGGTTTAATGCGCTTGTTGATGGAATTGCAAAAACGGACCCATGAAAATTGTAATTATACAGTTATTTCACTAAACTGCAAAAATGAAATTTGGCGAGATATATTTTATTTTGTCTTAAATGTAATAAGTTCTATAATTAAAATATCATGGGCTAGGGAGATGACCTTGATCAGACACAAGAAGTGTTGAAAGTTAGTATCTGGATCTGCTGGCTAAGCTGATGTCGGTGATGACAATGAAGTACAACTTGGTTACTTGGAGAAGGCTTAGTTGCGTAGTGCTTATGCAACGCGTTTGTTTGTGGCCATGCAGGTCATTGTTCATTGCCAGAACGGAACAAATATTTATATGACCTGCAGATAATTATTTCGTATTTTGTTTGTAAAACTCTTCCACAATACTATATTTTTTTCAGAACGAGGACCGGCGCCAAAAGTAAAAATACCTCACCCGCACGTTAAGAAGTCTAAAATATTATTGGGCAAGGCGGGTGTAATTAATGTATTGCAAGAAGATGCGCCCCCGCCACCACCGAAATCTCCAGATCGAGATCCATTCAATATATCTAACGATGTGTAAGTATTTTACAAGGCTTTGTCGTACAGGGGCTTATGGGGCAAAGAAGTGTTCGTGTCGCTCCAATGTGTATTGGTGGACATCACATTTCTTCGAAATAATTTTTTAACTCCTCAGAAATGCAGAATTCTTCATGATATGTTCGTTTACCGCCGAGCAGCCGCCGCAATTATCAATTTCTTTGGTGTCGGCGGGGGTCGAACTCTGATTGCTCGCGTACTGTATTTACGACGACCGCTTAGCCCGTTTCTCTAACTGAAACTGATTGTACTGTAATGATTTCTAGCCAGACAGTGTAATACATACACACAGTTTTCAGTGCTTTGTATATTATAATGTTCATGTCCAGTGGCAAAAAATGCCGTAAGATATTGAGTTCTCCCTTACGTTTATACGTATATAACCTTTGTTTAAGGTGTATGTTAAAAATTTTTTTTAATGAAAAGTAAAAGTTGTCTTCAGAAAACTAAGAAAAATTAAAATTATTTCTACATAACAGCTTCTGAAGTTAGAGCTACAACATAACGTAGTAGGGCTTCATCCCGACTTCAGAAGCTGTTATGTGGATTTTATTTAGTTCTTTAAAGTCAACTATTACTTTTTATTAAAAGTTTAATTTCTGGAAAAGTGCAAGAAGGCATATTACAAGATTAACGTAACAACTAGAATGTAGTCTTAATAATTACCTCTAACTTACTAAAACTTCATTTCGTATTTTGCCAACCTTATGTGTAGAATTATCTTCAAATTTAAATGGGATAACGCCTGAAGTAAATACCTATTTGATAGAAAAATAATCATCTAAATCGGTTCAAAGTTGATGAAGATATCGCGTAACATACATACAAAAAAAAACAGTCGAATTGTCATCATTTCATCATCATTACAGCCCTTCACAAGTTCACTGCTGAACATAGGCCTCCCCCAAGGAATGCCACAAAACACAGAGCTGAGCCACCTGTATCCATCGACTTCCTGCATGTCTTACCAGGTCGTCACTCCATCTAGTGGGGATCGCCCTACACTTCTCCTACCGGTACGAGGCCGCCACTCGAGAACCTTTTTCCCCATCGGTTGTCGGTTCTTCGAGCTATATGGCCGGCCCATTGCTTACTAATCGGTTGGTCTATGTCGGCCACTCTGGTTCTACTGCGGATATCCCCATCGCCACTTAAGCTTACTAATGAGCTTACTAATTGCCGACTTCAAAAATAGGAGGTTTACAGTCGAATTGTAAACGTCCTATTTTTGAAGTCGGCTAAAATGATTAAACAAATAAATGCATATTCAATACTTCAAAATAAGAAGTGTTCTCTCAATTTTTTTTTAATAAGATGAGGAAACGAGCACTCAGTCAACCTCATGGTAAGTAGTTTCTGTGGCCCATAGACATCTACATTTATCCTCGTTTGCGAATCCTCAACTACAAATCAAAATGCAGATGCGTTTTCACCTGTGAAGACTAAGATGGAATGCCTCGTTTCCAGTAAAAAGGGTCTTCGGTTCTCTACACTCACCATACGAAACACAGCAGTGTTAAGCTGCTGTTTTACGCTGGTATTCAGTGAGCGCGTGGTCCTACTTCGATCGAGCCAACCCATTCGTGCTTCAACTAGACTACTGATATGCTGCAGCGTGCCTCTGTCTGATTTTGTATCTTATGTTATAAGTAATAATTTGGATCATATTGTCCTTACTCTTACGAGCGAATGTTGATCGGATAGGTACGAATCAGCACAGAGAGCATCGGCATTAAAGTTTTTTAATTTGTAACACACATCATTTTTTAAATATTTATTTTTAATATATTATTTTCACAAAAACAAAGATAGTTTTAGTAAAAAAAAGTGATATGCACTCTGTAACCATTAGTAACAAACACAAGCTAGTGGTACCAGTCTCTCGACTCCACAGAGTCAGTAATTCATTCTTGGGGCAATGTATACGCTATTACAACAAGGTCCCGGTAAGTGTACAGGCTCTCTCTATTACCAAGTTTAAATATTTTGTTAAGTTATACTGTATAAAAAAGGGTTATTACAGTATAAATGAATACATGGTTGATAATAACCCCTGGGAATGAGGTGATCGTTTCCAAGCTGTTTCTAAAATAAATTTTGTAAATAGTTTGTAATCATTTATATTGTAAAATTTATTTTTTATAAAAGGTCCCGCTGGGTTTCTTGCTGGTTCTTCCCAGGCCAGAGGATTTTTTTCGAACCAGTGGTAAAGTAATGATTTTCAATAAGAATTACTTGTAATCAATATTGAATAAAAAATTATTCTATTCTATTCTATTTTTGTATGTATAAATTTTATTAGGCGGTAGAACTTTGCCAAGGAGCGCGTCGTTGTAGGTAGTACTTGTATTGTTGTGTTCCAGTCTGAAGAGTAATAGAGAGCCAGTATAATTGCAGGATATGAGGTATAGCGAGCTTTCACATCTATGCAGTAGAATTTTAGTTTTATTATATATAATTTTTATTTTTGCAAACATCTACTTAGTTTGTACATTTATTTTGTGGGAAGACACTGGCTCCCGAGCTACAGGTTCACCTACATTAGGAGTTAGGGACTTCACATTTATTTGTAAAAAAGTTATTGGTGAAATAAAGCATTTATGTGGGGTATCTATATAGTTTTCTCATCTGGTTGTCCTGTTTAAATATATAAATGTAAATGAGAATGATAAATATACATAAATATCAATAAAATAAAATAAATACATAAAAGTACATAAATAAATAAAAATCCAACCAAATGGAAGCCCTCGGCAGGGGAGACCAAACGGCCGATGTTTAGGAAGAAAGGGCAAATAAAGAATTTATTATTATTATGGGGTATCTATAAAGTTTTCTCATCTGGTTGGGCAATATAAATATATAATTGTAAATAAACATGGTAAACGTACATAAATATCAATAAAATAAAATAAATACATAAAAAATACATAAATATATAAAAACCCAACCAGATGGGAGCCCTCGGCAGAGGAGACCAAACGGCCGAGGGTTAGGGGGAAAGGGAAAGAAACCGGCGGACGATGCGGGCGGTATCGAGGAGCACCGCCTTCTGCATTTGAGCTTGGAGCGGTCCGTCACGGAGTCCCAGTCGCCTCAGATGACCCGAGAGGCTGACTGGAATTAACCAATTCCCAGAGACGACTACAGGTATAATTTAGGCCGGCAATCCACCCCACATGTCGCTCACCTCGTGAGCCAGGTCCAGATATTTTGTCAGCTTATCTGTTTCGGCTTTCACGAGGTTCTCGTCATAAGGAATGTTAATGTCGACGAAAATATCCTTGACTGTGCCCGGTCCATCAGCACAATATCAGGCTTATTCGCAAGAATAGTCCTGTCTGTGATGATGGCCCGGTCCCAGTAGAGCCTGGCGCGGTCATTTTCGAGCAAGGCTTCCGGCAAGTACTTATAATATGGCAGTTTCCGATCCACGAGACTGTATTTCAGAGCGAGCTCCTGGTGTAGAATCCTGGCTACTAAGTTGTGCATGTGCAAATACTCAAGAGTTAGAAAGCGCCGATCAACCGGAGATGACATGCCCAAGTGACTCACCGGGATGGCGACAAGTTCGACAGACGTCAACGGTGCCACCCTTTAGGATGTATCTCCGATAATTGTTGGTCTTAATAACCTGATCTTGTATCGCACAGACAAAACCCTCGGTTTCCCCAAAGAGGTCACCGAAACGTAGCCAGTGGAGGGAGGCGACTGTGTCTACGAAAGGCTCATGTAGAGCCTTGTAGAATCTCCCGTGGAGCTCCTTCTCCTTCCATACGGTCTCCCGGTCGGAAACGCTCTGTACTGCCGGGTCTTGCCATTGCTCGTTGGCAAAGGATAGAGGGGTAAGCCCTTTATCACAAGAAATAACGTCCCTATAGTATGGATCATCCGCTTTCGTCAGAAAGTAATTACGGAGGCTGCACACTTCGCGATTATGCATGGTAAGCGCGCTTAAAAAGCCGCGCCCACCATGCTTCCGCGGCAAGTACAGCCTCATTACTGACGATCTCGGATGATGCATCCTGTGGGACGTCATTATAGTGCGGACTTTACTGTCCAGAGCGTTTAGTTCGGTCTGAGTCCACCTGAGCATGCCAAAGGTATACATGAGAACAGTTATGATCCAACCGTTATATGCATGCGTCTTATTCACACCGGACAAAAGGCTGTTAAGCACTTTGGTCAAGCGTGCATAAAATACATCGCAAACTGACTGTTTCATACCCGCCTCATCTACACCGATGTTCTGTGACGTACCCAGGTATCGGTATGTTTCAGCCTCGGAAAGGGTCCTTATGTTGATGGGCATAGATAAGTCTATGCCCTCAGAGTTAGCAACCCTTCCCCTTTCAACATGGAGGACCGCACACTTATCCGTCCCCAGCTCCATTCTAATAGAATTGCTAAAATCACAAGTGATGTTTAGCAATTCCATAAGATGAGAGCGACTGGAGGCGAATAACTTGAGATCATCCATATGGAAAATGTGGGTTACTTTTGTACCTCCTTTCCGAAGCTGAAATCCCCTCCCGGAGCCCTCCTGTAAGGTACTGAGAGGGTTCAGAGAGAGGCAGAACCAGATTGGACTCAAACAATCGCCCTGGAAGATACTCCTTCTTATCCTTATGTAGTTCTCCGCAGCCGTCATCCGCTCGCCTAGATGACAAAGGATCGTACTCCATTGCCCCATACACTGCCCGAGGAAGTCTCGAACTGTACAATTAACCTTATACAGCTCGAGGACCCTCTTAAGCCATGTATGAGGCACTGAGTCGAATGCCTTTTTATAGTCTATCCAAGTGGCGGAGAGGTTCCGACAGTTGCGTTTAACCACCTTGCCATAACTGCATCAATGAGGAGTGATTCCTTGGTTCCACGACCACCGCCCCGACATCCATTCTGAGCCCGCGACATCACCTGATTTGAGTTCAGGTGACGAGTGATTCTCGCGCTCAAAATGGATGTTAGTGTTTTGTATATAGTAAGTAGACACGTTATGGAGCGGTATTTGCTCGGGTCTGTGGAATCCCGGTCTTTAGGAACCAAATGAGTGATCCCAGTAGTGAAGAGGCTTGGGAGCGAGGTCAAGAGCCTCTTGAAACTGTCGGGCGAGCACAGCGTGACACACCACGAACCCCTTCAGCCAGTAGTGATGCAGTCCGTCGAGTCCCGGACTTTTCCAGTTCGGGGCCCTACGGACCGCCTCAGCTACGTCATCCGGCGTTATGATGACGGGGTTCATGGGCGTAACATTCGCACACTGACTCGCCACAACTTCCGTCCAAGGGCCCTCGCTGTGATTTACGGGCTCTGACCACAGGCCGCGCCAGAATGAGATAGTGTCGGCCTGATTCGGTGCTGGGCCCGTTCCACGTACTATTGGTCGTTCCAATGATTCATAGAGCCTCTTCTGATCACTCTGGAAGAGACGATTCTGGTTGAACCGTGTCGACCTCTCGGTATATCTCCGAATCCGCTTCCCCCAAGCAGCGATTCTCTGCTTCAGGTCGTCTACGCGCTCCGTCAGTTTTTGCGTTATATCCGGCCATCCTGACGGTGCGCCCAATTCTCGGCCTATTATTGCCCGACCTGAAGCTTATCAGTCTGCCGATGAGGGCCCTTGCCTTTGGGACACGGTCCTCAATCCTTCTTCTCCAGGTTGGGATGCCGCTACTGTGTCTAGTAGCGCGTCCAGCGGTGGGAAGTTTGGCGCGAATAATACTGCAAACTGCCAGTGCGGCGCCAGAAAGAATAAGAGTCCGTGTCACAAAGGTCCCGGCTGGCTTCCAAATAGATCACCAGCATTGGGTTGAGAGCCCTCACGACAGCCCGATTCCGCTTGCTTAGAGGTATACGGGGAAGTTGCGGTCGATTTTCGAGAGGCGTACTGCGCGTTTCCCTAATCGCCTCTTCCAATACGCTCCTCATTTGATCTTGTTCCTGTGCAACTATTACATCGTCGCCTGAGTCAACCACAAGGAGATCTACGGCGGCATCTACGTTGCTCTGTAACTCGCACTTGTCGTAGTATTTTTATATTATTTTATTATTATTATTCCACCTAACGCTTACAACGCATTTGTAACCTTTATTTGAAATTGGTTGTATGTGGCTATAGGGCGCAGTAGCCAATTACCATCTGGTGGACTATTAGTTCGCTTGTCAATTTAACAAAAAAATACATGCAGCGTTTTTTTTTCAGGTACTACCAACCGAAATCCCAAAACCCACGTCTCAAAGTGGGCGGAGGTCAACTCATTCAACACAGCACTCCGGTGGTGGAATTACGAGCTCCCTTCATACAAACCCACATGGGACCAGCGAGACTACGCGCCTTCCATCGACCCGCTATGAGGAAACTTTCCTATGGACCTTTGGCTTCGAACGGTCCCCATCCAGTACAACCCCTGTTGAAACATATTAAGAAAAAAGCTAAGGTTAATAGGTTGTTTCTTAGAATTTACTTCTTTAAAATTTATAACGGTTGCTTAAGTAGATTAAATAAATGACAAATATCAAACAACCAAAATATATTTTGCCTTCATAATGAAAACAATTATTAAATAATTTAAAATTAAATCTTTGTATAACCTACTTCAATACAAATTATTAAGAATAACTCAAAAACTATTGGTCAGATCTTGATCAACTACACTCGGGACCGCATGTGAAGCACCAGCTTTCAAATAAAAAAAGAATCATCGAAATCGGTTCACCCAGATAAAAGTTATGAGGTAACACACATAAAATAAAACATACAGTCGAATTGAGTACCTCCTCCTGTTTGAAGTCGGTAGAGAAATACTTGGGTTTTGTTCGATTCGTATACGATATACCGTATACGATATACCGTACCAAATCTTAAAAGAATTTACGATTCATTCTCAAAATAAAAATAAACTACATACCCTAAGCTCTATGCCCTTACTAAACTACATAATATGTATTTGAAAGCTGTTTAAATCTATGAATTAATTTGGGTTGGTAACACACGCTCGTTTGTTTTTATTGCTTTAAAACCAACTTAAGATTCTGCTCTGAATGAAAGGTTAGACAAGCCTGAAAACCTTTATTCTGTGCACTCGTGGGTTGGTTCAGTCTAAATATGTTGTATCAATGTGTAATTACAGATTAGGTCCATTAACATATGTCATCGGTAGATCTTTTAAATAGCGGTTGCATAGGCGATTACGACTCTGAAATATTAGCAGTCTTACTTTCTGTTTGGACTAAGACAGCATCGAAGGTCTCCATGTTATGAACTGGTTACCGTGCATTCATATTATCGGTATTGACTATGGGCCACTAGCCATCGGTTGTCACTCATTCGCCACTTATAAAAAATACATATTATCAAGACTTGTAGTAAAATTATTTTTATCATCAACATCAACCTCTAAAACACGGTTTTAGAAATAGGTCTATTTAAAAAATGTGAACTAATTTGTCAAAGATTCGACAATATTTATTGCACGTAGATGTTGTTTCTTCCTTTGGTTTGGTTCAGCATTTTTTTGAATTAATCGGTTGTCAGAGCTTCCTTTCTTATAGTTTTTTTTATTTTATAGAACAACAAACAATCACGCAATCCACCAGATGGTAAGTGGATGCCGTGGCTGTGGCTCATAGACACCTTTATTTATCCTCGGTTAAAAATCAAAATGTAGATGCCTTGTCACCCCTGAGGACTAGAATTTATTGCCTTATTACTAGTAAATTTTTTATTCAAATATAACATTCTTTTTCTTAGCAACGCGAAGCAGAACGCTTGGCTTCTGGTGGTGGTGACGTATTCTTTATGCGTACTCCAGAGGATCTGAGTGGCAAGGATGGAGAGTTAGTCTTAGTTGAATTCTGCGAGGAACATCCACCTCTCATCAGCCAGGTTGGAATGTGCTCCAAGATCAAGAATTATTACAAACGAACTGCTACTAAGGTGAGTATTGATACTACGAATAGAATAAGTTGTTTGAAATGATGTAGACACTTCTAATTATCCCTGTTAATAATTTCAATTCTTATTAACAAAAACACTAATAAAAAATAATATGGAAATAATAAAGATTTGTTTTTTCAGGACAATGGACCAAAATCATTTAAATACGGTGAAGTAGCCTATGCACATACATCACCATTTTTGGGCATATTAGCACCTGGAGCAACCCAGCCAGTTGTCGAGAATAATATGTACCGTGCCCCAATTTACGAACACACATTACCACAGACCGATTTCCTTGTTATTAGAACCAGGTAGGTTTGTGTTTATTAGAACAACATACAGTGAAATATGTCCTTGTCCATTTATAAGGAATTTACAGCTTGGACCGTTTAACTTAAACATACTAATTTTCTATCGCATGCCTCATAACGCGAAGAGTTATTTGGTAGTGTATTACTCTCAACGCGTCAAGTTTAAGCAATTTTGTGTTCTTAAATGCTTCTATCATAACCATATTGCACTTATACAACAATATGAGTAGCCATATATCAAGAAAACACTCGAAACAATCCATTTTATATTTTCTAAAAAAATCATTTAATATTGCAACTTTGAAAAAAAAAAACGATTTGAAAATTTTTACGTGGAAATCCGGATGTTGATTTTGTATATTGTCACGATAGCTCCTGAGAAAAATGGCGTATCAAGATCAGGTTTTTTATTAGCTTCAGAATTGCATCAACTGGTTCCCTATTTCATATCAATAGCCTACTACGCGTAGTTTGTTAATAAAATGATATTCAAGTTTTATTGCTGTTAAAAATCTAAAGGCGCTTTCATATTTTTTAGCCTTTGAAAGACAAAGGACAAATGTACCATACAACCTATATCGAATTTATACTTTGTGAAATCAATTTATCTTGGTGAATATTATTATTTTTTCCCCTGTATGATAATATCGTCACAAACCATTTTAATCGGTGTTTAATTGCGTGATAAATACCTGATTAAGTTTTCATTAAAATCCTTTCTGTAATTTTTTTTAAATACTAAAATTCGAACTAACATTTAGTCACCAAATATGTCAACCTCCTGCTGATAAGTGTAGAGTCAGGTGGACCTCCCAATTGATATATTGACAGCCTGGTAAGAAATGCAGAAAGATTTTGTCTCAGGCCCGTGCTTTATGGACAATCTTTGGGGGAGTCCCACGTTCAGTAGTGGACTTGTTATGGGACTTGAAAGGGCTGTAATAATATTGGTAATTATCGTGAATATTTATTATTACTACATTGGTTTAATTATTTTCAGACAAGGCTACTACATTCGAGAGATTGACGCCTTATTTGTTGCTGGTCAGGAATGTCCTCTGTACGAAGTCCCTGGCCCTAACTCTAAAAGAGCTAACAATTTCGTTCGGGATTTTCTGCAGGTATAATTTTTTATTGTTACTCCTATGTGGATGATTTAACATTGAATTAATTTATATTATTAAGATATATGTTCTTCCTTAGGTTTATATTTACCGATTGTTCTGGAAATCTCGTGACAATCCACGACGTATCAAAATGGATGATATTAAAAGAGCTTTCCCCTCACACTCTGAGAGCTCTATACGAAAGCGTCTAAAGCTGTGCGCGGATTTCAAACGAACGGGCTTGGACTCTAACTGGTATGTATTTAAAAAAAGTAATAAAATGCGTTGTACGCAACATAACAGTTTTGTATATGTGAGAAATTAACAAATATTGGTAGCGTAATGGCATTTCTATATAATATTTATAAAGTACCGCTTCAAGGTAGGCATACCCGGGTTCGTATCGTACGCATCGAACAAAACGTATCAAACGCATTTTAGAATTAATATGTATGTAAGTCAAACAAGTGGGTTCACTGATCCGCAGCGGATGGACCGCACGTATTGGCACTCTGGTAATGCCGATGTAATTTCTCAGAGGGCAACTATTCCGATACGTCATTAACGTTATATGGATTACCGATGAATAGAATAGAATGTTTTCTATTCAATATAGATTATTATATAATACTTATTGAAAGTCCTGAGAAAAACCAGCAAAAAATCTAGCGGGATTTTTTTAAACACTGCACACACCAGCATGGTTCCGATCACCTCATTCCTAGGGGTTATTTTCATTTATGTATTTCTCTATATTATACTGACCCTTTTTAAACAATTTATCTATAATCTAAAAATTAATTGCTGAATGTGATGCTAAGCGCAAATCTCGAGAGCAGCTGAACCGATTTCGCTAATTCTTTTTTTATAATATTCCTTGAAGTACGAAGATGGTTCTTACGGAGTGAAAAATTTAAAAAATTGCCTGAAAAAGTCTAAAAACAACACTTTTTTATATAATCATACAAAAGATTCGTAATAATACTTAAAAGTCAATTTGAACTTTAATACCATACCATAAAGTTTAAGTGTTAATGGAAGGATTTCGGGAAGGCAAAACGAGGTAATTATGGATTTACATCTGCAATAAATTATTATTATTATTATGTGGAATTAAAACTAAAGCAAATATAAACTAATGAAATACTCTGTTCATTTTATTGTTGTTTGAGCAATTTTCTAAATATTAGAATTGAACAATCTGTATACTTCAAATGCTCAAGATGGAATAATAAGATCAAAACTTACAAAGCTTAATATTTTTTTCTTCACCAGTCCGTAACAGTCCAATATTAGAAATACACAACTCCTATTAAATTAAACTCTTCTTTTAGAGGGAGGCTTAGCCATAATCGACATGTTGTGTTGATTGTCTATCGCATTCTAGACGTCTCACACCTTTGACGTTGCTGTTCTTTGCCTGTCGCAGTACGATTGTATTGTTTGCCGGTTGGAGTTTCTCCTCAACTGTACTGTTTATTCATTATAATAGTATTTTAAAACCTACAATAAGATAATAATATAAAAATCACGACATATACATTTATGCAATATAACAAAACCAAACGTCACTCCAACTTTGCGTGTGCGCAAACTTCAAACGTGTAGTACTCGTATCGAAAATGCGTTTATATCGTACGTTTACACTACAATTCGTGTGTTATAGTCACCTTTTACGATATATACGTGACGAAATGGGCTAATGGATTCTTTTACGTCATCACCACAAGGCGCATAAACTTATTATTATTAATTTTCAGGTGGGTAATAAAACCCGACTTTCGATTGCCATCCGAAGAAGAAATCCGAGCGATGGTTTCGCCTGAACAATGTTGCGCGTACTTCAGTATGGCTGCTGCTGAGCAGAGGTTAAAGGATGCAGGTTACGGAGAAAAGTTCATCTTCACCCCCATGGAGGACGATGATGAGGAAATGCAGTTGAAAATGGATGATGAGGTTTGTCAAATTTTATATGTTATACATTTAATAAATGTAAATCGAAGGCATGCTTCAGTAGACTAAATTTACCTTCAGAGTAGCTACTGCGTCAGGGCTTGAGAGTTTATCATCAGATGGAGCCAACATTTGTACAACAAAAAGCAGCTATAAGTTTACGGAATTTAGTGTAATGTAATTGGCCCCAAATACTTGATACAACAATCCAAGCCTATCTCAATTTTTTTCATATAACATGAGGATTACTTTGTATATTCTTGCATGTGTGTTTGAGAGACTCTTGTTGGTTTCCAACTACAAAGGAGTGCTAGTTAAAGTTTTTACAAGTTGAATTATTCACTATAATATGATAGTCATATGATGTTGACGTAACAGAAGCCATTATCCCTTTTTAAATTTATATTTTCACAATGATAAAACGTGGAAACGTAGCCTAAAACTGTGTGTATTGCATCAGTAAAAAATTTGGATCAATTTAAAATTTGAATTCAGTTTGAACTAGAACTCAGGCAGAAACAAGGCTTAACAAAATTACACAATAGGCCTCAGTATTACATTCCGAATAATTACACAAACCTTACAATTGTGAATTATTATAATTATGTTTATAATAAATAAATTTCAGGTAAAAGTTGCACCTTGGAACACAACACGCGCTTACATACAGGCAATGCGTGGCAAATGTTTGCTCCAACTCACAGGCCCAGCGGATCCCACTGGCTGTGGAGAGGGTTTTTCATATGTCCGTATGCCAAATAAGCCAACGCAGCAGCCTAATGAAGAACAACAGCCCAAGAGAACTGTGACAGGAACAGATGCCGACTTGAGGAGGCTTAGTTTGAATAATGCCAAGGCTCTGTTAAGAAAATTCGGTGTGCCTGAGGAAGAGGTAAATCTAATATTTGAATATATCCATTTTATCGGCTACTTAAAAATATCCATTACCTACCATATATGAGTGTCGTTAGAGGCCACAGAGGCAGGTGAAATAGATGGGCTGCAGCATCTTCCTGATAACAACCCAAAAAATATATGAAAGTCCACTGTTGAAGATTGCCTTATAGGCGGGTTACTTGCCATAGTAGCCACGCTTGATAAACGAGTTGGTAAACGCAGTTGCTTTTTTTTATAGGATAGGGTGACAAACGAGCACACAGTCCACCTGATGGTCAGTGGTTGCTGTGACCCATAGACATCTAAATTTATCCTCAATAATAAATCAAAATGCAGATGCGTCGTCACCCGTGAGGCCTATGATGGAATACCTCTTTTCCAGTAAAATGGGTCTCCGGTTCTCTACACTCACGTGACGAAACATAGCAGTGTCAAGGTGCCATTTTACGCTGGTATTCTGTGAGAGCGTCGTCCTTCCCCGGTCGAGCCGACCCATTCGTGCTACAACTATACTACTAATATAGCTGCAGCATGGCTCTACCACATATTAAACTGCTCACTCTTTTGAACTGTTATCGGGAAGATGTTGTTGCCCCCTTTCTGTTTCAATTTCTTTCTTTTCAGTCGCGTCTTGCGACACTCACTCACTTCCTTATCACTTATTTTTTAACCCAAATTTACAGATTAAAAAACTATCGCGATGGGAAGTCATTGACGTAGTGAGAACTTTGTCAACTGAAAAAGCGAAAGCCGGTGAAGAAGGAATGACTAAATTTTCAAGAGGAAATCGATTTTCAATTGCAGAACATCAGGAAAGGTAAGTCACTAAACCCAAAGAGAATATAATCACTACGTTTAACTAAACCTCTTTTGGCTAGAATCAAAATAAGATTATGTTTGTCTTATATTCTCAACGATGTTTCTAAAAAATTTTGATATTTTATGTATTTTACAATTTTGTGTTTCAATTTTATTTATATATTTTTATCTATATTAAAGAAAAACTGCTTCTTAAATAAACTAGAAATAATGTTTCTAGTTTACTTATAATTTCCAAGCAATTTATATTTGGATAAAAATATTAATATTTTATTTTTTGATTTTTGTATTTAGTGTTTTTTTTTATAATTTCTTTCTAAAAACACAAAAGTAAATATTTACAAACATTGATATATTCTTACATGTGTCATAATTTTGACATACTTCTCTCGCTTCTTTTACATCTTTACAATAAATCCTGCCCATCTTCAATTTATTGCCAATTTGGTCTATTAACTGCCGTCTATGATGTCCCTAGCCAACACCTCCAATCATTTGAACATTTGCTTTTATTCTTTACTAGCTGTGCCCGCGGCGTAGCTCGCGAATATAGGTTTTACTTAAAGAATTTGACGTTTAGGGTAAGAGAATATTAAACAATTTATATCATTACTGTATGAATAAGTGGTAACAAAATAAATCGATATGCTCAAAGTTCTAAGTCGTTTATGATAGTGCTTCTGTGTAAACGACGATAGAAGTAGACTTAGCCGGGGCGTACAGAAAACGGTTACGGGGACTACTAACGCGGGAAAAAGCAACATAGAGTTGGCCATGTGCAAAACAATCAGTATTGAGATCCACTCCTGCAACGCGTAAAGTTTGACCTTGCGCTTTATTTACGATCGTCGCATAACACACGCTGAGTGGGAAACACACTTAAAATAGGGATGTTAGATGATCATCGATGTTAAAAATTAAAACTTCGATGTTTTAACATCGATGTTGACATATGTCAAACATCGAAACATCGACGTCAATGAACCCATAATCGATAATTGGGAACTTGCAAACAATGCGAACTCGCGAAATCAATATCAACTAAATCTTGCATCTGCTTTGAAGAATAAAAATTTTGAATAATTCAGAATTTCTGAACGCATCGTTAACCTAAAAAAATGTAAGTATGGTGAGTCAAACTTAATTGTCAAGTGTCTCCTGTAATGTCACAATGGTCACTGCTTTCGCTTTATTTTGTAGTGTCGTTGTCGGTTGTCGCATAATAACTATTCTACGTAAATTGATATTCAAGTTAATTGTTACTTTTCCCTTGCTGTGTATACCCACATAATTTTGAAACAATGTGTAAGTATCTACACATATACAAAAACCATCGATAATGGTCAACATCGATGTTTTGAGTAGCCTAAACATCGAACATCGATGTTGAGCTGTCGATGCCAACATCGATGTCATCATCGATGTTATTATCCCTATCTTAAAACTGAAGCCTGAGCCGTGGTAGCTCAGATGGTAAGCGCTCGCTGTAAGCTTCACAGTACTCGAGCAACCCGGGTTCGATCCCCGCCGGCACCAATGAAATTGTTAATTGCAATTTTAAGTGCTGATTTACCACGTGCTCGGCGGTGAAGGAAAACATCGTGAGGAAACCTGCATGTTCGCCAACACGTATTGGGGCAGCGCGGTGGACATTTCCTTGCCCTAAAACCCTCTCAGAAATGAGAGGAGGCCTGTGCCCAGCAGTGGGCCGTAAATAGGCTGCAACTTTACTTTACTTAAAACTGAAAGGAAAGTTATTTGGTATTAGAGGGATTCTGGGTATAAAACAATATCACTATCACGACATTTATTGCAATTTTGCTACTTTTAGTCGAGTTTTGTAATATTGTTGTATAATTGAATTGAATATTTCAATATCTCTTTTTCCTGGTTTGTATTTCTGGTTCAGTGAGTCTCAATACGATTCACCTGCGAAAAATCTTAACATCGCAATTCAGAAAAGGTTGTAATTTGTACAACGCCATCTATTACGTTCTTTGTGAGAAAACATCCTTTTTTAATTTAAGGAAAACATGTTTTTACTGTGTTTTAAGTACTATAATAGAACGATACGAAATATATTATAACAGAACTTTTTTTTTACACACAAATCTTTTTATTACTATTTCTGAGATTTTGTGGCGCCTTTAAACAAATTCGAACCTACATTTCAAAATAATAATCATAACTTTCGATAGAATTAACCAATTTCAATAAAACAAAGATTAAATGAACTTGATATCACATTTGTGCCACACCACCATCTATCGATGAAATTGGTTAACTATTGTACTTTAATTTAGTTTAGATAATAAGGTTAATATATTTTGTATATATTTATTACGTTCTTTATGTAATACTTTTGTTTACTGCCTTTTAGATATAATTATATCATTATAGAACATTATTTTACATCATTTAATTATGATTTATAATATGATATTATTTTAAAATGTACTTGATGACTCATCCAACGCCACTATTGAACAAATTCGTACCTATACTTAGTACCCATACTTCAGAATATTTGTCATAACTTTTGATGGAATTAACCAATTTTAATGAAATTAAGACTAAATGTAACCTGAATATACACTTAATAATTTCCTTAACTATTCTTATGATATAAATTAGTACTTTATACGTGATACGTTAACAAACAAACAGACAGACAGACAGACAGACAGACAGACAGAAAAATCTAAAAATGGTAGAAATGTATTTGATTACTTATTTTTAGTACCTCTCAATCAATTTTATTACAAAAATATAAAATGTACAGACATCTACTATTTACATTTTTATTATATGTATAGATATACCAAATTTTTTATTTGTGTCGTAGTTCTACGTCTATATTTTATGTATTTTCCATTTGATAAAATACAAGTGTTATACAAAATAGAATATAATATTTAGTTATTAATTTTATTTCTTCCACTCCCATATAGGTACAAAGAAGAGTGTCAGCGTATATTCGAGCTTCAGAATCGAGTACTTACAAGTACGGAAGTGCTGAGTACAGATGAAGCCGAGAGCTCTGTCAGCGAGGAATCTGATTTGGAGGAGATGGGCAAGAACTTGGAGAATATGTTGGCCAACAAGAAAACTACGGAACAAGTAAAACATAATTTATGTTTTTATGAAAATAATTTGGGTTTGTATTAGAAACTAAAAAGCGAATAATTTTAGAGCTTTAATGTAATTTTCTAATATCTTTGACAGTTATCATTAGAAAGGGAAGAAGCAGAAAGAGCGGAACTGAGGAAAATGATTCTAGGACAGTCTGAAAAGAAACCGCAGATCAATCAAAATGATCAGCAGCAGACTTCAAATCAAGGTTTGTAAACATCATAAATAAGTGTGTGCTTGAATTTACATGTGAATGTCTTAATCAATACTTATTTCATAATCATTTTTTATATTGACGCGAATGTTACGAGGGCTGCACTAAAAGTATCGGGAATAGAATATTTCCACTGTACCTGTCATATTAAAATCTTTTTAATCGAAAATTCCTTGGTTTTAAAAATCGAATACCATTTATTTATTTAAAAAAAGATGCTCGGTCTTGCCACAAGGTTTTATCAAACTTGTTTAGTCGTTGAGAAAATGGAATTAACTCGAGAAAATTCAAGAGCGATGATTACAGTGGTAGAGCCACGCGGCAGCTTTTGCTGTCGCACGGATGGGCCTGCTCGAACCGGGGTGGTACCACGACCTCACAGAAAACCAGCGTGAAGTATAGGTTTACCTCTGCGTTTCGCTTGGTGAGTGCAGGTGGCCGGAGGCCCTTTTTACTGGAAATGAGGCATTTCATCTTAGTCCTCACGGGTGGCAACGCGTCTACATATTGATTTGTAATAGAGGATAGATGTAGATGTCTATGGGCCGCAGCAACCACTTACCATCAGGTGGACTGTGTGCTCGTTTATCACCCTTATCCCATAAAAAAAAAAAAAATTATTATGACTTTCGAAGTGGTTTAACACAAAAACAGTGTGTTGACCGGATGATTTCTGCATTTGGTGATGAAGCCTCATCCAAAACCACAATTTATCGCTGATTTGCTGAATTTCAACGTGGACGTGTCAAGCTCAGTGATGATCCCCGTCAAGGTCGCCCAAAAACTGCAGTCACCCAAGAAAACGTTGATGCTGTGCGTAAGCTGATTGAGGAAGATCGACATGTGACATACCGCGAAATTCAGGCAACTTTAGACATTGGCATGAGTCAAATACAAATAATCTTGCATGAACAATTAGGTGTAAAAAAGTTGTTTTCCCGATGGATACCGCATTCGCTCTGTGAAGAGCAAAAAGCGGCTCGCGTTACTTGGTGCGTCAGAACTCTCGAAAGATTCCACGCAGGATCCTCAAATGCTGTATACAACATCGTATTAGGTGACGAATCCTGGATATACGCGTACGAACCCGAAACAAAAAACCAGTCACGAGTTTGGGTGTTCGAAAATGAGTTAAAGCCAACAAAAATTGTTTGTTCACGGAGTGTTCCAAAAAAAAATGGAGGCTACGTTTGTCTCCAAAACCGGCCATGTTACGACTATTCCTCTTAAGGGACAAAGAACGGTTAATGCAGAATGGTATGCCAGCATTTATTTTCCACAGGTAGTTTCTGAACTCCGTAAAGAGAACTGCAACCGCCGCATCATCCTCCATCACGACAATGCGAGTTCTCACACCGCACACAGCACAAAAGAGTTTTTAGAGCAAAAAAACATAGAATTATTAGACCATCCGCCGTACAGCCCCGATCTAAGCCCTAATGATTTCTATACTTTCCCTAAAATAAAAAATGAGATTTTCATCACATGAAAAAGCTGTGGACGCCTACAAAACGGCCATTTTGGAGACCCCAACTTCTGAATGGAATGGTTGCTTCAATGATTGGTTCCATCGTATGGAAAAATGTGTCAAATTTCGCGGAGAATACTTCGAAAAGCAATAAATACATTTTTAAATAGTAATGTTGTGTCACTTCCTTGATTCCCGAAATTTTCAGTGCCGCCCTCGTACACATTATTACGATATAAACCAATTTTACGGATTATATCGCTTTTAGTTTTTACTTATTTTTAATTCTCGACGGTTTTATTCCACACTTATTTTAACAATTTCAAAGATTATGATGTAAAGATTTCTAGAACATCTATTCAATTATTTGATACTTTAGTTCTTATTCCAATAAAACCATGTTTTTCTAATTTTAATTTTTCTTAATATTTATTTAATTATCGTATAATATGACTTGTAAAACAAGGCCAACTTATGAGTTTAGCTTAGTGCTTTAGTATCGATAACACTGTAGAATCGCTTGACAGTATATTTAAATTAACTAATTCTTTTTGTTTCCTTCGATTCTGGTTTATATCTGTGCTTATTCTGTCCAGGACGTGTATTACGTATCGTTCGTACGTTCCGTAACGCTTCTGGGCAGCGGTACACTCGAGTGGAGTTAGTAAGGAAGGCGGCCGTGATTGAAGCATATACTAAGATACGTTCCACTAAAGACGAAGCGTTTATACGTCAGTTTGCGACTATGGACGAGACACAGAAAGAAGAGATGAAGCGGGAGAAACGAAGGATTCAGGTTTGTTTCATGAATTTGCATGGAGCACTCATTTGGCTAATAGTAACTAATGTTGGTAAAAGAAATTTGCTTCTTTTTTTATAAAACTCAAGTGACAAACGAACATACAGTCCACCTAATCGTATGTGGCTACTAGAGCCCATGGACACCTGCAACCAAATTCAAGAAGGCAACATGCGTTGTCACATCTGTGGACTAAGACGGAATGCCTCACAGCTTATGTGCAAGTACTGCTATTTGGCGGCAGTAATATCTAAGAAGGTGGTACACACCCGGACGGACTTCTAGGTAGTATAGCTGTCCCACTACCTAGTATTATATCATGGACTTTGATGTTTTATGGTCGAATAAATTATACATTTAATAATATTTTAGATAATTTATTATTATGACCCAGCTAGTTTTGTAGTTAGGATCCCAAGTAAGAATTTATAAACGGTTGTAATTTTTTAAAAGTAAACAATTTTGGAGTATTTGCATTTCCCTTTATTTGTAATGTTACCTAAGTAAACTATGTGTGTTAAAGTAACCGGATTTATTATTTAATTTTAGGAACAACTGAGACGCATTAAGAGAAACCAGGAAAGAGAAAGGCTTGCAGGAAATGTGACAGTGCCTGGTCAATTCCCAGGAAATAATGACAGTGAGTTGATTGAATTTAAAAAAATGAAAGATGTTGTGCTTTTATCGTTGTTAATATTTTAATTTATGAAGAAGTGAACATAAATACTTTGTTTTATAGTGCTTATTATAATTGAAATATTTGTTTACCTACAGGTCTAAACATGTCGTCATCAACAGATCTAGGTTCACCATCGTCAGGGTTAATTCCTTTAGGCCAAATAAAGCAGGAGCCAGATCTTCACACTCCTTCTAGGCGACGAGCGAAACTTAAGCCCGACTTGAAGCTGAAGGTTATTTTTATGTTATATTTGAATTTATACCGTTACATCATATTTGTATCAGTGTGTTTTTAGCTTGGATATAAGAGAAATCTGAAATATTATGACGCATGAAATCTAACTAGGATTTTTGACATAAAACATTTTTTTCATATATATTAATTTTATGGAGCGCTCGCAACGCTCACGGTTGATCTCATATTAATACTCTGGTCATTTATTCTTCAAAAATAACAAATATAATGACACTAAATACAAGTTTTGTGATTTCACAAACTTTCCCATAATTATCGTACAAGTAAAAATTCCGTTTAAAATATAATACTTACTGCGCCTGTTCTCATCATTGTTGTTTCTCTTATTATTTTTACTAAGACACGTAACGGATTTTGATACGTTTTCATTACCATTTAGAGATTTTTTACACAAGTTAAGTATGTATAAACATTTTAATTAAAGTTTTATATAGTAGAGAAAATTCAATGTTATGTAACCAAGACTTCAAAAAATATCATCAAAATAATGTACAAAAGTGTTGTAGTTTTTCAAAAAGCTTTGAGAAGTGTTTGATTTCATATGTCTTAGGTACTGATTAACCATTTTAAGTAACCATTTTTATCTTTATATTGCAGTGGGTCATGAGTATGTTAACATTCTCGAATATTAATACAATTAAAATGGTTTATTTTGCATATGTCAGAAGTGTTTTGGAATATGCTAGTTCAATATGGTCTCCACAGTACAATGTCTACAAAAGCCGCCTTGAGCGTATTCAAAAAATATTTGTTAATCACCTTAACTTTCGCTGTCGGAATAAAATCCATACTTACACAGACAATTGCACTGAGCACGATCTCTTATCTCTGGAACACAGGCGCATTTTGCTTGACATGGCTTTGTTATATGATATAATAAACAGTAATATTGACTGTCCATATCTTGTCTCAAGAATCACCTTTCGTACTCCAAAATTCCGTACCCGCAATACTACATTGTTACAGACTCCCTGGCATCATTCAAACTACTGTCGAAACACTGTTCTTTCGCGGCTTGCTCGTACATATAATGAACAATTTGGACACATTGACCTCTTTGCGAAATCTAAACTTACGTTTAAAGATTACATCAAGAAAACTATTACGAAATAGAGCAGTTGAAGTTAAATTCACATACAATCATATATTCTCTCATCTATTTCTTCTATATGTATTTTTGAGGCTACTAATATAAATATAAGTACTTAAGTTATTTTATTTAATATATATTATAATTAATTATTTGTATTATGTTTATATATTTAAACATTTAATATGTATATATACATAAGTAAATATATATGTATGTATATATATATATATATATATCTTATATGTTTATATATATATATATATATATATATATATATATATATATATATATATATATATATATATATATATATATATATATATATATATATAAAGGTAATCTAATATATCATTCTACCTGACTATCTCTCCTGATCTGTAAACTTATGACCACCTTCATTACATTGAATTGCTTATAATTTTGCTTATAATTTATCTATTAGATTGTTCTTTTTCCTTTTCTTCTAACAACAATACACCTACCATCAAACAATATAAGGGAAACCTGTTATTGGCCATACTTTTAGTTTGTTACATTAATGTTAATATTTTCTATATACGCTGTTGGTTTTCTAAATAAATAAATAAATAAATAAAAAAATATAGGAGAAAAACTATATGAGTTATTCAAAAAATTATTTATTTCTGAGTAAGCCAACACATTGGAGTTTACTTTTTAAAAATAATATCATTTAAATGGCCACCCTCGCGACTTCGGCATTCCTCTAAACTAACACGGGCATTTTCGAATATTCTTCGGCATAAATACCCCGAGAGATTGCTCTCATCTCTTCTTTTATCCTTGCCTTTAAGTCATGCAATGTTTTTGGCTTGTGGGTATACACACGATGCTTTAAATATCCACATAGAAAGAAGTCTAATGGTGTCAAGTCAGGACTTCTGGGTGGCCACGGAAGGTCGCCTTTCCGGGAAATCAGCTTTTCCGGAAACGTCTCTTTAACGACCGACAGGGGCTCATTAGATATGTGACGAGTAGCTCCGTCTTGCTGAAACCATGTATTCCGGTTATAACCAGCAAATTTATGTAGCTGTGGTGACAGGCACTCTCTTAACATTCTTACATACTTAGTAGAATTAACAGTGACCGCACGACCGTGAAAATCCTCGAACACATAGGGCCCAATGATTCCTTTAGCAGAAATTGCTGCCCATACAGTTACCTTAGGTGAATGAAGGGGCATTTGATGTTTTTCTTTAATATTTACACTGCTCCAGTACCTGCAGTTCTGTTTATTGACGTGATCATTGAAATGGAAAAGGGCTTCATCAGAAAACAAGATGTCGTCGAAGTTACAGAAGCGATCCAACATAGTCTCGGCATGCATTCTGCGTAAATTTTAATCGTTGGGCTTTAATTCCTGCACTTACTGAATCTTGTATGGATGTTATTTTAAATCTAATTTCAAAATACGACGTAAGGTTGTGTGTGATAATCCTATTTCAACCGAACTTTTACGTGTCGATAAATTAGGATCGCGTCGAACTGAAGCTGAAACTCTCTGTTGTATGTTTTCTTCTCTTCGTGAAATCCATGGGCCTCCAGTTTGTTTCACATTTAGTGTCGGTCCCGACTCCTCGAACTTCTTCACCCGTTTCTTTATTAAAACAAGTTGGGCTCTGGTTTAAGTCGTGTAAATTATACTCAACCCAGTAATGAGTGAAAAATTGTTTAAATAATATTGCTTTACAAATAAAAGGCGCACTGCGGTCCCGTGAATGTGGATGTGGATCCCGTGGATCCATTGCGACTAAATTGCCAAGAAACGATCTAGCCGCTCTACCGCTCCGCTCGGTTTACGCGAGAAATTAAATTTTAATGCAAAGTAATTCATGGTCCCGTATTAATTAAAAATATTAAGTTATTTGCGTAACTATTTTTTTCAATTCAGTATTAATACTTATGCAGATAAAATATCTAATGGCCAAATACTCAATTTTTAGATATTGATTTTTTTTTTATAGGATAACGGTGACAAACGAGCACACAGTCCACCTGATGGTAAGTAGTTGCTGTGGCCCATAGACATCTACATTTATCACCCGTGAGGACTAAGATGGAATGCCTCGTTTCCAGTAAAAAGGATGTTGTTGTTTCGGTGTCACAGTCACTGTGACTTAGGAGTGATAAAGACAGCATTAGAATAAACCATCCATGACAGGCTATAGTAGTCCACTGCTGAACATAGGCTTCTGCTATAAATTGCCATAGTTGCGACGCTTTGCGGGTTAGCAATTGCAGTTTTTTTAAATCATTTTGTATTGTTATTAGGAAGATGCTGCTGCCCATGTCCTGTTTCAGTTTCCCTCTATCGCCTCTTACACATGGGGCAGTGGATATTCTTACACCGCCACTACACGATACTTAATGGTATTTTAAAATTGAGTAGTTATTGAGTATTTGGGCATTAATTACCTTGGGTATTTAATGTAGATTAAAATTGTCCATTACATTATATAATTTAAGACAAGATCACTGTTATTGATATTTTTTTCCAGAAGAACGCCACCTAATATTATTATGTTATAATTTATTTATTTATTCTTTATTGCATTGCTTAATTTAAAAGAATACAAAGGGCGGACTTAATGCCTTAAGGCATTCTCCACCAGTCCAGTACCAGTAGCAATATAGAATAAAAATAAAATAAAAATGATAATTACGTTATAAATACATTTTACTAATATATACAATAAATAAATTATAGAAATATCTCCTATTTATACATATATACATACATACATATATACATATCAACATATATATAAATAGTACATATAAATAACTTATAAATATATACAGGGTGGGCCAGAAAGAATTGCGAATTTGAAAAAATCATTAAAAAAATCTAAGTACAATTCACATACAATTTTTTATTTCTACAAAAATTTACATCTGGGAAATTCATTTCTTAAAAATAACGTCATCCAGATGTGCACCATCGCGCTGCAAACATTCTTCGAATCTGAACCTCAAATTGGTAAAAACTCGCTGGCACATTGCACGGGGAATATCTGCCATTTCTTTCCGGATATTGGTCTTCAACTGGTCAGTTGTGGCTGGGTTATTGGAGTAGACTCGACTTTTCAGGTATCCCCACAAAAAAAAGTCCAGTGGTGTAAGATCCGGACTTCTAGGAGGCCATTCAATGTCACCTCGGTGCGATATCAGTTTCTCACGAAATATCTCGTTTACGACCGCCAAAGAGGCATTAGCTGTGTGGCATGTCGCGCCATCTTGTTGAAACCATGTCGCACGATTATAGGCTTTAAATTGTTGCAGTTGTGGAAAGAAAAAATCCCTTAACATGGCTATGTATCGGTCAGAATTTACAGTGACAGATTGGCCTTGTCGATTTTCGAAGAAGTGGGGTCCGATAATTCCGTGCGCTGACATGGCCGCCCAAACGGTTACTTTCGGCGAATGTAGAGGCTCTTGATGTTTTGCACGTGGGTTCTCTGCAGCCCAGTAACGGCAATTCTGTTTATTCACCTGCCCATTTATGTGAAAATGGGCTTCGTCGGAGAACAGAATATTTTTGAAACTCCGAAAGCGTTCCAGCATGGTTTCAACAAAAGCTCTCCTTAAAATTGGAGCATTTGGCTGTAATTCCTGCACAAATTGAATTTTATACGGATGCAATTTCAGATCTTTCAACAAAATGCGACGCAAAGATGTTCTGGACACCACAAGTTCGGCTGAACGCTTTCGAGTCGATAGAGCAGGATTACGTTGAACTGAAGCTCTAACTTGTTCAATTGTGTCTTCCGTTCTTGTTGACCTTGGGCGTCCCGCAGGCTTCTGTTTGAGAGTCGAACCAGTAGCTTCGAACTTTCTGACCCACGATCGAATCACGCTTTCTTTCGGACACTGATTTAGGTCATGTAATCCAAATTCACGTCGAAATAAACGCCGAACAATAGCGCACGAATCGTGATTTTTATAATAATGTTTAACGCAGAATGCACGTTGCGCTCCCGTGAAGTGATCTATCGCGACTAAATTTCCGAGAACCGACCTACTTAACCCCACCACCCGCGCAGTCCCCTCTCTAAAGCTTCAAACGCAAGAGTGTTTTTAAAATCGTACTCCTTTCTGGCCCACCCGTTATGTCTAACAATATAAATGACAGGGATGATTCATATAAGAAGCGTTGTATTTAATAAATGATTACGCACCAAAAAGCAAACCTAACTTTTTTATTTTATAATGTGATTGGTAAATATTGAAGTAATGTAACGGTTGTGTGTGTGCGTTGTGCGGCGTGCAGTGCGGCGCGTGCGGGCAGGTGGGGCACATGCGCACCAACAAGGCGTGCCCGCTGTACACCGGCCAGCCGGGCGCGCCGCCCTCGCCCGACCACGACGCCGACCCGCCGCCCGACCCCGACGACGACGACCTCGGCTACGTCGACGGCACCAAGCTCACGCTGCCCTCCAAGCTCATCAAGGTAACATACTGGAACTCGACAACAGTGCTACCTACCGGCTCCAATTGTGAATCTAAACTATTCTCGAATCGACTTAATCACACACACACACACAAAACCGTTTAGGAGGAGTTCAGTCACATACACACAGAGAGAAGAATTATATATATGAAGATGGGTGACGAACAACCGCACAGTCCACCTGATGGTAAGTGAATGCTGAGGCCCATATAAATCTCCATTTATTCTCGATTAACAATCAAAATGTAGATGCGTTGTCACCCCTGAGGACTAAAATGGAATGCCTCGTTTACAGTAAATAGGGTCTCCAGTTCTTCATACTTACCATACGAAACACAATAGCATCAAGCTGCTATTTTATGCTGGTATTCTGTAGAGTGTGGTCATGTACCGGGGTAGGCCCAAGGCGAGTCGAGTCATTCGTGTTACAACACAGCTGCAATATGTAAAACCGTTGCCTGTAGTATAGTAGCTCGACATTGTAATTTTTTTTAATATAGAAAAGGGTCAAACAAGCATGCGGCTCACTTGATGGTTAAGTATCGACCGCCATCCATAAACACTTGCTACACCAGTGGAATTGCAGGTGCATTGCCGGGCTTTGATAAGCATGCACAAACACTTAATTGATGTGTGACAAGTCGTGTCGCTATTTTCACGTTTTGGTAAGTGGGTGGTCGGTCCATAGACACCATCTGTCTTCAATTCATAAACAAGTAGAAAAAAGGAGCGTGGGCACATTTAAAGACTAAAAAGAGACGCTTCTTAACTGTAATAAAGTATTTTAACCTTATGGTTTAGATTATGGACTGCAAAAGTAAAAAATCGTTCGAATCTGTTATTCGACTACTGTCGTAAATAGCTTCTACCTTTAGTTTATGCTTAGTAGGACGTTAACGAGATTACTTGTAACACTAATAGTACATATTCTTTAAAAAAAATTAAAAAAGTTACAGCTTCTATACGTCTCACTGCTGAGTACAGGCGTGTGTTGGCAAACTTTACATGTTTGCGATTTTTTTTTATTATTTCTCAAACGTACAGGTCGCCTTACGATGTTTTCCTCCACCGCCGAGCATGTGGTAAATCAGCACTTAAAATTGCAATTTATAATTTCATTGGTGCCGACACGGAACGAACTTGGGTTGCTGGCGTACTGTGACATTTACAGCGAGCGCTTAACCCCTGAACTGCCACGGTAAAATATTTGTTTTAAATAATGCGTTTATTTCGGTAATCATGTTCACAACATGTTACTAAGACTTCCCAGTGAGTAATCAGAGGATACTCGTGGAATGACCCGCTACTTCCCTCAAGGATTATAAAAAGTAAGATTATAAAAAGTTTAATCTCTAGAGAATTTGTAATTAGTACATGTATATTAAGGAGTGTGTGAATGTGAGTGTAGGAGTGTTGTTGTATGTATGATTTGGGGTGTGTGTGTGTGTGTGTGTTGGTGGATGAAGAAAGCATAAGTAAGAAGACTAGTATCATGATTAAAATGTGTGTCAGCAATCGGCGGAGGAGTTGAAGCGTCGCGGCGGCATGGGGCGGCGCGAGGTGCGCGCGGCGGGCAGGACCAAGCGGCGCGGCACGGCCAGCGAGCCGTGCGACTACCTGGTGCGCCGCCCGGCCGAGCGCCGCCGCACCGACCCGCTCGTCACGCTCTCCTCGCTGCTGGAGGACGTGCTCAACCACATGCGCCACCTGCCCGACGTGCAGCCCTTCCTCTTCCCCGTCAACCCTAAGGTGACCCAATTTCAACTCTATGCTTTGTAAAGTACAATCTGTGCACTTCACACGCACTAGAAGTGAAAACTTCTGGTTATAGAAAAGAACAAGTGGACTGTAACTTTATTATTTACTAAATGCGGGAGAATAAGAATATGCGGTAATTATAATATAACATTAAAATACAAATCTGGAATGCCTGTGGAAAATACTTCATGGAAGTGAGACCAAAACATGCAAAACGCTTACCGAATCTCCAAATTCCTCGGTTGGACGATATTTGAGACACTCCATTAAGGTAGCTTCAAAAACTCAATAATCACTCGAGCTGAAAAATAATATATGCAATATATGCGGCGGGAACACTCAACTCATCATGGCGTCTTCCATGTTGCCCATAGATAAACTTATTGTTTTATGCGGGCGCGTCCGTAGATCAAGTCAAAAGTCAACCCGGAAGCGAAATGCATCAATTGCCACACGTTCACAAAGTGATTCCACAGACATTATTATTTTATTACATTTTATTTATAATTTGCCCAAACATCTTTCAGTAAACTAAACTTCGAGAAAATACGATGTATGCATAGTATCGGGAGTAGAATAATTGTGGGGTTTATTTAAAACAAAATATATCACATCCTTCAATTTGATGAAATTGAAAACTAAATACGTATTTTAATAATTTAATACTTAAATATTTTCTAATCAACAAACGTCCTTAATCCTTACTGCTTATAAATCGCATGCATAATCTCCATACATAATAAGAAACACTGTATACCGTATTCTATTTCATTCTCTCTTAAGCTAAAGCCTATAGATGTTGGTCTCTTTTTAGTTCTCGTTAATTTCATCGAGTTTCAAATTACAACGATTCTAAATAAGTATTTATTCACTTTAATGTTTTCTTTATTTTGGATTCACGTGGTAGCGTCAGCTTGTTATATTTAATAGCTAAAGAGTTTACCGTTTTAGTTATTCTGTCTATTTCCACTAGGAGGTGAATAATTAATTAAAAATAAGGTCGAATAATTAATTAAAAACTCAATTGCTTTGCCTTTTTATGCTTAGAATTTAAGAAAAAATAAATCACTTCTATCTGAATTAAAATTAGCTTTATAATTTCTTAATTTTCTTTTTAATCAAAAAATCTAAATATAATAATAAAATAATCAAACAGATTTAGTACAAGAATTACAACATTAATGTAAAGATTTAATTAAACGGGACCTAAGGTGCAACGAGACTCGATTTATAGAAGTTTTGTATGATCCAGATGTTGGCATATATGTATATGATTAATAATACAGTTAAAGCTAAAAATGTACAAAAAATTTAAACGATTATTTATTTGTATAGATAAAATCGAAGTGTCTGTTTGTAATGTCAAAATTACAGCGTTTTACTAATTGCATATGAAAGTATAAACGGTACTTATAACAAAAATACACTTTTTAAAATCTTTGTCCGTCTGTCTATCTGTTTGTTCCGGCTAATCTCCGAAACGGCTGGATCGATTTTGACTGGACTTTCACTGGCATATAGCTGATGTCATAAAGAGTAACTTAGGCTACTTTTATTATAGAAAAATAATTAGGGTTCCTTGCAAAAAAATTAAAACCCTAAATTGCATGCGGGCGAAGTAGCAGGGAACAGTTAGTTTTTTATAATTCTTGATCAAATGATTTAATGGTTTGTTTGTAATTTAAAGTATTCTAATAGATATTACTCATTAAAGTTTAATCGTATCGTAATGTATTATCACAGTATAATAAACACGCCTTTGATCTCGAGGTAAATGCCGACAACGTCTAGACAGCGTATGGATGTTAGGGTTGTCACAAATTAACAACTTTTACTAATTTAATTATTTATTTTAGATCTACATCGTTATCAACAGTATGATTACTAATATAAAAAATAAGTAACAATTTGTTCTTAGATTTTTCCTGAAAGTACTCAAAACCTTAATTGCACGCCTCACAACGTGAGGGAGTGCTCTACTCTCGATATGTGGCTATACCTCAATTTCGCTACATAAAATCATTCTTATACTCTTAGCTAGACATGAAATCCATATTATTATTAACGTTACAATTACTACAGACATTGAATCAATTTTAAAATAAACTAATATTATTTTAAAATTGATTCTTTGGGCTTTCGAAAGTTCTTCCAACTAAATCAGGTCTTCCAATAACTTCCATCCATAATTTGCATTTGAATTTTTTAAATACAATACTTATGAATAAATTTTTATAATTATCATCCCCCAGAAACCTTAAATTTAACATCCATAATGTATTATTTAAAAAAAATCCACCATCTTGGATAACAAAATTGATGCCGTTTTCGTAATTGGCACTCAAGAAACCTCGAAATTGACATCCATAACATTAAAAAAATGTTCACCATCTTAGATTTAAAAATGAATTCCATTTTCGTAATCAGCACCACAAGAAACCTCGAAATTGAGACCCAAATAATATTAAAAAAATGTTCACCAACTTGGTAATGAAAATGGATTCCGTTTTCGTAATTAACTAAAAATAAAAAAAACACCCCAAGATTCTTTGAAATTGACATCCATATCATACATATATTAAAAAATGACCGCTATCTTGGATTTAAAAATAAATGCTATTTTCGTAATTAGCACCCCGACAAACCTAAAAATTGACCCCTAAATCTTAATATTTTATAAAAAAACTTCGAAAGACCGAAGACGAGGCACTATAGTATGGTCTAAAATCTTAGCCTGTCCAACCACACGATTTAGATGAAAAAAAATCAAACTTCGAAACAGTAATGCCCAGCGACTAGTACCTATTTTTTACGTCCGCTATTTTTTTACGTTGGCAATTTTGCATGACATGACAAAATATACATAATGTAAAAATAATAACAATATTTATTTGCCTTTCTTCCGTGTGTGGGATTTGGTGAAATGGCAGATCTTTATTTATGCGAGATAACGACTTGCAATCTCTCACAGCACACGTCGTATGAACCATTTTAATTATAAGTATCAACACTAAATTTAAAAATTATAAAAGCAAACGCGCGTTAACCTTGGAAGTCGTGTCCCGAGCTACTAATACGATTGGCATGAGCAGCTCGGGCTCGTCCTTCCCGCGTCTCACCCCTCACACCCCGCACGATTGCTCTGTGTAGACGTCTTCGTCGGACGACTGTATGGATTTATAGACTGTGGTACTATTATGCATTAAATCAATGGTTTTGGGTTTAGACTCAATAACTCAACCAACACTAACGTAGTTGTGTATGTCACTACATATTTATATAACCAAACTATGGCTATTTTACTCGAAATTAATAAAAAGTTAATATAATAATGTATGAACAATTATTTAATTTATTTCAGCTAGTTGCTGATTATTACCGCATAGTGTCGAGGCCAATGGACTTACAGACCATCAGAGATAACTTGCGACAGAAACACTATCAGAGTCGTGAAGAGTTTTTAGCTGACGTCAATCAGATTGTTGAAAATTCTACACTTTATAATGGTAATTATGTTGTTTATTGGCATAATATTTAGCATATTATGTATTAAGGAATATCTTTTCTGACATCATGTGAAATGTTATCATACATAGGTTATATTGAATTAGACATGAAAACCTTCCCAACTTGAGCATAATATTTTATTTATAGCTGCTCACTAACTCTTTATTGCAATATTATATTTATTGGTGTTTAAATTATATTATAATTAATATTATATTCCCAAAACAAATAAATTAATTTGTTTATTTCTACATTTATTCCTTCTTTATAACAATGCTTTGCATGGTACGATTTAATAATGTGGTATTATTTTTTACGCATTGATTACAATATATAACATATACATATACATTTTTCTCTGCTATTAATTATTTAGTTATTATACGCTGAAAACTTCCTCAAAATATTCCCTAAATTATAGGGAAAATCGCATTAAAAACCATCAAGTAATTTGAATTTTTTAGGCGAATATACGGAAGGACGGGATTAAGCGAATTTATTTTTTGCTATATATATGCAGTAACTCAAACGCACTGGATGGTCTGGTGTTTAATGTGATATTTTAATATAACCTTTGCAATAGCCAATTTATAGGGCAATAATCTCAATATTTCGCATTTTAATTAATACAAGACTAATAATTTGATTCGATCATTTTATAAAATTTAGTAATATTCTAGGTCCAACCAGTAGTCTGACAGTGGCAGCCCAGCGCATGTTGCAACGCTGCGTTGAAAAATTAGCCGAGAAAGAAGAACAGCTCATGAAACTGGAGAAACAGATTAACCCACTTCTTGATGATAATGATCAGGTAATATTTTTTTTTAATATTAGAGTAACTAACGAACTAACGGCCCACCTGATGGTAAGTAGCTTCTGCAGCCAATGGACACCTGAAACCAAATTCAAATTTCAATTTCAATGTATTTATTTTTTAGCCACAATGTACAACAGACAAAAATAAAATTATCGTAGGAAGATTACTGTGGACCCTGTTGGGGCACGAAATAGTTGAGTAGAAGAGAGGAAGAGCTTGTTACACAATGGGTTACATGTTATGTAATTTACATGTTGAAATAAACTAATTATATTTATTCCATTGTATGATAAATAATTATATAATAAATTAGTAAATAAATTACTCAATTATATATTATCATTAAAATATTCATGAACGTCATAGCAGCATTTAGTCATTAACAATTTCTTTAATTTGTTTATAAATCTGTTGTCGTAGTCCTCTTCCGTCCATGTGTCAGGTAGTTTATTATATATATTTATAGATAGGCTATAGGTACTTCCTGAGTTGGTTTGGCCATGTTTGAGCATTACTAATGATTTTAAAACAAAATAAAATGAATTCTCAAGGCCTTACATGAAATTCTACACAAATTGTAATCATACTAGTTCTTTCTTTACACCACGACACAGTTTGGGTGCACTTTAGCTCATCGGCAAAAAACAGGTAAGAAGTTAATTTATGTTAAATTATGTTATCTTTCCCAGGTGGCGTTGTCATTTATATTGGAGAATTTATTGACAACTAAACTGAAGGTGATGCCCGAAGCGTGGCCATTTGTGAAGCCTGTTAATAAGAAGCAGGTCAAAGATTATTATAATGTTATCAAAAAGCCAATTGATATGGAAACCATGGGCAAGAAGATACAAGGTACTTATTATCTTTATTTTAGTTGAGCTTGTATAGAGATTTTTACACATATTACCTTTCACATTTACTAGGCCGATACACTTTTCCCGTCTGGGTATCTATGTTTAGCATTTACAAGGTAGTTTAACCACTATCAATTAAATGCCATTTTTACGTGGTAGAGCCATGCTCCAGCTATATTAGTAGTATAGTTGTAGCACGAATGGGTCGGCTCGACCGGGCTAGGACTACGCTCTCACAGAATACCAGCGTAAAATAGCAGCTTATCACTGCTGTGTTTCGTATGGTGAGTATAGAGAACCGGAGACCCTTTTTACTGGAAAAGAGGCATTCTATCTTAGTCCTCACGGGTGCAAGGCATCTGCATTTTGATTCGCAAACGAGGACAAATGTAGATGTCTATGGGCCGCAGCAACCACTTACCATCAGGTGGACTGTGTGCTCGTTTGTCACCCTATCCTATAAAAAAAAAACATTTTTCTGGCTTTGTTCATAGTTACCTTTTACGACTTCCATGGGAAGAAATGGAATAGTTTGTTACGTTGCTACTGAACGGCAAAATGTCTTATAATTTCGTTTGAAACGGTTTAAACGTATGTGCTGAATGAAAAGGGTATGTAAGAGGAAATATGTCAACTTTATCTTCAAGTGCCAACCATGCCTACTTGCCGAATATCGGACGAGGTCTTGACAAAGTAATGATGACGTAAATTCCACTCAAAAAACGATGGACTCTTTATTTTACAAGCTGGTGACAGGGCCCTAGTCCTACCTGTGCAAAAATATCAGCTCTATTTTCACTAACTCGTCCGCGTAGCGTGATGTGAGCAAAATATTCTTTCTTGGAAACTTAAAACCCAGCAGTAGTAAAGCCACACGAGCTATGTTATATATATATATATATATATATATATAAAGGTAATCTAATATATCATTCTACCTGACTATCTCTCCTGATCTGTAAACTTATGACCACCTTCATTACATTGAATTGCTTATAATTTTGCTTATAATTTATCTATTAGATTGTTCTTTTTCCTTTTCTTCTAACAACAATACACCTACCATCAAACAATATAAGGGAAACCTGTTATTGGCCATACTTTTAGTTTGTTACATTAATGTTAATATTTTCTATATACGCTGTTGGTTTTCTAAATAAATAAATAAATAAATTGCAGTAAATTTGAGGAAACATGCTATCTTAGTCCTCACGGTAGACAACGCATCTACATTTTGATTCTTAATCGATGATAGAAGTATACACATCAACAGAATCTAGGGATATATTATATTTCATCAAATATCTAAAAATCTATTAAGAATTTTCTGATACTTATAGTAAATGGAAGAATGATAGGTTATTTTAAGGGGCTACTCCATGCGAACGACCTTGAGCATTTGCCGGCGGCGCGCCGCTCGCTCAATATATTGCTTAATATGAAATATGTAAGACGCCACCTATTGTAGGTAAAAGAACGTAGTATTATTTTTTCAACATCAATAAACTAATTTATGGAAATACACACAGCGTACAACGATAAATGTATTTTAATTTTTTTATTCGGTATATTAGTTGCATTATATTAGAATTATGTATTTTCATATATTATCTAATTATGAAATTTTATAATTAATTATATATTAAAAATGAAGCATTGAAAATTGTGAGTTTAAAAGATACCTATTCACTATAGGTAAAGAAATAGATAGCTCGCCTTTTGTACAAATATTTGGTGCAATAAAGAATAAATAAATAAATAGGATGTTTCGTAGATGTGTTTTTGATTATTGTTAATTTTTACGTGTCACGTATTGAAAAGTAACATACCTACCTACAAACTTTTGAACTGAGCACCTTGTAACTTAGCCTGCTTATTACTTATGCTGGCAGACATTATCCTCGCCCCAATGATTGATGAGGATGAAAATCAATTTTATTCCTACATACGTAATTATATTTATTAAGGTAATACAAAAATCAACAAGAAGTATAAGGGTTCAATCTTTCAATTTCAATTGTAAAAAAACGTTACCCCCACACTAGGATTTTCTCCTGTGTCGTGGAGGCAGTTTACAAACATAAATTGCATAAGGACAAACATCCAGACCCGGAACAATTATTTGTAGGCCATACAAATACTTGTTCCGTGCGAGATTCGAACCCGCGGCCCCCAGCGCAACAACTGATTGCTAAGCCACTGCGCCACGGAGCCGTCGCCGGGTTATAGCTAAAGTGACCATGCGTCCCGTTTTGAACGGGACTGTCCCTTTTCTCGGTCACCTGTCCCATTGTCCCCAAGCAAAGCTCCGGGACACAAAATTGTCCCGTAACTCGTCGGATGGAAGTATTTAAAGTCAACAATCTTCAACATAATTTTTTTTAATCGAATATATTTTATGTCTACCTGGTACGAATGCTCCGGTAGAAAGAGTATTTTTTTATTTTGAATAAATTGTGGACGTCTGAAAGAAACACTTACGGTTCCAGAGTTCTAAAGGCGATGTTGTTAACAAAGATAACAATAAAAAAAACTTGAGCAGAATTTTATTTTTATTTAAAATCATCACCAACTTTATTAAAGCAAATTTAATCCACTGACAAATGTAATTAATAATTAAAAAAAATATGTTGCATTTAATAATTACCGTCTATACCGAATATAATTTTACAGTGAACACTAATTGTATAAAGTTATAGTTTTTAGAGTATAAATAAACCCATGTCCTGTTTTGAGTTAAAAAATAAATGGTCAGTTTAGTCTTTTTAGTTAAAATTAGTTGTAAATTTTTTTAGTTAATAGTAAAAAGTAGTATATTAGTACCTACTTAGATACTTTTTACCGAATTATAAGTATAGAACACCTTATGTACTCAATTATTTTTTGAAAAAGAAGTAAAAACAAGCAATAAATAATATACTATATTTTAGCAAAACACTATAACTTAGTAATACTAATTATAACATAGAACATAAATGAAAAACTCATAACTGACTTTTTGGCCCGACCCAGGATTCGAACCCGGGACCTCATGATCAGCAGTCGCACTACTACAACCACTAGACCAACGAGGCAGTGCTATACTTAATAAGATATGGTGGTTGGGTGATAATATTGAATTAGCCTTTTATAGTGTAAATTATAATATTTGTCGAAATTTTAATTATGGATTCGAACCTTACATGCTAATGGTGCTTTATTTTTTTATTTGCATTTACTTCAAAGAAAATACACGCAAAAAGCTTCATCGCATTAAAAAACACAACAAATTATACCCAAAACAAACAAATAATACTACCTATAAATAACCTAATAAGTAATATTATTATCGACTGATATGACGTGAGTGTATGCGCTGGTCGACGCTCTAACGACACGGGCTTCACGTCGAAGAGCTCAGGGCTCACTGACTTCAGCAAGCCCGTGAGCAGTGAATATGCCCAGATTTTAAAATAATTTCTTAATAAACTCAAATTTTGGTTTTTGAAAAAAAAAATTACTATAGAAATGTTCATTAATAAATTGCCTATCCATTGGTGTAAATCGCAAAATAAAATAATACTTACTTTACGAGGAGATGCATGTTATCAATAATAATTTCACATTTATGTGGTTTCGTTGTAAGGAGATTATATTAATTTTTATTCCTTTAAAAAAATTGGATATACCTTTTATGGAATCAAGATTATGTAGAAATATAATGTGTTTTTTATTTGTTGATATATCTTTTAAATAAAAAGTAGATAGCTCCTAAAAACCGCACAAATAACGACTAGCGCGACATTTTGCTCAACCTGCGCCTTAAGGTGTTTTATAAAAACTTTTTTTTTAAATAAAAAAGTTAATTTTTTAATCGCCGTAGAAAATTAGTATGTTAAAATAATTTCACATCTTATAAAACTATTAATTTTAATTAAAATTAAAAAAAAAAAAACACATTTGTTTTTGTTTTTTTTTTGTTCACACTTAAAATTTAATTGTCAATGTCTTGCTGCGGTATGATGTTCCATGTTATTTACAAGTGTTCATAAAGTTGTTGTTCCATCGTCAAATTTGGCGGGAAATCTCTCAAAGCTTTTCGTTGTAACATGTTCTAGGCATGCTGGATAGGATTTAAGTCGGGCGACTGTGCAGGCCAATCCAATACCAATATGAATATCGTGATCGAGCATTATTGTGCATGATTAAAACTTCCTGGTCCGTTTGGATTCTGTGTGGGACAATAACAGGCTCTACTACCTCCTCGTGGTATTCTTGTGCAGTCATGCTGCCTTGGATCCAATCGAGCTGGGTTCGTCCGCCAAGACGAATTCTTGCCCACACCATGATTGTCCCGCCTTGGTATGAGTAGACCTCCTGTGCCGTAGACGGCTAACTCTTCCTGGAGTTCTCCAAACGCGTATTCTTCGTGAATCCGGATGAAACCCAAACCGAAACTCATGTGTGAACAGCATCAAAGACCGTTGTTCGTCACTCCATGGTAAATGCTCCCGAGCCCATGAAAACCGCCCACCGCGATTGCAACGTCGTAATGGATTAAAGTAAAGATTCTGTTGATGTGTTAGATGTCTATGGGCCACAGCATCCACTTACCATCATGGAACTGTGTGCTCGTTTGTCACCCTTATTCTATAAAAAAAAACACTTACGAGGCTGGTAGTGATTAATTCAAATAATTAATTTTATAGCTCACAAATATCATAGTCGCGAAGACTTCTTGAAAGATGTCCAACTGTTGGTGGACAATTGTCGCGCATACAATGGGATCAATTCGCAGTTCACTCGACAGGCTGAGACGATATTGAAAGTTACTCGGGAAGCACTCGAACAGGTAGGTAAAACGACTGTTATATCTATTTATTTTTGGCTGTTTATTTTCAGTGCTTCTGACTCATAATTATTTTATTTGACATTCCCTTTTTATTGTGTTTTTAACATAATATCACGTATGATGGTGTGTTCTATAATATTTGTGTTTCCTTCAGATTGTAAAACCTCGCTATCTAAAAATTTACCTAAATTGGTTCACCATTGTCTATCTGTCTATGTGACTGCCTCGTTTGTCTGGTGGTTGTAAACGCGACTGCCTATCGTAAGGTCCCGGGTTCGAATCCTGGGTCGGGCCAAAACAAAATCAGTTATTGAGTATTCCGTCAAGAAATTTTCAGTATAGGCCCGGAGTCAGGAAGTTGGCGGTATCTCATCCCCGTGCCTCGGTTAGCACGTAAAGCTGTTGGTCCTGCGTCTGATTTCTCGGAGTTCGTGTCAGTTTACCGACCCATCGGATTATGAGACTGAGGGAATATAGAGTGCACTTGTGCTTGTGCATACACTTGGGCACTATAAACCTTTCCTGCGCCGATGGTTAGTCTTCGTTAAGGCTGGCCGCCGTGGCGGAATTCGGTCTGGAGGACGTTATTGTTTTTATTATCCGTCTATGCGATTTTTCTGGCGCTAAAGAGTTATGGATTCGTTTGCAAAATATCTCCTAGATACACACATGATACATAAGACTTATGTTATAATTAATATTTAACACTTTTTTTGTTTTAATTGCGATGCATTTTAGTTTGGTGAACACGTAAGCCAGTTGGAAGCGAATATATCCAAAGTGCAGCAAAAGATGCTGGAAGACGCGGAACAGTCTGATTTGGAGTCAGAAGATATACCGCAGTCATCTGATGAGAAACGCGGGCGCGGTCGACCAAGGAAACATAAACCTTCAACTTCGACAGGAGATGGTATGCAAATATCCGATTTATAGTGTTTTTGTCACGTTTAAATAATTCATTTTCGACTTGGAGTGACGACCTGGCATGACGATGGATGCATGTGGCTCAGGACTGTGCTTTATGACATTCCTTGGTAAGGCCTATGTTCAGCAGTGGACTTGTGAAGGGATGTAATGATGATGATGATGATGATTACTCGTATTATTAGAGTTGCTGACAAAAAATTAATATTAGCTATTATTCATTCTGTGACATTCTTTTCTTTGTTCGATTTTTATGTATTCCTCTGACTATTATTCGTTTGTTGTTTTATGCGATTCCGTGAATGCTTCTGCTCAAATAATGACATTGAAACGCGTACAGCGCACAGCTAGTTTAATAAAATAAAATAATGATATGAAATAATATAAAGCATGGGTACAGACGGTCTCAATTTTGTTTTATTTTCTTTTTTAATTACGACAATTTGTTTACGCCGTAGTAAAAAATAGATTTAAGTTTAGTTTTATAACATGATAGCAATAGCAAACAAATCTTTCAACTCGTTTTCACCACATATTGAAAGATTTGTGTCGAAATCTTTTGGTTTACAAACTTGTTGTAAAACATGTTTTAATGTTTTACCAATGCAAACTCACGGCATTCTTACTTTGGAACTACGATAAATGATTAAGATGATGATGTATGTTTTCAGGTGCCACTCCAAGAAAGCGCGGAAGACCCAAGAAGGATCAGAACAGTTTGGAAGAAGGTTGGTGTTGTGAATATTGAACAACTTGATATAAATAGTAACGACAACTTGACTTGAATGCGAGCTAGTGATAATAGTTTGACATTGACTGGATAATATCGATATTACAAGCCTTCTCTCGCTTCTGCTTTTAGTATGTTATAGAATATTCTCTACGATTTTTCATTTTTATAAACTATTTACCGACCAAAAATACCAGCGGAACCATATTTGAAAACGGTAGTAGATTTGAAAAAAAAAACTTTAAATTTTAATTTCTTAGAAGAATTTTTCTTGTTGAAAAAATAAATACATTTGATTTCATTTCTTAGTGTTATAACAGTAGTGGAAAATTGGGCGAAAAGAAGCCACCACGCTGCTTCAGTAGATGTTAACGTGCTTCGCGTATATCACTTTTCTTACCATTTTCATTCAAAGTGGAATACATTTACCATTATCACTTGTAACCTCAACTCAGGCGAATTGTTCTACTACAAAATTCAACTGAGCATTGTAATTGATTGATACACCTTTTTTAATGTATAATCAGCACACAGTTCTTTTTTAATGAAGTTTATTCATACTTCTCTATTTTTCAGATCTTCAATATTCTGATAGTGGCAGTTCAGAGCTAGAGGAGGTGGAACAAAAAGAATCTTTGGTGGAATTACATGTACCTCCAGGTAAACGTTCATAACATTTTTATACAAGTAAAAAATGGTTAACTTCATCACCAAGTTTCGTATTGAGGGTGTCGTAAGAGTAGAATTGGAAACTGCCAGGAAAATTTTTTGACTTCCTACACCCAGAGTGGCGGTGCGAAGCAGCATCAAAGGTGCGAGACGTCTGGTACTGTGAGCGTCAATCTGCTTCCAAAGCAGGGGTATGAAAGTCCTCAGTGGCTCGCTTTTACCACAGCTTTTACGTTGATACACTAGCGCCATCTCACAGCCATTAAATGCATTATTTTGTCCAATAGTTTTACACATTTTATTAAAAAATGGCGCCACTGTTGGTATTTATTATTTATACCGAATCCTTTTATTTTTATGTGTACGAAATAATACTGAACGTAGTTAATAGCACCCCTAGTGTATTTTTCAGTAATTTATAATCCCAACGCCATCTATAAGAGCGCAGAAGATACTTCCCTCGTTTCGTCTCCTAATAATTTGTCAGAGAGGCTCATCTATGCCCTATATAGTATATTATCTATGTTCCAAACCGTGACGATTAAGGCGAGTCGTCCCTACAGTACGAGAGGGCCGTGCTCTGCAGTGGACTTCTATGAACCGACGATGAAGAAGAAATAGGTTGACAAACGATTGCACAGTCCACCTGGTAGGTGGTTGCTGTGACTTATATAAATACCTGCTATCTTTAATTAAGAATCAAAATGCATTTGCTAACTAACAATACCTTGTTTTATTTATTTTGTAGGGAACCCATTATATTTAAAAACTTGCACATAAATATTTCACATAACAGTACGAAAAATCCTCACAAGCCTCAATAGCAAAGACCTATATTCAGCCGTGGAGTGTTATTAACTGAAAATTGTTTTGACGTTCCGTTTAAATTCGTAAATGAATATTGAATTATTTAATATTAATGTATTTGTAAATACTTCAGTGAATGATAATAATATGCACGGCGAGCCCAGTTTCGACACTTCTGAGTTCCTCAAAATCAAACGGGAAGTTCCCGACGAGCCACCGCAACAAAGCGACGACTTCGTTGATTTGGATCGTAGCACAGATTATACGTTCCCGCCCGTTGTTAAGGTACGTTCGTAAATTTAAATAAATACAATCGTGACGTCAATTTCTGTCTATACATTATATTAATTTAAATAATTAAAGTAGGAGTTTTAGCGGGATGTGCCAACTTATCTTTAAATACAATCCTCATCTGCTTGTTGGTCAACTTGTTGCCTTTGACGACACCATAGATATAGAGATAATGGACTGTGCGTTTCGTATTCAGTTGTGCAGTGAATACAGGCCGAAAATTGCGAGAGAGACAAAGTGAATGTGCGGCCAGTAGTAATCTCTTTCTAGAGTTCTGATTGGTCCACGTCGTTGAGTTACAGGACGTGGGCCAATCAGGCTTGCAGAAATGAGACAGGTATTGGCCGCACAGTCGCTTTGTCTCTTTCTAGAGAATGGTCCCTTTTGTGAGGCTAACGCTCAGTACATTCTCTATGTCTAAGGACGACATAAACACAGACGGATTTGTTCAAAAAACTGACGTGTGGTTCCATTCAGAGAATTTTTTTCCGGACCCTACAACTATATTGATCAACTAGCACAATATCGCGGCTTGCTTATGGTCGGAATGATCACATCTGGTTATCACAGTCAGTTACAAAATGTTGCATCATGTTTAAGAACATTAGTATTCCAGTTTGAAATAGTATAATAATAGCGCATTTTAAATAAAAATAATTTATATATATATATATATATATATATATATATATATATATATATATCTATTTTATTTTTAACTTAATTTTATTGTAATAAACAGGAGGAACCAATTGAACCTGATCCTGAACCTGAACAATTGAATTTGAACATGGAGCAACAGCTGATGGGTGTGCCGCCTCCAATAGATCCACCGCAGTTCAAAGAAGAACCACCAGAAAGCTGGCAGGTTAGATATATAAATACATGCTTCTACTTTTAATTCGTTTGAAGTCCTCATATCTCGATAGCTGGAGCAAATTGGCCGAAGTATACAAGGTTATTTTTCAAAGAGTTGCCAAATTTTAAACTTAAGTTCAAATATGTAAATATTGAGTCATCTCAGTTTTTGAAAATACTAGTAAATAAGGATTCTAATTTTATTTGAAATTATCCCAAATTCCAATTGAGTGATTTATGAAGAATGTGTGCGTGCTCAGTAAAATCAGTTAAGATAATGCATTACCACGCATTTTGAATTTAAAAGATCAAAAGGACAGGAGTAGAATACAGACAGAAATAAATTTTTAAGGTTTTTAAAATTAATTTTTCCTCACCATTTACTTATGTTACTTATTCTGAACCTTCTCTGCAAATTTGGCTGCTTATTGCAAAATAACCCTGTATAACTATCTATTTAGTGTTGGTAATTCTATTCGTTTTTGTAATTTTATGATTATCCGACTTCATATTTTGTTTTTTTGTTTTATAGCCGGATCCAGCCATACAAGATGATTTACAAGTCACAGATAGTGAAGAAGAAGCAGAGGATGGCCTTTGGTTTTAAATAATATTGGACATAAAGATATTTTACTAAGTAAATATTAAGGAAAACGTATGTGACTAAATTCTTAAGACACATAAGTAACTTCTTGCAGGTTATTTATCATGAAACCTCTCCTTAATCACTCAAATGACACATAAATCAAACATCATGTTTTTGACTATGTTGATTTATTGTATTATATTTATAGTTAATGTATTATACAGAGGTGAATTGTGTTATATTACTGTTCCAGAATTGTATTGAGATAGGTGCGCAAAATATTTAAGATAGAATTGAAGATTTTATTAAATAATTTTTTATTTTAAATGTTGTTCTATTTTGATCACTCGGTGAAGCTAATCGCGAATATTATTTTTTAATGATCCCGGGGTGGGGTAAAGGCATCGCATCTATCGAAAAGTAGTTTTGAATGATATAAAGAAAATGACAAAATTTAATTAAACATTTTAACTTTGTCATTTAACTAAGCTAAAAATAATATTGTAATGCATCTGTGAAATTTAATTAAAACTACAAATGATAACTATTTCAGTAAATAACAAAGTAGTAGTTAGTGGTTGCCCGATAATTGAGCTTAGAAGGGGCCTTTTTGATACTATGAGCGTTTTAAGTGAATTAGAGGTTTGGCTAAAACAACTAAAAATTTTACCAAATAGGACGTTGGTACCTGAAGGACTTCTTTTCCAAGCAGACTTATTGCTGATAGGAAATTATATTCAAAAAAAGATTAAAAAACTTTTCATTTTTTTTAAATAATACAATCTGCAAATCATTCACATGCCAAGTCCGTACAAAAATGGTCCCTATCCATCTATTAGTTCCCGGCGGTGCAACCCTATGATATACATGACCGTAACGGACCTTCCTGAGGCGTATAATCAGCAGTGGAATTAAGTATTTTTTTATAAAAAAAAAAATATTTAAAAAAAAATTAAAAATTACAATATTTTTTTATTAAGGATACATCTTATTAGAAATAACAAAGTAAGTACCCTATATTAAGGCGAAAAATGGAATTTTTCAATCTGAATAATTTGTCTGAAGTCTGCAATTAAGTGCAAGCTAAAGCCATTAAATCTTAGTTATGGTCATCGGTAAGACGAGATCGAAATTTATTATTAATTTATTATTAATAATAAATTAATAATTAAAATTTAAATAATAAATTAATTTATTATTAATTTATTATTTAAATTTATTATTAAAGTTCATCTAAGAAAACGCTGCTTCATAAATATAATTATGTTGATGATCCAAACATTGTACAAAGTTTCAAAGCCTTTTTAGTTCTGGTTATTTATACCACACTCTAATGTTATCAAAAATTCTTGGTAAAGAACTTCCCAATCTTTGTGTTTTAAAACGGGAAGAAAATTAAATTACCACAAATTTTTACATTGGTATGCTTACGATTTTTCTGGGTTCGCACAAAATAGGTCAGCGGTCCGGATTCGGACCACGGTCCGCCATTTAATGGCCTCTGCTCTATACAATGCAGACCGTAATACAGCAGTCAAAGGCGCTAGATTTTTGGTACTGCGATAATCATGATAATTTTTTATACGTGGTAGAGTCATGTTGCAGCTATATTATGGTTGTAGCAAGAATTTGTCGGCTCGACCGGGGTAGGACCACGCTCTCGCAAACTACCAGCATAAAACAGCAGCTTAAGATATCGTGAGTGTGTAGAACCGGACACCCTTTTTTACTGGAATAGAGGCAATAGAGGCAGTATTTTGATTCTTAATCGAGGATAAATTTAGATATCACACAGCATCTGTGTGATATCTAAATTTGTGTGGGCCACAGCATCCACTTATTATCAGGTGGATTGTGTGCTCGTTTGTTACCCTTATTCTATAAAAAAAAATCAATCCGCCTACAAAGCGTAAATATTAAGACATATCCTCTATAAAAGGATAGGCTCATGTCAAGCTGTGTAGTTTAACGGACTGCTATAAAGAGAAGAAATACATATCTATAATAACAGGAAACCACGCGAATTGTTAGCTCATTTTTCATTATGTTAAAAAATATTAAAAAATCATAATAGCGTAAAGCTACACCGCCGTCTTAAATTAAGCAAGCAATCAGAGTTAAATCACTGTTAGCATTATTTAAATTCTAAATCGCAATTAAAATGTTGATTTTCGAAGTGTGCGTGTGACACTGCGACAAAAATCAACAGGCGGGGGCACAGAACACAATAAGGTACGTCACATACACACGGAATTCCGTTTCGGGATTCCGATTCGGAATTCCGAAAGCAGCAAGTCCATATAAAATCTATGACCCGTCACACACGTACGGTAGTTTTCCGTTCGAAATATTGCGGGCAAAGCGGGATTCCGTGTATGTGGCCGACCCGTACGGAATTCCGAAACGAAATCCCGAAACGCAATTCCGTATGTATGTGGCGGGGCTTACTCTCTACCGAGAGGGCGGGGGCATCGTGTCGCGTCGAATAACGAAGATGTTTCTTTTCTTTACGACGTTGGTTTTGTATGTTGAGCGTTTGGATCATCGCATATTAGAGGATATAATTATTTACTCTAAGCATCGCATTCATAACGACCCGACCAATCAAAACTACTTTAATTAGCTTCTCGCACGATACGTCATGAAATTGACACGGTACGGCACGCGGCGGCGGTTTTAACACTAAACGTTAAAACGTTGACAAAAGTAAAGTTATAGCACATGAGTAAAGAAACCGACCAGAGGGGAAGCTACATACAAACGGCTCGCTACGAACACACCTATCCATAGCGCAAAGATGTGTGCGTGAGCTCTCACCGGCAGGTTCACCGACGCTCCGTTTGGGTACAAACCGGTTTGCGCCGGCTCAGTCAGAGTATCCATGAAAGGGCTGTTTGTTAGTCGTGCGCATTTAAATAAATAGATTCACAATATTTCGAAATTTTATACATCAATTAATTTATTAAGTTTTTTTTTGCAATTATTAAATAATTAGATTTAAGTATTTCAATTAAAATAATTAAGAATTAAGTTATTATAAATTTATATGGGTAAATAATAAGTGTTCCGTATAAGCAAAAATGCCTAATAGTTTTACGGTATGCATGAATAATTCTAGAGAAAATAAGGATATTTCCTTTTTTTGTACCCGAGAAATCAAGTGAAGTAAGTACCGTTTTACGTATTTAATAATATACAATAAAACTAGGTAATAACATTGATAAGTAAGTGACAATGTGTTAGACAGGTATGTCACTGAGTGATGAAGTCGGTCTCACCTACTTGAAACGTTAGTCAGTCTAACCTTGACAGTGCCGTAGATGGCAGGATATCCTACCCACCCACTTTAGAGGTAGGTTGCTTCCTTGTGAAGAATATAAGCTACTTTTTGTGAGTCGCGACCCCAGGAGTAAATACCACTGCATTATGATTGGAATACAACCGCCAGACATTGGTGGGGGTGGTGGGATTGGTGTTGGTGGAAGTGGTGCTGGTGTTGGTCGATAGTTTTGCTGATGGTGTCAGTGGTGGTGGAGGTGGTAGTATCGTAGGTAGTTGTAGTAGACAGTGGACCAACAGTGGCTCCATCAACACCACCGCCATTACCACCATTACTATAACCACCACCACCGCCACTGCCCACGACCACCATCACAACCATTACTACCACCACCACCACTTACACCAACACTCTTGATTTCGAACAATTAATAGATATGTTGTTACATTAATATAAGTTATAATTAATACATATGTTGTCTTATGCTATACAATATTTTTATTTTTTCAACCCTATCAGAATAGGTATACATTTTCGACGTTGTTAAGAAGCTTCCCCTCTGGTCCTTACTCTTTACTCTGTGGTTACAGCCTCTATACGCCCCACAGCTGGGCTCAGGCCTATTCTCATTGCTGAGAGAGGGTTTTAGGGCAATGAAATGTCCGCCGCGCTACTCCAATGCGTGTTGGCGAACTGTAATGTCTTCGAAATATTATTTTTTTCTTATTTCTTAGACGAGCAAATTTTCACATGATGCTTTCCTTCACCGCCAAGGACGTGATAAATCAGCAAAAGAGGACAAAGCTACAACACAATGTAATTGAAAATGCGTAACCGCGACATAATTCTCAGTGATGCGCAAGCATAGCAGGCAGTATGTCACTTATATAATTGTCATCTCTGCAGTCTATTAATCTTTGCACTTTTATAAGTAATACAGAATGTAGTTGCTAGACGGTGTTGACGTCGGCTAAAATCTCTGCGATCGCCGTTTCGTCAAGGTCATTCAGGCTAGTTAAAGCCTTAAAATTGGAATTAACCATTTCATTGGTGCCGGCGGTGATCGAACCCGGGTTGCTCGCGTACAGTGAAATCTCCAGCGAGCGCCCAAACCCTGAGCTACCACGGTAACGGTTACGGTACAAAAATAAATCATTCCTTTAATTTTCCGTGTAGGTACTGTTGATCAGACAGTGAAACTAACTTAGCCCTTCTAAGTTTCACTGTCGATTCGACATCACATTATAATAAAATGCTGTTTTTGGTTAATTATATAATTTTTACGGGATGTCTAGAAATAGGGGCCCACGATACAGCCAAGTACACTTATGTAACTACGCGGTCTTTATAAAGGACAATTATAAATTAATTATAATAACAATAATTATATAAAACTTTGTTTAGTCGGGATATCTACTTATATATAAAGTGTAGCCAAGAGATTACGTTAAAGGATGTATTAGAGACGAGGTTGAAAATTAAATTATCGTACGACGCGACGCCTGAAGAGCATCCCCTGCGAAGCTAAAAATATCGTATAGGAACGGGGCCTCCGTTTCAGGGCGGAGTTAATTTTACATTGACAGACTGCAAAATGTTTAAACGATAAGTAGTAGCATAATATATTAAAACTCTAACTTTCCTATTTTAAGTTTTAATTTTAGGGGTAGTATTCGTTTCAGCATTAAAATTAGTTTGCTTAAGACAAGCGTAACTAAGTCATAAAATATTACCTGTTCCTTATGTAGGTGGATGCCCCTAATACCAGCCATGCCCCTAATTCCAGCCTTTTCGCCTTTTTACTTTCTAAATAAGATTTCTATTAGTCTTAACTACAAATATTATCGCCTAAATAATTTTTCGTTTTTAATTATTCCTCAGAGTTTTAAACCTAAAGGCTTTTTGATTTATATGAATGTTTTGTTTCAATTTATAAGTTATTTATTTTCTTTTAGTGGAAATTAATGGGGCTGTAATTAGATATACGAAATGTATGGAGTGCATAATGTCAGCCGCCCGGCTGTTATTTGGTTTGGCGTACCCACAGATTACCCCCTTAGGGGGTAATCTATGGGCGTACCTAATAGAAGTACCTAATTTCAGCCACGGAATATAAAACAGGGCTGTCATAAACTGGAATAAATACTATTAATTAGATCATAACTTATTTGATAGTTAAGGGAGTTATGATTAATTTGTCTGTTTTAAAATTGGTTTTAGATTTTAAAGTTTAGCCATAGATGTACTACCTTTTCAATCTGACATTCGGTTTATATTATGGACAGCTTATGTATTCAATTATTTTTTGAGAAAGAAGAAAAAATAAGCTATAAATATAGTTTATACTAGCTGTTCCCCGCGAATTCACCCGCGTGAAATTTAGGGTTTTATTGATGTTGCGCGGAATTCTAATTCTTTTTCTAAAATATAAGTAGCCTAAGTTACTCCTTATAACATCAGCTATCGTTCAGTAAAAGTCCCGTCGAAATCGGTCCAGCCGTTTCGGAGATTAGCCGGAACAAACAGACAGACAGACAAAAATTTTAAAAATTGTGTTTTTGTTATAGATACCGTATACCTTCAAAAAGCTGTAATTATGACATTACAAACAGACACTTCAATTTTTTTTATTTGTATAGATAAACAAAAACTATAACTTAGTAATACTAATTACAACTTAGAACATAAATGAAAAACTCATGACAAGTAAAGTGGTTTGGGACCAGGCTTTGCAGCAGTCTATGGAGGAGGATGTCCCGTAGTGGACTTGTGTCCGGTTATAATGACGATGATGATTTGAAAACTTGGATGATTAAATTATTAGAAACCGATATACTACATAATATTTAATCATAATTTGCTTTAATTTATTAAACTGCTTTAAACTAAAACATAGTAAGTTAAGTAATAAAACATTAAAATAAAATAATGTTGTCGTCTGCCTTAATAATATCCCATGCTTGTCACATGCAGATTCAAAATTAAAAGTTACTATAGGTACTTACCAAAAACTCAAAAGGCACAACCCTATGCTATGCTGGCATTAAGTACACAAAAGGACGACATTCGGTACAGGCTGGCTGGCATTAAGGCGACACATCGAAAACCGTTGAAGCGGGCTATCGCCGGACTGACCCGAGTGAAGCATAATTTCTATAAAAGCTTCAAAAACGCCGTCATAAGGTCTAAAATTGTGTAGCGTCCGGGACGATTCAGATCGCTCAGAAATCGCTTAGAATCATAAAATATTTTTTAAAAAATTATTGATTTTAGTAATCAAAATAATGAGCAAGTAAATTACGAATATTGATATGTACTCTGTCACTGCCCTTTGATAGTTTTGTGATCCGTCCCAAGAGCCATAGCAGAGGTGGTGCATTTTGGTCCCTGACCAAAACCAGGTCACCTATCTTCAGTTCGCCAGATGAAGCATGCCATTTAGTCTTCTGCTGTAGTTGAAATATATATTCCTGTGAATATCGCCTCCAAAAATGTTGTCTAAGCTTTTCAATTCTCTGAAATCGTTGAATGCGATTAATATTAGCATCTTCAAGTGAAGGATATGGTACTGACATGAGTGGCCGTCCAATGAGGAAATGGGCTGGCGACAAAAAGGTAAGGTCGGAAGGATCTGTGGATAAAGGTGTGAGAGGTCTAGAATTCAGAATTGCCTCTATCTGACACAAACAGGTGGAAAGTTCTTCATAAACTAGATATGTTAAGTTTAAAACGCGACGTAAAAGAGTTTTTACCGATTTGACGGCCGCCTCCCAAATACCGCCAAAATGGGGAGAATATGCTGGTATGAAGTTAAAGTTAATATTAAGTTCTGCTAAATTGGCCTGTATGTAGATATTATTCGCCTTTAGGAATCGAGTAAGTTCGTTGCTGGCTCCTACGAAGGTTGTGCCATTGTCGGAATACATGTTTTGAGGCTTACCCCTCCGCGATATAAAACGATTGAGTGCCGCAGTGCCGCTAAAAACGCCTCCTTGGTAAGATCCGTAACAAGCTCCAGGTGCACGGCTTTTTGAATTTCCCGTTAGATGGCACTGTTTTGATAAAGTGAAATTTAGATTGTCGGCGTAGTTAAAATTATAACGCAACGGTTAAAACTCATTTTAGACGGGTCCCTAACTATCTACACACAAAATTTCATGGAAATCTGTCCAGTAGTTTTTGCGTTAAACGGTAATACACAGACAGACAGACAGACAAAAATTCCAAAAACCACTAATTTGGCCTCAGTGCCTTTTATTTAGTCCCCTGGAATTGTTTTTTCCAGAAAATATTAGAATTACAGACATGACTTTTCTATAGATTTATTATATTATGTATAGATTCGTATCGTTCTTCTAAAATTTTAATACGCATGCTTAGACCAATAAAGAAGTATTAGGTATTAATCTGAGTTCACATTATGGATTTAACGGCTTTGCAGCTCGTTTCAAACTTTTTTATTAATCAACATTAGCAGGTAGTTAATTTTTTCGTGGAAATAATAAAATGTTGCTTAAATTTTTTATAAATCGAAATTCATTATCAGTCGTTTAATAATTTTCTCTATAAAAGTGATTATTATTGGATATTTGTATTATTTTCGTCTGGTAGGGATATAAAAATCCACTCAGGAGAGGGAGAAGAGGAAGAGGGTTTGGGGAAAAAACGGTTGAGGGTAAGGTATTAGGGAAAAAGGGAACGAATCTGACGGAAGATTTAGTGGGATGTTATTGAGCGCTAATACTGATATACATAAAGAACAATGGCAGACTTTCATACATAAAATTAGTTGTGAAGAAATGGTAGCTTCTATACATCAAAAATATCTTAAAATGTTAAGCGTTAGTCCCTTAATAACTCTGTAAAAGAATTTTGTCCTGAGAACGCGTTAAAACAAAGATATTTAGATTTGAACCTTTTTAGATTATGTCTTATGTCACTTGGAAAAAGTCATACTTCCTGTGGTTGTTTGATGTTAGCTTAATACATAATACATAATTGAGAGTTTTTAGCTTATTATATCTCTATTATATATTTATATGCTATAAATGTATATTTCTGGCATGACTCCAGGGCCTTTGTCTCATAGTGACATTCTCAGAAGGGCTAGAACGCAGAGCCGTAAAGCCAGTAAAAAAACAGTGACATTTTTTTTTGTAGTTTATGGCCTGGCATCTAGACCTTTAGGCCAAACAGTGACATTTTGTTTTAGCTAGTGTTGCCATAACATTAAATGGAATTGTTACTAGTACTATACTATGATTGAGATAATGTATTATTGTAGGAAATTATTTGTAAGAGACTTATTCTCAACCACATCACTTTTATTTTTATTATTACTGATAGTATAGTTATTACTAGTAATAACTTAATATAAAAATATTTTGTGTGTCGTGTTGGTAGTCTTACAAAGTGTATACGAAAATAGTATGAATATACTAAATGGCAACACTTGAATAGATTTAAATGATTTAAGTCATTTAATATTCCCAAAAATGTTTGTAAATCATACAAAAATAATAAAACTCATTTTATATATAACTTATTTCTAGACGCGATAATTTTTGTCAACTATTTTTCTGCCATTGTTCTTTAGGAATTAAATATAGTAGTTAGTAATTTACAACCTATATACCTACTTACGTCTCACAGCTGAGCACATGCCTCCTCTCATTTCTGAGAGATTTATAGAGCAGGTGGTACGCAGCGATGCGTGTTGGCGGACTTCACATGCACTCGAAATATTTTATTAATTGTCATTCCTCAGACATGCAATTTCCTTAACGATATTTTCTTTCATACAGAGCACTTGGTAAATCAACACTTAAAATTGCAACTACCATTCATTGGTGTAGGCGGGAATCGAACTCGTGTCGCTGTTAAATTTAAGGCGTGCGCTTAGTCCCTTAGCTACCACGACTCTCAAAATCTTTAGGGTGACCTTAGTGGAGAGAGCGACGTAGTGGCGTTAACAAGAGCTTGTGTTCGGAAAACGACAAACCCCGCGACCCACCATGGCTTATCCACTAAAACTTTACGCTCATGCTAACGGTTTGTTAGATCGATAACTATGGCAATCATTTTTATGTTATAACTTTGTCTTCAATACGTTGTCTTGCATTACGAGTTGTTTAACCTAGTTACATGTGATAAACATTTGTGAAATATAAAAAAGTCAAATAATTAAATATGAATCAAGATGCGAAAAAATTAGCAGCCAGTGTCTACGGACGAGTGAACGCTCCTGTTGTGGAGAGATGTCGTCTAAATTTTTGCACTGATTTAGAAAAATCCGTTTTAATGAGCAATTTCGAGAGACGAGGATGGCATCAAGTAGGACCTGACGATGAATGGAACTTTTATTGGGCGTCCACTCAAACCTGTAGAAATCTCTTTAGCGTTGAAAGTGGCTATCGTATGAATGACAACCAAATGATCAATCATTTTCCTAACCACTACGAACTCTCGAGGAAGGATTTGCTTGTAAAAAATATAAAAAGGTATCGAAAAGAATTGGAAAGAGAAGGGAACCCGTTAGCTGAAAAATCTGAAGTTGTTTTACACGGAGGACAAGTGGGAACTCGGTATGTTCATTTGGATTTTGTGCCAATAACATTTGTTTTACCTGCAGATTATAATATGTTTGTGGAGGAATATCGTAAGTCACCTCAAAGCACTTGGATAATGAAACCGTGTGGAAAATCACAAGGAACTGGCATTTTCCTAATAAATAAACTATCCAAATTAAAGAAGTGGTCCAGGGAGGCGAAAGCACCATTTCACCCACAGCTAAGTAAAGAAAGTTACGTAATTTCAAGGTACATAGACAATCCCCTGCTAATAGGTGGCAAAAAGTTTGATTTAAGACTGTACGTTCTTATTACATCTTTTAGACCACTAAAAGCTTATCTATTTCAGTTGGGATTTTGCAGATTTTGTACGGTGAAGTATGATACAAGCGTCACAGAACTAGATAATATGTACGTACATCTTACTAACGTCAGTGTACAGAAGCATGGAGGGGATTATAACAATATTCATGGCGGAAAAATGAGCGTTCAAAATTTAAAATTATATTTAGAAGGTACTAGAGGAAAAGCAGTCACGGATAAATTATTTGCAGCAATGCAATGGTTAATTGTGCATTCTTTGAAGGCTGTTTCTTCAGTAATGGCCAATGATAGGCATTGTTTTGAATGCTATGGTTACGATATCATAATTGACAACCAATTAAAGCCTTGGCTTGTAGAGGTAAACGCTTCTCCATCGCTAACATCGACTACAGTAAATGACAGAATTTTGAAATATAAACTGATCGATAATATTTTGTCAGTAGTATTACCTCCAGATGGAGTTCCAGATGTACGTTGGAACAAACAACCAAATCCTGAAGCTTTAGGGAATTTCGATTTGCTTATTGATGAAGAATTGTTGGAAAAGGATGAACCTTCGAGCTCTATTGGTAAATCAATTAAAAACATAAAAAATCGTGTCACTTAAATGTATATCGTAAAGAAAGTTCATTTTACCAATGTTTTTAGAATAATTTCTTGTGGAAAACTGTCATTCTACGTTTGAAAATTTGTCAATTTTTCAAATGTATGTAACTGCTCGAAAACAAGAGTGATGTATTTAGTTAATACATATTCTAAAAATAATGTTTTTTATATATTAAGAGTGTTTCGCGAGTACACAGTTCTTATGGTAAGTGAATGATGTGGTCCGTAGACATCGGCATCTATGCTCGATTAAGAATCAAAATGCAGATGCGTTGTCTGTTGTCACCAGTAAAAAGGGTCTCCGGTTCTCTACACTCACCATACGAAACACAATAGCATTAAGCTGCTAGTATTCTATGACAGTGTGGTCCTACCCTGACCCATTCGTACTGCATCCATAATAAAGCTGCAACGTTGCTGTAACCACGTAAAATAATATTCATATTATATTATTTTGCTACATGTATATTATTTTTGTTAAAAATGCGGATATCTTAAGTTTCTTTTATAATATTGAAAGAAAATACGTACTTGTTGATACGCTTACACTAGGAATTTCTTCTGTAATGAAAGAAATATATGTAGACCATACAAATATTTATTTCTTGGTAATCATACCCGCCCTTTGCAGCGCTGCAACCAAATATTTTGCCACTAGGCTTCCGGGTTATCGATATCTCGGTCGCTTTTATAGATGCGCTGTATGTTGACATTGCCTTTCCATTCCTTAGATATAAGAGGGAGCCAAAGAGTATAATAACTATATTAAAAGGAAAGGGAGGCGATCCGGAAATTCCGTCCAATGAAAGGTTACGCCTACACTTAACCTTTTGAGCGCTCTATTTATCGAAGCCTAAAATTAAGTTTGATTTTAGTTTTTATTGCGGTTATACGTGTAATATAAAAACTGAGGACGTACGATACGAATACATTTTAACGCTTTGTAAGCATTTCGTACTGTTCGTCGTAGTATAACTATTAATTTTCTTGGAAGTGTTTCATGGAACATAGGAAAACGTATTATAAATTTTTTTGTTTATTACTATTATAAGCCATTCCTTGAATACTATCTCACCTTATGGAAAGTGGTGATGCAGCCAATGTTAAAAAAAGTCGAACATCTGGTGGTCCGGTGATGGGATGGAGAGGGAGGATTAATTCATGTAATTCCTGCGCATACTCTCCGAAATGTACGCATCCTATAAACAACCGAAAGGCTAGCTGGCTACTTTGCGCCTATTAACAATCAACATATTTTGAAATATGTTATATTTAACTCGCCTATTAATTAAAAATACTATCAAAATCATATTTAACATAATTTAGAAATATTTCAAATTTTGAACTCACTAACACTGCATGAAAATAAACTGAAATTATTTGGAAATAATTAATTTTCATAGGCATAAATTTTATTACATCGAAAACTAGTTTCTTCAAAAACATCATAATATGACCGTGATTAAACATCTTCCCCTAAACATAAATGTAATTAGAATCAACAGCAACAATAATTAAATTTTATTAGAATGTAGATAAAAGTAGATACCATTATAATTAGAAAATGAAAGGATCATCATTTATCAATAACTGTATAATGGGGGTATAAAATGCAAGGGATGCTTTTAGAATTATTCATAACTAGCTCTGCCCGCGACTTCGTTCGCGTGGAATTACTACTTTTGTTATGGTAATTGAGGATGATTTATTTGTACTTTTAATGGCGCCAAGATCTAGAAAAACATTAATATGGATCAATACATTCAGTTAGTCAGTCAATCAGACAAACTAACGAACGAACAAATAGACGTAACCACAACTTTACTAATGAACGGACCCATAAACGAATCAAGAAAAGAACTGGGCAAACTATACGCTTGTGTTTCATATTGTAAATAAACAACAAAATGATCACAATAACGTAATCCACACTAATTTCTCTAGCCAACACTTGGTTCCCATACAACAGATATGAGACTACCCTAAATAAGCAAGCTCCATCCTCAATTATTGGTACCACTATCGTATGAGTTACCAAATTGCTGTGGGCATTGGATTGTAGTTTTCATTAAAAATATTTGTAATGAAAACTACAATCCAATGCCCACATAAAATTAAGTGTCTATAATTACACTAACAAAATGATAGATACATTGATTTTGTTAGTGTAATTATAGACATACACGTTTATAGACACGTATACTTATTATGTATCTCATCTTGTAAAGAATTAAATAATAATACTAAACTCAACCAAGGACAGTCTTTTGATCTTTAAGTAAGTAATAGGTGTGATCGGAGCCAAAATCCGTGGGTTTTTTTAAGCTAAACGCACATATGTCCGCACAGTACGCATCGTCCGCGCCGCACGCAAATCTTTTGTATTACCAACAACTTTGTTAGTCTTTTCCAATCACTGTTGTGAAACGGTACAGTGAATTGATCACTCGAAATCACTATGGAAAGAAATATAGTAATAGCCTGCTTATTGGCAGAGGAAGAAGAAAATAAAATTCGAAGAAAAAGAAGTTTCTGGATTCATGATATTAATTTAAAAAGGCAATTATATGGAGAATATTATACTTTATTTAAAGACTTATTATATGATGATAAACGATTTTTTAGATATTTGCATTTAACATACAAGAAATTCAAGAAATGCTGTAAATACTAAAACCATATCGTTCTATGGAAAACTCAAGATTTAAGGCTAATTGAAACAGAGAAAAGACTTGTTATATGTTTGAGGTAAGTATTTTTATTGATAATTAAATAATCAGGTATAACTGGGTTTTTGAATTAAATTGAACTATTTTTTTTTAGTTCAGTATTTAAATATTTTAGCACTAGGTAGTCATATTGATAATTGATGCAAATAATTAAATTATCTATAATTAATTACGAATTAATTAAAAATTATGAAAATACAAATATTATCACGTAAGTCGAAACTACCAGTTGTAGCTTATTGTGGAAAATCCACTAAGTTGGCAACATTAGACAACACTGAGTATCAACATGCGCCGAATGCGCCGCGTTATATGCCGTGATCAGCATGCGTCCTTCAATATTCGGATACCTACCGCATTTTATAAAAGTCGGTGCGTTCGGTGCGGGTGTAATGTGCGAGGCTACATATGATTTCATGCAACGTATTCTTCGGCGCGTACGCCACGGACAAATGTGCGTTCAGCTTTATCAAGAAATTCTCAGTAGCAGCCCGGAGTCAGGATTTTAGCGGTGTTTCATCCCTGTATCTCAGAAAGCACGTAAAATCGTTGGTTTTGCAACCGATCTCTCTATATTTGTGTCGGATTACCATCCCATCAGAGTATGAGAGTAAGGGGATAGAAAGTGCAGTGTCCTGCGTCATTAAAGTATAATGTATATACTCCTTTGGTACTTACGTACGTATTATATAACATTAATACAGAATATCTTAATGTCCTGCATAAATATAATATTAGTTTAAGCATAATAATTTTGTACAAACGACCTAGGGGACTTTATCGATGGGTATGTTGAAAACAATTTTTTTTATAGAAGAGGGGGCAAACGAGCATGCAGCTCACCTGATGGTAAGTGACTACCGCCGCCCATGCACAACCGCAACACCAGGATAGTTGCAGATGCATTGCCGGCCTTTTAGAAAGGTGTAAACTCTTTTCTTGAAGGCCGCTAAGTCGTATCGATTCCGAAACATCGCCGGTGGTAAACAATTCCACAGAGAAGTTGTACGAGGAAGAAAACTTCTAGTAAAACACACAGTCGTGGACCGCCAAGCATCCAGATGGTGACGATGTTATCGTGAATTTTGACTCAATGTGCGTTCGTGAAATTTGGCGGCTGGAATTAATACGAACAATTCCTCAGAGAACTCCCCGTGGTAAATCCCTACGCAGTGTCAGTGTATAGAGCCTATCAGAAAGAACTTGGTCGATGACGATTAGAACCGCTCTGCGCTGGATGCGGTCACTTGACCTCCCTCCACTTGGAAGGAGCTGGTACTGGGGTGCCCCGGCCCAAAGATACCTCACATGGAATACTGTTCTGTATTCCATGTGAGGCCGGATTTGCGCTTTGTAAAGTTGCAAGCGATGTGCCGGCATGAAATACTGTCTCATTCTGCTGAGCACGCCAAGCTTTTTAGAGGCCAATTTGGCCTTCCTTTCCAAGTGACCACGAAACTGCACACTATGACGCCGAAGATTCCGATGCTAGCTGAGGTAGCAAGGGGAGTGCCTTGAAACTGAGGATATATGACAGAGGGGTTCTTTTTAGCGGTAAACTTGTGTCTTCTGGGGATTGAACTGGACTAGATTTAGTCGGCCCCAATCCGAGACTTTGTTAAGCAAAGACTCGACTTCAGACACAAGTTTGTCCCGGTACTCGGCGAAGTTTTCCCGAAAAATATTGGCATGGCCGGTATATAAGGCATCATCAGTGCTGTCGTCTGCATAGCAATGAATGTTACTAGTTTGCAACATATCATAGATATGCAGGAGAAACAGCGTTGGTGATAGCACGCAGCCTTGTGGAACACCAGCGTTGATAGGCTTGAAATCAGAGCATGTACCGTCTACTACGACCTTGATGCTCCGATCAGCGTGGAAACTGGTGATCCATTTGCACAATTTCTCGGGAAGCCCATAGGAAGGAACTTCGAAAGAAGCGCTTTATGTCAGACCCGATCGAAGGCTTTCACTATGTACAAACTAACGACCAATGCCTCCCCCTTGGACTCTACTGCCTCCGCCCATCTATGAGTCACGTAGACCAGAAGATCACCAGCTGATCGACCCCGACGAAAACCGTAACGGCGCTCACTAATCAGCTGGTGATCCTCAAGGCACCTCATAAGCTGGCAGTTCATAATGGATTCCATTATTTTGGAGAACAAGAAGGTGATGGATATAGGCCTGTAGTTGGACGGGTCTGAGCAGTCGCCTTTTTTGGGGATCGGGTGGACCAAAGCTGTCTTCCATGAATTCGGTACTACGTCTTGGGAGTAGGAGTACCGGAAAAGACGCATTAAAACCGGTGCCAACGCCGGAGCACACGTTTTCAGCACAATGGGAGGGACGCCATCAGGCTCACTCGACTTGCTGACGTCCAGGGAGAAGAGTGCTTTGCGAACCGATCGCTGTGTAAACCGCACATCCGGCATGGAGCACTTGCACTGCGGGATGGTCGGCGGTGTGTTCCCCCCGTCATCTAGAGTCGAGTTGGACGCAAAGAGAGAACTCAACAGATCGGCTTTCTCCTTTGCGGCATGGGCCAGTGAGTCGTCCTCTCTGTGCAGAGATGGAAGAGATGGCTGAGCCTTGCCAGCCAGCCTTGGCAAGAGATCAGAATGCACGGATTTCCGAAGGAGGCGAACTAGCTTCTCGCCAATTCTGCCGATGTGCTTAGACTTTGCCTTGGCAATGACGCTTTTGAAGGACCTGGAGGCGGAATTATACTTCTCCTTAAGAGCGCTGGTGTTTACATCCCGAGACGTATCAACGCAACGAGATGCGTCAGCTCAGGCCCGGTAGCACTCCTGCTGCTTATAGCGTGATGCTGTTTTACAGGAGCGACCAAACCTGCCTCCGATGGGCACCACAGAGGATGAATAAAAAGTTCCATACCCTAAAGTACCACATCAGCAACAGAATCGGCAACAACGCTGGGATCTTCCGGCGAGATGCAAACCCGCCCCAAGGGTAGGATGCAAAAAAAGACCGCATCCCGTCCCAATCGGCCGACCTATACTGCCAAACACGGCGGCAAGCTGCAGGTCGCAACTGCAATAGGAGCGTAAGTGGCACCGTACTCCGGATCATACAATGGTCCGAAGAGCCCAGAGGGGCATCGACGGAGACCTGATATCCGTCCGGATGAGACGTCAGCAGAAGGTCCAACAGGGAAGGTACATGATCCTCCACATCTGGGATTCGCTTAGGCAAGTAACCAGTTGTGCTAGACCATATGGTAAGGCAAAGTCATAGACAGATCTACCCGCATGATTGGTTAAACGAGAACCAAGCCATTCAGCGTGGTGGGCGTTAAAATCACCGAGTATCACGATCTCTGCGGATGGGACCTGTTGCAACACGGAGTCTGCAGTCATTTGGACGTGGTCAATGAGTAGGTCTGTGTCGGCATTATTGCTATGGGACCCGTAGACGCGGGGTGGTCGTCGCGGTCTACGAGCAGCCATAGTATGGACAGGTACGTACCTTCAAGACTGCCGAGGCGTCGAAAACAGACGTTCTCTCTGAGGTATACGCAAACTCCAGCCCGGGGCACAAAGGAGTGTTCTAATTTGTACCCCGGGTAGGAGAGATATGAAGTATCAGCCGGAAAGGACACCTGAGTCTCGGTTAAAAGAGCAAGGCCGGCCTCGCCGTCTCTAGATGGTAATGGACAGCGTTAAGGTTGGAAGAAAGTCCCCTGATGTTGCAAAAATTCACGGATAGCGTGACAGCTGTCGCCTTGGTCTTATTGCTCCACTTGCCCCGAGCAGTATTAGTCGAGAGCAAAATTTTGCACCCCCCCACCGAATACGCGGGGCAGCCTGAGCACCCACGCTCAGGAGTGGAGTAGTTTGGTGGTGGATGCTCAGCGAGGTATTCTCCAGGGGTGCTGGTATCCTGGGGCAGTATTTTGTTTAATTCCGCTACTATGTTGGTGGGGGGCGGGCGGGCAGGGGGGGGGGGCTCCGGCCACCTGCACTCACCAAGCGCAACGCAGAGGTTAACCTCTACTTCACGCTGGTATTCTGTGAGGTCGTGGTACCACCCCGTTTCTAGCTGGCCCATCCGCGCTACAGCAAAAGCTGCCGCGTGGCTCTACCACTGTTAAGAAAATACTATCCTACGGTGGTAACAAAACCTTCATTAAATTTAGCGCTAACGCCATCTAGTTGCGAAGTGCAATAATACAAACTTATACACAATCATAAATAGACAACATTACTGTTTGTTAAATAATATTCCACCTTTTAAAGGGTAAATTTTTGTAAAGTTCTAAAATATGTATTATTCGTAATTATCACAATTTTGATTCACGAATTTCCCTACTACTATATCATGCATTTAAAAACTTTTTTTTCATGCGTACTTGTACCCTCGACTTAACACTTTGAGGTAAGATTTTTATTTTAATCCGAAAATAGGCGAACTAATTTTTAAGTTATAAAAATAATTTAATAATTTTTCTCCATACAAACATGGAATCGCCCCCATATTAAAAAAAATAATGCGTGAGTGTCGTGGAACACTCGATTGGAACGAAGTTCCTTTCGTAGTATATTATTATTGATAAACGTATTATATTATTGATCAAAAAATACAAATAAATGAATTACTCGCGTTTATTAAAATGAAACGTCACTTAAAATAAAATAATATTTCTTTCATGGCAAGATAAGAAAAAGTGCGAGGGAGATGAATATTATTCCATCTCGCTTCCTTATAGCCGCCAAGGCCATCTACACTACGTCAGAAGGGGTAGTGATGGAAAAATCTTACACTTTTGCTCGCCTAGCCCCCATCTGCCGAATTCGTACCGTCCGATAACGCACTTCGTTCCAAAAAAAACTGCGGTTGCTAACACGCTTGCTAAGTGTGGCAACTATGGCAAATATCCCCACCATAAGATAATCTATGGGGGAGGCCTATGTTCAGCAGTAAACTTTAATAGGCTGTAACGGTAAACGGTAAGGGTCGTATTTTCCTAAATCCTTTCTTAGTGGAAGTATACGTTATAAAAGGTAGCTACGCTGACCCAATTTCAGATTCCTACGTCAAGCTGCTTGGACTGTGCGTTGATAGATGAGTCAGTTACTCAGAACATCTTTTATATTATAAAGAGGATATTGTACATAAACAGTAAATTGTAACAGCCGTCGATAAATGGCAAAACTAAATCTACGGCATAGAGTAATAATTCTATGATCTACGGCTAATTACATTCTATTCTAAATTCGATTTAAGTATGTCCATTAAAATAAAAATTCATAAAAATGCTATTTCTGAACTAAATAAAAATGGAAAACTGTTAAAAAAATAAGGATCTTGTCTAATTTTAAGAATTTCCTTAGCTAATAATATTATAAATAAATTACATGCACTTTATTACTAAATAAAAAATGTTTTAGGCTTTTTAACGATAATGTAGTGTACCACACTCAGAGTAATTACTAGCATAGAGAGAGTCCTAAAATAAGAACAAAATTTTTATAGATGAACTAGCTGTTCCCCGCGACTTCGCCCGCGTGGAGTTATTTTTCGCGGAACCCTAAAATAAAAGCAGCCCAAGTTATTCCTTATAACATCAGCTATCTGCCAGTGTGTATAAATATTGACAAATATTGACATTAATATCCCTATGATAGTAACGTCACTTAATTGTTTTGCCTTCCCGGAACCCCTTTACTAACACTTAAACTTTATGGTATTAAAGTTCAAATTGGCTTTTAAGTATTATTAAGAATCTATTGTACGGGAATATAGAAAAGTGTTGTTTTTAGACTTTTCAGGCAATTTTTAAAATTTTTCTCTCCGTAAGAACCATCTTCGTACTTCAAGGAATATTTTAAAAAAAGAATTAGTGAAATCGGTTCAGCTGCTTTCGAGATTTGCGCTTAGCAACACATTCAGCGATTCATTTTTATATTATAGACTAAAGAGTTCATCTATAAAATATAGTATATACATATTATGACGTTTAACATGGTACAAAATAAGATAGCTATATTATTCTCACCTTCTTTCTTTTACAAGGTTGTTGTCGTTTTTCCAGTCCACCTCTATTGATGTGCCATTAGCGAAACAAAAAACGTTGTCGATAAATTCATTTAGTCTATGAGTTAGTAAAATTAGGGATTTTTATAAGTCCGGTTTGTAATACTTCTTTAAATCAATGAAACTTATGGAAGCTTCATCTGACATCTTACAACAAAAACTTAGTTAAATAATGCGGAATTTCGTACTATCGTTGTATAATTTAAAATATATCGTGAAAATGTCACTATGAAATCTACTTAAATTTTGCTGGTATATTTCCTTCAAATTATCCTTAGACTTATTATGGGTTTCACAGGGAATAATAATTGTTTTTTTTTTATAGGATAAGGGTGACAAACGAGCACACAGTCCACCTGATGGTAAGTGGTTGCTGTGGCCCATAGACATCTACATCTATCCTCTATTACAAATCAATATGTAGATGCGTTGTCACCCGTGAGGACTAAGATGGAATGCCTCATTTCCGGTAAAAAGGGCCTCCGGCCACCTGCACTCACCAAGCGAAACGCAGAGGTAAACCTCTACTTCACGCTGGTTTTCTGTGAGGTCGTGGTACCACCCCGGTTCGAGCCGGCCCATCCGTGCGACAGCAAAAGCTGCCGCGTGGCTCTACCACTGTTAAAATTGTGTTTATTTCATCGACACTGGGTTTGCTTCACGGAACGTACGCAGAGGGCACTGTTACGATAGTACAAATAAAGATGAGACGAATTTACGCTACCAGTTTTTAAAACCAGGTATTCACTTCAAAGTACGGTGCCCTTGAAAAATACTTGCAAGTATGAAAATACTTGCATAGGAAAATGACCCATATCTCAATAGTAATAAGAAACTCAATCATATTTGTGAATGAAAAATACTTTGAACTTCAAAGTATTTTTTGTTAAGGAGCAAAGTCGTATAAATAATACGACTTTGCTCCTTATTCATAATAGCCTAATATGGAAAACGGGTCGAATTCCTATGCAAGTATTTTCAAACTTTGATACCGCGGCTGGACACGTCGCGTAAGTAGTACGTAATAAGAATTATGTTTATATTCGAGGAAGTAAAAGTTTTGTTTCGATTTTTTGTAAATTCAATTGTTATTGTAAACTGTTTACGTAACCTACTGACCGTGACCTAATTTTTAAATAGTTATTTCACGTGTATATTGAATTTAGAGATAGTTTTAAAACTTTAATTAATTAGTAGTCCTAAGCCAAAAAGTAGGAAGGAAAGATTTCATTTCGTTAACAAAAAAAAATCGGTCAGTCTAAATTATTGCCCGAATCAAATTAGTCATTCATATTATATTCACACTAACTTTTTTCACACTTTTTTCAATTCACACACCTGGTTTTCGACCCTGGTATTTTTTCATACTCGTACTTAGAAGCCCTGGTATTAAATTTTGCAAGTATGTCTCATCTCTACAATAACAGCGGCACGACCGCGGTCTGCCTTCTCTTTTGTCGCATGATCACAACTACCAATAAATGGAATACGAACATATTACCCGTTTTCCTCTCTGCTCCCTCAAGATATTATCGATCATTAATTCATTAATTCCAGCTTATCAAAAGTCCACTGCTGAACTTAGGGGAACTTAGAACTTAATATTTGCTATAGTTCTCTGTCTTAGCAAGTGGTTTGGCAACCTCAATTTTTTATTATTTTGATTTGTTATCAGGTAGATACTTTTGCCTATCTCTTGTTCAATTTCCCTATGTCGTCTTTTATGACACTTTATGGGATGGTATGGGGTCTTAGAGCTTCTAAGTAATAATATATGTTATTTGGTAGGAGGTGGAAGTTTATTTAACGCCGCCGCTGCACGGCATTATCAAGAACCTGCCTTAACATTATGATTTCGAAATATTTTCATCCGAGCAGATAAAGCTTTGTTGAATATTAAAATCAGTTGCCGCATGTATTAAAGATCATCACTTGAGAACGGCTGGACCGACTTTGATAAACACTCACACCCACAAATGGACCCGATAAGTAGCGCTGTAAAATTGGGATTACGAATGGAATTCAACTCGCTTATGTACCGTGTGTCAGCCAAGACTTAGTATTCATTCCGCCCTAACTATTAGTTTTTAAAGTTTGCGAGACGAATATTTGCAACGTAATATAATAATCATCATCACTTGATTTAGAAAACAATTTACTTGATCGTTCGAATAATAATAAGTGTAGTCCTATTTTCTTAAACTTATAAAAAAGTAATAATAAAAATAAATAACTAAACAAAAACCAGTGTATAGATGTCGATTGTTACTAACATTGCGTACGAAATCACTGTAGCATAGATTAATGATAAGTCATCGCGCGCTCTGACTAGATACCGCGCACCCTGCAAGTAACAGCTCCGTGAGTGCGGCATCTTAATATTGTAGTCTGTATAAGACAATTTGCATGATGCTAGTGTGCGTGAAAAATTGTATATGCCAGCAGCATAACTATTACCTGATTAATGGGAAAATTTATTTTATGCTATTGCTTAGTAGTTAAGTTCATAGTTGTGAATTTATTCTAGAAATACTTAAAAATGAATAGTTTATTAATAACGAATGTATCAATATATTTGTGTATATTATATATAGGTTTTTCTTCTGAATAAATGACATATAAATGATAGGCCTCCTTTTTACGAAATTTTGTATGGAATAACTGACTTTGAGATATTTTTTATAGGATCAGGGTGACAAACGAACACTCAGTCCACCTGATTGTAAGTGGTTGCTGTGGCCCATAGATATATACATCTATTATCGGTTAAAAATCAAAATGCAGATGCGTTGCAACCCCTGAGGACTAAGATGGAATGCCTCGTTTCTAGTAAAAAGGGTCTCCGGTTCTCTACACTCACCATAGGAAACACAGCAGCGTTAAGCTCCTATTTTACACTGGTATTCTGTGAGAGCTGGTCCGTCCCTGATCGAGCTGACCCATTCGTGCTACAACTATACCAGTAATATAGCTGCAGTATGGGTCTATCACGTATAAATTGAAAATTTCGAAGATGATCCCATGATAAAAAATATTCACGTTGACGGGAAAAATCATTCCCTAAGTTATTAAGTACTATTTTGTTACACCTTTAGTTAGTATATATAAGACTGGGGAAAAAGTTTCTTCGTATATTGTATACAAATTCAAGACGTTTTTGTTTTAAAGTTTTATTACATTTAATTATAATATATATGGGTCCACTCTGTTCGATAATTTGTTACCATCTTGTAGGTAGTGAAATAATAAAAAATAAACGTTGCTGTAGAAATCTTGGGATTTTGATTAATAAAATGCGACAAGTAGTTTTATTTGATATATACAATACCAGAAATTTGAAGGAACATGGATTTAGTCATCCCATTTATAATGGAAAAAAAATTATAAACTTAAATATTTAAACCTCCAGAAAGCTTTCTTTTAAAGAACACAAGCAACAAAAGAAAATAATGACTAAAACTTTTAAACCAGTTTTAAGTACTCAAGCAAATACTGGATTTTTAGGAATGTTAGTGTGTATTGAAAGTCTCAAACAGATAACTAATCTTGTGATCTGGCGTAATCATGATGAAAGACCACTCCTTTTCTGATTATCAATGCCAGACGTTTCTTTTTCTACTTCTTGCTTGTCTCATTATTTATTGGTAATAGAGATCCGAATCGATGGTTTTACCCGGCGCTAAAAGCTCATGATAAACTTTCAATACCACCATACACACAGCATCATTTTATTTCGTGTTAATGCAGGTTTCGCTTTAGTCTGTAAACAAAACACATATCACATACAGAAAAAAATCACGTTTCTTATATGGTCTTCATACAAGAAACGTGATTTTTTTTGGGTCCTTTAATATTTTACTTGTTTTCTTTTTTATTTTATGTTGTTGTAGCAGCAATATAAATACACATTCTATGAAACTTCCAAGTATCTACATATTACGGTTCATAAGATACAGCCTACTGACAGACAGACGGAACGATAGTGGAGACTTGGGTCCCGTTAATACTCTTTGGGTACGGAACCCTAATAAATGGCAATTATGTCATTTGAACAATACTACAGAAATAAACATTAAATAATATAGAATTAGGTTATATTATAATAAGTTTATTATATTATATTATAAAATATAGTAACAATAAATTCACGAATCTCAGCCACGGGGAACTTTATTTTTGCATTCGCGGCAACACTGAATCGCGTCATTGATATTTTGTGACTTATTTATGGCTCGTGTTATTTTATGTTAAAATTTCGAAATTGTATGATAATTAATGATAGTATGTGATTCCAGTGTCTTTCTTATTTCTTGTAGTATTATTTTTACACAGTTTCAATACGTAAACTGGTATTTTACTTCGGATTGTGATCAAAATTTAATAAAACTTTCGGTATGTTCACCTCACACGTTGCCTGCAACGCGACTGACTCGGGTACGCCGATTTCAGAGCGCGCGATGACTTATCATTAATCTATGCACTGTAGATTAAAGATGTCGTTTCTTGTAAAGTAACGTCCATAGAATTCTATATTGTGTATGTTTTATAGATTATAGTATTCTATGGTAACGTCACATATACTCGTACACTACTACAATAGGGATGCCATTTTTCTAGTAAATTAGAAGATACGAGTGTACTTACTCTCATATTTGGCATAGTATAAAGAGACCAAAGATGACATCTGACATTTCTATTTCCACGCATGAATTACACACAACATCTCTCAATAGATTTGTCTCTTTTTGCGTAATTTCAAAATAAAATTAGGAAAAGCGAGACAAGTATATTGACTTAATTTATGTAAAATTGTAGGTTCGCTCTATGCATACGTATGTAAGTAATTACTCTAAGGTACCACAATTCAAATTTCAAAAAAATATTCAATGTACAGAAATCGTCATGTTAGAGTTTTATTATAGTATGGACACAGAATAAATAAGTAATGGATTTCTTTGAGGATGCTACGTTTTTTAGAGTTGATTACCGACAGTTGCGAAAATTAAGTTTGGCGTTTGCTATATTTTTTTCTTTGTGTCTTAGGTGGCGTAAGAGAATCCATCATCCCATTCTTTCCGTGGGTGTCGTAAATGGTGTTAGGAAATACCAGACTATAAACTATCTCGTTTACACCAGACAAAAACATCCAATGGGGCGGCGGGCAGTCAAAGGTGCGAGACATCTGGTGCGAGACCTGATACTGCTATTATCAATTTATTGCTTCATTTCTCATTACTTCAGGAAGGGCCTATGCCTAGCAGTGGCTGAAGAAAAAGAAAAATAAATTGTTTTTATTATCATACAACCCCAAGTTTTGTAAGTGAAAATCCTAAATAACGAACTTTAAAGGAGAGTGTTTTAAAGTTATATTTGGATTCTCAAGACTGTTTAGGGAGGGGAAGGTGTTGGATGTAACTGTAGGTTATAAAGGGTCGTAGTATAGATGAATCGGGTCGGTAGTTAGGTTATTAGAGGCACCATTGAGTGGTGTATAATGAACACATGGCACACATAAGAAATCAAAAAATCATGCGGGTATATTTTTTTCAACTTTAGTTTGCTAGTGGACTTAAGTGCTTTTACAGTTTAATCACGATGTCGGACAAGCGCGCGGTAAAGGTCTTAAAATGCAGAACTAGGCAGTAACCAGGCTAGGATGTAAGTACAATGTTATGGTTATAATTGCAAGGTAAAATAAGACAGACACTGACACATATTGAGAAAGGCACACTGGCTGATGAAATTAATGCATGTCACAAGGCGTCGCCATTTTGATCCAGAGTGGAAACATTGCGTCGGAACTTTATATTGACCAAAATTCAAATGCCTATGCAAGTAAGCTGCTACAAATCACAGAGTCGACTGGAAACAGCCGGTAATTACAAAATTTGGCATGCAATTTTAGATGTACTTTGCCATCCAGTGGAGACATAAGGCGAACTTATTGCACAACTTGTCCCCAGTTTAATGCATAGGTATACATAACGAAGGTTGGTTATGTGAAAGGTCAGTGCTGTCATCCATTACCGTTCCATTCTATCAACAGTCCACTGTTGAACATGTTTACCTATAAATTACTTCATAGGGGGATGTTTGCCATAGTCTGTAAAATCTGCGGTTGCCAACCCCAGGTGAGCGATTTTTTAATTTTTTTGGTTGTTATTAGGAATACGCTGCCGCCCATCTCTTGGTTTGCGTACCTTACTACACCCACGGGTTGATACGGAGTCAATCATCTGCTGTCATCGATCAATCAGTGCTGTCATCGAAAAAAATCAATCATACGAGTTTCTCAACTTCATGGAGTTAAAGGGCGTGCCTTCCCATAAGCTGGAGCTAAAAGTTAGCGTCCCAGTTCTCTTTGATGCACCGAGATTGTGCAACGGAAATATTAAAAGGACGCTATTCTGATTGGAGCAACTCAAGGAGAGTGTAGTTTAATTCCGCACATTCCAATAATTTTAAATAATTTATCATTTCATTTAAAAAGGCTACAACTCCCGTAACAGTTAGCACCATTAAAAGTTCTAACTGAACTTTTAATGGTGCTACACTGGCGGGTATTCAATTGGATACTGCGTCCTTTTAGCATGTTCAGTTGGATGTTGTTTGCGGGTATAAGCGCCCAAAACTTTGCATGCGGGCGGATAATAAATTGATAACAACGTGATTTACAGGTAAATTTTACATTAAATGTTCCTAAAAATCTTTCCCATTTACTGCAATGTAGGCAACTTCTTTTTGTTGTCGTGATTTGCGACCTTAAATCGGCTTTAATCGTTATTTTATTCTTCTAAAGTTAAAGCGCTGCGTTGATGATTTGATTGATATATAGACAACCTACCTTCACTATTAATGTAACGGTATGTTATAAATATAGATACCATAAAAATTGGAATCACTCGTGAAAGAAACCGTAGACGATAATTTATTGGAATTATGACATTCAAGAGGTTACGGAGGGAAATGAAACAGCAGCTGAGTAGCATCTTCCTGATCACAACCCAAAATTAAAAAAATAAACTCCTGTTGGCAACTCGCCTGCTAAGCGTGGCAACTATGGCAAATACTACGAGGCAATCTATTATTCAACTATTACTATTTACGTCAACTGGCTTTTTGCAGTTGTGGAGTTATAGATGTTCGAACAGTTATAAATAGAGGATAGTTTTCCAGGTATGGTTTTGTGTAATAAGCAATTTTCTCAACGATAAACAACATTCTTGTACCTCCTGAATAAAAGCAGACGAAGATGTAATACAACTAGAATCTGAGACCGACGAAGACATACCAAAACTAATAATTTGTATGTTGAGAACATTTGCTTTTATGAGTTAGGAGTCGCAAACCACGTAAAGCTACCAGCTGCGGGATATAAATAGATAATAGATTTTAATTAATGGCGGTCGGTAAGCGGTATCGATAGTTTACTATTAGTATCTAAAGCCATTACGATATTGCCACCTTGAATATATTCAAAATGAAGCAAGTCTCAATATTATGAGTAGGTAATAAGTTTTACGGAATATTCTTGTAACTTATGAAAATTATTTTACATAACTTCAAAATACAGTAACCTCACTCTACGTTAATCGTACCAAAATTAATAATTAAAAGCTCTGAAGGTATCCTGGGTTAACTTTGAGATCACAGCGCTAAAAGCCTCTATCTATGGGTGCTGTAAAGTAATCGAACCGTCGGGGATTAAAAAATAACATAATATGGGTAAAATCCGTTATGAAATAAGACCTTTTTGCTTTAATGTATAATGTTTTTAAATAATGCATTCAATAATTATGCGAAAGTAAGTAATGTATGGAAAAGTCGGAAAATGACAACCATAGATAAATAAATATGTAGCAAGGTAATGTCAACGTAAGACAGTTAAGTATATTTTGATATTAATTTTATTTAATTAAAAATTGAGGGAGTAAAGTGCAATGGATAAAAGAGTAACGTATTGTACTGATTTGGAGAAATGTGTGATAATGAGTAACTTTGAACGTCGTGGTTGGACCCAGGTTGGGCCAGAAGATGACTGGAATTTTTACTGGTCTTTTACGCAAAATTGCCGAAATATTTTTAGCATTGAAAGCGGATACAGAATGAATGACAATCAAATTATTAATCATTTTCCAAACCACTATGAAATATCACGTAAAGATTTGTTGGTAAAAAATATTAAGAGATATCGTAAGGAACTTGAAAAAGAGGGCAATCCTTTAGCAGAAAAAATGGAGGTAGTACTGCCAAACGGTCATACCGCCACGCGCTATATTCATTTAGACTTTATTCCCGTAACGTATGTTTTGCCAGCCGATTACAACATGTTTGTTGAAGAGTACAGAAAGTCACCGCAAAGTACGTGGATTATGAAGCCTTGCGGCAAATCGCAAGGTACGGGAATTTTCTTAATAAACAAGCTTTCTAAACTCAAGAAATGGTCTCGTGAGGCTAAAATTCCTTTTCATCCCCAACTCGGTAGCAAGGAAAGTTACGTAATATCTCGTTATATTGACAATCCACTTCTGATCGGCGGCAAAAAGTTTGATTTGAGACTGTATATTTTGGTAACATCGTTTAGGCCTTTAAAAGCGTACTTATTTAAACACGGTTTTTGTAGGTTTTGTACAGTAAAGTACGACACAAGCGTTACAGAATTGGATAATATGTATGTACATTTGACAAACGTAAGTGTCCAAAGACACGGTGTTGAGTATAATAGCTTACATGGTGGAAAAATGAGTGTACAGAATTTACGTTTATATTTGGAAGGCACACGCGGTCGGCCAGTTACTGAGAAATTATTTTCCGACATGCAGTGGTTAATAGTTCATTCCTTGAAAGCTGTTGCACCAGTAATGGCTAACGATCGTCATTGTTTTGAGTGTTATGGATATGATATTATCATCGATAATACGCTTAAACCGTGGCTGGTTGAAGTTAATGCCTCGCCCTCACTACAGTCAACGACTCATAACGACAGAATATTGAAATACAAATTGATCGATAACATAATTTCTGTCGTCGTTCCTCCGGATGGAATTCCCGATGCGCGATGGAATAAAATACCTACAAGGGAAGCATTAGGTGATTTTGAAGTTTTAATTGATGAAGAATTGATAGAAAAGGAAGACTCCACTTTACGCCCTACTAAGAACAATCGCTTTAATAATGGTAGATTTTAATACCAAATAACAAGTTGATAAATTTGTAAATAAACTGTGAGAATATGTAGCAAATTTTAATAAAATTATAAAACTTTTTGTTTTATTTTTTGTATTTTCAAATCGATTTGTAGCAAATATCAGTAATGCGCTCTACGCTTTAATTTTAGAGATAATAATATGCCTGTATTTAATGCGTTAAAATTACTAGAATAGATTGAGAAAAGGTCCAAATGTTGCTTTAATAAAATGTATAAGATTTTTTAATCTTTAAATGGAGTTTAAAACGTGTTAATTTACATTCTATTTTATACTTGTAGTATAAATAAGCAAGCTATATAAATGCTCTAAGAATTTATCTATGCATATGAGATTAAAAATAAATATTTTTTTCAACCCTCAAGGGTTATAAGGAATAGGATTACAATTAATATCGACTGCTGTAAAATAATAATCCTTGTTTAAAGTTGGATGCAGGTGCACATTACTCGGCGCACTAAGCTTGTATGTCACTTCATTTTCTACCGACTTCAAAAAGGTATGTATGTTCTTTTTTATGTGTGTTGCCTCAACTTTTTTCTGGGTGAACCGATTTCGATGTATTTTATTTTATTTGAAAGTTGGTGCTCTTCATGTGGTCCCTTATAAATTCGATCAAGGTCAGACTAATAGTTTTTGAGTTATGCTTAATAATTTATAGTGATGTCGGTTGTACAAAATGTTTAAATGAATATATAAAGTCAAATAACTCGTCTGGCTAATCGCGCGATGAATAATGCATTTAAAATCTTTAATTGAACAATTTAATTGAAATCGATTATGTCGATTTTAAGTATACAATCGACTTTTACAATAAATTTCCTAATGAGAAGTTGATAACGTGGGTAGACTGTATCGCACCCACAATCATTTTTTATATAATTAACAAGCTTTTATTGGCTTTTGTGACATAATGAGGCTTCGTTATTCCATGGACATAACTTCAAAATAAAGAAACAGCTCTGAAACTAAAAACGCGGTACCTATCTAGATGGACTCCTAGAAGTGCAGTTCTTAAATTAAATATTAGTTTCAATAAATTTATTCAGAAACAAGTTATTTTTATAAGTTTAATTCATCATCAATTTATCATCATTAATTACGGTACGATATAGATTACAAGTATCTTAGCTTGCTCATTAATCATTTAGGTAAATGTTATTGCCATCTCTCTGGTACAATATAAATTGTCGTCAAATAATTAATTACTCATCCATCATTTACTTTATTCTGTGATGTTTAAAATTCACATACGTTTGGCACAGGTTTCCTTTCAATTGTGAAAACGGGTTTCAGGGGCAGGGATAAAGGGTGCTCCGGCAGCTCGCCTTCGGTTTGCTGGCGTAATTCCATCCATACATCCTCTACAGGGCGTAGATGTTTGTCCCTTTGAAATGGATATACCTGTCTCGATACAGGAGAAAATCCTAGTATGGGCATAACAAAAATTAACCAGAGATTCTTGGATAATGTAGTGAAGTTTCTCAGTTATAAATTACTTTTCAAAATATACAGTACACTTTCCAACAAGACTACTCTTCATGACCAATTGAAACGCTGCTGGAGAACATTGTTCCGGACTTGAAACCTGTTCATCGTCCAGTCCATATACGAACCGTTGGACTACAGTCATGACAATACAAGTGGTCCTATAGAGTAAACTAAACAAAATTCGCACTCATCGTCGCTTGACTTACTGATAGACGTAGTTGACATGTTTGGCATTTCTCTTGAATCCGAGTCTATCGAAATGCCGAAAAAAGTGTTAAAAATTTATTTAATTTTTTTTAGACTAAGACTTTTAGAATAAGGGTGACGGATGAGCATACGGTCCACCTGATGTTAAGTGGATGCTTTGACCCATAGATATCTACATTTATCCTAAATTAAGAATCAAAATGCAGATGCGTCGTCACCCCCGAGGACTGAGATGGAATGCCTCGTTTCCAGTAAAAGGGTTTTCAGTTCGTTGCACTCACCATATGAAACATTAAGCTGCTATTTTTCGTTGTTATATAATTTGCTATTATATATATTATTATACCAGTTACGGAAAAACTTTTTAATAATCTTTCAGTGTTAAAATAATATCCACGTCAGTTATGGTATTTGCATAATAGTCTATTTTGAAGCTTTTATTACCCAAGTTCGATACATAACGGTGAAGCAAATAAAAGAAACAGTACAATATTGTTTTGTAGTTGTATTTGTAGCAATATTTAAATACTTCCAACATTATACAGTATCCTTAGATAATTTACTCTCTAGATAACGTGTCACGCAATGAGCGATGCAACAAAAACAGGCGAGTTTTTACAAGTGTGTGTGTGTGAGGCACGCACACACGCTTAGCGGTTGCTATGGTAACAGAATAATTAACTATGACTAAAGGTGGCGGCGTCAATGGTGTTCTGACTGCGTTAGTCAAAAGGCAAGGCGTAGTGAAGAGTGCACGCCTTGCAATACATAACGCAGTATTGGTACCGACTTTGTTATATGGCAGCGAAACCTGGGTATGCCTGAAGAAGCATAAAAGCAAGTTGAATGCAGTGGAGATGCGATCTCTTCGTAAAATGTGCGGCGTTACCATGGCCGACCGAACGCGAAACGAAGAGATTCGCAATATGGCAGGTTTGAAAGATGACCTTATCACAAAAAATGATAAGGGCGTGCTTCGATGGTTTGGGCACGTTGAGCGAATGAGTGAAGACCGAATGGTGAAGAAAATATATAGCGCGAAAGTTAATATTAAAAGGTGTCGAGGTAGACCGAGACTAACTTAAGACCATGTGAGCAAATTGCTCGAAGAGGGGAGGGTCAAGAGTACTCGGATACCTAGACGTGCATGTATGAAGAAGATAATGAGACTGAAAGAAGCGAAAGAGTTTTGTAAAGATCGTGACACTTGGCGATCTGTTCTCTCTGGCTACCCCGTCATTGATTGTGCGTGAAGATAAGTAAGTAAGTAAGTATTTACCGGATTCAACTCCGTTCCCATGCATTTTATTTGCGGATGACGTATCATTGATTATAAAGAATAGCCATAGAAATAAACATTATTATGAAAATGACATAAAATGCGCAATTAATAATGTTGTTTCATGGTTACATGACAATAACTTAAAGGCTAATATTGCTAAAACCTGTTATGTACAATTCTATAGTAATATTAAAAACAAACTTGATCTTGACATAATGCATAATAATGATAAACTAAAAGAAAACGAACAGATGAAATTTCTGGGATTAAAAGTTGACAGTAATTGTAATTGGATGGCTCATTTTGACGAAGTCTGTAAAAAAAATTAATAGATTTGTATACGCCCTAAAGAGGTTAAGCTATTTTAGCTCAAAAAAGTGCCTTAACTGGAGCTAATTGGTATGAATCATGTAAGCCCTTCTTTAAGGAGCTTAACATCCTAACTTTACCAGGAATGTATATATTTGAAGCAGGTGTTCATGTAAAAAGGAATTTACATATGTACAAGAAAGCGTCCGATGTATATTTCCGTAACACTAGAAAATCAGATAGACTAGTATTAGACCGAATACCGAAAACTGCATTTTATCAAAAGGGTTGTTACGCGATGAGTATAAAGATATTTACTAAAGTACCGGTAAATGTTAAAGAAGAGATGGAAATCGGTAAATTTAAAACCAAACTCAAAAGCTGGTTGTTATTAAAGTGTATTTATGATATAAAATACTTCTTAAATGAATAGAATATCGTTGCCTAAACTTGACATAGCCATGGTTTAGACATTTATATTTATTTGATGTTCCTTAGATTAAATACTCCTTTGACATTTAAATTTTTTTTCTATATATACTTAATTGACTTGCCTAATTATAAAACAATAGTGATTGACACGACAATTGTAATTTTAATTAATTTAATTTAATATAATTCCTTAATAAATACATAAAATTATTGACTTGCTTACTTATGAAAATAATGATTTAATATATTATGTTAAATAATTTTCGCATGCCAACTATGGTAAACATGTGAACTATGTACAACTATTTGTCATCTTTAATGTACCATGTTTAGCGAATAAATGATATTATTATTATTATTATCGGCTTCAGCACCCTAGAAAACCATGAAAATGACACCCATGATGAAGAAATTGATACCTATTGTGGACGCCATCTTGGATTTACATTTCGACAACCCTATCGGTTTCAACGCCCTATAAAACCATGAAAATGTCACCCATGACAAAAAATTTATACTACTTACTTTTAGTACGTACTACTATTATTTATTCTGTGCTTTTAAAATATTGTAATAAAAAAATCTCTTATTATTATGTATTATAATCAAGTATTTAAGAAATTTCGTTATTCGAATATTGTGTTATTGTACAGCGATCTTTTTGAGCCGCTGCAAACAACCGAAACGATGTCAACTCACGACGGCGACTGACGCGGAACTGCATATATATAATGAACTCTGTGCCGAACTGTGTGAGTGAGTAAACTACTCTGTGGCTCCCCATTTACAGAAATAATTTACATACAAGCCTACCAAGTCAACGAAAATTTCGCTATTTTGGAGCCGAAAAAAATTAATTATAGCTAAACAAAACAAAATTACACTGCCATTTTCATTCAGTGGCTTCCCACATGATAGATGAAGAGATTAAAAAAGAGAGTTAAACAATTGACATTTTCAACAGTTATTGTTTTTACAAGCCTTGGGAACATAATAAATCCACACCATGAGCCACTAAAACCTCTTTTTTTATTTAAAAATAGCAATTAATCGATTTAAAAAAAATTTAATAAGTTCATTCAATCATTTATCTTTCTAAAAATGTGCTTTTTATATTATTTATATGTATAATATGATTGCTAGATACGATTTTATTCGATAAAACGTTGGAATCTTAAGTTTTAGACGATAGTACATACCTTGCACTTTCGCTTAAGGCATGCAATAAATAAAATAAGTATAGAGTCATTATATACTATTAAAAATTTACATGACACTGTTTTGGATGGAAATGATGGGTTGGATATGATACTGTCTTAGATTATTTACTCTCTAGATAGAGTAACGGCGGCTCAAAAGCGTCGAAAAAATATCAGCTAAAGGCGGTTACTGACCTGCCTGCCGCAGGGGCAATCTAGGGAGCACAGCGATCGGAGCAATGTCGGAACTGTCTCTACACACACGCCTGTCGTTCAGTATGACAGTGTACGTCTCGGTGGACGCACGCGTTGGGAATGGCGCCAGTTGTATCGAAATATCAATGAATCAGTATATATAGCCTTGGCTTTTTTTTATATAGAATAAGGGTTATTTTTGTTAGGGCTTACGATTTCCACACACTGCTTTCTTGATGACAAATACGATTTGATCCATTGTAATGTTAGTCCTCTTATTCCATACTTTTCTAACTTACATAATAAGGTGTCATGGCAAACAAAGTCAAATGCTTTTGACATATCAAAAAATATACTTGTTACATTCACTTTATCATCTATTGCATCAGTAATTCTTTTTAATAGACCAAAACTTGCCATCATGGTTGATTTATTTTGCTAAAAGCCATATTGCTCTTTTTTATAAATTTATTTTCATTAAAATAATGAGTAAGCCTGCTGCATGCATAGCTTTTTCAAATACTTTGGAGAAAACAGACAAAATTGTTAGTGGACGGTAATTGTTCATATCTTTTTTATCACCTTGCTTGAATAAGGGCTTGACCAAAGATATTTTTAATAATTCTGGGAAAACACCAATTTCGAATGATAAATTTATCAAGTATGTAAGTATAGGCGATATTTCATTCTTGCAATATTTGATAACTTTCGTATTTATACCATCATACCCTTCACTTTTAGAATTGTTTAAGTTGCCTATTAATGTCTTTGTCGCCTGCAAAGTAATCGGACGTAAAAACATGCTTTTGCACGGGCTTATAATGTTATACGGGCTTATAAAGTTCCTTGAATTTACTATATGCAACATTAATATCCTTATTCTCAAAAACTCCCTTAAAAGTAATTTCTTTTATAATAAATTGTAAGTCCTTTTGTACTCCCAAATGTTCATTAACTTTTTTCTTTGTTTATGCAAATCAATAGATAGTATTTGCGCCGATTCACGATCAGATAAATATAATTTTTTAACGCATGATGTTGCGTTCATTATATTGCTAATCATATGATCAATACAAGTTTTTCCACGAGTTGGTTCATTAATATGTCTATATAAATTGTAATTCAGAATAATGTCATTTAATTCAATTGAACTTTTACTATTTTCTAGAGTATTAATGTTAAAGTCTCCAGCTATAACGATTTTTTTATTATGATTATTTATTAATTTTGACAATAAATTTTGTAATTTAAAGAAGAATATATTTACATTCGAACCAGGTGTCCTATAGATGCATATAACGTAAATGTTATATAAAGGAATTTCTATTCCACAACATTCAAATTGCTCGGATTCTGTTAATTCCGTAACAAATTTTATTTAATTCCATTCTATATCTTCTTTTATCAAAATACAAACGCCACCTCTACTTTTTATACGACCATAGAAACTAGCTAATTTAAAACCCAAAACGTTATAATTATTATAATCACCTGCTTTAACAAAAGTTTCAGTTAGACACAATACATCTATTCCTGTATGTTCCTGTTCTTCCAAATATTTTAATGTTAATTACAAAATATTCTTTTTGGAGAATATGCCAGCTATATTTGGGTGTAAGATTGTAAATTTCATATTTGTAGACTTTACGCTAAGAACGAAAGGAATCATGTGATACCTGTTTATAAGATTTTATAGGACGAAAATAATAAGGTATTACTTCTCTATTTGCTTTACAATCTTCAGAGTTATCAGTGATGATATTGGAATTTTCATTATTATTAACATTCTTTTTACTCATTAAGTTAAAATAGGTGGGTGAGTTTTAATTTTCTGCGAATTAACATTTTTATTTTGTTTATCTCTTAATTTACTTAATGATAAATACGATGTATCGTAGTCAAAACAGTCAATATTAAAATTAATTTTTCTACCCATATGCCATAAATATTCTTTTACCTTATAAAATTTACCATTTGATGTCAAAAAAGTACAATTATTACATAATCGAATTAAAGAAGCTATTTTATCATTTAAGGTTTTTATATTCGAATAAGGATTGTTTACAACTTCTAAAATATATACTCTACCACATTTACTTAATCTATGAAGCACTAAATCGTTTAAAAGTTTGATTGGATTAGAATCATTGGCGCCCGTTGCAATCACAATCTTGTCATCCTTCATCATACTTCAAGTTCTTAGTTAAGTAATTAGAGTAGTCCAACGATTCAGCACAAAGAGATTGTGGTTTTATAAACGATACAATTCCGTAGCTATTATCACCCCTATTTTGTCGATCCATGAGTAATTTAGTCGCAAGTCTAATCGCTTGTTGATCACCAAGTACATACATTTTTCCTGCTGTATTAAAGGACGTGTTAATTGAGCATCAATTTTCTGTTCTGTGTGTACATTTTTTATCAGATGCTTACTGTTACGGCCTACGGCTGCTCCCTTAAAGGTCAGATCCTCAGGGGCCCATTCAGCTGAGTTTCGACGAGCAGACGTAGGTCGGGCCTTCTCCAGGCTAAAGTGAAAAATGTCTAATTACACTAAACTATATGGGGGAGCGTTCTATACTACGGCCAGTCGACCGGGAGGATATTAGACGGAGCTTACTTACCTATATCCAAGGCGACTGGTCCCTCCGGAGTCGGTCAGGTCGCATGTGGTTGTATAGTGCAAGGGAAATAAGGTGATGTGATGTGTATCTGGGTGTGACTGATGGTGATTGACCCTAGACCTTGGCCGTCGGCAGCAGCCCGGGCGTCGACACCGCTCCAAATTGAGGGAACCTTCCGCGGCGTTGTCCACAGTCATTTTCCTCGTTCGTCACGATGACAGTCAATTAACTCTATCGTACGATTAACTAACTTACAGAAGCCACTAACTCTCGTTGGGTATAAGGTTAACGCACAAAACGCACACGGAGTGTCCGGATCAAAGGTCACTACCGTTTCGCGTAGCAACAGTTATTTCTAGAATATCAAAGGCCACACTAGCTAATATTGCCGAATGCACTTATGCAGATTCTGAGTCAGACACAATGAGTCCCTGAGAAGCTCTCCCGCAAGAATGCGCGTCACAAATCCTAGACTGTATATTTACTGGCCGCGCCTAATTATTCCGAGTTCCCGACAAAATTGACAGTGTGCTAACGTTAGCCCCGCTGACAGACGACTGACTTGCACTCGCGCGCGCTAGACACATCCAACTGTCAAACCGGATGGCACCGAGCCGCGCGCCGCCTAGACGTCGATTCCGACAACAGCGTTTGGCGCGAACAAACCTCCGGGACGGGGGTTTGCTCGCGCCAAACGCTTAAGGATTTAGGTCCGCAAGCAAACCGGTCAGCGGGACAAGGTCGCGATGGCAAGTTGCAAGACCGAATCTACAACCAAACTAGGCCACCTTAGGCACCCCATCAGGTCTTGCAATCCTAACCAACGCCTCAAAATTACCGCGCCAACGTGGGCAAGCCGGAGGGTTGAAATGGATGCCCTTCCTGGACATCGCAGCTCATAAATAAGTCCTATCCTGGACAGAAGTCCGACGACCTCTTTCAAACACCTATCTGTGCCCCTGCGATTAGTTCCGCAATCCGACCGGATCAGGTCGGCAAACAGCGACGCGACACGAAGCGGCCCAGAGCGGCCTCCTAAGCTTCAATGCAGAGAGCACCCACAAATTCCATACGAACGTCGTCTGTGGAGAGCCGAACGAAACGCACAGATAGTCCCTAGTACGAATTTTCAACAAGTAGGCCTAGCCAGGCCACCCACCATATTATCATTTACTAAAATAGTGCGGCAGCTGATTTCAATCTGATAATCTCCAAAACTAGCTAGCCTGTTAGACAAACAGTCCTATGCTCATATTTCAACTAATTTTTCAAAGCATCAATGTTCAACTACAGAATCAATTCAACCAAATTAATCACCGATGCACATAGGTCAACTTGACAAATTAAACAAAACAATAACGTAAGAGACAGCCCTATTTCTCATTTATGTAACTTAAACAGCGCCAACAAAATGTAAACCAAAGGAGAATTGACTTTTATTTACCTCGGCACAAATAGGGTTGTCTAATTTCAGCCTTCTTTTCACAAAGCAAAATGATTAAACACTATCACAAAACATATACTCGTACATAATTTTCCAAATAGCGCGACATTCAATTTCAAATGAATTCAAATTTTCTTTTCAGCAACAAGGCGCAACAATCAAATGCAGTGATTAAATATATTTACAAAACATATGCAGCAGTATTTAAAGGAGTAGATTAAATTCAATTCTTTTAATCACAGCCGCTACAAATAGGAAAATTTCGCGGAAAGCCCAAAGCATTTTTTAATTTTAATTCAAAGAATTTTTAACTAAGTGCTCGACCAAACCAAATCTAATACCCCTTGACAGCGTGATTCAACGCTACAGGGGGGCCCTAATCTTCCCACCACCAAGGGGAGGCCACATGACGTGAACCCGAGACCAATAGAGCGCGGACCGCTAACAGTCACCACTCGGATTGTACGCCTTCACTGAGGCCGTCGGCAACAGAACATTTTGACAAGTGGACTGTTGACGGCTTAAGGCTCAGTGGAGGTGGCTGTGGTGGGAGCTAAGGCGGCAGCTAGCCAAGGCCGCCTCCATCAAATGGGGAACAGTGGTACACCAGTCGCGGCCACTCAGCTAACGGGAGTGAGAAGTGTCCAGCGGACAGATGAGTGGCCGTGAAGTTCCTCTCCACACGCTGAGGGGGGGTGATGACACCCCCGCCCCTGGGGGAATTACCTCCCGACGGATCGGGGGAGGGACCCTTTTTGAACCTAGGGACCTGGTGGCTGGCAGGCGAGCGCCGAGAGTCGCCCGGCAGAGGGCGTGGTTGAGCGCCCCCGCCCGTTGGAGTCGAGGGCCTGGCAGAGCCCTGAGAGAAGACGCCGTTCGCACCCAGGCACAAAACTGCATGGTGATTGCCCTGGCAATGCAGACAGGGCCGCCGATGCGGACAGTCTCGCTGGAGGTGCCCTTCCAAACATGAGCAGCACCAGCGGCGCTCCTTGGCGATAGTTCGCCTCGCCGGAACCGGCTTACCTAATAATTTCGGGCACGACGTTACCCGGTGCTCAGATGCTCGACAATAGGAGCAGGGGGGGGGGGGGTTGACGACGACTTTCCTGGCGGATTCAGCCTCTCACTGGGCACGGCTCGTAAGTCGTCAACGGTGCCCGATCTGCCGGCACTGCTCCTCCAAAAAACGAAGCAGGTCATAGAAGGGCGGAATATAGGAGGCCTCGTCCCCGCCGTACCTCTCCTCAAAATGGATTCGAAGGTCGAGAGGTAGACGGGACAGCACGATGCGGAGCAACAAAAAAGCCCATTCCCCCACTGGTAAATCCAGCCGCCTCAACGTATTACAGGCCACCAAGACTGGATCCAACAGGTCCGGACGTAGTCTGGCCCGGTCACTAAGCAGCGGGAGGCTTAGAAGCTGCTTAAAAATGTTCGTCCGCAATTCGCCGGACGTTGGCGTATCTTCTGGCTAGGAGGTCCCGAGCAGTCTGGTAGGCGTCGTCCGACAATCTCAAGTGGCCGACGACGCCCAGGGCCTCCCCCACCAGTGAGGCCAGGAGGTACGCCATCTTTTGGCTCGGGGTTAAGTCACTCCGGGCGTCCACTAGGCTGTCGAAAAGACCAACGAAGGTCAGCCATTCGGAAAGGACCCCGGAGAACTTTGGCAGGTCCAGAGTTGAGAGTCGTCCCAACAGCTCCGGCTGAAGCTGCTTCCGAGAGGACTCGGGCAGGTCACTCATCCGAGCTTCATGCGCCTCCTCGGCATACCTGCCTTCAGCCTCGATAAACTCGTCCGTGAGCCACAAGAACTGCTCATAGTCCGCGAAGCAGGAGTCCAGGACTCCCTTCTCCACATCCGAATCCTCGAGCTCAGCGTAAGCCTCCTCCACTGCGGCCCTTCGAGCATCCACCTGCTCGAACCGCTTCATCAAGTAATGGACCCTATCCGGTCGACCTATCAAAGCATGGGCGCTTGTGGCCCAGCGTAACTCAGTCCGCACGCAACGGATTAGTAGCTTGGGCGATGACATCACTACTAAATACAAATTACGACGCGGCTCGAGCACAAATTACAAAGATAACAAATAAAAAATACAACAAAAATTAACAGTTAATAAATGCAGTTTCTATCAAATCGCGTTGAATAGAAATTACACAAATACGAATTACAACGTATCAACCAAACACAAGTTAGCACAAAAGAAAAGACACAAATCAAATTAACAAATAACAAATACTAGTGCGATCAAATCAAGTTAAATTCAAATTGCGCAAATACAATTACTACTCTTTAGTTCAAATAGAAATTACAGTACAATCGAAGATACACATCACGGTAGATCAACAAAAAATGCCTAGCTCGGAAATCGACCCTTCGATAAGTAAAACACTACAACTATCCGACAACGATAATTAACCGATTACGTAAAAATAACCATCTACCTACATGACGTATATCTCTAGAAAAACTCCCGCTTGCGCAACCTGGGGCGCGGCATTTCAATCTACCCACTAACCAAAAAAAAGGCAAACAATAAAGCAACAAAGGAAAATAATTTTATTATCACGTACAAACAAATATTTTTACGTATTACGGACGGGCGTGATTGTAGATACAAATTAAACCAATCAAACCAACGCTCCCTGCCATCAGAATTGTTTAATTTTTATGAAACACTATGGTTGGGATCGACCGGGGAATCGAACCTGGAACCACGCTCTGCTACCGGCTTGTTACGACCTACGGCTGCTCCCTTAAAGGTCAAATCCTCAGGGGCCCATTCAGCTGAGTTTCGACGAGCAGACGTAGGTCGGGCCTCCTCCAGGCCAAAGTGGAAAATCTCTAATTACACTAAACTATATGGGGGAGCGTTCTATACTACGGCCAGTCGACCGGGAGGATATTAGACGGAGCTTACTTACCTATATCCAAGGCGACTGGTCCCTCCGGAGTCGGTCAGGTCGCATGTGGTTGTGTAGTGCAAGGGAAATAAGGTGATGTGATGTGTATCTGGGTGTGACTGATGGTGATTGACCCTAGACCTTGGCCGTCGGCAGTAGTCCGGGCGTCGACACCGCTCCAAATTGAGGGAACCTTCCGCGGCGTTGTCCACAGTCACTTTCCTCGTTCTTTTCTCTCTTTCAATTAACTCTATCGTACGATTAACTAACTTACAGAAGCCACTGAGAACTCAAAAAGTCGTCATTAATGGTAAATGTTCCTCCGGATCGGTAGTATCAATGGGCGTTCCTCAGGGCTCGATTCTTGGCCCATTCCTGTTCTTAATCTATATTAATGACTTACCTTATCTTGTAGGGGACAATCACGATATAGTATTATTTGCTGACGATACCTCTTTAATTTTCAAACTGAAACGGCAATCAATTAAATATGACGATGTAAATAATGCTCTATCGAAACTAGTACATTGGTTTAACGCCAACAATTTGCTCTTAAACGGCAATAAGACAAAATGTATTAAATTTACAATACCTAATGTAAAACATTCGAAAACCAATGTGCTCTTAAATGGGGAGGAGTTGAGTCTTGTGGATACCACTGTTTTTCTCGGTATTACTATTGACGCGAAACTTCAATGGGGCCCCCATATATCTAAATTAGCAAGCAGACTTAGTTCTGCAGCATATGCTGTAAGAAAGATTAGAAGTCTCACAGATGTTGAGACAGCTAGGTTAGTGTATTTTAGTTACTTTCATAGCGTAATGTCTTATGGAATTTTGCTATGGGGTAATGCGACTGATATTGAAGCTATATTTGTTTTGCAAAAGAGAGCCGTACGGGCGATTTATAATCTAAATTGTAAAGAGTCCCTTAGAGAAAAATTTAAAGAAATAAACATATTAACTTTGGCATCGCAATATATTTATGAAAATGTAATGTATGTACATAAAAACATAAATAGCTTTAATAAGAATAAGGATGTTCATACCTTAAACACTAGGAACAAACATAAGCTTGTAATGCCACTTACAAGACTCCACAGAATTAGTAATTCATTTATGGGGCAATGTATACGCTTTTACAACAGAATCCCAGAACATGTTCAAAGTTTGTCAATAAACAAGTTTAAAAGTTTTATTAAAGAAAAACTGTACAAAAAGGGTTATTATAATATCAAGGAATACATGAGTGAAAATAACCCCTGGGAATAAGGTGATCGCCACCATGCTGGTTCTATGAAAATTCATTTAAAATTGTATAATCAAAATTATTGTTAAGTGAAATTATGTTTAAAAAAAAAAGTCCCGCTGGGTTTCTTGCTGGTTCTTCCCAGGACAGAGGTATTTTCCGAACCAGTGGTAAATAAAATAATGACTTTCAATAAGTATTATGTAATAATCCATATTGAATAAAAATCATTCTATTCTATTCTATTCTATTCACTAACTCTCGTTGGGTATAAGGTTAACGCACAAAACGCACACGGAGTGTCCGGATCAAAGGTCACTACCGTTTCGTGTAGCAACAGTTATTTCTAGAATATCAAAGGCCGCACTAGCTAATATTGCCGAGTGCACTTATGCAGATTTTGAGTCATACACAATGAGTCCCTGGGAAGCTCTCCAGCAGGAATGCGCGTCACAAATCCTAGACTGTATATTTACTGGCCGCGCCTAATTATTCCGAGTTCTCGACAAAATTGACAGTGTGCTAACGTTAGCCCTGCTGACAGACGACTGACTTGCACTCGCGCGCGCTAGACACATCCAACTGTCAAACCGGATGGCACCGAGCCGCGCGCCCTCTAGACGTCGATTCCGACAACAGCGTTTGGCGCTAACACTTGTTTCAGTAGTTCTAATATTTTTGATTTTACTGATATCAATGTGTCCTGCTCATTTTCTTTTTTTGAGTCAATACATAATATGGAACTTCTCCTATTTTTTCTTTTTCTTTACCGAACTTACCGATTTTTGAGACCCGTAAAAAATTATTACACGTATCTTTAAGTTGCGAAATCGTCTTTTCATGTTCCAGATTAATTTTTTTAAGTGAACTATTTTCAAGCAACAGATTCTCTATTTCCAAATTGGCGCTAGCGAGTGAGTTTTTTGTTCTTACAAATTCTTCCTTTATAATCTCCAGTTCGAAATTAAATGGTGTTGAAATATCAGGTAAACTCTTTATATCATATTCCGAATCAGATGAAGTTAACGAGGATTGTGTGCTGGTACACGGTTTATGTATATTTTTTTTAAGCCTTAGTGTCACATCTTTTTCATATATATGCTCATCAGTATTTTTCTCAGTTAATTGTTGCTCTTGTCTGTTTACATTTATAGTACAAATAGGTGAATTAACTGCACTGTTATTTTGTTTTTCGTGAGCGCAGTTAATACATTTCCATTTCAGTTTTCTCTCCTTAGACATAATAATAAATCTTTTAAAAGTGACATTGGTGCAGTCTGGCTCATATAATATATTACATATATTACATTTCAAATAATTTACACCCTTTATTTTTTTATTACATTTGAAACAATATTTCTCTTTAGATGCAGAGTTAGTATCCATTTTTTAATAACGCCCTCTATATTGCAGTCAATAAAACCGTGAAACTGAATTTATGGAAATCAATACAAGTACATAACCTCATCAATAGATGTCGCTATTGTAATATGTGATAGCAATTATAGCAGCCTAATCAATTTGAATTATTCAACTGTTACTTTTTAAAGTTTTGTTTTGTTTTTCCACTTATTATAAATTTTGTTTCAGATTTCAATGTTAGTTGTTCAATACACTAGTCACACAAGGTTTTTGCACATTTTAACTGCACTTCTAATAATAATTTTGAAATTTAACGTCAAAATCAGCGTAGGTAACACTTATCGCATTATTATTGTAATTAAGGACCGTACAATCAATATAACACTTGTAGTAACAGTCCACATGCATATAAAGAACATAAAAAAATTATACTATTCTTTTAAAATAAAATTTTACTGAATTTATAAACACAGAGACGATGTTTACTCAGGACAGTACAGCGCCCTCTCTCAGATAGTGCTGATAGTGCTGTCGAAATGTAAATCCAAGGTGGCGGCTGCAATTAGGTATACATTTTTTCATCATGGGTGTCATTTTCATGGTTTTCGAGGGTGTTGAATCCGATAGTGCTGTCGAAATGTAAATCCAACATGGCGGCTGAAGTAGGTACCAATTTTTTCATCATGGGTGTCATTTTCATGGTTTTCGAGGGTGTTGGAGCCGATAGTGCTGTCGAAATGTAAATCCAAGACGGCGGCTGAAGTAGGTACCAATTTTTTTATCATGGGTGATATTTTCATGGTTTTCGAAGGTGTTGAAGCCGATAGTGCTGTCGAAATGTAAATCCAAGATAGCGGCTGCAATAGATATCAATTTTTTCATCATGGGTGTCATTTTCATGGGTTTCGAGGGTGTTGAAGCCGATAGTGCAGTCAAAATGTAAATCCAAGGTGGCGGCTGCAATTAGGTACACATTTTTTCATCATGGGTGTCATTTTCATGGTTTTCGAGGGTGTTGAATCCGATAGTGCTGTCGAAATGTAAATCCAACATGGCGGCTGAAGTAGGTACCAATTTTTTCATCATGGGTGTCATTTTCATGGTTTTCGAGGGTGTTGGAGCCGATAGTGCTGTCGAAATGTAAATCCAAGATGGCAGCTGAAGTAGGTACCAATTTTTTTATCATGGGTGTTATTTTCATGGTTTTCGAAGGTGTTGTAGCTGATAGTGCTGTCGAAATGTAAATCTAAGATGGCGGCTGCAATAAATATCAATTTTTTCATCATGGGTGTCATTTTCATGGGTTTCGAGGGTGTTGAAGCCGATAGTGCTGTCGAAATGTAAATCCAAGGTGGCGGCTGCAATAAGGTATACATTTTTTCATCATGGGTGTCATTTTCATGGTTTTCGAGGGTGTTGAATCCGATAGTGCTGTCGAAATGTAAATCCAACATGGCGGCTGAAGTAGGTACCAATTTTTTCATCATGGGTGTCATTTTCATGGTTTTCGAGGGTGTTGGAGCCGATAGTGCTGTCGAAATGTAAATCCAAGATAGCGGCTGAAGTAGGTACCAATTTTTTCGTCATGGATGTCATTTTCATGGTTTTCGAGGGTGCTGAAGCCGATAGTGCTGTCGAAATGTAAATCCAAGGTGGCGGATGAAGTAGGTACCAATGCTATCATCATGGGTGTCATTTTCATGGTTTTCGAGGGTGTTGAAGCCGATAGTGCTGTCGAAATGTAAATTCAAGGTGACGGATGAAGTAGGTTTAATTTTTTTATCATGGGTGTTATTTTCATGGTTTTCGAGGGTGTTGAAGCCGATAGTGCTGTTGAAATGTAAATCCAAGATGACGGATGAAGTAGGTACTAATTTTTTCATCATGGGTGTTATTTTCATGGTTTTCGAGGGTGTTGAAGCCGATAGTGCTGTTGAAATGTAAATCAAAGATGGCGGCTGCAATAGATATCAATTTTTTCATCATGGGTGTCATTTTCATGGGTTTCGAGGGTGTTGAAGCCGATAGTGCTGTCGAAATGTAAATCCAAGATGGCGGCTGAAGTAGGTACCAAATTTTTCATCATGGGTGTCATTTTCATGGGTTTCGAGGGTGTTGAAGCCGATAGTGCTGTCGAAATGTAAATCCAACATGGCGGCTGAAGTAGGTACCAATTTTGTTATCATGGATGTCATTTTCATGGTTTTCGAGGGTGTTGAAGCCGATAGTGCTGTCGAAATGTAAATCCAAGGTGGCGGATGAAGTAGGTACCAATGCTATCATCATGGGTGTCATTTTCATGGTTTTCGAGGGTGTTGAAGCCGATAGTGCTGTCGAAATGTAAATTCAAGGTGGCGGCTGCAATAGGTATTCATTTTTTCATTATGGGTGTCATTTTCATGGTTTTCGAGGGTGTTGAAGCCAATAGTGCTGTCGAAGTGTAAATCTAAGATGGCGGCTGCAACAGATATCAATTATTTCATCTTGGGTATCATTTTCATGGTTTTCGAGGGTGTTGAAGCCGATAGTGCTGTCGAAATGTTAATCCAAGGTGGCGGCTGCAATTAGATATACAATTTTTCATCATGGGTGTCATTTTCATGGTTTTCGAAGGTGTTGAAGCCGATAGTGCTGTCGAAATGTAAATCCAAGATGACGGATGAAGTAGGTACCAATTTTTTCATCATGGGTGTCATTTTCATGGTTTTCGAGGGTGTTGGAGCCGATAGTGCTGTCGAAATGTAAATCCAAGATGGCAGCTGAAGTAGGTACCAATTTTTTTATCATGGGTGTTATTTTCATGGTTTTCGAAGGTGTTGTAGCTGATAGTGCTGTCGAAATGTAAATCTAAGATGGCGGCTGCAATAAATATCAATTTTTTCATCATGGGTGTCATTTTCATGGGTTTCGAGGGTGTTGAAGCCGATAGTGCTGTCGAAATGTAAATCCAAGGTGGCGGCTGCAATAAGGTATACATTTTTTCATCATGGGTGTCATTTTCATGGTTTTCGAGGGTGTTGAATCCGATAGTGCTGTCGAAATGTAAATCCAACATGGCGGCTGAAGTAGGTACCAATTTTGTTATCATGGATGTCATTTTCATGGTTTTCGAGGGTGTCGAAGCCGATAGTGCTGTCGAAATGTAAATCAAAGATGGCGGCTGCAATAGGTATTCATTTTTTTCATCATGGGTGTCATTTTCATGGTTTTCGAGGGTGTTGAACCCAATAGTGCTGTGGAAATGTAAATCTAAGATGGCGGCTGCAATAGATATAAATTTTTTCATCTTGGGTAACATTTTAATGGGTTTCGAGGGTGTTGGAGCCGACAGTGCTGTCGAAATGTAAATCCAAGATGGCGGCCGAAGTAGGTACCAATTTTTTTATCATGGGTGATATTTTCATGGTTTTCGAAGGTGTTGAAGCCGATAGTGCTGTCGAAATGTAAATCCAAGATAGCGGCTGCAATAGATATCAATTTTTTCATCATGGGTGTCATTTTCATGGGTTTCGAGAGAGTTGAACCCGATAGGGCTGTCGAAATATAAATCCAAGATGGCGGCTGCAATAGATATCAATTTTATCATCATGGGTGTCATTCTTATGGTTTTCGCGGGTGTTGAAGCCGATAGTGCAGTCAAAATGTAAATCCAAGGTGGCGGCTGCAATTAGGTACACATTTTTTCATCATGGGTGTCATTTTCATGGTTTTCGAGGGTGTTGAATCCGATAGTGCTGTCGAAATGTAAATCCAACATGGCGGCTGAAGTAGGTACCAATTTTTTCATCGTGGGTGTCATTTTCATGGTTTTCGAGGGTGTTGGAGCCGATAGTGCTGTCGAAATGTAAATCCAAGACGGCGGCTGAAGTAGGTACCAATTTTTTTATCATGGGTGATATTTTCATGGTTTTCGAAGGTGTTGAAGCCGATAGTGCTGTCGAAATGTAAATCCAAGATAGCGGCTGCAATAGATATCAATTTTTTCATCATGGGTGTCATTTTCATGGGTTTCGAGGGTGTTGAAGCCGATAGTGCAGTCAAAATGTAAATCCAAGGTGGCGGCTGCAATTAGGTACACATTTTTTCATCATGGGTGACATTTTCATGGTTTTCGAGGGTGTTGAATCCGATAGTGCTGTCGAAATATAAATCCAACATGGCGGCTGAAGTAGGTACCAATTTTTTCATCATGGGTGTCATTATCATGGTTTTCGAGGGTGTTGGAGCCGATAGTGCTGTCGAAATGTAAATCCAAGATGGCAGCTGAAGTAGGTACCAATTTTTTTATCATGGGTGTTATTTTCATGGTTTTCGAAGGTGTTGTAGCTGATAGTGCTGTCGAAATGTAAATCTAAGATGGCGGCTGCAATAAATATCAATTTTTTCATCATGGGTGTCATTTTCATGGGTTTCGAGGGTGTTGAAGCCGATAGTGCTGTCGAAATGTAAATCCAAGGTGGCGGCTGCAATAAGGAATACATTTTTTCATCATGGGTGTCATTTTCATGGTTTTCGAGGGTGTTGAATCCGATAGTGCTGTCGAAATGTAAATCCAACATGGCGGCTGAAGAAGGTACCAATTTTTTCATCATGGGTGTCATTTTCATGGCTTTCGAGGGTGTTGAATCCGATAGTGCTGTCGAAATGTAAATCCAACATGGCGGCTGAAGTAGGTACCAATTTTTTCATCATGGGTGTTATTTTCATGATTTTCGAAGGTGTTGAAGCTGACAGTGCTGTCGAAATGTAACTCCAAGATGGCGGCTGCAATAGATATCAATTTTTCATCATGGGTGTCATTTTCATGGGTTTCGAGGGTGTTGAAGCCGATAGTGCTGTCGAAATGTAAATCCAAGATGGCGGCTGAAGTAGGTACCAATTTTTTCGTCATGGATGTCATTTTCATGGTTTTCGAGGGTGCTGAAGCCGATAGTGCTGTCGAAATGTAAATTCAAGGTGGCGGATGAAGTAGGTACCAATGCTATCATCATGGGTGTCATTTTCATGGTTTTCGAGGGTGTTGAAGCCGATAGTGCTGTCGAAATGTAAATTCAAGGTGGCGGCTGCAATAGGTATTCATTTTTTCATTATGGGTGTCATTTTCATGGTTTTCGAGGGTGTTGAAGCCAATAGTGCTGTCGAAGTGTAAATCTAAGATGGCGGCTGCAACAGATATCAATTATTTCATCTTGGGTATCATTTTCATGGTTTTCGAGGGTGTTGAAGCCGATAGTGCTGTCGAAATGTTAATCCAAGGTGGCGGCTGCAATTAGGTATACAATTTTTCATCATGGGTGTCATTTTCATGGTTTTCGAAGGTGTTGAAGCCGATAGTGCTGTCGAAATGTAAATCCAAGATGACGGATGAAGTAGGTTTAATTTTTTTATCATGGGTGTTATTTTCATGCTTTTCGAGGGTGTTGAAGCCGAAAGTGCTGTTGAAATGTAAATCCAAGATGACGGATGAAGTAGGTACTAATTTTTTATCATGGGTGTTATTTTCATGGTTTTCGAGGGTGTTGAAGCCGATAGTGCTGTTGAAATGTAAATCAAAGATGGCGGCTGCAATAGATATCAATTTTTTCATCATGGGTGTCATTTTCATGGGTTTCGAGGGTGTTGAAGCCGATAGTGCTGTCGAAATGTAAATCCAAGATGGCGGCTGAAGTAGGTACCAAATTTTTCATCATGGGTGTCATTTTCATGGGTTTCGAGGGTGTTGAAGCCGATAGTGCTGTCGAAATGTAAATCCAACATGGCGGCTGAAGTAGGTACCAATTTTGTTATCATGGATGTCATTTTCATGGTTTTCGAGGGTGTCGAAGCCGATAGTGCTGTCGAAATGTAAATCAAAGATGGCGGCTGCAATAGGTATTCATTTTTTTCATCATGGGTGTCATTTTCATGGTTTTCGAGGGTGTTGAACCCAATAGTGCTGTGGAAATGTAAATCTAAGATGGCGGCTGCAATAGATATAAATTTTTTCATCTTGGGTAACATTTTAATGGGTTTCGAGGGTGTTGGAGCCGACAGTGCTGTCGAAATGTAAATCCAAGATGGCGGCCGAAGTAGGTACCAATTTTTTCATCATGGGTGTCATTTTCATGGGTTTCGAGGGTGTTGAAGCCGATAGTGCTGTCGAAATGTAAATCCAACATGGCGGCTGAAGTAGGTGCCAACTTTTTCATCATGGGTGGCATTTTCATGGTTTTCGAGGGTGTTGAAGCCGATAGTGCTGTCGAAATGTAAATTCAAGGTGGCGGCTGCAATAGGTATTCATTTTTTCATTATGGGTGTCATTTTCATGGTTTTCGAGGGTGTTGAAGCCAATAGTGCTGTCGAAGTGTAAATCTAAGATGGCGGCTGCAACAGATATCAATTATTTCATCTTGGGTATCATTTTCATGGTTTTCGTGGGTGTTGAAGCCGATAGTGCTGTCGAAATGTTAATCCAAGGTGGCGGCTGCAATTAGGTATACAATTTTTCATCATGGGTGTCATTTTCATGGTTTTCGAAGGTGTTGAAGCCGATAGTGCTGTCGAAATGTAAATCCAAGATGACGGATGAAGTAGGTTTAATTTTTTTATCATGGGTGTTATTTTCATGGTTTTCGAGGGTGTTGAAGCCGATAGTGCTGTCGAAATGTAAATCCAACATGGCGGCTGAAGTAGGTGCCAACTTTTTCATCATGGGTGGCATTTTCATGGTTTTCGAGGGTGTTGAAGCCGATAGTGCTGTCGAAATGTAAATTCAAGGTGGCGGCTGCAATAGGTATTCATTTTTTCATTATGGGTGTCATTTTCATGGTTTTCGAGGGTGTTGAAGCCAATAGTGCTGTCGAAATGTAAATACAAGATGACGGATGAAGTAGGTTTAATTTTTTTATCATGGGTGTTATTTTCATGGGTTTCGAGGGTGTTGAAGCCGATAGTGCTGTCGAAATGTAAATCCAAGATGACGGATGAAGTAGGTTTAATTTTTTTATCATGGGTGTTATTTTCATGGTTTTCGAGGGTGTTGAAGCCGATAGTGCTGTCGAAATGTAAATCCAACATGGCGGCTGAAGTAGGTGCCAACTTTTTCATCATGGGTGGCATTTTCATGGTTTTCGAGGGTGTTGAAGCCGATAGTGCTGTCGAAATGTAAATTCAAGGTGGCGGCTGCAATAGGTATTCATTTTTTCATTATGGGTGTCATTTTCATGGTTTTCGAGGGTGTTGAAGCCAATAGTGCTGTCGAAGTGTAAATCTAAGATGGCGGCTGCAACAGATATCAATTATTTCATCTTGGGTATCATTTTCATGGTTTTCGAGGGTGTTGAAGCCGATAGTGCTGTCGAAATGTTAATCCAAGGTGGCGGCTGCAATTAGATATACAATTTTTCATCATGGGTGTCATTTTCATGGTTTTCGAAGGTGTTGAAGCCGATAGTGCTGTCGAAATGTAAATCCAAGATGACGGATGAAGTAGGTTTAATTTTTTTATCATGGGTGTTATTTTCATGGTTTTCGAGGGTGTTGAAGCCGATAGTGCTGTTGAAATGTAAATCCAAGATGACGGATGAAGTAGGTACTAATTTTTTTATCATGGGTGTTATTTTCATGGTTTTCGAGGGTGTTGAAGCCGATAGTGCTGTTGAAATGTAAATCAAAGATGGCGGCTGCAATAGATATCAATTTTTTCATCATGGGTGTCATTTTCATGGGTTTCGAGGGTGTTGAAGCCGATAGTGCTGTTGAAATGTAAATCCAAGATGGCGGCTGAAGTAGGTACCAAATTTTTCAGCATGGGTGTCATTTTCATGGGTTTCGAGGGTGTTGAAGCCGATAGTGCTGTCGAAATGTAAATCCAACATGGCGGCTGAAGTAGGTACCAATTTTGTTATCATGGATGTCATTTTCATGGTTTTCGAGGGTGTCGAAGCCGATAGTGCTGTCGAAATGTAAATCAAAGATGGCGGCTGCAATAGGTATTCATTTTTTTCATCATGGGTGTCATTTTCATGGTTTTCGAGGGTGTTGAACCCAATAGTGCTGTGGAAATGTAAATCTAAGATGGCGGCTGCAATAGATATAAATTTTTTCATCTTGGGTAACATTTTAATGGGTTTCGAGGGTGTTGGAGCCGACAGTGCTGTCGAAATGTAAATCCAAGATGGCGGCCGAAGTAGGTACCAATTTTTTTATCATGGGTGATATTTTCATGGTTTTCGAAGGTGTTGAAGCCGATAGTGCTGTCGAAATGTAAATCCAAGATAGCGGCTGCAATAGATATCAATTTTTTCATCATGGGTGTCATTTTCATGGGTTTCGAGAGAGTTGAACCCGATAGGGCTGTCGAAATATAAATCCAAGATGGCGGCTGCAATAGATATCAATTTTATCATCATGGGTGTCATTCTTATGGTTTTCGCGGGTGTTGAAGCCGATAGTGCAGTCAAAATGTAAATCCAAGGTGGCGGCTGCAATTAGGTACACATTTTTTCATCATGGGTGTCATTTTCATGGTTTTCGAGGGTGTTGAATCCGATAGTGCTGTCGAAATGTAAATCCAACATGGCGGCTGAAGTAGGTACCAATTTTTTCATCGTGGGTGTCATATTCATGGTTTTCGAGGGTGTTGGAGCCGATAGTGCTGTCGAAATGTAAATCCAAGACGGCGGCTGAAGTAGGTACCAATTTTTTTATCATGGGTGATATTTTCATGGTTTTCGAAGGTGTTGAAGCCGATAGTGCTGTCGAAATGTAAATCCAAGATAGCGGCTGCAATAGATATCAATTTTTTCATCATGGGTGTCATTTTCATGGGTTTCGAGGGTGTTGAAGCCGATAGTGCAGTCAAAATGTAAATCCAAGGTGGCGGCTGCAATTAGGTACACATTTTTTCATCATGGGTGTCATTTTCATGGTTTTCGAGGGTGTTGAATCCGATAGTGCTGTCGAAATGTAAATCCAAGATGGCAGCTGAAGTAGGTACCAATTTTTTTATCATGGGTGTTATTTTCATGGTTTTCGAAGGTGTTGTAGCTGATAGTGCTGTCGAAATGTAAATCTAAGATGGCGGCTGCAATAAATATCAATTTTTTCATCATGGGTGTCATTTTCATGGGTTTCGAGGGTGTTGAAGCCGATAGTGCTGTCGAAATGTAAATCCAAGGTGGCGGCTGCAATAAGGTATACATTTTTTCATCATGGGTGTCATTTTCATGGTTTTCGAGGGTGTTGAATCCGATAGTGCTGTCGAAATGTAAATCCAACATGGCGGCTGAAGAAGGTACCAATTTTTTCATCATGGGTGTCATTTTCATGGCTTTCGAGGGTGTTGAATCCGATAGTGCTGTCGAAATGTAAATCCAACATGGCGGCTGAAGTAGGTACCAATTTTTTCATCATGGGTGTTATTTTCATGATTTTCGAAGGTGTTGAAGCTGACAGTGCTGTCGAAATGTAAATCCAAGATGTCGGCTGCAATAGATATCAATTTTTTCATCATGGGTGTCATTTTCATGGGTTTCGAGGGTGTTGAAGCCGATAGTGCTGTCGAAATGTAAATCCAAGATGGCGGCTGAAGTAGGTACCAATTTTTTCGTCATGGATGTCATTTTCATGGTTTTCGAGGGTGCTGAAGCCGATAGTGCTGTCGAAATGTAAATCCAAGGTGGCGGATGAAGTAGGTACCAATGCTATCATCATGGGTGTCATTTTCATGGTTTTCGAGGGTGTTGAAGCCGATAGTGCTGTCGAAATGTAAATTCAAGGTGGCGGCTGCAATAGGTATTCATTTTTTCATTATGGGTGTCATTTTCATGGTTTTCGAGGGTGTTGAAGCCAATAGTGCTGTCGAAGTGTAAATCTAAGATGGCGGCTGCAACAGATATCAATTATTTCATCTTGGGTATCATTTTCATGGTTTTCGAGGGTGTTGAAGCCGATAGTGCTGTCGAAATGTTAATCCAAGGTGGCGGCTGCAATTAGGTATACAATTTTTCATCATGGGTGTCATTTTCATGGTTTTCGAAGGTGTTGAAGCCGATAGTGCTGTCGAAATGTAAATCCAAGATGACGGATGAAGTAGGTTTAATTTTTTTATCATGGGTGTTATTTTCATGCTTTTCGAGGGTGTTGAAGCCGATAGTGCTGTTGAAATGTAAATCCAAGATGACGGATGAAGTAGGTACTAATTTTTTATCATGGGTGTTATTTTCATGGTTTTCGAGGGTGTTGAAGCCGATAGTGCTGTTGAAATGTAAATCAAAGATGGCGGCTGCAATAGATATCAATTTTTTCATCATGGGTGTCATTTTCATGGGTTTCGAGGGTGTTGAAGCCGATAGTGCTGTCGAAATGTAAATCCAAGATGGCGGCTGAAGTAGGTATCAATTTTTTCATCATGGGTGTCATTTTCATGGGTTTCGAGGGTGTTGAAGCCGATAGTGCTGTCGAAATGTAAATCCAAGATAGCGGCTGAAGTAGGTACCAATTTTTTCGTCATGGATGTCATTTTCATGGTTTTCGAGGGTGCTGAAGCCGATAGTGCTGTCGAAATGTAAATCCAAGGTGGCGGATGAAGTAGGTACCAATGCTATCATCATGGGTGTCATTTTCATGGTTTTCGAGGGTGTTGAAGCCGATAGTGCTGTCGAAATGTAAATTCAAGGTGGCGGCTGCAATAGGTATTCATTTTTTCATTATGGGTGTCATTTTCATGGTTTTCGAGGGTGTTGAAGCCAATAGTGCTGTCGAAGTGTAAATCTAAGATGGCGGCTGCAACAGATATCAATTATTTCATCTTGGGTATCATTTTCATGGTTTTCGAGGGTGTTGAAGCCGATAGTGCTGTCGAAATGTTAATCCAAGGTGGCGGCTGCAATTAGGTATACAATTTTTCATCATGGGTGTCATTTTCATGGTTTTCGAAGGTGTTGAAGCCGATAGTGCTGTCGAAATGTAAATCCAAGATGACGGATGAAGTAGGTTTAATTTTTTTATCATGGGTGTTATTTTCATGCTTTTCGAGGGTGTTGAAGCCGATAGTGCTGTTGAAATGTAAATCCAAGATGACGGATGAAGTAGGTACTAATTTTTTATCATGGGTGTTATTTTCATGGTTTTCGAGGGTGTTGAAGCCGATAGTGCTGTTGAAATGTAAATCAAAGATGGCGGCTGCAATAGATATCAATTTTTTCATCATGGGTGTCATTTTCAAGGGTTTCGAGGGTGTTGAAGCCGATAGTGCTGTCGAAATGTAAATCCAAGATGGCGGCTGAAGTAGGTACCAAATTTTTCATCATGGGTGTCATTTTCATGGGTTTCGAGGGTGTTGAAGCCGATAGTGCTGTCGAAATGTAAATCCAACATGGCGGCTGAAGTAGGTACCAATTTTGTTATCATGGATGTCATTTTCATGGTTTTCGAGGGTGTCGAAGCCGATAGTGCTGTCGAAATGTAAATCAAAGATGGCGGCTGCAATAGGTATTCATTTTTTTCATCATGGGTGTCATTTTCATGGTTTTCGAGGGTGTTGAACTCAATAGTGCTGTGGAAATGTAAATCTAAGATGGCGGCTGCAATAGATATAAATTTTTTCATCTTGGGTAACATTTTAATGGGTTTCGAGGGTGTTGGAGCCGACAGTGCTGTCGAAATGTAAATCCAAGATGGCGGCCGAAGTAGGTACCAATTTTTTCATCATGGGTGTCATTTTCATGGGTTTCGAGGGTGTTGAAGCCGATAGTGCTGTCGAAATGTAAATCCAACATGGCGGCTGAAGTAGGTGCCAACTTTTTCATCATGGGTGGCATTTTCATGGTTTTCGAGGGTGTTGAAGCCGATAGTGCTGTCGAAATGTAAATTCAAGGTGGCGGCTGCAATAGGTATTCATTTTTTCATTATGGGTGTCATTTTCATGGTTTTCGAGGGTGTTGAAGCCAATAGTGCTGTCGAAGTGTAAATCTAAGATGGCGGCTGCAACAGATATCAATTATTTCATCTTGGGTATCATTTTCATGGTTTTCGAGGGTGTTGAAGCCGATAGTGCTGTCGAAATGTTAATCCAAGGTGGCGGCTGCAATTAGATATACAATTTTTCATCATGGGTGTCATTTTCATGGTTTTCGAAGGTGTTGAAGCCGATAGTGCTGTCGAAATGTAAATCCAAGATGACGGATGAAGTAGGTTTAATTTTTTTATCATGGGTGTTATTTTCATGGTTTTCGAGGGTGTTGAAGCCGATAGTGCTGTTGAAATGTAAATCCAAGATGACGGATGAAGTAGGTACTAATTTTTTTATCATGGGTGTTATTTTCATGGTTTTCGAGGGTGTTGAAGCCGATAGTGCTGTTGAAATGTAAATCAAAGATGGCGGCTGCAATAGATATCAATTTTTTCATCATGGGTGTCATTTTCATGGGTTTCGAGGGTGTTGAAGCCGATAGTGCTGTCGAAATGTAAATCCAAGATGGCGGCTGAAGTAGGTACCAAATTTTTCATCATGGGTGTCATTTTCATGGGTTTCGAGGGTGTTGAAGCCGATAGTGCTGTCGAAATGTAAATCCAACATGGCGGCTGAAGTAGGTACCAATTTTGTTATCATGGATGTCATTTTCATGGTTTTCGAGGTTGTCGAAGCCGATAGTGCTGTCGAAATGTAAATCAAAGATGGCGGCTGCAATAGGTATTCATTTTTTTCATCATGGGTGTCATTTTCATGGTTTTCGAGGGTGTTGAACCCAATAGTGCTGTGGAAATGTAAATCTAAGATGGCGGCTGCAATAGATATAAATTTTTTCATCTTGGGTAACATTTTAATGGGTTTCGAGGGTGTTGGAGCCGATAGTGCTGTCGAAATAAAAATCCAAGATGGCGGCCGAAGTAGGTACTAATTTTTTTATCATAGGTGATATTTTCATGGTTTTCGAAGGTGTTGAAGCCGATAGTGCTGTTGAAATGTAAATCCAAGATGACGGATGAAGTAGGTACAAATTTTTTTATCATAGGTGATATTTTCATGGTTTTCGAAGGTGTTGAAGCCGATAGTGCTGTCGAAATGTAAATCCAAGATAGCGGCTGCAATAGATATCAATTTTTTCATCATGGGTGTCATTTTCATGGGTTTCGAGGATGTTGAAGCCGATAGTGCAGTCAAAATGTAAATCCAAGGTGGCGGCTGCAATTAGGTACACATTTTTTCATCATGGGTGTCATTTTCATGGTTTTCGAGGGTGTTGAATCCGATAGTGCTGTCGAAATGTAAATCCAACATGGCGGCTGAAGTAGGTACCAATTTTTTCATCGTGGGTGTCATTTTCATGGTTTTCGAGGGTGTTGGAGCCGATAGTGCTGTCGAAATGTAAATCCAAGACGGCGGCTGAAGTAGGTACCAATTTTTTTATCATGGGTGATATTTTCATGGTTTTCGAAGGTGTTGAAGCCGATAGTGCTGTCGAAATGTAAATCCAAGATAGCGGCTGCAATAGATATCAATTTTTTCATCATGGGTGTCATTTTCATGGGTTTCGAGGGTGTTGAAGCCGATAGTGCAGTCAAAATGTAAATCCAAGGTGGCGGCTGCAATTAGGTACACATTTTTTCATCATGGGTGTCATTTTCATGGTTTTCGAGGGTGTTGAATCCGATAGTGCTGTCGAAATATAAATCCAACATGGCGGCTGAAGTAGGTACCAATTTTTTCATCATGGGTGTCATTTTCATGGTTTTCGAGGGTGTTGGAGCCGATAGTGCTGTCGAAATGTAAATCCAAGATGGCAGCTGAAGTAGGTACCAATTTTTTTATCATGGGTGTTATTTTCATGGTTTTCGAAGGTGTTGTAGCTGATAGTGCTGTCGAAATGTAAATCTAAGATGGCGGCTGCAATAAATATCAATTTTTTCATCATGGGTGTCATTTTCATGGGTTTCGAGGGTGTTGAAGCCGATAGTGCTGTCGAAATGTAAATCCAAGGTGGCGGCTGCAATAAGGTATACATTTTTTCATCATGGGTGTCATTTTCATGGTTTTCGAGGGTGTTGAATCCGATAGTGCTGTCGAAATGTAAATCCAACATGGCGGCTGAAGTAGGTACCAATTTTTTCATCATGGGTGTTATTTTCATGATTTTCGAAGGTGTTGAAGCTGACAGTGCTGTCGAAATGTAAATCCAAGATGGCGGCTGCAATAGATATCAATTTTTTCATCATGGGTGTCATTTTCATGGGTTTCGAGGGTGTTGAAGCCGATAGTGCTGTCGAAATGTAAATCCAAGATGGCGGCTGAAGTAGGTACCAATTTTTTCGTCATGGATGTCATTTTCATGGTTTTCGAGGGTGCTGAAGCCGATAGTGCTGTCGAAATGTAAATCCAAGGTGGCGGATGAAGTAGGTACCAATGCTATCATCATGGGTGTCATTTTCATGGTTTTCGAGGGTGTTGAAGCCGATAGTGCTGTCGAAATGTAAATTCAAGGTGGCGGCTGCAATAGGTATTCATTTTTTCATTATGGGTGTCATTTTCATGGTTTTCGAGGGTGTTGAAGCCAATAGTGCTGTCGAAGTGTAAATCTAAGATGGCGGCTGCAACAGATATCAATTATTTCATCTTGGGTATCATTTTCATGGTTTTCGAGGGTGTTGAAGCCGATAGTGCTGTCGAAATGTTAATCCAAGGTGGCGGCTGCAATTAGGTATACAATTTTTCATCATGGGTGTCATTTTCATGGTTTTCGAAGGTGTTGAAGCCGATAGTGCTGTCGAAATGTAAATCCAAGATGACGGATGAAGTAGGTTTAATTTTTTTATCATGGGTGTTATTTTCATGGTTTTCGAGGGTGTTGAAGCCGATAGTGCTGTTGAAATGTAAATCCAAGATGACGGATGAAGTAGGTACTAATTTTTTTATCATGGGTGTTATTTTCATGGTTTTCGAGGGTGTTGAAGCCGATAGTGCTGTTGAAATGTAAATCAAAGATGGCGGCTGCAATAGATATCAATTTTTCATCATGGGTGTCATTTTCATGGGTTTCGAGGGTGTTGAAGCCGATAGTGCTGTCGAAATGTAAATCCAAGATGGCGGCTGAAGTAGGTACCAAATTTTTCATCATGGGTGTCATTTTCATGGGTTTCGAGGGTGTTGAAGCCGATAGTGCTGTCGAAATGTAAATCCAACATGGCGGCTGAAGTAGGTACCAATTTTGTTATCATGGATGTCATTTTCATGGTTTTCGAGGGTGTCGAAGCCGATAGTGCTGTCGAAATGTAAATCAAAGATGGCGGCTGCAATAGGTATTCATTTTTTTCATCATGGGTGTCATTTTCATGGTTTTCGAGGGTGTTGAACCCAATAGTGCTGTGGAAATGTAAATCTAAGATGGCGGCTGCAATAGATATAAATTTTTTCATCTTGGGTAACATTTTAATGGGTTTCGAGGGTGTTGGAGCCGACAGTGCTGTCGAAATGTAAATCCAAGATGGCGGCCGAAGTAGGTACCAATTTTTTCATCATGGGTGTCATTTTCATGGGTTTCGAGGGTGTTGAAGCCGATAGTGCTGTCAAAATGTAAATCCAACATGGCGGCTGAAGTAGGTGCCAACTTTTTCATCATGGGTGGCATTTTCATGGTTTTCGAGGGTGCTGAAGCCGATAGAAAAGGCATTACGGCATGCTAGAACCTATCTGGCAGTAAAGCTTTTTGGTCTCTCGCCAAAGCGGTCAAGGCAAACTTCTGTCGGTCTACACTGCCTCCACTAGTAAAACCAGATGGCTAATTGGCGCATGCGCCCAAGGAGAAAGCGGACTTATTTGCTTCTCTTTTTGTTTGCAATTCGTATGGACAGTAGCAACAGCGTACCATCTCAATTAAATCACTGCGGTACCTCTGTGTCAGAGGTCCGTATCACCAACAAGGAGTTTCTTATAACCTTGCGAAGTCTAGAAGTGAACAAAGCTAGTGGACCTGATAGTATACTTGCTATAGTTCTAAAGTCTATGCGCTTTACTTGTCTCCTGTGTTGACGCGCTTATTTCGCCTCTCATCCAGGACTGGAATAGTACCCAAATCTTGGAAGCTGGTCAATGTGCAATCTGTGCCATATCGACCCTGCCAACTATCGGATAATTTCAATTACCTCCGTACACTGCAAGATTATGGAGCGTATATTGAACGCCCACCTCAGGGCAAACCTAGAGCAGAATTGTCTCCTCAGTGACCGACAGTACGGGTTATGCCATAATCGATCACACCGAGGTCCTCCTAGTGTATGCCACTCACATATGGGGCGAAGCCCTCGAGAATAGTGGTAAAGCACTTGCTGTATCCCTTGATGTTTCGAAGACCTTTAACAGGGTTTGGCACGCTAGCCTATCGGGCAAGCTCTCAGCGTACGGCTTATGCCCTGGCCTGATTGACTGACTGGTGATGGACTTTCTGAGTGAACAATTTTTTCGAGTCGCCATCGATGGCTGCTCATCCAGTCCTATCGCTACAAACGCCGAAGTTCCTCAGGGGTCCGTTCTCTCTGCAACTCTCATCCTGCTGTATATAAATGATCTGCTCACTCCCGGTATATATGGGTATGCAGACAATAGCACAGTTGTGGAGAGATACCAAGTGCTCGGACCAGTCGGGATCAAATCCAGTCCGAAAGAGAAGCTATGGTTGAGCGTGTGAATCTCACACTACAAGCAGTCTCCGAATGGAGCAATGCCAATCTCGTGAGACTCAACGCCTCCAAATACAAGCGTGTCTCTTCACTGCTAAAAGGAGCCCGCTCACCCTGGCTCTTACTTTCTGGAATGTATCCTTGGAGTGACCGCCTTCAGTTGTTAGGGATTAAATTTTCTACGAACCTCAACTATGGGTGGTTCATTAAGTCCAAAACCAAAGCAACCGCAAGGAAACTTGGTGTCCTCGCAAGGTTGCGGCTTCTTACCTTATATAAAGGGCAAGTCCGGTTGTGCATGGAGTAATCTAGTCACATATGGGCTGGTGCTGCAAAATGCCACCTGGAAGCGATGGACTCAGTGGAGAGACGTGCTAAGAGGCTCATTCGTGACCTTAATTTGGTTGAAACCAACCTTGTCAGCCTCAAGCACAGGCGCACAGTAGCCAGTCTCTCGGTATTCTATAGGTGGCAAATGTGCGTAGGAATTACACGCTTTAATTAATCCCTCACTTTTCCACCTCGGACGACCAGACGGTCAGCGGGTATTCATCCCTTTGTTGTAAATATTCCACGCATTACAATCAAATGGTTTGCTTCGTTTTTTGTAATGCGTACTGCAAAGGAGTGGAATAATTTGCCGGCGTCTATCTTTCAGTCCGAATACAATCTGGGCGTCTTCATGGCAAGAGTGAATAGGCTTTTGTAACACTAAGACAGTGCAATTTACCATGTAAGGCTGCATTACCACTTACCACCAGGTGGGATGGTGGTCAAGCACTGGCTTGTCATAAGGAAGTCAACGTGTTTTATTTTATGTGTTTTCACATACCCTGTGAAAAAGCTTTGTCAAAAAGACGCGAGTGGTTTGGAAGATCTGACGGAACATACATATACATACACTTTTACATAGCCTGCCAAAATCATAAACCTGCTTTTTGCTCTGCCGTTTTCATTTAACAGGGCTTTAATAAATGATAAAATTTATATTTATGCAGCAAATATATCTAAAATTGGCTTCCTAGATTTAGTATTATTTATGTTGAAACAAAAAATGTAAATTAAAAAAAAATAGGTTACCTTTGTGATTGTAATGGATTCAGTGAATTTATTTGGAATGTAAATGTTGATTCAGAGTAGCGATGCCTTGATACGATTGCATTGCAAATATTGTTTTTCAACCAATATATGTGTACACGGCGGAACAATATTACCAACCAGCAAAATCGTTCATTAATTAATCCATTTTATCACCACATAATTATGTATCATATAAAGCTTTTATACAGTATTCATTACGACCGTGTGTTCTTTAATAGCTACTTATAAATTATTCAGCAGTAGTAGTAGTAGTAGTATATACTTTATTGTACACCACACATATACAACGAATAAATACATTACAGAGAAAACTTAATATATACGTATGTACAATAAGGCGGTCTTATCGCTAAAGAGCGATCTCTTCCAGACAACCTTTGGGCTAAAGAGAAACTGGAATTAAGAACAGTAGGAGGTGGTGCGCTTTATGTTACACTTACATACTAATATCTAAATAAACTAAACTATATTTTGTTAAAATACCACAATAATACATAAAAAATAATAATAAAATAAACATACATATTAATAAATAGGTATATATTTACATATATATATATATATATATATATATATAAATATATACACATACATATATATACAAAGATAATAAATATTGCTAGAATTGGTTATCAATAACCACAAAGTGTTAAGTAATGCTTCTTGACGTCACTTTTGAATCTTTTCAAAGTTTGAGCACGTTGAATTTGGAGTGGAAGTTCATTCCATAACCTTATGGCTTGGCTCGTAAAAGAATATTTCATAAATTTTGTTCGAAATGAACATGGTTCTAGAATTAGTTCGCCGGCTGACCGAAGAACTCTATCAGGTCGATCATGACCAAGAAACTTAAAGTTTTCCTTCAAGTAGCTTGGAGTCAAAGGATTGAACAACACACAGTACAAAAGAGATACAGTTTGCAGATTCCGGCGAAAGCGAATGGGTAACCACTTGAGCTGTAAACGATATTCGGATACATGATCATATTTACGCAAACCAAATATGAACCTAATAGCAATATTTTGAATTCGCTCAAGTTTGTTCAGTTGGTCTTCAGTTAAATCGAGATAACTTGCGTCCGCATAATCGAGAATAGAGAGAAGTAAGGATTGTGCTAACATAATCTTAGTGGGAATGGGGAGAAAAGAACGTAAACGACGAAGTAAACCCATAGTAGCAAACACCTTTTTGCTCACTTGTTTTAACTGCTGCGACCACGACAAGGTAGAATCTAGATATATTCCCAGATTTTTTACAGATTTACTGTAGGGTATGACAACGTCATTTAGTGTCACCGAGGGTAGGTTGTTCCAGTCAACTCTGGAGGCCATCCCTCCACCACCAATAACTATAGCTTGGGACTTGAACGGATTAATTTTTAGACCATAACGCTGACTCCACTGGTTTATCGCCGCTAGGTCATTGTTGATGGTGGCAATAGCAGAAGGCAGATTTAACAGAGTTGACTGAGTGTAGATTTGGAGATCGTCTGCATACATGTGATAGAGAGAAGTAATATTTTGAGAGATAGAATTAATGAATATAGCAAAAAGTAAAGGAGACAGCACACCACCCTGAGGCACTCCAGCCCGTAATTCGCACCAAGATGAGAACTCATCTTCGATGCGAACACGCTGCCGTCGGCCGTAAAGATAACTATGAAACCAGCCAATCACCGGAAGAGATATGTTAATAGAACGTAACACACTCAATAAGATGTCAAAATCAACAGTGTTAAACGCGTTGCTAAAATCAAGCAATACTAACACAGTGAGCTGTTTGTTATCCATACCTCGTCGAATGTCATCAGTAACTTTAACCAACGCTGTTGTCGTACTATGACCCGATCGGAAACCAGATTGGAGAGGATCCAGGATACAATTTCTATTTAGGTAGAGATTTAACTGAAAGAAAACTAGTTTCTCCAGGAGTTTGGATAAAAACGGGAGAATTGAGATAGGACGAAAGTCGGAAAAATGCAAAGCATGGGGTTTTTTTGGGAGAGGCGTTACAAGTGCACTTTTCCAAACATCAGGAAATTTTGAAGAGGAGATGGATTTATTCAAGATATGGGTAAGGATAGGAGTAACAAATTCTAGGATAGGTAAGATCATGTTACGACTAACATTGTCATCACCCACGGCATTGGACGAGATGGACAAAATGTTCTTTTTAACATCACTATCAGTGAAAGGAGAGAAATTAAACGGTGGAAAATCAGGAGTTGGTATTGAAGAAAGAATACTCAGAGTCCGATCTTTATCTGAGCTATCTAATGTGCTAGAACAGGTGAAGTATTTGTTAAGGAATTCAACATCAACATTATGATGAGGAGAATTATTGGATGTTTTACCAACCCCAAGAGACTGAAGAAACTTCCAAACTTTGGCTGCGTCGCCGTTTTCGACGGATTTATGAATATGGCGTCTTTGTGCATCCCTACACAATGTATTGCAGCGATTCCGTACTTTATTATAATATCGTAAGTTTTTCTCAGATTTATCAGCTTTTAACTTACTTTTAGCAAATCCTTTTTTTATAATAAGTTTTTTTAGACTATCAGTTAACCAAGGTGCAGGTAAATGTTTCATTTTTATTGATTTTACTGGGGCATGGATGTCATAAAGTTGGATAAGAAAGGAGTTAAATAACTCGACTTTCAAGTCGACTGTTGAAGCATTTTCAACAGCTGACCAGTCCATGCGACGAGCATCTTCCAGAAGACGTTCTTTGTCCATTCCACCAAAATTACGTTGCAGAAGAATTCTCGATTTTGCTTTAGGAGGACGAACTTTGTATGCAAGAAACAAGAGATCATGATGAGAGAAAAGATCAGCGTCATGCTGGCCATGCTTCAGGACAAAATCTGGAGAGGATACAATAATTAAGTCAAGTAGTGATGGAGTACAGTCAGGCATTTTATGCGTAGCAGATAGTGTTAATATATGTAGATTACATGCCTCGGTTAATGATTTTAGCTTTTCACACCGATAGTCACCCTTGAGTAGGCATGTGTTAAAGTCACCCATGCTTATAGTGTGAGTATATAATGGGATTAAATTTTCTAATAAAAATTCGAAAGAAGAGAAATAGTCAATATGAAGAGAAGGACTGTAACAAACGCCAAGAAGAATTTTCGTATTGGATAGGGTTACTTCAATGAAGAGATGCTCAGCCGCATTAGAAGGAGATGGTTGGGGGGACAAACTTACTACCGCAAAAGGTAAATAAGAACGGAGATAGATTGCCACACCACCACCCCCCCCTTCCAATACGGTCGTTGCGAATAAGATGGAATCCTGGTAATGAATAAGAAGTGGATGGCAAGCATGGTTTCAACCAGGATTCAGAGACTAGAATGGCGTGAACGTTATGGGATTCAAGGGACGCAAGCATGTCGGGATAATGAGCCGGAATGCTTTGGGCATTTATATGAATTACATTAAAGTTTTTCAGGGAATCTGAGAAATATGAATTAAGTGCTACATTTATCGGAATTGAAGATGTTGTACTGTGGAAGCTGTGTTCAATAGATGCATTATCATTTGACGATAAAGACAAGAAATCGTCAGAATCATTACCCACATCATAATTATCTAACAACATAGTAAAATGAAATAAAATATATAATATATATGATATATAAATATAAAACTAAATAGTTAAATTAAATATATAAGTAAGTACCTAAACAGATCTCTATCCCGCCAGCAGTCTGAAAGAGATGAAACAAAAATAATAATAATAATAATAGATGTTTCAGAATAACTGAAATAAAAAGAGACAATTTTTAAACAAAACAAAACTACCAAAAACTGTAAACAAATAGCATTTTACAAATAAAAATATGTAATAAGCACAAAGAGAATTGTTATAGAAATGTTGCTTTGTGATAAGAAAAGAGAAAAAAAACAAAAACATGAAATGTAGAAGGCAAAAATACCATAAGGTACGGCTGTATGACTATGAGACCTTTGCCCACGCCGAAGAAAGAAATAAAAATGTGCAACTGTTATCCAATGTCATGTCAATGAGGGCATCCACAACTTTTTCTGCCACTAGGGCGGCGCCACTTTACAGTGAGGTAAAATATTTGACAGATTTCATAGCGGGCACGATAATTTCTTAGGAAAATGTAATATTTAAAGTTTCTTTTCGTATTGTTAGTTATATTTTTTATTAATTACATTAGAAATGAATAAACTAAACTATAAATATAACTTAAAGTAGATAAATTAAAAAAAGAGTTATAAAGTGCAAAAAATTAAAAATCAAACCACTGACGCATTTTGTTGTATATTAATATAATACTCTAGATAATGATAAACTATTATTTAAAACTAATTTCTTAATTAACTGACACTATGTAACGAAAAAATTTACCTCAGTCACAACAAGCGACATCTGGTGAGTGGAAGATTATTAGCCCTCATTCACTTATTGTTTGTTTACATTGAAATGCTTCCTTTTTCCTTTCTTTCCCTCTCTCTTACTACCAACTACCTCACATCGAAAATATAAAAGAAAAATGGTGATATATATTAATAAAAATAAATTAAAAATTTTTACAATAGAAGAATGTAAACAAACCAGAAATACGGTAGTCGCACGAGATACAACAGATTTAACCAGCTCAAAAAAAAATGATTCATTTTTTACCAATTCTCTTGGTTCTTACTTGAGCAGACCTGGAGTCTTTCACCACACTTGGAACCGAGGTTACAGCAGATGTGGCTTGAGTCACCGATTCAGAGGTAGAAATAGCATCAAGATCAAGCCTAGAATGGATACGATGGCGTACTTGATCAGGTCCTAGTACGAAGATGATGCCATCCCTCGTCCAGCACCTTGAAACTCCAAAACGTTGGCGCGCCGCTTGGAATGTAGTATGTCGACCCTTTGTAAGAAATTCGGACAATGTAATCCCTGTGCCTTTCAAATTTTTCTTTGCAAGCCATATCTTCTCATTTGTCCCATAGTCTCTAAATTCTACAAGCACAGCCCGGGGTTTATCAGTGCCAGGTTGACCAAGACGATGTGACCGGCCTATTGAATCAGTGGTAATACCAGGGACTTTCAAGTGGTCAGATAGAATCTTGACAACACTAGAGGATGTGTTCTCTTTCTTGTCTTCGGCTATACCATGAACAAGCAGGATTTTTCTTCGAGATCTCATCTCCATGTTATCATTTTGTTGAGCTAATAGTTCAACTTGCAGTTGCAAATTTTCTAAAGCAGTTAAAACAAAGCACCGGAATGAATGAAATTGGTGATTAATATTTGAAGTGGGGCTTGTTGCTGGAATTGAACTCCTGAGATCTTTTTGGAACTCAGCCATCCTTTAATTGAAATGTTCAGTGAGGTCCGCAACAGTTTTCTTAATTGACTCCATTTGTTTTTAAGGTTATAACAATGTGGTAGTGAAGTGAATGTGCTAAAGAGTTCAAGTTATTCTAAATATATTTCAGACTTGACTGGCAGGAGTTTATATATCACAGGAACATTAAATTTATATTAAATAGTCCCTAGATATAATATTATACAAATTAAAGATTTCAGTGTATTAAAATATGTCTAACTTAATCAACTCCTACCCGCGAAAAAAGTAGTATTATCTTAAACGGAATTTTGGTAACAATAATAAGTGCTTGTAATAACTACTAACATTGATATCAATACCATTTATGACGCTTTTAACGCAGTACTGTAGCTGATGTAGATAATATACTTAACTTAACTTATCTTCACGCACAATCCCTGACGGGGTAGCCAGAGAGAACAGATCGTCAAGTGTCACGATCCTTACATATCTCTTTCGCTTCTTTCAGATTCATTATCTTCTTCATACATGCACGTCTAGGTATCCGAGTACTCTTGACCCTACCCTCTTCGAGCAATTTGCTCACATGGTCTTCGAAAGTTAGTCTCGGTCTACCTCGACACCTTTTAATATTAACTTTCGCGCTATATATTTTCTTCACCATTCGGTCTTCACTCATTCGCTCAACGTGCCCAAACCACCGAAGCACGCCCTTATCAATTTTTGTGATAAGGTCATCTTTCAAACCTGCCATATTGCGAATCTCTTCGTTTCGCTTTCGGTCGGCCATAGTAACGCCGCACATTTTACGAAGAGATCGCATCTCCACTGCATTCAACTTACTTTTATGCTTCTTCTGGCATACCCAGGTTTCGCTGCCATATAACAAAGTCGGTACCAACACTGCGTTATGTATTGCAAGGCGTGCACTCTTCGCTACGCCTTGCCTTTTGACTAACGCAGTCAGGGCACCATTGACTTTGTTCCCGGCAGCGACACGCCTGTCCACATCTAAATCACATCTTCCATCCCGGCTAAAAGCACTCCCCAAGTATACAATTTCATTTACCTGTTCTAGACATTCCTGATTTACCCATATTTCACACTTCGTTCTCTCTTCGTCCCTTTCAAATACCAGAACCTTAGTTTTATTAGCATTCAAACGGAGACCTTTAATTTCACATTCCTCTTTCATACACGTGACTAATGCCTGCAGTTCTGCCTCTGATGGTGCAATAAGCACTGCATCATCAGCATACAGCAGACAATTTACTTTTATGTCACCCAATTTCACACCCAAACAGCTATCTTTCAGCTTTTGTAAACAGCTGTCGAGATACAGTATGAACAGCCAGGAAGACATGACACAACCCTGTTTTACGCCCGTTTGGACGCTAAACATGGGTGACAGGTCATGCCCTACCCGCACACAGGCTTTACAGTCACAGTAAAGAGACTGCACAGCCCTTAGCAATCGGCCATCCACACCATACCCCGGCAACAGTTCCCACATTTTCTTCCTTACAACCTTATCAAATGCTTTCTCAAGATCCACAAAAGCACAGAAAATCTTCTGGTTAACAGCCAGAAGCTTTTCCGTGATCATACGGAGAGAAAACATTTGATCCGTGCATCCTCTTCCAGGTCTAAATCCGCATTGTGCCTCCCATAGAAATCTTTCCGATTTCTCTTGCATCCTACGTGTCAAAACCTTCGAGTAAACTTTACTTGCTAAACTGGTCAAGCTGATCGCCCGATAACACCCGCAGTCAAAATGTGAACCTTTACCTTTATATAAAGGCACAATGACTGCGGATCGCCAATCATCCGGGACATCCCCCGTCCGCCAGCACAAATTGCACAGCAGATGAAAGCTGTCCCAGACGCTATGTAGATAATATAATTTTTTATATATATAATAGGTTATGTTTTCTCTATTTATAAATTCTATTACTTCAGTTTTAAACTATTCATACCATCTGTATGCAGATGATCTTCAGCTTTATGTGCAATCTAGTGTTAATGACTTAACAATAATATTAACAAAATCAACCACAACCTTGATGCCATAAGAGATTGGTCGTACAGATATGGTGTTTCGGTTAACCCATCCAAATGTAAGGTAATGGTTATAGGTAGTAGCAGAATATTAGCCAAGATTAATAACGATGATCATCTTTCTCCCGTGTTTTACAATGGAAAATCGCTGCCATTTTGTAAATCTGTAAAAAATCTTGGCTTACATATGGACCATACCTTAAGCTGGGGAGTTCAAGTTGCTGAAATAAGCCGTAAAGTTACTGCTACCTTACGTTCTCTTTGCCGTCTCAAAAACTTTCTGCCTCTTAAAACTAAACTTCTATTTGTCCAGACTTTGATATTACCCATTATTGATTATGCGGATGTGTGTTACCCAGATCTATCTCAATATCTTCTCGATAAGTTGGAGCGCCTTCTCGACAATTGCATTAGGTTCATTTTCGGCTTACGTAAGTATGACCATGTTTCTCAGTACCGTTCTAAGCTTAAATGGCTTTCTATTCGTCAAAGGCGTAGCTCCCGAATTTTACAAGTACTATATTCAATTTTAAATGACCCAAATTCTCCTTCTTATCTTAAGGATAACTTTCAGTACCAATATTCTACTCATGATAGAGTTCCCCGTTCCCAAAATAGTCTTAAAGTTCGTATTCCACCACATAAGAATGGTTTCTTTAATTCCTCATTTACTGTGCAGTTCATACTGCTCTGGAATGCCTTGCCTGTTCATATCAAAAAAAACAGTAACAAACATTATTTTAAAAGACTAGTTCGAGAATTCTTTAACAGAAATAATACCACCTGATTTATCCGATTTTTGTTTTTCTCCCTCTTTCGCTTTGCAATTGATATTTTGTATAATATGTATTTTAATATGCATCATGTTATTTTATTTTTGTGTTATATTATTTTATATTTATTTAGAGATTTTGTATATATCAAATTTAATAACAAAAATTAGTAAGTTTTTAGTTTAAAAATATTTTATTCATTTGCTTTTTGTTATAAGATATAATGTTTTTACTTATTTATTAATTTATGAAGTGGTGTTGCACCTACCACAGCTTCTCAAATTATCCAGGATTGACTGGTAGAGAATGCCTCAAGGCATAAAGTCCGGCCTTTATATCCCTTATTATAAGGTGAATGTAAAAAAGAATAAATAAAAATTGGTAAAACCAATAGGGCATGCCTTAAGCGCATTAAAAAAATTACGTATAACATGATTATACGGAATTTTTAAAGTAGTTTAAATACATTTCGACAGCACTATCGGCTTCAACACCCTCGAAAACCATGGAAATGACACCCATGATGAAAAAATTGCTACTTACTTCAGCCGCCAACTTGGATTTACATTTCGACAGCACTATCGGCTTCAACACCCTCGACAACCATGAAAATAACACCCATGATAAAAAAATTGGTACCTACTTCATCCACCATCTTGGATTTACATTTCGACAGCACTATCGGCTTCAACACCCTCGAAAACCATGAAAATAACACCCATGATAAAAAAATTGGTACCTACTTCATCCGCCATCTTATATTTACATTTCGACAGCACTATCGGCTTCGACACCCTCGAAAACCATGAAAATGACATCCATGATAACAAAATTGGTACCTGCTTTAGCCGCCATGTTGGATTTACATTTCGACAGCACTATCGGCTTCAACACCCTCGAAAACCATGAAAATGCCACCCATGATGAAAAAGTTGGCACCTACTTCAGCCGCCATCTTTGATTTACATTTCGACAGCACTATCGGCTTCGACATCCTCGAAAACCATGAAAATGACATCCATGATAAAAAAATTGGTACCTGTTTCAGCCGCCATGTTGGATTTACATTTCGACAGCACTATAGGCTTCAACACCCTCGAAACCCATGAAAATGACACCATGGTGAAAAATTTGGTACCTACTTCAGCCGCCATCTTGGATTTACATTTCGACAGCACTATCGGTTTCAACACCCTCGAAACCCATGAAAATGACACCCATGATGAAAAAATTGATATCTATTGCAGCCGCCATCTTTGATTTACATTTCAACAGCACTATCGGCTTCAACACCCTCGAAAACCATGAAAATAACACCCATGATAAAAAAATTGGTACCCACTTCATCCGTCATCTTGGATTTACATTTCGACAGCACTATCGGCTCCAACACCCTCTAAAACCATGAAAATGACACCCATGATGAAAAAATTGGTACCTACTTCAGCTGCCATGTTGGATTTACATTTCTTTTTTTTATAGGAGAGGGGCAAACGAGCATGCGGCTCACCTGATGGTAAGTGACTACCGCCGCCCATGAACAACCGCAACACCAGGGGAATTGCAGATGCGTTGCCGGCCTTTTAAAAAGGAGTAGGCTCTTTTCTTGAAGGTCCCTAATCATGGGTGTCATTTTCATGGTTTTCGAGGGTGTTGAAGCCGATAGTGCTGTCGAAATGTATTTAAACTACTTTAAAAATTCCGTATAATCATGTTATACGTAATTTTTTTAATGCGCTTAAGGCATGCCCTATTGGATTTACCAATTTTTATTTATTCTTTTTTACATTCACCTTATAATAAGGGATATAAAGGCCGGACTTTATGCCTTGAGGCATTCTCTACCAGTCAACCCTGGATGATTTGAGAAGCTGTGGTAGGTGCAACACCACTCCATAAATTAATAAATAAGTAAAAACATTATATCTTATAACAAAAAGCAAATGAATAAAATATTTTTAAACTAAAAACTTACTAATTTTTGTTATTAAATTTGATATATACAAAATCTCTAAATAAATATAAAATAATATAACACAAAAATAAAATAACATGATGCATATTAAAATACATATTATACAAAATATCAATTGCAAAGCGAAAGAGGGAGAAAAACAAAAATCGGATAAATCAGGTGGTATTATTTCTGTTAAAGAATTCTCGAACTAGTCTTTTAAAATAATGTTTGTTACTGTTTTTTTTGATATGAACAGGCAAGGCATTCCAGAGCAGTATGAACTGCACAGTAAATGAGGAATTAAAGAAACCATTCTTATGTGGTGGAATACGAACTTTAAGACTATTTTGGGAACGGGGAACTCTATCATGAGTAGAATATTGGTACTGAAAGTTATCCTTAAGATAAGAAGGAGAATTTGGGTCATTTAAAATTGAATATAGTACTTGTAAAATTCGGGAGCTACGCCTTTGACGAATAGAAAGCCATTTAAGCTTAGAACGGTACTGAGAAACATGGTCATACTTACGTAAGCCGAAAATGAACCTAATGCAATTGTCGAGAAGGCGCTCCAACTTATCGAGAAGATATTGAGATAGATCTGGGTAACACACATCCGCATAATCAATAATGGGTAATATCAAAGTCTGGACAAATAGAAGTTTAGTTTTAAGAGGCAGAAAGTTTTTGAGACGGCAAAGAGAACGTATGGTAGCAGTAACTTTACGGTTTATTTCAGCAACTTGAACTCCCCAGTTTAAGGTATGGACCATATGTAAGCCAAGTTTTTTACAGATTTATAAAATGGCAGCGATTTTCCATTGGAAAACACGGGAGAAAGATGATCATCGTTATTAATCTTGGCTAATATTCTGCTACTACCTATAACCCTTACCTTACATTAGGATGGGTTAACCGAAACACCATATCTGTACGACCAATCTCTTATGGCATCAAGGTTGTGGTTGATTTTGTTAATATTATTGTTAAGTCATTAACACTAGATTGCACATAAAGCTGAAGATCATCTGCATACAGATGGTATGAATAGTTGAGAACTGAAGTAATAGAATTTATAAATAGAGAAAACATAACCTATTATATATATATGGGAAATGACAACAGGAGATCCCTCTTCTGATATCTGAGATTTACAACAGAGGATTCCAATTTTGATCTCGGAAATACATCAGGATAGCGTTAATTGTTAAAAATAATAAAAGTGTGAGAGCGGATGTTCAACTTGCTCTCTTGCTTACGCAGTTTAATCATTATCAGTAATAAGACAACGTAACGCACTATACATACAGTATAGTGAAATTACAGTTCGACCACACCGTAATACGTCTCAGCCACAATCACACACCAGTGTAACGTGGGGTACGTAATTACATGATAACACCAAAATATGTACAGCAACAGCAACACTACTTATCTCAATGTAACACAGGGCAGCCTCTCAGCAACACCAATCCTCCTTGCCTGCACTAGAAGAATTACCACAACGAACAGAACCACAACACTATCGTAGCACTAGTAGAATGACCACACTCGTTGAATGACTGAAGCGGAATCTCTCGCGCACGACACCTACAGTGAACTTTATACTGCACAAACAAGTGGGAGTTTCTCGATATACCCTCCATTGCACCTCAATCCAACCGGGTATTTTATAGACTCTCCGACACGGCCATCCTGAATTACGACCGTCCTCGGGCGTGTATCTTTATGCATTCCTGTAACAAACAACAATTCGTCCGCTCGTCCATCCTGACATGAGTGGGTACACATTATTAGTTCGCAAAACCAATTGTTAGATGGCGCTGCTTGTTTCACTATGACGCCATCAATCCATGACACGGTCTTTCCTGACTAGCATCCGTCCTCGGTTGCAGTGCCTGGAGACAAAATATGCTCAGTGATTAATCTAGCTCGGCTATTCTGCCAATATAAACAAGGTTGATTCAAAATAGTACTTCACTTTTCCCAAGTCTAAGTACAATAGTTAACTGTCATAATTGACAATGCCTTGTCCTTAAGGCTTCATACACTGCTTCCTGCACAACATGATTTACTGTGAAAGATCCGATCAACAAGTTCCAACACAGTAATTTTAACAATTTTGTTACTCTTTACAATTCATAAGCAATGCATATTCAACTCGGTGAAACTTTCATTGAAATCTGTGCACCAACACAGACCAGAATCGCACCAACGATTCTTTACATATCCGCCGTCACATATGCCAGAATCGCACCAACGATTCTCCATATATCTGCCGTCATATATGCTACAATACACAAGGGGCTCTGTGCACCAACACAGGCCAGAATCGCACCAACGATTCTCCACATATCCACCGCCAAATATGCTACAACACATCTGCCGCCACATATGCCAGAATCGCACCAACGATTCCCTACATATCTGCCGCCAAACATACACCAACACATGCCAGAATCGCACCAACGATTCTTTACATATCTGCCGTCACATATGCCAGAATCGCACCAATGATTCTCCACATATCCACCGCCAAATATGCTACAACACATCTGCCGCCACATATGCCAGAATCGCACCAACGATTCCCTACATATCTGCCGCCAAATATGCACCAACACAGACAAGAATCGCACCAACGATTCTCGAAACTAACGCAATATGTGCTACAACACATGAAGCGCTCTGTGCACCAACGCAGACAGAAATCGCACCAACGATTTCCTACAGACCCATCGCCACATGTTACTCATGAGGTGCGGTCTAAGGTTTCGAGTATGAGTACACAAGCAATTCTTAATCAGATTTAGTTTCACTACCACTGTCATCACCTATGACATCTAATTCTCGAGAAACTTGGTGATCGGTGATCTTCCTCACATAATCATGGGGGTATTTGTTACTTTGCACACTAAACTTTGACAGATTTCGGTTAAATTTACAAACTTACTTACACTTTTGTCACAACACAATCTTTGATGATAGGGCATTCGGCCCAGAATCATAATAAAATGGGTACGACTCACCAGTATTCATCAGCATACCGCTGGGATTGCTCACATAGTAAACATCAACACGTCGCTCACTGCGCGCCTCTGCGGCAGACGTAAGGCAAGCGCTCGTGGCTATTAAAACAAACCAGCACACGCCATAGTTAGCTGCCATGAAGCAAGTTCACGCGGTCGAAACAACCGCACAGGGCGTGCCGCACTCGCACAGCGAGCCGTCGCATCTCACTAGCACCAGCGAGATGCTGCACCGTACCACGCACTCGAAGCGTTAACGGGAGCAGCAGGAGCACCTGAGGGTTCACAGACATCGTCGGGGTTGCCGTCATCGGGATCTGCGTTAAAAAGAAGTTGTTAGTTATCAGGACAACATACACAGTTGCCTATCCTCTTATCCATCACACATACGAGGCCCTCAAACAGAAATACGCTCTCATACCGTGAACTATAATAAAGTACTTCGCTTTCACAAGTATGCATACATCTCCATACGAAGTATCTCACACATACTCGTACTTTATCTTGCAAGATCCCACGTTAACCACGTGAACCACGTTAAAAAACGTGAATCAGGATAGTGCCTGCCAGGACAGACCCTGACGCATGTTCAGAGAACACGATTTCCGCGCATACAGAGTATAAGACTTCCGCGCACACAGTGTACGACTTCGGCGCACACATAATGTAAGACTTCCGAGGCACGGCCGGAACGGCGCCTGCGTATACGCGTCTGTCGAAACAGGCTATGCTACAACTGGATCCGGTAGTACGTTACCACCAGCAAGGCACACACTCGCTTCCCACTCGCGCACATGTAATCACATCACACGTGCTACTGTAACACAAAAGGAAATATTAAAAATATCCAGTAAAACTTTTTTTTAAATGCAGCACTACTCTCTGGACACCACTAGCCTTTCTAGGGCACCAAATACTGAGCTGCGGCTACACGACAACCTCTGGTGCGGTCCGATCCGCATGTAAACTTAAATACTCACTTCATTGTGATTGCTCTACTTCAATTTCGTCAGTCATACTTTGGTTTTCCAGCATTTTTCGCAACCAATTAAAAAGTTAAACACTTATTTTTACAAAAATAGTTTTTAAGACAATGTTTAGGATAAATTTACTTTACTCATGTTGTATCAAACGGTGATCGGTAGCAGCGGCAAATAAAATGTCCGCGGCGTCATAATCAGACAGCATATTTCCACTCAAGAGCGAGTGCCACAGCACCACGCCTTCCAGTAAACCTTCAACATTAAGCCTCAATTTTGTTGACCACATAATACTCTGAGTAAACTGTAACACTTTTCAACACATTAGAACACAGAAACACAACTTAGTGTTTTTAATTAATAGCACGTTAAAGTTAAACTTTTTTTTTCGGTACATCGTTTAAACATTTTAAACTTTAAAATTAGCCCATGTAAATCACATCTCGTGTATCAAATTATAACATAACTTGAGCAAGTTAAACTTCCACTGAATGCAAACTATAACTCATTTAGAATACCTCCAACATTTCTTTCGACATTTGTTATCATATTTGGGTACGTTAAGAAATAATGAAATTACTTGCGGGTACTTTCTATTTAAATCGAATAAAAAGATTTAACTTTTGGCTTAAAACATTTCACTTTAAACTTTTACTCTACACTTTAATGATTCGTCAGTGTCATAAATACGGCAACAAACTGGATTTAGGAAATAGAACATAAAAACAAAACGCGAGGCGCATCATAGTATTTCACCAACGTTAAAACCCTCACACTATTCAAAGGTTATAGGTGGGCAGTAACAGGGACTTTATCCCACTTCTGATATCGGAAATGACAACAGGAAATCCCACTTCTGATATCGGAGATTTACAACAGAGGATTCCAATTTTGATCTCGGAAATACATCAGGATAGCGTTAATTGTTAAAAATAATAAAAGTGTGAGAGCGGATGTTCAACTTGCTCTCTTGCTTACGCAGTTTAATCATTATCAGTAATAAGACAACGTAACGCACTATACATACAGTATAGTGAAATTACAGTTCGACCACACCGTAATACGTCTCAGCCACAATCACACACCAGTGTAACGTGGGGTACGTAATTACATGATAACACCAAAATATGTACAGCAACAGCAACACTACTTATCTCAATGTAACACAGGGCAGCCTCTCAGCAACACCAATCCTCCTTGCCTGCACTAGAAGAATTACCACAACGAACAGAACCACAACACTATCGTAGCACTAGTAGAATGACCACACTCGTTGAATGACTGAAGCGGAATCTCTCGCGCACGACACCTACAGTGAACTTTATACTGCACAAACAAGTGGGAGTTTCTCGATATACCCTCCATTGCACCTCAATCCAACCGGGTATTTTATAGACTCTCCGACATATATATAAAACATAATGTTATCTACATCAGCTACAGTACTGCGTTAAAAGCGTCATAAATGGTATTGATATCAATGTTGGTAGTTATTACAAGCACTTATTATTGTTACCAAAATTCCGTTTAAGATAATACTGCTGAATAATTTATAAGTAGCTATTAAAGAACACACGGTCGTAATGAATACTGTATAAAAGCTTTATATCATACATAATTATGTGGTGATAAAATGGATTAATTAATGAACGATTTTGCTGGTTGGTAATATTGTTCCGCCGTGTACACATATATTGGTTGAAAAACAATATTTGCAATGCAATCGTATCAAGGCATCGCTACTCTGAATCAACATTTACATTCCAAATAAATTCACTGAATCCATTACAATCACAAAGGTAACCTATTTTTTTTTAATTTACATTTTTTGTTTCAACATAAATAATACTAAATCTAGGAAGCCAATTTTAGATATATTTGCTGCATAAATATAAATTTTATCATTTATTAAAGCCCTGTTAAATGAAAACGGCAGAGCAAAAAGCAGGTTTATGATTTTGGCAGGCTATGTAAAAGTGTATGTATATGTATGTTCCGTCAGATCTTCCAAACCACTCGCGTCATTTTGACAAAGCTTTTTCACAGGGTATGTGAAAACACGTAAAATAAAACATGTCGGCTTACTTATGACAAGCCAGTGCTTGACCACCATCCCACCTGGTGGTAAGTGGTAATGCAGCCTTACATGGTAAATTGCACTGTCTTAGTGTAACAAAAGCCTATTCACTCTTGCCTTGAAGACGCCCAGATTGTATTCGGACTGAAAGATAGACGCCGGCAAATTATTCCACTCCTTTGCAGTACGCATTACAAAAGACGAAGCAAACCATTTGATTCTAATGCGTGGAATATTTACAACAAAGAGATGAATACCCGCTGACCGTCTGGTCGTCCGAGGTGGAAAAGTGAGGGATTAATTAAAGCGTGTAATTCCTACGCACATTTGCCACCTATAGAATACCGAGAGACTGGCTACTGTGCGCCTGTGCTTGAGGCTGACAAGGTTGGTTTCAACCAAATTAAGGTCACCAATGAGCCTCTTAGCACGTCTTTCCACTGAGTCCACGCTTCCAGGTGGCATTTTGCAGCACCAGCTCATATGTGACTAGATTACTCCATGCACAACCGGACTTGCCCCTTATATAAGGTAAGAAGCCGCACCCTTGCGAGGACACCAAGTTTCCTTGCGGTTGCTTTGGTTCTGTACTTAATGAACCACCCATAGTTGAGGTTCGTTGAAAATTTAATCCCTAACAACTGAAGGCGGTCACTCCAAGGATACATTCCGGAAAGTAAGAGCCAGGGTGAGCGGGCTCTGCGTGCCATTGACTGGCGAGTCATGGAGGGGGTGGAGACCTACTCCGACCACCGGTACATCCAGTTTGACGTCTCCACCCAGCCCTCGAGCGCGCCAGTCCAACAGGCCCCGAGTGGTCCGCGTTGGGCGCTGAAGCAGCTGGACCGGGAGCTCCTCCTGGAAGCCTCGATCGTGAAGGCCTGGCTGTCATCACCGGATAGGCCTGCCGACGTCAATGATGAGGCAGGGTGGTTCCAGGAGGCCATGTCCGAGATATGTGACGTGGCAATGCCCCGCGTCCGGCCAGGAAGCGCCCGGCGCCAGGTGTATTGGTGGTCGCGTGAGCTGACGTCTCTGCGCGAGGCGTGTGTCGCCGCGCGGCACCTGTACGCCAGGCATCGCAGGCTCCGCATTCGTCCACCGAATGCGGCAGCCATTGAGGCGGAGCTGTACGAGGGATACAGAGCGGCGAAGACCGCCCTCCGGGAGGCTGTCATGCGGGCCCGGGATCGGGCCCGTGAGGAGATGCTGGAGACTCTCGACAGAGATCCGTGGGGGCGCCCTTACAAGATGGTGCGGGATAAACTCCGCACCTGGGCCCCCCCGCTGACGCAGAGTCTCCGGCCTCAGCTCGTGGAGGTCGTGGTGAGCGCTCTGTTTCCTGCGCGAGGGGAACATCTGCCCCCGCCTATGGCTCCGCCACCTGCGGTGCCGGAAGCGGACCACCAGGACGACGACGACGGTATCCCGGAAGGGACCGGGGTAGACCTGAGAGTGGCGGTACGTAGGCTCAAGGCCAGGAATACCGCCCCAGGACCCGATGGCTTGCCTGGCAAAGCCTGGGTCCTGGCCTCGGAGGCTCTCGGGCCCCGACTGGAGGGGCTCCTAAGCGCATGCTTGGAGAGAGGCCAATTCCCGCTTCGTTGGAAGACGGGGAAGCTGGTCCTCATTCGGAAGCCGGGGCGCCCTGCGGACTCTCCGTCCGCATACCGGCCCGTGGTGCTGCTCGACGATGTTGGCAAGCTCTTTGAAAGAGTCATTGCAAACCGCCTCGCCGAGCACCTTGCGGGGACGGGGCCGGATCTTGCGGAACACCAGTTTGGTTTCCGCAAGAGGCGCTCTACGGTGGACGCCATCATGCGCGTGAGAGCCCTCACGACGGGGGATGCAGTGGCCAGGGGGAGGGTTGTTTCGGCGGTGTCTCTCGACATCGCCAACGCCTTCAACTCCATGCCCTGGAGCTGCATTAGGGAGGCACTCCGGTATCACCGGGTGCCGACCTATCTCCGTCGTATAGTCGGGGACTATCTGACGGATAGGGCCGTCATCTACCCCGGTCGCAACGGTGAGTGGAACCGGCGAGAGATGTCGTGCGGTGTCCCACAGGGTTCGGTTCTGGGGCCACCCCTGTGGAACATCGGTTACGACTGGGTGCTGCGCGCCGACCTCCCTACCGGCGTCAGCGTAGTTTGCTACGCTGACGACACGCTGGTACTGGCACAGGGGGGGTCGTACGAGGCGGCGGCGGAAACTATGACACGCGGGGTTGCGATAGTCGTTGAGAGGATCCGGCAGCTGGGTCTTGAGGTGGTTCTGCAAAAGTCCGAGGCCATGCACTTCCATGGTCCTCGGAACAGGCCACCACCGGGATCCTCAGCGATGGTAGGAGGGGTATCCATCGGCGTCGAGTCGACGTTGAAGTACCTAGGACTCGTCCTCGACGGCCGATGGAACTTCGTTGAGCACTTCCGACGTTTGGCTCCCAAACTGGAACGGACCGGGGCTGCCTTCAGGCGGCTCCTGCCGAACCTGGGGGGGCCAAACGCCTACTGCCGGAGGCTCTACGCGGGGATTGTGCGGTCCATGGCCCTTTACGGGGCCCCGGTGTGGGCGCGTGGTTTGGCGCGGCTTGCCGTCCACCACCTGAACGCGCCCCAAAAGGTGGTTGCCGTAAGAATGGTTCGCGGCTACCGCACGATCTCCCGCGAGGCAGCGTGCCTCCTTGCCGGATTGCCGCCATGGGATCTGGAGGCGATAGTCCTCGCGCGCCTGCACGAATGGCGCGCGGAGGCACTATGCCGGGGGGAAACCCCGCTGCCGCGGCAAGTTGTCGTGCAGCGGACAGACTTCCGGCATGATCTCATGGCGACATGGAGAGAGCGACTGTCGCAACCCCGTGCTGGGCACGCCACTATAGCGGCGATAAGACCCCTCTTTGAGGAATGGCTTGAGAGACGCCACGGCGTCCTCACCTTCCGCCTGACGCAGGTCCTCACCGGACACGGTGTGTTCGGGAGGTTCCTGCACCGAATCGGGCGGGAGGAAACGCCCGGGTGCTCCCACTGCGAGGATCGACCGGAGGACACGGTGGAGCACACCGTGGAGGTGTGCCCTGCCTGGGCGGAGCACCGCCGTGTCCTCGTAGCGGCGATAGGCGGCGGCGACCTCTCGCGTCCGGCCCTGGTCGAAGCCATGGTCCGGAGCGAGACGGAATGGCATGCCGTCACCACCTTCTGCGAAGCAGTGATGCTAGCGGAGCGGGAGAAGGAGAGAGCAGCAGCTTTCCTTCCCGGCCGCCGCGGGAGACGCCCCGGGCGTCGGGGACTACGTCGTGGCCCCCGGCCACCGTAGGCGCGGGCCTGTGGACGGCGAGCAATGGGTAGCTTGCCGTCCGTCCGTCTAACGACGACAGGCCGTGTCGACGGCGCGTTTTGTTTCACGCGCGCCTCAAAGAGCTGTCAGCAGCGTGAAGGGGCCCGCAAGGGCCGACGCCTGCCGGGGCTGCGGGCTGTTCGAAAGAGATACCGCGGCTCCGGAACGTAAGGGCACTGAAGGAACACGGATGGTTTTTAGTCAGTAAAAGTCTGACACTCACTTCCGCTCCACCCAGAGCGAAAGGCGTCATTTGATGATTTTCCATCCGCAAAAAAAAAGAAAAAAGGGTGAGCGGGCTCCATTTAGCAGTGAAGAGACACGCTTGTATTTGGAGGCGTTGAGTCTCACGAGATTGGCATTGCCCCATTAGGAGACTGCTTGTAGTGTGAGATTCACACGCTCAACCATAGCTTCTCTTTCGGACTGGATTTGATCCCGACTGGCCCGAGCACTTGGTATCTCTCCACAACTGTGCTATTGTCTGCATACCCATATATACCGGGAGTGAGCAGATCATTTATATACTACAGGAAGAGAGTTGCAGAGAGAACGGACCCCTGAGGAATTTCGGCGTTTGTCGCGATAGGACTGGATGAGCAGCCATCGATGGCGACTCGAAAAAATCGTTCACTCAGAAAGTCCTTCACCCAGTCAATCAGGCCAGGGCATAAGCCGTACGCTGAGAGCTTGCCCGATAGGCTAGCGTGCCAAACCCTGTTAAAGGTTTTCGAAACATCAAGGGATACAGCAAGTGCTTTATCAGTATTCTCGAGGGCTTCGCCCCATATCTGAGTGGCATACACTAGGAGGACCCCGGTGTGATCGTTTTCGGCAAAACCCGTACTGGCGGTCACTGAGGAGACAATTCTGCTCTAGGTTTGCCATGATGTGGGCGTTCAATATACGCTCCATAATCTTGCAGTGTGCGGAGGTAATTGAAATTATCCGATAGTTGGCAGGGTCGGTACGGCACAGGTTGCACATTGGCCAGCTTCCAAGATTTGGGTACTATTCCAGTCCTGGATGAGAGATGGAACATGCGCGTCAACACAGGAGACAAGTAAAGCGCACAGACCTTTAGAACTATAGCAAGTATACTATCAGGTCCACTAGCTTTGTTCACTTCTAGACTTCGCAAGGTTATAAGAACCTCTTTTTGGTGATACGGACCTCTGACACAGAGGTACCGCAGTGAGTTAATTGAGATGGTACGCTGTTGCTACTGTCCACACGAATTGCAAGCAAAAAGAGAAGCAAATAAGTCCGCTTTCTCCTTGGGCGCATGCGCCAATTAGCCATCTGGTTTTACTAGTGGAGGCAGTGTAGACCGACAGAAGTTTGCCTTGACTGCTTTGGCGAGAGACCAAAAAGCTCTACTGCCAGATAGGTTCTAGCATGCCGTAATGCCTTTTTGCTAGACTTGGCGGCTTGGTTAAAGTCTGTCTTCTTAAGGCTAACATCCGTAGCTTTTGCAGTTTCGAGCATAGACCCAGGATAAGTACGCCATATGCTTGTGCTTTTCAGCACGAGCGCACTCGGCGTTAAACCGTAGGCGATACCACCAATGGGCACGTCAGCAAAGGGGATGAAATACTCCATCGCTTGACGTATCACATCGATTATGGCATCCGCGCAACTCGACGGATCTTTAGACGAGAAGCAGAACTGGAAATACCGCATCTCATCCCAATCTGCTGACTTGTCACGCCACACTCGCCGCACACCGTGGAAATCGAAGTTAGGTGGGAAATATAACGGTACCTTATGAAAGGTCATAACAATTATATTCAGAAAATATAAAGTTTAGCTTTAAATAATTTAAAGGCCTTAATGCTGTGAAAACGCTCTTCTAAAAATGTAACTTTTTATAATAAAGAAAACGGTCGCGTATTTTTAAATAAAAAAGGGTGATAAACAAGCGTACAGTCTACATGATAATAAGTGGATACTGTAGCCCATAGATATCTACGTCCATCCTTGATTAAGGATTGTAATGCAAATGCGCTGTATCCCCTGAGGACTAAGATGAACTGCCTTTCCAGTAAAATGGTCTCCGGTTCTCTACACTTACCACGAAACAGCAACATATACGTGAGAACGCCATACTTCCCCGACCGTGTCGACGCATTGGTGCTACAGCCATAATATAGCTGTAGCGTGGCTCTATTACGTGTAAACCTTTTTTGGTCTTAAGCTGTATAATAGCATTTTGCTATTGAAAACAAATATTTGTTAAACCATAAACTACCTAAAAACTATAGTTGACAATTATTCATATATATATAGACATACACACAAAAAAATTATCAAAATCGTCCCAGCCGTTAAGGAGTTCAGTTACAAACACACGTAAAGAAGGATTATATATATAAAGAGGACATATAATATATAAAGAAGATATCCTTAAGAAAATCTATAAAGTCTTTTAATATAAAAATGAAGGTGAAAGTTTATATAGGACGGAAGTAATTTTGTAACCCTTCGACGAACCCTACTTTCGTGGCTAAGATTGTAGATAAAGGCGACCTTTTATATGCGTACTATGATCAAAATAGGCAATGTATGCGTATGTTTTTAAGGTAGCAAAATTATCTTGACATGCGAGTAAAATATCTCAAACTATTTATAACTTGCTTTCTTCTTAGCTCTTTTCTTTCCTTTAGCTACCCGCGGCTTCGCTCGTGTGGGCTTCAATTTAGAAACATCATTAATAGGCAAAATAGCAAAATTGGATCACTTGCAGAGACACCTCGGTATCTGTGTCTATATTGGACGTAAATGATTTAAATTTGGCAAAATAATATGCTACAGAAACACATAAGTGAGTTTATCTGAATTGCATTAATATCATACATCTATCTTTTTTTATATCGGGCATGTCTTCCGATCTGTATTTATGAAGAGAAAATTGCCTTCGAATCAGAAATGCGTTATTTACATAATATTCATAATGGAAATTAATATAACCTTGACAAAATAATGTTGAATTTCTTGGTCTTTATCACTTTAGTAGTGTTTATTTGCGTTATTTGATTCAAATTATTGGCCCCATTGAATATTGATTGGCACCATAAAATACATGTCAGTATTTTTTTTTTACATTCAAGTAGACTTCTAGATTTCATATGTGTGTGAGTAGAACTATATTCATGAACGGGAGTAGAAAGATACAGAAGATGGGCAGTACAGTCTTCTTGATCACAGTTCAAAATAATAAAAATATGGAGTTGGCAACCCGCATGCCAAGCTTGGCAACTACGGAAAATATCCAACTTATTTGGAAATCTATAGAGGGAGTCGAATTGATGAACGGGAGTAGAAATATATTAGCCATGTAGAGGCGGCAAAAAAGAAACCTTACCCCATTTCGTCTCGTGGGTGTTGTAAGAGGCGACAGAGGGAAACTGACACAGGAAAATGATGGCAGCATCTGCCTGATAACAGCACATAGTAATAAAAAAGCTGCAGTTGCCAACCCGCATGCCAAGCTCAAATACTGCAAATATTAGGCCTATTCGACAAACAATGAGCGAAGCCTATGATCAGCAGTGGATAGCCCTATTAAATGTAAAAAAGTAGCAGCTTACATACATCCCACTACTGGGCACATGCCGCAGAGAGTTTTAGGACAAAAAAGAGTTGATTGAATTGATTCCAACGCGAGATGACCAATTTCACATATACCTAGAAATTACTTCCGTAATCATTCTTTTAACTTCTCAGATATGCAGGTTTCCTCGCGATTATTTCCTTCATCACCGAAAACGTGGTAAATCAAAACTTGAAATTGCAATGCTTCATATTTACGTTCAGATCGGTTCGATTATCGGCTTTGACAGTTGACTTTCAAGATTCTATCAATGGAGTTTTACTCACAGTTAAAATAAAGTTCTATTCATAGTTAAAATAAAAATTAACTTGTATATAATTTGCTTCCTTTAATATAGCACTTTTTCGCAAGAGCCTGTTCATTTACTCATTCGAGCTATGAAACCGCGACGGTCACGAAAATTTTAATAGGTATGTCTGAAAATATGAAAGCTATCTTAATATATGACAAACTGTTATAAAAGTTTAACTAAAAGTAAAAATTAAAGAAGCAGCTTACATGTGTCTTACGACTGTACTTCACATGTTTTCACATGTCCACGAATTTTTTTATGAAACTACTCATACATCATAGATTTCCCCACGAAGTTATTTTTCACCGCTTCACTGAGCACGTGAAAAATAAGAAAATAAAATTTTCTAACCAGTTTCATTGTTACTTGCTGGAATCGTACAAATTTTGTTTTTGTGCCAAGAAAACTTAGTACGGCGAACTACACGGCTCTCGTATTTGTTTAAATAAAACTCATAAAAACTGAAACGAAGCTTTTGCACGATTGTAGACCACATTTACCTAGTATTTACATTTACATAGTCATTTAACGGTATCATGAACTATTCCATCAATTATGGATCTTGATACAAAAAGAAATTGGTGAAATATTGCCAATAGACACACAACATATTCAATTAAAGACCTTCTCTCTTAATCACAGTTTTGTTTGTAATTTTGCTAAAAGTTTTTGATTAATTATTAATTATATTTATTAATTAATTATTAATTTTATATTATACCTATGTTCAGCAGTGGACTTGTGAAGGATTGTAATGATCATGATGATGAAGAAATGCAGGAAATCGATGGATGAATGTGGCTTAGGACTGTGCTTTGTTGCATTTCTTTGGGGTCTATGTTCAGCAGTGGGCTTGCAATGTTGATGTGTAATGATGATGATGACATGAGTACTAATGGAGAAATGAGGTAATCGATACCAAGCTGTTAATGATTTGTATGATTAATTGTACAACATCCTACATAATTGTAAACAATTTAGAAAAATATCTGATTCTGTCTGGTTTTTCCTACGATAGAGGTATTATTCGAATCAGTAGGAATTTCAAAAATAGCTTTTAATAAATATTATTTCTTATCTGTATCGAATTAACATATAACGTGGTAGAGCCTTGCTGCAGCTATATTATGATTGTAGCATTAATCGGTCGGCTCGACCAGGGAAGGACCACGCTCTCACAGAATATCAGCGTAAAAGTGTACGTGTTTTGTAAGGTGAGTGTAGAGTACCGAATACCTTTTTACTGTAAACGAAGCGTTCTATACTAGTTCTCTGGGGCCACAGCATCATATAAACATATTATTAATGATATTTTGATAAATCATTCGGACAGTGGTCACCGGTCATGATGCGACTTTATGAAGCGAAATTAAACACAATTCTATTAAATACTTATTGTATTTAATAGAATTGTGTTTAATTTGATCAGTTACTTATCATTAGTTTATTTAGCAGTAAGTAGATAGCGCTATTATTAGATTAAACTATGAAAACCAAAACTATCTCTAGTACTCAGCCACAATAAGTTGAAGTGTGACTGGGGTGGCTGAATCGCACAACAAAGTCGCGAACATTTATTGATACAAAAATTACGCATAAAGAGATGTAGATTCTATTAAAAAAAATGCTTCTGTCAAAAATAAGCTATCAGAGCTGCTAGTGGTGTGTAATGAAATTATACGATATAAAAATATCTAGAAATAGCAATGTTGTGTTTACCTATATGTTAATATTGCCAAACGAACTCTATTCATTGATTTGGCCAAGCTATATTATTATAGTCAACAAACACTGTTAAATTTTCTGACCAATACATATATGAAAATCTCTTTATTTAAACTATAAGGATAATAAAGGTTTTGTAATAATTACAGTTTTATGAGTTTTAAAAACCTATTATCTACTAAAAACTTTTTTATAGATTAGAAATTAAACTAAATGAAATATCTAAACTAAAAGAAATATCTCAAATTTTCTGATTTTTGATAGATGTCACTAATATCTATTTAAGTAGTAATTAGTTAGAGTAGAAAGAACTACAAAATTAACGTTAGAATTTTCAAATCGATTATGAATTTAATTATTTAAATATATAAATGTAAGTTATTTATACTATTTAATAATTTATTAGTAACTAGAGGCAAAATGTTACTGCTTTTTGTTAATATGTTAGATGGCACCGTTTTGAAAAAGTGAAACGGAGATTTTCGGCGTAGTTTAATTTATAATGCAACGGTTAAAATTAATTTTAGCCTTTATTTATAAATATTTTATTTATTAAAAACACGCCAATCGTATAAAATAGAAATTAACATCTAAATGAAGGAAAATACTTAACCCTCCTTTTTTGAAGTTTTGTTATCGGATAAAAAGTAGCCTATAAGTTGCTCCGGGTTCCTAATTGTGTATGGGTACACAAAATCTCATGAAAATCTGTTCAGTAGTTTTGTGTGAATCGGGAATACACAGACAGACAGACAGACAAAAATTCTAAAACTTGTTTATTCCAAAAAATATTAGAATTAGAGATTACATACACGACTTTTCTACAGATTTATTATATGAATAGATGAAAACTCCACACAAATTATTATTGGCAGCTTGTCACATTTCGAAAAGAAAAAACCGACGTTTCTTACAAAAAGATGTCTTTACTTTTCATATATAAGTAATTTTAATCACATTATTGCTATTGACTTCGTTTTAAACTTAAAAATTACAATAATAAGAGTCGTGTTGTCTCGGGTTTGTTTACCGACACAGGCCGCTTGTCTTCATACAATATGCAGATCGGTCGAGCCACACTGTTTCAAATCTGTATCCGAGTTGTCGCTGTCACAGAGTGATACTTTATAAATTATCTATGTGTGTGTGTGAAATTGTTTATTATTTTAATTGTAATGAATGAGTTTCTTAGTGACAGACGATTGTTTTTGTGTGCGCAAATTTCCCCTCGCAACAAATATCAGACAGTTCTGTATCGGGAAAAACGCTATTCAACTTCCCTACGGTCCGCCGGCGGCCCGTGATGCCTGCCCTATTAGAATTCAATGATTAATATTTACATTTCCAGTCTTTTGTAATAACGTCTGCGTTTCTTTGTACGAATAAGTACATAAGTACGCATAAAGTATCAAACAATACACATTTTTATTAAAATATATTGGAAGTCTTTGTCATATAAAAATGTTACTTATCAATTTTTATTTTCAATTATTATTATAAGTCGATAATAATCATGAATTGCATTAGATAATTACTAAATAACAATTATTGATTTTCGTGCTTTTTGGTGAAATGATACACACACGTCATTGTGTCAATATCGTAAGTACGTATGTCAAATTAATGTTGAATATTTTCACACATTGACTAATTTGTGCTTGTGAATTGATTATGATTATATCACATTTTTGCTTGTGCTGATTCCCGCTTTCTTTATCGTTGCACTTTTTCCAGCTTCAGCTGACGACTTATGCTTATATTAATATACGGATTCGATCACGCTTACTTATTGATTTACTACTAATTACTACGGACATTCTGACAATTGCATCCACAATGTTGAGGTGCATTAATTGTCATCTTTGCGTCGATAGGATGCAAGGGCATTTTGTGTCCTCATTTCGATTTACAATCTTAATGAGGACACACAATCTTTAACAATATAATCTTTCAACATGGAGATCTTTGCAACAGATATATTTAGTTTTATAGCTTTTTTATATAGTTGATAATTTATGGTCCTGTCGCTGTCGTAAAATTAGTTACCAATCTGTAAATATTTACACCTTCTACAGACACATTTCATAATAATATGTATCTTGAAAAATAATTTTGTAAATAATATAACTCGTTTACATGACTAGGAATTAGATTTTATGAAAAATAGGTGGTGCTAGTCTTATACTGTGTAAGGACGTTTTAGGTCCTATAAAAGAGAACCCTTTTTGCAATGTTCACTATATTATTATATTATTAAGCTCCTTAAATTTTTATTTATATATATCATTATCGCCTGACAATTTATATTCTGAAGATAAGAATTTTGGTAATAGTCAAATATATGTTGGTTCTTAGGCGAGTTTAAACATTGTCCTTTTGACGGAATCAAAGGCTTTCTCATAGTCCACATACGCCAGACATAGTGGCAAATTGTACTCCTCGGACTTCTGTACAATTTGCCGAAGGGTATGTATGTGGTCTATGGTCCTAAAGCCCTTTCGGAAACCGGTTTGTTCGGGAGGCTGGAAGTCGTCAAGTCTGCGCGCGAGTCGATTCGTAATAACTCTCGAAAACAGCACGTAGACGCGGCTCAGAAGGGAAATCGGTCTGTAGTTCTTCAAGAGAACGTTGTCGCCTTTCTTGAAGAACAAGACCACCACACTTCTGCTCCATGCCTCCGGAGTAGTGCACCATGGAGAACGGAATTAAAGAGTTTCTGAAGGACTTCAAGTACCGGTTTTCCACCCGCTTTCAGAAGCTCCGCTGTAATTCCATCCTCCCCTGGGGCCTTGCCGTTTTTAAGGTGCTGGAGAGCCATTCTAATCTCGCTCAGACTGACGTCCGGGATATCTTCGGAATAGTGTCGGATAAGACTCGCTCTTGGATCGTTACTCACACTTGCGTATGGCTCCAACGATGACGTGTACAGCTGCCCACAGAAACTCTCAATCTCACTCAAAATCTCAGGTGCTCCGGAAACGATGCTGCCACACTCGGTTTTCAGCTTTGACGGTTGGCTCTTTCTGGCAGACAGATCTCTGGCAAAGACTTTGGAGCCTTGGTTCCGCTCGATCGCTTCTTCAATACAAGCTGTATTGAAGTTGCGTAAGTCCCGCCGCATGCATTTGGAGATCTGTCTGTTCTGAACCGACAACCGATGGGGAAGAAAGGTTCTTGAGTGGCAGCCTCGTACCGGTAGGCGAAGTGTAGGGCGACCCCCCACGGGATGGAGTGACGACCTGGTAAGACATGCAGGAAGTCGATGGATGCAGGTGGCTCAGGAACGTGCTTTGTGGCATTCCTTGGGGGAGGCCTATGTTCAGCAGTGGACTTATGAAAGGCTGTAATGATGATGATAATGATAAACTAAGTAGAAAAAATATGTTGCATACGGCATTCGTGTACACCATACTTGTGGATGGGACAAAGTTCAATAGAGAATCTGGCATTCTCCTTTGGAATTAAAAGAAACGCTAAATATAAACACGATAATAATAATAGATATCCTAAAATTAAAAAAAAAGTAGACTGTAACTTACGTAATCTTACTAACGTGTTAAAAAGTTTATTGAAATTGAAAATTTACTGTTTGATGTATCAAAGGTTTTTTAATTGATTAGGTACTTTTTTTTTCTTAATAAAAGTTATTCCCACACTAGGATTTTCTCCTGTGTCGTGGAGGCAGTTTAAAAACATAAATTGCACGAGGACAAACATCCAGACCCGGAACAATTATTTGTAGGCCGTGTAGTGGCGGTTAAGAATATCCACTACCCCATATCCTCCCGTGGGTGTCGTAAAAGGCGACAAAGGGAAACAGGCAGCAGATGGGCAGCAGCATCTTCTTGATAACAACAAACTAACAATAAAAAAAACTGCGGTTGCCAACCCGCTCGCCAAGCGTGGCAACTATGGCAAATACCCTCCTATGAATGACAGTAACAAAGAAATGGCCCCCAGTCCCCGGCGGCCCCGCTATTCCTGGCTACGGTGGCGACCATGGTAACGGCGGGGCAGGGGGTGCTAAGAATCTCCGGTGGAGGTTCGGTTGCCACCTTAGACGACTCGACCTGGCAACGTACAACGCACGCACCCTGAGAACTGACGAGAAGATTGTGGAGCTGGAAGAAGAGATAGACAAGTTGCGCTGGCATATTATAGGATTATCCGAAGTCCGAAGAGAGGGGGAGGACACGGTAATCCTCGAATCCGGCAACTTGCTCTATCACCGGGAGGGCGACCATCTGTCCCAAGGAGGTGTCGGATTTATCGTCCACAAGTCTCTCGTTAACAACGTTGTAAAGATCGGGAGTGTGTCGACGAGGGTTGCGTACCTTATACTCAGAATCACCAAACGGTATTCGCTGAAGGTCATACAGGTTTACGCACCAACCTCGGCACACCCCGATGAGGAGGTGGAGGAAATGTATGAGGATATCTCTAGAGCCATGCATTCCTCCAAAACCCAATATACGGTGTTAATGGGAGACTTCAACGCAAAACTAGGCACAAGAGAGAACGGTGAGCTGAAAGTAGGGAAATTTGGAATAGGGCAACGGAACCCAAGGGGCCAGCAGCTGGCCGACTTCATGGAGAAAGAGGGACTCTTTATGATGAACTCTTTCTTCCAGAAGCGGCCCCACAGAAAGTGGACCTGGTCGAGCCCCGACGGTTCGACAAAAAATGAGATTGACTTCATTATGACGACCAGACGACAACTGTTCAGTGATGTCTCCGTGATCGCGAGGGTGAAAACTGGCAGCGATCACCGAATGGTTAGAGGCATACTGAACCTAAACGTTAAGTTGGAGAGGTCTCGTCTAATGAAGTCAACGCTCCATCCCCCTCGTGCTCTAATCCAAAGTCCCGAAACCTTTCAGCTCGAGTTACAAAACCGTTTTCAGTGCCTAGAAGACTGCAATGAAGTGGACGATATGAATGACAAGCTCGTGGAAACTGTTCATGCGGTCGGAGCTAATTTCTGCAAGACCCGCCGCAGAAGAACACAAAAACTCTCCGATCACACTCTTAATCTCATGGCTGTTAGACGGGAGATGAAGCTACATTCTTCAACAGACTTGACAGCATACAGGCATCTGAACAGACAGATCTCCAAATGCATGCGGCGGGACTTACGCAACTTCAATACAGCTCGTATTGAAGAAGCGATCGAGCGGAACCAAGGCTCCAAAGTCTTTGCCAGAGATCTGTCTGCCAGAAAGAGCCAACTGTCAAAGCTGAAGACAGAGTGTGGCAGCATCGTTTCCGGGACACCTGAGATTTTGAGTGAGATTGAGAGGTTCTATGGGCATTTGTACACGTCATCGTTGGAGCCACACGCAAGTGTGAGTAACGATCCAAGAGCGAGTCTCATCCGACACTATTCCGAAGATATCCCGGACGTCAGTCTGAGCGAGATTAGAATGGCTCTCCAGCACCTTAAAAACGGTAAGACCCCAGGCGAGGATGGAATTACAGCGGAGCTTCTGAAAGCGGGTGGAAAACCGGTACTTGAAGTCCTTCAGAAGCTCTTTAATTCCGTCCTCCATGGTGGCATTACACCGGAGGCGTGGAGCAGAAGTGCGGTGATCTTGTTCTTCAAAAAAGGTGACAACGCTCTCTTGAAGAACTACAGACCGATTTCCCTTCTGAGCCGCGTATACGTGCTGTTTTCGAGAGTCATTACGAATCGTCTCGCGCGCAAACTTGACGACTTCCAGCCTCCCGAACAAGCCGGTTTCCGAAAGGGCTTTAGCACCATAGACCACATACATACCCTTCGGCAAATTGTACAGAAGTCCGAAGAGTACAATTTGCCACTATGTCTGGCGTATGTGGACTATGAGAAAGCCTTTGATTCCGTCGAAATTTGGGCGGTGCTGCAGTCCCTTCAGCGGTGCCAAGTTGACTGTCGGTATATCGAAGTGTTGAAGTGCTTGTACAGTAGGGCTACGATGACTATCCGAGTACAGAACCAGAGTACGAAACCTATCCAATTGCAGAGAGGTGTAAGACAGGGTGACGTCATATCCCCGAAACTCTTCACCGCTGTATTGGAAGACGTTTTCAAGCTTCTGGACTGGAAAGGATACGGTATCAACATCAATGGCGAGTACATCAGTCACCTTCGATTTGCCGACGATATAGTCCTTATGGCAGAATCGCTGGAGGACCTAAGCACTATACTCAATGACCTCAATAGTGTTTCCCAACGGATAGGTCTTAAGATGAACATGGACAAAACAAAGATCATGTTTAATGTCCATGTCACACCTATGCCGGTAGTTGTTGGGAACACTAAGCTCGAAGTTGTTGACGAGTATGTTTACCTGGGACAAATAGTCAGGTAAGTCCAACTTCGACCGAGAGGTCAATCGACGGATTCAACTCTGCTGGGCAGCGTTCGGGAAGCTACGACACATCTTCTCGTCAGACATACCTCAAATTCTTAAAACGAAATTGTACAACCAGTGCGTGTTGCCAGTGATGACTTACGGAACTGAGACGTGGTCCTTCACTGCTGGCCGTATGAGAAAGCTCAAGGTCGCTCAGCGAGCTATGGAGAGGGCTATGCTCGGAGTTTCTCTGCGTGATAAACTTAGGAATGAGGATATCCGCAGTAGAACCAGAGTAACCGACATAGTCCAACGGATTAGTAAGCTGAAGTGGCAGTGGGCCGGCCATATAGCTCGAAGAACCGACAACCGATGGGGAAGAAAGGTTCTCGAGTGGCAGCCTCGTACCGGTAGGCGAAGTGTAGGGCGTCCCCCCACGAGATGGAGTGACGACATGGTAAGACATGCAGGAAGTCGATGGATGCAGGTGGCTCAGGACCGTGCTTTGTGGCATTCTTTGGGGGAGGCCTATGTTCAGCAGTGGACTTGTGAAGGGCTGTAATGATGATGATGATGACAAATACTTGTTCCGAGCGGGATTCGAACCCGCGGCCCTCAGCACAACAACTCATTGCTAAGCCACTGCGCCACGGAGCCGTCATTTTAAAAACGATTAAAGAAACTATACTGATAAATGTATGAGAAATATCTAATAAACCATTTCAGATAGTTGCGCTTACTTATCTAATATAATTACTAAAATATTTTTAGTAAATATTTTACACTAATTGAAAATATTTGTCTCGAAATAAAAGCGAATATTATGAAATATACTATAAAAATAGTTATATTGTGAGCGTTGTCACCTAGTGCGATAGTATAAGGAAACATTTATTTTTTTATAGAAAATGTTAGAGTAAATTGTGCGTATAACGGTACGTAAACGACGTTATCGCGGCAACAAATATTGATGTACGTACACCACACGCGTAAATTTTGATTATTCGATAATGAGCATTTGATAAACATATTGATAAAATTTTATGTGGTAAAGCAATACAGAAGCTATATTATGGTTGCAGCACGATCCGGGTCGGTTCAACCGAAGAAGTACTGTAAGTAAGTTGTATTCTTACAGAATACCAGCATGAAATTGCCGCTGTGTTTCGTATGGTGAGTATAGAGAACCGGAGACCCTTTTTACTAGTAGCGAGGCATGTCGTTTTAGTCCTCAGGAGTGACAACGCATCTTTTTTTATTCTTAATCGAAGATAGATGTGGATGTATATGGGCCATAGCATACACTTATCAGCTAGTGGACTATTTGCTCGTTTGTCACTATTATTCCATAAAAATACATAATACGGATACATTGATCTTACATTACCTACGTTATATTTTGAAGTAAATATCAAAATATGGAGTTCAATTTCTATGTTGTTTAGGCAAAAGGTGGAAAATTAAGGAGAAAGGTGATATATTCAGTCCACTGCTGGACATATGCCATAGCATATATATGTTGTAAGTTTTGTAATTACACCGTGTAGTTGTCTATGGTGAGGCTGCACCGCTGATGCGGCGGCAGAAGGTCACAAAAAAGAAGAATGTGTGTATTATGGGGACCCAGTTACCAGATGAAGACTAGTGCTCCCAGGTGTGTCTTTTATGAACCCATGGTTTACGCGTAAGCGGGCTTTTCCTAAGGATAAATAAGGGGAGGAACTGCACTCGACCTAAGAAGGACGGCTGACTCAGGTGGGGCAACGTAAGTGTACAAAAGCGTTGTAGCAGTTCTATTGATATGCAGCAAAAGTGGAACACTGTATGACTTTATCTTATATAATCAACATGTGAGTTCAACACATGCTTTGTTTGTAAATAGTTACAATCAAAAATTACCACTCGCTTAATTACCGGACCAACAATTGTTCTAGAATTTAAATGGTACTATTAAGTATAGGCCGTGGCCCAAAATAACGTTGACAAAATTAATTACCTATATTAAAAGTTTAGTTATATATATGTAATTGGTTTTTCGAAAACGCCTCAAACGATTGGGATAAAATTTTGTATTGCATGCCGTAAGCGTCTAAGCGCGTTGCAAGGCTTGTAAACACGATAACTTTTGAGAATATTAATCGTTCAACTAAATATATTTTTAAAACTCTTCATCTATCATGTGGGAAGCCATTGAATGTAAATGGCAGTTTAATTTTGTTTAGTTTAGTTATAATAAATTTTTTTCGACTGCGAAATGGTGAAAATTCGTTGTATTCGGCAGCCTTGTGTGAATAAATTATTACTAAATAGAGACTGTGTCCAGTTAGTTCGGTTACGGTTGTTTGCAGCGGCTCAAAAAGATCGCTATACAAATACACAATATTCGAATAACGAAATTTCTTAAATACTTGATTACAACAATAATGGGAGATTTTTTTTATTACAATATTTAGATATTGTTTTACTTTTCAATTTAATCTAGTTAAATATTATTCCTACGATTTTTTTTTAGCGCCCAGCAACGAACGGTAGCTTAGGTACATAATATTTGTAAAATTAGTCGTCGTTATATTGAGCCTCCCTGTAATCCGGCTAACAATTCCAACTTTTAATAAATATTCACCTATTATCACCGGTTATTTTCAGGGAACAGAACAACAGCTCCGCGATGTTAGCACCTCATGTGCGGAATTTCGGTTGACCAATTATACCATCTGACAGGTCAGAAATTGGTCATAAAAGGTCAGTCGGTCTTATTAATTGGTCAGCGTTAGATTTTTTTTATTTAGCGTTAGTTTTTCAAGGTCATTGAGAAATTTTAGCACCTCATTCGCGAAAAAAATAAAAAATAAATAATATGCGCGATCGAGGAGCATTCGCTGGTAATTAGTGAGCTTATATAAATATTTGGTCAGTTTAATTTAATACTAAAAAAAATTAAATAAGTTGAGCTCCGCTATGTTAGCACCTCATGTGCGGAATATCGATTGACCAATTATAATATCTGAAAGGTCAGAAATTGGTCATAAAAGGTCAGTCAGTCTTATTAATTCGTTAATTTCTAAAATATATTTATTATAATTTAAGTTTTTCAAATCTAACTTTATATTAATACTCTAAAAAATATTAGTACAAGGCTGCTTAAAACATCGCAAATTTCTCCATTTCTTAGCAATATATATATATATAATTGTTAAATAGCAATATATAATAATTGAAAAAATTAATCATAACTAAACAAAACACAATTTAACTGCCATTTACATTCCATGACTTCCCACATGATTGATGAAGAGTTTTAAAATAGATTGAGTTACAATTAACCGTTCCAAAGCATGCGTGTTACGACAATGCCAACTTATTTTTTTTTTTAATATTAAATTAAACTGACCAAATATTTATATAAGCTGACCAATTATCAGCGAATGCTTCTCGATCGCGCATATTTTTTATTTTTTTCGCGAATGGGGTGCCAAAATTTCTCAATGACCTTGAAAAACTTTAAACCTTAATAAAAAAATTGTAACGCTGACCAATTAATAAGACCGACTGACCTTTTATGACCAATTTCTGACCTTTCTGATGGTCAATCGAAATTCCGCACATGAGGTGCTAACATCGCGAAGCTCAGAACAACACAGTAAAGATTTTTATTCTTTTAATTTAAAACTTTTACTGACGGGCGACACTTTCCCAACTAGCCAGCTACAAAACTCCGTTTCAGTATCAGATGTTGGTTCTAATTTTAGTATGTGAGTTAGTAACTAAAGAGGATTTTGAAGCAATAGTACTGTTAATTGCTTTTATTTCTTCGGCGTAAAAGAAAAAGAACAAAATGTTTTTATACCATTTTATACCGTTGGCTGGTTGTTATTGTGTGTTGAAGAGAACAGATTAGAAAATGTTCACTACATCCACGTTTACGATAAAACGTTAAACGATGAAATGTTTAATTACTTTTAATATCTATTGTTTGTTTTTTTATTGGCACTTAAAATACACAACATCAATATCAAAATTGCTGCTATGTTTATTATTGACAAACTGTAAACAATGCCATTGGTTAGCGGTGTCATCGAATCTGTCTACAACTGCAGTCAGTACATCGGCAGTGGCCGTCGCTTTTGATTAACGGCAGTTGTTTTCGTAGTCATTTGTTTTATACCAGATGCGAGAAATGTGGAAATAAAAACACGAATTCACCTTCCAATGGTAGTGTAAAGGATATCTTATAACTTGCTAGCTGATCCCGGTGCGTTGCTGCCGCGGAAGAATAGTTGTGGGAATATTATTTCAAATTTGGAGGAGTTACATTGTTTTATAAGGAATGATAAGACTTTCATGATTAAATTGAATGATTTATTGCTTTCCAATCATCATCATTACAGCCCTTCACAAGTCCACTGCTGAACATAGGCCTCCCCCAAAGAATGCCACAAAGCACGGTCCTGAGCCACCTGCATCCATCGACTTCCTGCATGTCTTACCAGGTCGTCACTCCATCTCGTGGGGGGACGCCCTACACTTCGCCTACCGGTACGAGGCTGCCACTCGAGAACCTTTCTTCCCCATCGGTTGTCGGTTCTTCGAGCTATATGGCCGGCCCACTGCCACTTCAGCTTACTAATTCGTTGGGCTATGTCGGTTATTCTGGTTCTACTGCGGATATCCTCATTCCTAAGTTTATCACGCAGAGAAACTCCGAGCATAGCCCTCTCCATAGCTCGCTGAGCGACCTTGAGCTTCCTCATACGGCCAGCAGTGAAGGACCACGTCTCAGTTCCGTAAGTCATCACTGGCAACACGCACTGGTTGTACAATTTCGTTTTAAGAATTTGAGGTATGTCTGACGAGAAGATGTGTCGTAGCTTCCCGAACGCTGCCCAGCCGAGCTGAATCCGTCGATTGACCTCTCGGTCGAAGTTGGACTTACCTAGTCGGACTATTTGTCCCAGGTAAACATACTCGTCAACAACTTCGAGCTTAGTGCTCCCAACAACTACCGGCATAGGTGTGACATGGACATTAAACATAATCTTTGTTTTGTCCATGTTCATCTTAAGACCTATCCGTTGGGAAACACTATTGAGGTCATTGAGTATAGTGCTTAGGTCCTCCAGCGATTCTGCCATAAGGACTATATCGTCGGCAAATCGAAGGTGAGTGATGTACTCGCCATTGATGTTGATACCGTACCCTTTCCAGTCCAGAAGCTTGAAAACGTCTTCCAATACAGCGGTGAAGAGTTTCGGGGATATGACGTCACCCTGTCTTACACCTCTCTGCAATTGGATAGGTTTCGTACTCTGGTTCTGTACTCGGATAGTCATCGTAGCCCTACTGTACAAGCACTTCAACACTTCGATATACCGACAGTCAACTTGGCACCGCTGAAGGGACTGCAGCACCGCCCAAATTTCGACGGAATCAAAGGCTTTCTCATAGTCCACATACGCCAGACATAGTGGCAAATTGTACTCTTCGGACTTCTGTACAACTTGCCGAAGGGTATGTATGTGGTCTATGGTGCTAAAGCCCTTTCGGAAACCGGCTTGTTCGGGAGGCTGGAAGTCGTCAAGTCTGCGCGCGAGACGATTCGTAATGACTCTCGAAAACAGCACGTAGACGCGGCTCAGAAGGGAAATCGGTCTGTAGTTCTTCAAGAGAGCGTTGTCACCTTTCTTGAAGAACAAGACCACCGCACTTCTGCTCCACGCCTCCGGTGTAATGCCACCATGGAGGACGGAATTAAAGAGCTTCTGAAGGACTTCAAGTACCGGTCTTCCACCCGCTTTCAGAAGCTCCGCTGTAATTCCATCCTCGCCTGGGGCCTTACCGTTTTTAAGGTGCTGGAGAGCCATTCTAATCTCGCTCAGACTGACGTCCGGGATATCTTCGGAATAGTGTCGGATGAGACTCGCTCTTGGATCGTTACTCACACTTGCGTGTGGCTCCAACGATGACGTGTACAGCTGCCCATAGAACCTCTCAATCTCACTCAAAATCTCAGGTGTCCCGGAAACGATGCTGCCACATTCTGTCTTCAGCTTTGACAGTTGGCTCTTTCTGGCAGACAGATCTCTGGCAAAGACTTTGGAGCCTTGGTTCCGCTCGATCGCTTCTTCAATACGAGCTGTATTGAAGTTGCGTAAGTCCCGCCGCATGCATTTTGAGATCTGTCTGTTCAGATGCCTGTATGCTGTCAAGTCTGTTGAAGAATGTAGCTTCATCTCCCGTCTAACAGCCATGAGATTAAGAGTGTGATCGGAGAGTTTTTGTGTTCTTCTGCGGTGGGTCTTGCAGAACTTAGCTCCGACCGCATGGACAGTTTCCACGAGCTTGTCATTCATATCCTCCACTTCATTGCAGTCTTCTAGGCATTGAAAACGGTTTTGTAACTCGAGCTGAAAGGTTTCGGGACTTTGGATTAGAGCACGAGGGGGACGGAGCGTTGACTTCATTAGACGAGACCTCTCCAACTTAACGTTTAGGTTCAGTGTGCCTCTAACCATTCGGTGATCGCTACCAGTTTTCACCCTTGCGATCACGGAGACATCACTGAACAGTTGTCGTCTGGTCGTCATAATGAAGTCAATCTCATTTTTTGTCGAACCGTCGGGGCTCGACCAGGTCCACTTCCTGTGGGGCCGCTTCTGGAAGAAAGAGTTCATCATAAAGAGTCCCTCTTTCTCCATGAAGTCGGCCAGCTGCTGGCCCCTTGGGTTCCGTTGCCCTATTCCAAATTTCCCTACTTTCAGCTCACCGTTCTCTCTTGTGCCTAGTTTTGCATTGAAGTCTCCCATTAACACCGTATATTGGGTTTTGGAGGAATGCATGGCTCTAGAGATATCCTCATACATTTCCTCCACCTCCTGATCGGGGTGTGCCGAGGTTGGTGCGTAAACCTGTATGACCTTCAGCGAATACCGTTTGGTGATTCTGAGTATAAGGTACGCAACCCTCGTCGACACACTCCCGATCTTTACAACGTTGTTAACGAGAGACTTGTGGACGATAAATCCGACACCTCCTTGGGACAGATGGTCGCCCTCCCGGTGATAGAGCAAGTTGCCGGATTCGAGGATTACCGTGTCCTCCCCCTCTCTTCGGACTTCGGATAATCCTATAATATGCCAGCGCAACTTGTCTATCTCTTCTTCCAGCTCCACGATCTTCTCGTCAGTCCTCAGGGTGCGTGCGTTGTACGTTGCCAGGTCGAGTCGTCTAAGGTGGCAACCGAACCTCCACCGGAGATTCTTAGCACCCCCTGCCCCGCCGTTACCATGGTCGCCACCGTAGCCAGGAATAGCGGGGCCGCCGGGGACTGGGGGCCGTCTGTTTGTTGCTTTAGTCATTGGGGGGTATTTGCCATAGTTGCCACGCTTGGCGAGCGGGTTGGCAACCGCAGTTTTTTTATTATAATTTTGGCTATTATCAGGAAGATGCTGCTGCCCATCTTCTGCCTGTTTCCCTTTGTCGCCTTTTACGACACCCACGGGAGGATATGGGGTAGTGGATATTCTTGACCGCCACTACACGGCCATTGCTTTCTAATAAATTTATGTAACTAACGTAAATTAATATAACCTATAACCTTCACACAAGTGTAAGCAATAATTTGACAAAGTTTTAGCGCAATCTGATGAATGGTATGGCAGCGCATAAATTACAAACAAAAACATTATTTGTTATATATTAGATAAAACTTTTATAGCTATACATACAGCTTATGGACATATGAAGATGGTATTTGGAAATAAAAATCAAGAGTAACATAATTTGATTATTGGCACCTCTTCTGACATTAGCTTAAAAAATAAAAGTGTTTTTACACATAAAAGGTATGTGCTGTTTTCTCCATATCGCCTTTCACATGTAATAAATCGTGTAATTTTCGCTTAGTCATTCAAATTCCATTATCTCGAGATTCAAGACGGAGGCGTCTCGTCTGTAAATTATTATTGTTCAAGGATGCTTATCTGACGTGAAAAGAATAAAAAGAAAAAATATTTATCCTTATAATCCCCATATTCTATATAATGAAAAAAATTGAGCTCTTCGGTTTTCTCTACAATGGGCCAAAGAGTAGGTGTCTTTGAAGGTGATTGATAGAAAGTTGCAGGTACAGTGCCTCTGATATATAGCGGTATATCCATCCGGTGTTATACCAGATATAAATTCCCCAGGGCGATGATTGAAGGCAGCGTCGAAGGAGCGAGGCTTCCTGGCGGTTGGGTTGGCTATTGCAGTATATGTAACACCTACTGCAATAGCCAACCCAACCGACAAGTTGTGGGTTTACCGGCACAGTCTGAGCTAGGGATTTGGAGCCAAACCTTTGCTCCATTTCAAATTTCCAAATTTTTGCCGTCCATTTTGAGTGCATATTACAGAGCAAGCTTTTTTTACCAATCGGTCTGAGGTTTTCTATAGATACTGTATATTGTAATATTTTGTTAATAATAGAATAAAATAGAATTACATTATTATTTATGATATTATTCTAGTAGATTACAGTACATAATACTTATTGAAATTATTTTTTTACTTTTACCACTGGATCGCAAAAAATACCTCTGTCCTACAAAGAACCAGCATGAAACCCAGTGGGACTTTTTTTAAAAAGCACAATTTACAATATTATATAATATTTTATACAATTGTTATGAAAACATTTAGAAACAGCATAGTAACGATCACCTCAATATATTTATTTATTTAAATTTTAAATTTAAAAAAAAATTAAATTTTATTTTTAGGTTTGCGTCGAGAGTGATGCGAAGAAAAACAGTGGATTCAACAGGGCTCAATTCTTCCCCATTTAAAACACATTGATATTCAGATTTTTATCATGCGACTTTGTAAATTTAATACATTTAATTTCCGTTTAAATGTAAATTATTAACGTTAAACCAATGTACTAATTTTGACATAGCATTATTCACTTCGTCACATTTAAATGATTGACGTTTAAGTTTAAAAATCAAGGAAGTATCAGCAGCAAATAATACTATATCATGATTATCACCTACAAGGGAAGGTAGGTCATTAATATACACTCGAAATAGGAATGGTCCGAGAATTGAGACCTGAGGGACACCCATTAGTACAGGTAACCCAGCAGTATTAACTACTGGATCTTTAGGGATGTCATTCGTGAAGAGTATAGAGGTGGGGAGAGAACCAAGCCCTGAGGGACTCCAGCCTTGAAGAGGCGCTTTGTAGAGCCGGTTCCCTCCATTCGATAGTGGAAGTGGCGATTGGCAAGAAAGGCTCTGACGGTGTGCATGAGTCTATCGGGTACATTAAGTTTATACAGCTTGTAAAGCAAGCCGTCGTGTCAAACTTTGTCGTACGCTTTTGTGACATCGAAGAAGAGAGCGCCGGTTCTAGTGATCCTACGGCTTCTTTTTGAGAGTTTGAAGCCTTTCAGAATGTACTGTGTAGACAAATGGCAGACAACTGGCGCTGGGAGTAATTTCAGCACTCTACGCTCCACTTCCGCTTTGACCTCTGCTAGGTGAGTGGGATCTATAGGTTCGCTAGAGGGAGTGCATTGACTCTCTAAACTGTCCGCGAGGCATTCGACCTTTTCAGAATCGTCAAAGGCGAGATCGGCGTTTCCTGGCCTCATGAAAGGCGGCATGGGTGAAGACCGTTCTGCTTTCAGACCTCGGGTCAACTGCCACAAGGTAGTTAGAGATGGCTTGATAGCTTCCAGCAGATTATCCCGCTTAAAGTTACAGCCTATATACGTACCATTGGGACGTATATAGGCTGGGGAAGAGGCCTCCTATCATTTCTGAGAGGGTTTGAGGACAAGAAAATGTCCGCCGCCCTTCCCCTGAGCATATTGGCGAACTTCACATGTTTTCGAAATATATTTTATTATCCCACTTATCATGTCTAAATTCGGCAATGCGCTGTTTCAACTTGTTTTGTAGGTTGCGCAGTCGAAATTTGTTATCATAGTATAACGATAATGATCATGTTGTCTTAGGGCCGCGTTCTTTGCTCTGATCAACTGTCGGATATCACTCGGAAGCTTCAAGTGTCGATTGTTTGATACACGAACGTTACGAGAGTATTCTTTAACCGCTAAGGTGAGGTGGACCGATAGGGCAATAATCGTCTTATTGGCTTCTTCTGGCGAGTCTTTTTTGTCGGGAATTGTGTCTAAGTGCTGGGAGGTCGTAGACTCGAGTTTAAGTCCACGATAGTTTTGGTCTGAAGGACCTCACTTGCGGACTGGCCCAGTTGAATCAGGACTGGCATATGGTCCGAGTTCAGTTCTAAATCGTTTCGATCGATGATATCGACAAACGGACATCTTTGAGTATCGCTACGTCTAAGACGTCCGATTGGTGACTGGTAGCCAATGGTTAGTGGGTTGGATTCTCAGGCGCGCTAACATCAAAGTTTAGTCGCTTCATGAGATCATACAATTCCTTACCATTGGAATTGTTTGTAAGCGAGTTCCAGGAGTAATGTTTACTGTTGAGGTCTCCAGCTATTAATGGGGCCTAGATTGAGCAATTCTAAAATATAGAGTAGAGATATGCCAACACATTGGTAAGTGGCAGATGGCCAGAGAGACCTTACAAATAGAAACGTCTATGTTAGTTAACGTCATGCAGTGCAGTGCTGCCTGTACGGCTGGTCAACCTATCATTTCTAACTTAGGTGTAGTTTGCGATCTTATGATTGCGATGGTTAGGCTTCAAGAAAGTCTCTTGCACTAGCTTAACGTATACATCGTGGTTGCGCAGGAAGAGCGCGATCTTGTCTTTTCTGCCGACTTCCAAAAAGGAGAAGGTACTCAATTCGACTGTATGTTTTTTTTTATGTGTGTTACCTCATAACTTTGTACTGGGCGAGCCGATTTCGATGATTTTTTTAATATGAAAGCTGATAGTTCTCGTGTGGTTCCATATGAATTTGATCAAGGTCAGACCAATGGTTATTAAGTTATTCTTAAATAACCTATATTGAAGTCGGCTGTACAAATTTTTTTATTTTAAATTATTGGTCTCTGAGGCCGTTTGCGTTAAAGAACACTACAGTCAGAGAGCGTGGTTTTATTCTGCCTAACTGTTATACTGCCATCCTGATACTTAAGTGAGGTAATTAGGCGCACTAGAAAGACCAGATTACGTTGATTAGTCCTGTATGATCAAATGTAGCGTTGAGCTTGTCCTGAGGGGTGGTATCTTAGCGAAGTTTGCGGGCCAGAGAAGATAATTCAGCAACATTAATGTTGCTGATAAAGCTGACTAGACTAGTGGGAAGTCAGCGGCGAAGGAAGTGGCCGTGAGGTGACAAGTACCGGCGGTACCATCGAAGCATTGGGTTTCGGCGCGGAAGTTGTGGGCAAGCCAACACTCAAAATAAAAGAAGAAAGGATATAGTCGTAATTACTAAAAAACTAAATTCTGCTTTTGCAAGGCGTCAATATGCAGCTCAGGTTAAAATCTCACATAATAGAATAAACAAAATAATAGATATCTATCAAAATACATCCGTACAGCGTAAAAATAAATTAATTATTTGGATTAAAACCTTAAATTACGAAGAAATTGAGGATTTACTATATTAAATTATTTGCACACACACACACACACACACACACACACACACACACACACACACACACACACACACACACACACACACACACACACACACACACAATTACACGCACACACATCGCGGGCGCGCGCGCGTGAAACAAAAACTTTATGACAAATTATTTATTATTAAGATAATTTTTTTAATTATTTAAAAAGAAATTAATAAATTATTGGTACTAAGCTTATAAAATAAGGCTATGGTAGTGTGTGGCCTTCTGGCACAAGTATTTTAAATACTTAAAAGGAGGTCTCAACTAAAACATTGTATCAATTTACAATGTACTTATTACCCAATAAATATTATTATTATTATTAAAAAGCCTTACACCTTGTTCGGAGACCCCACTGTTGCTGCGATGGGGCGGGCTTGGTGCTAGTTTGAAATGTGGCTGTGGGCAATGAGGATGGTGTGGAATTGGGGACATGCTGCTGAGAGCGAGACACGCTGGCTTAGCCAGCTGCTTTTCCACCGCATTATTTCCTTTGCAGCGCTTTGGAGCACTCGCGATAGTTCGCTGGGTGTCCCTCTTCGCCACAGTTGACACAGCTTTGAGGCTCAATCATCTCGGGCATATGAGAGCAGTCAGTAGTGCCGTCACCTAAGCACTTGACGCACCTAGGCCTGGGATTACAGTTTCTGCCCGATTGGCCGTAAAGTTGGCATCGGTGGCACTGGCTTTTGAGGGGCTTCAATCCCTGTTAAACTTAAATACAATCGGTAAGTACCTATTTTGTTTACATAAATAGAGAACCCACAGAACACTCGGAACAGACTGGAACACTGCCTGCCGCCGCCTGCAGTCGGGTTCGGAATCATACCTGTAGCGACATGATGCCACGACATGTTGCAGCGACACGTTGCTTGCTGCTGCTGCCTGCAGTCGGCTACGGAATTGTACCTTTAGGCTAAACAGAGATAGACATATAAGAGGTTCAGCTAAAATCAAAATGGAAAGGGTAGTTAAAAAGTAAAATTATGTATATAAATATACACTACATACACATACATTAATATGTCGATATATTATAAATATCTACTTGAATACATTATACAAACTAATAGATACAAAATACATACAAAATAAAAATTCAAAATCGCGTTTTCTAAAATCACAGTTATCTGAAAAAGTGTTGCCTGTTTTTGCACATAAGAAGAACACAAAGATGTGGCGTAATTTCATCAATGACACTGATAGAACTACTTGTCGTGATGGCATCTGAAGCATATTTATTCTGGAATGCATTGGTTGGAAATAAATTTATTTCACTCTATTGCCGTCAATAGTGGCCGCGTCTTACTAATTTTTTTACGTGTATTCATTGAATTCACATTGACATACTACCAAATGGGTCAATACACAGTGTGTTTTACGTAATTACTCCAGTTTTTTTTACCTCAAAGTACTTCTTTATAATATATTTTTTATTACGGCTAATCACGTTGATTAGCCATAATAAAAAATATTAAGAATAAATATATTATATAGCAAAAATAAACAGTGTATGTGTCCATTAGCAAAGTTAGAAAATGCATTATATTGAGACTGTATTAAGAACACAACGCAACGTACTTGCTCCCCCAAATAACATACGGAAGTAAACATGTTCTCAAACATTAATCTTCCAAAACTGCTTAAGCAGCTGATGCTGTTAAATGACTTGGAATCATGATATCTCAATTTATTGCTTGGCGTTTTTAGCCGGGTCACAGAATATGATTCACAGTATATTTTTTATAACATACTTCATACACTTAGAATATAGTATATTGTAAGTCTATGATAAACTTGTTCATTTCATATAACTGTATAAACCATTTCATTCCTTTAAGTTACTGTAGCTTAAATTATAAAATATGGTTAAGGATCTTTTAATTATGAGTAAAATATCAAATGAAAATTAAACAGGGCTTATAATAGACATTTTAATTAAAAGCTGACAAAATCACAGCTAACATAAACGAATCACAAAGAGATGTCTCGTCTATCTCGTGTTTCGTCAAGAAGACGTCATTCATTCCGTAATTTAGTCTTATAATGCTTATATTAAATTCATTGAGAAGTTTGGTTTAATATTTTGCTAAATTATATCTAGCCACGAGACTACGCTACGCTATGGCTACGAAGCTAGACTAACGAAGCTCTAATTATTATTGTGTTTATCTACATAATATCATCTAACTATATTTACGATTCTTTTAAATTTTAAAATGAATGGATAATTATAATATTATTTTATAATATAAAGTATTGTAGAAAACATATGCAAATATTTTATTAAAACCTCAATTTTTTTTAATAATTTTAGCTACGATGACGAGTGTAGTTAGGATGTTCCTATCCCAATTTTTTATTTGTATGGTAGTATTTATTTATATATTTACTCTTTATTGTATTTCTTAAAACAAAAAAATACAAAGGGCGGACTTAATGCCTTGAGGTATTCTCTAATAGTCAACCCATGGAGTATCGTGATAGTATCGTTTGCGGTTTCATTCAGCAGTTGTAAATATCGTAAAAGTGAGAGTGAGTACATTCAAAAATATAATTTTAGGTGATAACACAAGTTTTTGTCAAAAATCAGTGCGTCTTTCCTCGATACCTCATAAAAGTATAAACCGAAAAAATAGCACAATATAAATTAGATCGCTATCTTATATTTACTTATAATATAATATTATTAAAGTTGGTAAAAAATTACCTCGCATACATCCGCTCGATAAAATAAAATGATGTGTCTTACCTAGTTTGAAGAGGTATTAATTATCTTATAATATTATGTCTCTCCTGCAGAATTCTGTTCTACAGACACAAATCAAATGACGTGATTGTGACAGGGAGACAGATGCGGGTAGTTGCTGTCACGCCAAAAATCAATCTCTGTTATTTATAAAATTTAAAAATAGTCCAACTTGTTGAAATTCGGTAATGTGTTATGTTATGTGAAGAACTGTTTACAATAAATGGACAAAAGTGTTATCTAACAGAAATATAGAACATTTCTCGTGCTATCAATACTAAAGTGATTTGAGTGAATAGTGTATAAAACAATAAATTCTATGAACTGTTTTTCTTAACTGTTACTGTAATGTGTTTACAAGCACCTTACTGTTCCAATTAGTGCAAAAGAAATAAAATTTTGTGTAATTAATCTAAAGTGAACGTTTATCATTTCAAACTTTGACATTTATAATATAAACACCTAATCAGCTGATGATAAATTCCGTTACTATTCACTAGATGGCTCGATGTCTGTCTGTTGAAAAATCTACAGTGAAAGTGAAAAGTTGCTTAGAGATGTTTGACTATTAATACTTGCCTATTATACAAGATGTCTCTGACCTGTATAAAATGCACTAAAGAAATTACAAATAAGCAAATTTTGGTGTGCATTTCATGTGAGAAAACATTTCACTTAGATTGTACTAGCATATCATTTCAAAGATTTAGAATAATGTCAGCATCTTTTAAAAAAGCATTCAAATGCGATACATGTCTCAGAGCATCAACCAGTAAATTAGTTAACCAGCAAATACCTGATAAAGTCAGGATTGAAAATGTAAATATAACAAAACGAAAGAAAATTAATAAAAATATTTGCTTATAAAGCTTTTATGACCATCTCTCTGATGAAGAAGAAACTTTAACAGTGGTAGAGCCACGCGGCAGAATTGCTGTCGCACGGATGGGCCGGCTCGAACCGGGGTGGTACCACGACCTCACAGAATACCAGCGTGAAGTAGAGGTTTACCTCTGCGTTTCGCTTGGTGAGTGCAGGTGGCCGGAGGCCCTTTTTGCTGGAAATGAGGCATTCCATCTTAGTCCTCACGGGTGACAACGCATCTGCATTTTAATTCGCAAACGAGGATAGATGTAGATGTCTATGGGCCGCAGCAACCACTTACCATCAGGTGGACTGTGTGCTCGTTTGTCACACTTATCCTATAAAAAAAAACTGATTATTCTTCTATAAATTCATCACCAAATCATGTATTAAATCGAAGTTTCTCTCTGCCTATGCATTGTTATGATGAAATTAATGAAATGAAACACAAAATACTGAAGCTGGAGGAAAGTCTTGAGATAGCAGAAAATGAAATAACGAATTTATCTTCAGAAAAACATAATTTAAAAAAAGTTGCGGAATATGAGCTAAAGGTCAATCAGTTGAAATATATATGTAAATCTTCCCCATCAAGTTCAAGTAAGTCCACGAAAAAGAAAAACAACAAAGTAAAGAAAATAGACTTTAATACATCCCTAAAGGAATCAGAAAACCAAAATCCTCTTCACATAGGTCTTACACCGAGTAGTTTCCCCTTGACGCAACTAGATGGCAGCACGTTAACAGATAGCCATAACATTAACACCTGCGTTACTGCTGGGACCTCAAAAGAAGGTGCAACACCGAAAAAACAAGAAGTTGTCAACTTAAATCGCAAAAAGAATCGCATTGTCATTCTTGGTGATGACCTACGTGGATTGTTTTTAGCTCTAACAATGTCAAGATGTGGAAATTGGAATGACACCTATCAAATCTATGGTCATATTATGCCTGGAGCAACCAGTGCAGAAATATTACTAAACTATGATCATTCTTTGTTAAATGAACTAACGGAAAAAGACTTTGTAATAGTTGGTTTCGGTAGTAATGACAAGGATTTACATATGCTGCATTCTGACATATGTATCGTAATCAACAAATTATGTAAGGCGACTGTACTTTTATTACCTGTTTTGTATAATCCATATATGAATGAAAAAAACATTAAATTATAATTTAAGATTATGGACAAGCATTTTGAAAATGTTAGATATATAGACATTTTTAAGAATTTTAATATATGTGACAAAATTAATTTATTAATTGATTATAATGACTATAAAATGCGATTCTTATGTGATGAAAACATTAGATTGTATATAAAACGTTCTGTTATAGTCTCTAACAAAACAGTTCAACAGCTCCCAAGAAAAGGCACTATACCATTCTATTTTCAAAAAATAGAGAAAAAAATTAACAACTTTGAAAATCAAGCAGAACAAACTTTAAGTGATAGTGAAATAATAAATCCACTGATAAGTTATTTCGTGACAAAATATAATGATTCTAATCTTAGAATATTGCACCAAAATATACAGAGTTTTTCGAAAAAAAAGGAGATTCTTGAAATTGCATTGACTTATCTGCATAGCAAAAATATAGGTCCTGATGTATTATGCCTGAGTGAAACGTTTGTCGAAGGAGGTAGCGAAAAAAATCTTCGATTACATGGTTTTGATCTTGCTGCCTCTTATTGTAGAAAAAACAAAAAAAAGGGGTGGTGTGTGCATATTGGTCAAAAAGGATTTATGCGTTAAGGTACTTGAGGAAGCTAACAATATGGGTCAGGATCATTATCTTGAACGTTGTGGTATTCTGATTGTTAAATACAATATTAAAGTTATTTGTATATATAGAGTTCCAAGAAGGAACATACATGATCTAGACTTGTTTTTTAGAAATCTAGAATATCTCTTTTTCAAAACCTTAAATAAAAGTACTAAGACTAAGTTCGTGTTTGTTGGTGATTTTAATATTAATATCATGGAAAATAATAAAATCACTGAAAAGTTGCATAATCTCTTAAAATATTTTAATCTAACGTCACATATCAATCAACCAACTTGGTTGAACTCCTGTCTTGATCTTATCTTTAGTAATGTGAATAATGCTACTGCAGAGTTATTACCGCTCTATCGGATCATGACATGGCCCAAATGCTACACGTTCCTGTATTTAACAAAAATATGCCACTCTTAATATTATAAATATATTATAATACGAAACTATTGCAAAGAAAATGTTAATAAATTTAAATACTGTATATCGAGATTAACGTTTTCTGATGTTTTCTATGAATCAAATTTTGATAAAGCTTTTCAAAAATTCTTTGATACTCGTACTTTTATGTTATTTTATCAGTTATGCTTTCCTAAAATTAGGATATGTATGAATAATAAAGTTCGTCGACCTAAGTGGACATCAAAAGGTCTGAGAAAAAGCTGTACAATGAAAAGGAAGCTTAAGTTTAACGACTATAAAATAAAATCGAACCAGAATAAAATAAGGTACAGGATTTATTCCGTTATACTAAGACGTTGTATAAATCAAGCGCAAAAACTTAATAATGATAAATATATTGAGCAATCAAAAAATAGATGTCGTGCTTCCTGGAATATAATAAAAATCAGACTTCTTGCATAAAAAATAATTTGATTGAAAACATTTGTATAAGTGATAATTTTTTGACAGACCCTCAACAAATTGCAGAAGCTTTCAACAACCACTTTATTGAATCAACAAATATCAATAATAACAATAATCTGTGCCAAAACACTAATAGTCTAAGAGTATGTAATAGCATGTATTTAGAAATGTATATTGTTGATGTAGTATTGAAATTAATACAAACATTAAATAATACGAAGTCTGAAGGTTTTGATGGCATTTCAACTGATGTTATTAAAAGTTGTTGTACGGTTTTAGGTGGAGTATTGATTTACCTAATAAATCTGTAATTTAAAAAAGCTACTTTTCCTAGTATCTTAAAAAAGTCAGTTGTTAAGCCGATACATAAAAAGAGTGATTCTAAAGATTTAAATAATTATAGACCTATTAGTATAGTCTCAGTTTTGTCAAAAATATTTGAAAAGGCAATGGCTAAACGCATTGTAGAATCTACGACAAAATATAATTTAATTAAAAGTGAGCAATATGGCTTTCAAAATAAGAAACCGACAAGCCTTGCTGGATATGATCTTGTTGACGCAATTGTTAAAGCTATCAACAATAAGCTAAGAGTTACAGCAATCTTTTTTGACATGTCGAAGGCCTTTGACTTTGTATCCCACAAAATGCTTTTACAAAAACTCGATAATTTAGGGTTTCGAGGCCCTGTCCTAGATTGGATTGCTAGCTATCTAAGAAGTAGGATACAATTTGTGGTAGTAACAAATATTGACAATTCACAGACATTAACTTGTTACAAATCCAGTGATAGATTAAATTCATTTGGGGTTCCACAAGGTTCTGTATTAGGGCCAATTCGCGCAGTTTTCTAGACACTATGAGGTGCCAGTTATCTTGTCCGATTAGTATTTTCGGTGAGGCTCGTTTGTAGGTGATATCTTCTTTGATATCCAACAGATATCAGCAATTCTCTAAGTGATTTTCATTCACGGATTCTGGCGCGAAGTCTAACCGCTCTACCGTACGCGCTGCTTCTATGTTGTGTTCCTCTTGCGCGTACTTTCCTCTTATTTTAAGGCTGACGATCTTGCTCTTCTCATGTTTCACCTCCGAGCCGACCCCTTGTATCCACATTGCGTGGGCTGGGCCGTCGGCGCCGATGACGTCGGCGATCGAGGCATCGACTAAGGTGACCGTGCTTCCTTCATCCAATAATGCGTATGTTTCGACGCAGCTTAGCGCCCCCCTTATTGTTACGGGCGCAATCTTTAGATAAGCGCGGCGGTTTTTGTACGGTCGAGTTGCTGGGATGACCTCCCTTGCCGATGTTGCGGTTTCCATAGCGGGTTCCTTTTCAATTTCTGCTGTTCTGTCGTGATGCAGCAATTTATGGTGTTTCATCATGCATCCGCCTTTTCCGCACGGTGGAGCTTTACACAGCAATCGGCGATGTTTGCCACGCAGACAGCGGTAGCAGATATTATACTTCTTTGCTACTTCCCATCTGTCATTTGTGGACAGATGCGGCGTATGACTTGCAATCGGGCAGTTTGTGTTCTTGTTTGCATTGAGGGCAGCGTTCTTCATATTGTTTCTTGCTTGTGGCGAAGGCACGTTCTATTTTTCTCGGTCTTCGCTCTCTCGTCTCGCTGTCCTCTGCTATGAACTCCGGCACGGCGTACTCGCTGTATTTGTCCGCTTCTTCGTTTAAGAACATTGATATCTTCTTAAGCTCTGGGATATCTTCTTTTTTTCTGGCTGCATAGTCGTACCATTTGCTTCTCAATATGGGTGTGAGTTTGTCTGTGATAACTCGCGTCATTTCCGGACTATGCAGATAGTGTGCTTTCTTGAGTGCTTCCACGGTGCCCACTACGTTTGCTATGCGATTTGCGATTATGCATAGCTCCCTGGGATTGTCCGTAACTTTGTTCAGCAGCTTTAGCTTCTCTATTTCTAAGTGAATTAACGCTTCTGGTCGTCTGAATCTCCTTTCCAAAGCTTCTATTATTATTCTGGGATCTGGTTGGCTTATAAGTAGGCAACCTGCGGCTTCTTTTGCTGTCCCTTTTAAGCTTCGGCGTATTCTCGCTATGTTTTCGTTCATCGTGAAGTACTTTGAAGATTCTTCGTACGTTGTTTTGAAGCTGAGCCATTCTTTGCTGCTACCATTGAATGTAGGTAGCTCTTGGACATATTTCGGCGGCTCCCTTGTGCTTCGTACTGCTTGTGATAGAGCAGCGGCTAAGGTAGCGACGTCGATTTGTTGCTGCGCCTGTCCATAGTCTTCTTTCTGCGGCGCGGGTTGTGATGCAAACTGCGGAGTGGGTTGCGATGCGAAGTGCGGCGTGGGTTGCGGCGCGGGCTGCGGCGCGGGTTGCGATGTAGACTGCGGAGCGGGTTACGATGCAAAGTGCGACGTGGGTTGCGGCGCGGGCTGCGGCGCTGGTTGCGATGTAGGTTTTTCTTGCAACCATGTACTTATGCGTACTGATGCTAAATCGTCTTCTATTTCTTCATCTTCGTCATCGGTTGATCCGACTTCTGCTTGTAGCCGCTGCACGTGTATTTCTTGCAATTTCGTTCTTGCTTACAACTGAGCCTGCTCGAGCTTGAGTTCGGCTAACTGCTCTTTCGCCTCTAACTCCGCGAGGAGTCTCTTGCGTGAGGCTATGGAGCGGCGCGACCTAGTCTCGTCGGGCCTTAGTGTGCGCTGCGATCTTCGATCCTTCTCTTGCTGGGTTTCTTCCGTTGCGGCCGTGTTATTAACTGACCGTTGTGGTTTCGCTCGTGGTGTTGGATGTACCAGTAGCGGTTGAATCGCCCCCAGAGGCCTCTTCTGTGGCCCCCTGGATTATCTGTTCATCCTTGCGACGCTTTGATGATTCTCCGTTGTTACTACGCGTAATCACCATTTTTCTTCACAATAATATTTTTTCGTTTTTGCGGTTTGCTTCTTTCTTCCGGCAATACCAAGACCGATATTGTCTTTTTCTTCTAGTAATCCGGCTTCTCGAAGGACCATTAATGTTACGGATCGCCGTAACGCCGTTCGAAAAATGAATAAAAACGCGCTGGTCTTGCTTAAACTGGAGGCAAGTGGCGGTGAGGAGGAACTTTTACTTTTTCTTTTCCTGCTGTCTGCTTTTCGGTGGCTGGAGAGCGACTGCCGACCGTTCCGGCCGGTCCGTCTTATATATGATTTGGCCGTTGCTGGCCAGCGGACCCTTGCCTCACCCACGCGCCTTTCTTTATTGGTGAGATTTCTTACAAACTAATGAACAGACTTAAATATATAACATTCTTACAACTACTTATTGAACTAATACGTACATAACAATTTTTCTATATACTAAAAGTTTAAACGTTGTTTTTCAGCAACTTTGAGCTGAGGACCCTGCCCCCGGCCTCAGTACTATAAACATAAAACGTCGTGGCGCGGCGCGCGTAGCCTCATTCGCTCCGCGGCCGCGTCACGGTAACATGCCCTGTTTATTATTTTTCGTGCCTAAGGGCTTAATATATAAGAAATGAAATTGTACAATGTAAAAGAATACAATTTACATACAATAGTTACTTTACAATTTTACATTAATTGATTTCTACATTCAAATCTATGTTAACTCTCGCTATTCGTTCGGTGCCTTTATTGGGAGAGTTATTACATAGTTACAATACTATTTATTAAAATACAAAGCTATATTTTTCAATATTCTTGTTACGGCTTTTCCCGCGTTGCTGTGTGCAACCACCGCTAGTTGTGGAACCGTGAGCGCGGCCCGACGATCGTAACACCCTCATGGCTCCGCCCACCGCCCCTAGGTGGTTGAACTAGCGTTGGTTAGAGACAAGCATTTAGTAAGTTCGACGTATCACTTTGTTTGCGTCGTGCACAATTTTAATTAAATTAAATGTAATAAAATGATTTTAATGAATTTGAAAGTATGCTATTTTGTTATGTTATTTATATTAGTTGTGAAAATGTAATTTATGTATTAGATACATATTTGCATGTCAACATTATGACAAAGCATGCTGGTCTTAAATAATTTGCCAACCTGTAATGTACCATGTTTTTTTGCAAATAAATTATGATTATGATTATGATTATGATGATTGCATGCATGTTATATTTACTAAATTATTTAATTCGAATTTCGAATTAAATCATTTAGTATTGCATACTTTATGATGCCACGAAAACCAACATCCCAGCTATTTAAGTTAGGTAAAGATGAGAGACGGGGTAGTTAGAAAAAAACTAAACATACGTTGAGCTGTTGCAGAAATGCATCAAGTAGCTCTTTAAGAAAGAAGAAGGCAAGATAGAAAAATATATCAGAAAAATTAAGAGAAGGGAATAAATAAAACAATAAGTCATTTAACTCCTTAAGAACAATGCAAAATAAGGGAAGTAAAGACACGTAACTGACACTGAAATTATATGCGTCTTACAGAGGAAAGCCATAAGAGCAATCTATGATTTAAAAACTTAAGATTCACTCAGACCAAATTATAAGAAAATTGATGAATGATTGAATGATGATGAAAAATGATTGAAACTTTCAACTTTGGCATTTCAATTCGAAATGCCAAAGTTGAAAGTTTCAATCATTGAGTATATGCACTACGTACTAGAGAAGCCATTCCAAACAAAAATTGTGTCCTACTCTATGTCTTTAATTTGATATAAAATAATATATTAATATAAAATAAATATAAGAATTTAATATAAAATATCTTAATTTAATCTAAACAAACATATTAATTCTAAATAAAATGTATTAATAATTATTTTATGTAATTCACAAATCTTCAATTTACGCAATATTTAGTTTGTACGGATTGCAGTACAGTTCAGTTGCACATAGTCAATGTACGGAATGGCTTCTCTAGTACGTTGTACATATAACTCAATATTTTCAATACATTTATGAAAACGCAATGTACAAACACAAAAATAAAAGTAATTTTACAAAAATATGTGATATTCATGCTGTAAATACTAGGAACAGACGCAAGCTAGTAGTACCAGTTACTTGACTCCATCGAGTCAATAATTCATTCTTAGGGCGATGATATGCAAAAGCATTTAAAAACAACAAAATCCCAGAAAATATACAAAATTTGACCTGCTTAAAGTTCAAAAACTTTATTATTATTAAACTAAGTTTGTACAAAAAGTGTTATTATAATATTAAAGAATTGATGGATGTTAATAACCCCTGGGTATGAGGTGATCGCTACCAAGCTATTTCTAATTTGTTTAGTGTTGTTAATTGTGTAACATACATGAATGTAAGCTGTTATTTTTTTAAAGTCCCGCTGGGTTTCTTACTGGTTCTTCCCAGGACAGAAGTTTTTTTCCAAACCAGAGGTAATTAAACAAAAGAGTGACTTTTACTAAGTATTATTTATAATCTATATTATATAAAAAAGCTTGTGTTATTGTTTCCAATTCAAAGTATTTTTACGTATTTAGTATTGATAGATAGCTGTTAAAATTACATGATTACTAAAATACTATATACTAAAAATAGAAAATATCTTTCTAAAAAAAAAGTTATTAAACTGAAATTTAAACCAACAGGACACAGAAAAGGGAGTAAAAGAATATGTTGGGATAAAATTAAAAATATTAATATAATAAAAATTAACAAAAAAAAAAAAAACAAGAAAAACAGTTCGTAAGTTTTATTGTTAGATAAACACAGTAAGTTAAATGCTGAAAAATAACAATCACTAATCCAGAACCAAATAAGATGCATAGAGGATTTGCTTTTAAACTGACAAGATGTTATCGTGAATAAGTATGGAACACATTTCTTACGAAACTTTTCTTCCATTCTACGATTCAATGATAATTAAATTATCGTCCATTTTAGGCCAATTTTCCTAAATTGAGGCACACACAATTAACTATATTGTTCGAGATCTTTAGAATGCTACATTAATCCTCTTTATTAATAAACCGACCTTTAAAAGTTTTTACGCTTTATCAACACTTAAATTTTTGCCGCTTGGAACAAAATACCTTGAATAATTTAGATTAATGGTTTTTATGATACAATTTTATGTAATATATAATATACCTAGTCAGGTCATAAGTATTGTCACACAGTAAAAACTTTTCTTTTAGAATGCTGGCTACAAAAAAGTTTATTGAATTTGAATTTCGAATTGTTCATGAAAATAAAACTGTATACTTTTTAGAATTTTACTCATTTTTAAATATGGAGTGGACGCTTAAAGAAGACCGTGTTGCAATTGTTGCGTTGTATCGTTGCGGTTACGCGCCAATTCAAATTTTTGACATACTGAAAAATTTGAATATAACCAAAAGATTCGTTTATCGTACCATCAAACGATGCAATGAAGACTCTAGTGTAGATGACAGGTCAAGAAGTGGTCGCCCTCGGTCTGTTAGGACTCCAGCAGTGATAAAAGCTGTGAAGGCGCGAATTCAAAGAAATCCCAAACGTAAGCAGAAACTGTTGGCCCTTCAAATGGGGTTAAGCAGAACCACGGTGAAAAGGGTGTTAAATGAAGACTTAGGGCTTCGGGCATATCGAAGAAAAACAGGACATCGTTTGAAGGCTCGTCTAATAGACCTGAGACTGAAGAGATGCCGCGCTTTGTTGAAGCGGTACGCGGGAAAAAATATCGGGAAATTCTTTTTTCGGATGAAAAAATTTTTACCGTAGAAGAGAGCTACAACAAACAAAATAATAAGGTGTACGCACACAGTAGTGAAGAAGCGAGCAACCGTATTCCGCGTGTCCAACGAGGTCATTTTCCATCCTCGCTCATGGTATGGTTGGGAGTTTCTTATTGGGGCTTAACAGAGGTACATTTTTGTGAGAAAGGTGTAAAAACGAATGCAGTTGTGTATCAAAATACAGTCCTGTCGAACCTTGTGGAACCTGTTTCTCATACCATGTTCAATAACAGGCACTGGGTATTCCAACAAGATTCGGCGCCAGTTATAGAGCGAATAGCACACAATACTGGCTGGCGGCGCGTGAAATCGACTTCATCCGGCACGAAGACTGGCCCTCCTCCAGTCCAGATTTGAATCCGTTAGATTACAAGATATGGCAACACTTGGAGGAAAAGGCGTGCTCAAAGCCTCATCCCAATTTGGAGTCACTCAAGACATCCTTGATTAAGGCAGCCGCCGATATTGACATGGACCTCGTTCGTGCTGCGATAGACGACTGGCCGCGCAGATTGAAGGCCTGTATTCAAAATCACGGAGGTCATTTTGAATAAACTTTAGTGTCACAAGAATCTATGTTTTGTTAAGTTCATTTTGATATATAAATGGTTACATAATGAATAAACTTGTTTCAATTATTTTATATTCAACATGTGACAGAATTTATGACCTGACTAGGTATATATATATATATAATAATATATATACATATATATATCGGTAACTTAAATTACAATTATGGTATAAAATGTACGCCATTTGTTTGTTTGTGATACTTATATTGAGAAATAAAGATTCAAAGAATTACTTTTTCCAGAAATTAAAATTACTTTGGATTAAGATATTTACCTTTTACCCTTTAAAGTCCAGCATGAATAACAGTTAGCTTACAGCATGAATTTCTCATTTAAAATATTATACGAAAGACGCCGAAACCATAAATAATATTTTTATTAATAAATGACCATGTTTGGCAGCCATAAGCATAAAATAACATTGGCCTGACTTAATTTTTTGTTCTTTGCCATCTATTTTAAATAATGACGAGATTTGGTCATTACAGAATATAAGTTAATCTAATATTATTAAGTGACAATAAGGTACAGGACCTTAAGCAATTTTTATGAATACAATTTTTGTCTATATATATTTTTGAAGATAGGATAATGTACTAGATGAAAGAGCATAACGTTAATTAAAAGATACTTAACAAAATATTTGAGCAATGGTCGACAAAATAATTGTGCGTAATAAATGAAGCAGTTAAATGAAAATGAAGAGAATCTTGTCTAAAATGAACGCTGCGAGAGATTTGTATTCAGTTCACTATGAACAAGCCCGCTGAGTTTTACCGAAATCAAAACTCGAGCATTCAATCTACTACGAGTACTAAGTTATTATTAAAACTTTTATTTATTCCAAACACAGAATTTTAATGCTGCATCTGCGTATAGTTTGATTATTGTATGATATAGTTTGATTATACTATTGATGAACATAAATATTATACTATAATTCACTACACTATAACAAAAGCTTACGAGTTACTATTTCAGATAATATAATAAAACCATTAATATCTTAAATATTAAATAAAAAGCTAACCGATTCTGCTATACAGGGTATCAGCAGTAATTAGAAATATAAGGAACTTATAACTATGGCTATCATATATTTGTTATATCTATTAAAAGGGAAATGAAATGGATTCAATGAAAGCTGTATACAAGATTGATCTGATGATGAAGTCTGTGTTGTATTGCTTGTACAATTTATACAAGCACTGTTATTGTTCCGTGCCATTAGCTATCCGCTTGAATTATTAAATTGTTTTTAATTGACACTATAATTTTCTACTCCTTACAATTATAACTCAATCTACACCTATTTCTCGATGTACTTTTTAGATTTTAAAATATTATCGGTATATCGTAGAATTTCGGTACTTTCATTCGACAAATTTATCCCCCTAAAATTAACTAAAAGAATCAAAATCAACATTGCAATATATTTCTTCGTTTTTTAGACGGTTGCACCGCGACATTTAGATCGGACAGACAACAAATTAAAACTATAAGTGTTCCGTTCATGTTTAAATTTGCTCGAAATGCCAACATTCAGATTAATAAGCTTAACTAGCTGTGGTACCCGGCGAACTGCTGTCGCAGATAAAATAATTGTGTTTAAAAAATGAAAAATTAGTTATATTAATTGTATGAATTGACTAATGAAATCGTTAAAAAATATTTTGATTTACAAGCAGACCAGTGACAGGGAGCAACGTAATCATCTAGTATTATGACCACTAATTCCTAGTAGTAGCAGTTAGTAATAATAAATGATATTTCCCAAGTATAAAATATTCCAATTTCAATATTCTTGAGATATATTGAAATTGGAATATTTTACATACATTCGTGATAGCACTGCGAAGGTTCTAGAGGCAGTAAGTGCTGCTCCCGGGACGTGCTTTCAACAAAGAAAAGCGAGAGAAGGGTTGCGTTGCGGTTGCGTTTCTAAAGGACATCCCGGGACTCCTCGAATAAACTAATAGTGACCACCGTAGAATTTTAGCCGGTAAAATTACGGCATAACTTATCCGCCGCCACCGCAACGGAAGGTATCAATACGGATTTTTTCACGATAAACAAAAGGCCTGTATCTAGCCGTAGCCCGTTTAGAAGCTGATGGTAATTATGATGACCTAAAACATTAACTGTTATTCTTTGTATTGATTTCTACTTTAGTAGGAAAAGCCTTAACATTTTTTGCAAATTCTCGCAAAATTTTATGAGAAAATAGTTTGTATAGGTATTTCGATGTTATTGAAAAAGTTTAAAAATGAAAACTTTTGCCAACATTTATTAACCTGCGTTAATGCTTAGAAATAAATGGAACCTTATCAACGATTAAGTATCTTGATATGTAGTTTTAATAAAATAATACGATGTAAGAATAATCTTTTTTTTTTAGTATAGGGTGACAAACGAGCACACAGTCCACCTGATGGTAAGTGGTTGCTGTAGCCCATAGACATCTACATCTATCCTCAATAAAGACTCAAGATGCAGATGCGTTGTCACCCGTGAGGACTAAGATGGAATGCCTCTAAAATCTTTGTGATGACAAGAATAACGTAACCATTATACTTAGCTATCTACTAATAGGTTTGAAAAAAGTTTCTAAAACAAATAATAAATAGTGTTCAATGTGTAAAACATAATAAAAACATGGTTTATAAAATTCGTCAGTTCATCAATATCCAAGCTACTAATGACTAAAACATAAGCATTAACACAACTAAAGTATTCACCGCAAAAAGATGCTCGCTCACCCTGGCTTCTATTTTGTGGATACATGGTCAGTAGTATACTGCTCCAAAGATAAACTTTGGAATATAATGACACCTTCAGTTGAGTTAATATCTCTTCGAAACTCCACTTTGGGTAGTATATTGAAACCGAGGCTAAAGCCGCCGCAAGGATCTAGATGTCATTGCAAAGGTGCTTCGATAGCTTCTTAATCGATTTAAGTCATAATAATTACGATCGAGCATGTAATACAGTTAGATATGGTTTAGTGCTGCATAATACAACCTAGCAGCGTTAGACTCTGCGAGAGAGGCGTGATAAGGGTTTAATTGGTTAAGGTCACCAAATTGGCAGTCTCAAACATAGGTACAGTATCCATTTCGGTTTTTACGTATACATATATAATATTGATTTCAAGGAGTGTACGCAAGAATTAACTTAATTTCTCCCTCGCCTTAACACCATCGGACAACCAAACGCAAAACAGGTCTCCATCCCTTTATTTCCGCCATTCCATCCATTCGAACTAAATATTTTTCTTTGTCGTTCGTAATGCGTAAAACAAAAGAGTGGAGTAGTTTGCCAGCGTCTGTCCTCCCCTTCGATCACAGTCAAAAATTAACAGACTTTTTATTAGACTAGCACAATTCGATTTCAGTCGTGTACTGCCAGCTGCGTGGCTAATAAGTTATTATTATTAATTTTATTATTTTATTGTACAAGTACTATGCAAGATCTTCGCAGAACTCTTCGTTTCAAAACGTCGCTTTAAAATGATATTTTTTTAAATTTAACAAGCAATTATACATGGTTGCTTGGGGGTTATATACTCGGTAGAGCCACGCTGCAGCTATAACCGGAGACCCTTTTTACTGGAAACGAGGCATTCTATCTTAATCCCCAGGGTTAACAACGCATCTGCATATTAATTCTTAATCGAGCATAAATGTAGATGTCTACATCCACTTACCGTCTGTGGTGGACTGTTTGCTCGTTTGTCACCCAGATTCCATAATTATTTTTTAATCTTAGCTCGAAACGCATTTCGACCGTAAAAATTAAATAGTTTAACAAACGTTTGCTGCAAATATATATATATATATATATATATATATATATATATATATATATATATATATATATATATATATATATATATATATTAATCGCCGCAATCTTCGCCAAACATCATGTGGTGTCGAAAAATGATTAGGGATGCCCAATCGATTGTAATCGATTATTGAATTTTTAATGAACTGTTGTATATTTTTTAATCTGAATTACATTTTAATTCATTTCGAATAAAGTTGCTGAAACAAGCTACAATAAAAATATTATATTACCTTTTCTTTATATTCTTTTATGTTATTCCCTACAAGTATAATTTTAAAAACCTACTATACCTATTGAATGTCATACTCGATTTTGAATAGGTAGTTAAAATATTGCTGAAGAAAAATATTCGTAAAGATAATTATTCGTGATTTTCTAATGATCGTTTAGACAGGAGTATATTTTACGTCTTACTAAACGATAACTTACGAGTTTACGACAATTAATTTAAAAAAACTTGTTATCGTTACTGCATTAATTATAAATGTGTTTTTTTTAAAAAGAGCAATATTGCAGACTATATACAGATATTATTATTAATATTGTTGCAAGTATGGAAGAAGTAGAGACGTACGTGTTATTATAAGTAAGGTAGGACATTGTTATGGTATTAATATGATTGTATGACAAAAGATGATATATACTATATAGATGGTATACTCTTTGTAACGTACGGCTTTAATAAATCTTAGGAAATATTCATAAGTCGTATCGTATTTGGCGCTCCTATTTTTGATGTCACTAAATGGTCACTTGTCAGTCTCTCATGAAAAAAATACGATCTCCAAATCGATGCAAATCGAACATACTAGAATCGATTCTCGATTAAATCAAGCATTAACAGATCTATTTTTGTAATGATTTCTTATATTTACGCGAACACTACACATTGAATAAAACTATTTTTACGGATTTTATCGCGTTTAATTAACTTATTTTATATTCCCGACGTTTCGGTTGTTTTCCAGCAACCGTGGTCACGGGGGACTGAGGTGATTGACGTCCTGATGTCAAAGTTAACCCGGAGTACCTTCAGCTTTTTAATTATTAATTTTGGTCCGATCTACGCAGAATGAACTAACTGTGTCTTGAAGTCTTACAGTGGTATGCTTGGGTTTAGTTTTAATTTTATGAATTACAGGATCCCAAGCAGGTGGTAGTACCCAGCCTCCCTCTCTATTGAAATTAGGATGTTTTTTAATTTCAATAGCCTCACGTATCATCCTTGGCAGGAATCGATGTTCTTTCGCGAGGACTTGTGGTTTATCAAATCTAATGTAATGACGGGGGCCGTCTAGGATATGATCACAAACTGCAGACTTCCCGGAACGTTGGTGCTTCACGTCAGCTATGTGTTCTTTTACGCGGGTTTTAATTGATCGTTTTGTTTGCCCTATATATGAGAGACCACACTCACAATCAAGCTTGTATACTCCTGCATCTTGTAGAGGAATATTGCACTTGACGGATGGTAAGAACTGACTAATCTTCTTCGGCGGCTTGAAGAATGTTCTAATAGAAGCTCGCTTCAAGATGTAGCCAATCTTGTCTGTGACACCTCTGACATATGGTAGTACAGCAGGCACACGCTCGACTATGGCCGGCTTCACTCGGTCACTGTGACGTAGGCGCGGAACCCGAAGCTTGTTGTCGTGCAGAACCTGCTTGACGTGCTGAAGCTCGGCGGCCAGGTGTTTGCTGTCACAGATCCCTCGTGCTCTCTGCAACAAAGATTTGCCCACGGTAGCTAACTGTGAAGGGTGATGGTGGGATTTACCGTTTAAGTATCGGTTTGTATGGGTCTTTTTTCTATACACAGTGTGACCTACGGTGTTATTAGGATTTCGAATGACTAACACATCTAGGAAAGCTAAAGAATTATTTGCCTCTAACTCCATAGTAAATTGAATTTTAGAGTTTATGGAATTAAGATGTTCTAAAAATGCAGTTACTTTGTATGATGGTAAAATTGTGAAAGTATCGTCTACGTACCGCTTGTAGAAACTTGGAGTTACTGGTGCAGTAAGCAGGGCTTTCTCCTCAAAGTCCTCCATGAAAATATCGGCGACAATGGGAGATACCGGTGAGCCCATCGCAACACCATCTACTTGCTTGTAAAACTGTTCCTTCCACAATAGGTAGCCAGATGTAAGGCAATGTCTGAGTAATACTGCATATTCTGCTGGCATGTTGTTTTCCTCTAGTTTCCTAGTTATAATTGAGATGCAGTCTTCAACAGGTAGGCATGTAAATAGAGACTGAACATCAAAACTGACCATAGTTTCATTGTCAGTAAGACATAGGTCTTTTATCTCACTGACAAAATGGTATGAATCCTTAGTGTGTGCTCTTGTATGTCCTCTGAGTGGTGATAGTACTTTTGCTAAGTGTTGAGCCAATCTGTAAGTTGGCGAATCGATCTGACTCACTATTGGACGTAATGGAGCGTTCGGTTTGTGTATTTTTGGTAACCCATACAACTTCGGCGGTTTGGCACACGTAGGTATTATCTAATTTACGTCTAGATTCAGTTTCTCGGAGTATTTCTTTATTAGATCGCTAGTTGTTTTAAGCGTATTAGTTGTAGGATCTGTTTTGACCTTTACGTACGTACTTTCATCCGATAAAAGTTGTTGTATTTTAAGATTGTAATCCGACGTATCCATTATAACCGTAGCATTACCTTTATCTGCGCGGAGAATCGTAAGATCTGGTCTGTTGCGTAAGTTTTTCAATGCAGTAAATTCATCTTTGGGAAGATTTAATTTTGGCGCTGAGCTTCGACGTAACAAGGACGAAATGTCTTGACGTATAGCCTCTAAATCTTCTTTACCAATATTATTTTTATACAGACAGTCCTCAACACTACAGATAATGTTTTCATACGGAATTTTTTGCGGTGTTATAGCGAAATTCATACCTTTGGCCAAAACTTTTATTGTCGCGTCGTCTAGAGATTGTTTTGACAGGTTATAGACCGCACGTTGTTTATTACTCGCGTCTGTTGTCAATGATTGCGTTCCGTTATTACGTTTACATTGGCGTTGGACATTTGATTTGGTTGTTAGTTTTTGGTATTTATCTATATGTTTATTTTTGCATTCATTGTATTTAGTTGTTTCACGTTTGTCTAAAGTTTCCATGCAATTCTTATAATCAAATGTCGATAAAACTGTCTTTAGATCACTGGACGATTTGTCTATGGTTTTATTAATGAAACATAGATCGGTACGTTTTTGCTGAATCACCGTTATTAACAATTTTTTGCTTGCCTGATTTAAGATCTTAGCGCTTCCTCGAATGTCTTTTTTAGTAGATATCTTGACACACGTAGGAATGAGATTATGGTCTCTGCATGTCTTCAAGAAGTTTAAAGCTGTTATGTATCTTGCGCGCTTGGTTTTGAGATCTTCTAGTCGGCGTATTTTATTTGCTATTTCCAGTCCGTACTGGTTTACATAATGATTTCTTATATTTACGCGAACACTACACATTGAATAAAACTATTTTTACGGATTTTATCGCGTTTAATTAACTTATTTTATATTCCCGACGTTTCGGTTGTTTTCCAGCAACCGTGGTCACGGGGGACTGAGGTGATTGACGTCCCGATGTCAAAGTTAACCCGGAGTACCTTCAGCTTTTTAATTATTAATTTTGGTCCGATCTACGCAGAATGAACTAACTGTGTCTTGAAGTCTTACAGTGGTATGCTTGGGTTTAGTTTTAATTTTATGAATTACAGTATCCCAAGCAGGTGGTAGTACCCAGCCTCCCTCTCTATTGAAATTAGGATGTTTTTTAATTTCAATAGCCTCACGTATCATCCTTGGCAGGAATCGATGTTCTTTCGCGAGGACTTGTGGTTTATCAAATCTAATGTAATGACGGGGGCCGTCTAGGATATGATCACAAACTGCAGACTTCCCGGAACGTTGGTGCTTCACGTCAGCTATGTGTTCTTTTACGCGGGTTTTAATTGATCGTTTTGTTTGCCCTATATATGAGAGACCACACTCACAATCAAGCTTGTATACTCCTGCATCTTGTAGAGGAATATTGCACTTGACGGATGGTAAGAACTGACTAATCTTCTTCGGCGGCTTGAAGAATGTTCTAATAGAAGCTCGCTTCAAGATGTAGCCAATCTTGTCTGTGACACCTCTGACATATGGTAGTACAGCAGGCACACGCTCGACTATGGCCGGCTTCACTCGGTCACTGTGACGTAGGCGCGGAACCCGAAGCTTGTTGTCGTGCAGAACCTGCTTGACGTGCTGAAGCTCGGCGGCCAGGTGTTTGCTGTCACAGATCCCTCGTGCTCTCTGCAACAAAGATTTGCCCACGGTAGCTAACTGTGAAGGCTGATGGTGGGATTTACCGTTTAAGTATCGGTTTGTATGGGTCTTTTTTCTATACACAGTGTGACCTACGGTGTTATTAGGATTTCGAATGACTAACACATCTAGGAAAGCTAAAGAATTATTTGCCTCTAACTCCATAGTAAATTGAATTTTAGAGTTTATGGAATTAAGATGTTCTAAAAATGCAGTTACTTTGTCTGATGGTAAAATTGTGAAAGTATCGTCTACGTACCGCTTGTAGAAACTAGGAGTTACTGGTGCAGTAAGCAGGGCTTTCTCCTCAAAGTCCTCCATGAAAATATCGGCGACAATGGGAGATTATATAAAATAGATAAAATCCGTAAAAATAGTTTTATTCAATGTGTAGTGTTCGCGTAAATATAAGAAATCATTATGTAAACCAGTACGGACTGGAAATAGCAAATAAAATACGCCGACTAGAAGATCTCAAAACCAAGCGCGCAAGATACATAACAGCTTTAAACTTCTTGAAGAGATGCAGAGACCATAATCTCATTCCTACGTGTGTCAAGATATCTACTAAAAAAGACATTCGAGGAAGCGCTAAGATCTTAAATCAGGCAAGCAAAAAATTGTTAATAACGGTGATTCAGCAAAAACGTACCGATCTATGTTTCATTAATAAAACCATAGACTAATCGTCCAGTGATCTAAAGACAGTTTTATCGACATTTGATTATAAGAATTGCATGGAAACTTTAGACAAACGTGAAACAACTAAATACAATGAATGCAAAAATAAACATATAGATAAATACCAAAAACTAACAACCAAATCAAATGTCCAACGCCAATGTAAACGTAATAACGGAACGCAATCATTGACAACAGACGCGAGTAATAAACAACGTGCGGTCTATAACCTGTCAAAACAATCTCTAGACGACGCGACAATAAAAGTTTTGGCCAAAGGTATGAATTTCGCTATAACACCGCAAAAAATTCCGTATGAAAACATTATCTGTAGTGTTGAGGACTGTCTGTATAAAAATAATATTGGTAAAGAAGATTTAGAGGCTATACGTCAAGACATTTCGTCCTTGTTACGTCGAAGCTCAGCGCCAAAATTAAATCTTCCCAAAGATGAATTTACTGCATTGAAAAACTTACGCAACAGACCAGATCTTACGATTCTCCGCGCAGATAAAGGTAATGCTACGGTTATAATGGATACATCGGATTACAATTTTAAAATACAACAACTTTTATCGGATGAAAGTACGTACGTAAAGGTCAAAACAGATCCTACAACTAATACGCTTAAAACAACTAGCGATCTAATAAAGAAATACTCCGAGAAACTGAATCTAGACGTAAATTAGATAATACCTACGTGTGCCAAACCGCCGAAGTTGTATGGGTTACCAAAAATACACAAACCGAACGCTCCATTACGTCCAATAGTGAGTCAGATCGATTCGCCAACTTACAGATTGGCTCAACACTTAGCAAAAGTACTATCACCACTCAGAGGACATACAAGAGCACACACTAAGGATTCATACCATTTTGTCAGTGAGATAAAAGACCTATGTCTTACTGACAATGAAACTATGGTCAGTTTTGATGTTCAGTCTCTATTTACATGCCTACCTGTTGAAGACTGCATCTCAATTATAACTAGGAAACTAGAGGAAAACAACATGCCAGCAGAATATGCAGTATTACTCAGACATTGCCTTACATCTGGCTACCTATTGTGGAAGGAACAGTTTTACAAGCAAGTAGATGGTGTTGCGATGGGCTCACCGGTATCTCCCATTGTCGCCGATATTTTCATGGAGGACTTTGAGGAGAAAGCCCTGCTTACTGCACCAGTAACTCCAAGTTTCTACAAGCGGTACGTAGACGATACTTTCACAATTTTACCATCAGACAAAGTAACTGCATTTTTAGAACATCTTAATTCCATAAACTCTAAAATTCAATTTACTATGGAGTTAGAGGCAAGTAATTCTTTAGCTTTCCTAGATGTGTTAGTCATTCGAAATCCTAATAACACCGTAGGTCACACTGTGTATAGAAAAAAGACCCATACAAACCGATACTTAAACGGTAAATCCCACCATCACCCTTCACAGTTAGCTACCGTGGGCAAATCTTTGTTGCAGAGAGCACGAGGGATCTGTGACAGCAAACACCTGGCCGCCGAGCTTCAGCACGTCAAGCAGGTTCTGCACGACAACAAGCTTCGGGTTCCGCGCCTACGTCACAGTGACCGAGTGAAGCCGGCCACAGTCGAGCGTGTGCCTGCTGTACTACCATATGTCAGAGGTGTCACAGACAAGATTGGCTACATCTTGAAGCGAGCTTCTATTAGAACATTCTTCAAGCCGCCGAAGAAGATTAGTCAGTTCTTACCATCCGTCAAGTGCAATATTCCTCTACAAGATGCAGGAGTATACAAGCTTGATTGTGAGTGTGGTCTCTCATATATAGGGCAAACAAAACGATCAATTAAAACCCGCGTAAAAGAACACATAGCTGACGTGAAGCACCAACGTTCCGGGAAGTCTGCAGTTTGTGATCATATCCTAGACGGCCCCCGTCATTACATTAGATTTGATAAACCACAAGTCCTCGCGAAAGAACATCGATTCCTGCCAAGGATGATACGTGAGGCTATTGAAATTAAAAAACATCCTAATTTCAATAGAGAGGGAGGCTGGGTACTACCACCTGCTTGGGATCCTGTAATTCATAAAATTAAAACTAAACCCAAGCATACCACTGTAAGACTTCAAGACACAGTTAGTTCATTCTGCGTAGATCGGACCAAAATTAATAATTAAAAAGCTGAAGGTACTCCGGGTTAACTTTGACATCGGGACGTCAATCACCTCAGTCCCCCGTGACCACGGTTGCTGGAAAACAACCGAAACGTCGGGAATATAAAATAAGTTAATTAAACGCGATAAAATCCGTAAAAATAGTTTTATTCAATGTGTAGTGTTCGCGTAAATATAAGAAATCATTATGTAAACCAGTACGGACTGGAAATAGCAAATAAAATACGCCGACTAGAAGATCTCAAAACCAAGCGCGCAAGATACATAACAGCTTTAAACTTCTTGAAGACATGCAGAGACCATAATCTCATTCCTACGTGTGTCAAGATATCTACTAAAAAAGACATTCGAGGAAGCGCTAAGATCTTAAATCAGGCAAGCAAAAAATTGTTAATAACGGTGATTCAGCAAAAACGTACCGATCTATGTTTCATTAATAAAACCATAGACAAATCGTCCAGTGATCTAAAGACAGTTTTATCGACATTTGATTATAAGAATTGCATGGAAACTTTAGACAAACGTGAAACAACTAAATACAATCAATGCAAAAATAAACATATAGATAAATACCAAAAACTAACAACCAAATCAAATGTCCAACGCCAATGTAAACGTAATAACGGAACGCAATCATTGACAACAGACGCGAGTAATAAACAACGTGCGGTCTATAACCTGTCAAAACAATCTCTAGACGACGCGACAATAAAAGTTTTGGCCAAAGGTATGAATTTCGCTATAACACCGCAAAAAATTCCGTATGAAAACATTATCTGTAGTGTTGAGGACTGTCTGTATAAAAATAATATTGGTAAAGAAGATTTAGAGACTATACGTCAAGACATTTCGTCCTTGTTACGTCGAAGCTCAGCGCCAAAATTAAATCTTCCCAAAGATGAATTTACTGCATTGAAAAACTTACGCAACAGACCAGATCTTACGATTCTCCGCGCAGATAAAGGTAATGCTACGGTTATAATGGATACGTCGGATTACAATCTTAAAATACAACAACTTTTATCGGATGAAAGTACGTACGTAAAGGTCAAAACAGATCCTACAACTAATACGCTTAAAACAACTAGCGATCTAATAAAGAAATACTCTGAGAAACTGAATCTAGACGTAAATTCGATAATACCTACGTGTGCCAAACCGCCGAAGTTGTATGGGTTACCAAAAATACACAAACCGAACGCTCCATTACGTCCAATAGTGAGTCAGATCGATTCGCCAACTTACAGATTGGCTCAACACTTAGCAAAAGTACTATCACCACTCAGAGGACATACAAGAGCACACACTAAGGATTCATACCATTTTGTCAGTGAGATAAAAGACCTATGTCTTACTGACAATGAAACTATGGTCAGTTTTGATGTTCAGTCTCTATTTACATGCCTACCTGTTGAAGACTGCATCTCAGTTATAACTAGGAAACTAGAGGAAAACAACATGCCAGCAGAATATGCAGTATTACTCAGACATTGCCTTACATCTGGCTACCTATTGTGGAAGGAACAGTTTTACAAGCAAGTAGATGGTGTTGCGATGGGCTCACCGGTATCTCCCATTGTCGCCGATATTTTCATGGAGGACTTTGAGGAGAAAGCCCTGCTTACTGCACCAGTAACTCCAAGTTTCTACAAGCGGTACGTAGACGATACTTTCACAATTTTACCATCAGACAAAGTAACTGCATTTTTAGAACATCTTAATTCCATAAACTCTAAAATTCAATTTACTATGGAGTTAGAGGCAAATAATTCTTTAGCTTTCCTAGATGTGTTAGTCATTCGAAATCCTAATAACACCGTAGGTCACACTGTGTATAGAAAAAAGACCCATACAAACCGATACTTAAACGGTAAATCCCACCATCACCCTTCACAGTTAGCTACCGTAGGCAAATCTTTGTTGCAGAGAGCACGAGGGATCTGTGACAGCAAACACCTGGCCGCCGAGCTTCAGCACGTCAAGCAGGTTCTGCACGACAACAAGCTTCGGGTTCCGCGCCTACGTCACAGTGACCGAGTGAAGCCGGCCATAGTCGAGCGTGTGCCTGCTGTACTACCATATGTCAGAGGTGTCACAGACAAGATTGGCTACATCTTGAAGCGAGCTTCTATTAGAACATTCTTCAAGCCGCCGAAGAAGATTAGTCAGTTCTTACCATCCGTCAAGTGCAATATTCCTCTACAAGATGCAGGAGTATACAAGCTTGATTGTGAGTGTGGTCTCTCATATATAGGGCAAACAAAACGATCAATTAAAACCCGCGTAAAAGAACACATAGCTGACGTGAAGCACCAACGTTCCGGGAAGTCTGCAGTTTGTGATCATATCCTAGACGGCCCCCGTCATTACATTAGATTTGATAAACCACAAGTCCTCGCGAAAGAACATCGATTCCTGCCAAGGATGATACGTGAGGCTATTGAAATTAAAAAACATCCTAATTTCAATAGAGAGGGAGGCTGGGTACTACCACCTGCTTGGGATCCTGTAATTCATAAAATTAAAACTAAACCCAAGCATACCACTGTAAGACTTCAAGTCACAGTTAGTTAATTCTGCGTAGATCGGACCAAAATTAATAATTAAAAAGCTGAAGGTACTCCGGGTTAACTTTGACATCAGGACGTCAATCACCTCAGTCCCCCGTGACCACGGTTGCTGGAAAACAACCGAAACGTCGGGAATATAAAATAAGTTAATTAAACGCGATAAAATCCGTAAAAATAGTTTTATTCAAGATCTATTTTTGATCAATCACGACATTTTCAAATATGCCTAATATAGACATAGAAGATTATTGACGATAACTTACCGTAAATACAAGTAACTGTATAGAAAAATCATTAAATTAATAAACATAACATTACGCCAGTATTTTCCAGAAGGAGTAGGTAGAGGTGTGTAAGTACTGTTATGTTATACATCCCATGTAATAGGGGATGCGCGTATTGCCAAATACCGGACACAAATCCAGACTCCGTGCTACTACTGCGAACTTCAAGTTATAAAAACCCAATAATAATTTGCCCGACCCTGGGATCGAACCCAGAACAGAACAGTTTTTCTATCTGTCACAAGGAACAGATGTTCCAACTATGCAAAATTATTTCTTGAATCGTTTGAAATATAGCTAGTTCTTGAATAAGTCCGATTCGAGAGGTTTCTGTATCGACATCGGACAAGGATTCATCAGATCTATATCGATCTGGAAAATCGATTCTAATACTATAAACAATCGATTAAACGATTTCAAATGGACATGTCTACTTTGTACCGTCATCTCTAATTCTGTCAAAGTTACATTGGTTGGCGTCGTTTGCAAATGTAATTGTCTTTGTACATACCTAATTGTATCGGTGTTGTGGTGACTTTCGGCACTATATATTGAACATTACGACTTGGCTATTTTAACGGACTCTGATTGCTTTCAAGAACGACTTCCTTGCTGTGATTTTTGGAACTGTGTACCACTCAAACGATAACCTAGCATTCATAAACGGACTTACGCATACGCAATGGAAAGTGTATTTTGTGTAAATAGCGGCTCTGCTGGTGGGACAATATTGTTTAAAGATGAACAGAGAAGCAATCGTGCAATATTGCTGTAATTGCATCGTTGTACGCAGAACCATCGGTTGCTGCGCCCATGTTATGACCATTATTTGATACTTGAGCTTTACGAGACATCAAAATAATATTCTTATTTCCAATTTAGAAAATGAACAATAAACATGAAATTAATCTGTGTTTTATTTCTAATTCAAACATAATAAGTTAATGTACGTGTAAAAACAACTTATACTACCAATTAGGTACTAAGTCGGTAGGGCTGGTTTCATAGTCACGCGTTTGAACACCGCTGTCCAGACGCACACGCTTGCAAATGTACTAGATAGTAGTAGTCTATAATATTCACGCTGTTCATGTGCGCGCTGTTGAAACTTGGTTGAAACCGTGGTTGATACGCTCGCTGTTCGACGGCATGTCTAGCGGCGTGACTGACAGCCTAAATCCTACATTTAGGTACTAGGTATCTTACCATACCGTATATGCTAATGACAACATCTAAATGCTAAGAGCCATTATATAATTATATTTTTATTTTAACATTAATACACACAAACATTATCTCTCATTTCAAAATCAGAAAGCAGGTTTGTTAACACTTACATACACTTAGGTTTTAGAACAAAAATTGCATACCTAATTATGTAGATAGGTACTAGAAATAGCTAAATGTTTTAGGACATCGTTTTTCAGTTTGTTAAAAATCACTCGGATCAATGAAAAACCGTAATATTCGTGGTTTGATTATAACCTCAAAATCTGATACTTTTTTTGAAATATATCTATTATGCAGCTAGTCCGCTATAAAAATAAGATCAAATAGGAATTTACTAATGATCAACAATAAAATAGATAATTTTCCGATGCTCTTGGTTCCAGGGCGAACAATGTATGGGCGCAGAGCAATGTCCTTTAAAAGCTCTAAACCGATTACCTTGTGTTAAATTGGGAAAATAAATAAACCCGTAAAGGGTATCGTGTCGTGTTAGGAACAGGATGAAAGTACTCAAGAGCGACAGCAAACTCGTATCGAAGCTTGCTTTAATTTGTTGAATCGATACATAAACGTGAGAATTCTAAATCAGTCATTGTCACTTGGGATAAAAAGAGTATCCCATATGTAAATAAGAAATGTATTTTATAAAGTTTTAAATAAGTAACTATGAAGTAAAACAGATTACCTTGTAGCACTTTTTATTCACCTTATAACGAATCACAATAATTATATTATACTTAATGTAGATGATAACAACTACTAGCAGAGCGACTTGCTTGCACACGACCGAAGTGAACTGAACTGAACTAAGATACCTCTGGCAATTTAATTTATAGTGTACAGCGCTGGTTACAACTACCCACTAATCTTATTATTTTTACCTATGTTACTCTATGGTTTTATAATTTATTAAATCTGAAACATATCTATATTTAATAATCATTTATGTTTAATAATTTATTAAATAGGTGTCGATGATTTCAAATCCACTCGTAACATTCGGCCATCCTGAGTCGTACGCGTCCCGCGGCGCTCATTATATTCACCATTTTGCCTCTGAAAGGAAGTTTTAAATAAGTAACTATGAAGTAAAACAGATTACCTTGTAGCACTTTTTATTCACCTTATAAACGAATCACAATAATTATATTATACTTAATGTAGATGATAACAACTACTAGCAGAGCGACTTGCTTGCACACGACCGAAGTGAACTGAACTGAACTAAGATACCTCTGGCAATTTAATTTATAGTGTACAGCGCTGGTTACAACTACCCACTAATCTTATTATTTTTACCTATGTTACTCTATGGTTTTATAATTTATTAAATCTGAAACATATCTATATTTAATAATCATTTATGTTTAATAATTTATTAAATAGGTGTCGATGATTTCAAATCCACTTTCAAAACCACAAATGGTTGGAACAAGAAAAATAGAACAAAATTCTTTTTAAAGTGGGCATCACTCATTACATCATTAAGAGATCTAGCGTAATAATAATTACTGCATACACGCATGCGATGACGGTCAACCTAGACTCGTCTATTACTCTAGTCTAATACGCACGACCACTCTCTGTCTCAAACCTCAACTCAAAAGATTCAACTGAAATCGTCCACTGTATTCGCCAGGTCAATCTCCTATTGTTTTTTATTTTGGAATTAGTTTAATTTATAATATGGGAAGGAACTCGATAAGATGGCGAAAGCGCCTTCAAAGAATTTTTCGATTCTCGCCTCCAGTATATTCTATAGCAGAGTCAACAAAGAACTTTCATTAAAATACCAGTTACTAGATCGACTCCACTGAATCAGTTATTCATTCATGGGCAGTGTTTACGTGTTTATAACACAAGTTCAATACACAAGATCCGTTTTTCGTTTTGTGTTTTTATTAAGTAAGGGCAGTATAATTTTTTTTTAATAATGTTAAGGAAAATATACGTCATAATAACCCCTGGAAAAGATGTGATCGTGATCAAACTTGTTGTTGAATTTTACAATTCATTATAAAAGTTATTCCATTTTAAATTATTACTCTCATAAAGGTCCCACTGGGTATATTGCTGGTTCTTGCCAATATAGAAGTTTTTCCGTACCAGCCAGTAATAAAAAATACTTTCCATTAGTATTTATAATCTGTTATTTAAATATTAGTGACGATGGGATAAATCATGCAGAAAGGCAATTATTACAGGAGGCTCAGGTTCGGTAGATTGTCGCACTACCTAGGGATCTATGTTCAATAGTTATGATGATGATGATTCCATTCAAATAGCAATAATGCATCAAAAATGGCTGATACCATAAGTATAAGTGTTATTACAAGTGCATACTTGTAAATTTTTAAATCATTTTAAATAATTATAAAAAAGCTTTATAAGACGTTCTATCAAAATTCTTCGCCTTTTTAACTGACTTCAAAAAGGAGGAGGTTCTTAATTCGAGTGTATGTTTTTTTGTATGTATGTTACGCGATATCATCGCAGATCGTGAACCAATTTTGATTATTATTTTTTTATTAAATTGAGAAAATGGAGAAAAAAATCCACCCGTAAAGGTAGCAAATATATAACTTATTTTTTTAGCAATTTGAAGTCGGTTTTTACTTTTTGTTAAAAGTTATATTTATAGAAAGTGCATTGCAACACAAAATCAAAATCTGAATCCTATTCTGGCGAACAGTCTAGTAAATTTAGATAGAAGCAATATACCCCAACTCCTTGTAGGTATACTACTAAATATACAATACAATACTGTGGAAATAATCCCCTCCAAAGACACGTCTAGTAAGTTTGAAGGATTTCGAGTGAATATATAGTTTAGTATATTATTGTATCTGCGTAGTGTGTGACACGCTTAAGACTCGTACAATATCAGCTAGGTACTCGTATCTGATGTCAGTTTAACACGACGCGTCATTGTAGTGAATTTGGGTGTAAAAACAATTTAAAGGATTCCCTATGACACATTTGATCTAAACGACTTATTACGTTGTTGACATAGACATAAGTTTCGTTTGTTAAAATTAGATTAAAAGATAATTTGCTCACATGGTCTTCGAAAGTTAATCTCGGTCTACCTCGACACCTTTTAATATTTACTTTCGCGCTATATAATTTCTTCACCATTCGGTATTCACTCATTCGCTCAAAGTGCCCAAACCATCGAAGCACGCCCTTATCAATTTTTGTGATAAGGTCATCTTTCAAACCTGCCATATTGCGAATCTCTTCGTTTCGCTTTCGGTCGGCCATGGTAACGCCGCACATTTTACGAAGAGATCGCATCTCCATTGCGTTCAACTTACTTTTATGCTTCTTCTGGCATACCCAGGTTTACTCCCAGAGGGCAGGGTCAAGAGTAATCGGATACCTAGACGTGCTGAAGAATGAAGAATATAATGAATCTGAAAGAAGCGAAAGAGGTATGTAAGGATCGTGACACTTGGCGATCTGTTCTCTCTGGCTACCCCGTCAGAGATTGTGCGTGAAGATAAGTAAGTAAGTAAGTAAAAGATCATTTTTTTTTATACGATAAGGGTGACAAACGAGCACACAGTCCACCTGATGGTAAGTGGTTGCTGCGGCCCATAGACATTTAGTTTCATAGTGCCTAGATCAGTACAATTTGTACGTAATTTTTTTTTAAATTTGGTTTTCATATATAAGAAATGATAAGAGCGACAACGCAAGAGGCTTACATCATTAATATTATAAATACGAAAGTATGGATGTTTGTTAATCAATCTTGCAAAAACGGCTAAACAGATTTGGATATACATTTGGATTTGGATTAGATTTGACTTTGGACCTAAATTCAAAGTAGGACTGAGTTGGACTAGGTGATCTTTTCCCTCCCGGGGTGAGACTTATGACGCTGCTGTCCTTTTTGCCACTGCGTCTGTATTTATTAGGACTAGAAGTGGCGTTAAGCAAGTCCGAGGCCATTTGTTTTCACAGGCCTCGAAAAGCGCCGCCACAGGGATACGACATCATAGTCAGTGATATCCGTATTCAGGTTGTATTCTGGTCCAACATGAGGTATCTTGGACTAATTATAGTTTAATTAGGAGCGGTAACTGCCTTAAAGCGGCTGCTACCCAATGTCCGAGGCCCTGAAGCTAACTGCCGCCACCTTTACATGGGTGTGGTTCAGTCCATGGCTTTATATGGGACCACATATGGGTAGGGGCTCTGACGGAAAGGACCATCACCTTCCTGAGAAAGCCCCAGAGGGCGATAGCCGTCGGAGTTGTACGAGGATACCGGACGATCTCCCACGAAGTGACAAGCGTTTTGGTGGGGTCCTCATTCTGAGATATAGAGGCAGAATTCCTTGCATCTCTGTACGACTGGCGCTCGGATTGGCGCTCCCAGAGAGTGGCAATAGCGGAAACTCTGCTCTCGGCAGCTTATACTTGAAAAGTGGAAAGAGCATCTAGCCCTCCCGAAAGCAGGAAGCAGGATTATCGAGGCTGTTTGTTTGGTATTTCCAGACTAGTTGAAGAAGCGGCACGTGTCACTAACCTTCCGGCTGATACAGGTGCTTTCCGGGCATGGGTGCTTTAGTAAGTATGTGTGCCGTATAGCCGGAAGAGTGGTAGCGACGAGGACACGGCGCAGCTTAACCTTGAGGACTGACCATCGTGGGCTTAGTTGTGTCGTGACCTCGTGGATGTAGTGGGAGACCACTTCTCGCTACCAGCTTTAATATAAGCTATGCATGCTTAAATGCGAAAGGGCGTGGAGTGTCGCCGTTACCTTCTGCGAATAAGTGATGTCGCGGAAGGAGGCTGCGGAAAGGGAGAGATAAAGGACGGCAGATACCCCAATCCGCAGCCGGAGAGTTGGGCGCCGGAGGAGAACATATTAGGTTCCCCTATACCCCTATAATTGATGCTTAGGAAGCGGACACGGCGACTGTCCGTCGTCTTTTAAGGCCTTGAGGTGGCACGTACCATGTGTATCCCGTGCTACATGAAGAAGGTGTATAGAACTCTAGCTCCACTTCGTCATCGAGACGGACCTTGTAAGGGCTATCGCCGTCAAGGCTGCGGTTGTGTGCGAAAGCGTTACAGTAGCCACGATCAAGGGCGAAGAAATAAACACCGTGGGATTTTAGCCGGTAGGAGTCCGGCATAATATGAGGATTTTCCAACGTATATAAAAAGGGTGTTCCTTCCCCTACTGCTGCAGCTGAGGTAGAGTCGCAGGGAATGAGTATTGTTAGTATGGCGATGCTTCACTCGCCCATTCTTTTAACCACATGGGACCGAATTTGAACTACTTTCATTCTCTCCTTCGAGCTAATTTATACAGTTCACAGATAAAATCTAATAGGTACATACATAATCCAGAAAACTATTTAGATACATGTTGTGAAAAATACTACGCAGAATCTTTCACAACATGTAATCCTAACAATTGAGTTTATAAGAATGTAAGATTTAAAGAGACATTACATTATGTCAAGCAATGTAGATAATCCGCTTTTGGTCATAGGAATGAAATTTGGTTCGAGGATTTACGTTATTGTTGTGTCGTTTTATCATTCAATAGCTTACGCATCTTAAAGGATTCTGGAGCTTCCACACAATAAAATACTTCGTCTTGAAATTTTCCACATTGTATGTTCTTGATGAATTAGTTATTTTTTTTAGGCTTTCAATATTTTGTATAACTCAATATATATCCATATTATTTTAGTGTGTTTTTCTTTAGACATTTACGTTGCCTGTTCCAAATATAGTATAAACAGAATGTAGAAACCATAGAATATATTTGCAATGCGCAGTATCATGCTCTGCAAATGTTTGTGAATTAATTTTCGTAAAGACTTCAGACATAATAGATGGATGACTATTTAGTTGATGTTGTAGAAGGTAATGCTTTATTAGTTTTACGTATTATTAAAGACATACTCGTAGTTATCCCAACGGTTTTAATTTTACGCAAACAAACAACAACCAGATCTGCTTGTAATTACAATGGTAGAGTCAAGCTGCAGCAGCTGCAGCATCAATGGGTCGACTTGATCCGGGAAGAACCACGCTCGCAAATAATACCAATATTATGTGTTCTGTATGGTGAATGAAGAGTACCGAAGACCGTTTTACTGGTGACAAGACATCTTATGTTAGTTCTTAAGGGGTAACACAGGCATCAGTATTTTTAATTATTAATTGATGTAGGTTTATAGGCCACAGCATCCACTTACCATTAGAATACATTGCTTGAAATACTTACTTCTATAAAAAAAAAAACACATTGCATAGTACGGCCTCCTATACATGCTCCACGAATTATTGTAAGTTTATTTTCGCAAGAACTTCAGACATAATAGACGACCATTTTGGTTGACGCCTTGAGTTTATTAGTAATTTATTTGCTTTAAAAATTTATGACTTCGGGCCTACTTGATTATATTTTATAAACTACATTACTGTCTCAACTCAAACAGTTATATAATAGATAGTTTTATACTTTCGAGGAGTAATTTAATCATAAAATCAATCAAGTACATAGATGACTTTACCACTATCAATATTAAATATAATAAAAATAAAAATAAGTAGCATACGTATGCACTAAAACATGAAAAAGAAACTATGAAGAGGTTAAAATTTACTATAACTTATATAAAGTAGGCCTTTTTGCATTGCAAACTTCAATGATATGGAGTAAACAATAATGCGTGTGGCGTGTACTGGCGGCGTAAATGAATCCATCATCCCGTCGCGTCCCATATGTTTTAGTAAGAGGCAACCATGTGAAACGTCAGAAAAATGTAATGATTTTCGATAAATGGCGGTGTAAGCATATCGCTTACAGTAGAGAATAACGACAGGTTTTTAATAATTGAGAGAGATTATTTTACATATTATCATTACAGGACATTATTTTAGATAATTTATTCACGATTTTTGAGATGCGATTGAAATGCACTTAATTCAATGACACCACTGTATAAATTTGATACTAATTATTTATTGAATGTGATTGTAATCAAATATATACTAAATGTTACTCGAAGATAAGCTTTATGATTTTGTAAATGATTTATTAAAAAAATGTACGTAAGACGAGATGCGTTCATGAACAAACAAACAGACAGACAGTAATAATAGAATGAACAATCCAAAAAATAATACAAGTGTATTAAACTACTTATATTTATTCCCCCCTCAATCGTTTATGTCATAAAAATACGCAATGAAATTTTTTTACGTGAGTGTGAGTGTGCGTGTGCGTGTGCGCGTGCGTTTGCTTGAGTGTGCGTTTACGTGTGCGTGTGCGTGTGCGTGTGTGTTTGCGTATGCGTGTGCGTGTACTTATGTGTGTCGGCGTGCGTATCTACAAGAACAGCACTGCATCCATTAAAATCAGTTCCATGAAAGGCCCATCTTTTTGCATTAGTAAAGGTGTGAAGCAAGTAGACCCGCTATCTCCAAAACTATTTACGGCCGTATTAGAAGAGATATTTAGAACGCTAGCATCTAGCTGGGTGGATAGGGGCATTCAAGTTGGACATGTCGGATTATCCAATCTCATTTTGGCCGATGATATTGTCATCTTCTGCCGACGAGTTTACTCAGATGCTAGATGGTCATAGCAAGGCAAGCTTTGAGGTTGGATTTCGAATAAACATGTCAAAGACAAAGTTGATGACAAACAGCACACATCAAAAGATTACTGTCGAGGGTGTAGTCTCGAAAAAGAGAAAATAAACAGAGTTGACAATACTCCGTAACATAAAAATCAAAGTGAGACAAAAGGAAAAAAAAAGCTGACAATAACAACGGCGGGCTTGTATGGGAATTTCGTACAGCTAAAAAAATTTCGTGTTTTGGAATATTGTTTGTTTTAATTGGTAGTTACTAGAATAGACAAGACCTCTTTAAATTCTTAGGTTTTTAAAACTTGGTACGTAAAAGTTATAACCAGTTTTATTTTTTAAGGTTATGTACTAGTGTACCAATGTAGATTGTTACATATCTATAATCTATAATCTATAAAAATAAATAAAATTGAAGTGTCTGTTTGTAATGTCAAAATTACAGTTTTTTACTAAATGCATATGAAAGTAAATACGGTACTTATAACTAAAATACAGTTATAAAATTTTTTGTCTGTCTGTCTGTCTGTTTGTTCCGGCTAATCTCCGAAACGGCTGTACCGATTTTGACGGGACTTCTCTGGCAGATTTCATAAGGAGGTAATATAGGCTACTTTTATTTTAGAAAAACAATTAGGGTTCCGCGTAAAAACATAAAAACCCTAACAGCCAGTAGGCACATAAAAATTGTTTTGGTGATAAAGTAAATGTTCTAGATTACTAGTCGCTATCTTTGTAGTGTTTTACTTGCCATTAAATAGGTAGATTGAGATGAGAATCGAACCTACATGCATTAGGAGATATACTATAACCAGCAGCGGACTGCAGCTGCAGTTTGATAATGATGAAGTTCTGATGGGGCTTTGAGTGTAGGTAATTAAAACAATACTTTGGTTTTGTAGTTGTAGTCACAAACCACAATTAAAAAAAAGCAAATAACTGATCTGAACTGAAAGACAGATATTCTTTGCCTGTCAATAAATAATTGCCATATGAACAAAAAATTCTTTATGACGAAGATGTATACTTTTTTAAATTTTTATATTTAATTAATTTAAATAATTAAATCCATTATTGAAAGAAAAGGTTATGGTCTAAGGGCTGAATTTACAATTAGGAATGTAGTGGATCATCAGGGAGTAGAGATACGATATGATCTTTATGACCCTACCATACAGTCGATACAAGTTCTTCAACTTGAAAAGAGGCTTGATGATAAACCGGGATGCTCTACCAGAGTATAGTATATTTCAATTTGATATAGATCCAGAGATTCTTCAAGAAGGCACACCAGTACCTGTTAATCCAGTACAGGTAAAACTCAAACCTAGGCCTTGGCTTGAAAGATGGGAGAGGCAAGAACTCAAAGGAGTCGCTAACATTGAAGAACACTTAAAAGAAAAAATAGAATAAGAAGAGAGTTGAGAAAGACGCCATGGGAGAAATATGACTTAATGAAAGAATACAGAAAAACTATTCCAGTTGAAGATCAAAGTGAAATTTGGGATGAAGTTCATAACCAGCTGAATCAACTAAGACTTTCTCGTAAAAAGATGTTTAAGAAACGTCCAATAAGCACACCAAAGCCGCAACTTGGATAATAAAAGTAAAGTAAATTAATTAAATATAATTTGAAATATTCTATATATATACAAATAAATAAAATTGAAGTGTCTGTTTGTAATATCAAAATTACGGCTTTTTACTAACTGCATATAAAAGTATATACGGTACTTATAACAAAAACACAGTTTTTTAAATTTTTGTCTGTCTGTCTGCCTGTCTGTTTCTTCCGGCTAACCTCTGAAACGGTTGGAGTGATTTTGACGGGACTTTCTCTGGCAGATAGCTGATGTTATAAGGAGGCTACTTTTATTTTAGAAAAAGAATTAAAAAAGAATTAGAAAATTAAAACCCCAAATAACACGCGGGCGAAGTCGCGGGGAACAGCTAGTAGCTTATAATAAGATAGACACACTAACATGAAAATAAATGGCTTAGTTGCCTTAATATGTGGTACAAATTCTACAACAGAACAACAAAAAAAAAGTATTTGATACAAAATCTGCCGTTCACCTTTATCTTGTGAAATATTTTAAGATACTATTGAATGTCTAACAACTTTCCCAGAACGTTCTTGCGAAATTACGATTGTGATGAAGTGACAATAAGTCTTAAGGCGACACCGCGAGAAAATGCACCTCCTTTCATCGAATAGTATAGGACTATCACAAATTCAAATTCAAATTCATTTATTTATTGTGAATACAGTCAGTTAGATGTTCGTAAAATTTACATTAGGTATCGTGTATTCTACCACAGTGTGGTGTACAAATATTCATTACGATATTGTCAATAGAAGCAAAATTAATACTTTTTAAATTGATTGCACATTATAAAAATACCATAATCATTTGTGTAGGTAGTATTAAATATTCAAAAGTGAAAAGCATCGTGCAATGATACCCATGACAAATAAAACATTTCGTAATGGCGCCTTTACGTCTATATTGAGAAAAAAAAGAAACTGAAGTAAATAAAAATGTCATCTTTTCAAATTATTATTACTATTGTTAAATACAAGACCAGATGGAAGTTAGCGTAGAACATTCTTTTTTTTAACTAAACTGTATGCCAATTAATTGCTCCATAAATGCTCCAGCAGAATCCGAAATTGCTCCACCTCTATTGTTATTAGTTAATTTATAATTATTTTTTTTTAAATTTAGGTATCGAAAATTTAATCTTGTTATAAAATATAAAATATCTACCTTTTAAAATTAAAGTGTATGCCAATTGATTACTCCATAAATGCTCCAGCAGAATCTGAAATTGCTCTACCTCTATTGTTATTAGTTAATTTAAAATTAATTTTTAAAAAATTTTAGTATCGAAAATTTAATTTCGTATAAAATATCTACTTTTTAAAATAAAACTGTGTGTCTAATTGCTCCTTAAATGCTCCGGCAGACTCCGAAATTGCTCCATCTCTATATAAATATAAATCAAATACAAATGTTTAATTTTTATGTCATTAAGATATTCATTAATAGAATAGTAAGATTAATAAATTAATAATGTTTTAATGATTTTTTGAAGGTTTGTATATTGTTTATTTTCTTTACATCATTAGGTATTTTATTATAGATGGGTATGGATAGGCAAAATATACTTTTTCGCATTTTTACTGACTTTGTTGAACTTTTAATCTTCTATTATTTAAATTTTCAAACAATGATAGGTTTCTATAGACAAACACAGCCGTCTCATAGATAAAAAGACTGGGAAAAGTTAGAATTAGTAGATCCCTAAAATGTGGTTTACAGCTGTCTGTCCAGTGTAGATTTTTGATTGCTCGAATGCACTTTTTTTGAGCTTTGAATATCTTTTCCCGATCCACTGAGTTTCCCCAAAACATAACACCGTACCTAAGTGTTGATTCAACGTATCCTAAATATGCTATGCGAAGTGTTTGCGTATTTGCACTTTTATTTAACTTATACAAGGCGTATGAAAATTTATATAATTTACTGAAAACACTATCGACCTGTGTCTTCCAGTTCAGTTGGTCATCAATGATAATTCCTAAAAAATTAGTTTCTCTCGTTTCATAGATTGTTGAACCTTTATAATGAATATTAATACTTGATAAACTATCTTTTTACCAATTAAATTTCATAATTTTAGTTTTCTCTAAATTTATATTTAAGTTATTTTTTACGAGCCAGTCAATTATAAGACCAATGGAACTGTTAATCTCAATTTCATAGCTTTGGGTATTATTTCCTTTATAAACGACCGTACAGTCATCCGCAAATAGGACCATAGATTGTTGTATCACCGATGGAACGTCATTAATGTACAAAAGAAATAGGAGTGGCTCCAAAACGCTTCCTAGTGGAACGCCGTAGTACACAGCTCGGGGTGTCGATCGATAAACCTTCTCTGTCAACTTTATAGGACATATTCTCCTTATTTCAGTAATTTGCGTTCCGTCTGTAATATGTGACTCAAAAAGATCTAAAACTGTCCTTCGCAATCCATATTGGTGTAATTTTCTTATTAATATTTTGTGATCCACAAAGTTAAAAGCCTTAGTCATGTCCATGTATAGCGCGGCCACAGGTATTTTTTTGTCTATACAAGTCATAATTTTGTTGAGCACGTCATAAATTGCCGTGTTTACAGATTTATTTTTACGAAATCCTTTTTGCTCATTTACGAGTATCTTATTATCTTCAAGATATTTATTTAAACGTTTATATGAGACTTTTTCAAAAACTTTCGCAAATATAGTAATCAAAGCAACAGGCCGATAACATCCAACATCATATCTGTCGGCTTTTTTAAATAATGGATTTACTATTGACAGTTTTAGAGACTTAGGGGAATTTGCCTTGCTCTATACATAGGTTTATCATATGACATAAAATACCCGTAATCAATAATGCACGACATGCGCACGACTAACGTAACTGGAATTTTGATATAGGTAAATTCATGTCTTTATCTTGAATTTGCTTGTTCATAAACACGATTGTATAATTTTGACTCAATCATAATTATTTGCGAAAACACCTCTAAAAATCACTATTGTTAAAATTACAACGAAATTACTTAATCTATATGCTTGGAAATCACTCAAATACATTCACAACATCAATATTCGTAATTTGCTTGCTCATTATTTTGATTACTTAAATCAATAATTTTTTTTTAAATATTTTAAGATTCATACGATTTCTAAGGGGTCTTCCTCGTCGCAAGCGCTACTCAATTTTAGACCTTATGGAGGAGTTTTTTAAGTTTTTATAGAAATTATGTACTCACTCGGGTCAGTCCGGCGATAGCCCGCTTCAACGGTGGACCTGCGCAAGTCGTTCGCTTGTGCTCTCTATTCTAATTATTTAATTAATTACAGATAAACCTAACTTTATTATTGTATATAGCTATAGTTGTAGAATAGGTTTATTATTATTATTATAGGACATGATTATTAGTTTAAATAGGTACTTACATAATTTGTTTTTGGTAATGGGAAACATTAAGAAAAAAGTATATAGAAGAAAAAGAAAAGAGCAATTAAAAAAAATATTCTTAGAATGACGGAGGCGAACAAGTCAAGGTAAATAATAATTATAAATATGTAGGGAGTATAGTGGGTATAGTACAGAGACTGATTTTGTATGATAATTATAATTAATTATCCAACGAATCGAGGATAAACTAGTAACGGAATACGACAAGCGCACCGTTCCACGTCAGAGCCAAAACTGTCCTAACGGCGGCCGCTCCGTCCGTTTTATACAAGCAGGACGGGTGGCAACGCAGGTGCAATGACGCAGGTGTGCGGTACACGTGTCGTTTACAAGAATTCTGTCTAGCTAGACCGACGCTACCGCATCTACAACGGTGCAGGTGCCGTCACGGCCATACTGACATGCGTGCGTCCTCGCACGCGCTCCATTACAATTTTAATTATCTGTAAAACATCGTTCGATTATCCTGACAAATTAGCGTCTGGTCCGGTCTATACTGACCCTTCAGACTCGGGTGATAATCAGTTTTGTTCCGGCAGTAAGCCCTACAAAACTTTTATCACCTTTATGCTAGATCGGAATAATTAGTCTGTAGCTTTTTCTATTTTTTTCCTTTTTTTTTCAAGTACCGTTTTCGCTAGTCCGGAATCACTATTCCCTATAGCTATATCACTGGACCGGCACAAAGCCCTGCAATGATTGTAAGAACTATTCTTTTTTCTTAATCTCTTTTTTTTCAGTACTATTTATGCTAGTCCGGAATCACTATTCCCTGTAGCTTTATCATTGGACCGGCAAATGCCCTGCAATGATAGTAAGAACCACATTTTATTCTTACTCTCTTTTTTTTTCAATTCAGTATAGAACAGTTACAGACCAACCATACCGCAAACATGTCCCCGTCACAATCACACAAAAGTGTATCGTTAGGGACGTAGTGACACGATAACACCTAAGTATGTAAACCAACAGCAACACGACACATATCCCAGTGCAGCACAGACCAGCCTCCCTGCAACTTCATGTTCCTTTCCTGCACTAGAATAATTACTTCGCTAGAGTGTGGCAACGTCTCTAGTATTTTCTAGATGCACAGACATAACTACCTCTGACTGTTGCACGTCCTCGTGCGGTTGACAGTGAACAGCATACGGTCTATCAGTTATCACCACCTGCTAACAGATATTAACTCTTGTTAAATATTACAACGGTCGACCATCCCAGACTTCATTTAAGTCTGGAACGCGCAGATATGGCTACCTCCAGGCAAACCACTACAGCTTTTCGTTCTGCTGCATTCATGCCACATTCGCGCCAGCAAGCCCTCACGCCGTACTAGCGCTAGCGAATCGTTGCACTGCTTTGCAAAATTAAAAAAAATCGAGATAAATGTATTGCGAACTATGGAATTTCGAGCTTCCAAAATTCATCACATATTCTCTTAAGAAACTGCAACTGTAGAACATTTGAAAACATTGCAAAAAAAAAATGGAAACTATGCGTAGAGACAGATACCACAACATATTTCGAAGCGAAGGAGGCAACTGCGCAAAATCTACGAAAGCCGTCCATTTACAGCGCCAAAGCACCATTTGTTCGGTGGCCGCTTGAATTGCCCTGCCGTTAGATCAGCCGATAAGTAACCGACTGTAGCGGTGTAGGCTCAATCTAACCAGCGCTCGGCCGTACCTGACCATGTTCGATTAGCCATCACAACGTCTTCCTCATTGATTATTGTTGTAGAGACTTCTACGAATCTCTCGACATCAAACCCCAATCTTGTCGACCACACAGTATTCGGAGCAAACTGCAACACTGGTCAACACATTAGAACACAAAAATGTCACTTATTATTTTCGATTCCTAGCATGTTAAAGTTAATCCTTTATTTTGGTACATCGCTTAAACGTTTTGAATTTCAAAATATAACAGATGATAATCATGTTTCGCATGAACTATCAAATTACAACAAAACTTGAACAAGTTAATTTTTCATTCAATGCAAACGATGACTCGTCTAGAAAGCCTCACACATTTCTTCAATTTGTTAACATATTTAGGTACGTCAAAAAATAATGAAAATACTTGCGGGTACTTTTAATACAAATCAAACAAATCAAAAAAATTTTGCCTAAATAATTTTACTTTATCTTTTCTCTACAATTTAAGGATACGACAATATCGTAAGTAGGACAGCAAATTTCATTACGGTATTTAACATAAAAACAGAATCATCAATGCTGAATGCATTATAGTCTTTTACAAATGTAATAATCCTCATACTATTCGAAGATTGTATGTGGGCAAAAATGGGGACTTTATCCCACTTCTGATGTAGGAAGTATAGTGGGTGTAGTACAGAGACTGATTTTGTAGTTAGGGATAATAATTAATTCGTATACACGAATTAATTATTATCCCTAACTACAAAACGAAACTGATTTTGTATGATAATTATAATGAATTATCCAACGAATCGAGGATAAACTAGTAACGGAATACGACAAGCGCACCGTTCCACGTCAGAGCCAAGACTGTCTTAACGGCGGCCGCGCAGTCAGTTTTATACAAGCAGGACGGGCGGCAACGCAGGTGCAATGCCGCAGGTGTGCGGTACACGTGTCGCGTTTACAAGAATTCTGTCTAGCTAGACCGATGCCACCGCATCTACAACGGTGCAGGTGCCGACAAATATTTTAGTAGCATTTTAGTGTCACGTATGTTTGTAGTTAGTTATAAAGAACATTACCTGCCTACTTAGATTCACTATGATTCAAGGAACTTGACCATTTAGATAATTCAAATCACTTAGCAAAGTACTTATCCACATGGGAATACTCGTAGAGACTAAAATTGTATATGAATAAAATAAGCCTCTGAATTATACGCATCTGATGCTTGAATCTTAGGTTTTCTATGCGTAGTTTCTCTTTTTAAACGTTACCCCCACACTGGGATTTACTCCTGTATCGTGGAGGCAGTTTACAAACACAAATTGCACAAGGAAAAACACCCAGATCCGGAACAATTATTTGTAGGCCATACAAATACTTGTTCCGTTCGGGATTCGAACCCGCGCTCCCCAGCGCATTCTTATTGCCTTAGCAATGAGTTGCTGCGCAGCTGTAAAAACAAATATTGTTGCATTTGCGCGAGTTTAGAAAAGCAAAATATGACGCCTAAGCAACACGTATGTTTCAAAAATTACAGTGGGACTTCTACAGCAATGGAGACTATCATATTAGCAGAGAGTTTTAAACAATCAATAGAAATGCATTAAGTAATATACGCACGATTTAAAGCAGATGGAGATAGTAGCACTTATGCCAAAATTTTGGAATCCCGACCGTATCCTGACATAACAATAGAGAAAATTAACTGCCGTAATCACATTTTGAGGAATTTCTGCAATAAAATCCAACAAACGAAAAGCGACACAAAATACGATTTGATGAATAGAAAAAAAAATTACAACTGAAAAGATGTTGAGTGCAAGGAAATACATTACCGATGCTATAAATAACCACAGTGAAAACAGGCAATTAGATAGAATAAAACAGTTACACACGGATATTAATTATGCGTTTGACAAGCATAGCGAGTGCAATACAAATATATGCTCAAATAAAAAAGAAACACAAATATGCTCAAAATTTTTCAACTGTTGTATATTTCATAAAATAAGACTTCTTGCCTCTAATGTTGCTTCACACGCAAGAAGCCTCATAGAAAACGTTGACAGTAACGTAGTGGAGCGTTTTAATGGAGTGATTGCAAAATTTGTAGGCGGGAAAAGAATAAATTACTCCTTAAGACGCTCTTACCAAGCATTTTGTTTCAACAGTGGCAAAATTTACACAACGATTTCAAAAAATATTTACAAAAATCTCCAACAAAAAGGCTAAAGTCATATGAAGATAAAATTGATAAAAGGAGGCAATACCACAAAATAATTAAAAGAAAAAAGAACCGCAATTTGTTACCAAAAAAAATAGATTTTAATTACGGTGAAAACGTCGAAACTCCAGATATGGACGCAGAAACGTATGAAATATCAAAAACAACATTTTTGAAAAATTTAGAAAAGACAGATGCTGAACGTCGGGAAATACAATCGCACACGATACAGCAGAGCGAGAGCGGTGAGTGGATGGAGTTACGCAGGAATCTTCTTACAGCCTCTAATTTCGGGAAGATTGTCAAAAGAATTAAAAACAACAGTTGCGCTAGTACAGTAAAAAATGTGTTATACAGACCAGATATTGGACACGTGTCTTCAATAAACCACGACCGAACACACGAAAAAGTATCTCTGGAACAACTGTCAAATTTACTAGACGTAAAGATAGACCCATGCGGTCTATTGATAGACAAAAATCATCCATTTTTAGGAGCGACGCCTGACGGTATTATAGAAAATAACACCTTGGTTGAAATAAAGTGTCCCATAATTCCATACAAAGTCGGTATTGACGAAGCCATAATACAAGGAAAGATGCATTTCTGGCAAGTAAATAAAAAAAGTGGTGAGATCCAGGTGAACAAAAATTCTGATTGGTTTATACAAGTTCAAGGACAGATGTATATTTGGGAAATATCTAAATGCTTATTGGAAGTATGGTATGGACACGATAAAATAAAAGTGGAAACAATTGTAAAGGATGACCAGTTTTGGAATGACAAAATGGAACCAAAATTACTTTCGTTTTATTTTGACTGCTTGCTACCGGAATGGGTAGACCCGCGATTTACTCGTAATAAACCAATTCGGGATCCACATTATGTAACAAGAAAGAAGAAGAAAGAAAATATGCATAATGGCGCTAAAAAAGAAGAATAACCAAATAAAATTACAAGTGTAGTTACAAATTCTGTTGTACAGTATCATCATCATCATCATCATCATTACAGCCCTTCACAAGTCCACTGCTGAACATAGGCCTCCCCCAAAGAATGCCACAAAACACGGTCCTGAGCCACCTGCATCCATCGACTTCCTGCATGTCTTACCAGGTCGTCACTCCATCTCGTGGGGGGACGCCCTACACTTCGCCTACCGGTACGAGGCTGCCACTCGAGAACCTTTCTTCCCCATCGGTTGTCGGTTCTTCGAGCTATATGGCCGGCCCACTGCCACTTCAGCTTACTAATCCGTTGGGCTATGTCGGTCACTCTGGTTCTACTGCGGATATCCTCATTCCTAAGTTTATCACGCAGAGAAACTCCGAGCATAGCCCTCTCCATAGCTCGCTGAGCGACCTTGAGCTTCCTCATACGGCCAGCAGTGAAGGACCACGTCTCAGTTCCGTAAGTCATCACTGGCAACACGCACTGGTTGTACAATTTCGTTTTAAGGTTTTGAGGTATGTCTGACGAGAAGATGTGTCGTAGCTTCCCGAACGCTGCCCAGCCGAGTTGAATCCGTCGATTGACCTCTCGGTCGAAGTTGGACTTACCCAGTCGGACTATTTGTCCCAGGTAAACATACTCGTCAACAACTTCGAGCTTAGTGTTCCCAACAACTATCGCCATAGGTGTGACATGGACATTAAACATGATCTTAGTTTATATCTTAGTTGTACAGTATAATCAGTTTTAAAAATTATGTCTTAGTGTTTCAATAAATAAATACATATAAACTTTCTTGATTTCTCTTTTACTAAACTAACATAACGACAACAACAATAACATATACAACTATATGTTATTATGCAACAAGACAATAAATAATGTAAAACATTAAAAACGTAAGAAAAATTAGTGTGTCGCGACTCCCAAGCTTTCTTGTTCTTTTCTGTTGACCGCGCGTCGACCCCCGAGTGGGCATTTGGCGCGATTTTAAAATTTTAGGAATCGAGTGACGAGTGCCGCTAGCAGCGCGCGGGGGGAACAGGCGGAGCTATTTTAAACGTTCATTTTCGACGTGCCGTCTTAAGGGGTTACTCCATGCGAACGACCTTGAGCATTTGCCGGCGGCACGCCGATCGCTTCAATATATTGCTTATTTAAGATGCCACCTATTATGTAGTATTATTTTTACAACATCAATAAACTAATTTATGGAAATACACACAGCGTACAACGATAAATATATTTTAATTTTTTTATTCGGTATATTAGTTGCATTATATTAGATTTATGTATTTTCATATATTATCTAATTATGAAATTTTATAATTAATTATATATTAAAAATGAAGCATTGAAAATTGTCAGTTTAAAAGATACCTATTCACTTTAGGTAAATAAATAGATAGCTCGCCTTTTGTACAAATATTTGGTGCAATAAAGAATAAATAAATAAATAGGATGTGTTTTTGATTATTGTTAATTTTTACGTGTCACGTATTGAAAATGAAGAAGATAATGAATCTGAAAGAAGCGAAAGAGGTTTGTAAGGATCGTGACACTTGGCGATCTGTTCTCTCTGGCTACCCCGTCAGGGATTGTGCGTGAAGATAAGTAAGTAAGTAAGTACGTATTGAAAAGTAACATATCCTACCTACAAATTTTTGAACTGAGCACCTTGTAACTTAGCCTGCTAATTACTTATGCTGGCAGACATTATCCTCGCCCCAATGATTGATGAGGATGAAAATCATTTTTATTTCTACATACGTAATTATATTTATTTATACATAAGGGTAACTTTAATAAAATTAATACAAAAATCAACAAGAAGTATAAGGGTTCAATCTTTCAATTTCAATTGTAAAAAAACGTTACCCCCACACTAGGATTTTCTCCTGTGTCGTGGAGGCAGTTTACAAACATAAATTGCACAAGGACAAACATCCAGACCCGGAACAATTATTTGTAGGCCATACAAATACTTGTTCCGTGCGAGATTCGAACCCGCGGCCCCCAGCGCAACAACTGATTACTAAGCCACTGCGCCACGGAGCCGTCGCCAGGTTATAGCTAAAGTGACCATACGTCTCGTTTTGAACGGGACTGTCCCTTTTCTCGTTCACCTGTTCCATTGTCCACAAACAAAGCTCCGGGACACAAAATTGTCCCGTAACTAGTTGGATGGAAATATTCAAAGTCAACAATCTTCAACATAATTTTTTTTAATCGAATATATTTTATGCCAGAAGAAGCATAAAAGTAAGTTGAATGCAGTGGAAATGCGATCTCTTCGTAAAATGTGCGGCGTTACCATGGCCGACCGAAAGCGAAACGAAGAGATTCGCAATATGGCAGGTTTGAAAGATGACCTTATCACAAAAATTGATAAGGGCGTGCTTCGGTAGTTTGGGCACGTTGAGCGAATGAGTGAAGACCGAATGGTGAAGAAAATATATAGCGCGAAAGTTAATATTAAAAGGTGTCGAGGTAGACCGAGACTAACTTTCGAAGACCATGTGAGCAAATTGCTCGAAGAGGGTAGGGTCAAAAGTACTCGGATACCTAGACGTGCATGCATGAAGAAGATAATGAATCTGAAAGAAGCGAAAGAGGTTTGTAAGGATCGTGACACTTGGCGATCTGTTCTCTCTGGCTACCCCGTCAGGGATTGTGCGTGAAGATAAGTAAGTAAGTAAGTAAGAATATATTTTATGTCTACCTGGTACGAATGCTCCGGTAGAAAGAGTATTTTTTTATTTTGAATAAATTGTGGACGTCTGAAAGAAACACTTACGGTTCCAGAGTTCTAAAGGCGATGTTGTTAACAAAGATAACAATAAAAAAACTTGAGCAGAATTTTATTTTTATTTAAAATCATCACCAACTTTATTAAAGCAAATTTAATTCACTTACAAATGTAATTAATAATTAAAAAAATATGTTGCATTTAATAATAACCGTCTATACCGAATATAATTTTACAGTGAACACTAATTGTATAAAGTTATAGTTTTTAGAGTATAAATAAACCCATGTCCTGTTTTGAGTTAAAAAATAAATGGTCAGTTTAGTCTTTTTAGTTAAATTTAGTTTTAAAATTTTTTAGTTAATAGTAAAAAGTAGGTATATTAGTACCTACTTAGATACTTTTTACCGAATTATAAGTATAGAACACATTATGTACTCAATTATTTTTTGAAAAAGAAGAAAAAACAAGCTATAAATAATATACTATATTTTAGCAAAAAACTATAACTTAGTAATACTAATTATAACTTAGAACATAAATGAAAAACTCATAACTGACTTTTTGGCCCGACACAGGATTCGAACCCGGGACCTCATGATCAGAAGTCGCACTACTACAACCACTAGACCAACGAGGCAGTACTATACTTAATAAGATATTGTGGTTGGGTGATAATATTGAATTAGCCTTTTATAGTGTAAATTATAATATTTGTCGAAATTTTAATTATGGATTCGAACCTTACATGCTAATGGTGCTTCATTTTTTTATTTGCATTTACTTCAAAGAAAATACACGCAAAAAGCTTCATCGCGCAGTAAAAACACAACAAATATATGTATAACTAATACGAAAAATTATACCCAAAACAAACAAATAATACTACCTATAAATAACCTAATAAATAATATTATTATCGACTGATATGACGTGAGTGTATGCGCTGGTCGACGCTCTAACGACACGGGTTCCACGTGTAAGAGCTCAGGGCTCACTGACTCGAGCAAGCAGCTAATAGAGCAAGGGCAGTAAATACGCCCAGATTTTAAAATAATTTCTTAATAAAATCAAATTTTGGTCTTTTGAAAAAAATTTACTATAGAAATGTTCATTAATAAATTGCCTATCCATTGGTGTAAATCGCAAAATAAAATAATACTTACTTTACGAGGAGATGCATGTTATCAATAATAATTTCACATTTATTTGGTTTCGTTGTAAGGAGATTATATTAATATTTATTCCTTTAAAAAAAATTGGATATAGCTTTCATGGAATCAAGATTATGTAGAAATATAATGTGTTTTTTATTTGTTGATATATCTTTTAAATAAAAAGTAGATAGCTCCTAAAAACAGCACAAATAACGACTAGCGTGACATTTTGCTCAACCTGCGCCTTAATGGGGCGCGTTCATCTGCACTGGTTTTACATACTCGTAATTTAGGCGCAAACGATTTATGTGTCTACGTATCTCTAATGCGATGAGAACGATTTTGGACACGGATATATATTTTGTTAAGTAGTTCGTTGCAATCTAAATCATTTCGAATTATATTGAATAATACTATTTGATCAAAGTATATTATTCTTGCTTTTAAAGTATGAATTGAAAACCTTTTATTAAGTTAACAGTTGATTCATTTTGTTGAGGCAACGTTTCATGGCTATCCTAGGACCCAATAGACGGCACCGAGTTATTAATAAATTCTATATTAATGCATCAAAACGATTGATATTTAAAATTAAATATTAGATTAGTACCAAAGACCAAAGAGAAAGTTGGATCTGATAGGTGGCGCTGCGGTCGAGTAATTAATAGATTTTCTATTTACACTGAAAAAAGTCCGAATTGAATTCGGAGTAAAACTCATCGCGCTACCTCCTGTAGAGGGAAGCATAACGTCTGCCAGGCCCAGGCTGGTGCAACTTCCATAGTAAAAATTATATGTACTACAGGGGTCAAATTTTAATGAGGGTTATCTCTTCTTTCTGCTTTTCGTAATATGTCATGGTTCAAATGTCAAATCAAACAATTATATTTGTATATTTTATTTATTAAGATTGCTTTTAATTTTGCTATAGGAGTCGTTGTTCATTTATACAATTGTTAAAAAATTAAATAAGCATTATAAAACTTTCCAATTAAATGGTGCAAGAAGCGGAAAAAATGATAAGAAAAGGCTATTTGTAGCAATATTTTCCTTAGATGATGAGAGGTATGTGGTGATTTCAACTTTAATAGTAATATGATATTTAATGCGAGTACATTTTTGGACTAGTCATCTACGTAGGACAGGTTTTTATAGTGTACGATTGTGTGCACAAATACAAACACACTATTTCCTAAATCTGATAGTTTGATGGTATGGCAATCCGAAACGAACTATACTTAGAAACTACACAGTCAATTGTGACTGCTAACATTCTATTTGTTCAATAAAAATGTGATTTTATTTATATTATTATTTCAGATGCAAGCATTGGGTGAAATAGCTGGCACATGCACCAATTGAAATGATTCACATGTTAAAACATATTTGTGGCAAACATTGCTGTTGAACCCAACTAAAACGAACTGTTATTTCATCAGTAGACTTAATTTAAACTTCCACAATTATGTGTATGTTAATTAGGTTTCATTTAAATGTAGCAAAAATAATATCCCTCTAAAGTGACATTTCTGTAAGAATTCGATTATATAAATAAACATTATAAAAGGTATTTGTAATTACCTGGTTATAAATATTTTTTTTATAGATTCATCTATAAACATTAGTTATAATGAGCACTCATTTTGAAAGCGACATTAGTAAACGATCTCTCCGAATAGTATTTACCTCTGTGTAGAAGCCTAGCAAATTGTACATAGTATTTGTTACACATAAAAGCAATTTAATCCAATCAGTGTTAAAACCTAATATTTTTATAATATCCAGACGCAGAATATTTATTTTACAGCATAGCAACAATTGTTCAGTGCGGGGACGAAGCCTCGGTCCTGCAATGCCGCAGCCAAACGCTTAGCCACTGCGCTACGGAGTCGTCGTTTATTTTTTACTTAATTAATTACTAGTATAATAGTGCGTTTTTTATTTTATATTTTCATTATACATATTTTTGTACCTAATTGTAGAGATATAATTACAAATTGCTGTGTGTAAAATACATTGATTTCTGACCCTCATCGGCATTTTTACTCAATCCCCACGTTAAAAAAATATTTCTTATAAATAATACACAGTGTAGAGATCTAACCTTTATTATGTAAAATTAAGATAAACAATATATCGATAAAGGTTATATCGATAAAATTATTCCAGGATAGACATTTTCAACACTATTGTAATTCGTCAATGTTGTCAACACTGTTTGTCAAAAGTAAATGTCATCTTGATGTTCGTAGAGTAGCTTGGCGTACTTACATGCATTTACTTTTACTATGGAAGTCCCGCCTCTTAAACGTAGTGGTTATATTCTCTTTGGCCAGGCCAGCTAGACCAAAGAGAATATAACCACTACGCTTAAGCTAGACTTTCATAAACGAGCAATACCGTATGTTTTTTATTTTCTTTTAATCCGGTATTGCAATAATTTAGAATACAGAAAATTAAATTTAGTTACAATAATTGACATGTAACGGAACGATGTACGTGCCAATGTTCCACCGTTGTTACTACTAAAGCAATAAGTGCCGTGAAAAGCGTCAGTAGGGTAAAGATTTATTTTCCTGGCTGGGCTTTAACAATAATTTTTAAATCTTCAAATACACAAAAAGAATGATTTAAAGCCACTTTTTAAAATATTATTTCAATTTTAAAAATTAGTACATTAAATGTATTATAATGTACAATGTAAATATATTTATTTAATCATACGTATTAACAAAGACGTAGATTACATAAGCACTTACAGTCATCATATGAGTTGATTAAAATTACTCATTAGACTTCGATTAACGTAATTAATGCGATAGCGACATGCAAGCGTAGCTCTGAAATATGCTTGAGTGATAAGAAACAATGGAAGTGACATGTGGGTTGTGGTAGTGATTTAGGACACTCAAAAGGTATCAAAAGACCGATGAGATTACGCTATAGTGCGAATTTGTAAATCAGTCTGAAAGAATTGTCTTTAAATATACTAGATAATACTACAGAAACAAATATTTTTGTCGTTTAATACCTGCACAAATATGTAGTCGTACTCATAAACTCGTGTTTGCGCCATTTACTCAGTTCAGCCACTTCGAATGCTGCTTCTTCTCTAAATGAGGTATTATCATCTATAAAATGGGAGACACCAAAGTGCCGCTGATGCTTCAGCATCCCACGTAAGTGACCTGCCTCTCTTCTTAGGGACCAAAGTAATCGTTAGGTCTCTTGTTATGGTCTCTAGAAATGAATGAAAAGATGATTTAATGAATTAAGCAATCATCTAAATAACTGTTACGGCCTACGGCTGATCCCTTAGAGGATCAAATCATCAGGGGCCCATGAGCTGAAGACTTCCCGAGCAAACGTAGGTCGAGCCTCAATGTGGCCACGTGGAAATTCCTAATTACATTAAAATATATGGGGGAGCGTTATACTACGGCCAGTCGACCGGAAGGAATTTGGATGAAGCTTACTTACCTATCCAAGGCGACTGGTCCCTCCGGAGTCGGTCAGGTCGCATGTGGTTGTGTAGTGCAAGGGAAAGAATGGTGATGTGGTGTGTATCTGGGTGTGACTGATGGTGATTGAGCCTAGACCTTGGCCGTCGGCAGCAGCCCGAGCGTCGACACCGCTCCAACTTGAGGGGGCCTTTCGAGGTTATCCACAGTCACTTTCCTCTTTCTTCACGTTGACAGTCAATTAACTCTGTCGTACGATTTACTAACTTACAGAAGCCACTAACTATCGCTGGGTATAATGGTTAGCGCACAAACGCACACGGAGTTTAAAGAGTCAAAGGTCACTACCGTTTCGCGTAGCAACAGTTAATTCTAGAATACAGAGGCCGCACTAGCTAATATTGTCGAATGCACTATACAGATTCTGAGTCGGACCCAATAAGTCCTGGGGAAGCTCTCCAGTAGGGATACGCGCCACAAAATTCCTAGACCGTATTTTTACTGTCCGCGCTTAATTATTCCGAGTTCCCACGCTTAATTGGCAGCGTGCCAATTGTTAGCACACCTGACAGACGACTGACTTTGGGCGTTTTACGCACGACCGAACGTCAAACCGGTATGACACTGAGCCACACGCCCTCTCGCGTTCGTTCCTTGAAAGTGTTTGGCGCGAACAAACCCCCGTCCCGGACATAAGGATTTAGGTCCGCGAGCAAACCGGTCAGCGGGACAAGATCGCGAAGGCAAGTTGCAAGACCGAATCTACAACCAAACTAGGCCACCTTAGGCACCCCATCAGATCTTGCAACCCTAACCAGCGCCTCAAAAAATAGCCCTAATGTGGCAAGTCGGAGGGTCAGCCTCCACTGGATGCCCCTCCTGGGCATTGCAGCACCTTAATAAGTCCTGTACTGGACAGAAGTCCGACGACCTCTTTCAAACACCTATCTGTGCCCCTATGATTAGTTCCGCAATCCGACCGGATCAGCTCTGCAAACAGCGACGCTACACGAAGCTGCCCAGACAAATTTTGTTCCAGCAGTTGCTTCAGTACAGAGCGCACCCACAAATTCCACATGAACGTCGTCTGTGGAGAGCCAAACGAAACGCACAGATAGTCCCTAGTATGAATTTTCAACAAGTAGGCCTAGCCAGGCCACCCACCATATTATCATTTACTAAAATAGTGCGGCAGCTGATTTCAATCTGATAATCTCCAAAACTAGCTAGCCTGTTAGGCAAGTAGTCCTATGCTCATATTTCAACTAATTTTTCAAAAGCATCAATGTTCAACTACAGAATTAATTCAACCAAATTAATCACCGATGCGCATAGGTCAACTTGCAAATTAAACAAAACAATAACGTAAGGGACAGCCCTACTTCTTCGCAAAGCAAAATGATTAAACACTATCATAAACATAAACATAATTTTTCAAATAGTGCGCCATTCAATTTCCTTTCAGCAAACAGACGCAACAATCAAATACAGTGATTAAATATATGTACAAAACACATGCAGTAGCATTTAAAGGAGTAGATTAAATTCAATTCTTTTAATTTAAACCGCTACAAATAGGAAAATTTCGCGGAAAGCCCAAAGCAGTTTTTTTTTTATTTTAATTCAAGTATTTTTTGACTAAGTGCTCGACCAAACCAAATCTAATACCCCTTGACAGCGTGATTCAACGCTCCAGGGGGGCCCTAATCTTCCCACCACCAAGGGGAGGCCACATGGCGTGAACCCGAGATCAATAGAGTGCGACCGCTAACAGTCGCCACTCGGGTTGTAAGCCTCACTGAGGACGTCGGCAACAGAACACCTTAACAAGTGGACTGTTGACGGCTTAAGGCTCAGTGGAGGCGGCCGTGGTGGGAGCTATGGCGGCAGCTAGCAAGGGCCGCCTCCATCAAATGGGGAACAGTGGTACACCAGTCGCGGCCACTCAGCTAACGGGAGTGAGAAGGGTCCAGCGAACCGATGAGTGGCCGTGAAGTTCCTCTCCACACGCTTAGGGGGGGTGATGACACCCCCGCCCCTGAGGGAATTACCCCCCGAATGGTCGGGGGAGGGACCCCTTTCAAACTTAGGGGCCTGATGGCTGGCCGGCGGGCGCCGAGAGTCGCCCGGCAGAGGGCGTGGCTGAGCGCCCCCGCCCGTGGGGGTCGAGGGCCTGGCAGAGCCCCGAGAGGAGACGCCGTTCGCACTCAGGCACAAAACGGCATGATGATTGCCCTGGCAATGCAGACAGGGCCGCCGATGCGGACAGTCTCGCTGGAGGTGTCCTCCCAAACATGAGCAGCACCAGCGGCGCTCCTTGGCGATAGTTCGCCTCGCTGGAACCGGCTTACCTAATAATTTCGGGCACGACGTTACCCGATGATCAGATGCTCGACAATAGGAGCAGGGGGGGGGGGTTGACGACGACTTGCCTGGAGGATTCAGCCTCTCACTGGGCACGGCTCGTAAGTCGTCAACGGTGCCCGCCGCGCTCTCTATCTGCCGGCACTGCTCCTCCAAAAACCGCAGCAGGTCATAGAAGGGCGGAATATAGGAGGCCTCGTCCCCGCCGTACCTCTCCTCAAAATGGATTCGAAGGTCGAGAGGTAGACGGGACAGCACAATGCGAAGCAACAAAAAAGCCCATTCGCCCACTGGTAAACCCAGCCGCCTCAACGTATTACAGGCCACCAAGACTGGATCCAACAGGTCCGGACGCAGTCTGGCCCGGTCACTAAGCAGCGGGAGGCTTAGAAGCTGCTTAACATGTTCGTCAGCAATTCGCCGGACGTTGGCGTATCTTCTGGCTAGGAGCTCCCGAGCAGTGTGGTAGGCGTCGTCCGACAATCTCAAGTGGCCGACGACGCCCAGGGCCTCCCCCTCCAGTGATGCCAGGAGGTACGCCATCTTTTGGCTCGGGGTCAGGTCACTCCGGGCGTCCACTAGGCTGTCGAAAAGACCAACGAAGGTCAGCCATTCGGAATGGACCCCGGAGAACTTTGGCAGGTCCAGAGTTGGGAGTCGTCCCAACAGCTCCGGCTGAAGCTGCTTCAGAGAGGACTCGGATAGGTCACTCATCCGAGCTTCACGCGCCTCCTCGGCTTACCTGCCTTCAGCCTCGATCAACTCGTCCGTGAGCCATAAGAACTGCTCATAGTCCGCGAAGCAGGAGTCCAGGACTCCCTTCTACACATCCGAATCCTCGAGCTCAGCGTAAGCCTCCTCCACTACGGCCCTTCGAGCATCCACCTGCTCGAACCGCTTCATCAAGTTATGGACCCTATCCGGTCGACCTATCAAAGCATGGGCGCTTGTGGCCCAGCGTAGCTCAGTCCGCAAACAACGGATCAGTAGCTTGGGCGATGTCATCACTATTAAATGCAAATTACGACGCGGCTTGAGCACAGTTTACAAAGATAACAAATAAAAAATACAACAAAAAATTAACAGTTAATAAATGCAGTTCCTATCAAATCGCGTTGAATAGAAATTACACAAATACGAATTGCTACGTATCAACCAAATACAAGTTAGCACAAAAGAAAAGACACAAATCAAATTAACAAATAACAAATACTAGTGCGATCGAATCAAGTTAAATTCAAATTGCGCAAATACAAATTACTACTCTTTAGTTCAAATACAACTTACAGTATAAACGAAGATACACATCACGGTCGATCAACAAAAAATGCCTAGCTCGGAAATCGACCCTTCGATAAGTAATCCACTACAACTATCCGACAACGATAATTAACCGATTACGTAAAAATAACCATCTACCTACATGACGTATATCTCTAGAAAACTCCCGCTTGCGCAACCTAGGGCGCGGCTTTTCAAATCTACCTACTAACCAAAAAAAAGGCAAGCAACAAACAACTTAGGGAAATAATTCTATTATTACGTACAAAAATATTTTTACGTATTACGGACGGGCGTGATTGTAGATACAAATTAAACCAATCAAACCAACGCTCCCTGCCACCAGAGTTGTTTAATGTTTATCAAACACTATGGTCGGGATCGACCGGGAATCGAACCCGGAACCGCGCTCTGCTACCAGTTTGTTACGGCCTACGGCTGCTCCCTTAGAGGATCAAATCATCAGGGGCCCATGAGCTGAAGACTTCCCGAGCAAACGTAGGTCGAGCCTCAATGTGGCCACGTGGAAATTCCTAATTACATTAAAATATATGGGGGAGCGTTATACTACGGCCAGTCGACCGGAAGGAATTTGGATGAAGCTTACTTACCTATCCAAGGCGACTGGTCTCTCCGGAGTCGGTCAGGTCGCATGTGGTTGTGTAGTGCAAGGGAAAGAATGGTGATGTGGTGTGTATCTGGGTGTGACTGATGGTGATTGAGCCTAGACCTTGGCCGTCGGCAGCAGCCCGAGCGTCGACACCGCTCCAACTTGAGGGGGCCTTTCGAGGTTATCCACAGTCACTTTCCTCTTTCTTCACGTTGACAGTCAATTAACTCTGTCGTACGATTTACTAACTTACAGAAGCCACTAACTATCGCTGGGTATAATGGTTACCGCACAAACGCATATGGAGTTTAAAGAGTCAAAGGTCACTACCGTTTCGCGTAGCAACAGTTAATTCTAGAATACAGAGGCCGCACTAGCTAATATTGTCGAATGCACTATACAGATTCTGAGTCGGACCCAATAAGCCCTGGGGAAGCTCTCCAGTAGGGATACGCGCCACAAAATTCCTAGACAGTATTTTTACTGTCCGCGCTTAATTATTCCGAGTTCCCGCGCTTAATTGGCAGCGTGCCAATTGTTAGCACACCTGACAGACGACTGACTTTGGGCGTTTTACGCACGACCGAACGTCAAACCGGTATGACACTGAGCCACACGCCCTCTCGCGTTCGTTCCTTGAAAGTGTTTGGCGCGAACAATAACTAATAGCCCTTTGCACAATTGCAGGATAACTAACTGGACTTTTTTATATGAAAGTCGGTTTTAAAGTCGTTCAAGTTAAATGAATCACTGTAAAATTATATTTACCCTTGATTTTATTATTTTTAAGAACAACGGCGTATAAAAGGGACATAGACCACTCGTTGCTTATTTGTTAGTAGCTACTTCGATAAAACTAATTATGTACATATACGAATTATTCTATTTTAAGAGGTTTGCAACACTTATAGCCATGGGGAAACATAGACAAATTACAACTAGTTCAATTTATATGCGATAAAACCCGTAAAACTAGTTGTATTCGGTGTCATATATTTGCGTAAATAATATTAACAATCATTATAAAACCATTTCAACTTCGAAAGTAAGATTAAAGAAAACATTACCACTTTCCTACTCCTTTCTGCCCTTGTTCTTCAGACAAACTACTGTTATAAAAATTTATTGCTTTTCCGATTTGGAAAATAAAATAACGTACTTCGTAGATCGTTATTGTATATAATAAATGCTTATTCTTGGGTTATGGTATATAACGATCATTTTACTACATTTTTTTTCCATAGGATATTTATTATTACGAAGTTGCAATAAATATCTGTTATTTGGGTTTAATTTCGATGAGTTTTAAGGTAAAAATTATAAAGGACAATTACAATAATATAACAACACTAAAGTTTCAGTAAGTTTGGTAATATATCACTAAAAAGCTGTAATTACATTGTGTAAGTGTATTATTTGTGACTCTAAAACAATGTGTGATAAGAGAAAAGTGTAGCTTGCGTGAAAATGTTGTGACCAATATTAAGAAAAGAATACTTTGTAGGTTTGGACACGTAGAAAAAATGAAAAAAGAATGATAAAGCACATTTTACGCTGCAGAAATGCGTGTGAGTGTGGACAAGAGACTAACTTAGACGAAAGTTTATCGGCCAATTACGCGATATATTAAAAATACTTCAAATTAAGAATAACTTGAACTGACGTGCATTTATGCAGAGATATGAAAATAGTGGGACAGGTGTGTCAGGATCGCGCCACATGGAAGTCCGTAGATTGTGCCTACCCTTCTAGATAAAAATCGTAAAAGTTTATTTATCGTTATACCAGCAATTTCCTTTGTTATTTTAACAAAATTTACCTTCTGATTTCATTTTTCCTTATTGTGCAAGCAAGAACGCGTAGGTATTTGACATTACAAGCATTATTCATATAAGTAATATAAAATAGAAAATATAATATTTATTTAACTTAGATTACAAGATTACTCATTGAGATTCAAGTAAGTTTTACTACTGGTTTGGAAAAAACCTCTGTCCAGTGAAGAACTAACAGAAAATCCAGTGGGATTTTTATAAACATAAATTCACAATATAATAATTTATACAAATATATATATATATATAAACATTTAGAAACTGCATGGATGTGATCACCTCATTCCCAGGGGTTACTTTTTTGTAGAAGCGTAGGTATAGACTATGTAGGAGTAGACTATGCTTGTTCCTAGTATTTACGGAATGCTCATCACTATTTTTATTTAAATTATTTTTGTTGTTGTGAACATACGTTTAATTTATCTATACACAATATAATTTAAGTAAAACACGTTAGGTTTTCTATTCAAACGTAAGAATTCGTATAAGTAATACAAAAATAAAATAAATATCTCCAAAATAATTGATTGTGGAGATATTGCTAAAGATGACGAAAAATAAGAACACGTTAAACAATATTTGCAGAATAATGGCGTGAGAAGCTAATGTATACCATACGTGCTATGACACTCAATAAACAAGGAAGAAAGGAAGAACGCGTTACTTCCTCTGACAAAAATAATATTTTACGCACGAGGCATCCGATGTGGAAATCAGTGATTCTCTAACAATTATATCAGACGTATCATTAAACCTAGTAACTGGCTGTTAATGCACTAATGATAATCACGCTTTAGTAAATATGCATAGATATGCTTATGTGAATTTGCTGTTTTATTTATATTATAATGATTAGAGTTGTTAAAAATCAATTAACTAAGATCCGCGTAATGAAATAAAATGATGTGTGACCGCTAAGAACTCATATAACGGTCAGACACCGCAAGATTTCTTAACTTGACGATATCTCATTTATAGACGGAAAACGTCGTATTATCGACTTTGGTATGTCTTTCCTAGTATAGTGGTGTTGAGATTAGTGGTGACAGGGATAATGCTATTTCAATTAGATTTTTTTTTAGAAAAGTGTGACAAACGAGCACACATGCTACCTGATGGAACGCACTTCCCATCAGGTAGCCTGTGTGCTCGTTGCTCTGACTCTGACTGCTGTGGGTCATGGGCATCAAATTTTTATAGGATATTTTATAGGGATAAACGAGCATGCTACTTACGTGATGGTAAGTGACTACCGCCGTCCATGAACAAATGCAACACCAGGAGAATTGCAGATGCGGACGCGTTGCCGGCCTTTAAAGAAGAGTAGCCTCTTTTCTTAAAGATCCCTAAGTCGTATCGGTCCGGAAAAAATTCTGGTGATAGTCGATTCCACATGGAAGTTGTGCGAGGAAGAAAGCTTCTTCTTAATCGCACCACACCATTGGCGGTCCACCACACACACCACATGTGGTGGACCACCAATCATCCAGATGGTATGGTTGATATCGCGAGTTTTATCGCGATATGCAATGGTGAAATGGAGTAGCTGGAATTAGTCCGAATAATTCCTCAGAGCACTCCCTTGGAAGCGCAGTGCGAGTGAGTGAAGCCGATCAGAAAGAGCTCGGTAACCGACGATTCGAACTGTTCTGCGCTGGATACAATCAAATGGAAGGTGCTGGCATTGGGAAGCCCCAGCCCACATACCATGGAAATAGTATTTCATGTGAGGATGAACCTGAGCCTTGTACAAAAGCACATTTCTAGAAGGGGAGCCCCTTTTAATTTTCTGCCGACTTCAAACAGAAGGATGTACCCAATTCGACTGTATGTTTTTTTCATATGTACCTGATAACTTTCTTCTGGGTGAACCAATTTCGATTATTCTTTTCTTGTTTAAAAGCTGGTTTTTCACATGTGGTCCCATATAAATTTGATTAAGGTTTGACTAATTGTTTTTGAGTTATTCTTAATAATTTATATTGAAGTCGGAATTTTTTTTAATTTTTAATTTTCAATCATTAATTTATTTTTATTTTTATTATTAATTATTATAACGGCAACAGAAATACACAAGCTATGAAAAATGCAACTGTCAGAGACAGACGGACGAACGGCTTATTTTATTTTATTATTTTATTATGTACGAGCAGCTGTGCAGGTCTAGAGAGACCAGTATCACTGCGAACTAAAAAATCTATTGTGATTGCTGCTATGTCTACAGTTCACTGCTAAGCACTAGGTTCTCAATTAATAGAAGGAGTTGCTTAACTGTGAGTAATGTCACTTCTTCTGGATGAAGCATATAGTTTCCCAGATGAGTGCTGCGTTTGCGCATTTACGGTCCGCAATTTGTCAGGATGTGTAAAGGCGTTTCCTCCTCTAGAGAGCAAAATCGGCACATCCTTGAGTTGCTTAGTCCTAGGATGGACATGTGTTTTTTAATACAACAGAGTCCAGTCAGGGCTCTTACCAGAATGCACAATTTATTTTTACCTAATCCCAGGGCTTCCGAAGAGAGTTTACGATCGAAAGCCCGAATTAAAGTTTTATAATGTTTTAAGCCTGGTGTATCAGACCAGATCTTAAGTAATTTATTGTGTAAAAGAGTTTCCAGGGTCAATCGGGCGAGGTTTTTGAGATTCCACAAAATGGCTCGGGTGCAAATTGTGTATTGTTTGAGCCCTCTCGTGCAAGCTTGACGGCAGTTACATTGCCTACAATACCCGCATGACCCGAAAACCATCTTAAAACTACCTTGTTATTACCTCCCAAAGCGTTTAGGCGGTTCACGCAGTCTCCAACTAGCTTCGAGTTCACCAAGTTTGATGTCAGCGCTACCAGTGCTGCTTGACTATCAGATTTAATATAGATTATATGATTAACGTAGTGTTTTTGCAGATTAATTTCCGCATACTGAAGTACGGCGAAAAATTTCTGCCTTGGAGATAGAGGTGAATCTACACAAATTTATACTTAGTTTGAATTTGGGTCTCTTCCCATAAATTTCAAAGCCTGCGTTGAGGCCCATTTTTGACGCATCGGTATACCATATAAGGCTACCGACCTCAAAGTTGACTTCTCCATTCAGCCAGTCTTCTCTGGAGTGTAGTTCCACTCTATACTTTTTGTTAAAAGTATATAGTTGACGCATGATATCTGAGATCACGCATAAGACTGGTGTTTCCTTGATTGAGTTGAACATGGATCTCAATCTATAGGAAAGCAAGCTCAAACCACCCTGAGCGTTAATCCTATACAAGCTAGCCTTCGCCTCCTTGTCTAAGTAGAGATCAAGGGGCGTAAGGCATAGAATTGCATTAAGAGCCGCTCCAGGCGGTGACCACATCGCTCCAGCACTACTATATTGCTGTACAGTCATAGAATCATACTGGAACGCAAGGCCCAGTTGTTCCCGATCATGCAACTGCACGTACCTAAAGCAATTTTTGCCTTATGAGATACATTGCTAAGGTGAGAGTTCTACGTTAGTTTTTGGTCAAATGTTACGCCCAAGTACTTAACTTCAGTGGAAAATCGTACTTCTTTACCATTAAGTTTTGGTGTGACGAAATTGTCCAACCGTCTTTTTTTGGTAAAGGGTATTATAACAGATTTATCAGTATTAATCGATAAACTGTTAGCCCTGCACCAGTTGTTTATGGTGTTTAGGGCTCTTTGTATGATTGAATATAAAGTACTTTGGCAAAAACCCCTCACAATGATCACAAGGTTATCAGCATAATCCATTGTGTCTATGCAATGGTCTGCCATCTTGTAAAGTAATTGGTCAACCGCAAGAGTCCAAAGGAGAGGTGACAAAACACCACCTTGTGGACAGCCACTTGTATCTTGTATAACACATCTTCTCGTCAGACATACCTCAAAATCTTAAAACGAAATTGTACAACCAGTGCGTGTTGCCAGCGATGACTTACGGATATGAGACGTGGTCCTTCACTGCTGGCCGTATGAGGAAGCTCAAGGTCGCTCAGCGAGCTATGGAGAGGGCTCAGCTCGGGTTTTCTCTGCGTGATAAACTTAGAAATGAGGATATCCGCAGTAGAACCAGAGTAACCGACATAGCCCAACGGATTAGTAAGCTAAAGTGGCAGTGGGCCGACCATATAGCTCGAAGAACCGACAACCGATGGGGAAGAATGGTTCTTGAGTGGCAGCCTCGTACCGGTAGGCGAAGTGTAGGGCGACCCCCTCGAGATGGAGTGACGACCTGGTAAGTCAATGGATGCAGGTGGCTCAGGACGTGCTTTGTGGCATTCCTTGGGGGAGGCCTATGTTCAGCAGTGGACTTATGAAAGGCTGTATTGATGATGAAGTTACCATGAGACTTTAAGAAAGCCGGATCTGATTAGGTTTAGCTTTCGATAGCATTTTGTGTAGTCTTGCACTGCGAGGCAAAGACTCAACTTCCTCGCATAGCTTCCTCCACGATGCTCTCTTAGCTTTCCTAATTTATTTATTATACTCGGTTAGGGCTGCACTATAAATGTCCCTTGGTTTTTAGGCCTATTGAATAGTTTCCTGGTCTTTTCCCTAAGCTGCTTTAACTTAGTGTTCCACCAAGGAACTTTTCGTGTTGACGTCTTGGTTTTGACGGAACAACTGTCTTCGAAGGCTTCACGGATACCTACGGTTACCGTCTTCGCCGTTAACTCCAGACCTTTAATCATTTTTATGCTTTTTTATAGGATAGGGTGACAAACGAGCACACAGTCCACCTGATGGTAAGTGGTTGCTGTGGCCCATAAACATCTACATCTATCCTCGTTTGCAAATCCAGATGTAGATGCGTTGGCACTCGTAAGGACTAAGATGGAATGCCTCATTTCCAGTAAAAAGGGTCTCCGGTTCTCTACACTCAACATACGAAACACAGCAGTGTTAAGCTGCTATTTTACGCTGGTATTCTGTGAGAGCGTGGTCCTTCCCCAGTCGAGCCGACCCATTCGTACTACAACTTGTTAATATCGACGAACTTTTACACAGGAATGGCGGTACATAAAATTAAATACCTGTTTTAAAACAACTGTATATTTCATGTGGCGTTAGTCTTTACCACACATGTATCCACTTATTATCACACACCAAAATACTTTATCACAATCGTAGTGAATACTTCACTAATCTAGTATAATTTACATAGATTCCACAATACACGTCTATGCGCTACGACTGTTGATCTACGAATGACCCCTTCACTCTCTAGCCTTACAGCATTTATAGCAAGAATAAAATAGGGTTGGATTTGACTTCCGCAAAGGTCAAATCTATAGTCAATAACAAAACAAAGTATTTACCAAATGAATGTTATCGGAAAATATACAAAATGTCAACAATAGGGCTTTTGCGGAAGTCAAATCCATAGTCAATAACAAAACAAAGTATTTAACAAACGGATGTTACACAAAATGTTAACAACTCGGCCATCCGTTTATCAACGAGTCCCTCGTTGCGAATTTATATCTACATTAACAATTAAATGATTCAGTTAGTATATAATCATTTAAAATCATAAATTTAGATATAACAAAAAATTATATAAATTTGCAATACTACAGTTAATCTGCTTATTACTGTTATAAGTTTACTAATTATTACAATTATTATTATTATCATATTACATTGATGTTTAAGAAAGCGAAATATACGGTAGTGAAGACAAGAAATCATCAAATCAGATTAATATTCAACCATATTTGGATCCTAATAATTAGTTTAATTAATACGCTAGTTACATTTTGTATTAAGTTTTAAAATATAATTTATTGTAAATTAAAACCAGAAGTAATAGTTCCCAAGACTGTTAAAAGCTAAATACATTTCTTATAGTTACAATTATGCAATTAACCTTTTTTTGGTTTACATTTCATCTTTCAACTTATATGTATAAATTATCTTATGTACTTTTAATAACGAGTGGGAGTGCATACCGACAGATTTACCTTAGTCAGGGGATAACGACCCCTCACGCTTGAGCAGACAATCCATGACATCGATTGCAGACACAAGAGTGGGTATCGCTACTCCAGCCGAAGACCTTGGCTAAGGATTTCGATCTTCACTCAGAACTTACCTAAAATTATCTCATACACCAATCAGTCTTTTCTTTTTATTCATCATCACTATCGCTATTGTTATCACTTGAATTCTCATCACAATCAGTAGACGCATTATGATTAAACATGATCCAAGGAAAAATTTTCTTAATGGCAACAACAGCCTCGTAACGCCTCCCCTTTCTTGATGAGGAGTGTCCTCTATTACAAAACGATCATTTGGTAGGACTTTTTTTTATCCTATAAGGCCCTTGGCATTTCGGCTCAAGTTTTTTTTTTGATTGCCCTTCTACACCAGTAACTGCTTTAAGTACTCCTTCTAAATCTCCTTTATTAAATGTAACCCCGGTATTTCTATGTTTATCATATCTTTCTTTATCTTTATTTTGTTTATTTTTAATAAGTTCATTAGCTTCGGCTCTAATTTCATTTAAATTATTTTCTGTGGTATCGGGTGTCACTCCTAAATAACTTGATTTAATATGCCTTGACTTGGATTAGTTACTTTATACCCAAATAGAAGTTCTGTTGGAGTCTTTTTTGTTGTTGCGTGTATGGTTGTGTTGAGCCCAAGCTGAATGTCGGGCAGATGTTCGTTCCAAATACCGTTTGGTTTATCGTGATTTATTGTTGCAAGAGCTGCTAGAATAGAACGGTTATAGCGCTCAACTTGGCCGTTGGCACGTGGAGTTGCCACAGCATTATTCACGTATTTTATTCCACAAGATTTGATATACGATTTAAATTTAATGCTAGTAAAACTAGACCCTTGATCTGTAATAAGCCTAAACGGTGCTCCAAAATAGTCGATATGCTCGCGAAATACTCTAATCGAAGTGGTAGATTTAGTGTTTAGAACTGGTGTGAGGTTTATATATTTTGTAAATGCATCTACGATTACAAGAATGTATGTATTTTCGCGTTTTGTTTTAATTATCTCAAGAGCTTGAATTTCGCTGTCACTCCATTTCCAATGTGCATCCTTTTTCAGTAATCCCGTCTTCTTTTCAGTAATCAAGGATCTTGCTATTAGAGCACTCAGAGGTTATATGTCCCAAAAAATTACAATTATTACATCTAATCTTAGGTTTCAACGAAAGAATGGATGCCCTATCTCTTTACAATTAAAGCATGTCATTTGACTGTAATCACGCCTTTGAGATGCGTTGGGTTTTGAAATAGGTTGCGTATCGTTAATTATGGTAGTATTTGATCGGCGTTCACTATCTTTTAATAAAAATTTTTCATTGGAGCTTTTGTTTTGATCAGCTTTAATAGATTTGAGAAATTTTAACACTTGTTCAGGTTCACTAAATTCTGCACCTTGTGCCCCTAATCTTATAACCCTATCGTCAATGCCAGCTATTAAACAGTCGACGGCCCTTTTTCCAAATATCTCACAACGATAGAGTAAGTTCATTTTTGAATAATAATAAAGTTCTAGCGAATCACTAAAACGAACTCTCTCATTGAGCATCTCTGTTAATAATTCTGCGTAGTTATCACGCGAAGGAAAAGACTCCTTTAGTTTGAACTTCCATTCAGACCAGTAAAAAAGTAAAGTAGGTAAGCCCTGATACCACGTTTTTGCTACCCCACTTAATTTAGGCAAGGATTAACGTATAATTTGTCTTTCATCCCAATTATAAATTTTCGCAGACTCCTCAATCTTATGGATCCATGCGTCTATTGATTGTTCTTTACAAAGCGGGTCGAATTCGGGAATAACGTTATTAAAGACAGGAAATTTATCACGATCACCTACGTTCTTGAAATCTTTCATAACGTATATAAATTTTTCAAATAAGTTTGTTTCATTGTACCTTGGTTCATCTATTGACGCTGGTGAACTGCTGCTTGAAGTCCTTTGTCGCTGGTGGTGGCGATTGTGCCGGGATTTATTCTCTATGCGTTGCGACCGAGAACGCTCACGGCTGAACGTGCCACGATCGGATCGACTCCGGGACCTTGATGATCTCATCTCTCGTAGCTCATCTCGCGAACGAGATCTCAGCTCTCGGGAATGATTGCCGATCCGTTTAGACATGATGACTCATGAAATAAAAATAAATGATTGTTTTGATAAACAAAAATTATAACTTAATTTAGTGAAGCTAACTACATATTCGTAAAATAATTAATGTGCAAATTATAGTGAAAATAAGGTTTGTGTTCTTTTCTTTAACATCAGTTCATTTAAAAATGTTTAGCTAAAGTTTAATAATATTATTACACCACGTATTATGTAGAGTGACAAGTCGATTATTTATATGGGACAACCATATATATTATGACCCTTTCCTATGTTGAAAGCGTTATACTTGTCAAAAAAAAAACATGTATAATTTGCATATTTTCGTAATTGATTATATTTCAGTGTTACGAAAAATATTACTAAAGTTCAGACTATTGTTTCCTTAAAATCGAAAAGTTTCATAGTCATACTTAATAAATGAATTAAGTAAGGGTAAAAGATATATTCTTTTAAAACTCTTTACTTACATTAGTTCCTTTTCAGCGGTATCCCACTTCTGAGATGTTAATATTGACGAACTTTTGCACAGGAATGGCGGTACATAAAATTAAATGCCTGTTTTAAAACAACTGTATATTTCAAAGGTCAAATCCATAGTCAATAACAAAATAAAGTATTTACCAAACGGATGTTACACAAAATGTTAACAAACTATACTACTAATATAGCTGAAGCATTCTTCCACGTATAAAAAAAAACGTTTCCAAATTCCTCCTTAGGCTATCTCTATAGACATCCCAGGAGGTCGCTTTTGGGTCCCTAGAAGCAACAGTTTTGTAAGTTGGTGATGCCCTAATCACAAAATTAATATGTCTGTGATCAGACATCAAGTTTTCACTACTAACATGCCAGTCAGTAATCCGACTGGATATGTTATTGGTAGCAAAGGTTATGTCTAACACTTCTTGCCTAGCACGCGTTATAAAGGTTGGTGTACATCCTAAGTTTAAGCTTACCAGGCGATTAGATATGAGAAAGTCAAAAAGTAACTCATCCCTTTGGTTGATGTTTGTGCTTCCCCATGCTGTGTGGTTGCATCTCATCCCACCACAAGTTCGGCGTTGTGCTTACGGGCGAACTCCGCCATTCGCTTCAACTCGATGGCAGGATCTGGGTTCTCTCCGGGAAGATAGGCTGAGCAAATGATTACTCTGGCCCCTGTGCACCCCTTTAGATTTATAAAGGCTGTAACCAGGTCGTCATTGCAATACTCCGGAACAGCTAAAAGTTCAATATTTTTGTTGTAGATTATACAAGTTCTGGGTCTACTGCCTTTTGTATTGACTAAAATCTTACCGGCAGCCGAAAATCCCAGAACTTGACCGTTGGCCATCCAAGGCTCTTGTATGAGGGCGAGTTCGATGTTGTCCTCTGCGAAGCAAACCTCCACCACGGCAGAAGCAGCTGCTGCATGGTGAAGATTTGCCTGGAGGATTTGGCGGGCGGTTCAGGCTCCATTGCCGCGTCAGAGCTTCCCCTGACCTTAAAAGTTATCATTTTAAAGCCAAGGACGACTCTGCCGCCCGCCACCCGGAGAGCCTCCGTCGATGGGTCGCCAAGAGAAAAGGTTACTAGGAACCCATTCTCCTCGTCCTTACGGTGGAGGATTCTCCAAAACTCGGTATGAAGCCCTACATTTTGTGCCCTGAATAGCACAGCCGCCTTCTCTGGAGAGTTAGTTTCCCTGCGGGGCAGAAAGATAATGTCCATTTGAAGCTTAAGCAGTTCGCTCTCGGGTATTATTGAGAGCCCTGCTTCTGGCCAGGGTTTTAGTTTTCCGATCTCACCCACAATCCAGTCCTGGCTTGCCTTATTCAGGCACGTTACCAGAATCCAACCGAGCTTGTGGATGAAATCCGAAAATTTTGGTCCCCAGTGGATGCTTAGTAATAGGGTCCCGTTTGTTACCCTTACGGAACCATAAAAATGGTCTTCGGTGCTCTACACTTACCATACACATAAACAAAGCAACATTGAGCTGTTATTTTACGCTGGTATTGCGTGAAGGTGTGCTTCTTCCCGATCGAGCCGACCCATTTGTCCTACAGCCTTAATATAGCTGCAGTAAAACTCCACCACATGTAAATATTTAATCGTTCATCCCTTCATAAAATATTGTAACACGTAAGTGGTTTGAAAATTCCTTCTACTCAAATGAGTTACAGAAACATACTTTAAGTAAAATATGGGCCATAAAATGTGACCCTAAAACGCACTTACCATATGAACGAATTAGTTTGCCGGTCGACTGCCTCCACACATGTACGTACATTTTGAACTATCTCCATTTCTAACACTCTACCATAACAATTTATTAAGCAAACTCATTAACGTCCGTACGTTCTACATATGCCACCGGCTACACAATTTACAGGAATAACTTGTTTATAATTTTGGAAGAGTACCCTTACAGTAACATAGGCTTTATTAATATTGTACTTGCAGTAGAGCTGTGATAGCTCAGAGACTAAGTGCTCACTGTACATAATTGCATTTTTAGTACTTATTTACTACGACGACTGCTACGAGTACTAAAGATCGTGAATAATTCTACAAGTCTTAGGAAATAAGGAAATATTCATCAGTCAACACATACTAGATTAACGCGGCAGACTAATTACTCCACAACTCTTTTAGAACTGAGGGAAGGTCTGTGCTCAGTAGGTTAGCATTTTGGCAAGAATTTTCACTTACTCTTTTTGTACAAATTAATAAATACAAATAAAATGACACAAGTGTTTAAACTGAGACCGGTGTTAAGTCTAACTACTAGTGAATAGCCGCTGCAGTGCACAGAGACTTTCTGCCAAATTCGTACAAATAACGTTACAATTAAAAAAACGTCTTCAACTCTGAGAATAAATACAAGAGCCTCATAAACTTTCACTACATCCTCCACGGAGGTCTTTCCTCAAAAACAATTTAATACTTGCATAAAATCGTACTATCCACACGTGTAAAACAAAAGTTTACTGATATTTGGAAAAATACGCGGTTTATTTTAGTACACATTCCTTTGAGAGGACGAAGTGGACAATGATTGACGTTTCAATTTCGAGCAAACTATCTGCTAGAGTGCATGAACTGGGAACAGAAGTGGATGTGTCGTATAAACTTAAAAGAGACATTTCTATTTTTTTTTGTTTATTAAGTCCAAAACAAAACCTTTCAGTTCAAAAGCATTATGTTATATTTATTTGAAAAAGTTATCTGTACACTGGGATTTATACTGGGGTTTAAAAAATATTTGTTATTACATACCAAAATTTGTTCGGAAACTATGAAATGTGGGTTAAGAATGGGTAAGTCAACAGTCAAATGTCTTTTGTACGCCGATGATCAAGTCATATTTGCGTCGTCGGCGACCAAGTTGCAAATGATGGTTACATTAATGAACATGTCATTAAAAGAAAGGAGTATGAAAGCGAACGCAAGTAAGATGGAAGTGATTTTGAATTTTCAAAAGAGAAAAAAGTAAAACGATATATGAAATAAGAATAGAAAGGGAGTTGTTTGAGCAAATAGATGAGTTTGTGTGTTTGGAATGTGTATTAGCAGTATGATAAGAATATAGAACGACGAGTGAATGCAGGAAACAGAGCAAATGGGGCTCTACAATTTATTGTGGAAAGTCAGAATGTGTTTGACACGTATGGCACGTATGACAATTCACAATGCTGTGTTAGTCCCAACTTTAATATATGGTAGTGAAAGTTCGATGTGGCAGAAGCTCGAGAGTAGAATAAATGCTGTAGAAATGCGGTCATTAAGGAGTATGTTAGGGCCGGATCGTAATGACAGGATTAGAAATTGTGTGATTAGAGGAAAAGTATGGTCTGCAAGATAATGTTGTGACCAGGATTAAGAAATGAATGCTTCAGTGGTTTGGTCATTTAAAAAGAATGAACGAAGAAATAGTGACAAAGCAAATCTATTTTGCAGATGTGAACGGCAGAGTCGAGAAGGGACGTCCTAGGCGAAAGTCAGTCGATAGTTTGAAAATGGGCCCAATTAAGAGTATCCTTAACCGCCGAGCATCTATGCGTAGGTATATAGATCTTAAGGAGGCGAGAAGGTGTGTCAAGTTCATGCCAAATGAAAGTCCGTAGTCTATTTTTTGTAGAATAAGGGTGACGAGCACACAGTCCACCTGATGGTAAGTGGTTGCTGTAGCCCATAGATATCTACATCTATCTTCGTTTGCGAATTAAAATTCAGATGCGTTGTCAGCCGTGAGGACTAAGGTGGAATGTCTCATTTCCAGTAAAAAGGGTCTCTGGTTCTCTACACTCACCATACGAAACACAGCAGCATTAAGTTCTTATTTTACGGTGGCATTCTGTGAGAGCGTGGTCCTTCACCGGTCGAGCCGACCCATTCGTGCTACAACCATAATATAGCTGCAGCGTGGCTCTACCACCTTCCCCTCTGGTTGACAGGAGTGAGTGTATATGTATGTTATGTATATAAAAGTACGTAAAGTAAAGTTACAGCCTATTTACGTCCCACTGCTGGGCACAGGCCTCCTCTCATCTCTGAGAGGGTTTTAGGGCAAGGAAATATCCGCCGCGCTGCCCCATTGCGTGTTGGCGAACTTCACATGTCTTCGAAATATATTTTTTTTCTTATTTCTCAGACATGCAGGTTTCCTTACGATGTTTTCCTTCACCGCCGCACGTGGTAAATCAGCACTTAAAATTGCAATTAACAATTTCATTAGTTGCGACGGGGGTTATGTATATACATACCTACATTAGTCTAAGAATATAAAATGTCGCTGTTATATAATATTATATCATGTTATAAGGTGTTAATAGGTACTAGAATAGGCATATATATAACTCACAATACATACATAAATTAAATCACCGCTGTTTATTTACAATATATAAAAAAATACAGTGGTGAGAAATAGACATGTAGCGACTGTAACATGCTTCTTCTTCTTCATCATTATCAGCCCGTGGAAGTCCGCTGCTGGTCATGGGCCTCTCGCGTTATAAGAAGGATTTGCCTGATCATCACGCTTAGCAGTTGCATTGATGATCGCAGTACCGGACGCCTCACACTATTGACGTTTTTTTGGGCGCTGGTTTGGGTATTTTACATGTGGACATACAGGATGGTTAACTAACTCTCTATCTGAAGACTTTAGAATTTTCTTTCTATTTAATACACACTACTTGTCGACTACGGTAGTATACGACCCGCCGGACTAAATGGGGCCATTATTTTCTTTTCTCTCGACCAATTTCATTTCTCTCGGAAGTGATAATTGGAGAATTCTGTTGTCATGGTGATTAGTTGTCACTCGTATTTGATAAATTTTCTCCGCATAATTTTAATTATTGACGTTACTTTCGTTTGAATGCCTATTTTTTTTCTTATTTTAAACCAATTACTGTATGTACATAAGTGCTTATTATCATTCCTAGCTAGCTTATCTAATGGGGATGGAAGAGATTGAACCGAGTTGAGATTCTCAAAAACTTTGGAAGTTCACCCGACTTTTTTCATAATTCTACTGATACATACATTACATAAATCAGACCGATACTTTTAATGCCATGAAACGCAAAGTTTATAATATATCGTCCTTAAATTTAGAAACTAAGAAAAATTTGTTTTCTCTTCCTTCAGAAGCCTTACAGAATATATTTGTTCATTCTTTATCTGAAGAAAACTAACGCTACAATAGTAATGCCAGTGTACCTTACATTGTTCACATTATGAAATCGTCAGCAGAGCCTTCCTCAGGGAACTACAATTAAGCGAATTAAAGTGGGCCAATTTCTTTACCAAAATAACATTCAGGGCATTTAAAAAATTGTGTTAAAGCATAGGACGCAACCGAATTTCTATTGAATTTTTTGTTCCCAACTAGCTTCTAACGATTTTATTATAAATCGACTTCTTGCTTAAACAAATTTTACCCTACCTATGCCATTTTGAGAATGGGTATAATTAGAGTTATTGCAGTCGATATAGGTATATATGAATTCGTCTGCAGCAAAAATTCCTTCTTCTACGAAAATAATTCCGTTTGTCGTCTATACCGTAAAATTATTAAAGCAGACAATAAGTGGACTGTTGAGTGGATCCCAACACAAACGATAGTTACAACATTCTCCAGAAAATTACTGCCTTCATATTTTTTTGTGTATTTCACTTCATATCCTATATTTATATTTTATCCTATATTTATATTTTATCCTATATTTATATTTTATTATATATTTTTAACAGTGGTAGAGCCACGCGGCAGTTTTTGCTGTCGCACGGATGGGTCGGCTCGAACCGGGGTGGTACCACGACCTCACAGAAAACCAGCGTGAAGTAGAGGTTTACCTCTCCGTTTCGCTTGGTGAGTGCAGGTTGCCGGAGGCCCTTTTTACTGGAAATGAGGCATTCCATCGTAGTCTTCACGGGTGACAACGCATCTACATTTTGATTTGGAATAGAGGATAGATGTAGATGTCTATGGGCCGCAGCAACCACTTACCATCAGGTGGACTGTGTGCTCGTTTGTCACCCTTATCCTATAAAAAATCCTCTAGAACCTTACTTCATACCTACAATACAATGTTTCAACTATTATCGTTTTGGACATGTTAAGTCTAAATGCAGATCTAAGCCTCATTTTTGTAAATTTGGACAAGAACATGATGGAGATACATGTGAAGTTACCTCGGTCAAAAACAAAAAACATCACTATACTGGTAATCATTCGGCATCCCTTATGATGAAGCATCACTAAGACTGTGCCCATCAAAATAAGCTTATTCAGATATTGCAAGCAGAACTCCTTTGCGTACAACTCCTCATACTAATAAACAATAACTCATATTAAAAAACTTTCTTTATAAATAGAAAATCATGTTCTCCACACTTATGTGTATCATTTCGAAATTTGATGATCACTGTTTCCTCCCTAATTTAATTCACTTTCGTAGAATTCTCTTTGAAAAAAAAAACTCAGAAGTCTATCGGTAAAAATTAAGCAGAACTCGTACCTGACATCCCCTCCAAACTATGGTTTTTTAAACTCAGGAATGGCTTCAAACATAGTTTATCTAATATATTTACATTGAATTAAATTGGAACACACTTGTTCACGTGTATTTTTGGCAAAACTTACAATTAAATTCATTTCTATTTGTGGTTGAGAATAAGACGAAGGTATGAATCGAATGAAGGAATGATCATAATATTTTAACTGCCCTAACCTCTCCTTTTAATTATACAATTTTCTTCCTAATAAGATCCCTCATCCTATAAATCTTACGTTTTTGTTAAATTTAGTTTACACTCCTTTTGTAAAAACTTTACTAGACTTCATATCCTATAGAACGTTTGCCACTTACAACCATTTTACTAGCGATAATTTTATAAAACTATCTATGTTAATTCATTCTAAAATAACTAACTAGTCGAATACACTGTGTGACTTATACGCAATACTTGACGCTGGTAGAATCCATTAGTAGTTGCCAAACTAGGAAAAGAAAAGTAGTAATTGAATTGAAATTAGGAATAAATTCAGATTGACAGGTTCACAGAACACAATTACTCTCTACCTAGAAAAGAACGCTAACTTCATACTAAAAAAGGAAACACCTCCTAAGCATGAGAGTACACTAAAAGCGCCACGGTGGGCGCCCATATAAAACTGTTTTAGCGGGAATTTCAAACCTTGTATTCTGTAACTTTTAAAGTTTATATTTATAGACAAATTTGAGTAATTTTGGCTGGAGCCTAACAAACCTTTTGGGTGAATCCCCATACATTTGAGAGGTTGTACAAAAATTACTCGAATTTACGTTTGAGGAGTATGTGGGATAAAATAAAACTAAAAATAGGTATAGCAATATAATTTTATTTTTTTGTAAGAGATTTTTTTATACACTCTATATTATATTTTATTACTTTTATTACTTCACAGAGTTAAACTTCAGAGAGTTATTCTTCACAGAACCTTAACGTAAATTTAAATGAGCAAAATTCTCATGGTGAAAACTTAACTCAGCCCAAATACATGATCTGCAACATATAAAATTCGAGTTAATATAGTAATAATCCCTTCAAATAACGACCAATAAATTCAAAATGCTTAAAGACCACAATATTGTCAGAAGTTCTTTTTCTTCAATTGTAGGAAACCTGCAGAAAGTGATAAGATGACTTTGTGCTTTTTGTTTGCACAACGCTTAATTTACTTTTGTACTGTCGATTCTAATCACACATCGTGGATAAAATTTTTAAATAACAAATTAATTTATATTCAATATCTTATAGGATAGAGTAGTGTAACATGTTGACAAAAAATCTTTGTACACAATCGCTAAGAAATGCCTACAAACGAAAATGAAGTATTCTGAACCGATATTAACTGAATTTAAGCAAAACGAAATAAAAAATATTAAAATCTAAGCCTATTAAATAAATTTGAATCAATTCCAGAAAATATTTTCAACATAAAAGACGTTGACAAACACATGTCATTTTTTTCTTCTTTTAATTCATTGCTTTTTTAATAGAATTCTACTTATATCCAATAACTAAATTTTAATAAATTAATAGGTGAGTTAATTGTGCAAATCTCAGAGTAATATGTATGTAATTATACTCTAATGAGCAACCAATAAAAAGTTTAACACAAAATTAACATTTTCAGTTTCTTCCGATATAAAATGTATTTTTGTATCTAATTTTTAAAACGGCAATCTGAAACAACGTGAAAGAAAAAGCAGCGATATCTTTTCTCGCTATAATTTTACACGCCCAATTCACACAGATAAAATTATGATTATGTGCAAGTTTCTTGAATTTCATTCAGAGTTGCATCACGCTGGACAGGTTCTTTAATTAATTAAATTTTGTCTCAGACCCTCAGACCTGAGATTTTTGTAACATGATTTATTGCTTATTTCACTGACATTTCTTTCGTCATTCATTAAATTCGACGGCAATAGGTTTTCAATGTTAGGTACTGAACAAGAATACAAAAATATTTCAAAAGATTTTCTTGTGTCAATTGGTTGTGATGTACTTTGATGGCTTTTCATTTTATCTAATTTGAAAGTTGACATTTGCTTTTCTTGTTTATTATAGGTTTTATTACTGAAAATGAAGCCATAATAATATGTCATGTTAGCTTAAAGTTCTGAGAGTTATATGGCGGATCGTTTTGGTTGAGGAAGGCGATGCCACATGCGTCATACATGTGCACAGATGTTGCTGTCGAGGGCTGGTATGCTCAGGTTTACTATGCATTCATCATCATCATCATTACAGCCTTTCATAAGTCCACTGCTAAACATAGGCCTCCCCGCAACAACGCCCGGTCCTGAGCCACCTGCATCCATCGACTTCCTGCATGTCTTACCAGGTCGTCACCCCATCTCGTGGGGGGTCGGCCTATACTTTGCCTACCGGTACGAGGCTGCCATGATATGATGCATATATACATATATGCCTATGCATTAATGAGCTCTAAATATTTAAGCTCCTATTTTTGAGTGCACTATAGAATGTGTTTTCTATCGATGGGTGTGTTATTGTTTTCCATTCTGTATATTAAATTATGTTACTGTAATATCATTTAAGAAAGTGATCAAAAAACGCAAAGTTATTTTTGCCGTATCATCTCCGTTCAGAGGAAGCTCTTTTTGAAACGGTACATAGTAGATTTGAAAAAAAAATACATTTGACATTCGAAATTTTTCCTTACGTCGAAAAAATTGGAAGAAATAAATAAATAATCATTTCATACGGGTAGTCAGTATTAAAAAGTTTTTATACTGATCATGAAATGAATGCCTTATTGAAACTCAAGAGGTGAGAAAATAAAATTGAAACTTAAAAATGTTAGCATAACTAATATTTTACCAATAGTCGATACACAAGTTACAAGGCCGTTTAAGAATGTTATGTTAGAAACGTCATATCATTTACATTAGGCTGGGTCTACATTTGATCATCTTGGTGATCAAATGTGGCATCGCGTCGTGCAGGCGTGGATTATGTTGACGCAAAATTATGCATGATCATGTGATACGTCATTGTGAACACCCCGCATCGGATACACATATCGTGGACGTATTTTGATACTGTAGCACTCACTGTAAGACGTTGTGTTACAACAACCGATGTGCCGCGTCCCATCTATAGTCGGTTTTCCCCGATCATCAATAGGGTACTACACGCTGCTACACGGTCTTGATAGCTTAGACGTGGAAAACTGGAAAAGATACGAGGATCAAAGAAAGACACACATTGCATACACATAAAAATATGAAAATTTCGATTTGAAAATAGAGATATGAAATTAATTTCTAAGCACAGTTCCATAACTTACCATGAGGTGAGCCGCATGCTCGTTTGCACCCTCTTCTATATAAAAAAGTTCACACTGCATAGATCCTCAGCTAAATTTCATTGAAATTGGAGACTTATCTTCAGAGTAAAGAGTTATAAAAATTTCATGATAACTATATAATATGCTATATACCTTTTTTTCGACACACAATTATACTTTTTTTAAACTTTCATTTATTATTAAGTAACATCGAAGGAAGAGGAGGTTCTATTTTCGTATTCAAATAATAAGAAAATGGGAGGGGTTATAATAGAATTAAAAATATTTGTAATTTAGAGGTTTTTAATGGGATAAGGGTGACTAGCGAGCACACAGTCCACCTGATCCTAACCTCGTTTGTGTATCAAAATGCAGATGCGTTGTCACCCGTGAGGACTAAGGTGGAATGCCTCTTTTCCAGTAAAAATGGTCTCCGGCTCTCTACACTCACAATACGACGAAACACAGCAGCATTAAGCTGCTATTTTACGCTGCTATTCTGTGAGAGCGTGATGCTTCCCCGGTTGAACCGACCCATTCGTGCTACAACTATACAATTAATATAGCTGCAGCATAACTCTATCACGATTAATTAAGTAAGTTTTCATGTTCCACGTTTCATTCTCGACTATTAATATTCGTGAATCAAATTAATCCCAAAGTAATCCTGGATGCAATCAAAACGCTATAATTGATTCAGTTTCAATAAATCCTTTTTACTTAAATGAAGCCTTTTATTTTAAACATCCAATAAAATTTTAATTATAAATTTTATTGATATTTTCATATAAATATGTAACTATTATGAATTATGAATTTCCGTAATTATTGGTTGTAAGTTTGATAAAAAAGTTAAAGTTACAGTTACAACATGCCCACCGCACTGCCTCAATGCGTTTTGGCGAACTTCACGTGTCTTCGAAATATTTTTTTTTTATAAATCAAAACATAATTTTGAAAAAAAAAATGAAACTCTTCATTGTAATTTTAAGTGTTGATTTACCACGTGCTCATTTGTGAAGGAAAACATCGTGAGGAAACTTGCAGCTCGGTGAACTAAGACTCAATACTCCTTAGCCCTCTCAGAAATGAGTGGAGGTCTGTGTTACTTTTTCCTTTTCGTAGACAATAAATATTTTTGCGTATTTTTAAACTATTTGCTGAGATTCATTTACATTGTAATTGGTTCAGCAAAGAGTATATTCTATTACATACACGAGTTTATAAGTATTTATTTTTATTTAAGAAAATATAGGTTCAGTCTTCTGAAGTTTTAGGCCTCGCCAAAGAGTATAGTAATATTTAGAAGATACCTTAGAACAATAGATAAGATTGTTTAGAACTTAGAGTACAAATAAGCAAGGTATTTATGCGCGCGTATCGCTCATTGCCCATTATGCTAAGTGTAACCAGATGTTCTATAGGTATTGATCCATAGTTAGACTGGTTGAACAGTGATGCGCCAAGATTGATGCCTATGCGTTATTGCACTTAAGTTATTAATTTTTTTATGTAAGTATTTATAAATATTAGGTTAGCGATAATTATAAAGTATGTTTAGCTCAAAAAAACACAGGTAAGAATTTATAAAACGATGTTTATTAATCAAACACATAAATCTAATTAATTTACTCCCCATTAAAAACCATATTAGGTAGAATTGTGGTCCTAATTCCTTGATCGCAGTTTTACGTACAAGATAATTCAATCTAATGTCAAAATATTGTTTAATGACACCATTTAAAAAAATCGTGAACATTTACACGTAATTGCGTAGGTACTTATATAAATAACTGTCGAAGCTAGTTTTTAATTTCTTTATAATAAGTATAATCTTACTTTAAATTTAATCGATACTTTATATTTAGTGTTTTAATACATCGATGTATATCGTCCATGAGTATCGCGTTTACTTCATTCCATTTACTTCGGCGCGCGAGTGCAAGAGGCCACCTTTTTTTTATTAAAACGTAAGTAATTACACTATTTTTAAAAGTTATTTGCTTGTATTTCTTCTCGAACCAAGTTTTATTCAATTTATAAATATAATATCATTTCAAATAAAGTGGTCAGAAGAAACTAAAAATGAAATGTAAAGTGTGAGTTATTACCATAAATCATGTAAAAAACACAAATTTTCATATTACACAAAGTCCAATGTGTGAAATTTACGTTTTATGTTATAATTTAGATATATCGAGAATATTACGGCGAAGTTGTTTACAACAAAAATAGTGTTGGTAAAAGTAGCGTAGTAAAGTATATACCTAAGATTGTTTTTTATTTATTTAGTAGATGTATTACGATATCGCTATAATCATATAATTTTATATTTCTTTTCTTTATGAAATTTCGAGTGTTTCTGTGTCCTTGTTTCTTTCTATAAAGTAAGTATTTGAGTGTAGTAATTTGGTATTTCATATTTTTATATGTAAATTTATGAACATTTTCCATAAAGTTTTTTCAAGCACTATGAAGACACAAAATATTCACGTGTGCGTACGTATATTTTCATAAAAATGGAGGAATATGACGAATTATGGCACAACTCGGACGATGAACATGGCAGCGACGGAGGGAGAGAAATGTTTTCATATAATGTTGTTATCGAGATATATCGATATTTATTTTTGAGTGTGGAATTTGTATCAACTATGATATAAGTATTTTAAAATGTTGCATTAATCGTCTAAACATTAAGCAAGAAAAGCAGCTACAAATGCATCCATGTGTTGTTGTGCATTGTATGTTTTTTCGTCGTCCAACCATACAGTAATAAAACTTTATAAGTCACGGTTATTTAAATATATCACTTTTCCAAGGCCTAAGCGCCTATTACGAGATCCACGGGATGGTATGGAGTCATACACCGCCACTACACGGTAATTCATAAGGTCGATAACGTCTTGCAATCGTCGTATCTTTAGCGCTCATTTGACCTTCATATAAATAAATCGATATTTTAATTGTTGATAATTTTTATTTTTGGATAAGTACATAGTAATGACTCTAAGTTATATTTCATCATCATTTAAAAAATTGTCTTTGGCCTGACCTACTCTTTGGTTTGACCATAGGTTTGATTATGTTGGTCCAATAAAATGTCGACGCCTGAGTGTTTAAAAGAATTTCTCATTATTTTGACAAACCCTTTATCATCTTAGATAACATGGGACACAAAACCTATTATATTATAGTCTATTCGCTTAGTCCCACCTTGGCACAGGCCGCATCTTGTCAATGGTACCGACAGGACATCAAAGGTCATCGCGTGCGGCGTACACCTGCAGGAGAATTTTGTATTTGAAAACGAAGCGCCGCAGTGAAAGGTTCTTTGCTATATAAATTGTTTATTATTTTTATTCGTATTTTATTACAATAACCATCTATTATAAGAGTAAAATAGAATACTATATTTATAATAGAATAGAAAAACATTTATATAACAAACACAATAAAAAATAATAAAATAAAAGCAAAATAATAAGTGTGCCTCCGAGAGTGCCGACACTATCTTTGTGGACAGACTATATACTGCACATTTTAAGTTATTTTTAGCAGGTTAGATATAACGAAATTGTATTTAAAATGTTTAGTAAGCACGGTCCACCTAATGATAAGTGAAATTCTGTGGACCACACACAATCGAATGCAGTATGCATCAGAAAGTCTTGTCTCCTAACCTCTAAGGGATATGAGAGTGCCTTATCAATAAAAAGGGTTTTTATGCTCTTTATATTCATATATTAATTTTATCTTCTCCAACTCAGCTGTGCTGTGCTAAAATTATTGTGCTAGGAGTGATTTACAACAATATTCGTGAATTGGAACAATATACGAAATTTTATGGAGAGACAAGGTAATGGGGAGCAGCTATACCAGTGCAAGGGTATATGCGTTTCTCTCACCAACTCGCCTGCTACAGCATTATTACATAATATGTTATTTTAAAATATTATTCAACTAGTTATAATAAAAAAGTCTGCAATAAGGAGCATAAAAATTAAACACACTTTTATTAACTTAAAAGAATAATAAGACAAACAGAAATCATTCATATTTCGCATAAATTATAAAATAACAAAGTTTTACACTAAGAAATAAAGCTAACAAAATATCAGGAAATTTGACTTTATCATACTTTTTTAATTATTGTTAATTTTCATTAATGTATTTTCTTTCCCCCAATATTTTCATGTTCTTTACGTACAATTTTTTTAAAATTTTCTTCAACATCTTTTAATGCATGTGGGTCTTCAAAATGGTGTACCCTTGTATGAATTTGTTTATCAGTTTTAGCTTTTAAATGAATTTCTTTTGTTCGCATTTCTAAAATACGCTCACGGCGAGTTTCTCTCTCAAAAGCTTGAGTAATTAATATTTTGTCGTGCTTATCAGGGATAATAAGGCTATCAGATAAAGCAGTTATATATAACACACCATCAAAATCACCCATAGCAACTAATTTGCCTTCTTCATGGATATTCATTTTCAATAATGATTTCTTTGAAATTGGTAAAGTAGCAATTGGAGTGTGATGCTTACGGAGTAAATCCCAGTATCTTAATTTTCCGTCCGATGAAACTGTCATGTAGCTCGAAAATCTATTAGGAGCCCAAGCTACGTCGGATATTAAGTTAAGATGATTAGTATTCGACAAGATTGGAGAAAAACTAAGATCTTCATTCCAAATTTTCACACTCCAATCTCCGCAAGTCATAAAAATCTTAGAAGTACACGGACTCCTATGTAAAGCTTTAACAGATCCATTATGCGCTTTGAAAATTGTACTCATTTTATCTTTATGAGTCCTACCCTTCCGATTTACATTAATAACAAGGCCCGTATCCGTGCCACATAAAAATTTTGTTGGAATAGATCGTTCATATTGAAGTACGCTTATGGGTTCTGCATTTGCCAAACTAACATCCGCATCTGAATGACGTCTTGAAGTAATAATCAGGGTATCAAGTGGCTCTTCAAGGTTTCGTGAATCCCACCACATGCATTTTCCGTCGGTTGAACCAGTAAAGAATTCAGTGTTAACACGCGAAAAAACATTTAAAAGTGCACTGACCGGTTCTCGGTGGGCTAAATGTGCTGGACTTATAAGTGTGGGTTTTTCCGTAACTCGGATATCAAAAATGCACACTCTTCCATCTTCAAGTCCTCCAATTATAATAGACGATTCTGTAGGGGAACTTGCTACTTGCCAACAAGCACTTGGAGGCTTAAATGTACAAAGTGGAACATTCATCTTTTCTAAATCCCACACAAAACCAACAATATTGAAATTATCGCTTCTAAGAATATTATATGTTTTATTACAATATGAAACCACAACTTTCGGATGTTCTTCATTTGTCCAATCTATGCTTGATATAGGACGATGATATATATCTCTGTAGATTCCGTTTACGCAAATGTTTGATTTCTCAACAGGCTTTTCTGAACGCATTTCCTTAAAATACATAGTATACATGTCAATAGCATTATTTTGTTTAATCATATGTTCAAACTTGGAGTAACTTCCAAGTATTGCATTTATATAGTTATCATCGCGTTCTATTCGACGTCTATATCGCGTGATTGCTTCTTCATCGGTTACATTTATATCTTTTGACCAACCTCCTTCCAAATGATTAATTCCTTGATCACGACGAAAAATCCTAGTAGTGTTAACAATTTTATCTTTTAAAGAAATTAATGTTTGTGTAAAACTATGAACTGGATTTCGCAGGCCATAAAGTTTTTGTTCTAAACAATCAGGTGATATTGAGTCAAGGATATGATTAGGAACTTCACAAAACATAGGCTGTTTCCCAAAATCTTTTCTGGGTTTGGAATACACATATTCAACTTTTTTATTCATTTTCTAATTATAACTACAGAATACTATTACTTTCTATTAAGAGATTTTATTAATCTTACAGATTAGAATTACAGAACTGTCAAATAAATATGTATATTCAAAATGTCAAAGAAAAGTAAAATCACATATTATCTGACATGTAGTATATACCTCTTTTAAATAATACCTCGTTTAAATAATGCTCAATTAATAAAACTACTCAGTACAAAAAATAATGCTGCATTAACTCTCCAAAATACTTCTGTGACAGCATCGAAAGCAGAGTTCACATAGTGCTCTAATACTTCGTTTAAATTGCATACAACGATTGACGTCAAAATAGTTACACCCTCAGCTTTTTTTGGCTTTCTATATATAGAATAGGGGTGACAAACGAGCACACAGTCCACCGGATGGTAAGTGGATGCTGTAGTCCATGGACATCTACATCTATCCTCGATTAAGAATCAAAATAGAGATGCGTTCCTACACTTAAAAACTAAGATGTAATGCCTCGTTTCTAGTAAAAGGTATTCGTTTCTCTACACTCACCATACGAAACACAGCAGCATTATCCTGCTATTTTACGCTGGTGTTCAGAGGTTACGTGGTCCTACCGTGGTCGAGTCGACCCATTCGTGCTACAACCATAATAAAGCTGTAGCATGGCTCTACCACGTTCAACTAAAAACCATAATTCTAAAAACTATAATATTTAAGTCGTTGCTTCGTTTGTATTATGATAATAGGGTATTAGACCCATTTTCAAAAAGTATTTTAAATGAATCCTAGAGTGATAATGAACCACTATAATTTTTATATAAAATTTTTAAAACCGAATAGTGCCATAAAAATTACTTTTAATCTATCGTTTAAAATTTTCGCGTGTAACGCTAGCCACCATACCATACTGTTCAACTCGTGACGTCACTGTCCTAGAATTTTGACAATTTTGCAAAGGAATAAGATATTTTTCAATGTTTAATAATGAGTTATCATTTATATCATTGTTGTGTTGTGCCTGATTGCAAAAATACGAGCATAAAAACGCCGGGAAAGTTATGGATTAAAGTGCCAACTAATTTAAATATGAGAAATACTTGGTTAAAACTGGCAAGAAGAGACCCAAAGGCATTGTCTACAAAATCTAAACTATACTTCTGTGAAGATCACTTTGATGTAAGTATGAATTATATTTAACTATCGATTAAACAAAACAAAACATTATGACATGATAGGTACCTATTGCAAGTCAAATTTTGTAATAGATTAGGTTAATCGCTCGTCTGTCCCACACTTTGTGGGCCATTTTGATAGCCCTTGCAAGTGCAGTGCAGTGTTTTATTTAAGGCGGAAGCTCCAGGGTGGCCCGTGATATTCAAATTTTCTTACTTTTTTTGGACTTTGCAGGTCAGGGTCGTAACGAGTATGTGTTTACAAAATTATTATCATTAAAATCACCAATACATCCCTTCAAGTTCATATAATTCCTTTGAATGAGTTTTTCTTTAAATAGACATTACAATAGAATTATTAGAACTTAGGGGGTTGTATTGATTATTATAATGATTATGAATCTGTAAATACATACTCGTCACGGTCGTGAATCATATTTCATTAAACATACAACCTGACACTAACCTACAAATTGCAAAAACCGTAAGAATTTTTTTATTTCGCGGGCCACCCTGGAGCTTTCACCTTAATTCCTGTTTTCTTCTATTACATGGGAATAAAGACATGGTTTGTACTCAGACCAAATAAAAAAGTGACTTTTTATTTCGTCTGAGGGATTGTACAAAAAAATATAACAAAAAGTTTTTCTCACCTAAGCTTATACTTTAATATCTATAACATTAGTGCTAAAAGCGAAGTAATAAACTCGCTTTTACGAATTCGTCTTTCATGATGCCTTTTCAATAAAATTCGGAATAAAAGTCAACAATCCTAATGATTACTTGAAAAGTTTTGAAATCAGCTAGTTAGTATACAGCACATAAGCTAATTCTTTGACCTAGTGACGTCACGAAGCTATCTAATATGGCGGACATCGTTTCGAAGATTTGAGGCACAGGTAAAAAAAATCTTTAAATTGAAATATAAAATTTATAATGCATTTTTATAAATAGAAATCAATATTTCTTGTTTACTTATTACAAAATCTATCATAAATATACACACACAAACACTCACGCCTGTCACCCAGAGGGGTAGGCAGAGATTATGGACTTCCATTTGGCACGATCCTGACACACCTCTCTCGCTTCCTCCACATCCATATACCTACGCATACACGCTCGTCGGTTAAAGGTACTCTTGATTTGGCCCATTTTTAATATATCGCCAATTTGGTCGATAAACTTTCGCCTAGGGCGACATTCCCGACTATGCCGTTCAACTCTGCAACATAAATTTGCTTTGTCACTCTTTCCTCATTCATTCTTTCTACATGGCCAAACCACCGAAGCATTCCTTTCTTAATCCTGGTCACAACATCATCTTGCAAACCACACTCTTCTCTTATTAAACAATTTCTCACTCTGTCATTCAGCTTCATCCCTAACATACTCCTTAATGACCGCATTTCTACAGCATTTATTCTACTCTCATGCTTCTTCTGCCACACCCAACTTTCACTACCATACATTAAAGTAGGCACTAACACAGCATTGTGAATTGCCATACGTGCCTTTTTGGACACATTCTGACTTTTCACAATAGAGTGTAGAGCCCCATTCACTCTATTTCCTGCATTCACTCGTCGTTCTATATCCTTATCATATCTACCATCCCTGCTAAACACACATCCCAAATATACAAACTCATCTACTTGCTCTACCAACACCCCTTCTATTCTTATTTCACATATCGTTTTACTTTATTCTCTTTCAAAAACCATAACTTTCGTCTTACATGCGTTCACTTTCATTCCCTTTTCTTTTAATGTCCTGTTCATTAATGTAACCATCATTTGCAACTCGGCTGCCGACGACGCAAGTATGACTTGATCATCGGCGTACAAAAGGCATTTGACGGTTAACTCACCCATTCTTAACCCGCATTCTTCTACTTTCAAATTTTCCAAACAACTGTCCATAAATAGGTTGAACAACCACGGGGAAGCCACACGGCCCTGTCTGACACCTTTATGGATGTCAAACCAGTCCGAGTAGGCCCCGTTGATCCTGACATAAGCACTAGAGTCCCTATATAGATACTTCAATGCCTGTATCAGACCAGCGCTCAACCCAAATGAGTTCAGTGTTTGCCATAACACATCCCTGTCCACTCTGTCATAAGCCTTCTCCAAGTCCATGAACGCACAAAAAACTTTTTGGTTTTTGGCCAAAAACTTCTCGGCGATCATGCGTATGGAAAAGACCTGATCCGTAAATCCCATTCCCTTTCTAAATCCCGCTTGCACATCCCAAATTTTTCCGTCAATTTCTTTCATAACTCTTTCAATTAGTACCTTAGCATACAGTTTTCCCACAATGCTAAGAAGGCTGATACCACGGTAGTTTTTACAGTCCTGCTGTGATCCTTTTCCCTTATATATTGGGACTATCACGGCTTTGCACCAGTCTCCCGGTACCCGCTTAAGTTCCCAACATAAATTAAACAAGGTGTACAGCAGGTCTGCCACCAGTCCTTCTCCAGCCCTTAGCATTTCGAGAGATACTCTATCATAACCGGCTGCCTTACCTGCTTTCATACTTTTCATTGCTTTCATTATTTCATCTATACTTATATCTCTATCTATTTCCTCTTCTTTCGGAATTTCTATTTCATTTAATTCAAACGTCTAATCACTCATAAACACGCTTTTAAAGTATTCCTTCCATCTCCTTAAACTCAAAACTTCGTCATTCAGAATACAGCCATTCTGGTCTCGTATAGCATTCATTCTAGGCTGTTGTGAATGTCCCCTGGTAGTTCTTACGAGTTTCCAGAACATTTTAATGTTTGCCTGGAAGTTATCCGATATTCTTCTATCATTCTTATCCGTTCTTTCTTGCTTTTTCCTTTCAACTACTTCTTTTACTCTCTTATTTAGGTGTCTAAAAACTGCCTTTTTCCTTTCAATATCATCACTTTCATATTCATATTCATACTGCTAGAATTACTAGCCTTGGTTGCTAGTAAATCTAGCCATGCTTTCTTCTTTGCTTCAACTTCCATCTGTACCTCATCATCCCACCATAACGTGTTATTTTTCCTTTCATTCGTTCTCTTACTTACACCACATACTTCTGTAGCTGCATCCACTAAACCTTTCTTGACATTATACCACACAGTCTCCAAGTCTAAATCATTCATACACAATTCAGCCATACCACTTATATTTTCTCTCAATCTACATTTGAACTTCTCTTTCACACCTTCATCTTGTAACCTCTCTGTTCTTATACGCTGTAACGCTGTGGTAGACACAGATGTCCGATGCCTCCAACGTCTGAAAAGACCATTAATTCGGCATAAGACCAAGTAATGATCCGTCCCTACGTTAGAGCCCCGGTAAACCCTTGTATCTACCACCGCGCTTCTCATTCTTTTATCAACAATTATGAAATTTATCATACTTCTATCATCATCATCATCATCATCATCATAAATATATATTCTTTGATTTTTTTACATGGTGTAAAATACCCTATTCACAATTAAAACAGGGCGCATGTGCAATTTGCGTGTTTAAAGGCAACCTACTATCATAATTATCTATGGCAGTGGCTGAGCAATAGAGCAGTATGTAAATATCCACTTACACTCCTTTTTGTGGGGAAGTCGAAGAAGGTGCACTGAGTAGCGCACTCTCTTTCTTAGACTTCCGCACGAAAAACCGATAAAACTAGGAGCGTACGGCAGCGGGAGCAGCACCGACAGAGGCAGGAGAAATTACCTATTTATATACCCGCGCTCCCCACTTCTAAGCTGAATGTAAATGAGGCACAATACATAAGAAGGCAGGAAGATTTCAGGACGTCAAACAAAAGTAGTAATTCTGAGGCCAAAAATTTACTTTAAAATATTGTTACGACAATCAGTTCTATGTTGCATCACTTTTCGCGAGAAAATTGTTCAATCTTGCCATTTCAATCAAACATAAAAAGGTGTATGGTAAACGTATTGAAACTAACTCACTTTAGCCTTTTTGGAAACCGGCTTGTTCTGGACGTTTAAAGTCATCGTTTGGAACGATCTGTAATGACTCCCAAAAAACAGCACGTTGTTGCGTCCCTAGTAGTATCGGTTTGTATCTTCCTTCAACAGAGCTTTGTCGCCATTCCTGAAGAAAAAATAAGGCCATCCCACTCCTGCTACACGTCTTCGGGGTAGCGCCACCATAGAGGACGGAATAGAAAGTCTGTCGGTCCGTCGGTTTACAATATACATTTGTGTCCATATTCTACTTTCAATGGCCTACAAGTCTAAGGGCACTTATCATTTAAAAAAAATAGTGATTTGTTATAAAATCACTTAATTACGATATTTAATAACATTATATTTAAAATTGATATGATTGAAATCAAAAATAACGACAACGCAAAAAATTTAAAAATAAATTAGGTTTACTTTTATATATGGTTATAATACATGGAAATACATATATACCGTACAAACTGGAACCCGCACTCTCGAATAACATAAAAATACAAGAAAACGCGCTTGAAATTTTTCACTACCCCTCAGTCTCTTTCTAATTAGGGTGAACACAAAATACAAGAATTTGGGATATTATGGGGAAAAATCAGTTTATTTTTATTATATTCATTTATAAAACTTTAATTTAGTTGAAAATAGTAGAGTTCCATTGAAACGCATGATAGAGAAATTCATGAGGAAGAACCTGCTGGCGGAAGTTTACTAATTAATATTATTTATTCGTGTACTTTTTTGTCAATAAATGAATAAACGAGTGAACGGGCTCAATATACAAAACTTTAACTCAATCTAAAATACTTTTGTCTGAAAATGAACAAAAATTCGATTTCCCATACAAAATGTATCGGTCACGTGACCAATTATGTATGGGAAGTCAATTTTTATTAATTTTTACAAAAAATTCCTTCAGTACCTTACTCAGGATGATGGTTCATGGCTAAAGTTTGTATTCCTTATAATGTAACATTAGGAAATAATAAAACTAAAATAATAATCGTTTTTATTTACCTTTATTATTACAATAGCAATAGTGTCTACAAATTTAAAATATGCAATAATAATAATTAGAGGTGAAGGTTTTTACAACAACTCAATTTTTATACATGATTGAATAGTTTTGTGAAGTTTTTGTCGCTTGGTACGAACAGCACTCAAGTTTTGGTCTATAAAATTTTTTAGATGCGTTCTGAGACGCATGGTCAAAAAAGAGTTTCAAATTCACAGAAACCATTTACCATCAGGTGGACTGTGTGCTCGTTTGTCACCCTATCCAATAAAAAGAATTAAAATTCTGGATTAATGAAATTGAGAGCAATTAATAATGTCATCCATAGGCTGATTTTTTGTTACAGAATAAGGATGACAAACGAGCACACAGTCCACCTGATGCTAAGTTGTTGCTGCGGCCTATATACATTTACATCTATCCTCTATTACAAATCAAAATGCAGATGCGTTGTCACCAGTGAGGACTAAGATGGAATGCCTCATTTTCAGTAAAAAGGGTCTCCGGTTTTCTACACTCACCATACAAAACACAACAGCGTTAATCTGCTATTTTAGGCTGGTATTCTGTGAGAGCGTGGTCCTTCCCCGGTCGAACCGACCCATTCGTGCTACAACTATACTACTAATATAGCTGCAGCATGGCTCTACCACATATAGAATACACTATAGAATACGTATGAATAAAATATTGGTGAGGTTCAACATTTCACACCCACAACTGTGGTGTGAAGTGTTGAATAATAATATTGATTAATACATTTTTCATAAAATATGTTGACTCAGACTACTCATATTTGATGCCCTTTTAAATATTTTATCCGCAAAAAGTACAATTTTGTACACCTCTGCGGATGGAATAAGCAATTTACGTCTATTTACAAATGTTGTAGATGATTGATATTTATTTACATTCCAAACCTATAAATGATCGGTTTGTAAATGATCTGCAGCAATCAGCAAATTTTTACAATCGTTACATTTCAGCTGTTTAACAATATGTTTTATTATATAAACAGTAATATAATAAAAATAGTTTTTTTAAAATCCATATGGGTGTTTTGTGATTCCAAAGCCTGCAAATGATTTTCGATTTCATCATTAGTATCTGTATCATCGTATTTGAGATCGGATTTGGATCAGATCGGTGAAAAGATCCACAATGCAATTAAAGAAGGCCAAATAACGTCTTAAGGTAAACTCGTACGATTTTGACGAGTAAAACTGTAATGTTAATTATTAGCTCTTCTTCTCGTGGTAAATTAATCCTTACTTGCACACTTATCAGCGCAAAAGATTTGAATGGGGGATGTGCTTTGGTCCATAACCTAAAAGAGTAAAAAGTTCTTACGACGAATATTTTTATAATGGACTAGTTAGTTGTGAAAATGCTAAAGTCAGAACTAAAATTACAATTGAACTTGAAAAAACTGATCCACTGAAAACATTGTGACATAATATGTAGTGAATAATTTAATAGACCAAAAAAGCATACTGAAGAAATTAAAATGTCTTTACTATTTTGGATGTTATAATATCATCGATGTTCATATTGTCTTTTTCCGTTTCCAAAATGTTTCGAAGAAAAAACCGTGCTTTTTTACAAACAGGAACATTTACATTTTCTTTTGTAGCATCACGCAGCGGCCAAGATTCCTGAAAAGACACGAAAATATGATTTTCCACCACTGAATAACAATATTTTTATTACACATTAAGGTAGCAATTTAATAATAATAATAATCACTATTATGACGTCCCACAGGATGCATCATTCGAGATCGTCGGTAATGAGGTTGTACTTGCCGCGGAAACATAGTGGGTGCGGCTTTTTAAGCGCGCTTACCATGCATAACGTGAAGTGTGCAGAATCCGTAATTACGAGAGCGGATGATCCATTCTATAGGGACGTTATTTTTTGTGATAAAGGACTTACCCCTCTATCCTTAGTCAACGAGCAATGGCAAGACTCGGCAGTACAGAGCATTTCCGACCGGGAGACCGTATGGAAGGAGAAGGAGCTCCACGGGAGATTCTATAAGGCTCTACATGAGCCTTTCGTAGACACAGTTGCCTCCATCCACTGGCTACGTTTTGGTGATCTCTTCGGGGAAACCGAGGGTTTTGTCTATTCAATACAGGATCAGGTTATTAAGACCAAAAACTATCGGAGATACATCCTAAGGGATGGCACCGTCGACATTTGTCGAGCTTGTCGCCATCCCGGTGAATCACTTAGGCATGTCACCTCCGGTTGTTTGGCGCTTTCTAACTCTGAGTGCAAATAACATAGGCACAACCTAGTAGCCAGGATTCTACACCAGGAGCTCGCTCTGAAATACGGTCTCGTGGATCGGAAACTGCCATTTTATAAGTACTTGCCGGAAGCCGTGCTCGAAAATGACCGCGCCAGGCTCTACTGGGACCGGGCCATCATCACAGACAGGACTATTCTTGCGAATAAGCCTGATATTGTGCTGATGGACCGGGCACAGTCAAGGATATTTTTGGCCGGCATTACCGTTCCGTATGACAAGAACCTCGTGAAAGCTGAAACAGATAAGCGAACAAAATATCTGGACCTGACTCACGAGGTGATCGACATGTGGGGCGGACTGCCGGCCGAAATTATACCTGTAGTCATTTCTGCGAACGGGTTAATTCCAGTCAGCCTCTCGGGTCATCTGAGGCGACTGGGACTCCGTGACGGACCGCTCCAAGCTCAAATGCAGAAGGCGGTGCTCCTGATACCGCCCGCATCGTCCGCCGGTTTCTTTCCCTTTCCCCCTAACCCTCAGTCGTTTGGTCTCCCCTGCCGAGGGCTTCCATCTGGTTGGGTTTTTATTTATTTATGTATTTATTTTATTTTGTTGATATTTATGTATGTTTATCATTTTCATTTACAATTATATATTTATACAGCCCAACCAGATGAGAAAAATATATAGATACCCCTCATAATAATCATTTATTTCAGGCAATATTTACATTACATGATGTTAATAAATGTAAACAGAAGCCCATAGAAAAACATGTTAATGGCTAATTGTGTAAATTAAAAGAGCACTTACATAACTGCAACTGGCACGTCTAACATAGTTTCCCAGGATCGTTTAAAAGCTGCACTAGTTGTATATTCGTCATTTGACTGCAAATTTAATTAAGTATTAAATTAAACATGTGACAGTGTTTTCTCATCGTCACATTAAAATATACATATAAGTTAATGTTGTGTTATTAGATAAGACACATAATGGCAAGACAGGGATAGCTAAATGTTATAAGGAAATAGTATGATATACAAAACAGAGATACTATAACTTTTAGAAAGGGATGGCACTAGCCTCCTATATAGTAAGAAGGGGTCGTGTAGAAATTGGTTGTTTACTTTGTATGGGTATTTATTATCGTCGAATGATAGTAACAAATATAATAATTTTAATTGTTTAAAGCGATAACTGTTTTCATGTAAAGTTCAGTAATGTATGAAAATATATGTAGCAAATATTTCAGGACTGTTTCATAAAATAATAAGACAAGAAATATGTTACAAGCATTTAATGCTAGGGACATAATGTAAGTGTATAAAAACGTCGTACGTCGCGCTAAATGGCGTGAACTGGGAAAGCGTTATAATTTCCTACAGGTCCGGGATAACTTTTTTTTTTATAGGAGAGGGGGCAAACGAGCATGCAGCTCACCTGATGGTAAGTGACTACCGCCGCCCATGAACAACCGCAACACCAGGGGAATTGCAGATGCGTTGCCGGCCTGTTAAAAAGGAGTAGGCTATTTTCTTGAAGATCCCTAAGTCGTATCGGTCCGGAAAAATCGCTGGTGGTAAACTCTTCCACAAGGAAGTTGTGTGACGAAGAAAACATCTTATAAATCGCACAGTGGTGGACCGCCAATCATCCAGATGGTGTGGATGGTATCGGGAGTTCTGCCGCGATGTGCGTTCGTGAAATTTGGCGGCTGGGATTAATTCGAACAATTCCTCAGAGCACCCCCCGTGGTAAATGCGAAAGAAAATGCAAAGAGATGCAACATCTCTTCGCAGCGTCGATTCGAGCCGCTCTGCGCTGGATGCGGTCGAGTGGAAGGAGCTGGCAATGGGGAGCCCCAGCCCAGAGATGGGAACAGTATTCCATGTGAGGCCGAACCTGCGCCCTGTAAAGTTGCAGGCGTTGTGCCGGCATGAAATACTGTTCCGCTCTGCTGAGCACGACAAGCTTTTTAGAGGCCAATTTGGCCTTTTATCCAAGTGACCACGAAGCTGCACGTCACTCGATATGTAGACGCCGAGAATTCCGATTCTGGCTGAGGCAACAGGGGGAGTATCTTGAAACTAAGGAGATACGACAAAGGGGTTCTTTTTGGCGGTAAACGCGCAAACTTGTGTCTTCTGAGGATTAAACTGGACTAGATTTAGTCGCCCCCAATCCGAGACTTTGTCCAGCAAAGACTCGACTTCAGACACAAGTTTGCTTCGGTACTCGGCGACGTTTTCCCGAGAAATATTGGCACGGCCGGTGTATAGAGCATCACCAGAGCTGTCATTCGCATAGCAATGAATGTTACCAGTTAGCAACATATCATTGATATACAGAAGAAACAGCGTTGGTGATAGCACGCAGCTTTGTGGAGCACCAGCGTTAATAGGCTTGTAGTCGGATCATGCACCGTTTACAACGACCTTGATGCTCTGATCTACAAGAAAGCTGGTGATCCAATTGTATAATTTCTCGGGAAGCCCATAAGGAAGGGAACTTCGAAAGAAGCACGTTATGCCAAACCCGATCGAAGGCCTTCGCAATGTCCAAACTAAATTCAACCTCCCCTTAAGAATAGAATATAATAGAATAATATTGCTTTTACCACTGGTTCAAAAAACTTCCGCCCTAGGATGGACCAGCAAGAACCCCATCGATACTCTTTTCTTGAAATAGTTTTTTTTATTAAAATTCAAAATAAAAACTAAAACGAAGGGATAAATAATTATATGTCATTATTTTGCCAAAACATTGTTGAGATTATTATATTTTATAAATATTTTCTTTGTATATAAAAAGTAATAATTTATGCTTATAACTTCAAAAAACCCATAACACTTACCATGGAGTGATAATCAATGTTTAATCAAACAATACCCATAAACTACTTTACACCACCTTTCACATTGCGTTAAATGAAAATGAGCTAATCTGCTTTTGAGAATTTCGTAGTACCTAGCCGTAATTAGTCTAGTGATATGACATTTGTTAAGCCAATTTATACATATTACACATATTGTTAATCACTATTTCTGCAACCTCACTACAATTTGATCGACCAGTAATTTGATAAGCTGTTGTATAAATTTTTCGTTGATCGATATTTCAGAAAGTGGGTGTACATAAAACTATTTATTGTTTTTAATGGTTTTTGCTTAAAGAATAGTCTCCGTTATTTTAAAATCAAATATAACCCGAAAATGCACATATTATTTGTACAGCCAGGTTCATATTTATGTTGCTGTAGAGCCAGATTATGAAATAACGAGTTGTAAACTAGATCAAACTTAACTAGCGACAGCACGGTTGCGTGTTTCCCGTCCACTATTTAAATGAATCATTCTTTTAACGACTTAAAGGGTTGCCATAAAGTCTTAACTTCTAAGGACGTGAAACGGTATTTTATTACGTTATTTGTTAACATTTGGTATTGTAATTTTTGTTATTTGTTAACTTTAGTCCTTAGCTTACGTATCAATTACACTATGACCTGGCAAACTCAATTGGCAAATATTTGTCAGAAAGCTACAGGTATTGCATACTCTCTACCGGTTGAAAAACTTTTTTCCGTCCAGGATAAACGATTATTATGCTGACCTTAATTTTTTCCCTTTTTGAGTATGATGATATGTATTATTTTGACCTGAATGCAGAACTCTTGAATAAATATGACCGCCTTCTTAATAACAGCATTCGATTCATTTTTAAACTCCGAAAGTATTATTATATGCCTACATATTGCTCTCAACTTAACTGGCATTCCATTCGTCAGCGCCGTAGTCCACTTGCACTTACGCATGTAGACTACGGCGCTGACGAATGGGATACTCTATATTTCATCCTGATGTCTCCTCATTCTCCATATTATAGATTTCTCTGTTCTAATATTAACCTTCCACTTCAGTGCCCCCTTTATAGTACTAAATTTGTCCAATCAATTCTTCTTTGGATCGCTCTTCCTTCCGAAATCAGTCAGGCTGAAAACCAGTTTTTGTTTAAATCCAAAGTTCGAAAACTTCTTCTAAATAAAATGACAGAATCGACTCAGCGTTATTAGTTAACTTAATGTTTAATATATGTTTGTATATGTATATGAATATATATATATATATATATATATATAAATATATATATAAACATAAACATAAACACTCACGCCTGTCACCCAGAGGGGTAGGCAGAGATTATGGACTTCCATTTGGCACGATCCTGACACACCTCTCTCGCTTCCTCCACATCCATATACCTACGCATACACGCTCGTCGGTTAAAGGTACTCTTGATTTGGCCCATTTTTAATATATCGCCAATTTGGTCGATAAACTTTCGCCTAGGGCAACCCTTCCCGACTATGTCGTTCACCTCTGCAACATAAATTTGCTTTGTCACTCTTTCCTCATTCATTCTTTCTACATGGCCAAACCACCGAAGCATTCCTTTCTTAATCCTGGTCACAACATCATCTTGCAAACCACACTCTTCTCTTATTAAACAATTTCTCACTCTGTCATTCAGCTTCATCCCTAACATACTCCTTAATGACCGCATTTCTACAGCATTTATTCTACTCTCATGCTTCTTCTGCCACACCCAACTTTCAGTACCATACATTAAAGTAGGTACTAACACAGCATTGTGAATTGCCATACGTGCCTTTTTGAATACATTCTGACTTTTCACAATAGAGTGTAGAGCCCCATTCACTCTATTTCCTGCATTCACTCGTCGTTCTATATCCTTATCATATCTACCATCCCAGCTAAACACACATCCCAAATATACAAACTCATCTACGTGCTCTACCAACTCCCCTTCTATTCTTATTTCACATATCGTTTTACTTTCTTCTCTTTCAAAAACCATAACTTTCGTCTTACATGCGTTAACTTTCATTCCCTTTTCTTTTAATGTCCTGTTCATTAATGTAACCATCATTTGCAACTCGGCTGCCGACGACGCAAGTATGACTTGATCATCGGCGTACAAAAGGCATTTGACGGTTAACTCACCCATTCTTAACCCGCATTCTTCTACTTTCAAATTTTCCAAACAACTGTCCATAAATAGGTTGAACAACCACGGGGAAGCCACACAGCCCTGTCTGACACCTTTATGGATGTCAAACCAGTCCGAGTAGGCCCCGTTGATCCTGACATAAGCAATGGAGTCCCTATATAGAGACTTCAATGCCTGTATCAGACCAGCGCTCAACCCAAATGAGTTCAGTGTTTGCCATAACACATCCCTGTCCACTCTGTTATAAGCCTTCTCCAAGTCCATGAACGCACAAAAAACTTTTTGGTTTTTGGCCAAAAACTTCTCGGCGATCATGTGCATGGAAAAGACCTGATCCGTACATCCCATTCCCTTTCTAAATCCCGCTTGCACATCCCAAATTTTTCAGTCAGTTTCTTTCATAACTCTTTCAATTAGTACCTTAGCATACAGTTTTCCCACAATGCTAAGAAGGCTGATACCACGGTAGTTTTTACATCCCTGCTGTGATCCTTTTCCCTTATATATTGCGACTATCACGGCTTTGCACCAGTCTCCCGGTACCCGCTTAAGTTCCCAACATAAATTAAACAAGGTGTACAGCAGGTCTGCCACCAGTCCTTCTCCAGCCCTTAGCATTTCGAGAGATACTCTATCATAACCGGCTGCCTTACCTGCTTTCATACTTTTCATTGCTTTCATTATTTCATCTATACTTATATCTCTATCTATTTCCTCTTCTTTCGGAATTTCTATTTCATTTAATTCAAACGTCTCATCACTCATAAACACGCTTTCAAAGTATTCCTTCCATCTCCTTAAACTCAAAACTTCGTCATTCAGAATACTACAACAATTTTACAACATAGTATATAGCAGACTTCAGAGGCTGTTATATAGACGTAGATGTGCAGTATATAGACTTTATATACCTACTTCTTTTTACACCAATCCATCGTTTCAACTCACACGCTATTCTAATGATTTCTCTTTGATTTATGTTTTGAAACTCTGTTATGGTGCAATTGTGACAATCGGCGTTATCGTTAGTGCGGTTAATAAATGTATAATCATCTGCAATAATGAGATAAAATATAGTGATTGAAAAAAATCTATTAATGAAAGTTAAATCCGACTTCAAAGACCGTAAAGGAATAAAATGATTTCGACATAATTGTTTCTTAAGTCTGTTTTACAACATAGTATATAGCAGACTTCAGACGCTGTTATGTAGAAATTATTGTATCCTCTTTAATTTTTTTAAACATTTTGAGTGGATTAAGGAATATCATAAGCTCAAGGTAAAATAACGAGAGCGTTGCCTAAGTTAAGTATAACTAAAAATTAATCCCGTATTTCTTTGCCCATGGAGGTAGATGTTTTCTCAAATATATTAGGTACAACCCATAAATCTGTATGGGAAACGAAATCTATTTAATAAAGAAGGAATAATTAAAATGAGTTCACAATTGACAAAGATAGGTGTCATATACATACCTCCTTCCTTTTTAAAGTTGGCTAAAAACAAACAAAATTCACTTCTCACATTTTTAAAGGAATTTTTACCATTACCATTACAGCCTATCAAAAGTCCACCACTGAAAGCAGATTATTATTTACCCCATAGATTATCGACAAATTTAAATTAAAACAACAATTTAAAAAAAATAAACAACACACATTCCGTGTTCCATTTTTAACAAATGGATGAATCAAAAATGCAACACCTCGTTTGGTTAGACATAAGTTTAAGAACCAGTGCGCGGCAGAATTACGGTATTAACTGGATGCCCTATCTCTGGGTTTGTTCGATTTTGGAATACCGATGACTTCTGCTTCTTTCCACACTTGTGAAAAGGTGCAGGTGGACATTAAAACATTGAAAATAGCCACTAGTAGGCAGATTAACTTAGGAGGCAGGGCTTTAAAAACTTTATTGTTAATGCCGTCAGCGCCTGGCGCTTTTCGGGGTTTGAGGTTTTTGCTGATGGTTTTCACCTCATTTAAAGTAACGGGCGGAAGTGGGTCATCCGTTGGTCAAAAAGTTTCACATTTTTCTCAGTTCATCCCCTACACCTGAGGTACATGAAACGGGGCCGGGCTCTTTAGTTTGACCGGCGGTTGGTATAGAGACGCTCAGGTGATTGAAGGTGAGTGATGTACTCGCCATAGACGTTAATACCGTATCTTTTTGAGTCCAGTAGCTTTAACAGTGGTTTAGTAGTAGTATGCAAAACCAATTGTTTAGACCGCTGTTTTCTAATTAATTTGTTACAAAAAACCATAAAAGATACAAATTTATAGGAATTACATATCCTAATGAAGTGCCTACTTCAGTAATCTGACGAATTTCAGGGATCTCTTCTTGCTTTCCTACCAAAGTACGAAAATACACTAAACATATTTGACCAATGACATATGTTCTTAGTAAAATAAAACTCAGAGATGGACACTTGCACCAAACAAAAATAAAAAAAACCCGAATGTCTGTCATGCAAAATATATATGTCAAATAATATTATCAACAACAACATATATATATATATATATATATGTTGACAGACATAGTATATATATATATATACTATGTCTGGCGTATGTGGACTATGAGAAAGCCTTTGATTCCGTCGAAATTTGGGCGGTGCTGCAGTCCCTTCAGCGGTGCCAAGTTGACTATCGGTATATCGAAGTGTTGAAGTGTTTGTACAGTAGGGCTACGATGGCTATCCGAGTACAGAATCAGAGTACGAAACCTATCCAATTGCAGAGAGGTGTAAGACAGGGTGACGTCATATCCCCGAAACTCTTCACCGCTGCATTGGAAGACGTTTTCAAGCTTCTGGACTGGAAAGGATACGGTATCAACATCAATGGCGAGTACATCACTCACCTTCGATTTGCCGACGATATAGTCCTTATGGCAGAATCGCTGGAGGACCTAAGCACTATGCTCAATGACCTCGATAGTGTTTCCCAACGGATAGGTCTTAAGATGAACATGGACAAAACAAAGATCATGTTCAATGTCCATGTCACACCTATGCCGGTAGTTGTTGGGAGCACTAAGCTCGAAGTTGTTGACGAGTATGTTTACCTGGGACAAATAGTCCGACTAGGTAAGTCCAACTTCGACCGAGAGGTCAATCGACGGATACAACTCGGCTGGGCAGCGTTCGGGAAGCTACGACACATCTTCTCGTCAAACATACCTCAAAACCTGAAAACGAAATTGTACAACCAGTGCGTGTTGCCAGTGGTGACTTACGGAACTGAGACGTGGTCCTTCACTGCTGGCCGTATGAGGAAGCTCAAGGTCGCTCAGCGAGCTATGGAGAGGGCTATGCTCGGAGTTTCTCTGCGTGATAAACTTAGGAATGAGGATATCCGCAGTAGAACCAGAGTAACCGACATAGCCCAACGGATTAGTAAGCTGAAGTGGCAGTGGGCCGGCCATATAGCTCGAAGAACCGACAACCGATGGGGAAGAAAGGTTCTCGAGTGGCAGCCTCGTACCGGTAGGCGAAGTGTAGGGCGTCCCCCCACGAGATGGAGTGACGACCTGGTAAGACATGCGGGAGGTCGATGGATGCAGGTGGCTCAGGACCGTGCTTTGTGGCATTCTTTGGGGGAGGCCTATGTTCAGCAGTGGACTTGTGAAGGGCTGTAATGATGATGATGATGATGATATATATATATATATATATATATATATATATATATATATATATATATATATATAGTTCAGCTTGATTTAAATAACGTAAATTATAAAGAAAAATTGTACTTGTTAACATGTCTGACCTTGGAATCGCCATAGGTGTCTGCCAATGTTATTTTTCAGTAATTTTATCGAATATTTCAAGATGTCAAAGTGGCAGACTTATTAATTTCACATTTTTTCGAGTGTTGAATTCGGAAGTGTCGTTCGGTCAGTTCGGCGCACGCGTTCAGTTACAGATTTAGGTGTCTTATAGTTGTTTTGACTCCGTAAAAACAAGCGCGGCTCTCCGCCGTAAGCCATTACAACGCTAGGTACGTTTGCCTAGCTGGTCAACAGTGCTCGCTTGACCGTGATCTCATTAGATACGAGTGTCCTATTTTTAAATTCTCGTAGGTAGTATTAATTGTCACTTCGTTAGAAATGACGCAGCAAAAATATTTGAACTGCGATTACTATGAAATTGTACGGTGTTACATTTTAAGCAACTATAGATTACGTGGTGCGCTAAGATTATACGAAAGTGAGTCTTTACTACGATAGTAAAGGCAAGAAATAACGCACATGTACCACCTAATCGGTGGACAATTTTTGTAATTAACCAAATGTTGTTAGACTTTGGACAGTTCACTACTCCGTTACATGGAAGTGCTCAAATTGGTTATACAGTAATAAACCCGGCTGTCAAAAACACAATGATGAGGTTTTAGAGCGAAACCCCCGCTAGCACCAATGATGCACAGCTCGAGAATTTAGAGTTAGCAAGGACTACGTAATCCTGGCTAACTCTGAATCACTAATTTTATTACATCAACGTGTGCAAGCACGTAATAATAACGATAACGATTGTCCACCTCGAAATAATTTTTGTGATTAGTGTTATTTAAAGTAATTTCATATTCAAGTTTTAAATATTAAATCGTTTTAAATTGCTAATAGTTGTAAATACTTGATTCCAATTTTTTAAATACGCTATAATAAAGACAATCATCGGTTTCGTCGTTGAAATGTAAAAAATGTTTTTTAAAATATTTATTATGACGGTCCTAAGCCCGTATAAGACATGACGGGAAAATTTGAATAATAATTTGCGTCGCGTAGATATCAGCTTAGTAGCGAGCGTGTCATTAAGGAATTAAATAGTAGGCAAAAGCTACGTGCAATGACTCGTACACTCACGAGTGCGGGTACATTTGGTTATATTTGGTTAGTCGTTGAAAAATAAGCCTGTATAATGACTATATTGTATGAAAGTAAAAATGTTATTATGAATCTAGGTAGTAAGAGGGTAATAGTTTATTTTTTGTTTAATTAGGTTGACAAACGAGCACAGTCCTCCTGATAGTAAATGGATGTTTCTCCTAGGACCTACATCTTTCACTTAGTACATAACTGCATATAGTCACTTTAATTTTATAAAAAAATGTGATTTCTACTTTTATTGAGACGTCGACATCGATGTCCAAAGCTTATCTGCTGACTCCTGTCACTATGTGCTACCACATTATAGAAATCTATTTGGGTTCGAAGTACAATATCTAAATGCAGTCAGTAAAGCGCTGCTTATAGTAACGGCAATTTTTATTGCATTTAATATTCTCGAGTGACGACAAAGCGAGTCACCACCGTGAAATAATATCAATGAAAATTAAATCTAATATATTTACCGAGTTTTTTTTTTCACTTTTTTAAAGGAAAAAAGGTAACTTTTAACAAAGAAGTACCGAGCACGTATTTTCATGAAAGAGTTCATGAAAAGTTCACTAAAAGGTCACAACACATCTATCATATCTATCATATATCATTGCCCTATCTATCTATCTATTACAGCCTATAAAAATACACCTGAACATAGAACATGCCTCCCCCATAGATTTCCTCATAGGGAGATTTTGACATAGTTGCCACGCTTGGCAGGCGGGTTGGCAACCGCAGTTTGTTGTTATTCTGGGTTGTTATCAGGAAGATACTGCTGGCCATTACCTATTTTAGTTTCCCTCTGTCGCCTCTTATGACACCCACGGGACGATATGGGATTGTGGATATACTTGCACTGCCACTATATGGTAACTAACTTATTTATTTATTTAAACGTTTATATACAAAAGAAAAATCGTACATATTAAAATTATATTAAATTGATATTTTTATTTATATCTCTCGTCTCGTTTCTCAGTCTCGTTTGTCTGTCTTCTTTTCTCACTTATTTTTAAACTTTTTACAAAACTATAACCTCATAGCTAAAAATAACGTATAGTGACATAAAATTTACGCAACTCCGCAGACAAAATAATTTGTTAGTAATTTTATCAGGCGTGTGGGCAAAAATATTAAAGAATAAAAACTAAAAATATTTGACCACATTGAAGGATTCGAACTTTCGTACTCCAGCGTGATGGCAAGAAGTCAGTGGGCTATTGAGAAGATAAACGCCGAGACGAAATTAAAATCAATCATATTCCATGGTCAAGTCAAGTTTATTGCTTTATGCACACACGGAAATAACGATTTTTCCTAGAAATAATTTTGAGTAGATTGATTTTTGCGCCTTATTAAGCCTTATAAACCTCTGTGTTATAAATATCATCGAAATTGTTACAGAAGGTCTCAGTAACCCTATTTCAAACAAAGCTATCGATCTGTTGGGCCTCATTTGTCTAAGTCAACTGTCAAATTAATTATTTCCTAAGCATTTTTCCTATAGCATTTCGATAATCTGCAATCTGCAGGTTAATTATTAATACATTCATTCAATCATTCGTTCATCTTTAAAGCCCTTAACTAGTCCATTCCTGAACATAGGCCTTCCTTAAAAAATATGTTGCGAGTGAGGGCTTCTTTACTAAGCTTACCGGGACGAGGCTGCCACTCGAGAATTGAGAATCTTTCCATCGGTTGTCAATCCAATATAAGCTGTTAGCATAATAAAATGCGTTACAAGCAAATTGTGTAAATATTTATCATAATAGTCCAACTCTGAACACAGACTGTCATCGTAGGACTGTCGCCGTAATCGCAATGCTTGGAAAGCGGATTGGTGATTGCAGCAGCTTTTATATTTAATGCTGCTTCTCGTTGCTATTTTAGGTATTTCATATCATATATTATCATATATGAGATGCTTTACCGCCATCTACCTCATATATACTGAAGAGGTGCTGAGAGTTGCTGCTAATTTACTAGCTAATTAAAGAGCAGCTAATTATATGTATGCGATTAAGCCATATTCGATCCCAGAAAGCGCCAGTGGCTTATAGTGGCGTAATAGTAAATTGTAATTGGCTTGGTAGGGCGATGATGGCTAAGGCATTGGCTCCGGCGCTCAAGCCAAGGATTAGATTTGCGGTCTTAATAAGTTTTTGTATGGTCTACAAAAATATTTTCGGGTTTGGATGTTTGCCCATGCTATATATATATATAACCTTTCACGGTAAATGCTGATCCAGTTGGAAGTTAGAACAAATATTGGCTTAGCTTTCCATTGACTCCCGTCGAGTTAGGGGTTGATACGTATTTTTACAGAAAAGTTATACTATTATGAGCACACACACAAAGTTACAACATGCGGAAACGCGTAATTTTTGAGAAAAAGTTATTGAAAATCAATTATTCTTGCATTGTTTATATCTAATCCTACTATAAAAGTCACGCCATTTTGTAATGTCATTGTCGTCAGTAGGGATGTCTTTCCGAAAAGGGTTGATTTTTAAATCGATTCAAATCGTAAGCTGATGTATCGATTCATAAAAAATCGATTTCTAAAATATCTGTATTTTTTATGTTTGCATTTATAATTTAAATATAATTCCATTTTATGAAAAACAAGAAAGATACCATAATAAATGACCTCTTATTGAATTTTGTTTTATTTTAACAGTAACAATTTTTTTTATAGGATAAGGGTGACAAACGAGCACACAGTCCACCTGATGGTAAGTGGTTGCTGCGGCCCATAGGCATCTACATCTATCCTCTGTTACAAATCAAAATGTAGATGCGTTGTCACCCGTGAGGACTAAGATGGAATGCCTCATTTCCAGTAAAAAGGGCCTCCTGCCACCTGCACTCACCAAGCGAAACGCAGAAGTAAACCTCTACTTCACGCTGATTTTCTGTGAGGTCGTGGTACTACTCCGGTTCGAGCCGGCCCATCCGTGCGACAGCAAAAGCTGCCGCGTGGCTCTACCACTGTTAAAAACCAATGAGGGCAAATAACAAATAAAATAGGTTAGGTTCAACTTATGTCAAAGAACCGAATTGATTGACCCCGACTCCACCTGGTACGAGTCTGTCCTACCACTAGAGTGGTTTTAAAGAGCCGGAGGCGCGTAGGGCGAGCATCTTCCGCCTGCTGTAACAAATCGTAGGCATCGGACGAGCCGGAGCGGCTAAGGCTGGTCGCCGAAGGCGACCAACAAGCCGAAGCTGCGGAGGCGAGGAGTAGCGCCGGAGACGTAGCAGTCTCAAAATAGATACAATTCAATTCAAATTCAATTCAAATTCATTTATTTGCCATAAATAGGGTAAATTATAGGTTTTTACAATAAAAATAAGTTGCTTAAAGACCTATTTAGCCATGAGGTACGGCATGCAAATTTTTTTTAAATTGTACAAATTATGTTGGTGGTAATAGATTCTAAATTGTCAACTTATTAAATGTAAGTTATATAATTCAAAATGTCGTAATTTACAATGTCAATGTCATAATTAAAATTTAAATACATCCGATCATTAATTAAAGGTCAGATAAAATAGTGATACTCAGTGATACACAGCAATTTTGTCCATCACATGTCAACCTGCATATTATTATCATTTCGAAATTCCTTAACACTATAATAACATTTTTTTATTAGCCATTCACGTAACTTTTTGGTCATGAGAATCATAGAGCCGTGCTTGAACTGCTTTGGAATTTTATTAAATATTTTTACACACATGCAATAACAACCTTTCTGAAAGACAGAAGTTTTTGGTTTATGGTCTAGGACAAGCCGCTTATTATCTCTAGTGCTTCGTGGATATATATCACAAGCTGACTTAAATAACTCTGCATGTTGTTTGACAAATTTATATATTTGTAATATGTACATGCCAGGGACTGTTAATATACCCAGCTTAATGAATAGGTGCTTGCACGTATCAAATGGACCTTTACCGCATATAGCACGTATACTTTTTTTTTGTGCGATAAGAACTCTATTTACTTCAATGCTGTTGCCCCACAGAACCATAATTAATATTAGACGCGACGTAACCATAATAAGCAGACATAGTTACGCTGAGCGTCGTTATCTTAGTTAAACGCCTTAAGACGAAAGCAAACCTATTAATTTTATTACAAATTTTGTCAATGTGGCCGGTGAAATTTAAGTTCTCGTCAAGTACTACACCCAAAAATGAAGCCATGGTAGTCCTTTCAATAGTTATATTTTTGTACAGCACATTAAGATTGTTTACTGCTCGTCTTTTTATATTAAAATTTATAAAATTGGTCTTGTTCAGATTTACATTTAGATTAATTAATTTAAGATATTGAACTATATTATGAATTGTATTATTAATGTCATTTTCATAACTATTTAAATTGTCATTATACTTCGATTTAACAATAATGGAAATGTCATCAGCAAACATTATGCATTGATGTTTAGTCACTCTCGGTAAATCATTTATATATATTAAAAATAATATAGGACCTAGAACGCTACCCTGTGGTACTCCAAACTTATTTATTTTATAATCAGAACGATCGGATGTAGTTGTATTTCTCACGCTTATCCTATTTATTTCTACGCACTGGTGTCTATTTTCTAGATATGTTTTAAGCCAAGAGTGAGAAAGACCTCTGATTCCATACTTTTCCAGTTTATCTAACAGGACGCTATGAACTACAAAATCGAACGCCTTAGACATATCGAAAAAAATACAGTAGTACGCTGTTTATCATCGAGTCTAAGAATAACGTTATGTATTAGATTAAAGCACGCGAGGGTAGTTGATTTTCCCTTCTGGAACCGATTTTGCTCCGGTGTAATGATTTTGAATTTTGTCAAATAGTCAAGCAGTCGTTTTTGCATGGCCTTTACAAATACCTTGGATAACACCGGTATTAATGTAACTGGGCGATAGTTACCGATTTCCGATTTATTCTGTTTTTTGTGAATAGGTTTCACGATTGAGAATTTAAGCGCCTCAGGGAAGCATCCAGTTTCAAATGATAAATTAATTAGGTATGTTAATACCTGGGCTAGTTCGTTTTTACAGAATTTTAAGATTTTTGTTGAGATTTCATCATACCCACATGAGCAGAATTGTTTAATGATTGTACAATACGAGTAATTTCTATTGAATTGACCGGTTCAAGAAAAATTGACTTTGATATATGATCGATCGTTGATAGTATCTTTCGCTTTTTATCAATGTCATACATATACCTTCCATCAGTTAGGTTTACGTAGTAATCATTAAACAGTTCAGCTATTTTTGTCCCATTTGTTATTATAGTATTTTCGTATTTCATATGTGTAATATAATTTTGTGGAGGTTCGCTTTCCGTTACATCTTTGATGAGTTTCCATGAAGCTTTACAAATATTCTGACTGTTCTGGAGATATTTGTTATTGCAATTTTTTTGGGCTATTGACATGCACTTCTTAAGCATTTTTGAATACCTCAAGTAAGCTTCTCTGTCCTCGTTAGTTTTTTGTTTATAATACTTGAAACGATCTTTTAGTTTTTATGCAAACTTTTAAGCCCTTGGAGATCCATTTTGGCTTTGAATTTTTATTGGTAATTTTGACTTTTAACTTCGGAAAGCAAGATTTATAAAGTGTGCAAAAAAGATCATAGAATCGTTCGAAAGCTACATTCATGTTTTACGCGTTGTAAAAAACATCTGAGAATGATAGTGACTGCAAGTAACCACGAAACTTTAGAATATTTTCATTGCAATAGTCTCTTTTGTGTATAAACCAGTGTTGTAGACTATGAGAATTTTCTATTGAGAATGACAATATTTGGGCAGTATTGTGATCAGATAGATGAAGCGGCATTGTTACACCCGTAGCTTGTTTAATATTACTTAAAATGTGGTCTATACAATTATTTCCTCTAGTAGGTTCATTTATATGAATTTTTAAATTGAAGTATTTAGCCATATCTTTTAATTGTTGCGATGCTCTAGATTCCACTAACGTATTTATATTAAAATCTCCAGTGATAATAATTTTGTAATGTGTAAATTTCTTTAACAGTTCATGAGTCATCGCTTCTAGCCTCGTTAGAAATGGGTGAGCAAATCTATTGTGAGAGGTGTAAACACATAATACCATTACTTTGTATTTAGGGATGCTTATCCCGCAGCACTCAAATACTTTTGGTAATAGGCACTTGTCAAAAATCTTGAGTTCGTTACAAGTAAGGGCCTTTTGCAGAAAGATACAGGTACCACCCCGTTTATTATTCCTAGAATAGCTGCTGCTTGTTTGTAATTTGAGAGAGTAGCATTTTTCTCTTCACCTTTTTTTATAAATGATTCTGAGAAGCATATTACATCAGGTTCTGAATCACAATCAGACTGGAATATAAATATAGGGGAACTGATTCAGAAATCCTTCTGAATCAGTTCCCCTATATTTTATGATGAAGGGGATTTTTTTCTCATAAAATGGATTTATATTTACATTATAAATGCAAAAATGAAAAAAATATAGATATTTTAGAAATCGATTTTTCGGGAATCGATACATCAGCTTACAATTCGAATCTATTTAAAAAAATCGATCTTTTTCGGAAAGAATCGACATCCCTACTGACAATAACAATAAAAAAATGGCGTCAGTTTTATTGTAGGATTAGTTATAAACAATTCAAGAATAATTGATTTTCAATAACTTTTTTCTTAAAAATTACTCGCTTCCGTATATTGTAACATTGTGTGTGTGCTTATTAAAGTGTAACTTTTCTGTAAAAATACGTATCAACCCCCAACTCGATGGCAGTCAATGGAAAGTCGTACCCAAATATTGTTCCACCTATTTTACGTATATACTCAGCTCTGCGTCGCGCAAACTGATATACTTTGATCAATCTTTGAAGCGCGTGTGACGTCGGTGGATCAGTCAGTCAGCGATTTGACCAATATTTGTTGGTCCATCAACGGTCGAAACAATCATACTGAATATGTTTTCTTACATCAAGAATATATTTAAATTATATGCGACGTTTACTTAGACTTAGTGGATCCAGAGCTAAAACTGACAAATAGGTACGCAAACACAAAACGGCAACGTCGCGTTCTGCGTGTGACAGAGAACCCAGTACACTATTTCGTTAGAGTAATAAGGTAAGAAATATGCGTTAGCTGCTACGTAAATTGCATTTGAGGATCACTTTGGCAGATTTGATTGCGGCAAGACGTTTGCGCAGGATTTTGTTATCGTGTGAGTGGAGTGAATTTGTTTTATCTTGTTCATTTGTCATGGACCAATCAGAAGATGATGATGAGTATTTTATTATCCATATTTGATTATCTATTTAGAAACTCGATCATCATCATCATCATCATTACAGCCTTTCATAAGTCCACTGCTAAACATAGGCCTCCCCCAAGGAATGCCACAAAGCACCGTCCTGAGCCACCTGCATCCATCGACTTCCTGCATGCCTTAAAAGGTCGTCACTCCATTTAGTGAGAGGTCGCCCTACACTTCGCCTACCGGTACGAGGCTGCCACTCGAGAACCTTTCTTCCCCATCGATTGTCGGTTCTTCGAGCTATATGCCACTGCAACTTCAGCTTACTAATCCATTGGGATATGTCGGTTACTTTGGTTCTGCTGCGGATATCCTCATTTCTAAGTTTATCACGCAGATAAACCCCAAGGATAGCCCTCTCCATAGCTCGCTGAGCGCCCTTGAGCTTCCTCATACGGCCAGCAGTGAAGGACCACGTCTCAGATCCGTAAGTCATCACTGGCAACGCGCACTGGTATTATGTAGGTATTATATTAATGAGTTAATCCGGATGTGATCCCGGCTCAAATGATGGGGGGCGGAGTAAAGACCGCCTCAGTGGAAACGCACCCCCTCATCCATGATCGACACGTATGATAATAAATAGGTATTCACATTATAATACCTAAGGACTTACCTAACTACCTAGTACCTACCTATCTACCAGTTTTTTTACCACCAAAAGAGTTGTGATTGTGTTTAGGTATGTGTAAGTACTTACTATGTGATTCAAATAACAATAGGACCAGCAAAGACGCCATTTTTTCACCAGTGCTGCCTGCCAGAGCCCAATCAGAATAATAAAAGTAGGTAACCATTAACTATTTGACTGACCTTTTCGCTCTGTGGTTAGTAGCTCTGGATGCGGATCCTGAGGTCGTGGGTTCGATGACCAAACATACCAAACATTTGTGTGACGAACACTGATGTTTGCTCTGTGTCTAGGTGTTAAATAACTACCTACTTATCTAGGTATTTCTCAGGCCTCCATACCTAGTACAATAGGTTTCACAGAACACTAAGGGAGATCAGGGACTACTTATGTGTGAAATGTCCAGGATATTTATTTATTTAATTTAAGTACCTAAAAAGACTAAACATATATTGTAAGCGTCATAACCGCTAACGTACATGTTGTTAGCGTCTACAGACCCCCATGTTGTACATATGATACTTTTGAAAACATTATGGAGGAAGTTTTTGCTAAGCTTAATAAACAGAATAAATCTGTTGTAATATGTTAATACTTTAATATCAATCTCCTAGAAGCTTCCTCCATCAATATTAAATTTAGATCATTGTTTAAATCATATGGTCTTTTTAATTTATTTATAGAGCCAACGTGTATTTCTCAATCTAGTGCAACATGTATAGATAACATTTTTACAAATGTGAAGCCGTTGCATAAATGTATAATTCAAAAATTAAGTTCTGATCACTGTGGACAAGTAGTTTCGTTACCTTATGTTCATAAAAAGCAAGTAGATGAGAAAGTTGTGTCTGTTCCAGTAAATGCACGTGGCTTGGAGAAATTTAGAAGTAACATAGTGAAAAAACTTCCATCACTTTCATACCAAAATGATCCTAATTTTTTGTATGAAACATTATTTAAGCTTATTTGCAATGAATTTAATAACACATTTACTTCTAAAACATTTTCCTTGAACAGTCGGAAGTCATTCAATGAATGGGCAACAGTAGTAGTTCATAAGAGCAGGCATAGGTTATATGATCTTTACCATGAAAGGTCAAATAATCATAGCGTCGAATTTAGGGAATATGTAAAAAAATATTCAAAAATATTTAAAAGAGTGTGCTCCATAACCAAGTCGTTGCATTTGAGCAACAAAATTAAGACGGCTTGCAATAAAATTAAAATGACATGGAGTATAATTAATAGCGAAACTGGTAAGATCAACTCTCGCAATTCGAATTACCAGTTAAAGTGTTAAAAACAAATTAACTGTATCAGATCAGGACGTAGCAATGGTTTTTGAGAAATATTTTACTGATATTCCGATCTTGACCACTAAGTCACTGAATTCTTCTCAAGCCGTCGCCGAATCATTACTTAAACAAAATGTAAATGCGTGTACAAAGAATTTTACATTTCATAAAGTGTCATCAAAAGATATTGTAAAATATTTTAAAACTATTGATGTTAAGAAAACTGCGGATCTGTGGTGGATTACCGTTTAAGTTATTGCGTCTATAATAGATACAATCGCGCCTCATTTAGCTATTATTTTTAATACTAGTATCGAATCTGGTGTGTTTCCTGATTTAATGAAGCATAGTAAAGTTAATACCTTTATTTAAATCTGGTAGTACATTAGATCTCGCCAATTTTAGACCTATTTCTGTACTACCAACACTTAGTAAGATTTTTGAAAAAATTGTTCTTGATCAAATGTTAAATTCTTTTTATATATATAATTTACTTCATAAAAATCAATTTGGTTTCACAAGGGGTCGCTCGACAACTGATGCCGGTGTTGAGCTGATTAAATAAATCTTTAATGCATGGGAGAATTCACAGGGTGCTTTGGGTATATTTTGTGACCTATCCAAGGCCTTCGATTGTGTTCACCATGAAACATTAATCAGGAAACTTCAACACTACGGTGTAAGAAGTGATGCTCTTAAATTAATTAATTTCATATTTAAGTAAGAGAACGCAAAAAGTTGTCATTAACAATATGAGCTCTTCCGGATCGATGGTACAAATGGGCGTGCCTCAAGGCTCAATTCTCGGCCCCTTTCTGTTTCTTGTATACATTAATGACTTACCTTACATAGTAGGGGATAACCATGATATACACTCGGCGTCAAAAAAATCGCACATCCGAAAAATATAATTTAAATACTATTTTAACACAACAGGCCAATGGCAATGTTGTGGTTTGAGAGTATCATTCGAAAGGTAATTTCATTAGCTTTCAGGAATTTTAATTGAATTTTACTTTTATAACGAGACGAAAGAGAAATTAAAGAAAAAGACAGGGTATGTAATAATTAAAAAAAAAACTTAATAAATACAAAAAAAGTTCTTAAAACCTAATGTTACCCCCTTGCCTTGATAACGGCTTCCATGCGATCTTTCATGGACCTTACAAGGGTCGCAACAGCCTCTTGGGGTATTTGTTCCCACTCTTCAAGTACCGCGTCTTGGAGCTCTTGAAAAGTGGTTGGAGTTGGATCTCGAGCTCGCACGCGCCGTTTTAGGTCATCCCAGAGATATTCTATTGGGTTAAGGTCTGGACTTCGTGCTGTCCAATGCATAACATAAGTGATATCGACCTCCTGTAAATAATCCCGTACAATAGCCGCGGTGTGGCAACGAGCATTATCATCCATTAACATGAATCCATCACCGACATAACCAGCATACGGGACCACATGTTCCTCCAGGATTTCAGTAATGTACTGACCAGCATTTAATGACCCTTGCCCACGGCCACCCCGAGTCCGGGAAACGCACACAAGTTCCGTTTTCCCGTCGACGGAAATGCCGCCCCAAAACATACACGAGCCACCCCCGTATTCGACGGATTCTTCGAAGCAGGGTTGTGTGAACCTCACCCCCTGTCTTCTGTAGACCCTTCTACGTCTGTCATTGCAGAAGAGACAGACCCTTGTCTCATCAGAGAAGAGTACGGTCCGCCACTGTTCTAGAGTCCACTCGCAATGATTGCGAGCAAACTCTAGGCGATCTCTGCGATGCTGTGCAATAAGTTTTGTACCTTTAGCAGTTCTATGGGCTGTTAAACTCTTTTCGTGTAACCTTCTTCTTATCGTAGAAACACTCACAGATGTTCTCCGAGTTGATCGAAGCTGTTGTTGCAACTCAACAGCATTTGTAAAACGGTTTCGTAAAGATGTCGTAACGATGAAATGGTCATCTCTTTCTGATGTGCACCGTTTTCTTCCAGATCGCAGTTTTCTAACATAACCACCAGTCTGCTGAAAACATTGGAACACCCGTCGAACTGAAAAACGGGACAGGTTCAACTGTCGAGCAACTTCACATTGCCGCATCCCCGACTGCAATAGGGCAATCACTTGAGCGGCTTCTTCAGAGCTGGTGTCCATCTTTACTTGTTCTTACTTGGGTTACTTGTTCACGTGTGTTCACTGCAAAGTCTAAATTACGACTGACCCATATTTCATCCAGATCGACCCTTTTACACCCTTTTTAGGTGGTGTAACTAGCGTCCTTACTAACGAGCATTTGACAGTGTTTATTTTTGACGCTCTATAATGATAAATTTTTTAATGATTTCATGATTTTTTTATTAATAATGTAAAGCTATTCAAATACCCATTTCAAACATACCAATATTTATATAAATATAATTAGTTTCTAGCCATTACAGCCATTTTTCGCGCAAACTCAGAGAGGTGCGAATTTTGTGACGCTGAGTGTAGTATTATTTGCAGATGACACTTCTTTAATTTTCAAATTGAGTCGACAATTAATAAAATATACGAACGAAGTAAATAATGCTATATGTAAATTAGTAAATTGGTTGAAAGTTAATAATTTGCATTTAAATGGCACTAAAACTAAATGTATGAAATCCATGACTCCAAATGTTAAACAAATACTAATGTAATTTTAAATGGGGAGAAACCGAGTCTTGTAGATACCACCATTTTTCTTGGAATCACACTAGACGCGAAGCTTCAATGGAGCCCCCATATATCAAAACTAGCAAGCAGACTTAGTTCTGCAGCATATGCTGTAAAAAAGATTAGTTAACTTTAGCTATTTCCATAGCATAATGTCGTATGGTATTTTGCTATGGGGACACGCAGCTGACACTGAAATTATATTTGTTTTACAGAAAAGGGCCATAAGAGCAATTTATGATTTAAAGCCTAAAGAGTCGCTGCGACAAAAATTTAAGGAAATTAATATATTAACTTTGGCCTGTCAATACATTTATGAAAATGTAATGTACGTACACAAAAATAAAAGTAGTTTTACAAAAATAAGTGATATTCATTCTGTAAATACTAGGAACAGACACAAGCTATTAGTACCAGTTACTCGACTCCATCGAGTCAGTAATTCATTCTTGGGGCGATGTATACGCTTTTACAACAAAATTCCAGAAAATATACAAAGTTTGACCTGCTCAAAGTTCAAAAACTTTATTAAACTAAGTTTGTATAAAAAGGGTTATTATAATATTAAGGAATTTATGGATGATAATAACCCCTGGAAATGAGGTGATCGATACCAAGCTATTTCTAATTTGTTGTGTTGTTCATTTGTGTAACATCATGATTGTAAGCTGTTATTTAAAAAAAAACCCGCTGGGTTTCTTGTTGGTTCTTCCCAGGGCAGACGTTTTTTCCGAATCAGTGGTAATCAAACAAAACAGTGACTTTCAATAAGTATTATATATAATCTATATTGAATAATAAAGTTTCTGTTTCTGTTTCATAGGTACCATATTTACAAAATTTCAGAAGTTTTGTTTAATGACGTCGCACCATAAGATGGCGTCTTTGACCACCTCACTGTTATTTGGAACAAGACCCTTTATCTCGGGAAAGCGTGTAGGTATCGAATTAGAATTAAAATCATATACTCAGGTATAATTACGGCCGTTGCATGTTGGTTTTATATGTAAAAATTAATTATAGGGTGCGTGCCCCTAATACCAGCCATGCCCCTAATTTCAGCATTTTCGCCTTTTTACTTCGTAAATAAGATTTCTAGTAGTCTTAACTATAAATATTGTCACCTAAAAAATTCTCAGTTATTAAAGGAAAGTATATTTCAAATATTACCTCACAGTTTTGAACCTAAGAGTGTTAAATTATCAATCAAAACATGTACGCAATCAAAAACGCTCATTTTCCTAATTTTTGGACAAGTTGTAATCCCGGTAAAATTATGCCTTTTTTTTAAGATAAGGGTGACAAAAATGCAGATGCGTTGTCACCCGTGAGGACTAAGATGGAATACCTCGTTTCCAGTAAAAAGGGTCTCCGGTTCTCTACACTCACCATGCGAAACACAGCAGCGTTAAGCTGCTATTTTACGTTGGTATTCTGAGAGAGCGTGGTCCTTCCCCGGTCGAGCCGACCCATTCGTGCTACAACTATACCAGTAATACAGCTGCAGCATGGCTATACCATGTTAAAAACGCTTACTTTACATTATCTCATATATAGGCTTTTTGATTTGTATGAATATGACTATAGACATAGTAATGCAGTTATTTATTGTTTAAATTTACAAGTCCTTATTTTATTTTAGCGGAAATTAATGGGGCTGTAACTAGATATACGAAATGTATGGAGTGCACAATGTCAGCCGTCAGGCTGTTATTTATTTATTATTTGTATATGCTGTTATTATTTGGTTTAATGTACCTAATAAGAAGTACCTAATTTCAGCGGCGTAATATAAATCAGGGCTGTCATAAACTGGAAGAAATACCATTAATTAGATCATAACTTATTTTATACCTAAGGGAGTTATGATCAATTCGGCTGTTTTAAAATTGGTTTTAGATTTTAATTCCAAAATGTTTAAAAGAGTTTGCTCCGCAGCAAAATCGTTACATACTAGCAACAAAATTAAGACGGCTAAGAATAAAATTAAAATGACGTGGAGTATAATTAACAGTGAAACCGGTAAAGACAAACCTCGTAACTCAAACTATCAATTAAAAATTAACAATGAATTGACTAAATCAAATCAAGAAGTCGCAGCGGTGTTTGAGAAATATTTCACTGATATTCCTATCTTGACAACGGAGTCATTGAATACTTCTCCAACTATCGCCGAGTCATTACTCAAACAGAATGTTAACACCTGTTTAAAAGAATTTAGATTTGAAAAAGTATTATTGCAAGATGTTGTAAAATACTTCAAAACTATTGATGTAAAGAAAAATGCAGATTTGTGGGGGATTTCCATAACAGTTATTGCGTCCATAATAGATTTAATTACACCTCATCTTGCTATTATTTTTAATAGTTGTATCGATTCTGGTGTGTTTCTTGATTTAACGAAGTATAGTAAAGTAATACCTTTATTTAAAGCTGGTAGTACATTGGACCCCGCTAATTTTAGACCTATTTCTGTACTACCAACTCTCAGTAAAATTTTTGAAAAAATAATTTTGGATCAATTGTTAACTTTTTTTAATACAAATAAATTACTTCATAAAAACCAATTTGGTTTTACAAAGGGTCGCTCGACGTCTGACGCCGCTGTTGAGCTTATGAAATATATTTTTAATGCCTGGGAGAATTCACAAGATGCCTTAGGTCTGATGCTCTATCGAAATTAGTACATTGGTTTAACACCAACAATATGCTCTTAAACGATAATAAGACAAAGTGTATTAAATTTACAATACCTAATGTAAAACATTCGAATACCAATGTGCTGTTAAATGGGGAGGAGTTGAGTCTTGTGGATACCACTGTTTTATCGGTATTACTATTGACGCGAAACTTCAATGGGACCCCCATATATCTAAATTAGCAAGCAGACTTAGTTCTGCAGCATATGCTGTAAGAAAGATTAGAAGTCTCATAGATGTTGAGACAGCTAGATTAGTGTATTTTAGTTACTTTCATAGCGTAATGTCTTATGGAATTTTGCTATGGGGTAATGCGACTGATATTGAAGCTATATTTGTTTTGCAAAAGAGAGCCGTTCGGGCGATTTACAACCTAAATTGTAAAGGCTCTCAGACAAAAATTTAAAGAAATAAACATATTAACTTTGGCATCGCAATATATTTATGAGAATGTAATGTATGTGCATAAAAACATAAATAGCTTTAATAAGAATAAGGATGTGCATACTTTAAATACTAGGAACAAACGGTGGTAGAGTTTAACGGTGGTAGAGCCCTGCAGCAACGGTGGTAGAGCCCTGCAGCAGTTTTTTGCTGTTGCACGTATGGGCCGGCTCGAGCCGGGTTGGTACCACGACCTCACAGAATACCGGCGTGAAGTAGAGGCTCTGCTTCTGCGTTTCGTCTGGTGAGTGCAGGTGGCCGGAGGCCCAATTCCCCCCCCCCCCCCCCCAATCAACATGGTAGCGGAATTAGACAATAGACTACCCCAGGAGGGTACCAGTACCCCTGGAGAATCCCTCGCTGAGCATCCACGACCATGTTATTCCAATCCTGAGCGTGGGTGCTCAGGCTGCCCCGCGTATTCTGGGGGGGGCAAAATTCCGCTCAAAAACAAAACTGCTCGGGGCAAGCTGAGCAACAATACCAAGGCGACCCCTGCCACGCTATCCGTGAATTTCTGCAACATCAGGGGACTTCACTCTAACCTAAACGCCGTCCACTACCATCTCGAGACGGCGAAGCCGGCCTTGCTCTTTTTGACCGAGACGCAGGTTTCCTCTCCGACTGATATTTCGTATCTCTCCTACCCGGGGTACAAATTGGAGCACTCCTTTGTGCCTCGGGCTGGAGTTTGCGTGTATGTTAGAGAGGACATCTGTTCTCGACACCTCGGCAGTCTTGAAGGTTCGGACCTGTCCATCCTTTGGCTACGCGTAGACAGCGACGACCATCCGCGCGTCTACGGGTGCCTCTATAGGTCCCATAGCGGTAATGCCGAAACAGACCGAATCATCGACCACGTCCAAATGGCTACAGATTCCTTGCTACAACAGGTCCCATCCGCAGAGATCGTGATCCTTGGCGATTTTAACGCCCACCATGCCGAATGGCTCGGTTCACGTTTAACCGATCATGCGGGGAGATCTGTCTATGACTTTGCCTTGGCATATGGTCTGACACAACTGGTTACTTCGCCTACGCGGATTCCAGATGTGGAGGATCATACACCTTCCCTGTTGGACCTTCTGCTGACCTCTCATCCGGACGGATATCAGGTTTCCGTCGATGCCCCTCTCGGCTCTTCGGACCATTGTCTGATCCGGAGTATGGTGCCACTCACGCTCCCTTCGCGGTTGCGTTCTGCAGGTTGCCGCCGTGTTTGGCATTACAGGTCGGCGGATTGGGACGGAATGCGGTCTTTCTTTGCTTCCTACCCATGGGGGCGGGTTTGCTTCTCGCCGGATGATCCCAGTGCTGTTGCTGACTCTGTCACTGATGTGGTGCTACAGGGAATGGAACTATTTATTCCATCATCTGTGGTACCCATCGGAGGCAGATCTCAGCCTTGGTTTGGTCGCTCCTGTAAGACTGCATTGCGCAGTAAGCAGGAGTGTTATCAAGCCTGGGCTGCGGCTTCGGTGACTCGGGATGTAAACACCAGCACACTTAAAAAGAAGTATAACTTCGCCTCCAGGTCCTTCAAAAGAGTTATTGCCAAGGCAAAGTTGCAGCACATAGGCAGAATTGGCGAGAAACTAGTTCGCCTTCCTTCGGGAACCCGTGCATTCTGGTCTCTCGCCAAGGCTGTCCAAGGGAATTTCTGTAAGCCATCACTACCATCTCTGCACAGGGAGGACGACTCACTGGCCCAAGACGCAAAAGACAAAGCCGACCTTTTAGGCTCCCTTTTTGCGTCCAACTCGACTCTTGATGACGGGGGGAAAATACCGCCGACCATCCCGCGGTGTGAGTGCTCCATGCCGGATGTGCTATTCTCACAGCGCTCAGTTCGCAAAGCACTTCTCTCCCTGGACATCCAGAAGTCGAGTGGGCCTGACGGAATCTCCCCAATTGTGCTGAGGACGTGTGCTCCGGAGTTGGCACCGGTCCTAACGCGTCTTTTTCGGTACTCCTACTCCCATGGCGTAGTCCCGAATTCATGGAAGACAGCTTTTGTCCACCCGATCCCTAAAAAAGGCGACCGCTCAGACCCGTCCAACTATAGGCCTATCGCGATCACCTCCTTGTTCTCCAAAATAATGGAATCCATTATTAACTGCCAGCTCATCCGGTACCTTGAGGATCACCAGCTGATTAGTGACCGCCAATACGGTTTTCGTCGGTGTCGATCAGCTGGTGATCTTCTGGTCTACCTGACCCATAGATGGGCGGAGGCAGTAGAGTCCAAGGGGGAGGCGTTGGCCGTTAGTCTGGACATTGCGAAGGCCTTTGATCGGGTTTGGCACAAAGCGCTTCTTTCGAAGCTGCCTTCCTATGGGCTTCCCGAGAAATTGTGCAATTGGATCACCAGCTTTCTTGCAGATCGGAGCATCAAGGTCGTTGTAGACGGTGCATGTTCTGACTACAAGCCTATTAACGCTGGTGTTCCACAAGGCTGTGTGCTATCACCAACGCTGTTTCTTCTGCATATCAATGATATGTTGCTAACTGGTAACATTCATTGCTATGCGGATGACAGCACTGGTGATGCTCTATACACCGGCCGGGCCAATATTTCTCGGGAAAACGTCGCCGAGTACCGGAACAAACTTGTGTCTGAAGTCGAGTCTTTGCTGGACAAAGTCTCGGATTGGGGGCGACTAAATCTAGTCCAGTTTAATCCTCAGAAGACACAAGTTTGCGCGTTTACCGCTAAAAAGAACCCCTTTGTCGTATCTCCTCAGTTTCAAGGCACTCCCATTCTTGCCTCAGCCAGTATCGGTATCCTCGGAGTCGACATATCGAGTGACGTGCAGTTTCGTGGTCACTTGGAAGAGAAGGCCAAATTGGCCTCTAAAAAGCTTGGCGTGCTCAGCAGAGCGGGACAGTATTTCATGCCGGCACACCGCCTGCAACTTTACAAGGCGCAGGTTCGGCCTCACATGGAATACTGTTCCCATCTCTGGGCAGGGGCTCCCCAGTGCCAGCTCCTTCCACTTGACCGCATCCAGCGCAGAGCGGCTCGAATCGTCGACGACCGAGCCCTTTCCGATCGGCTCGATTCATTGGCACTGCGAAGAGATGTTGCATCTCTTTGCATTTTCTTTCGCATCTACCATGGGGAGTGCTCTGAGGAATTGTTCGGATTAATCCCAGCCGCCAGATTTCACGAACGCACATCGCGGCAGAACTCCCGATACCATCCACACCATCTGGATGATTGGCGGTCCACCACTGTGCGATTTAGAAGATGTTTTCTTCCTCGCACAACTTCCTTGTGGAATAGTTTACCACCAGGGATTTTTCCGGACCGATACGACTTAGGGACCTTCAAGAAAAGAGCCTACTCCTTTTTAAAAGGCCGGCAACGCATCTGCAATTCCCCTGGTGTTGCGGTTGTTCATGGGCGGCGGTAGTCACTTACCATCAGGTGAGCCGCATGCTCGTTTGCCCCCTCTCCTATACAAAAAAAAAAAAAGAAACATAAGCTCGTAATGCCAGTTACTAGACTCCACAGAATCAGTAATTCATTTATGGGGCAATGTATACGTTTTTACAACAAAATCCCAGAACATATTCAAAGTTTGTCAATAAACAAGTTTAAAAGTTTTATTAAAGAAAAACTGTACAAAAAGGGTAATTATAATATCAAGGACAATAGTCATTTCATCGTTCGGCTAGTAAAGAGAGTGGTTGTGTACAACTTTTGCCTCGTGATATTATACATAATCTTTTTAGTAAAATTGGCCTAATTGTTAGTGTAACTCAGCTGTTTTTTGCGTGCGATCAAGTGCATCAAAGTTTTTAATACTCCTCAAACCAGTGTTTCTTACCTTCTCTCGCGTCGCTGCTCCTGGTTGTATCTGCGGGGTACCTCACCCCCGTGAGATAATAACAGTTGCTATTTTTCGTCCTTGTCTTCTGCAGTCTGTGATACTAATATTGATCGTGTGTGCGTTTGTTATACACAATGGCACCCCAGCGCACACCACCTAACATATTCTCATCAAATCCTGACATATCGGTGTCGGTAGACAAAGAATCTTTGGTAAATATACGCAAACTTAAGCAACCGGGATGCGGAATTGGAGAAGATACGTTCGCGTGTTTCGAGCGTAGGTTCGAGCAACAGATGAAATTATGGAATGATAAAATTTTCAACAGTATTTCTGAAGCTATTACCTCGGCACTAACCAATCAGCTGTTGCGCTGGATGCCGCGGGTTCAAATCCCGCACGGAACAAGTATTTGTATGGCCTACAAATAATTGTTCCGGGTCTGGATGTTTGTCCTTGTGCAATTTATGTTTGTAAACTGCCTTCACGACACAGGAGAAAATCCTAGTGTGGGGGTAACGGTTTTTTTTTAAAGTAGAAAGTAGAAGTAAAAGTAGTAGCTGTCAAATATTACCTCAAACTTATTTCAAATAAATAGTTGTTTACAACAATTGACAGACGATAACGACATAATGAAGAAATCACTATCTGAAACAAATACACGTCTCACAGAAATGGAGAAGTCTTTTAGCTGTTCCTCTCAAAGACAGGACCTATTTGATAGCCGGTTACAAGCACTAGAAGTTTGTAGTTCTCAAGACACTGAATTAATCACTCAAATACAAAATCTCGAAAATAAAATTCAGTATATGGAACAACAGGCTAGACGGAATAATCTTGAGATATCTGGTATCCCTGAAAAGTCAAACGAAGACCTGTCCTATATTTGAGATATATCACTAATTTCCTGGGAGTTGAGCTGTCTTCAACTGACATTGTCCAAATTACTAGGATACGCCCATTTAATGCGGTTTATGGACGTCCTAAAGCTATTGTCGTAAAGGTGAGTTCTCAATTATTACATGATACCATTCTGTCTGCTGTTCGTACCAAGAAAGGACTTAAGTTGTGCGATATAGGTTTTCCTGGTGAAAGGAAGAAGATTTACTTAAATGAACATCTTACACCAGCCAACAAGATATTATATAAAAGTACAAGGGGAAAAAGCAAAAGTTGCTCAATACAAATTTGTAAGAAATACGTGATGGCAAGATTTTTGTTAGGAAGAACGATATTAGTCGATCCTTATGTATTAAAAAACTCTGTAGATCTTCAAAAAGTAATTTGACTAAATTATAGTTTATTCCTTATTAAACTTGTGTTTTCGTAGTTATTATATAATTTTTCAATCCTTGTTATTACTTGTAATGTTATTTACTACATCCTACGGTAAGGAATATTTTTATTTTTATTATTATTATTTTTATTATATTATTTTTATTATTATCTTATTCCATTTATTCGTAGCTAAATTCGCATATTATAATTTTTTATTGTTTTTATATATATATTCTATAATATTATTCTATACTACCTATTGCCCACTAACTTTAGAATATTATTCTGTAAATCTATGTTATTTAGAACCAGTATTAAACTTGGAACATACTCCTATAATTAACATTGAGATAATAAATGTTTACACTTTTTTTACTTAACCTTTAATTATTTATTATACGTCCTCAATATTTGTAACACCAAATTAAGATTTCGATTTTTAAGACATTTAAAATACCAATTAATTACCGCTGTTAATTATTATTTTACATCGGGGGCCCGAGTATATGGGAAGTTAATGAAAAAACTTTATAAGTTCATATTTATTCCATAATAATGAGTATTACTAAGTTGAATATTTTTTATCAAAACGTTCGTGGCCTTCGCACGAAATGCTTAGATTTGTATAATAACATTTTATCGTGTGATTATAATTTAATATTGTTGTCTGAAACTTGGCTGCAGAGTGATATTTTTGATAGCGAAGTTTGTGATGGTAGGTTCGATATTTTTCGCTGCGACCGTGACTTAGCAACAACAGAAAAAAGGACGGGTGGCGGGTTAATGATCTGCACTCGGAGTGAACTATGCGCTACGCGTCGTAATGATTGGGATTGTAAAGGATTTGAATCATTATGTGTGAGTTTATCGGCACGTTTTCTCAATTCGAATTGTAACTTGAATATTATTTTAGTTTATATTCCACCAAATGATGACATATTACCTGATTGTATTTATGAATTCCGAAACAACTTTGAACGCTTTTACCTGTTGGCACCCTCTGACCATTATCTTATAGTAGGCGATTTTAACCTACCTTGTTTAAAATGGAGTTCCTCAGGATGGTCGACAATACATTCTGGTCGAGCTGATATCCAAAAAGCTGCTAGTGTTTTGGCCGAGGATTTATGTTTTTTTGGCATGAATCAATATAATTTATTTCCCAACCGTTGTAACAATATACTGGATCTATGTTTCTCAAACTTACACTTAGGAATCAACCATTCTGACCCGTTGACTAAAGTCGATACCTTACACCCACCTTTTACAATTGATATACAAGACATTTTTGTAAAACCATTTAAAGAATATTTTCACTCAAAATATAATTTCCGAAAATGTAATTATGTTAACATAAATAACTTTTTAAAAAGCATAGACTGGGATCAATTATTATTAAACACAGATACAGTCGACCAAGCCGTTGAGATTTTTTATGAAAAACTCCACGAATGTTTTGCTTTATTTGTACCACTATCCTCCCAAATTAGTAATCGTTACCCGTGTTGGTACAGCCGCGCACTTATTAAAATAATTCGAGAAAAATTTAAAGCACACAAAAAATGGAAAAAATTTAACAACCCTCGTGATTATGATGAGTTTAAGCTTCTAAGAGATAGACTACATAGGACACAAAAAAAATGTTTTAATAAATAAAAGTATTTCTGGAAATTTGTTAAGTCTAAAAAGGGAATATCTAATTATCCACGTAATTTTACCCTAAATAATGTTATTTACACGGAGGGACAGGATATTTGCTCTGCCTTTGATGCCTTTTTTCAAAGTGTATTTACTGTTTCTTTTTTGACGGATTCTAGTTCACACTGTTGTAATACTGTCTTCTCGTTATGGAGTGATGATATTTCTCGAATTGACGTCTCTTACATGTCTGAAAGGCTTGGACACCTATAAGGGAGCGGGTTATGACGGAGTGCCTCCAGTTTTTCTGTCATTATGTGCTGATAGCCTTAGTTACCCAATGACGTTGCTCTTTAAGCTTTCCCTTAGAGAATGTGTATTTCCCACACTTTGGAAAAAGGCATATATAATACCGGTTCATAAAAAAGGTTTTAAAACAAAAATTGATAATTACCGTCCAATTTCTATTCTCAGTACATTTGCTAAAATATTTGAGAGACTTATTTTTAATAAAATTTATACTACAATAGTTAGACGCATTCCGAGTATGCAACATAGTTTTCTGAAAAACCGTTCTACTATTTCCAATCTTGCATGTTTCACTAATTATGTTCTTAATGCAATGGAAGGTGGAGGTCAAGTTGACGTGATCTACACAGATTTCGAAAAAGCCTTCGAGCATATTTATGCTATTTGCAGTAAAGCTTTTCGTAATTTGGGATTTGTAACTAGAACTTGTCTTTCTTTCTCTAATTTGCAGAGCCTAAAAGTAGTATATTTCACATATGTTAGATCTATATTAGAGTATGCCTGTCAGATATGGTCACCATTTTATGCTAAACATATTCATACTATAGAAAAGATTAAAAATAAGTTCATTTCCCATTTAAATTATAAATTTAGACGTTCTGGCTCTTCATATCAAGATGATTGCAGATTTTACGGCCTGTTAATGCTTGAAGAAAGACGTACTCTGCTGGATATGGGACTTTTATTCTATATATTATAAATAAAAAGGAATTGACTGCCCTGATTTATTGGCCTACATCAAATTTAACGTCCCAATGAAACGTACCAGATATACCAGAAACTCTTTGTTTTACATCCCCTTTCACTCGACCAATTATGGGAAAAACTGGGTTCTAACGCGTTTGGTAGCAACTTACGACAGAAAATTTAGCTGAATTGATCCTTTTAATAGTACTAAAAGTGGATTCAAAAATAAAATTAACAAGTTTCTATTCACTCCAGCTGAAAGTAATCAGTAAATTGTAATTAAAATAGTACTTAAATTAATAATTGTTCCCTCGCTTAATACTGTTATTCTTTTATCATTAAATTGATTGTATACATGTATGTTGTATGTGTATGTATATGTATATATATATATATATATATATGTATGTATATATTCATATGTGTGTTAGTAAGTTTAATTATGTACGCCTTTTGTACGTGTATATATGTGTATGAGTATATGTATGTACATCATGAAAGTAATACCAATATTTCAATTAATTTGTTAATGCTTCGAATTAGTGCTTAACGAATTGGTTTTGTAAATTTACAGTGTTATGTTTGGTTATGTACTTTGTGGATAACTAATATTGGCTTTTAAGTGTTTAATAATTTAAGTAAAATGTTTAAGTATTAATAAGCTGTTATTATCCTGAATAATATAAAAATAAAAATAAAATAAATAAAGGAATACATGAATGAAAATAACCCCTGGGAATAGGATGATCGCCACCATGCTGGTTCTATGAAAAATCATTTAAAAATTGTATAAACAAAATTATTGTTAAGTGAAATTATGTTTAAAAAAAGTCCCGCTGGGTTTCTTGCTGGTTCATCCCAGGACTGAGGTATTTTCCGAACTAGTGGTAAATAAAAAATGACTTTCAATAAGTATTATGTAATAATCAATATTGAATAAAAAATTATTTATTATTATTATTATTATTATTATTATTTATTATTAGTATTATTAATTATTATTCTATTAATTGCTATTTTTACATTAAAAAGGGGTTTTAGTGGCTTATGGTGTGGATTTATCATGTCATACGGACGGCTTCATAAACACGATAACTTTTGAAAATATTAATTGTTCAACTCAATCTATTTTTGTTTAGTTATAATTAATTTGTTTCGGCTGCTAAATGTCCAAATTTTCGGTGATTTAGCAGCTTTGTGTGAATTCATTGTTTTTGTGAATTATTATTTTGCTTTTATTTTATTACTGGAACGAAGTTCCTTAACGAACGGTACGAATTTGGCGAATGGGGGCTAGTCGAGAGAAAGTGTAAAATTTTTCCGTCACGACCCCTTCTAACGTAGATAGCCTTGGCGGCTATAAGTAAGCGAGATGGAATACTATCCATCTATCTCCCTCGTACTTTTTCTTATCTTGCCGTGAAAGAAATATTATTATTTTATTTTAAATGACGCTTCATTTTTAGAGACGCTAATAATACATTTATTTGTATTTGTTAATTAATAATGTTTATAATAAAACGTTTATAAATAAAAATAATATACTACGAAATGAACTTCGTTCTAATCGAGTGTTCCACGACACTCACGCATCCCACAACATATAAAATGCTATTGAGAAAATGAAAGTTATAAATATAACCATAAAATAAATGTTTTTCCTTATTTATATTTTAGGATATTTTTTTAGTTGTCTCATCTGATTAGAGGCATACATGTTTATAAAAATATAGAATCATATACTGTAAACATATAATATACGATAAAATAAAATATATTTATATTATTATTCAAGCAAATATAAAATATGCGACTAGCTAGAGTTAGTACTAATACAAATTAGACTTTACTTCACATCACATAACTTATATATAATCCACAACTGGGCACAAGCCTCCTCTTATTTTTAAGAGAGAAATAAGCCAGGGGATCAATAAAAATAAACTGCGGTTGCCAACCACCTTGCCTCGCGTGACAACTACGGCAAAATCACACATGAGGCAATCTATGAGGGAGGCCTATCTTCAGCTGTGGACTTTTATATGCTGTAATAAATGGATGGATAGGCCATAGCATCCATTTACCATCAGTTTGTCACCCATATTCTATATTAAAAAAAACTTTTTGTACTGAATCGGTGTCCTATATATCTATCAGTGTAAGCGTGTAGCGTATCAGTGAATTTTCTTGACCGTTGCAATAGAAGCTTAGAGCAGAAACCGCTGTATTGTTAAATAACGTAGTGCCTTTTTGACTAAATAAATATATTTCTATTTCAATTTATATTTAATTATTTCTAACTTATTAGACCGTCCAGCATATTCGTATGGTTTACATATAAATTTAAATATAAAATTTTCTAAAGTACCCTCACAGAAATTCATTTATGGCGTCTGCGTATAATGAAATGCTATAAAAGTTAATTAACTAACTTTGTTCCAGCTACAACACAAGTACGAGGATAGCGTATGCGACCCATAACACAACTCTAAATTTTATGTATCCGGAAAATGAAATAAAATGTAGAACATATTTCATTTTGATTTCAGATGTTCGTTAAAAAAGTCAGCGGAGATTTTTGGGGTTACTCAGGGTCGGAGTCACACCTTGGTGAATGTAGTTGTCGGAGAGAGATCAAACTTTCTTGGTGACGTAGCAAGGACGTAACACAAGCAAACAAATATGTCAAACAGTGAGGCGTCGTTACGCGATCATCACGCGAGTAAGCGAAGCGACCATCGCGTGCTCATGCGATATCAAAAACTGGGTGTTCTAATAGAACGCGAATACGCGATCATCGCGCGAATTGACGATGCGAGCGGCCGCGGGTTCCGTTTCGCTTCTCAATTTGCACATGGCATTGGCGCTAATCATGGACGTCAGAAATGCCCAGTTTTTACTTTCAGGTAATTTATAGATGACTTATTCTGCAGGTCTTGACAGCAATGAAAGAAACTAAATGGGTCGCAATGTGCTTTGTTGAAAATGAGACCGATACTTGGTGAATTTCACAATCGATATTGTTCGGGTCCCTTCACGCAACAGCCCGACGACACGGCGGGATTGTCGCGCGAATGTCAATTAGGACAACTATTCGACAGCAATATGTTTGATCGCGCGTTCGTACGAACTAAGTTCGCTCGAATAGATTTTCAAACAATTATGTCGCGCGACCCCTTCGCGCGAATGCCAATTAGGACACCTATTCTATATCAGTATGTTTGATCGCGTGTTCGTACGATTAAAATTTGCGCGAACTTGCGATGATCGCGCAAAAAAATTTTATATTTTATAAGTCAGTAACAAATTAATTTTAAATTATTAATATATTTTTACAAGAAATATATTAATAAATAAAATTATAATATATTTTACTATCAATACAAACGAATTACGAAACGAACCCAGAGAGAGTTATTTCCAATTGGTGTAAATTTAAAAAAAAGCTTCTGCGTGTCCTTAATAATAAAGTTCGATCTCTCGATATTTCAACATTAGCGATGCAAAGTAAAAACGATTATTTAATTCTTGCAAATTCTGCTTCAATTGTTAATTCTGATTTCTGTATTAAATCATACAAGGCAATATAATATAAAAACAGGATACATAAGGAACCATGTTATATTAAACATAAACAAAAGATTTATTATAGGTTTTATAAAAAAACCTGAATTACAGGTGACCAGCCCCCCTCCACCCTAGCAGAGAGGTTACATTTAAAGCACTAGTTTTATATAAGAAAAGAATGTTTTTATTTTTTATTTTGCTTTATTTTAATTATAGTTTTATTTTATTTTAATTATTCGTTATTGCAGTCCCATTTTCTCTGAAAACTACGTACTTAAACTCTATGAACACTAAAACGTAAGCGAGCGTGTAAAGGGTGCACTTGGGGCCCACCTCTTTGATCTTTGCACAAAATGCAGACACGAAAGCGAACACAGACGGCGTGGGGCGAGCGGACATGAGTCGATCCAAGCGGACTCTTTTCACACTCACACTCTCGTCTTCACTCGCCGAGCATTAAATGAAGCATTCATAACGTAACAAATTGACAAACATTGGCGTTAAACCTTTAAATGAATATTTATATGCATTTACTAGCTGGCCAGGCAGACGTTGTTCTGCCCTTTCCGACGACCCTTCCCATAAAAAATCCTTAAATTCGCAATAAAAATATTAAAGGATAAAAAGTATTCTATCTCTCAAGGTGGACCAAACTGCACATAGTGTGCAAATTTTATTGAAATCAGTTCTGTAGTTTAGGAGTTCATCGCGCACAAACAACGTGACACTTAGTTTTATATACTCGTATAAAGATTATTACGTACTAAATATTGTCATAAATACTGGCTTGTAAAAATTTGATCATTAATTTGTCTAAACACTTCTCTATACTAATCACGAAAGTGCACATAATAAATTGTATATAATAGCCTAGCAATGGCGACATCATCCACATCCATCTGGTAACAAATCTTTCCGACGGCATAAGTAGCTGACACCCTATTACATCCACAAATCGGAGAGAATTTCAAAAATACTTTTTTTTTCTCAATACATATACACCTAATGTTATTACACCATACAACATTAGATTATTTTTGGGTTGATTATGCTGATTTAAAAAAAAGAGGAGGTTTGCATTTTACAGTCGAATGGCGTACTTATGGCGAAATCAAACAAAGAACAAGGAGGTGTTCTTTCATTGCTTGTTACGCGATATCTTCGTTAATTGTAATGATTATTTTTCATTAAATAGTTATACTTTAGGAGTTGAATGGGACCCATATATATTTGAAGGAAAAATTCCACTCCTAAGGTTGTGGTAAAATGTAAAAGTAGGGGATGAAGTTTTTAATATAACTATTAAGATGACGTTCGAGCTTGTAATATTCCTCAGGCCACTCAAAACGATGAAATGAAAAGCTCAGCCATAATAGCTTCAGAAGTCGGGGCTTTAATACTTGTATACCCTATGTCCTTGCATAACATTTAAATAAATATTAAGTAGCAACTTTTTTTTTGTTATATTTTATACGTAAACAATAGAAAAATTGGTTAAGATATACTCGTATAATATAAATTTAAATTAAAAAAAAACTTAAGGTATAAAATAAGGTAAGCAGTATTTCGTGTTACAAATGAGTTTCCGTCAAGGTTGGGTTCAACGTAAACGCCAGCAATTATGATGAATGTACTAAGCGCTTAGCGAGGTAAACAGGCAGGCTTAGGAAATGTAATGAAGTAGAAACTTTACACCACCCATGTTTGTCATTAATGTATTTTGTTGTAAAATTCCTTTCAAAATTCCTTTTTTTAAAAGAAAAATTTATTTTTATAGCCGGCTATTAGTCTTCAATTCAGTATGTATGTTTGTAAACATAATTTCGCTGAAAAATAAATAAATCAAACAATCTTTTACTCCGTGAGGAATTTAGTAATAGAAAACACTAATCTACTGTTTTGGCATTATATTACAATTAATAAATAAAACTTATATCCATTACCAATATATGGCGATAAAAATGTCCGTTTTATGACATGGAAATCAATCTCACATAAAATATACAGGAAATTAAAAATAGCCAACTTATAAAACTGGCAAGGATGGACTTACGCAATATAGAAATTACCTTTATTGTTAATATTTTATAATGATCACACTTCCTTGTATATTTCTATACTAACACCTAGAAATACATTCGCATTAAAAATAAATCGGGGTCCATTGTGACTTTTAATAAGAAATTTCGGCGTTAAATGCGATAATATTATTTTTAGGATAATACATTTGTTACAGCTTTTTATAAAGTTTGATAATAAGAAATTATATATTCGCACTTATATAATTATATATTATATACTTAAAATATCAAAATGTATTTGTTTAAAGTAATTTTAATTTTCAGTTTTGAGCCTGTTAGGGTGCCATTGTTAAAAGATTCAAAGTACTTACCAAATTAACACATTAAACTCACAAAAAAACATATAACAGTAAAATCGCTCAATAGTTCCTCGCAGTCGAATAAAATTTGTAAATACACGCCATTTTCAATTTGATTCGAAAGATTCGTTTTCTTATCAGCCTTTGGCATCGAGCAGTATATTTACAGGCCACTCCAATCAGCGCGAAACGCCTGAAAGTTTTGGCCATATTTACCACGCTTGTCATTCACGTTGGTGAGCCAACAAAGAAAAAACATAACATTGGTAAATACTCCCCGATCTGTGCAATGTAGCTCTATTATTTAGATATGAAATTTACAGCACAAGCGATTGCCACACTTTGTTATACTGTCACTTTTGTAGTGTAATATCGCAAAATACATTAATATATTATATAATAATGCAATGTAGCTCTATTATTTAGATATGAAATTTACAGCACAAGCGATTGCCACACTTTGTTATACTGTCACTTTTGTAGTGTAATATCGCAAAATACATTAATATATTATATAATAAATAAATTTTTCATCTTTTTTTATATTTAAAGTGTTTGTAAAACTTTACCCCTACACTTGGACCCAGACCAATTATTTGTAGGAAACGAAACACTTTACCATGCGCTACGGAGCCGTCTTTTAGCTCGTAAATAAGCCATTGATCCCTATCACAGTAGAAGGAATAAACAGTGATCACTGCACTTGATCGGTAAATGTGGACACAAGTACCAAAATGTGTATTGCTTCTTGAAGGTTGCTCCTCTACATTAATCAACTTACGACACCCACTAGTAAGGGTAGCAAATTGATGTTGTGACTCTGACACTCACATCTATCCTTGACTAAGAATTAAACCTTGATTGCGTTTTAAACCTTGAGAATTAAGATGAAATATCTCGTTTAAAAATACGGCCATCTGTTTTGGATATTCTCAATGACAATTTAATTAATTTCAGAAGAGAAATGTTATTTTATTTAGATGATAAATGGTTTACATTTTTATTTTCTCATGAATACGCAATTTTGCTACTGTACTATTAAATTGTACGTTATTTAACGTTTCGCAACATTACTCTGTGTTAGGTGTGGTTACCTATAACTGGCTGAGCACATTGCATGTTTCTCACAATGCTTGTATCTTGATTTTAGCTTTTGTGTATAATCTGTCGGTGACCCTTATAACTAAATAAATAAATATGCCTGACTGTAAGTGCACAAAATTACTGCCATTTATTTAAAAGAGCAGGAACGAAATTATACTTTGATATTAGCGATTCTCAACGTTTTTCTTAAGCTCACATTATATGGCTTAATTTACTTTTACATGATAATTAAAATGAAAATACGTTATTTTATCGCATAATGTCTAAGTAGCGAAAACGTCGGGATTTAACCCAATTAAATGCTAAAAATTAGGCACATTATATTCATCGCGTATTACGAGCAAAAGAAAGAAGTGATTTCCTTCGGAATTTCTAAAAAAACGAAATAGCTTTTTCTTTCGATCAAATTTGCAAAGAGGTCCCCGGATTTATACATTAATCTGAATTCTCTGTATTCATTTTAGGTGGGGTTAAGCTTTTCAGAAATATAACACAAGAAAAAAAATAAGATGACCTATTTTAGATTTCTACTGTATTTTTTCTGCAAATCTGCTTTTTAAATATTGCTATTATATAGGTATAATTATTTGAACTTAATAAACCCGTATTTGACTACAATTTTTTTTGTAAGATAATGGTGACAAACGAACACACGATCCGTGTAATGGTTAGTGGTTTCTGTGACCCATAGACATTTATATCTATCCTCAATTACGAATTGAAAATACGTTGTCACCCGTGAGTATTACAATAAAATGCCTGGTTTCCACTGACAAGGATCTCCAGTTCTCTACACTCGCCATACGCAACACAGCAGCGTTAAGCTACTATTTTACGCTGGTATTCTGTGAGTGTAACGTACGGTAAGATATACCTGATGGTAAATTGTGATACAATCGAAAATGGCAAAGTATAAATTATCTCAATAAAAGCCTATTCACTGCCTTGAAGAAACTCAGAATGTTATCGAATAGAAATACACATACTGGCAAACTATTTCTCTTTACTGTACGCATTAAGAATGAAGAAATAAAGCATTTAGTTTGAATGCGTGATATGTCAACAACAAAGGAGTCTAGTAGTCCGTTGATGGAATAGAAAGGGAGTAAATACGTCATGCAATTACCAACGCATACTCTCGAAAATGAATCCCGTAAAATACCGAAGGGCTGGATTTTATAATTCGAGTTATTGAGCGTTGTGATCCGAGTTTAAGGCTGAAACTCTATTGATGGCTATCTCTAACAGTTTTTTATTTCTATTAAAGTTTTCACTGATAACGAGGCCTTATTATAACAACTGTTATTTTTTTTAGTATTTTAAGCCAGCTCTTGACTACTATCCCGCCTGATGGTAAGCGTTGATTCAGCCAAAGATTATGTAGGATCCTTGTCTTGAAGACATCAACATTGCAATCGGATGAAAAGACAGATGCTCGCATCTTATTCCACTCCTATGCTGTACCCATGACCAACGATGAAGCAAACCGTTTGTTTCGAAAGCGTGGTTAGTTGACAACGTTAAGAATTAAGTTACCCAAGTCTATTAATTTCCATTTGTCTCTTATGAAAATTCATGTTATATTTATAGAATTAAACTTATTATAGTACGTATTCAATTCACAGACTGACTAACTGACTCGAGAAGCAAATTTTATTAATAGAATCTCGTTTATTTTACCTTTTTTTTCTTTTAAAAAACAGCCAGCTTACAGAATGAATTTTAGTATTTTTTTATAGGATAGGGTAACAAACGAGCATACAGTCCATCTGATGGTAAGTGGTTGCTGTGATCCATAGACATCTACATTAATCCCCGATAAAGAATCAAAATGCAGATGCGTTGTCACCCGTGAGGACTAAGAAGGAATGCCTCTTTTTCGGTAAAAAGGGTCTCCGGTTCTCTACACTCACCATACGAAACACAGCAGCATTAAGCTGTTATCTGCCGACTTCCAAAAAGGAGCCGGTACTCAATTCGACTGTATGTTTTTTTTTTCGTTTTTTTTTTATGTGTGTTACCTCAGAACTTTTTTCTGGGTGAACCGATTTCGATGATTCTTTTTTTATTTGAAAGCTGGTACTTCTCGTGTGGTCCCATATGAATTTGATCAAGGTCAGACCAATAGTTTTTAAGTTATTCTTAAATAACTTATATTGAAGTCGGCTGTACAAAATTTTTAATTTTAAATTATTTTACGTTGGTATTCTGTGAGAGCGTGGTCCTTCCCCGGTCGAGCAGACCCATTCGTGCTACAACTATACTATTAATATAACTGCAGCATGGGTCTAGTATCTACATAATCTAATTTTAAAATGAATACCAAATGGGCCAAAAGGCATATCTGAAACTCCTTCCATGCAAATGAAAATAAATATTCAAAAAAGCATCTCATATTATTCTCTATTTGTAAGAAACATTAGAACTTTACACTTAAAAAAGAAGCTCTATAAGTTTGTAAGTAGTGATCGCGTTTTAAAACTTTCTAATGCGCATCTGACTCTTTTAAGTAAGTTTCAGCCTTGAAGTTCTACTATGTATGTACACGACGTCGAGTGAAATTTATTTAAAATTACGTGAGATAAAATCAAACCAAAACGTTGTATTGACAATACTTCCTTATTGTTTTTATTGGTAATGCAGTATTCTATACGTCGCCGTGTGGTATGCCTTGATAAAGAAGCTATTCTTCACCCTTTTACTTTTACACAGCTGTGTATAATTACTGCATGTACAATAACACAACTGTGAAGTATTCCATCTCAGAAGTGACAGCACATGTGGTAGCTTATGTATGAAGTTGTTTGCAGTTGTTCATGAGTTGCAGCAGCCACTTACCTTCACCATAGTTCTATAAAAAATGCTATCTGTCGAGGAACATTGAACTTTTTCATGAAACGCCGTATGATAGTGGAAAATTTACTTATAAATCTATAAATTACACTTTTCAAATTGTTTATCGTCATGCGGCGTTTAATTATGTAAATACAATTTTAAATCTTGTCAGAATTAATATTTATTCGAATAAAATAAATTTTTTAAATTGTTTGTACTAATGAAAATAACTTTAATTTTAAATGATATAGCCATTATTATTGTGATGGCTCCTAGAGTTCTAAACGAAGAACGAAAATTATTCTGTAATTTCCCATTTCATACTGGCGAACTAGACACCTTTCATTTACCACGAACTGAAACATCTATCTACAAAGGTCTATAGGTGTAATGTCGTTAACATGTCGGTACGCGTGCAATTTCCGCCGGGTATATTGCTCCAGGAATATGCGCTTCTAAAATTGTATCGTGTATATTCGAACTTACCTGGGGCACCATAACGTTTGCTTATGAGTTTAATTAATTTTTTAGTGTTTAAGATGCAGTGTTAAAAAATATAAAGCTTAATCCTGAACAACATGAGTATGTATAGTTTCTTGATTAATAGTTAGTTAGTGGTGGTGGGGCCGCGGTGGAAAGAAGTGTCGATATAATGATGCGCCCTTCTGTCTACCCTCCGCGGCCGTAATGTGATTAATAGGGTAGCCATAGAACTAATCCACTGTTGGGGTCAGGAAGGCTGGTGCTTCCAAGTGCTCGTTTTTCCTAGTGCCATGGATTCGGAAGGAGGACCGTTGCGCAGGTGAAGTTAGAGGCCGCGTAGTATGGCAAACCTAGTGTACTGGTCGTTTTTATCTGAGAAGGAAAATGGGAAGAAGTTGTCCTCTCCTGAGGTGGGAAGGCCAGCGCTGGTGACGCCACGAATGTGTGTGCAAAAAAAAGCGTTTCGTAGGGGTCAATACCGGTGCGGGTCCGACATAACCCATCCTAGTTCCTTACGGAGAGTAAGGGGCAAGTAGGGGCAGATGTTTTTGATGTAAAATAAGAATAAACGATAGGTATAACGAATTCTTCTCGAATTGCTAACTTACCTAAGCGTAGTGCAAAAAGCTAAATATCGGGCGAGTCTCCAGATATCAAACGTCGAAATCGAGCTCCATATATTGAGATGGGGAGCAACCTTTTGTCGCTTTTAGGTACTCTAAATATGGCCCATCTTCAATACTCGTATATCAGCAAATTGGTAGATAGTTTCCGAATTTGTTTTTCCGCAGCATTAATTGTTTGGTTTTTCTTTTTTTAAACGTAACCTCGACACTAGGATTTCCTCCTGTATCGTGGAGATATCTTACAAACATACACGGACAAACATTCAGACCCGGAATTATTATTTGCAAGACATACAAACACTTGTTCCGTGCGGGATTCGAACCCGCTGCCCTTGGCGTTGCAAATTAATTGCTAAACCAATCCACCACAGAGCCGTCGTGATCGCTTTTTCACTTAATTCTCTCTGCAGAGATGCAGTATAATTTTTTCTGTGTCATAGAAACCGAAGTTATTTTTCTTCCTAATTTTGACATAATATTGCGAACCAATATTTTACGAATCAAAGTTTTAGTGCATTCTGATAAACGGTTTGACAGCGCAAAAAAAACCGAACAAATAAACATTAATTTTTATACCTTAGACTTATCTATGAAAGGAGACGGTCCAAAATTGTATGAAGCGTAGGCCTAGTTTATGTACTAGTATGGAAATAAATTAAAATAAAATATTAAACCACTTTTGATCATTTTTGATTTGACATTTTTGATTCAGTTTTGATTTGACGTTAGCTGTCATCTCTGATATCTCTGATATCATCTATAGTCTATCAGGTAGATTTATTATGTAAAATAGCTAAAATGTCTCGACACTAGTAGGAAAGTAAGGCAAAAAAGTTGTATGTTTTGATCAAAACACGAAAAAAATGTAATAAAGATTGAGTATGTGCTTTTTTGATCTTAAAAAAACTAACGTTCTTGTCGATATTTGTTTGTACACAAGAAGATTATTGAAATAAATCAACGGTGTCTACACACAAAATTATTTCATTGCATTCATTAGTGTGTACTAATGCACACTTCAGTACCAGGGGCATCCAGGAATTTTTTTGTTTTACATGGAGAAAGGAGGCCTAAGTGTTTTGTTAGATTTTACAAAAATTTTGTGCCAGATAGCTCAATGCCGTGATTATATGTGAATAGCGGGTAACTCCGTTTCTCTACCCTAGAAAATTCACCCTGAGATACTACTTTATTGAACTAATAATAAAGAATATATTTAACTTATTTTACTTTAGAGTGGCTATTTTAAGGTGGATAAACAAAATAATCCTGAATACTAATTTCTGATCAGGTATATGTGTCTATCTGGGCTGCTTAATTGCTAGAGTACAATCATAGGTAATATAATTTATTTGTTATAATATGGTACTTTACAGTTTTTACTAAAGAACTCGCATCCTAAATACTTTTCCAGCGTACAAATATTTTCATATAACAGGTCCTCAGCGTGTAACATTTAAAGCCTGGATAATGTCATATCAAAGGTTAACTAACAGTCCTATGAATTATAGAAAGTGAAACATTAGGTCAATCATGTTCTGGATACTTAAGTTAATATAAATAAAACAGCTTAATTATTTATTTATTTATCCTACTTCAAAATCCTCTCTTACTAAAATGCCATCCAGAATTGAGGCCGGTGCGGTTATGGAATTTTGATACCGAGCCCAACAAAAATACCAGATAACGGTCATTATGTGGGCACAGCAACCCACTGTCTGTTGTCCAGAAGTGCAACTGCAATAATAACCTGCAATCATCTCATCCCAACTTGTACCTTGTCTCGCCAACAATATATATGTATAATAAACTCTGTCCGAGTGATGACGAGATTTTATACGGCCACTTATTAAAACAAAGTCTTGTTAGGATGATATTAATTGGGTCACAACGTATCTGCTACCCATTCTTCGTTGACACCAAACATACAATATACTGATAATATTGGCATTAGGGCGCTGGAGCTCATTTTCATGATTTGCGCCGACAGATAATTCCTGTAATATGTTTGCAAAACATTGTGAACATATTGGTGCATTTTCATCCATCTGGAACAAAACAATCTTACTTTAATAAACTATCTATATTGCAAAAGCGCATTTTAAACAGTGCAACATGTTTTAACAAGTGAACTGAAAGATAATTACATATTCCGGCAATTTCCATAGTGGCCTCTTACGGCACCCACAGGACGAAATGAAGTGATAGATTTTCTTACGCTACCACCACTCGGCAACCTATATAATTATTTAGTAAATATCCTATTCTTCATTTTCACCCGACAGTCATTCGCATCATCTTATTTGCTTCACACGTTGTTGTGGACTGTGATACGTACTGTGCTATTTTAGATTTCCTTCTGTTGTTTTGACCTCTGCATTGTTTTACGGACTGATAACTGTTAATTGTAACGATTATTCTTGTAACGATTGTAACGATTATGTTTTTGATTTCTGGAGACCGATTTTGCATCTTGGATATTTGTGAGAGGCATGATTGAGTGCTTAATACTTGTTATTATTCTGCACATTCCGGACTTACAAACATATTCAAACTAATCTCGGCCTTTTAATAGCTTCTTAATTCTTTATCCTAAAAAGAAACCTAAGACTGTCTCTTTTATCTCTTTTTCATATTTTACTTTACATTTTTTTCCTATATCGGCATTAAATAAATATGTTAATTTTTAAGTTTCCACCATATTTTTATCAACAAGAGAGTACTTAATTTTCATTACATTGTCTCGTATGTCACGTCTAATTACTTAATTCTTTTGTCATTTTGATGTTAATCATATTGTAAACATCGGTAACAATCTTTCGATATTGGTAAATATTATACAGACTTTTGTCTTGAAAGTGTAAACATGAGTGGATGGCAGCTAGTAAAGGAAAATATTCACCTTCAGATACTTTTATTTTAGTTTGTTTTTTATATTTAGTATAATTCTACGAGTCCGTGATCTATTTACTAAACCCCGAATACAGTTCGGTACAAGAGTACATATTATTTATTATCCTCGTGTACCACAGGTACATATTTTATTGAGGCATTCTCTCCCAATCAAAACCATGGAAATACATGTACTTCGTACAAATCAAAACATAAAAACAGATAAATATATAAACAATTACAATTGATGAGCACTACAACAAAAAAAATGATAAAGTTTATGCCTACATCATTTATTTTTTGGACGGATTACATCGAACTCGCACCAACTAAAACCCCATGGCGTTCCGTCTTCGGCCCAACATATTAGCAGGGTCACGGGTAAGCTTTCGCAGTCATATGCGGCACCACCGATGCCAGCCGCCCCACGGAGACTTCTCCTTGGAACAGACAACTCTTTCCTACTTTTCTTCCCAGGAATAGTATTCCAGGATACAGTACACGCCTTCCACTGTGATCTCCTACTTCACCTACGCAACGGATCCCCAATACCAGTACGCGGAGTATGGCCTCCGCGTACTGGTATTGGGGATACGTTGCGTTGCGAACCAGAAGAAATAAGCACTTAGAAGCACAAGCCTTGCTGACCCCAGAAGCGGATGAAGTCTATAGCTACAAAGCCGACCGTATCAGCCACTAGGGTACACTGTAGTCCATAGTCTATATTTTATAGTAGATTGTTCCGTCACGGTTCTCTGAACAATGTTATCTGAAGAGCTTTTGTCTTCATAAAGTTTCCTCGGTTTTCGAACTTTATGTAATATTTAGAGACCATGGCAGATGAGAGAGAGAGAGAGAGAGAGAGAGAGATTGAGAGAGAGAGAGAGAGAGAGAGTGAGAGAAATAAAGAGAGAAAGAAAGATAGAGACGCATTTATAGCAGGGTTCACATCAGAGGCGGCTGAACTGACTAAGTGGCGCAAGTAGGAGTCTCTGAGAGATGACTATTTACTGTAAAGACTATCGGCCCGTGGGATTCATGTGCGGACATCAGCGGTGAAAGGAACTGAATACACGACTTGTCATTGATGCTGATGATATGAGCGCTGATTTTCTTGCTCAAAGGCTAAGTATAGCCATTTAGTGAGGAAACGCAACGTTCTTTTCAATATACCGCGGGGAGTAGGACTTCATGATAATTTAACTTTATCTTTTTTCTTTAATGGCAATAAATATTATATATTTTTCTGTTATTTAAGTGAATAGTAGCTTTATGCTACTGCTGTTTCTTATGGTGAGTGAAGAGAACGGGATATAGCATCCATTTACCATCAGGTGATCTGTGTGGTCATTTGTCATCCTTATTCTATAAAAAAATGTTACATAAAAGAAAACTTGAAATTTAAAACACTTGAGATTTAAAGCATATATTATAAGCAGTAATTCATTCTGGGGGAAATGTATACGCTATTACAACAAGGTTGCGGAAAGTGTAGAGGCTCTCTCTATTATCAAGTTTTGTTAAGCTGAAACTGTAGAAAAAGGGTTATTATAATATAAATGAATACATGTTTCATAATAACCCCTGGGAATGAGGTTATCGCTTCCAAGCAGTTTCTAAAATAAATTTTGAAAATAGTTTGTACAACCATTAATGTAAAATTTACTTTTAAAAAAGTCCCGCTGGGTTTCTTGCTGGTTCTTCTCAAAACAGAGGGTTTTTTCGAACCAGTGGTAAAGTAAAAAAATGACTTTCAATAAGAATTACAAATGTGATCTATATTGAATAAAAAACATTCTATTCTATTCTATTATATATTCTCAATTAATATCACACAGTCCTTAAACAAGTACAGTCCTTAAACAAGCGGCACATGCTCTTTAAATAGTTTTTACACTATAAAAAAGGTCTTAAAAATATTAACATTTTTAATTGAGAGTAATATTTTTATTCTCCGTTTTACTTGAGAACTATGTAAAACGCTATTTTTATGAGTACGACTTTAATAGAATTTTATTGGGGAGGGAAATCTAGATACAGATACTTATATTTAGGTACACTATTATAAAATATATCAAACAATTTAAATAAAATTAAAGTTTTGCATCAACAAGTACATAAATAAAAATAAATAAATTCTTGCGTTTATGTTTTCTTTAAATGTTATGGTCCCCACTCACGGTCAGTTAAACTGATCAGTTTAACTGACGTACATCCAAAAACTGACCGTGAATGTGAAATCTTAAGTTAAAATTTTTAACTGAAGGCAACACACGGATTTTATTCGGGCGTGCTGTCAGTTAAACTGCTCCGTTGAACTGACGTACATCCAAAAACTGATCGTGAATGTGAAATCTTAAGTTAAAATTTTTAACTGACGGCAACCTACGTATTTTACCGGGCGCACCGTAATCCGCTGGCTTCAGTTCGTTACCATTATTGGTAAGTACATACTTTCTTAGTAGCTTTTATATATATTTTATAATTTTTTATAACATGTTTTAAGATTTTATATTATTTTATATATTTTTTTTATTAAAAAAAACGTTACCCCCACATTAGGATTTTCTCCTGTATCGTGGAGGCAGTTGACAAACACAAATTGCACAAGGACAAACATCCAAACCCGGAATAATCATTTGTAGGCCATACCAATACTTGTTCCGTGCGGGATTCAAACCCGCTGCGCAATTCATTGCTAAGCCACTGCGCCACAAAGCCGATATATATATTTAGAGAAGTTGGTTTGACAGAGGATGGAGACCAAGGTGATGGTTTTTTTTTTAAATAAAAAATACTAGTAATGCTATTAAACATTACTAATATTCCCTTTAACCACTTCTGGTAAGCTTAAAATGCTTGTGTTAGAAGTGGTTCACGACAGTAGTCGAATGGCGGATTCGAACCCACTACCTTTCGAGTTCGCGGTCCGCACCCTGCCATTAGGCTACTGACGCTTAAAAGGTGATGGTAATGATGTCGCCTTCCTTATGGTGGACTCAGAAGGTGGGTAAAGGATCTCAGTGATGCTACTACGTAGAACCATCGTGTTTGGACTCATTTTCAAATAGGTAAATGGAGACCTAGATGACTGTTATGACATCACCTTTTTGATGGTGCAATCCGAAGGTGGGTATAGGGTCTCAGTGGCGGCACTAGATAGAACGGTCGTGTTTGAAAGGGCTCATAAAGATTTAGGTGACTCTTATGATCTCACCTTTCTGATGGTGCAATCCGAAGGTGTTTCTAGGATCTCAGTGGCGGAACTAGATAGAACGGTCGTGTTTGAACTCATTTGAAAGGGCTCACAAAGACTTAGGTGACTGTTATGGCCTCACCTTTCTGATGGTGCAATTCGAAGGTGGATATAGGATCTCAGTGGCGGAACTAGATAGAACGGTCGTGTTTGAACTCATTTGAAAGGGCTCATAAAGACTTAGATGACTGTTATGATCTCACCTTTCTGATGGTGCAATCCGAAGGTGGGATAGGATCTCAGTAACGGCACTAGGTAGAACGATCATGTTTGAACTTATTTGAAAGGGTTTATAAAGACCTAGTTTAATGTGATCATATTACCTTCATGATGGTGAACAAAGAAGGTGGGGTAAAAGATCTCAGTTATGCCACTACGAAACACCGTCGTGTTTAAGCTCATTTGGAAGGGCTCAAGAAGTAACTACACAAATAATATAAATACCCTAAGCATCACACAGCTGCCTTCCGTGGCAGTTTCCGCTTTGCTGCCACTAAGTGCCGTGTAGTGGCGGTTAAGAATATCCACTACCCCATATCTTCCCGTGGGTGTCGTAAAAGGCGACAAAGGGAAACAGGCAGGAGATGGGCAGCAGCATCTTCCTGATAATAGCCAAAATAACAATAAAAAACTGCGGTTGCCAACCTGCTCGCCAAGCGTGGCAACTATGGCAATATACCCCCCATGAGCAATGACAATAATAAACGGCCCCCAGTCCCCGGCGGCCCCGCTATTCCTGGCTACGGTGGCGACCATGGTAACGGCGGGGCAGGGGGTGCTAAGAATCTCCGGTGGAGGTTCGGTTGCAACCTACGACGACTCGACCTGGCAACATACAACGCACGCACCCTGAGGACTGACGAGAAGATTGTGGAGCTGGAAGAAGAGATAGACAAGTTACGCTGGCATATTATAGGATTATCCGAAGTCCGAAGAGAGGGGGAGGACACGGTAATCCTCGAATCCGGCAACTTGCTCTATTACCGGGAGGGCGACCATCTGTCCCAAGGAGGTGTCGGATTTATCGTCCACAAGTCTCTCGTTAACAACGTTGTAAAGATTGAGAGTGTGTCGACGAGGGTTGCGTACCTTATACTCAGAATCACCAAACGGTATTCGCTGAAGGTCATACAGGTTTACGCACCAACCTCGGCACACCCCGATCAGGAGGTGGAGGAAATGTATGAGGATATCTCTAGAGCCATGCATTCCTCCAAAACCCAATATACGGTGTTAATGGGAGACTTCAATGCAAAACTAGGCACAAGAGAGAACGGTGAGCTGAAAGTAGGGAAATTTGGAATAGGGCAACGGAACCCAAGGGGCCAGCAGCTGGCCGACTTCATGGAGAAAGAGGGACTCTTTATGATGAACTCTTTCTTCCAGAAGCGGCCCCACAGGAAGTGGACCTGGTCGAGCCCCGACGGTTCGACAAAAAATGAGATTGACTTCATTATGACGACCAGACGACAACTGTTCAGTGATGTCTCAGTGATCGCGAGGGTGAAAACCGGCAGCGATCACCGAATGGTTAGAGGCACACTGAACCTAAACGTTAAGTTGGAGAGGTCTCGTCTAATGAAGTCAATGCTCCGTCCCCCTCGTGCTCTAATCCAAAGTCCCGAAACCTTTCAGCTCGAGTTACAAAACCGTTTTCAGTGCCTAGAAGACTGCAATGAAGTGGACGATTTGAATGACAAGCTCGTGGAAACTGTCCATGCGGTCGGAGCTAAGTTCTGCAAGACCCGCCGCAGAAGAACACAAAAACTCTCCGATCACACTCTTAATCTTATGGCTGTTAGACGGGAGATGAAGCTACATTCTTCAACAGATTTAACAGCACACAGGCAACTGAACAGACAGATCTCCAAATGCATGCGGCGGGACTTACGCAAATTCAATACAGCTCGTATTGAAGAAGCGATCGAGCGGAACCGAGGCTCCAAAGTCTTTGCCAGAGTTCTGTCTGCCAGAAAGCGCCAACTGTCAAAGCTGAAGACAGAATGTGGCAGCATCGTTTCCGGGGCACCTGAGATTTTGAGTGAGATTGAGAGGTTCTATGGGCAGCTGTACACGTCATCGTTGGAGCCGCACGCAAGTGTAAGTAACGATCCAAGAGCGAGTCTTATCCGACATTATTCCGATGATATCCCGGACGTCAGTCTGAGCGAGATTAGAATGGCTCTCCAGCACCTTAAAAACGGCAAGGCCCCAGGTGAGGATGGAATTACAGCGGAGCTTCTGAAAGCGGGTGGAAAACTGGTACTTGAAGTCCTTCAGAAGCTCTTTAATTCCGTCCTCCATGGTGGCATTACACCGGAGGCGTGGAGCAGAAGTGCGGTGGTCTTGTTCTTCAAGAAAGGCGACAACGCTCTCTTGAAGAACTACAGACCGATTTCCCTTCTGAGCCGCGTCTACGTGCTGTTTTCGAGAGTCATTACGAATCGTCTCGCGCGCAGACTTGACGACTTCCAGCCTCCCGAACAAGCCGGTTTCCGAAAAAGCTTTAGCACCATAGACCACATACATACCCTTCGGCAAATTGTACAGAAGTCCGAGGAGTATAATTTGCCACTATGTCTGGCGTATGTGGACTATGAGAAAGCCTTTGATTCCGTCGAAATTTGGGCGGCGCTGCAGTCCCTTCAGCGATGCCAAGTTGACTGTCGGTGTATCGAAGTGTTGAAGTGCTTGTACAGTAGGGCTACGATGGCTATCCGAGTACAGAACCAGAGTACGAAACCTATCCAATTGCAGAGAGGTGTAAGACAGGGTGACGTCATATCCCCGAAACTCTTTACCGCTGCATTGGAAGATGTTTTCAAGCTTCTGGACTGGAAAGGATACGGTATCAACATCAATGGCGAGTACATCACTCACCTTCGATTTGCCGACGATATAGTCCTTATGGCAGAATCGCTGGAGGACCTAAGCACTATGCTCAATGACCTCAATAGTGTTTCCCAACGGATAGGTCTTAAGATGAACATGGACAAAACAAAGATCATGTTTAATGTCCATGTCACACCTATGCCGGTAGTTGTTGGGAACACTAAGCTCGAAGTTGTTGACGAGTATGTTTACCTGGGACAAATAGTCCGACTAGGTAAGTCCAACTTCGACCGAGAGGTCAATCGACGGATTCAACTCGGTTGGGCAGCGTTCGGGAAATTACGGCATATCTTCTCGTCAGGTATACCTCAAAACTTGAAAACGAGACTGTACACCCAGTGCGTGTTGCCAGTGATGACATACGGAACTGAGACGTGGTCCTTCACTGCTGGCCGGATGAGGAAGCTCAAGGTCGCTCAGCGAGCTATGGAGAGGGCTATGCTCGGAGTTTCTCTGCGTGATAAACTCAGAAATGAGGATATCCGCAGTAGAACTAGAGTGACCGACATAGCCCAACGGATTAGTAAGCTGAAGTGGCAATGGGCCGGCCATATAGCTCGAAGAACCGACAACCGATGGGGAAGAAAGGTTCTCGAGTGACAGCCTCGTACCGGCAGGCGAAGTGTAGGGCGTCGCCCCACTAGATGGAGTGACGACCTGGTAAGATATGCAGGAAGTCGATGGATGCAGGTGGCTCAGGACCGTGCTTTGTGGCATTCTTTGGGGGAGGCCTATGTTCAGCAGTGGACTTGTGAAGGGCTGTTATGATGACGTTTTTCCTTTTTCCCCAGTTCATTTATTTGCTTATTATCTTAAAAAGAAATTTAATTTTGTAAAGTATATCTCTGTGATATTAAAATCACTATAATTTATGAAACTTAGTACTACTTTACTTACTGTGAGTTTTGGCAGGAGCTTGACCATTGACGGATGGTTGCTCCTGTTTTATCGTTTAAATAATCGTTTGAAGTGGATTTTTATCAAAGTGATGGGATTATGTGCATTAAATGTGTGCAACTGTGAGCTATTAGAGAAAACGACGAAATAAGTGCTTCGATGTTGGTATAAGCCTCAAGTTATTTTAAACGCTTAGGCGTCTTATGATTAACTTCCGTGCTATCAGAAATAGCTGTTAAATACTTGATTTCTTCAGATGCATCAAAAGCATCTGAACGAATCACTCAATCAATCTTTTAGTGCCCATTAATTGGAGTATTGAGACAGCTGAACATATAAAACAACGAGTATTTTTGAAAACTCTTACTGACATATATTGGTAAACATAATTGTCTTATTTAAATTAAACAATAATTCAAGTTAAAGTTACAGCCTATATACGTCCTAATGCTGGGCACTCCTCAGCTGGGCAGGCCTCTCCTAACTTCTGAGAGGTTTTAGGGCAACTTTCGCCGCGCTGCCCAATGCGTGTTGGCGAACTTCATGTTTTCTGAAATTTTTATTTTATTTCTCAGACATGCAGGTTTCCTCACGATATTTTCCTTCATCGCTGAGCACGTGGTAAATCAGCACTTAGAATTGCAATTAACAATTTCATTGGTGCCGACGGGGATCGAACCCGGGTTGCTCGCGTATTGTGAAATTTACAGCGAGCGCTAACCATCTGAGCTACCATGGCTCTTTAATAATTACGTTATAGTTCTTAGTAAAAGAATTACTAAGAACTATAACCTAACATTTTCATACATTTATAATTTAATTTGTTTAATAAATATACTAAATTATAAACTGTGTGAATAATTTTTAAGCAATAAGCATCAATATATCGCTTATGTTTTCCATATTTAAAACTCCGATATTGATATATTTATAATTATCGATATATTGAAAATCCAATATTTTAAAAATATCAACAGCCCTAGTTTGAACTGATCAGTTGGAATAATCAGTTGAACTGACCGTCTGTGTGGAATTTTATTTGGATTAAATCCGTTTGAAATTATCAGTTGAACTGATGTCAGTTTAACTGACCGTGAGTGGGGACCATTAGTCAAACAATCATCTGAAAAATATAAAACATGTGCACTGTGCTTCTCTCCTCCCCTTCGCCCTTCGGCCGTGTACACACCGATTGGACAAAACATGAAGACGACTGCGTGCCCATATTTTAGTGATAATTTTTTTATAATTAACAAAATATTAAAATGTACACGTTACACTGCCACAGAAACTGTGCTTAAACGGAAACGGAATACAATGTGCTAATTGCGTTAGCCATTCTATTGTGTAAAATAATAAAACTTGCGGATTTTCTTTAGAACTATTACAAACCGACCCTTCCTCTTCTGCCGAATGTATTTTCGTTTACACATAGTCTTGCTCGAGAAAGACGGTAACTGAAATCATCCCAATTAGTTAGTGAAAATGAAAAATAGTATGGAATATTTTTTTTTGGTATTCCGTGCCAAATATAGCAAGATGGAACTCACTATGGGCACCACCTCTGTATTTTTGATCAGTTTGCTATGATTCGTAGGTAAGTTCATTATATTATGTATATTTAATGTAAAATTCAAGTACATCGTCGTCAAGCAATTCTTAACATTGTACTTATGATGACCGTATAGGAAACCCATAACTTCATTTGATGCGGCAAATTAATCCCACAATGAGAGAGTTCATGACAAGTAGTGAACTGTTACGAACTGACAATAATAAGAATAAGATAAAGTATATATATACACATTTTAACCGAATGTAGTTTCAAAGGTGGTTCTCAATTCGACTCTATTTGGTGTTGATTTTTTTGTGAGCCGATTTTAATTATTCTTATATTCTTATTTAACTTCCACCTCTAAGGCTGGATAAATAGAGGATGTAATTTTTAACGTAACTTTACGACATTCTAGCTGTCACAAACCACCAACCAAAAGGGGTCAAAAATAAAGTTTTTAAAGAATGTAAGAACCGACTTCAAATAACTATAGCTTCAAAAGGTGGGAATTTAATTCTTCGATACACTTTTTTAGCAGTAATAGCACTTAGATAAAGCTTTTGTTAAATATAGATTGTTTCATAGAGTGCATTTGCTCGCTTTTAAAACAATTTATCCAATACCAGCTACAAACAGACTTAGCAAAATTACACTTGGTCCGATTCAGCTTATATTTTTCAATTTTTAAGTCCAAGCGTATAGGAAATTTATACTGCTGGTTTCATTGGTTACCCATAAACCTGCGATCTACTACTTTAAATTGTCTTTGTGATGATAAGAATTCACGTAATATGTAGTAAATCGAACTTTCCTCCATTTTGCTAGTATACAATGTAACAATTTTAGGTAGTTTGTATTATTATTTTCTAATATCACGAATTTTTGGCTATTAAACTATAGAAGACCTCCCCTTACATTACCTCAATACAGGGGATATAATCCATAGTTGTCACGCTTGATAGTCTGGTTCGAAAACGCAGTTTTGCAACTATAACAAATATCCTCTTTAAGTAATCTATGGTGGCGGGCTATCTTCACCAATGGACTATATTAGGCTGTAACGGTAACGGTTTCAAAAATCAAAATGGCGCCACATTAATAAATCCTACCCAGGCGAAGCCGGGGTGGGTCGCTAGTACATTAACAAATTGCACATAGACTGCACACATACAAATTAATGTCAAGACGCTACCGAACTGAGAATATTATATGTGTATGTATGTATTAATATATGTATATATTGTGTGTATTTAAGTATATATGTATATGTATGTGTGTCTTAATGTATATTTATATGTATATATAATATTTTTTTAGCGCTTTCTATTTTGATTACTACTGCACCGCCTCTTGTTTGTATATCTCTGTTTAGCCTAATGGTTGACTGGGAGAGAATGCCCAATGGCATTAAGTCCGCCATATATACAACTTTGTGCATTAAAGATTAAATAAATAAAATATTTTATTTGATTTTTCTTTATTTTGTGTTTTGGCCTATTTATAATGATACATAGTTCTGACCTTGAAAACTATCTTTAATGATGCGAGCCAGGAAAATGTACTATTTATTTAATTTATAAATGTAAACACCTTAAAGTTCTAGAAGTACCCATAGTAATACTGTTATTACAGATCTGTCGTTACGTAGAAAACAAAAATAAGTGGGGTCGATTTCTTGCAATGAGGAAAAATACGTGAAAACGTTAATATTTATAAGTAAATAAATGTACAAGAAACAAGTTATGTATGTGTTAACTTTCGTTATTGAATGTGTTACATGAATGTGCGACATTTCCGTGAAATAAAAGGAAAACATCAATCATCTGCAATTCGTTTTCATTCATAGGATCAAGCAAAACACGTAAAGAAGGGGTTTTATGTGCAATAGAGTCACGAGTAAAACAATTTTTAAGTCTCGACTTACGGTATTTTGCACGTTTTACTGACGCGTATTTTATGTTTATTGCTTTTTAAATATTCCGTTACGGCCGGGCAAACATTTTATGCGATTTATGAACCTTGAAATGCTACGTAACATAAATTGTGAGCAATAATTGTAGCAAGGCTACTAAAAAGTTTTTAATTTTATTTCAACTATATAACAACAATAATCTGATAGAAAGCACTCGCATGGCATATACAAGTTGTCAGCTGTGAGGACTAAGGTAGAATGCCTCTTTTCTAGTAAAAAGGGTCTCAGGTTCTCTACAATCGTCATACAAAACACAGCATCGTTAAGCTGCTATTTTACGCTGGTATTCTGTGAGAGCGTGGTCCTTCCCTGGTCGAGCCGACCGGTTCGTGCTACAACCTTAATATAGCTGCAGTGTGTCTCTACCAGCTTCCCCTCTGGTTGACAGGCGTGAGTGTTTATGTATATTATGTATATACATACAACGTTTAATATTTTATTTAATAATAATAAGCTGTGCGTGTAGTAGTGTTCTCGCGCACGGCGGTAATATGAAGCTTTCATTCTGCTCGGTTTTATATTCTTGTGGTAGTAGTTTAGGTAGCGACCTTAGCCCAATGGTTTCCAAAATGAATTTCGAAACTCAAAAATTGTGAGTTGAAAGACGCCATTCGACTACTGTTGCGAACTAATCCGAGTAGAGATCGTCCTATTTAAAACTGTACGCACTTCTCTTGTATTTTCGGTGGATTTTATCAGTTTATCATGTCAAATATAGTAAAACGTTAAAATGTACTAAACACAATAGAAAGGGGTGCGCGAATTTAAATTTTATGATAACACAGTAAATGTGACAAAATTTACCAAAAGTAAGAGGGAGGAGCCTGTAATTTTAAATTAAGCGATCCCTACAAGTATTTTAAGCTCTGGAGTTTGACGGTAGTATTAGTAGATCATTATTATTAAGAGCACTGCTATTAGATTTTATAAACAAAAATGATGATATGTGGATGTTGTGGCCCCCAGACATCGACATCTACCCTCGATTTTGAATCAAAATACAGATGCGTTGTCATCCCTGAGGACAAAGATGGAATGCCTCGTTTCCAGTAAGAAGAGTTTCCAATTATTTTCCAATTATCGTCATCGTTGGAACCACACGCAAGTGTGAGTAACGATCCAAGAGCGAGTCTCATCCGACACTATTCCGAAGATATCCCGGACGTCAGTCTGAGCGAGATTAGAATGGCTCTCCAGCACCTTAAAAACGGTAAGGCCCCAGGCGAGGATGGAATTACAGCGGAGCTTCTGAAAGCGGGTGGAAGACCGGTACTTGAAGTCCTTCAGAAGCTCTTTAATTCCGTCCTCCATGGTGGCATTACACCGGAGGCGTGGAGCAGAAATGCGGTGGTCTTGTTCTTCAAGAAAGGTGACAACGCTCTCTTGAAGAACTACAGACCGATTTCCCTTCTGAGCCGCGTCTACGTGCTGTTTTCGAGAGTCATTACGAATCGTCTCACGCGCAGACTTGACGACTTCCAGCCTCCCGAACAAGCCGGTTTCGAAAGAGCTTTAGCACCATAGACCACATACATACCCTTCGGCAAGTTGTACGAAGTCCGAAGAGTACAATTTGCCACTATGTCTGGCATATGTGGACTATGAGAAAGCCTTTGATTCCGTCGAAATTTGGGCGGTGCTGCAGTCCCTTCAGCGGTGCCAAGTTGACTGTCGGTATATCGAAGTGTTGAAGTGCTTGTACAGTAGGGCTACGATGGCTATCCGAGTACAGAACCAGAGTACGAAACCTATCCAATTGCAGAGAGGTGTAAGACAGGGTGACGTCATATCCCCGAAACTCTTCACCGCTGCATTGGAAGACGTTTTCAAGCTTCTGGACTGGAAAGGGTACGGTATCAACATCAATGGCGAGTACATCACTCACCTTCGATTTGCCGACGATATAGTCCTTATGGCAGAATCGCTGGAGGGCCTAAGCACTATGCTCAATGACCTCAATAGTGTTTCCCAACGGATAGGTCTTAAGATGGACATGGACAAAACAAAGATTATGTTTAATGTCCATGTCACACCTATGCCGGTAGTTGTTGGGAGCACTAAGCTCGAAGTTGTTGACGAGTATGTTTACCTGGGACAAATAGTCCGACTAGGTAAGTCCAACTTCGACCGAGAGGTCAATCGACGGATTCAACTCGGCTGGGCAGCGTTCGGGAAGCTACGACACATCTTCTCGTCAGACATACCTCAAAACCTTAAAACGAAATTGTACAACCAGTGCGTGTTGCCAGTGATGACTTACGGAACTGAGACGTGGTCCTTCACTGCTGGCCGTATGAGGAAGCTCAAGGTCGCTCAGCGAGCTATGGAGAGGGCTATGCTTGGAGTTTCTCTGCGTGATAAACTTAGGAATGAGGATATCCGCAGTAGAACCAGAATAACCGACATAGCCCAACGAATTAGTAAGCTGAAGTGGCAGTGGGCCGGCCATATAGCTCGAAGAACCGACAACCGATGGGGAAGAAAGGTTCTCGAGTGGCAGCCTCGTACCGGTAGGTGAAGTGTAGGGCGTCCCCCCACGAGATGGAGTGACGACCTGGTAAGACATGCAGGAAGTCGATGGATGCAGGTGGCTCAGGACCGTGCTTTGTGGCATTCTTTGGGGGAGGCCTATGTTCAGCAGTGGACTTGTGAAGGGCTGTAATGATGATGATGATGATGATGATGATGAAATTCAACATAAGAAAACATCCGCATTGAGTTGCTATTTTAAGCTAGTATTCTGTGAGAGCGTGGTCCTTCACTGATCGAGCTGACTCATTCCTGCTACAGTCACACATAATATAGAAGCGATGATCACTTTATATTATTTATTATAACAACACCACTTATTATAACCATGCCACCTGATTATCCTCATCTTCTATATAAAATATTAAAAATTAAATTTAAATATTTATAATTTATTCAAATAATCATATAAACTAGAGTCAGGAAGACTAATGAAAGAATAATACTGTATAATATTAACAATACAATAGTAGAGCTGAGTAATACCCTCTGTGTTGGGGTGCTCAACTCAAATTTAATAGTGAATTCTCGATATCTGTTTAAGTTTCTACAGTATAGTACATTAAAAATAATATAGAAAATAGTTATTTTAATATTTCTTAAGCTGTTGGTACAAATTTCATTTACGTTCCGAGTTATAAACTTTAGATAATTTAATGTATTAGAGATTTAATTATTACGTTAAATTATTCAATGTTTGTACCTCAAAACATAAATCAGATTTGTACCAACAGCTTAAAAATATTGACATAATAATATTGACGCAATATTTATGTATAGTTTTAATAAATACTTAATCTTTTCGTCGTCGCTCTCGTTGTACTTCAGTCTTTTATTATTTTACACAAACGAAACGTACCATTTTTCATTTATAATCTCGTTCCATAAACATTTTATTTCAAGCCCCTTTTCCATTAACGAAAGACTCTTAACATATTTTCTGATTGCTTTCATTTCCGCCGCACTTAACAATTGTTGTTCAACACCGGCACTCCTATTTACTGCATGCTTGTGTTTGTGAGTGTTAGAATAAACGCTATATACCTAAATATTACTATTACACTATATAAATTAAATTTGTATAAATAAAACTTTATACAAATTTAATTTATGTGTTTATAACGGATTATATAATGGAGAATCGATAATCAAAGGAAAAGCAAGGCTCTAGCAACCTAGTATCGCTAATAAGAAAAATAAAACACTAGATAGAGTGACGACCTAAGAAGATTCAATAAGGATGTCTATGAATGCAGGTAGCTCAGGGACCGTATTTTATGGCAGTCCTTGAGGGAAGCCTATGTTCAGCAATGGACTTACAACGGACTATATTATTTACGACGTTTAGAGTTAGAAAGCCGATAAAAAGAGCATAGTTATTGGCATTATTTAAATCTTCAAATTATTGATTAACCCTTCCTCTTAGTTCATCTTTATGGTCGAAGCTTAATACATCGTATTCACGCGGTCTAAAAATATGAATTAAATGATTTGAGGTAAAATGTGCCAAAGTGGTAATATTTAAGTCGTTACACATCGAACTTTTACGAAACTTGGACAATTAATTACGTTGGTCCTAGCGCCGGCATCGAGTACGATAAATCAGCGTTCTCAACTTACTAACTTTAATACCACTATTTGTGTAAGCGGTTTCCGAAGGCTTGAAATTAAAAGAGCTTTGTAAAGAGGATTAAATTTGAAATGTGTCGTTGATAGCGGTTCTTGAAAGTAATTGTTGTAACTTAACATATTTGATAAAGTCTTTAGAGTCATTAAATTAAGATTCTAAAGTTTATCAGCATTTTAGAGACTTAACTTTGAGTTATTGACTAGCGACTCGTTCTGGTTTCGTGTGGGTAGGACCTGTTAATGTTGGTGTGGTTGTATAGATTTATGATAATCAAAGTCTACTTCACCTGAGGATGCTTCGTGTAGAGGCGAAACACGTGTCGTATTTTCGAGAGTGGTGTGTCGTGCCTAGTATGCTGGTGCTGGTGCTGGGTGTAGTAGTGGTATAGTGCGCGCGATTGAGGGAGGGTGGGAGGTTTAAACTTTTAGAATTTTTCACTTTTGATTACTCAGCTATTCTAAAGATTAGCCTTGGCAGACATACAGAAATACTGTCACGAATAACCATACATGAATTGTACATTTTTAAAATTTTTAATATTACAGACAGACGCTTAAATTTTAGTTATATATATGTGAATACATAATTCCCCAAGCTGTCTCAGTTTTTTATTTCTTTTTACACGTGGAAATGCCTACACATACCCGCCTCGCGGGGGCAAGGACCTGTGTAGCGATAGAGGGAGAGGACACCCCTCTCTCACCACAGCCCACCAACACACATCCGAAGTGGGCTCGCCAAGTCCACTCAGAGAGGCCACCTCTGGCCAGCCATGAGGGTAGTTCTTTGTTCATCGCGGGTGACCAAGCCACGGCTACTAAGCCGTGAAAGTGGCGGAAACTCGATAGGGAGCTGTCTCAAGTCGAGTATGAAAGTCCATTGTTGCTTCGAAGCGAAATACATCGAAGCCTAAATCGCGCTATCAAAGTTCTGAAGTAACAGCAGTATATATAGAATAACTCCGAACTACCTCTCGGAACATTGGCCGCGCCCCGGGACGAATACCTTGCCTTGGTAAATCTCCCCTTTCCTTTTACCTGGACACAGTGGTGACCAACCGACGTGATATGAACACGCAACCAACAACCTTTTTGGAAACTACAACTTCAAACCATCGTCATCATCTTCAAGTACCTTATCATTCGCTCTCGAGCAGATATTTTCTGCAGCTTTCACATTCTGCAAGCCATCTAGCTTTACAAAGATTCATCGAAGCACTGGAATAATAATGCTTCCAGTTCCTTCAAGCTACTCTCTGCGCTACAGTGTTCGGCACGGTTCTGAACCTTACTGCTCGCCTCTGCTTCACGGCACTCTCGCTGATTACTTGCCTTCTTCTCGACTCACAGCAGACTACAAGGCAATTCCCTGGCACTTGCACATTTGTCGATATCTAGATTGCACTATTCATCTCCGGTCTTAGTAGAAATACATCGAAGCCAAAATCGCGCTATCAAAGTTCCAAAGTAAAAGCAGTATATATAGAATAGCTCCGAACTATCATTCGGAGCGTTGGCCGCTCCCCGGGCTGAACACCTTCCCCGGCGGGAGATCTCCCCTTTCCTTCCACCGGCCACAGTTACATATAGGTCTCATGTCTGTTTACCTATAAAGTAAATCAACAGTAGTTCATATGTGTAAGTATATAGGCAAGTCTATTTATAAGACTTATTCGGTAAAATTATCAAAGAAAACTAAAGATAATGGGACTGGGAGAAACAATTAAATAATAGGTATTATTTATGACAAATAATAAATCAGTTATAACAATATAACTGATTTTATATTTGATTTATAATTTGATACAAATAATACACCAGTTGTATACTTTTAATTTTTGTCAAATTTATATTGAAATATATATATATATATATATATGGATTATAAAATAGAAATATCTATAGAAATATATTAAGAGGGAAAATTAAGGAGGAGATTATCAGCAACATCTTCCTGATGACAAATCAAAATAATAAAATACTGCGGTTGCCAACTCGCTTGCTAAGCGTGGCAAATATGCCAAAATCTCCCCATGAGGCAATCTATGAGCGAGGCTTATTTTTCATTTTTTTTAAAACATTTATGTTCAGAAATGGTCGTTTATAGGCTGTAATGGATGGATAATGGATACCTAGATTAAATTTATTGTATAAATTATCATATTTAGACATATTTAGGAAGTGGAATGTGAAGTAAGAGATTGTTCTCGCTACACGGATTTTTAAATATGTAGTTTACTGTGGTTTTGGTGTTTATAATGCACTTTAATATTAGTTGGGTTAAAAAAAGGAGGGTATTTTATATTATTGCTTAATATTTTGTAAAACACATTAGGTGCGGCGGTATCTGAATGTAAGGGGTTGTTTATGTAGGACTTATAACAAAAAGAATTTGCCAACTGTGTTATTTGCCTAGCAAGTCGTAAATGGTGAAAAATGAGGTTTGCTATTGTGTAGGCGTAGGACTAGGTACCTATCACATAGTTTTTTAATTTTCCATCTAAACCCGTATTTTGTTGGGAAGGCGTCGTCCGAGTAGCTCGCTGCCATGCTATGAAATTGCCGTTTTGTTGAAATGGCCCGATTTAAGTGCGAAAAATTGTGGTTTAATTTGGAATTCTAAAACTTTGTATTCAAAGCGTGTAATTCCTTTTTCAAAATCAGTTATGCATAGATTCTTTGGATTTTGCTTTTATGCAATATCGCTATATTAGGTCCGATGTGGAACTAATTTTATGGCTGACGTCTACAGACATGCTTGTTTTTGTACGGAAAATGTTGACCTCACAAATGAACTTTGAGGCTGCTTGGAGAAGAAATTTGATAATGCCTAACTGAAGGCAATAGTGGAAGTGCATCCGTTTCAAACTACGGTTGAGCTAGCGTCCACTTTTAAACTGTCAAGACAATATTAGATCATAAGCGGGAAATCGGTAATAATAAGAAGCTTGCAAATAGGTACATGATGTCAATGACACACAGTTGACGACAAAGATGTTGTCAAAGTTAGCAGGGCTAAGGCCAGAGAGGCCCCTCTCATTAACGATGTTCTCCAGACCATGCCTCAAGAGACTCCTAATTTTTTCAAAGTTTAGAAATTTTGACGCTAGTATTTTAATTCTGTAGCAGCAGTAAAGAAGGCTTTTAAATAAATAGTTCATCGATTGCTATGTTTATAGTAGAAAAAATGTTTTAATTAATTAACGTTTTTTTAATATATCCAGATAATGTTCAAAAATATACTCGGTTTAAAATTTTCAAACGGATGCAACCTATAATGATATGGCAAACATCATGCAATCTATGTTGATACACATACAACTTCTAACCAATTTGTATGGTATTATTCACATTCCTTGTTCCCCAGCTTATCTGAAACAGCATTTTTTCATAGTTAAGCTTATACCGTTCGATGAGCAACAAAACTCTAACTATCCCGATGTATAAATCTACATACTGCTCGGATTCCTTTACGGTATCATCAATTACACTTGGGAATAACTTTACACGAGATTTAAAACATTATTTAAAATTGCTGTTGTAATTTAAAGTAAAAATTGTGTATGTGAGTTATGTTATTGCTTTATATAAAATTATTATTTTTTATTTTATGTTATTTATTGGCTTTTATATTATATGTATTATTTGTATTTGCCGTGTAGTGGCGGTCAAGAATACCACTACCCCATATCCTCCCGTGGGTGTCGTAAAAGGCGACAAAGGGAAACAGGCAGGAGATGGGCAGCAGCATCTTCCAGATAATAGCCAAAATTACAATAAAAAAAACTGCGGTTGCCAACCCGCTCGCCAAGCGTGGCAACTATGGCAAATACCCCCCTATGAATGTAACAAAGAGACGGTCCTCAGTCCCCGGCGGCCCCGCTATTCCTGGCTACGGTGGCGACCATGGTAACGGCAGGGCAGGGGGTGCTAAGAATCTCCGGTGGAGGTTCGGTTGCCACCTTAGACGACTCGACCTGGCAACGTACAACGTACGCACCCTGAGGACTGACGAGAAGATCGTGGAGCTGGAAAAAGAGATAGACAAGTTGCGCTGGCATATTATAGGATTATCCGAAGTCCGAAGAGAGGGGGAGGACACGGTAATCCTCAAATCCGGCAACTTGCTCTATCACCGGGAAGGCGACCATCTGTCCCAAGGAGGTGTCGGATTTATCGTCCACAAATCTCTCGTTAACAACGTTGTAAAGATGGGGAGTGTGTCGACGAGGGTTGCGTACCTTATACTCAGAATCACCAAACGGTATTCGCTGAAGGTCATACAGGTTTACGCACCAACCTCGGCACATCCCGATGGGGAGGTGGAGGAAATGTATGAGGATATCTCTAGAGCCATGCATTCCTCCAAAACCCAATATACGGTGTTAATGGGAGACTTCAATGCAAAACTAGGCACAAGAGAGAACGGTAAGCTGAAAGTAGGGAAATTTGGAATAGGGCAACGGAACCCAAGGGGCCAGCCGCTGGCCGACTTCATGGAGAAAAAGGGACTCTTTATGATGAACTCTTTCTTCCAGAAGCGGCCCCACAGGAAGTGGAACTGGTCGAGCCCCGACGGTTCGACAAAAAATGAGATTGACTTCATTAGGACGATCAGACGACAACTGTTCAGTGATGTCTCCGTGATCGCGAGGGTGAAAACTGGTAGCGGTCACCGAATGGTTAGAGGCACACTGAACCTAAACGTTAAGTTGGAGAGGTCTCGTCTAATGAAGTCAACGCTCCGTCCCCCTCGTGCTCTGTTCCAAAGTCCCGAAACCTTTCAGCTCGAGTTACAAAACCGTTTTCAGTGCCTAGAAGACTGCAATGAAGTGGACGATATGAATGACAAGCTCGTGGAAACTGTCCATGCGGTCGGAGCTAAGTTCTGCAAGACCCGCCGCAGAAGAACACAAAAACTCTCCGATCACACTCTTAATCTCATGGCTGTTAGACGGGAGATGAAGCTACATTCTTCAACAGACTTGACAGCATACAGGCATCTGAACAGACAGATCTCCAAATGCATGCGGCGGGACTTACGCAACTTCAATACAGCTCGTATTGAAGAAGCGATCGAGCGGAACCAAGGCTCCAAAGTCTTTGCCAGAGATCTGTCTGCCAGAAAGAGCCACCTGTCAAAGCTGAAGACAGAATGTGGCAGCATCGTTTCCGGGACACCTGAGATTTTGAGTGAGATTGAGAGGTTCTATGGGCAGCTGTACACGTCATCGTTGGAGCCACACGCAAGTGTGAGTAACGATCCAAGAGCGTCTCATAGCGTCTCATCCGACACTATTCCGAAGATATCCCGGATGTCAGTCTGAGCGAGATTAGAATGGCTCTCCAGCACCTTAAAAACGGTAAGGCCCCAGGCCAGGATGGAATTACAGCGGAGCTTCTGAAAGCGGGACGAAGACCGGTACTTGAAGTCCTTCAGAAGCTCTTTAATTCCGTCCTCCATGGTGGCATTACACCGTAGGCGTGGAGCAGAAGTGCGGTGGTCTTGTTCTTCAAGAAAGGTGACAACGCTCTCTTGAAGAACTACAGACCGATTTCCCTTCTGAGCCGCGTCTACGTGCTGTTTTCGAGAGTCATTACGAATCGTCTCGCGCGCAGACTTGACGACTTCCAGCCTCCCGAACAAGCCGGTTTCCGAAAGGGCTTTAGCACCATAGACCACATACATACCCTTCGGCAAATTGTACAGAAGTCCGAGGAGTATAATTTGCCACTATGTCTGGCGTATGTGGACTATGAGAAAGCCTTTGATTCCGTCGAAATTTGGGCGGTGCTGCAGTCCCTTCAGCGGTGCCAAGTTGACTGTCGGTATATCGAAGTGTTGAAGTGCTTGTACAGTAGGGCTACGATGGCTATCCGAGTACAGAACCAGAGTACGAAACCTATCCAATTGCAGAGAGGTGTAAGACAGGGTGACGTCATATCCCCGAAACTCTTCACCGCTGCATTGGAAGACGTTTTCAAGCTTCTGGACTGGAAAGGATACGGTATCAACATCAATGGCGAGTACATCACTCACCTTCGATTTGCCGACGATATAGTCCTTATGGCAGAATCGCTGGAGGACCTAAGCACTATGCTCAATGACCTCGATAGTGTTTCCCAACGGATAGGTCTTAAGATGAACATGGACAAAACAAAGATCATGTTCAATGTCCATGTCACACCTACGCCGGTAGTTGTTGGGAGCACTAAGCTCGAAGTTGTTGACGAGTATATTTACCTGGGACAAATAGTCCGACTAGGTAAGTCCAACTTCGACCGAGAGGTCAATCGACGGATTCAACTCGGCTGGGCAGCGTTCGGGAAGCTACGACACATCTGCTCGCCAGACATACCTCAAAACCTGAAAACGAAATTGTACAACCAGTGCGTGTTGCCAGTGATGACTTATGGAACTGAGACGTGGTCCTTCACTGCTGGCCGTATGAGGAAGCTCAAGGTTGCTCAGCGAGCTATGGAGAGGGCTATGCTCGGAGTTTCTCTGCGTGATAAACTTAGGAATGAGGATATCCGCAGTAGAAACAGAGTAACCGACATAGCCCAACGGATTAGTAAGCTGAAGTGGCAGTGGGCTGGCCATATAGCTCGAAGAACCCACAACCGATGGGGAAGAAAGGTTCTCGAGTGGCAGCCTCGTACCGGTAGGCGAAGTGTAGGGCGTCCCCCCACTAGATGGAGTGACGACCTGGTAAGACATGCAGGAAGTCGATGGATGCAGGTGGCTCAGGACCGTGCTTTGTGGCATTCTTTGGGGGAGGCCTATGTTCAGCAGTGGACTTGTGAAGTGCTGTAATGATAATGATTATTTGTATGCATATGTATAGGTGTGTGTAATATTAATATATTTTGAATAATATGTGTAAGTTTCTTCGGCTCTTCTCTTGCGGCTCTGCCCATAGCTCTCACCACACTACCAAAAGTTTGGTGGCAGAGAATGCCTTTACGGCATTAAGTTTGCTTTTGAAGCAATTTTTTGTTAATGTGCAATAAATAATTTTCTATCTATCTATTTATCTTTATGGGATGTCTATAGCACACATCATGAATTCTATGTGAGAGGCGTATGTTCATCTGTGGATTATTGATGTGCTGTAAAGAATGAATGAATTATTGAAAAATATTTAAGTTTTTTTATTATCTTTAATTATAAAGGAAATTTATTCACTTTCATATACAGAATTATATTTAAAAAAAAAAACTTTAGGCAAATGTTTTACTACGATAATTTCCTCGGGGAATCAAAGCAATTTCTTATTTATTCATCTATGTGTAGACTTTCTCGGCAATAAATTTTTGGGAAAAAAGATCTTTTTATGCGTGTTTAAAATATTTACTCCATTTCTTTAGAAGAAATCGCTTTTAAAGTATAATTAAAGTAACTAACATCATAACAACCGCACAAGTCATAAGTCTTCCTTCGATATCAATTTGCTTGCTTAATATGAAATTTAATGGTACCTATTTTTCTTATTTTATTATCATTAAATTTTTTAGATATGAGATATTCTTAAAATGTAGGTTTAATTTAAATTCATTAAAACCACGTTGTAGGTTTTCTTAAAGGTATAAGTAATAGGAATACGGGGCGGGGGTTAGTCTACACCTAACTCAAGTATTTTTTTTACATTATCAGTAGGACTAGATTAGCACCTATTCTGCTCTCCTTTTCGGCGAGCAGTTTGGCGAATGGCTATGAGGGAGAGCGCAGGTCGTGTTGATCTGCAGGGCAAGTATGAGGAATTGGCGGCAACCACTTAAAGGAAGAATTCAGTAAATAAATAGGAAATAGACAGAACGGAAACACTCAGACGATCCTCTTATTTTTTTTATCCCACCCCTTTTTCCTATCTTAACCCAATCCAAGGTGTTAAACGTAACGTGCCGATGTGTGCGTGGCTGCGGGGGAGTCCAGTCGCAAACGTTGCCTACCCGAGTCCAGGGCGATTCGGGTAGTATTTTAGCCTTTCCCTCGGTATGCGGGGCTCTGGCGGTGGTGACCGAATTTTTTCCCTAGCTAATCAGGAAAGACCAAAATGGACGAAAATTAACGTTTGGACAAAACAGTAAACTCTCCTTTAATACAACTGTCTGTAGGTCTAGAAGAGGCTCTTTTAGCTTCACTAACACCCTGCAATTCTACGCCCCAACCTGGGATGAGCCGACAAGTGGAGGGCACGTCTGCAGCCGAATCATAGTCGGAAACGAACCAGGGAGAGGAATAGGAAAAGTTCGCTAGGCCTTATAAACATAGTGGGGCAGTACGGAACAGGTATCGAAGGCTGATAGCAGCTAAGATAGAAGCCGAAACGGCTCTTTGCCAGAAGCTCTGGGACGAAATTCCTCTGCCCAAACCTCCCCCAGTTCCGAAGGTGAAAACACACAGTCGGTCTGAGGAGAAGTCCCCCAAAGACCATCCCAGGAAATCTGTGAAGCTGGCAACGGGGGAGAACAAGCTTAGCTTCAGTGCCGTAGCTGTCTCCGCGCGTGTAGGAATTTGCAATTCGAATCCTATGAGCGTGGAGCAGATGCGGCTGGTCCACCGCGTACTAACGCATGCTATCTCTAAGATGGCCTGTGGAGCGCAGTCTGGAATGGGACCAAAATTTTCGGGTTTTACCCACAAGCCATGTTGAATTCTGATAACGTGCTTGAATAAAGCAAGCCAAGACTTGATTGTAGTTGAGGTCGTAAAACTGAAACCCTGGCCGGAGGCAAAGCTCTTGATAATACCCGAGAGCGAACTGCCTAAGCTTCAAATGGGCATTATCTTTCTGCCCTGCAGCGTAGATGACTATCCAGAGGAGGCGGCTTTGCTGTAGAGGGCACAAAATGAAGGGCTCCATACCGAGCTCTGGAAAATCCTCCACCGTAGGGACGAGGAGAAAGGGTTCCTTGTAACCTTTTCTGTGGAAGACCCATCAGCGGAGGCTCTTCAGGGGGCAGTTGGCAGAGTCGTCCTTGTCTTTAAGATGATAATATTCACCATGCAGCAGCTGTTTTTGCCGTGGTGGAGGTTTGCTTCGCAGAGGACGACCTCGCCCTCATACAAGAGCCAACCAAGTGGCCAATGGTCAAGTTCTGTGATTGTCGGCTACCGCTAAGTCCATACTAAAGGCAGTAGACCTAGAGCTTATATAATTTACAATAAAAATATCGAACTTTTAGCTGTTACAGAGTATGGTAATGACGACTTAGTTACAGCCTTTATAAATCTCAAGAGATGCACAAAGTAAACATCTGCTTAGTCTATCTTCCCGAAGAGAACCCAGATCCTGCCATTAAGTTAGTGCGAAAAGTGGAGTTCGCCCGTAAGCACAATGCCGAACTTGTGGTGAGATGTGATGCTAATGCTCACCACACAGCATGTTGAAGCACTAATATCAACGAAAGGAGTGAGTTATTTTTTGACTTTCTTATATCCAATCGCCTGGTAAGCCTAAACTTAGGGTGTACACAAACCTATGTAACGCGTACTAGGCAGGAAGTTTTAGATATAATCTTTGCTACCAAAAACATATCCAGGTGGATTACTGATTGGTATGTTAGTAGTGAAAACTTGATATCCAATCACAGACACATTAGGATCCTAAAGCGACCTCCTGGGATGTCTACAGAGATAATCTAACGAGAAATTTGGAAACGTTTCCCGAAAGCATTAAAACGATTAAAGGTCTGAAGTTAGCGGCGGAGACGGTAACCATAGGTATCCGTGAAGCCTTCGAGGACATTTGTCCCGTCAAAATAAAGACCTCAACATGAAATGTTTCTTGGTGGAACACTAAGCTAAAAGAGCTTAGAGAAAAGACCAGGAAACTATTCAATAGGGCTAAAAAACCAAGGAATGGGATATTTATAGTGCATTCCTAACCTAATATAATAAAGAAATTAGGAAAGCTAATAGAGCATCGTGGAGGAATCTATGCGAGGAAGTTGAGACTTAGCCTCGCAGAGCAAGACAACACAAAATGCTATCGAAAGCTAAACCTAATTAGATCAGACTTCTTAAAAATACCTGATGGTAATTTCGCTAATAGTGAAACGAAAGCATTGGAACTACTAGTGTCAACCCAATTCCTAGGGTCTCATAAGATTTTTTTTTACTTTTTTATTAACAAAAAACGTTACCCCCACACTAGGATTTTCTCCTGTATCGTGGAGGCAGTTTACAAACACAAATTGCACAAGGACAAACATCCAGACCCGGAACAATTATTTGTAGGCCATACAAATACTTGTTCCGTGCGGGATTAGAACCCGCGGTCCCACGCGCAACAACTGATTGCTAAGCCACTGCGCCACGGAGCCGTCAACTTACCTCGAAGTTTTTCAGAGCCCTACGAAGGCCTTTTAATGAGGACTGGTGTAGGGTTACAAAGATAATAAGGCTAAACCTGGTGCAGTGGGCTGTTGCTTCCGTTATACTATATAAGACAAGTGGGGAGAATGGAATAATGCTCATCCATCTACAGAGGAGTATCGATATCCTTCTTCCTTATCTAGTGAAAATCTTCAGAACAAATTTTGCATGGGGATATATTCCAGAACGATGGACAATTGTCAATGATTGATTTTTATTTTTATTTTATTTTTACAAGGAGGTGAGGGCTAGTTTGTATAGGATTAACGCTCAGGGCGGTGTGAGCTTGCTTTCCTATAGATTGAGATTCATGCTTGACTCTATTAAGAAAAAACCGGTCTTATGCATGATCTCAGATATCATACGTCCACTATATACTTTTAACAAAAAGTATACCACAGAACTATCTTTTAGAGAAGACTGGATGAATGGACAGGTCATCTGTGAGGTCGGTAACCTTATATGGTATACCGATGGGTCAAAAATGGGCCTCGACGTAGGCTTTAGAATTTATCGGGAACCCCCCAAATTTAAACTTAGTATGAAATTTGGTAGTTTCGCCTCTATCTGCCAGGCAGAAATTTTCACCATACTTGAGTGTGCGGAAATCAATCTGCAAAAACACTACGTTAACCATATAATCTACATTAACTCTGTTAGTCAAGCAGCACTGCTAGCGCTGAGATAAAACTTGGTGAACTCGAAGCTACCCTTATTTCATTGCCTATAATACCCGCGTATCACGCGGCTGTTGTAGGCAATGAAATTGCTGACAAGCTTGAATGGGAGGGCTCAAAGAGGGGGGTCCCCCTGCCACGATAAAACGGGAACCCGTCCGGGAGGGAAAGTTGAACTTACCGAGTCGGGCAATTTGTCCTAGGGAAATATACTCGTCAACAACATAGAGTAGCATAGGTTAACATGGACGGTACACATGAACTTTGTCTGGTCCATGTTTGTTATAAGACCTATCCGTTTGGAGACTATATTAAAGTCATTGAGCATATTGCTGAGGTCTTCCAGCGATTCTTCCATAAAGACTATATTATCTTCGGGATCTCAAAAGTGAGTGACGTACCCGCCATTGATGTTAATACCGTATCCTTTTCAGCCCAGTAACTCTAAAACGCCTTCTAATGCAACGATGAAGAGTTTCAAGGAATTTAAATCACCCTGTCTTACACCTCTCGGCAGCTGTATGCCAAATTGCGAAAGAATCAAAACCTTTCTCATAGTTCATACACGCATGGTAAAGTGGCGAACTGTACTCTTCGGTCTTCTGTATAATTTATATGTATGTGGTCTATGGTACTAAAGCTTTTTTAGGAAATTGGCTTGATCTGGAAGTTGGAAGTCGTCAAGTCAGTGTGTTATAATTACTCTCGAGAACAGAACGTAGACGTGTGTCTTAAAATAGAATCGGCTTTTATTTCTTTAAAAGGGCCTTGTCGCTTTTTTTGAATTACAAGACAACCATACTTCTGCTATATATCTCCGGAGAAATGCAACCATGAAGGACGAAATGGAACAGCCTATATAGGAGTTTAATGCAGTCCATTTTTGCCTGGGGCCTTGCCATTTTTAGTGTATCTGTGTAAAGTATCGCTGGAATAACGTCAGATGAGACTTGCTCTTATATTGTTACTCACACTTGCATCTAGCTCCCACGATTGTATGTATATCAGTCCCAAGAACTTTTCAAACTCTTTCTAAATCTATGTTGTTGCGGAAATTACGCAGCCACAGGTACGCAGGTTTTTAACTTTCGACAGTTGGGTCTTTTCAGGAGACAGATCTCTGGAAAAAAATCTAGAGTCTTGATTCTGCTCTATCACTTCTTCAGTACGAGTTATATTAAGATTGTTTGAGTCTGCGGTCATCTGTTCAATTGAAAGTATGTTATTATATCTGTTGAAGACTGCAGCTTCATTCCCCATATAACAGCTATGAAATTAAGAGTGTGATTCAAGAGATTTTTAGTTCTGAGAAATTCAAGCTGAAAGTATACAGGTTTTTAGAATGGAGCACCAGGGAACAGAGCGTTGACTTCACCAGAAGTAACCTCTCCAACTTAACGTTGAGATTTAGGGTACTTTCTAGCATTCGGTGATCGCTGCCAGTTTTTACTCTCGCAATCACAGAGACACCGTCGTAATGAAGTTAATCACATTTTTCATTACAACGCCCAGGTCTACTTTCTGTGGCTTCACCTCTGATAATATTGGCAGGATGATTACATTTTTCACATATTTTTCACGCTTATGTAAAACCCCCTTACGATCACCGTGGTTGGTATAATGTAGATTTTAATATTAAGTATTAAAATAATACAATTTATCCTTAAGGTATTGTTCGTAATAACTATAAATAAAGTTTAGCTACACACTTTTAAACCCGTCGTAGTCAGCTTATAAAAGAAAACAGGGAGTACTGCGGACTATTACTATATGTTATTATAGAGACACGGTTGCGAAAAATAAGCTTATACCAAAGGGAGAAAAACTAGAAATATCGTTTACGCTGTGAAGGCCGGTAAGCTGTCTTTAAATATTTAAAAGTATACCGTGTTCATTAAGTACGCACATAATCCAATTTATTGTTTCTTAGTTTACGGCAATTGAACTTGAGACGCTTGATTTCCAGTCAGTATAGTTTTGGTGATGGATCTTTTGGTTTTTCCACGTAAATTTGAGGTAGTAATTATTTATAAGATGCATGCAATAGGTCATGTACTCATACTACTTAAATGCCAAAAGGGCATTTTCAGTAAAGCCATTATAAGTTTTTTTTTCTTACAAAACCGGGCTTAACTTTTTTCTAATTAAGAAATCGAAATACAATTGTTAGCAATTAAATATAAAGAACAATTAAGCATAATATATTGAATTATCCTAATTTTAATGTAGTTATCTCTTGAAATATACATCTAACTTTAATAAATGTAAATCGAATTTCCGCTTTGTAGCTTTGAATTTCCGGTAAGATTTTTATTGTAATAGTTTCGGATTTGACTTCGAAAAAAAGAGGTATAAAAATGGCCGTCACGACCCAAGCTAGGCATTCAGTTCTAAGGTATTGAAACTTAAGAGACTTGATTGTTTTGTGAAAAAGATATAGTGAAGGTAAAATAAGAGTAGAAGTGATTATTTGTACGATAAATAAATTGTGAGTTATAAACGGATGAAATAAAAGTGATATATTGTAACATACCTAAATTGTATTATTTGCTAACAAATCAGAAGTGGGATAATATCGAGCTACTCGGTATTTCGGACTCATTGGGTAAAACATAAATAGTGACAAAAACATGGGACGAGACCGACGATCTCGTAAGCGTACGAACACGGGGTCTTGCCCGAGCTCATCACCAGTGTCGTCTAGCAGTGGGGCCGGGCGACAGTCGAGATCAAGGTATCGAACTAACTCCAGCACCACTCGACGCAAGCGCTTGCGATGCAGCGGGCGAAGTGGTTCCAGATGTTCGCTGAATAAATGCAGCGCCTCCAGGCGTATGCAACGTGACCGAAGTACATCTATACGTGTGCCGCTTGAGCGCAGTACATCGAGGTATACCCCCGACCTCTCGAAGGACACACATCGAGTAAGAAGTACAAAAAAACACCGATCTTCACCGATCAATGAGGGTGTTACGTCGTGTCTTTCTGCAAATAGCTTAATAGATACATTTAAAGAACTAGTTAATGCGATTAAACCTGATAATAGTAGCGATCGTTATCCTGCCATAAACGTTGTTCCAGAGTTCGATCCATCTAAGAGTAATCAAACCATTGATACCTGGATTGTTAAGGTGAACGAGTGTGCGGCTATTTATGGTTGGTCAGAACGTCAGATAATCCATTATGCTCTTCCAAAATTAGTTGGTTTAGCGCAAAAGTGGTATCAAGGTTTGCCAAGCTTAATGTTTTCTTGGTCTGAATGGCAGGATAAACTAAGGTCAGCATTTCCAAGTAATCAAAATTATGGCCAACTGTTAACAGAAATGCTTGCGTGTAAGGCTCGATTTGGCGAGTCTTTAGAAGAGTATTTTTATGAAAAGATTGTTTTATTGAACAGATGCTTAATATTTGGTAAAAATGCTACAGACTGTATTTTATTTGGCATTGAGGATAGGTCTGTTAGAACAAGTGCCGAAGCGGCTCAATTTACGGAACCAGATAAATTATTAATTTTCCTAAGAAATGTTAAAACTGTTAGAAGACCTGAAAGGAACACCACAATTCAAGCAAGCACTTCTGACAACAGACGGCCAAAAGTCTTTAAGCCGATACAATGTAGTTCTGATATTAAAACTGTACCAAAATGTTATAACTGTGGCGAGGAAGGACACCCATATTTTAAGTGTAAACATACTATTAAAAGGTGTAACACGTGTCATAAGATAGGTCATTTAACTGATAGTTGTCCGAAACAAGGGTCCGCAGACAGCAAGTCTGTTTTAGTTATATCCAAAAATATGGATTATGGTTTAAAATATTTTAAATCAGCCAAGGTTAATGACATAGAATTAGACTGTTTCATAGATTTTGGTAGTCAATGTACCATGTTGAAGGAATCTGTTGCTAAAAGTCTAGTTGGTTCGTGGTCAAAGAATAATTTGTCAGTTTTACGAGGCTTTGGAGATTCTGTAGTGAAATGTCTCGGTACGTGTGAAGTCGAAATCGAAGTGGATCTTGTTAAAGCTACGGTACAAGTTCTTATTGTGGCAGATGAGTTACTAAGAGTTCCGTTATTGCTGGGACAAACTTATACTGAACAAGATCACATAGTTGTTTATAAAAATAAGGATAGCTTAAAAATAATTTCTAGAGATTCACAAAAAGAAACTAAGGTTTTGCTGTACGTCGCTGAATCTACGTCAGTTGCTTTTGGTTATAATGAAATATATGTTTATTCATCTCCAAATTATAAGGGTCAGTTATTTATAGAAGCTAGTAGTTGCCAATTACCTAAACGTGAATATGAAGTTATTCAGAGTGTCATACAGCTAAACAATGGTCAGGGACGGGTAGTGATTAAATGTGTATCTTCAACTCTATATTCTTTAACAAAAGATATGCTACTGGTTCGAGCTCTACCTTTAAAAAATATTCAGAATATTTATGTAAATAAAATTGAACATAACTCTGCTCCTCCTGTTACATTAATAGAAATTTCAATGTTAAATATAGATAAAGACTTGGGCCATAGTGATAAAGTTAAATTACTAAATCTTCTAAACGAATTCAGGCAATGCTTTGCTTTTGCAATAAATGAAATTGGGTGCGTACAAGGTTCAGAAATGAATATTAAATTAAATGACAATAATCCCGTAGTATATAGACCGTACCGTTTGTCTCAACCAGAACGCGAGCGTGTTAGAGCTATGGTAGAAGAATTAGAAAACTGTGGAATTATCAGAGAGTCTACGTCAGAATACGCGTCACCTATTATCCTTATTAAAAAGAAAACAGGAGATTATCGTCTTTGTATAGATTTTCGGGCATTAAACAAAAAAACTGTAAAGGAACATTACCCTTTACCGCGAATTGATGATCAATTAGATAATTTATCTGGATTTAAATATTACACTTCTTTAGATCTTGCATCTGGCTATTATCAGGTACTTATGTCTGAATCTTCAAAACATCTTACAGCTTTTATTACCCCTGATGGACACTATGAGTTTAATAGGATGCCATTTGGGCTAGCTAACGCTCCTTCTATCTTCCAAAGAACTATTAACAAGATTTTGGGCAATGCAAGATTTAAAGAAGCTTTTGCGTATATGGATGACGTGATAATTCCATCAAAAACAATTGAGGAAGGGTTTCCAAAACTACGTAATACTTTAATAGTGTTCAAAAGGGTAGGCTTAACTTTAAAATTGGATAAATGTCAATTCTTCATGCAAAATGTCGATTACTTGGGATTTGAAATAAGTGAAGATGGCGTGCGGCCTGGAAAGAAAAAAATAGAATCCGTTGAAAAGTTTCCTGAACCCGCTAACCAACACAATGTTAGACAATTTCTGGGATTGGCTAGTTTTTTTCGTAGATTCATAAAAGGATTTTCTACTACAGCAAGACCATTAACACAACTCTTGAAAAAGGATTCTAAGTGGAGATGGGGTACGGAAGAAACTAATGCATTTTTATCTTTAAAGGAAGCATTAGTTAAACGCCCCGTCCTTGCTTTTTATAACCAGTCATATGAAACACAAGTTCACACTGACGCTTCTAAGGTCGGTATTGCAGGCATTTTGTTGCAGAGACCCAACAAGGAATCTCCTTTTAATGCTGTAGCTTATTACAGTAGACAGACTACACCTGAGGAGAGTCGTTTTACAGCTTATGACTTGGAAACGTTAGCAGTTGTCACATCATTGCAGCGGTTTCGTGTATATTTATTAGGTATATGTTTCACAATAGTTACTGATTGTAATTCTTTAAGAGCAACGTTTGAAAAACGTGATATGTTGCCTAGAGTTGCTCGATGGTGGAATATAATGCAAGAGTATGATTTTAACATAATATATAGACCAGGTCTGTCCATGTCACACGTCGATGCTCTTAGTCGAAATCCGGTTAAGTATAACGAAAATTTCGTTGATGTTTGTACAATTGATTCGAACTGGATTTCTACTGTACAGCAGAGCGATTCAGAACTACAACGAATTGTAAATATATTACAGGATCCCAATACAAGCAATCTTTTAGAAATAAAAAACAACTTTGTAGTAAAAAGGTGTGTGCTGTATAGAAAAACGCAAGATGGCGATCGCTGGGTTGTACCAAAGGGAGTACAATGACAAGTATTAAAGGCTAATCACGATGATATTGGTCATTTTAGTGTTGATAAAACTTACGATAAGATCAAGGGTCAATACTGGTTTGCTAAAATGCGGAGATTTGTAAAAAAGTATGTGAATTCTTGTCTTGAATGTGCTCACAGTAAAATTCCAGCTGGCAAGAAAGCTGGGGAATTGCATTCAATACCAAAAGTTGATAGACCATTTGACACTATCCATATAGACCATTTAGGGCCCTTTGTGCGCAGTAAAAAGAAAAACTCTTATTTGTTGCTAATAATAGATGCATTCACTAAATTTATTATCCTAATACCAGTAAAAAGCACGAAAACAATCCATTCCATCAGAGCAATAAAACATTATTTTCACACTTTTAGCGTCCCGAGAAGACTTATTTCTGATAGAGGAACCTCATTTACATCTAAACGGTTCAATGAATATTTAGACTCGTTAGGTGTCAAGCACGTGCTGAATGCTGTTGCCACTCCTCGTGCTAATGGGCAAATAGAACGGTATAACCGTACAGTATTAGCTTCTTTAACAGCGTCAAATTTTGGTAAGCCTGAACATTTATGGGACGAATGTGTAAGTGACATTCAGTGGGGATTAAATAATACAATAAATAAAACAATTGGTAAAACTCCAGCAGAAGCTTTATTTGGTATTAAAACAATAGGAACCAATGATTCTTTGGTGCAGATTAATGTCTTAAGTGATTCCGATAATGAAAATGCACAAAATACTAATAATATTGACAGTATTAGGAACGAAATATCGCAACGAATTAAAATTGATCAAACAAAACAAAAGGAGCGTTTTGATAAGAAGCGGAAAATCTTAAAGTTCGTTGTAGGTGATTTGGTTAGAATAGAGAGAGAGATTCCTTCAACAGGTAAAAGCAGAAAATTAATTTCTAAAGTTCGCGGTCCTTATCGTATATGTAAGGTTCTTGATAACGATAGATATGTAGTCGAAGATACACCTATATCACGCAAAGGCAGACGTTTTAGTGGTATATTTTCCGTTGATAAAATTCATCCTTGGTTGGTTTATCAACGAAACTATGAGTCTGATACTCAAAGTTCAAATAGTAATACCGATGAATGAATAAGTAAATGATTACAAATAATTTGTTATTAGTGTTGCAAGGATCATTTTCTTTCTTCCTGTAATGATTAGAAATAAATAATATTTCTTTTTTTCATTTAGTTAGTTCATCATCATCATCATTACAGCCCTTCACAAGTCCACTGCTGAACATAGGCCTCCCCCAAAGAATGCCACAAAACACGGTCCTGAGCCACCTGCATCCATCGACTTCCTGCATGTCTTACCAGGTCGTCACTCCATCTCGTGGGGGGACGCCCTACACTTCGCCTACCGGTACGAGGCTGCCACTCGAGAACCTTTCTTCCCCATCGGTTGTCGGTTCTTCGAGCTATATGGCCGGCCCACTGCCACTTCAGCTTACTAATCCGTTGGGCTATGTCGGTCACTCTGGTTCTACTGCGGATATCCTCATTCCTAAGTTTATCACGCAGAGAAACTCCGAGCATAGCCCTCTCCATAGCTCGCTGAGCGACCTTGAGCTTCCTCATACGGCCAGCAGTGAAGGACCACGTCTCAGTTCCGTAAGTCATCACTGGCAACACGCACTGGTTGTACAATTTCGTTTTAGGTTTTGAGGTATGTCTGACGAGAAGATGTGTCGTAGCTTCCCGAACGCTGCCCAGCCGAGTTGAATCCGTCGATTGACCTCTCGGTCGAAGTTGGACTTACCCAGTCGGACTATTTGTCCCAGGTAAACATACTCGTCAACAACTTCGAGCTTAGTGTTCCCAACAACTATCGGCATAGGTGTGACATGGACATTAAACATGATCTTAGTTTTGTCCATGTTCATCTTAAGACCTATCCGTTGGGAAACACTATTGAGGTCATTGAGCATAGTGCTTAGGTCCTCCAGCGATTCTGCCATAAGGACTATATCGTCGGCAAATCGAAGGTGAGTGATGTACTCGCCATTGATGTTGATACCGTATCCTTTCCAGTCCAGAAGCTTGAAAACGTCTTCCAATGCAGCGGTAAAGAGTTTCGGGGATATGACGTCACCCTGTCTTACACCTCTCTGCAATTGGATAGGTTTCGTACTCTGGTTCTGTACTCGGATAGCCATCGTAGCCCTACTGTACAAGCACTTCAACACTTCGATATACCGACAGTCAACTTGGCACCGCTGAAGGGACTGCAGCACCGCCCAAATTTCGACGTAATCAAAGGCTTTCTCATAGTCCACATACGCCAGACATAGTGGCAAATTGTACTCTTCGGACTTCTGTACAACTTGCCGAAGGGTATGTATGTGGTCTATGGTGCTAAAGCCCTTTCGGAAACCGGCTTGTTCGGGAGGCTGGAAGTCGTCAAGTCTGCGCGCGAGACGATTCGTAATGACTCTCGAAAACAGCACGTAGACGCGGCTCAGAAGGGAAATCGGTCTGTAGTTCTTCAAGAGAGCGTTGTCACCTTTCTTGAAGAACAAGACCACCGCACTTCTGCTCCACGCCTCCGGTGTAATGCCACCATGGAGGACGGAATTAAAGAGCTTCTGAAGGACTTCAAGTACCGGTTTTCCACCCGCTTTCAGAAGCTCCGCTGTAATTCCATCCTCGCCTGGGGCCTTACCGTTTTTAAGGTGCTGGAGAGCCATCCTAATCTCGCTCAGACTGACATCCGGGATATCTTCGGAATAGTGTCGGATGAGACTCGCTCTTGGATCGTTACTCACACTTGCGTGTGGCTCCAACGATGATGTGTACAGCTGCCCATAGAACCTCTCAATCTCACTAAAAATCTCAGGTGTCCCGGAAACGATGCTGCCACATTCTGTCTTCAGCTTTGACAGTTGGCTCTTTCTGGCAGACAGATCTCTGGCAAAGACTTTGGAGCCTTGGTTCCGCTCGATCGCTTCTTCAATACGAGCTGTATTGAAGTTGCGTAAGTCCTGCCGCATGCATTTGGAGATCTGTCTGTTCAGATGCCTGTATGCTGTCAAGTCTGTTGAAGAATGTAGCTTCATCTCCCGTCTAACAGCCATGAGATTAAGAGTGTGATCGGAGAGTTTTTGTGTTCTTCTGCGGCGGGTCTTGCAAAACTTAGCTCCAACCGCATGGACAGTTTCCACGAGCTTGTCATTCATATCGTCCACTTCATTGCAGTCTTCTAGGCACTGAAAACGGTTTTGTAACTCGAGCTGAAAGGTTTCGGGACTTTGAAACAGAGCACGAGGGGGACGGAGCGTTGACTTCATTAGACGAGACCTCTCCAACTTAACGTTTAGGTTCAGTGTGCCTCTAACCATTCGGTGATCGCTACCAGTTTTCACCCTCGCGATCACGGAGACATCACTGAACAGTTGTCGTCTGGTCGTCATAATGAAGTCAATCTCATTTTTTGTGGAACCGTCGGGGCTCGACCAGGTCCACTTCCTGTGGGGCCGCTTCTGGAAGAAAGAGTTCATCATAAAGAGTCCCTCTTTCTCCATGAAGTCGGCCAGCTGCTGGCCCCTTGGGTTCCGTTGCCCTATTCCAAATTTCCCTACTTTCAGCTCACCGTTCTCTCTTGTGCCTAGTTTTGCATTGAAGTCTCCCATTAACACCGTATATTGGGTTTTGGAGGAATGCATGGCTCTAGAGATATCCTCATACATTTCCTCCACCTCCTCATCGGGGTGTGCCGAGGTTGGTGCGTAAACCTGTATGACCTTCAGCGAATACCGTTTGGTGATTCTGAGTATAAGGTACGCAACCCTCGTCGACACACTCCCGATTTTTACAACGTTGTTAACGAGAGACTTGTGGACGATAAATCCGACACCTCCTTGGGACAGATGGTCGCCCTCCCGGTGATAGAGCAAGTTGCCGGATTCGAGGATTACCGTGTCCTCCCCCTCTCTTCGGACTTCAGATAATCCTATAATATGCCAGCGCAACTTGTCTATCTCTTTTTCCAGCTCCACGATCTTCTCGTCAGTCCTCAGGGTGCGTGCGTTGTACGTTGCCAGGTCGAGTCGTCTAAGGTGGCAACCGAACCTCCACCGGAGATTCTTAGCACCCCCTGTCCCGCCGTTACCATGGTCGCCACCGTAGCCAGGAATAGCGGGGCCGCCGGGGACTGGGGGCCGTTTTTTTGTTGCTCTCATCATTGGGGGGTATTTGCCATAGTTGCCACGCTTGGCGAGCGGGTTGGCAACCGCAGTTTTTTTATTGTCATTTGGCTATTATCAGGAAGATGCTGCTGCCCATCTCCTGGCTGTTTCCCTTTGTCGCCTTTTACGATACCCACGGGAGGATATGGGGTAGTGGATATTCTTGACCGCCACTACACGGCTAATTTATTAAATTTAGTTAGTTATTACTATTTAAATAATTTTAGTTGTAAAAAAAAAAAACAATACTGATATTTGTTTATAATTATTTTGTTTATTATAGTACATTATATTAATGTCATCATTTATTAGGAAAATGAATATTGAAGACATGAATGGGGCTTCAGTATTCTTTACTTATTTCTTGCCTGTTGAGAACATAAAGGGGTCTCATGCAGGTGAATATTGAAGACATGAATGGGGCTTCAGTATTCTTTACTTACTTCTTGCCTCTTGAGAACATGAAGGGGTCTCATGCAGGTGAATATTGAAGACATGAATGGGGCTTCAGTATTCTTTACTCACTTCTTGCCTCTTAAGAACATGAAGGGGTCTCATGCAGGCGAATATTGAAGACATGAATGGGGCTTCAGTGTTCTTTACTCCTTTCCTACCTGTTGAGAACATGAAGGGGTCTCATGCAGGTGAATGTTGAAGACATGAATTGGGATTGGATTATGGAATGGGCTTCAATATTTTTGCGTTGTTATTTCATTAATTTAAAATAAACTGTAATTAATTTTATATGATAATACATTTGATACTTTCCTTTCACGAGACGTGAAAATGTCAGGAAAGGCCGATTGTTAGCAATTAAATATAAAGAACAATTAATCATAATATATTGAATTATCCTAATTTTAATGTAGTTATCTCTTGAAATATACATCTAACTTTAATAAATGTAAATCGAATTTCCGCTTTGTAGCTTTGAATTTCCGGTAAGATTTTTATTGTAATAGTTTCGGATTTGACTTCGAAAAAAAGAGGTATAAAAATGGCCGTCACGACCCAAGCTAGGCATTCAGTTCTAAGGTATTGAAACTTAAGAGACTTGATTGTTTTGTGAAAAAGATATAGTGAAGGTAATAAGAGTAGAAGTGATTATTTGTACGATAAATAAATTGTGAGTTATAAACGGATGAAATAAAAGTGATATATTGTAACATACCTAAATTGTATTATTTGCTAACACAATAAAAGCAAAAAAAATCGTGGCTCTATTATCTCCGTACTGGAATCGAGATATTCTGCATATTTCTTGTAATTCAGAAGATAGCTGTCACTTTAGTACCTACATTTGCTCTGTACACTTCGTAAGGAGAAACTAAGTACTTATCTCCATAATATATATTTTTTAAATACTAACAACTAACGCCCTTTCCAATGTATGAAAGGAAAAAGTACTAACACGCGTTACGGGTTGATAACGGTCTCCGGATAGTAGTACTTAAACATTATAACATGTCACAAAACCGTACGGAAAAGCGATGTATATATGTAGTATTAAAAGTTGGTACCATTGTTATGCCAAAAAGACTTATGTAAAAGACATATGATTAAAATTTAAATGTTTTTTTTTCTTCACGGACATAGACAGTACTTGTGCTAACAATAATAATTGTACTAGCAGCAAACAAAATAAATAATAATTCCTCATTCGAGTTAGATTGAATCTTTTTACTGTATTGGTTGAAGAAAGAAAAAACAAAATATTAACTTGCTTAGTAATCACTTTTAATTGAATTTAATGAAATATAATAATAAAAAAAGTGACAGGATAGTTGTTGACAGTTTTAAAACTTGGTTACTTGCACATAGCAAACAAGTGGCAACAGTCACGCAACACAATTTTATTATTAATCTACAACTACAATATTAATTATGTATTAAGTAACCTATTATTTGGCACAATTTTCGAAGAGATTAAATTGATATGCGAAGTAGATTTTGAATACCTTGTGGAAATAATGTTGTATCTACTCATGCAGTTTGGAAAATAATACTATTAAATGGTATTAAAAATCTACTAAACCTGAGTATAATTATTGTGTAAAATAAACTTTAAATTTATAATACTTTTTAATAGTTTTTAAATAAAACAAATTTTACGGATTTTATCGCGTATATTAACTAATTTTATATTCCCGACGTTTCGAGCACTTTACAGCACCCATGGTCACGGGGGTGACTGAGGTGTATGACGTCCCAATGTCATAATTCACCACGGCTACCTCCAGATTAAAAATTATTAATTTTTGTTCCGATCTACGCGGGATGAACTTACAGTGTCTTGAAGGGGTAAGGGGTTGGGATTTAATTTTATTAATTATGGGATCCCAAGCAGATGGTCGCACCCAGCCATCTTCTCTATTGAAATTAGGATGTTTTCTGATTTCAATAGCCTCGCGAATCATCCTTGGAAGGAATCGGTGTTCTTTAGCGAGGATTTGTGGTCTATCAAATCTAATGTAGTCACGGGGGCGATCCTGTACATGTTCATAGACTGCAGACTTCCCGGAGCGTCGATTCTTCACATCAGCTATGTGTTCTTTAACGCGGGTTTTTATGGATCTTTTGGTTGGTCCTATATAAGAGATACCACATTCACAATCTAGCTTGTACACTCCTGCATCTTGCACAGGTACATTACACTTGACTGATGGTAAAAACTGACTAATCTTCTTCGGCGGCTTGAAGTATGTTTTAATGGAAGCACGCTTCAAAAAGTAGACAATCTTGTCAGTGACACCTCTGGCATATACAGTAGGCACTCGCTCGACTGTGGCCGGCTTCACTCGTTCACTATGACGTAGGTGCGGGACCCGAAGCATATTGTCCTGCAAAACTTGCTTGACGTATTGGAGCTCGGCGGCCAGGTGTGATTTACCCACGGTAGCTAACTGTGAAGGATAGTGATGAAAATCACCGTTTAAATATCTATCTGTATGGGCCTTTTTTCTATACACAGTGTGGCTCAAGGTGTAATCAGGATTCCGAATTACTAACACATCTAGAAAAGCTAAAAAATTGTTAGTCTCTAACTCCATTGTGACCTGAATTTTAGAATTTATGGAGTTAAGATGGTCTAAAAATGCAGTTACTTTATCTAAAGATAGAATATTGAAATAGTCGCCTACGTACCGCTTATAGAATCTTGGGTTTACGGGAGAAGTAAGCAGGGATTTCTCCTCAAAGTCTTCCATGAATATATCGGCGATAATAGGATCATGCTTGTAGAACTCTTCCTTCCACAATAGGTAGCCAGATGTAAGGCAGTGTCTGAGTTATACGTAAAAACTGACTAATCCTCTTCGGCGGCTGGAAGTATGTTTTAATGGAAGCACGCTTCAAGAAGTAGCCAATCTTGTCAGTGACATCTCTGACATATACAGCAGGCACTCGCTCGACTGTGGCCGGCTTCACTCGTTCACTGTGTAGGCGCGGGAACCGAAGCATATTGTCGTCCTCGTTTACCAGGTGATCGATGGTAAAGGTAATCACTCAAAACGTGAAAACATACACTCAAACATGACTTTTGACGGCATTTTTGTCTTGTTTTGTGGTAGTTTCTGGGAGAAGCCTATTCTATTTACAGCAGTGTGTTTGTGATGAGTTGTTGTTGATCATGATATTTGAAATGTCCATCTACAGAATCTAATACGCTTTTCCCATTTAGATCCGAATAGATAACATTACTTTGTGAAGGTATATGAACGATAACTGATTTAAAGCGAAGTATTGCAAAGCCTGGATTACAATTAACCCACTTGCTAAAGTGATTCATATGAATTCATTTTAACAAATTGTAACGGTACATCTGAATGCACCCTTACAAATACTTATGATTAATTAGTATTAAATAGATAATAATGGTAATATAATATTCTAATCTAAAAATAAAAAGTAACATATTATTACATATTGTTAATTTAAAATAGTTATTCTACGGAACCATAGACTAGTTAATTTAATCCGCGCAGCGTGAACCATTTTGCTCACCGATCTCTAAAGGCCTGTTTTCACTTTTATTAGTGATTAGTGCAGCTGATTATTGCAGGTGCTTAGTGTTTAGGAGTAAACACGTGTGGACAGCGATTGATTAGTGCATGTGATTAATAACCTGTGTAGTAAAGTGATTAGAAGCGTGTTCTATTTTTTTGCGAGTGGACTGCGAGTGTCACGCCCCGCGCGCCCTTCCTTTCCTCTCACTCGCAGCATGCCTGCCACTAAACACGTTTGGACAGCAGTGATAAGTGTTTAACGTTTAGCCTCGGACGCTCGCTTCTGTTAAAAAAAATGTCCATACTTCCTGGTCGACTGTTAACAACTGAAATTACTAAACACAGCCACTAAACAGAATTGGACACTACTTACACTACACACCTGCACTAATCAACCGCAATTACTAATCACCTGCACTCGCACTAATCAAAGTGAAAACAGGCCTTAAAACAAAAGACTCGGTAGGATTCGGACACGACAAGGAGTCCCCGTTCGGGCCATTCCTCTTTCATTTCTACCTGAGACCGCTTCAAGTTCGCAACGCGCGTGACCATCCTACTAACGACCGTTGAACCTGCTTACCTACAATTAAAATTTAAATTATTCGAGGTGCAGTTGATCCCGCTGGGGTGAGTTCTTATTTATTGAAACATTGTAACTGTTCTGCTTAATTATTATCTCTTCTGCTGAGGCTGCTTAGTGCTTAGCTGTAAGAATTTTTTAACTTCCTAGAAGGGGTGCTGGAATTGACTAGGGCGCATATAGTGCTATAGGAAGTTTCCCTAATGCTGGCATCCGTCTGGAATTCCAGGATCTACTGCTACCTAGAATCTACTACCACCTAGCATCTACCTGCTACATGAGCATCTACCTACTACCTAAGCATCTACCTGCTACCTAAGGGCTACTGCTTGCCGAGCCGCGAGCTAAAGGAGTTTTGGCCTACCCTCCTACCAACGGCCATCATCACTGTCGGGCTTGGGCTTCACCGGCTCCTTCTGCTAGCTGGCTGTCTACGGCCCTGGGGGAACAGCGCTTGGACTTCGCCCCTACGTCAGACCAGTGATCCCCTTCATAGGACTTTCTTGTACATGTGCGGAAGTAAGATAAATAAATAATTTACAATAAATCTTGGCTTTTTAAGAACCCATCTTTTCTGTACCCCTAACGGTACAAAATGTTTTACGTATATATATTATGTCTATTATAATTAAAAAAGAGATGTAACATCTTTCCCTTTTTTGATGCAAAGTTATGAATCACTTTCTTAAATTATTTGTAAATACCGGGTGTTTGCGAAACGCTCCCGAAAACGAAGACAGACGATAGTACTAACTATACCTTTGATGATGGGTGAGAAATAAAATCGATCCAGAGGAATAAAAAACATCTTTTCGCAACGTTTTATTAGCTTTATTTACGCCCCATCATGTTGGTACAGCTAAATAAAATGATAATTTCATTAAACAAAGCCATGAAAATATTTTAACATTAAACCAGCAGTAAAATTTAAAATAAATGAATCATAACATCTGCTGACTAGGGTCAATATCCGCGCGTAAACCAAACTCTTTTATCTAGCTCGGTACGAAACAATGCATTAGGTATATACCATTCAGTCTATCGTTCCCTATCATACAGGAGCTGCCACCGCCTGGCCGACTCGTGTCACTTTGCGTCAGCTTTGCCAACATATGGGGAATTCCCCAAATTGCGGGGAATTTAAAGTTGTTTGGGGATTTTATGGGGAATGGTATTATGTGGGGATTCGAAAATCGTTTTTTTTTTTAAGGAGAGGGGGCAAACGAGCATGCGGCTCACCTGAAGGTAAGTGACTACCGCCGCCCATGAACAACTGCAACACCAGGGGAATCGCAGATGCGTTGCCGGCTTTTTAAAAAGGAGTAGGCTCTTCAAGGTTCCAAAGTCGTATCGGTGTCGTATTGGTGTAAAGTTGCAAGCGGTGTGCCCGCATAATATACTGTCTCGCTCTGCTGAGCACGCCAAGCTTTTTAGAGGCCAATTTGGCCTTTTCTTCCAAGTGACCACGAAACTGCACGTCACTCGATATGTCGACGCCGAGGATTCCGATACTGGCTGAGGCAACAAGGGGAGTGCTTTGAAACTGAGGAGATACGACAAAGGGATTCTTTTTTGCGGTAAACGCGCAATCTTGTGTTTTGTGGGGCTTGAACTGGACTAGATTTAGTCGCCCACAGTCTGAGACTTTGTTCAACAAAGTCTCGACTTCAGACACAAGTTTGTTCCGGTACTCGGCGACGTTTTCCCGAGAAATATTGGCGCGGCCGGTGTATATAGCATCACCAGTGCTGTCGTATGCTTAGCAATAAATGTTATTGGTTGGCAACATTTCATTGATACGCAGAAGAAACAGTGTTAGTGATAGCACGCAGCCTTGTGGAAAACCAGCGTTAATGCACCATCCACTACGACCTTGATGCTCCGATCTGCAAGAAAACTGGTGATCCAATTTCACAATTTCTCGGGAAGCCCATAGGAAGGCAGCTTCGAAAGAAGCGCTTTGTGCCAAACCCGATCGAAAGCCTTCGCTATGTCCAAACTAACGGCCAACGCCTCCCCCTTGGACTCCACTGCCTCCACCCATCTATGAGTAAGGTAACCTAGAAGATCACCAGCTGAGCGACCTCGACGGAAATCGTACTGGCGGTCACTAATCAGCTGGTGATCCTCAAGGTACGAAGGCATGAGCTGGCTATCGATATACTTATTTTAACATTTTTATTAGGTTGCTTATGAATATCGAACGACTCCCTTTTTTTAAAAATGTTCATTGCACCACATTTAATTTTCGGATATAATTCGGCTACTTTTGTGTATGATTTAATGCTTTTCATTTTTTATTTTTTATTTTTAAGAAAAAAAATGTTAGTTAAAAATTAAATCTTATAAAATTATTCGAACATTGATTCATTTCTTAAAATAAAATTGAGAGGAGTTTGTGGGGAATCTGTTGAAGTTTTGTCCTTAAATTGGGGAATTTGACAAGAATTTCGGGGAATTTGACAAAGTGGTGTTGGCAACGCTGCCATGTTGCACCGAAATTTAATTTGCTGGCGACATAAGAATTAGAGGCAGCAAACACTATAAATTTTGCAAGTAATTTTTAATAATTTTGACGTACCTCCTTTTAAATTTAAAGTATTGATCGGATTAGACGCGGAAAGTCAATTAAAATAAAGTAAAAGTATTATTTTTTTACATTAATTCTGATAGATTAATTAAGTGTCGATCATAATTGCAATTGATTTTAACTATTAAATTATTCAGTACCATTTAATTTCTATTTTCTTATACAAAATCAAAGATAACGATGAAATAGTGTTTATAATTGTGTAAGTGAGTACTGAGTACCCAATTAGGTACGCTTATTAACTTCAATATATTTTTTGTAGTAAAGAACTGCTTGTTGCCTTAGGGTACAAATGATTGTGTAATTGTATTAAAAATGACAACCGTAACTTCTTAATTCCATATGAAGACTAGTCGTAGGGATAAATAAACTTATAAATAAAATAAACGTTGGCAACGTCGTAAGGGTAAGGGTAAGCACAACCACGGACCGTCGAAAGGTCTGTGGTAATGCTCAGTGCTTCAAGGACGAATGCCTCATGTGCATTTATTTTGGCGGGATTGGTTATTGATTTTAGTTTTTGAGACAGTACTGTATTGAATATCACGTGCGCGTGAGCGACAGTTCAATCGTTTTGTTTATCATATTCTTGTTGTTACGTTTTCTTTTTCTTGTTTTGTTTTAATAATGCCTAACGCGTAGGTACGTTTATAGTGCTCGTAAATACGGCAACTTATTAAAGTGCCTTGGAGAATCTCATAAGGCCACTTGGGATTTAGATCGGTAAGCTGTTTCGTACCTAAATTTTTTTTAAATAATTTAGTACTGAATTCATCTGAATATGTACATAAGTGAATACATCAGAATAATAAAAATACCTACACGATGGATAAAAAAGCATGACTCTAACCTTGTTAAACTTGCATTTAAGTAATTTTTTTATTAGCGGAGAATTGAACCAGGTATTTGGTTTTTTTTAACCTGTGAATAAAGTGGCTAGGTGGAGACAAGCATAGTGGCAAAAAAGTAGGTTAAGAAGATAAGTCAGGTTTTTAGACAAGTGTTGTAAATTATTAGGTATTGTGGTACCATCGCTAGCTGCGAGCCGCGCAATTTCGGCGTCCGAGCATTGACCCCTAGTTAGCTGATTGTAATTCCACTGCTGGTTCTATGTTTAAGTATTTTCATGATTTTTTTTATGAAATTATCGTTTCATTTAGCTGTACTAACATGATGGAGTGTGAATAAAGCTAATAAAACGTTGTAAAGAGATGATTTTTTTCTTTAGGATCGATTTTATTTCTCACCCATCATCAAAGGTACTATACCTTGTACTATCGCCTGTCTTCGTTTTCGGGGGCGTTTCACAAACACACGGTATTATTACAAAATATATCTATATCTTTTAAATAATTAATTTGTATATAATATTTTGAATTGTTATCATGAAGATGCTGCTGCTCATCATCACCTGCATAAATTCCCCTGTCGCCTCTTACGATACACCCATGGGATTGTATGGAGTAGTAGATACTCTTACGCTGCCACTCTTCTCCGGATTGATAGGATAGTAGTCATTTTGTTAGATTGCACACACAAATCGAGATGCCATAGGAAGCCTTTTTGCGCATCAATAAATTGTCATAATTATCATGCGCTTTGTACTTACTTCTGAATGTTATTGAAAACCAATTTTCTATTTTTAATTACAAATTTACGTCTAATGCAACAGTAATACAAAAACAATTTGAGTAAAATCCTTCCAACAGCTACGTGCTAATGGAAGCTTTCCGTAACGTTTGTGTTTTGATCACTGTTTAAAAGTTGCTTTGGCGATTAATTGATAGCGAATGTACATTGGAACTGACAAGTTAAGTTGAAAATAAATACAGGCGTTTATTTTAATTTATTGAATAAGACAAATTAATAATATATCGATTATTTATATATATATATATATAGCGTCAGGGGGTTCTCATGCTGGTCTACCTTTCCGGTGATCCTGGTATGGAATACGGGTACGCGACCCCGGCTCCCCGAGCTACTGTTATTCTCATACCTTTCCTGCCGAGATAACAGTATCCTTACACCTATGCTCCTACCCCCAAACTTCTTTTTCCTTTTCCCAAAATGGTAGCTTCCTCTACCAGCAATAGCATACCCAAAGATGGTTGGTGTCAGGCAGGCGGCCGACTGTAAAACTTTTGCCAAATCCCATGCAGTAAATGAATAGTACGAGTTGTGGGACATATGACAGGGCTAGGGCGTACCCCGCAGGCGACGAGCAGGGGCAGCACCCGGCTCCTGTGGGAAGTGGGCAAGGGTTGTCGCACCTTACGGAGCGGGTGCGACGTAAGAGGCGAGCCCGGAGAGAGAAGAATGTCAGAGTGAGGTTTGCAAGCTGGAATATAGGTACGATGACTGGAAGAGGAAGAGAGTTAGCAGATGTTTTGAAACGACGAAGAGTGAATGTTGCCTGTTTGCAGGAAACAAAATGGAAGGGCAATAAAGCAAGAGAGATTGGAGAGGGATACAAGTTTTATTATTGTGGAAGTGATGGGAAGCGAAATGGAGTAGGAGTTGTGTTAGATAGTGGAATGAAAGAACGAGTGACAGGTGTGAAAAGAGTAAATGACAGAATGATAGTTGTTAAATTAATGATTGAGAACAAAGTAGTGAATGTTGTAAGTGTGTATGCTCCGCAAACAGGCTGTGAACAGAGTGTGAAAGAGAAGTTTTGGGAGGAATTTGATTGTATGATGATGGGAATACCTGAGCGTGAGGATGTTTATATGGGAGGAGATTTTAATGGACATGTAGGGAGAGTGAATGACGGGTATGAAAGAGTACACGGTGGATGGGGGTACGGAGTGCGGAACCGTGAGGGGGAAGTTCTTCTGCAAGCAGCATGTGCTTTCGACCTGGCTGTAGTAAACACGTGGTTCCAAAAACGAGATCAGCATCTTGTTACTTATAAAAGTGGCCACCACGCGACACAGATCGACTATCTTCTGATAAGACGGAACCAAATCAAGAGTGTAAAAAACTGCAAAGTGCTTCCAGGTGAAGACTTAGTATCCCAGCACCGAATTCTGCTGGCTGACATCTGCTTAACTGTTCGCCTCAACAAACATAAGGATCGTCCCCCACCCAAAATAAAGTGGCATTTGCTGCATAAGGAGGGGTATGCAAGTGAATTTAGAGAGCTAGTTGTAAACAAGATGATAGAGATGGGTGATATGGAAGGAATGAGTGTGAATGAGTGCTGGAAGGAAATGGCTGATTGTATCAGAAGTGTGGCAAGGAAGGTGTTAGGAGAAACAAAAGGGAAGCGTATGATAGATAAGGATGGGTGGTGGTGGAGTGAAAGTATTAGAGAAGTTTTGAGAGAAAAGAAAAATGCCTTTAAAGAATGGCAGAGCGTAGAAGACCAGAATGAATCCATAAAAGAAAGTAAGAGAGGGGCGTATAAAGAATGTAAGAAGAGAGCGAAGAAGGAAGTTGCTATTTGTAGGGCAAAGGCGCACGATAAATTATATCGGTCCCTTGAAAGCCCCGAAGGTCAAAAACGACTTTTTCAATTTGCAAGAGCGAGAGAAAGGAATGGAAGAGATGTTTCACATGTAAAATGTATAAAAGATGATTCTGGAAGGATTTTGACTGACGATGAAAGTATAAAGAAGCGATGTAAGGAGTGTTTTGAGAAATTGATGAATGAGGAGAATGAATGGAATGGTATGCTTGAAAACCCACCAGTGAATATGGGCTTAGTGAGAGAAATTAGTGTGGAAGAAGTAAAAATGGCTGTTAGGAATATGAAGAATGGGAAGGCGGTCGGCCCAGATGGAATACCAGTAGAAGTGTGGAAGTTGCTGAGGGCGGATGGATGGAAGTGGTTGAGTTTATTTTTCGGTAAATTGTTGCAGGAAGAACAAATACCTGAGGAATGGTGCAGTAGTATACTGGTTCCCAATTTTAAAAACAAAGGAGACGTTCAAAACTGCAGCAGTTACCGGGGAATAAAGCTCATGTCACATACGATGAAAGTCTGGGAAAGAGTAATAGAGAGAAGAATGAGAGAAGAGTGTGAGATAACACAAAACCAGTTCGGATTCATGCCCGGTCGAGGTACGACAGATGCCATTTTCGCATTACGCCAATTGTGCGAAAAGTACAAGCGCGTGCATAAAGATCTGCACATGGTTTTTGTCGACCTTGAAAAGGCGTACGATCGGGTTCCCCGTGAGGTCGTGTGGTGGGCGTTAAAGATGAAAGGTATGCCTGGGAAGTATGTGAGGTTGGTCCGTGCTATGTACAGAGCATCCCGTACATGTGTACGATCTGCCGCGGGAACTACGGGCAGTATCGATGTGGCGGTAGGGCTGCACCAAGGGTCGGCACTGAGCCCTTACCTCTTCCTACTGATTATGGACGCTTTGACGTTGGACCTGCAGGATGAGGCACCCTGGTGCATGCTCTTTGCCGATGACATCGTGCTTGTCGGGGAAGAAGGCATCGAGGTACAGAGCAGACTGACGGGGTGGCAACGGAGGCTGGAAAGTGCTGGCCTGAAGATCAGCAGATCCAAAACCGAATATCTGTGCTGTGATTTCGGCGGTCTTTCCAGTCCTGTACCCATGTCGTTGGATGGCGCTATACTGCCTATCTGCTCAGATGTCAAGTACCTCGGTTCCCTCATTCAAGGCGACGGCGGAATAGATAGAGCTGTGCAGCATAGGATTAACGCAGGGTGGATGAAATGGCGACAGGTCACAGCCACAACGTGCGATCCCCGAATGCCAATAAGGCTGAAGGGGAAAATTTACAAATCGATCATCCGACCTGTCGTCATGTATGGAAGTGAATGCTGGGCCGTCAAGAAGAAGGATGAAAATAGACTGCATGCGAATGAAATGAGAATGTTACGATGGATGTGTGGTGTGACAAGGATGGATAAGATAAGGAATGAGTATATAAGAGGAAGCCTGAAAGTAGCGCCAGTGGTAGAAAAGGTGAGAGGAAGCAGATTGGCATGGTTTGGGCATGTGATGCGGAGGAATGAAAGTCATGTCACAAAACGAGTGTTGAATATGAATGTGGAGGGACACACGGGCAGAGGAAGGCCGAATAAAAGATGGATCGATTGTGTGAAGAGTGATATGAGAATGAAAGGAGTAAGTATGGAAATGACGGCTGATAGAGAGGAATGGAACAAAAAGATTTACTGCGCCGACCCCAGATAATGGGAAATGGTTTAGAGAATGATGATATATATTAAACAAAATATTACTAAACTGAGTTATTTATTACAGCAAAGATACATAAGGAGAATATTGAAATTTATTAGTATTTTAATACTAGTAATAGCGCAACAGAAGACATGAAATTTATTTAGGTACCTACATAATGAATATCTTAAAAAAATGGTAAATGTGTTATTACATATTTGTATGTGTTATACTTGCGCGAATGTTGTGGTCATATAAAAAATAACTTTCAGTAGCCCGCCTATCATATCGAAAAAAATATTTGATAGTTTATACCTCATTCAACTTCAATGAATGTATTATCATTCCTACAGAACACAATTACTTTCTACCGAGAGATTATTCCTAATCTATATCTATACAAATAAATAAAATTGAAGTGTCTGTTTGTAATGTTAAAATTACAGCTTTTTACTAAATGCATATGAAAGTAAATACGGTACTTAAAACTAAAATACAATATTTTAAATTTTTGTCTGCCTCTCTGTCTATTTATTCCGGCTCTAAGCTAATCTCCGAAACGGCTGGACCGATTTTGACGGGACTTTCACTGGCAGATAGCTGATGTCATAAGAAGTAACTTAGGCTACTTTTATTTTAGAAAAAGAATCAGGGTTCCAAAAAAATATATAAACCCTAACACGCGAGCAAAGTCACGGGGAACAGCTAGTTCAACAATATAACTCTTCTAAATTTAAAAAGACATTTCCACAATTATTTCTTATGTGGCAGGATCGTGTCGGGTACCAGCTAGTTATTTATTAAATAAAATTACGTAAATATGTTAACGAATAAGTTTTAAATTTACTTATGGAAAATATTTACCTATATACTTTGTATAGCACAAAGGAAACTTAAGACTCAAGTTTTAAAAAGGCGCTTAAAGAAAAATACACAAGGAGACGCTTTATCGTTATCAAACTTTCCTCTTTTGTCTTATGTTTCATTGTCTTGTTTTATAACCTTGAGATTTTCCGTTTGAAGTACGGATTTATATTTCTAACTTTGTAACAACTGGCGCTAGATAACGATTTGCAAAGTTGCAAAACGTACACTATAATATATTTGTCACACAAAACGCTTTGAAGAAAAATAATTTATTGTAGGAATAATAAGCTCGTTTTACAAATCACTATACACAAATTAACTAATTAATAAAAAATAATATTCACGACTACCAAAACGCTTTGGGATTCGCTTTGTGGTAGCATTTGTAGTTTTAATCAGCCCACAAAGTCGCAGGGCGGCAGAATCTTTCTGATTCAAATCACCTTTCTGAAACGAGCGGAACCATCAAGGGGGTTTCAGTAGGTTGTAGCTTGACTATTTAGTTTATATGTTATCAATTGCCCAAATTTAACTGTTACGTGGCATTTTATCAGTCAGTTAAAATGCCTTAAGCCTAATGCCGAAGATTCGAGTTTGGTACGCAAATGTATCAAACTATTTATTTACTATTTTTGATTAATTAATATTTTAAAAAATATTTATATAAAATATTTATCAATTTAATAACTATTAGGAAAGCCGCTCTTACACACAATATACTATACACTATTCCGTATCTTCTCGTTGTAGTTTTAATAGGTGACAGAGGAAAATGAAATAGGAAATGGGTTGCTGCAACTTCCTGATAACTCAAAATAATAAAAAACTTCGGGTACGAACTCGTCTGACAAACACGGCAACTATGCCAAATATCCCTGCTATAAGGCAATGGCTATGGTAGAGGCCTTTATTCCTTCATTCCTTGATGAGGTGTAACGATGATGATTGAAAGATTTCACTTTGTGTATATAAAACATAATCTCACGACCGATGTAATCGCTGCTAGTCAAATGCTGTAACTGCCTAAACGGATATAGATTCTTCTGAACGATATTTCCGCCTGAGAAAAGATCTGGGTTACCCTCTAGTCGTGCCTAATGAAGTTATACTTCAAATATAAACTTTCTTCAATTATGTTCATCAGATTTAGGTTATACTTTTATGCGATGGGGAATGGGTACTACTACTACTAATTCTGACGATACCTCAGATAATTTATAATACAAACAAATACAGTCAAATAAATAACCTCCTTTTTTGCATTCGGTAGTTACAGAGAGCATTTATTGTGTTGATATTTAATAGTAGTTCTATCGTATTGTTAGATAACGTCTATTCTAAATACATAATGTGGTTTTTGAATCTTCTTAATGTAATCTTCTTCGAAGTCATTTTATAAGAATTCTACTATGACATCTTTGCGTTTAGAGATCTGTTTCTAAAAATTGTTTAACAACACAATAATATTTAATGCTTGGTGAAAATTGCCAACGTGTAGTAAAAAGTACTGTACACAATCCGAAAATAATATTATATTGAATGAAATTACTTATTTTACCAGCCCATTCACAGTGGACAACTGGGCAGCGCCATGCGCCTTTCTCATGTAGAGAAGATTTTCTTTAATTACCACACTTCATCGGCGGATTTTTTACACTTTATGCTTTGTTCTTTGGATCAACGGTACAAACATGAAATGGTTATGTGGCGGCGCTGTCGTCGCGCCACAAGCGAAACACATTGAAGCGTAAATCGCACTAACAAAGTTCCGAAGTTAAAGCAGCATATATAGAATAGCTCCGAAGTACCACTCGGAGCGTTGGCCACTCCCCGGGCAGAACACCTTGCCCGACGGGAGATTTCCCCTTTCCCTTACACCCGCTACAGTGGTGACCCCGACGTGTTATGAACACGCAACTAACAACAATCGGAAACTACATCTTCAAAACCTTCGTCATCGTCCTCAAGTACCCATTTCCCATTTCCATTTACCCCATTCATTCGCTCCCGAGAAGATATTGTCTGCAGTCTTCATATTCTGCAAGCCATCTAGCTTTACAAAGGTTCATCGCAGCACTGGAATAATAATGCTTCCTGTTCCTTCAAGCTATTCTCTGCGCTACAGTGTTCGGCACGGCTCTGAGCCTTACTGCTCGCCCCTGCTTCACGGCACTCTCGCAGATTACTTGCCTTCTTCTCGACTCACCGCAGACTTACAAGGCAATTCCCTGGCACTTGCAAATTTGTCGACATCTGGACTGCACTATCGACCTCCGGTCTGAGCAGGGGGGTGATGTGGCGGTGCTGTCGTCGCGCCACAAGCGAAACACATCGAAGCCTAAATCGCACTAACAAAGTTCCGAAGCTAAAGCAGCATATATAGAATAGTTCCGAACTACCAATCGGAGCGTTGGCCGCTCCCCGGGCAGAACACCTTGCCCGGCGGGAGATCTCCCCTTTTCCTTCCACCCGTCAGTTATATCGCTTGTACCACAAGACCCTTTAGGGTGTTCCGTAAGTTGCCTCTTAGAGCAACAAGATTGTAAGTCTATTAAAATATCAATTTTTAAAGTCATAAGAAATGTCTGATTTAACTTAAGCCATGATCAGTAAATATTTCATATTATAATCTTTAATCAGATATATAAAGTTTTAAAGATTTCGCACACGGTAAGTCGTAATTTAAAACATGGAATAGCCATGCTGCAACGTACACATCATACTGCACTAAGAATGGGTCATGCTGGAGAAGGACCACGCTCACACTGTATACCAACATGAAATAGCAGTTTAATGCTGCTGTGTTTAGTATGGTAAGAGAAGAGAACCGGGAACCCTTTTTACTGGTAACGAAGCATTTTATCTTAGTCCTGAAATTGGTGACAAAGCAAATGCAAAAGTAAGTGCATTTTGATTTTTAATCGAGGATAGATTCTCTTACCATCAGACTGTGTGCTTATATATCAGCCTCACCTATTAACAAAAAAATAAGAAATAAATTCGATGGTTACAAAGTTTCTACAAATGGGATTATCAAATTTATACCGCGAGAATATCGTATTAAAATTTAATCCATAATATCTAACGAGCTAAATTTTTGAATTGGCTATGTAACGTCTAGATTAAAAACGTAAGGTTTTAACTAAATTTTTCAATTCTTCTATTTATTTATTTTTTGAATTCCCTATTACAAATTATGACAAAAGAATATATGTTTTTTACTACCGTGACCCCTTGTCCATTTTTCTTTTCGATATTGCACGAGAAATATATAGACTTTATTTCAACAAAATGTGCAACACAATATTACTAAAAATACATAGTGTCACGCCTGAGATCCTAGAGGGAAGAGAAAGGGGATTCCAAAGAGAAGTTAGCAACTCGGACCGCGTAAAGACAAAAAGTACCAAATAATGGGTTTAGATGGAAAATAGTGAAAGAAGAAAATAGAAAAATAAATATAAATTAAAAATAATAAAAATAGCCAGCCTATTGCCTATGGGATCACAAATCAAATATCCCATTAGTTACTATTTAAGATATGGTAGCAAAACAAAACTGTAATAACAACTCAAACAATACAAAAATGCGGTTAGCAACCCGCCTGCAAAGAGTTGCAACTATGGTAAAATCCCCCCTGAGATGAGAAAATGTTATTGTACAATTTTGGGGAGGTCTATGTCAGTCTATCTATGGTCAGTGAACTTTTGAAGAGCTGCAATGGTGATGATAATGACTGTACAATTGTTAACGCTGGTGTTTCACATGGCTGCGTGCTATCGCTAACGCTGTTCCTTCTGCATATCAATGACATTTTGCAAGCCGGTAACTTTCATTGTTATGCGGATGACAGCACTGGTGATGCTTTATACTACACTGGCCGAGCCAATATTTATCGGGAAAACGTCACCGAGTACTGGAAAAATTTCTGTCTGAAGTCGAGACTTTGTTGAACAAATTCTCAGACTGGGGGCGACTAAATCTCATCATCATCATCATTACAGCCCTTCACAAGTCCACTGCTGAACATAGGCCTCCCCCAAAGAATGCCACAAAGTACGGTCCTGAGCCACCTGCATCCATCGACTTCCTGCATATCTTACCAGGTCGTCACTCCATCTAGTGGGGGGACGCCCTACACTTCGCCTGCCGGTACGAGGCTGCCACTCGAGAACCTTTCTTCCCCATCGGTTGTCGGTTCTTCGAGCTATATGGCCGGCCCATTGCCACTTCAGCTTACTAATCCGTTGGGCTATGTCGGTCACTCTAGTTCTACTGCGGATATCCTCATTTCTGAGTTTATCACGCAGAGAAACTCCGAGCATAGCCCTCTCCATAGCTCGCTGAGCGACCTTGAGCTTCCTCATCCGGCCAGCAGTGAAGGACCACGTCTCAGTTCCGTATGTCATCACTGGCAACACGCACTGGGTGTACAGTCTCGTTTTCAAGTTTTGAGGTATACCTGACGAGAAGATGTGCCGTAATTTCCCGAACGCTGCCCAACCGAATTGAATCCGTCGATTGACCTCTCGGTCGAAGTTGGACTTACCTAGTCGGACTATTTGTCCCAGGTAAACATACTCGTCAACAACTTCGAGCTTAGTGTTCCCAACAACTACCGGCATAGGTGTGACATGGACATTAAACATGATCTTTGTTTTGTCCATGTTCATCTTAAGACCTATCCGTTGGGAAACACTATTGAGGTCATTGAGCATAGTGCTTAGGTCCTCCAGCGATTCTGCCATAAGGACTATATCGTCGGCAAATCGAAGGTGAGTGATGTACTCGCCATTGATGTTGATACCGTATCCTTTCCAGTCCAGAAGCTTGAAAACATCTTCCAATGCAGCGGTAAAGAGTTTCGGGGATATGCCGTCACCCTGTCTTACACCTCTCTGCAATTGGATAGGTTTCGTACTCTGGTTCTGTACTCGGATAGCCATCGTAGCCCTACTGTACAAGCACTTCAACACTTCGATATACCGACAGTCAACTTGGCATCGCTGAAGGGACTGCAGCACCGCCCAAATTTCGACGGAATCAAAGGCTTTCTCATAGTCCACATACGCCAGACATAGTGGCAAATTGTACTCCTCGGACTTCTGCACAATTTGCCGAAGGGTATGTAAGTGGTCTATGGTGCTAAATCTTTTTCGGAAACCGGCTTGTTCGGGAGGCTGGAAGTCGTCAAGTCTGCGCGCGAGACGATTTAGTCCAGTGAAATCCCCAGAAGACACAAGTTGGCGCGTTTACCGCTAAAAATAAATCCTTCGTGGATCAGGAGATACGCCTCAGTTTCATGGCATTCCCCTATTGTCTCAGCCAGTATGGAAATCCTCAGCGTCAACATATCGAGTGACGTGCAGTTTCGTGGTCACTTGAAAGAGTAGACTAAATTGGCCAGAGCGAGGCAGTATTTCATGCTGGCGCACCACCTGCAACTTTACAAGGTGCAGGCTCGGCCTCACATGGAATACTGTTCCTATTTCTGGGCTGGGGTTTCCCAGTTCCATCTCCTTCCATTTGATCGCATCCAGCGCAGAGCTGTTCGAATCATCAGCGACCGAACTTTTTCCGATCGGCTTGACTCATTGGCTCTGCGGAGAGATTTGGCATCTCTCTGCGTATTTTTTCGCATTTACCACGAGGAGTGCTCTGAGGAATTGTTTGGACTAATTCCAGCTGCACAATTCCACTACCGCACATCCCGACAAAACTCGCGGTACCATCCATACCATTTGGATGACTGGCGGTCCACCACTGTGCGATTTAGAAGAAGTTTTCTTCCCCGCATAACTTCCTTGTGGAATGTACTACTACCAGAGATTTTTCCGGACCGATACGACTTTGGAACCTTCAAGAAAAGAGCGTACTCCTTTTTAAAAGGCCGGCAACGTATCTGCAATTCCCCTGGTGTTGCAGTTATTCATGGGCGGCGGTAATGACTTACCATCAAGTACGCTCGTTGGCCCCCTCTCCTATAAAATAAATACAGTTCAAAGGATTAAACCTACTTACTCAATCGACAGAGTGTCCATGTTGTACATAATACCTGAAAATGTTGCACGAGCTTAATAAGATTTTACTAAGATACAAGATGTCTTTAAGTTGGTTTAGTGTTTACATAATTAGAATCTTTGTCACGACGACAATTCGTGCTACTCCAAGATTTTAGGCAAGATTATTATGTAAGTGTTGCGAACTTTAAGGGAAATGTGTTTAATTATATTAGTTAATATATGACCACTTTTAATAATATTTTTTTATAGGAATAGGGCGACAAACGAGCATACAGTCCACCTGATGGAAAGTCGTTGCTGTGGCCCATAGACATCTTCATCTATCCTCATCTATCTACGAATCAAAATGCAGATGCGCTGTCACCCGTGAGGACTAAGATAGAATGCCTCGGTTTCCAGTAAAAAGCGTCTCCGGTTCTCTACACTCACCATACGAAACACAGCAGCATTAAGCTGCTATTTCACGCTGGTATTCTGTGAGAGCGTGGTCCTTTCCCGGTCGAGGCGACCCATACGTTTTACAACTATACCAGAAATATAGCTGCAGCATGACTCTACCACGTATAATATTATACCTACTTAATAAATAATATACATGGTAATACCATTTATGCATGATATTATACTAGCTAAAATAATGTAAAAGCGGAGATACTTCCAAAAATTGGCTAAGTGCGTGTGCCATTGTGCAACACGCTCCGAAATTTCGCAGTCTGCAGCCTGCAAAAATATTCAGGATAGCCTCTGTTGTCATCTAAAATTTGATAGACCACGATACACGTAAAAGTACGCTTATAGGAATATCAATAGAAAAGAACGGTGCTACTTTCAGCTTTAGAACTTAGATCTATTGATTATTAAAATTATATCTAAAGTCAAATATACAACTGCAAGACTTCAAGATACTGATATAGTTTTGGTTGACAGTAGGTTTGACATGTCGAGAATTGAAAACAATAAATTAAAATTAAACGCAATAAAGTGCGCAAAATTTTGATTATTAATTATTAGTACGATGTGATTATATTTGCGTAATTATAGAAATCGTGATTTAATCCTCAAGTGTAAGCGAGTTCAAAGATGGTATCGTTTTAGAAAAAAAAACAAAGAGTTTGAAAATTAATTCAAGTAATTCATAGATTAATTATCGAGTAAAAATGTCACGTGACCAAAGACGACTTAAAAGTCATCGCGAATAAATAGCCCTACAGTTTTCATTGCTTAAATATTTTTAACAGGAGACCACATAAAAATTCTCCGTTACTATAAGTTTTATTGAAGTAAGGCTTGACGTTTGACATAGACAAATGAGTTTAAAGCGAGGCCGCCTGTTGCCCTGATAGCAATGCCCCGTAGGCTATCAATTTTGCTTCAGTAGAGTAATCTCCATAAGATCAAATAAAGTAAAGCTTAAACACAAGACCATGAGGATTAGACTTAAATTAACATGACATTTTGATATTAGATAGCGCAAAATTGTTTTGAAATGTCTATTTCGCAACACTTTTCAGCTTACAATCAATTTTGAAATCATTTATATTTTGGTAGAGCCACGCTGGAGCTATATTATTAGATACAACACGAATGGGTTGGTTTGACCGGAGAAATGCTACGCTTTGACAGAATACCAGCATAAAATAGCAGCGTAATTCCAGTTCGTATGGTGAGTGGAGGGAACTGGAAACCCATTTTACTTGTAACGAGCCTTTTTATCATAATCCTCTGGTGTGAGAACGCATCTTGATCCTTAATCGAAAACAGATGTAGATGTATATGAATTACAGCATCCACTTACCATAAGGTGCTTGCGTGCTTGTATGTTACTCTTATGCTACAAAGTATTTGAACTTTCGAAATATTTTATATGCAAGATGATAAAGAGTACATATTTTACCTAATGTTAGTAATGATTTCTGCTAAGTCGCTTAGACATCTAGATTAATTATCGAATGCCATATAAAAAAGAGGATCTTACAAATATATTTGCTAGTTAAGACCTCATAGTAAGCCAGAGAAACTTCAGTGTCTTTGACGCAGCATGTAAGTCTTTATCCTACCATAGTGTGTCTCTTACATTGATTAACACGTAGAATGTTAAGACAAGTAAATAACTTTCTGTTTAACCGTCCGGTAGTGACACTGTTGTGTATTTAATGCAGAAATTAGTTTTCAACAAAATATGATTTCAAAGATTATATAATTATTTAATGTATTTTGTAACGAGCTAAAAGCAGCTAAGTTTCTATAAACAAGATAGGATTACAGAAGGCAAAAACAGGTATTTTATTTTACATTGTATAAAACAGAACAAAGTCCGCTTGGTTTCTCATATAACTGATAATAAAATGGGCGAGACTGTCATACGTATTAATAAGAATGCTTTGTTTGCGTTAAGGTGCCTCTCTATTTACTGCAAATAAGGTCGGTAATGTCCATCATTATTCTCTGACAAAACAATGGCTGAAAGTAATGTTGCAGAAAAAGGTGACTGGGATGTTACTTATTTCTCATGCGAAAATACCGGGCGGAATAATATTTGTTATTCACGACTTATTTTGCAGAACATTCGTATATTTTTGTAGATCCATTCATTCAGGATAAATTTAGGGAAAATTACTTACAAAATAATTTTTATACATCTTTTCACATTACCATTCCAGCCTATCAAAAGTCCACTTATGAAAACAGGCCTCAACCATAGATCGTTCATCGGGGGGATATTCGCCATAGTTGCCACGCTTCGCAAGCGGATTGGCAACCACACTTTTTAATGCAGTTGTTATCAGGATGAAGCTGCTGCCCCTCTCCTCGTTCAGTTTCCCTCTGCCGCCTCTTAAGGAATGTTGTTAACGTATATTTTATACATACAATTAAAATGGTGTGATGTAAAGGTTCGTGAAGTAATAAGATGTTGCATATTTGCCAGTTGATATTAACACTGTAATTTTTTGTGTATGCAGTTGTTATAAGAGTAACAACTTCAAGAAACGCTGATGGTAATAGCTAGAGAAAATAATCAAAAGTTAAATTTAACATAAAATTGGTTATAACTCTATGACCATATCTTATTACAAAGGAGAGTAAGATTTCACACAAGATTTTAATCAAACGCTTAAGACGCTTAATGATTTTATTAAAGCCTAATTGACGACCAAGGAATAATAAAGTGCATCAATTTTGCTCGTAAGGTAAATTATAAAAGTATTTTAAGGAAATCTTTTATTAATCTATACATCTAAACATATAAATAAAGTTAAAATATCTGTCTTTAACATTGAAATAACTGCTTTTTAATAAACCAATGCCATTACGATATGAGTAAACATTTTACAATAATGTGTCTGTCTGTTTGTCTGTTTGTCTGTCCGTCTGTCCGTAAGCCTCTTTTTCGTCTGTATGTCCATGCTAATCTTTGAAATGATTAAACCGATTGTATTGAAACGGCACGAACAGATAGAGAGCAGTGACCGGTGGTTATATTTTATCCGAAAATTGACATCGTAAAATAGATAAAGTATAAATGGTCTTTGATAAATATCTTAAATCTAAATAACACCACATTAATAGATCCCATCCAGGCGAAGGAGTGGCGGGTCCCTAGTTTATAAATAAAGTAAGACCAATGATATGGTAGAAAATTGAGTATCTATATTCGTGGCTGAGTATTTCGCTAGTTCACTACTGGACACATTTTTTTACTTACCTTTAATATGATATTAGAAAAAAATAATCCCAGAAAGTATCTATACTCCATGTTCTTTGGATTTATATTTATCTTAATATTTTTTACTTCTTGGCCATTGCTTGACAACCTTCGTTAGTCATCGAGCGACTTCTCGCGAAACCAAAATGATTTTTATGGAGTAATTTATTTCATTAAATAATTTAACAATTAATCTAAAATTGTATTTTCAAAAATTTTACCGATAGTTGGTAGTACAGAAATATTATATTACTTTACTATGTTTCATTAAATCAGGAAACACACCAGATTCGATACTAGTATTAAAAATAATAATAAGATGAGGTGCAATTAAATCTATCATGGGCGCAATAACTTTTAAGGAAATTCCCCATAAATCTGCGGTTTTCTTTACATCAAGGGTTTTGAAATATTTTACAATATCTTGTGTTAATACTTTTACAAATCTATTATTAATCTATTAACATTCTGTTTAAGCAATGAATCGGTGACAGTTGGAGAAGTATTCAATGAATCTGTTGTTAAAATAGGTATGTCAGTGAAATTTTTCTCAAACACCGCTGTGACTTCTTGATTTGATATAGTCAATTCATTGTTAATTTTCTATTGTAAATTTATGTTACGAGGTTTGTTTTTACCAGTTTTACTACTAATTATACTCAGCATCATTTTATTTCTATTTTAGCGATCTTAATTTTGGGATGATCCACTCGTTCATACAAATCTCAATTCTGAACCGAAGGTGGTTAATTTTCTCCAAAGTTACATTCCGGGAAATAAAAAAGTGACGGGTGAGCGTGCTCCTTTAAGTAGTAAAAAGACACGCTTGTATTTTGGAGGCGTTGAATATCACGAGTTTGGCATCGACCTGTACGGAAACTGCGTGCAGTGAGAGATTCGAAAGCTCAACCATAGCTTCTCTTTCGGACTAGATTTGATCGCGACTGGCCCAAGCATTGGGCTGGTACCCCTCCACAATTATGCTGTCATCTGCATACCTATAGATACCGGGTATGAGCAGATTCTTAATATGCAGCAAGAAGAGAATTGCGAATAGAAAAGACACCTGAGGAACTCCGGCGCGCTGGTGGAAATTATGCTCTAATGTGTACACAGGGTGGCCAAGGTACGCTGCATCTAGAGGACATATGATCTGCGTCTCAGTCAAGAAGAGTAAGTGTGGCTTGTAAATCTTAACGGGATAGTGGACTGTATTGAGATTACAGTGCCGCTGTAAAAACTTTCTACTCTTTTTCCTTTTATTCATTGTGTGACGCGGCTCAGAAGGGAAATCGGTCTGTAGTTCTTCAAGAGAGCGTTGTCACCTTTCTTAAAGAACAAGACCACCGCACTTCTGCTCCACGCCTCCGGTGTAATGCCACCATGGAGGACGGAATTAAAGAGCTTCTGAAGGACTTCAAGTACCGGTTTTCCACCCGCTTTCAGAAGCTCCGCTGTAATTCCATCCTCGCCTGGGGCCTTATCGTTTTTAAGGTGCTAGAGAGCCATTCTAATCTCACTCAGACTGACGTCCGGGATATCTTCGGAATAGTGTCGGATGAGACTCGCTCTTGGATCGTTACTCACACTTGCGTGTGGCTCCAACGATGACGTGTACAACTGCCCACAGAACCTCTCAATCTCACTCAAAATCTCAGGTGTCCCGTAAACGATGCTGCCACATACTGTCTTCAGCTTTGACAGTTGGCTCTTTCTGGCAGACAGATCTCTGGCAAAGACTTTGGAGCCTTGGTTCCGCTCGACCGCTTCTTCAATACGAGCTGTATTGAAGATGCGTAAGTCCCGCCGCATGCATTTGGAGATCTGTCTGTTCAGATGCCTGTATGCTGTCAAGTCTGTTGAAGAATGTAGCTTCATCTCCCGTCTAACAGCCATGAGATTAAGAGTGTGATCGGAGAGTTTTTGTGTTCTTCTGCGGCGGGTCTTGCAGAACTTAGCTCCGACCGCATGGACAGTTTCCACGAGCTTGTCATTCAAATAGTCCACTTCATTGCAGTCGTCTAGGCACTGAAAACGGTTTTGTAACTCGTGCTGAAAGGTTTCGGGACTTTGGAACAGAGCACGAGGAGGACGGAGCGTTGACTTCATTAGACGAGACCTCTCCAACTTAACGTTTAGGTTCAGTGTGCCTCTAACCATTCGGTGATCGCTGCCGATTTTCACCCTCGCGATCACTGAGACATCACTGAACAGTTGTCGTCTGGTCGTCATAATGAAGTCAATCTCATTTTTTGTCGAACTGTCGGGGCTCGACCAGGTCCACTTCCTGTGGGGCCGCTTCTGGAAGAAAGAGTTCATCATAAAGAGTCCCTCTTTCTCCATGAAGTCGGCCAGCTGCTGGCTCCTTGGGTTCCGTTGCCCTATTTCAAATTTCCCTACTTTCAGCTCACCGTTCTCTCTTGTGCCTAGTTTTGCGTTGAAGTCTCCCATTAACACCGTATATTGGGTTTTGGAGGAATGCATGGCTCTAGAGATATCCTCATACATTTCCTCCACCTCCTCATCGGGGTGTGCCGAGGTTGGTGCGTAAACCTGTATGACCTTCAGCGAATACCGTTTGGTGATTCTGAGTATAAGGTACGCAACCCTCGTCGACACACTCCCGATCTTTACAACGTTGTTAACGAGAGACTTGTGGACGATAAATCCGACACCTCCTTGGGACAGATGGTCGCCCTCCCGGTGATAGATCAAGTTGCCGGATTCGAGGATTACCGTGTCCTCCCCCTCTCTTCGGACTTCGGATAATCCTATAATATGCCAGCGCAACTTGTCTATCTCTTCTTCCAGCTCCACAATGTTCTCGTCAGTCCTCAGGGTGCGTGCGTTGTACGTTGCCAGGTCGAGTCGTCTAAGGTGGCAACCGAACCTCCACCGGAGATTCTTAGCACCCCCTGCCCCGCCGTTACCATGGTCGCCACCGTAGCCAGGAATAGCGGGGCCGCCGGGGACTGGGGGCTGTTTCTTTGTTACTGTCATTCATAGGGGGGTATTTGCCATAGTTGCCACGCTTAGCGAGCGGGTTGGCAACCGCAGTTTTTTTATTGTTAGTTTGTTGTTATCAAGAAGATGCTGCTGCCCATCTCCTGCCTGAGAGTCGAGTGTACATTCAAAATTTGAAACAAACGTTTTATAACAGTTTTTGCCGCATTAATGACGATATTTAATTGATTAAATATAAGGATTATAAACATTCCTCAAAACGGGAACAAATAAAATGTTAACATAATTAAGATTTCAAGCAAACGCTTTGGTTCTTACTATTCTACGTGAATCATAAACAATGGGTCTTTCGTCAATTCAGACTTACTATTTTCTAAAATTTAGTCTTTAAAATGTTTTGTGTAAAAACTTTTTAAAGTTGTGTTTTTCTGCCCCTTCGGTTGTCGGTTCTTCGAGCTATATGGCCGGCCCATTGCCACTTCAGCTTACTAATCCGTTGGGCTATGTCGGTTACTCTGGTTCTACTGCGGATATCCTCATTTCCAAGTTTATCACACAGAGAAACTCCGAGCATAGCCCTCTACATAGCTCGCTGAGCGACTTTGAGCTTCCTCATACGGCCAGCAGTGAAGGACCACGTCTCAGATCCGTAAGTCATCATTGGCAACACGCACTGGTTGTATAATTTCGTATTAAGGTTTTGAGGAATGTCTGACGAGAAGATGTGTCGTAGTTTCCCGAACGCTGCCCAGCCGAGTTGAATCCGTCGATTGACCTCTCGGTCGAAGTTGGACTTACATAGTTGGACTATTTGTCCCAGGTAAACACTCGTCAACAACTTTGAGCTTAGCGCTCTCAATAACAACCAGCATAGGTGTGACATGGACATTGAACATGATCTTTGTTTTGTCCATGTTCATCTTAAGACCTATCCGTTGGGAAACACTATTGAGGTCATTGAGCATAGTGCTTAGGTCCTCCAGCGATTCTGCCATAAGGACTATATCGTCGGCAAATCGAAGGTGAGTGATGTACTCGCCATTGATGTTAATACCGTATCCTTTCCAATCCAGAAGCTTGAAAACGTCTTCCAATGCAGCGGTGAAGAGTTTCGGGGATATAACGTCACCCTGTCTTACACCTCTCTGCAATTGGATAGGTTTCGTACTCTGGTTCTGTACTCGGATAGCCATCGTAGCCCTACTGTACAAGCACTTCAGCACTTCGTAATACCGACAGTCAACTTGGCACCGCTGAAGGGACTGCAGCACCACCCAAAATTCGACGGAATCAAAGGTTTTCTCATAGTCCACATATGCCAGGCATAGTGGCAAATTGTACTCCTCGGACTTCTGTACAACTTGCCGAAGGGTATGTATGGAGGCTGGAAGTCGTCAAGTCTGCGCGCGAGACGACTCGTAATGACTCTCAAAAACAGCACGTAGACGCGGCTCAGAAGGGAAACCGGTCTGTAGTTCTTGAAGAGAGCGTTGTCGCCTTTCTTGAAGAATAAGACCACCGCACTTCTGCTCCACGCCTCCGTTGTAATGCCACCATGGAGGACGGAATTAAAGAGCTTCTGAAGGACTTCAAGTACCGGTCTTCCTCCCGCTTTTAGAAGCTCTGCTGTAATTCCATCCTCGCCTGGGGCCTTGCCGTTTTTAAGATGCTGGAGAGCCTTTCTAATCTCGTTCAGACAAACAAATATTAGCCAAGCAGGCGACAGCAGAATATTAGCCAAGATTAATAACGATGATCTTTCTCCCGTATTTTACAATGGAACATTGCTGCCATTTTGTAAATCTGTTAAAAATCTTGGCTTACATATAGACCATACCTTAAGCTGGGGAGTTCAAGTTGCTGAAATAAGCCGTAAAGTTACTGCCACCTTATGTTCTCTTTGCCGTCTCAAAAACTTTCTGGCTTTTAAAACTAAACTTCTACTTGTCCAGACTTTGATATTATCCATTTTTGATTATGCGGATGTGTGTTACCCAGATCTATCTCAATATCTTCTAGATAAGTTGGAGCGCCTTCTCAACAATTACATTAGGTTCATTTTCGGCTTACCTAAGCATGACCATGTTTCTTAATACCGTTCTAAGCTTAAATGGCTTTCTATTCGTCAAAGGCGTAGCTCCCGAATTTTACAAGTACTATATTCAATTTTAAATGACCCAAATTATCCTTCTTATCTTAAGGATAACTTTCAGTGCCAATATTCTACTCACGATAGAGTTCTCCGTTCCCAAAATAGTCTTAAAATTCGTATTACACCACATATGGTTTATGGTTTCTTTGATTTCTCTTTTACTGTAGAATAGAATAGAATAGAATAGAATTATTTTTTATTCAATATGGATTATTACATAATACTTATTGAAAGTCATTATTTTATTTACCACTGGTTCAGAAAATACCTCTGTCCTGGGAAGAACCAGCAAGAAACCCAGCGGGACTTTTTTTTTTAAACATAATTTCACTTAACAATAATTTTTTTTATACAATTTTAAATGAATTTTCATAGAACCAGCATGGTGGCGATCACCTTATTCCCAGGGGTTATTTTCATTCATGTATTCCTTGATATTATAATAACCCTTTTTGTATAGTTTTTCTTTAATAAAACTTTTAAACTTGTTTATTGACAAACTTTGAACATGTTCTGGGATTCTGTTGTAAAAGCGTATACATTGCCCCATAAATGAATTACTAATTCTGTGGAGTCTTATAAGTGGCATTACAAGCTTATGTTTGTTCCTAGTGTTTAAGGTATGAACATCCTTATTCTTATTAAAGCTATTTATGTTTTTATGTACATACATTACATTTTCATAAATATATTGCGATGCCAAAGTTAATATGTTTATTTCTTTAAATTTTTCTCTAAGGGACTCTTTACAATTTAGATTATAAATCGCCCGTACGGCTCTCTTTTGCAAAACAAATATAGCTTCAATATCAGTCGCATTACCCCATAGCAAAATTCCATAAGACATTACGCTATGAAAGTAACTAAAATACACTAACCTAGCTGTCTCAACATCTGTGAGACTTCTAATCTTTCTTACAGCATATGCTGCAGAACTAAGTCTGCTTGCTAATTTAGATATATGGGGGCCCCATTGAAGTTTCGCATCAATAGTAATACCGAGAAAAACAGTGGTATCCACAAGACTCAACTCCTCCCCATTTAAGAGCACATTGGTTTTCGAATGTTTTACATTAGGTATTGTAAATTTAATACATTTTGTCTTATTGCCGTTTAAGAGCACATTGTTGGCGTTAAACCAATGTACTAGTTTCGATAGAGCATTATTTACATCGTCATATTTAATTGACTGCCGTTTCAGTTTGAAAATTAAAGAGGTATCGTCAGCAAATAATACTATATCGTGATTGTCCCCTACAAGATAAGGTAAGTCATTAATATAGATTAAGAACAGGAATGGGCCAAGAATCGAGCCCTGAGGAACGCCCATTGATACTACCGATCCGGAGGAACATTTACCATTAATGACGACTTTTTGAGTTCTGTTACTTAAGTATGAAGTAATAAGTTTAAGCGCCAAATTTTTTACACCGTAATGTTGTAGTTTCCTGATTAATGTATCATGATGAACACAATCGAAAGCCTTGGAAAGGTCACAGAAAATACCTAAGGCATCTTGTGAATTCTCCCAGGCATTAAAAATATATTTCATAAGCTCAACACCGGCGTCAGACGTCGAGCGACCCCTTGTAAAACCAAATTGATTTTTATGAAGTAATTTATTTGTATTAAAAAAAATTAACAATTGATCCAAAATTATTTTTTCAAAAATTTTACTGAGAGTTGGTAGTACAGAAATAGGTCTATAATTAGCGGGGTCCAATGTACTACCAGATTTAAATAAAGGTATTACTTTACTATACTTCATTAAATCAGGAAACACACCAGAATCGATACAAGTATTAAAAATAATAGCAAGATGAGGTGCAATTAAATCTATTATAGACGCAATCACTGTAACGGAAATCCCCCACAAATCTGCGGTTTTCTTTACATCAATCGTTTTGAAGTATTTTACAATATTATGCGGTAATACTTTTTCAAATCTAAATTTTTTTAAACAGGTATTAACATTCTGTTTAAGTAATGATTCGGCGACAGTTGGAGAAGCATTCAATGACTCTGTTGTCAAGATAGGAACATCAGTGAAATATTTCTCAAACACCGCTGCAACTTCTTGATTTGATTTAGTCAATTCATTATTAATTTTTAATTGATAGTTTGAATTACGAGGTTTCTCTTTACCGGTTTCGCTGTTAATTATACTCCACGTCATTTTAATTTTATTCTTAGCTGTCTTAATTTTGTTACTAATATGTAATGATTTGGCTGTGGAGCAAACTCTTTTAAACATTTTAGAATAATTTTTTACATATTCTTTAAAAGCATCGGAAAGATTATACGATCTTTCATGGTAAAGGTCATATAACCTTCGTCTGCTTTTATGAATTCCTACTGTCGCCCACTCATTAAATGCCTTGCGACTGTTTCTGGAGAATGTTTTAGAAGTGAATGTTTTATTAAATTCATTGTTTATAAAGGTAAATAATTCTCTATATAAATAGTCTGCATTGTTCTTATAAGAAAGGGATGGAAGGATTTTTAACATATTACTTCTAAATCTCTCCAGGCGTTTTGCATTAATAGGAACAAACACAATTTTCTCATTTACCTGTTTTTTGTGCATATAAGGTAACGAAACCAGTTGTCCACAGTGATCTGAACTAAGTTTTTGTATTATTGATTTGTTGATTGGTACAACACCTGTAAAAATATTATCAATACAAGTTGCACTACACCCTGCAATACGTGTAGCTTCAAAGAATAAATTATTAAGATTATAGGATTTGAACAAAGAACAGAATTTAATACTGATGGAAGAAGTTTCCAGGAGATTGATATTAAAGTCTCCACACACTACAAGAGATTTATTCTGTTTATTAAGCTTAACTAAAACTTCTTCCATAATTTTTTCAAAAGTATCATAACTTGAACATGGGGGTCTGTAAACACTGACAACAATAAGGTGCTCAAGCTCAACACATGCCATTTCTACAGTACGCTCAACAGAGAGGCTCACAATGTCTTTACGTTCTTTACATGATAAGGACTTATTAGCTAATATTAAGGAGCCACCACGTAATTTAGTATCTCTATTGAACGAACTGACCACCTGGTGATTACTGAAATTAAATATGGAGTTGTATTCTTTCAACCAATGTTCTGTAATACATAAAATATTTATACTGTTACTATTTAAAAATAAATCAATTTCTAATTCTTTGCCTAACATACCTTGTATATTTTGATGCACCAGGTTGATACAGTTTTTATTATTGTTATTTTGTAAAATTGCATAATTATGTATTGGTAAGTTGCATTCTAAGCTATTTAAATTATCTTTGCTAGAGATTACCTCTATTGTCTTATTATCTAATTTAAATTACTTGGAACTGGTTCCAAATCAAATATAAAATTATTTTGTTGCTCAAAAGAAGCAGGTGTCAAGGTAGCCATATCATTGGCTGAGTTAAAATATAAATAATAAGATAGCGTATTTGCTACCAGTCTTAAACTATATTTTGATAGGTAATACCTATCTCTTGTCAAAAACTTCTTAGTTAAATTATTAATATCAATTAAATGAAATTTATCATTATTATTCTTACAATTAAATGTCAAATTTAAGTTATTATTACATGTCAAGTTATGCATCATTAAATTTAAATTATGTCTTAGTTTATTTTCCTGTGGCCACCCCTCTATGTAAGGCAATGTAAACAAGATAACTTTAACCACATTTATGTTATTGAGATATTCAATATATTTTAATAATTGATTCTTGTTCATATTGCCTCTTCTCCCAACAAAAATTATTAATATACTATTAGGGTTAAATTTACTAGTTAAAATTTTATTCATAATATCACTGAATGATGCTCCAGGCATGCAGTAATTACTTATCTGTTGCCTTTTTAAACAGTTATTCAATGATATACCCAAGTTTTTGCCTATGTCATCACTATACACAATTATATTATTTTTTTCATTATATAGATTACTTTTTAAATTTATCTGCTTTGTTATGGTACTATCATAGAGTGTAGGTAAAGAAAATGAAGTATTACTGCTTGTCATATTATTAACACACACTGTCCCTAAAGAACCTGGCAGTGAGCGCTGATATTCATTTTGATATTTTAATAAGGAGTCAAAACGTTCCCCGTTATATTTGCAGGACTTTACCAGATTATCCATGGCCAGTATGTGTTCTTTTATCACATTCCCTGCAGATTTATATTTATTTGACATAATTTGTAATGAGGTTTGAAGTGATAAAATTTCTGAATTAAGACACTCTATTTCAGTCTCATAACAATTTTTCATGTTTTCCACCTCAATTGAATATAATTTAATTTTACTAATTAACTCTTGCTTTTCCTTACATACATTTGTATAATTTTTAATATTAATTTTAGTTTTAATTAATTTTTGCACTTTCCTAATATATTTATTAATTTTTATATATTTTTTTAATTTCCTTCTGCTGCTTGTAATCCTTTCTGCTGTTCTTGATGTGGTAGAATCATCAGTCAAATCTATTGTTTTGGAGGGTTGCAACGTTTTATGAAATTTACATTCTACGAGCTCCTCGAACAGACTCTGAGTTTTAAGTGCAGTCCATATTGCTCTGGAATGCCTTCCTGTTCATATAAAAAAAAACCCAGTAACAAACAATATTTGAATTTCGAGAATTCTTTAACAGGAATAATACCACCTGATTTATCCGATTTTTGCTTTTTATCCCTCTTTCGCTTTGTAATTGTTATTTTGTATAGTACCTATGTATATCAATATGCATCATGGTATTTTATTTTTGTGTTATATTTTTTTATATTTATTTAGAGATTTTGTATATATAAGTATATTATATCCATTTATATTTTGTATATATAAGTATATTATAGCCGTTTATATATTTACTATTTTTTTTTCTTTATTACAAAGTAGATAATATTAAGTTTGTAATTTGTATAGTTTAAAAATATTTTATTTATTTGCTTTTTGTTATAAGATATAATGTTTTTACTTATTTATTAATTTATGGAGTGGTGTTGCACCTACCACAGCTTCTCAAATCTTCCAGGTTTGGCTGGTAGAGAAATGTCACAAGGCATTAAGTCCGCCCTTTATATCCCTTATTATAAGGTAGATGTAAAAAAGAATAAATAAATAAATAACAACCTTTATACCGAATTAAGGTCATGGCGACTAGTCTCAACGGAGACTAATGATCTGCACAGTACAAGATTATAGTGCACCATTTTGTGTGTAAGCACAGGTGCACTCTGTGTTCCCCATCATTCTTATAGTCCGATGTGACGGCAATGTGATACGACCGGAGAGCGACCAGGCGCAAGGCTAACGGCTTTACGTACTTTCAAAGGAAAAGGGTTGAAAAACCGCCAATTACATGACCCCAAGTTGTTACTAAGAATTTCTTGACAGAAAACCCGACTTATGCTTCGAACCTGGTACCACATAATCAGGAGATACGATAACGACAGCTAGACTGTTGAGGCAGACATGTAAATATTGATTAATTATTATATTGTTTAAGCTTCCAATTTACTTGGTAAATGGCAGGCAATTTACTTGAATAACTTAGAAATCACCTCAGTATAATGTTTTTAAGAGTGATCTGAATACAATTGCAAATAAAATAATACATGCTTGAGTGTCGTGGAACACCCGGTTGGAACGAAGTTCCTTTCGTAGGAACAAATACAAATAAATGAATTACTAGCGTCTATTACAATGAAGCGTCATTTAAAATAATATATTTTTTCATGGCAAGATAAGAAAAAGTGCGAGGGAGATGGATATTATTCCATTTGCTAAATTCGTACCGTGTGATAAGGAACTTCGTTCGAAAACACGTAGACAATTGAAAATCGGAAAAGGTTTTTAAAATGCTATTGGAATGGAACTGCTAGTGCATAATTACGCATGACATGCATTTGTACGTTCTAATTCTATTACCATACATTCTAAGTTGTACCTGAATGCGTGTACTCGACGATAGAAGAGTAAAATAAAATAAAGCCCAAAAATTTCAACTTTACATTCCTCGATCCCATTACGGATTCTAGGCGCGCATCAGGTTCCTGGTTCATCATAGTGAGCCTTTTACAAGTATACGGCTATACATGTGCTTCCCACAAGGAGTGCCACAAAGCACAGTCCTGAACCACCTGCATCTATCGATTTTCTGCATGTCTCGCCTGGTCGTCACTCCATCTAGTGGAAGGCCGCTCTACAAATAGTCAACCGGCTGCCACACGAGAATCTATCTTCTCATTCGGTTTTCGGTTCTTCGAGCTACATGGCCAGCCCATTGTAACTTCAGCTTACTAATCCATTGGGCTATGTCAATAAAACTGGTTCTAATATGGATATCCTCATTTCTAAATTTATCACGCAGAGAAACTCGGAACATAGCCCTCTCCATAGCTTACTTAGCGACTTCGCACTTCCTTATACGACCAGCAGTGAAGGAGCAAAGCTCAGAACCATAAGTCATCACTGGCAACACGCACTGGTTCCTGGTCACTCTCACACAAATTAAGTAATACCTATATATACACAAACATACTTTCCAATTCATATATTCACTATTTACACACTGAAAATCAGTCAGTTATTTACATTCTAAAGTTTGAATATAAAATGAATAAGTAATATAACACAGTCATAGAATATTATGCATGTACGTTGATGGAAACTCATTGGAGGGAGTTTCATATTTGATGTGGGTTTGACTTTGATTTAGAGCACTTTGCAATATTGAATCAATATAAATGTATGTGTGTATTCTAAATTCATTTTCACTTTCCCTTATTATAAGAAAAACAAAATTATATGTGGTAGAGCAATTACATTATGGTTGAAGAACGAATGGGTTGGATTGACCAGGGAAGAACAATGCTCTCAAAGAATACTAGCGTATTAAAGCAGCTTAATGCTGTTGTGTTTCGTATGGTGAGTGTAGAGATCTGGATACATAAGAAGCTTAAAATCTAAGAAAACGTGACGAGCAAAATGTCGTAAGAAATAACGACAACTTACGACATCTTTCTCATTCCACATACACACGCACACACACAAACAGATTCTGTATGTCTGACTTTCACCTTGCCCACGTTCATCTTAAGACCTATCCGTTAGAGGAAAGTATTAAGGTCATTGAGCATGGTGACGGGGTTCACCAGCAATTCTTCCATAATAGATATGTCGTCGGCAAATCAAAGGCGAGTGATGTCGCCATCTATGTTGATAACGTTGAAAGGATTTCTAGTCCAGTAGCTTAAAAACATTTTCCAATGCAGCGGTGAAGAGTTTCAAAGATATAACCACGCCCTATCTTTAACGTCTTTGGAGTTGGATAGGTTTCGTACTCTGGTTTTGTACATCGATAGCCATCGTAGCCCTTACTGTACAAACATTTCAGCACTTAGATACAATTTTAAAGACAATCATCATGCCATCTCTAAAGGTACTATAGTACTGCTGAAGTGACTATAATACCGCTCAAAATTTACTAACTACTTTTATCTTAATCAATTCAAAATTTTCCTAACTGTGCATATACTCAAGGAAAAGTGATAAGTAGACCCTTCGGTCTTCTGTACAATTATATATACGTGGTAAAGCCATGCTGCAGTTATATTAGTTGTATAGTTGTATCACGAATGGGTTGGCTCGACCGGGGAAGGACCACGCTATCACAAAATACAAGCGTAAAATAGCAGCTTAATGCTACTACTGTGTTTTTTATGGTGAGCGTAGATAAATGGAGACTCGTTTTGCTGGAAACGAAGTATTCCATCTTACTCCTCACGGGTGACAACGCATCTGCATTTTGATTCCACCACCGATTTGATTCTGCTACAGGAACTACTTACCATCAGGTGGACTGTGTGATCGTTTGTCATCCTATAAAAAAGTAATATTCCGCAGATTATGTATCTATGCTGCTAAAAACTTTTCGTAAAAGTTGTCAAATCTGCATTGGAGAATATATTTTAAGATGTGAATGAAACGATATACATACACTTTACATAATATAAACTGTAATGTAGAAATATGTGCCTAAAACCATCTGTTTATTTATTAAGAGATCCTACTCATTTACTCTACTAACTATACCTAATATTAAAGGAAGACTTCCTACTAAACAATGAACTTATTAGATGCTATGCTTATCCTTTCAAGATTTTCTAATGATAAAACGGGAGCATTTATTTTAGCAAAACCTTTTTAATTTTGCATATTCCTGTATACTCGAATTCTCGACCAACTAAATTAAATGTATGTACGAAATTAATAACATATACATATGTAGCGATAACGTATAAATTAGTAGTTAATTATTTATAAAATATTTTTTTCTAATCGACTATTTCATGAATGGGCTTTATGTCGTCATAAATATAAAGTTATGCTTAGTATTAGAAATAAAATTAATAAGAACATTTTTTATTATACTTAAGAATAACTTAATTATCAACAATGATTGGGCCGTGCAGTTTTAAAGTGACAGGTTAGTTTTAATATAATTATGTTATGTTAAGGCCTTAACAGTGGTTGAAATGCCTAAATCTAGGATATTTAAGTAAAAAAAATCTCAATAACTGTTCATTTAATCCACAAAGAAAAAATACAGGGTAACAGAAGAGGATTTGTTTTTAATTTTACAAAATTGTATTTTTGTCAACCCCTTATTAGAATAAAAATACCCAAAGAGTACCTATCTTTGTCATATTTTGCAAAATTTCTCCAAAACGGCACAAGCTTTTTAAATAGTTCTTACACTAAAAAAAAGGTCTTAAAAATATTAATATTTTTAATTGAGAGTTTTATTTTTATTACCCGTTTTATAAGAGAATATATCATTTTTCCCTTAAATTGAATACATTTACGCGAGCGCGCATACTCCGTCACCATGTAAGCTCTGTCACAGTCCGTTTTCGGACATCGTCGAGGGTGGACTGCACGTCGGTGTTGGAGCGACTTCGTTCAAATATATATTAGTTTTTTATAAGTTTATACTCAATTATAAATATTTTTATAACTATAAATACTTAATTTAGTTAATATCTGTACACTGGTAACTGTAAATATTATTTTCTAAATAAATTAATTTTTAAAGTGCCCAAATAAGAAGAAATTTTCGCGGCGACGTTGATTACTGAAATTGAAAAATGCATTTTTATATAATTTAGTTATGGAACGACGAACATGCTCTCGTTACTTAGATTTCGATAGTTTTTAATACCTACGTAATTTTATTCTTGCATATTTTTATTAATTACTTCATACTGAATTGTATAATTATGTATTACAATAAAACGCTGTTTTTATGAGTATGACTTTATAAAATATTGTTGGGGAGGGAAATATAGATACAGATACTTACACTTAGGTACACTGTTATCAAATTAAATCAAACAATTTAAATAAATAATAAAAATGGTGCTTCACTAACTATAAATAACTATCTGAAGACATTCTTGGGTTTATGGTTTTTTTTTATGTTACACAAACTATCATCTAAAAATGTAAAAAATTTAAATTGGAGAGGGGTTTCTCTACATGATAAAGTTAGAAATGAAGATATTCGCAGTAGAACCAGAGTAACTGACTTAGCCCAACGGAATATTAAAGTGAAATGGCAATGGGCTGGCTATATAACTGGGAAAACCGATAAAAAATAGGAAGAAAGGTTCTCGAGTGGTAGCCTCGTATAGATAAGCGAAGTAGTACTCAACCTTTATTCCTCTTCACGTATTCTTATACGCTTTTCTTCACACATACACACACACACACACACACACACACACACACACACACACACACACACACAAATATATTGCAAATAATACTTACCTAGTACTACGAGTATTAGGCAAGAGTGAATAGGTTTATGTGAAGTCAGTGCAATTCACCATCTTAGGCTACATAACCAGCGATGGGATTCTAGCTGCTTTACTACTTGCTGGGTAAAAATAGTAAAAAAAAATTACCCTGTGAAAGTTTGCATTTAGATATAACTTTCTAACCAACCATAAAAATATCATAAGAATATGTATATAAGTATAAAGGTTGCCTCACACGGGACAGTAATAATATTATATTATATCTTCCATTATCTACGCATGAAAACTTTTAAAATCTCTCAATCCCGAGGTATGTGCATATTAAGAGACTGAATGGAGCCACATTGATATGCATGGGGATCGTTTTGTAATTTCACGTCGTTATCGAACAAAATTGTACGTATTTCAGGTGGCGGTTTGTAAAACACGATTCCACAAAAATTCACTCAGTAGAAAATAATTGGAAAGTTGCTTCTGAAAATACTTAAATTTTCAACGTCAATTTTTTCTTACGTGGTAGAGCCATGCTGCAGCTATATTAGTAGTAGGTATAGTTGTAGCACGAATGGGCCGGCTCGACCGGGGAAGGGCCACGCTCTCACAGAATACCATGTAAAATAGCAGTTTAACCCTGCTGTGTTTCGTACGGTGAATGTAGAGAACCGGAGAACCTTTTTACTGGAAACGAGGCATTACATCTTAGTCCTCACGGGTGACAACGCATGTGCATTTTGATTCGCAAACGAGGATAAACGTAGATGTCTATAGACCGTAGCAACCACTTACCATCAGGTGGACTGTGTGCTCGTTTGTCACCCTTATTCTATTAAAAAAAAACTTTCTGAGATTTGAGTAAAATAATGTTAAGTTAATTGTTAGCACTCGTACAATTATGTGTCTCATGTTAATAAAGCTATTGGGCTATTTTGATTTTAATAAAGTGATTTTACTTTATAGGTTAAATAATTTATTTACCCTTTTATATCAAGAACCGTTTTTTTTCTGTCACTCCTATTGAATTTGACAGTGTTTGCTGAAATTTAGCATCTTTAGATGGATCAGAATCGCGCGCTGATCCGGCTGTTAGATATTGCAAAAATAATCGAAAATATTTATTTTTACTTTCATGCCGAAGACTACCTTGTTTTATTTTATTACGGTCAAATAATATTTATTAGGTTATAAAGCAAGTATTTACAAATATTTACATTATTTCGTTATTCTATTGTTTACAGTTATTATCACGTGTTAGCTTTACACCAAGAATTACATTAGAAATTCTTGATGGGATACGATGTAACGCGCATAATTTATTTTCATCAAGAACTATTATATATATATATATATGTTTTTTTTTACCAGTAGAGTTCCAATACAATCTTAAAAAAGTTCAATGAATTAAAAACTGCTGATAATTATATAATTTCAAGTCAGTGTTTTACATTTAAAGTTCAGTTATAAAGTGCCAAAGTTCTTATTTTCATTTGGATTAATTTAATTCGAGACTAAAATAAACGTGAAAGGCCTTTTATCTGCAATAATAATTTTCATCAAAACTAACATAGACTTATAAAAGTCATATACACGGTCAATCATACTGAAGATTGTCAATTGTACTACAAAATATTTAAAAGACTATTTCCAGTATAATGACCCGAATATCATCATTAATGTTTGACTGGCACACTTAAAAGTTTTATCCCATGGCTAAATGATTGACTAGTATATTATGACAAGGTCATGCTTTTCTATAAAAAGTTGCAATAAATTTTAAATCACGGACCTATTGGTTTGTTTTACTTTTCACTTCATTAGTGAAAAACAAGATGGACTGATCTAAAAGTTTACTTTCTTGTGTAAAAAGTGCTATGTAGAATTTTATGCAAATGATAAATAAAGTTTCTATGTAAATAAGTGTAATATAGCGGGTATTACATTCAATGGTAGCGGCCATCCATATTTGCAAAGCCAGCATCATTTTCTGTACAGAAACCGGCAAAGTGTTGCTCAAGGCACTATAAACAAAGCAGCTGATAAAATGTTACACTCATAACTGTTAACAAAAACTGTTTCCGCAAATGGTCTTATAGATAATAATATCTAGTCCGCCGTGTTAGGTGCAGGAGCTATTATTAGAAGGAGAAGAGGTAAAATTTTGTTTTAGAAATGCGCAATCAATATTGTTTTGTCTGCAATTGAGCATAAAATAAAAAAAAACTTCAGCCAAAGAGCATAACTGGCATTATACTCAGGCCCATCCATTGGTATGGAAAAAAATAATTTTACCAGGTTTCAAAAAATCAATCAAAATTCAAAAAAACATAAATATTAAAATCAAAAAATGTATATATGTATGTCTATACATACATATAATTATTTATGGCCGCTTAGTAACTGACGGTGACTCACTATAACATCCTACAGTCACGCCGAAACTAAGAAGAGAGAATCACTGTAGAAAAGGTAATAATTTATTGCGGAAATTTTGTGATAAAATTAAAAAAATTACAAACTTATCCAAGTTAATTTAACTTAGTCTAACTTATACTTATGCGGTACAAAAAAAAAACAAATAATAAAATAGTGAGATGGCGTCAGTTTTTAAGAAGATATAACAAAATAAACAAAAAAATAAATTTCAAAAAAGTTCAGTATTTAATTGATTATATAACGCTGACACTTAATCACGCTTTACGAAACCACGCTAGTTGTAAACAATACTTGTGTGAAAAGACAAAATCTTCTTTTCAAATTTCCGCCGAGTTGTAAGTAGAAGGCCAAATAGGTCACGTGTCAATTTTAATTAAATATATTTTATATGAAGTGATCTTGACTACGTTTCATCAATTAACCATTGGTAAAAATTAAAACAGGAATTTTACGATTGTGTTTACAAAAAACATTATTAGTTGAACCTTGCAGCTTGTTCATTATGTTTATTATAAATACCTATAAATGTATATATTATTAATAAATAGTTCCCATAATATTTTGGATTATTTTTTATTTTGCCCTATCTGCAATGTTCTACGCTCTATAGAAAATGTGGCGTATGACATGACTGACAATCTTCCGAACGTTTTATATAGGTACAAAGATGTTTTACGTTTTCGTCGCCTCCACGTGATATTTTTGTCAGCAAAAATACCCTTCTATATCTGAAACGAATATAAATATTGCTACAAAGTAAAGTAATAGGCTATACATGTCCCTCTACTGGGCACAGGACTCTATTTTTATTTCTGAGAGGGTTTTAGGGCAAGGAAATTCCCGCCGCGCTTCCCCAATGCGTGTTGACGAAAATTGCAATTACAAATTTCGTTCATGCTGTCGGGGATCAAACCCCGGAAAATTTACAGCGAACGCTTTGACCTAGATCTATTAATACGATACAAATAAATACGATTTAACATATAAAATAAAAAAAACTCTTAGTTACTTGAAACTTGAACACTTGATAGCTCGTGACGCCTACCGGACAAAGCTACAGCACAATGTAATTGAAGATGGTAACCGCGACATAATTCTCAGTGATGCGCAAGCATAACAGGCAGTATGTCACTTATATAATCGTCATCTCTGCAGTCTATTAATCTTTGCACTTTTATAAGTAATATAGAACGTAGTTGCTAGACGGTGTTGACATCGGCTAAAATCTCTGCGATCGCCGTTTCGTCAAGGTCATTCAGGCTAGTTAAAGCCTTAACTGAAACATTAATATAATTGACAACATACAATACACCGTTTTACCGAGAATATATTTCACATTGTGAAATATACCGATTGTGGCAAATCCTAACTCGTGTAAGATAAAAAAGAGGACATATTATAATGGTGTTACTTTATGCTCACACAAGTTCTTTTCTCTCATTACGTAACATGTGAACATTATATCACAAACTGCACCTTTTTTGTACTACCACATATAGTCCCGTAGGTGTCGTAAGAGACTACATAGGGAAACTAGCGTCAACATGATAACAACTAAAAACAAAACACAGCGGTTTGTAAACCTGTGTACTAAACGTGGCAACTATGGCAAATATCGCCAATATGAGACAATCTATAAGAAGGCCTGTGTTCAGCGGTGAACTTTTGATATGCTCTAATGGTTGGTATACAGCAAAACTTCTTTCTTATTTAGAATAATATTTTGAAAGGTTAGTTCAGATCAGATCAGATGTAGAATTTAATTAAGCTTAATATCAAGAAAAAAAAAAGCATATCCTCAATACGACTTTCAAATTTACAACATTCACCTTGTTGCATAATGCTTTTTTGCGTTTATTTTGTCTATTTTTTACTTTGATTACACAAACATGAAGTATAGTTTATCAGAATTTTTAGTGTTTGCGTGAGCATAAGAAATCATTTTGATTCACCTTACCCTTAAGAAAAAAGACATATTATTTGCAAAGTTTTCTTTAAAGTTCGAGAAGTTATTTAACTCAGTCGATTGAAGGTTTATTTATCGTTCGACGAAGATCGCGATTTTCACTTCGGCTTCGGATAAATTTAGAATATAGTCAAAATAATGTTAATTTTAATACTACAATGCAAATGTGATGTGAGTCTTACATCCTCATTCACTTTCCGTATCTAAATTTTTCCCTATTACCTTTTTTACAGATGCTATAAAAATATAACTTCAAATTATATTTTCGTTGATCTTAGAAAAATAACTATGATGAAAGATAAGCATTAAGACTACTAAACGCACTCAAGTATATATAGTATGCCATCCGTTTTCCTTTACACATATGTCGAGAACTCTAACAAGCGTTCAAAATTGAACAAGGCTTTTCAATGTTATACTTTTGTTTGTGAGCTGAAACAATCTCGGATATATCCACCCTTTGGTGTATCGCATTTGATTCGGAACACTTTCTTTGGAATGGTAAATCTGGACCATTTATTTAAATGGAAAAGAAAACGAAGAATATCTTTTATCTAAACTTGCAACACTTTTGTTTCATATATCAAATTTACAAAAAGTTACAATGACACCGATTAACCACCAATCATAGAATAACAAAAGATATTTTATATGCGACTTAAGGCTCTGGCAAAGAATATTATATAAATCACTGTAGGGACACAATATCGATATATATAATATACTGGCTCTTTAGATCGCGTGTCCGGTGTCCTACATCATATCCATACTTATTTAAGTATAACAGCTATGTGTATGTGTAATATGTATAATAGTTATAGGTGTGGCGGCTGCGTCCGCCACGTTAGAAAGTAGTCGCAAATATATCTCCGTTTACACGACACGTGTCTTCATTTATTGCAACCTTAATTGTACACCTTAGTGAACTTAGCAAGGAATAAATGTATTAATTAATTAAACCAATACAGTATTCATAAGACAGTACACTGGTGACCCCGTGAAGAACCGTTTGTGAAATAGTGTCGGTAAAATATGCATCTACAACCAGGACCTGCGCCAGTTCCTGCAGCGCCTATCCCGCTCGCGCCGGTACCACTGCCCGCCCAGAGCGAGCAGGCGTCGACGGAGACCCGCGCAGATGGCGCTGTGGCGCTGGCGTGTATCAGCGTATCGTCTAGAATACCCGACTTATGGGCGGACCAACCGCGACTCTGGTTTTTTCAGTTCGAGGCCGTCATAGAAAACCAGAAAATTGGGGATGCGGCCAAGCAAAACCTGGTCGTAACCAAATTAAGCAAGAGCGCTATACAGCAGGTAAGTGATCTACTGCTGTCGACGCCATCCGAAAGGAGGTATCAGACGTTGAAGGATCGGCTTCTGGAGGTCTTTGAGGAGTCAGAGACCAGACAATTTCAGAAACTACTGGGGGAGATGGAGCTCGGCGCTCAAAAGCCATCGCAGCTCTTACGTCGGATGCGAGACCTCGCGAGGAATAAAATGTCAGACGCTACACTCCAGATTATGTGGACCAGACATTTACCCACGGCTGTTCAAGCTGTTCTAGCTGTCACCGAGGTAAAGGACCTGGAAAGCCTGGCGACGGTGGCGGATAAGGTGATGGAAGCGACCAGGCAGGCGGAAATTGCCGAAGTCAGCAGCGTTACGTCCAGCAAGCTCAGCGATTTAGAGGACATGGTGGGTAAACTGCAGATCGAAATAGCAGAACTACGTTAGTCGAGGTCGAATCAACGCAACAATAACTCAGGTAACAGGGGGAGGCCCGGGCGATCAGGATCGCGGCAACGCAGCGGCAGTATGTCCCGGAAGAACCCGAAGTGGTTGTGCTTTTACCATCATCGTTATGGTCCCCAGGTCGCGAAGTGCGTAGACCCTTGCAATTGGACTGGAGCGAAGCCGTCTACGCCGTTCGCACAGGGAAACTAGATACGATACAGCTAGGGGCGGAGGCATGTATCGGGTTACATAATACCGCCTATGCGTTTTCGACAAGAATACCAGACTTAAGTTTTTAATTGATACGGGTGCCAACGTATCTGTGATCCCTGTGGCGAAAAAGTAGGCGTCGTTACCTATAGCGAGTGATAATTATAAGTTATATGCGGCGAAATCAGAACCTATGGTATGCGTACTCTAGTTTTAAATTTTAATTTTAGGAGAGCATTTAGATGGTCTTTTATTATAGCGGACGTTAAACAGCCTATAATCGGCGCCGACTTTCTAAGCCATTATAAACTGTTGGTAGATTTACACGCTCGGAAATTAAGAGATCAAGTTACGCATCTAAATGTTCTCGCTTCGATTGTAGCGTACAATAGTAACGGTGAGTCGTCTATTGGAACCATAGATAGTAAAAATGAATGGCACGATATGTTACTTAAGTACCCGGATTTAACTAAACCTGTGTCTTATAAGGAGACTCCTAAGCATTCCGTATGTCACTACATCGAGACAACAGGCCCACCCGTCCATGCGAAGGCTAGGCCTCTACCTCCAGACAGGTACAAGCAGGGTTAAGGAGGAGTTCAAGCTTATGGTAGATCTAGGAATATGTAGACCATCTAAGAGTGCATGGGCAAGCCCTTTACACGTTGTCCTTAAAAAAAGCAGGGACATTCGTCCGTGTGGCGACTACCGTAGGTTGAATGCGATAACTAAGCCCGACCGCTATCCTATACCAAGGCTGCAAGATTTTAAGTACGTGTTAGCCGGTAATAAAAAGATATTTACCTGATTAGATTTGAAACGGGCGTATCATTTCATTCCAGTGCTAGAATCGGATATTGAGAAGACTGCCGTAATTACACCCTTTGGATTGTTTGAGAGTCCGCGCATGATCTTCGGATTGAGAAACGGAGCCCAAACTTTCCAAAGATTTATGGATTCGGTGGTCCTCAAAGTTCTTGACTTCTTATTCATTTACCTCGATGATGTCATCATCGCCAGTGACTGCATAGCCAGCCATAGAGAACATTTAGACAAAGTTTTTCAGAGATTTAACGAGTATGGGGTAACGATAAATGTTTCTAAATGTGACTCGGGTAAGGCGAAGTTAGAGTTCCTAGGATATGAGGTGTCGTCGGAGGGAGGTGCTGGTGGCAGGCGGTTCCCAACCAAGCCGCACCTATGCCTGCCGGTTTCGCGTAGTGTGTATACAAGTGCGAGTGTTAACCTAGTGTAAGTTAAGTGTTCTAAATCTTTGTGAAGGAGGGGAATGGTGTAGGGACACAATATAGATATATATAATATACTGGCTCTTCAGATCGCGTGTCCGGTGTCCTATATCATCATCATCATCATCATCATTACAGCCCTTCACAAGTCCACTGCTGAACATAGGCCTCCCCCAAAGAATGCCACAAAGCACGGTCCTGAGCCACCTGCATCCATCGACTTCCTGCATGTCTTACCAGGTCGTCACTCCATCTCGTGGGGGGACGCCCTACACTTCGCCTACCGGTACGAGGCTGTCACTCGAGAACCTTTCTTCCCCATCGGTTGTCGGTTCTTCGAGCTATATGGCCGGCCCACTGCCACTTCAGCTTACTAATCTGTTGGGCTATGTCGGTTATTCTGGTTCTACTGCAGATATCCTCATTCCTAAGTTTATCACGCAGAGAAACTTCGAGCATAGCCCTCTCCATAGCTCGCTGAGCGACATTGAGCTTCCTCATACGGCCAGCAGTGAAGGACCACGTCTCAGTTCCGTAAGACATCACTGGCAACACGCACTGGTTGTACAATTTTGTTTTAAGGTTTTGAGGTATGTCTGACGAGAAGATGTGTCGTAGCTTCCCGAACGCTGCCCAGCCGAGTTGAATCCGTCGATTGACCTCTCGGTCGAAGTTGGACTTACCTAGTCGGACTATTTGTCCCAGGTAAACATACTCATTAACAACTTCGAGCTTAGTGCTCCCAACAACTACCGGCATAGGTGTGACATGGACATTAAACATGATCTTTGTTTTGTCCATGTTCATCTTAAGACCTATCCGTTGGGAAACACTATTGAGGTCATTGAGCATAGTGCTTAGGCCCTCCAGCGATTCTGCCATAAGGACTATATCGTCGGCAAATCGAAGGTGAGTGATGTACTCGCCATTGATGTTGATACCGTATCCTTTCCAGTCCAGAAGCTTGAAAACGTCTTCCAATGCAGCGGTGAAGAGTTTCGGGAATATGACGTCACCCTGTCTTACACCTCTCTGCAATTGGATAGGTTTCGTACTCTGGTTCTGTACTCGGATAGCCATCGTAGCCCTACTGTACAAGCACTTCAACACTTCGATATACCAATAGTCAACTTGCCACCGCTGAAGGGACTGCAGCACCGCCCAAATTTCGACGGAATCAGAGGCTTTCTCATAGTCCACATACGCCAGACATAGTGGCAAATTGTACTCTTCGTACTTCTGTACAACTTGCCGAAGGGTATGTATGTGGTCTATGGTGCTAAAGCCCTTTCGGAAACCGGCTTGTTCGGGAGGCTGGAAGTCGTCAAGTCTGCGCGCGAGACGATTCGTAATCCTACATCATATCCATACTTATTTAAGTATAACAGCTATGTGTATGTGTAATATTATAGGTGTGGCGGCTGCGTCCGCCACGTTAGAAAGTAGTCGCAAATATATCTCCGTTTACACGACACGTGTCTTCATTTATTGCAACCTTAATTGTACACCTTAGTGAACTTAGCAAGGAATAAATGTATTAATTAATTAAACCAATACAGTATTCATAAGACTGTACAATCACATTAAATAAGACTACGTTTAAACACTGTTACACACATAACCTTGACTATTTTGTAAAAGGTATCCCAAGGTACCTTTGAGTAATTTATTTATTTAAAGACACATAAAACTTAATTAAAATTATGTTCATAAAATTAATAATCCGCGCTTCTACTCCAACACTAATAAATATTCATTATTTTAAATTCAATAAAATATTACATGGTTCGTCCATTAATTAATTACGCAAGCAGCTGAGTTAAACACTCTGGTTAAATTAATTAAAATGGTATAGTTAATAATTTATGGTAGTATAAGCTTAAATAAAAACAAAATATTATTATACGTTCTATCTATACAAATATTATAAAGAGAAAAGATATGTTTTTTTGTTTGTAATGGATAAACTTCAATACGTACTAAAACGATCTTATACCTTATATAGAAAGCTACATTAACAGTGAGTAACATATTATAGTTTATTAAAAAAAAGGCTAGAACAAAAATATGGCTATAAAATTCATTACTTAGCGAGCGCCGCTAAAATTATTATTGGTAGTAGACTAGAATAATGTACAAGACGTTATTAGAGCTTGTCAATATCTACAAAAAATCCGTGAGACAATATGTCCAAGTGATATACATTAGTAGAAACGAAATTACATTTTCATCATGGTACGAAATAACACTCATCCAGATAAATATTCATAACTTTTCCTTTATAAGCTACCACGATATAAAATCTCAAACGAAAGGAAAATATTCCAAACCTTCTTCTTTCGGTTTGTAAAAACGATCACTAGTTTAGTTTCTGTCTATCCTAATACTAATATATATATGTATATACATACATAAACTAAACGTACAAATATATTGCTATTATTGCTACTACCCTTACTGGGCCTGAAACGTGCTTTTTTTGCTTGAACACCGACAGACTTATCTTTACCTTTTAAGTGGCTTTATGCCCTATTAAAGTATCGTTTGCCTTGCTACCCTGTTAAAGTATGATTTCGTAACATTTTCTTTAAATCAACACTTTACTACTTGAGTGGTGTATTTGTGACGTTATTGGGGTAGGTCTGTGTCCACTAGTGGACTTGTGATGGGTAAATCATGTGATAATGATGATGATGATGATGGTAGTTTAAACTATATACATACATTAATACATATTACGTGCATGCATAAATTACAAATGTACTAGTTAAAAAAATCATTCTTAACTTGAAAAAATGTTTTGTTTTAAGAAGTTTTACGAAATAATCTCTTGAACAACTATTTGTATGGCGCTTTCCTTAGACTTTATATATAATTGTACTACATGTATACAGATATAAATTCAAGCTTATGGTATTTGGGATATACCTTCTGTTGAGCACAGACCTCCTCCTCAAGCCTGAGAGAATTTTAGCTAAGAAAAAGTCTGCCGCTCTCTCACAATACGTATTTGCAAACTTCCTCGCATCCACACATCCTCGGGTTTCCAATATAACCGGTCATACATTACTGATATCGATACTGTACATATTAATTAGCCTTCAAGAATGACAAAGCACCTAAATTTTTGTTTCTAATAGTCTTCCCATTAAATGCTTTTACTTTTGTGTTGTTGATAATACAAGCATCTGTGTATAAGTAATTTTAAATAAATTTGTTTAGGATTAAAAATATTGGAGGAATTGTAATTATTGGGTAGATAACAAGCGTAAGATTTATTATTATTATTTATAGTGTAAAGTAATTAGCCGAAAATAATGACTATTTCATAAGCTTAAATAGACTGCCTTCTGAAATTCTGAAATGTTAATAAACTTAAGGTACATTTAGGTACACCCCAAAAGCTTAACCATCTCTCGGTTTCAATTAGCTTTGCTCTAACCAGAAAGTCGATTTTACATGTATCTTATATTATCGGGCTTCAAATGGAAAATTCGTGATCTTTTCGTTAATTTAATGACAAATAGCTTTTCCTTTTTTCGTTTTTGTAACGTCGATCGTTTCTTTATAGGTAAGCCAATTTCTAAAATATTTCTTGAATATAATGATGTTTGTACGAACTAATTATTTCACATAACATAAACATAAACACTCACGCCTGTTACCGAGAAGGGTGGGCAGAGACTACGGACTTCCATTTGGTACGATCCTAACACACCTCTCTCGCCTCTTTTACATCCATATACCTACACATACGTACTCATCGGTTAAGGGTACTCTTTAGCTTACCCATCTTCCATGTATCGCTAATTTGGTCGATAAACTTTCGTCTAGTGCGTCCCTTTCTGCCGTTCACTTCTGCACCATAGTTTTGCTTTGTCACTCTTGCCTCGTTCTTTCTTTCTACGTGACTAACCCACCGAAGCATTTATTTCTTAATCCTGGTCACAACACGATCTCGCAAATCACACGTTTCTCTTATCACACAATTTCTCGCTTTAGCATTCAGATTCAGCCCTAGCTCTTAATGACCGAATTTCTACACCATTTATTCTACTCTCGTGCTTCTTCTGCCACACCCAACTTTCAATACCACCATAAACAAATCATCCAAACCAATAACGTAGGGACTAACACTTGCGAATTGCCATACGTGCCTTTTTTGATATATACTAACTTCCCAAAATAGAGTGTAGATCCCAATTTATTATATTTTCTGCATTCCCTCGTCGTTATATATCCTTATCATATTTACCATCCCTGCTAAATACATATCCCACAAATACACAAACTTATCCACTTGCTGAACCAACTCCCCTACCCCTACTTTTCTTATTTCATATATCGTTTTACTTTCTTCTCTATCAAAAAACATCACTTTCGTCTTACTAGCAGTAGCTTTCATTCCCTTTTCTTTTAATAAATTGTTCATTATTGTAAGCGTAACTTGGAACTAGACCGCAGACGACGCGAATATAACTTGATCATCGGTGTAAAAAAGGCATTATACGGTTAACTCACCCATTCCATCAGTAAGTTGATGCTGGGGCCATAGAAGTGCGAAGTCACCGCTAAGGACTTAAATGGAATGCTCGTTACTAGTATAAAGAGTCTCTGTGTCTCTACAATAACCATACAAAACACAGCAGCATTATGCTACTATTTCACACTGTATATTCTGCAAGAGCGTGGTCCTTTCCGGATCGAGCTTACCACTTATTTATACTGCAGGCATAACAGAACCAAACATATTGGAATTTATATTGCAAACTAGAAAAAAAAATCATCGTTTTCAAAACTGTATTAAAAACTTAATAAAATATTAGTGTATCTATTACTACTTAATATTATCTATTCCATAAATTATATAAAAATTAATGTTTGTTTGTTCGTATTTTATGCGCTGCCTTACCGTTCATCAGATTGCGGTAAAACTTTGTCAACTTATTGCTTGCATTTGCACAGTCCCTATTTTTAAGTAACACTATAAGTAAACTCGATTATTATATCCAACGTTATCAATTAATGAAATTAATTAGGCGGTCATTTATTTTCATGATAGGCGGGTTCTAAAACTGGCTAAAGTAAGACATTTTAATAGAAACTTTGTTGCAGTTTTTCTTTTGTTTTATTCTACCCTATTTCAACGCGCCAGTCTGTATTTTTTATGCTTATAGCTTAATGATTACCTTTGTTCTTCAACTTAATTATTATTTAATGAAAATATCAAGCACTGAAGAAGCCTTCTATTTTAAGCTTAACTGTATAATTATGAGGGTATTTTGTTTGAAATCTCATCTTGCTTTTTCGTACAATTTTCATTATTTGAAGCAAGTCAAAAGGCGTTATTTACGTTGTCTATTGTAACAAAACTCTATTAAAGTAAATAAGACTGTATTCACGAAAAAAAAAATACATTTCTTTTTTCATGCGGTCCTTAATTTATCATGAAATCTGAATTAGTAGAAAGTTATTAATTTCTCCCTTTGTACTAGATTAAAAAGCATATTTATGTTTAAGTTTCTCTTAAAAATTATTTTACATTTTCTGTCGTTATTAAACTGTTTTGCACAACTCAATGGGTGTGTAAGACAGTTTAATATTTACCAATGTACTTCTCCTGTCTCCTGTACCTGTCTCAATACTTTTCAATAACATTAAAAAATAATCTGTTAGCACATCCACTTTTAAACGTTTCTTCAGGCTACCGAATACTATATTGAAGCAAAAAATTTACTCCGTCCTAAAATTAGTTGAGAAAAAAAAATTACCTAATCATTCTATGTTATGTCTTTTTTTAAATCAAGACTTTTAGTTGTTAAAATTTACATATATATATCGCACCTTTAGGATGAAACCGACCTAACTCAAAAAAATGGTAAAATGAGTTATGATCATTGAATGACTCAAAAAAACTTTGTCTGTCTATCTGTACATAAAAAAACCGCCGTATTCGGGTGGGAACGGGACAAACCAGTTCAAACGGTCTCTATCTTGCTCGCAAAATTTCGGGACCGCGTCGTTGCGGAAATGACGCTTTTGGTATTGTGTTGACAGTGTCGTGCATGTGACGTTACGCAGATAGGCAAAGATTGACCGAAAACTGATTGAGGCGATTTAATTCCGAAACCAGTGGTAGGTTCACTTTAGTTTCTTAGGTAATATAACGACCAACTTCGCTTTGTGCTTTTTTATTCCGATAATTTTGTCACTTTAAGTGACTTATTTAAATTTTAGTCATTTTATGCTAAAATTAATAATAATCTTAGAGTCTCACTTAAATTTAAGTCTTTTCGTTAATACACTTATCCTAATATTTCTTGACTCAATATGAAAGACTTAAAATTAGGTCGTTATTTTATTTATCGAAGTATTATTACCTTTTGTGTTCTATTAAGTATTGAGACTAATTTTTATTATTTCATAGGTGAAAAAAGAAGGCATAATAGTTAATACGTCTATTTACGACTATTAAATACAATACAGTTTAATAAATAGTCACCTGGAATTCATAGAAATGAAAAGAAGAAGCGATATCATAATTGACATTGCTTTGGGAAAAGATAAATATTGCAGAAAAGGAGAACTTGAGGTAGTTACATATTTTAATTGCTAATGTTTTTTTTTTGCTGCCACCTTTTTTTACCTATTAGTTGTAACAGGTTAAATTATGGTTTCTGTCACCCAATAGGGATTGCCAAACAACAAAATGAAAGAGAACTTGTCTCCGAATTCTGTGGTCGATGAAGTCGTCAAAAACTCACCAAGTATAATCAGTCTTGGTGACAACACCCAAAGCGAACTAGTAAGATATAGTTTGAATTTTTTTTTAAATCTACCCACCTATATACTCATCAAAAACTAAACTTAATTCTCGTTTGTTTCATTTTAGAAATTGTCAGTCAGCAATCAAACGGAAGAGTTGTCGCCAAGTTCCTCAGTCATTGAAAACTAGCCAAATAAAGATATTATTAGCAACAATATTTTAAATTGCTGTTATAATAATGTTGTTGAAATGGTAAGTGCTACATTGGTTTTCAGTAGTTTTTGTTTGTTTCAAACTAATTTTGCCTGGGCCTATCACTAATTTATTTTTTTACAATGTTTTTTTTGTTTTTTTCAAAAAAGTACCGGATTGAATCTACTCCTGACGATTGTAATAAAATTGTCCAATTACCAGAAGACCAAGTCATGAAAAAAGAGTATCTTAATCATCTAGCAGTTCCACTTCATCGCGTTCAAGTTCCAGTTCTAGTTCCAGTTCAAATTCCATAAAATCATCCACTTTGAGTGATATTGTCACAATGACTATGAATCCAAACGTCACACATAAAGATCCAAATGCAATGAGTGCTAGTACCAGTCAATCAGACATAAAAATTTCTTTAAATCTAGTTCAAGAGTGCAACCTAATTATTGTATATCACCAATTAATACTCTCGAAAGTGATCCTGAATTAAGTGATGACGACCCCACATTTCAAGACCCCAATAAAATTTCTGCTCGTCGCACAAGTTCTTCTTCCTCAAGTGGCGCTACTACAGCTTAATGTGAAATACAACAACCTGGGACAAGTAATGTTAGTGAAAAAAAACATGACTTATATAAAATGTAAAAAATGCCAACGTAATCCACTAATGTGGAAACAGAGTATCAACAAAATATTGCGAAATACTGGAAAATCCAACACTTCTTTGTCAAGATCTAAAAAAGAAGTTCCTGCCCGTAGTATGAAAACCCTGTGTAAGCCTTGTCGATTAAAATGCTCCGACCAAATAGATGAAGTCCAAAGGGCTAACATTTTTGAAATGTTTTGGAACCTTTCTAATTTGAACCTTAAAAGATCATTTATTAAATCTTGCATGATGGAAGTGAGGCCAAAATATAAATATACCAACGCTCAAAAACCTAGAGAACCTAATATTGCATTTTTTTCACAGTAAACAATAAAAAAACTCGAGTTTGTAAAACATATTTCATGAATACTCTAGATATTACAGAAAGACAGATTAGAACCGTTAAAGCAAAAAGTAATGATGTCGGTTTTATAGCTGAGGATCAAAGAGGTAAGCACACTAATAGAAAAAAAAAATAGACGAAACCATTATTAAGGACATTGAGAGTCACATAAGTACAATCCCTAGGAGGGAGTCACATTACGCCAGGGCATCCACATCGAAAGAGTTTATTGACGGCAGTAAAACGGTCAAAGATCTCTCGAGAGATTTCTGTGAAAACAGAGATCCAATGAAACCTATAGTTAACATTAAAAAAAAGTAGACATTAGAAAAATAAGAAAAAAAATGCCAAGCTTGGAAGAGATCTCAATTTTTAAAGCGTTTATAAATAAAATAAAATTAAATGAAAATAAAGAGAAAGGTTTAAGTGAATTACTCAGGAAGAATCTAGTACCTGGTTTCTATATAGATTATTATAAATCATTATTAGAAGACTGAGAAGACTGATTACTTTAACTGATTTCTTTTGGATTAATTTTAAGCGTTAATTATTATTTAAGTTCCTATTACGTTACTTTCTAGTAATAAATAACCCAAAGACACATTTTAGATGAGGAATATATTATTTAGCTTTACTTTTAAGGTTGATTGTTGTTTTTATGTGACTCAGACATGACAATTAGTGTCAAATGAATCCGGATACTATGTGATATTTAGTTAGCATCCAGTTTAGTAATAATAGTTCCTAATGAAAAATATCTGTTCAATTTTAATTTTTGATCTATGATAACTTGACAGGTTAACTGAGGTTTTACCCTCCATACGAACAGTTATGCTCCTTAATAATCTCTATAAACATTACTTTTTCATTATTTTTATTAATATATTATAATTCTATTAAACCGTTGTTTTTTTAATTACTATTATGACTTATATTTGAATATAGGTTTGCAATTGTACGAAGAAAAAAGACTTAAAAATGAAAACGGCAAAAATAACTACATCAGATAAATACGAAAAAGACTTAATTCTTAAACGGTCAAATTTAAGATGTGTTTTTTTTAGTGAAAAGAGGATATATTTCCTATTTGGTCAAAGTTTTGGATATTTATTGGGTATTAAAACGACTCACATATTAAAATATTTGTTTTTAATTTATAGAATTCGTTCCTTTTATACTTTTTTAAAGGAATTCATAGCTGTATGTGTCCTCTCTGATTTTCCGCAATAACTTTGCTATTAACACAAATAGTTACGAAATAATGTAAAAATTAATAAGGAAGTGTCACAATTTACATTAGTTTTTTTCGATTTCCCACAAATTTACTTTTTTGAGTTGGATCGGTTTCATCCTAAAGGTGCGATATATAACAGCGATACAATCCATACCATCTGGCGTCATTAGTTTTCTTTCTCGCACTTTTGTGGAATCGACTACCACCAGAGATTTTTCCGGACCGATGACCTTCAAGAAAAGAGCGTACTCCTTTCCAAAAGGCCGTCAACGCATCTGCAATTCTCCTGGTGTTGCAGTTGTTCATGTGCAGCGGTAATCATTTACCATCAGGTGAGAAATAGGGAAGATTCAATTTATATCAAGAAAAAGATAATGGAAAATCGATAGCAGACCCACGCAGTATCTTTTGCAAAAAAAGTGATTTTCTTATTTATTTACTTAATACGATTATTTTCACGTGGTAGAGCTACGCTGCAGCGATCATTATGCTTGTTGCACGAATGGTTCGGCTAAATCGGGGAAGGTCCACGCTCTAACAGAATACCAGCGTAAAAAGGCAGCTTAATGCTGCTGTGTTTCGTATGGTATGTGTGGAGAATCGGATACCCGTTTTATTGAAAACGAGGCATTCCATCATAGTGCACAGGGATAACAACGCATCTGCATTTTCAACTAAAAAATTTCAACTAAAAATAATAACGTTCCCATTCACATTTTGTCATTTTATTGTTTTTCATTGAAAAATAGAACGCTTTGGAAAAATATTCGCGATATGATCTTTTACGAATTCAAATATCGCCTAAAACTGGATGAATTGTTTGATAAACTTCAAATGGAATTTATGGATAAAGGTCACACTACACTGTATAATAGAGGTCAGTGATAAAGGTCCTTTTAAGGAAAACGGCCGATTAACTTTGTGAAATGAAGAAAGAAGTGGTCGCCCTTTGAGGTCTGTTTCGGAAGGAAAAGAATTAGAATAAGCGAATTACGCGTCAAGGGATTTAGCAAATATTGCAGATTGCATCTGAAAGCCTTTACGAGATTTTAAACGAATACCTTCGCGTGAGTTGGACGGCTTCGTATTGGGTGCTCCACAACCTCGTCGATAGTTAGAAGTTAGCCCACGTGGAAAACTGCCGTGACTGCCATGATTACTAGGTATGAAGCAGGCTCGTCTTAACGTGTTTACGAGATTATTATAGTTACGACGAATCTTGGATTTATCAATACAATCCGGATACGAAGAGTCATCGTATCGGTTCCTTTACGAAATCAAAGTAGCATCAATGTTAAATTTCTACTAGAAGTGTTCATTGTTATGTGACCAAAGACAGCGCTCCATGGGCTAATACTCTCCATGACATCTACGTGGTAGAGCCACACTGCAACTATGTCATGGTTGTAGCATGAATGGGTCTGCTCAACCAGGGGAGGACCACGCTCTTAGAGAATAACTGCGTAAAATAGCAGCTTAATGCTGCTGTGTTTCGTATGGTGAATGTAGAGAACCGGAAACCCTTTTTACTGGAATATAGGCATTCCATCTTAGTGTACAAGTGTGATAATGTATTTGCATTTTGATTCTTAATCGAGGATGAATGTAAATGTCAATAAGCCACAGCATTTACTCATCAGCAGGTGGACTGTGCGGTCGTTTGTCACACATATTCCTTGACAGCACACAGCAAGATGCACTTCCTGAACAGAACACTAGTTAAGTTTTAAGGTCAATAAAATAAACTGGCAACAGCCCTGATTTGGCACCATACGACTTCTTTTTATTCTTTAAAATAAAAAAAAATTGCAGAAACGTATTTTTTCATCGCCAGAAAATGTGCTAGTAGCATACGAGCAGATGGAAGAGTTGTATGAGGCGGACAGGAGTGTTTCGAGAACTGTTTCAGATGCATGAAACTTTATTTATATGCTAGTAGAGAGTTCTATAAAAAGACTTTTGGTTTCAGTATCGTAAAACTTTCTGAGTGGCATACGTATAAACTTCTTATCAATTTTCTTTTTGAATATCGGTTAAACTATCAAATCAAGAAGCAAAAACGCAATAGATTCAATGGACACTTAGATTATGTCTATGCCGTTATTAATTTAAGTTATCTTTATAAAAAAAGTTTCAAATATTTACAAACAAGAGTATAATGACTAAAACAAAACATTTCAATAATTATTTTTGTTTTGATTTTACATTTAATAAATCATATTATATGCGCTTAGTTATTTGGATTCTATTATCTTCACAATTCAAGACGGGAGCACATCGTGTATGTAAATTTTATTCACAAAGGCATTTTCTTTTTTAATATGGACAAGTAAGGTAAAAGCATTCAGTCGAATTATAGATTTAAGTGCCGTGTGGTGGAGGCTTAAGAGAATCCATCGCTCCATTACCTCTCTTAGGTATCGTAAGAGAGTTAGTGGTATAAACCATCTCGTTTACACGGTCTCAGCAGGTACAAGCTTCAAAGCGCAAAGGTCTGGCTGCGATGGTCAGTTCCCCGCATAGCGTGACGATTAAGGCTAATTCTCTCTACTACAGGAAAGGCATATTTATGTACAAAATTTGAATTTTACAAGCCTATAAAGAATAAGAAAAAAGAAGAGAATGACGATTTAAATTTTTTCCATAGACATTTTAATGTTATTCGTACAGTTGAATGGCTAGATTTTCCTGTTGTATTAAATTAATAGTATATCATAAAGAATGAATAATACAATTAATAATAAATCATATTAATATTTACATTAAATACTATTAAAATGTACCTATATTAACTAATAATATTCATAATAACTACTAACGTGGTAGAGCCAAGCTGCAGCTATATTAGCAGTATTGTCGTATTTTCCTGGTCGGCTCGACCAGGAAAATACGACGCTTTCACAAAATATCAGCGTGAAATAGCAACTTAACAGTGCTGTGTTTCGGATGGTGAGTGTAGAGAACCGGAGACCCTTTTTACTGGAAAAGAGGCATTCCATCTTAGTCCTCACGGATGACAACGCATCTACATTTTGATTCGCAAACGAGGATAGATGTAGATGTCTATGGGCCACAGCAACCACTTACCATCGGGTGGACCGTGTGCTCGTTTGTCACCCTATCCTATAAAAAAACAATTTAGTAAAAAGCTGGTTAATCACGCTGGGCAACGTATAGGCTATTTTCGTACAAAAATACAAAATAGTGGGTTATGGCTTAGCTGTTTATGATTCCTTTAGCCATGAGGGTGTTTACCTTAGATCTCGTAAAATAATTACATTTTATATTTTAAAAATATAACGTTTAAAATATGTTTAAACTGTTGTAACATATCTTAAAGCTATGCCGTCAGTCTACGTTATTTTCCTTAGTGGGTTTTCCTTTTCAGTTTTTAATTTACTTAAACATTTAGATCCGGTACGTTATCAGAACAAGTTGAACTAAATGAGTGGCGCAAATATGAGTCTCTGAGAGGTGACTACATATTTGTGCCATTTGCTGTAAAGACTATTGGTCCATGTACAGTGAAGTTCCTAATAGAACTGTATCCACGACTGGTCATCGCTGCTAGTTATAAAAGGTCTGGTTCTTTTCTCGTTTAAAATAACTATCCAGCGAAGAAACTCAGCCAGCGTTCTTGGTACTAAGCCGCGGGGAGTAGGACTGTATGATAGTCTAAGTTTTTAGTTATAGTTTTTTTTATTATGGTTTTTATATTGTATATTTGAATCTTATGTTAATCCGTTTTAAAGCAAAAAATAATTAATTCGTATAACCAATATTATCATCATTGGTTTAACCTATTAGTCCAGTGCTAAACTTAGGCCCATAGATTGCCTTATAGATATATTACTTATAGAGATACATAAGTTGTGTACATAAGTGTTGTGTTGTTGGAAAGTGGGTTAGCTACCATTTTTTATTTTATGTTGTCCTCAGGAAGATGCTTTTTCCCATCACCTGTTTCATTTCCCTCTAACGCCTTTTAAGACAGACACGGTATGATATGGTGTAGTGGATATTCTAAAGTCGCATTTACATTGCCATATAAATAGTTAGAGGTAATTTGTGAATGCTTTTTAGGTATGAATTGCTCTTATAATTTTGATTCATTATTAAATTAAAATAGCACCTTTTTGAAAATGCATGCTATTCTAGTTTACATATTATTTACGCATTAACTGCATTTGATTTATTTTCAGCCTTTGCCCACCCATTCGTCAGCGACGAAGTATGCTGCAATATTAAAATACAATATTAATTCACCGACTCTAAAAGCGAAATAGATAATTTCGTTACAATCATAAACGCTTATTTACCCTGTATATCTCAACACATTTGACTGATGTAAGTTTCCCACTGCAACAACAGTATTCAATAATTTTGGAAATCATTCCTAAGTAAATTTACTTCCTTATTTGTGCAAATTAATATGAAACCCATCGGGGATACGCATTGCAAAATTTATGAAACTACACAGATACATATATATATATATATATATATATATATATATACAGGGTATTTTTGGAACGCTCCCGAAAACTAAGACAGGCGACATTACCAAGTACACCTTTGATCATGGGTCACAAATAAATTCGATCCTGATGAAAAAAAAAATCATCTTTTTACAACGTTTTATTCGCTTTATTCACGCGCCATCATGTTAGTACAGCTAAATGAAACGATAATTTCATAAAATATATCATGAAAATACTGAAACATAAAACCAGCAGTGGAATGACTGAATTTATATCACCTGACTGAAAGGTCAATGTACGCGCGAACGCAAATTCGCGCGGCCCGCAACTAGCGGGCCATACCACAATATCTAATAATTTACAACACTTGTCTAAATACCTAACTTATCTACTTAACCTACTATTTTGCCACTGTGCTTTTCTCCACTTAGCCACTTTAATCCGAATTTACAGGTTTAATAACCCAAATAACTGGTTCGATTCCCCGCCAATGAAAAAATACTTAAATGAAGTGTAACCAAGGTTGGAGTCATGAGTTTTTATTCATCGTGTAGGTATGTTTATTATTCTCATGTATTCAGTTATGTACCTATTCAGATTAGTCTAGTACTAAGTTATTTAAAAAAAATTGGTATGAAACAGCTTACCGCTCTAAATCCTCCGTGGTCTTATGAGATGCAGCTCAAATTGTGCTCCATTCATTTCAAGGTAGATTTGGGTGCAGGCGGGGCATCATCGTGTGGTCTTCGACACAGTCCGTACGTAGTTTCTCGAAAGCATCCATGATCCTTTGGCGCATTTCTTCAGCACTATCACATTCACGATTAAAAACCCTTTCTTTCACATACCCCACAAAAAGAAGTCTAACGGAGTCAGATCTGGTGAGCGAGGTGGCCAAGCGTGTGGTCCTAGTCTGCCGATCCAGCGATCATCAACTAGCTCATTGAGGCGCTCACGGACGAACCTCACGAAATGTGGAGGGGCACCATCATGTTGGAACCATGTGCGGCGATATTCAGCCAACGATAGGTCGTTTAAAATGTCAACCAACTGTTAATTTATAAAGTTTAGGTATCGCTGTCCGTTCAGTCGCTCTGGCAGAAACACTGGTCCCAGTATGCGATCCTTAAATAAACCTGCCCATACGTTAACCGACCATCGGGTTTGGTGCCCGGTTTGTCGAACAGCGTGCGGGTTAACCTCTGAATACACGTGTGTATTTCTTCGGTTCCACAGGCCGTTTCTGGTAAATGTCGACTCATCCGTCCAGATAATGTGCACAATGGAACCAGGCACACGTTGTTGCTGGTATAATAACCAACGGCAGAAAACTCGTCGGCGGTCGTGATCGCCGGGAACTAAAGCTTGCACTTTGTGCAATTTGTATGGGCGCATTCGGTTACGCTTCAACACTTTGTGCACTGCACAGTATGACACACTTGTTCCATCCCGACGTCTTAACAATTTATTTTATATTACTATATATATATATTACTTCGTGTACCTAGGTTCGGATACTAACATGTTGCCGTATTCATAATCACTATAAACGTACGCGTTAAGCATTATTAAAACAAAAAACGTAACAATAAGAATAATACCAACAGGTAATCACAAGTATTAACAATTTAATAAAGAAAACGATTGAGCTGTCGCTCGCGCACGCGTGTACAAAATCAACACGGAACTGTTTCAAAAACTACAATTAATAACGAACCCCGACAAAACTGAAACCTACTGCGTCACAGCGTGAGGCGACACGAGCCGGCCGGGTTACATTCTGCCGTCATAATAAAGAAGGACGCAACTAACAAAAACGTAAAATGGAAATAAAAAATAAATTTATGAATTTTTCTTTCAGACCCCGTGTCTAAAGTATATTAAAAGGTATCTATATGAAAATTGAAATATGTACGTAGAGACATGAAGATTTTAAGGACGAACTTATTTTTTTGATAATTTGTTTATTTATTTAAATAAAACGAATTTTCCTTTTCATCTTAGATTAAAAAATACACCTGGCAACACAAAAATATCGAAGGAAAGACGCATATAACTATTTGCGTCTTCCCAACCTAATAAATAAAAAAAACTGCCATTCATTTAATATTTTTACATATTTTGGAAAGGTCATTTGAAGTTGAAAGGACGCTAATAGTAATTTACTACTTTTTTCTTAGTAAATATTAGAAAAGCATTGGTAGTCAGACATAAAAAATAACAACCCGCAACTCTTAAGTAATGATTTTAAAGGGGATATCATACGAGTACAAGACTTACTACGATAATAATTAAAAATTAAAAATTTTGTACAACCGACTTTAATATAAATAATTAAGGATGACTCAAAAACTATTGGTCTGACCTCGATCAAATTTATATGGGACCACATGTGAAACACCAGCTCTTAGTAATAAGATATAAGCTCTTAATAATAAGATATAGAATAAAAAGACAAGAATAATTGAAATTTAAGTAATCGATGCAAATATTGTTGAAGATGACGTAGCAACTGGTTAAATAAGTCTTTTCTTTTATGTTGAATTTGTATAAGTCTTTTCTAATAAAAAGATGTCATCTGTGATCAACAGTTACGTCTAAAATTCTTACGATAATTTCTAAAATATTGATATTAGTGAATATTAAAAAAAATTAGTAGATGCGCCTTCTTATCATGAGTCATGGTATATTTAACTCATTTATTCAAAAATTGTTAGATGCGCCCTTTTTTCTTACGACCGCAGCATTGTTTCGTACCGAGCTAGATACAGGTCGACAGCGAAGGGAATGTGGGTACAGTCGCGTTCTAAAGTACTACATGGTATTGGGCTATTGTTTTATTATATTATAGTAATTAATTGTTTAATTGTAGAATCATAATAGGTGTTTTACTATTTACTTAGAACTTTGGAAGAGGTGGGAATTAAAAATGGATAATGTTTACTTGAGCATTATTTGTTATTTCTATCGTAAAATATAAAGTAGTTTGTAACAAAAAAACTTAAGCTAAGGGTGACACGCCGTCCATTATGACGTCTTGGGTCACATGAAAGTCAGATGTTGATGGTGTGTTGGTGTTACTGGATGTTACTTCATCATCACTTTCATCTTCGCTTGAGCTTCCGTCATCAGGTCGATCACATGGTAATTTTTTCGGTATTCTTCCTCAACACTTTACTGCACAATTTTCCCCATTCACCTTCTCCTATCATATTTACCTTTTCGTTCACTAGTTTAGTCATAAAACAATAGATATAAATAATTTTTGTTTTCTTCCTTTTTAAAACATCGTCGCGAGTCGCAAAGTAAGCTGTGTATGCGACTGTATTTTTGGAGCGAACAAAGCGCGGGAACCAATAGCATGCAGGCACAGTAATACTGGCGGATTGTTCCCCCGTCGCGCCCCCTTCGTACCTATATGTGATAAATCGCTCAGTGCCCAAGTTCAAGGCCAGCGTTCTTTTTTCACCGTTCGCGCGTACATTAACCTCCATTAGTCAGGTGATATCAATTCAGTTTCCACTGCTGGTTTTATGTTTCAGTATTTTCATGATTTTTTTTATGAAATTATCGATTCATTTAGCTGTACTAACATGATGGCGCGTGAATAAAGCTAATAAAACGTTGTAAAAATATGATTTTTTTTTTCATCAGGATCAAATTTATTTGTGACCAATGATCAAAGGTATACTTAGTGCTGTCGCCTGTCTTAGTTTTCGGGAGCGTTCCAAAAATACCCTGTATATATATATACCACAAACCACAAAACCGCTTTAAATACTGTCTCTGGAAATCCTGAAGTGTAAAATGGTTAATGAAATTAAAATTAAGCTTTTATATTATGAGGATATCGGGGCTGCAAGAAATTTAGGAATTGATCTTCAATTATCTATTGCTGTGCCCAAACAAGACAAGCGAATCTCTAAGTGATAATATCTACGAAAAATTTGTGTATTTCCCCTATTCCACCTGCAAAATCGAAAATTTATGTATTTTTTGAATGATATAAGATATTGTTAATAAACTGTAGTTATTGGGCTAGTAATAGTAATTTTCAAAGGGTCGTAATTTTAAAAATAATTAATAAAACAAAACCATAGAAAAGTGGAATTGGTATATAGAAATCTCATCGTGAGAAAATGTTTGTTATAGTGTCAAAGGAAAATATTCGCTCTAGAACAGAGGATTACGTTTGTATGGACTAAACTTTGCCCGGATATTCTCTTAAACTGGCTCGTTAATGTCGTAAATACAACAACAATTTCTACATTTCAATACGACATTTAACACAAAAGCAAAGGCGCTAATGCAATGCTTATCACAGCCTTTTAAGTGCGAATTAACTGTCATATTATTAAAATCACAAGTGGGCGATAACAGGGAGTGAATCCGTCTGAAGTAAGAAATACACTAAGAGGTTTTTGTTAAAAGTAATAATAATATGACAGCGGATGTTCAGCTTACGCAATTGATCCTTATTAGCAATAAAACAGGGTACCGCACTACATACTCAGTGTTGCGTAGTTAAAACTCGACTCTTCCGTAATACGATCCATTCACTTTACTGTAACGTTATTGATATAATTGCATAAATATACTAAAATATATTAAGTGCAGCAACACTGCTTAGCTCGATCTCGATGTGACTCAGGGCAGCCTTTTCGTAATAAAAGTCTGTACTTGTAATAAAGGTGGCTGAATATAATACCCGCCTGCGATGAACCTTATACTGATCGAATCGATCAGTAGTTTAGAGCTCTTCCCTTACTTCTTTTTATCTCTTTTTTCCTACCCTTATTTATAACTTTAGAATAATGCTGAATTTGAAATTAATTATATATCCAGTTACATAATTTCAGTACATTACGTAATATTCTCTTATACAAGAATTGGTGAAGTTCGTTTTTACCTATATTATAATATATTAGCTGGGTTAAGGTCTATCACCTACAAATTTACTTTTTTATTCTCACCAAAGTGTCGTCATTCTCATCAAGTGTCGAATCTAGGTCGTCCTCTAAGAAATTTTTTCGTCATTTATCAGCTGAAGATACAAGTATTGATTTTTCGAACACCTTCATACAACACACATGCTCCGCCTGATTATTAAGTGTGATTTTGTGATTATTTAGACTTTAGTTATTTCAAAACAAAATTTTAAATTTATTATATTTTCGAAGTAACTCTTTGTGAACTTTTTATATTTGACGTCAATACTAATATTTTAATTCGGGACTATGCCTAGGGAGTAGTAGTATCGGGAAAGACGCGATAGAACTAGTGTCAACTCTGGAGCACACGTCCTCAATACAATTGGGGGGATTTTGTGACTTGTCAATGTCCAGGAAGAGGAGTGCTTTGCGAACCGAGCGCCGTGGGAACCCCAAGTCCAGCATGGAGCACTCACACCGCGGGTAGGTTGGGGAGATCGAGAGGGGAACCACTCAGTGCCTCTGCAACATCGTTCGAAAAAAATCGCACTTTCTGGGTAGTCTCGGTGTAGCGCACAGAGGTAATTATGTGTCAATCCGTCTCGCTCTTAGATAAAAGTAGCGTCAAAATCTGTCTCGCTCACACTTAACAAATTAGCGTCACCATCTGTCACACATTAGTCAAAATAAAGTCACTCTTCGTCTCAATCTAACTTGTATGAAGTCCGGCTTCATTAAAAAAAAACCCCAATTAAGATTTCATACTAAATGCTACATTTTTTTAAATTACTTGCCAAAATAGTGTAGTATGTACATCTTATTTACAATACAGGCGGTTAAAGTTGGGTGATGAAATTATTTTGAATTCAATTTTGGGAAAATGTCCAACATTTTACTAAACACTGAGGCAGTTATAATGATTTCTTATATTTACGCGAACACTACTGTTTAGGCCAAATCGTAACATCGTAAAAACTTGGATTCAAGACGCGCGTCTCGGCGTGTTCGCCCGATGGAATTTAAAGGTCACCTCCAGCCCCCTCTCCCGCGAGCGGGTCTCTCGGCTCACCACGCGATCACGAGACGGGTGGGCGAGTTAGTTTTTTGCGTCCGCGGTGTTGATGAGACGGCCTGGAAATTTGCGTTCGGAACAGCCTCTAATAGCGTTGTCTAATCTCGTACGTTTTACGTGACAACGAGGCGAGTCTTGTTATAATTCTTGCTGTTCGCCCAGCCGTAATATTAATAAAATTAGTAGGTAATAAATACGTACGTACGTAATAAAAATATTTTATTTGTTTTTTTTTTTGTTTTGTTAGCGGATCGGTGTTTAGAACCACGCCGTTAGGCTGCGCAAGCAGGAGCGTAGTTAGGGTTAGGTACCTACGCGTCAGGTATTTCGTGTAGGTAGATTAAATCGCCGAAGGGTCGGTCTTCTGAGGCATCTTTGTTAACCGACTGTGTAATTTGTATTTCACTTGATTTAATAGTGATTGTATTTGTTATTTGTTAATTTGATTTTTATTTGTGCTGTGTAGTGTAATTTGTATTTAATTTAATTTAATAGTAATTGTATTTAGTAGTGATGCCATCGCACAAGCTTCCGGCGCTTCGCCTGCAGGCGGAGCTGTGCTGGGCCGCGAACGCCCATACCTTGATAGGGTGACCCGATCGTGTCCATAGTTTAGGGAAGTGGCTCGAGCAGGTCGTGATCCGAAGGGCCGTAGTGGAAGAGGCTTGCATAGAGCTTTTGGCCTCGGATGCGGAACAGGGAGTCCTAGACTCCTGCCTAGCGGACTACGAGCAATTCTTTTTGCTTACGGACGATTTGATCAAAGCGGTGACCAAGTATGATAATGAAGCGCGGGAAGTTTGGCTGAGTGGCCTGCCCGAGTCCCCTCGGAAGCAGCGCACCCAGCCAGAGCTGTTGGGACGACTCCCAGCTCTGGGCTTGCCACGGTTCTCCAGGGTCCTCTCCGACTGGTTGACTTTTGTTGGACTTTTTGATAGCCTAGTGGACGCCCGGAGGGACTTGACACCAAGCCAGAAGATGGCGTACCTCCTGGCCTCACTGGAGGGGGAAGTCCTGAGCGTCGTCGGCCATTTGAAATTGTCGGACGACGCCTACCGGAATACCAGGGACCTCCTCGCAGGCAGGTTCGCCAACGTCCGGCGAATTGCGGACGAATACGTTAGGCAGCTCCTAAACATCCCGCTGCTTAGGGACCCGGCCAGACTACGTCCGGACATCGTAAATCCAGTCTTGGTGGCCTGTAATTCGTTGAGGCGGCTGGATTTACCGGTGGACGAATGGTCCTTCTTGTTGCTCCACATCGTGCTGTCCCGCCTGCCTCTCTACCTTGGATACATTTTGAGGAGAGGTACGGCGGGGACGGCGCCTCCTATATTCCGCCCTTCAGGGACCTGCTGGGGTTGTTGGACGAGCAGTGCCGGCGGATTGAGAACGCAGCGGGCACCGTCGACGACCTACGGGTTGCCAACAGAGCCGTGCCCAGGGAGAGGCGGAATCCGCCGGGTAAGTCGTCACCAACCCCCCTAAGGCCAAGCGGAGCTCCCGTGGGAGGGCGCTGCCCCTTACCATCTTATAGCGGTCTAGCGGCCAGGGAGGCGCCCCCCTGCTCTTATTGTCGAGCATCCGATCACCGGGTGACGTCGTGCCCGAAGTTGCTGGGTAAGCCGGTCCCGGCGAGGCGAACCATCGCGAAGGAGCGCCGCTGGTGCTACTGGTGCTTGGAAAGGCACCTCCAACAAGACTACCCGCACCAGCGGCCCTGTCCGCACTGCCAGGGCAACCACCATGCCGTTTTGTGCCCGGGTAGGCTCTGCCGGACACTCAGCTCCCACGGGCGGGGCGCTCAGCCACGCCCTCTGTCGGGCGACGCTCGGCACTCGCCTGCCGGCCACCGTGCCCCTAGGTTTGAAGGCGGTCCCTCCCCCGACCAGTCGGGTGGTCGTTGCCCCAGGGGCGGGGGGGTCGTCGTCCCCCCTCAGCGTGTTGAGAGGAACTTCACGGCCACTCAGCGGTCGGCTAGACCCTTCTCACCCCCGTTAGCTGAATGGCCGCGACTGGAGTACCCCCCTCCCCCTTTGGTCGGTACCGGTACTACGGGGTTCCTGCGACCTCGAATCTGTCCCGGGCCTCAAGGCCGAGGTTCCCCGAAGCTCCCCAGGTCGGCCCGTTCGGTGATTTCCAACCACGGGTCATTGGGATGCCGCTGGAATGCCGCTTCCGGGACCCCCGGTTCGAGTGCCGGTCCGATGGAGGCAGCCCCAGCTAGGTAGCTACCGCCCTAGCTCCCAACACGGTCGCCTCCACTGATCTTTTGAGCCGTCAACAGTCCTCTTTTCAAACTGTTCTATTGCCGCCGGCCTCGGTGAAGGTGTACAACCCGAGTGGCGACTGTTTAACGGTTCGCGCTCTATTGGATTCGGGTTCACAACGCTGTGTGGTCTCCATGTGGTTGGTGGGAAGACTAGGGCTGCCCTGGAGCTCTGAATCACGTCCAATGGTAGGTATCGGAGGTGCCGAGGCTCCTGTTCCTAGGGGACAAGCGGTGTTTAGCCCTGCCAGCGAAAACCTTCACATTCTAGTTAAGGTAAATGTCCTCGATGACATTGTAGGCTTTCTCCTTAACGTCCGTATAAATGACAGCGCGGTTCGTTGTGCGTCGGGTTTGAGACCGGCAGACCCTCAATGGTCCCAACCTGGGCCTATAGATTTGTTGCTGGGGGCCGACGCGCTGGTTCATCTTGTTAGGCGAGATACAAGCCCTACAGCCCGATGGCTTGTCAGCCATGTCCACTGTATTTGGGCACAGTTTCTTTGGACCAGTTCTGTGGTCTCCACCTCCTCAGACGGTCGATCCACTCTCTGTTGTGGGCGTGTCCCTTTCGGACGTCGTCCAGCGGTTCTGGGAAATTGAGGAGCCACCACACGCGACTCGAGTCAACCTTCTGGACCGTGAGTACGAGTTGTTCTACCAGAACAATACCGGCCGTCGTGTCGACGGTCGTTTTGTCACTCGCTTACCCTTTCTAGACACACGGCCCCCTTTGGCCAATCTCGTACCCTCGCCGAAAAGAGGTTGCTTTCCTTGGAGCGCCGTATGCGGCGCGACCCAGCCTTTTCGACAAATATGTCGAGTTCATGCGCGAGTATTAAGAGCTGGGTCACATGTCACCGTCCGACTTCGACTGGCGGTCACAGGAACACTACTTCCTCCCTCACCATGCGGTCTTGAGGACCTCTGGGAGTAAGATTCGGGTAGTTGTTGACGGCTCCACCCCCTCGTCAAATGGTGTGTCCCTGAACCAGTGTCTCCATTCTGGTCCTAAATTGATCAAGGACATATCCGACATTTTGACCCACTTCCGTCGGCAACAAGTGGTTTTGTAGCCGACATTTGGATGATGTTTCGACAATCAGTGGTCTATCGTGATGACCGTCGATATCAGCTGATATTGTGACGCGAGGAGCCCAGCGATCCGACACATGTGTTTGTGTTGAACACCACCACCTATGGACTCCGGTCCAGCCCGTATATCGCCATGCGAACCCTCCTTGAACTCGCTGAGAGAGAGCGTCTAAGATACGCTCGGGGGGCTTCTATTTTGGAGACTTCGGTCTACATGGACGACATTTGCACCGTGGAGGAGGCTCTTGTATTGCGAGACGAATTGATTGCCATCCTGAAGTCCGGAGGTTATGAGTTGCGCAAATGGTTGTCGAACTCCCCTCATATTTTGAGGGACCTCCCAGGAGAGGATCAACAAGACCCTCATCTATTCGAGCACCCTGAAAATCCTAATTTGTTGATTGTGCTGGGCATTCAATATCAGCCTGTTCAGGACACTTTCACGTATCGAGTCAAACTCGATCCCCCTCCTAAAGCATGGACCAAGCGCTCCGTGCTGTCTACAGTAGCCGGCACCTTCCATCCTAATGGATGGATCACTCCGGTCATTTTATTGGCTAAGTGCTTTCTTCAAAAGCTTTGGATATCCGGGTTGGGTTGGGACGAGCCTATTAGCAGTGCTCTCTTGCGAGAGTGGCACTCCATTGTGTCCTCTCTTCCGGACATCTACCGGGTCTCCATAACAAGGTGCTTCCTACCCTCCAGGGAAATGCAGGGCAACCCTACATGGATTTTGGGATGCCTCTGAGAAGGGCTATGCTGCTGTCGTATATTTGCGGACTGTGAGCCCTTCTGGCCATACTTCTACTCGGTCCCGCTTAACTATCCCTAAATTGGAACTGTCCGGAGCTGCCCTTCTCACGCGACTCCTCAACCACGTCTTTGAAGTCTGTAATCGACATTACGGACGTCTACGCTTGGTCGGACAGTGAGATAGTACTTTGTTGGCTCAGAGCTGTACCTCACAATCTTGAGGTCTTTGTGGCGAACCGCGTGTCTCAACTCCAGCATTCTGGGACGTCTCTATACTGGAGACATGTCCCAGGGGAGTTGAATCCCGCAGACTGCGTTTCTCGCGGCTGTGAAGCTCCCTCTTTGGTTGACCACCCTCTGTGGTGGGGTCCCAGTTGGTTGACTCAGTCATTCTGGCCCCAGAATAAATACTCCGAACCGATTGAATTGCCTGGCCTACGAGCCCGAGTAGGAATAGGCAAGGATAAGCCCACTCGGGATTTCTCCCTGCTAGAACGGTACAGCTCTCTCGATAAGCTCTTAGGAGTGACTGCTTTGTTGCGTCGATTTGTCCGCAATTCGAGAGACCCGTCTAACCGAATCTCTGATTCCGATTTGTCCCCTAGCGAGCGTCGCGAAGCTTTGATGCATTGGACCCGTATGGTCCAAGCGGAGCATTTTGAGCCCGTGATTGAAACCTTGAAGCGGGGCTTCGTTGTCAAGGGCGCAATGGCCTGTCTGAACCTCTTTCTGGACGACGCTGGGATGCTGCGCGTTGGCGGACGTTTGGAAAATTCTCAACTGCCGTACGGGGCTCGACACCCGTTACTGCTCCCTAAGGACGGCGCCCTTGTTCGGTTGCTGATAACTCACCATCATGTTAAGAATGCCCACGCTGGGTGTATCGCTCTTTCGGCTATTTTGCAGCGGGAGTTTTGGATTTTGGCTGGCCGACGCACCATTCGGAACGTCCTCTTTAAATGCATATCTTGTTATAAACTAAAGGCCAGCCTATGATGGGTGACTTGCCACCCGATCGCGTCAGAGCCATCCGACTATTCGCGGGAGTCGGAACAGACTTTGCTGGCCCCTTCCTCGTCAAGTCCTCCAACCTTCGTAACGCGCGTTCACATAAGGCCTATCTGTGCGTTTTCGTGTGCCTCTCCACTAAGGCCGTTTACCTAGAACTTGTTGTAGAAGTGTCCTCAGCACTGAAGCCTTTGTGGCCACGCTGGGCCGTTTCGCATCGCGTTGCGGTTTGCCGGACCTGATCCGGTCTAATTGCGGAACGAATTATTAGGGCACGGATAGATATTTGAAAGAGGTCGTCAAATTTCTGTCCAGCAACCGGACTTATTTAGGTACTGCGATGTCCAAGAAGGGCATCCAGTGGAAATTTGACCCTCCAGCTTGCCCATATTGGGGCGGTATTTTTGAGGCGGTGGTTAAGGTTGCAAAAACGCATCTCCGTCGCGTTATTGGCGAAACTCTTTTGACATTTGAGGAGCTTGCCACTATATTCTGTAAAATTGAGGCGGTACTCAACTCTCGGCCCCTCTGTTCCCTATCGTCCGATCCGAATGATTTGAAGGTTCTAACTCCGGGCGACTTCCTGATTGGCCAGCCTCTTAACCCGCCCGAGTACCCCTTCAGGGAAAAATCTCTTCGCGGTTGAGCAGATTTGACCTGCTGCAACAAATGACTCAGAGTTTTTGGCACCGATGATCTCTGAAGTACCTACATCTTTTGCAGCAGCGCGTTAAATGGTCTGACAAGACGGACCCCCCTCGGGTTGGAGATCTCGTGTTAGTTAAAGAACCCAACGCTTTGCCTTTGTATTGCCGCCGTGGGCGCATTGTTAAGTTGTCGTATGGATCGGATGGGGTGCCTAGGTTGGCCGAGGTTTTGGTTGGAGATTCGGTTTTGCAACGTACCGTCGCGACCCTATCCCGTTTGCCATTTTCTCGCGGACATAAGTCCTTATGCCCGGGACGGGGGTTTGTTTAGGCCAAATTGTAACATCGTAAAAACTTGGATTCAAGACGCGCGTCTCGGCGTGATCGCCCGATGGGATTTAAAGGTTACCTCTGGCCTCCTCTCCCCCGAGCGGGTCTCTCGGCTCACCGCGCGGTCACGAGACATGTGGGCGAGTTAGTTTTTTGCGTCCGCGGTGTTGATGAGACGGCCTGGAAATTTGCGCTCGGAACAGCCTCTAATAGCGTTGTCTAATCTCGTAGGTTTTACGTGACAACGAGGCGAGTCTTGTGATAATTCTTGTTGTAATAGTTTTGAGTGATTAATTTAACTTCGATTGCCATTAATTTACGTCGACCAGTTTGTGTGGCATTTTAATATCGTACGAAGGAATTTTGCTTTGTCGGGCGGAACGCTAAAACTTTGTGACTCGAGAGGAGATCGCGTGTGCTCAATTATAATTTTGTGCTAAGTGAACATGGGACATTGAACTTTGACCGACTGTTCTTAAGTTGAGCAGCGTGTCACTTGTTTTAATTTAGATTAACGTTGATTTAGTTAAATTTGAAGCTAATTAAATGTACAATAAAGTTGATAAACTAATAGTGAAATAAAAGCAGAAGGTTTCAATTGGTGAACGCCCACTGGAGGGATCGCACATCTTGAAGAAAAGCAGCGCATGTGGGCTGCTGGCCGATTACATCGGTTAAGTCAGGTTACACTTACATACTACTACATTTACACTTACATACCACCCACTTGCCCCTGACGGCGTCTTGTGGTCGACCCTACCTCCGGAACTCGGTTAGTTCATGTTTGTTTATCCAGCCAGTAGAATAATTATCCATAGGCCATTGGGCCCGAACCCTCAGTTGCCCGTCGAAGGTGTTACTCATGGGCCCTAATACAGTCGACTTCTGTCTGAGCAACTGGGGGCCGTAACAACTACACATTGAATAAAACTACTTTTAGTGACAGCTGTCATTGCTGTAACTAAACATTAGCTCCTGTTTTATTCTTTTCTAAATTCGTTAAAAGTCTGTATTTTTGATGAAAACAAGAAAATTATATCATAATACATATTATGTGGAAGTGTTATTCGCGAAAATACTATATCTTTATATGACAAATAACTTAAGAATAAAACTATGTGTGCCGTCCAGTTAAAATTGCATAATGAAGTGATTAAACATTAGTGTTGTAAAATATAATAAACAGTGTAAATTAACCCAAGTGAACTAAATTCTAAATAAATATGATAATCTCGCTTATATGTATGTAATTTACGAAAAACTATAAATTAATGCAATTGGATGCAGATCGTTAAGGTGTAAAAATTTTAAATTATCTACAATTACTGCTGGATGGATAATTGATACTAGTGCCACCTATCAACTAGTAATAGAAACTGGATAAAGTCGATAAAGTAATATTGTCAAGTTTTCAATTATAACAACAATTTCATCAACATTTCACAAGTTTGCGTAGCCTAATGGTAAGTTCGGAGTGATAATATCAAAAGGTCGGAGGATCGGTTCTGACGCATTTAAAAAAATTATTATCTTTTTTCATTTCTTATAAAATGGCATCAAGGGGTAAAAAAATAATATGCAACAAATGTGATAAAGAAATATGTCATAAGGAATTTCTTAAATGTTACGATTGCAAATTTATTTATGAAATTGAATGCTTAATCCTTATATCTAAATGCTTTTATCTAATGACCAAAGAACACAAACTTAAATGGAAGTGCCAAACATGTTTGGGCAGAATACAGATATTACAGAAGCTAAAACCCCACAAGGACTAAGTAATGTCACAAAATCATGTTCATTAAAAAAACCTTGCGTACTGATGAAAACATAACACAGAGAAAGCCAACAAGAGAGGGTAAACATATTTCAATTGAAGATTTATCAAGTAATGAGAACATAGAAAATTCCACATTTTTAGATGATACTTCACAAAGTTTACCTTATTTAACAACCACGGAAAGCTCACTGATTAATGATCTTAGAGATGAAATAGATGCGCTTTCTATACAACTATCCAGTGCATACAATGAAATAGATTTATTAAATTTGGAAATCACAAAACATCAAAAGAAAATTACTGAACATCAAAAGAAGCTCGATATGTACAAGAAACTTCTATCAAAAGGAGAAGTATCACCACGAAGGTTAACACCGATGAACGGTGTAATTTTATCTAGATAAAATTATATCCATCTCGCAGGATACGAATAGTAAAATAAAAGTTGGGCAAAGTTTAAACACTCATTCGACTATAGAAAAGGACCTAAAACTGCATGAAACTTGCATAGAAAAGAAAAAAGATATAAGCAATTCACTCAGTGAAACACGTATGTCATCTTTACCTATAACAACATGTACAGAAGTACCCAAAATGAAAAAAAATACGATCACAATTCTTGGGGATGAAAATACGTCTGGTTTTTACAAAGATTTATACAAATCAAAAGAAGGGAAATGGAATAATAAGTATATGCCATTAGCTATAATACAACCAAACACTTCTTCATGTGATATCTTAATGCATTGTAACCAACTCGAAGAGACAGTAACATTAAGTGACTTTGTTATACTGTGCGTTGGGAGCCATGACAAAAATCCGTATAAATTGTACTCTAATCTTAGTGTTGCTTTGTATAAACTGCGCAAAACTAATGTTTATTTATTACCGGTACTAAGTAATTTGTTTTTGAATGAAAAAATGTTAAATAATATGTATAAAATATTGACTCAATTCACAAAAATCACAAAAATTTTAGGCTTATTGACATTGATTACAAATACTCTAATGTAAATTCAACAACCGATTACATAAATTACCTGTGTTATTCTATTAACATTTCTATTGATAGTCATGAGTATGATAAACAATTTATAGTGCATAAAAGTAGGCATAATAATTTGACTAAAAAAATGTGGATAGAACCTCATTTATCATGACGGCTCTGTGGCGCAGTGGCTTGGTAATCAGTTGTTGCGCTGTGGGCCGCGGGTTCGAATCCCGCACGGAACAAGTATTTGTGTGGCCTACAAATAATTGTTCCAGGTCTGGATGTTTGTCCTTGTGCAATTTATGTTTGTAAACTGCCTCAACAACACAGGAGAAAATCCAAGTGTGGGTGTAACGTTTTTAAAAAAGAAAATTATAGACGAACCTAAGAAGGGAACCATACCCTATTATTTCAAAAAACAACTTATGAAAAGTCAAAAAGTTCATGAAGTTATTAATTATAAGAAGGGTACTATAGAATATTTCTTTGAAAAAATTAAAATGAAGAATTTTAAATCCACGGGAGGAGCTTTGAAAACTTGTAACGTATAAAATATAAATAATGCTATAGCAAACCCTTGCATAGGTTCCGCATCAAATAATAAAAATGTTTTTTTCGATAAAAATTACTCAAATCAGAAGCTACTTCTTTTACATCAAAATATTGCTGGAGTTTTAAACAAACAAGATTTGATTGTAGTAAGTTTGAATGAACTAGCTAATAGTAATAAATATATTCAATTCCTTTGCTTTACTGAGACCTTTATAAAAAGTGGCGAAGAACCTAACCTTAAGCTGTCAGGATTTAAGCTAGCATCATTCTACTCCAGATCAAGAGAAAGACGTGGCGGAGTATGTATAGTTATAAGAGAAAATATAAATTATAATGATTTAATGATTACGAAAGAATATGAAATGACAAAACATTTTGGATGTTGCGGAATTGAAATCAGTAACTTTAATCTTATAATTTTATGCATATATCGAACACCAAATTCAAACATATATATATTTTTCGAAAAATTAAATAAATTATTATTAAAATTATCAAGAGAAAATAGAAAACGAATAATCATTACAGGAGATTTAAATATAGACACACTGAATGTTAGTAAATACTCTAAAGACTTTAAAGACCTATTACTACATTTTAACTTAATACAGCACATAACTTCCCCAACCAGAATTAATTCATGTATTGATCACTTAATAAGCAATGTTACTCAAGCAAAAGGTTCTTTACATTATTTGGGCTTCTCTGACCACACGGGACAAATACTAGAGCTTCCTATAAAAGTAAGTAAAACAGTAAAATACTGGCTTGAAGAAAAAAGAGACTTTACGAAAGATAACATAGAAAAGTTCTTGGAATCTTTTCTGAAATCTATACTGAACAAGACACCAACAAAGCGTTTTCAAGTTTTCATAGTATTTACAAACTGTTCTTCGACCTATGTTTTCCAACCATATTTATTAAGATTTCCTTAAGAAATAATAAAAATTATTGGCTTTCAAGAGGTATAAAAAATCTTGCGTAGTGAAAAGAAAGCCGTATTTTAAATATTTGCTATCAGCAACAAGTAAAAGTATAAATAAATCTAAATATATTAGTTACGCCAAAATCCCTAGGAAGTGTATTTTAAAGGCACAAAAGATACAAAATGAAAAATATATCTTAGGCTCAAATAATAAAGGTAAAGCTATATGGAATGTTATAAAAACAAATATAACTAATAGGAAAACTAGTAGAGAAATAGACACCATAACTCACAATGGAAGAACCCTTATAGAAGGATGTGACATTGCAAATGGGTTTAATAATCTTTTCATAGATTTGACAAATAAAGACAAACTGAATATGTCGAATAATTGTACGTGTAAACAATTCTGTAACTCTACTATATTCTTACGACCTACGATTCCTGATGAAATTAATCAAATTATATTATCCCTTCGAAACACTAATTCGGTGAGGTATGATGAGTTACCGACAAAAATATTAAAACTAAGTTCTATATATATATATATATATATATATATATATATATATATATATATATATTTATATATATATATAGCACCCATACTTTGTCATATTATAAATTTATCTTTTGCCCAAGGAATTTTTCCAGCAGATCTCAAGTATTCAATTCTGAAACACATCTTCAAAAAGGCGATACTAAAGATATTAATAATTACAGACCTGTTGCAATAGTACTCGTATTATCAAAAGTTTTTGAAAAAGCAATACGAAAGAGACTTCATAACTTTATGGGAAAATTTAATATTATTAATAACGCACAAAATGGTTTTGTAAAAAATAAATCCACAACATTAGCCACCTTTCAACTTGTTAAGTTTGTTACAGAATGCATTAATGAGGATGTACCGGTGATAGCTCTTTTTTTGGATTTGAGTAAAGCATTTGACTTTGTTCATCACGGAATGCTTCTCAATAAACTCGAAAGATACGGAATACGTGGGAAAGCAAATGAATGGTTTAAAAGTTACCTGGGTCAAAGAAAACAATGCACATAAATAACAAAGCTCAAAAACCTTAAAAAAGTGCATATCCGGTCTGAATATAGGTTAAACGAATATGGTGTACCGCAAGGAAGTATTCTGTGTCCTCTGCTTTTTCTAATATATATTAATGAGTTTCCAACAACGACTCATACAACGATTCTTTTCGCTGATGACGCAACAATCATTCTTAAATGTACGAACAAAAGGCGTTTTGAATTTGATATCAATAGTACATTAAAAGATATAATTGATTGGTTGAATTCTCACAACATGACTGTAAATATAAATAAAACTAAAATAATGCAATTTCACACGATTAGAAGTAAGCAAACTAATTTAAGTATAAAGTATAATAAAAAAGTGGTACAAGATGTTGGTTATTATAAGTTTCTTGGTATTACTATTGATAATAATTGTAATTCGAAAATGCATGTTCAATCGATATGTGACAAATTAAACAGATTTGTATTTGCGCTTCGCCGACTTCGAGGGATAGCATCTGCCAAAGCATCGTTAAACGCCTATCATGGCTATGTCTCATCGATATTGCAGTACGGACTTCTGATATGGGGCAACTGTTCTGAAATAGAACGTGTATTTATAATCCAAAAAAAAAATGCATTCGAGCAAACTGTGGAGCACATTCCATGGCATCGTGCAAGCCGTTAGTTAGTTCATTCTGCGTAGATCGAACCAAAATTATTAATTAAAAAAGCTGAAGGTACTCTGGGTCAACTCTGACATCGGGACGTCTATCACCTTAGTTCCCCGTGACCACGGTTGCTGGAAAGCAACTGAAACGTCGGGAATATAAAATAAGTTAATTAAACGCGATAAAATTCGTAAAAGTAGTTTTTTTGAATGAGACAGTTATGTTTAAAATTTTAACTGTAATTTACAGAAGGGTTATTAATGGTTACATCATAGAAATAAAAAACTAACAAAAAGTTAATACTTATAGTCACAGGACTTGAAAGATCATCACAGGTTGTCAGTTTTTGAGATTTATTTTTGAATCCTTATAATTTGAAATGTACATGACCAAGATTTTTCTAATAACTGTCACAACTTGGCTTAACGTTGATTTCTGGGACAACCTGTATAAAATACATGAAAAGTAACTAGCTTCAAACCGAATGAAAAATAAAAATAAAATGGTTTTTCATACCTTGTTTGAAGAACACCTCTCTCCCTTGAGAATATTTCGAGTGCTTTCGCAAATTATAATGGTTGAAGCGCTGTGAATTATTTCTCGCTTCATGACCCAGTCAGAAATGAGAAATAGCCTATGCTCAGTTGTAAAACGTATAAAATGTGAGAAAACTCAAGCTTAGCAATTTGATTAACGTATTAAAATATATAACTAAATGTTAATTAAAACTATCCTTTAAAATATGATAAAAAAATTATCTGGTAAAACCACGGAACAAACGTAACGCTTCTTTTGTAATATCATCATCATCATCATCATCATTACAGCCCTTCACAAGTCCACTGCTGAACATAGGCCTCCCCAAGGAATGCCACAAAGCACGGTCCTGAGCCACCTGCATCCATCGACTTCCTGCATATATTACCAGGTCGTCACTCCATCTAGTGGGGGTACGCCCAACACGTCGCCTGCCGGTACGACGCTGCCACTCGAGAACCTTTCTTTCCCATCGGTTGTCGGTTCTTCGAGCTATATGGCCGGCCCATTCCCACTTCAGCTTACTAATCCGTTGGACTATGTCGGTCACTCTGGTTCTTTTATTTTTTTCGTTCGCGGATATCCTCATTTCTGAGTTTATCACGCAGAGAATCTCCGAGCATATCCCTTTCCATAGCTCGCTGAGCGACCTTAAGCTTCCTCATCCGGCCAGCAGTGAAGGACCACGTCTCAGTTCCGTATGTCATCACTGGCAACACGCACTGGTTGTACAGTTTCGTTTTCAAGTTTTGAGGTATACCTGACGAGAAGATGTGCCGTAATATCCCGAACGCTGCCCAACCGAGTTGATTTTTGTAATATACAGTTTTGTAAATTAAAAATAATCTTCAATTATAATATTATCAACAACTTACATCATTATTAAATTTCTAGGTTGTTTTTCTGCTTAGGAGTCCGTCTGGGTACCAACCTTACCTATTATACTTTTTTTTTCTTTAAAAAAAAAACGTTATCCCCACACTAGGATTTTCTCCTGTATCGTTTAGGCAGTTTACAAACACAAATTTCACAAGGACAAACATCCAGACCCGGAACAATCATTTGTAGGCCATACAAATACTTGTACCCGTGCGGGATTCGAACCCGCGCCCCCCAGCGCAGCAACTTATTGCTAAGCCACTGCGCCACGGAGCCGTCAATTTATTCCAGTCTAAAGCGTATAGAGAGCCAAAATAATTACAGGCCGTGAGGTATTTCATCTTTATAATAACAACGTGTCTGTAGCCTTCTTTGTTTGGGTTCGTTTTTCACTTCGTATCCTTGTCACTTTAGTTTTAATAAAAAAAAAACATCACTTCTTATTAATTACTAGGAAGTGTTGCCCATATTCTGCTGGTTTGACCTTGTAATGTACATTTAAAGTCTGTTTATAGAGTGAGAATTTTGTAAATAGACAGCGCTACATTGCTGCAGCATGAATGGATGAACTGCACTAGGGAATCAGAAGCCACAGTACACTAGCATGAAATAGCAGCTCTTTGCTGTGTGGCACATATGGTGAGTCATCATTATTATCATTCATTATTACAGCCCTTCACAAGTCTACTACTGGACATAGGAACTAAGGAATGCCATAAAACACGGTCCTGAACCTGCACACCATCTGCAGCCATCGACTTCCTGCATGTCTTACCAGGTTGTCGCTCCATCTAATGGGGCTCCATCCTATCCTTTGCTTACCGGTACGAGGCTGCAACTCGAGAACCTCTTCTCCCCCACCAGTTGTCGATTCTTCGAGCTATATGGCCAGCCTATTGCCACTTCGGCTTACTAATCCGTTAGGCCATGTCGGTTACTCTGGTTCTACTGCGGATATCCTCATTTTAAGTCTATCACGCAGAAAAACTACGAACGTAGCATTCTTCATAGTTCGTTAAGTGACCTTGAGCTTCCTCATACGGCCAGCAGTGAAGGACCACTTCTCAGATTCATAAATCATCATTTCAATCACACAACACGCACCGGCCGTACATACAATCTTTATTAATTTTCATTATAAACATATTTACTACTGAGCGGATATAATTCAAAATTTCACTGCTTAAAACGATACTGAACGTAGTAAAACTCGTATTTATGGTAAATCAATACTAAACTTTAAGTGGTTATAAAGTTTCTTTACGCTTCGGAGTTACAAATTGGAGTATGCAAGCGGAATCGTGACAATTGTAATTTAGAATAGTCCGTTTGTTACTGGTATTGGGTAATAACTTTTAAAACGAAAGTATTACGACCTTTCTTTATTGCTACAGGAATTTAGTATGATAACTGAGAATATTGCTTATGCTATTTGCTTTGTAAACGTGTACAATTGTGGTTCTTTACGCTATTTCGAGATCAAATTGCGATGCTTATTTGCCGAAGCCTCGTAGCGTAAAAAAACTTATTTAATACATAAAATACTCGATGAGAGTCTCTCGATTGGCGTCAAGTTCACGCACTGTTACCTTATTAAAATAAAGGCAATGATGAAAAATGAATTAATATTTTAATATATATCTTAAGATATTATGTCGCCTCCGAGTCGTCATGTATGTGTACCATAATGAAATGGAAAATAAAATAACTGTATTTCCATCATAAAACCATTCTGAAGCAGGGGATAGTCAACCGCGGAGCTCTAATGCTAACTGAATTCAGACCGCATAATGTATTCTTTCATAACGGAGTCGAAATCATATGGGGATTTGAATTCACTACTTTAAAATTTAAGGCGAGAGTCTTTTCTTGAGTTACTACAGCTTTAAGTTTCTTATATACAATCAAATTTAAATTCAGTTTACTATAACATTATTTAAAAAAAAATAAGTGATCTAGCCTCATCAGTGTTCTTGTAGTAGCGGCGTAGAAGAGTTTGGGCTCCAGGGTCTTTTATGTAAAAAGTGCAAGTAGGTTAGGCTGAACTGAAATAAATGACCCAAGAATGAGTCTACAAGAAATAATTTTACGTATACTTTTCTATTGTAAAGTAACTGTAAAATAATAAATGTAAATAAATAAATATTACATATATTACATATATAATATTACGTAGATATATGGATGTAAAAGAGGCGAGAGAGGTGTGTCAGGATCGCGCAAAATGGAAGTCCGTAGTCTCTGGGTGACAGGCGTGAGTGTTTATGTATGTATGTATTATGCTTAAGACGAAAAAGTTGCAAAACATGAAAAACAACAAAAGAAAACATTTTGAATTGCATTGATGCAATTCAAAATGAAAGAAATAAAAGAAATAGACCGACTATTTCTTTATTCAGATACTACAATTTATAAATATAAGTAAAACCACTCCAAGACATGTTAGATATCTTGATCTAAGTGCAATAATTAAAACAGGGGGACATTTATTACAGTAACCATTATGATAATGTTAACTTTATTCTCAATTAAAGTAAGTTATTTCAGGAATGGGCAGTATGTCAGCTGATATGTGCTTTCTAAAGTGCCTTGTTTTTTCAAAGTAAAGTTTAAACGGAGCTATTGGCACTATTCTATGATAAAAGCTTTTTGCTCCTGATATCACTTTTTACTTCTGATATCCTCGCAAGCAATTGAGGGAGGGCGGGAGGTACTCTACAAACTAGGTAAGACACGTCATTTGATTTATTACACGGATTTCTTGGTTCATTAATTTTAACATCTTTAATATAGTGGATAACGCCTGATTCTAATAGTTATTTAGATAACCTGCATGGTAAGAAAGGTAAAGACAAAAAGGATAAAATTCTCTCTAAATTACCAACCTCTCTTTTACTTGATGTACTTTCTAATTAACGAAATAGGCTGCAGTGATAGAAAAACGACATTTGTTGGCGACAAAAATAACGAGCCGACATTTATATAAGAAGAGAGACAGTAGTCTAATGGACGGTAGTCAAAGGTCGTGTGTTCGAATGTGCCATTCAACTACTACCGCCACTACTAATTCATAAATTAAGCACTTAAAGTATACAAAGAGTGGTTAAAGGGAATGTTAGTAATGTTACTAGCATTGCTAGTATTAAAAAAATCACATCCCTAGTTAGGCTCTGCTTCGTTGTCCTATCTAAATGTAACAGTGCATAATGGCGCTCTTATTCAATTGTGAAGCTTTTATGAAACTTACCCATTTAAATAATATGTTCGAAACCGTACATTACCATGCAGTGGCGGTGTAAGAATATCCTCTACCCCATATCATCCCGTGGGTGTCGTAAGAGGGAAATTGAAATAGGTGATGGGCAGCAGTATCTTCCTGATACAACTCAAAATAATAAAAACTGCTGTTGCCCACCCGCCTGCCAAGTGTAGCAACTATGGCAAAATCTCCCTATGAGGCAATCTTTGGGGAGGCCTATATTCATGAGTGGATTTTATAGGCTGTAATGGGTGGAATGGATGGATATTTACTAAAAATATATATTTTTACTAAATTACTAAAAATATATATTTTAATATAGCCAAAGTTAGTGTATAGATTTCCTTAAATTTTATACATGAGTCTCTATTGGTTTTGAATTATTAATTGTTTTAGGTCTCTTCTGCAAAACAAATATCATTTCAGTTGAAATCACGTTACCCATAGCAAGACACTGTGCTATGGAAATAACTAAATTAAACAAGTCTACCTTTTTCAAATCTGATAAGACTTCTTATCTTTTCTACGGTATATGTTGCGAAACTAAGTCTACTTGCTAGTTTAGATATGTTGAGGCCCCACACGAAATTCTAGTAGTTCTGCGAGAATGTAGTCAGTAACAAGAAACCACACAGTTGGTTTCTTATTAAGGTTCGCTGTTCAGAGTATACCTAAACGAAAAGAGTTCGATCGTTCCAGAGTTTGACGTTCTAGGACCATAACTTTGAACTTGAACTTATTATACAAGCTGTTGTTAGTTGGTAATTCAACGTAACGCATAGACAGAACAAATTCTTGTGCTGTCTGCTTATTAAATTATCTTTTCGATTTAGATTTTTCGAATTCGATTCAAGGAAAGTTAAAGACTCGCTATGCTCAAGATGTAACTACAACCATGCGCCTACAGAGTTTCTATAAATAAAACTTAGAGTGAGTATAACAGAGATGTGTGTCATCTTATAGTAATAAAGAATCCCAGATGTTATTACATCTAATAATGCTTTAAATTTTTTATCACAGGACCCCAACCCACTGCTATCTAATTCTCGAACTAAATTAATATAAAGCTTCGTTAAACAAACAAAAAAGGTCCGATGGGTTTATTCTGGATTATGTATAGTTCTCTGTTTGATGTCCGTAACTATTCTTAGCTGTTAAGCTGTTAACGCTGCTTTTTATGATTGTAAAAAAAGTTTTAACGACAAAACAATTATAAATAAGTAAAGTTACATCAATGTATTTTATGTTGTTAGGGGCATTTACACAATAATATGTTTTATATAGCTTTAATTACATTATAAAAACACATATGTACGTAAACATACCATTGTGAAAGTTTCAGTGAATGTTTCAGTAATGGAGTTTAAGAGTTTCCACTAACCAATGTCGTCCTGTGGGTGTCGTTAGAGGCGATGGAGGGAAACTGAAACAGGAGATATGCGTATAAAAACTTTTTGCTAAAACATTACGCAGTTATGCTATTTTATGTTTATAGCACGAATGACCGGGATTGAACGCGCTTTCGCAGAATATTATTGGTTACCAATCCACGTGCCAAGCGTGGCAACTATGGAAATTCCACCCTTACGAGGCAATATACGGGGAGGCCTAAGTGTGGCAGTAGACTTTTATAGGTTATAATGGGAATTAATGATAAGAAGTAGGATATAGTATTTTTATTGTATACAATAATAAAATACCGGCCAAGTGCGAGCTGAATTCGCGCATGAAGAGTTCCGTACCATCACACAGGTTTCTAGTAGGAGAGCCCCCTCAACTTTTTAATTTCTTTTTATTTTTATTATTTTTGTTATACCGGCAATAGAAAATGAAATCAATGAAATTTCTACTGTCTTCCTATTACGGATCATAAGATATAGCACGCTGACAGACAGACGTACGTACAGACGGACAGCGGAGGCTTAGTAATAGAGTCCGTTGGTTTCCCTTTGGGTACGGAACCCTAAAAAAGGAAACCAAAATCACATAATCTATTTGTACAAAATGGTCGGCCTTAAATAATAAGTACATATCGATTTTCAATTTCGCATAACACTCGAATTGTTCTCTTTATTTGACCTTTAAAACTGATTCCTCCTTTGTACCTGACAATTCTGTACCCTTGTCAATGAATTTATCCCAAATAAAATTTATTCTTTCACCTAAATCGTACCCAATCTAAATGATTTGTATAAAATCCAATCTTATTCTTTGATTACAATAACAATATAAAATATTTTCAGTTTCTTAACAAGTTGTATAATATTATTTTAAATTAGTTAGCAGAGTGCATAGATTACAGGTGAGGTTTGAATTTGAATAAAAATATGGCACGTTCCACCTTATATCTCTTATTATTTTCTGCATTATTTTTTCAGAGTAACTGAAAAAAAAGTTGTTTACTTTCAGAACTTTGCCAGATCAGCGAGTCTTATAGATAGTTAATAAAAGCAAACCATATTTTCGTGTCTGTTTATTTTGTCCCGACCGAATTTAGCGGTGGGCAAAATTCGAACAATATTTCTAATCATAACAAAAACTGTAATAATAATAATTCTTTTCTCCATCAGACCGTAAAAATTTGCTACTATACATGGGCATTTCAGGTGTTTGTCTTAATTGAATCTCTTTGCAAGCAAATTGGTGATCGAAGAGTACAAAAGGTATTGCAACTTTGACGCTGCTCATCGTTGAAAATATATATATTTTACGTGTGGCGTAAAGGGGATGCTTATACTGTAAGCGCTGGGATCTTTCTGGTTTTTTCACATATATTGGCTACAGGCACACATATAAAGACATGTTCCTGAGTTGTCTCCTGTGTTGACACGCTTGTTCCGCCTCTCATTTAGGGCTGGAATAGTGCCAAAATCCTGGAAGCTGGCCTGGTGCAGCCTGTTCCATAAAAAGGCAGCCGTGCTGACCCTGCCAATTATCGGCCAATCTCAATTACCTCCATAATCTGCAAGATTATGGAGCGTATATTGAATCCCCACTTAATGGCATACCTAGAACAGAATGACCTCCTTAGTGACTGGCAATATGGGTTTCGCCGAAATCATTCAGCTGGGGACCTTCTAGCATATGCCACACACGTATGTGGCGAGCTACTCGAGAACAATGGGGAAGCACTTGCTGTTTCCCTTGATGTCTCGAAGACCTTTGATAGAGTTTGGCACACTAGCCTTTTGGGTAAGCTTCCAGCGTACGAATTACCCCTGGTATAATTAAATGGGTAAAATACTTTCTGAGTGAACAGTCTCTCTGGGTCGTCGTCGACTGCTGCTCATCCGATCCTATGGGTACTAACGCCAGTGTTCCTCAGTGGTCCGTTCTCTCTGTAACTCTCTTTCTGCTGCATATTAATGATCTGCTTATGCCCGGTATCTATGGGTATGCAGATGATAGCACAGTTGTTGAGAGATACCAACCAAGTCCTCGGGACAGTCGAGATCAAATCCAGGCCGAAAGAGAAGCTATGGTAGAGCGTGTGAACCTCACACTACAGGCAGTCTCCGAATGGAGCGATGCCAATCTTGTGAAGTTCAACGCCTCCAAAATACAAGCGTGTCTCCTCACTGCAAAAAGGAGCCAGCTTACTTTGGCTTCAGACCGGAACAGCTGCTTGCTTTATATAAAGCGCAAGTCCGGTGCATGGAGTATTGCTGCCATATATGGGCTGGTGCTGCAAAATGCCACCTAGCAGCTTTAGACTCAATGGAAAGGCGTGCTAAGAGGCTTATTGGTGACCTGAATTTGGTTAAAACCAATCTTACCAGCCTCGAACACAGACGTAAAGTAGCCAGCCTTTCCGTTTTCTACAGGATGCATTTCGAAGAGTGTGCGCAGGAATTTCATAAAATAATTCCTCACCAGACGTTTGGCCAGTCTCCACCCTTTCGTTGTTGACTTACCATGCATTCGAACCAAACGGTTCGCCACGTCGTTCATCATGCGTACAGCAAAGGACTGGAATAAGTTGCCAGCATCTGTCTTTCCATCCGATTACAGTGTGGGTGTCTTCAAGGCAAGAGTGAATAGGCTTTTGTTAAGTCAGTGCGCTTCAACATCTTAGGCTACATTACCACTTACCATCAGGTGGGATCGTAGATAAGCGCTGGCTTAGTGCAATATGAAAAAAAATGATACTGATAATTGAACCTGATTTAATTATTATTATTGGCTCCCAATATCATCCCGTAGGTGTCGTAAAAGGTGACAAAGGGGAACAAATCAGGAGATGGGCAGCAGCGTCTTCCTAATAAAGGCTTAAAATAAAAATAAAACTGTGGTTTCTAACCCGCCTGCCAAGCGTGGAAAATTATAGAAAATCTCCCTATGAGACAATAAATGGGGATATATATTTAACAGTAGTCTTTTGGTTGGCTATAACGAAAAGAATATTGACAGACAATAAAGAGTGCTATGTTAGTTGTCAGAGATCGCCCAATATCTTTCTTGTACAGCCAGCTTGTTAGTTAAGAAGCTAGCTGTCAGCTGCCAATTTCAATTTTGTCAATTTAAGTTGTCAATAGTTATTGGCAACTGAAATTAGAGTCAAACAAATTATAGACAATAGGGTATTACACCCCTTTTCAAATAGTATTTCAAATTAAGTTAGGATGATAATGAACCACTACAATTTTTATATAACGTTTTTAAACCGCATAGTGTCATAATAAATAATAGTTTAAAAAACTAAAAAACACGCTTTTGTAGATAACCGAACTAAAAAGTAGAAAATAATTTTCAATAAATTTAAAATAACATAGTGATTAACTTAAAAAATCATTTTACTACATAAAATCGTGGTGTGCTTTTTCAGATAGTTTTATGACGACGCTAATTTTACAAATATCCACAAAAATACGGTATCAAGCATCCCACACTTTTTTACAATAAAATGTTTTTTTTAGGTTAATCACTATTTTCTTAATTTAAATTTATTGAAAATTATTTTCTAGATTTTAGTTCTATGTAATCAAAAGCGTATTTTCTTAAATTTTTTCACACTATTATTTATTTTCTATTTTTTAGTGCGGCTTACAGCGTGTTTTTTTTGAAAGAATTTCTTTTACGCGGCATAAAGTAGATTGAACTGGCAGAAATCATAGTTGTTTTATGAATTATCCTGACAAGGATAATGGGTTAAACTATGTAAATTATTGCATTGTCATCGGTCTTTGATAACTGTGCGAAGTTTCAAATCAATCCGTCTTTTTGAAGGGGATGAAAATCACATTCTAAAATTACGTTATGTAGATACATAGATTATACATACCAAGCTAATAAAAGCGTGTTAAAAATTACTTTTCATCTATCTAATTAAAATTTCGCGTGAAAATGCTAGGTGCCATGCTGTTCACTTGGTACTTGTTTAAAACTAGCAAGAAGAGACCCGAAGACATTGTCTACAAAAACTAGACTATACTTCTGTGAAGATCAGTTTAGTGTTACTTTTTTACTACGACTTATATTTAACTATCCTTTATAAAAAAACATCATGAGGTAATAGGTATTGTAAGTCAAATTGTGTAATAGTTTAGAAGTGAGATTGAAATCATAGATAAACATAACTATGTATTATCAAAGATACTCTGAACTGGTATTGTATTATTTTACATATAAACATCATCATCGTCATCACTACAGCCCTTTACAAGTCCACTGCTGAACATAGACCTTCCCCAAGGAATGCCACAAAGCACAGTCTCAAGCCACCTGCATGCATTGACTTCGTTCATGTCTTACCAGGTCGTCACTCCATCTAGTGGGGTGGATACCCTACATTTCACCTGCCGGTAGGGGGCTGATATTCTAGAATCTTTTTTCCTTATCGGTTGTCGTTTTCCTCTATATGGCCGGCCCATTGTCACTTTAACTTATTTATCCTTTGGACTATGTCAGTTACTCCGATCCTACTGCGAATATCCTCGTTTTTAAGTCTATTACGCAGAAAAATGCTGAGCATAGCCCTCTCCATAGCTTGCTGAGCGACTTTGAGCTATCTCATACGGCCTGCATTGAAGGACCACGTCTCAGATCCGTAGGTCATAACTGAAAACACACACTGGTTGCACAATCTAGTTTTGAGGTTTTGAGGTATGCCTAACGATAAGATGTGTCGTAATCTCATGAATCCGTCGATTGACCTCTCGGTTGAAGTTGGATTTATATAGTTGGACTATTTGTCCCAGATAAACCTATTCGTCAACAACTTTGAGCTTAGTGCTCTCAACAATTACCGGCATAGGTGTTACATGGACGTTAAATATGATTTTTGTTTTGTTCATGTTCATCTTAAGACCTATCCGTTGAGAGACACTATTGAGGTCATTGAGCATAGTGCTAAGGGCCTCCAGCGATTCTGCCATAAGGACTATATCGTCGGCAAATCGAAGGTGACTCGGCATTGACGTTAATACTGTATCCTTTTCAGTTCAGCAGCTTGAAAATGTCTTCCAATGCAACGGTGAAGAGTTTCGGGGATATTACGTCACCCTGTCTTACACCTCTCTGCAGTTGGATAGGTTTTGTACGCTAGTTCTGTACTCGGACAGCCATCGTAGTCCTACTGTACAAGCACTTGAGCACTTCGATATACCGACAGTTGTATAAACAAAAGTTGGTAATAGGTACTTACACTGATGTTTTAACATTCCTCAACTAGGCAGAACAAAAATCGGGATTGCATGCAAAAAAATTTTGCCAACAATAACGTATTTTTTTTTGGTAGATTAGTACTTTCAGCTTTTACAAAATCGTCTTCAATTAAGCTATTTCAATAAATTACGGAATAAAAGTCAACAATTGAAAACACAACAAACACGAACTTGAAAATTTTGGAAATAATAGACAGCACATTAGCTTGATGACTTGTTTACTATAGAAGTGACGTCACGGCGGAATCTTATATGGTGGATAGCATTTTTTTATTAAGATATTTGGTTTGAATGCTTGACCTTTAAGTCATGTCTTCATTTATTTCAGTGTCAAGTGATAATCATCTTTCATATTACACTGCTTCACAATATATTCATCACATTGCATACTTTTTGAGGGATTTTGACGGCAACTTGAGCCAGTAGACAGTTAGCGATAGTGTCTCAAGGCGCCTAAGCAGACAGATATTTTATCTTGAGATTCGCATCACCATCGGAACTCTTGTTTCACCGTTTCCACTAACAGTTCACATGCGCTAGATATTTATACTATGGCAAAACGCGACAGAATGTTTCGTACATTTAAGAAGTATCGCACTGATCTAAGACGGCAGGCATATAAAGCTGCGAGAAATCGATCTAATCAGATGGTGAGAGCTGCTAAACGCCGATATATCCACGAACAAGTACTTAATTCATCTTCTTTTTTTTTCTTCTTCTTCGGCTGATATGTGGAAGTTTCTCAAAACACTTGGATATAGAAAATCGCAATTTGACTATAATAGCATCACCTTTTCTCCTGACGATTTTAATCATCATTTTCTGTCTTCTCAAATAGTTTTTGATAGTTCTAGAGCTAATGCTATCTCATTTATATCTTCCATGCCTCCTTATTCTCACGAAACTTTCACATTTTCTTCTGTAGACGAAGGCGAGATACGCAAATTTATTTTATTTTTTATTTATTTATTTAAACTTTATTTGCACACATACAAGAAATGTACAAAACGGCGGACTTAATGCCTAAAGGCATTCTCTACCAGTCTACCTTTGGTTTGTGCAGAGAATCTAGTGATGGGTGCAAAACTCATAATTTAAAAAAAAATTAAAAAATTAAAGGTTTAAGAAAAAAAAATACAAAATTATAATATAATGATAATAAATACAATACACATACATATACATTTACAATACTATTTACATGCATACAATAGTATTTTATACTTGTACACAAATACCCACAATAAATAAACAAATCACTTTCTTCTATTAAATCGAAAGCCATTGGTTGTGATGATGTGAGTAGGCTAATGGTTATGCACGTTTTGGATGCTGTTTTACCCGTGAAAACTCATATACCATTATCTTTTCGCTGATGAATGGTGTTTTCCCAACTCTATGGCGTGAAGCCTTTATTATTCTTACTCTTAAATCCAGCGATTGCAACGTCCTATTTCAGACTAATTTCTATTCTGCCTTTTCTCTCTAAGGTTCTGGAAGCTGTTGCTCATAAACAGATTTCTTCTTTTGTTTTCTCAAATAATATTCTTTCTCCTTATCAATCGGGTTTCTGTCCTGGTCATTATACTACTACTGCTCTTCTCAATGTGACGGAAGATATCCGAGAGGGGATGGAAAAATCAAAACTGACCGTCCTCATCTTAATTGATTTTTCTAACGCATTTAATTCTGTTGATCATGATATCTTGTTGGCTCTTCTTTCTTATTTGAATATCTCGTCTTCAGCTCAGTCATGGTTCTCATCATATCTTCGAGGGCGCCAACAGGCCGTGCGCACTGGGCATATACTATCTGACTGCTGTGATGTGTCTACTGGCGTCCCTCAAGGCGGTATAGTATCTCCTCTTCTGTTTTCAATTTTTATCAATCTCATCACATTTAAGCTCAAGTGCTATTACCATCTGTATGCTGATGATCTGCAGTTATATGTGCAAGTGAAACCCTCAAACATCTCTAATGCTATTTCATTATTAAATGATGACTTGAAATACATCTGCGTATGGTCCACTGTGTATGGCATAAACGTGAACTCATCTAAGTGCCAAACAATAATCTTAGGTACCCCACGATTATCATCGAAACTAGATATTCCCACCCTACCATCAATTATGTTTAAAAATAATGTCATACCATTCTCTTCCCATGTAAAGAACCTTGGTCTGTACGTTGATGGTTGTTTAACATGGAACAAACATATAAAGGAGGTGAGTCGCAAAACTGCTGGAACTTTGCAATCTCTATATCGATTAAACAATTTTCTTCCCACCAATACTAAGATTGTCTTGTCGTACTTGTCCAGTCACTTATCCTACCAATTATTGATTATGTCGATATGTGTTGCTCAGACCTGTCTCAACATCATCTTAATATATTGGATCGTTTACTTAACAACTAAATCAGATACATTTATGGTCTCCCTAAATACGACCATGTATCTTCTTTTCGTGTTAAGCTTAATTGGCTGCCTATCCGTCAGCGCAGATATGTCAGAATATTCTGCAACCTTTTCACAATTCTGAATGATCCATGTGCTCTCGAGTACCTGAAATCCAAATTTCAATACCTGGGAGTTTCTCATAATCGTTCTCTCCATTCTTCGGCTAATCTTAAGTTGCTTACTCCTTTACACCGTACTGGTTATTTATCTCAATCTTTCGCCCTCACGGCCATCAGACTCTGGAACGACATCCATCTTGACATTAAAAAAGCTTCCAACAAGTTTGTTTTTAAAAATAAAGTCCGTAAGCATGTGAAAAAATTGTTGCACGTTTGAACTACCACAGCTCTTGTTTTCATACATATATGTATATTTCATATTTGTTCTGAATATGATAATATTTATATGTATTGTGTATATATGTAGTGTATGCATGTATATGTGTATGCATGTATTTATATATGTTTATATTGTGTGTATTTAAGTATATATGTCTATGTATGTATGTGTATATGTATATATTTATATGTATATACAATTTTTTTATCGCTTTCTATTTTGATTACTGCTGCACCGCCTCTTGTTTGTATATCTCTGTTTAGCCTAATGGTTGACTGGGAGAGAATGCCCTATGGCATTAAGTCCGCCATAGGTACAACTTTGTGCGTGAAAGATTAAATAAAAATAAAAAATAAATAAAAATATTTGATACACAAAATCGCACCAATTTTACTTATTAAAATCCACTTCATTCATTTATGTAAACAATAATACATTAGCAGCAATCTGCCGCCGATCAAATTCCCGACAAAACTGCGGCAGGTATTAAAATTGAATTATAAAATTTATAGTTATATATTATAGTTAAATATATAGTTCGAATCCCGCACGGAACAAGTATTTGTATGGCCTACAAGTAATTGTTCCGGGTCTGGATGTTTGTCCTTGTGCAATGTATGTTTGTAAACTGCCTCCACGATACAGGAGAAAATCCTAGTGTGGGGGTAACGTTTTTTAAATATGAAAAAAAAAATAAAAAAAATGCATATTTATGAATAGAAATCAACATTTCTCGTTTAATTTTTACAAACCCTATCATAAATTCGTATTTGGTGCAAAATATTAATAATAATATAAGGACCTTCGCTCCTCAATAACTCCTGGGTTCACCAACCTTTACTATACAGGCAACACTACTCGTACTCTGGAACTCATTTCCCGAAATCGTAAGAAGGGCGCCAAGTAAGAAATATTTTAAAAAGTTGGAACATGAATTTTTATGGTATGTAATGGTCGGCCTAGTAGTGGTACCATTTTTAATGAAATGTATGATTCGAGAAAAATTTTCAAAAGCAAATTAAAGTATTGTCAGAATAATCAGGAGCAAATAAAAATGAATATTTTAGCTTCAAAACACAGGAATAAAGATTTTAGGGGATTTTGACAACAAACAAAACAACTAAGTCCAAAGCCTAGCGTACCTGTGAGTGTTAACGGCATCAGTGAACCACGGGATATAGCGAACATGTTCAGATGTCACTTTCAAGTGGAGTCTCCGCTAAAAAGTACGCAGGTAGTGGATGAGGAGGTCGAGGTGTCGGAGGTGCCGGACCGCGTCACAGCTAAGCAAGTTGCTCTAATGATAAAAGGAATGACGCGAGGGAAGTCTCCTGGACACGACGGCCTTAGCATTGAACATTTTCACAATGCGGGGTCACACCTACCGAGACTCTTAGGGCTGCTGTTCACGCTATGCATTAGGCATTCCTATCTGCCAAATGAGCTAATGAAGACGGTGATAGTGCCTATTATAAAAAATAAAACTAGTGATACTTCCGACAAGTGCAACTACCGTCCGATATCATTAGCTACAACGACATCTAAGGTGCTTGATGGCCTGCTTGAGAGACAACTTAAAGAGCATCTCCACCTACATGACGCTCAGTTCGGCTTCAGACCAGGACTTTCGACTGAATGCGCAATTATGTCTCTCAAATAGAGTGTTAGGTTCTACACGGATAGGAACACGCCTGTGTATGCAGCCTTTCTTGATCTCACTAAGGCATTTGACCTGGTTAGATATGATATTCTTTGGCGTAAATTAAAAGACACAGGTATGCTGGGTGGGTTGATCAATATTTTTAAATATTGGTATGAACACCAAACTAACCGGGTTAGATGGCTTGGTGAGCTTTCTGAAGAGTACGGGTTGGAGTGTGGAGTGAGACAGGGAGGGCTAACTTCTCCTTCTCTCTTCAACTTGTATGTGAATAGGTTGATTGTTGAGCTGAGCGACACAAGGGTCGGCTGCTCGATTGATGGTCACTGCATCAACAGTATCAGTTATGCAGATGACATGGTATTGCTAAGCCCATCAATCGCAGGTCTCAGAAAACTAATAGGTGTATGTGAGAGGTACGCTTTGTCACACGGACTACTGTACAATGTTAAAAAGAGCGAGCTCTTGATCTTTCAAGCTAGGCGTCGTAAGCTGGGAGATGTGCCACGTGTGCTGCTAAATGGCGTCGCTCTAGGCAGGGTAAATGCGTTTAAATATCTTGGCCATGTGGTTACCGAAGATTTAAAAGACGATGTTGACATCGAAAGGGAAAGGAGGGCGATGGCGGTCCGCTGTAATATGCTGGCATGCAGATTCGCGCGGTGTAGCTTTGGAGTAAAGATAACTCTCTTTAAAGTCTGTTGCCAAACTCTATACACTTGCAATCTGTGGGTCAACTACACGCAGCGGGCCATCAACGCTCTCCGAATACAATATAATAACGCATTCAGGGTGCTGGTGGCGCTCCCGCGCTGCTGTAGTGCGTCTGCGATGTTTGCGCACGCGCACACGGACGGCTTCCACGCCGTGCTGCGACGCCGCATCGCCTCACTGATGCTCCGTACGCAGGGGAGCGCCAACACCATCCTGAACGTGCTCAGCGATAAGCCTGACAGCCCCCTTCTGTGGCACTGGTTACAAATGCAGAGGGTGGCAGATACATGAATTAAACTATAGATTAATTTTATTCAAGTAATTAATATATTAAAGAATCGAATTAAGTTATATTGAATTGATTTAAATTGAATTAAATTTTATTTTTATTTTTGATTTTATTGTAATTTAATTTTGGGTATAGATTTGATCTTAGTTTTTATTTAATTTAATTAAATTTATTTAATGTTCTCAATTACTAACCTAATATAAGTCATACTAACAACTTATGGATCTTTGATATCTGAAATAAAGAATTATTATTATTATTGGGGTTATCTATAAAGTTTTCTCATCTGGTTGGGCTGTTTAAATATATAATTATAAACGAAATATATAAACATACATAAATATCAATAAAATAGTATAAATACATAAAAATACATAAATATATTTAAAAAAAAAACCCAACCAGATTGAAGCCCTCGGCAGGGGAGACCAAACGGCCGAGGGTTAGGGGGAAAGGGAAAGAAACCGGCGGACGATGCGGGCGGTATCGAGGAGCACCGCCTTCTGCATTTGAGCTTGGAGTAGTCCGTCACGGAATCCCAGTCGCCTCAGATGACCCGAGAGGCTAACTGGGATTAACCCGTTCGCAGAAACGACCACAGGAATAATTTCGGCCGGCAGACCACTCCACATGTCGGTCACCTCGTGAGCCAGGTCCAGATATTTTGTCAGCTTATCTGTTTCGGCTTTCACGAGGTTCTCGTCATAGGGAATGGTAATGTCGACCAAAAATATCCTTGACTGTGCCCGGTCCATCAGCACAATATCAGGCTTATTCGCAAGAATAGTCCTGTCTGTGATGATGGCCCGGTCCCAGTAGAGCCTGGCGCGGTCATTTTCGAGCACGGCTTCCGGCAAGTACTTATGATATGGCAGTTTCCGATCCACGAGACCGTATTTCAGAGCGAGCTCCTGGTGTAGAATCCTGGCAAAATTATTATTATTATTATTATTTATTTAAAGATGCGATGTTGGATGTTAAGAATGATTATGATATATTTATAAATTTTATTATTTCCAATTTTAATATAATATGTATTTTATTATCATATATAACGTATATATTATATCTATGTAACATGCATATTTGGTTCATATATTCACATACAAAATATGTAAAGTAAGTTTTGTATATTAATATTATATATATATATATATATATATATATATATATACAGTGTGTCTGGTCACGACCTAGCGATAATTTAAGGTTACAAAATATACCTAATTTCATCGACAAAACACCCATATATGAGGGTCTACCCCCTCTATATATATATATGCTATTTTGACCTTTTAAATAACATTTTTCTTTACATCTGTAGGACCTTTCTGTCCAGAGAAATCTGCATCTTTTGGCAGAGGTATCTACAAGAATAAAAAATATTTTAAATGGCGGCCATTCCGACAGGTAGACCCCCATATATAGGTGTTTTTGTCGATGAAATTAGGTATATTTTATAACCTTAAATTATCGCTATGTCGTGACCAGACACATTGTATATATATATATATTTGCACCTGCCAAAAAAACTTTTATTACTAATAAATTGTATAATAAAATTTATGATAATACGATAACATACCGTATCAAAGACTGGACGAAAATAATGATAAAAACTTACGTTTTATACAAATTTAGGCTTGCCTTGTAATTAAATACAGAACATTTGCTCTCCCAAATGTATAATGTGATCCTTTATCGTTCTACATTAGATTTTATTTTATTACTTAATTTAATTTGAACTTAAACTGTAATTTGTCTTAAATACTACCGGATGAAGTTGTTGGGTTTCCTCCAAAATTTCAGGCAAGTTATTTTGTAAAAATTGCAAGTATGCGTCGCCGTTTAATCTTACTGGTAACACGAATGGTCCGATCAGCTGTTTGTTGAATACTCCTGTCCATAAATTAACACTAAACTGGTGTTGAAAATTGTGGCGGCTAATCGCATGTGGGTTTTCAAAACTTTAGGAGTGGTAATTATGCATATTACACATTCCACTCCGGTTAAATATTGACTAATCTGTCCACATTATGTTGTCAAAAAAGTTCTCATCTGTGTTGTATCTAATTATCATGTCCTGACAAAAGGCGACTCGTCGTGGATAGTCCGTTGGTAGTAAATCTTGCAATTATTTCACGTGGTGTGGGTGCATTTCCTTCGCTTGCAGAATTCTGTGCACAGACATGTCAGATAGGCCTGTGCGACGACCATTTGCTCTTGTCATTGTTGATGAATCTCTTTGAACTTTTTCCAAAACTTTTTCGATTTGATCTGGTTTGATTCTTGGAACTCCTTCACGCAGAGAAGTATCGGGTATTTGAACCTCCATGTACGCGTTTTGAAGACGTAAATACACAGCAGTTAGGGTATACCTCAGCTTACCTCCTCTTTTAATCAGTTGCTCACGGTAAATCCTAGCAGCCGATCGGGCGTTTCTTCTGGTTACGCATTGATAAAAGTAGGTATATAATGATTTCTTATATTTACGTGAACACTACATATTTAAATAAAACTAATTTTACGGATTTTATCGCATATATTAACCTACTTTTATATTCCCGACGTTTTTTATTTAAAAGTAGGTACATTTCTGCATAGTCGCGTAGTGAATAAGGAATTTAAAGCTATTTATGTCCAATAATCCTGTAGTTTTAATGGCATTTTTATTTTTAGTACAATATTATTTTATGTGTTTATGTTATTAGGAATACGCTGCTGCCAATCTCCTGATTTGTTTCCCTCTGTCGTCTCTTAAGACTGGTATAACACAGAATAAATAATGGTGTAGTAGTTAGTATAAATTCCTACAATTATTAACATCCTATAACGTGAAAATCTTAATCATCTTATTCTACAAAAATGTTAACTAAACTACAAAAATACTTATTTTTATAACGTGCAATACAACCTACACTTTACAGTTACTCACCTGTTTTAATTTTTCTGCTGGAAATAAGCCATTACTACTATATATACATTGCAGAGGATTTGTCATTCTCGCTCCGCTTGCCAAGCAGTACAATAGGTATTTGGCACGCCTCTGAGTCCTTACTTCTTACCTCTGCTTCACGGTACTCTCGCAGTTTACTTGCCTTCTTCTCGACTCACCGCAGACACAATTAAACACTTGACACTTGTAGCTTCGGCGACAACATAAACAAAACCAATTACATCCGGTCTGTCTGGGAGAGCGATGTGATGTCAACGATAGTTGAACCTTACGGTTAACGTAAAACTAGTGTAGTTTTACTTTTACTAAATATTAAAATGTTTAAAGTAAAACTTCATTAGGCGCGACTAGAGGTTGATCAGACCTTTTTTCGGACAGATGTTACATTCAGTTATATCTAAGACCATTCTCAGTTTCCGCATTTATAAAGTCAGCGAGTTATAATAGTATATTGTGAGTATGCATGTTATATACACAGTCTATAATTTTCAGACATTAATCCTTTCTTTGTTTTTTTATTTTTTAACTAGCTGTTCCCCGCAACTTCACCCGCGTGGAATTTGTTACGATTGGATTTCATGGGTGTTAATTTTTTTGCGTGGAATCCCAATTCTTTTATAAAAATAAAATAGCCTAAGCTACTCCTTATAAAATCAGCTATCTGCCAGTGAAAATCATTCCAGCCGTTTCGGAGATTAGCTGGAACAAACAGACAGACAGACAAAAAATATTAAAATGGTTTTTTGTTATAAGTACCGTAAATACTTTCATATGCATTTAGTAAAAAGCTGTTATTTTCACATTACAAACAGATACTTTAATTTTATTTATTTGTTTAGAGTATAGATAATAGCATTTATTAATAAATTAAATTTAACGCCAAAACATAAAATTTTGTAAAACAACGCTGTATTTTGTGTATATTATATCACCATACCATCGGGTTTTGATGTAATTATAATTAATGAAGAAGTCCTAGCACAAAATATTGTCAATTTCTCCAAAAGTATGTCTACATTACATTTCATGTATACACGTAAATGACCGGATCCCCATCGTACCCGATATCAAAAAGTGGAGATTCAAAATAATAATAATAATAAGTTTTACGTACATAAAGTTTTACTTACGTAAATATTTCACGCACTCATTTTTATATTATACTAATATAATAAAAATCTATTACTTATAAATTAAAATTTAATGAATAACTCATCCCATTTAACAACTCTTCAGTCCGCATTCAGTCTTCAAACAATATTTGCAATTCAGTTGAATCCAAATTGCACTACTTCAATTTACTCTTAATGAAACTTCGAATTCGTTCAGTCAATCGGACTTATCTATCCGATGCGCCTCTGCAATGCTGTATATTACCTCGTGTTTATACGGTTGCTAATCTATCTAAAGTAAAATTTTAATTCAACAATTAAAATTATCAACCTTATTTACATCGTGACTTAATAACGATACGACAAAGCGAGAATTACTTTAGTACATATCAGTTATCACATCAGTTAACATGGTTCTTGATTTAGTCCAGTCAGAACAAGAAAACAACTTGAAATTATAAAAAACAATAATGGTGTTCTCGTGAGTTATCGTGTAACCTCTAAACGACTTGACCGTTTGATGTCACATTCACACAATATATTTATTTTGTCGAGTCAATAATTCTTAGCTAATGATTTCTTATATTTACGCAAAGACTACACATTAAATGAAACTATTTTTTTAAATGAACGGATTTTATCGCGTTTAATTTAACATTTTTAGACCACCTTAATACCATGGACTCTAAAATAAAATTCACAATGGAGTTAGAGGCCAACAATTCTTTAGCTTTTCTAGATGTGTTAGTAATTTGGAAACCTGATAACACCTTGAGCCACACTGTGTATAGAAAAAAGACCCATACAGATAGATATTTAAACGGTGATTCTAAACACCATCCTTCACAGTTAGCTACCGTGGGTAAATCTTTGTTTCAGAGAGTACGAGGGATCTGTGACAGTAAACACCTGGCCGTCGAGCTCCAACACGTCAAGCAAGTTTTGCATGACAATAAGCTTCGGGTCCCGCGCCTACGTCAAGTGAACGAGTCAAGCCGGCCACAGTCAAGAGAGTGCCTGCTGTACTGCCATATGTCAGAGGTGTCACTGACAAGAATGACTACAAGCTGGATTAGAAAATATCGTGTAACGACTTTTTAGTTCAGTGCTTTTATAAAATATGTTATATTTAAAGTATATTTTGTAAAAGAAACGAATTTGAAAAGATGGAGGCGCTCGCTTATTGGATTTGATGTTTCGCGATATATTTTCAACGCCGACCGACCTATCATATTATTCTTATATTAAATATATATTTAAATATATTATTATGGCGTCTAATGGACCTAGCGACGTTATCAAAAATGCTACCAATATGACTGCTGTTTAAATTGATTCTTAGCTACTGGAAATTAAATATTTTATTCCATTACATTTAATTTCATTCACTCCGTTATTCATGACTTAAAAGTTTATATCACTTTTTTGGTGTGACGGAAGTCATAATAAATAGATTTATACAATAAAAAGCATGCATATTCCCTATTACTACATCGTAAAGCATTAAAAATTTAGTAACCTTCAACAATATTATCGACACTTTGATATCGAAACGGTAACATTCCTAAAACGGGTTTTTACCTTACATTTATTACCTTCACTAATAGTAATAGCTGAAATGTTTTCCTAATAAATATTCAGCGTAGTTTTGCTATGTTTACCTAGAGGGCGTCACACACGAGCAAGCTCTTTGTTTGGACGCAAAACTGTACGTGATCATCTGATACGTCATTTTGATATCGTATCTGATATGTGACCTTATGCAAAAAACCTCGCATCTGTTACGATACGATAAATGATGTGGCGCGTCCCATTTCTAGCCGGTTTCCCCCCGATCAACAAAGAGGTAACACGCTGCTACATGGCCTTAATATTCAGACGTGGAAAAGATACTAGGATCAAAGAAAGACACATATTACATACACATACAAATTTGAGTAAATATATGAAAATCTCGATTTGAAAGTAGCTAGACACATAAAAATGAATTTAAGCACAGTTCACACTGCGTAGGTCGTTAGCTTAAAATAATTGAAATTGGACTATTATCTACAGAGAAGATAGTTATAAAAATTGCATCAGGGTTGGAATGGGATAGCTTTTTTTGAACACACAGTTATACATTTTACTTGATTTTCTTTACAATTAAATACAATACAAAACTTATTGTACACCAAGAAAAGAAAAAAATATAAAAAAGAATGAACAAATATTGAGGGCAAAGCAAAAGGCAGTTTGATTGCTACATAGCAATCTCTTCCAGACAACCAATAAGAATAATTAAATAAAAAATAAGAAAAAGAATAACGGGTAGGGTATAGGGGATGAGTCACTCGCGTCGGTAGGCTTCGACCACCTAACCCTACGCCCATCTTACACGTGTCCCCCGGGTGGTGCTAAACGAGCGACAAAGCCGAAAGGATAGACTCGGCTCCTCGCCGTATGGTAGCGGCGTAAACTCTACCACCCCTTAGTGCGCACCATGAGCCAATAATTAAAGGAAATGACCCCGAGTTCCCGGCGCCCCTTTAATGGGGCAAGGGTGCGAAGAATTTCCGGGAGTAAAAACCGGCAACGAGGTTCACCACCCGTCACGTCCTGTCTCCCGGAGGGGCTAAAAGTGGATTACGGAGGCCCGTCTGGCTACGCTGAATGTATGTGAAGCAATGAATGATAAAATGGATGAAGTATGCGAAATGATGAATGACAGAGGAATAGATGTATGTGTAAATGAGACGAAACGAAAGAAAAGAGATGACACTACACATGGCATGTATATCGCTTACTGGTCTGGTGTAGACGAGACCGAGCGGGCATGCCAGGGAGTCGGTGTCATCCTTTCAGAAAAAATGAGTCAATGTGAAAGAGTATGAATGTGTAAGCCCAAGGCTGCTGTGGATACGAATGAAAGTGGGCTTAAAGAAGTTGTTCGTGCTTGGGGTGTACGCCCCGGATATGTCTAAGTCCACTTATATCAGAGAGCAGTTTTGGGATATGGTAAGGCTGGTGTTGATCAAATGTAAGGAAAATAAAATATTATTATGTTAGGAGATTTTAATGGAATGGTTGGGGTGAAGAGGTCTGGTTATGAAAGGATATTAGGAACGTTTGGCGATGAATGAATAAATGAGAATGGTGAAGACTTCCTCACCGTATGTGTGGAAAAGAATACTTTTGTGGCGAACACTTTCCTTCGCCATAAAAGAATTTACATGTATACATGGGAAAGAGGGGATGATAGAAGCATGATAGATTTCATAATTGTGGATGAAAGAATGAGGAGTGCAGTGGTAGATACAAGGGTTTACCGTGGGTCCAACGATGGGACGGATCATTACTTGGTCTTATGCCGAATTAATGGTCTATTCAGACGTTGGCGGCATCGGGCATCTATGTCTATCACTGCGTTTCAGCGTATAAGAATAGAGAGGTTACAAAATGAAGGTGTGAAAGAGAAGTATAAATGCAAACTGAGGGAAAATATAAGTGTGTTGAATGAATTATTTATGAATGATTTAGACTTGGAGAATGTATGGAATAATGTTAAAAAAGTTTTGGTAGATGCAGCCACCGAAGTATGTGGTGTAAGTAAGAGAACGAATGAAAGTAAAAGTAATACGTTGTGGTGGGATGATATGGTACGGATGGAAGTTGAAGCAAAGAAGAGAGCATGGCTAGATTTACTAGCAACCAAAGCTGGTAATTCTGGCGGTAAGAGTGATGGGATTGAAAGAAAAAAGACAGACTTTAGACGAATAAATAAGAGAGTTAAAGAAGTTGCTGAAAGGAAAAAGCAAAAAAGGATAGATATAAATGATAGAAGGATATCTGATAACTTCCAGGCAATGATTAAAATGTTCTGGAAGCTCGTAAGAATTGCTAGGGGAAATTCAAAACAGCCTAGAATTACTGCTATACGAGACGAGAATGGCTGCATGCTGAATGATGAAATTTCAAATTTAAAGAGATGGAGGGAACACTTTGAAAACGTTTTTAAGAGTGAAGAGTCGTATAAATTAAGTGAAATAGAAATTCCGAGAGAAATAGAGAGAGGTAGAGAGATAAGTGTAGATGAAATAATGAAAGCAATGAATAACATGAAAGCAGGTAAGGCAGCGGGATATGATAGAGTATCACTCGAAATGATACAGACTGGAGAGGGTGTGGTTGCAGGCCTGCTATACACCTTGTTTATTTTATGTTGGGAACTGAAGCGGGTACCGGAAGACTGGTGCAAAGCCGTTATAGTCCCAATATATAAGGGAAAGGGGTCACAGCAGGACTGTAAAACCTACCGTGCTATTAGCTTGCTTAGCATTAATATGCTAAGGTGTTAATTGAAAGGGTTATGGAGGAAACTAATGGACAAATTTGGGATGTGCAAGCTGGATTTATAAAGGGAATGGGGCGTACGGATCAAGTCTTTTCCATGCGCATGGTTGCGGAGAAATTTTTGGCCAAAAACCAGAAAGTTTTTGTGCGTTCATAGATTTGGAAAAGGTTTATGACAGAGTGGACAGGAACGTATTATGGCAAACACTGACCTCATTTGGGTTGAGCGCTGGTTTGATACAGGCATTTAGGTCTCTTTATAGGGACTCTACTGCTTGTGTCAGGATCAACGGGGCCTACTCGGGCTGGTTTGGCATCCATAAAGGCATCAAACAGGGCTGTGTGACTTCCCCGTGGCTGTTCAACTTATTTATGGACAGTAGTTTGGAAATTTCGAAAGTAGAAGAATGCGGTTTAAGAATCGGTGAGTTAACCGTCAACCGTCAAAAGGACTTTTGTACGCCGATGATCAAGTCATACTTGCGTCGTCGGCAGCCGAGTTGCAAATGATGGTTACATTAATGAACAGGACATTAAAAGAAAAAGGAATGAAAGTGAACGCAAGTAAGACGAAAGTGGTGGTTTTTGAAAGAGAAGAAAGTAAAACGTTATGTGAAATAAGCATAGAAGGGGAGTTGATTGCGCAAGTGGATGAGTTTGTATATTGGGAATGTTTATTTAGCAGGGATGGTAGATATGATAAGGATATAGAACGACGAGTGAACGCAGGAAAGAGTGAATGGGGCTCTGCACGCTATAGTGAAGAGTCAGAATGTGTTAAAAAATGCACTTTAATGTATGGTAGTGAAAGTTGTGTCTGGCAGAAGAAGCATGAGAGTAGATAAATGCTGTAGAAATGCGGTCATTAAGTATGCTAGGGCTGAATCTGAATGACAGGGTGAGAAATAGTGTGATAAGAGAAAAGTGTGGTTTGCAAGATGATGTGGTGACCAGGATTAAGAAAGGAATGCTTCGGTGGTTTGGTTACGTAGAAAGAATTAACCAGGAAAGAGTGACAAAGCAAATTTATGTTTCAGAAGTGAACGGCAGAGTCGGGTGGGGACGCCCTAGACGAAGATTTATCGACCAAATCGGCGATGCATTGAAGATGGGCCAGATTGGGAGTACCCTTAAGCGACGAGCGTGTATGCTTAGATATATGAATGTAAAGGAGGCGAGAGAGGTGTGTCAGGATCGCGGCAAATGGAAGTCCATAGTCTCTGCCTACCCCTCTGGGTGACAGTTGTGTGTGTTTGTGTGTGGGTAGGGTAATAACACTAAAATAAGAAAAGATACCAAGTTATGCACTAAAAAGACAACATTCTTTAGGTAAATCAATGACCATAAATAATAGGAGGAAGAAAGAGGGGTAAGAGATAAAAATAGTGTTCCTTTTTTACTAAACGACATCGAATAAAGTTGAGTAATTTAGCGGTAAAATTATGGGGGTAAAATTCTTCCGAACTTTTCTTATATGTATGTATTCTTGACTATAAATATTCGTCAACTCAAATAAATCACAAGGTAATCCTTGATGCAATCAAAACGCTATAATTGATTCAGTTTCAACAAATCCGTGCATTCTTACTTAAATGAAGCCTTTTATTTTTAACTGGTGGAATATATGACAGGACTATTTAAAAAAAAACAAATGACCAATATTTGTCATAGGATATATTGTATCCTACCATATCCTTACAAAGTTTTTTAGTCGATACTGTGTGTAAAGTTTAATTCTTAATTAAAAATAACAATATATTGTCTAGGTATACTTTGTAACAAGCTTCATCTATGTTTGAAAAACTGTAATACTTAAGTTAGTGGACCAGCGTTGCTGGGTTCACAATAATAAAAAATGTGCAGTAATTACATTACATAAGTTGATGATTGTCAATTTCTTTATAGTCCGAAGTTTAATAAATAAAAAAAAAAACATAAAAATTTTATTGATATTTTTATATGTAGATATATAACTGTTATGCATTATGAATTTCTGTAATTATCGGGTTTAAGCTTAATAAACCATAACGTAATTTTAACATAACGAAATAGATAAATTTAATTTTTGATTTTCCATATGCTCGGCGGTAAAGGAAAACATCGTGAGGAAACCTGCAGCTCGGAGAACTAAGTCGTAATGCCTTAGCCCTCTCAGAAATAAGAGGAGTCCTGTGGCCAGCTGTGTGACGTATATAATCACTAACCTTACTTTTTACTTTTGTAGGCAGTAAATATTTTTGCGTATTTTTGTATGATTTTCTGATGAACTTTTACACTATTATTGGTTTAGGAGAGTTTAGATAGATATATATTCTACAAAGTTTTGAAATCTTGAGTGTTATTATTTAGATACAAAGTTTGCTTATACATGTAGGCGATAGAGGATCATCCAGATGCACTCATGATGGATGGCGCAAATATGCGTGCATTACAACATAAAGTACAAGAAAATATAATAAACAGCTCGTTAGCAATTCGTCGCAAATATATGATACGCTTTCCCGATGATGGTAATTTCAAAAATCTTTCTAACAACAACGGCAAGTAACAAAAACAACAACAAGTAAAACCTTCACTCTGGATCTAGCCAGTATTTTATAGACGTCCTACTTGGCCAAACCTGACATACTCCTCCTCGGGCGTGAATCTTTATAAATTCCTGTAACAAACAATATTAATCACTACTACTTCCGCTCGTCTATCCTGACATGAATAGTTTTACTATACCTATATTTTGACATTCACACACACACACGCAAGGCGATTACGTTTGACCACATGCAAACTAACACTAGCTGAGGCGTTCTTTTGACCAGCCATCGTTTCATATGACAAGAAGGATTAGACAACTGGCTCTTTCCACTAAGCACATACAGACACACAGCACTTTGTAAATATTGCACTATTAGCATCGATAGAAGATATACGCTTTAACAACACATACCCTCTTGTAAATATACTAACATACTCAATCATACAATAATCAAAAGTGTGCACCCTTTCGACCTTGCATGGAATTAATATATCGTTATAAGGAGGAATATATGAGTAATTTATAGAGAAATGATAAATAATTACTAACCTTGCGTGGCTACTGGGCACTCATTACAGGCTATTTACATTTTGAAAAATATATTATTGCTAGTCAGTTTTTGTACTACTGCGTTAACAACCCGAGTTCAATCTATACAATATATCCGTAAGGCACAATTTTGAGAACAGAATAAAATAGAATAATTTAAATTTAACATAAAATTAATTTCTGCTTTTACCGAAAAACCTCTGCCTAAGAAGAAACCCCGGATACTATATTCTTTAAATATTTTTTTTTCCAATTAAAATTAAAACGAGAGAATACTTTGTAAAATGAATTCGTTTAAACTATACTAACTAAATTAATTGAAATTCAAAAACACTCATGATACTTACTATAAAACGATAATAGCCAATGTTAAATCTAACAATTCCCATAAAGTACTTAACAGCACTTTTGACATTACGTTATTCAATGAAAATGAGCTAATCGACCTTTGAGAATTATAATTCATTATACTAATTCATAGTAGCCGTAATACACCATTGACTAGCGATTTGACACGTGTTACGCCAATTTATACGTATTTCATATATTGTTAATCACTCTTTCTGCAACCTCAATACAATTTGATTGATGACTAATTTGACAATCTGTTCCATACATTTTTCGTTAATCGTTATTTCAGAAACCGGGTATACATAAAACTATTTATAGATTTTAATGGTTTTTGCTTAAAGAGTATTTTCCGCTGTTTCCAAATCAAATTCAACCCGAAAATACACGTATTATTTGTACAGCCAGCTTCATATTTATGTTGGAGTAGAGCCAGATTACGAAACAACAAATTGTAAACTAGATCAAAGTTAATTAACAATAGCACGGTTGCGTGTTTCTCGTCCCTTATTTTAAATGAAACATTGTTTTAACGACTTAAGGGGTTGCTATAAAGTCTTAACATCAGAGCTCTTGAAACGATATTTCATAACATTATTTGTAATACGGTATTAAAGTGCAGGCAAAGAGGAGCAAGTATCCGAGCGGTCACCGTACCTACCATTTAAGTTTTGAACATTCTAGTTCAAAGCTATGATGATTAGAGTTAACTATGATTAGAATATCGATATTTTTAATCGCTTTATTCATTACATTGAAATTAAAAGTTAAACTTAAAAATAAATAAATAATTGGACGACCTAACTTTGCTTGGCGTTAGAAAATATTATTTTCTCAGGGATGAACTTATTTTTAGTGGATGGTACTAACAGACGATAGCAGAATAGGAGTCACTATTTTTATTTTTTATTTTAGTTATTAAAAAAATCAGTGTGTGTCATGAAGACACGATAGAAGTGAAACTTTTGTATTATAGGGAAACATGTCAACTATTCATCAATGACTTTTGAATAGCTTAGATTGTGTATATCATTCATTTATTTACATACAATTATATACATATGTGTCACGGTGCATCATCTTCTTCGATGTTAAGAATAGATATTATCGGTTTATTGGTTAATTAGGTAATTATCTATGATTTAAGTATGTAATTTTATTTTAATTAAATCAAAGTTTTATATTACGTAAACAAAATTTATTTTATATTTTTGAAATATACAAATTGTTATTTTAAATGAACGCTGCTCTGCCTTTTAAATTACTTCCCTTGTTAATTTTTTTAATAGCACCATCCACTTCATTCTATAAGTAAAGTTATTTTATTGAACCAAAATTGGTTAACTCTCATTGTGGTATGTAGGAAACACGCTAGATCCCTTAAACACAAAAAAAAAATATTATCATGTTTGTCCAATCCATTCATAACTATCCATGATTTCAAAACTTACCGATTTTTTTGGGTTTATGCCATCTAGCATCTACTCTAAGTACCTCCTTCAGAGTATGTAGTAGATGGCGCTATCACTCAAATGCAATCACTCTTTCTATACTAAATACGTGTACCTTGGTAACTTTCTTAAATAAAATTAATATAGGTAAGTTATTATTTGAACAAAACACCGTTGTAATCTTGTAATTGTAATATGGTATGTAATGGCATGCGTTCGCGATTTGAATGAGCGACCTGAATGACCCGGTACGTAGTGTTTACCCCCATCACTTTGAGACAAAGGAAAACACGTCCGTACAGTTCAACTATTTATGCGAGAGAGGGAGGTCACAAACTACCTTCCTTATACTAACAATAAGCTTACCCTACATTACACCTCCACCCTTATTCTAAACGTACTTAAACTAATATAAAATAAAGCACATATCACTTAACTAACTTACAACTAATCAAAATCAAATCCATAACGTCGCGGGGCCCTACGAGTTCTAGGCGGGTTGGGGCGCTCCCTCGCCGGGCCCGGAGCCGCGGGCGCCGGCTGCGGGGCGGGCGGGGGGCGCGGGGACGTCGCGGCGGGCGCGGACCCGGCCGCGGCCTCTCTGCCACTCGAACCGGCCTCTTCCTCCACCACTGGAGAGGAGCCATTCGGATACACTAGATAGGAACGTGATAATGAACTTCTTCCTCCTTCTGAAACATCCCGGTCTTCCCCTTCCCTATCCGGCTCCCCCGATCGTGGTCTTATCTGGTCGACATGTCTATGAATAAAGACTTTATCAGCCCCTAGAATATTATAGTCCGTTTCTCTTAGTCTGGAGTGTACTTCTCCTTTTAACCATTTTACAACCGAGTTACGATAATCGCGGTACCATACGCGGTCTCCCGGCGCGAACTGCCGGCGACTGCCGCCCGCGGCGCGCGCCTGCCGCGCCTGCTCGCGCCGCACGCGGGGCCTCAGCTCCGGCTTCAGACAGTCGAGGCGTGTGCGCAGTGAACGACCTTGTAATAATTTCGCGGGGCTCACACCGGTAGTACAGTGTTCGGTGTTACGATAAACGAGTAGAAACCTATTAAGCGCGATATCGATATTCACACCCTGTACTAGTGCCTTCTTTATAACCCGCTTGCCCATTCTAACCACATTCTCAGCTGCGCCATTCGAAGCCGGGTGATAGGGTGCTGAAAATATGTATTCTATACCGTTATCCTTAAGAAATAACTGAAATTCCTGACTAGTAAATGGCGGACCGTTGTCACTGACTATCTGTCTTGGCAGATCTAGCCCACATTTCCCTTAATTTGCTTATTAAATACGACCGATATGGAACTCATAGCAGTGACTTCGACCCATTTAGAATGAGCGTCCACGGTGACTAAGTAAGTAGCGCCCCCTATCGGCCCTAAAAAATCGAGATGCAGTCGCGACCACGGGCGCTCTGGCCACAGCCACGGGCGCGGCTCGTGTCGCTCCGGCGCGTCCGCCACGCGCGCGCACTCCGAGCAGGCGCGGTACACGGCCTCCACCGACTCGTCGATCCCCGGCCACCACACGTAGCTGCGAGTGAACTGTTTCGTCTTAGTGATCCCCATGTGAGCCTCATGTAACTCCGCGAGAACTTTCTCCCTGCAACTAGAAGGTACCACTACTCTGTGACCCCACATGACGCACCCCAGTTCCTCGTATAACTCTTTCTTTCTGTGAAAGTATGGTTTGATATCTTTTATTTCGATATCTTGCGACCAGCCGTCCCGTATATAACCGAGGACCCGCCCGAGTATCGCGTCCCTCGCGGTTTCCCGCTTTAAACTATTATTGTCTATTAATAAGGCCTCTGACGCGAAATGTAAATAATTTTGTTCCGGAAATTCTCAATTTTCCTCCGACCTACTCTCTTTATGGGTAGAAATCATTCGCGACAATGCATCCGCTACTGCGCTGTGCCGGGTATGGCGGACTCGCTGGCCGACGCGCATGGCGTTCAGCCCCCCGTTTGCCCCGCCGCCGCCCTCGCCACGCAGCTGCCCCGCGGTCCGCGATGACGTCACCGCTGCGCTCGACTCCACAAGCGCCGCTTCCCGCTCCGCTGCCTCCAGCGATCCCGCTAAAATCACTGCCTTGTCATAGGACAATAATTTTTCTTCCGCGAATAATCTCTGCCGTATGACGTCACTTCGAAGTCCGCACACTAACTGATCCCGTAAATTGTCCTGTAGGACTGCACCGAATTCACAATGTCTAGATAGTTTCCTTAATGCCGCCACGTAATCACTGTTTGATTCACTGTCTGTTTGTCTTCTTTGCCTAAAACTATAACGTTCCGCCATCGGAGATGGTTTCGGTTGCAAATGATTACGTAATAGTACAACTGCATCCACATACGTAAGTTCCATGGGTTTCTTAGAACTCGCGAGGGTGGATAACAGTTCATACGCCCTTTCACCCATAGCCGCGATCAAGGTAGGCAATTTAATTTCGTCCTTCACTGAATTTGCCACAAAATACATTTCTAGCCGCTCCACGTAAGCAGTCCAGATACCGGTTTTAACGTCAAACTCACTAATCTTTCCGACCGACATTTTGCACGCTGATTGTTCGCAGTCTAAATTTTCCGTATTTTCTATTTTCACGTATTTTTCGCCGATTTTCACCATCCCATCCTCGTCGCCAGTGAGACAAAGGAAAACACGTCCGTAAAGTTCAACCATTTATGCGAGAGAGGGAGGTCACAAACTACCTTCCTTACACTAACAATAAGCTTACCCTACATTACACACTTTTCGTTGCGGATCAGAATTTCAAAGCCCTCCCGTAAAAAGTTTCACTTCAAAAATGTTTTAAATAGATTTTTTGTTTAAAATAGATTTTCACGTGGTAGAGCCATGCTGCAGCTATATTACTGGTATAGTTGTAGCAGGAATGGGTCGGCTCGACCGGGGATGGACCACGCTCTCACAGAATACCAGCGTAAAATAGCAGCTTAATGCTGCTTTCGTATGGTGAGTATAGAGAACCGGAGACCCTATTTACCGGAAAAGAGGCATTCCATCTTAGTCATCATGGGTGACAACGCATATGCATTTTGATTCGTAATCGAGGATAGATGCTGATGTCTATGGGTCACAGCAACCACTTACCATCAGGTGGACTGTGTACTCGATTGTCACCCTTATCTTATAAAAAAAGATTAAATTGTATATTAATAAAACAATGATTACTTACTTACTTACTTACTTACTTACTTATCTTCACGCACAATCCCTGACGGGGTAGCCAGAGAGAACAGATCGCCAAGCGTCACGATCCTTACAAACATCTTTCGCTTCTTTCAGATTCATTATCTTCTTCATACATGCACGTCTAGGTATCCGAGTACTCTTGACCCTACCCTCTTCGAGCAATTTGCTCACATGGTCTTCGAAAGTTAGTCTCGGTCTACCTCGACACCTTTTAATACTAACTTTCGCGCTATATATTTTCTTCACCATTCGGTCTTCACTCATTCGCTCAACGTGCCCAAACCACCGAAGCACGCCCTTATCAATTTTCGTGATAAGGTCATCTTTCAAACCTGCCATATTGCGAATCTCTTCGTTTCGCTTTCGGTCGGCCATGGTAACGCCGCACATTTTACGAAGAGATCGCATCTCCACTGCATTCAACTTACTTTTATGCTTCTTCTGGCATACCCAGGTTTCGCTGCCATATAACAAAGTCGGTACCAACACTGCGTTATGTATTGCAAGGCGTGCACTCTTCGCTATGCCTTGCCTTCTGACTAACGCAGTCAGGGCACCATTGACTTTGTTCCCGACAGCGACACGCCTGTCCACATCTAAATCACATCTTCCATCCCGGCTAAAAGCACTCCCCAAGTATACAATTTCATTTACCTGTTCTAGACATTCCTGATTTACCCATATTTCACACTTCGTTCTCTCTTCGTCCCTTTCAAATACCAGAACCTTAGTTTTATTAGCATTCAAACGGAGACCTTTAATTTCACATTCCTCTTTCATACACGTGACTAATGCCCGCAGTTCTGCCTCTGATGGTGCAATAAGCACTGCATCATCAGCATACAGCAGACAATTTACTTTTATGTCACCCAATTTCACACCCAAACAACTATCTTTCAGCTTCTGTAAACAGCTGTCGAGATACAGTATGAACAGCCAGGAAGACATGACACAACCCTGCTTTACGCCCGTTTGGACGTTAAACATGGGTGACAGGTCATGCCCTACCCGCACACAGGCTTTACAGTCACAGTAAAGAGACTGCACAGCCCTTAGCAATTGACCATCCACACCATACCCCGGCAACAGTTCCCACATTTTCTTCCTTACAACCTTATCAAATGCTTTCTCAAGATCCACAAAAGCACAGAAAATCTTCTGGTTAGCAGCCAGAAGCTTTTCCGTGATCATGCGGAGAGAAAACACTTGATCCGTGCATCCTCTTCCAGGTCTAAATCCGCATTGTGCCTCCCATAGAAATCTTTCCGATTTCTCTTGCATCCTACGTGTCAAAACCTTCGAGTAAACTTTACTTGCTAAACTGGTCAAGCTGATCGCCCGATAGCACCCGCAGTCAAAATGTGAACCTTTACCTTTATATAAAGGCACAATGACTGCGGATCGCCAATCATCCGGGACATCCCCCGTCCGCCAGCACAAATTGCACAGCAGATGAAAGCTGTCCCAGACGCGATGCCCACCATACCTGACCATTTCAGCAGTAACTCTGTCTAGTCCCGCAGCCTTTACCACATTTCAAACTTCGAATCGCACGTTCAATCTCTTTCATAGTGATGACCTCAGTGTCATCGAGGTCCGGGTCTGGCGTACCAGTCACGGCGTCATCCCCGGATCCCTCACTAAGATCATCACACCCATACATTTCTCTATAAAATTCGCTCCATCGCTGCATGACGTCCGATTTTTCTGAGAGGACGTCATTAGTTCTCGAAAGCACTTTGTTCATTCTTAAGGCCGTCGCACCACTTCGGGCCCTTCCAACCTCTTTCCAGAAGAGTTTGGAGTTCTCCTTAAAGTTGTGCGACAACCTTTCGTCCGCTTCCATTCTACACCTTTCACGCACTTCCTCAATCAGTGCTTTCGTGTGAACTTTCTGCAGCCTATATCTTTCTTTCATCTTCTCTCTCATATCCTTATCATTACTAGAGGCCAAGTAGTCTAACTATGCTTTCTTCTTCTTCTTTACAGCTTCTTTCACTTCATCATTCCACCATGCATCTCTTCTTTTACTACTGCCTCTTTTTATTGTTCCACACACTTCTTCCGCTGCACTTACCATTCCATCCCTAAGGTTCTGCCATGTTCTTTCTACACATTCGTTTCTGCCATCGATGGTGTCAAGCTTTTCGGCTACCCTCGCATGATATTTGTCCCTAGTATCCGCTTCCTGAAGCTTCCAGCTTCGGATGCGACAGACCGACTGTGGTTCTGTTACTGCCGTCCGGTAGCGCCAACCCGCGAACAGACCCCTAAATCTAGTAATCACTAGATAGTGATCCGTTCCCAGGTCAGCACCCCTGAACACTCGCGTATCCATTTTCGCAGTCGGTCATCCACCAGGAACAAATCGATCATACTTCTCTCATTCTTTCGTTCTCTAGTATACATATGGATTTTCTTGTGATTAAACATAGTGTTTGTCACAAGAAGACCCTTTTCCTTGCACACCGCCAGTATAAGCTTGCCAGCATCATTAACCCTTTTATCGCCAAACTTTCCAAGTACCGACTCGTACCCTGGTCGAGCGGTACCAACCCATCCATTCAAATCACCACATACAACAATTCTTTCGTTTCCTCTAGCCAAATCTAGAACTTCTCTTACATTCTCCCAAAACTCCTCCAGCTCAGCCCTGGACGACGAAGCTACCGGCGCATAAACAGCCAAAAGGAATAACTTCGTCAGTCCCAATTTAAAGCGAACCCAGAGAAGTCTTGAGTTCACAACCTTATATTCAGTCATAGCATCGACCAACCGAGAAGACAGCAGCACCCCCACTCCCTGGCAGGCGTTCTCGCTCTCCGGGACTCCGGACCATAGAGCTAACGCCCCGCCAGGGAGCTCTTCAGTACCACTGCCCTTCCGTTTGGTCTCCGACATACACACGACATCTAATTCTCTTTCTTTCATTATCTCGATCAACTCATTCGTCTTATCTCTCATGCCTCCTCTAACATTCCACGTGCCAACTCTGCACTCTGTCCTCCACCTTCCGCCGTGTCGGGCTGTGCGTGACGGGTGGCGGTCCCCATCGCCGCTTTGCACGCTGCATTCCACACCAACGGGGACGAGCTGGTGTGCGTCGCCTTGGGGGGACGCCCTAACCCTCGTTGGCATGGGTGCGCAGCTATTAGAATTGCAGCCCTGAAAAGGGCTGGCAGGGGTCGCGACGAGCACGCTTCTACAATGACCCCATAAACATAAAACAATGATTATCTGTAAAAATACTAATAACCAAAAATTTCTACTAAAAGTTTTGACCTGGGGGTTAAAAGTATGTAAAAGTAAAAGTATGTATAGTGACACAAAATGTATGCAATTCCACAGAATTTTTTTTAATAGTAGTGTGGGTGAAAATATTAAAGACTAAAAACCAAAAATATCTTACCACATTGAGGGATTCATACATGCGTATTCCACCGTGATGGACTTACGCTCTCAGCCTGGGCTATTGAGAAGATAAACGCCGAGGCAAAATTAACACCAATCAAATTGCGTGGGTAAGTCAAGTTTATTGTTTTGTGCGTGAAAACACGGGGTAATGAATTTTCCTAGAAATTAAGCCTAGCTTGATTGATGTTTCCCTGATAAACCTCTGTATTATAAATATCATCGAAATTGTTATAGCCGTTTTCGGAAACGCGATTTTAAACAAACAAACAAATATTGCTTGTTTAATAGTATATAGGCCTCTATACTCAAGCGCTGTAGTAAAACGTAGTGATTATATATTCTTTGCCTCGTGGTCCTTAATAGTAAAAAAAATTGTGTGTCTGACTGCCCATTAGCCTGAATCTTGAAAGATTAAATATAACCTGCAAGCTTCAGTATATGTACGTCGAAGCTACTCGTACATAGTATACGTAGTTGATAAAACTTAAAACATATCTTGCAGTTGTCGAGGTTGACCAGAGAATAGAGATAATATTATAATAATAAGATAATATTCTTCATTTACTTTCAATTAATATGCAAGTTAAATTTCATTTGCACGGCACCAGAGGATTTGTTGATTGATTTCAGCCATCAAATTTCACCATCGCACATCCCGATACCATACACATCGCCTTGATGCTTGGATACCATTGTGCGATTTACTAAGAGTTTCCTTCCCCCCATGACTTTTTTGTGAAAGTGGCTACCACCAGCAAACATTTTTGAACCGATACGAATAAGAGAACTTCATAAAAATTAAAAAAAAGAACGGTAACGGTTACTTACCATCAGGTAAGCTCCTGCTTGTTTTATAAAAAAAACACCATATTTTAAAGAGAGAAAATATACTACTCAATTATAAACGCAAAATAAATTAGATCAAATTAAAAGAGATTTATTGGAAATCGTTTACGTACCTGCGGTAGAATTAATAGCTTACGGCGTAAAGCTATTATTAGGTCATATGCGAGCCATCTGTTGTCTCTCATTTATCTAAGTCAACTGTCAGATAAACGTATCAATAAAGTCCACAACATTAAAATCATTAATTTTTTCCTAAGCATATTTCCTATAGCATTTCGATAATCTGCTGTGGTATTTTAGTGAATTATTTACACATTCATTCAATCATTCATTCATCTTTATAGCTCTGAACTAGTTCACTGCTGAACATAGGCCTCCCTCAAAAAATATGTTACCAGGTCATCATTTCATCTAGTGGGGGCTTCCCTTACACTAAGTTTAACGGTACGAGACTGCCACTCGAGAATCGAGAACCTTTTTTATCTGTTGTCGGTTCAACAAAAGCGGTAGACATAATAAAATGCGTTACAGTCAATTGTGTAAATCTTTTATTATATCAGCCTTAATAGTCCACCTCTGATAACAGATCTCACTTATTGTAGTGTAACGCTCCCCCCCCCCCCTGTCTCTCTATTTCTTTCTTTCTTTAGACTCTATATATATGATACATAAAAAATATAATTTACGCGACCAGTATATTAACCATATATTGATCTTTCTAAAGGTTAGGACCCTTATTTCCGTTGTATTTGTATAGTAGCTTAGTTCTTTTAGGTGACACACCATAAGTGTCAAACAGTCTGCAGCCCCGTAATGAAGGGACCCGACTTGGGCAAAACTACTTAGTCTGTGAGGCAAACCAAGACGCAGAGAGCGCCATTGAGAATAGCGACCCGTCAAACAACAAGTATCAATACGACTATCGTCAGGCTTACCCCGTACAATCCCAGTAGACATCACCACCCGCATACCTCCATCGACCACCAAAACCACAAGATGCGTCGAATCAGGCGCAGCACACCCGCACATCACAAAATGCAATACCGCAAGTAGCAGTAAGCATCAATCACTATCATACGGATGGCGCTCATCACAAAACACGCACATGATCGACTTTGGTAACAAAATTGGTACTGTTGGTAACTAAAAATACCACCAATGTATTATACATAGTAGCACGCTACTAAGTCGTCAGTAGCCAAAACTCTACGTATCATAGCGCTATTACACTAAGACATGGAGTTGAGTATGCTTTCTGCACTTATAAGTACTAAACACACTCACCCTAATCCGAAAAATAGCTGACGTATCATAACGCTTTGCGCTAACACGCTGCCCACAAACGGTAGGGGTGTGCGATGTCCACGGTCAAGTCGTATTGCTATAATAACCCGTTCACCACCGACACTAAGATGATATTTCTAGGACACATCAGTTAGCGAGTCCTATTTTGCCTCGGTCTCGGACGTTGTGAAGCAATCTACACGCCACTATAATAATCCTTTTCAAGTCCCATTTCTTTCAATATAATACTTTTGCAAATTTAAGACCTTCCACATATTTGCTTTATTTCATAGACCTTATTACTATTATAAGTCTTTTACATTTGGGACTTGAAGTCATAACTCTGCTATGATAATGCTTATATATCATAGAGACCTTCTATATTAATGGTTTTGTATCATAGACCTTACTATCATAAGTTCCTAATATAATAATATACATTTTGCAACAGTACTACTAGGAGTCTGATACCCGACCACCCTATATATGTACATCCATGGATATGCGTCTCCGCCAACATCCTCATACTAGCAAATGAACACCCTCCAGTAATATAATTATATTGTTTTATTTATAACGTCCATAAGGTCTCTTATAATATGTTATTTCAAGGTTGTCCATTCAATACAAGGCAGCCGATATAGGGATGTGAATGAAGCGTGAGAAGTGTGTCAGGATCGTACTAAATAAAGTCCGTAATCTCCATAATGCAGTTAAGCTACTTGTGATGAGTGAAGAAAGCCGAAAACCTTTTTTACTGGAAAATAAGCATCATATCTTAGTTATAAGGGAGGACCACACATTTTGATTCTTAATCGAGGATAAATGTAGAAGTCTATGGGCCACAACATCCTTTCACCAAAAGTTGACTCTGTGCTCATTTGTCACTTTTGATTCTATAAAACACATTATATATGAAATCCCTAATGTCACGGAATAAGAAAACAGTCATTTGTCACTGCGATAACAACGATGCAAATATTTACAGGTGTGTTGTGTCAGATAAGTCACTCCGTAAAATTTTATGAGAATATAAAGAAAGAAAAATATAAAGGGAAATAGTAAAGTAACAACATATATTATATGTACGTCGCATTGATGGTATAAAATAAAAATAAAAATAAAATACTATGGTTGCCAACCCGCCTGTCAAGCGTGGTTACAATGGCATATATCCCTCCTAAGAAGCAATCTATGACAGTAGACTTTTGATAGGCTGCAACGGTAACGGTATTATATATAAAAAGCGGACACATAGGCATAGAAATTATGACATTGAAATTTTTTTTGGTTGCTTTAAATGGGATTTTAGAGTTTCTATACGACGTTTTAAGAGCCTACATAGTTATTATTAATCAGATAAATCGCGCACGAAAGCTTAATAAAACTTTATCGCTGCGCGCCAGTGTCTGTATTACTTTGCATCTTTTCTTCTTATTACGTCACAACAGACTTTCCGCGGTTGCTAAGGGCTGTTAATAAAGAGTAAAAAAATACATTGTGAAATGGTAATGTAACGAACCCCCCCCCCATCTTTTTTCTTTTCTACTATATCCCACTTATACTTGTATTTCTTTAGAATCTATATCTGTAAGATATATAAATACATCTAATTTACGTGACCAGTATAACTTGATCTTTCTAAAGGTTTAAATATAGGCCGTTTAATAAATTTATGGCGTGATCGTCTTAGTTAGGACCCTTTTTTACGTTGTGTTTGTATAGTAACTTAGTTCTTTTAGGTGTATCTTGGAAGAATGAATATTCACGAGAGCAATCGAAAGCTGTTGGTAGAGTCTTATAAGCTAAATAACCCCGGTCACGAAGACAGAGCTCAAAAAGGTTAAGAACAATAAATTGTCCCTATTCCACTTGTATCTGGTTCACAACAGTCAATTCCTTATTAATTAATCCCTTCCCGCTTGGAAAAGGCTCACAATATTTATATCAAATACCAGTTACAAGGGCTTCGCTCTCCCACATTTTAAAAAAAAATGTGGAGGAGGTACACGGCCCCACACACGCCGCGCACGGTGAGCGCCAACCATTTTAATGCGCTCCCCCCGCAGGGTACGCAAAGTTGGGAACTGGACCGTAGTCCACAGCAAAATAACTGGCGAACCAGTAAAAGAGGACTTGGCCCCTTGATAGTGCGTAAGCACAAACATCGACCGAAGTCGCGCATGTCAATGCGTGTAAACGCCATACAGAATACGATCAAATCCAGCCACAGTGAATGTACATCACACGGTTTAGGCAACAATCGGCACACTGGCCATAAAAAGCCCTCCGTGAGCGCCACCACCTGCCAGACCGCCGTTCCTGCAGACGTGATGTAAGTGTAAGGCATCACTACCAATTGCATGGCCAGCACGGCCAATTGGCCGCAGAGCGTGTCATGAGTCTACCGCTCACCTCAAGGGAATGGGGTCCCACGTTGCGCGGCTTTCGGCCGCAGCCTTGAGAGCCTCCTCAGATTCTCCCTCCAGCTACCACCCGCATGAGGTCAACACATATGCTCCACCAACCAATACAATGGCAGATATAGCCAATAGGCAGTTATAAGATAATATTAATAATTCGCCATCAGAAAGGGTTTGTGTCACTGACGTTGAGTATATGCATTTTTCGATCATGTTTGTCTCACCCACCAACAAGTTGCCTTCAATCTCTCAAAGGTGGGAACTTTATAGAGATATATTATTAAGTTGTTATATAAAACATCATGGAGGGCAGACAGTCTGCAGCCCCGCAATGAAGGGACCCGACTTGGGCAAAGCTACTTAGGTTGTGAGTCAAACCAAGACGCAGAGAGCGCCATTGAGAATAGCGACCCGCCAAACAACCATCGTAGAGACGCAATGCTACAAAATGCAACAAGCATCAATACGACTATCGTCGGGCTTACACCATCCCAAGGTCCCCCATACAGTCCCAGCAGACATCACCACCCGCATACCTCCATCGACCAGAACCACAAGATGCATCGAATCAGGTGCAGCACACCCGCAGATCCATCACAAGACACAATACTGCAAGTAGCAGTAAGCATCAATGCAACTATCATACGGATGGCGCCCCCTCACAACACACCCACATGATCCCTATCGACTTTGGTAACAAAATTTGATAATGTTGTTAACTAAAAATACCACTAACGTATCATAGTAGTACGGTACTAAGACGTCAGTAGCCAAAACTCCACGTATCATAGCGCTATTGCACTAAGACATGAAGTTGAGTATGCTTGCTGCACTTAAAAGTACTACCAAACACACTCACCCTAATCCGAAAGATAGCCGACGTATCATAACGCTATGCGCTAAGACGCCGCCCACAACCGGTAGGGGTGTGCGATGTCCACGGGCAAGTCGTATTGCTACAACAAACCCGCTTACCACCGGCACTAAGATGATATGTCTAGGACACATCGGTTAGTGAGTCCAAGTTTACCTCGGTCTCAGAGGCTGCGAAGCAACCTACACGCCACTATAATAATCCTTTTCAAGTCCCATTTCTTTCAATATAATGCTTTTACATATTTGAGACCTTCCACATATTTGCTTTATTTCATAGACCATACTACTGTATGTCTTATTCATATGGGACTTCAAGTCATAACTCTGCTATCATAATGCTTATGCATCATAGAGACCTTCTATATTAATGCTTTGGTTCGTCAGACCTTACTATGTTAAGTCCCTAATATAGGACTAGTCATTGTGCAACCTTAGTACTAGCAGTCGGTCAGCCGACCACCCCATATATATATACAACCTTGGGTATGTGTCTCCGACAACGCCCCAATATAAGGGAACATTACAAGAACACGTTCATTAACTTAGAAATTTTCCAATTATTACACGAACACCTTCATCAACTTAGAAAATTTTAATCCATTTTTTCTATTATATTACAAATGTTATTTATCTTTGTTATTGCAATATAATCGCCTTGTATTTATATGATTTGATACATTTTGAACATTTTAAGCAGGTTTTTAATAAATTTAGAGATTTTTAGAGACATTTTATGCGTTTACTAATATATATAATATTCAATATTCCAAATGGATATTTTTGAACTCTATGCTTATTATTTGCATTTTATTGTTTAAATTATAATTTCTAAGACATTTTTAAATGTCTGTATAATGAATTTAATTATTATTTATTAATAATAATTATGAGGCGTCACAGTAAGTTACTTAGGTAAAGTACATATGCTGACTATAATCGACCTTATAATATATTATGTGAGTTCTGTGATGCCCAACGCATGCAACTTGCTAGACCATTCGTCGGGAATCGCGATGCTTGGTTCGTATAGGTAGATAGCGTAAACAACAAATAAACTCGAAATACGATTCCTAACAGAAATATGATCGTAATCTACTTAATTGAAAATCTTGTAAACAAAGTTTTAGTTTCAGTATTTTGTGCTATTACAACTTAAACTATTTTAATTACAATGACGAGTAGTTATAGGTATTCAAGTAGGTACTTGGGTAGTGAAGTAAATTTCAACTAAGTTTTGTAATAAAGTACTTAGGTATTACTTCTGTCGTTAAATTATCATTTAATTATTTTTTCGCTATAAATACCTATGTAATAAAAAAATTAAATAAATTTACCTTTCATTATCCTTCGGTAACTCAAAAAATGATATATCTGAATCCTTTTAATTGCTAATTAAGCATCCATCCCCGCAACAATTATAGTAGGAACAATGTTTTGCCATTATAATTTATCAAATAGATGGTAATATACATATATATTGTTCTTAAATAACGTTAAAACCTTTTCAACTAATTTATCCTACAATTAAATCACTAAACAAAAACTATTCCGACGAGTATTTCAACAAGTATTTACAAAAAATTATTTACGTAAACAGCGTTAAAAAAAACTTTAACATTCAATCGCCTAGAGCGCGCTAGCCCTGACTGCGATCTACCCCTGGGGCAGTTCGCGATTGTAGGTAATTATTTCACGCAGGTAGTAAGAGTGACAGAGGCCTGACGCGATGCAGTTAGTGTAGGTAAGACGCGTGCGCGTGGTTGATGTTTGCTGCTACCTTCCGCCGCTATGGCGCGTTATCATTCCATGCAGAGGTAATCAATCCACATACAATTTACAAATATTATTTAATTCAAATTTAATTTGATTATTTTTATTTTTACGAGTTTTCTGTATTAAAGTTATTTCTATGCGTTTGAATACTGATTCTGACGGAAACCATAGGGTTTTTGTTACATATTGTATACGTTTATTTTTAAAAACCGTTATTTAGAGTTTATATCTAATAAATACAAATGCTAATTCCCTTCAGTAATGGAATCTTCGGCTTACAACGCTATAGTGAAATGCTTAAACACTGCACTATCGAAGCGTCAACTAAAACTAAGAAACAAAAACGAATAATCTGATATAAGTGTTTCAAGCAGAAATGAAGAGAAAGTCAGTGCCACAGGCACTAGAATTATAATTACAACAAAAAGTGACAATTATCTTAATGAGTAATTACTAATAATTTAATTAACTGTCCCGCTAGGCAGGCAGATTGTGGATCGTAGCAGCAGATGTCTTGAATCTTTGACCTAATGGTCCTTTATCTTTCAGAAGCCATAAAAATTTTCTGGCATGTCCTATCATAGATTGTATATACTCTATTTCCTATAGTCAACTCTTATGAAACTCACCAGACAAAATGGAATGATGAATGATCTAACTCGGCCACCACATGACAATATCCTGTGCTAATCAAAACAAAATAAATATAAATTTAAATAAAACAAACAACACATTAATTATATTCAAACAGTTACTTTTATTTTTTTCCCTAATGTGTAAACACTCCGTATTTGGTGTTACTCCCAGAGTAGTTTTAGGTCTTGCTTCTTCTTGCTGTTAAATATCGTTAACATTTAAAATAATTTATATTAATTATTATTTGGGACCATTTTTAATTAAAAGTCCGTAGTACTCGTAGGAGACTTGAGTTACGTTGAAATTTAATTTAAATAATCCTGTACCGAGAATCTAGTTCTGCAATGTGTTCTATGGAATTTAAGCACGCGCCTAGAGCAGCCCAGAAATTACTAACACAAACAATTATTCAATTGATATTTTCATAAAAGTTTAAATTACTATAGCTTTCTGTTTGTATTTATTTAGTTAGTAGTTAGACTTCAATGCAGAACGGAATGAAATATTACTTTAGTATTTCAACATCCTCTCGGCTTGCACTCATTGTTTTAAAAGTTAAGCAGTATCCATACTTGAAAAATCTTTTGTTTTATATTTTAATAATTATTATTCGAATGTTGTCGCTAGTTATTTTAAGTTTGATAATTATGGTTATAGATCTCTTTTTCTAAAAAAGTATTTTATAAACGTCTAGGTATATTATTAATTATTAGAGGATTAACAACTATAATATGCTAAAAATATAGTAGTTTATAAGAAAGAGAAAGAATAGAATATAAAAATTTATTGGATGTTAGCGCTTCACAACACTAAATAATAAAACCTAATTTTAATGAAATACTCCACTGTACACAACATTCAAAAAGGTAATGTCGTTGTGCAAATTAGCGTACACAAAACAAATAGACGAAAACTTTATTTAATGTATGTTCTGCTTATATGCGTATTACTGCTGAATATAAGCCTACTACCATTTCTGAGAGGATTATAGGTACAATTTGTCTGCCGCACTGCTCCAGACACACGCACGTATGCATCTGTGTTAATATACCTAAAACCATCGATATATATTATGTACTACGCACTAGATTTCGCATTCCGAACATTGACTGTGTTCAACTCAACTGTACTGCAATCCGTACAAACGAAATATTGCGTAAATTGATAATTTGTGAATTCCATAAGATAATTATTATTACATTTTATTTAGAAATATGTTTCTTTAGATTAAAATAAGATATTTCATATTAAATTCTTATATTTATTTTATATTAATGTCTTATTTTATATCAAATTAAAGTCTTCGCGCATGCGCAGACATAGAGTAGGACACAATTTTTGTTTGGAATGGCTTCTCTAGTTCGTAGTACATATAACTCAATGCCTAAAACACTACTGAGTTGTATCAAATGAACTAAATGAATGTTTGAGCGTATGAAATGGCAGACACAGCTAGTTTATTAGAAACTAATTATTAACTGTTTTATTTAAGTTTTATTAATTATTTGTTATTTTATTTTATATAACTATACTTATCAACTGTAAAACTTATGATAACCTAACTCATCAAGTGAAATTTATGAATAGCTGATTGATTATGATTCATAGAGAATCGTAAGTTGATAAGTTAGTTTTGAGTCTATCTGAGTATAGTTATTAAATTACACTACAAAGGATTTTCTTAACCATGTAGCCTTTATTGTATTGTTATAATCTTCATCGGTCTGAATGAGTCCACTATTTATAGAATATGGGTCTCTATCATAATGGAAGAATGTGCTGAAATCGTCAATCGCGGTACAAAGTCTTCAATACTGATTCAATCTTTGTATTTTACATTTGATCAGCCATCTGCCGTGATATCTTTCTAGCCAATCTTACAGTTACCTCTTACAATACTAATGTGATGAAATGTGCTGATATATTCTCTTATACCACCACCGTACGTTGACCGATTTATATTAATTGACGATAAACATTTTTTTTTTAGTACTTGTGAAATATGTTATGCGCGTAATATGTTATAATCCTTTCCGCTACATCGAAATTTTAATACGAAATTGGATACAACAGTCATGATAGCGAAGGACTTCGCCAAATTCATTTGATAGTTAAATGTTGACTCAAGGTAGCGGTGTCTCGATTCGATTGCATTGCAAATATTGTTTCCAAACCAAATCCTATTCAAATTACACTGTAGGGTCTTACGTCGTTGTATTGCTTTGTCATTATGGGCAATTTTATTTTCCTGATACTTGTTACTCAATAGGATTAATACAGAAATAATTAATGTCTTGATAAAAAAATGAACTTAAGGATTTTTTGTATTTATATTATGCATATAGCCCATTGTTAACCAAATTTTAATGATTATTCTTCATTAAAACAGGCTATATTCCATTTTTGTTTATAGGGTGGTAATATGTAAATTTGAGGAATAATCCAGGCTTAAGGGGGGAACAATAGAAGTTGAAATTATAATGTAAATATAATAGTTAAGAAATTATTTTTTTCTTTTGTTTTGATGCCAGTTTTTGTTTTTTTAAGTTGAAATATTGTACAGTTGATACGAGATAATGGTATACCTAAAGCTACTGCAACATATATAATTACCTTCAACTTACTTCAGACATAGAAGGCTTCAAATGTATTATCACTCTTGAGGATAAAGATAGGATGATAACTAAAAGAATTAGGTATTACTTTGCTACAATTTACATCTTACAGATAAATAAAATTGAAGTGTCTGTTTGTAATTTCAAAATAACAGCTTTTTACTAAATGCATACGAAAGTATATACGTTACATATAACAAAAACATATTTAAAAAAAAAACAACTGTCTGTCCGTCTGTTTGTTGTGGCTAATCTCCGAAATGGCTAAGCCGATTTAACGGGACTTACACTGACAGATAACTGATGTTATAAGGAGTAATTTAAGCTACTTTTATTTTTTTTAAATCAGGGCCCTCGCAAAAAAATTAAAACCCTAAATTACACGCGAGCGAAGTCGCGGGAAATAGCTAGTTCAATATATTAAAGGTGATAATACTAACAAGCTAAGATCCGCGTGAAAAATGAACTGACCGCTAAGAACCTACAAGCCATTAAAGAGTTTATTTTTCCTAATGATGCGTCATTTAGAGGCGAAACATGGCGTGTTATATTAACGATGGTGCTGGGATTAGTGGTGAAGGGGATAGTGCACGTAATTTAGGTAGACATTTAGTGCTAAAATAGCGGTGTCTACTAATACCTACTCAAACGGACTTTTAGAAAGAAAAGGAGACCTGACCTGAATATTACTGTTAAATCCTAAATGTATATGAATTCTGCCATTGAAAGTTAAGGGTTTGCCTACAATTTCAAAGTTAGTGAGTATATCAAATTCGGTCCTTACAGGTAAAAGGAAATTTTCAAATGCATTGTGCTGATTATTACACTAGGCAGTAGGAGTAAAGAATATTATAAAAAAAGTGTGTGTGTATGTGTATACTTATGTCCGCACGTAGGAAGTTATACGCATCGTAAAAATTCACTCTCATCATTTTTCATTTAAGTATAAGTATCATAGAAGTATAACTTCAAAAACTGCGTCAAGGTAATGAAAAATTATTTGAGGACATGCTTACTCATTGTCCACTCGTTGTCTCTGAAGTTAATGTTCTTCCAATAAATACATATCCACAAAAAAAGCATTTAACAGCAAACATACGTATTCTTATTTCAAAAATAATACTAAGTTATCCCATTGTAAAATCACACCACGACCAAACCCGGACGGATGAAGAAAGTGCAGGTTCCTAATTATGTAAACATACAATCAGCTCAAAGGCAGACATCTTAGTGCAGTGTTGAATCTTGTTACGCTCCTGTTTCTATTTCATGTAACTATTCCTGGTTTTGCTATTTACAATTTAAATTGAGCTCAACTCGTGCATAATAAATCACGTTTTTTTATTTACTAGTGTCTTTAACAATTAGTAATAAAATAGCTATTAACGTAAAAACTTCATAGATTATTACGCGTAGACGTGCTTGCCGATGTAGTTTTTACCTTTACGTAGATAATACATGAATACAGAACTAACATTTGGATAAAACATAAATAAATTTCGAGTATACGCATAAACATCACACATCATTTACTTTCTACGTTTATTTTAATGTCATTTACATGATATATATATATATATATATATATATATATATATATATATATATATATATATATATATATTATATTTAGATATAAATCTTATATCTTTTCTTTAAATACAACGTTCACTTAATGATTAGATTATCTTTGAATTGCTCGGGGAAACTTAGTTTAACCTCCTGCCTCCCACAACAACTAAAAATATTACTAACAAAAGTTAAGTTATAAATATAATCGAGAAATTAATCTTTTTATTATATATATTTTAGGATATTTTTATGGTTGTCTCATCTGATTAGAAGCATAAATATTTATAAAAATATACTGTAAACAAAGGTACTATTAAATTGAATACATTATTATTCAAGCAAATATAATGTAATCAAATCAAATGTAATGCAAAATATTTTGAAGGACCTGGAGGCGAAGTAATACTTCTTTTTAAGTGTGCCGGTATTTACATCCCGAGTCGCCGAAGCCGCAGCCCAGGCTTGATAACACTCCTGCTTACTGCGTAATGCAGTCTTACAGGAGCGACCAAACCAAGGCTGAGATCTGCCTCCGATGGGTACCACAGATGATGGAATAAATAGTTCCATTCCCTGTAGCACCACATCAGTGACAGAGTCAGCAACAGCGCTGGGATCATCCGGCGAGAAGCAAACCCGCCCCCATGGGTAGGATGCAAAGAAGGACCGCATTCCGTCCCAATCCGCCGACCTGTAATGCCAAACACGGCGGCAACCTGCAGAACGCAACCGCGAAGGGAGCGTGAGTGGCACCACACTCCGGATCAGACAATGGTCCGAAGAGCCGAGAGGGGCATCGACGGAAACCAGATATCCGTCCGGATGAGAGGTCAGCAGAAGGTCCAACAGGGAAGGTGTATGATCCTCCACATCTGGAATCCGCGTAGGCGAAGTAACCAGTTGTGTCAGACCATATGCCAAGGCAAAGTCATAAACAGATCTCCCCGCATGATCGGTTAGACGTGAACCGAGCCATTCGGCATGGTGGGCGTTAAAATCGCCAAGGATCACGATCTCTGCGGATGGGACCTGTTGTAGCAAGAAATCTGTAGCCATTTGGACGTGGTCGATGAGTCGGTCTGTTTCGGCATTACCGCTATGGAACCTATAGAGGCACCCGTAGACGCGCGGATGGTCGTCGCTGTCTACGCGTAGCCAAAGGATGGACAGGTCCGAACCATCAAGACTGCCGAGGCGTCGAGAACAGATGTCCTCTCTGACATACACGCAAACTCCAGCCCGAGGCACAAAGGAATGCTCCAATTTGTACCCCGGGTAGGAGAGATACGAAATATCAGCCGGAGAGGAAACCTGCGTCTCGGTCAGAAAGAGCAAGGCCGGCTTCGCCGTCTCGAGATGGTAGTGGACGGCGTTTAGATTAGAGTGAAGTCCCCTGATGTTGCAGAAATTCACGGATAGCGTGGCAGGGGTCGCCTTGGTGTTCTTGCTCAGTTTGCCCCTAGCAGTAATGCTTTTGAGCGGAATTTTGCCCTCCCCAGAATACGCGGGGCAGCCTGAGCACCCACGCTCAGGATCGGAATAACATGGTCATGGATGCTCAGCGAGGGATTCTCCAGGGGTGCTGGTACCCTCTTGGGGTAGTTCTTCGTGTAATTCCGCTACCATGTTGATGGGGGGGGGGGGGATTGGGCCTCCGGCCACCTGCACTCACCAGACGACACGCAGAAGCAAAACTTCTACTTCACGCCGGTATTCTGTGAGGTCGTGGTACCAACCCGGCTCGAGCCGGCCCATACATGCAACAGCAAAAACTGCTGCGTGGCTCTACCACCGTTATAAATATATAGATAGATAAGGCAAAAAACTTGTTAAATCTCATTTAGTTAATGAAGAAACGTTTCTTCGTTAGCTATTTTCCACGTCAGTGACTACGAAGCAAATAAGAACGAACCTGCAGAGAATGGTCAAACGAATCAATTTATTATTTACACTTCTACTTTGATTGACTGAGACTATTTAGTTTTAATTTAGTGTAACAACTTACAGTGGTAGTGCTTGTTGATTTTTCAAATGCTTTTAACACAGTCAACCACGATATCCTTATAGCCTTCCTAGCTAATCTTAGATTCTCAATCCCAGCTTTGGAATGGTTTTCATCCTATCTTCGCGGCCGCCAGCAATCAGTTCGATTAGGACAACAGTCTTCAACATGGGCTGACATTGAAACAGGCGTGCCGCAAGGCGGCATACTTTCTCCTATAATGTTTTCTCTATTTATAAATTTTATTACTTCTGTTCTCAACTTTTCGTACCATCTGTGTGCAGATGATCTTCAGCTTTATGTGCAATTTAGTGTTAATGACCTTAACCATAATATTAATAAAATCAACCACAAACTTGATGCCAAAAGAGATTGGTCGTACAGACATGGTGTTTCGGTTAACCCTTCCGAATGTAAGGTAATGGTTATAGTTAGTCGCAGAATATTCATCATCATTATCATCATTACAGCCTTCCATAAGTCCACTGCTGAACATAGGCCGCCCCCAAGGAATGCCACAAAGCACGGTCCTGAGCCACCTGCATCCATCGACTTCCTGCATGTCTTACCAGGTCGTCACTCCATCTCGTGGGGGGTCGCCCTACACTTCGCCTACCGGTACGAGGCTGCCATTCAAGAACCTTTCTTCCCCATCGGTTGTCGGTTCTTCGAGCTATATGGCCGGCCCACTGCCACTTTAGCTTACTAATCCGTTGGGCTATGTCGGTTACTCTGGTTCTACTGCGGATATCTTCATTTCCAAGTATATCACGCAGAGAAACTCAGAGCATAGCCCTCTACATAGCTCCCTGAGCGACCTTGAGCTTCCTCATACGGCCAGCAGTGAAGGACCACGTCTCAGATCCGTAAGTCATCACTGGCAACACGCACTGGTTGTATAATTTCGTTTTAAGGTTTTGAGGAATGTCTGACGAGAAGATGTGTCGTAGTTTCCCGAACGCTGCCCAGCCGAGTTGAATCCGTCGGTTGACCTCTCGGTCGAAGTTGGACTTACCTAGTCGGAGTATTTGTCCCAGGTAAACATACTCGTCAACAACTTCGAGCTTAGTGCTCCCAACAACTACCGGCATAGGTGTGACATGGACATTGAACATGATCTTTGTTTTGTTCATGTTCATCTTAAGACCTATCCGTTGGGAGACACTGTTGACGTCATTGCATGGTGCTAAGATCCTCTAGCGATTCTGCCATAAGGACTATATCGTCGGCAAATCGAAGGTGAGTGATGTACTCACCATTAATGTTAATACCGTATCCTTTCCAGTCCAGAAGCTTGAAAACGTCTTCCAATGCAGCGGTGAAGAGTTTCGGGGATATAACGTCACCCTGTCTTACACCTCTCTTCAATTGGGTAGGTTTCGTACTCTGGTTCTGTACTCGGATAGCCATCGTAGCCCTACTGTACAAGCACTTCAGCACATCGTAATACCGACAGTCAACTTGGCACCGCTGAAGGGACTGCAGCACCACCAAAAATTCGACGGAATCAAAGGCTTTCTCATAGTCCACATATGCCAGGCATAGTGGCAAATTGTACTCCTCGGACTTCTGTACAACTTGCCGAAGGGTAGATATGTGGACTATGGTGCTAAAGCCCTTTCGGAAACCGGCATGTTCTGGAGGCTGGAAGTCGTCAAGTCTGCGCGCGAGACGATTTGTAATGACTCTCAAAAACAGCACGTAGACGCGGTTGAGAATGGAAATCGGTCTGTAGTTCTTCAAGAGAGCGTTGTCGCTTTTTTGAAGAACAAGAACACCGCACTTCTGCTCCACGTCTCCGGTGTAATGCCACCATGGAGGACGGAATTAAAGAGCTTCTGAAGAACTTCAAGTACCAGTTTTCCACCCGCTTTCAGAAGTTCTGCTGTAAGTCCATCCTCGCCTGGGGCCTTGCCGTTTTTAAGATGCTGGAGAGCCTTTCGAATCTTGCTCAGACTAACGAATATTAGCCAAGCAGGCGACAGCAGAATATTATCCAAGATTAATAACGATGATCTTTCTCCCGTATTTTACAATGGAATATTGCTACCATTTTGTAAATATGTTAAAAATCTTCGCTTACATATAGACCATACCTTAAGCCGGGGAGTTCAAGTTGCTGAAATAAGTCGTAAAGTTACTGCCACCTTACGTTCTCTTTGCCGTCTCAAAAACTTTCTGGCTTTTAAAACTAAACTTCTACTTGTCCAGACTTTGATATTACCCATAATTGATTATGCGGATGTGTGTTACCCAGATCTATCTCAATATCTTCTCGATAAGTTGGAGCGCCTTCTCAACAATTGCATTAGGTTCATTTTCGGCTTACGTAAGTATGACCTTGTTTCTTAATACCGTTCTAAGCTTAAATGGCTTTCGATTCGTCAAAGGTGTAGCTCCCGAATTTTACAAGTACTATATTCAATTTTAAATGACCCAAATTCTCCTTCTTATCTTAAGGACAACTTTCAGTACCAATATTCTACTCATGATAGAGTTCCCCGTTCCCAAAATAGTATTAAAATTCGTATTCCACCACATAAGAGTAGTTTTTTTTTAATTCCTCTTTTCTGACAGTGGTAGAGCCACGCGGCAGCTTTTGCTGTCGCACGGATGGGCCGGCTCGCACCGGGGTAGTACCACGACCTCACAGAAAACCAGCGTGAAGTAGAGGTTTACCTATGCGTTTCGCTTGGTGAGTGCAGGTGGCCGGAGGCCCTTTTTACTGGAAATGAGGCATTCCATCTTAGTCCTCACGGGTGACAACGCATCTACATTTTTATTTGTAACAGAGGATAGATGTAGATGTCTATGGGCCGCAGCAACCACTTACCATCAGGTGGACTGTGTGTTCGTTTGTCACCCTTATCCTATTAAAAAAAATACTGTGCAGTTCATACTGCTCTGGAAGGCCTTGCCTATTCATATAAAAAAAAAAAACCAGTAACAAACAATATTTGAAAAGACTAGTTCGAGAATTCTTTAACAGGAATAATACCACCTGATTTAACCGATTTTTGTTTTTCTCCCTCTTTCGCTTTGTAATTGATATTTTGTATAGTATGTATATTAATATGCATCATGTTATTTTATTTTTTGTTATATTTTTTGTATTTATTTATAGATTTTGTATATATAAGTATATTATATCCATTTATATTTTGTATATATAAGTATATTATATCCGTTTATATATTTACTATTATTTTTTTTTATTTATTACAAAGTAGATAATATTAAGTTTGTAATTTGTATAGTTTAAAAATATTTTATTTGTTTGCTCTTTGTTATAAGATATGATGTTTTTACTTATTTATTAATTTATGGAGTGGTGTTGCACCTACCACAGCACACAAGGCATTAAGTCCGCCCTTTATATCACTTATTATAAGGTAGATGTTAAAAAGAATAAATAAATAAATAACAACCTTTATTACCGAATTAAGGTCATGGCAACTAGTCTCAACGGAGACTAATGATCTGCACAGTACAAGATTATAGTGCACCATTTTGTGTGTAAGCACAGGTGTACTCTCCGTTCCCCATCATTCTCGTAGTCCGATGTGACGGCAATGTGATACGACCGGAGAGACACCAGGCGCAAGGCTAACGGCTTTACGTACTTCCAAAGGAAAGGGGTTGAAAAACCGTCAATTACGTGACCCCAAGTTGTTACTAAGAATTTCTTGACAGAAAACCCGACTTATGCTTCGAACCAGGTACCACATAATCAGGAGATACGATAACGACGGCTAAAGTGTTGAGGCAGACATGTAAACATTGATTAATTATTATATTGTTTAAGCTTCCAATTTACTTGGAAAATGGCAGGCAATTTACTTGAATAACTTGGAAATCACCTCAGTATAATGTTTTTAAGAGTGATTTGAATACAATTTCAAATAGAAAAATACATGCGTGAGTGTCGTGGAACACCCGGTTGGAACGAAGTTCCTTTCGTAGGAACAAATACAAATAAATGAATTACTAGCGTCTATTACAATGAAGCGTCATTTAAAATATTTTTTTTCATGGCAAGATAAGAAAAAGTGCGAGGGAGATGGATACTATTCCATATGCTAAATTCGTACCGTGTGACAAGGAACTTCGTTCCAAAACACGTAGACAATTGAAAATCGGAAAAAGTTTTTAAAATGCTATTGGAATGGAACTGCTAGTGCATAATTACGCATGACATGCATTTGTACGTTCTAATTCTATCACCATACATTCTAACTTGTGCCTGAATGCGTGTACTCGACGATAGAAGTGTTAAATAAAATAAAGCCCAAAAATTTCAACTTTACTTTCCTCGATCCCATTCCGGATTCTAGGCGCGCATCAGGTTCCTGGTTCATCATAGTGAACCTTTTACAAGTACACGGCTAAACATGTGCTTCCCACAAGGAGTGCCACAAAGCACAGTCCTGAACCACCTGCATCTATCGATTTTCTGCATGTCTCGCCTGGTCGTCACTCCATCTAGTGGAAGGACGCTCTACAAATAGTCAACCGGTACGAGGCTGCCACACGAGAATCTTTCTTCTCATTCGGTTTTCGGTTCTTCGAGCTACATGGCCAGCCCATTGTAACTTCAGCTTACTAATCCATTGGGCTATGTCAATAACACTGGTTCTACTATGGATATCCTCATTTCTAAATTTATCACGCAGAGAAACTCGGAACATAGCCCTCTCCATAGCTTACTTAGCGACCTTGGACTTCCTCATACGACCAGCAGTGAAGGACCAAAGCTCAGATCCATAAGTTATCACTGGCAACACGCACTGGTTCTTGGTCACTCTCACACAAATTAAGTAATACCTACATATACACAAACATACTTTCCAATTCATATATTCACTATTTACACACTGAAAATCAGTCAGTTATTTACATTCTAAAGTTTGAATATAAAATGAATAAGTAATATACCACAGTCAGAGAATATTATGCATGTACGTTGATGGAAACTCATTGGAGGGAGTTTCATATTTGATGTGGGTTTGACTTTGATTTAGAGCACTTTGCAATATTGAATCAATATAAATGTATGTGTGTATTCTAAATTCATTTTCACTTTCCCTTATTATAAGAAAAACAAAATTATATGTGGTAGAGCAGTTACATTATGGTTGAAGAACGAATGGGTTGGATTGACCAGGGAAGAACAATGCTCTCAAAGAACACTAGCGTATTAAAGCAGCTTAATGCTGTTGTGTTTCGTATGGTGAGTGTAGAGATCTGGATACATAAGAACCTAAGCATCTAAGAAAACGTGACGAGCAAAATGTCGTAAGAAATAACGACAACTTACGACATCTTTCTCATTCCACATACACACGCACACACACAAACAGATTCTGTATGTCTGACTTTCACCTTGCCCACGTTCATCTTAAGACCTATCCGTTAGAGGAAAGTATTAAGATCATTGAGCATGGTGACGGGGTTCACCAGCAATTCTTCCATAATAGATATGTCGTCGGCAAATCAAAGGCGAGTGATGTCGCCATCTATGTTGATAACGTTGAAAGGATTTCAAGTCCAGTAGCTTAAAAACATTTTCCAATGCAGCGGTGAAGAGTTTCAAAGATATAACCACGCCCTATCTTTAACGTCTTTGGAGTTGGATAGGTTTCGTACTCTGGTTCTGTACATCGATAGCCATCGTAGCCCTTACTGTACAAACATTTCAGCACTTAGATACAATTTTAAAGACAATCATCATGCCATCTCTAAAGGTACTATAGTACTGCTGAAGTGACTATAATACCGCTCAAAATTTACTAACTACTTTTATCTTAATCAATTCAAAATTTTCCTAACTGTGCATATACTCAAGGAAAATGATAAGTAGACCCTTCGGTCTTCTGTACAATTATATATACGTGGTAAAGCCATGCTGCAGTTATATTAGTTGTATAGTTGTATCACGAATGGGTCGGCTCGACCGGGGAAGGACCACGCTATCACAAAATACAAGCGTAAAATAGCAGCTTAATGCTACTACTGTGTTTTGTATGGTGAGCGTAGATAAATGGAGACCCGTTTTGCTGGAAACGAAGTATTCCATCTTACTCCTAACGGGTAACAACGCAGCTGCATTTTGATTCCACCACCGATTTGATTCTGCTACAGGAACTACTTACCATCAGGTGGACTGTGTGATCAAATATGTGAAAAAATAATATTCCGCAGATTATCTAATCTAAAAAAATCTAATCTGCATTGGAGAATATATTTTAAGATGTGAATGAAACGATATACATACACTTTACATAATATAAACTGTAATGTAGAAATATGTGCCTAAAACCATCTTTTTATTTATTAAGAGATCCTACTGTTTTACTCTACTAACTATACCTAATATTAAAAGAGGACTTCCTACTAAACAATGAACTTATTCGATGCTATGCTTATCCTTTCAAGATTTTCTAAAGATAAATCGGGGGCATTTATTTTAGCAATACCTTTTTAATTTTGCATATTCCTGTATTCTCGAATTCTCGACCAACTAAATTAAATGTATGTACGAAATTAATAACATTTATACGTTATCGCTACATATACATAATATGTAGCGATAAGTTAATTATTTAAAAATATTTTTTTTTCTAATCGACTATTCCATGAATGGGCTTCATGTTGTCATAAATATAAAGTTATGCTTAGTATTAGACTTGCTACTTCTTCTTGTTCTTAATTTTTTTGTTTGAAATAAAATTAATAAGAACATTTTTTATTATACTTAAGAATAACTAAATTATCAACAATGATTGAGCCGTGCAGTTTTAAAGTGACAGGTTAGTTTTAATATGATTATGTTATGTTAACTGAAACATTAATATAATTGACAACATACAATACACCGTTTTACCGAGAATATATTTCACATTTTGAAATATACCGATTGTGGCAAATCCTAACTGGTGTAAGATAAAAAAGAGGACATATTATAATGGTGTTAATTTATGCTCACACAAGTTCTTATCTCTCATTACGTAACATGTGAACATTATACCACAAACTGCACCTTTTTATCTACTACCACATAACATCCCGTGGGTTTCGTAGGGGACTACACTTTACACTTACACTTACAGTTGCCAACCTGTCTACTAAGCGTGGCAACTATGACAAATATCGCCAATATGAGACAATCTATAAGAAGGCCTGTGTTCAGCAGTGAACTTTTGATATGCTCTAATGGTTGGTATAGAGCAAAACTTTTTTCTTATTTAGAATAATATTTCTAAAGTTTAGTTCAGATCAGATCAGATGTAGAATTTAATTAAGCTTCATATCAAGAAAAAAAAACATATCCTTATTACGACTTTCAAATTTACAACATTCACCTTGTTGCATAATGCTTTTTGCGTTTATTTTGTCTATTTTTTATTTTGATTACACAAACATGAAGTATAGTTATCAGAATTTTTGGTATTTGCGTGAGCATAAGAAATCATTTTGATTCGCCTTACCCTTAAGAAAAAAGACATATTATTTGCATAAGTTTTCTTTAAAGTTCGAGAAGTTATTTAACTCAGTCGATTGAAGGTTTATTTATCGTTCGACGAAGATCGCGATTTTCACTTCGGCTTCGGATAAATTTAGAATATAGTCAAAATAATGGTCATAATCACCATGAAATGTTAATACTACAATGCGAATGTGATGTGAGTCTTACATCCTCATTCACTTTCCCTATCTAAATTTTTCCCTATTATCCTTTTTGCAGATGCTATAAAAATATAACTTCAAATTATATTTTCGATGATCTTACAAAAGTAACTATGATGAAAGATAAGCATTAAGACTACTAAACGCACTCAAGTGTATATATTATGCCATCCGTTTTCCTTTACACGTATGTCGAGAACTCTAACAAGCGTTCAAAATTGAACAAGGCTTTTCAATGTTATACTTTTGTTTGTGAGCTGAAACAATCTCGGATATATCCACCCTTTGGTGTATCGCATTTGATTCGGAACACTTTCTTTGGAATGGTAAATCTGGACCATTTATTTAAATGGAAAAGAAAACGAAGAATATCTTTTATCTAAACTTGCCACACTTTTGTTTCATATACCAAATTTAGAAAAAGGTACAATGATGTTAATCCGTTAACCACCAATCATAGAATGACAAAAGATATTTTATATGCGACTTAAGACTCTGGCAAAGAATATTATATAAATCACATTTAATAAGACTACGTTTAAACACTGTTAAACACATAACCTTGACTATTTTTTAAAAGGTATCCCAAGGTACCTTTGACTTTTAATGATTTATTTATTTAAAGACGCATAAAACTTAATTAAAATTATGTTCATAAAATTAATAATCTGCGCTTCTACTCCAACACTAATAAATATTCATTATTTTAAATTCAATAAAATATTACATGGTTCGTCCATTAATTAATTACGCAAACAGCTGAGTTAAACACTCTGGTTAAATTAATTATAATGGTATAGTTAATAATTTATGGTAGTATAAGCTTAAAAAAAACAAAATATTATTATATGTTCTATCTATACAAATATTATAAAGAGAAAAGATATGTTTTTGTTTGTAATGGATAAACTTCAATAACTACTAAAACGATTTTAAAAATTCTTATACCTTATATAGAAAGCTACATTAACAGTGAGTAACATATTATAGTTTATTAAAAAAAAAGGTTAGAACAAAAATATGCCTATAAAATTCATTACTTAGCGAGCGCCGCTAAAATTATTATTGGTAGTAGACTAGAATAATGTACAAGACGTTATTAGAGCTTGTCAATATCTACCAAAAATCCGTGAGACAATATGTTCAAGTGATATACATTAGTTGAAACGAAATTACATTTTCATCATGGTACGAAATAACACTCATCCAGATAAATAATTTCATAACTTTTCCTTTATAAGCTATCACGATATAAAATCTACAACTATTTGTATGGCGCTTTCCTTAGGCTTTATATATAATTGTACTACATGTATACAGATATGAATTCAAGCTTATGGTATTTGGGATATACCTTCTGTTGAGCACAGACCTCCTCCTCAAGCCTGAGAGAATTTTAGCTAAGAAAAAGTCTGCCGCTCTCTCACAATACGTATTTGCAAACTTCCTCGCATCCACACATCCTCGGGTTTCCAATATAACCGATCATACATTATTGATATCGATACTGTACATATTAATTAGCCTTCAAGAATGACAAAGCACCTAATTTTTTTTTCTAATAGTCTTCCCATTAAATGCTTTTACTTTTGTTGTTGTTGATAATACAAGCATCTGTGTATGAGTAAATTTAAATAAATTTGTTAGGATTAAAAATATTGGGGAAATTGTAATTATTGGGTAGATAACAAGCGTAAGATTTATTATTATTATTTATAGTGTAAAATAATTAGCCGAAAATAATTACTATTTCATAAGCTTAAACAGACTGCCTTCTGAAATTCTGAAATGTTAATAAATTTAAGGCACATTTAGGTACACCCCGAAAGCTTAACCATCTCTCGATTTCAATTAGCTTTTCTCTAACGAGAAAGTCGATTGTACATGTATCTTATATTATCAGGCTTCAAATGGAAAATTCGTGATCTTTTCGTTAATTTAATGACAAATAGCTTTTCCTTTTTTCGTTTTTGTAACGTCGATCGTTTCTTTATAAGCCAATTTATAAAATATTTCTTGAATATAATGATGTTGGTACGAACTAATTATTTCACATAACATAAACATAAACACTCACGCCTATTACCGAGAAGGGTAGGCAGAGACTACGGACTTCCATTCGGTACGATCCTAACACACCTCTCTCGCCTCTTTAACATCCATATACCTACGCATACGTACTAATCGGTTAAGGGTACTCTTTATCTTACCCATCTTCAATGTATCGTTAATTTGGTCGATAAACTTTCGTCTAGTGCGTCCCTTTCCGATTCTGCCGTTCACTTCTGCACCATAGTTTTGCTTTGTCACTCTTTCCTTGTTCTTTCTTTCTACGTGACTAACCCACCGAAGCATTTATTTCTTAATCCTGGTCACAACACGATCTCGCAAATCACACGTATCTCTTATCACACAATTTCTCGCTTTGGCATTCAGATTCAGCCCTAGCTCTTTATGAACGAATTTCTACACCATTTATTCTACTCTCGTGCTTCTTCTGCCACACCCAACTTTCAATACCAACATAAACAATTCATCCAAATTAATAACGTAGGGACTAACACTTGCGAATTGCCATACGTGCCTTTTTTGACATATTCTAACTTCCCAAAATACAGTGTAGATCCCAATTTAATCTATTTTCTGCATTCCCTCGTCGTTATATATCCTTATCATATTGACCATCCCTGCTAAATACATATCCCACAAAAACACAAACTTATCCACTATCTGAACCAACTCCCCTTCTTTTCTTATTTCATATATCGTTTTATTTTCTTCTCTATCAAAAAACATCACTTTCGTCTTACTAGCAGTAGCTTTCATTCCCTTTTCTTTTAATGAATTGTTCATTATTGTAAGCGTAACTTGTAACTCGACCGCCGACGACGCAAATATAACTTGATCATCGGTGTAAAAAAGGCAGTTTACGGTTAACTCACAAATTCTTAATCCACAATCTTCAACTTTCAAAGTTTCCAAACAACTGTCCATAAATAGGTTGAACAGTCACAAGGAAGCTACGCAGCTCTGTCTGATACTTTTATGGATACCTAACCAGTCCGAGTAAGCCCCATTGATCCTGAAAAAAGCTCTAGAGACCCTACAAAGAGACTTTTTGGTATAATAAATCGACATTGATAAAATAAATGGTCTTTGTTAATTATATTAAATCGCCACATTAATCGATTGTACGTTTTTATACAAATCAAGTGCACTAACAACAGTTTCTTTATTAATATAAAAAAAACATGCACACATGGGTGACAAACGAATACACACAGTCCACCAGCCTAATGGTAAGTTGATGCTGGGGCCATAGAAGAGCGAAGTCACCGCTAAGGACTTAAATGGAATGCTCGTTACTAGTATAAAGTGTCTGTGTGTCTCTAAAATAACCATACAAAACACAGCAGCATTATGCTACTATTTCACACTGTATATTCTGCAAGAGCGTGGTCCTTTCCGGATCGAGCTTACCACTTATTTATACTGCAGGCATAACAGAACCAAACATATTGGATTTTATATTGAAAACTAGAAAAAAAATCATCGTTTTCAAAACTGTATTAAAAACTTAATAAAATATTAGTGTATCTATTACTACTTAATGTTATCTATTCCATTAATTATATAAAAATTAATGTTTGTTTGTTCGTATTCTATGCGCTGCCTTACCGTTCATCAGATTGCGGTAAAACTTTGTCAACTTATTGCTTGCACTTGCGCGAAGGTTATAGGCATAGTACAATAAACTTATAATAGGTGGCGTGCGTATTGTACCGACAATTTATTTGAAAGTTATAGGTCATTCAATTTCAGCGATTGTATTATCATTCCTAATTTAAAAAAATATAACTCTTCCAAATTTATACGCACATATATACAACAATATTTCCAGAATTATTTCTTCTGCGGCAGCAATGCGCCGAGTACCAGCTAGTTAATTACTTATAAATAAGAATCTCGATCGCTCCATTTTCAAAGCTTACAGTCATTTGAAAACTACATAGCCATCGTTTTAAAATAGAACAATAAAATTTTATAAACTCACAGTCCTTATTTTTAAGTAACACTATAAGTAAACTCGATTATTATATCCAACGTCATCAATTAATGAAATTAAATAGGCGGTCATTTATTTTCATGATAGGCGGGTTCTAAAACTGGCTAAAGTAAGACATTTTCTTAGAAACTTTGTTGCAGTTTTTCTTTTGTTTTATTCTACCCTATTTCAACGCGCCAGTCTGTATTTCTTATGCTTATAGCTTAATGATTACCTTTGTTCATCAACTTAATTATTATTTAATGAAAATATCAAGCAGTGAAGAAGCCTTCTATTTTAAGCTTAACTGTATAATTATGAGGGTATTTTGTTTGAAATCTCATCTTGCTTTTTCGTACAATTTTCATTATTTGAAGCAAGTCAAAAGGCGTTATTTACGTTGTCTATTGTAACAAAACTCTATTAAAGTAAATAAGACTGTATTCACGAGAAAAAAAAATACATTTGTTTGTTCATGCGGTCCTTTATTTATCATTAAATCTGAATTAGTAGAAAGTTATTAATTTCTCCCTTTGTACTAGATTAAAAAGCACATTCATGTATAAGTTTCTCTTGAAAATTATTTTACATTTTCTATCGTTATTAAACTGTTTTGCACAACTCAATGGGTGTGTAAGACAGTTTAATATTTACCTATGTACTCCTCCTGTCTCCTGTACCTGTCTCCATACTTTTCAATAACATTCAAAAATAATCTGTTAGCACATCCACTTTTAAACTTTTCTGCAGGCTACCGAATACTATATTGAAGCAAAAAATTATACATTAACGTAATTTTTTTATTATATTTTTATTTCTATTAATCAAAATAATCATGCATACAATGAATGGATACTTGCCAACGCAGTAAAGACCTATTACTAGTTATATTTTGTGTTACCTCCAGGTAGGTAGTGTTGCTATCGGATAGCTATTCGTGATATAAATAACAATTAAAAAATAGACAACATTTATTACATTTGCAACGACAATTACTAGCCAGTTTAGTTTCACTAACCAATTCGACAAATTATTTGCCAGTTAATTAGCCAAATCATTTTATTTGTTCGATAGTTATTAGACATTTTATCTGAGCATTGAAAAAACGGCTGAGTCTCAGTAAATTATATTATCCACATAATTTTCTGAGACTTAGCTGCTTTAATATTGAAATAAATTTATTAGAAAAGAGAATAACTTCAGGCATATTTTTAAGATAGTGACTTAAAATATGTAGCATAAGAAGTAGAAATAGGGAAGATTCAATTTATATCAAGAAAAAGATAATGGAAAATCGATAGCAGACCCACGCAGTATCTTTTGCAAAAAAGTGATTTTCTTATTCATTTACTTAATACGATTATTTTCACGTGGTAGAGCTACGCTGCAGCGATCATTATGCTTGTTGCACGAATGGTTCGGCTAAATCGGGGAAGGTCGACGCTCTAACAGAATACCAGCGTAAAAAGGCAGCTTAATGCTGCTGTGTTTCGTATGGTATGTGTGGACAATCGGATACCCGTTTTATTGAAAACGAGGCATTCCACCATAGTGCACAGGGATAACAACGCATCTGCATTTTCAACAAAAAAATTTCAACTAAAAATAATAACGTTCCCATTCCCATTTTTTCATTTTATTGTTTTTCATTGAAAAATAGAACGCTTTGGAAAAATATTCGCGATATGATCTTTTACGAATTCAAATGTCGCCTAAAACTGGATGAATTGTTTGATAAACTTCAAATGGAATTTATAGATAAAGGTCACTGACCTATGTATTTACTAGTACACTTTATAATAGAGGTCAGTGATAAAAGTCCTTTTAAGGAAAACGGCCGATTAACTTTGTCAAATGAAGAAAGAAGTGGTCGCCCTTTGAGGTCTGTATCGGAAGGAAAAGAATTTGAATAAGCGAATTACGCGTCAAGGGATTTAGCAAATATTACAGATTGCATCTGAAAGCCTTTACGAGATTTTAAAAGAATACCTTCGCGTGAGTTGGACGGTTTCGTATTGGGTGCTACACAACCTCATCGACAGTCAGAAGTTAGCCTACGTGGAAAACTGCCGTGACATTATTACTAGGTATGAAGCAGGCTCGTCTTAACGTGCTTACGAGATTATTATAGTTATGACGAATCTTGGATTTATCAATACAATCCCGATTGTAGCATAATGGGTCTGCTCAACCAAAGGAGGACCACGCTCTCAGAGAATAACTGCGTAAAATTGCAGCTTAATACTGCTGTGTTTCGTATGGTGAATGTAGAGAATCGGATACCCTTTTTACTGGAATATAGGCATTCCATCTTAGTGTACAAGTGTGATAATGCATTTGCATTTTGATTCTTAATCGAGGATGAATGTAAATGTCAATAAGCCACAGCATTTACTTATCATCAGGTGAACTGTGCGCTCGTTTGTCACACATATTCCTTGACAGCACACAGCAAGAGGCACTTCCTGAACAGAACACTATTTAAGTTTTAAGGACAATAAAATCAACTGGCAACAGCCCTGATTTGGCATCATACGACTTCTTTTTATTCCTTAAAATAAAAAAAAATTGCAGAAACGTATTTCTTCATCGCCAAAAAAATGTGCTAGTAGCGTACGAGCAGATTGTCTGAGGCGGACAGGAGTGTTTTGAGAACTGTTTCAGATGCATGAAAATTTATTTATATGCTCGTAGAGAGTTCTATAAAAAGACTTTTGCTTTCAGTATGGTAAAAATTTCTGAGTGGCATACGTATAAACTTCTTATCAATTTTTCTTTTTGAATATCGGTTAAACTATCAAATCAAAAAGCAAAAACGCAATAGATTCAATGGACACTTACATTATGTCTATGCCGTTATTATAAATTTTAATAATTTAAGTACTCTTTATAAAAAAAGTTTCAAATATTTACAAACAATAGTATAATGACTAAAACTAAACAGTTCAAAAATTATTGTTGTTTTGATTTTACATTTAATAAATCATATTATATGCGCTTAGTTATTTGGATTCTATTATCTTCACAATTCAAGACGGGATCACATCGTGTATGTAAATTTTATTCACAAAGGCATTTTCTTTTAATATGGACAAGTGAGGTAAAAGCATTCAGTCGAATTATAGATTTAAGTGCCGTGTGGTGGAGGCTTAAGAGAATCCATCACTCCATTACCTCTCTTAGGTATCGTAAGAGAGATGGCGGTATAAACCATCTCGTTTACACGGTCTCAGCAGGTACAAGCTTCAAAGTGCAAAGTTCTGGCTGCGATGGTCAGTTCCCCGCATAGCGTGACGAATAAGGCTAATTCTCTCTACTACAGGAAAGGCATATTTATGTACATAAGTTGAATTTTACGAGCCTATAAAGAATAAGAAAAAAGAAAAGAATTACGATTTAAAATTTTTCCATAGTCATTTTAATGTTATTTGTACAGTTGAATGGCTATATTTGCCTTTTGTATTAAATTAATAGTATATCATAAAGAATGAATAGCACAATTAATAATAAATCATATTAATATTTACATTAATTACTATTAAAATGTACCTATATTAAATTGTCTGCTGTATGCTGATGATGCAGTGCTTATTGCACCATCAGAGGCAGAACTGCAGGCATTAGTCACGTGTATGAAAGAGGAATGTGAAATTAAAGGTCTCCGTTTGAACGCAAATAAAACTAAGGTTCTGGTATTTGAAAGCGACGAAGAGAGAACGAAGTGTGAAATATGGGTAAATCAGGAATGTCTAGAACAAGTAAATGAAATTGTATACTTGGGGAGTGCTTTTAGCCGGGATGGAAGATGTGATTTAGATGTGGACAGGCGTGTCGCTGCCGGGAACAAAGTCAATAGTGCCCTGACTGCGTTAGTCAAAAGGCAAGGCGTAGTGAAGAGTGCACGCCTTGCAATACATAACGCAGTGTTGTTACCGACTTTGTTATATGGCAGCGAAACCTGGGTATGCCAGAAGAAGCATAAAAGCAAGTTGAATGCAGTGGAGATGCGATCTCTTCGTAAAATGTGCGGCGTTACCATGGCCGACTGAAAGCGAAACGAAGAGATTTGCAATATGGCAGGTTTGAAAGATGACCTTATCACAAAAATTGATAAGGGCGTGCTTCGGTGGTTTGGGCACGTTGAGCGAATGAGTGAAGACCGAATGGTGAAGAAAATATATCGCGCGAAAGTTAATATTAAAAGGTGTCGAGGTAGACCGAGACTAACTTTCGAAGACCATGTGAGCAAATTGCTCGAAGAGGGTAGGGTCAAGAGTACTCGGATACCTAGACGTGCATGTATGAAGAAGATAATGAATCTGAAAGAAGCGAAAGAGGTATGTAAGGATCGTGACACTTGGCGATCTGTTCTCTCTGGCTACACCGTCAGGGATTGTGCGTGAAGATAAGTAAGTAAGTAAGTATATTAACTTATAATATTCATAATGTCTACTAACGCTTAATAACAATCAAAGCACTCTTTAAATCTATATCGATATATATTATTTTAGAACACAGATATTTAGAATAATGTCTGTCTGTTGGTTTATTCACGAATCACATACAACTACTAGATTAATTTCCACACAATTTCGTAAAAATCTGGTTAATCACGCTGGGCAACTTATAGGCTATTTTTGTACAAAAATACAAAAAAGTGGGTTATGGCTTAGTTGTTTATGATTCCTTTAGCCATGAGGGGGTTTACCTTAGAGCTCGTAAAATAATTACATTTTATATTTAAAAAATATAACGTTTAAAATTTGCTAACTGTTGTGACATATCTTAAAGCTATGCCGTCAGTCTTGCTTGTTTTCCTTAGTGGGTTTTCCTTTTCAGTTTTTAATTTAATTAAACATTTAGAGCAGGTACATTATAAGAAGCAGTTGAACTAAATGAGTGGCGCAAATATGAGTCTCTGAGAGGTGACTATATATTTGTGCCATTTGCTGTAGAGACTATTGGTCCACGTACTGTGAAGTTCCTAATGGAACTGTATCCACGACTGGTCATTGCTGCTAGTTATAAAAGGGCTGGTTCTTTTCTCGTTTAAAATAACTATCCAGCGAAGAAACTCAGCCAGCGTTCTTGGCACTAAACCGCGGGGAGTAGGATTGTATGATTGTCTAAGTTTTTAGTTTTAGTTTTTTCTTATTATGGTTTTTATATTGTATATTTGAATCTTATGTTAATCCGTTTTAAAGCAAAAAATAATTAATTCGTATAACCAATATTATCATCATTGGTTTAACCTATTAGTCCAGTGCTAAACTTAGGCCCATAGATTGCCTTATAGATATATGACCTAAATACTTATACATAAGTTGTGTACATAAGTTTTGTGTTGTTGGAAAGTGGGTTAGCTACCATTTTTTGTTTTATGTTGTCCTCAGGAAGATTCTGTTTCCCATCTCCTGTTTCATTTCCCTCTAACGCCTTTTAAGACAGACACGGTATGATATGGTGTAGTGGATATTCTAAAGTCGCATTTACATTGCCATATAAATAGTTAGAGGTAATTTGTGGATGCTTTTTTAGGTATGAATTGCTCTTAAAATTTTGATTCATTATTAAATTAAAAAAGCACCTTTTTGAAAATGCATGCTATTCCAGTTTACATATTATTTACGCATTAACTGCATTTGATTTATTTTCAGTCTTTGCTCACCCATTCGTCAGCGACGAAGTATGCTGCAATATTAAAATACAATATTAATTCACCGACTCTAAAAACGAAATAGATAATTTCGTTATAATCATAAACGCTTATTTACCCTGCATATCTCAACACATACGACTGATGTAAGTTTCCCACTGCAACAACAGTATTCAACATTTTTTGGAAATCATTCCTAAGTAAATTTACTTCCTTATTTGTGCAAATCAATATGAAACCCATCGGGGACACGCATTGCAAAATTTATGAAACTACACAGATATATATACACCACACACCACAAACCACAAAAACGCTTTGAATACTGTCTCTAGAAATCCTAAAGTGTAAAATGGTTAATAAATTAAAAGTAAGCTTTTATATTAAGAGGATATCGGGGCTGCAAGAAAATTAGGAATTGATCTTCAACTATCTATTGTTGTGCCCAAAGAAGACAAGCGAATCTCTAAGTGATAATACCTACGAAAAATTTGTGTATTTCCCCTATTCCACCGGCAAAATCGAAAAATTATGTATTTTTTGAACGATATAAGATATTGTTGGTAAACTGTAGTTATTGGACTAGTAATAGTAATTTTCAAAGGGTCGTAATTTTAAATATAATTAATAAAACAAAACTATAGAAAAGTGGAATTGGTATATAGAAATCTCATCGTGAAAAAATGTTTGTTATAGTGTCAAAGGAAAATATTCGCTCTAGAACAGAGGATTACGTTTGTATGGACTAAACTTTGCCCGAATATTCTCTTAAACTGGCTCGTTAATGTCGTAAATACGACAACAATTTCTACATTTCAATACGACATTTAACACAAAAGCAAAGGCATTAATGCAAGGCTTATCGCGGTCTTTCAAGTGCGAATTAACTGTCATATTATTAAAATCACAAGTGGGCGATAACAGGGAGTGAATCCACGTCTGAAGTAAGAAATACAGTAAGAGGTTTTTGTAAAAGTAATAATAGTATGACAGCGGACGTTCAGCTTACGCAATTGATCCTTATTAGCAATAAAACAGGGTACCGCACTACATACTCAGTGTTGCTAGGTTAAAACTCGACTCTTCCGTAATACGATCCATTCACTTTACTGTAACGTTATTGATGTAATTTCATAAATATACTAAAATACATTAAGTGCAGCAACACTGCTTAGCTCGATCTCGATGTGACTCAGGGCAGCCTTTTCGCAATAAAAGTCTGTACTTGTAATTAAGGTGGCTGAATATACTCGCCTGCGATGAACATTATACTGATCGAATCGATCAGTAGTTTAGAGCTCTACCCTTACTTCTTTTTATCTCTTTTTTCCTACTTTTATTTATAACTTTATAATAATGCTGAATTTGAAATTAATTATATATCCAGTTACATAATTTCAGTACATTACGTAATATTCTCTTATATAAGAATTGGTGAAGTTCGTTTTTACCTATATTACTATATTTTAGCTGGGTCAAGGTCTATCCTCTACAAATTTACTTTTTTATTCTCACCAAAATGTCGCCATTCTCATCAAGTGTCGAATCTAGGTCGTCCTCTGAAAAAATTTTTTGTCATTTATCAGCTGAAGATACAAGTATTGATTTTTCGAACACCTTCATACGACACACATGCTCCGCCTGATTATTAAGTGTGATTTTGTGATTATTTAGACTTTAGTTATTTCAAAACAAAATTTTAAATTTATTATATTTTCGAAGTAACTCTTTGTGAAATTTTTATATTTGACGTCAATACTAATATTTTAATTCGGGACTTTGCCTAGGGAGTAATAGTATCGGGAAAGACGTGATAGAACTAGTGTCAACTCTGGAGCACACGTCCTCAATACAATTGGGGGATTTTGTGACTTGTCAATGTCCAGGAAGAGGAGTGCTTTGCGAACCGAGCGCTGTGTGAACCGCACGTCCAGCATGGAACACTCCCATGGTAGGTCGGGGAGATCGAGAGGGGAACCACTCAGTGCCTCTGCAACATCTTTCGAAAAAAATCGCACTTTCTGGGTAGTCTCGGTGTAGCGCACAGACGTAATTATGTGTCAATCCGTCTCGCTCTTAGATAAAAGTAGCGTCAAAATCTGTCTCGCCCACACTTAACAAATTAGCGTCACCATCTGTCACACACTAGTCAAAATAATGTCACTATTCGTCTCAATCTAACTTGACTCCGGCTTCATTAAAAAATAATCCCCAAATTAAGAAGTAGCCATGAGTAAGTGTCATACCATTATGGGATTCATACTAAATGCTACATTTTTTAAAATTACTTGTCAAAATAGTGTAGTATGTACATCATTTTTACCATACAGTCGGTTAAAGTTTGGCGATGAAATTATTTTGAATTCAATTTTGGGAAAAAGTCCAACATTTTATTTTACACTGAGGCAGTTATAATGATTTCTTATATTTACGCGAACACTACTGTTTAGGCCAAATCGTAACATCGTAAAAACTTGGATTCAAGACGCGCGTCTCGGCGTGTTCGCCCGATGGAATTTAAAGGTCGCCTCCGGCCCCCTCTCCCGCGAGCGGGTCTCTCGGCTCACCGCGCGGTCGCGAGACAGGTGGGTGAGTTAGTTTTATGCGTCCGCGGTGTCGATGACACGGCCTGGAAATTTGCGCTCGGAACAGCCTCTAATAGCGTTGTCTAATCTCGTACGTTTTACGTGACAACGAGGCGAGTCTTGTTATAATTCTTGTTGTAATAGTTTTGAGTGATTAACTTCGATTGCCATTAATTTGCGTCAACCAGTTTGTGTGGCATTTTAAAATCGTACGAAGGAATTTTGCTATGTCGGGCGGAACGCTAAAACTTTGTGACTCGAAAGGAGATCGCGTGTGTTCTATTATAATTTTGTGCTAAGTGAACATGGGACATTGAACTTTGACCGACTGTTCTTAAGTTGTTCAGCGTGTCACTTGTTTTAATTTCGATTAACGTTGATTTAGTTAAATTTGAAGTTAATTAAATGTACAATAAAGTATTAATAAGTATGATAAGTACTAATATAGTGAAATAAAAGCAGAAGGTTTCAATTGGTGAACGCCCACTGGAGGGATCTTGGAGAAAAGCAGCGCATGTGGGCTGCTGGCCGATTACATCGGTTAAATCAGGTTACACTTACACACTACTACATTTACACTTACATACCACCCACTTGGCCCTGACGGCGCCTTGTGGTCGACCCTACCTCCGGAACTCGGTAAGTTCATGTTTGTTCATCCAGCCAGTAGAATAATTATCCATAGGCCATTGGGCCCGTACCCTCGGTTGCCCGTCGAAGGTATTGCTCATGGGCCCTAATACAGTCGACTTCTGTCTGGGAAACTGGGGGCCGTAACATTTTCTGGTAGCAGAGCGTGGTTGATTGGTTCTCCAATCACGCTCAGCCGTAATATTAATAAAAATAATAGGTAATAAATACGTACGTACCTAATAAAAATATTTTTTTCCGTTTTTTTTTTTTTTTTTTTTGTTTTGTTAGCGGATCGGTGTTTAGAACCACGCCGTTAGGCTGCGCAAGCAGGATCGTAGTTAGGGTTAGGTACCTACGCGTCAAGTATTTCGGGTAGGTAGATTAAATCGCCGAAGGGTCGGTCTCCTGAGCGAGGCATCTTTATTGACCGACTGTGTAATTTGTATTTAACTCGATTTAATAGTAATTGTATTTGTTATTTGTTAATTTGATTTGTATTTGTGCTGTGTAGTGTAATTTGTATTTAATTTAATTTAATAGTAATTGTATTTAGTAGTGATGCCATCGCACAAGCTACCGGTGCTTCGCCTGCAGGCGGAGCTGCCCTGGGCCGCGAACGCCCATACCTTGATAGGGTGACCCGATCGTGTCCATAGTTTAGGGAAGTGGCGCGAGCAGGTCGTGGCCCGAAGGGCCGTAGTGGAGGAGGCTTGCATAGAGCTTTTAGCCTCGGATGCGGAACAGGGAGTCCTAGACTCCTGCTTCGCGGACTACGAGCAATTCTTTTTGCTCACGGACGATTTGATCAAAGCGGGGGCCAAGTATGATTATGAAGCGCGGGAAGCTCGGCTGAGTGGCCTGCCTGAGTCCCCTTGGAAGCAGCCCACCCAGCCGAAGCTGTTGTGACGACTCCCAGCTCTGGACCTGCCAAGGTTCTCCGGGGTCGTCTCCGACTGGCTGACTTTTGTTGGACGTTTTGATAGCTTGGTGGACGCCCGGAGGGTCTTGACACCAAGCCAGAAGATGGCGTACCTCCTGGCCTCACTGGAGGGGGAAGCCCTGAGCGTCGTCGGCCATTTGAAATTGTCGGACGACGCCTACCAGAATGCCCGGGACCTCCTCGCAGGTAGGTACGCCAACGTCCGGCGAATTGCGGATGAATACGTTAGGCAGCTCCCAAACTTCCCGCTGCTTAGGGAACGGGCCAGACTACGTCCGGACATCGTAAATCCAGTCTTGGTGGCCTGTAATTCGTTTAGGCGGCTGGATTTACCGGTGGACGAATGGTCCTTCTTGTTGCTCCACATCGTGCTGTCCCGTCTGCCTCTCGAACTTCGGATACATTTTGAGGAGAGGTACGGCGGGGACGGCGCCTCCTATATTCTGCCCTTCAGGGACCTGCTCCCTTCTAGGGGGAGCAGTGCCGGCAGATTAAAAACCCAGCAGGCACCGTCGGCGACCTACGGGTTGCAAACAGAGCCATGCCCAGGGAGAGGCGGAATCCGCCGGGTAAGTCGTCGCCAACCCCCCTAAGGCCGAGCGGAGCTCCCGTGGGAGGGCGCCGCCCCCTACCATCTTATAGCAGCCTAGCGGCCAGGGAGGCGCCCCCCTGCTCTTATTGTCGAGCGTCCGATCACCGGGTGATGTCGTGCCCGAAGTTGCTGGGTAAGCCGGTCCCAGCGAGGCGAACCATCGCGACGGAGCGCCTTTGGTGCTACTCGTGCTTGGAAAGGCACCTCCAACGAGACTGCCCGCACCAGCGGCCCTGTCCGCACTGCCAGGGCAACCACCATGCCGTTTTGTGCCTGGGTGCGAACGGCGTTTCCTCTCGGGGCTCTGCCGGGCTTTACACTTACATACCACCCACTTGCCCCTGACGGCGCCTTGTGGTCGACCCTACCTCCGGAACTCGGTTAGTTCATGTTTGTTTATCCAGCCAGCAGAATAATTATCCATAGGCCATTGGGCCCGAACCCTCGCTTGCTCGTCGAAGGTGTTACTCATGGGCCCTAATACAGTCGACTTCTGTCTGGGCAACTGGGGGCCGTAACAACTACACATTGAATAAAACTACTTTTACGGATTTTATCGCGTTTAATTAACTTATTTTATATTCCCGACGTTTCAGTTGCTTTCCAGCAACCGTGGTCACGGGGGACTGAGGTGATTGATGTCACAATGTCAGAGTAAACCCGGAGTACCTTCAGCTTTTTTAATTAATAATTTTGGTACTACCATATGTCAGAGGTGTTACAGACAAGACTGGCTACATCTTGAAGCGAGCTTCTATTAGAACATTCTTCAAGCCGCCGAAGAAGATTAGTCAGTCCTTACCATCCGTCAAGTGCAATATTCCTCTACAAAATGCAGGAGTTTACAAGCTTGATTGTGAGTGTGGATCTCTCATGTATAGAGCAAACAAAACGATCAATAAAAACCTGCGTAAAAGAACACACAGCTGATGTGAAGCACCAACGTTCCGGGAAATCTGCAGTTTGTGATCATATCTTAGACGGCCCTCGCCATTACATTAGATTTGATAAACAACAAATTCTAGCGAAATAACATCGATTCCTACCAAGGATGATACGTGAGGCTATTGAAATTAAAAACAACGTAATTTCCTGCTTGGGATCCTGTAATTCACAAAATTAAAATAAATAAGGGTGTCCTAGTATTACTGGAGTGAGTTCATGTAATGATTGTGTCTATGAAGGGCGTTATCGGAGACACATACCCATGGTTGTACATATATATTGGGTGGTCGGCTGATTGACTGCCAATATCACTATTGCACAATGTATAGTCCTATATCAGGGACTTATGATAGTAAGGCCGCCAAATTTCACGAACGCACATCGCGGCAGAACTCCCGATACCATCCACACCATCTGGATGATTGGCGGTCCACCACTGTGCGATTTAGAAGATGTTTTCTTCCTCGCACAACTTCTTTGTGGAATAGTTTACCACCAGCGATTTTTCCGGACCGATACGACTTAGGGACCTTCAAGAAAAGAGCCTACTCCTTTTTAAAAGGCCGGCAACGCATCTGCAATTCCCCTGGTGTTGCGGTTGTTCATGGGCGGCGATAGTCACTTACCGTCAGGTGAGCCGCATGCATGTTTGCCCCCTCTCCTATAAAAAAAAAGGTCTATGATACAAAATATTAAAATAGAAGGTACTATGATGCATAAGCATTATGATAGTAGAGTTATGACTTGAAGTCCCATATGTAAAAGACATATAATCGTAAGGTCTATGAAATAAAGTAAATATGTGGAAGGTCTCAAATATGTCATTATCATCATCATCATCATTACATCCCTTCACAAGTCCACTGCTGAACATAGGCCTCCCCCAAGGAATGCCACAAAATACGTCCTGTGCCACCTGCATCCATCGATTTCCTGCTTGTCTTACCAGGTCATCACTCCATCTAGTGGGACGCCCAACACTTCGCCTGCCGGTACGAACCTTTTCTCCCCCATCAGTTGTCGGTTCTTCGAGCTATATGGCCGGCCTATTGCCACTTCAGCTTACTAATCCGTTGGGCTATGTTGGTCACTCTGGTTCTACTGCGGATATCCTCATTTCTGAATTTATCACGCAGAGAAACTCCGAGCATATTCCTCTCCATAGCTCGCTGAGCGACCTTGAGCTTCCTCATCCGGCCATCAGTGAAGGACCACGTCTCAGTTCCGTATGTCATCAATGGCAACACACACTGGTTGTACAGTCTCGTTTTCAAGTTTTGAGGTATACCTGACGAGAAGATGTGCCGTAATATCCCGAACGCTGCCCAACCGAGTTGATTTTTGTAATATACAGTTTTGTAAATTAAAAATTATCTTCAATTATAATATTATCAACATCTAACACCATTATTAAATTTCTAGGTTGTTTTTCTGCTTAGGAGTCCGTCTGGGTACCAACCTCTTACCTATTTCTACTGTCAAATAGCAGTCATTGCTCTTAGTACTTTATTCCAGTCTAAAGCGTATAGAGAGCCAAAATAATTACAGGCCGTGAGGCATTTCATATTAATCTTTAAAAGTAACAACGCGTCTCTAGCCTTCTTTGTTTGGGTTCGTTTTTCACTTTGTATCCTTATCACTTTAGTTTTAATAAAAAAAAAACATAATTTCTTATTAATTACTAGGAAATGTTGCCCATATTCTGCTGGTTTGACTTTGTAATGTACATTTTAAGTCTGTTTATAGAGTGAGAATTTTGTAAATAGGCAGCGCTACATTGCTGCAGCATGAATGGATGAACTGCACTAGGGAATCAGAAGCGCACAGTACACTAGCATGAAATAGCAGCTCTCTGCTGTGTGGCACATATGGTGAGTCATCATTATTATCATTCATTATTACAGCCCTTCACAAGTCTATTACTAGTCATAGGAACTAAGAAATGCCATAAAACACGGTCCTGAGCCTGCACACCATCTGCAGCCATCGACTTCCTGCATGTCTTACCAGGTCGTCGCTCCATATAATGGGGCTCCGTTCTATACTTTGCTTATTGGTACGAGGCTGCAACTCGAGAACCTCTTCTCCTCCATCAGTTGTCGATTCTTCGAGCTATATGGCCAGCCTATTGTCACTTCGGCTTACTAATCCGTTAGGCTATGTCGGTTACTCTGGTTCTACTACGGGTATCCTCATTTTAAGTCTATCACGCAGAAAAACTACGAACGTAGCATTCTCCATAGTTCGTTAAGTGACCTTGAGCTTCTTCATACGGCCAGCAGTGAAAGACCACGCCTCAGATCCATAAATCATCATTTCAATCACACAACACGTACTGGTTGTACATACAATCTTTATTAATGTTCATTATAAAAAGATTTACTACCGAGTGGATATAATTCAAAATTTGACTGCTAAAACAATACTGAACGTAGTAAAACTCGTATTTATGGTAAATCAATACTAAACTTTAAGTGGTTATAAAGTTTCTTTACGCTTCGGAGTTACAAATTGGAGTATGCAAGCGGAATCGTGACAATTGTAATTTAGAATAGTCCGTTTATTGCTGGTATTGGGTAATAACTTTTAAAACGGAAGTATTACGACCTTCCTTTATTGCTACAGGAATTTAGTGTGATAACTGAGAATATTACTTAACCTATTTGTTTGTAAATGTGTACAATTGTGGTTCTTTACGCTATTTCGAGATGAAATTGCGATGTTTATTTGCCGAAGCCTCGTAGCGTAAAAAACCTTATTTAATACATAAAATAATCGAAGAGAGTGTAAATTGGCATCAAGTCCACCCACTATTACCTTATTAAGATAAAGGCAATGATGAAAAATGAATGAATATCTTAATATATAGAAATTAATTTTTGTTTGTTCGTATTTAATGTGCTTTCATATCGTTCATTAACTTATTGCTTGCATTTGCGCGAAGCTTATAGGCATAGTACAATTAACTTACAATATGTGACGCACTTATCGTACCGACAAATTTATTTGAAAGTTCTATATCATTAAATTTCAATGAATGTCAATAAATTTCAATGAATATTTATCACTCCTCATTTAACAATATAACTCTTCCAAATTTAAAACGATATTTCCAAAATTATTTCTTCTGCGGCAGCAGCGCGCCGGGTACCAGCTAATTTTAGATAAAAAATAAATTAATTCGGTCACATAATTCTCACAGTATTATAACAGCGTTTAAGTACCCTAGTGGTCAGCACAACTGTATTTACGAGGAGTTCAATGTTACACGGTAAGTATTTCGTGATGGAGAGACGGTTTTAAGCCGCCGACATGATATTATGTCGCCTTCGAGTCATCATGTAATGGTACCATAATCAAATGGAAAATAAAATAACTGTATTAGCATCATAAAACCATTCTAAAGTAGGAGATAGTCAACCGCGGAGCTCTAATGCTAACTGAATTCAGACCGTATAATGTTTTCTTTCATAACGGAGTCGAAATCATATGGGTATTTGAATTCACTACTCTAAAATTTAAGGCGAGAGTCTTTTCTTGAGTTACCACAGCTTTAAGTTTCTTATATACAATAAAATTTAAATTCAGTTTACTATAGTATTATAAAAAATAAGTGATCTAGCCTCATCAGTGTTCTTGTAGTAGCGGCGTAGAAGAGTTTGAGCTCCACGGTATTTTATGTAAAAAGTGCAAGTAGGTTATCCCTTTCAATATTTAACGATGGTACAGGAAGCGCTCTTGTCTCTAAACATTCTTTTGGTAAAAAAGTCTTATTTTTTATTTCGAGACAATGGTACGAGACCGGTCGGTATATGATTTTTGTCCCTTGGGAGAAAGGAAAGGTGTGTGGGATACTACGTGCATAACCACTTTAGCAACCTCCCATCTTAAGGGTGTATCGTTTAAATCCAGGCTGGCATCGTAGGCCACTGAACTGAACTGAAATAAATGACCCAAAAATGAGTCTACAAGAAATCATTTTATATATAATTTTCTTTTCTAAAGTAATTGTAAAATAATTAATGTAAAGAAATAAATATTACATATATTATGCTTATGACGAAAAAGTTGCAAAACATGAAAAACAACAAAAGTAGTAATATTTTGAATTGCATTGACGCTCGCTCTATTTCTTTATTCAGATACTAGAATTTATAAAAATAAGTAAAATTACTCCAAGACATGTTAGATATCCTGATGTAAGCGTAATAATTAAAAAAGGAGACATTACAATAACCATTATAATAATGTTAACTTTTTTCTCAATTAAAGTAAGTTATTTCAGGAACCGGCAGTGTGCCAGCTGATACGTGGTTTCTAAAGTGCCTTGTTTTTATAAAGTAACGTTTAAACAGAGCTCTTGGTTTTGAAATCCTAGTAAATTGTACACACTGTTCTATGATAAAAGCTTTTTGCTCCTGATTTCACTTTTTACTCCTGATGTTCTCGCACGCAATTAAAGGAGTGTGGGAGGTACTCTTCAATCTAGGTAAGACACGTCATTTTATCTATTACGCGGATTTCTTGGTTCATTAATTTTAATATCTTTAGTACAGTGGATAACGCCTGATTCTAATAACTATTTAGATGCAGGTCGCATGGTAAGAGAGGTAAAGATAAAATGGATAAAATTTTCTCTAAATTACCAACATCTCTTGTACTCGATGCACTTTGCTAATTAACGAAATAGGCTGCAGTGATAGAAAAAACGAAATTTGTTGGCGACAAAAATAACGAGCCGATATTTAAATAAGAAGAGACAGTAGTCTAATGGACGGTAGTCAAAAGTCGTTTGTTCGAATGTGCCATTCAACTACTACCGCTAGTGAACCATTCCTAACATAAGCACTTAAAGCTTACAAGGAGTGGTTAAAGGGAATGTTAGTTATGTTACTAGCAATTAGTATTAAAAAAAAATCACATCCCTAGTTAGGCTCTGCTTCGTTGTCTAATGTAACAGTGCATAATGGCGCTCTTATTCAACTGTGAAACTTTTATGAAACTTACCCATTTAAATAATATCTATATTCGTAACCGTACATTTTGGTGATGTAAGAATATCCTCTACCCCATATCATCCCGTGGGTGTCGTAAGAGGAAAATTAAAACAGGTGATGGGCATCACATTTTCTTGATACAACTCAAACTAATAAAAAACTGTTGTTGCCCACCCGCCTGCCAAGCGTAGCAACTATGGCAAAATCTCCCTATGAGGCAATCTTTGGGAAGGCCTATGTTCAGGAGTTCACTTTTATAGGCTGTAATGGGTGGAATGAATGGATATTTTTAAAAATATGGAATAACCAAAGTTAATGTATTGATTTCCTTAAATTTTATACATGTATCTCTTTTGGTTTTGAATTATTAATTGTTCTAGGTCTCTTCTGCAAAACAAATACCATTTCAGTTTAAATCAAGTTACCCATAGCACAACACTATGCTATGGAAATAACTAAATTCAATAAGTGTACATTTTTCAAATCTGATAGGTCTTCCTATCGTTTCTACGGTATATTTTTTTTATAGGAGAGGGCGCAAACGAGCAATCAATTCCACAAAGAAGTCGTGCGAGGAAGAAAACATCTTCTAAATCGCACAGTGGTGCACCGCAAATCATCCAGATGGTGTCGATGGTGTCGGGAGTTCTGCCGCGATGTGCGTTCGTGAAATTTGGCGGCTGGGATTAATCCGACCAATTCCTCAGACCACTCCCCGTGGTAGATGCGAAAGAAAATGCAAAGGGATGCAACATCTCTTCACAGTGCCAATGAATCGAGCCAATCGGAAAGGACTCGGTCGTCGACGATTCGAGCCGCTCTGCACTGGATGCGGTCAAGTGGAAGGAGCTGGTACTGGGGAGCCCCTGCCCAGAGATGGGAACAGTATTCCATGTGAGGCCGAACCTGCGCTTTGTAAAGTTGCAGGTGGTGTGCCGGCATGAAATACTGTCCCGCTCTGCTGAGCACGCCAAGCTTTTTAGAGGCTAATTTCGCCTCTTCCAAGTGACCATGAATTTGCACGTTACTCGATATGTCGACTCCGAGGATTCCGATACTGGCTGAGGCAAGAAGGGGGCCTCGAAACTGAGGAGATACGACAAAGGGGTTCTTTTTAGCGGTAAACGCGCAAACTTGTGTCTTCTGAGGATTAAACTGGACTAGATTTAGTCGCCCTCTATCCGAGACTTTGTTCAGCAAAGACTCGACTTCAGACACAAGTTTGTTCCGGTACTCGGCGACGTTTTCCCGAGAAATATTGGCACGGCCGGTGTATAGAGCATCACCAGTGCTGTAATCCGCATAGCAATGAATGTTACCAGTTAGCAACATATCATTGATATGCAGAAGAAACAACGTTGGTGATAGCACACAGCCTTGTGGAACACCAGCGTTAATAGGCTTGTAGTCGGAGCATGCACCGTCTACAACGACCTTGATGCTCCGATCTGCAAGGAAGCTGGTGATCCAATCGCACAATTTCTCGGGAAGGAAGGGAGCTTCGAAAGAAGCGCTTTGTGCCAAACCTTTGCAATGTCCAAACTAACAGCCAACGCCTCCCCCTTGGACTCCACTGTCTCTGCCCATCTATGGGTCAAGTAGACTAGAAGATCACCAGCTGATCGACCCCGACGAAAACCGTATTGGCGGTCACTAATCAGCTGGTGATCCTCAAGGTACCGCATGAGCTGAGCATATGTTGCAAAACTAAGTCTGCTTGCTAGTTTAGGCCCCACACGGAAGACTAGTAGGTCTGCGAGAATATAGTCAGTAACAAGGAACCACACAGTTGGTTTGTTATTAAGTTTCGCTATTCAGAGTACCTATACCTAAACGAAAAGAGTTCGATCGCTCCAGAGTTTGACGTTCTAGGACCATAACTTTGAACTTGAACTAATTATGCAAGCTGTTGTTAGTTGGTAATTCAATCTAACGCATAGACAGCACAAATTCTTGTGCTGCCTGCTTACCAAATTTTCTTTTCGATTTAGATTTTTCTAATTCGATTCAAGGAAAGTTAAAGACATTTGAGCATAGCGATCAAGATGTAATTACAACCATGCGCCTACAGAATTTCTATAAATAAAACTTACAGTGAGTATAACAGAGATGTGTTTCATCTTATACGAGTAGTAGTAAAGAATCCCAGGTGTTATTACATGTAATAATGCTTTAAATTTTTTATCACAGAGTCCCAACCCACTGCTATCTAATCCTCGAACTAAATTAATATAAACCTACGTAAAACATAAAAAAGGTCCGATGGGTTTCTTCTGGATTGTGTAAAGTTCTGTGTTTGATGTCCATAACTACTCTTAGCTGTTAACGCTGCTTTTTGTGATTGTAAAAAAAGGTTTAACAACCAAAACAATTATAAATAAGTAAAGTTACATCAATGTATTTTATGTTGTTAAGGGCATTTAGAAAGAAAGAAGAAAGAAGAAAGAAAATAAGTTTATTTAATAACACATTTTAGAAGTTTGCTAACCATAATAACATATTAAGATAAACGGTTACTAAAAAGGTACCCAACTCAGCATAGTCTTGGTACTAACAAGGTACTTCGACACTGATCTTCTGTGGGTGCCGATAACATTTAACAAAAACAAAACTTAACAATATTCATTATTATACAATGTTAAGTCAATATGCAAATACAGTATATTTAAACCATATACACGATTACACTTATAATAATAAGTAATAAAACATACATAAGTACTTATAATAAATTAATATAATATAAATAGCAATTACTTAAATAAGATTAAAAGGAAACGAATAAACGGAATAGCAAAGTATGTAAGACACAGTAAATAATTTTCAATAAATTGACTTTTGAATATTGAGTAAGTATTTTTTGTAGTTATATTTAAACAAACCGATTGACCATTTAAACAATAATATATTTTATATAGCTTTAATTACATTATAAAAACACATATGTACGTAAACAAACCATTGTGAAAGTTTCAGTGAATGTTTAAGTAGTGGAGTTTAAGAATTTCCACTAACCCATGTCGTCCTGTGGGTGTCGTTAGAGGCGATGGAGGGAATCTGAAACAGGAGATATGCGTATAAAAACTTTTTGCTAAAACATTACGCAGTTATGCTTTTTATGGTTGTAGCATGAATGACCGGGATTGAACGCGCTTTCGCAGAATATTATTGGTTACCAACTTACCTGTCAAGCGTGGCAACTATGGCCAATCCCCCCCTACGAGGCAATCTACGGAGAGGCCTAAGAGCGGCAGTAGACTTTTATAGGTTATAATGGGAATTAATGATATAGTATTTTTATTTTATACAATAATAAAAAACCGTCCAAATGCCAGCTGGACTGGACTCGCGTATGAAGGGAACCCTTCATACAACCCTTCGTACCATCACACAGATTTCTCGTAGAAGAGCCCACTTAACTTTTTAATTTATTTTTATTTTTATTATTTTTGTTATACCGGCAATAGAAATAAACATTTTGTGAATAATTTAACTGTCTACCTATTACGGATCATGAGATACAGCCCGCTGACAGACAGACGGACGGACGGACGGACAGACAACGGAGGCTTAGTAATAGTGTTCCGTTGTGTACCCTTTGGGTACGTAACCCTAAAAGAGGAAACCAAAATCACCTTATCTATTTGTATAAAATGGTCGGCCTTAAATAATAAGTACAAATTGATTTTCAATTTCGCACAACACTCGAATTGATCTCTTTATTTGACCTTTAAAACCGATCCCTCCTTTGTACCTAACTATTCTATACCCTTGTCAATGAACTTATTCCAAATAAAATTTATCCTTTCACCTAAATCGTACCCAATCTAAGTGATTTATATAAAATCCAATCTTATTCTTTGATTACAATAACAATATAAAATATTTTCAGTTTCTTAACAAGTTATATAATATCATTTTAAATTAGTTAGCAGAGTGCATAGATTACAGGTGAGGTTTGAATTTGAAGAAAAATATGGCATATTCCACCTTATATCTCTTTACTTTTCTATTTTTTTCTACCGCATTACTTTTCAGAATAACTGAAAAAAAAGTTGTTTACTTTCAGAACTGCCAGATCAGCGAGTTTTATAAAGATAGTTAATAATGCAAAACACATTTTTGCGTCTGTTTATTTTATCCCGACCAATTTAGCGATGGGCAAAATTCGAACAATATTTCGAATTATAACAAAAAGTGTTATAATAATTATTATTTTCCCCATAGGACCGTAAAGATCTGCTGCTGTAGATGTTTTTTTATAGAATAAGGGTAACAAACGAGCACACTGTCAGACTGCAATGCAGATGCGTTGTCAGCCGTGAGGACTAAGGTAGAATGCCTCTTTTCCAGTAAAAAGAGTCTCCAGTTCTTTACACTCATTATACGAAACACAGCAGCATTAAGCTGCTATTTTACGCTCCCCAATCGAGCCGACCCATTCGTGCTACAACTATACTATTAATATAGCTGCAGCATGGCTCTACCACGTTTAAAAGGTTGAAGGGAGTGTATGTCTTAATCAAATCGCTTTGCAAGAAACTTGGTGATCGAAGAGTACAAAAGGTATTGTAATTTTGACGTTGTTCATCGTTGAAAAAAAAATATATATATATATATACTTTACGTGTGGCGTAAAGGAGATGCTTATACTGTTAGCGCTGGAATCTTTCTGGTTTTTTCACATATATGATACTGATAATTGAACCTGATTTAATTATTATTATTGGCTCCCAATATCCACTACCCAATATCATCCAGTGGGTGTCGTAAAAGGTGACAAAGGGAAACAAATCAGGAGATGGGCAGCAGCTTCTTCCTAATAAAGACTAAAAATAAAAATAAAACTGTGGTTGCTAACCCGCCTGCCAAGCGTGGAAAATTATGGAAAATCTCCCTATGAGACAATAAATGGGGATATATATTTTCAGCAGTAGTCTTTTGGTAGTCTGTAATGAAAAGAATATTGACAGACAATAAAGTGTGGTATGTTCAAGTGTAATTGTGTTCTGTGGGTATGTTAGTTGTCAGATATCACGCATTATACTTCTTTGTACAGTCAGCTTGTTAGTTAAGAAGCTAGCTGTCAGCTGCCAATTTCAGTTTTGTCAAACAAAGAGTTTTTGTAAATTTTCACAAATTAATAGCCCTAGACAATAGGGTATTACCAATTATAGACTAGGAGATGGTGACAGAAAATATTCGCCCATTTTCTCCTGCATGACTTTTTAAGAATAGATAACTAACTCAAAAATATGAAAGATAGCCCTTGCGAAGAAAATGGCTTCTCTTTGTGTAAAGAATTTCAGTATTTTTCCGTGACATTATATTGCATGCCTTTGTAATATAACGTAGTTGGAACAAATTTAAGCTATAATAATTGATGGCATGCAATTCGCAACGGCCGACGGGGCTGAAAGGGTTACGTAGAAATGAAAAAAAAAAATAGAATTTTTCCGTGTTTACAAATTGCATGCCGTTGTAAAAAATTTGTTTTTTTTATTTCCAAAATACTTTACGAAAATTGGCATGCATCCCTTGTATGACCGAGGGTGGAAAATGTTAGGAAAATGTTGTGAAAATTCAATACAACTTTTCCGTGATTTCAAACTGCATGCCATTTGAACAATACTTAATTTTTATTAAATTTAAAACAGGAAGTTGTAAAGTAGTGGCATGCATGACGAAAATTGCGAAAACGCTGTTAAAATTTCCGTGACTTTATTTTGCATGCCATTCAATATTACATTAAAAAACATTATTTTCATTTGATAAAAAAATGGCATGCATATTACACAAGCCTGACATAAAAAAATTGTGCAAAAACTAATTAAAAAAGTTTTAACGAAAATAAAAATAAGGAACATTTCCCTGTATTTTTTTGCATGCCTTTTTGTACATTGTCTGTAAATATTATTTTAAACTTCAATTACAAATGACATGCATGTTTATTGATAAAAAAATACTTAAATGTTGGTACTTAACATGATTTTTGTTTAGTCCATGTTCATCTTCATTCATTGAGTATAGTGCTAAGGTCCTCCAGCGATTCTGCCATAAGGACTATATCGTCGGCAAATCGAAGGTGACTGATATACATATATATATATTTGCACCTGCCAAAAAATCTTTTATTACTAATAAATTGTATAGTAAAATTTATGATAATATGATAAGATACCGTGTGACTGGACGAAAATAATGATAAAAACTTATTTTTTATACAAATTTAGGCTTGCCGTGTAATTAAATCCAGAACATTTGCTCTCCCAAATGTATAATGTGATCCTTTATCGTTCTACATTAGATTTTATTTTATTACTTAATTTAATTTGAACTTAAACTGTAATTTGTCTTAAATACTACCGGATGAAGTTGTTGGGTTTCCTCCGAAATTTCAGGCAAGTTATTTTGTAAAAATTGCAAGTATGCGTCGCCGTTTAATCTTACTGGTAACACGAATGGTCCAATCAGCTGTTTGTTGAATACTCCTGTCCATAAATTAACACTAAATTGGTGTTGAAAATTGTGGCGGCTAATCGCATGTGGGTTTTCAAAACTTTAGGATATCTTTAGGATTCTGTGCACAGACATGTGAGATAGGCCTGTGCGACGACCATTTGCTCTTGTCATTGTTGATGAATCTTTTTGCACTTTTTCCAAAACTTGTTCGATTTGATCTGGGTTGATTCTTGGAACTCCTTCACGCCGAGAAGTGTCGGGTATTTGAACTTCCATGTACGCGTTTTGAAGACGTAAATACACAGCAGTTAGGGTATACCTCAGCTTATGGACCACCTCTTCTAATCAGTTGCTCACGGTAAATCCTAGCAGCCGATCGGGCGTTTCTTCGGGCTGCGCCTTGACAAAAGTAGGTACATTTCTGCATAGTCGCGTGGTGAATAAGGAATTGAAAGCTATTAAAGTCCAATAATCCCGTAGTTTTAATGGCATTTTTATTTTTAGTAAGTACAATATTATTTTATGTGTTTATGTTATTAGGAAGACGCTGCTGCCAATCTCCTGATTTGTTTCCCTCTGTCGTCTCTTACGACCATAGAGGAGTGGTTATATTGTCATTGCTTACGACACACTCGGGACGCAATGGAGTAGTAGATATTCTTACACCGCCACTACACTGTAACTGTTTGCGGTACTGGTATAACACAGAATAAATAATGGTGTAGTAGTTAGTATAAATTCCTACAATTATTAACATCCTATAACGTGAAAATCTTAATCATCTTATTCTACGAAAATGTTAGTTAAACTACAAAAACACTTATTTTTATAACGTGCAATACACTTTACAATAACTCACCTGTTTTAATTTTTCTGCTGGAAATAAGCCATTACTGCTATATCTACATTGCAGAGGATTTGTCATTCTCGCTCCGCTTGCCGACTTGCAGTAGGTATTTGGCACGCCTCTGAGTCCTTACTTCTTACCTCTGCTTCAGGGTACTCTCGCAGTTTACTTGCCTTCTTCTCGACTCACCGCAGACACAATTAAACACTTGGCACTTGTAGCTTCGGCGACAACATAAACAAAAGCAATGACATCCGGTCTGTCTGGGAGAGCGATGTGATGTCAACGATAGTTGAACCTTACGGTAAAAGTAAAACTAGTGTAGTTTTACTTTTACTAAATATTAAAATGTTTAAAGTAAAACTTCATTAGGCGCGACTAGAGGTTGATCAGACCTTTTTTCGGACAGATTCAGTTATATCTAAGACCATTTACTCAGTTTCCGCATTTATAAAGTCAGCGACTTATAATAGTATTTTGTGAGTATGCATGTTATATACACAGTCTATAATTTTGAGACATTAATCCTTTCTTGGTCTTTTTATTTTTTAACTAGTTGTTCCCCGCAACTTCACCCGTGTGGAATTTGTTACGTTTGGATTTCATGGGTGTTAATTTTTTTTTGCGTGGAATCCCAATTCTTTTACTAAAATAAAATAGCCTAAGCTACTCCTTATAAAATCAGCTATCTGCCAGTGAAAATTATTCCAGCCGTTTCGGAGATTAGCTGGAACAAACAGACAGACAGACAAAAAATATTAAAATTGTTTTTTGTTATAAGTACCGTAAATACTTTCATATGCATTTAGTAAAAAGCTGTTATTTTGACATTCCAAACAGATACTTTAATTTTATTTTATTATTTACAGTTTAATTTTATTATTATATAATTTATAATTTTCTTTTTATTTTATTTGTATAGAGTATAGATAATAGCATTTATTAATAAATTAAATTAAACGCCAAAACATAAAATTTTGTAAAACAACGCTGTATTTTGTGTATATTATATCACCATACCATCGGGTTTTGATGTAATTATAATTAATGAAGAAGTCCTAGCACAAAATATTGTCAATTTCTCCAAAAGTATGTCTACATTACATAACATGTATACACGTAAATGACCGGATCCCCATCGGACCCGATATCAAAAAGTGGAGATTCAAAATAATAATAATAATAAGTTTTACGTACATACATAAACTTTTACTTACGTAAATATTTCACGCACACATTTTTATATTATACTAATATAATAAAAATCTATAATTTATAAATTAAAATTTAAAGAATAACTCATTCCATTTAACAACTCTTCAGTTCGCATTCAGTCTTCAAACAACATTTGCAATTCAGTTGAATCCAAATTGCACTACTTCAATTTACTCTTAATGAATTTTCGAATTCGTTCAGTCAATCGGATTTATCTATCCGATGCGCCTCTGCAATGGTATTACCTTGTGTTTATACGGTTGCTAATCTATCTAAAGTAAAATTTTAATTCAAAAATTAAAATTATCAACCTTATTTACATCGTGACTTAATAACGATACGACAAAGCGAGAATTACTTTAGTACATATCAGTTATCATATCAGTTAATATGGTTCTTGATTTAGTCCAGCAAGCAAACAAGCAAACAACTTGAAATTATAAAAAAAATGGTGATCTCGTGAGTTATCGTGTAACCTATAAACGACTTGACCGTTTGATGTCACATTCACACAATATTTATTTTGTCAGGTAAATAATTCTTAGCTAATGATTTCTTATATTTACGCGAAGACTACACATTAAATGAAACTATTTTTTTAAATTAACGGATTTTATCGCGTTTAATTTAACATTTTAAGACCACCTTAATTCCATGGACTTTAAAATAAAATTCACAATGGAGTTAGAGGCGAACAATTCTTTAGCTTTTCTAGATGTGTTAGTAATTCGGAAACCTGATAACACCTTGAGCCACACTGTGTATAGAAAAAAGACCCATACAGATAGATATTTAAACGGTGATTCTAAACACCATCCTTCACAGTTAGCTACCGTGGGTAAATCTTTGTTTCAGAGAGTACGAGGGATCTGTGACAGTAAACACCTGGCCGCCGAGCTCCAACACGTCAAGCAAGTTTTGCATGACAATAAGCTTCGGGTCCCGCGCCTACGTCAAGTGAACGATTCAAGCCGGCCACAGTCAAGAGAGTGCCTGCTGTACTGCCATATGTCAGAGGTGTTACTGACAAGAATGACTACAAGCTGGATTGGAAATTTATCGTGTAACGACTTTTTAGTTCAGTGCTTTTATAAAATATGTTATATTTAAAGTATATTTTGTAAAAGAAACGAATTTGAAAACATGGAGGCGCTCGCTTATTGGATTTGATGTTTGGCGATGTGTTTTCAACGGCGACCGACCTATCATATTATTCTTATATTAAATATATATTTAAACATATTATTATGGCGTCTAATGGATCTAGCGACGTTATCAAAAATGCCACCAATATGACTGCTGTTTGCATTGATTCTTAGCTATTGGAGATTAAATATTTTATTCCATTAGATTTAATTTCATTCACTCCGTTATTCATGACTTAAAAGTTTATATCAACTTTTTGGTGTGACAGAAGTCATAATAAGTAGATTTATACAATAAAAAGCATGCATATTCCCTATTATTACATCGTAAAGCATTAAAAACTTAGTAACCTTCACCAACATTATCGACACTTTGATATCGAAACGGTAACATTCCTAAAACGGGTTTTTACTTTACATTTATTACTTTCACATACTGGGGAATAGCTGAAATGTTTTCCTAATAAATATTCAACGTAGTTTTGCTATGTTTAGCTAGAGGGCGTCACACACGAGCAAGCTCAAAGTTTTTGTATGCAATTCTTCTACCTTTACTTTTTATATTTAAATCTCTTTGTTTGGACGCAAAACTGTACGTGATCTTCTGATACGTCATTTTGATACTGTATCTGATAAGTTACCTTATGCACAAAATCTCGCATCTGTTACACTCCAAATCGGATACAGGAATCTTTATCGGTAGTGTTGATGTGATACGATAACTGATGTGGCGCGTCCCATTTCTAGCCGGTTTCCCCCCGATCAACAAAGAGGTAACACGCTGCTACACGGTCTTAATATTCAGACGTGGAAAAGATACTAGGATCAAAGAAAGACACATATTACATACACATACAAATTTGTGTGTATATATGAAAATCTCGATTTGAAGGTAGCTAGACACATAAAAATTAATTTAAGCACAGTTCACACTGCGTAGGTGGTTATCTTAATTTAAATGAAATTGGATTATTATCTACAGAGAAGATAGTTATAAAAATTGCATCAGCGTTGGAATGGGATAGCTTTTTTTGAACACACAGTTATACTTTTTACTTGATTTTCTTTACAATTAAATACAATACAAAACTTATTGTACACCAAGAAATGAAAAAAATTATAAAAAGGAATGAACAAATATTGAGGGCAAAGCAAAAGGCAGTTTGATTGTTACATAGCAATCTCTTCCAGACAACCAATAAGAATAATTAAATAAAAAATAAGAAAAAGGATAACGGGTAGGGTATAGGGGATGAGTCACTCGCGTCCGTAGGCTTGGACCACCTAACCCTACGCCCACATTACACGTGTCCCCCGAGTGGTGCTAAACGAGCGACAAAACCGAAAGGATAGACTCGGCTTCTCGCCGTATGGTAGCGGCGTAAACTCTACCACCCCTTAGTGCGCACCATGAGCCAATAATTAAAGGAAATGGCCCCTAGTTCCCGGCGCCCCTTTAATGGGGCAAGGGTGCGAAGAATTTCCGGGAGAAAAACCGGCGACGAGGTTCGCCACCCGTCACGTCCTGTCTCCCGGAGGGGCTAAAAGTGGATTACGGAGGCCCGTCTGGCTACGCTGAATGTATGTAAAGCAATGAATGATAAAATGGATGAAGTATGCGAAATGATGAATGACAGAGGAATAGATGTATGTGTAAATGAGACGAAACGAAAGGGAAGAGATGACACTGCACATGGCATGTATACCGCTTACTGGTCTGGTATAGACGAGACCGAGCGGGCATGCCAGGGAGTCGGTGTCATCCTTTCAGAAAAAATGAGTCAATGTGTAAGAGTATGAATGTGTAAGCCCAAGGCTGCTGTGGATACGAGTGAAAGTGGGCTAAAAGAAGTTATTCGTGCTTGGGGTGTACGCCCCAGATATGTCTAAGCCCACTTATATCAGAGAGCAGTTTTGGGACATGGTAAGACTGGTGTTGATCAAATGTAAGGAAAATGAAAATATTAATATGTTAGGAGATTTTAATGGAATGGTTGGGGTGAAGAGGTCTAGTTATGAAAGGATATTAGCAACGTTTGGCGATGAAAGAATAAATGAGAATGGTGAAGACTTCCTCACCGTATGTGTGGAAAAGAATCCTTTTGTGGCGAACACTTTCCTTCGCCATAAAAGGATTCACATGTAGACATGGGAAAGAGGGGATGATAGAAGCATGATAGATTTCATAATTGTGGATGAAAGAATGAGGAGTGCAGTGGTTACCGTGCGTCCAACGTTGGGACGAATCATTACTTGGTCTTATGCCGAATTAATGGTCTATTCAGGCATCGGACATCTATGTCTATCAGTGCGTTACGAAAGAGAAGTATAAATGCAAACTGAGGGAAAATATAAGTGTGTTGAATGAATTATGTATGAATGATTTAGACTTGGAGAATGTATGGAATAATGTTAAGAAAGTTTTGGTAGATGCAGTCATCGAAGTATGTGGTGTAAGTAAGAGAACGAATGAAAGGAAAAGTAATACGTTGTGGTGGGATGATGAGGTACGGATGGAAGTTGAAGCAAATAAGAGAGCATGGCTAGATTTACTAGCAACCAAAGCTGGTGATTCTGGCGGTAAGAATGATGAGATTGAAAGAAAAAAGACAGACTTTAGACGTATAAATAAGAGAGTAAACGAAGTTGTTGAAAGGAAAAAGCAAGAAAGGATAGATATAAATGATAGAAGGATATCTGATAACTTCCAGGCAAACATTAAAATGTTCTGGAAGCTCGTAAGAACTGCTAGGGCAAATTCAAAACAGCCTAGAATTAATGCTATAAGAGACGAGAATGGCTGCATGCTGAATGATGAAATTTCGAATTTAAAGAGATGGAGGGAACACTTTGAAAACGTTATTAAGAGTGAAGAGTCGTATAAATTAAGTGAAATAGAAATTCCGAGAGAAATGGAGAGAGGTAGAGAGAGAAGTGTAGATGAAATAATGAAAGCTATGAACAACATGAAAGCAGGCAAGGCAGCGGGATATGATAGAGTATCACTCGAAATGCTACAGGCGGGAGAGGGTGTGGTTGCAGGCCTGCTGTACACCTTGTTTAATTTATGTTGGAAACTGTCAAGTCAAATAAATCACAAGGTAATCCTTGATGCAATCAAAATGCTATAATTAATTCAGTTTCAACAAATCCGTGCATTCTTACTTAAATGAAGCCTTTTATTTTTAACTGATGGAATATGTGACAAGACTATTTAAAAAAAAAACTAATGACCAATATTTGTCATAGGGTATATTATATCCTACCATAACCTTACAATGTTTTTAGTCGATACTGTGTGTAAAGTTTAATTCTTAATTAAAAATAACAAGATATTGTCAATGTCTAGGTATACTTTGTAACAAGCTTCATCTATGTTTGAAAAACAGTAATACTTAAGTTAGTGGACCAGCGTTCCTGGGTTCACAATAATAAAAAATGTGCAGTAATTACATTACATAATTTGATGATTGTGAACTTGTTTGTAGTCCAAGTTTAAAAAATAAAAAAACATTAAAATTTTATTGATATTTTTATATGTAGATATATAACTGTTATGCATTATGAATTTCTGTAATTATCGGGTTTAAGCTTAATAAATCATAACGTAATTTTAACATAACTAAATTGATAAATTTAATTGTTGATTTTCCATATGCTCGGCGGTAAAGGAAAACATCGTGAGGAAACCTGCAGCTCGGAGAACTAAGTCGTAATGCCTTAGCCCTCTCAGAAATAAGAGGAGTCCTGTGCCCAGCTGTGTGACGTATATAATCAGAAACAGAAACAGAAACAGAAACTTTTTTATTCAATATAGATTATAAATTATACTTATTGAAAGTCACTCTTTTGATTCATTACCACTGGTTCGGAAAAAAACCTCTGTCCTGGGAAGAACCAGCAAGAAACCCAGCGGGAATTTTTTTTTAAATAACAGCTTACAATCATGATGTTACACAAATTAACAACACAACAAATTAGAAATAGCTTGGTAGCGATCACCTCATTTCCAGGGGTTATTATCATCCATAAATTCCTTAATATTATAATAACCCTTTTTATACAAACTTAGTTTAATAAAATTTTTGAACTTTGAACAGGTCAAACTTTGTATATTTTCTGGAATTTTGTTGTAAAAGCGTATACATCGCCCCAAGAATGAATTACTGACTCGATGGAGTCGAGTAACTGGTACTACTAGCTTGTGTATGTTCCTAGTATTTACAGAATGAATATCACTTATTTTTGTAAAACTACTTTTATTTTTGTGTACGTACATTACATTTTCATAAATGTATTGAGAGGCCAAAGTTAATATGTTAATTTCCTTAAATTTTTGTCGCAGCGACTCTTTAGGCTTTAAATCATAAATTGCTCTTATGGCCCTCTTCTGCAAAACAAATATAATTTCAGTGTGAGCTGCGTGTCCCCATAGCAAAATACCATACGACATTATGCTATGGAAGTAGCTGAAGTAAACTAGTCTAGCTGTTTCAACACTGGTTAGACTTCTAATCTTTTTTACAGCATATGCTGCAGAACTAAGTCTGCTTGCTAGTTTTGATATATGGGGGCTCCATTGAAGCTTCGCGTCTAGTGTGATTCCAAGAAAAATGGTGGTATCTACAAGACTCAGTTTCTCCCCATTTAAAATTACATTAGTATTTAATTGTTTGACATTTGGAGTCACGAATTTCATACATTTTGTTTTAGTGCCATTTAAATGCAAATTATTAACATCGAACCAATTTACTAATTTAGATATAGCATTATTTACTTCGTCATATTTTAGTAACTGTCGACTTAATTTGAAAATTAAAGAAGTGTCATCTGCAAATAATACTATATCATGGTTATCCCCTACTATATCTACTACTACTACTAATCACTAACCTTACTTTTTACTTTTGTAGGCAGTAAATATTTTTGCGTATTTTTGTATGATTTTCTGATGAACATTTACACTATTATTGGTTTAGGAGAGTTTAGATAGATATATATTCTACAAATTTTGAAATCTTGACTGTTATTATTTAGATACAAAGTTTGCTTATACATGTAGGCGATAGAGGATCATCCAGATGCACTTATGATGGATGGCGCAAATATGCGTGCATTACAACATAAAGTACAAGAAAATATAATAAACAGCTCGTTAGCAATTCGTCGCAAATACGCTACGCTACGCAGGTACGCTTTCCCGATGATGGTAATTTAAAAAATCTTTCAAACAACAACGGTTGCCACCTTGCCCCAGATACGACGCTTTGCTAGAGTAAAATCTTCACTCTGGATCTAGCCAGTATTTTATAGACGCGCCTACTTGGCCAATCCTGACATACTCGTCCTCGGGCGTGAATCTTTATAAATTCCAGTAACAAACAATATTAATCACCACTACTTCCGCTCGTCTATCCTGACATGAATAGGTTTACTATACCTATATTTTGACATTCACACACACACACGCAAGGTGATTACGTTTGACCACATGCAAACTAACACTAGCTGAGGCGTTCTTTTGACCAGCCATCGTTTGATATGACAAGATGGATTAGACAACTGGCTCTTTCCACTAAGCACACACAGACACACAGCTCTTTGCAAATATTGCACGTCACTATTAGCATCGATAGAAGATATACGCTTTAACAACACATACCCTCTTGTAAATATACTAACATCCTCAGTCATACTCGTACAATAATCAAAAGCGTGCGCCCTTTCGACCTTGCATGGAATTAATATATCGTTATAAGGAGGAATATATGAGTAATTTATAGAGAAATGATAAATAATTACTAACCTTGCGTGGCTACTGGGCACATATTACAGGCTATTTACATTTTGAAAAATATATTATTGCTTGTCAGTTTTTGTACTACTGCGTTAACAACCCGAGTTCAATCTATACAATATATCAGTAAGGCACAATTTTGAGAACAGAATAAAATATATTAATTTAAATTTAACATAAAATTAATTTCTGCTTTTACCGAAAATCCTCTGTCTTATAAGAAACCCCGGATACTATATTCTTTAAATATTTTTTTTCAATTAAAATTAAAACGAGAGAATACTTTGTAAACTGAATTCGTTTAAACTATACTAACTAAACTAATTAAAATTCAAAAACACTCGTGATACTTACTATAAAACGATAATAGCCAATGTTAAATCTAACAATTCCCATAAAGTACTTAACAGCACCTTTGACATGACGTTATTCAATGAAAATGAGCTAATCGGCCTTTGAGAATTATAATTCATTATACTAATTCACAGTAGCCGTAATTAACCACTGACTGTGATAGACATGTGTAACGCCGATTTGTACGAATTGCACATATTGTTAATCACTCTTTCTGCAACTTTAATACAAATTGACTAACGAGTAATTTGACAATCTGTTGCTTAAATTTTTCGTTAATCGTTATATCAGAAACCAGGTGTACATAAAACTATTTATTGATTTTAATGGTTTTTGCTTAACGAGTATTTTCCGCTGTTTACAAATCAAATTTAACCCGAAAATGCACGTATTATTTGTACAGCCAACTTCATATTTATGTTGGAGTAGAGCCAGATTACGAAAAATAAAGATGTAAACTAGATCAAAGTTAATTAACAATAGCACGGTTGCGTGTTTCTCGTCCATTATTTTAAATGAAACATTGTTTTAACGACTTAAGGGTTTGATATAAAGCATTATTTGTAACATGGTATTAAAGTGCAGCTAAAGAGGACCAAGTATCCTAACGGTCACCGTACTAACCATTTCAGTTTTGAACATTCTAGTTCAAGGCTCAAGGATTAGAATTAATATGATTAGAATATCGATATTTTTAATAGCTTTATTTATTACTTAAAAATTAAAAGTTAAACATAAAAAATAACTAAGTAATTGGACAACCTAACTTTGCTCGGCATTATAAAATATTATTTTCTCAAGGGTGAACTTATTTTTAGTGGATGATGCTAATAGGTGATAGCAGAACAATTTTTTTCTTAATTTTTATTTTAGTCATTAAAAAAAACCAGCGTGTGTCGTGAAGACACACGATAGAAGTGAAATTTTTGTATTACAGGGAAACATTTCAATTATTCATCAATGACTTTTGAATAGTAAAGATTTTTTTTAGGATAAGGGTGACAAACGAGCACACAGTCCACCTGATGGTAAGTGGTTGCTGCGGCCCATAGACATCTACATCTAACCTCGTTTGCGAATCAAAATGCAGATGCGTTGCCACCCGTGAGGACTAAGATGGAATGCCTCATTTCCAGTAAAAAGGGCCTCGAGCCACCTGCACTCACCAAGCGAAACACAGAGGTAAACCTCTACTTCACGCTGGTATTCTGTGAGGTCGTGGTACCACCCCGGTTCGAGCCGGCCCATCCGTGCGACAGCAAAAGCTCTACCACTGTTCAAAATCTTATCTAAATTACTAAAAAAAAAGATTGTGTATATCATACATTTATTTACATAAAATTATATACAATGTGTCACAGTGCATCATTTTTGATCTTAAGAAGAGATATTATTGGTTTATTGGTTAATTAGGTAATTATGTATTATTTAAGTAAGTAATTTTATTTTAATTAAACCAAAGTATTATATTATGTCGTATGTATGTATTTTTTTGAATGTTTGGATGATCGACCTGAATGACCCAGTACGTAGTGTTTCTCCTCCTTCCTCCCATCTTTTTTCGTTGCGGATCAGAATAGCAAGCCCTCCCGTAAAAAGTCTCACTTCAAAAATATTTGAAATAGATTTAATTTTATATTAATAATTTTATATGTATTAGAGCCATGCTGCAGCTATATTAGTAGTATAGTTGTAGCAGAAATGGGTCGCCTCGGTCCTACCCCAGACCACGTTCTCACAGAATACCAGTGTAAAATGGCAGCTTGACACTGCTGTATTTCGTATGGTGAGTGTAGAGAACCGAAGACCCATTGTACTGGGAAAGAGGCATTCCATCTTAGACGCATCTGCATTTTGATACTTTACTGAGGATATTTACTGTCTATGGGTCACAGCAACCATTCACCATCAGATGTGCTGTGTGCTTGTTTGTCACCTTATCCTAAAAAAAATTCTGTAAAAATACTAATAACCAAAAACTTTCTGCTCAAAGCTTTTACCTCGGGGTTAAAAGTATGTACAAGTAAAAGTATATATAGTGATACAAAATGTACGCAACTCAACAGAAACAAAAACATTTTATTAGTATTTTTTTAGAAGTGTGGGTGAAAATATTAAAGATTAAAAACCAAAAATATCTTACCACATTGAAGGATTCATATTATTTGCGTATTCCAGCGTGGTGGAATTACGGTCTCAGCCTGGGTTATTGAGAAGATAAACGCCAAGTCAAGTTTATAGCTTTGTGCGTGAAAACACGGGGATAACGAATTTTAATTGAAATTAAGCCTAGCTAGATTGATTTTTAACCGATGAAGCTCTGCATTATAAATATCATCGAAATTGTTACAGCCGTTTTCGGAAACGCGATTTTAAACAAACAAACACTTACTGTTTGTTTAATTAGTATATAGGCCTCTATACTATGTGACTATATACTCTTTGCCTCGTAGTCCATAATGGTAAAAATTTTAGCCAATTAGCCTGAATCTTGAAAGAATAAAGGATAACCTGCAAGTTTCAGTATATACTACTTCCAAGCTACGTAGTATACGTAGTTGATAAAACTAAAAACATGTGTTGCAGTTGTCTAAGTTAACCAAAGAATAGAGATAATATTATAATAATAAGATAATATTCTTCATTTACTTTCAAATTAATATGCAAGTTCAATTTCCTTTCCACGGCACCAGAGGATTTGTTGATTGATTTCAGCCATCAAATTTCACCATCGCACATTGCAACAAACTTCACGACACCATACAAATCGCCTAGATGCTTGGACACCACTGTGCGATTTACTAAGAGTTTCCTTCCTCGCATGACTTGTTTGTGAAAGCGGCTACCACCAGCAAACATTTTTGAACCGATACGAATAAGAGGCGTTCATGAAAATTAAAAAAAAAACGGTAATGCACCTTTGATTACACTTGTGTTGCAGTCGTTCATGGGCGGCGGTAGTTACTTACCATCAGGTAAACTCCTGCTTGTTTTATAAAAAGCACCATACTTTAAAGAGAGAAAATATACTACTAAACTACAAACGCAAAATAAATTAGATCTAATTAAAAGAGATTTATTGAAATTCGGTGCGGTAGAATTAATAGCTTGCGGCGCAAAGCTATTAGGTCATGTGCGAGCCATCTGTTAGGCCTCATTTATCTAAGTCAACTGTCAGATAAACGTATTAATAAAGTCCACAACAGAAAAATCATTAATTATTCCTAAGCATTTTTCCTATAGCATTTCGATAATCTGCTGTGGTACTGTAGGTGATTTATTTACACATTCATTCAATCATTCATTCATCTTTATAGCCCTGCACTAGTCCACTGCTGAACATAGGCCTCCCTCAAAAAATATGTTACCAGGTCATCATTTCATCTAGTGGGGGCTTCCCTTACACTAAGTTTAACGTTACGAGACTGCCACTCGAGAATCGAGAACCTTTTTTATCTGTTGTCGGTTCAACAAAAGCGGTAGACATAATAAAATGTGTTACAGTCATTAGTGTAAATCTTTTATTATATAAGCCCTAATAGTCCACCTCTGATAACAGATCTCACTTATTGTAGTGTAACGCTCCATATTTCTATTTCTTTCTTTCTTTAGACACTATATATATGATATATAAAAAATATAATTTACGTGACCAGTATACTAACCATATATTGATCTTTCTAAAGGTTGTAACCCTTATTTCCGTTGTATTTGTATAGTAGCTTAGTTCTTTTAAGTGACACACCATAAGTGTCAAACAGTCTGCAGCCCCGTAATGAAGGGACCTGACTTGGGCAAAACTACTTAGTCTGTGAGGCAAACCAAGACGCAGAGAGCGCCATTGAGAATAGCGACCCATCAAACAACAAGTATCAATACGACTATCGTCAGGCTTACACCGTACAATCCCAGTAGACATCACCACCCGCATACCTCCATCGACCAAAACCACAAGATGCGTCGAATCAGGCGCAGCACACTCGCACATCACAAAATGCAATACCGCAAGTAGCAGTATGCATCAATCACTATCATACGGATGGCGCTCATCACAAAACACGCATATGATCGACTTTGGTAACAAAATTGGTACTGTTGGTAACTAAAAATACCACCAATGTATTATACATAGTAGCACGCTACTAAGTCGTCAGTAGCCAAAACTCTACGTATCATAGCGCTATTACACTAAAACATGGAGTTGAGTATGCTTTCTGCACTTATCTACACTATACTATTTACTATTTTTTTTACTATACTATTATAAAGAGGAAAGATTTGTTTGTTTGTTTGTATTTTGAAATGAATAGGCTCCGAAACTACTGGTACGATTTGAAAAATTCTTTCACCATTAGAATCCCACATTATCCCTGATGAACATAGGCTATATAATATTTTCAAAAAGTTAGGGATCCGTATGAAAAATTCGTTAATGTAACCCAAGGTGTGAAAAAAATACCAAAAAGAATCCTTATATCGCGTACGCTGCGGAAACTATTGATGGAGCAAACTAATGTACTTCAGTTTTATAGAGGATATCAATATCTACAAAAAAGTCTGCGATACCATATGTTTAACTATTACAGTTATGTCACAATAACTACGTTTTCATGTTAAAATGTGAAATAGTAACGCCGGTACAAACTAGGCCACATTATTCGTATCAGTACCTGTATCATGCATAACCACCAATTACAAACATATTTCACTTTTTAAATCTTTGTTAATTCAGCAACAGTGTGTGTGTAAGTACTAAACACACTCACCCTAATCCGAAAGATAGCCGACGTATCATAACGCTTTGCGCTAACACGCTGCCAAGAAACGGTAGGGATTGTGCGATGTCCACGGTCAAGTCGTATTCACCGTTCGTAACCCGTTCACCACCGACACTAAGATGATATGTTTATGACACATTGGTTAGCGAGTCCTAGTTTGCCTCGGTCTCGGACGCTGTGAAGCAATCTACTATAATACCTAATCCTTTTCAAGTCCCATTTCTTTGAATATAATACTTTTACAAATTTAAGACCTTCCATAGATTTGCTTTATTTCATAGACTTATTACTATTATACGTCTTTTACATTTGGGACTTGAAGTCACAACTCTGCTATGATAATGCTTATACATCATAGAGACCTTCTATATAAATGGTTTTGTATCATAGACCTTATTATCATAAGTTCCTAATATAATAATATACATTTTGCAACAGTACTACTAGGAGTCTGATACCCGACCACCCTATATATGTACATCCATGGATATGCGTCTCCGCCAACATCCTCATACTAGCAAATGAACACCCTCCAGTAATATAATTATATTGTTTTATTTAGAACGGCCATAAGGTCTCTTATAATATGTTATTTCAAGGTTGTCCATTCAATACAAGGCAGCCGATATAGGGATGTGAATGAAGCGTGAGAAGTGTGTCAGGATCGTACTAAATAAAGTCCGTAATCCCCATAATGCAGTTAAGCTACTTGTGATGAGTGAAGAAAGCCGAAAACCTTTTTTACCGGAAAATAAGCATCATATCTTAGTTATAAGGGAGGACCACACATTTTGATTCTTAATCGAGGATAAATGTAGAAGTCTATGGGCCACAACATCCTTTCACCAAAAGTTGACTCTGTGCTCATTTGTCACTTTTGATTCTATAAAACACATTATATATGAAATGCCTAATGTCACGGAATAAGAAAACAGTCATTTGTCACTGCGATAACAACGATGCAAATATTTACAGGTGTGTTGTGTCAGATAAGTCACTCCGTAAAATTTTATGAGAATATAAAGAAAGAAAAATATAAAGGGAAATAGTAAAGTAACAACATATATTATATGTACGTCGCATTGATGGTATAAAATAAAAATAAAATACTATGGTTGCCAACCCGCCTGTCAAGCGTGGTTACAATGGCATATATCCCTCCTAAGAAGCAATCTATGACAGTAGACTTTTGATAGGCTGCAACGGTAACGGTATTATATATTAAAAGCGGACACATAGGCATAGAAATTATGACATTGAAATTTTTTTGGTTGCTTTAAATGGGATTTTAGAGTTTCTATACGACGTTTTAAGAGCCTACATAGTTATTTTTAATCAGATAAATCGGGCACGTAAGCTAAATAAAACTTTATCGTTGCGCGCCAGTGTCTGTATTACTTTGAATCTTTTCTCCTTATTACGTCACAACAGACTTTCCGCGGTTGCTAAGGGCTGTTAATAAAGAGTAAAAAAATACATTGTGAAATGGTAAGTTACTTAGGTAAAGTACATATGCTGACTATAATCGACCATATAACTTGCTAGACCATTCGTCGGGAATCGCGATGCTTGGTTCGTATAGGTAGATAGCGTAAACAACAAATAAACTCGAAATACGATTTCTAACAGAAATATGATCGTAATCTACTTAATTGAAAATCTTGTAAACAAAGTTTTAGTTTCAGTATTTTGTGCTATTACAACTTAAACTATTTTAATTACAAAGACGAGTAGTTATAGGTATTCAAGTAGCTACTTGGGTAGTGAAGTAAATTTCAACTAAGTTTTGTAATAAAGTACTTAGGTATTACTTCTGTCGTTAAATTATCATTTAATTATTTTTTCGCTATAAATACCTATCTAATAAAAAAATGAAATAAATTTACCTTTCATTATCCTTCGGTAACTCAAAAAATGATATATCTGAATCCTTTTAATTGCTAATTAAGCATCCATCCCCGCAACAATTATAGTAGGAACAATGTTTTGCCATTATAATTTATCAAATAGATGGTAATATACATATATATTGTTCTTAAATAACGTTAAAACCTTTTCAACTAATTTATCCTACAATTAAATCACTAAACAAAAACTATTCCGACGAGTATTTCAACAAGTATTTACAAAAAATTATTTACGTAAACAGCGGTAAAAAAAACTTTAACATTCAATCGCCTAGAGCGCGCTAGCCCTGACTGCGATCTACCCCTGGGGCAGCTCGCGATTGTAGGTAATTATTTCACGCAGGTAGCAAGAGTGACAGAGGCCTGACGTGATGCAGTTAGTGTAGGTAAGACGCGTGCGCGTAGTTGATGTTTGCTGCTACCTTCCGCCGCTATGGCGCGTTATCATTCCATGCAGAGGTAATCAATCCACATACAATTCACAAATATTATTTAATTTAAATTTAATTTGATTATTTTTATTTTTATGAGTTTTCTGTATTAAAGTTATTTCTATGCGTTTCAATACTGATTCTGATAACTCACTTAACGGGAACCATAGGGTTTTTGTTACATATTGTATACGTTTATTTTTAAAAACCGTTATTTAGAGTTTATATCTAACAAATACAAATGCTAATTCCCTGCAGTAATGGAACTCGTGGCTTACAACGCTATAGTGAAATGCTTAAACACTGCACTATCGAAGCGTCGACTAAAACCAAGAAACAAAAACGAATAGTTGTCTGATATAAGTGTTTCAAGCAGAAATGAAGAGAAAGTCAGTGCAACACGCACTAGAATTATAATTACAACAAAAAGTGACAATTATCTTAATGAGTAATTACTAATAATTTAATTAACTGTCCCGCTAGGCAGGCAGATTGTGGATCGTAGCAGCAGATGTCTTGAATCTTTGACCTAATGGTCCTTTATCTTTCAGAAGCCATAAAAATTTTCTGGCATGTCCTATCATAGATTGTATATACTCTATTTCCTATAGTCAACTCTTACGAAACTCACCAGACAAAATGGAGTGATGAATGATCTAACTCGGCCACCACATGACAATATCCTGTGCTAATCAAAACAAAATAAATATAAATTTAAATAAAACAAACAACACATTAATTATATTCAAACAGTTACTTTTATTTTTTCCCTAATGTGTAAACACTCCGTATTTGGTGTTACTCCCAGAGTAGTTTTAGGTCCTGCTTCTTCTTGCTGTCAAATATCGTTAACATTTAAAATAATTTAAATTAATTATTATTTGGGACCATTTTTAATTAAAAGTCCGTAGTAAGAGACTTGAATTACGTTGAAATTAAATTTAAATAATCCTGTACCGAGAATCTAGCTCTCCAATGTGTGCTATGGAATTTAGGCGCGCGCCTAGAGCGGCCCAGTAATTACTAACACAAACAATTATTCAATTGATATTTTCATAAAAGTTTAAATTACTATAGCTCTCTGTTTGTATTTATTTAGTTAGTAGTTAGACTTCAATGCAGAATGGAATGAAATATTACTTAAGTATTTCAACATCCTTTCGGGTTGCACTCATTGTTTTAAAAGTTAAGCACTATCCATACGTGAAAAATCTTTTGTTTTATATTCTAATATTTATTATTCGAATGTTGTCGCTAGTTATTTTAAGTTTGATAATTAAAGTTATAGATCTCTTTTTGTAAAAACGTATTTTATAAACGTCTATGTATATTATTAATTTACAAGGGGATTAACAACTATAATATGCTAAAAATATAGTAGTTTATAAGAAAAAGAAAGAACAGAATATAAAAATTTATTGGATGTTTGCGCTTCACAACACCAAATAAAACCTAATTTTAATGAAATACTCCACTGTACACAACATTAAAAAAGGTAATGTCGTTGTGCAAATTAGCGTACACAAAACAAATAGACGAAAACTTTATTTAATGTATGTTTTAAGTGTAAAGTAACTGCTTATATGCGTATTACTGCTGAATATAAGCATACTACCATTTCTGAGAGGATTATAGGTACAATTTGTCTGCCGCACTGCTCCAGACACACGCACGTATGCATCTGTGTTAATATACCTAAAACACTACTGAGTTGTATCAAATGAACTAAATGAATGTTTGAGCGTATGAAATTGCAGACACAGCTAGTTTATTAAAAACTAATTATTAACTGTTTTATTTAAGTTTTATTAATTTTTTGTTATTTTATTTTATATTAATATACTTATCACCTGTAAAACTTATAATAACCTAACTCATGGACTGAGAATTTATGAATAAGCTGACGGATTATGATTCATAGAGAATCGTAAGTTGATAAGTTAGTTTTGAGTCTATCTGAGTATACTTATTAAATTACACTACAAAGGATTTTCGTAACCATGTAGCCTTTACTGTTATAATCTTCATCGGCCTGAAAGAGTCCACTATTTATAGAATATGGGTCTCTATCATAATGGAAGAATGTGCTGAAATCGTCAATCGCGGTACAAAGCCTTCAATACTGATTCAATCTTTGTATTTTACATTTGATCAGCCATCTGCCATGATACCTGTCTAGCCAATCTTACAGTTTCTTCTTACAATACTAATGTGATGAAATGTGCTGATATATTCTCTTATACCACCACCGTACGTTGACCGATTTATATTAATTGACGATAAACATTTTTTTAATACTTGTGAAATATGTTATGCTCGTAATATGTTATATTCCTTTCCGCTACATCGAAATTTTAATACGAAATTGGATATAACAGTCATGATAGCGCAGGACTTCGCCAAATTCATTTGATTGTTAAATGTGACTCAAGGTAGCGGTGTCTCGATTCGATTGCATTGCAAATATTGTTTCCAAACCGAATCCTATTCAAATTACACTGGAGGGTTTTACGTCGTTGTATTGCTTTGTCATTATGGGCGTTTTTATTTTCCTGATACTTGTTACTCAATAGGATTAATACAGAAATAATTAATTTCTTGATAAAAAAAATGAACTTAAGGATTTTTTGTATTTATATTATGTATATAGCCCATTGTTAACCAAATTTTAATGATTATTCTTCATTAAAACGGGCTATATTCCATTTTTATTTATAGGGTGGTAATATGTAAATTTGAGGAATAATCCAGGCTTAAGGGTGAAACAATAGAAGTTGAAATTATAATGTAACTATAATAGTTAAGAAATTATTTTTTTCTTTTGTTTTGATGCCAGTTTTTGTTTTTTTTTAAGTTGAAATATTGTACAGTTGATACGAGATAATGGATACCTAAAGCTACTGCAACATATATAATTACCTTCAACTTACTTCAGACATAGAAGGCTTCAAATGTATTATCACTCTTGAGGATAAAGATAGGATGATAATTAAAAGAATTAGGTATTACTTTGCTACAATTTACATCTTACAGATAAATAAAATTGAAGTGTCTGTTTGTAATTTCAAAATAACAGCTTTTTACTAAATGCATACGAAAGTATATACGTTACATATAACAAAAACATAATTAAAAAAAACAACTGTCTGTCCGTCTGTTTGTTCTGGCTAATCTCCGAAATGGCTAAGCCGATTTAACGGGACTTACACTGACAAATAACTGATGTTATAAGGAGTAATTTAAGCTACTTTTATTTTTTTTTAAATCAGGGCTCCCCGCAAAAAAATTAAAACCCTAAATTACACGCGAGCGAAGTCGCGGGGAATAGCTAGTTCAATATATTAAAGGTGATAATACTAACAAGCTAAGATCCGCGTGAAAAATGAACTGACCGCTAAGAACCTACAAGCCCTTAAAGAGTCTATTTTTCCTAATGATGCGTCATTTAGAGGCGAAACATGGCGTGTCATATTAACGATGGTGCTGGGAATGGTGGTGAAGGGGATAGTGCAAGTAATTTAGGTAGATATTTAGTGCTAAAATAGCGGTGTTTACGAATAACTACTCAAACGGACTTTTGGAAAGAAAAGGAGACCTGACCTGAATATACTGTTAAATCCTAAACGTATAAAACATTCTGGCGTTGAAAGTTAAGGGTTTGCCTACAATTTCAAAGTTAGTGAGTATATCAAATTCGATCCTCACAGGTAAAAGGAAATTTTCAAATGCATTGTGCTGATTATTACACTAAGCAGTAGGAGTAAAGAATATTATAAAAAAAGTGTGTGTGTGTGTGTATGTGTATACTTATGTCCGCACGTAGGAAGTTATACGCATCGTAAAAATTCACTCTCATCATTTTTCATATAAGTATCATAGAAGTATAACTTCAAAAACTGCGTCCAGGTAATGAAAAATTATTTGAGGACATGCTTACTCATTGTCCACTCGTTGTCTCTGAAGTTAATGTTCTTCCAATAAATACGCATCCACAAAAAAAGCATTTAACAGCAAACGTACGTATTCTTATTTCAAAAATAATACTAAGTTATCCCATTGTAAAATCACACCACGACCAAACCTGAACGGATGAAGAAGTGCAGGTTCCTAATTATGTAAACATACAATCAGCTCAAAGGCAGACATCTTAGTGCAGTGTTGAATCTTGTTAAGCTCTTGTTTCTATTTCATGTAACTATTCCTGTTTTGCTATTTAAAATTCAAATTGAGCTCAACTTGTGCATAATAAATCACGTTTTTTTATTTACTAGTTTCTTTAACAATTAGTAATAAAATAGCTATTAACGTACAAGCTTCATAGATTATTACGCGTAGACGTGCTTGCCGATGTAGTTTTTACCTTTACGTAGATAATACATGAATACAGAACTAACATTTGGATAAAACATAAATAAATTTCGAGTATACGCATAAACATCACACATCATTTACTTTCTACGTTTCTTTTAATGTTATTTACATGATATATATACGAGTATTATATTTAGATATAAATCTTATATCTTTTCTTTACATACAACGTTCACTTAATGATTAGATTATCTTTGAATTGCAATCAATTGAACAACAACTAAAAATATTATTAACAAAATTTAAGTTCTAAATATAATCGAGAAATAAATGTTTTTATTATTTATATTTTAGGATATTTTTATGGTTGTCTCATCTGATTGAAGCATAAATATTTATAAAAATATAATGTTAACAAAGATACGATTAAATTGAATATATTATTATTCAAGCAAATATAAAAATATGTGACTGACTCGTGTCGGTGCTAATACAAATTGGAGTTTACTCACATCACACAAAAAGCTTTTAAAGACCACAGCCGGAAATGGTAACTTTGTAAGAAAGCATCTGCTGATAAGCATTACTTCAAAGATTTCTTCATTCTAATTACTATAACAAGATGTCTGCTGGCCGGCTGCTTCCTAAACTTTTTGTAAAACTTCGATGTAGCATTTTTGAATTTTTGCCTTCATTAGCACAGCTATTAACTAGTATTTGTGATGATATATGAATAATTGGTCTGGATCTAGAAGTGCGTTTCTCGTACTATTTATGCATGTAAATCACCTCTACGATACATCGATTTGATCTGGACAATGAAGAAAATGGGTTTTACCTCCACCTTTTTTAAAGCAAGGGTGACAAGTACACAGTCACACTGATGATAAGTGGATATTGTGGTCCATAGACACCTCTTCTATCATTGATTTAGAATCAAAATATCTCATTACCAGTAGAGTCTCCGGTTCTGGTCACTCACCATGACTACAAAACTAAAGACTTCAGTGTCATGATGCCATTTCACGAATGCTAATATTAATAGCAGATCTTTATAAAAAGTAAAGTAAATTTAAAACTTATATATAACCCACAAATGGGCACAGGCCTCCTCTAATTTCCGATAGAGAAACAAACCAGGAGATGAATAAAAATAAACTGCGGTTGCCAATCCGCTTGCAATGGAGAAAACCCCCATGAGGTCATCTATGAGGGAGGCCCATGTTCAGCAGTGGAGTTCTATAGGCTTTAATGGATGGATGGATGAGTCACAGCATCCACTTCTCACTAGGTGGCTGTGTGCTCATTAGCCACCATCGTTCTATAAAAAAAAAATTGTACCGAATCGGTATCCTATGTATATATCGGTGTAAGTCAATAACTTTTGTGTCGCTTGTAATACAGTCGTCGAATAGAACGCAATGATAACTATATACAATACCATATTAGGGTGTTACTCCAAATTTGAACATATGGTTAAACAAAATAATGATATTGACATGTTTACTATGTATTGGGAAATGCGTTCAGAATAGCCTGTTGAAAGATGAAACATTTTTGTAAACGGAATGAAAAGTAATTAAGCAAATATACTCACTTAATAGCATAACACAAACTAAATTTACATTTTCACCCTTGTTAAATATAAAATATTAGACTGTCCAGAAAATTAGCATGGTTTGTATATAAATTTAAATATAAATCCTATAGTGCTCTTACAGAAATTCATTTATCGCGACTGCGTATGAAGAAATGCTATAAAAGTTAATTAAATAACTTTGTTCCAGGTACAATGGAAATACGAGGATAGCGTATGCGAGCTATAACTCAACTCTTAACTGTATGTATCCGGAAAATATAATGGAATGTGGGCTAGATTGCATTTCGATTTCACATTTTCGTTAAAAAGGTGAGCGGAGTTTTTTAGGATTATTCAGGGCCGGAGTCCGACCTATCCATATTGGCGAATGTAGTTGTCGGAGACGGATCGAACTTTGTTGGAGACGTAGCTATGACGGAAAACAAGCAAACAAATATGTCAAAAAGGCGGTCAATCCACATTAAATGTTTCACCGTGGTGACATGATTTTTAAGAGAATGTTAGACACAAAATTCGATTCTCGATTAACAATCAAAGTGCAGATGTGTTGTAACTCCTAAAGAATCAAATTGAATGTCTCGTTACCAGTAAAAAGAGTCTCCGGTTCTCGTCACTGAGCACATGGAACAGAGCAGCATTCAAAGAGTTTAACTTACTTACTTATCTTCACGCACAATCCCTGACGGGGTAGCCAGAGAGAACAGATCGCCAAGTGTCACGATCCTTACATAACTCTTTCGCTTCTTTCAGATTAATTATCTTCTTCATACATGCACGACTAAGTATCCGAGTACTCTTGACCCTACCCTCTTCGAGCAATTTGCTCACATGGTCTTCGAAAGTTAGTCTCGGTCTACCTCGACACTTTTTAATATTAACTTTCGGGCTATATATTTTCTTCACCATTCGGTCTTCACTCATTCGCTCAACGTGCCCAAACCACCGAAGCACGCTCTTATCAATTTTTGTGATAAGGTCATCTTTCAAACCTGTCATATTGCGAATCTCTTCGTTTTGCTTTCGGTCGGCCATGGTAACGCCGCACATTTTACGAAGAGGTCGCATCTCCACTGCATTCAATTTGCTTTTATGCTTCTTCTGGCATACCCAGGTTTCGCTGCCATATAACAAAGTCGGTACCAACACTGCGTTATGTATTGCAAGGCGTGCACTCTTCACTACGCCTTGCCTTTTGACTAACGCAATTAGGGCACCATTGACTTTGTTCCCGAGAGCGACACGCCTGTCCACATCTAAATCACATCTTCCATCCCGGCTAAAAGCACTCCCCAAGTATACAATTTCATTTACCTGTTCTAGACATTCCTGATTTACCCATATTTCACACTTCGTTCTCTCTTCGTCCCTTTCAAATACCAGAACCTTAGTTTTATTAGCATTCAAACGGAGATCTTTAATTTCACATTCCTCTTTCATACACGTGACTAATGCCTGCAGTTATGCCTCTGATGGTGTAATAAGCACTGCATCATCAGCATACAGCAGACAATTTACTTTTATGTCACCCAATTTCACACCCAAACAGCTATCTTTCAGCTTCTGTAAACAGCTGTCGAGATACAGTATGAACAGCCAGGAAGACATGACACAACCCTGTTTTACGCCCGTTTGGATGCTAAACATGGATGACAGGTCATGCCCTACCCGCACACAGGCTTTACAGTCACAGTAAAGAGACTGCACAGCCCTTAGCAATCGACTATCTACACCATACCCCGGCAACAGTGCCCACATTTTTTTCCTTACAACCTTATCAAATGCTTTCTCAAGATCCACAAAAGCACAGAAAATCTTCTGGTTAGCAGCCAGAAGCTTTTCCGTGATCATGCGGAGAGAAAACATTTGATCCGTGCATCCTCTTCCAGGTCTAAATCCGCATTGTGCCTCCCATAGAAATCTTTCCGATTTCTCTTGCATACTACGTGTGGAAACCTTCGAGTAAACTTTACTTGCTAAACTGGTCAAGCTGATCGCCCGATAGTACCCGCAGTCAAAATGTGAACCTTTACCTTTATATAAAGGCACAATGACTGCGGATCGCCAATCATCCGGGTCATCCTCCGTCCACCAGCACAAATTGCACAGCAGATAAAAGCTGTCCCAGACGCGAGGCCCACCATACTTGACCATTTCAGCAGTGACTCTGTCTAGTCCCGCAGCCTTACCACATTTCAAACTTCGAATTGCACGTTCAATCTCTTCCATACTGATGACCTCAGTGTCATCGAGGTCCGGGTCTGGCGTACCAGTCACGGCGTCATCCCCGGATCCCTCACTAAGATCATCACACGCATACATTTCTCTATAAAATTCGCTCCATCGCTGCATGACGTCCGATTTTTCTGAGAGGACGTCATTAGTTCTCGAAAGCACTTTGTTCATTCTTAAGGCCGTCGCACCACTTCGGGTCCTTCCAACCTCTTTCCAGAAGAGTTTGGAGTTCTCCTTAAAGTTGTGCGACAACCTTTCGTCCGCTTCCATTCTACACCTTTCACGCACTTCCTCAATCAATGCTTTCGTGTGAACTTTCTGCAGCCTATATCTTTCTTTCATCTTCTCTCTTATATCCTTATCATTACTAGAGGCCAAGTAGTCTAACCATGCTTTCTTCTTCTTCTTTACAGCTTCTTTCACTTCATCATTCCACCATGCATCTCTTCTTATACTACTGCCTCTTTTTATTGTTCCACAGACTTCTTCCGCTGCACTTACCATTCCATCCCTAAGGTTCTGCCACTTTCTTTCTACACATTCTTTTCTGACATCGATGGTGTCAAGCTTTTCGGCTACCCTCGCATGATATTTGTCCCTAGTATCCGCTTCCTGAAGCTTCCAGCTTCGTATGCGACAGACCGACTGTGGTTCTGTTACTGCCGTCCGGTAGCGCCAACCCGCGAACAGACCTCTAAATCTAGTAATCACTAGATAGTGATCCGTTCCCAGGTCAGCACCCCTGAACACTCGCGTATCCATCACCTGTTTTCGCAGTCGGTCATCCACCAGGAACAAATCGATCATACTTCTCTCATTCTTTCGTTCTCTAGTATACATATGGATTTTCTTGTGATTAAACATAGTGTTTGTCACAAGAAGACCCTTTTCCTTTCATACCGCCAGTATAAGCTTACCAGCATCATTAACCCTTTTATCGCCAAACTTTCCAAGTACCGACTCGTACCCTGGTCGAGCGGTACCAACCCATCCATTCAAATCACAACATACAACAATGCTTTCTTTTCCCCTAGCCAAATCTAGAACTTCTCTTACATTCTCCCAAAACTTCTCCAGCTCAGCCCTGGACGACGAAGCTACCGGCGCATAAATAGCCAAAAGGAATAACTTCGTCAGTCCCAATTTAAAGCGAACCCAGAGAAGTCTTGAGTTCACAACCTTATATTCAATCATAACATCGACCAACCGAGAAGACAGCAGCACCCCCACTCCCTGGCAGGCGTTCTCGCTCTCCGGGATTTCGGACCATAGAGCTAACGCCCCGCCAGGGAGCTCTTCAGTACCACTGCCTTTCCGTTTGGTCTCCGACATACACACGACATCTAATTCTCTTTCTTTCATTATTTCGATCAACTCATTCGTCTTATCTCTCATGTCTCCTCTAACATTCCACGTGCCAACTCTGCACTCTGTCCTCCACCTTCCGCCGTGTCGAGCTGTGCGTGACGAGTAGCGGTCCCCATCGACGCTTTGCGCGCTGCATTCCACACCAACGGGGACGAGCTGGTGTGCGTCGCCTTGGGGGGACGCCCTAACCCTCGTTGGCATGGGTGCGCAGCTGAGTAGAATTGCAGCCCTGAAAAGAGCTGGCAGGGGTCGCGACGAGCACGCTTCTACAATGACCCCCAAAGAGTTTAAAACAACTAAATTATTACGGTACTACTTCAAACTGGCATTCCGTGCAAGCGATATCCTTCCCAGGTCCGGTATCTCTACCGTGTGATCACAGCTTAAAGGATCCATTTCAGACCGTGAGTTTCGTATTAAGGCGATTGTAAGAAATCTCAAAAAATTCTTCATGAGTTCCGTAAGATGGCGGTGTAACCATCTCGTTTACGCCAGGCTTAAAATATCAATCTGTCAATCGTGAAGATTATGAGGAATTCACTCTACAACGGTAACAGTAGACTTCTGTGGGTTAATGCTGAAAAAGAAAAGAAACTCTGCCAGCAAAAGAGATATGCAGACACACTAGCAAACGCTAATCTACACATGCATGTGTTCTAGGAAATCGAAAAAAAAACAATAGTTATCGTCACCTTAACCCACCTTTTGAGATTGCAGATAGCGTTATCCAAACCGAGGCGTTATCTACATTATAAAAGGCGTAATACGAAACAAAATTGCCCATTAATCTTAAATTATTTATTTTATTTTATAAATAAAAACATGAAATAAAACAAAATTTAAGTTTCTTCGCAAAATTTTATTTTTTGGCAAAATTTTAAATGTGATGATAATAAAAAATGCAATATGAAACGGAACATTACCTACATTTTATTTCACAATGATTTCTGTTTAGTAATATTAACTCGTAGCAAAATGTACATATATAAGAACAAAGCAGTGAATTTTTTCTTTATATATTATCAACATATTATGGTCAATTCCAAAAATTGAACCCACAGGCCATTTTTGATTCTCCCTATAAACTACGTACTAGAACTCTATGAAGACTAAAACGCGAGCGTGTGAAGGGCGCGCTTGGCGGTCAACACACTTCTTGATTTTTGCACAAAATCTAGATGGCGACTGTACACGCTCGTCGAGACACCACGAGACAGGCCGAGTACGAGTGTGTACATGGTGCCCTCGTCGCGTCGCGACGCGTCTCACGGCCCTTGTTCGATCTCGGAAGCGTGTCGGTTTTTTGCGCTCGAGTCAAAGGGTCTCGTGAGTCTTGCGATGAAGAGCGCGCCTGTACGCACTCATTCGTTTTCTGATAATTATAAAAATTATCAAAAAATGGTTCAATATTGTTTACATACAATATAGGAACTTACATGGTTCTATTACAATGAATAGAAACCATCCACAATGGCTTATTAATTTTATTTTTATTAGAAATAAGTAAAAAATTATAATAAAAAATAGAAAAGACAAAACACTGCAACAGTTTCTTCTATGTCCATCGCTGTGGCCATCCGGAGTTCAAGTGATACAACGAGTGTGTACATGGTGTGCTCTCGCGTCGAACCCGTACGCGACGAGAGGCACGCGAGGCGACGAAACGAGCGTGTACAGCCGCCAAGACACGAAAGTGAACACAGACGGGGTGAGGCGAGCGGATCCTTTTCACACTCATGCTCTCGTCTTCACTCGCCGAGCGTAAAAGCCCTTTTGTCAAAGAAATATTCATTTAAAATGGAGCATAAAAATGAGTATAAATTATCACATAGGCTCATGAATGACTGATGAATAAGAAACTTCATCATTAATTTCGCATAAGACATTATTCTAGCGTACTAAATATTTTCATAAATACTGGCTTGTAAGAATTAGATCATTAATTTGCCTAAGCAGTTCTTTAAACGAACCCCGAAAGTAAAAATTATAGAAAATCCACAATCCGGAGAGAATTTCAAATATACTGTTGTTTTCTTTCAATAAAATGCACCTAATGTTATTACCACACAACATGATATTATTTTTAGTTGAATACGGTGATTAAAGAAGGAGGAGGTTTGCAATTAACAGTCGAATCGCAAACCTATAGCCAAAGCAAAAAATGAACAAGGATGTGTTTTTTATTTGTATGTATGTTACGCGATATCTTCGTTAATTGTGAACAGTTTTAATGATTATTTTTAATAGATAGTTATACTTCAGGGATTATATGTGAGCCATATAAATTTGAATGAAAAATTCCACCTCTAAGAGTGGAAAAATAGGGGATAAAGTTTTTACTCTAACTATTTAGACGACCTTCGAGCTCGTGATATTCTTCAGTATACTCAAAATGATGAAATGAAAATATTAAAATAATTTCCACATAATAGCATCAAAAGTCGGGGCTATAATACTTGTATACACCTCCTTGTATAACATTAAAAAATATAAAGTAACTACTTTATCGCTATATTTTACAGATAAACAATAGAATTATTGGTTAAGATATACTCGTATAATATAAATTAAAAAAAATTAAAGAAAACATAAAGTATAAAATAAGTTAAGCGGTATTTCGTGTTACAAATGCGTTTTCGTCAAGGTTGGGTTCAACGTAAATGCCAGCAATTTTGATGAATGTACGGAGCGCTTAGCGAGGTAAACAGGCAGGCTTAGGACGTGTAATGTAGTAGAAATCTTACACCACCCATGTTTGTCATGTATTTTGTTGTAAATTTCCCTTCATTCATTATAATGAATGACTGATGTTATACATCTAACACTTTAAGACTGACTGCCTCGTTGGTCTAGTGGTCGTAAGCGCGACTGCTGATCATGGAGTCCCGGGTTCGAATTCCGGGTAGGGTCAAAATTAGCTATTGCGTTTTTCTGCCTAGAAAATCTCAGTAGCATCCCAACGTTGGGAATTCGCTGAGACTGGCCACCGTGGCTGAAATTCCGTCTAGGTGACAATAATATTATTATTATTATTAACAGTTTAAGACGATTAAAGGCAAAGCAAAATTTAACACCCAGATACAATAGATGTGGCTCAGGACCGCGCTTTGTAGCATAACTTGGAGAAGACCCATGTTCACACTTGTAATATAAATATAAATATTTTAACCGTATGACTCATCATTCAATCCGTGTTTGAACTCCATATAGTTCTCCAATTCTTTTCCATAATTCTGGCTACAACCCAATCTTTTTGGCAGTACTTCCATGATTTTTATGATAACTAAGTTAAGTTTAGATATAACATCAAATTCTAGCTAGAAATCGCCTAATTTATAACTGTAAGGAGGTGCCCTTTTTACATTTGGTGGATTTTGTCGCATTTACCGTATTGAGTATCATAAAACTATCTGTGCGCCGTTACATTGTGATTCTTTAGTTAATATATTATACGATTTATTCTGCTTAAGTCATTATCATCCTACTTATTCCGCACTTGTCTCCAACACACAGTCCACCTCATGGTAATTGAATACTGTAGCCCATAGATACCTACAACTACCTTGTCACTCCTGAGGACTAAAGTAAAATGCCTCGTCACTAATAATAGCTAGTTCTGGTACCGGGTCTTTTCACTAACTAAATGAAAGAGAGCAGCAGTTGTGTATGCAAGCATAATCATTCCCCGTTCGATCCGACCTATTTGTTTTGAATTATTAATACAGCTATAGCGTGCGTCGATCTTGCAGAATTTATTTTATATAAAATTGAAGTGACAAACAAATTTACAGTAGACATGACGGTAAATGGCTACTGCAGTCTGTAGACACCTGTAGCTAAATTCAAAAAAGAAGGTATTGTCATTACTGAGGATAAAAATAGGATGCGTCACAACCTGTAATAAAACTGATTGTAGCCTTCAAACCGGAACACAGCAAACATATATGACTAATATACATACTATAAAAAAGGAATTTTTAAAAGAAAATGTAAATACAAAAACCTTAACTACAGATTATTATGAAAAAATTAATAAAAGGAAAATTTAGTTTTAAAGCCAGCAATTGGTCTCCAATCCAGTATGTAACGAATTTTTAATTAAACTCTAATTTACTCTGCAATAAATTTAGTATTATAAAACACTAATCTACTGTTTAGCATTATGTTTCAACTAATTAAAAAGAATCTTATATTCATTACATGATTAAGCGATAAAAATGTCCGTTTTATGAGATGGAGATACACATCTATTAGTAGGTTTTTTTTTTATTTGTGTCAGGAAACCAATATCAAACAGAATGTACAGTAAATTATAAATAGCCAATTTATGCAACTGGCAAGGATGGGCTTACGCAATATAGAAATTATCTTTATTGATAATATTTTATAATGATCTACTACACTTGTTTGTATTTTTTCTATAGTAACACCTAGAAATACATTCATATTAAAAATAAATTCGGTGTCCATTGTGATTTTTAATAAGAAATTTCGGTGTTAAATGCGATCATATTATTTAAGGATAATATATATTGTTACAATTTTTTATAAAGTTTGATAAGCAGAAATTCTATCGTACTTCAAAACTTCAAGATGCATTTGTTTATAGTAAATTCCATTTTCAGTTTTGAGTCTTTAAAGATACCATTGTTGAAAGATTCAAAGTAGATTACTTACGGAAAGAGTAACCCACTTATTTTTGCAAGAGGTATTAGACCGTTTTGGTCCTATACCTCTTGTGCTTAAAGCTTAATTATTTGACGCGGAAATTACATAATATAATTTTGAGCGAAACTCATTTTCATGAAACATTTGGTAGGTGCAAATTTTAAAAGATTTATGTAATATAAAATCTACGCTTTACTTTTTTTCAGATTTCATTTGTTTACTTTCTTACTGTATTTCTTATAATTATTGATTATCACGTACTTCAATTAAGTAGTTATCAATTAAAAATTAATTATCTCTCTATTCATTGCTTAAACTTAAAATATTTAATGTAAATATTTATGAGTGAGTAAAGCGTTTAACTTTAACTCAAATTATTAAATCATTGGACATTAAAATGTTAGTAAAGTTTTTTCGCTAGCGACAGTGTCCAGAATGGTCTACTTTTATACTGGAATTGAATTCGTAGTATTAGTAGCTCTATAATTAGAAACAGCTACAAGTAACTAGAAAGTTTCAAAAGATTCTTAATATTCCTAAAATATGTATAAAAGTGGCCGTCTTATTTAGTATTTATGCTTACTACTACGTCAATTTAAGTAGGTAAATTAAGGGATGTTGCAAATGAATAAGAATAGTATTCGTATTTGAGCGAATGTGCATTTTGATAGTTAATATCTTTTGCATGAGATTTCACAATGTACGTACTAAAATAAGATGTCAACATTTGTTTCTAATAACTTAATATCCTTAATTAATGGATTTATTCATCGAGATTTCTAATACAATTGAAATTTTATACAATATCATGTATAAATTATATAAACAAAAGGTGCTAGGGTTGCCATCTTACAAACATATCTTGGCACAGAAACTATATTTATTTAGAAATTATTATTAGTCGTAAAGCACCCGAAACGTCGGGCATTAAAATAAGTAAATAAATCACGATTAAATCCGTAAGAATAGTTTTATTCAATGTGTAGTGTTCGCGTAAATATAAGAAATCATTAAAAACTATTAATTTTTTTTAAATAATTACTACTACGAAATACACAGTTTTCTGCAAAATTGCAAAAATCAAGAGTATAAGATGTAAATAAAACGTCAAGTAAGGTTGTCTACATTTGTCCTTGCAATAATGAAGTATGCCGGGTAAAAGCAGGTAAGCATGAATGAGTAATTTACTCGAGTTTTCATAAATAATTTTATCGAAATGTAGATACATTTTTTGGAGAATTTTCAAATAAAATAGCCGTGCTTTGTTTATTTATGCATTATATTAAACCAAATATTTAGTTTATTAGTAAACTCTGCGAGAAGGTCGGGAAGATAAGTTCCTCTGGAACCTATTCCGAAGCTAGCATCAGTTTAGACGTTGGAATACAATCGCTTTGAGCAAGACCAGATTTTGTAAGGAAATAAAGACTGATATAATACAAAGGATTGTCTCTCTGTATTACGAATTAAGATATAAATAAAGGACTTATACAAATTTCTAAGACAGCTAAATAAAACATTATTATAGCTGTCGTATAAAAGCATAAACAAAGCACTCATCTTCTCAAAGATTATTAAAAATAATTGTTATTATTATTACTTCATGATGAATTCAGATATGAATTTTCCGGCATTGAGGGACAGTCTCAAGCAATAGCCACATTTTGATGTACTTTTACTTCTTTACGAAGGTGACACTGAAAGTTCTTAAAAAATCAAAAACTGAACAAACTAGCAAGTTATTAGTTTTAGTATATCTTTTCAAAATAGTGTCCAATTACCAATACATCGCTGCATCCGCTGGAACCACTGAGAAAAGCACTTTGCACACTTGTACTTAGGGGTTGCTTTGACGGTATTTTGAAACGCAGCCACTGCTTCTTCGGCGTCCATAAAACATTTTCCTCGAAGTTTTTCTTTTATTTTCGGAAATAAATAAAAATTGCAGGGTGCGAGGTCGGGGCTATATGGCGGGTGACCTAGTGATTTCACGTCTGACGTCGCCAAGTAGTCGATTGTTTGCGGTGTGCGACGAGGCGTTGTCGTGATGAAGGAGGATCCTACTTCGAGGTCGCTTCTCTTCGTCTCTTAGTTTCAGAATCATAACAATAAATCCAGCTGTCGTGACGCAAATCGTAAATAAATGACAAATTAATAAAAGACATACATACACAGAGTTCCATTTTAAACATTTTAACTTATTTTTTTATTATATCGTTTACAAGTGGCCAGTTCTAAAAACTTTCACTGTCATCCGCGTATTGTGGTGAAATACCGCAAAATATACCTTTTCATTTTTGTTTTTTTTAAACCAAACGTTATTCCTACAATAGAATTTTCTCCTGCATCGTGGGGGCGGTTAACTTCCTTAAATTGCACAAGGACACACGCAGGCCCTAAATAATTATTTGTAAGTCATACTAAATAATGAAGAAAATATATAGCGCGAAAGTTAATATTAAAAGTTGTCGAGGTAGACCGAGACTAACTTTCGAAGACCATGTGAGCAAATTGCTCGAAGAGGTCAAGAGTACTCGGATACCTAGACGTGCATGTATGAAGAAGATAATGAATCTGAAAGAAGCAAAAGAGGTATGTAAGGATCGTGACACTTGGCGATCTGTTCTCTCTGGCTACCCCGTCAGGGATTGTGCGTGAAGATAATCATACTAAATTCGAAAGAACGGACTGTAGCTTGATTGGTGAATATAGTCGCAAGTTCCAAAATGTCTCCCTTCTTTAAAGTGACTCAGCTACATTGATCAACTTACGTCACCCACGTTTTTTTCTTACTAGTAAGGATAATAAACGAGCACAAATCCACCTGGCGGTACAGTGGATGTTGTGGTCCTGGACACACTTCTATTCTCAACCAAGAATGCTGTTGCGTTTTCAACCCGGGAGAATTATTAAGAAATATTTCATTACAAAAAAGGATCTCCGGTTTTAGTTACTCACCACACGAAACACAATAGCATTATGTTTTTTTTAAATATTTTTATTTCATTCTGGTATTCTGTGCGAGTCTAGTCCTACTTCTATTGAACGTGATAGTGATATAATATATAGGACCTGTAATGGTCACTACTACGTTCAATAATTCCGTTACTAGGCTCGCCCACACACACGTACGCGTCTTTCTCCTACAGTCCCTCGCAATAGCTGACCGACCGTCATTCTCATTTATAGTTAAAGGTATAGTCGATCTCCTCCACTATAACGCGGGCTTTCCCCACTACTATACCGCGCGCCAAATGTGCCCGAGACAAGTGTGGATCTTCTGATACATACATGTATACATATACATACTAGGTGAATATAGTATTTGTTAATATATTTATTGACATACACTACACGAACAATAGTGTTACAGCCATTATACAGATGTAGCGTGGCTCAATAACGTATATATAATGCAAATGGTAATGGGCCCTCTTACACCACCATTACATACTTTTTTTACGTAGTAGAGCCATGCTGCAGCTATATTAGTAGTATAGTTGTAGCACGAATGGGTCGGCTCGACCGGGGAAGGACCATGCTCTTACAGAATACCAGCGTAAAATAGCAGCCTTACACTGCTGTATTTCGTATGGTGAGTGTAGAGAACCGGAGACCCATTTTACTGGAAAAGAGGCATTCCATCTTAGTCCTCACGGGCGACGACGCATCTGTATTTTGATTTTTTATTGAGGATAAATGTAGATGTCTATGGGTCACAGTAACCACTTACCATCAGGTGGGCTGTGTGCTCGTTTGTCACCCTATCCCATAAAAAAAATACGGTAAACGTATCTCTGACTGTACGTGCACTAATTAACTGCCACTTATTTAAAAAAGTAGGATCAAAATTATATTTTAATATTAGCAATTCCCAACATTTTTCTTAAGCCGGAATTATGTCGTTTAATTTACTTTTACATGAGAATTAAAATGGAAATTACGTTCTTTCATCGCATTACGTCTAAAAAGCGTAAACTTCTGGCTTTGACCCGATTAAATGCTAAATATTACCCACATTATATTCAAAGGCTGGATCATGGCCGATCCGTGTTTAACGCTGTAACTCATATGACGCCTATCTCTAAAAGTTTCTTTACTTCTATTAAAAATGTTACAAATAACGACGCCTTACAACTGTCCACTTTTTTTTACTACTCTAAGCCAGCGGCTGAATACTGTCCCACCTGATAGTAAGCGGTGATGCTTCCGAAAATAATGAAGGACTCTTGCCTTGAAGATATCCACATTGCAATCGGATGGAAAGACAGATACTTGTAACTTATTCTACTCCTATGCCGTACGCATGACGAGCGATGAAGCAAACCGTTTGTTTCGATAGCGTGGAAAATTGACAACGTTAGGAATTAAATATCCAATTCCACCAATTTCCATTTGTCTCATATGGGCATTCATCTCATATATATAGAGTTAAATTAATTATTATAGTACGTATATAATTCACAGAATGACTAACTGACTGGAGAAGCGAATTTATTTCATAGAATCTTGTTTATTTTTCCTTTGTTTTTCTTTTAAAAAACAGCCAGCTTACAGAATGAATTTAAGGATCTACTAATTTAGTTTTAAAATGAATACTAAATGTTGTTAGGTATATTGTTAACTCCTTCCGTGCTAACGAAAGTAAAAATTAAAAGAAATCTCATATTATTCTCTGTTTGTAAGAAAAATTAGAACTTTAAATTTAAAAAAGAAGCTCTATAAGTTTGTAAACAGAGATCGCGTATAAAACGTTTCTCATTCGCATCTGACTCTTTTAAGTAAGTTTTACTCTTGGAGTTCTACTATGTACGCACGCTATTTTCATTTACGTGAGATTTACATGAGACCAAAAACTTTGTATACGTCGCCGTGTGGTGTACTTGGACCGTGACACTTTACATTTATAAAGCTGTGTATAATTAGTGCATGTATCACAACAGGCTGTGAAGGATTTCACTTCAGAGGTGACAACACAACTGGTAGAGGCTGTAGTTGTTTGCAGTTAGTTGTCCATGAGCTGCAGTAGCCACTTACCGTCACTATAGTTTTATAAAAAATGCTATCTGTCGCGAAACACTGCACTTTTTCATGAAACGCCGTATGATAGTGGAACATTTACTAATAAATCTATAAATTTCACTTTTCAAATTGTTTATTTTCATACGACGTTTTATAATGTAATACAATTTAAATGAAAATATATTTTTAAGTTGTTTATATAAATAAAAATAAACTTTATTCTTAAGACTTTTAGAGTTCTCGACGAAGTACGCAAATTTGTCATTAACATGTCGGTACACGTGCAAATTCCGCCTAGTAATGAGTAATATAATTTCTTGATGAATAGTTAATTGGAGTACAATAAAGACGGATCACCACCCCTCTCTTAACGGGTTTTCCTTGACGTTGCTAGATGCGTGGATTTAGGGGAAAGGAAGGGGTGTTAGTAGTTTTACTTGATCATCCACGGTAAACTAAGAGGAACCCACTTCAGCTGTGGACTGAGGCGAGAGTCACAGGGCAGTTGAATGCGCCAATTATTCTATCCTCCGCGAACTAATCTCGTAGCCCTATCAATATGAGGCGAAGGTGGAACACTATGTGTTTTAAATCGGTGCGAGTCCGACATAACCCATCCTAGTTCCCGTAAGAAAAGTAGGCGTAGGAATTTTTCATATAAAATAGGATGAATGCAAGTATAAAGAATTCTGCTCAGATTGATTTAATTCAATTTGCTTTACCTAAACGTGGTGTAAAAAGCTAAATTATATCAAACGAGTCTTCAGATATCAAACGTTGGACCCGAGCTCCATATAGAGATGGACAGCAACTTTTTGTAGCTTTTAGGTACTTTTAATTTGGCCCATCTTCTATTGAAGAAAATATATATCGGCAATAAGGTATTTCTGAATGTGAATGTGGTGCATTCACTGAGGAAAATTTACTACATATTTAATAATGGTACCTCACTGGAATTTAATAAGGCACGATTTTGTCGGCTCGACAAGGGAAGGAACCACTCTCACAGAATATCAGCGTAAAATAGAAACTCAATGCTGCTGTGTTTCGTATAGTGAGTGTAGAGACCCTTTTCGCTGGAAACAAGGCATTTCATCTTAATACTCAAGGGTGCCATCGCATCTGCATTTTGATCCTAAATCGAGGATAGATGTAGATGTCTTTGGGCCGCATCATCCACTTACCATCAGGAGAGATTTGTGCTCGCTTGTAACTCCTTACTTTATAAAAAAAGTCTTTATAGAGTTTTATCTTCGGTCGACCAAGGAGCTTGTTCTCGAGTTCATTGTTTCAAACTGAAATCTTACCTTTCTATATGATTGCGAGGTGACATTTTTTGTATTATTTAAAAGAGGTCTATGTTTAGAAGTGACCTTGTGTATCGATTAGACGACCATGATAATGATGATGCTATATTACACATATTTCATTTGGAATTCGTAACTATGATAAAACTATTTGGTGTTATACAGTTAAAAACTTCACTTTAAGTTAACTAAAACTAAAATTTTCTAGATGCAGTACTTTCTTATGAATTAACATTAAAGTAGGTTTTCATATGTTACCAAGTTCCAAAACCGGAGACGTTGAAATATTTTACGTGCAGACTTCAAATTTTAAAGTCGAAAGCTACCAAAAGCTAAAACTTACGACTGAGCGCTTAATACTTGTGATTATTCTGCACATTCAGGACTTACGAACGTATTCACACTAAAAGTTGTTTAGTAGTTTTAAGAAGCACATTTTAGCAACTAAATAACTGTGCATTTCCTATTTGTACATTTATGTACTACATACGTACCGAAATATGTTTTGTGCTGGACAGTAGTGGCCTCTTAATGGCTTATTTATTCTTTAACGGTCTATAAAAACTTACTGCTGGACATGGACTTCTCCCTTTGCAATGAGGATTTGCCCCAATCGTCACGCCTAGCAAGTGGATTGACGAGCACAGTGACAGACTTCTAGCACCTTTGACGCTGCTAACTATAGCTGGTGTGCGTATTTTACGTACGACGTAAGCAATTTAATTACATCGCCATTATTTGGAAGTCTGCTTTTCTATCGCAATTAAATTTTTCCACCTCTAACGACAGCTACTTGATGAGTTGGAGTGATGGATTCTCTTAAGCTGTCACCATAATGGATTAATTGCATTATAAAAACATATGGAGTTGAACATTTGTAGATTAGATAAGTTTTATGTATTCTAGCAAGGATGATTCGCGAGGCCAATCTAATCCTAAATATACCACTGTGAAGCCTCAAAATATAGTAAGGTCATTCCCCGTAGATATTTCTATAAAAGCAAGGGGAATAAGTGAGCGACAATCCAAACGATGGTAAGGGGAATTCTGTGGCCTATTCTGCTCACTCCTGTCACGTTCACAACACTACTTCTTCGTTTTGGTACTACTCTTTAACGAATGATATTGTCTAGTTTCTGCATTACCTTATGAGGTAACAAACGAGCATTCAGCTCACCCGATCGTAAAAGAACAGGAGAATTGCAAGTGCGTTGCTGGCCTTTTAAAAATGGGAGAGACTTTTTGCCAAGCATTTTTCCTACAATTTTTATCACTGTAGGTTTTCGCCTTGACGTTAAACAGACATTCATATTTGTGTACTAAATAAATAATTTTTTCATCTTCGTCCATTGTCGTCGTAGTTCAGCAATGTCGTGCATCCCTTGTAGTCGGCGTCTGACGCGTCACTGCGCCCGAGTACGCACGGCGACTCCCGAATCCACTCGACTCCAGCTGAGCGTCGAAGCGCGAATGCGCGCGTCAACGAGCGTCGATGCGCGCTTCCATATTTACATAGCAGAAATGTGTACTTAAATAATAGAACAATATAGATGAATATTCTGTAGGTGGAAAAATATGACGCGTCGCGTCGCTTCGACTCTGCGCCAGTGTGAGTTGAGCCTAAGCGTCCATGATTCTAGGTAATTTACAATAATGCTCACGTTTTAACAGAACTTTCTTACGTCTCATGATATCCTAGTGTGGTTACATATTTATTTCGCTACGTTCTTCTAGTGATTTTTTTATTAATTTTGGTGGTTATCGTTGAATTACCAACACCATCTGTTAAGGAACAAAATGCAGATGCGTTGTCATATCAGAGGGCTGAGATGGAAAGATGGCTCTGCGGCTCAGTGGCTTAGCAATGAGTTTCAGCGCTGTGGGCCGCGGGTTCAAATCCCGCACGGAACAAGTATTTGTATGTCCTAGAAATAATTGTTCCGGGTCTGGTTATTTGTCCTTGTGCAATTTATGTTTGTTAACTGCTTTTACGATACAGGAGAAAATTCTAGTGTATAGGTAACGTTTTCTTTAGAATAAAAAAATACCTAGTTACCAGTAAAAAGGTTCTCGTCAATTACCTTAACACATAGCAGCGTAACGCTGACAGAGCGTCATAGAGGCTAGTAAGTAGTCAGTTACAATCAGGTGAGCCGCATGCTCGTTTGCCCCCTCTCCTATAAAAATAGGCTCTACCACTACTGGTTCCATCGTCATGTTACCATAATATTATTCTTGCCTATGAAAAATTCTTACTATCACATTTTTAGTCTTTCCTTAGAGCATAATTTTATCTATTTGATCCCAATTCATATTGTTGTATTTGATGAAATTTCTATTTTAAAGAGGTTTCTGTTAATAACAAAATTCATCGTAGCCTATCAAAATTGAATGCTGAACATAGAGCTAAACCATATACTGCCTCAAAGGGAGGATATTTGCCGTGTAGTGGCAGCATAAGAGGCAGCATACGCCATATCAACCCAGTGGATATAGTAAGACGCAACAGTGGCAAACTGAAACAGGTGATGTACAGCATCTATATGATAAGAACTGTAAGCAATCCCAATGCTACTTATTGTTGTATCTGTTGAAATCTGCATTTTTAAGAGGTTTCTGTTAGTAACAAAATTCACCGTAGCTTATCAAAATCGAATGCTGAACATAGAGCTTCCCCATTAGACTGCCTCAAAGGGAGGATATTTGCCGTGTAGTGGCAGCATAATAGGCAGCATACGCCATATCCACCAGTGGATAATGTAAGAGGCGACAGTGAAAACTGATACAGGTGATGGGCAACATCTATCTAATAAGAACTGTAAATAATAAAAAAGCTGCGGTTAGCAACTCGCCTGCCCAGCTTGGTAACTATGGCAAATCCACATATTATATTTGCAATATAATAATATAGTTGCTAATACAATTTAATAATTAATTATATTTAAAAAAATGTGTTTTATTTTAATTGCAAACTATATTTACTTAGATGGCTCATGTAAAGGCAACATTAATTGTTCTTCTGTTTCTTAGGCTTACATTCTCGTCGAATGTAAGTTCAAAAACAGTTAAAAAAACAAAAATTTTGTGTATCTTAAAAGGTATTCACGTTTCTTGTCCATGAATATACATTTGGGGAATATGTACTAAGATATATATTATTATGTAATGAGTTGTTGTAAAATCTTGCCAAGACGTGAAGATTTATAAGGTACAAGTGGTAAAATTAAAAATTTTGAACAACCGACTTCAATATAAATATAATTTATTGTTGATTTTTTAAAAACCGCTTGACCGATTTTTATAAAAATTTAAATAGAACCATCGGGGAAGTATACCCGATGAAAAAAAAAAGAATTTTCCAAATCCGTTCAGGCGTCTTAGAGTGATCAGTGTACATACATAAAAAAGTTTCTGACGGATTGTTAACCTCCTCCTCTTTGAAGTCAGTTAAAAATAACCACCATCTCATTTATACACGACATTCCTTTCTCAATAAAGCAAAACATAAATACTCTGACAATAAAAATCCTCACTTTTCAACCACTATACATTCAAGTTCTCCTAAATATCAAGAACGAATAGTATGATGGGTTATTGCACAAAAAGTCACTGAATCTCGCCCCTGGTGAAGCTGCGGTCTGGTTATTAATAAGTGTATAAAACAAAAAATGTATAAAATAAATTCATATATTAATAAATGTGCTATGTACACTGTACAAAGTGTAAAGTAAATTCGGTGTAAAACTCATCGCGTCACCTACCGGAAACCGTAGAACAACGTCTGTCGGGCCAGCTGATAAATAATAAAATTGAACCTCTACATGCAAATAACATTGCAGTATTTGAAGTAGTTATTTGCAAGCCATTAGGATATGGACTGTCTGCTGTCTGTCTGGGCTAATTTTCGGAATGACTGAACCGTTTTTATTGAATATCTTTGCTATATTTTATCCGAAAAACTTAAACATTTTTTTCCTGGGAAATCGAAAAATTGCAATAATAATATAATAATGGTCTTTGATGATTATCTTATATCTTAACACTTTCCCTTTTTTTGTACAGATCTATATGTAGTGCACGGGACAGCGAAAGGGCTAAATACACTTTAATAGATCCTGCCCAAACGAAGCTGGGACGGGTCGCTGGTAACTAATAATGATCTAGTGCCGTATTCTAGGGACGTAAAAAATCCAAATAAAATTTAAAGAGGGTACAAGTAAGTGAATAGGTCCATTATTAATTTTAAATTATAAAAAATGGAAGGATATCATAAACGGAGGCGTACATATTTATCATAATTTAAAGTTAAAAACTTCAATATAAACTATTAAGAATAACTCAAAAACTATTGGTCACACCTTGATTAAACTTATATGGGCACACATGTGCAGCACCACCTTTAAAAATAAGGATCATCGAAATCGGTTCACCCAGTAAAAAGTTATGAGGTAACACACATAAAAAAAGGATACAGTCGAACTGAGTACCGCCTCCTTTTTGAAGTCGGTAGAAAAGATGAGTAACTCCGTTAACGATCTAGACATGAAGCACTACCCCAATCATTGATGTTTAAAAAGTTGTATGCTGAAGTCCATGAGCTGTTAGATTTTGACTGCCTCGTTGGGCTCATGGTCGTAGACGCAGTTCCTGATCTTGAGGTTCAGAGTCCGAATCACAGGTCGAGTCAATATCAGGTATAGGATTTTTCTGTGAAAAATTTTCACTTGTAACCTGGAGTTAGGAATTTGGCGATGTTTCACCCTCGTAAAGCCGTAGGTGCTGCGCCTGATTTCTCTTCGATCGTATCGGATTGCCATCCCATCGGACTAAGTGTGAGGGAGTAGATAGCGCACCTGTACTTGAGCATACACTTGGGAACTATAATCCTGTCCTGCGCCAGTCTCTGTTGAGAACGGCCGACGTGACTGAAATCGGTCTGGAGGACATATTATTTTATTTATTTTTATTATTGTAAGCTGGTTGGTCGCTATAATGTTACGAAATAAGAGACTGTACTTAACGTAACTGTTCCAGCACGGACAGTGTCGAAAACACAAGAAAAATCATAATTCACAACACAACCATATTCGAAACAGTTCGTGTTGTTGCACAAATAGTAGATCCACTTAGGATACGTAGTACTGTGATCATTAAGCCAAGTGATAGGCTGAAGAGAGGTTGTCAGTCTTATGATAGTGGAAAATAATACAAGCAGTGCGAACAATCAATTCGGAAGTCCAAGTATCTACGAATTGCGACAGTTACTCTGAGCTGCGTTATCATCAAGAACTCGTATACTGTGCATATTATTATGACCTTAACAGCACATGGATATTTTTATTGTATTGGTGAAAAATTAGCACACAGTTCACCCGATGATTAGTGAATACTGCGGCACCTAAATGCACAGATGACTAAAATAAATATTTCATTACAAGCAAAAGGATATCCAATTTTCGTCCCTAAATATCTATTTAACAGCACTCTGCTGCTAGTTTACGCTGGTATTCTGTTTTAACTTGGTTCTTCCCCGGTCGATCCGACTAATTCGTGCCGCAGCCATATTACGATATATTGCTCTAATACGTAAAGTCGATTATTTTAATTATTCAAACGTTGCCGCGACGCAGAATAATTTGCTGTTAAATTAAAGTACTTCAGAGTCAAGCAATTCAGCAATTCGTTCATAATATTGTGCTTCTGATGACCGTAAAAAAAAAAAACTAAATATAGCTTCAAAACTCGGGTTTGAATTTTTCGATACACTGTGTTATAACGTACTTGTATTACATAATATTATTATAAAGTTTTTTTTAATATATTTTGTTTTGTGGATATATAACATTTGCTCTCTTTTTAAACAATTTATCCAATATCAGCTACAAACAGAGTTAGCAAAATTACATTTGGCCCCATTCAGCTCGTATTTTCCAATTTTTAACTCCAAGAAAATAGGAACTTTATACTGCTGCGATATTGGTTACCCATAAACCTGCGATTTACTACTTTGAGTTGTATTTGCGATGATAAAAATTCACGTAATTACGTAGTAAATCCGAGTTTACTCCACGTTTACTAGTATACAAAGTAAAAATTTTAGGTAGTTGTGTTGTTATTTTCTAACTAGCTATACCCCGCGGTTTCACCGAGATATATCACACGTCTGAATTGCGCGACATGACATGACACCTCACTCATGTAGTTAAATAATTTTAGCTAAAAATTTGACAAGATTAATGGAGTACTTTTATCTATCGGCATATGTACGTTATAAAGCAAAGTTAAATTTTATCCACTCTCTCTCTCTCTCCCTCCTGAGTGAGGTCTCGGGTTTGAATCTCGGTTCGAGCCGAAACCCGTTGTTAGGCTTTTCTGACAATACATTCTCAATTGTTGCTCGAAAGTCAAAAAGTTTGCGGTCTTTTATGGCCAAGCCTTGCAAAGAACACGTAAAGCCGGAATTCCGTCCGAATCAGTTTATAAGTGTTAGGGAATTGAGAAGGCAGCTATACTTACGCAGACACTAAGGGTCGATGCTCGTAAGCCGCTTACTTTTTGCCAGGCATTTTTCCTACAATTTTTATCACTGTAGGTTTTCGCCTTGACGTTAAACCGACATTCATATTCCTGTATTAAATAAATTAATTTTTCATCTTCGTCCATTGTCGTCGTAGTTCAGTACTGTCGTCCATCTGTTGTGGTCGGCGTCTGACGCTACTCTATGGTCTGGCACATCACTGCGCCCGAGTACGAGTACGCGCGGCGCCACGCGAATCCATTCGACTCCAGCCGAGCGTCAAAGCGCGAATTCGTGCGTCAACGCACGTCGACGCGCGCTTCCATATTTACATTGCAGAAATCTGTACTTAATTAATAGAACAATAGAGTTGAATATGCTGTAGGCGGAAAAATATGACGCGTCGCGTCGCTTCGATTTAGCGCCAGTGTAAGTTGAGCCTAACGCACTATAATCCTGTCGTTAGTTCCTATCGTTGTAGATAGTTATTCTCCATCAAGACTGGCCATTATGACCAAAATTCGGCCTGGAGAATATTCATATTTACATGTACTTATCTAATCCCAGGACTGAAACAAGATTTTATGAAAGAAACGCAAATAATTGTGTCAACCCGGTGAGCAATACAAAGTGAATAAATACAAAGATTGATAAAACGAGTTAACATTCTATACAAGAGATGTTGAATAATCGGGTGTAAAAGGGAAACGCAGTATATGTAGCAATTTTTTCCTCCAAAAAGGACGTATGTGATAAATGTAACAAAACTATTGCCTGGATTATCGATCTTAAAGTTTCCTGTACTAAAGATAAAAATAAAGGTATTTTGATTTATTCGGTAGTAAAAACTGTGATGATTACCAAAGTTTATTGTTATGTTTCTTGTAGTACATACATTACATTGTAGTTGTCATATCAAGCAAATATTTTTATTTGTAAAATAAAAATTTTATTTGTAAAGCCGTTGGTACTGCGCCTCATCTCTCTCTGGTCGTGTCAGTTTCCGTCCCATCGGACTATGAGAGTGAGGGAATAGAGAGTGCATATGTGATTGCGCATTTACTTAAGCACTGTAATTAAAATTTATTTGAAAGTCTTGTCTTTAATATAAATAATTAATAGCAAGGGGTCACTATAATTGTTAGTTTGTGTGATTTTTTAAAATTTTAATAATAGACAAAAAAATAACATCTGTGTAGTTCACACGCGGTAGAAGTGAAACCTTCAGAAAACTAAACTTTGAGAGAATGAGACGAATGCATATTCTGTCCCATTATAGCAATTCAGCTAAAAAACAGCAGCCTTACGTTTCAATTATTAGAGCCTTTCGGTTCAAATGTAGCAGCCTAATGGCTCAAATATTCCAGACTTACGGTTCAAATATAGCAGCTTTACGACTTATTTAAAGCAGCTTTACGGCTCATTTAAAGCAGCCTTACGGCTCGAATATAGCAGCTTCTCGGCTCAATTATAACAGCCTAACGGTTAATATCACCCTTACAGTTCAAATATAGCCTTATGGTTCAATAGAGAGCCTTACGGATCAAATATGACAGATTTTATTGCTCATATATAACAGCTTGGTAGTTTTGAGGCTTAAGTATTAAGCAACCTAATGGCTTATTTATTCTATGTTACAGCCTTCTTTGCTTAAAACTATGCAAAATTGACACTTTAAGAAATTACTGGCATTAATGCTTTTATGTAATATAATTCCTTGCCTGAACAATAAATAGATTATTTTCAGATGGCGGTAGTAACATATACTACAATTGGAGAGTTGTACGATGATATGTTGAAACATGATGGTAATGGAGTACTAGAAAATGGATTTAAATAGTTAGTGAGGACCAAGTTCCCCGAAGGTTGGCGTGAATGGAATGATTCAACGTTATCCAAAGAAGATGCAGTTGGTGCAAATCCGGACCCACAGCTTCTGAGTAAGTTATGGTATGCTCTCCCCACGATTGGAATAGCAACGGCCTTTAACCCAGAAGCTGTTTTTTTTTATCAAAAAGACGGTATCACGATTATAAAGCAAAAATGCTGAATTGGGCTATTTATAGAGCGCTAATCATGTGACTTTCAGCATTAGCTAACTTCATTAGAGGCTCTGCAACTCAAACAATGATTTTTAATGCAGCAATACAGATTAGTATACATTTTCTATTGGTATCGAGACAAGAAGCCTCGAATCAACTAAAAAAATTAGCTGCATCGCTATCTGATGAACAAAATAATGATTCTAGAAAAAGAAGAAGGGCTTATGGAGAATATTCTTGTTCAGATACTTCACACACTGTGATATACTGATCATCCTTACCTAAGAAAATGTCAAGAGTTGATATTCTAGATAATAAAGTAATGTCAATTTTCGAGTCTCTGTCATCACAAATAAATAAACTAAGAGATGTATCTATCGATCACAGCCAACAATAACCTGACCCAAATGATTATGAGAATTATGAAGACTGTGATTCTGATATTACCTGAAACTCAGATATAGCTACACAACCCACCTGGCATACCCTAGGCATAAGAGCGGTACTAAAATCGCTAATGGTCTAATATTCCTACGATTTTACACGTGTTGTTGAAGAAGTTCAACCGCCTTTTCCGAGAGCTGATTTTCACATAGAAGATCAAGGGTATTCATATCAAATAATGAACTCCATGCCTTTACTGAACGCCTTCATGACACTCCACTTTTAGTGCTTTAAAAGTAAATCCTCAACTGACATGTATTGGCAACTTGACTTCTCATAGTCAAAAGATATTGGGCAGAACGTATACTGCCTTCGGCACTATCACTCATGGTATCTTAAAAGAAAGGACATAGAGTGAAGCAGCATTAAATGAGGTCGAGAGTTCTTTAAACAGACATCTGCTCATTTGTTACATTATACATATGCACGTAGATCTGAAGTGTTCAAAAACCATCGAAAAATTTTTAGACCTAAATCGATATTTTTGCGAGTGAATTGAATGAAATTCCACCTTCACGCACACATTTATTCAACTATCAAAAATTGTCTGAACTAATTAAAAGAGAAGGAGGTTTCTTTCGAGTATTTAATTCAAGGTTCATGAAGCGATTTCAGGAAAACCAACAAAAATACAATAAAGCAAAGTTTCGACAGCCGTCCTCGACAAATATATCAAGTACCCAAAGGAACTCAAACAAAACTCCAAATAAATTTACTAAGACTCTGTCTAAACAGTCAAAGTCATCTGAAAAGCGAATCCAAAATTCTTTTATAAAAGGTAATCCCCTCCTCATATTCTATGGATCTTATAAGGGAGTAGTATCCCTCTCGTTATGCAACCACCAATCATACCGTTTTCAAGCAGATTTTCAGTGAACGAGGTGGGGAACCTCTGCAACAGGAAATATATAATATCTTGTAAAAAAATCCGACAACACCATGCGATCTGTTTTCAACCTCAAACAGTTAAACGCGTTTTTGAAACCCATAAAGTTCAGTTTGATAAATCAAAACGATGTCGCGAATTTTCTGCAGGAGCTAGATTACATATCAAAAATAGACCTTTCAAAGGTATACTGACATGTACCGATCAAAAGACAACATCGTCGATTCCTAGCTTATGTTTCCCAAAATAGATGTATCAATGGACGTGTCTACCTTTTGAACCGGCAAGCGCTCCTTTAGCTTTTGTCATGATAACGAACTGGATAGCAAGTCATTTACCAAAAAAGGCATCCGGGTAATAGTGTATTTGGACGATTTTCTAATAACGAGTCAAGACCAAAACGCTCTCAGTTGTCAAATACACTGTGTGAAAATTGTACTTCTCAACTTAGATTGGGTAATAAACTTCCAAAAATTAATTCCTTTTCCCACAAAAAAGATAATATTTCTGGGAATCTCGTAGGACAATCAATAAATCAAAGTTGCTTCCGAAAGAGAAAGTGAACAGAATCCTCCAGGATCTCAAACGAGTCATAAATTCCAAATTCTAGAATTGGGAAATGGGTACTTCATTGATAGGGAGATTGACATTTGCTGCCTTCGTAACACCATTAGGTCACCTAAACATAAGGTTACAAAGAACAAGTCGACTTCTTCCCAAAGAAGCACCTCGAGTACGAATGTTGATATCTCGAAAAGACTAAATCGTTCTCAGAAAGGTTGACACCCAACTTCACGGCCAGAGTGGTGACAATGTGTATTAAGTTTACACCCCTCTCTTCAGGGATGCTAGTAATCTCTATATCATTACACAATAGTTCCTGATCACGCTCATTGAGATCACACTTTAGTTGCTCTATTGTATCCAGCAAAGAACCTACATCGGTCGACGTACTACTATCAGCAAGACGACCTACCAGGATGCCCACATGGGCTTCTAGCTTTTCAATTTTTCTATTGGATTCATCAATTCTAAGCGCTAAACCAGCCAAAGTGCCATTCAGTAATTCTATTTGGAGACGTGTGGCTCCCATTTCCTCTTTGAATTGACGTACCTCCATCATAAGCAATTGTAGGTCTTTTGCTGGTATAGTTTCACTCTGTGCTCTGTCGTCGTCTAGTAAGTCCTGCGGACTCACTGCTGCTGCACCTCTATTTCTATTGACCCTTTCTACACCCACACGTACCGGGGTATCTGTATTATTGGTTTTCGGCTGTTTATTAATACATAACCCACATTTCCATTTAGTCTTTTGATCCCCTGTCATTCTATTAAAAAGACTCAATTTAATGTTGGCGCACTGGAGGTCATAGGGCTGCTGGCACATACTGCATTGAAGATCAAATTTATTCGGCATTATGATTATACTGTATATTAAGAACAAACAAGATAAAAGAACAAAAAAAGCTACTGAGATCTGGATTTGCTCCACCGTTTGTAGTTAAAATCACTACGTTGAAACGCTATACCAAGCTACCGATAGCAATCGCAGCGAAAATAGACAATAAAAGCAAAAAGGTGTCGTCACACACTGGTCAGTTATTGGGCGGGTGACCGGTTTAACTTTCAAGGTGACACGGCACGGATCTAATGTTAAAATTCAAAAACACAGTTGTATGAGTTATTAAACGTTTATTTACGCACTATCACTTGAAATTCCGAACTGACACATACACAAAACGATAGATAATTTTGTAAGGATTACACTGATCAATAGTTACTGCATAAATACTGTTTTTACTGCATGATATGATTTTTTAACTTAATTTCAAGTATACAGACGTGCGGTCAGTAACTCGATCAACTCGTCACTCGAATAAGCTGTGAGCCTTAAGGGCAACTCAGCATTAAAACGTAAGTGCAAAGTTTGGAATGTGGAAACGTTATTATCGTGGATGAAGAAAAATCTTCGTGATAAGAATAGTATTTTTCAAACCTCGAGTTATACTGCATTATTTTTATTGCTTGCATCCGGGCGAAGGATTCATGACCTTATCTTACTTTCTACGGGAAACGAATTCATGGAGATTCAAATTATGTAATATTTTGGCCAAAAGTCGGGTCAACAACGGGCGTGAAAATTCATACATTAGAGGATCGCTACTTTAATTTACACTTTTGGGTCACAACATTATTAAGTGTGACTAAAAAAAGGAGAAAAGCTGATCCTAACCTAGATAGTTTATTTATTTCCACTAGAGGATTAGTAAAAACAGCTTCGAGGTCTGTATAGCAGGATGGGTTAAAACAGCTTTCATCGAAGCTGGTATTTTGTCTAGTCCAGGAAGCATCAGGTCTGCAGTGGTTTCATTTAAATACGCTAATAACATTTCCTTATAGTTAATATTACGTAAAGAGAATTTGAAAGACAACACTAATTACTTTAAATACTATTGTTGTTTCTGATAATAATTTTGAGATTGTTTAACAAGACTGATTATAATATGTATTGTAAGCATAAGCATTTATATTATATGATTGCGATTATCTATGACGTTATAAGAAGTTTTCTTTTGTTTACGTTTTTGTTTTAAAAATATAATTATTAATAGTTTGTTATAGATTCGGTTTTGTTTTTTTATTTTCTTGTTTTAGTTGTTATGTTCGAAATAAACGACTGTTTAAAGTTTGAAAATATATATTATTTTACTTCTTGTTATTAATAAACCAAGTTAGTTACACACAGATAATTAATTACTATTTTCTCGTCACAGTATCCTTCTATTATTCATAACATCTATTTTAAGAATATGCCGACAGAATCCAAACACCTCTCCGAAAGGTCAAGCCGAAGGCACAGACATGAAATAGACGCGTTTTCTACCCCGAAAGGAGGAAAACGCGTATTTCAGTGCCTGCAGTCTCGACATAGATAGCGATCGCATAACAACCAATATCAGTTGCTAAGTCATAACAATCCGAATATAATAATATTTGGTAGTCTCTACTGTCAAAGCTATCAATTTAATGACGTTACCGTAACAGCACTATTGAAAATTTTACAATTTATTGCTATGTTAGCAAATACGCTATTAACTATTATCAACCATTTTTGACAGCCCGATATTTATTCGTTACGATCATAAGCCTCTTTAAAAATTTGCTTTGGAGTTTTACTGATTTAAAATCTATTATCTATAATAATATATAATTATAAAGGTATTAAATAATAATGGCGGAATCATATCTAGCATGGGATTTATCAGTGCTAGAACACAGGCGTGTTATGGTTATACGTCGGCAAATAGCATGCAACCGGCGCGAAAGTGAAAATCCCTTGGATTTAGGGGATAGTCAATGTCTATACCTTTACAGAATTACAAAAGATATGTTTACCAAACTTGTAGGTGAACTTGGACCATCTCTTCAAGAACAACAGCCGTGCGGACATTCTGTGAATTCTCAAGTGAGTGTCATCATGTAATTGTCTATACCTTTAAAAAACTAACACTATTGGTCGATTGTATTAACTTATACTTTCATTTCCTTCTAAATAGGTACCTACTGACGGCACTTCTATTTTATGGTAGTGGGTACTATCAGTTGGCATGCTGTAGGGTTGCAGCATGAGCCAAAAATCGGTAAGTCGAGTAATACATGCTGTTAATCAAAAATTATTGAGAAAACATATAAAATTCCCTATGACCCATGAAGAGTGGCGAGGAGCTAAAGAAAAAATTTAATACGCCCAACAGCAATTCCCAGATGCAATTGGAGCCATAGACTACATAGCTCAAAAAATGGATAAAGAGGCAAATGTAAGTGTTCAACATGAGGGCCATTCATTAAATATACAAGCTGTAAGTTTATCTTCAGTAGTTATTTTTTACCTATTTATTTGCTTGAACATATGAACAAAGTATCTTCCCCGTATTATTGACAGTAAGAAAAGTGTTATTGAAAAAACATTTCACTCAGCAGTTTAGGTCAAATTTAAATAATACTTATTAGTCTTAAGGGCTTACATTATAATTTTAATGCAAGTACCTAGTTCCACTCTGGAACATCATTAATAAATAATAAATGTATTTACTTATTTAACACTAATAGGTACATCTAATTAAGTATATTTTAGGTATGTAATACGACTTATTAATTTTAAACATCAACACCAAATGGCCAGGAGCTAGACACAACACTCTCAAATGGGCTCATGGTTGAGCATATTCACTTATATGCTCAACCATGAGGTGATATTTTGACAATGGGGATCACCGTACATTTACTTCGTGAGATAAAGTTTATTTGGAAGAAAATGTCTATAAGGCTTCCAAATGCAATTTATATGTTTAATCTTTTAAGTGATGATGGATATCCTCTGGAGCCATGGTTGATGATCCCAATGAAAAATCAATGCCTTGGAGGCCAGAAACATAAAAATATTCTTTGGTAAACTAGTCTGTTAATAGGTGTCTATCTTATCAACTCTAGTTAATGTATGAGCCATACACTGCTGTCCTAATAGTCAATGCATGTGCAGTGCTATACATCATGCATATTAAATTCAGATTGATGGAACCATATTTCACCACATCCACAAAAATAATTGTTCATAGCTTCAATGATGATGGCCTAGAAGATATATGTAATCATGTTGTTTGAGACATATTAGATTAGACTAGTTTGTCTTTATTATATTAGAATAATCTTAAAATTTTATGTTTTTATCACAGGACAAATTACTGGCACTGGGCAAGCTGTTGCAGAGTGCATACAAAGATGACTCATAAATACTGTTTTTACTTCATTATCTATAGTAATATTGTGTGAATTGAAACAAAACATTAAACATCTCAATTTATTTATTATTTTTATTTCACAATAAAATTAATGCATCTCTTATTTTACTGCTCAAATAAAAGAGACAGACGCCTCAGCTTGCACTTTGGCTGCCTCCGCCTGCATTTTGGCTGCCAGCATCTGTAACGAAAAATATAGATAGATTAAATGCTTGCAAATTTTTAGCATGCTGGTTTGCAGATTTTTGTTCTTACTTAATCATGCTATAACGGCAGAAGAGATTCATATGAAAGGAGGATGGCAAGAATGCATGTATTTTGGGACCCACTGATAGGAGTAGCGTTCATCATGGAAACCTCTGTAACTTGCCGGGTGGCCTGTTTGTTGACACAGGACTCACGCGGGTGGGAAATTGGCATCTTAGGGCCGGGGACACTCTTTCGTGATTTGGGGGTCGAGGTACTTAACGCACCTGGGTGGGGCGGAGCAATTGGCCGGCGCATGACCATAAAGCTGGCAGCGGTGGCATTGTGCCGGGAAACCGCGCCTATGCGGTGGCTTAAAATTCACTCCCGACAAGCCACACACAGTGCGTACTTGCCGGAAGATAGTTTTAGCCTCCGGAACGTTTGTAAGTATAACTAGCACTAACGGGTATCTCAACCCGGTTCTGCTGTGCATTTTATGCACAGCCTCAACGGGGAATCCTTGTGACTTAAGGTCTTCAAGGATTTCCTCGTTGGAGAGTTCGTACGGGATGCCTCGGATGACGGCTTGACTTTACGCTCTTCCGGAAGAGCGTAAGTGTGGTAGGACACACGTTCATTGTTAAAAAGCCTTGTAAGGCGGCGAAAATCGTCTATGGATTGTGGGACTATTTTAATCGCTACACCCATGTTGGTAGCTTGGTCGTATTTTATACCTGCGTCATAGCAGATCTTTGAGAGTCTAGTAAATTCTTTTTTGTCTCTTAAAAAGACAGGGGGCGGGACTTGATTCTTCGCAAGTACGGGAGCGCAGCGGTTATGAGTCACCGGTTCCATCGGAGTCAGAGGACTCCGATGTCCTGGTTCTGGACTTAGTGGCAGGCCTCTTCCGGGAGGCCGATACAGAGGAACCGGAGTCGGAGTAGAAGCACTCCATATCTAGCTCGAGAGGGGCGAATGAGTTTAGGGACTGAATTTGGGCCGCTATAACGGACGGCGGTTGATTTGCCTGAAGAGCGGGAGTAGCCAAAATGGCCAGGGCTGCGGCGAGAGCCCGCCGGTCATCCATCCTATTGATGGCATCGTGAAGAGAACCTTTTAGGTCTTGGGTGGACATTCTACAGACGTGACGTTTTACTCTAAGGCAAGTTGGGGCGGGGGTCACCGTTCTCAAAAGAACGAGACGTTCTTATCTAAGACAGTACGGACAGCACGGTCTTGCTCTGAAAAGTGCAAGTAACGTATTCTAAGAAACCTTATGTGTGAATACACAATAATAACACAAAGAATAAAAATAAAAATAACTATAAATTAAACAAATAGATAACAGATAAACTAACAGATATCTACAATAATAAGCGATAGTCAAACCTCCCCGACCGCTCGGCGGGGGCGGGGGGAATATCGAAGCGCGGTACGCGGAACGGGCACTAACGTAGGGACGTTAGCGCGCGCGGACAACCTGAACACACGTCACTCGAGAGCAACGGCGCAGGCGGAATGATTGATTGTTGATTTGATTGTCGGTATCTCGGCTGTAGAGACTTGCATTTATGGTAGGCATCGTTACGGCAAACATTTTTTACGTTATTATTTAGCAATCGGCAGTTAGCAATGGCGTTGTTATCTATGTTGAGACAGCAGGCACAGGTCTTGCTAAGAGTTGACCTGAGCAAGACCTTGCCGGCATCCTCACGGTACTGACAAAAGGCGACGCGGTGCGATCCGTGCCGCTAGCGGCTTGCCGGCCGCCCGATTCTTCGAAACTGATACAGCTGCTCTCTTGCTTACACGCACTAGTTAGGAGCTAATTGAGAGGAATTTACACAGTTTGCATTGATTAGGGAATAGCGTTATCCCCGAAAGGTCAAGCCTTGGCAAGACCTGTAATAAGCTTTTTCTTAATTTTGAGGTAGAAAACGCCTCTATTTATAAGTAAATTAAATTCCGTAAAATAACTACTTTAACAATCGTTAGGTACTGAATGTGTTAGAAGAATGTGCTACATTTACATAAAAATGAATTGCAGTCTTGGTGTTTTCCTTTTAGTTTACCTAAAAGGTAAACACGAAGACTGCAATTCTTTTTTATTTATAGGATCAAGCAAAAAACGTAGTAAAGGGCTATATGTGCAATAGTTACGAGTAATTTTTAAGTAATTTTTAAGTCTCGACTTAAAGTATTTTGTACATTTACTGACGCGTGTTTTATGTTTATTGCTTTTTATATATTCCGTTACGGCTGGGCAAACATTTTTGTGATTTATGAGCCTTGAATAGGTGGTACGTAACATAAATTGTGAGCAATAATTATTGCAAAGCTACTAAAAGGTTTTTTAATTTTCTTCCAACCTTCAACCAATTTTTATTATAGAAACCTAGATTTACTTTTTTATACATTACCTATTAAATATATTAGTAGTAGCACATAGGCAAACCTTCTAAGCAGCGTTCAAATTTTTTACTAATTTGGTAGGGTTGATACAGGACGTATTAAATAAAGAGACAGTTTATCAACCTTTTATTATGTAAATATCTTAAAATATTCTTTTTACAAACTACCTACTCTACATATTTTATTTTCATATTCTTTGTTTTGGAATAATTTGTTGTGCCTTTAAGTTGAATGGTAAGTTTTAAATGTAATATAAAGTGTCTTTCTTACAAAATCTAATAGAAAGCACTCACATGATATATACAAGCTTGCACACGTTTTAATATATCACTATCAATATTAACATTGATTATTACGAAATCAAAAAAATCACAAAATATTTGCTATAAATGCGATTGTTGGCATATATGTATGAGATATCATTAAAATAATAAATTATAATCAAGTACTAATTACCTAATTTGGGATGGTTAATAAATAATACATTTTTATTTAAGGCGCAGTTTGAGCAAAATGTCGCGCTAGTCATTATTTGTGCGGTTTTTAGGAGCTATCTACTTTTTATTTAAAAGATATATCAACAAATAAAAACATATTATATTTCTACACAATGTTGATTCCATAAAAGCTATAACCAATTTTTTTAAAGGAATAAATATTAATATAATCTCCTTACAACGAAACCACATAAATGTGAAATTATTATTGATAACATGCATCTCCTCGTAAAGTAAGTATTATTTTATTTTGCGATTTACACCAATGGATAGGCAATTTATTAATGAACATTTCTATAGTAAATTTTTTTTCAAAAGACCAAAATTTGATTTTATTAAGAAATTATTTTAAAATCTGGGCGTATTTACTGCCCACGGGCTTGCTGGAGTCAGTGAGCCCTAAGCTCTTACACGTGGAACCCGTGTCGTTAGAGCGTCTGCCAGCGCACACGCTCACGTCATCTCATCAGTCGATAATATTATAATATTATTACTTATTAGGTTATTTATAGGTAGTATTATTTGTTTGTTTCGGGTATAATTTTTCGTATTAGTTATACCTATATTTGTTGTGTTTTTTACTGCGCGATGAAGCTTTTTGCGTGTATTTTTTTTTGAAGTAAATGCAAATAAAAAAATGAAGCACTATTAGCATGTAAGGTTCGAATCCATAATTAAAATTTCGACAAATATTATAATTTACACTATAAAAGGCTAATTCAATATTATCACTCAACCACAATATCTTACTAGGTATAGTACTGCCTCGTTGGTCTAGTGGTTGTAGTAGTGCGACTGCTGATCATGAGGTCCCGGGTTCGAATCCTGGGTCGGGCCAAAAAGTCAGTTATGAGTTTTTCATTTATGTTCAAGTTATAATTAGTATTACTAAGTTATAGTTTTTTGCTAAAATATAGTATCTTATTTATTGCTTGTTTTTTATTCTTTTTCAAAAAATAATTGAGTACATAAGGTGTTCTATACTTATAATTCGGTAAAAAGTATCTAAGTAGGTACTAATACACCTACTTTTTACTATCTAAAAATTTTTAAAACTAAATTTAACTAAAAAGATTAAACTGACCATTTATTGTTTAACTCAAAACAGGACATGGGTTTATTTATACTGTAAAAACTATAACTTTATACAATTAGTTCACTATAAAATTATATTCGGTATAGACGGTAATTATTAAATGCAAAATATATTTTTTTAATTATTAATTACATTTGTCAGTGGATTAAATTTGCTTTAATAAAGTTGGTGATGATTTTAAATAAGAATAAAATTCTGCTCAAGTTTTTTTATTGTTATCTTTGTTAACAACATCGCCTTTAGAACTCTGGAACCGTAAGTGTTTCTTTCAGACGTCCACAATTTATTCAAAATAAAAAAAAATACTCTTTCTACCGGAGCATTCGTACCAGGTAGACATAAAATATATTCAATTAAAAATAATTATGTTGAAGATTGTTGACTTTGAATACTTCCATCCAACGAGTTACGGGACAATTTTGTGTCCCGGAGCTTTGTTTGGGGACAATGGGACAGGTGACCGAGAAAAGGGACAGTCCCGTTCAAAACGGGACGTATGGTCACTTTAGCTATAACCCGGCGATGGCTCCGTGGCGCAGTGGCTTAGCAATCAGTTGTTGCGCTGGGGCCCGCGGGTTCGAATCTCGCACGGAACAAGTATTTGTATGGCCTACAAATAATTGTTCCGGGTCTGGATGTTTGTCCTTGTGCAATTTATGTTTGTAAACTGCCTCCACGACACAGGAGAAAATCCTAGTGTGGGGGTAACGTTTTTTTACAATTGAAATTGAAAGATTGAACCCTTATACTTCTTGTTGATTTTTGTATTACCTTTATTAAAGTTACCCTTATGTATAAATAAATATAATTACGTATGTAGAAATAAAATTGATTTTCATCCTCATCAATCATTGGGGTGAGGATAATGTCTGCCAGCATAAGTAATAAGCAGGCTAAGTTACAAGGTGCTCAGTTCAAAAATTTGTAGGTAGGTATGTTACTTTTCAATACGTGACACGTAAAAATTAGCAATAATCAAAAACACATCTACGAAACATCCTATTTATTTATTTATTCTTTATTTCACCAAATATTTGTACAAAAGGCGAGCTATCTATTTATTTACCTATAGTGAATAGAAATCTTTTAAACTCACAATTTTCAATGCTTCATTTTTAATATATAATTAATTATAAAATTTCATAATTAGATAATACATGAGAATACATAATTCTAATATAATGCAACTAATATACCGAATAAAAAAATTAAAATACATTTATCGTTGTACGCTGTGTGTATTTCCATAAATTAGTTTATTGATGTTGAAAAAATAATACTACGTTCTTACCTACAATATGTGGCGTCTGGCAATATATTGAAGCGAGCGGCGCGCCGCCGGCAAAATGCTCAAGGTCGTTCGCATGGAGTAGCCCCTTAATATATTTGCTTTGAACATGATACAATATTATTGCATATACTAGTAATAATTATTATTAATTGTATATACAGGGTTATTTTGCAATATACGGCGAATTATGACGAGCAGTTTCAGAATAAGTAATATAGGCGAATGGTGAAGAAAAATAAATTTTAAAAAATCTCAAACATTCTGTCCTTTTTATTCCTTTAAATTCAGAATGCGTGGTAATGCAATATTTTGACTGATTGTCATTCATAAATATCTAATGCCTATTAACTGTTAAGTAACTTGTAAAAATAAGTAACTGTTAAGTAACTGTCGCTCAGTCGGCAAAAATGTTACGATATGAATTGCACACAGAGAGGCGCATATACGGTTAGTTGTTGCCCATAAATCACATTCAATTTGGGATAGTTCCAAAAAAAGTAGAAGCCTTATTTACTCGTATTTTCAAAAACTGTATAAATATATATCATTATTTACATATTTGAACTTAATTAAACTACTCTTTGAAAAATAACCCTATTTACGTGGTATTGTTGTATATACACACAGACGGTACAGTGGTTTTATATTTTACATGACACTAATTCTTTAGGTCCTCATTTGTTATTTTAAAATCAAACATGAAATGAAAACAAACACGATGCGCGATGTCTACACCCTGAGCTTAAGCACTGGTTGAGCCAGTTTAAAGCAGTATGTGACGAGCCGCCAATATAATAGTTTCTAATACAATATTAACATATTAGTTTCTAATACGTTAAATTGTTTAAACTTTGTACCTCAAATCATAAATGAGATTTATATCAACAGCTTACAACAATATGAGAAAAATAATATTTACGCAATATTTATTGATATTTTACCAAATACTTAATCTTTTCGTCGTCACTGTCGATCTCTTTTATTATTTTACACAAATATTTATCCTCGGTTCTTAATCGAGAATATATATAGATATCTTTGGGTCACAATATCCACTTAATATTAGGTGAACTGTTTATTTTATTGTCACTCTTATTCTATAAAAAAGAAAATAAAAACAATAAATCATATGCAGCAAATTGGTCAGATAAAGAAGCTTGACAAATAAATACATAATGTCAATGATGCACAGCTGACAACAAAGACGTTTGCAAAATTAGCAGAGCTAAAGCTAGACCCTGCTTTTCCAGAACATGCCTCAACAGACTTCCACTTCATTCAAATCTTAGACAACTTCTCATAAGCGAAATTTCAATTCCGTAGAAGCAGTAAAGAAGGCCTTGAAACAGTTTGTCGATTTATGTGTTAATAGCTTAGACAAATACGAGTAATATGATTTATTATTTTTTTTATTTATATCCAGTGTTGTCCAAAAATATACTTAGTTTAATATTTTCAAACCGATACAACCCATAATAATATAAACGAGTAGTTATATCAAAGAAAAACTTATAAAAACGTTTTAGGACACACAAAGGATATGAGGTAGTGGATTATCTTACGCCTCCAGTAAGGAACACCTATAAAAGAGTCAGGTAGCATCTTCTTGATAAAATCTTAAACTTTTTTTATAGAATAAAGGTGACAAACGAGCACACAGTCCTCCTGATGTGTGGATATAATGGCCCATAAATTAAGACGAGAAATGCAGGCCCATAAATTAATAAAAAAACTGCTGTTGACAACCTGTCTGCCAAGCATGGAAACTATGTCAAACATCATGCAATCTATGTGGGAGGCCTATGTTCATCAGTGGACTTTTGATGTGCTGAAATGAATGAATTAATTCTGGAAAAATATTTTATTTTAACTTTAATTATAAAGTAAATTTATTCACTTTCGTATACAAACATACATTAAAAAAACTGTAGGCAAAGGTTTAAGATAATTTCCTCGGGGAATCAAAGCAATTTCTTATTTATTCATCTACGTGTAGACATTGTTAGCAATAAATTTTTGGGAACAAAGCTCTATTTATGCGTGCTTAAAATGTTTACTTATTTCTTATGTATAAATAGCTTTTAAAGAAGAATTAAAGTAACTAACATAATAAAAATAAAACAAGTCTATATAATTAATAGAACCAGGCGTTACTTTGCGGAAATCCATTATATAAAAGCTTTTAAAAAATTTACTTTGCGCTATAATATAAAATGATGTGTCTTACCTAGTATGAAGAGCACCTCCCGCCCTCCCTCAATTGCGTGCACTATCCCCGTCACCACTAATCCCAGCACCGCTACTCCCAACACCACTACACTAGGCAAGACACACCACTGACGAGAATATGACACGTGTTTCGCCTTTACACGAGGCATCCTCAGATGATATAGACTCTACGGTAGCTGACCGTTAAGTGAGCGGTGAGCCAAAACAATTTGTGATCTTTCCAAGGCTTTCGATTATGTTAATCATTAGATATTATTAATCAGGATACTGTAATATTACGCTGTCAAACACATTGCGCTTAGACTTATTATTTCATATTATTTAAATAACAGAACACAAAAAGTCGATATCAATGTTAAATGTTCCTCTGGATCGGTAGTATCAGTGGGTGTTCCTCAGGAACTCCTTGGGCCATTCCTGTTCTTAATCTAAATTAATAACTTACATTATCTTGTGTGGGATAATCACGATATAGTATTACTTGCTTATGAAACCTTTTTCATTTTCAAACTCAAACGACAGTCAGTTAATTTCGACAATGTAAATAGTACCCTACCGAATATATATAAGCAAAATAAGCCGTTGCTTAGGGCTACGATTCAGGGTCAAAACAACTCGACTAGCAATTGGTACTTCCTTTTTTGTAATATTATTATTATTATTATTACAGAAACAATATTTAGTTTGTGTATATATTAAGGAAGTAGTTGCAGCATTATCCAAGAAAATCGCAGCGAGATTTCTAAAATTAATAAATCTACACAAAATAGAAACTAGTCCTCAAGGGTGACAACAAATCTGATTCTTAATGGAGACAGGTAGGTGATGGGCCACAGCATCAACTAACCGTCATTTGGACTATTTGCTTGTTTGTCATCATTATTTTATTATTACCCTTCGTGAAAAATAATTAATATATTCTTTTATTTAAAAATTATACTCTATTCAATTCAATCATTGTATTTATTATGTATTGAGTAAAAATATATATTAATGATGCAGGCGTTTTATCAGTGTTACACAATAAAGAAACATGATACATGATACTTTAATTAAGCCCTTTAATTTGTTTCGCCACCGCACTTAGTTGATGGAAAACTACACTTGAATAATAACGCAACGCAACACAACGCGAATAAATTGACTTAATGACTATTACGAATTATTCAATAGCACATAGACTTATTTGCGATTCCGTTGGTAGCTTTATTGGTAAGCATTTACATTTTATACGTCTCACTACTGGGCTCACAACTATTTTATATTATTTTCTAATATGCATTTTTCGATCCAATTGATAGTTGTGGTAACCTATAATAACTTTCGTCCCAAATGAAGTCTAGGCGAGTAGAAACTAAGCAAAAAAACCCACATAGATATATCAAGGTAGAGAGTCAATCCCAGGTGAACTCCGTGTGATAATTACTAGTCCACTCTGGTTGTTGATACCTTTCACACTAGTAAGTCTGCGTTACCAAACCGCACAATTTTTCGACACTACCAATTTGACAACCTGATCAAATTCTTCTATAGATTATATGTAAAACTGGTAGAGCCGCGCTGTAGTAGTATATAGGTATGTAGCGCTGTATATGTATGTAGGGAGAGGACCACGCTTGCACAGAATATCAGCTTAAAATAGCAGCATTATACTTCAATATTTCCTATTTGTGATGAGAACCGTATTCTTTTCTGACAGCACACATTTGATCACCGCCCATAAGGTTAGGGGTACAGACTGGACCAACGCACGCAACGTTTGCGATGTAACGCTCCTACGTTTTTGTACACACTTGACCTACATATACAACGTACGTCTGGCGTCAGGCACTCTTATCACTTTTTAGTGGACGCATGAGTACAAATTTATACCATGTTTTCTGATTTTGAGAGTGAGTTTGAAAATGATTTATTTAGTCTGATGTTCATGTACGAAAATATCCACAACACAAAGAAAAAGATTTTCCTTTTACGAACCAAATATCTTCGCATCTTAACTTTTTAGTTAAGAAGCGAAGATATTGGGTCAGTAAGAATACCTTACACTAGTAAATGAACTGGAAAATGAGGAAATTTGACTTTTTGCGGGAATAACACATTATATTTTCATGTTCATGGATACACGTTTCACACATTTACCTTTTAAATCATAACTCTTAACAATTACTACACATTTTTCTTAAAACGGAGTTGTGGACGTTTAGGTAGTAATTCTATTAAAATATATGATTTATATTGCAAACAAATACACGACTATGTAGAATACCTAATCATAACTAGATTCGCTGGGATAAAAATACAAAAACTGCTTTTTACTTTTAACGATATTCAACATGCTTATTATTATGAAAATATTCGCATCGCCTTTTTAAATCGACGAGCTGATCATCTTCCATTCTATTGCAAAGATATATTAGAATTATATTATTATATTATATGGTAGGACAAGAAACAAAAGAGAATTGTTGTAACTACGTTGCAAAAAGTGGACATGAAGCCAGAAACTCACTAGGTGTTTGTGCCATTTGTTTGTAACGATATAATTCTACACGAATTTACATATTTTATAAATTGACCTAATATGTATTTCAATAGTTTATTATTGGTACGACTATCTTATGTCTCCCCTCTGCTCAGGTAATTGATATATGTGTGAAAGGTTTTGAGATATTTTACTCGCATTTCAAGATAATTTTGCTACCTTAAAAACATACGCATACATTGACTATTTTGTCCATAGTACGCATATAAAAGTTTGCCTTTATTTACAATCTTAGCCACGAAAGTAGGGTTTGTCGAAGGATAACAAAATTACTTCAGTTCTGTATAAACTTTTACCTTCATAATGATTTCTTATATTTACGCGAACACAACACATTTTTAAATAAAACTAATTTTACGGATTTTATCGCGTATATTAACTTATTATACGACAAAATCCGTAAAATTAGTTTCACCTTCATTATTATATTTCACGACTATATAGCTTTTCTTTAGAATATATTCTCTATATAATATTATCTTATATATATCACCCTTATTCTATTTAAAGAAGGTGACCATTTTTTATTATAAAAACTTCCATTTTACGAAGAGCGTTTAGCAGCATGCACTAAAAGTATCGGGAATGGAATATTTTCACTATTCCTGTCATATTAAAATCTTTTTAATTGAAAAGTCCTTGGTTTTAAAAATCGAATACCATTTATTTATTTAAAAAAAGATTCTCGGTCCTGACACAAGGTTTTGTCAAACTTGTTTAGTCGTTGAGAAAATGGAATTGACTCCAGAAAATTCAAGAGCGATGATTTATTATGACTTTCGAAGTGGTTTAACACAAAAACAGTGTGTTGACCGGATGATTTCTACGTTTGGTCATGAAGCCCCATCCAAAACGACAATTTATCGCTGGTTTGCTGAATTTCAACGTGGACGTGTCAAGCTCAGTGATGATCCCCGTCAAGGTCGTCCAAAAACTGCAGTCACCCAAGAAAACGTTGATGCTGTGCGTAAGCTGATTGAGGAAAATCGACATGTGATATACCGCGAAATTAAGGCAACTTTAGACATTCATCATCATCATCATTACAGCCCTTCACAAGTCCACTGCTGAACATAGGCCTCCCCCAAAGAATGCCACAAAGCACGGTCCTGAGCCACCTGCATCCATCGACTTCCTGCATGTCTTACCAGGTCATCACTACATCTCGTGGGGCGACGCCCTACACTTCGCCTACCGGTACGAGGCTGCCACTCGAGAACCTTTCTTCCCCATCGGTTGTCGGTTCTTCGAGCTATATGGCCGGCCCACTGCCACTTCAGCTTACTAATCTGTTGGGCTATGTCGGTTACTCTGGTTCTACTGCGGATATCCTCATTCTTAAGTTTATCACGCAGAGAAACTCCGAGCATAGCCCTCTCCATAGCTCGCTGAGCGACCTTGAGCTTCCTCATACGGCCAGCAGTGAAGGACCACGTCTCAGTTCCATAAGTCATCACTGGCAACACGCACTGGTTGTACAATTTCGTTTTCAGGTTTTGAGGTATGTCTGACGAGAAGATGTGTCGTAGCTTCCCGAACGCTGCCCAGCCGAGTTGAATTCGTCGATCGACCTCTCGGTCGAAGTTGGACTTACCTAGTCGGACTATTTGTCCCAGGTAAACATACTCGTCAACAACTTCGAGCTTAGTGCTCCCAACAACTACCGGCATAGGTGTGACATGGACATTGAACATGATCTTTGTTTTGTCCATGTTCATCTGAAGACCTATCCGTTGGGAAACACTATCGAGGTCATTGAGCATAGTGCTTAGGTCCTCCAGCGATTCTGCCATAAGGACTATATCGTCGGCAAATCGAAGGTGAGTGATGTACTCGCCATTGATGTTGATACCGTATCCTTTCCAGTCCAGAAGCTTGAAAACGTCTTCCAATGCAGCGGTGAAGAGTTTCGGGGATATGACGTCACCCTGTCTTACACCTCTCTGCAATTGGATAGGTTTCGTACTCTGGTTCTGTACTCGGATAGCCATCGTAGCCCTACTGTACAAGCACTTCAACACTTCGATATACCGACAGTCAACTTGGCACCGCTGAAGGGACTGCAGCACCGCCCAAATTTCGACGGAATCAAAGGCTTTCTCATAGTCCACATACGCCAGACATAGTGGCAAATTGTACTCTTCGGACTTCTGTACAATTTGCCGAAGGGTATGTATGTGGTCTATGGTGCTAAAGCCCTTTCGGAAACCGGCTTGTTCGGGAGGCTGGAAGTCGTAAATTCTGCGCGCGAGACGATTAGTAATGACTCTCGAAAACAGCACGTAGACGCGGCTCAGAAGGGAAATCGGTCTGTAGTTCTTCAAGAGAGCGTTGTCACCTTTCTTGAAGAACAAGACCACCCCACTTCTGCTCCACGCCTCCGGTGTAATGTCACCATGGAGAACGGAATTAAAGAGCTTCTGAAGGACTTCAAGTACCGGTCTTCCACCCGCTTTCAGAAGCTCCGCTGTAACTTTAGACATTGGCATGAGTCAAATACAAATAATCTTGCATGAACAATTAGGTGTAAAAAAGTTGTTTTCCCGATGGATACCGCATTCGCTCTGTGAAGAGCAAAAAGCGGCTCGCGTTACTTGGTGCGTCAGAATTCTCGAAAGATTCCACGCAGGATCCTCAAATGCTGTATACAACATCGTATCAGGTGACGAATCCTGGATATATGCGTACGAACCCGAAACAAAAAAAACCAGTCACGAGTTTGGGTGTTCGAAAATGAGTTAAAGCCAACAAAGATTGTTCGTTCACGGAGTGTTGCAAAAAAAATGGTGGCCACGTTTGTCTCCAAAACCGGCCATGTTACGACTATTCCTCTTGAGGGACAAATAACGGTTAATGCAGAATGGTATGCTAGTATTTGTTTGCCACAGGTCGTTTCTGAACTCCGTAAAGAGAACTGCAACCGCCGCATCATTCTTCATCACGACAATGCGAGTTCTCACACCGCACACAGAACAAAAGAGTTTTTAGGGCAAGAAAACATAGAATTATTAGACCATCCACCGTACAGCCCCGACCTAAGCCCTAATTATTTCTATACTTTCCCTAAAATAAAGAATAAATTGCGTGGTCAGAGATTTTTATCACCTGAAGAAGCTGTGGACTCCTACAAAACGGCCATTTTGGAGACCCCAACTTTCGAATGGTATGGTTGCTTCAATGATTGGTTCCATCGTATGGAAAAATGTGTCAAATGTCGCGGAGAATACTTCGAAAAGCAATAAATACATTTTTAAATAGTAATGTTGTGTCACTTCCTTGATTCCCGAAATTTTCACTGCCGCCTATATTTAAGGCCAAACTTTATACTATCGGAATGTTTCATAACGAATATATAATAAATAAATTTCCTTTCATAACATACAAAACAAGATATTTTAATTATCATTTAAGTTTTTCTTCTAGGTGCGCAATAAGCCGACATGTTTCATTTTACGTGTCTTCACATAACCTGTGGAGGAGAATGGGGCTTCTATTAGTACCTCATTTGTCAAAATAATGCGAGTGGTTTGAAAGAACTGAGGGAAAAAATGGCTATATATATAAATGGCTTTTTAAATGACTACGGCAGGGTAAAAAGCAGGATTATAATTTAAGCAGGCTATGTAAAGGAATATATATATATATATATATATATATATTCCTTTACACACACACATATATATATATATATATATATATATATATATATATATATTCCTTTACATAGCCTGCTCAAATTATAATCCTGCTTTTCACTCTGCCATTGTCATTTAAAAAGGCAAATAAATGATATGTATTTATACAGCAAATACATATATCTAAAACTGCTGTCCCAGAATTAGTATTATATGTTGCAACTAAAAATGTTAATCAACATAAAAAAATAGGTTATCGCTGTGATTTTAATGGATTCGGTGCATTTGGGATTTAAATGTTTATTTAGAGTAGCGTAGGTACCTAGTATCATTGCATTGCAAATATTGATTTCTGACCAATCTCTGAGTATACGGCGGAGCAATATTAACTACCGGCAAATTCGTTCACTAAATAATCATTTTGTCCATTGAGTTTTACAAGACTAGAGGAGCATACCACATTACCGCGCGTCGAAAAAAGTGAAACCACTATCTAACCGCGAGAACGTAGCTTTGAAACCACTAAACCTTTTTAAGTAAACATATATCTGTCTCACTTACACAAGTCGCGAAAACAATACCGTAAGATTAGATAAAGATAGACACACAAACATGCAGTGACGGGTTGGTATTGCCTACTATATGAAATTTTACCTAAAATAAGCAATAAAAAGGAGTTTTTTTTTAAGCTGCAGTTATTTGTTTTTATTTTAAATATGTATCTTTACTTATCCGATGAATAGAAGTATAACTAATGAAATGAAAGATTTTTTGAAGTATCTTTTATTGTACTAATAAATCATACAAAAAAATAAATCAAGTAAAAAAATCAATTTTGGGTTTCTTAACCAAGAAGATCTGAGTTTAAAATATGCATCAATTGTGAAAGTATCGGCAAGTCTTTGTCTCCTAAATTTAGTCTCATGACATTAGCTAAAAAAACTGTGGTAATAAATTTTTAAGATAATACTAAATGGTGTTAATCTGTAGTACTAATCCGCTTAAATAAACACGATCGCCATTGCTTTTTGGTCCTAGTTTGTCTTGATCCCGGAAGTGCTAAGAACTAATGAGTGTAGATTTCGAAGGCACCAAGTGAGTCTCCTTTCTCGGCAATCGTATTATTTCTACCCACTTCTTACGGTGTGCTGCATCTTTAAGTATCCTGCAAAATTATTAATATAAAATAGGTAATAAAATATAATTAAAAGATCATTCACGAATATTCTAAAATAAGAATAATTAATTCCTTTGTATAAAGGTATAAACATAGTTTTTATTACAATTTCTAAAATATTTAAAATCAGGGCTAACAAGTTAACTTATTTAATTAACTATATAGTCGTTGTAGTGTAATGTGGGAAAATTGGAAAAGCAGAAAAGTGGCAACATTGAACATAAATTGCAACATTCTATATTTTATTTTATTTTTTTGTGTTTTTACGTTAATATGAAAACATAAACTAAAACTTACGTGTGGAAAGTGATTCCGATTGATTAATTATGTTTTTGTGACCTTGAATCACATTGTTTCACTACGCATTTACCCATTTTTTGTCGTGAATCGTTCGTCTCAACTCGGTCGGCGTCACATTGAACACTGAACCGACGTTAACTGGGAATATGGCTGTGGCCATATATGAAGTGGCACGCTTTGACGCGGCAATTACTTATCTAGTGTAACATAAAAATCAATAATTTTGTCGCACAATATTATCTATGATAAATCGTTTATAGAGTATTCACTTCGACGGTATGTTCTTTAAAAGCATTTTGGTAACAATAATAAGTGCGTGTAATAACGTTGATATCAACACCATTTTTATCACGCCTTTAAGCAAGCAGTACTATAGCTGATCGGCTACATAAAATATAGAGCCATTATATACTATTAAAGATTTACATGACACTGTTGTGGATGGAATTGATAGGTTGGATGTGTACTGCATTTTAGTGTGTTTAAAATGGTACTACAAATACAACTACAAAACAATAACGCTCTGTTTCTGCTATTTCTTTCTGTACTGTCACCGTTATGTATCGACCTTGAATAATAAAAGCTTCCATACAGCTACTATTATGCAAATACCATAACTGTCACGAGGATACTTATTATATTAGGATTATATTAGGATATTTTAACATTGGGTTTTATTTTATTTTTTCGTAACTATTATATATATATATATATATATATATATATATATATATATATATATATATATATATATATATATATGTGTATATATATATATATATATATATATATATATATAGCAAATTATATGACAGCGTAAAATACCAGATTAATGCTGCCGTGTTTGAAAACGAGGCATTCTCAGTCCTCGGGGGTGACAACGCATTTGCATTTTGTTCCTTAATTGAGGATAAATATAGATCTCTATGGGCTACAGCACCCACTTCAGGTGGACTGTCTCCTTTTTTATCCTTATTCTATAAAAAATTAAAGAAATTTTCATCATTTAATCTTGGCATTTACGATGGACTCGGATTCAAAAAAAAATGCTAAACTTATGTCAATTACGTCCATTAGAGATTCGGTGGTAGAGCCACGCGGCAGTTTTTGCTGTTGCACGTATGGGCCGGCTCGAGCCGGGTTGGTACCAAGACCTCACAGAATACCGGCGTGAAGTAGAAGCTCTGCTTCTGCGTTTCTTCTGGTGAGTGCAGGTGGCCGGAGGCCCAATTTTCCCCTCTCCCCTCATCAGCATTGCAGCAGAATTACACTGAGCAACAATACCAAGGCGACCTCCGCCACGATATCCGTGAATTTCTGCAACACCAGGGGACTTCACTCGAACCTAAACGCCGTCCACTACCATCTCGAGACGGCGAAGCCAGCCTTGCTCTTTCTGACGGAGACACAGCTGTCCTCTCCGGCTGATACTTCGTATCTCTACTACCCGGGGTACAAATAGGAGCACTCCTTTATGCCTCGGGCTAGAGTTTGCGTATACGTCAGAGAGGACATCTGTTCTCGACGCCACGGCAGTCTTGAAGGTCCTTTCGATCCTTTGCGTTTCCATCCGCGCGGCTACGGGTGCCTCTATAGGTCCCATAGCGGTAATGCCGAAACAGACTGACTCATCGACCACGTCCAAATGGCTACAGATTCCTTGCTACAACATGTCCCATCCGCAGAGATCGTGATCCTTGGCGATTTTAACGCCCACCACGCCGCTCGGTTCACGTTTAAGCAATTATGCGGGAAGATCTGTTTATGACTTTGCCTTGGCATATGGTCTGAAATAACTGGTTACTTCGCCTACGCGGATTCCAGATGTGGAGGATCATACACCTTCACTGTTGGACCTTCTGCTGACCTCTCATCCGAACTGATATCAGGTTTCTGTTGATACCCCTCTCGGCTCTTTGGACCATTGTCTGATCCGGAGTGTGGTGCTACTCACGCTCCCCTCGCGGTTGCGTTCTGCAGGTTGCCGCCGTGTTTGGCATTACAGGTCGGTGGATTAGGACGGAATGTGGTCTTTCTTTGCATCCTACCCATAGGGGCGGGTTTGCCTCTCGCCGGATGATCCCAGCACTGTTGCTGACTCACTGATTTGGTGCTACAGGGAATGGAACTATTTATTCCATCATCTGTGGTTCCCAACGGCGGCAGATCTCAGCCTTGGTTTGGTCCCTTCTGTAAGACTGCATTACGCAGTAAGCAGGAGTATTATCAAACCTGGGTTGCGGCTTCGGTGACTCTGTAACTTCGCCTCCAGGTCCTTCAAAAGAGTTATTGCCATGGAAAAGTCCGAGCACATAGGCAGAATTGGCGAGAAACTATTTCTCCTTCCTTCGGGAACCCGTGCATTCTGGTCTCTCGCCAAAGCTGTCCAAGAGACATTCTATAAGCCATCACAACCCTCTCTGCACAGGGAGTATGACTCACTGGCCCACGCCGCAAAAGAGTAAGCCGACCTTTTAGGCTCCCTTTTTGCGTCCATCTCGACTATGGATGACGGGGGGAACACATTGCCGACCATCCCACGGTGTGAGTGCTCCATGCCGGATGTGCGGTTCTCACAGCGCTCGGTTAAGTCACTCCTCTCCATGGACATCCACAAGTCGAGTAGGCCTGGCGGAATCCCCCTAATTGTGCTGAGGACATGTGCTCCGGAGTTGGCACCGTTTCTAACGCGTCTTTTCCGGTACTCCTACTCCCTAGATGTACTCCTACTCCCTGGTTCCCTGCTATGGATATTTGTTGATGGGCTGCAGCGAAAGTGGTGCCCTCTCCGCCTACCGCTGCAGCCAAGGTGGAGTCACGGAGTAAGAGGAGTGTTGGTATGGTGATGCGCCACTCGCTTTATCCTCCGTTACTCTGACCGGGTCGCACCGTTGATGCAGTGGTAGTGGGTCTGCGGAAGGAGAGGAGTGTTGATTTGCAAGGCGCTGCTCTCCCTACCCTCTGCAGCCGAATCTTGGTTGACGACGGAGCCATAGATCGGATCCGCTGCTGGGGTCAGGAAGGTTAGTGCTTCTGAGTGCTCGTTTTTTCTGGCCCGTGGCCTTCACGCATAGAATACGGGAGCGTCCATTGCGTAAGTGAATTTGGAGACCGCGGAGAAGGGTGTGCCATTCTGATGTGCCTTACGTGAGAAGGAGATGGGGGAGGAGTAGTCCTCTCCTGAGAAGGGGCCGCCATCAGGCGGCCAGCGCTAATGGGGCTGCGTATGTGTGCAAAAGCGTTCACGTGATCCTGCCAATATGTGGCAAGGTGGAGCAACATGGGGTTTTAGTCGGTGCGAGTCCGGCATAACCCGTCCTTGCCCCCGCGAGGCGGGTATGCGTAGGCATTTCTCCATGTTAAAAAAGGCCCTATAAGGGAGACATATGTTCAGCAGTGGAACTTTATAGGCTGTAAAGGGTGGTTGGATGGAAGTAAGCAAGCAAACCGAAGGCGAAGCTAATAATAATTAAAAGTACAAAATTGTTTTTGCCTATTATACTTAAAACCTTTTCTTAAAGTTAATAAGTACTCAAAATTGCTCACAAAATGCTCTATTTAAATCCGCAAGTACTCACACTATTAATTAACTTTTTAATTAGTTATTAATAATTAAAAGTACAAATTTTTTTTGCCTATACCACCAGATTTGTGAATAACTGTTCTTAATTGCTCACAAAATAATCAATTGAAATTCGCAGTTGCACACACTGTTGTTTATTATTTAGTAAGTTATTAATAATTAAAAGTACAAATAATTTTTGCCTATTATACTTAAAACCAATAAACTTTTCTTAGAAGTAATAAGTGCTGTTAATTGCTTACAAAATGCTCAAAGCAAATCTACAATTGCTCACACTAATAATTAATTGTTTAATCAGTTATAAATAATTAAATGTACAAAATAGTTTTTGCCTGTTATACTTCAAACCAATGAGCTTTTTTAAAATGAATAAGGGGAAACAATTTTGTACTTTTAACTATCAATAACTGATTAAATAATTAATTATTAATGCGAGCAAAACTTATTCATTTTAAGAAAAGTTTATTGGTTTTAAGTATAATAGGCAAAAAATGTGTACTTTTAATTATAAATAACTAATTAAATAATTAATTAATACTGTGAGCAATTCAGATCACCTCTTCATTTATCTGAGCGGTTATACTTCCAAGCTAACTTTTTTGTGGTCCCTGCATATCTAATAAACATTAAATATTTACGAAACAATACACTGTAGGGCTGAGCTGCTTATTATTCCCTGCTCCTGAACCCCCTTTTCATAAATGAAAGGAAACCTGTGCCAAATTTATGTGAATTTTAAACATTACAGAATAAAGTCTCAGCTACAATTTGTAATAAATTATTATTGTAGGTACAAATGATAGATGAGTAATTAATTATTTGACGACAATTTATGTTGTACCAAAGAGATGGCAATAACATTTACGTAAATGATTAATGAGAAAACTAAAATATTTGTTGTTATCTAGGTCATATTGTGAATAATGATGATAGATTAATGATGAATTGAACTTATAAAAATAACTTATTTCTGAATACATTAATTAAAACTAATATTTAGAATATATACGAATAGAATATATGTCAAAATTTTTCAACTGTCAAAAGCTACGTATATTTAACTTATTTTTTATTTAGAGGCCATTTCTGGCTTACAAATTTCAACAAATAGATCAGTAAATATATAAAGCAGTTATTATAATATTTTTTTTATTTTAGACATAATACTCTTTTATAAAGGAAAGTATATCTGCTGCGTCATTGTCAGCTGTCAAAGCATAACGACTACATCTTAGATTAATAATAAGTCATCGCGGCGCGCGATGACCTTTTATTAATCTAAGGATTACATACATTTTTTATCAATCTTTACATATAACAAATCTGTAGAAAAGCCGTGTCTGTAATTGTAACATATTTTTGAAAAAACAAGTCCATATTACTAAATAAAGTGTGCTGAAGCTAAATTAGTGGTTTTTAGAATTTTTGTCTGTCTGTCTGTGTATTACCGATTCACGCAAAAACTACTGGACCAATTTCCATAAAATTTTATATGTAGGTAGTAAGTACCCCGGGGCAACTTATAAGCTACTTTTTATCCGATTACGAAACTTAAAAAAGAAGGTTAAGTATTTTTCTTCCTTTAGATGTTAATTTTCTATTTTAGGTATATGATTATTTTAGTTAATAGGTGGGATGACGGGTGTTTTTAAAATAAATATTATATTTGTAAATTTAGTTTAAATTAGTCTTAACCTTTGCATAACAATTTGAAACTGCGCTGACGATATACGTTTTAATTATCAAAATAGCGCCATCTATCATCAAATGAAAAAAAGCTCACATTTTGTTTTTAGTAACTAATAAATTATATAAATAACTTACATTTATATGTTTAAATAATTACATTAATAAAATTATTTTAAAATCTTAAGTCTTAATTTAATCGTTATTTCATTTTAAAAGTGCATTAATTAAAATTTAAAAAATAATAGATTAATGTGGCATCTATTATCTAATAACATCATGAGAACATCTATCAAACGTATGAGTATTTATATTATTTTGAACTAAAAACATATCAATTTTCATACGTTTAATACTATATCTGTATGAAAACTGATTAAAACTGGTCCGTCCTGTAATTATTGCAAAATTCTCATGAAATCATTATTTCGTGAAATGGTGTTATTTCATGATATTTATCAGTTTGTTGACCATATCATAATATAGCTTAGCCAAACAAAGAATAGAGATCGTTTAACGATATCACTAACTTAACACAATATTGCTATTTCATGACAATATCTTCATATCGTCAAATAGTTTTTCACCGCTAGCGGCGCTGATAGCGTGTTTTTTAACGGAAACAGATTTTTAACAGAATCAACATCACTTATTGCATTTTTAATATAATAAATAAATGTTCCCGGTTTTGGGGTGGCTCTTGAGCCTTCTTTATTCTATAGCCGATATTACTAGATAGTATAGTTTTGACTTTCATAGTATTAATGTAAAATAGCGCCCTCTACTTTCTCTAAATAAACTAATGATAAGTAACTGATAAAATTAAATTTTAGAATTCTACGGAATTCTTATTAGTGCAGCATCAAAAATTGTCACACTTAAAAATATCTAGACCGGTGGTCATTATCGGGATTATTTACCACAATGACCACGTTTGGCAAAATGGCTAACAACACTTTTGTACACAAAACTGAGATTAGGAGAGAAGCTCTTTAGTTCAATATATTGTTTATCTGTCGGCATAAGTTTCATTTTACCTACTTCATCATATGTTATCACGTTATCTGATGTAAATAATTGGAAATTAAGTGCAATTTTATCTCTATTTGATAGAATAGTTCGTGGTATCGTTGGGTTTCTAATTACTCGGTAGATATGGCCAACAATGGTACAAAAGCTTTGTTTCAGCTTTTATGAATTTTATTTAAGCAAATACGAGAGCCGTGTAGCTCGCCGTGAGATTTCATCACGGCAAGGGAGCAAAACGTGTACGAGTCCTTTAAGGACAAATGAATCTGTTATGGGAAATTTTACGTACTGACTTACTACATAGGTACCCAGTGAAGTGGTGAAGAAAAACTTCGTGGACAAACCTAAGTGTCGGAGTAGTAGTTGAAGTATTGCGGCATACTCTTTTCTGCTCACAAACACTATAGGTAATGGGGAGCTGTGTGCACAGTAGTGAGACGTATGTAAGCTTCTACTTTAGTTTTTATACCTTTAATAAGACTTATAAATCAGTTTGTTGGATTTTTGTATTTTTCAGTTTTCATATTATCAGACAAATCAAGATTTTTGTGACAGTAGTGGTTTCATAGCTCACATTAGATATGGAAATGAACAGGCTGTTGCGAAAAATACTTTATATATCGAAGATTGCAGATTTTACTTAAACAAAGATATATTTTATTTTACTTGTTAAAGCCAAAGGTATATTTCATAGTACATAAGCATTAATATATATTTTTACATATATGTTAAATGCAATTTGAAGTGTCGATTTACCACATTCTCGGCGGTGAAAGAAAACCTAAATATCTGAGAAGTTCCCCAGCTGAGGTGATCCAGCGTTGACACTTTTTTTGGTCAAAAGCTCTGTGGTCTATGCCCAGTAGTGACATGTATGTAGGTCGCAACTTTTTTTAGTTTTAATGGGGCAATTATTTTATAATGCCAATCAATATTAAATGGAAACAATGATATGAATCAAATATCGCATATAAGACCATGAATTCATCATTATTTTGATTAAAGTAAATTATGAATGAATGTAAAGCGTAAATAATAATAGTAAATTTGGATTCCAAGACTATTTAACTTTGTAATGGATAGATACGTCGGAAGACAGGTCCAATATAAAAAAAAAATTGTAGATATTTCTAGACATATGATATTAATGCAATTCTGAAAAACTTATTTCTCTCAATCATCTAGGTCTATTACCTAGTCTTTGGGAATTCAAAAAATTCTTTAAAAAACTGACATAGATACACAGACACCGACTTGACTTTAAAAGTGATCGAACTTTACTAAAGGCGTGGAATACATTTAATGATGTTTCTAAAAAAGAAGACCACGCGAGCGAAGCCGCGGGTAAAAAGCTAGTATGGAATAAATCCAGGGAATTAAGGCCTTAACAGTGGTTGAAATGCCTAAATCTAGGATATATAAGTAAAAAAATCTCAATAACTCTTCATTTAATCCACAAAGAAAAAATACAGGGTAACAGAAGAAGACTTGGTAAATGTTTTTAATTTAACATAATTGTATTTTTGTCAACCACTTATTAGAAAAAAAATCCCCAAAGAGTACCTATCTTTGTCATATTTTGCAAAATTTTTCCAAAACGGCAAAAGCTTTTTAAATATTTCTTACACTAAAAAAAAGGTCTTAAAAATATTAATATTTTTAATTGAGAGTTTTATTTTTATTACCCGTTTTATAAGAGAATATATCATTTTTCCCTGAAACTGAATATATTTACGCGAGCGCGCATGCTCCGTCGCCATGTAAGCTCTGTCACAGTCCGTTTTCGGACATCGTCGAGGGTGGACCACACGTCGGTGTTGGAGCGACTTCGTTCAAATATATATTAGTTTTTTAAAAGTTTATACTCAATTATAAATATTTATATGACTAGAAATACTTAATTTAGTTAATATCTGTACATTGGTAACTGCAAATATTATTTTCTAAATAAATGAATTTTTAAAGTGCCCAAAGAAGAAGAAATTTTGGCGGCGACGTTGATTAGTGAAATTGAAAAATGCATTTTTATATAATTTAGATGTGGAACGACGAACATGCTCTCGTTACTTAGATTTCGATAGTTTTTAATACCTATGTAATTTTATTGTTACATATTTTTATTAATTAGTTGATACTGAATTTTATAATTATGTATTACAATAAAACGCTGTTTTTATGAGTATGACTTTATAAAATATTATTAGGGAGGGAAATAAAGTTACAGATACTTACATTTAGGTACACTGTTATCAAATTAAATCAAACAATTTAAATAAATAAAAGAATGGTGCTTACCTAAGTATAAATAACCATATAAAGACATTCTTGGGTTTATGTTTTTTTATGTTAGACAAACTATCATCTAAAAAATGTAAAAATTTTAAATTGGAGAGAGGTTTCCCTACGTGATAAAGTTAGAAATGAAGATATTTGCTTTAGAACCAGAGTAACTGACAGAGCCCAACGGAATATTACATTGAAATGGCAATGGGCTAGCTATATAACTTGGAAAACAAATAAAAAATAGGAAGAAAGGTCCTCGAGTGGTAACCTTGTACAGGTAAGCGAATAAGTACTCAACTTTTATTCCTCTTCACGTATTCTCATACGCTTTTCTTCACACATACACACACCCACACACACACACACACACATACACGAACACACACACACACACACACAAATAGGTCGCAAATAATACTTACCTAGTACTATAAGGCAAGAAAAAATAGGTTTTTGTTAAGTCAGTGCAATTCACCATCTTAGACTATATAACCACTTACCGATGGGATTGTAGTTGCTATACTACTTGCTGGGTAAAAATAGTAAAAAAAAATTTACCCTGTGAAAGTTTGCGTTTAGATATAATTTTTCTAACCAACCATAAAAATATGATGAGAATATGTATATAAGTATAAAGGTTGCCTCACACGGGACAGTAATAATATAATATTATATCTTCCATTATCTACGCATGAAAACTTTTAAAATCTCTTAATCCCGAGGTATGTTCATATTAAGAGGCTGAATAGAGCCACATTGAATGGGGATCGTTTTGTAATTTCACGTCATTATCGAAAAAAAATTGTACGTATTTCAGGTGGCGGTTTGGAAAACACGAATCCACAAAAATTAACTCAATAGAAAATAATTGCAAAGTTGCTTCTAAAAATAATTAAATTTTCAACGTCAATTTTTTCTTACGCGGTAGAGTCATGCTGCGGCTATATTAGTAGTAGGTATAGTTGTAGCACGAATGGGTCGGCTCGATAGGGGAAGGGCCACGCTCTCACAGAATAACATGTAAAATAGCAGTTTAACCCTGCTGTGTTTCGTATGGTGAGTGTAGAGAACCGGAGAACCTTTTTACTGGAAACGAGGCATTACATCTTAGTTCTCACGGGTGACAACGCATCTACATTTTGATACGTAATCGAGAATAGATGTAGATGTGTATGGGCCGTAGCAACCACTTACCATCAGGTGGACTGTGTGCTCGTTTGTCACCCTTATTCTATTAAAAAAAACTTTCTGAAGACTACCTTGTTTTATTTTATTACGGTCAAATAATATTTATTAGGTTATAAAGCAAGTATTTTTGTAAATGTTTTGTATGTAAATGTAAATGTTTTCATTATTTTGTTATTCTATTGTTTATAGTTATTATCACGTCTTAGCTTTACACCAAGAATTACATTAGAAATTCTTGATGGGATGCGATGTAACGCACATGCATTATTTTCATCAAGAACTATAAGATATATATTTGTTTTTTTTTACCAGTAGAGTTTCAACAAAATCTATAAAAAGTTCAATGAATTAAAAAAATGCCAATAACTATATAATTTCAAGTTAGTGTTTTACATTTAAAGATCAGTTATAAAAAGCCAAAGTTATTATTTTCATTTTGATTAATTTAATTCGAGACTAAAATAAATGTGAAAGGGCTTTTATCTGCAATAATAATTTTCATCAAAAATAACATAGACTTATAAAAGTCATATACACGGTCAATCACACTGAAGATTATCAATTGTACTATAAAATATTTAAAAGACTATTTCCAGTATAATGACCCGAATATCATCATTAATGTTTGACTGGCACACTTAAAAGTTTTATCACATGGCTAAATGATTGACTTTTATATTATGATAAGGTCATGTTTTTCTATAAAAAGTTGCTAGAAATTTTAAATCACGGCCCTATTGGTTTGTTTTACTTTTTACTTAATTAGTGAAAAACAAGATCTAAAAGTTTACTTTCTTGTGTAAAAAGTGCTATTTAGAATTTTATGCAAATGATAATTAAAGTTTCTATGTAAATAAGTGTAACATAGCGGGTATTATATTCAATGGTAGCGGCCATCCATATTTGCAAAGCCAGCATCATTTTCTGTACAGAAACCGGCAAAGTGTTGCTCAAGGCACTATAAACAAAGCAGCTGATAAAATGTTACACTCATAACTGTTAACAAAAACTGTTTCCGCAAATGGTCTTATAGATAATAATAACTATTCCGCCGTATTGGGTGCACGAGCTATTATTAGATAGAGAAGAGGTAAAATTTTTGTTTTAGAAATGCGCAATCAATATTGTTTTGTCTGCAATTAAGCATAAAATAAAAATAACTTCAGCTAAAGAGCATAACTGGCATTATACTCAGGCCCATTAATTGGTATGGAAAAAAATAATTTTACCAGGTTTCAAAAAATCAATCAAAATTCAAAAAAACATAAATATTAAAATCAAAAAATTTATATATGTATGTCTTTACATACATATAATGATTTATGGCCGCTTAGTAACTGACGGTGACTCACTATAACATCCTACAGTAACGCCGAAACTAAGAGCAGAGAATTACTGTAGAAAAGGTAATAATTTATTGCGGAAATTTTGTGAGAAAGTTAAAAAAATTATAAACTTATCCAAGTTAATCTAACTTAGTCTAACTTATCCTTATGCGTTACAAAAAAACAAATAATAAAATAGTGAGATGGCGTCAGTTTTTAAGAAGATATAGCAAAAATAAACAAATAAAATTAATTTCAAAAAAGTTCTTGTAAACGTGTAAACAATACTTGTGTGAAAAGACAAAATCTTCTTTTCAAATTTCCGCCGAGTTGTAAGTAGAAGGCCAAATAGGTCACGTGTCAATTTTAATTAAATATATTTTATATGAAGTGATCTTGACTACGTTTCATCAATTAACCATTGGTAGAAATTAAAACAGGAATTTTACGATTGTGTTTACATAAAACATTATTAGTTGAACCTTGCAGCTTGTTCATTATTTTTATTATAAATACCTATAAATGTATATATTATTAATAAATAGTTCCCATAATATTTTGGATTATTTTTTATTTTGCCCTATCTGCAATGTTCTACGCTCTATAGAAAATGTGGCGTATGACATGACTGACAATCTTTCGAACGTTATAGATAATAGGTACAAAGATGTTTTACGTTTTCGTCGCCTCCACATGATTTTTTTGTCAGCATAAGGTACCCTTCTATATCTGAAACGAATATAAATATTGCCACAAAGTAAAGTAATAGGCTATTCAAGTCCCTCTACTGGGCACAGGACTCTTTTTTTATTTCTCAGAGGGTTTTAGGGCAAGTAAATGCCCGCCGTGCTTCCCCAATGCGTGTTGACGAAAATTGCAATTACAAATTTCATTCGTGCTGTCGGGGATCAAACCCGGGAAAATTTACAGCGAACGCTTTGACCCAGATCTATTAATACGATTCAAATAAATACGATTTAACATATATAATAAAAAACTCTTACGTACTTGAAACTTGAACACTTGATAGCTCGTGATGCCTACTGGAAAAAGCCACAGCACAATGTAATTGAAGATGCGTTACCGCGAATAATTCTCAGTGATGCGCAAGCATAACAGGCAGTATGTCACTTATATAATTGTCATCTCTGCAGTCTATTAATCTTTGCACTTTTATAAGTAATACAGAACGTAGTTGCTAGACGGTGTTGACATCGGCTAAAATCTCTGCGATCGCCGTTTCGTCAAGGTCATTCAGGCTAGTTAAAGCCTTAATGTGATAATATTTCATTTATAGAACAAAATTCTTTTATTTAGGCCGTAATGATTATGTTTCAGGGAAAGCTGCGGGGTACAGCACATTTCAAGTCAATATGAAGCTATGTAATATAAAGACTGTTGAGTACTGTAGAGATCTGATCGCCGCTCCGCTACATTCACAGCCGGATTTCCTACAGTGTCAAAATTGTACCGACGATAGGTTATTTAAAAGTACAAGGAGCTTAAATATACATATTAAAAGAATACCATAGTAAAAGTATTTCGGCTTCACAGCCTACCGTAGAAATTCATAACTCTATTCGTAATTCCACTAATGACACAAATTTCTCCCTTTTTTTCGGAGCAAATTTAAAATTATCATCGTGATGTACCATTGGTTAAAAGAATTCCGAGGATAAAAAAGAGGATGCACCTTGCTAAAGCATAGTCTTGCACTATTCAAAATTGTTTCACTAATAGTGAAAAGAGTTGGCAAAATTTATTTACTTTCGCGTATTCCCATTTTCATTTTGATAAAACAATAAATAAATCAATTACGTTTCAACTAAAAGACATATCTTTTCAAAATTTAGATTACCTAATTAATACTCATTTATCTCGGCCGCGTCCTAAATTTGATTTAAAAAATAGTTGAGTCGGAAGTAATGAATGACGACTTAAAAATACCTCTCCTGTATTATATTCGCAGACGACATCCCGCTTCTACGTAATGTCAAAACTCGTGAATGCCTTCGTCAGAATCATACTTCGGTCAACCCATCTTAAAGTTTACCACTGCCTCCCAAGACTTCTATGCAACCCTTACAAATTTCTGAAAAAGACACTTCAGAAGCAATTATGTCATTTTCAAATGGCTCTGCTGGCGGCATCGACGGAATTACGCCTCAACATCTTAAAGATCTTATAAGCGCTTCTGTCGATGACGCCGGTGGAGTGCTTGTTAATGACATTACAAAATTATGTAACATTATGCTTTCTCAAATTTCATTCCATTCTTATATGTGGCAAGATTATGTGCCTTCAAAAAAAGGATAACGGTATCCGTTCTATTACATTTGGTTCCACATTTCAACGCTTAACTTCAAAATTAGCTTGCAGGCACATAATCTCTAACCTTAAGACAAAATTTCAGCCTACTCAACTAGACTTTGGCTAGTTGAGTAGGCTGAGGTAGTTGAGTAGGCTAGCCAGAGGTGGCTGTGAGGCGGCTGTATATTAAGTGCGTACATTTTTAACAAACTCTGATGCAGATGTTCTTGTGAAGGAGTGCTTCTAACTCTATCGATAAGGTAGCCCTGCTGAAAGAAGTGGCTAACAATACCCCCGAATTTTATCATTGCGTTTGGCAATGTTAATTTGCCAGCGTTCTTGGCACGATACCGCGGGGAGTAGGACTATATGATAATTAAGTTTCTAGTTTTAGTTTTTTTTTATTATCATAGTTTTTAATATTGTAAATAAATTGTATGAATTATTTAATAAAAGTATGTTAATTCAAAATACTAAGTCGTTTTACGAAAACCATATTATCGATTCTGCTGTCAGTGTTCAGCAGGGTGACTCACTAGGTCCAGCACTATTCAGTTTAGGAATTGAACTCATTATTTCAAATTTGAAATCCAAGCTGAATGTCTGGTGCCTGGAAGAAGGTACACTGGAAGGTACCTGTGCGCTCCTCACGTTCGTTACCACTATTCATTCCTTCTCGGTTTAATAGAAACTATACACGTAATCCTTTTATTTGTCGTTCCACCAACATTATATATGTACAAACATATTTCAGATATATATATTTTTAGCAATAGTTCTAATTTCTTAAAACAAATTTAAAAAAGTTTTTGCAGTACAATTGTTGCCCGACTATGTTGTCTCACAATGTAAATAATATGGTTTGTTAATGTAGATTTATTGGTACTATTAGGTTTTTTTGTAACATGTAAATATAAAATGAAAACTATTTATTAAAAAATAAAAATTTGACGTCGGTTTCAAGTAAAAAAGTCCTTGACATCCCCAAAATAAAAATAATTTCATTTCTGTGTAAGTGAAAAAAACACTAGTGTCAGCATTACACTGTATTCAATATTTTCAAAGTATCTCGGACATTTTCCTTCAAAGTGTTAACTGAAATTTATAAAGCAAGTATATTTTGAATTATTGCAATATTTTGCTCCGCGGACATTTAATATTATATTACAAGCTTTAATTTAACTTAGGTAACTTCGAAGACAATGCAATAATATGATACCGTTAAGCTGATCTGACGATGGACCTGGATGCTGGCCCCTGAAACGACTGTAAAAATTGTTATTAAGTAGATTTTATATTATATTATTTTAAAATAATACAGTACAGCGGTTTATCAAATTTTATATAAAGGACCTGATTTTACTATTTAAAAATGAGCTCATTGCACAAACACTGCACTAATAACTAAATATTTCATTGTGTATGTAGTATAAAAAGGGAAAATACTATACTCGGCTGAGTAACATAAATGACTAGCGATTTGATAGATGGCGAAAATCCATGCAAATACTCTGACTCCAATGCCAAACACTGGCAACGGGGAGCCGCATTAATTATGCAAGAAAATTGTCACAATGCCAACCCGCCGACCCAGCGTTGTGAATACGGGCAACTCACAAGGAAATACATTTCTGAATAAGTTTTGACAAAAAACCAGCAATGAAAACAAGGTCTTTTTTCCCAAATTGTCCTGAATAAGCTTTTGATATTAAATTACTCGTAAACATGATAATTGCAAGTAGCCATAATTTTACAGAAACATGTTGATCACGAATTAAGCTGCTTAAGCTTTTGATGTTGGATTACTGAAAACATATTATGAAGTGTAACGTTACAGAAGATGCCTCCACTGTATAGTAGTTGTTGCTGGTCAAATCAAGGCGTCAAACTTTCAGTAAACAGACTTGTTTTGACCATCAAAATTCATTATAGAACTCATCGTAGTCATGTAATCACTTAGGAAAGGAAGTCAGTACTGCACTCAATTAGATTTAATACATTATTGTAATGTAATAGTAATAAATGTCATTGAGACATATTTAGTTGTATTTTTAAGAAGCTTCAGCACCGCTCCTGAAACTTAACTAGGTAGGTATCCAGCAGTGCAAACATTGCAAATGAAAGATTGGATAATTTGTGTTTATCAATATACTGCGGTTGTATGAAAATCTTATTATTTTTAATTTAATGTTCCTCTCTATACACTAAAGGAATTAGTTCAGATATTCCTTATTCAAGAGATAATAGATACATGAAATTCTCGGTTACATCGCTTTGGGGAATTGATCCCGTGTTAAATACATTTCGATAGCAAATTGAATAAACATACAATAGATAACCCCTGTAATGTGCTCCAAGCAATATAAATTATTAGATTCTTAATAAAGATATGTATATCTTGTTAAATGTAGGGTAACTACCGTGTATTATAGATTTAAGGTACAATATTCGTTTACTAATTAATTAATTCATTACAGCCAATCAGAAGGCCACTGCTGAACATAGTTCTCGCCTATAGATTGCCTTAGGTTGGCATCCGCACTTTTTTAATTTGATATTATTAATTTAATTTGTTATCCGAAAACTGCAGCTGCCCATCTTCTGAATCAGTTGTCCACTGTAGCCTCGTACGACATTCACGGGATTTGGGATATAGATATTCTAACGTCGCCACTACACAGTACAATAAGAAATTAAAACAAATTAGATCCGTTGTATTGAGGGCTCATAATCTTCCGCTCACCAGATGTCGCTAGTTGACACCAAAATAAAGTTGTTTGTTACACAATGTCAATATAATTGGGAAGTTGCATTTTAGATAAAAGATTCTAGGGTGTAAACACACGAAACAATGTCTTAGTGGTTTGCTATTTAGTTTTTTTGCATACTTTCAACCATTTAAAAAAAATACTTTTAGGAAAATCCGCATTTAAGTTTATCCATTTCTAATCTAATGAATGTTAAACGCAACTAGTATTTCAAAAAAAAAAACATTAATATTTACACTTTTCTAACAAATAAACGCTATTATTACGGATCGCCGTAATGCCGTGCGAAAAATGGAATAAAACGCGCTGGTCTTGCTTTTAACTGGAGGCAAGCGGCGGTGAGGAGGAACTTGTACTTTTTCTTTTCTTGCTGGTGCCTTTTCGGTGGCTGGAGAGCGACTGCTGACCCTAGCGGCCGGCCCGTCTTTTATATGATTTGGCCGCTGCTGGCCAGCGGACCCTTGCCTCACCCCCGCGCCTATCTTTATTTATTTAATAACCTTACAAACTAATAAACATAATTCACTATATAATATTCTTATAACTACTTGTTAGACTAGGGTGTACATATCAATATTTTTACTTATTTACAGGTTTACATTATAATTTTCAGCTGCTTTAGGCGGAGAATCCTTCCCCCCGCCTCAGCACTATAAATATAAAACGTCGTGGCGCGGTGCGCGTGGCTTCATTTGCTCCGCGGCCGCGTCACGATAACATGCTCTTTGGTTACACTACTACTATTATTTTATGTGCCTAACGGCCTAATATATTTATTATATAATAAAGTAAACATTTATTATATTTAACAATTACAGTTTTCATTAGAAGACTATGCTAACTCTCCCTGTTCATACGGTGCCTTTATTTGGGAGAGTTATTGCACAGTTACAACTCAACCTTAAACTTAGTTATAATACAATCATTATTTTTTATCGTTCGATACAAGTAATACAATTATTTACACAAATTATAATTTAAATTCAACATAAGGTTGCGCTAGTTCCGCCGTATAACCCTTGCTAGTTGTCGAACCAGAGGCGTGGCCTGATAATTACACCGTCGTCATGGCTCCGCCCACCGCTCCTAGGTTGTTCAACTAGCGCCGGTTACAATAAGCATTTTCTTTCGTTTGTTTAATATTGTTGCGTCGTGCACATTCTCCCGCCGTCGCCACGCTGCGATCCCTCTGGTAGCACGACGATCTTCTTCGTTGGTCTTCTTAGTATGTGCCCACTGCCGGTGGTTACGTCCACTACTCGTACCTCTCCGTCGACGCCAGGATATACCTTACTTATTTTCCCTCTGGGCCAGGTGTTGCGTGGTAGATTGGAGTCACAAATGATGACTAGGTCTCCAATCTTCGGCGATACTCCTATGCTGCTGGGCTCCCGCCGGTGTTGGAGTAGGGGCAGGTATTCTTTAACCCATCTTCTCCAAAACACGTCGGCTAGGGCTTGAGCTCGTTTCCATTGCTGGCGGGCCGTCACGTCATTCTTGCTGAAGTGTCCCGGCGCAGGTACGTGCGAGTTGGGACCGATGAGGATGTGATTCGGCGTGATGGCTTCAGGGTCTCCTGGGTCGACTGAGACGTGTGTGAGAGGTCTGGAGTTTACAGTATTTTTGACCTCGGCGAGCAGGGTCCCCAATGTTTCGTCGCTGGGATAGCGCTCGTTGAGGGTGACGCGTAGGGCTTCTTTTACGGAGCGAACCATTCGCTCCCATACGCCGCCCATGAACGGTGCTGATGGCGGTATGTACTTCCACACAATCTGTTGACACGTGCGTTGTCACTCCATATTTCTTTTGGGCATCCTCTTCTGCTCATAAAACGCCTAAGTGCCGACACGGCTGAGTCTGCGCTCAACGAGTGGGCTACTTCTATGTGTATTGCTCGCGACGTCATGCAGGTAAATAACGCGCCATAGCGCTTTTCGCGATGTCGTCCCACTGTGACTTCTATTGGCCCGAAGTAGTCTAGTCCGGTGTATGTGAACGGACGTGCGTGATGAGCGAGGCGTGCGGACGGCAGGTTTCCTGTAGACGGTGATGCAGGCTTGGCTTTTCTTAGACGGCACGGCAGGCATCCTTTGACGACAGTTTTCACTACTGGACGTATTTTTCTTACGTACAATCTCTGTCTTAATTCATTCACAACTGTTTCTACGCCTCCGTGATGCAGCCTCTCGTGTACGTGTGCTATGTACAGGCGAGTGTATGCGTGCTTCCCGTCTAATATGGGAGGGTCGTACATGTCGTCCTCCACTTCTGATGCCGCTTTTATTCGACCTCTGAGGCGTAGGGTCCCCTCTTCATCAATGTATGTGCTCAGGTGGCCTAGTTTGTCGTCGCCTCCCGGAACACTTCCGCTGGTGATTCTCTTGAGCTCCTTCGTGAAGCTTTCCCGCTGACTGGCTTGCACCCACAGTTGTTCGGCTCTCATATGATAAGCGGCCGGTATTCCTACAAGCGATGAGGCAGTAGGAGTCGCCTTTTTCTCCTTGGCGGGGGTGTTGCGTTTGTTTGTTCTCTGCCAGCCAGGGTCGCTACCTTGTCTTGCTTTGTTGCGTTTACGCCCAGCCTTCACTACGTGCTTGTTTGGTCTGCACATGTCGATGAATAGGAGGACTCTCGCTGTCGCCCTTATGAGGCGAATCCATTTAGAAAATCTTCCTATCTGTGGAAGATGTGTTGTTGTCGAGTCTTCACTTTTAACAGCGATGTTACATATTTCTCGCTCTTCCCCGGTGTCATATTGTGTCGTTTTCTCTTCCTGCGGCCATTCGGCCGGTGGACGCTGCAGAAACGGGGGCCCTCGGAACCATCGGTGCGACTCGTCGAACCCTTCTGGTGTGGCTCGGGTTGCGTCGTCTGCCACGTTTTCTTTAGACGGTAGCCAACGCCATTCGTTCTTTTTGGTCGTATCTTCTATCTCCGCCAGGCGATGAGCGACGAAAGCTTTGTACGCGCGAGGCTCCGATCTTATCCACACCAGTGCAGTACGGGAGTCGCACCAGTATGTCTTGCCTGCTATGTCGCCATCGTGTTCATCGATCACGGTCTGCGCAAGACGAGCTCCCAGCAGTGCCGCTTGTAACTCGAGCCGTGGTATGGAAACTGGTTTCAGTGGTGTTACGCGGCTCTTGGCGGCGGCCAATGATATGTTAACGCTGCCGTCTGCTCGCTCCGTTCTCCAATACACTGCTGCTGCGTAGGCCTCCTCGCTTGCGTCGACGAATGTGTGTAGTTGGCGCGTCGACACCGGGTTGTAATCGTAGCATCGCGGTATTCTTAGTTGTTCTATGGCGTTAAGTGAAGTAATCCAGCCTTCCCATTTTTCTTTTAATTCTGTTGGCAGAGGGTCGTCCCAGTCCGCCTTGTAACGCCATGTGTCTTGAAATATTCTCTTCGCTGGGGTGGTCACCGGTGATATTAACCCCAGCGGATCAAATAATGCCATTATGACGCTCAACGCTTCTCGTTTAGTTGGCAAGCGTTGTTTTTCTTTTACGTCGGCAGGCATCTTCATATTGTTAGTATTTAGTTTAGTAGTATTATGATCGCTTTGTACATGCCAGAGCAGCCCTAGCGTCTTCTCAGTTTCTTTTCCGCCCAGGCACACGGTCGCGTCGTGTTGTCTATGCTCTGTCGTTATTTCTTCTATTGTTTTTTCTTCGTTCGATGTCCACCCGCTGAGTACGAATCCCGCTTGTTTGTGGACGTGATCGACTGCTTTTACTGTTTGCTGAGCTTCCGTGACAGAGTGGAAGCTCTGCAAGTAGTCGTCCATATAATGGTTTCTTTTTATGGCGACCGCAGCTTCTGCATGTTCTTCAGCATTTTTATTTTTGATGTATAATGCTGTGCATGGTGATGATGTCGCTCCAAAGATGATTGACGTCATCCTATATTCCTCCGGTTGGTCCTCCCGCCGCTTGCCTCTCCACAAGAAACGTAAAACGTCTCTATCTTCTTTGCGCACTTTAATCTGCATGAACATTTCTTTTATATCGGCGCTCACTGCATACGGATACTGTCGGAACCTCATGATCACTCCGGGCAGTGATTGTAATAAGTCGGGCCCCGAGTGAAGCATATCGTTGAGACATATTCCGGCTGTCTTCGCTGCGGCGTCGTGTACCAATCTCGGCGGCTTGTTCGGTTTCGCAGGGTTGATGACTGGGAAGTGTGGCAGATACCATGTCCTTCCTTGCGGCGGTGGCATTGGCGCGCGCTCTGCGTAACCCGAGTTGAAGAGGTTCTCGATGCGTTCTTCGTACTGTAGCTTGAGATTGCTGTCTTGGTCGAGCCTCTTCTCTAAGGTGTGCAGGCGCCTTTCCGCTTCCTTATAATTATTTGGTATTTGGAAGTCCTTTTGTTTCCACAACAACCCTGTCTCGAATCTGCCGTCCGCTGACCTCTGGCTGGTTTCGTCCAATATTTGCATGGCTCGCTGCTCGGGATCTTCTTTCGGTCTTCTCGGCTCGATGCACAGCGACTCCAATTTGAAATAATTTTTTATTTCTTCTTCTATCGGTGGTGCATCTTCCCTCTGATGTAGTCTGCCGCAGAAGGTGACCGTCGACGTCAATGAGCTATGACAGCCATGCAGAACCCAGCCCAGGTTGGTGTATGAGGCGACTGGTTGGTCTCGACGGCCGACGCGCAGTTTTCTAGACACTATGAGGTGCCAGTTATCTTGCCCGATTAGTACTTTCGGTGAGGCGCGTTCGTAGGTGATATCCTCTTTGATATCCAACAGATGTGGGCACTTCCCCAAGTGATCTTCATTCACGGATTCTGGCGCGAAGTCCAACCGCTCTACAGTACGCGCTGCTTCTATGTTGTGTTCTTCTTGCGCGTACGTTCCTCTTATTTTAAAGCTGACGATCTTGCTCTTCTCGTGTTTCACCTCCGAGCCGACCCCTTGTATCCACATTGTGTGGGCTGGGCCGTCGGCGCCGATGACGTCGGCGATTGAGGCATCGACTAAGGTGACCGTGCTTCCTTCATCCAATAATGCGTATGTTTCGACGCAGCTTAGCGGCCCCCTTATTGTTACGGGCGCAATCTTTAGGTAAGCGCGGCGGTGCTTGTACGGTCGAGTCGCTGTGTTGACCTCCTTTGCCGATGTTGCGGTTTCCATAGCGGGTTCTTTTTCCATTACTGCTGTTCTGTCGTGATGCAACAATTTATGGTGTTTCATCATGCATCCGCCTTTTCCGCACGGTGGAGCTTTGCACAGTAATCGACGATGTTTGCCTCGCAGACAGCGGTAGCAGATATTGTACTTCTTTGCTACTTCCCATCTGTCATTTGTGGACAGAGCGGCGTATGACTTGCAATCGGGCAGTTTGTGTTCTTGTTTGCATTGAGGGCAGCGTTCTTCATATGGTTTCTTGCTTGTGGCGAAGGCACGTTCTATTTTTCTTGGTCTTCGCTCTCTCGTTTCGCTGTCCTCTGCGATGAACTCCGGCAAGGCATACGCGCTGCATTTATCCGCTTCTTCGTTTAAGAACATTGATATCTTCTTAAGCTCTGGGATATCTTCTTTCTTTCTGGCTGCATAGTCGTACCATTTGCTTTTCAATATGGGCGTGAGTTTGTCTGTGATAACTCGCGTCATTTCTGGACTATGCAGATAGTGTGCTTTCTTGAGTGCTTCCACGGTGCCCACTACGTTCGCTATGCGATTTGCGAATATGCATAGCTCCCTGGGATTGTCCGTAACTTTGTTCAGCAGCTTCAGCTTCTCTATTTCCAAGTGAATTAACGCTTCTGGTCGTCCGAATCTCCTTTCCAAAGCTTCTATTATAATTCTGGGATCTGGTTGGCTTATAAGTAGGCAACCTGCGGCTTCTTTTGCTGTCCCTTTTAAGCTTCGGCGTATTCTCGCTATGTTTTCGTTCGCCGTGAAGTACTTTGAAGATTCTTCGTACATTGTCTTGAAGCTGAGCCACTCCTTGCTGCTACCATTGAATGAGGGCAGCTCTTGTATATATTTCGGCGGCTCCCTTGTGCTTCGTACTGCTTGTGATAGAGCAGCGGCTAAGGTAGCGACGTCGATTTGCTGCTGCGCCTGTCCATAGTCTTCTTTCTGCGCCGCGGTATGTTGCGGAGCGTATTGCGGCGCACACTGTTGAAGTACGGGTGGTGCGATCTGCAGTGCTGGTTGCGGCGCGAAGTACGACGTGGGTTGCGGCGCAGGCTGCGGCGCGGGTTGTGGCGCGGGCTGAGGCGCGGGTTGCGATGTAGGTTTTTCTTGCAACCATGTACTAATGCGCACTGATGCCAAATCGTCTTCTATTTCTTCATCTTCATCGGTTGATCCGGCTTCTGCTTGTAGTCGCTGCACGTGTATTTCTTGCAATTCTGTTCTTGCTTGCAACTGAGCCTGCTCGAGCTTGAGTTCGGCTAACCGCTCTTTCGCCTCTAACTCCGCGAGGAGTCTCTTGCGTGAGGCTACGGAGCGGCGTGACCTAGTCTCGCCGGGCTTCAATGTGCACTGCGATCTTTGATCACCCTCTTGCTGGGTTTCTTCCGTTGCGGTTGTTCTATCGGTTGCAGAGGTAGCGGTCGTATCGCTGACCGTTGTGGTTTCGCTAGTGGTGTTTGTTGAACCGCTAGCGGCTGAGTCGCCCCCGGAGGCCTCTTCTGTGGCCCCCTGGGTTGTTTGTTCATCCTTGCGACGCTTCGATGATTCTCCGTTGTTACTACGCGTAATCACCATTTTTCTTCACAATAATATTTTTTCGTTCTTGCGGTTTGCTTCTTTCTTCCGGCAATACCAAGACCGATATTGTCTTTTTCTTCTAGTAATCCGGCTTCTCGAAGGACCATTAATATTACGGATCGCCGTAATGCCGTGCGAAAAATGGAATAAAACGCGCTGGTCTTGCTTTTAACTGGAGGCAAGCGGCGGTGAGGAGGAACTTGTACTTTTTCTTTTCTTGCTGGTGCCTTTTCGGTGGCTGGAGAGCGACTGCTGACCCTAGCGGCCGGCCCGTCTTTTATATGATTTGGCCGCTGCTGGCCAGCGGACCCTTGCCTCACCCCCGCGCCTATCTTTATTTATTTAATAACCTTACAAACTAATAAACATAATTCACTATATAATATTCTTATAACTACTTGTTAGACTAGGGTGTACATATCAATATTTTTACTTATTTACAGGTTTACATTATAATTTTCAGCTGCTTTAGGCGGAGAATCCTTCCCCCCGCCTCAGCACTATAAATATAAAACGTCGTGGCGCGGTGCGCGTGGCTTCATTTGCTCCGCGGCCGCGTCACGATAACATGCTCTTTGGTTACACTACTACTATTATTTTATGTGCCTAACGGCCTAATATATTTATTATATAATAAAGTAAACATTTATTATATTTAACAATTACAGTTTTCATTAGAAGACTATGCTAACTCTCCCTGTTCATACGGTGCCTTTATTTGGGAGAGTTATTGCACAGTTACAACTCAACCTTAAACTTAGTTATAATACAATCATTATTTTTTATCGTTCGATACAAGTAATACAATTATTTACACAAATTATAATTTAAATTCAACATAAGGTTGCGCTAGTTCCGCCGTATAACCCTTGCTAGTTGTCGAACCAGAGGCGTGGCCTGATAATTACACCGTCGTCATGGCTCCGCCCACCGCTCCTAGGTTGTTCAACTAGCGCCGGTTACAATAAGCATTTTCTTTCGTTTGTTTAATATTGTTGCGTCGTGCACAGCTATGAAATCTTTCAAATATCCTAAGTGGCGCCGTCCTGGTGGCAGAAAAATCGTGGATACCCATTCCTTTATTGTATTAAATATCAATTAACGGGTACTTTTGTGTTAAATGTCATATTAATTAACTATATTTCAAATTAAATTATGGAAAGCAGCAAGGTACCTTATGTTTTTTCTCTCTTACTTGTTTTCCGTTATTCATGTTAATTTTGTAAGTCACGAATTCTTTAATAACCAACAGCACATGCTAGTTTTTCACTTAAATAAAATTTTAAATATTTGAGCGTCGTTTCAAAAATCATAAAAGTTTTGATTTATGAACATAATTTTATATTTTTTATGCATCGCTTTTTTCACATTTTATTGCACACTTCGGAGCGAAAACGGCACAAATCACATTTATTGCGACCCATTTATAACGTGGATATTTAAATAAAAAATTGATGTAAATATCAAATCAAGATAACGGAAAATATACGAGTATATAAAAAGACGTCAAATGGTCCGTATTATTACGTCAGGAGCCAGGATGTATTACAAAAAAATGCTACCATGAATAGGACTCAAAGAATTGATCCTTTTCTTATTATCTTAAGAATTTAGGGCTGATTTTTCAATCGTCAGATATAAGTTATCCATCAAATAAATTATAACCTGGCTAAATAAAACAATTAAACTATTTTATTATAATAACAATGTAATTTTTAATTTGTTTATGTTACATTCTATCTATCCTACGAATACATTTTATCTGAGAATTGGAAGGTTTTATTTGAGAAAGCCCAGTTTCTGATACGAACGAGTTTGCTCATGACCAAGCGAAAGTATTGAGTTGGAAGATAGTGCCAGCATAATAATATTTTATACGAGCTGCTCGGCACACAGACGTCCTCTCATTTCTAAGAAAGATTTTGAGCAATTAGTCCGCATCCCTGCTCCAGTGCGTGCTGACGTACCTCTCATGTCTTCAAAATATTTAATTCTACAGATATGCTGATTAACGATAATTTCCTTCACCGTAGAGCCCGCATTTACTCGCAAACTATAAGGTCGTAACGTACGGCAACGGTATGGTACATTGCACACATAACACAATACATCAGGACGAAACGGGTGTTCAACTCGCTCTCTTGCTTAAGCAATTAAACATTATCAGCAATAAAACAGCGTAACGCAATATAAATTCAGTATAGAGCAATTATAGTTTGAAAATACCATAACAAGTTACCGCCACAAACACCAAAGTCTGCAAACTAACAACAACACCACCCATCTACAATGTAAAAGCAACAGCAACACCATCCTACTTGCCTGCATTAGAAGAACCACCACAACGAACAGAACCACGACACTATCTTAGCACATGTAGAATGACTTCACAAGTAGAATGACGCAAGCGGAACTTCCCGCGCTCGGCACCTACAATGAATTTTGTACTGCACTAACGAGTGGTGGTTTCTCAATATACCCTCAATTCTACCCCGCCGCTATCGACAAACACTCCGCTAGAGGGACGCAAACTCTAGCACACTCGATCTATCCGGCACTTCATATACACACCGTCAAATATTAAAAACGGAGGTCGAAAACAGGGCATTCAAAATGAATAATATTATGTATAATATGTTTGACACCAGATTGTATTTAGAGGATTTTAGCTTAAATCAATTAAAAGATTTTGTGTCAGTCGTCAACGATTGGAATACTTTTCAAATCATAACTTTTTCATTTATAATCGATTAAAAAGTCCCCGTGTAGTGGCGGGTAAGAATACTCATTACCCCATATCTTCCTGTGGATGTCGTAAAAGGCGACAGAGGGAAACTGAGGCAGAAGATGGGCAGCAGCATCTTTTTGATAACAGCAAAAAGCAATGAAAAACTGCGGTTGCCAACCCGCTCGCCAAGCGTGGCAACTATGGCAATATACCTCCATGAGTAATGACATTAATAAACGGCCCCCAGTCCTCGGTGGCCCCGCTATTCCTAGCTACGGTGGCGACTATGGTAACGGCAGGGCAGGGAGTGCTGGTGCAGGGCGGTGGGTGGGGGGGCGACTCGACCTGGCAACTTATAACGCACGCACCCTGAGGACTGATGAGAAGATCCTCGAGCTGGAAGAAGAGATAGACAAGTTGCGCTGGAATGTTATAGGCTTATCCGAAGTCCGAAGAGAGGAGGAGGACACGGTAATCCTCGAATCCGGCAACTTTTTCTATTACCAGGAGGGTGACCATCTGTCCCAAGGATGTGTCGGATTTATCGACCACAAGTCTCTCGTTAACAACGTTGTAAATATTGGAAGTGTGTCGACGAGAGTTGCGTACCTTATACTCATAATCACCAAACGGTATTCGCTAAACGTCATACAGGTTTACGCACCTACCTTCATGTACTTCATGACTCTTTATGATGAACTCTTTCTTCCAGAAGCGGCCCCATAGGAAGTAGACCTGGTCGAGCCCCGACGGTTTGACAAAAAATGAGATTGACTTTATTATGACGACCAGACGACATCTGTTCAGTGATGTCTCAGTGATCGCGAGGGTGAAAACCGGCAGCGATCACCGAATGGTTAGAGGCACACTGAACCTAAACGTTAAGTTGGAGAGGTCTCGTCTAATGAAGTCAACGCTCCGTCCCCCTCATGCTCTAATCCAAAGGGTCGAAACCTTTCAGCTCGAGTTGCAAAACCGTTTTTAGTGCCTAGAAGACTGCAATGAAGTGGACGATTTGAATGACAAGCTCGTGGAAACTGTCCATGCGGTCGGAGCTAAGTTCTGCAAGACCCGCCGTAGAAGAACACAAAAACTCTCCGATCACACTCTTAATCTCATGGCTGTTAGACGGGAGATGAAGCTACATTCTTCAACAGATTTGACAGCATACAGGCAACTGAACAGACAAATCTCCAAATGCATGCGGCGGGACTTACGCAACTTCAATACAGCTCGTATTGAAGAAGCCATCGAGCGGAACCAAGGCTCCAAAGTCTTTGCCAGAGATCTGTCTGCCAGCTGCTGAAGCTGAAGACCGAGTGTAGCAGCATCATTTCCGGGGCACCTGAGATTTTGATTAAGATTGAGAGGTTCTATGGGCAGCTGTACACGTCATCGTTGGAGCCACACGCAAGTGTGAGTAACGATCCAAGAGCGAGTCTTATCCGACATTATTCCGATGATTTCCTGGACGTCAGTCTGAGCGAGATTAGAATGGCTCTCCAGCACCTTAAAAACGGCAAGGCCCCAGGCCAGGATGGAATTACAGCGGAGCTTCTGAAAGTGAGTGGAAAACCGGTACTTGAAGTCCTTCAGAAGCTCTTTAATTTCGTCCTCCATGGTGGCACATACACCGGAGGCGTGGAGCAGAAATGCGATGGTCTTTTTCTTCAAGAAAGGCGACAACGCTCTCTTGTAGAACTACAGACCGATTTCCCTTCTGAGCCGCGGCTATGTGCTGTTTTCGAGAGTCATTACGAATCGTCTCGTGCGCAGACTTGACGACTTCCAGCCTCCCGAACAAGCCAGTTTCCGAAAAGGCTTTAGCACCATAGACCACATTGGATATCTGCAGTAGAACCAGAGTAACCGATATAGATCAAAGAATGCTGAAGTGGCAATGGGCCGGCCATATAGCTCGAAGAACCAACAACCGATGGGGAAAAAAGGTTCTCGAGTGGCAGCATCGTACCGGCAGGAGAAGTGTAGGGCGTCCCGCCACTAGATGGAGTGACGACTTGGTAAGATATGCAGGAAATCGATGGATGCAGGTGGCTCAGGACCGTGCTTTATGGCATTCCTTGGGGGAGGCCTATGTTCAGCAGTGAACTTGTGAAGGGCTGTAATAATGATGATAATGATGAACCTTATCGGCTTCAACACCCTCGAAAACCATGAAAATGACACCCATGACGACAAAATTGATTCTACTTTCTTTTAGTACGTACTACTATTATTTATTCTGTGCTTTTAAAATATTGTAATAAAAAAATCTCTCAATATTATTATAATCAAGTTTTTAAGAAATTTGGTTATACGAATATTGAGTATTTGTACAGCGATCTTTTGAGCCGCTGCAAATAACCGTAACAATGTCCAGTCACGACGGCGACTGACGCTGAACTAACTGAGTACCGCATCCTCTATTTGGTAATAATTTATTTATACAAGGCTACAAAATACACCGAAAATTTCGCCATTTTTAAGTCGAAAAAAAATTATAATAACTAAACTAAAGAAAATTAAACTGCCATTTACATTCAATGGCTTCCCACACGATAGATGAAGAGTTTTAAAAATATATTAAGTTGAATAATTGATATTTTCAAAAGTTATCGTGTTTATAAGCCTTGCGGACTTGATAAATCCACACCATAAGCCACTAAAACCCCTTTTTTATGTTAAAAATAGCAATTAATCGATTAAAAAGAATATTAATAAGTTCAACAATAATTTATCTTTCTGAAAATGTGCTTTTTATATCACTTATATGTACAATATGATTGCTAAATACGATTTCATGCGACAAAACTTTGGAATCTTAATTTTTAGGCCTTAGTAGAACATACCGATGCGCTTAGGCGCTTACGGCATGAAAAATTAAAAAATATCATAAAAAAATAAAATTAAAAGGTGCTCACCTAGTAGAAAGGTGTATTACGATGGTACGGAACCGTTATTATTTTATTATTTTACCTTTTACTATATTAAACTAGCGCTTAACTACAATCCCACATGATGGTAAGTGGTGCTGTAGCATAAGATGGTAAAACGCACTGACTTAACAAAAGCCTATTCTCTCTTGACCTGAAGCCACTTACATTGTAATGGGATGGAACGACAGATGTTGCCAACTTATTCCTCTCCTTTCCTGTACGCATTACGAACGATGGAGCAAACCATTTGGTTCGAATGCGTGGTAAGTCAAAAACAAAAGGGTGGAGACTGGCTGAACGTCTGGTTGTCCGATGGTGGAAGGGAGGGGAAGAATTATATCATGTAATTCCTGCGATCACTCTTCGAAATGCATCCTATAGATAACCGAAAGACTGGCTACTTTGCAACTGTGTTCGAGGCTGATTTTAACCAGATTTGGGTCATCAAGAAGCCTCTTAGCACGACTTTCCATTAAGTCTAAAGCTGCTATGTGACATTTTCCAACATCAGCCCATTTATGGCAGCAACATTCCATGCACAATCGGACTTGCGCTTTTTATAGAGAACACAGTCCCAGCGTATAGTACCGTTGCACTTTTGCAAGGACTTCTAGATTCTTGTTTACTAACTTACTGCATTCAAAAATTGCATCAAGCGTCAACACACGGAGAACCTGTAGGAGACAACGTGGCAACGCACACAAGTATCTATACGAGTAAAGTTAAATAAAATCAAATCTACGAATAAAAATTATTGAATCCAGCGATATAGCATAACGTATCTAGTAGTCACAAGTATTAGGCCGGACTTCTTATATTAGGCCTGACATTTATGTCAAATATTTTTATGTATATCAGTCCTAATATAGTGAAAATCTGAGGCTGCATGGTTAGGACTATATGGTGGATGCATTAACACTTCCAAACAAAGCTCTCTAATTTTTGCTGAGTGGCCAAAGGTGTGGAATTTCATCGTGATGGTCTGGCGTCATCATGATGAAAGTCCACTCCTTTTCTGTTAATCAATGCCAGCCGTTTTTAAGGTTCCGTAGTTATACAACAAGGAACCCTTATAGTTTCGCCACGTACGTCCATCCGTCTGTGGTTTTACTCAGAGATGCTTGGTGCTAAAAATCTGTAATTTGGCATAGTTACAAATATAAATCTCGCCTAAAAACTGTGAAATAAAATCGTGAAAAACATTTTATATGATTTGAAAATAAATCGTTCAGTTACTATCTTCCTATTTAGGCCCATTTTTAGTCGTCGTTAAGAAAACCCACGTATTGTGACGGGCAACTACGGAACCCTACCTCTACATTGTGCATGGCCCGACACGCACTTGGTCAGTTTCTTTTTCCTCATTTTCTTGCTTGAGTCTCATTAGTTGTCTGTAGAAGAGATCCAAATCGATGGATTTGCGGTAAAAGCTCATAATAAACGATGCCCTTCCAATCTTACCCGCATCACCTTATTTTTTTATAGGATAAGGGTGATAAGCGAGCAAACAGTCCACCTTATAGTAAGTGGTTACTGTGGCCCATAGACATCTATATCTATCTTCGTTTAAAAATCAAAATGCAGATGCGCATTCATCCGTGAGGACTAAGATTGAATGCCTCTTTTCCAGTAAAAGGATCTCCGGTTCTCTACAAAAAGCTGCTATTTTACGCTGGTATTTTGTGAAAGTATGGTCCTTCCCCGATCGAGCAGATTAATTCGTGCTACAACTATACTACTTATAGCTGCAGCATGGCTCTACCACATTAAGCTAGCCATTATTGCGTCTTAATCCGGGTTTCGCTACAGTCTGTGGAGATTGACTACCCTTTGAATTTTATCTTTTTCGCAACTTCTTATCGTAGGTGATCCACTTTTCATTACCAGTGATCAATATTTTCAAAATTAGTTCAGTTTCATTACGTTTGAATAGAAAATCGCAAATGAGTACACGATTCACTTGGTTTCATTCAGTGAGCTCGTGTGTTCCCAAATATCGAGTTCTTTTTGTATAGCCAGACTTTTTCAAATGGGTTAAAACTATTTTGTGGTCAATCTTCGATTCGGCTATAACGCTTCTACAAATATGCTGATCTTGCTGCATTCTTTCAAAAATAGCATCGACTTTATTAGTATGAGGGCGACCGGAGCGAGCTACATTTTTGACATTAAAATTCCCGGACTGAAAACGCTTGAACCAACTTTGTGCTACGACGCTATTTTAAGAAGGCCGAGACAGATTCTAACTCGCTAGTGGTAAACGCAGCCACCTAAACTCCCACTCCGAACGTTACGGAAACCCTCCTGAGTCCCCGTAACGTTCTTATCGAACCGCCTATTCCGCTAGATCTCGACGACCAGCATTAACATCACGGAAACTACAGTTACTGACACTGTATTAGGTCTGTTCGCGCAAAACACTTTCAAGGATTGACGCGAGAGGGCGCTCGGCGCGGTGCATTCATACCGGTTTGACTTTCGGTCGTGCGAAAAACGCCCAAGGGCAAGCAGTCGTCTTTAATCGGTGCTGACGTGAGCACGCGGTCCATTCTGTTAGGGAACTCGGAATAATTAGGTGCGGCCCGTAAATATACGGTCTAGGATTTGTGACGCGCATTCCTGCTGGAGAGCTTCTCGGGACCGACTCAGAATCTGTATAAGTGCATTCGACAATATTAGCTAGTGCGGCCTCTGATATTCTAGAAATAACTGTTGCAACGCGAAACGGTAGTGACCTTTAATAAACTGTAAACTCCGTGTGCGTTTTGTGTGTTAACCTTATAACCAGCGATAGTTAGTGGCTTCTGTAAGTTAGTAAATCGTACGATAGAGTTAATTCAATGTCATCGTGAAGAAAGAGGAAAGTGACTGTGGACGCCTCGGAGGGCCCCCTCAAGTTGGAGCGGTGTCGACGCACGGGCTGCTACCGACGGCCAAGGTCTAGGTTCAATCACCATCAGTCACACCCAGATACACATCACATCACTTATTTCCCTTTCACTACACAACCACATGTGACCTGACCGACTCCGGAGGGACCAGTCGCCTTGGATATAGGTAAGTAAGCTTCGCCTAATTCCTCTGCCGGTTGACTGGCCGTAGTATAGAACGCTCCCCCATATATTTTAGTGTATTTCGAGAGATTCCACGTGGCCACATTGAGGCCCGACCTACGTCTGTTCGGGAAGTCTTCAGCTCATGGGCCCCTGAGGATTGGATCCTTTAAGGGAGCAGCCGTAGACCGTAAAAAACTGGTAGCAGAGCGCGGTTCCGGGTTCGATTCCCCGGTCGATCCCGACCATAGTGCTAGATAAACATTAAACAATTTTGGTGGCAGGGAGCGTTGGTTTGATTGGTTTAATTTGTATCTACAATCACGCCCGTCCGTAATACGTAAAAATATTTTTTTGTACGTAATAATAGAATTATTTCCCTTTGTTCTTTGTTGCTTGCCTTTTTTTGGTTAGTGGGTAGATTTGAAAAGCCGCGCCCTAGGTTGCGCAAGCGGGAGTTTTTCTAGAGATATACGTCATGTAGGTAGATGATTATTTTTACGTAATCGGTTAATTATCGTTGTCGGATAGTTGTAGTGGATTACTTATCGAAGGGTCGATTTCCGAGCTAGGCATTTTTTGTTGATCGGCCGTGATGTGTATCTTCGTTTATACTGTAATTTGTATTTGAACTAAAGAGTAATAATTGTATTTGCGCAATTTGAATTTAACTTGATTTGATCGCACTAGTATTTGTTATTTGTCAATTTGATTTGTGTCTTTTCTTTTGTGCTAACTTGTATTTGGTTGATACGTACTAATTCGTATTTGTGTAATTTCTATTCAACGCGATTTGATAGGAACTGCATTTATTAACTGTTAATTTTTGTTGTATTTTTTGTTTGTTATCTTTGTAGTCTGTGCTCAAGCCGCGTCGTAATTTTGCATTTAATAGTGATGACATCGCCCAAGCTACTGATCCGTTGTTTGCGGACTGAGCTACGCTGGGCTACAAGCGCCCATGCTTTGATAGGTCGACCGGATAGGGTCCATAACTTGATGAAGCAGTTCGAGCAGGTGGATGCTCGAAGGGCCGCAGTAGAAGAGGCTTACGCTGAGCTCGAGGATTCGGATGTGGAGAAGGGAGTCCTGGACTCCTGCTTCGCGGGCTATGAGCAGTTCCTGTGGCTCACGGACGAGTTGATCGAGGCTGAAGGCAGGTATGCCGAGGAGGCGCGTGAAGCTCGGATGAGTGACCTGTCCGAGTCCTCTCTGAAGCAGCTTCAGCCGGAGCTGTTGGGACGACTCCCAACTCTGGACCTGCCAAAGTTCTCCGGGGTCCTTTCCGAATGGCTGACCTTCGTTGGTCTTTTCGACAGCCTAGTGGACGCCCGGAGTGACTTGACCCCGAGCCAAAAGATGGTGTACCTCCTGGCCTCACTGGAGGGGGAGGCCCTGGGCGTCGTCGGCCACTTGAGATTGTCGGACGACGCCTACCAGACTGCTCGGGACCTCCTAGCCAGAAGATACGCCAACGTCCGGCGAATTGCGGACGAACATGTTAAGCAGCTTCTAAGCCTCCCGCTGCTTAGTGACCGGGCCAGACTGCGTCCGGACCTGTTAGATCCAGTCTTGGTGGCCTGTAATACGTTGAGGCGGCTGGGTTTACCAGTGGGCGAATGGGCTCTTTTGTTGCTCCGCATCGTGCTGTCCCGTCTACCTCTGGACCTTCGAATCCATTTTGAGGAGAGGTACGGCGGGGACGAGGCCTCCTATATTCCGCCCTTCTATGACCTGCTGCGGTTTCTGGAGGAGCAGTGCCGGCAGAAAGAGAGCGCGGCGGGCACCGTTGACGACTTACGAGCCGTGTCCAGTGAGAGGCTGAATCCTCCAGGCAAGTCGTCGTCAACCCCCCCCTGCTCCTATTGTCGAGCATCTGATCATCGGGTAACGTCGTGCCCGAAATTATTAGGTAAGCCGGTTCCAGCGAGGCGAACTATCGCTAAGGAGCGCCGCTGGTGCTGCTCATGTTTGGGAGGACACCTCCAGCGAGACTGTCCGCATCGGCGGCCCTGTCTGCATTGCCAGGGCAATCATCATGCCGTTTTGTGCCTGAGTGCGAACGGCGTCTCCTCTCGGGGCTCTGCCAGGCCCTCGACCCCCACGGGCGGGGGCACTCAGCCACGCTCTCTGCCGGGCGACTCTCGGCGCCCGCCGGCCAGCCATCAGGCCCCTAAGTTTGAAAGGGGTCCCTCCCCCGACCAGTCGGGGGGTAATTCCCCCAGGGGCGGGGGTGTCATCACCCCCCCTAAGCGTGTGGAGAGGAACTTCACGGCCACTCATCGGTCCGCTGGACCCTTCTCACTCCCGTTAGCTGAGTGGCCGCGACTCGTGTACCACTGCTCCCCATTTGATGGAGGCGGCCCTGGCTAGCTGCCGCCTTGGCTCCCACCACGGCCGCCTGCACTGAGCCTTGAGCCGTCAACAGTCCACTTGTCAAAATGTTCTGTTGCCGACGGCCTCAGTGAAGGCGTACAACCCGAGTGGCGACTGTTAGTGATCTCGGGTTCACGCCATGTGGCCTCCCCTTGGTGGTGGGAAGATTAGGGCCCCTCTGGAGCGTTGAATCACGCTGTCAAGGGGTATTAGATTTGGTTTGGTCGAGCACTTAGTCAAAAAATACTTGAATTAAAATTAAAAATTGCTTTGGGCTTTCCGCAAAATTTTCCTATTTGTAGCGGTTTAAATTAAAAGAATTGAATTTAATCTAGTCCTTTAAATGCTACTGCATGTGTTTTGTGCATATATTTAATCACTGTATTTGATTGTTGCGTCTGTTTGCTGAAAGGAAATTGAATGGCGCGCTATTTGAAAATTATGTAACATATACATAGATAGTGTTTAATCATTTTGCTTTGCGAAGAAGTAGGGCTGTCCCTTACGTTATTGTTTTGTTTAATTTGCAAGTTGACCTATGCGCATCGGTGATTAATTTGGTTGAATTAATTCTGTAGTTTAACATTGATGCTTTTGAAAAATTAGTTGAAATATGAGCATAGGACTACTTGCCTAACAGGCTAGCTAGTTTTGGAGATTATCAGATTGAAATCAGCTGCCGCACTATTTTAGTAAATGATAATATGGTGGGTGGCCTGGCTAGGCCTACTTGTTGAAAATTCATACTAGGGACTATCTGTGCGTTTCGTTCGGCTCTCCACAGACGACGTTCATGTGGAATTTGTGGGTGCTCTCTGCACTGAAACTTAGGAGGCCGCTCGGGGCCGCTTCGTGTCGCGTCGCTGTTAGCAGAGCTGATCCGGTCGGATTGCGGAACTAATCATAGGGGCACAGATAGGTGTTTGAAAGAGGTCGTCGGACTTCTGTCCAGTACAGGACTTGTTAAAGTGCTGCGATGCCCAGGAGAGGCATCCAGTGGAGGCTGACCCTCCGGCTTGCCACATTAGGGCTATTTTTTGAGGCGCTGGTTAGGGTGCAAGATCTGATGGGGTGCCTAAGGTGGCCTAGTTTGGTTGTAGATTCGGTCTTGCAACTTGCCTTCGCGACCTTGTCCCGCTGACCGGTTTGCTCGCGGACCTAAATCCTTATGTCCGGGACGGGGGTTTGTTCGCGCAAAACACTTTCAAGGATTGACGCGAGAGGGCGCTCGGCGCGGTGCATTCATATCGGTTTGACTTTCGGTCGTGCGAAAAACGCCCAAGGGCAAGCAGACGTCTTTAATCGGTGCTGACGTGAGCACGCGGTCCATTCTGTTAGGGAACTCGGAATAATTAGGTGCGGCCCGTAAATATACGGTCTAGGATTTGTGACGCGCATTCCTGCTGGAGAGCTTCCCGGGACCGACTCAGAATCTGTATAAGTGCATTCGACAATATTAGCTAGTGCGGCCTCTGATATTCTAGAAATAACTGTTGCAACGCGAAACGGTAGTGACCTTTAATAAACTGTAAACTCCGTGTGCGTTTTGTGTGTTAACCTTATAACCAGCGATAGTTAGTGGCTTCTGTAAGTTAGTAAATCGTACGATAGAGTTAATTAACTGTCATCGTGAAGAAAGAGGAAAGTGACTGTGGACGCCTCGGAGGGCCCCCTCAAGTTGGAGCGGTGTCGACGCTCGGGCTGCTACCGACGGCCAAGGTCTAGGTTCAATCACCATCAGTCACACCCAGATACACATCACATCACTTATTTCCCTTTCACTACACAACCACATGTGACCTGACCGACTCCGGAGGGACCAGTCGCCTTGGATATAGGTAAGTAAGCTTCGCCTAATTCCTCTGCCGGTTGACTGGCCGTAGTATAGAACGCTCCCCCATATATTTTAGTGTATTTCGAGAGATTCCACGTGGCCACATTGAGGCCCGACCTACGTCTGTTCGGGAAGTCTTCAGCTCATGGGCCCCTGAGGATTGGATCCATTAAGGGAGCAGCCGTAGACCGTAACAAGGTCCATAAACGTCACAATTATTTTTCACGGCTTGAGTCGTAATTTTCCTTCTTTTACCCACTTCAAAAAAGAGGGGGTACTCAATTCAGCTGTTCGTTTTTTTATGTGTTACCTCATAACTTTTTTCTAGGTGAACCTATTTCGATGATTCCTTTTTTATTTGAATGCTGGTGCTGCCCACGTGGAATTTGATCCAGATCTGACCAATATTTTTTGAGTTATACTTAATAATTTATATAAAATAGGTTGTACATTTTTTTAATTGTACCACCTGTTGTATTAAAACTTCAGAGTGTATCGAACTTCTTCGTTAGATTTATTCATTTTGGAGGAAACTAAAACAATTGAAAATGGCGGGAAAGTGTTGTGTTTTTTTACTTTTTAATTTTCTTTTTCTTAATTACTTTTCTTAATTAATATATGTATTGTTATTGAAACTAGCCAAATACAAACGGTACAACTAAAGAAATTTTTCTTCAACTTTATACAAATAAAATACGAAGAAACTTTTTTCCCGTCCTATTATAATATTGCTGCCTTAATTATAAGAATAAAGTTATATAAAGAGTTTTTTTAACAACACGCTATTCTATTGTTTTATTTATTTTGTTATTTCTATGTAAAGGAATTGCCATCTTTTATTTATTTATTTTAATTTTAAAAACGTAAAACTCTCACTAGGATTTTGTCCTGTATCGTGGCGGCAGTTTACATGAATAATTATATTGCACAAAGACAAACATTCAGACCCGGAACAATTACTTATAGGCCATACAAATACTTTTTTCGTGCGGGATTCGAACCCGAGGCACTTAGCTTCGCAACTCATTGCTAAGCCACTGCGCCACAGAACCGTTGTCGTATCTATTATATAAACTTTCTTCCATTTTAACCATTTCATTTAACCCTCAGGCGTGACAACGCATCTGCATTATCAGGGATAGTTGTAGATGTCTATGGGCTTCCGCATCCACTTAACATCAAGTAGACTGTTTGCTTATTTGTCACCCGTATTCTATAAAAAAAGTATTTTTTTTTTCAATTCTTTAATTTTTTCTTCAACACCAAATACGACTTAATTCAGCACTTACAACTGCTTTTAACTAATTCAGTGGTACGGTTAGAGTGATAATCGGACCGTACGGGACAGTCGAGTGTACATAAAAAACTTGAAACAAATATTTTATAACAATATTTTCCGCATTTATGGCGATAGTGAATTAATTAAATATAAAGATTTAAAACGTTCTTCAAAACGGAAACAAATAAAATGTCAACAGAGTTAAGGCTTCAAGCAAACGCTTTTGTTCTTATTCTATGTGAATCATATACAATGGTTCGTTCTTCAATTCAGACTTGCTATTTTCTCAAGTTCGGACTTTAAAATGTTTTGTGTATAATATTTTTTTATGTATTTGTTTGAATAAACCAAGGAAATACAAAAAAAACTTCGAATAAAAAGTTTAATCTCATTTAAAAGAAAGAAAGAATTAAATTTCGGTACATAAATACGGTAATTATTTATCCCTTTTTAGTTAATTAAAGTTGGCTTTTCCTTACTCTTAACAATTTCATTTTTAGCTCTATTGGATTAGATAAGGAATATAACAATGTCTCGTGTTTCAAGGGCTGCAGCCACGATGATTTGGCGGCGGTTGTCTTCACATGTATACACTAAACAGATAATCGCGAAATATAGCGTCATTGTAAATGTCTATACATTTTAAGATAATTTTGTATAGTTTCATATCTAAATTAGACAAAGGTGGGTGCGATGGCTCGAGATAGAAGCGATGCGGTTGGTTTTGTGTCTTTTGAATTCATGCGAACCGAAAGGTATAAAAAGCGGTAGATAGGAAACCCAGAAATGAATTATTTGCATTACTATCTCTTATTGGATAATAATTAACGAATCACATAAGCGTTAGACGGTAGTGCTAAAGTGGAGCGAATAGTAACTAATACAATGTCGTCTTAAAAGTCATATAAAAATATATTCCACCCTTAGGTGAAGAATTGTTCGTTCAATTTATACGAGAAAACCTTGAAGTGTAACTTTTTCATTAAATAAAGAATTATTGAAATCAGGATAAAATTGACGACGATATCGCGTAGGTATCTGCACACATACATAATTTTACACATATAAAATTGAAGTGTCTAACTGACCCTTTATTGAGCTAAGGAGGTTATTTGCATACCATTAAGATATGATTAATTATTAAAAAAAAAACTGTCTTCGAAATGGGTAAGCCGATTGTAATGAAATTTTATAAACATATAGAGATCAATACCAAAGTGACCTAGGCTATATTTTATAAGATAAACTGGAGAATTGAAAATATAATTTAGGAAAACAGATCTAAAATTGCAAAAGAATCTAGAGGATGGTTGTGTTTTCGTGCAATATAATTAACTTTGCTCTTAACAAGCGTATGCTACAAGGAAGCTAAAATACATGGCTATTGCTAAACATAGGAAGTCAACATCTCATTAAGCACTTTTGTTTTTCGTGAATTTGGATATTCATTTCAAAATAATCGAGTCTTCGACTCACATTCTGAACCCAGTACATAGTTACTTTTGTTGATTGCCCATAATTACTGGTTGCATTGCTTAATTTTTTTCCTTTTACTAATTTTTCGTAAATAAGATTGCCATCACCCAAATTGTCGATGCCGGACATGAAATCTCAATTCGTGTGAGTGAAACAACTTAGTATGTGAATTGTGAAATATTGCTATTTTTGGTTCATGTTATTTAAATGAATATTTATTTTTGTCTGAATTTTTAGAGTCTGTTAAAATAATGAATCCCCGATAATTGAACTGTTATCACAAGAATTGTTTGCCCAAAAATCCAGCGTGAATATTCATATGCTATGACATCGTGTAAATATATTGTATTGTTTCGTAGCGATAGCATCCAAAGTAGTCTACGAGCATATGAAGGTTGAATTCGTTAAGTCTCCTCCTTAGAGTTTGATCGCTCATCAGGATCTGGTGTTCCGAGTGGAACTTCAATTTCTATTGCTAAGTCATAACGTTACATTGCCATCTCGCCGTAATATGTAAAAATCGGTGCTGACCTTAATATTCCTAATAAAAATGATATCTTTCCACATTGTCCCTGGAGCGAGACCACAATCTTGACATGATGCTTTGACTAGTGCCAATGGCATCAGCAACATTGCACTGGATCATACCAGTTACCAGCATGCTTGGTTCAAAATCTCTTCTATAGTTAAATCTACGTATTAAATATAGAAAAAAAATTCAAATTTATTTTAAAAACAATTTAGTATTCAAGACACAAGGTAGCAAAAATTTATAGCAATAAAGTAAATTAAATTTCATCGTCTCCGTCAGTCTCTTCTTTTAATTTGAATTAAGAACACAGAAAAGAAATTGTAATAAACGTGAAATATCAAGTCATAAAGGAAAATCCTGTTAGCAAATTAGAAATTAAATAAATATTTTTATTACATATACGAAATCTTAATTTATGTGTTCAGAATGTGTGGTGGATTAACAATGTATTTAATCAACACTTATTATGTGTCATAAGCGATATTTAAATAGTATTCTGGTGGACACGGATGTACAAGTATTTTAAGCTAGTGTATGACTACTACTCTACCTGTATTATGTGGTGATGTATTAAAGATGTTACAAGTAGAATTAGTCGAAAGGGGTAAAACGCACTGACTTAGCCTAGCAAAAGTCCCCTTAACTGCTCTCGGTGCACTCTGTTGAGGAGACTTTGGCGACCAAACGATGCAAAAAAAACCCAACAGAAATGCTGAACCCAAATTTTACAGACTAATGATGCATAGCAACATTATCTACGCTCGCTTAACCGTCTGGACAGCTTGCGACTGGCACATTTTTTTAAGTCTATTTCTTTCTTTTTTCTTCTGTAGAACATTTTTTTGTGTACTATATGTGTATTTGGCATTATTAATTAAAAAGTTGGAATTTAATATGCCAACCTATTATATCCCGTATTTAATCATTTCCTTAACATTGAACAAGTGTAGAAAGTGAACGTGCTTTTTCTGCGGCTGGAATATTATGTAATAAACTGCGCACAAGCCTTAGCGACAAAACTATAAATTGCTTGTCGTTTCTTTGCACTTATTTCCAACAACGAAAATAGTAAATAGATAAGTTATGTAAATAATGTACCTACTTATTATTCTAAACCAGTCATATAATGTAGCGTGTTTGTCGTGGATTGTAGGCAAAACGTCACCAAAGCAGATTTTAAATATTAACTAAAAATGATTTATAGTTTAATATCAAGTGGGATGCGGGAAGTAAAGACTGTGTAAGTACCTCCGAAGGAGGCTGAGTTATAACCAAAATAAGAGGTCATTTTGACCCCCTAGGAGTGTAATGAGAACTTTTGGCTCCTATTCAACCATGACCCCCATGACATCCTCTACATAATAGGCTATTCACACTGACTAGGCCTAAAGTTCGAGCCACCCCCAATTTTTTAGTTTTTGGCTATTTTGACACCCGAGGAGTGTAATGAGAACTTTTTGACCCTATTCAACCATGACCCCCATGACATGCTCTACATAATAGGCTATTCACACTGACTAGGCCTAAAGTTCTAGTCACCTCCCAGCTCATTTCTATTCTTTACTTCCAATAAAATACATTTTACGGATTATATCATATTTAGTTTTAACTCAGACGTCACGTCAGAAACTTGAGGAATTAAAACAGTTAAAATTAAACGTGATAACATCCGTAAAATAAGCTTAATTCAATGTTAAATAAAATAACTATCCCTTTAATATTTCTTTACACATTAATTCCATATATATTTCTAAAGTATAAATTTTATTTATAGAACGTTTTGTGTGTTATTTATATTACACTGGTCAATAAGTAATCACACTTGTTTGCGATTTTCATTTTAAAATAAGGCAAAAACCTTGTTAAAGCTCATTTAGTTAATGAGAAAACGTTTCTTCGTTTGCTACTTTCCACGTCAGTGACTACGAAGCAAATAAGAACGAACCTGCAGAGAATGGTCAAACGAGTCAATTTATTTTTTACACTACTACTTTGATTGACTGAGACTTTTACTTGAGTTTTAATTTAGTGTAACAACCTTAAGCCGCAGTGGCTAGTCTGAACGGAGACTAGTGATCTGCGCAGAACAAGATTATAGAGCACGATTCTGTGTGTTACCACAGGTGCAATCTCTGTTCCTTCACACTCATAATCTGATGAGACGGCAATGTAGTACGACTGGAGAGAGATCAGGCGCAGGGCTAACGACTTTTCGTACTTTCCGAGGAGCGGGTTTGAAAAACCACCAATTTCCTTACCCCAAGCTGTTACTAAGAATTTATTGACAGAAAAATTGACCTATGCTTCGAACCAGGTACAACGTAATCAGGAGTCACGATTACGACAGCCAGACTGATTGATTAATCCTTATATAGTTTAAGTTTCCAATTTACATGAAAAACAAAAGACTTTTGAATTACCTCAGTATAATTTCTTTGAGACCGATTTGATTACGATTGCAAATATAAAACATGTACACAATTGAAAATCGGAGAATTTATTAAAATGCTATTGACACGGCACTGCTAGTACATAATTATGCATGACATGCATTTGATCGATTAAAAGTTTTACGTCTATTGCTATATTATTATGTTCTAAGTTATGCTTGACTGCGTGTTCTCGACGATAGAAAATTAAAATAAAATAAAACCCAAAAATTCGAACTCTTTCCAGCACCCATGTTCACAGGGCTGAGGTGTATGACATCCCAATGTTTTTTTTATAGGAGGGGGGGCAAACGATCATGCGGCTCACCTGATGTTAAGTGACTACCGCCGCCCATGAACAACCGTTACACCAGGGGAATTGCAGATGCGTTGCCGAATTTTTAAAAATGAGTAGGCTCTTTTCTTGAATGTCCCTAAGTCGTATCGGTCCGGAAAAATCGCTGATGGTAAACTATTAAAATTTACTTCTTTGTTTGTGCAAACCAATATCCAAAATTTACGAAACTATAAAGATATATAACTGTATCACATTAAAACCACAAAAACGATTTCTCACCGTTTTAAATACTTGCCAAATCGAATAATTTTGTTTTTCTTGAATAATATAGGATATATTTAGTATATTATAGTTAATGAGCAGTTATCACTCTTATTTTCAGCGTAATAGTTTTAAAAATGAATGAAAAAAAAACCATAGAAAAATGGAATTGGTGGAAAAAAGGAAAATATTTGCTCCAGAACAGAGGATTACGTTTGTATGGACTAAACTTTGCCTGAATATTCTTTTAAACTGGCTCGTAAATATCGTAAATACGACAACAATTTCTACTTTTCAATACAAAATTTAACACAAAAACAAAGACTTATCGCGGTCTTTCAAGTGCGAATTTACTTTCATATTATTAAAATCACAAGTGGGCGATAACAAGGAATAAATTAACTTCTGAAGTAAGAAATACAGTAGGAGGTTATTGTTTAAAGTGATAATAGTATAAGAGCGGACATTAGACTTACGCAATTAATCTTTATCAGCAATAAAAGAGGGTACAGTACTACATATTTATTGTTGCGCAATTACAATTCGACTCTCCCGTAATACGTTCCATTCGCTTTGCTGTAACGTTATGGATGTAATTACATAAATATACTGAAATATATTAGGTGCAGCAACACTGCTTTTCTCGATATTGATGTGACACAGGGCAGCCTTTTCGCAATAAAAGTCTCTATTTGTAATAAAAGTATGGTCACCACGGACATAATAACAACACTTATAAAGTGACTGAATATAATACCCACCTGCGATGAACCTTATACTGATCGAAGGAGTGGTGGTTTATAACTCTACCCTTACTTCTTTTTATCTCTGTTCTCCTACCCTTATTTCTAACTATAGAATAGTCAAATTAATTATTTATCCAGTAGTAGCTGAATTCGAAATTAAAAATTTCACATTTAGTTACTACTGGATTATGTTACGTAACATTATCTTATACAAAGAAGAAAAAGAAGAATTGGTGAAGTAAATTTTTACCTATATTATTATACAACAGTTGGGTCAAGTTCTACCCTATATATTTACTTTTTATTCTCACCGAAGTGTCGCCATTCTTATCAAGTGTCAAATCTAGGTCATCCTTCGTGAAAATTTTTTGTCATTTATCAGCTGAAGATACAAGTATTGATTTTCCGAACACCTTCATACGACACACATGCTCCACCTGATTATTAAGTGTGACTTTGTGATTATTTTGACGTAGGTAAAGGCCAGTATATGAAACAAAACACAGTTTACTTATTTCAAAACTAAATTTTAAATTTTTTACATCTTTTAAGTAACTCTTTGTTGACTTTTTATGTTTGACGTCAATATTATAGTATATTTCATTACGAGTGCGGAAAGCCTGTCATTGCAAGGAGTTCCGACAAATGTCTACCGCGCCGAGGCGCAGCCGAAGGTGAGGGTTGACAGTCGGAACAAGTTGCAATGACTGTTCCGCACGTGTACTGAACAACTATTTTTAATACAGTTGCGAAAAAAATAAAGCAATTTAATAAAGAACATTTTTGGAAAATGGCGCCAACCGTAAAAGAATATAAGCAAATAAGCAATATATGCACAGATTTGTTTTGTTTTCTTCACCCATTCTAGGTAGACAAAGGTAACTATGCCCATACAGTCAAGTCTTAAGTAGAATCTTTTTCTTGATATGATATGAAAATGAAATTTAATGAGATGAAAGGAAATGAAACCTAACCTAACTCATTGAATCAAATCATTAACTCTAATATTGAAACAAATTAGTAGCTTCTTTTTAGAAATATTTGCATGAATCATAAAAACTTCTATGAATTTTTTTTAGTAAAAACTTTGTGGTTGATTTTTTCTTTTTTATTGACATTATTTTGACTGTTGGGAAAGAGAACGCACGAGTTCGGAAAAGGTAAAGAAAAAGCTCGAGTATGTAATAGCCCACATCCCAAACGCTATACGTCCCTGCAATATGCCACTTTTTTAAACAGTATTAAAAATATTTTATTCCATTTTGAAACAATGGTAATAGATATATACTCAAACGCTACTCAGTTTTAAGGCGTTAAGTCTCGTGGTGTCTCGGTCACTTTGACTTAAAGTGATAAAGACAGCACGAGACTTAAGGACATCTTAAAATTGAGTAGCGTTTGAGTATTTAGACTAAATCGTTTCATAATTTTAATGATCCTTTAGTTTAGCCTAAAACATATTCAGTAAAAACTAGACGTTGTTTTTATGTACTGTAAGTTAGATAAAACTTTAAAAAATAATTATAATATGTTAATACACAAATCAATATTTTCTTGGTACCGACTACGTCATACAAAGTTGATGGAACACAGTAAGCAGTCGAAGTAAATACAAGTAAACACCAAAATAAAAACCACTGATTTAAAAAATTTTGGTTATCATCGTTTTGTTTTTATTCAATTGTAAGTTTTGCTTTATTTATACAAAAAGCTATAATTGTAAAAAATATTAAAGGATTGCACTTCAAATGAGTTCGATGAATTCGATGAATTTCATAAATAAGGTAAAATCACTGTTAAAATTACTAACACCGACTTCACATTGATAATAAAAATTAAAAAAAATAAAACTAGAAACTTAATTATCATATAGTCCTACTCCCCGCAGTATCGTGCCAAGAACGCTGGCTGCGTTTCCCCGCTGAATGGCTATACTTAGCCTTTGAGCGAGAAAAGAACCAGCCCTCTTATCACCAGCAGCAACGACCAGCCGCGGATGGAGTTCCTTTAGGAACTTTACATTATCGTAATACGTCTCCTTAGGCATAAGTGATTTGAAATTAATATCATAGTCGCTCAACTTATTGAGTTATTAATTAATGGACTACTCTGGAAGGCATTTCAATCATAATTGAAGGTTTTGATCTTGTCTAGTACTATTTAAGAACATAATTGAAGTAGTAGACAATTTGAAATAAGTCTATGCGATACCATTAAGGACTAAAATCGTATCATAGTTCAACATTTATGTGGACTTTATTGATTTAAATTCTTTATTTTAAAATCACATTTTATTATTTTGTGAAGAAAAGTAGTAGTAGTATTCCACTCTTTATTGTGTTATGCCAATTAGTTATGACTTCACACTTCAGTTAAACTAAACAGTACTGAGAGTGTAGTAATAGGCAACTTTGAAAAATATCTAGATCAATTTTATGTATTATATTAAATGACGTCCTCTGGTTCACACCAGACGTGTTGCTGGCGACGGATATCTGGTACAGCTGTCGTCAATCTGTTTGCCAAGCATGATGATAACGATTAATTCTTACTACGATGTGAGAGGTCCATATCAAGCAGTAGACTTTTGCAGACTAATAAAGAAGAATAATAAATAAAAATAATAATCATCGTCTTCATTATAGCCCTTCACAAGTTCCCTGGTAAAATAGGCCTCCCCCAAGTAATGAAACAAACACGGTCCAGGGCCAGCTGCATCCATCGATTTCCTGGGCTGCAGCGCGAGAATTCTTCTTGCTTATCTATTATCGATTCTTCAATCTGTAAGGTGGGCACATCGCTATTTCGGCTAACTAATCGTCAGTTATTCTGGTCCTACAGCGAATATCTTCAAATGAAATTTTATCAAGCAGAGAAACTTAAAGCAATAAACTTTTCCACAGTTCGCAGGTCAATATTGTGTATGATATGATCCAATGTATTTTTTGATTGTACACTCTTTTGTTCAAGTCTTGAGAAATATATGACGAGAAAAATTTGGTTATCTTCCGAACTGGTCCAGCCAAAATGGATCAAAATTTCAACCCAAACAAACCCACCTAAATTTCGACGGAATTAAATGCTTTATTACAGTCCAGATACGCAATACACATTGGTAGATTGTACTCTTCGGTCTTCTAAAATTTACGGAATAGTATGCATGAAGCATGTGTAATGGCTTTTTGAGAGGCTAGAATTCGTCAAATCTGCATGCGTGATGATTCGTAATAATATTCGTAATGAGATTCGATCGATCAGAAGGGATTCCGGCGAAAGTTTGATTACCACTTTTGGTAGTCACTGGAGAAGATCCTGGAGCAGCAAAAAGAGATAGACAAGAGTCACGGAGATATAATATAATTATCTGAAGTTCGAAGAAAGTGGAGTACACGGTAATTCTCGAAGAAGGCAATGTGTTCCATCACTAGGAGAGCCATCTGTCCTATGAGCGTGTCAGTTTTCGCTTACAAATAGCTCATTAACAGCGTAGTCAAGATCGAAGGTGTTTCGACTAGCGTTGCCTACAATATTCTCAGGATCACCAAATGTTATTACATACGAAACTTGCCACATCTCGTTGAGAAGGTGGTCGCAATTTACAATAATATCTCTAGAGCCATGCATTCCTCCAAAATCTATGCCGGACACAAGAATGAAACAGCTAATAGGCATTTCCTAGTTGTGGCAACGTATCCAAATCGCACTTTTTTGTTTGAGGAGTCCATAGACAACTATTCACCATAAGGTGGACTTGTTAGATTTTTTTTTAAAGTATAGGGGCAAACGAGCATGCGGCTCACCTGATGGTAAGTGACTACCGCCGCTCATGAACAACTGCAACACTAGGGAGGAAATTGCAGATGCGTTGCCGGCCTTTTAAAAAGGAGTACGCTCTTTTTTTTGAAGGTGCCTAAGTCGTATCGGTCCGGAAAAATCGCTGATGGTAATCGATTCAACAAGGAAGTCGTGCGAGGAAGAAAGCATCTTCTAAACCGCACACTGGTGGACCACCAATCATCCAGATGGTGTGGATGGTATCGGGAGTTCTGCCGCGATGTGCGTTCGTGAAATTTGGCGTTTGGGATTAATCCGAACAATTCCTCAGAGCACTCCCCATGGTAGATGCGAAAGAAAATGCAAAGGGATGCAACATCTCTTCGCAGTGCCAATGAATTGAGCCGATCGGAAAGGGCTCGGTCGTCGACGATTCGAGCCGCTCTGCGCTGAATGCGGTCAAGTGGAAGGAGCTGGCACTGGGGAGCCCCTGCCCAGAGATGGGAACAGTATTCCATGTAAGGCCGAGCCTGCGCCTTGTAAAGTTGCAGGCGGTGTGCCGGCATGAATTACTGTCCCGCTCTCCTGAGCACGCCAAGCTTTTTAGAGGCCAATTTGGCCTTCTCTTCCAAGTGACCACGAAACTGCACATCACTCGATATGTCGATTCCGAGGATACCGATACTGGCTGAGGCAAGAAGGGGAGTGCCTTGAAACTGAGGAGATACGAGAAAGGGGTTCTTTTTAGCGGTAGCTCTTGTCCAATAAAAAGGGTCTCCGGTCTGCACTCACCATACGAAACACAGCAGTGTTAAAAATGTGTTTAAAATTAATTTTTGTTCGTTCGTATTCTATGCGTTGCCATACCGTTCATCAGATTGCGCTAAATTTTTATCAACTTATTGCTTACACTTCAGCGAAGGTTAGAGGCATAGTATGGCATAGGAGGCATTTACCTTACAGTAGGTGGCGTGCGTGTCATACCGATTAAATTATTTGAACGATATAACTACTAATGTTAAAATGAACTAAACAATGTTAAAACTATATTTCCGTTATTATTTCTTCTGCAGCAGTAACGCGCCGGGTAGCAGCTATTGTTGTATAAAATTCAAGACAGCCGTATAACAGTAACGAGTAATAAGCTCTCAGTTGCATTGACGCATATTTTCGTAAAAAGCTGTGGAGGGGTTTTCTTCGCTCTAAAAAACCGTCATTAAAAATTATGATTTTGCTTTGTAGTGCACTAAATAAAGACCTTACGTTTCTAAAACCATAACTTTCTGCAAATAATCTGCTCACATCGTTACGATATCGCTTTTGGAAAAACTCTAAAACAAGAAGCTTTCGACGCGAATCGCTTATGCTCTCTTACAAAGAGTATATAGCCACTACGTTTTAGTTGCTCATTTATTCTAAGATAAAGGTCATAGCAAATTTAGAAGTTATAAACTGTTAAATTTCAAACATTTCCCAAATTAAACTATTTGGATTATTATGCAAGAATACTTTAAATTCATAAAATAATGTTTGAAGTAGTTGGGTGCTTAAGTCAAGAGTTGTATCTTGTGGCGTTGAAGTCGAACAATGGTAATTAGTGTAACGGCGGGATGCTTCAATGTGTATTTACTGAAAGATGTTAAATTTCCGCGAAACATTTTTGATTTCCCATCATACTTAAATGTTCCTCATAACATTTTCCTCCATCACAAATAGCACAAATATCAGCCCTAAACAAGCGCCTAAGTAGCACAAACATTTGTAGATTTCTTTTACGAAATAATAAACTCGTAAATAGACGGACTTGCAAGCCCTGAGCCCTGAGCGGAAGCTGCAAAAGCTGAATGGCCAAATGTCAAATAAGAAGTCCGTAGTGCGGTAACCAAGCGTTTGACTGCAGCGCTGTTGTCCTCATTTCTTCCATACGTGACATCCATTTAGCGTATATTCGTATTGCCTACAAATAATCATTCAGGGTGTTTATCTTACATCACACATTATAAGAATAATTCATTACAGCCTATCTAAGTCCACTACTGAAAGTCGGCCTCCTCCGTAGATTGCCTCATAAGAATCTCCCTCCAGTTTTTAGTATTTACCATGGTTGCTACTTTTGGCAGGGCAACAGTAGTTTTTTTATAATTTTGAGTTGCTATCAGAAAGATGCTACACTTCCGGTTTCAGTTTCCCTCTGTCAGTTCTTACGACACCTACGGGATAATATGGGGTAGTTTATTCTCTTGCGTCGTGTATGTGTGTCTATATGTAATAATAAATAAAACGCCTACATTACACAGGGGACATTCCTAGTACGGGATATAATAAAAAAATAAAAAAATCTAATGTAAGTTTCATATAAAAAATATATATAAAACAAATTTGTGAAACTAAAAATAATTTGCCAAGGCATCATAAACAACATACGTATGTATGAAATTACTCTAAGCCCAACATTTTCTCAGTAAGGTTCTCTGACATACGGAAATAAATTATTTCTATATCAGAAGTAGTTTTTTTTGATAAATATATTAGGCACTTATATCTATTGCATAAAAAATTAGAAAACCATATGATACGTTCATAGTCTTTTTTTTTATAGGAGAGGGGGCAAACGAGCATGCGGCTCATCTGATGGTAAGTGACTACCGCCGCCCACGAACAACTGCAACACCACCCCTGGTTCCCCAACCAGGGAAATTACAGATAACAAAAACAACAACAGATAATTGTCTGTAACAGTATAAAAATAATACTTACAATATTAGAACACATAAGTAGTTTAAGTGTCATGTCATGTTAAGTAAGTATTCATGAATCATCGAATTTCATACCAAATAACCTTGAAAATTTAGCTCCAAAAGCTTTTAATTATAAAGTCCCTAGTTTCCAAAGTTATAATTGCAACTAAGAGCTTATTACACGTTACTGTTATAAGACTTTCATGAAGTTTATACAACACTAGCTGCTACGCGGCACGTTGCTGCCGCAGAAGAAATAATTAAGGAAACATACTTTTATATTGTTTAATTGAATTCATCGCAGTTGAGTGTTTAAGAAGTATAAGCACAGTATAATAAACATACAGTAGGACGACGCCTTTGATCTTGTATTAAATGCCGACAACATATAGACAGCGTATGGAGGTTAGGGTTGTCACAAATTAACAAGTTTTACTAATTTAATTATTTATTTTAAATCTACATCGTCATCAACAGTATGATTACTAATATACATAATAAGTAACAATTTGTACTTAGGTTTTTCCTGTAAGTACTCAAAACGTTAATTGCACACATCGTGAGGGCGTGCTTTACTCTCGTTATGTGGCCGTACCTCAATTTCGCTACATAAAGTCGTTCTTATACTCTTAGCTAGACATCAAATCTATATTATTATTAACGTTTCAATGACTACAGACATTGAATTATTAGTTTATTTTATAATTCAACAGGTCTTCCAATAACTTCCATCCATAATTTCATCATCCATAAATGAATCTGAAATTTTTAAATACAAAACTTATTAATAAACTTTAATAATTATCACCCCAGAAACCTTAAAATTGACATCCATATTGCATTATTAAACAAAATCCACCATCTTGGATATGAAAATCGATGGCGTTTTCGTAATTGGCGCCCCAAGAAACCTTGAAATTTACATCCATAACATTAAAAAAAATATCCATCATATTGAATTTAAAAATGAATTCCATTTTCGTAATCAGCATCACAAGAAACCTTGAAATTGACACCCATATCATAATATTAAAAAAATGTCCGCCATCTTGGATATGAAAATGAATGCCGTTTTCGTAATCATCACCTCAATAAACCTTGAAATTAACATCCATATCATACATATATTAAAAAATGACCGCCATCTTAGATTTAAAAATAAATGCTATTTTCGTAATTAGCACCCCAAAAACCTAAAATTTGACCCCTAAATCTTAATATTTTGTAAAAACCTTCGAAAAACCGAAGACGAGGCACTATAGTATGGTCTAAAACCTTAGCTTGTCAGACCACACGATTTAGATGAAGAAAAAAATCTAACTTCGAAACAGTAATATCCAGCGACTAGTACCTATTTTTTACGTCCTCCATTTTGTTTACGTTCGCAATTTGGCATAACATGACAAAATATACATAATGTAAAAAATAATAACAATATTTATTTACCTTTCTTCCGTGTGCGGGATTTGGTGAAATCGCAGATCTTTATTTATGCGAGATGATGACTTGCAATCTCTTACAGCACACGTCGTATGAACCATTTTAATTATAAGTATCAACACTAAATTTAAAAATTATAAAAGCAAACGCGCCATAACCGGAAGTCGTTTCCCGAGCTACTAATACGATTGGCATGAGCAGCTCGGGCTCGTCCTTCCCGCGTCTCACCCCTCACACCCCGCACGATTGCCCTGTCAAGACGTCTTCATCGGACGACTGTATGGATTTATAGACTGTGGCGTAAGTAATAATTTAAAACGTTCAAATAATTTTATCGGTACGAAACGCTCGCTACCTACTGCAAGTTAAGGCGCAGGTTGAGCAAAATGTCGCGCTAGTCGTTATTTGTGCGGTTTTTTGGAGCTATCTACTTTTTATTTTAAAGATATATCAACAAATAAAAAACACATTATATTTCTACATAATCTTACTTACTTACTTACTTATCTTCACGCACAATCCCTAACGGGGTAGCCAAAGAGAACAGATCGCCAAGTGTCACGATCCTAACAAACCTCTTTCGCTTCTTTCAGATTCATTATCTTCTTCATGCATGCACGTCTAGGTATCCGAGTACTCTTGACCCTACCCTCTTCGAGCAATTTGCTCACATGGTCTTCGAAAGTTAGTCTCGGTCTACCTCGACACCTTTTAATATTAACTTTCGGGCTATATATTTTCTTCACCATTCGGTCTTCACTCATTCGCTCAACGTGCCCAAACCACCGAAGCACGCCCTTATCAATTCTTGTGATAAGGTCATCTACATAATCTTGATTCCATAAAAGCTATATCCAATTTTTTTAAAGGAATAAATATTTATATAATCTCCTTACAAAGAAACCACATAAATGTGAAATTATTATTGATAACATGCATCTCCTCGTAAAGTAAGTATTATTTTATTTTGCGATTTACACCAATGGATAGGCAATTTATTAGTGAACGTTTCTATTATAATTTTTTTTTCAAATTTGATTTTATTAAGAAATTATTTTAAAATCTGGGCGTATTCACTGCCAACGGGCTTGCTGGAGTCAGTGAGCCATAGATAATATACTATATAGAAGTGAGCGCTGAGCTTTTCCACTCGGAACCCGTGTCGTTAGAGCGTCTGTCAGCGCACACGCTCATGTCATCTTATCAGTCGATAATATTATAATATTATTACGTATTAGGTTATTTATAGGTAGTATTATTTGCTTGTTGTGGGTATAATTTTTCGTATTAGTTATACATATATTTATTGTGTTTTTTACTGCGCGATGAAGCTTTTTGCTTGTAATTTCTTTGATGTAAATGCAAATAAAAAAATGAAGCATGTAAGGTTCGAATCCATAATTAACATTTCGACAAATATTATAATTTACACTATAAAAGGCTAATTCAATGTAATCAGTATAGTATACAGTTAAAAATAATCCTAATACCCAACCACAATATCTTATTAGGTATAGTACCGCCTCGTTGGTCTAGTGGTTGTAGTAGTGCGACTGCTGGTCATGAGGTCTCAAAAGTCAGTTATGAGTTTTCATTTATGTTCTAAGTTATAATTAGTATTACTAAGTTATAGTTTTTTGCTAAAATAAAGTATATTATTTATTGCTTGTTTTTTTTCTTCTTTTTCAAAAAATAATTGAGTACATAAGGAGGTGAGTACATAAGGTACTATACGCCGAATGTCAGAGAAAAAAGCTAGTAAATCTTTTGCTAAACTTTAAAATCTAAAACCAATTTTAAAACAGACGAATTGATCATAACTCCCTTAGGTATAAAATAAGTTATGATCTATTTAATGGTATTTATTCCAGTTTATGGCAGCCCTGATTTATATTACGTGGCTGAAATTAGGTACTTCTTATTAGGTACGTCAAACCAAATAATAGCCGGGCGGCTGACATTATGCACTCCATACATTTCTTATATTATCTAATTACAGCCCCATTAAATTCCACTAAAAGAAAATAAATAACTTGTAAATTCAAACAAAAATAACTGCATTACTATGTCTATAGTCATATTCACACAAATCAATAAGCCTATATATGAGATAATGTAAAGTAAGCATAATTTTACCGGGATCATAACTTGTCAAATAATTAGGAAAATGATCGTTTTTCGTTGCGTACCTGTTTTGATTTTAACACTGTTAGGTTTAAAACTGCGAGGTAATATTTGAATAAATATACTTTCCTCTAGGTACAAAGAATTTTTTAGATGATAATATTTGTAGTTAAGACTACTAGAAATCTTATTTACGGAGTACAAAGGCGAAGACTGGAATTAGGGGCATGACTGGTATTAGGGGCTTCCACCCTAATTCGGTAAAAAATTTTTAAACCAAATTTAACTAAAAAAAACTAAACTGACCATTTATTTTTTAACTCAAAACAGGACATGGGTTTATTTGTACTCTAAAAATTATAAGACTTCTCTGGGTTCGCTTTAAATTGGGACTGACGAAGTTATTCCTTTTGGCTGTTTATGCGCCGGTAGCTTCGTCGTCCAGGGCTGAGCTGGAGGAGTTTTGGGAGAATGTAAGAGAAGTTCTAGATTTGGCTAGGGGAAACGAAAGAATTGTTGTATGTGGTGATTTGAATGGATGGGTTGGTACCGCTCGACCCCCTGGTCGAGTACGAGTCGGTACTTGGAAAGTTTGGCGATAAAAGGGTTAATGATGCTGGCAAGCTTATACTGGCGGTGTGCAAGGAAAAGGGTCTTCTTGTGACAAACACTATGTTTAATCACAAGAAAATCCATATGTATACCAGAGAACGAAAGAATGAGAGAAGTATGATCGATTTGTTCCTGGTGGATGACCGACTGCGAAAACAGGTGATGGATACGCGAGTGTTCAGGGGTGCTGACCTGGGAACGGATCACTATCTAGTGATTACTAGATTTAGGGGTCTGTTCGCGGGTTGGCGCTACCGGACGGCAGTAACAGAACCACAGTCGGTCTGTCGCATCCGAAGCTGGAAGCTTCAGGAAGCGGATACTAGGGACAAATATCATGCGAGGGTAGCCGAAAAGCTTGACACCATCGATGGCAGAAAAGAATGTGTAGAAAGAACATGGCAGAACCTTAGGGATGGAATGGTAAGTGCAGCGGAAGAAGTGTGTGGAACAATAAAAAGAGGCAGTAGTAAAAGAAGAGATGCATGGTGGAATGACGAAGTGAACGAAGCTGTAAAGAAGAAGAAGAAAGCATGGTTAGACTACTTGGCCTCTAGTAATGATAAGGATATGAGAGAGAAGATGAAAGAAAGATATAGCCTGCAGAAAGTTCACACAAAAGCACTGATTGAGGAAGTGCGTGAAAGGTGTAGAATGGAAGCGGACGAAAGGTTGTCGCACAACTTTAAGGAGAACTCCAAACTCTTCTGGAAAGAAGTTGGAAGGGCCCGAAGTGGTGCGACGGCCTTAAGAATGAACAAAGTGCTTTCGAGAACTAATGACGTCCTATCAGAAAAATCGGACGTCATGCAGCGATGGCGCGAATTTTATAGAGAAATGTATGCGTGTGATGATCTTAGTGAGGGATCCGGGGATGACGCCGTGACTGGTACGCCAGACCCGGACCTCGATGACACTGAGGTCATCAGTATGAAAGAGATTGAACGTGCGATTCGAAGTTTGAAATGTGGTAAGGCTGCGGGACTAGACAGAGTTACTGCTGAAATGGTCAAGTATGGTGGGCCTCGCGTCTGGGACAGCTTTCGTCTGCTGTGTAATTTGTGCTGGCGGACGGAGGATGACCCGGATGATTGGCGATCCGCAGTCATTGTGCCTTTATATAAAGGTAAAGGTTCACATTTTGAATGCCGGTGCTATCGGGCGATCAGCTTGACCAGTTTAGCAAGTAAAGTTTACTCGAAGGTTTTGACACGTAGGATGCAAGAGAAATCGGAAAGATTTCTATGGGAGGCACAATGCGGATTTAGACCTGGAAGAGGATGCACGGATCAAATGTTTTCTCTCCGCATGATCACGGAAAAGATTTTCTGTGCTTTTGTGGATCTTGAGAAAGCATTTGATAAGGTTGTAAGGAAGAAAATGTGGGAACTGTTGCCGGGGTATGGTGTGGATGGTCAATTGCTAAGGGCTGTGCAGTCTCTTTACTGTGACTGTAAAGCCTGTGTGCGGGTAGGGCATGACCTGTCACCCATGTTTAACGTCCAAACGGGCGTAAAGCAGGGTTGTGTCATGTCTTCCTGGCTGTTCATACTGTATCTCGACAGCTGTTTACAGAAGCTGAAAGATAGTTGTTTGGGTGTGAAATTGGGTGACATAAAAGTAAATTGTCTGCTGTATGCTGATGATGCAGTGCTTATTGCACCATCAGAGGCAGAACTGCAGGCATTAGTCACGTGTATGAAAGAGGAATGTGAAATTAAAGGTCTCCGTTTGAATGCTAATAAAACTAAGGTTCTGGTATTTGAAAGGGACGAAGAGAGAACGAAGTGTGAAATATGGGTAAATCAGGAATGTCTAGAACAGGTAAATGAAATTGTATACTTGGGGAGTGCTTTTAGCCGGGATGGAAGATGTGATTTAGATGTGGACAGGCGTGTCGCTGCCGGGAACAAAGTGCCCTGGCTGCGTTAGTCAAAAGGCAAGGCGTAGCGAAGAGTGCAAGCCTTGCAATACATAACGCAGTGTTGGTACCGACTTTGTTATATGGCAGCGAAACCTGGGTATGCCAGAAGAAGCATAAAAGTAAGTTGAATGCAGTGGAGATGCGATCTCTTCGTAAAATGTGCGGCGTTACCATGGCCGACCGAAAGCGAAACGAAGAGATTCGCAATATGGCAGGTTTGAAAGATGACCTTATCACAAAAATTGATAAGGGCGTGCTTCGGTGGTTTGGGCACGTTGAGCGAATGAGTGAAGACCGAATGGTGAAGAAAATATATAGCGCGAAAGTTAATATTAAAAGGTGTCGAGGTAGACCGAGACTAACTTTCGAAGACCATGTGAGCAAATTGCTCGAAGAGGGTAGGGTCAAAAGTACTCGGATACTTAGACTTGCATGCATGAAGAAGATAATGAATCTGAAAGAAGCGAAAGAGGTATGTAAGGATCGTGACACTTGGCGATCTGTTCTCTCTGTCAGGGATTGTGCGTGAAGATAAGTAAGTAAAAATTATAACTTTATACAATTAGTGTTCAATATAAAATTATATTCGGTATAGACTGTAATTATTAAATGCAACATATTTTTTTAAATATTAATGACATTTGTCAGTGGATTAAATTTGCTTTAATAAAGTTGGTGATGATTTGAAATAAGAATAAAATTCTGCTCAAGTTTTTTTATTGTTACCTTTGTTAACAACATCGCCTTTAGAACTGGAACCGTAAGTTTTTCTTTCAGACGTCCACAATTTATTCAAAATAAAAAAATACTCTTTCTACTGGAAGCATTTGTACCAGGGAGACATAAAATATATTTGATTAAAAAAATATGTTGAAGATTGTTGACTTTGAATACTTCCATCCAACGAGTTACGGGACAATTTTGTGTCCCAGAGTTTTGTTTGGGGACAATGGGACAGGTGACCGAGAAAAGGGACAGTCCCGTTCAAAACGGGACGTATGGTCACTTTAGCTATAACCTGGCGACGGCTCTGTGGCGCAGTGGCTTAGCAATCAGTTGTTGCGCTAGGGGCCGCGGGCTCGAATCCCGCACGGAACAAGTATTTGAATGGCCTACAAATAATTGTTCCGGGTCTGGATGTTTGTCCTTGTGCAATTTATGTTTGTAAACTGCCTCCACGACACAGGAGAAAATCCTAATGTGGGGGTAACGTTTGTTTACAATTGACATTGAAAGATTGAACCCTTATACTTCTTGTTGATTTTTGTATTACCTTTATTAAAGTTACCCTTTTGTATAAATAAATATAATTACGTATGTAGAAATAAAATTGATTTTCATCCTCATCAATCATTGGGGTGAAGATAATGTCTGCCAGCATAAGTAATAAGCAGGCTAAGTTACAAGGTGCTCAGTTCAAAAATTAGTAGGTAGGTATGTTACTTTTCAATACGTGACACGTAAAAATTAACAATAATCAAAAACACATCTGCGAAACATCCTATTTATTTATTTATTTTTTATTGCACCAAATATTTGTACAAAAGGCGAGCTATCTATTTATTTACCTATAGTGAATAGGTATCTTTGAAACTCACAATTTTCAATGCTTCATTTTTAATATATAATTAATTATAAAATTTCATAATTATATAATATATGAAAATACTTAATTCTAATATAATGCAACTAATATATACCGAATAAAAAAATTAAAATACATTTATCGTTGTACGCTGTGTGTATTTCCATAAAATAGTTTATTGATGTTGAAAAAATAATACTACGTTCGTACAATAGGTGGCGTCTTACATATTTCTTACGCAATAATATATTGTAGCGAGCGGCGCGCCTGTCAAATGCTCAAGGTCGTTCGCATGGAGTAGCCCCACAATGCTTATAAAATTTGCGGAAGTGCAAACAATAAGAAGATACAGTTTTCTGTTCTATTTTCTGATGAACGGTATGGCAACGCATAAAATACGAACAAACAATAATTAATTTTTGTTTTCAACTCGAGTAACAAAATCGTTTTCAGTGCCTAGAAGATTGCGATGAAGTTGAGGATTTGAACGACAAGTACGTAGAAACTGTCCATGCGGTCGGAGCTAAGTTTAGCAGGACCCGCCGCAGAAGAAAACAAAAACTCTCTGATCACACTCTCAATCTCATGCCTGTTAGATGGGAAATGTAGCTGCAGTCTTCAGTAGATTTGACAGCATACAGGCAACTGAACAGACAGATCTCCAAATTCATGCGGCGAGACTTACGCAAATTCAATACAACTCGTATGTAAAGGGTGCACTGGCGCGATAAAACGGTAGGAAAACTCGAAAACCAAAAATTCGTTAAAACCGTTTATTTTAAATTACACAACGTAGGTACACGAACAAAGCATATGAGAGAGAGCGAAGGTACGTGTGTCGCGAGCGATAGTAAAGGCTGACTGACTGCGTCACCGTTCGATTTCTACCTAACATTTAACATAATATTTAAAACATATGAGATGATTGGGCCATCATACCCGCCACCTTAAGCTAATACAAATTTGTATAACGATTTTTGAGCACGTCGCTAACACACCCCACCCCAGTGCTGGCTCAGCACTACTCAGATAAAGGAATTCTAGCGACGCGCGCCGCTGAACGTCTAAGCGTCCCTGATTTGGTTCTGATTTCAACCAACCTGACCCGGCCGTCCTTGCCTGGAAACACCTTTTCCACGATCGCCCTCTGCCACACGTTGCGTGGCGCTCCAGGGTCCACGACCAGCACGAGATCACCTACCTTTAGCGGTTCGCGCTCCTCATTCCACTTCCTTCTAGGTATCAGCTCCGGTAGGTACTCTGTTACCCATCTGCGCCAATACATATCAGCTAAGCGTTGACTCTTTCGCCACTGTTTTCGTAGGTACAGGTCAGAGTCATCAAAGACACCTGCAGCAGGTAAGTTGGAGCTCTTACCCAGCAGAAAATGGTTTGGCGTCAACGACTCGTCGCTACCAGGTTCTACAGACACATGAGTAAGGGGGCGGCTGTTGACTATATTCTCGACTTCAGTCATAAAGGTGGCGAGAACTTCATCTTTGGGGACACGCTCTTTGAGTATAGCCCCAAGAGATACCTTAACGCTACGTATTAAACGCTCCCACGCCCCCCCCCCCCCCAATGGGGGCTCGCCGGTGGGATAAAAGACCATTGTGTCCCATTGTTAGCAGCCTCGTTCTTCAGGGTCTCGTCGTCAAGTTCCTGGATTGACTTCAGTAGCTCCGCATCAGCGCCACGTAGGTTTGTTCCGTTATCGGAGTAAAGGCAGCGTGGCCACCCTCGGCGGGCAGCCATACGCCGGAGGGCCATAATTAGTGAGTCAGTAGTGAGGGAATGCACGATCTCCAGGTGTATAGCCCGAACTGTAAGGCATGTAAATATGACACCGTACCGTTTTTCCCTTCTCCTCCCTACCACCACCTCCATCGGTCCAAATAGGTCCACACCGCAGTGTGTGAAAGCTCGCTGGTGATGCGCCACTCTAGCGGGAGGTAAATCGCCCATCACTGGCATTTCCGGTTTCGCCTTCCTTATTCTGCAGATCATACATCCGGCAGCTACATGTTTAACAGTGGGTCTCATTTTAATGATCCAGTACCTTTATTTTAGGTTATTTACCACTGTCTCCTGGTTTCCGTGAGCAGCTTTTATGTGGAAATGTCTTACCAACAATCGCGTCACTCGATGTCGCCCGTCGAGGATACTCGGGTTTTTTGTCTCGGAAGAGACATCAAGTGCCGCACCAATGCGTCCGCCGCAACGAAGGACGCCGTGCTCGTCCATATAAGGTGACAAGTTGAGAATACGACTGTTGCGGGGCAAACATTTACCTTCTCTAATTGCGCTCACTTCCGTGCCGAAGGCCTTGCTCTGTACCCGCCGGAACAGCAAACGTTTAGCCTGTTCCATTAATTCGCAATCGTCATCGGTACGTTTCCTGCACTTACATATAAATCTAAGAACAGCGGCTGTACTTTTGAGCAACCGCAGCCACGAAGAAAACCGTTCCGGATCGGGAGTAGGCTCGACACTAGGGATGTCCGTAGTAACCACATTTGTTACCAGGTTAACACATTCAGTTGTCTCGACATCAGTGACAGGACGAATGACGTGACGCGGCCACGATGACTCATCGTCACGCAGAAACGTAGGGCCCCCCAACCATACACTCTTAAAAATGGCGTCGTCGTAGGTTTCGCGTGTAGCTATATCCGCAACATTTAATTCAGTAGGCACGTATCGCCATTCTTTACTACTAGTGACCTCATCAATCTCGCCCAACCGGTTTGCTACAAATGTTTTATAATTTCTCGCGTCATTATTAATCCAGTGCAAAACCGTGGTCGAGTCACTCCAAAAGAATCGCTGTAACACGCTCAACTTATGCTCCTTAACAATGGTGTCGGCGAGTCTCGCCGCTAGAAGCGCTGCTTGCAACTCTAGTCGCGGCACAGTCAGTGGTTTTACCGGCGCAACTCGACATTTACTTGCTATAAATGCAACAAACACATTACCATTGCACGTCCACCGCCAATAAGCTACAGCGCACATCGCTTTAGTAGATGCATCGCAAAAAACATGCAGCTGTGTGTTATTGTACTTCGTAGCACTCGTAGCTCGCGCGGTTTCGTAGCTCCCGGTCAGTCGCGTAGAGGCCGTAGCGGGCTGCGCGGGCGTAGGCGGGCCGCGGGGCGCGGGGGAGCACTGACCTGCTACAATATCAGCTGTGTCCGTTGCCATGCGATCACCTGTCTCGCTCGCACCTAGAGGGCTTAGGTAGCACCTAGGAATGCGTACATTACTCATTTCCTTTAGCAAATCGATCCAGGTTTTCCATTTATTAAAAATGCTATTGGGAATCTCGTCGTCCCAGCCAATGTTTGATCGCCAAAGATTTTGAAGCATTATTTTACCTTGTATTGTGAACGGCGACAAGAAACCAAAAATATCGTAAATAGACATAATTACTCGCAGAATAACCCTTTTAGTAGGCACTTGTGCTCCGTTCACTACGTACTCTGGAATGCGCTTGAAGGATAAATCAAACTCCAGCTCGTCTTTAGCGGGAAACCAAATAAGACCGAGCGTTCGTTCTCCTTCACACTGCTGACCCATTTTGAGACTTACCGCCACTGTACCTAAGGTCTCTTTTGGTATGCTGTCCAACACTACTACACTGTTACTATTCCAATTGCATATTTCGAAGCCGCCCTCTTTGTGAATGTAAACAATATCTCTTACCATCTGCGTCGCGGTGGCTTCGTCCGGGAAACTGTCCAGATAGTCGTCCATGTAGTGCTGGTTGCAGATAGCGTCGGCAGCAGCGGGCAGCGACGAAACGAAACGTTCCGCGTTCCTGTTTTTCACGTACTGTGCTATAAATGGGGAACAATTAGCACCGAATATGAGCGAAGTCATGTTAAAAGTTTTGACCGATTGTTCGGGGCGAGGTCTCCACAAAAATCTAAGGGAATTTTGATCCTCGTCCCTTATTTTAATTCTCAGGAACATATCTTTAATGTCCCCGGCTACAGCGACCCTATTCTCTCTAAAACGTACCATAATGCCGAATAGGGACGCGAGTAAGTCGGGACCTTGCAATAGGTAATCATTTAAACATTTTCCGTGACTTTTCGCTGCTGCATCGAAAACGAAACGCAACTTTTTTTTATTAGGATTATCGACCCCAAAGTGTGGTAAATACCACGTTCGCGGTGTGCGCCGAATATCAGTCGACTCTTTAGCGTAATCATTAAGTAAAAGGTGATCCACTTGTTCAGAGTAACGTTTGGCGTAGTCAGGGTTCGCCACCATCTTTTTTTCTACTCCTTTGAACCTGTTGCAAGCGTTAGCGTAGCTATCGGGCAACACGCAGCCTTCATCGCGCCACGGAAGCCCGACGTGCCAGCGGCCCGCCACGAACGTTGCCGAGCGCTCCACCTGAGCGCGCGCGCGCACGTCTTCGCTGTTCTCACGGGGTTTGCTACACACACCTAGGGAATCGAGCATGAATGAGCGCCTTACCTCGTCATGAAGTTCGCGAAGCAAGTCCTCGGCATCACCGGCGGCGGGCGTGGCGGGCCCCGCGCTGCAGCACAGTAGAGGGCTCGGGTGCGAGGCGCGGGTGCCGTGTGGCGGTGCGCGCGCTATTCCATGTAAGGACCAGCCTAGGGTGGTGCGAGTAGCGGACGGCTCATTACGTTTACCGATACACATTTCAATAGGAGCTAACAAATGATGATTATCCTGGCCGATTAGTACATCAGGTTTAATATTATTATTACAAAATATTAAATCATGTTTCAAATTTTTCAAATGAGCATACTGACTACAATCGATTGAATAAAGATTTTGCTCAGGCAATTTTAAATTGTTTACGCTTCGTGCATTAATGGTAGACATATTACAATTATTTTTATCAGACACATTTATAGACAAAACAGTAGAATCAACAATAACATCGCTACCGCTCCACGCTCCGCTCACGCGCATAGTCTCAGTGCGGCCGCGCAGGCCGGCCCGCGCAGCGAGGGAACCGGTTATCAATGTTATTGTTGATCCGTCGTCGAGCAATGCTGTCGTGCTGATTACACCATTAGGTCCGTGTATGTTTATAGGTACTACTTTCAATAACACGTTGTGTGCAGAGTTAATGTGTGTCACGGTAGCAGCTGCGGCTCCGGAAGTGTGGCCGCTGTGGGCCGCGTCGCCGGTGTCGCCGGTGTCGCCGGTGTCGCCCGCGCCGGGCGGGGCGGGGCGCGGCTCTCGACCGGCGTCGCGCGGCTCCCGGCTGGCGTCGCGCGGCTCCCGGCCGGCGTCGCGCACGTAGTGCAGCAGCCGGTGGTGTGCCTCGCCGCAGCCGTCCTTGTCGCAGACGGCTGCGGGACACGTTTCTCGATCGTGGCGCGACACTTAGCACTTGTAACATACGCCGTGGCGTTTAACGTGACGCCACCTGTCTTTGCGCAACGCTTTTTTAAACATTTTGCACTCAGTTAATTTATGTTTTGCGACGTTGCAAAATAAACACTTAATGTCACTGTGCGTTGATTGCACTAATACTGCATGAGGACGACTGGTGATGTTGCTGTAAGGTTTACTCTTGTAGTGCTGCTGAAATCCGACGCTGCGAGCCTCTGTGGCGTGTATGTTCGCTGTAGTCGAAATTTTCACAGCTTCTTGATTTAAAAAATCGCCTAATATATTCAAACGTGATTTCTTTCCTTCCTTTATTATAGCAAAACTATAATCGGACCATTTTGATATTAGTACGGTAGGCATCTTGGATAAAATAATATTTGAAATATGCATTCCTTGCATGTACTCTTCTCGGCCGACGGCGTGCACAGCTGCGATGAAATTTTGAACTTTAACTGAGAACGACACAATGTCTTTGTTGTATTCGTTCGACATAGGTGGTAGTTTCTTCAGGCCCTGGGTAATTTTGCTTAGAATGGTGTCTGCGTTACCGTATAGTAGCTCTAAAGTTTTTATCACTACGTCGGGTGATGTAGCGCTTATCATGAGAGCTGAGACTGCTTCCTTAGCTGGCCCGTGAAGACACTTCCTTAAACGCCATAAATTTTCCTTCGGGCTAAACCCGCACACTTCGGTAGACTCGTCATAAGCCTGCTTGAACTGGAGCCATTCCAGCGAGTCCCCTGAGTAACTAGGTAGGTCCCGGGGGGTACACATGCGACTAAGCAGGTTGTTGTTTGTCCCATTATTTGCAGAGATCGAGGATAGATTCTGTAGTGCGCTCGCGAGCATATGAACCGTTCCGTCACATGGGCCGGCAACGGGTGCCGCCGGCGGACACTGCTTGCACGGCTGATCACCGAACTCTGGAACGTGCAACGGGGGTTCGTGCTCGAGCTGGCTTTGTTCTAACCATTGCTCCACTTTCTTATTCTTGGTGTCGTCGTGCGGGTCACTATGTGGACTGTATATTTCCTCTTTTTCATCCATAAGGTCTGCTAAATCCGCCTGAAACTGCTTATCGATGAGATCCATTTGAATTTTAGCCTTTTCTTTAGCCATCTCTAGTTCCAGTTTCTTTCTCCTGGCCATCAGAGAGGACGAGGTGGACGTTGACTTAGCCCCGGTGCGCGAAGCGGGCGGCTGTTGCAAGCGGTACTCGCGCTTGACGCTGCTACCCGCAACATCATATAGTTGGCTAGCGGTCGGTGACTGTTTATCCTTCTGTGTATTTCCATCAGTTGGCTGAGGCTGCACTTGTAACTGGACTTCCTGATTTTCGTCCTCTTTGCTCTCGAGCTCCTTGCGTATAGTGCTTCGAGTTTTTACCATTTTTGCAGGCGGCGTGCTGAACATTAGATCCGGTTCGAAGACCACTTTGTAAAGGGTGCACTGGCGCGATAAAATGGTAGGAAAACTCGAAAACCCAAAATTCGTTAAAACCGTTTATTTTAAATTACACAACGTAGGTACACGAACAAAGCATATGAGAGAGAGCGAAGGTACGTGTGTCGCGAGCGATAGTAAAGGCTGACTGACTACGTCACCGTTCGATTTCTACCTTAAAATTTAACATAATATTTAAAACATATGAGATGATTGGGCCGTCATACCCGCCACCTTAAGCTAATACAAATTTGTATAACGATTTTTGAGCATGTCGCTAACATCGTATTAAAAAAAGCGATCGGGCGGAATCAGGGCTCCAAAGTCTTTACCAGAGATCTGTCTGCCAGAAAGAGCCAACTGTCGACCGAGTGTGGCAGCATCGTTTAGAGGCCACCTGAGATTTTGACTGAGATTGAGAGGTTCTATGGGTATCATCGTTGAAACTACACGCAAGTGTCAGTAACGAACCAAGAGCGAGTCTTATCCGACACTAATCCGATAATATTCCGGACGTCAGTCTAAGCGATATTAGGATGGCTCTACAGCACCTTAAAAATGGCAAGGCCCCAGACGAGTATGGAATGACAGTGGAGCTTCTGAAAGTGAGTGGAAAACCGGTACTTGAAGTCCTTCAGAAGCTCTTTAATTCCGTCCTCCATGGTGGCACTACACCGGAGGCAAGGAGAAGAATTGGTCTTGTTCTTCAAGAAAGGCGATAACGCTCTCTTGGAAAACTAAAGACCGATTTCCGTTCTGAGGTGTATCTATGTGCTGTTTCCGAGAGTCATTACGAATCGACAACTTTCAGCCTCCCGAACAAGCCGGTTTCCGAAAAGGCTTTAGCACCATAGACCACATACATATCCTTTGGCAATTGGTCATCCTGAGTATATTGTAGGCAACACTCGCCAAAATACCTTCGATCTTGACTACGCTGTTAATGAGCGACTTGCGGGCGAAAATATACACGTTTGTGGGACAAATAGCTCTCCCTGTGATAGAACAAGTTGCCTGCTTCGAGAATTACCGTGTACTCTCCTTACTTGGTTCCTGGTGTGGGTAGCCGTAAGTGGAGCAAAACTGTCCTACCGCCTGAGAGGCTGCCATCGTTTTTAATTTTTGTGTTGCTTCTTGCATTATGTAACAGCTAGGCACACACCCTAGCGTACGAACGCGCTAGATGTATAGGTGTTAATTTTGGGTACACACCCACAGCTTGGTACACATCTGTGCTTGTGTTAACATAGTTAACAAGATAGCACCGATAACGATTGATGAATACTCGCCGGCTTTTTTAGCCGATCCTGCCCCGACATTTGGGCTATGTTCCTTGCACAGTGCAATGCCTGCCCCACGCCCGAGCCCTCGCTCGAGTACGCGCCTCTAGTCAGCCCATCTACCCAGTATATTTGACCTCCTACCGACCGTCCAACCATGCGGATCAACGACCCTCTTTCGCCAAGCGCTGGACCTACAACCTCTACGTCCATAGACACAATTTCTGAAGCCGCGGTCCCGCGCCTTTTGCAATGTCCACTCGCAGCCCGCTCCGGTCTTCTTGGATGCCGAATCAGGTTCTGACATGGATACTGACTCGCGTGTCCCGAAGAACCCGAAGATGAAGGCATCACCCTCGTCCAGGGCAAAAGGCGCAAACGCACAGCCTCAAAAAAGGTAGCCAAGCCTAACTCAGCCCCCTCGTCCCCCACCGCCATTCCGACAAAAAAGACTGCCCCCGCGGCGCGCGCCCATTCCGGCCACGCCGGCAGTGAATGGGTCCCCTGCTGAAGATAAGAAAAAGAGGCCGCCGCCCATCATCATCCAAGACAAATCAAAACAGAGCAATTTATTATACTGGTTGGACTCCAAAAAATCTTTTTCCCTAAGGTGCAAAACGCCGTTCAGGGCATATGAATGTTCGTGAACTCGACTGAGGAATTCCGCAGCGTTACAAATCACCTGCGTACCCAGTATATAAGCTTCCACACATACGCCCTCCCAGAGGAGCCTAACCTTCGTGTAGTCGTCCGCGGGCTCCCTAAAGAGCTCGAGACTGAGCACATATTAAAAGACCGCAAGGCCCAATATCTCTCAGTCCAGGAGGTCATAGAATGTATCATCAGACCGGCCGTAAACGCTTTTTAGATTTATGCCTGGTCATTCTGAACTTGTCACCGGATTGCAAGGAAATGTTTAACATTCGGCTCATCTGCAACCTAACGGGGATTGCAGTTGAAACCCCCCGAAATTGGGGCGTCGTTGACCAATGTTATGCCAGGTGTAGGTGGATCAAGCGCCTAGGTGACCATGGCACCACTGACTGCCCCGCACGCCCGAGACGGTTAAACCCCCTCGATGCGTCAATTGCCGCAAAAAGGTACACTCAGCGAAATATCGCGGGCAAAGCGCCGCGAAGGAAGCAGCGCGAACCTATAAGCCGTCCCGGACCCGCGGGTTAAGGCAGTGTGTCACTCTCTCGGCAGCCTGCCTCCAAACTCACACCTTCTTGGGTACCCAATTCCGAGCCTCAAATCGCCACCAAGCTTGCCCCAGTCGCCAGGGCGGCCGAGCAAAGGGCTAGCTCTACTGCGCCTTCCGCGCTAAAACCAAACGCTTGGGCGAAACCGCTGGCACTTGTTGCCTCACGGCCAGTGCCGCCTCCACAAGGCTTGACCTCTTTCGCCACAGACTTCTCGCTAGTATGTGCCTTCATCAGCAACATTAACATTGATGATGAGCTGATGAGTTATCCTCCTTGGCCATAGAAGTTTCTATATGTAAAGTAGCCCTCTCTGTCCATCCCCCACTCACTATGGTATCAGGGTATCTACCGCCGCTCAAACGTGTAACCGAATCTGACATCACAATTTTCTCAATCTAGACTCCAGTGTAATAACAGCTGGAGACCTAAATAGTAAACGTTCCTCCTGGAACTCACTCATCAACAATCTAAATGGTAATGCACTGTCCGATCTCTTGGAGCGAATAAACTTCAATGTTTTTGCATCAGAGATTCCGAGCCGCTACCCATCGCTACCAGACAACAACTGGATATCCTTGACGTAGCAATACTTAAAGATGTTTGTTTGTCGATAGCATCGATCGAAACTATTTTCGAACTCAACTCGGACCACAGAACAGTCCTATTGCAGCTGGGCCAGCCCGCAGATGAGGTCTTTCAGACCAAAACCATTGTGGACTGACTATGGAAAAAAAAGTTAAATCGTAATTCTCTTCTTATTTCATATTCTTTATAGTCTCGTAAAATTCAATTTTTGTACATAAATATGCCTTTCCTGTTGTAGAGAGAATTAACCTTAATCGTCACGCTGTGCGGGTAACTGACAATCGCAGCCAGAACTTTGCACTCTTTAAGCTTGTACCTGCTGAGACCGTGTGAACGAGATAGTTTATACAGTCATCTCTCTTTCGATACCTAAAGGACGTAATGGAGTGACAAATTCTCTTAAGCCGCCACCACAAGGCACTTAAATTCATAAATTCGACTGAATAATTTTACCTTACTTTTCCATATAAATAGAAAATGTCTTTGAGAATAAAATTTACGTACATGATGTGCTCCCATCTTGAATCATGAAGATAATAGAATTCGAATGACTAACCGCATATATTATGATTTATTAAATGTAAAAGCCAACCAACAATACTTATTAATTTGTATTGTTTCAGTCATAACATTTCTGTTTTTAACCATAAGTATATAAAAGTTTTAAATTTTCTTTATAAAGAGCGCATAATTTAATAAGCGCTTCTTTATAGGAACAGTATAGACATTATTTAAGTGTCCATGGAATCTATTATGTTTTGCTTTTTGATTTGACAATTGATTGGTTCAATGTAAGCAAAAAGAAAGGTTGATAAAAAGTAAACGTGGCCCACGTATACTTTTCAGAAAGTTTTACGATACTAAAAGCAAAAGTTCAAATCTCTTCATAAAACTTCCTATCAGCATTTATTTAAAGTTTCATGCATCTGAAACAATTCTCGAAACACTTTCCTGTCCGCCTCAGAAAACTCTTTTACGACCTGCTCGTACGCTACTAGCACGTCTTCTGACGATGAAAAATGTTTAAGTTTCAGCAGATTTTTTTATTTAAAGGAATAATAAAGAAATCGCACGGTGCCAAATCAGGCCTGTTGCCAGTTGATCTTGTTGACTTAAAAACGTAACTAGTGTTAGCTGTCAAGGAATATGTGAGATAAACGAGCACAAAGTCCACCTGGTGGTAAGTGGATGCTGTGGCTCATAAACATCTACATTAATCCTCGATTAAGGATCAAAATGCAAATGCGTTGTCACCATCGAGGACTAAGATGGAATGAATTGTTTTCAGTAAAAAGCGTCTCCGGTTCTGAGACACTATCCATACGAAACATAGCAGCATTAAACTGCTATTTGACGCAGCTGTTCTAAAAGAGCGTGATGCTACTCTGGTTGTGTAGACCTATTCATTCTACAACCATTACATAGCTGCAGCGTGGCTCTACCACGTAGACGTCATGGTGAGTAGAAGACCATTGAGCGTCGTGTTTGGTGACATAAATATGAACACTTCTAGTAGGAATTTAGCCTTGATATTACTTCGATTTCTTATAGGAGTCGATACCGATAATACACAACATAGTAAAAAAAAACCCTACCTGTGCTTCTCGGTTGCTTCACCTTGGTAGATGTTGGTTCTTTTGGAACTGCCGAACCGTCAACTGTCGCTTCGTTTTCGAATTTTATTGATACTGATACAAAAATTTTTCACCTATATTAATCTGGTAAACACGTCGAGACGAGCCTCCTTCATATCTAGTGTTCATGTCACGGCAGTGTTCCACGGGGGCTTACTTCTGAGTATCGGTGAGGTTGTGTGGCATCCAATAGGAAACCATCCTCCTCACGCAAAGGTTTTCTTTTAAACTTTCGTAAACGCTTCCCCATCCAATATGCAATATGTGCTAAATCTCTTTACACACAATTCGCCTATTTTCTTTAATATTTTTTTCCTTCCGAAACAGACGTCAAACTAAAAAAAACTTCTATACCTTTATTTGTCAGAGTTAATCAGCCGTTTGATTTCTCAGATTTTTTTTTTCATTTGTCAGATAAAATGTCTAATAACTATCGAAGGAACAATTGGATATCTATTTTTCAATATTGTTATTTATCTCATGAATAGCTATCCGATAGCAACACTAACTTCTGGCAAGTGACAAAAAATATTGCTTATGCACACGTTAGAGTTAAAACTTTACCTCCCAGGTAGTCAAATAAAGCACAATATATAATATAAGAATAATTAAACTTTTATGATGACCGATAGGATTGAATAGTCTAATTGAATACTATAACATTAGGCAGAATATGTCTAAGAATAGTATTGTCAAGTTTTGTTGTCTTGAAACCAAATCCTAGTAATACAAAGTTAGTCCTGTCCTTTGCATATTCTCATTAGAAGTTTTTTTTACAGATCTGCAGCTAATATAAAAATAACATAATTTAATAAGTTGTTCATTTTTAATATTTACGTGTCAATGAATGCTCATTCTTGACGACTAATGTTCTTGATGTGGAAAACAAACTTAACATAGATAGATCTTTTAAAAGATTTAAAAAGGTAATCATTGAGCTATGCGCAAAAATATACAGACTGACGCATTGAAATAGGGCAAAATAAAAAAATGATACAGAAATTCATTCAAAAGACTTGTCCTTACATCTTGGGGAAAACAAAAACTGCAACAAAGTTTTTAGAAAAATGTCTTATTTTAACCGGCTTAACAACCCGTCTATTATGAAAATAAATGCCCGTCTATTTAATTGCACCAATTGGTAATGTCGGCCATGAAATCGTGGTTTTATGCGCCAAGAAACGAGTATAGCCCTCTGCGATCAGAAGTGAAGGACCACATCTGAAATCCATTTGTCATCAAACACGCACTGTTTGTATAATCTTGTTTTCAAGTTTTGAGACGTCAAGCTCCAGACGAGAAGATGTAGTAATCTCCCGAATGCTGCTCAGCAAAGTAGAATCCTTTCGTTCTCCTCTCGGTGGATGTTGGACTTGAAGTCGTCAAGTCTGCATGCGAGACGATTATATACAATTTAATAATGACTCGAAAATAGCACTTAGATGTAGCTGATAAGAGAAAACGGTGTGAAGACTCTAAGTACCGGTTTTACACCCGCTTTCAGAAGCTCCGCTGTAATTCCATCCTCGCGCGGGGCCTTGCCATTTTTAAGGTGCTGAAGAGTCATTTTAATCTCGCTTAGACTGAAGTCCAGGATATCATAGGAGTAGTGTCGGTTGAGAATAAAAAAAAATCTCTCGATCTCGCCCAAAACCTCAAGTGTCCAAATGTAAATTCATACAAATACATCATTATGTTTAAGAAATATTTTATAATTTGGCTTAACAGTAGTCTCGGGATATTAATTTAAGTTTATTATACTTTCTATATTTATATTATACTTTCTGAATTCTAAATTCAAATATAAAGAAAAGACTGACGGAGACGGTAAAATTTAACGATTGTTTTTTCTGTCTCTTGAATACTAAATTGTTAAAAGTGGTTAAAACCAATCTCACCAGCCTCGAGCACAGGCACAAAGTAGCCAGCCTTTCGGTTTTCTACAGGATGGATTTCGGGGAGTGTGAGCAGGAATTGCATAATTTAATTCCTTCCTCCCCCTTCCGCCATTGGACAACCAGACGATCGGCCAATCTCCACCCTTTTGTTGATGACTTTCCACGCATTCGAACCAAACGGTTTGCTACATCGTTTGTGATGCGTACAGCAAAGGAGTGGAGTAAGTTGCCAGCATCTGTTTCCATCCGATTACAATGTGGGTGTCTTCAAGGCTAGAGTATATAGGATTTTGTTAAGTCAGTGCGCTTTACCATTTTAGGCTACATCACCACTTACTACCAGGTGAGATTGTAGTTAAGTGCTGGCTTAGTATAATAAAAAAAATGTTTTTAAAAGAAATGTAAATTTTAAATAAATTTAAAAAATTTTTTGATCGATTTAATACGTGTTTTTAACCAAACAAGAGATTTCGGACCAGGCATGCTGGATCCAGTGCAATGTTTCTGGTTCCTTTACAATAAGTAAAAGCCAACAATAGTTAACTAAAAAGAACAAAATAATTACCACATGATAGCTTCCGAAGTTGGGACTTTTTCTCTACAAACTATGTCTTAGCACCGGAAATTAATTCTTTCTTTCTTTGAAGTGGGATTAAATTTTTTATTCGAAGTTTATTTTTTAGTTATTTGTATTTCCTTAGTTTATTTAAAGAAATACAAATACATTATACAAAAAAAATTAAAGTCCGATCTTTAGATATTAATAGTCTGAATTGAAGACAGACGCATTGTTTATGATTCACATAGAGATAACAAAAGACTACTACTCGACTCTCAATTACAAGCCGATTATCACCCTAACCGTAACACTGAATTTGTTTATAGCAGATTTAAATGCTGTATTAACTCGTATTCGGCGTTGAAGAAAAATGAGAGAAAGGAAAAACACACACAATATGGCAGCGCAATAGAATCTTCTCTACTCTTTTTTATGGAATAAGAGTAACAGTCCACCTGATGGTTAGTGGATGCTGAAACCCATAGACATCTATATCTATCCCTGATAATTCAGAAGCATTGTCACCCCTAAGGGTTATAACGGGGATTCTTAAATTACCTGCAGTAAAATAAGAAATTTTACATAACAAATAGTATTTCCTTTGCATAAAAGTCACAAAATAAAAGACAACAACAGAATTGCGTGTTGCTAAACAACTATACACTTGTAATATAGGTCTTTGATATATTTTTTATACAAAACATAATAATAGCATGTAAATCGTAATGTTATATCTACAACTATAATTTTCTGCTTCGTGAGAAGTTATAATAATTATTTTTTTACTTTGGGCTTTTAAATTAGACAGAAATGTAGCATGTATTTTTAAACTGTCAATCAAAGCGTACCTTGGAAGTTCATATAACGTAGTACATATAACTCAATGTTAATACATTGAGTTATATGTACTACGTACTAAAGAAGCTATACCAAACAAAAATTGTGTCCTACTCTATGTCTTCGCGCATGCGCGGGAGTAGTAGTCGCGCATGTGCGAAAACTTTAAATTGATATAAAATAAGATATTAATATAAAATAGATATAAGAATTTAATATAAAATATGTTAATTTAATCTAAACAAACATATTTCTAAATAAAATGTAATAATAATTATTTTATGGAATTCACAAATCTTCAATTTACGCAATATTTAGTTTGTATGGATTGCACTACAGTTCAGTTGAACATAGTCAATGTTCGGAATGGCTTCTCTAGTACGTTGTACATATAACTCAATGGTTATTAAGGAAAATTTGTTTTATTTTTTATTTTACTCGTATAGACACTTGTGTGCGTTGCGACGTTATCTGCTACAAGTTTTCCATATGCTGACGCTTGATGTGATTTTCAATGCAGTAAGTAAGTAAGTAAAGAAGCTAGGAGTCCTTGTTAATATGCGGCGGTACTTCACGCTAGGACTGCTTTCTCTATAAAAAACGCAAGTCCGGTCGTGCATGGAGTTTTGTTGCCATATATGGACTGGTGTTGTAAAACGCCACCCAGCAGCTTTAGACTCAAGAGAAAGGTGTGCTAAGAGGCTCATTGGTGACCCGAATCTGGTTAAAACCAATCTCACCAGTCTCGAACATAGGTTTCGTTTTTCTACAGGATGCATTTCGGAGAGTGTGCGCAGGAACTGCATAACTTAAATTCACCCTCTCCCGTCCGTCGTCGGACAACCAGACGTTCGGCCGGGTCTCCGCCCTTGCGTTGTTCACTTACCACGTATTCGAACCAAACGATTTATTATATCGTTACCTTTGCTGTACGTATGACGTACAGCAAAGGAGTGGAATAAGTTGCCAGCATCTGTCTTTTCATCTAATTACCATGTGGGTGTCTTCAGGGCAAGAGTAAATAGGCTTTTACTATTTTTCATTAAGTCAGTCGATTTACCATTTAAGGTTACATCACGAATTACCATCAGGTTGTTGTTAAGTGCTGGTTTGAAATATTAAAAAAGTTAATTAATAAAAAAGTAAGTGCGCCCACATTTCTCTCTCTCTCTCTCTTCTGAATCTCGTCTGAATCCAATTTAGAGCTCAATACTGTACTTGGAGCTTAGAAATAATACCCCACAAATAATTTCATACATTTTTATAAAAAATTAAGTCTTTTTAGATTGCTTTCAAATAACATGCCCAATATTCGAAATTAATCTAAAAATAAATGCGGACAACATCAAAGAAAACGTATTTTACTTTATTATACTCTGTTGAAACGGCGATAAAAATTATTTATACGTACAAACTTTTAATTAGTGTTACGTTAATTTCTGCTTAATTGGTCGACTTTGATATGGCACACGTGAACAGCAAAGCACACGAAGACATCAAAATTTCGTGCACCGCAGCTTCAGCTCTTGCGAATATATTTTGTGATTATTATATTTTCTAATTTACTCAACTTTCATAATTACTTACAAACTCTATTTTTGTTTTATTACTAAAGTTTTGCCAATTTTAAGCGACATTTGTTAGTGTTACTTCTTCTCTTTGCTTATAATAAACTTAATACAGGTTCTTACTCGTATATACTACAAGTATTATGTGAATTAGTTCTCTCTCATAGTTGGGAGGATTCTACCCTTGTTTAACCGGAGCCGTAAAGTTTTTGACTAGCATTGTATTTTATTAATTGAAGTAGGGTGTAGCTTTTGCACAAAAAATACATCTACTATCACGTTCCATGAATGTCGTAAGTCTCCGATCGTGAGCATTATAAGCATCGCCAATTCGCTTGTCTAGTGTGGTAATTACAGCTTCTAATCCTCCTTTCTATAGAAGAGACCCCAGTCCAGGAGTAGACTTCATTGTGCAGATGAAACAGAAGAAGATAATTTACCTGCAGGTGTTAACGAGTTGAAAAATGGTAATTTACTTTTGAATCGATCTTAAAATATTAATCTAATTTATTTAGTGACTTTTTTGGTAATTTGTTACCATAATTTTAAATAATAAAGTAAACATGTGCTTTGCTACGGAGGCAGGGCAGACATAGCAAACGCTCTGTCCCGGTTAAAATTTTCCAACGGAATTTAACCAACAAAAACAGTGGGATATACCGTTGGTACAGAGCGTGCAGAAATATTTGTTTCATAATTTCCATAGTGACCTAAATAAGGCACGCCTTGTAACTGTTTCAACTAAGGAATCAAGTCACTAGCTACACGCTTTACCATCAAGTAATCTCAGCACATTACTTGATGGGGAAAGCTTGCGCATCGCCGTAGGAATCGGACTAGGAGCGGCGATTTGTCAACTTTATCACGGGCTTCACGGACTTTCATGTACGAAAAGTGCAGGTAGGTTTTCACGGCGCGGTTCTTTGAACTATGTCATCCGAAGAGCTCTTGTCTCTATAAATGTTCCCTTGGTTTTAGAGCCTTTTGGGTTATTTTTAGACGATGGTAGGAGACCCGACGGTATGACATTGGTCCCTTGAGTGGGATGTAAATCCCTAGTGTGGGATGCTACTTGTGTAGACACTTTGGCGGCCTCTCATAGGTACCTCGTTTAGAGCCGGGGCAGCATCAGAGGCAACTGAACTGAATAAGTGGCATAAATATTAGTCTCTGAGAGATGACTACTTATTTGTGACATTTGCTGTAAAGACTATCATTCAGTGGGCTCCACATGTGGTGAAGTTCCTAACGGAACTCCATCCGCGGCTGGTCGTTGCTGCTGGTGATAAGGGGGCTGGTTATTTTCGTATATATATATATATATATATATATATATATATATATATATATATATATAGCCATTCATCGGGGAAACGCAGCCGGCGTTCTTGGCACGACACCGCGGGGAATAGGACTGTATGATAATTAAGTTACTAGTTTTAGTTTTTAAAATTATAGGTATATAATGAAATATTGTATGTTATGTTATGTAAATACATTTTTTTTATTTCACAATAATACTCTTTCTTTGTTTATTTAAAATTGCGGCTATGCGGGTCGAAAGTCCTTTGTCAAAGTAAATATTTATGTATGGTATGTATTCCTGAGGGTACCGAATTTTCACAAATTTAGAAAATTGACTTATGCTTGCAACTTCATCTTTTTAACATAGTATTGATATGTGGTGGATAAAATTTATTATCTCGGCCTGGAGGAGGCGCAGCGATTTTATTATTTCTTGGTAAATATGGTTTGTTGGTTGAAATAACCAACTGCTGATTCAGAGTTACTAAAGGATGATTTAACATAGAATATGGACTGTATGGCAGTAAGAATATATTATTTCGCGATACTGGAAATGTCCCCAAATTCTGGCCACAGGGTGGACGTGAAGGAAGGCATGTGCACCCTTCTGGACTTCCGCTAAGCTGCTTCGTGTCTGCAGTAACCGCGATGCACGTTGGTTGGACGGCTGTATTCACGCATATAACTTTCACAGATTTTCGCGACATATAGCGTTATTGCAATTTTTCTATAGGGCAAACGAGCATGCGGCTCACCTGATGGTTAGTGACTATCACCGCCCGTGAACAACTGCAACACCAGGGGAAGCAGGGGAATTGCAGATGCGTTGGCGGCCTTTTAAAAAGGAGTAGGCTCTTATTTTGAAGTTCCCTAAGTCGTATCGGTCCGGAAAAATCACTGATGGTAATCGATTCCAAAAGAAAGTCGTGCGAGGAAGAAAACATCTTCTAAATTGCACAGTGGTGGACCGCCATTCGTCCAGATGGTATGGATGGTATCGAGAGTTCTGCCGTGATGTGCGTTCGTAAAATTTGGCGGCTATGATTAATCCGAACAACCAGTTAGCAAAATATCATTGATATGCAGAAGAAACAGCGTTGGTGATAGCACACAGCCTTGTGGAACACCAGCGTTAATAGGCTTGTAGTCGGAGCATGCACCGTCTAATATGACCTTGATGCTCCGATCTGCAAGGAAGCTGGTGATCCAATTGCACAATATCTCGGGAAGCCCATAGGAATGGAGCTTCGAAAGAAGTGCTTTGTGCCAAACCAGATCGAAGGCCTTCGCAATGTCCAAACTAACGGCCAATGCCTCCCCCTTTGACTCTACTGCCTACGCCCGTCTATGAGTCAGGTAGACCAGAAGATTATCAGCTGATCGACCCCGACGAAAACCGTATTGGCGGTCACTAATCAGCTGGTGATCCTTAAGGTACCGCATGAGCTGGCAGTTAATAATAGATTCCATTATTTTTGAGAACAAGCGTAAAATGCCTATACACTTTGCTGTTTTCTTGTACATTTCAATATCTAAACCATACAAAGATTGGAGGCACGCGATGTATAGGCGGTGGGGTTGGTTGTTAGTCTTGCGAACTTGTGTGATACCCGTTTTTTCACACGAGTGCTCATTGTGACGCCTCATAATTATTATTAATAAATAATAATTAAATTCATTATACAGACATTTAAAAATGTCTTAGAAATTATAATTTAAACAATAAAATGCAAATAATAAGCATAGAGTTCAAAAATATCCATTTGGAATATTGAATATTATATATATTAGTAAACGCATAAAATGTCTCAAAAAATCTCTAAATTTATTAAAAACCTGCTTAAAATGTTCAAAATATAACAAATCATATAAATACAAGGCGATTATATTGCAATAACAAAGATAAATAACATTTGTAATATAATAGAAAAAATTGATAAAAATTTTCTAAGTTGATGAAGGTGTTCGTGTAATAATTGGAAAATTTCTAAGTTAATGAACGTGTTCTTGTAATGTTCCCTTATATTGGGGCGTTGTCGGAGACACATACCCAAGGTTGTACATATATATGGGGTGGTCGGCTGACCGACTGCTAGTACTAAGGTTGCACAATGACTAGTCCTATATTAGGGACTTAACATAGTAAGGTCTGACGAACCAAAGCATTAATATAGAAGGTCTCTATGATGCATAAGCATTATGATAGCAGAGTTATGACTTGAAGTCCCATATGAATAAGACATACAGTAGTATGGTCTATGAAATAAAGCAAATATGTGGAAGGTCTCAAATATGTAAAAGCATTATATTGAAAGAAATGGGACTTGAAAAGGATTATTATAGTGGCGTGTAGGTTGCTTCGCAGCCTCTGAGACCGAGGTAAACTTGGACTCACTAACCGATGTGTCCTAGACATATCATCTTAGTGCCGGTGGTAAGCGGGTTTGTTGTAGCAATACGACTTGCCCGTGGACATCGCACACCCCTACCGGTTGTGGGCGGCGTCTTAGCGCATAGCGTTATGATACGTCGGCTATCTTTCGGATTAGGGTGAGTGTGTTTGGTAGTACTTTTAAGTGCAGCAAGCATACTCAACTTCATGTCTTAGTGCAATAGCGCTATGATACGTGGAGTTTTGGCTACTGACGTCTTAGTACCGTACTACTATTTTTAGTTAACAACATTATCAAATTTTGTTACCAAAGTCGATAGGGATCATGTGGGTGTGTTGTGAGGGGGCGCCATCCGTATGATAGTTGCATTGATGCTTACTGCTACTTGCAGTATTGTGTCTTGTAATGGATCTGCGGGTGTGCTGCACCTGATTCGATGCATCTTGTGGTTCTGGTCGATGGAGGTATGCGGGTGGTGATGTCTGCTGGGACTGTATGGGGGACCTTGGGATGGTGTAAGCCCGACGATAGTCGTATTGATGCTTGTTGCATTCTGTAGCATTGCGTCTCTACGATGGTTGTTTGGCGGGTCGCTATTCTCAATGGCGCTCTCTGCGTCTTGGTTTGACTCACAACCTAAGTAGCTTTGCCCAAGTCGGGTCCCTTCATTGCGGGGCTGCAGACTGTCTGCCCTCCATGATGTTTTATATAACAACTTAATAATATATCTCTATAAAGTTCCCACCTTTGAGAGATTGAAGGCAACTTGTTGGTGGGTGAGACAAACATGATCGAAAAATGCATATACTCAACGTCAGAGACACAAACCCTTTCTGATGGCGAATTATTAATATTATCTTATAACTGCCTATTGGCTATATCTGCCATTGTATTGGTTGGTGGAGCATATGTGTTGACCTCATGCGGGTGGTAGCTGGAGGGAGAATCTGAGGAGGCTCTCAAGGCTGCGGCCGAAAGCCGCGCAACGTGGGACCCTATTCCCTTGAGGTGAGCGGTAGACTCATGACACGCTCTGCGGCCAATTGGCCGTGCTGACCATGCAATTGGTGGTGATGCCTTACACTTACATCACGTCTGCAGAAACGGCGGTCTGGCAGGTGGTGGCGCTCACGGAGGGCTTTTTATGGTCAGTGTGCCGATTGTTGCCTAACCCGTGTGACGTACATTTCACTGTGGCTGGATTTGATCGTATTCTGTATGGCGTTTACACGCATTGACATGCGCGACTTCGGTCGATGTTTGTGCTTACGCACTATCAAGGGGCCAAGTCCTCTTTTACTGGTTCGCCAGTTATTTTGCTGTGGACTACGGTCCAGTTCCCAACTTTGCGTACCCTTCGGGGGGAGTGCATTAAAATGGTTGGCGCTCACCGTGCGCGGCGTGTGTGGGGCCGTGTACCTCCTCCACATTTTTTTTAAAATGTGGGAGAGCGAAGCCCTTGTAACTGGTATTTGATATAAATATTGTGAGCCTTTTCCAAGCGGGAAGTGATTAATTAATAAGGAATTGACTGTTGTGAACCAGATACAAGTGGAATAGGGACAATTTATTGTTCTTAACCTTTTTGAGCTCTGTCTTCGTGAACGGGGTTCTCTAGCTTATAAGACTCTACCAACAGCTTTCGATTGCTCTCGTGAATATTCATTCTTCCAAGATACACCTAAAAGAACTAAGTTACTATACAAACACAACGTAAAAAAGGGTCCTAACTAAGACGATCACGCCATAAATTTATTAAACGGCCTATATTTAAACCTTTAGAAAGATCAAGTTATACTGGTCACGTAAATTAGATATATTTATATATCTTACAGATATAGATTCTAAAGAAATACAAGTATAAGTGGATATATAGTAGAAGAGAAAAAAGATGGGGGGGGGGTTCGTTACAATTTGGTGCCGTGACCAGGATAGAGGTTAAATTTTAAATAGGAGGCCGGTAATATAAAATTATGAGGTAGGCTATATGCCTACAATTTGTTGTCCGTGCAATGGAGAGGTGTCTTAGAGAGTGGTGTTTGCTGGGGGTGGTTAAGAGTCTGGGGGTGGGGCTTAAATATTAAAATGGAGTAATAATATAGGAGTGTGCATAACGGAGCGAAATAATAAAAAGTGAAATAAGTGGAAAGACTCAATTAAACTAAGTGAAGGACACAACAGGTGTAAAAAAAAAAAAAAAAAAAAAAAAAAACTGCAATACTATATATTATAAAGTGAAATAAGTGGAAAGACTCAATTAAACTAAGTGAAGGACACAAAAAGTGTAAAAAAAAAAACAAGTGGTAATAAAAATTAAAAATGGCTAAAAATAAGAAAAAATCAACCTCAATTAAGACTAAGCCTAAAGATGAGATGAAAATGCTTCAGAAATTAATTAAGAATGCAGTGAAAACCTTTGAGGTTAAAATAAAGGATCTTGAGGAAAAATTTATTAACCAAACGAAAGATTACCAAATTAAAATAAATCAAGGAGAGGTGTCCGGGGCGAGCACCTCTCATGTAAATGATCCTAGACAAAATATTGTATATAATGTACATAATGTAACATTAGAAAAGCCGAAATTTGGAAATGGAAATACTCATCCAGTATCATTTTTGGAAGATGTCACCAATTACTTAAAGAAAGTTCCATCTAATGGTCTCGAAATTTCGATTGCACAAGAGTGCTTAGTAGGTGAAGCCAAGTATTGGGCTCGCATTAATAATGTGCGTTGGACAACTTTTGATGATTTTAAAGCTGACTTCCTAAGAGTGTTTTGGGGTGAAGAAGAACAAAATAAAGTAAAGAGATTCCTTGTGCAAAATAAATTGAATAGAAGTACACACCCCACCATGGTTAGTTATTTTCTTTATGTGGTTGAGAAGGCACAAACATTATCATATCCGATACCTGAAAAACAATTAGTAACTGATGACATCAGACATTATCCTAAAACTGTGCAGCAATTATGGAGAATAGCTAAAATTGAGACAATAATAGACACGACAGATTTCTTAAGAAACTTAGATGACATCGACAAACAAGATGAAGGTCGTGAACCTTACTATAATGAGAAAAGGAGGAAGTTTAATAATAATACGGAGCAAAAACATAAAGAAATACAACAATCATACAAAACATGGCGTAAACCCGAAGAGGGAAAAAAGAAGGTTAATGAAGTACATCAAATACATTTCACTAATGACCAACCTGATGTTACGGCTCCTGAGCCAAATTTAGAGCTGTAGAGGTCGAACTAGTTCCCGATTCGACCCCTTACAATGTAAAAGGGAACAAAGCATTAAATATGTTATTAAAACTGGGATGGCGACCTGGTCAAACATTGGGTAAAAACAATAGAGGGTTGCGAAAACCTATTACTTTAAAAGCAAATTTTAACAGAGAAGGCCTTGGTTATAACGACAATGTAAATAGCATATTAAACACCTTAAAAGCCAGGTCGGACTTGCCCATAACGGAGTTATTCGTGCAAACCGTCTTCGAGGAAGGCGAAGATAAATATCAAAGGGAATTTATAGGGAATATGATATCTGAATGATTTCTTATATTTACGCGAACACTACACATTGAATAAAACTATTTTTACGGATTTTATCGCGTTTAATTTACTTATTTTATATTCCCGACGTTTCGGTTGCTTTCCAGCAACCGTGGTCACGGGGGACTGAGGTGATTGACGTCCCGATGTCAAAGTTAACCCGGAGTACCTTCAGCTTTTTAATTATTAATTTTGGTCCGATCTACGCAGAATGAACTAACTGTGTCTTGAAGTCTTACAGTGGTATGCTTGGGTTTAGTTTTAATTTTATGAATTACAGGATCCCAAGCAGGTGGTAGTACCCAGCCTCCCTCTCTATTGAAATTAGGATGTTTTTTAAAAAAAGTTTTGGCCAAAGGTATGAATTTCGCTATAACACCGCGAAAAATTCCGTATGAAAACATTATCTGTAGTGTTGAGGACTGTCTGTATAAAAATAATATTGGTAAAGAAGATTTAGAGGCTATACGTCAAGACATTTCGTCCTTGTTACGTCGAAGCTCAGCGCCAAAATTAAATCTTCCCAAAGATGAATTTACTGCATTGAAAAACTTACGCAACAGACCAGATCTTACGATTCTCCGCGCAGATAAAGGTAATGCTACGGTTATAATGGATACGTCGGATTACAATTTTAAAATACAACAACTTTTATCGGATGAAAGTACGTACGTAAAGGTCAAAACAGATCCTACAACTAATACGCTTAAAACAACTAGCGATCTAATAAAGAAATACTCCGAGAAACTGAATCTAGACGTAAATTCGATAATACCTACGTGTGCCAAACCGCCGAAGTTGTATGGGTTACCAAAAATACACAAACCGAACGCTCCATTACGTCCAATAGTGAGTCAGATCGATTCGCCAACTTACAGATTGGCTCAACACTTAGCAAAAGTACTATCACCATTCAGAGGACATACAAGAGCACACACTAAGGATTCATACCATTTTGTCAGTGAGATAAAAGACCTATGTCTTACTGACAATGAAACTATGGTCAGTTTTGATGTTCAGTCTCTATTTACATGCCTACCTGTTGAAGACTGCATCTCAATTATAACTAGGAAACTAGAGGAAAACAACATGCCAGCAGAATATGCAGTATTACTCAGACATTGCCTTACATCTGGCTACCTATTGTGGAAGGAACAGTTTTACAAGCAAGTAGATGGTGTTGCGATGGGCTCACCGGTATCTCCCATTGTCGCCGATATTTTCATGGAGGACTTTGAGGAGAAAGCCCTGCTTACTGCACCAGTAACTCCAAGTTTCTACAAGCGGTACGTAGACGATACTTTCACAATTTTACCATCAGACAAAGTAACTGCATTTTTAGAACATCTTAATTCCATAAACTCTAAAATTCAATTTACTATGGAGTTAGAGGCAAATAATTCTTTAGCTTTCCTAGATGTCTTAGTCATTCGAAATCCTAATAATACCGTAGGTCACACTGTGTATAGAAAAAAGACCCATACAAACCGATACTTAAACGGTGAATCCCACCATCACCCTTCACAGTTAGCTACCGTGGGCAAATCTTTGTTGCAGAGAGCACGAGGGATCTGTGACAGCAAACACCTGGCCGCCGAGCTTCAGCACGTCAAGCAGGTTCTGCACGACAACAAGCTTCGGGTTCCGCGCCTACGTCACAGTGACCGAGTGAAGCCGGCCACAGTCGAGCGTGTGCCTGCTGTACTACCATATGTCAGAGGTGTCACAGACAAGATTGGCTACATCTTGAAGCGAGCTTCTATTAGAACATTCTTCAAGCCGCCGAAGAAGATTAGTCAGTTCTTACCATCCGTCAAGTGCCATATTCCTCTACAAGATGCAGGAGTATACAAGCTTGATTGTGAGTGTGGTCTCTCATATATAGGGCAAACAAAACGATCAATAAAAACCCGCGTAAAAGAACACATAGCTGACGTGAAGCACCAACGTTCCGGGAAGTCTGCAGTTTGTGATCATATCCTAGACGGCCCCCGTCATTACATTAGATTTGATAAACCACAAGTCCTCGCGAAAGAACATCGATTCCTGCCAAGGATGATACGTGAGGCTATTGAAATTAAAAAACATCCTAATTTCAATAGAGAGGGAGGCTGGGTACTACCACCTGCTTGGGATCCTGTAATTCATAAAATTAAAACTAAACCCAAGCATACCACTGTAAGACTTCAAGACACAGTTAGTTCATTCTACGTAGATCGGACCAAAATTAATAATTAAAAAGCTGAAGGTACTCCGGGTTAACTTTGACATCGGGACGTCAATCACCTCAGTCCCCCGTGACCACGGTTGCTGGAAAGCAACCGAAACGTCGGGAATATAAAATAAGTAAATTAAACGCGATAAAATCCGTAAAAATAGTTTTATTCAATGATATCTGAAATTAAAGTTTCAATATTTGACAAAGAAATAGACGCACTCCTCGACACTGGGAGCGATGTTACATGCATTTCAGAAAGTTTATATTTACAAATTAAAGATAATAATCGTAAAATATCAATAATGCCAGTTAAAGCAATGCAAATAAAAGGTGCTGTTGGGCAGCGCAGCACAAAAATACAACAGATAATCATATTGCCTATAAAGATAGATGAAGTAGTCTTTGAAACACAAACTTTAATTGTAGGTAATTTAATAAGACCGTTAATATTAGGCTTTGACTGGCTCAAGAGAAATAAAATATTGATTGATTTGAGAAATACTACTGTTGGAATAGAATTTAAAGTGAAAAACAAAGACTACTTTATACCTTTCAAATATAATAATAAATCTGTATTACATAATAACTGCATCAAACAATGTACCGATGATCCCTTAATAAATATAAAAATAGGATCTACATTGGAGGTCTCTGAAAGGGCAAAACTTAGTAAGGTTTTGGAAAAGCATAAGAATATGTTTTCGAGCAAATTGGGAAGAGCCAATTGCTATGAGCATAAAATTGAAATGATCGATGATGAACCTATAGTTACTAGGTCCTATCCCATTCCATATGCATATAGAGCGAAAATGGAAGAAAAGTTAAATGAAATGGAACAAGCTGGTATCATCACAAGGACATCAACGCCTTACAGTAGTCCATTGACATTCACTCTTAAAAAAGACGGCTCAATTAGAGTTCTGCTTGATGCCAGAAGCATAAATAAGAAAATGGTTGCAGAAACAGAGAAACCACCTATACAATTAGATGTTTTGAATTCATTTCACGGAGCGAATTATATCACTACCATTGACTTAAATAATGCATATTTTCAAATTCCGATAAATAAAGATGGTAGAAAATATACTGGATTCACATTCAATGGAAAGTCATATGTATATAATGTTTTGCCGCAAGGATTAAAAACATCAGTAGGAAGCTTTAGCAGAGCCATGAATTTAATATTAGGACCAGAAGTCCAAGAATTTTGTGTGAACTATTTAGATGATCTAGCCATTATTACAACAGGAACGTTAGATAAACATTTGGAGCACATTGATATTGTTTTAAGTAAATTGAACAAAGCTGGCTTAACGTGTAACTTGCAGAAATGTGAATTTATTTGTAAAGAAATTAAAATGCTGGGTTTTATAATTTCAACAGAAGGCATAAAGACAGATCGCGATAAGATTCGAGCGATCCAAGAGTTTCCAGCACCTAAAAAGATTAAACAATTAAGGGCCTTTTTAGGTCTATGCAATTTTTATAGAAGGTTTATACCAAATTACAGCGAGAGCATAATACCGCTCTGTGATTTACTTAAAAAGGGACGAAAGTTCCAATGGAGCGGTAAAGAACAGAAGGCATTTGATTTTATAAAACAACAATTTATTAATACAATACAATTGCATCATCCAGACTTTAATAAGCCGTATTATTTACAAACAGATTGTTCCGGTGTGGGTATGGCCGGAGTACTATATCAGATAGATGATAATAATGAAATGAGAATTTTAGGCTATTATAGTAAAGCCTTAAAAGGCCCCGAATTAAATTGGTCTGTTACTGAACAAGAGTTTTATGCTGTAATAAGCTGCCTAAAGAAATTTGAAACATATTTGCGGGGCAGTAAAGTAATAATACTAACTGATCATAAAGCATTATTGTTTATTAATAATATGAAGTTATTCAATGGTAGAGTAACCCGATGGATTTTGTATATAGAACAATTTAATTATGAAGTACAGCATATATCGGGTAGACGTAATATTGTTGCAGATGTGCTATCACGTTATCCTCCTGATGGCGATTTAATACAAGAGGATAAAAATAATAGTTTAGAAATTGCTTACACAGAGAGCGAACCGAATATTGAGTTGATAGAAAAATTAAAATCCTTAACAGTATATCAATTACAAGATTCAGAGTCGTTGGCTATTATTGAAAAGTTAAAGACATTAAATACTTCCATAATAAAACAAAACAATAAATTTAAAAGATATAGTTTGAAAAATGATGTATTACAAAACGAATTTACAAGAAGTAATATATTTACCTAAAGCATTGAGACAAGATATTATAAATCAAGTGCATGTCGAAATGGGTCATCAAGGACCCTATAAGGTAATTAAATATGTGAGAGACAGATTCTTTTGGAAAGGTTTAACAAAAGATATTAAAAACCAATTAAGGGCTTGTCATTTATGTCAGTTATCTAAGAAAAGTAATATAACATATGTGGGTCCCTGCAAATCTATAATAACAGAAAACATTGGCGATATAGTCATGGCAGACTTATATGGACCACTTGTATCAGGTACCTTTGGGTACACTTTCATATTTGTCATTCAAGATTCATTCAGTAAATTTATCAAATTATATCCTTTAAAACAGTCAACAGCAAAGTCTGTTGTAACAAAAGTAAAGCATTTTGTTGAGATTATAAAGCCCAAGGCAATAATGACAGATAATGGAAAACAGTTCGTAAGTAATCACTGGAAACAATCAATGAGTGAATTAAATATAAAGCCAATATATACCACAGTTAGAAATCCTAGACCAAATACAACAGAGCGAGTAAATAAAAAGTTGAGCAGATTATTTAGGACGCTTTGTAATACTAGCCACAAAGATTGGGCGTTAATATTGCCGAAATTAGAAGAATTGTATAATAATTCTTATCACAATAGTACAGGCTTCACGCCTTGTGAGATTCTTTATGGTGAGTCTAATGAGATGTCTTTTGACAAAGTAATTTCCAAAAGTAAAGACAAACATAATGTCGGACAAATTAGACAACAAGTGCGTAAAAATTTAAAAGAGGCAAGTCGAATAAGAAACACAAAATTTGATAAGAGAAATAGATTAATAAAATATAATATTGGTGACTTAGTAAAAATTTTCAAGATCTAGTAGATCAGACGCTGATAATAAAGATATGAGTAAGTTCAATTTGGCATATGAAGGACCTTATGTAATAGCAGCCGTACCATTTGACAATGTATATACCTTAGCAAATCCAGAGACAAACCAAATTAGAGGAGTTTTCAATGCTATTCACTTATTAAAATATTTTAAATAATAATTTCTTTTTGTATAAATTAGAGTAATTAAATAAATAGTGTAACATAAAAGGGTTTTGTGGGTGGCCCATGGAAATAATTGTTTAAGTTAAAGGTCTAAAATTATTAAAGTTATGAGCAAGAGATTTGTTATATGATAGAAGAACGTTATTAATATATAATGAAGAGTTGTAAATATAGATCGTAAGATAGTTTTGTAATCATTTTATTAAATAAATATGGGATTTGGGTCAGGGTGAATGGCTTAATCACATTTATCCTATGTGGTATCGAACTGACCTCAACAAATATCCAAGTGGATTGTATACACATAAAGTGTGACACTATCGAAATAATGTTTCAAAGATTTAAAGATAAATTAATAAAATAAGAAATCGACAATTGACTACAAACTTTATTAACAACACGATATACAATAACTTGAATTATGATGTTAGCACATTGTGATAATTGTGGTTGAAGGGGTGTTGGTGGCGGCTATTCTCTGGTGTAGGGGGATTTGATAACATATGCCGTATTGTAACAGATTAAAAGAGGAAAGAACAGATATATCAACAATTATTTGAGTGTAGTGTATATGCTCTCAAAATACTAAAATTTTATATTAACGACTCCACTATGTGGATCATTAACATAAATTTTGGGGGTGGATTGTGACGCCTCATAATTATTATTAATAAATAATAATTAAATTCATTATACAGACATTTAAAAATGTCTTAGAAATTATAATTTAAACAATAAAATGCAAATAATAAGCATAGAGTTCAAAAATATCCATTTGGAATATTGAATATTATATATATTAGTAAACGCATAAAATGTCTCTAAAAATCTCTAAATTTATTAAAAACCTGCTTAAAATGTTCAAAATGTATCAAATCATATAAATACAAGGCGATTATATTGCAATAACAAAGATAAATAACATTTGTAATATAATAGAAAAAATGGATTAAAATTTTCTAAGTTGATGAAGGTGTTCGTGTAATAATTGGAAAATTTCTAAGTTAATGAACGTGTTCTTGTAATGTTCCCTTATATTGGGGCGTTGTCGGAGACACATACCCAAGGTTGTATATATATATGGGGTGGTCGGCTGACCGACTGCTAGTACTAAGGTTGCACAATGACTAGTCCTATATTAGGGACTTAACATAGTAAGGTCTGACGAACCAAAGCATTAATATAGAAGGTCTCTATGATGCATAAGCATTATGATAGCAGAGTTATGACTTGAAGTCCCATATGAATAAGACATACAGTAGTATGGTCTATGAAATAAAGCAAATATGTGGAAGGTCTCAAATATGTAAAAGCATTATATTGAAAGAAATGGGACTTGAAAAGGATTATTATAGTGGCGTGTAGGTTGCTTCGCAGCCTCTGAGACCGAGGTAAACTTGGACTCACTAACCGATGTGTCCTAGACATATCATCTTAGTGCCGGTGGTAAGCGGGTTTGTTGTAGCAATACGACTTGCCCGTGGACATCGCACACCCCTACCGGTTGTGGGCGGCGTCTTAGCGCATAGCGTTATGATACGTCGGCTATCTTTCGGATTAGGGTGAGTGTGTTTGGTAGTACTTTTAAGTGCAGCAAGCATACTCAACTTCATGTCTTAGTGCAATAGCGCTATGATACGTGGAGTTTTGGCTACTGACGTCTTAGTACCGTACTACTATTTTTAGTTAACAACATTATCAAATTTTGTTACCAAAGTCGATAGGGATCATGTGGGTGTGTTGTGAGGGGGCGCCATCCGTATGATAGTTGCATTGATGCTTACTGCTACTTGCAGTATTGTGTCTTGTAATGGATCTGCGGGTGTGCTGCACCTGATTCGATGCATCTTGTGGTTCTGGTCGATGGAGGTATGCGGGTGGTGATGTCTGCTGGGACTGTATGGGGGACCTTGGGATGGTGTAAGCCCGACGATAGTCGTATTGATGCTTGTTGCATTCTGTAGCATTGCGTCTCTACGATGGTTGTTTGGCGGGTCGCTATTCTCAATGGCGCTCTCTGCGTCTTGGTTTGACTCACAACCTAAGTAGCTTTGCCCAAGTCGGGTCCCTTCATTGCGGGGCTGCAGACTGTCTGCCCTCCATGATGTTTTATATAACAACTTAATAATATATCTCTATAAAGTTCCCACCTTTGAGAGATTGAAGGCAACTTGTTGGTGGGTGAGACAAACATGATCGAAAAATGCATATACTCAACGTCAGAGACACAAACCCTTTCTGATGGCGAATTATTAATATTATCTTATAACTGCCTATTGGCTATATCTGCCATTGTATTGGTTGGTGGAGCATATGTGTTGACCTCATGCGGGTGGTAGCTGGAGGGAGAATCTGAGGAGGCTCTCAAGGCTGCGGCCGAAAGCCGCGCAACGTGGGACCCTATTCCCTTGAGGTGAGCGGTAGACTCATGACACGCTCTGCGGCCAATTGGCCGTGCTGACCATGCAATTGGTGGTGATGCCTTACACTTACATCACGTCTGCAGAAACGGCGGTCTGGCAGGTGGTGGCGCTCACGGAGGGCTTTTTATGGTCAGTGTGCCGATTGTTGCCTAACCCGTGTGACGTACATTTCACTGTGGCTGGATTTGATCGTATTCTGTATGGCGTTTACACGCATTGACATGCGCGACTTCGGTCGATGTTTGTGCTTACGCACTATCAAGGGGCCAAGTCCTCTTTTACTGGTTCGCCAGTTATTTTGCTGTGGACTACGGTCCAGTTCCCAACTTTGCGTACCCTTCGGGGGGAGTGCATTAAAATGGTTGGCGCTCACCGTGCGCGGCGTGTGTGGGGCCGTGTACCTCCTCCACATTTTTTTTAAAATGTGGGAGAGCGAAGCCCTTGTAACTGGTATTTGATATAAATATTGTGAGCCTTTTCCAAGCGGGAAGGGATTAATTAATAAGGAATTGACTGTTGTGAACCAGATACAAGTGGAATAGGGACAATTTATTGTTCTTAACCTTTTTGAGCTCTGTCTTCGTGAACGGGGTTCTCTAGCTTATAAGACTCTACCAACAGCTTTCGATTGCTCTCGTGAATATTCATTCTTCCAAGATACACCTAAAAGAACTAAGTTACTATACAAACACAACGTAAAAAAGGGTCCTAACTAAGACGATCACGCCATAAATTTATTAAACGGCCTATATTTAAACCTTTAGAAAGATCAAGTTATACTGGTCACGTAAATTAGATATATTTATATATCTTACAGATATAGATTCTAAAGAAATACAAGTATAAGTGGATAAATAGTAGAAGAGAAAAAAGATGGGGGGGGGGTTCGTTACATCATGTTGGGCATAAAAGGCGGTAGATAGGAAACCCGACAATGAACATTGTAGTACTCTTATTGGATAACTAGCTATTCCCCGCGACTTCGCCCGCGTGTAATTTAAGGCTGTTTTATGCGCGAAACCCTAATTCTTTTTCGAGAATAAAAGCAGCCTAAGTTACTCCTCCTTCCATAACATCGATTAAAATTAAAATATGTTTATATCGTATAGGATCTATTTTGATTTAATTAACCGCTTATTATTTAAAAATAGGGATACATTTAACATTACATTTTTACGTGGTAGAGCCATGCTGCAGCTATGTTAGTAGTATAGGTGTAGCACGAATGGGTCGGCTCAACCGGGGAAGGACCACGCTCTCACAGAATACCAGCGTAAAATAGCAGCTTAACACTGCTGTGTTTCGTATGGTGAGTGTAGAGAACCGGAGACCCTGTTTACCGGAAAAGAGGCATTCCATCTTAGCCCTCACGGGTGACAACGCAACGCAATGATACTTTATTGATGATAGATGTGGATGTCTATGGGTCACAGCAACCACTTACCATCTGGTGGACTGTGTGCTCGGTTGTCACCTTATCCTATAAAAAAACAGCTAACTTATTTTTTTATTAAATTATTTATTTTCACTGCATATGGATGTACTACACGGATAAGTTAAAAAAATATCATTTCTATTTCATACGTTTCTTAACTCGTAAATTGTATATTATATTTAACGTGCTTAATGTTACGGAATAAGGAAACAAACATTTGTAACATATTATGTTTAAAAAGTTACTAAGTAAAAATTTATGCGAGTATAAAATTACCAAGTATTGCAATATTTTGTTGTGTCTTTTCTTGTGGCTTTGTTCAGCAACGATTCGACTTCAGACACAAGTTTGTCCCGGTACTCGGCGACGTTTTCCCGAGAAATATTAGCACGGCCGGTATATAAGGCATCACCAGTGCTGTCGTCTGCAAAGCAATGAATGTTACTAGTTTGCAATGTATCATTGAAATGCAGGAGAAACAGCGTAGGTGATAGCACGCAGCCATGTGGAACACGAGCGTTGGCTGGTGAATAGGCTTGAAATCAGAGCATGCACCATCTACTACGACCTTGATGCACCGATCAGAAAGGAAACTGGTGATCCATTTGCACAATTTCTCGGGAAGCCCATAGGAAGGAAGCTGCCAGACCCGATCGAAGGCCTACGCTATGTCCAAACTAACGGCCAATGCCTCCCCCTTGGACTCTACTGGCTCCGCCCATCTATGAGTCAGGTAGACCAAAAGATCACTAGCTGATCGACCCCGATGAAAACCGTACGGGCGGTCACTAATTAGCTGGTGATCCTCAAGGTACCTAATGAGCTGGCAATTTATATTGGATTTCATTATTTTAGAGAACAAGGAAGGAGGTTATGGCGATAGGCCTGTTGTTGGACGGGTCTGAGCGGTCGCCTTCTTTAGGGATTGGGTGGACCAAAGCTGTCTTCAATGAATTTGGGACTACACCTTGGGAGTAGTAGTACCGGTAAAGACGCGTTAAAACCGGTTCCAACTCCGGAGCACACGTCTTCAGCACAATGAGAGGGACTCCATCATGTCCACGCGATTTGTAGACGTCGTTAGTAGGGAGAAGAGTGCTTTACGAACCGAGCGCTTTGTACATCGCACATCTGGCAAGGAGCACTCACACCGCAGGATAGTCGGCGGTGTGTTCCCCCGTCATCTTTCTTTCAGAACTTGTTTTTTTCTGTGACAACCCCGGTGACAAGTAAAATAATTGCTCCCAACTATTTTTAAAAATTAAATATTGTAAATTAATAATATCCACCTCAATTTTGAGTTACAGTTGTTAAATACGACGTATTTGTGTTTGTGATATAAGTAAAAGTCAGAAGTACCTATTTTAATTACATACGAGTACATTGTGTTTACTGTTCCAACCAAAAGTAACAGCTGTAACGAACATCGTTTAAACGTATTGTAAGTGTAATTCTTGTTATCCCTTTAACATTTTAAGATTTACCTATTAAGTGTTGTTGTAGATTTCATTTTGAATTATTTACATGATAATTTAATTTGAGATCTGTAAATAAGCCCATACATCTCGACATTTGCTTACTCTGCTTCTTTGGTTTTCGTTCTTTGTTTTTTTTTGCTATTTACATTTAATAGTAAAATGAATACACGCAACGCCAAAACGCGCCAATTGGAGAACCAACTTCTAATGGCGCTTCAAGAACTTAAGGCGTCGAAGGAGCAGTGTGAGCTGTTAATTAAAGAAAGGGATGACAATGAAAAGGAAATAATAAATATAATTGCTAAAAATACTAAACTAAAAAGTGACATGGTTAAGTTGCATAAAGAATATACATTTGTTACAAAAGAAAGGGATCAACTTCAGAGAACAGTCGATGAGTTTGACCAATGCAGCAAGGAATATGAGGAATCCCTCAAATTAATTGCTGCATTGCAGTTACAGTTAAGTGAGGCTAATGAGCAGATTGTGCAATTAAAACATTACATAGATAACATGAAAGCGTCCCAAACTCAAAGTCTGTTCAACGAGCTCATAGAGTGTGAATCTACTAAATCTAAAGCATTGCAACCCTCCACAACAATCGATTTGACTGGTGATGATTATGTCATGTCAAGAACAGCAGCAAGGACTACCTGCAGTAGAAGAAAATTAAAGAAATATATAAAAATTAATAAATATATTAGAAAACTACAAAAATTAATTAAAAGTAAAATTAATGTTAAAAATTATATAAATGTATGCAAAGAAAAGCAAGAACTAATTAATAAACTTAAAATATATTCAATTGAGGTGGAAAATATGAATCACTGTTATGAGACTGATATAGAGTGTCTACATTCAACAATTTTATCACTTGAAAGCTCTCAAGAAATTGTATCAAATAAATATGCATCGGCTCAAGATGAGATAAAAGAACACATATTGGCCATGAATGATCTGGTAAAATCATGTAAATATAATGAGGAGCGCTTTGACTCCTTAATAAAATATCAGAGTGAGTATCAGCGCTCCATACCAGGTTCATCGGGGACAATATGTGTAAATAACAAAGTTAACAGTAAGACCTCATTATTTTCACCTACACTCTATGACAGTGCCATGACAATGGATATAAACTTAAAAAGCAATGTAAATATTAAAAAAAATAAAGTTATTATGTATTGTGATGACATAGGCAAAAATTTGGGCATGATGTTAAATAACTGTTTAAAAGGATATATGATCACTAATTATTGCATGCCTGGAGCATCCTTTAGTCATATAATGAATAAAGTTTTAGCTAGTAAATTTTGTCCTAATAACACATTAATTATTCTTGTTGGGAGAAGAGGCAATGTAAACAAAAATCAATTATTAAAATATATTGATAATCTAAATACTTTAAATGTACATAAAATTATCTTGTTTACATTGCCTTACATACAGGGTTGGCCGCAGGAAAATAAAATAAGATATGATTTAAATTTATTAATGAATAACTTTTCATGTAATAATAATTTAAACTTGACATTTAATTGTTACAATTATAATGATAGAATTAATTTAATAGATATAAATAATTTAATTAAGAAATTTTTGACTAGAGATAGGTATTACCTATCAAAATATAATTTAAGATAGATAGCAAATGTGCTATCTTATTATTAATATATTAACTCAGCCAAGGACTTGGCTACACAGACATCTGCTTCTTTTGGGCAGTGTAATGACTTAATATGCAATTTGGAATCAGTTCCAAGTAATTTAAATTAGAAAATGAGACAATAGAGGTAATCTCTAGCAGTTATAATAACTTAAATAATTTAGAATGTGGCTTACAAATCTTTAATTGTATGACTCCACAGAAAGATAATGAAAATTGTTTACACCTGGTGCATCAAAATATAGAAGGCATGATAGGCAAAGAGCTAGAAATTGAGTTGTTCTTAAATAGCAACAATATTCATATCTTATGTATTACTGAACATTGGTTAAAAGCTTATAATTTAATGTTTAACTTCAGTAATCACCAGGTGGTCAGTTCTTTCAATAGAGATACGGTTTTAAGAGGTGGCTCCTTAATATTAGCTAGTAAATTATTATCATGTAAAGAACGTAAAGACATTGTGAGCCTCTCTGTTGAGCGAACTGTAGAAATGGCATGTGTTGAGTTTGAGCACCTCATTGTTGTGATCGTCTACAGAAACATGGGGATGTTGTACATATTATACTTTTGAAAATATTATGGAGGAAGTTTTTGCTAAGCTTAATAAACAGAATAAATCTGTTGTAATATGTGGGGATTTTAATATCAACCTCCTAGAAGCTTCCTCCATCAATATTAAATTTAGATCATTGTTTAAATCATATGGTCTTTTTAATTTATTTATAGAGCCAACGCGTATTTCTCAATCTAGTGCAACATGTATAGATAACATTTTTACAAATGTGAAGCCGCTGCATAAATGTATAATTCAAAAATTAAGTTCTGATCACTGTGGACAAGTAGTTTCGTTACCTTATGTTCACAAAAAGCAAGTAGATGAGAAAGTTGTGTCTGTTCCAGTAAATGCACGTCGCTTGGAGAAATTTAGAAGTAACATAGTGAAAAAACTTCCATCACTTTCATACCAAAATGATCCTAATTTTTTCTATGGAACATTATTTAAGCTTATTTGCAATGAATTTAATTATACTTTTACTTCTAAAACATTATCCTTGAACAGTCGGAAGTCATTCAATGAATGGGCGACAGTAGGAGCCCATAAGAGCAGGCATAGGTTATATGATCTTTACCATGAAAGGTCATATAATCATAGCGTCGAATTTAGGGAATATGTAAAAAAATATTTAAAAGAGTGTGCTCCATAGCCAAATCTTTGTATTTGAGCAACAAAATTAAGACGGCTTCCAATAAAATTAAAATGAGATGGAGTATAATTAATAGCGAAACTGGTAAGATCAACTCTCGCAATTCAAATTACCAGTTAAGTGTTAACAACAAATTAACTGTATCAGATCAGGACGTAGCAATGGTTTTTGAGAAATATTTTACTGATATTCCGATCTTGACCACTAAGTCACTGAATTCTTCTCCTGGCGTCGCCGAATCATTACTTAAACAAAATGTAAATGTGTGTACAAAGAATTTTACATTTCATAAAGTGTCATCAAAAGATATTGTAAAATATTTTAAAACTATTGATGTTAAGAAAACTGCGGATCTGTGGGGGATTTCCGTTAAAGTTATTGCGTCTATAATAGATACAATCGCGCCTTATTTAGCTATTATTTTTATTACTAGTATCGAATCTGGTGTGTTTCCTGATTTAATGAAGCATAGTAAAGTAATACCTTTATTTAAATCTGGTAGTACATTAGACCCCGCCAATTTTAGACCTATTTCTGTACTACCAACACTTAGTAAGATTTTTGAAAAAATTGTTCTTGATCAAATATTAAATTTTTTTAATATAAATAATTTACTTCATAAAAATCAAATTTGGTCTCACAAGGGGTCGCTCGACAACTGATGCCGGTGTTGAGCTGATTAAATATATCTTTAATGCATGGGAGAATTCACAGGATGCTTTGGGTATATTTTGTGACCTATCCAAGGCCTTCGATTGTGTTCACCATAAAACATTAATCAGGAAACTTCAACACTACGGTGTAAGAAGTGATGCCCTTAAATTAATTATTTCATATTTAAGTAAGAGAACGCAAAAGGTTGTCATTAACAATATGAGCTCTTCCGGATCGATGGTACAAATGGGCGTGCCTCAAGGCTCAATTCTCGGCCCCTTTCTGTTTCTTGTATACATTAATGACTTACCTTACATAGTAGGGGATAACCATGATATAGTATTATTTGCAGATGATACTTCTTTAATTTTCAAATTAAGTCGACAGTTACTAAAATATGACGAAGTAAATAATGACATATATAAATTAGTAAATTGGTTCGATGTTAATAATTTGCATTTAAATGGCACTAAAACAAAATGTATGAAATTCGTGACTACAAATGTCAAACAATTAAATACTACTGTAATTTTAAATGGAGAGAAACTGAGTCTTGTAAATACCACCATTTTTCTTGGAATCACACTAGACGCGAAGCTTCAATGGAGCCCCCATATATCAAAACTAGCAAGCAGACTTAGTTCTGCAGCATATGCTGTAAAAAAGATTAGAAGTCTAACCAGTGTTGAAACAGCTAGACTAGTTTATTTCAGCTACTTCCATAGCATAATGTCGTATGGTATTTTGCTATGGGGACACGCAGCTAACACTGAAATTATATTTGTTTTGCAGAAGAGGGCCATAAGAGCAATTTATGATTTAAAGCCTAAAGAGTCGCTGCGACAAAAATTTAAGGAAATTAATATATTAACTTTGGCCTCTCAATACATTTATGAAAATTTAATGTACGTACACAAAAATAAAAGTAGTTTTACAAAAATAAGTGATATTCATTCTGTAAATACTAGGAACAGACACAAGCTAGTAGTACCAGTTACTCGACTCCATCGAGTCAGTAATTCATTCTTGGGGCGATGTATACGCTTTAATAACAAAATTCCAGAAAATATACAAAGTTGGGCCTGTTCAAAGTTCAAAAACTTTATTAAACTAAGTTTGTATAAAAAGGGTTGTTATAATATTAAGGAATTTATGGATGATAATAACCCCTGGAAATGAGGTGATCGCTACCAAGCTATTTCTAATTTGTTGTGTTGTTAATTTGTGTAACATCATGATTGTAAGCTGTTATTTAAAAAAAAGTCCCGCTGGGTTTCTTGCTGGTTCTTCCCAGGACAGAGGTTTTTTCGGAACCAGTGGTAATCAAACAAAAGAGTGACTTTCAATAAGTATTATTTATAATCTATATTGAATAAAAAAGTTTCTGTTTCTGTTTCTGTTACTATCTAGAGTCGAGTTGGATGCAAAGAGAGAGCTCAACAAATCGGTTTTTTCCTGTGCGGCATGGGCCAATGAGTCGTCTTTTCTATGCAGAGATAGAAGAGGTGGCTGCGAGAAGTTTCCTTGAACAGCCTTTGGGAGGGACCAGAACGCACGAGTTCCTAAGGGAAAGCAAACTAGCTTCTCGCCAATTCTGCCCATGTGCTCAAAGCTTGCCTCGGCAATGACGCTTTTGAAGGACCTGTAGGCGGAATTATACTTCTTTTTAACTGCGCTGGTGTTTACATCCCGAGACGGTGATGCATCAGCCCAGGCCCGGTAGCAGTCCTGCTTATAGCGTGATGCTATTTTACAGGAGCAACCAAACCATGGCTGGGACTGCCCCCGATGGGCACCAAAGAGGATGGAATAAAAAGTTCCATACCCTAAAGTACCACATCAGCAACAGAATCAGCAACAACGCTGGGATCTTCCATTGAGAAGCAAACCTGCGCCCAAGGGTAGGATGCAAAAAAAGACCGTTTCCCATCCCAAGCGGCCGACCTATAGTGCCAAACACGGCGGCAAGCTGCAGATTGCAACTGCGATGGGAGCGTGAGTGAGACCTGACATGCGTCCGGATGAGAGGTCAGCAGAAGGTCCAACAGGGAAGGTACATGATCCTTCACATATGGGATCCGCGTAGGCGAATTAACCAGTTGTGTTATACCATATGCCAAGGCAAAGTCATAGACCGATCTACCCGCATGATCGGTTAAACAAGAACCAAGACATTCAGCGTGGTGAGTGTTAAAATCACCGAGTATCATGATCTCTGTGGATGGAACCTGTTGTAGCACGAAGTCTGCAGCCATTTGGACGTAGTCGATGAGTCAGTCTGTGTCGGCATTACCGCTATGGGACATATAGAGGCACTCGTAGAAGCGGGGATGGTCGTCGCTGTCTACGCGCAGCCATTGGATGGATAGGTTCGTACCTTCAAGACTGCCGAGGCGTCGAAAACAGATGTCCTCTCTGACGTATACGCAAACCCCAGCCCGAGGCACAAAGGAGTGTTCTTATTTGTACCCTGGGTAGGAGAGATATGAAGTATTAGCTGGAGAGGACTCCTGAGTCTCGGCTAAAAAGAGCAAGGCCGGCTTCGCCGTCTCTAGATGGTAATGGATAGCCTTAAGGTTGGAATGAAGTCCCCTGATGGCGCAAAAATTCACGATTAGCGTGACAGGGGTCGCCTTGGTCTTATTGCTCCGCTTTCCCCGAGCAGTTTTAGTCGCGTGTGGAATTTTGTCCCCCCCCCCCCACCCCACCACCCTGAATACGCGGGGCAGCCTGAGCAACCACGCTGAGGAGTGGAGTAGTTTGGTCGTGGATGCTCAGCGAGGGATTCTCCAAGGATGCTGGTACCCTCCTGGGGTAGTCTTTTCTTTAATTCCGCTACCATGTTGGTGGAAGGGGGGAGGGGGAGATTGGGCCTCCGGCCACCTGCATTCACAAAGCGCAACGTAGAGGTAAACCTCTACTTCACGCTTGTATTCGGTGAGCTCGTGGTACCACCCCGGTTCTAGCCGGCCCATCCGTGCGACAGCAAAAGCTGCCACGTGGCTCTACCACTGTTTAAATAATAATAATTTAATTATTTCTTCCTATTATGATTTGGGTTTATATCATAATCTTAAACGATTCTTTTTCTGGTGTTTATATACTGTGACGGCGCTGTCGTCGCGCCACAAGCGAAACACGTCGAAGCCTAAATCGCGCTAACAAAATTCCGAAGTTAAAGCAGTATATAGAGAATAGCTCCGAGCTACCACTCGGAGCGTTGGCCGCTCCCCGGGGAGAACACCTTGCCCTTTACGATACCATTCCGTACAGCAAAATATGAGTATTTTATCAGTTACCTCACAATATCACATGTTTGTCACTAAAAATGCATGAAATTCAGTAAATTTGTTGTTTATTTCCAAAAAAAAGTCTAATATCCCTGCAATAAGACAGACAGCTAGATAAGTAAAGTATTTTAAGACAAGAATACATTAATTTTTACTGTACATAGCACCAGGCTGCATTCCCTTCTCGTCCTAAAAGAAGTGGTATTAGTACTGAAAATTTTAGAAAGACAATAAACTAATACTTTAAAAGACTTTTGCTATTTTTATAATAGGCCATTATTAATTATGAGTAATGATATATATATATATATATATATATATATATATATATATATTATGTTTATTGTATGTTTAGATGTAACATGTTTAAATAATTAGTATACAAACATAAAGGAGGCGTCAACAAATACGTCTTTCGATTAAAATTACAGGAAGTTGACGTCTCCTCTGTGTACAACCCTACCCTGCTGTATATTATTACTCACCCTTAGTGCTGGCTTGCATTTTAATTATTTTTTCCTTATTCTAGAAGACATAAATTCACAATGACATGGGGTGTATGGGAGCTGATAATATAGGCTGGGATACAAGTAAAAATCTTATTTTTCCACCGGAAGGTTTAACTTCGTGTGATTCGATCCGTCAATTAATGACTACGTAGTATACAAATACAGAGGAGGCATCAACTTCATATAATTTTGATCGCAGGACACTTACAGGTAACATACTGTGATCAATTGATTATAAATGGCATTCTAAACAAGACCCATATCCAACAGTAGAGTAATTAAAGGCTGTTAGGAAATGTAACCGTCATTGTAACAGTCTATCAAAAGTCCACTTTAACTTAGGTCTTCCCCATAGATTGCTCCAAAGTGTGTATATTTGCCATAGTTGGCACGCTTGGCAGTCATATTGGCCACCGCAGTATTTCGTTTCTTTAGTTGTGGACGTTATGGGTAGTAACAGTGTATGGCAAAATCCGCAAATAAGCAATCTATGAGGGAGGTCTATGTTCAGCAGTGGAGTTTTATAGGCTGTAAATATGTTGAAGATTGTAATCTTTCCAAGGCTTTCGGTTATGTTCATCATAAGATATTAATCAGGATACTGTAACATTACGGTGTCAAACATATTGCGCTTAGACTTATTATTTCATATTTAAATAATAGAACACAAAAACTCGTTATCAATGGTAAAGGTTTCTCTGGATCGGTAGGATCAAAGGGCGTTCCTCAGGGCCTCCTTGGGCCATTCCTGTTCTTAATCTAAATTAATGACTTACCTTATATTGTGTAGGACAATCACAATATAGTGTTATTTGCTGATGAAAATTTTTCATTTTCAAACTCAAACCACAGTCAATTAATTTAATTCGAATATATATAAGCAAAATAAGCCGTTGATGAGGGCTACGTTTCGGAGTCATAACCACTCGAATAGAAACTGGTACTTCCTTTTTTGTAATATCATTATTATTACAGACAAAACATTTAATTTTTTGAATAATATTTATACACTAAAAAAGTAGTTGCAGCATTATCTAAGAAAATCACAGCGAGATTTCTAAAATTAATAAATCCACACAAAATAGAAACTAGTCCTCAAGGGTGACAACACATCTGATTCTTAATGGAGATAGGTAGGAGTTGGGCCACAGTATCAACTAACCATCAGTTGGACAATTTGCTTGTGTCATCCTTATTTTATAATTACGCTTCGTCAAAAACAATTAATATCTCCTCTTATTTAAAAAACTATACTCTATTCAATTCAATCATTGTATTTATTATGTATTGTGTAAAAATGTGTATCCATGATGCAGGTCTTATCAGTGCTACACATTAGAAAAACATGATACAAACTTTAAGTAAGCCCTCTAATTTGTTTCGCCACCACACTTGATTGAAAATCACACTTGAACAACAACGAAACGCAAGCAACGTTTATAATTTAAAATTAAAAATTTTGTACAGCTGACTTCAATGTAAGTTATTAAGAATAACTCAAATAACCCAAAAACTATTGTTCTGACCTTGATCAAATTTATATTTATACACGAGAAGTATCAGCTTTCATATAAAAAAAGAATTATCAAAATCGGTGCACGCAGTAAAAAGTTATGAGGTAACACACATAAAAAAAACATACGCGTCGAATTGAGTACCGTCTCCTTTTTGGAAGAGGGCAGAAAAATTGACTTAATGACTGTTACGCATTATTCAATAGCACAAATTTTCCAATGGAATTTAATGAACAAAAACAGTGGGATATTCCGTTGGTACAGAGCGTGCAGAAATATTTGTTTCATAATTTGCATAGTGACCTAAATAAGGCACGCCTTGTAACTGTTTCAACTAAGGAATCAAGTCACTGGCTACACGCTTTACCATCAAGTAATCTCAGCACATTACTTGATGGGGAAAGCTTGCGCATCGCCGTAGGAATCGGACTAGGAGCGGCGATTTGTCAACTTTATCACGGGCTTCACGGACTTTCATGTACGAAAAGTGCAGGTAGGTTTTCACGGCGCGGTTCTTTGAACTATGTCATCCGAAGAGCTCTTGTCTCTATAAATGTTCCCTTGGTTTTAGAGCCTTTTGGGATATTTTTAGACGATGGTAGGAGACCCGACGGTATGACATTGGTCCCTTGAGAGGGATGTAAATCCCTAGTGTGGGATGCTACTTGCGTAGACACTTTGGCGGCCTCTCATAGGTACCTCGTTTAGAGCCGGGGCAGCATCAGAGGCAACTGAACTGAGTAAATGACGCAAATATGAGTCTCTGAGAGATGACTACTTATTTGTGACATTTGCTATAGAGACTACCATTGAGTGGGCTCCACATGTTGGAGAAGTTCCTAAAGGAACTCCATCCGCGGCTGGTCGTTGCTGCTGGTGATAAGGGGGCTGGTTATTTTCGTATATATATATATAGCCATTCAGCGGGGAAACGCAGCCGGCGTTCTTGACACGATACCGCGGGGAGTAGGACTGTATGATAATTAAGTTACTAGTTTTAGTTTTTAAAATTATAGGTATATAATAAAATATTGTATGTTATGTTATGTAAATACATTTTTTTTTATTTTACAACTAAACTCTTTCTTTGTTTATTTAAAATTGCGGTTATGCGGGTCGAAAGTTCTTTGTCAAAATAAATATTTATCTATGGTATGTATTCCTGAATTTTCACAAATTTAGAAAATTGACTTTTGCTCGCAACTTCATCTTTTTAACATAGTATTGATATGTGGTGGATAAAATTTATTATCTCGGCCTGGAGGAGGCGCAGCGATTTTATTATTTCGCGGTAAATATGGTTTGTTGGTTTAAATAACCAACTGCTGGTTCAGAGTTACTAAAGGATGATTTTACATAGAATATGGACTGTATGGCAGTAAGAATATATTATTTCGCGATACTGGAAATGTCCCCAAATTCTGGCTACAGGGTGAACGTTAAGGAAGGCATGTGCACCCACCTGGACTTCCGCTAAGCTGCTTCGTGTCTGCAGTAACTGCGTTGCACGTTGGTTGGACGGCTGTCTTCACACATAACTTTCACGGATTTTCGCGACATATAGCGTTATTGCAATTTTTTATAGGAGAGGGGGCAAACGAGCATGCGGTTCACCTGATGGTAAGTGACAATCACCCCCCATGAACAACTGCAAAACCAGGGGAACCAGGGGAATTGCAGATGCGTTGTCGGCCTTTTAAAAAGTAGTAGGCTCTTATCTTGATGGTCCCTAAGTCGTATTGGTCCGGAAAAATCACTGATGGTAATCGATTTCACAAGGAAGTCGTGGGAGGAAGAAAACATCTTCTAAATCGCACAGTGGTGGACCGCCAATCGTCCAGATGGTATGGATGGTATCGAGAGTTCTGCCATGATGTGCGTTCGTAAAATTTGGCGGCTGGGATTAATCCGAACAACCAGTTAGCAACATATCATTGATATGCAGAAGAAACAGCGATGGTGATAGCACACAGCCTTGTGAAACACCAGCGTTAATAGGCTTGTAGTCGGAGCATGCACCGTCTAATATGACCTTGATGCTCCGATCTGCAAGGAAGCTGGTGATCCAATTGCACAATATCTCGGGAAGCCCATAGGAATGGAGCTTCGAAAGAAGTGCTTTGTGCCAAACTAAATTGAAGGCCTTCGCAATGTCCAAACTAACGGCCAACGCCTCCCCCTTGGACTCTACTGCCTACGCCCGTCTATGAGTCAGGTAGACCAGAAGATTATCAGCTGATCGACCCCGACGAAAACCGTATTGGCGGTCACTAATCAGCTGGTGATCCTTAAGGTACCGCATGAGCTGGCAGTTAATAATAGATTCCATTATTTTTGAGAACAAGCGTAAAATGCCTATACACTTTGCTGTTTTCTTGTACATTTCAATATCTAAACCATACAAAGATTGGAGGCACGCGATGTGTAGGCGGTGTGGTTGGTTGTTAGTCTTGCGAACTTGTGTGATACCCGTTTTTACACACGAGTGCTCATGTTGGGCATAAAAAGCGGTAGATAGGAAACCCGGCAATGAACATTGTAGTACTCTTATTGGATAACTAGCTATTCCCCGCGACTTCGCCCGCGTGTAATTTAAGGTTGTTTTATGCGCGAAACCCTAATTCTTTTTCGAGAATAAAAGCAGCCTAAGTTACTCCTCCTTCCATAACATCGATTAAAATTAAAATATGTTTATATCGTATAGGATCTATTTTGATTTAATTAACCGCTTATTATTTAAAAATAGGGATACATTTAACATTACATTTTTTACGTGGTAGAGCCATGCTGCAGCTATGTTAGTAGTATAGGTGTAGCACGAATGGGTCGGCTCAACCGGGGAAGGACCACGCTCTCACAGAATACCAGCGTAAAATAGCAGCTTAACACTGCTGTGTTTCGTATGGTGAGTGTAGAGAACCGGAGATCCTTGTTACCGGAAAAGAGGCATCTTAGTCCTCACGGATGACAACGCAACGCAATGATACTTTATTGAGGATAGATGTGGATGTCTATGGGTCACAGCAACCACTTACCATCTGGTGGACTGTGTGCTCGGTTGTCACCTTATCCTATAAAAAAACAACTAACTTATTTTTTTTAATTATTTATTTTCACTGCATATGGATGTACTACACGGATACGTTAAAAATATCATTTCTATTTCATACATTTCTTAGCTCGTAGATTGTATATGATATTTAACGTGTATAATGTTACGGAATAAGGAAACAAACATTTGTAACATATTACGAGTATGTTTAAAAAGTTACAAAGTAAAAATTTATGCGGGTATAAAATTACCAAGTATTGCAATATTTTGTCGTGTCTTTTCTTGTGGCTTTGTTCAGCAACGACTCGACTTCAGACACAAGTTTGTCCCGGTACTCGGCGACGTTTTCCCGAGAAATATTAGCACGGCCGGTATATAAGGCATCACCAGTGCTGTCGTCTGCATAGCAATGAATGTTACTAGTTTGCAACATATGCGGCTCTATTTTAGACATAACAATCATATATATATATATATATATATATATATATATATATATATATAGGAAAGTATTTCTGCTGCGTCGTTGTCAGCTGTCAAAGCATAACGACTACATAGATTTTTTATCAATATGGAACAAACCCATGGAAGTTATGTGATAATATTTCATTTAAAGGGCTAAATACTTTTATTTAGGCCGTAAATGATTGTGTTTCAGGGAAATTTGCGGGGTACAGCACATTTCAAGTCAATATTAGGCTAAATAATAGACTTTTGAGTGCTAATACTCTGACTCCAATGCCAAACACTGGCAACGGGGAGCAGCAATATTAGTGCAAAAAAAGCGTCACAATGACATTCATCATCAACAACTCACAAGGAAATACTTTTCTGAATGAGTTTTAACAAAAAACCAGCAATGAAAACAAGGTAGTTTTATACAGTCTGGAAGTAGCTTTAAAACCTGTTGATCCCAAATTACCCTGACTAAACCTTTGATATTAAATTACTCGTTAACATGATAATTGCAAATAGCCATGTTGATCACGAATTGTGCTGATTAAGCTTTTGATGTTGGATTACTGAAAACATATTATGATGTGTAACGTTATAGAAGACGCCTCCACTGTATAGTTGTTATTGCTGGTCAAATCAAGTCGTCATACTTTCAGTCAACAGACTTGTTTCGACCATCAAACTTCATTATAGAACTCATCGTAGTCATGTAATCACTTAGTTAAGAAAGTCAGTACTGCACTCAATTAGATTTAACACATTATTGTAATGTAATTGTTTATTACTAAATGTCATCGAGACATATTTAGTTGTATTTTTAAGAAGCTTCAGCACCGCTCTTGAAACATAGCAAGCTGCAGATCGCAACTGCGATGGGAGCGTGAGTGGCACCGTACTCCGGATCAGACAATGGCCCGCAGAGCCCAGAGGGGCATCGATGGAGACCTGATATCCGTCCGGATGAGAGGTCAGCAGAAGGTCCAACAAGGAAGGTATGTGATTCTTCACATATGGGATCCGCGTAGGCGAATTAACCAGTTGTGTTATACCATATGCCAAGGCAAAGTCATAGACCGATCATTCAGCGTGGTGGGCGTTAAAATCACCGAGTATCATGATCTCTGCGGATGGAACCTGTTGTAGCACGAAGTCTGCAGCCATTTGGACGTAGTCGATGAGTCGGTCTGTGTCGGCATTACCGCTATGGGACATATAGAGACACTCGTAGATGCGGGGATGGTTGTCACTGTCTACGTGCAGCCATAGGATGGACAGGTCCGTACCTTCAAGACTGCCGAGGCGTCGAAAACAGATGTCCTCTCTAACGTATACGCAAACCCCAGCCCGAGGCACAAAGGAGTGTTCTTATTTGTACCCTGGGTAGGAGAGATATGAAGTATTAGCCGGAGAGGACTCCTGAGTCTCGGCTAAAAAAGCAAGGCTGGCTTCGCCGTCTCTAGATGGTAATGGATAGCGGTAAGGTTGGAATGAAGTCCCCTGAAGACGCAAAAATTCACGGATAGCGTGACAGGGGTCGCCTTGGTCTTATTGCTCCGCTTATTCCGAGCAGTTTTAGTCGCGAGTAGAATTTTGTCCTCCCCACCCCCCAGAATACGCGGGGCAGCCTGAGCATCCACGCTGAGGAGTGGAGGGCCTCCGGCCACCTGCACTCACAAAGCGCAACGTAGAGGTAAACCTCTACTTCACGCTGGTATTCTGTGAGCTCGTGGTACCACTCCGGTTCGAGCCGGCCCATCTGTGCGACAGCAAAAGCTGACACGTGGCTCTACCACCGTTTAAATAATAATAATTTCATTATTTCTTCCTATTATGATTTGGGTTCATATCATAATGTTAAACGGTTCTTTTTCTGGTGTTTATATACTGTGGCGGCGCTGTCGTCGCGCCACAAGCGAAACACGTCGAAGCCTAAATCGCGCTAACAAAGTTCCGAAGTTAAAGCATATATATAGCATATAAAGTATATATAGAATAACTCCGAACTACCACTCGGAGCGTTGACCGCTCCCCGGGGAAAACACCTTGCCCTTTACGATACCATTCCATATAGCAAAATATGAGTATTTTATCAGTCACCTCACAATATCACATGTATGTCACTAAAAATGTATGAAATTCAGTTCATTCTATATATATATATATATATTGTATGTTTAGTTGTAACTTGTTTAGTAATGATAACACATTCAGTAAATTTGTTGTTTATTTCCAAATAAAAGTCTAATATCCCTGAAATAAGTCAGACAGCTAGATAAGTAAAGTATTTTAAGAGAAAAATACATAAATTTTTACTGTACATAGCACCAGGCTGCATTCCTTTCTCGTCCTAAAAGAAGTGGTATTAGTACTGAAAATTTTAGAAAGACAATAAACTAATACTTTAAAAAGCTTTTGCAATTTTTATAATAGGCCATTATTAATTTTGAGTAATGATATATATATATATATATATATATATATATATATATATATATATATATATATATATATATATTGTTTATTGTATGTTTAGTTGTAACTTGTTTAGTAATGATAACACATGACAATAAATAATTAGTATACAAACACAGAGGAGACGTCAACAAATACGTCTTTCGATTAAAATTACATGAAGTTGACGTCTCCTCTGTGTACAACCCTACCCTGCTGTATATTATTACTCACCCTTAGTGCTGGCTTGCATTTTAATTATTTTTTACTTATTCTAGAAGACATAAATTCACAATGACATGGGGTGTATGGGAGCTGATAATATAGGCTGGGATGCAAATAAAAATCTTTTTTTCCACCGGAAGGTTTAATTTCGTGTGATTCGATCCGTCAATTCATGACTACATAGTATACAAATACAGAGGAGGCATCAACTTCATATAATTTTGATCGCACGACACTTACAGGTAACATACTGTGATCAATTGATTATAAATGGCATTCTATATTATATTCTATTCAATTCTAATTACTCTACTGTTGGATATGGGTCTTATATCCTACAGTAGAGTAATTAGAGGCTGTTAGGGAATTTAACCGTTATTGTTACAGCCTATCAAAAGTCCACTGCTTAACTTATAGCTTCCCCATAGATTGCATCAAAGGGTGTATATTTACGATAGTTGCCACGCTTGGCGGGCATATTGGCCACCGCAGTTTTTCGTTTCTTTAGTTGTGGACGTTATGGGTAGTAACAGTGTATGGCAAAATCCGCAAATAAGGCAATCTATGAGGGAGGCCTATGTTCAGCAGTGGAGTTTTATAGGCTGTAAATATGTTGAAGATTGTGATCTTTCCAAGGCTTTCGATTATGTTCATCATAAGATATTAATCAGTGTACTGTAACATTACGGTGTCAAACATATTGCGCTTAGACTTATTATTTCATATTTAAATAATACAACACAAAAAGTCGTTATCAATGGTAAAGGTTCCTCTGGATCGGTAGTATCAATGGGCGTTCCTCAGGGCCTCCTTGGGCCATTCCTGTCCTTAATCTAAATTAATGACTTACCTTATATTGTATAGGACAATCACCATATAGTGTTATTTGCTGATGAAACTTTTTCATTTTCAAACTCAAACCACAGTCAATTAATTTAAATCGAATATATATATATATATATATAAGCAAAATAAGCCGTTGATGAGGGCTACGTTTCGGGGTCATAACCACTCGAATAGAAACTGTTACTTCTTTTTTTGTAATATCATTATTATTACAGACAAAACATTAATTTTTTTAAATAATATTTATACATTAAAAAAGTAGTTGCAGCATTATCTAAGAAAATTACAGCGAGATTTCTAAAATTAATAAATCCACACAAAATAGAAACTAGTCCTCAAGGGTGACAACACATCTGACTCTGAATGGAGATAGGTAGGAGTTGGGCCACAGATTCAACTAACCATCAGTTGGACAATTTGCTTGTGTCATCCTTATTTTATAATTACGCTTCGTCAAAAACAATTAATATCTCCTCTTATTCAAAAAACTATACTCTACTTCTACGTCTGATGTTCATATAAGAAAATATCCACAACACAAAGAAAAATATTTTCCATTTACGAACCACATATCTTCGCATCTTAACTTTTCAGTTAAGAAGCGAAGATATTGGGTTTTAAAGAATACCTCACACTAGTAAAGGAACTGGAAAATGAGGAAGATCCATTTTTTTGTGGGAATATCTCGTTATATTTTACATATTCATGGGTATATGTTTCACACTTTTACCTTTTAAATCTTAACGTTTAACAGTATTACTTCACATTTTTCTTAAGACGGAGTTGTGGTAGTAATTCTATTTCAATTATATGACTTATATTGCGAACAAATACAAAAAAATGTAGAATACATAATCATAACTGGACTCGATGGGATAAAAATACAAAAAACTACTTTTTACTTTTAACGATATTCAAAATGTTTATTATTATAAAACATTCGTATCGACTTTCTAAATTGATGAGCTGATTATCTTCCATTTTTACAACAAAACGTTATGTGCACGAGTCTATTGCAAAAATCTATTTGCAAAGGTATATTAGAATTATATTATATGGTAGGACCATAAACAAAAGAGAATTGCTGTGACTACGTTGCTAAAAGTGGACATGAAGCCAGAAACTCACTAGGTGTTTGTGCCATTTGTTTGTAACGATATAATTCTACACGAATTTACATATTTTACAAATTGACATACCTAATATGTATTTCAATAGTTTATTATTGGTACGACTATTTTATCTATATCAGCAAAAATGTCTCCCCTCTGCTCGGGTAATTGATATACGTGTGAAAGGTTTTGAGATATTTTACTCGCATTTCAAGATAATTTTGCTACCTCAAAAACATACGCATACATTGCCTATTTTGTCCATTGTACGCATTTAAAAGATTGTCTTTATCTACAATCTTAGCCAAGAAAGTAGGGTTCGTCGAAAGGTAACAAAATTACTTCCGTCCTTTATAAACTTTCACCTTCATTTTTATATTACACGACTATATAGATATTCTTTAGAATATATTCTTTATATATTATATATTATCTTCTTTATATCACCCTTATTCGATTAAAAAAGATAACCGTTTTTTTTTTAATTATAAAAAGTTCCATTTTACGAAGAGCGTTTAGCAGTATTAAGGAATTTAAATTAAAAAAATAGCCGGTTTTCGTATATATATTTATAGCCAAACTTAATATTGTCGGAATGTAATCTTTATGACCTTTGATAAGATACAAAACACGATATTTTAATCATCATTTAAGATTTTCTTCTAAGCACCTTAAGTGACGTGCTTATAATAATTAATAATTTGTAAATAATTTGTAAACACCCGACTTTTGACGAATATTCAACTTATCTTTATTATTACAGATATTTCGAAGAGAATTGTTTGTTTTGAACGTCACATAAACGCCGCTTTGTCGAAGAGTATTAGCTACTTTTTCAAATATGGGGCCTGAGTAGGTCAAACTGCTCACATATCGACGAACACAATGAGGTTGAACCGCGTACAGAGAGTAGCTGAGAGGGTGTTTACAAACTTGGTTGTGACGAATGCAACGCTGTTTACGTGGGTCAGACTGGTCGCAATTTCGACACACGTTATAAAGAGCATTTAGCCGCGTACATGAATTGCAATCCTGGTAAATCCCATTTTGCTAAACATCTTTTGGACACTAGATACAATCTAACCAACGACCATTCCTTTAAAGTCTTACATACGTGTAATAAAGGGCTGCGACTGTGTGTGCTGGAACAGTTAGATATATTAAAAAGTCATAATAGTAAAGTTGCACTGCTGAATGAACAAACCTGCTGTCTAATAACAGACAGCCTCGCAATATGGTCGTTTGTTACCCTCACGGTGATCGGCGATTGGTTGTGTAGTTGGAGCGTAGGCGGGCATTGCGCGGCGGTTTGTTTTAATTTTACAAACGGCTGCGTAAGTCCGGCGGTAATTGGTTGCATGTTTTATAGCATAACGCAGTCGCTCGCTCCTTAAGTAGGGAGCGGTTGCGTCAGCGGTCCGTATAAATAGCAGTTGTTTTGGCTCGCTGCTCACTTAGCGGTCAGCCACCGCAGAGTCTACATTACCTGAAGATGCCTCGTGTAGAAGCGAAACACGTGTCGAATTGTCGTAAGTGGTGTGTGTGTAGTAGTGGTGCTGGGATTAGTGGTGTTGTGGATAGTGCACGCAATTGAGGGAGGGCGGGAGGTGTTCTTCAAACTAGGTAAGACACATCATTTTATTTTATCGATGTTAATGGACTTCTGAAAAATAACGCCTGATTCTTTTAATTATTGTAAATGTTTATTCAGAGTAGCGTACTTAGTATGATTGCATTGCAAATATTGTTTTCTGACCAATCTATATGTACATGGTGGAACAATATAACAACCGGCAAATTCGTTCACTAAGTAATCAATTTTGTCACCACAATATTATCTATGATATATCGTGTATAGATTATTCACTTCGACGGTGTGTTCTTTAATAGCAATTTATAAAGTATTTAGCTGTGTAATCATAAACGGAATTTTATCAACACCATTTATCACGCCATTAAGCAGGACTTTAGCTCATCCGCTGCATTAAGTATAGAGCCATTTTATACTAGTTTAAATGAATCAGTTGTGGATGGAATTGATATGTTGGATATGTACTCCATTTTAGTGCAAGTGTTTAAAATGGTACTACAAATACAACTACAAAACAATAACGTACTGTTTCTGCTATATATCTCTGTACTGTCATGTCTTTGTACTGTATATACTATATATAATATTTTACTTTATTATATTGTATATAATATTTTTCCGTAACTGGTATAATAATATATATAATAGCAAATTATATGACAATGTAAAATAGTATATTAATGCTGCCGTGTCTGGAAACGAGGCATTCTATCTCAGTCCTCAGAGGTGACAACGTATCTGCATTTTGTTTCTTAATTGAGGATAACTGTAGATGAGGGAGACATATGTTCAGCAGTGGATCTTTATAGGCTTTAAAGAATGGATGGATGGAGGTACGCAAGTAAACCGAAGGAGAGCCGCGGGAGAACCCTAATTAATAATTAAACTATTAATAATTAAAAGTACAAAATTGATTTTACCTGTTGTTCTTAAAATCGAACAACTTTTCTTAAAAATAAGTGCTCAAAATTGCTAACAAAATGCTTAATTTAAATCCGCAATTACTCGCACTATTAATTAATTATTTAATCAGTTATTAATATTTAGAAATACAAAATTGTTTTTGTTTACACGCTCAGATTTATGAATAAGTGCTCTTAATAGCTCACAAAATGCTCAACAATTTTGTACATTTAAGTAATAATAACTGTTTAAGTAATTTATTAATAGTGCGAGCAATCGCGGATTTGAATTGAGCATTTTGTGAGCAACTAAGAGCACTTATTAATTAATCTGAGCGGCTTAGGCAAAATAATTTTGTACTTTTAATTATTAATAACCGATTAAATAATTAATTATTAGTGTGAGTAATTGCGGACTTGAATTGAGCAGTTTGTGAGCAATTAAGAGTAACTATTTATCATAAAAAACAAATAATTGCTTTACGTAGAACAGGCAAAAACAATATTGTACTTTTAATTATTAATAACTTACTAAATAATTCTTTAATAGTGTCAGCAATTGCGGATTTATATTGAGAATTTTGTGAGCAATTAAGACCACTTATTCATTAATCTGAGCGGTTATACTTCCAAGCCATCATAAGCATTAAATATTAGGAAACAATACACTGTAGGGCTGCGCTGCTTATTATTCCCAGCTCCTGAAACCCCTTTTTATAAATGAAAGGAAACCTGTGCCAAATTTATGTGAATTTTAAACATCACAGAATAAAGTCGCAGCTACAATTTATAATAAATTATTATTGTAGGTACCCATGATGGATGATTAATTAATTGTTTAACAACAATTTATATTGTATCAAAGAGATGGAAATAACATTTACGTAAATGATTAATGAGCAAACTAAAATATTTGTTGTTATCTAGATTATATTGTGAGTATTGATGACAAATTAATGATGAATTGAACTTATAAATATAACTTGTTCCTGAATACATTCATTAAAACTAATATTTAGAATATATACGAGTAGAATATACGTCAACTGTCAAAAGCTACGTTTATTTAACTTATTTTATTTTTTATTTAAAGGCCATTTCTGGCTTAGAAATTTCAACCAATAAGGTAAGTAAATATATAAGACAGATATTATTATATTTTTTATTTTAGACATAACAATCATATATATATATATATATATATATATATATATATATATATATATATATATAGGAAAGTATGTCTGCTGCGTCGTTGTCAGCTGTCAAAGCATAACGACTACATAGATTTTTTTATCAATATGGAAAGAAGTAATGTGATAATATTTCATTTAAAGGGCTAAATATTTTTATTTAGGCCGTAAATGATTATGTTTCAGGGAAAGATGCGGGGTACAGCACATTTCAAGTCAATATGAAGCTAAGTAATAGACTTTTGAGTGCTAATACTCTGACTCCAATGCCAAACACTGGCAACGGGGAGCAGCAAAATTAGTGCAAAAAAATCGTCACAATGCCATCCTCCGGCCGGCAACGCATCTGCTATTCCCTCCCTGGTGTTGCAGTTGTTCATGGGCGACGGTAGTCACTTACCATCAGGTGAGCCGCATGCTCGTTTATCCCCTCTCCTATATAAAAAAAAAACCTCCATCATCAACAACGCACAAGGAAATACTTTTCTGAATAAGTTTTGACAAATAACCAGCAATGAAAACAAGGTAGCTTTATACAGTTTGGAAGTAGCTTTAATACCTGTTGATCCCAAATTACCCTGACTAAACCTTTGATATTAAATTACTCGTAAACATGATAATTGCAAGTAGCCATGTTGATCACGAATTGTGCTGATTAAGCTTTTGATGTTGGATTACTGAAAACATATTATGAAGTGTAACGTTATAGTATACGCCTCCACTGTATAGTTGTTATTGCTGCTCAAATCAAGGCGTCATACTTTCAGTCACCAGACTTGTTTTGACCATCAAAATTCATTATAGAACTCATCGTAGTCATGTAATCACTTAGGAAAGGAAGTCAGTACTGCACTGAATTAGATTCAATACATTATTGTAATCTAATAGTAATAAATGTCATCGAGACATATTTAGTTGTATTTCTAAAGAGCTTCAGCATCGCTCTTGAAACATACTAGGTAGGCATCCAACAGTGAAAAAATAGCAAATGAAAGATTGAATAATTTGTGTTTATCATTATGCTGCGGTTGTATGAAAATCATAATATATTTAAGGTATTTGAACATAATAAAGGTATTTGTTTAGATATTCCTTATTCAAGAGATAATAGATACATGAAATTCTCGGTTACATCCCTTTGGGGAATTGATCCCGTGTTAAATACATTTCGATAGCAAATTGAATAAACATACAATAGATAACCCCTGTAATGTGCTCGAAGCAATATAAATTATTAGATTCTTAATAAAGATATGTAAATCTTGTTAAATATAGGGTAGCTACCGTGTACTATAGATATAAGGTACAATTTTTGTTTACTAATTATTTAATTCATTACAGCCCATCAGAAGACCACTGCTGAACATTGAACATAGCTCTCGCCCATAAATTGCCTTAGGTTGGCATCCGCACTTTTTTAATTTGTTATTACTAATTTGATTTGTTATCCGAAAAATGCAGGTGCCCATCTTCTGAATCAGTTTTCCTCTATAGCGTCGTACGTCATCCACGGGATTTGGGAAGTAGATATACTAACGTCGCCACTACACAGTACAATAAGAAATTAAATAAAAAATAGTTTCGTTATATTGAGGGCTCATAATCTTCCGCTCCTTGGATTTCGCTAATTGGAACCAAAGTAAAGTTTTTTATTACACAATGTCAATATAATTTAACAGTTTAGTTTATATAGTTAAACAGTAATATAGTTTAACAGTGGTAGACCCACGCGGCAGCTTTTGCTGTCCCACGGATGGGCCGGCTCGAACCGGGGTAGTACCACGACCTCACAGAAAACCAGCGTGAAGTAGAGGTTTACCTCTGCGTTTCGCTTGGTGAGTGCAGGTGGCCGGAGGCCCTTTTTACTGGAAACGAGGCATTCCATCTTAGTCCTCACGGGTGACAACACATCTACATTTTGATTTGTAATAAAGGATAGATGTAGATGTCTATGGGCCGCAGCAACCACTTACCATCAGGTGGACTGTGTGCTCGTTTGTCACCCTTATCGTATAAAAAAAATTGGGAAGTTGCATTTTAAATAAAAGATTCTAGAGTGTAAACACACAAAACAATGTCTTAGTGGTTTGCTATTTAAATTTTTTTGAATATTTTGAACCCTTTTTATTAAAAAATATTTTTAGAAATATACGCATTTAGGTTTATCCATTTACAATCTAATGAATGTTAAACGCAACTAGTATTTAAAAAAAGAACATTAATATCTATACTTTTCTAACAAATAAAATGCCACTGCTATGGAATCTGACAAATATTTCACTTCATTCCTAAGTGGCGCCGTCCTGGTGGCAGAAAATATTATGGATGCCCATTCCCTTTTGCATGATAATTCAATTAACGGGTACTTTTGTGTTAAATGTCATATTAATTAACTTCATTAATTTGAACGTGGTAGAGCCATGCTACAGCTATATTAGTAGTATAGTTGTAGCACGAATGGGTCGGCTCGACCGGGGAAGGACCACGCTCTCACAGAATACCAGCGTCAAATAGCAGCTTAACACTACTGTGTTTCGTATGGTGAGTGTAGAGAACCGGAGACCCTTTTTACTGGAAAAGAGGCATTCAGTCCTCACGGGTGACAACGCATCTGTATTTTGATTCTTTATTGAGGATAAATGTAGATCTCTATGGGTCACAGCAACCACTCACCATCAGGTGGACTGTGTGCTCGTTTTAAATAACGTTTTAAAATTTCAATTTAAATAATGGAAAACAGCAATATATTTTTTCTTTCTTACTTGTTTTCCGTTATTCATGTTAATTTTGTAAGTCACGAATTCTTTAATAACCAGCAGTACATGCTACTTTTTCACTTAAATAAAATTTTAAATATTTGAGCGTCGTTTTAAAAATCATAAAAGTTTTGACTTATGAACATAATTTTATATTATTTATGCATCGCTTTTTTCACATTTTATTGCACACTTCGGAGCGAAAGCCGCGCAAAGCACTTTTATTGCAACCCATTTATAACGTGGATATTTTAATAAAAATTTGATGAAAATATCAAATCAAGATAAGGGAAAATATACGAGTATATAAGTAGACGTCAAATGGTCCGTATCATTACGTCAGGAGCCAGGATGTATTACAAAAAGTGCTACCATAAATAGGACTCAACAAATTGATCCTTTTCTTGTTATCTTAAGAATTTAGGGCTGATTTTTCAATCGTCAGATATAAGTTATCCATCAAATAAATTATAACCTGGCTAAATAAAACAATTGAACTATTTTATTATAATAATAATGTAATTTTTAATTTGTTAATGTTACATTCTATCTATCCTACGAATACATTTTATCTTAGAATTGGAAAGTTTTATTTGAGACCCAGTTTCTGCATTGCACACATAACACAATGCATATACAAGTATACCATAACATAATATGCTATATCTACTTCCTTCAACGAAACCGATAAATTATATTACCTAAATAAATTTCATTATACCGGTTTGATGTAATATTGTATAGATGTAATAATATACCGTAAGTGTGAGAGGCCGTAAGCGTAGGCTCGTAAAACGAAACGAAATAAAACTTTTACTTTGCACTGCAATATAATTCATGTTATCATTCTGCGCATAATAAAGATATTTCAAATTCGTACGCTTAATATCATAATGTTGCAAATTCTTATATACGAAAAAAGTGAAATTGGCTGGCAATGAATGTGATAACAGTGGTAGAGCTAAGCGGTAGCTTTTGCTGTCGCACGGATGGGCCAGCTCGAACCGGGGTGGTACCACGACCTTACAGAATACCAGCGTGAAGTAGAGGTTTACCTCTGCGTAGCGCTTGGTGAGTGCAGGTGGCCGGAGGCTTACTTCGCCTACGCGGAACCCTGATGTGGAAGACCATGTTCCTTCCTGGTTGGACCTTCTGCTGACCTCTCATCCGGACGGATATCAGGTCTCCATCGATGCCCCTCTGGGCTCTTCGGACCATTGTCTGATCAGGAGTACGGTGCCACTCACGCTCCAATCGCAGTTGTGATCTGCAACTTGCCGCCGTGTTTGGCACTATAGGTCAGCTGATTGGAACGGGATGCGGTCTTTTTTTGCATCCTACCCTTGGAGGCTGGTTTGCTTCTCGCCGGAAAATCCCAGCGTTGTTGCCGATTCTGTTGCTGATGTGGTACTTCAGGGTATGGAACTTTTTATTCCATCCTCTTTGGTGCCCATCGGTGGCAGATGCAAGCAATGGTTTGGTCGCTCCTGTAAAATAGCATCACGCTATAAGCAGGAGTGCTACCGTGCCTGGGCTGACGCATCAACGTCTCGGGATGTAAACACCAGCGCACTTAAAAAGAAGTATAACTCCGCCTCCAGGTCCTTCAAAAGCGTCATTGCCAAGGCAAGGTCTGAGCACATCGGCAGAATTGGCGAGAAGATAGTTCGCCTTCCTTCGGGAACCCGTGCATTCTGGTCTCTCGCCAAGGCTATCCAAGGAAACTTCTGTCAGCCATCTCTTCCATCTCTGCACAGAAAGGACGACTCACTGGCACATGCCGCAAAGGAGAAAGCCGATCTGTTGAGCTCTCTTTTTGCGTCCAACTCGACTCTAGATGACGGGGGGAACACACCGCCGACCATCCCGCGATGTGAGTGCTCCATGCCGGATGTGCGGTTTACACAGCGCTCGGTTCGCAAAGCACTCTTCTCCCTGGACTTTAGCAAGTCGAAAGGGCCCGATGGAGTCCCTCCCATTGTGATGAAGACATGTGCTCCCGAGTTGGCACCGGTTTCAACGCATCTTTTCCGGTACTCCTACTCCCAAGGCGTAGTCCCGAATTCATGAAAGACAGCATTGGTCCACCCGATCCCTAAAAAAGGCGACCGCTCAGACCCGTCCAACTACAGGCCTATTGCCATCACCTCCTTGTTCTCCAAAATAATGGAATCCATTATAAACTGCCAGCTCATGAGGTACCTTGAGGATCACCAGCTGATTAGTGACCGTCAGTACGGTTTTCGTCGAGGTCGATCAGCTGGTGATCTTTTAGTCTATCTCACTCATAGATGGGCGGAGGCAGTAGAGTCCAAGGGGGAGCCATTTGCCGTTAGTTTGGACATAGCGAAGGCCTTCGATCGGGTCTGGCACAAAGCGCTTCTTTCGAAGCTTCCTTCGTATGGGCTTCCTGAGAAATTGTGCAAATGGATATCCAGTTTCCTTGCTGATCGGAGCATCAAGGTCGTAGTAGACGGTGCATGCCCTGACTACAAGCCTATTAACGTTCCACAAGGCTGCGTGCTATCACTAACGCTGTTTCTCCTGCATATCAATGATATGTTGCTAACTGGTAGCATTCATTGCTATGCAGACGACAGCACTGGTGATGCCTTATATACCGGCCGTGCCAATATTTCTCGGGAAAACGTCGCTGAGTACTGGGACAAACTTGTGTCTGAGGTCGAGTCTTTGCTTAACAAAGTCTCAGATTGGGGCCGACTAAATCTAGTCCAATTCAATCCCCAGAAGAACAAGTTTGCGCGTTTACTGCTAAAAGGAACCCCTTTGTCGTATCTCCTCAGTTTCAAGGCACTCCCCTTGCTGCCTCAGCTATTATCGGAATCCTTGGTGTCGACATATCGAATAGTGTGCAGTTTCGTGGTCACTTGGAAGGGAAGGCCAAATTGGCCTCTAAAAAGCTTTGCGTGCTCAGCAGAGCGAGACAGTATTTCATGCCGGCACATCGCTTGCAACTTTACAAAGCGCAAGTTCGGCCCCACATGGAATACTGTTCTCATCTATGGGCCGGGGCACCCCAGTGCCAGCTCCTTCCACTTGACCGCATCCGGCGCAGAACGGTTCGAATCGTCGACGACCGAGTTCTTTTTGATCGGCTCGATACACTGGCACTGCGTAGAGATGTTGCATCTCTTTGCGTATTTTATCGCATCTATCACGAGGAGTGCTCTGAGGAATTGTTCGGACTAATTCCAGCCGCTCAATTTCACCATCGCACATCGCGACAAAACTCGCGTTACCATCCATACCATCTGGATGATTGGCGGTCCACCACTGTGCGAATTAGAAGAAGTTTTAACTTCCTTGTGGAATCAATTACCACCAGCGAATTTTCCGGACCGATACGACTTAGGAACCTTCAAGAAAAGAGCTTACACCTTTCTAAAAGGCCGGCAACGCATCTGCAATTCCCCTGGTGTTGCGGTTGTTCATGGGCGGCGGTAGTCACTTACCATCAGGTGAGCCGCATGCTCGTTTGCCCCCTCTTCTATAAAAAAAATATTTTTTTTATATTACAACACTAAAAACAAAATATTTTAATTTCATCCTCCTAGGAATTACATAATTAAGTTGTAGATATAGACTTGACTTTAAAATCACACAAAACTTGTTGTTTGTGACCCTCAGTGCCCCAGTCAAACTTTAGTCAACTGCCAAGCTATCATATTATTAACCTATAATGTAAAAAGTTGAACTTATATAATCAAATAATGCATAAAAGAGTGTTTCAAATACAACGATTGAACACAGTTTTTGTTCAGAAAAATTCAAAATTACTAAATTGCACTATGTGAAATCGTATAAATACCTATTTGAATACATGTACTCGTAGATAATACAACAGGATAATGCCAATTCCGTAAGAATTACAATAGGAGATCCCAATTCCGATCTCGGAAATAAATTAGGACGGCGATAATTGTTAAAAACAGAAAATGTGTGAGAACGGATGTTCAACTCGTTCTCTTGTTTACACAATTAATCATTATCAGCAATAAAACAGCGTAACGCAATATACATTCAGTATATAATTACAGTTACACCGTAACAAGTTACACCCACTGCCGCCCAAGAATGCAAACTAACAGCAACACCACCAATCTCAATGTAATAGCAACAGCAACACCATCCTACTTGCTTGCACCAGAAGAACCACCACAACGAACAGAACCACGACGCTATCTTAGCACTTGTATAATGACTTCACAAGTAGAATGACGTAAGCGGAACTTCCCGCGCTCGGCACCTACAATGAACTTTGTACACTAACTTGTGCACTAACGAGTGGCGGTTTCTCGATATACCCTCAATTCTACCCCGCCGCTATCGATAAACGTTCCGCAAGGGGAACTCTCGCACACTCGATCTATCCGGCACTTCATGTACACACCGTCATATATTAAAAGCGGAGGTCGAAAACTGGACATTCAAAATAAATAATATAATGTATAATATGTTTGAAACCAGATTGTATTTAGAGGATTTTAGCTTAAATCAATTAAAAGATTTTATATCAGTTCAACGTTTTGAATACTTTTCAACTCATGACTTTTTCAATTATATACGATTAAAAAGTCCCCGTGTGGTGGCGGGTAAGAATACTCACTACCCTATATCTTCCCGTGGGTGTCGTAAAAGGTGACAAAGGGAAACTGAGGTAGAAGATGGGTAGCAGCATCTTTCTGATAACAGCAAAAAGCAATGAAAAACGGCGGTTGTCAACCCGCTCGCCAAGCGTGTCAACTATGGCAATATACCCCCCAAGAGAAATGACATTAATAGATGGCCCCGCTTTTCCTGGCTACGGTGGCGACCATGGTAACAGCGGGGCACGGGGTGCTAAGAATCTCCAGTAGAGGTTTGGTTGCCACTTATGACAACTCAACCTGTTAACTTATAACGCACGCACCCTGAGGACTGACGAGAAGACCCTCAAGCTGGAAGAAGAGATAGACAAGTTGCGCTGGAATATTATAGGCATATCCGAAGTCCGAAGAGAGGGGGAGGACACGGTAATCCTCAAATCCGGCAACTTGTTCTATCACCGGGAGGGCGACCATCTGTACCAAGGAGGTGTCGGATTAATTGTCCACAAGGCTCCCGTTAACAACATTGTAAAGATTGGGAGTGTGTCGACGAGAGTTACGTACCTTATACTCAGAATACCTAAAAGTTATTCGCCGAACGTCATACAGATTTACGCACAACCTCGGCACACGCCACATGAGGAGGTGGAGGAAATGTATGAGGATATCCATGCATTCCTCCAAAACCCCCTATACGGTGTTTAAGGGAGACTTCAACGCAACGCTAGGCACAAGATAGAACGGTGAGCTGAAAATAGGGAAATTCGGAATAGGGCAACGGAACCCAAGGGGCCAGCAGCTGGCCGACTTAATGAAGAAAGAGGGACCCTTTATGACGAACTCTTTCTTCCAGAAGCAACCCCACAGGAAGAGGGCCTAGTCGAGCCCAGACGGCTCGACAAAAAATGAGATTGACTTTATTATGACGACGAAGAGTTGTCGTCTACTCTTTAGTGATGTTTCAGTGAACGCGAAGATGAAAATTGGTAGCGATCAACAAATGGTGAGAGGCACACTGAACCTAAACATTAAGTTGGAGAGGTCACGTGTAATGAAGTGAACGTTCCGTACCCCTCGTGCTCTAATCCAAAGTCACGAAACTTTTCAGCTCAAGTTACAAAATCGTTTTTAATGCCTAGAAGATTGCAACGTAGTGGACGATATAAATGACAAGCTCGTGGAAACTGTCCATGCGTTTGGGGCTAAGTTTTGCAAGACCCGTCGCAGGAGAACATAAAAACTCTCCGATCGTACTCTTAATCCCATGGCTGTTAGACGGGAAATGAAGTTGCAGTCTTCATTAGATTTGATGAGGCAATTGAACAGACAGATCTCCAAACGCATGCGGCGGGACTTACGCAAATCTGTCTGCCGGAAAGAACCAACTGTCAAAGCTGAAGACCGAATGTGCAGCATCGTTTCCGAGACACCTGAGATTTTGAATGAGATTGAAAGGTTCTATGGGCAGCTGTACACGTCATCGTTGGAGCCACACGCAAGTGTGAGTAACGATCCAAGAGCAAGATTTATCCAACACTATTCCGATGATATCCCGTCAGTCTGAGCGATATTAGAATGGCTCTTCAGAACCTTAAAGACAGCAAGGCCCCAGGCGAGGATGAAATTAGACCGAAGCTTCTGAAAGCGGGTGGAGAACCGATCCTTGAAGTCCTTCAGAGGCTCTTTAATTCCGTCCTCCATGGTGGCACTACACCAGAGGCATGGAGCAGAAGTGGCGTGGTCTTGTTCTTCAAGAAAGGCTTCAACACTCCTTTGAAGTACTACAGTCCGATTTTCCTTCGAGCCGCGTCTACGTGCTGTTTTCGAAAGTCATTATGAATCGTCTCGCATGCAGACTCGAAGACTTCCAGCCTCCTGAACAAGCTGGTTTCCGAAAAGGCTTTAGCAAGTACTTTACAAATACTTTTTTAGCGCTCGTGAAAATCAAGACTTTTTCATCATCATCATCATCATCATTACAGCCCTTCACAAGTCCACTGCTAAACATAGGCCTCCCCCAAGGAATGCCACAAAGCACGGTCCTGAGCCACCTGCATCCATGGACTTCCTGCATGTCTTACCAGGTCGTCACTCCATCTCATGGAGGGTCGCCCTACAGTTCGCCTACCGCTACGAGGCTGCCACTCAAGAATCTTTCTGCCCCATCGGTTGTCGGTCCTTTGAGTTATATGGCCGGCCCACTGCCACTTCAGCTTACTAATCCGTTGGGTTATGTCGGTCACTCTGGTTCTACTGCGGATATCCTCATTTCTAAGTTTATCACGCAGATCAACTCCGAGCATAGCCCTCTCCATTGCTCGCTGAGCGACCTTGAGCTTCCTCATACGGCCAGCAGTGAAAGACCACGTCTCAGATCCGTAAGTCATCACTGACAACACGCACTGGTTGTACAATTTCGTATTTAGGTTTTGAGGTGTATCTGACGAGAAGATGTGTCGTAGTTTCCCGAACGCTGCCCATCCGAGTTGATTCCGTCGATTGACCTCTCGGTCGAAGTTGGACTTACCTAGTCGGACTATTTGTCCCAGATAAACATACTCGTCAACAACTTCGAGCTTAGTGCTCCCAACAACTACCGGCATAGGTGTGACATGGACATTAAACATGATCTTTGTTTTGTCCATGTTCATCCTAAGACCTATTCGTTGCGAAACGCTATTGAGGTCATTGAGCATGGTGCTTAGGTCCTCCAGCGATTCTGCCATAAGGACTATATCGTCGGCAAATCGAAGGTGAGTGATGTACTCGCCATTGATGTTAATACCGTATCCTTTCCAGTCCAGAAGCTTGAAAACGTCTTCCAATGCAGCGGTGAAGAGTTTCGGGGATATAACGTCACCCGGTCTTACACCTCTCTGCAATTGGATAGGTTTATTACTCTGGTTCTGTACTCGGATAGCCATCATAGCTCTACTGTAAAACCACTTCAGCACTTCGATATACCGACATTCAACTTGGCACCGCTGAAGGGACTGCAGCACCGCCCAAATTTTCGACGGAATCAAAAGCTTTCTCATAGTCCACATACGCCAGACATAGTGGCAAATTGTACTCCTCGGACTTCTGTACAATTTGCCGAAGGGTATGTATGTGGTCTATGGTGCTAAAGCCTTTTCGGAAACCGGCTTGTTCGGGAGGCTGGAAGTCGTCAACTCTGAGCACGGGACGATTCGTAATGACCCTCGAAAACAGCACGTAGACGCGGCTCAGAAGGGAAATCGGTCTGTAGTTCTTCAAGAGAGCGTTGTCACCTTTCTTGAACAACAAGACCACCGCACTTCTGCTCCACGCCTCCGGTGTAATGCCACCATTAAGGACGGAATTAAAGAGCCTCTGAAGGACTTCAAGTACCGGTTTTCCACCCGCGTTCAGTAGCTCCACTGTGATTCTTAGCACCCCCTGCCCCGCCGTTACCATGGTCGCCACCGTAGCCAGGAATAGTGGGGCCGCCGGGGACTGGGGGCCGTTTCTTTGTTACTGTCATTTCATAGGGGGGTATTTGCCATAGTTGCCACGCTTGGCGAGCGGGTTGGCAACCGCAGTTTTTTTATTGTAAGTTTGTTGTTATCAGGAAGATGCTGCTGCCCATCTCCTGCCTTCCTCCCTTTGTCGCCTTTTACGACACCCACGGGAAGATATGGGGTAGTGAATATTCTTGACCGCCACTACACGGCTTCCTTTATTGTAATAATAAAATATTAGGAGGGTTTTTCGAAAACTATAATTCTGTTTTACAATAAAATTTATGAATTAACTATATTACATAAAAGTTTACTTCCAAATAACATTTAAGGCATTCCTTAAATGTTATTTAGAATAATGTTATTAAGAAAATAATATTCTAATCTTATGTACCTACCTTCGTTTTAGTTTTTTTTTTTCGAGTCGACTTGGTAAAATATTTCAATAATTGATAATTTTATACCCGCATAAATTTAAACTTTGTAAATTGGACATGACACACCTGTGAATGTTCACGACTTGGTTATCGCACTGACAAATGTTTCTTTCTTTATTCCGTAACATTAAGCACGTTAAATATATATAACCTAAAGGCTGAGTAACGTGTGGAATAGAAATCGTATTTTTTAACGTAGCCATTTATGTTTACATGCAGTGAAAATTATTAATAAATTAAAAAATAAGTTAAATTTACTCATGTCTATTTGGAAATTTTAATCGGTTAATTTAATCAAAATAAATCCTATACGATATAATTATATATTAATTTCAAGCGATGTTATTGAAAAGGGTATTGAAATTCAAACTCAATGCGATATAATTTCATATTAAAAAATATATGGTAAACACAATACTAAGTTAAAAAGATGAGGTTCCGAGCAAAAACCAGAAAAAGTTTGAAAATCGGTACCCTCAGGAGCATACACACAATAGATAAATATTAACTTTGACAAAGGACTCTCCATCCTCATTGCCGCATTTTTAAGCAAACAAAAAGGGTATTGTTTTGAAATAAATTAGATTAATATTTTAAGATCAATTCAAATGTAAATCACCATGTGAAATTCCTTACTTCAGCCCGTTAATACACACATGTAAATTATCTTCTGCTTCATCTACCCTTATGGATTCTACTTCTGGACTATGTCTCTCCTGGCTGGTCTCTCCTATAGAAAGAAGGATTAGCTGTAATCACCACATTTGGCTGGCGAATTGTAGATAATTATAGTGCTCACGATTGGAGGCTTACGACATTCATGAAAAGTGACAGTGATGTATGTTTCGGAACGAAGTTCCTTATCGCACGGTACGAATCTTACAGATGGGGTCTAGGCGAGAAAAAGTGTAAGATTTTTCCGTCACGACCCCCTTTCTATAGTACGACTGAGATGGAATAATATCCATCACCCTCGCACTTTTTCTGATCTTGCATGAAAAAATATTATTTTAAATGACGCTTCATTTTAATAGACGCTAGTAATTCATTTATTTGTATTTGTTAATCAATAACATAATACGTTTATCAATAATAATATACTACGAAAGAAACTTCTTTCCGAGTATTCCACGACATTCACGTATATTTTTTGTGTATAAACTACACCCTACTACAATTAATAAAATACAATTCTAGTCAAAAACTTTATGGCATCTATTAAACAAGGGTAAAAATCAAGAAAAATCCTACCAACTATGAAAGAGAACTTTCACGGGGTTAAGAAATTCCAGTCGTTAAGAAGATTAAAGAACTTATTCAAATTATACTTGTGGTATATAAGTATGTACCTGTATTAAGTTTATAACAGGCAAAGAGAAGATGCCACACTAACGAATTTCGCTTCAAATTGGCAAAACTTTACTATTACAACAGAAACAGAGTTCGTAAGTAATTATGAAACTTATGTAAATTGGAAGATTTAATAATCACAAAATATATTCGCGAGAGCTGAAACTGCGGTACGCGAAATTAAAATGTCTACGTAAGCATTGCTGTTTACGTTTGCCATACCAAAGTGGACTAATTAATAAGAAGAATTTAACGTTACATTTATTAAAAGTTTGTACTTATTTATAATTTTTATCGCCTTTTCAACAGAGTAAAAATATATAAGAGTAAAATACGATTTATTTGATGTTGTCGGCAACTTACTTTTAGATCAATTTAGAATATTGGACATTTTATTTAAAAACGATCTAAATATAATTTATTTTTTATAATAATGTATGAAACTATTTGTTGGGTATTAGTTTTAAACTCCAAGTTATAGTATGGAGCTTTAATATGGATTCCTACGGATATCATCTGTAAATTATGTATGAGATTAGAGAGATTCAAAAGAGAGAGAGAGATTACAACGCCTCTGCTGTCCGTCTGTCTGCCTGTCAGCGGGTTGTATCTCATGATCCGTAATAGGCAGACAGTTGCAATTTTCAGAGAATGTGTAATTCTGTTGCCGCTATAACAAAAAATAAAAAAATAATAAAAAATATAACAAAAATTAAAAAATTATAAGGTGCTCCCCTACTAAAAAATTGTATTATGATGGTACGGAACCGTTGTTATTTTATTATTTTCCCTTTTTTTACTATATTAAACCAGCGCTTCACTACAATCCCACATGATGGTAAGTGGTGCTGTAGCATAAGATGGTGAAGCACACCGACTTGACAAAAGCTTATTCACTATTGCCCTGAAGACACTAACATTGTAATGGGATGGAACGACAGATGTTGCCGACTTATTCCACTCCTTTGCTGTACACATTACGAACGATGTAGCAAACCGTTTGGTTCGAATGCGTGGTAAGTCAAAAACGAAAAGGTGGGGACTGGCTGAACGTCTGGTTGTCCGATGGTAGAGGGGAAGGGGAAGAATTATATTATGCAATTCTTGAGAACACTCTTTGAAATGCATCCTGTAGAAAACCGAAAGAATGGCTACTTGTGTACGCCTTGTGGCGCCTGTGTTCGAGGCTGGTGAGATTGATTTTAACCAAATTCATGTCATCAATAAGCCTCTTAGCACTACGTTCCATTAAGTCTAAAGCTGCTAGGTGACATTTTGCAACATCAGCTCATTTATGGCAGCAACATTCCATGCACGATCGGACTTGCGCTTTTTATAAAGTACACAGTCCAGCGTATAGTAGGTACCACTGCACTTTTGCAAAGACTCCTAGATTGCTTGTTTATTAACTGCATTTAAAAATTGCATCAAGCGTCAACACACGGAGAACCTGTAGGAGATAACGTGGCAACGCACACAAGTGTCTAAACGAGTAAAATTAAATAAAAAAAATCTACGTATAAAAAATTATTGAATCCAGCGATATGTCATAACGTATCTAGTAGTCACAAGTATAAGGCCTGACTTCTTATATTAGGCCTGGCATTTATATAAGATTTTATATGTATATCAGGCCTAATATAGTGAAAATCTGAGGGTGCATGGTCAGCATTATATGGTGGATGCATTAACACTTCCAAACCAAGCTCTCTCAATTTTTGCTGAGTGGCCAAAGATGTGTGTGGTCTGGCGTCATCATGATGAAAGTCCACTCCTTTTCTGTTGATTAATTTCGGCCGTTTTTATGGATCCGTAGTTATACAACAAGGAACCCCGTTTCGCCACGTCCGTCTGTCCGTCTGTAATTCGCCATAGTTATAGATATTAATCGCGCCTAAAAATTGTGTAATACATCTTGAAAAACATTTTATATGACTTCTCTTATATGAGATCGTTCAGTTACTATCTTATCATCAAGAAAGCCCACATATTGTGACCCAATCTCTACATTGTGCATGGCCTGCCGACACGCACTTGGACAGTTTTTTTTCTCATTTTCTTGCTTGAGTCTCATTGGTTGTATTAGTAGAGATCCAAGTCGATGGATTTGCCCGGCGGTAAAAGCCTTTTTTTATAGGAGAAGGGTGACAAGCGAGCACACAGTCCACCTGATAGTAAGTGGTTACTGTGGCCCATAGACATCTACATCTATCTTCGTTTAAGAATCAAAATGCAGAAGCGCTTTCATCCGTGAGGACTAAGATGAAATGTTTCTTTTCCAGTAAAAAGGGTCTCCGATTCTCTACAAAAAGCTGCTATTTTACGCTGGTATTCTGTGAGAGTGTGGTCCTTCCCCGATCGAGCCGACCCATTTGTGCTACAACTATACTACTAATAGCTGCAGCATGTCTCTACTACGTTAAGCTAGCCATTATTGCGTGTTTATCCGGGTTACAGTATGTGGAGTTTGACTACCCTTTGACTTTTATTTTTTTCCCAACTTTTTGTCGTAGGTGATCCACTTTTAATTACCAATGATCAATATTTTCAAAATTAGTTCAGTTTCATTACGTTTGAATAGAAAATCGCAAATGAGGACACGATTCACTAGGTTTCGTTCAGTGCCGTGGCTAGCCGTGGCTTGGTTACCCGCAGTAAACAAAGAGGAACCCCTTGGCTGGCCCGTGTTGTAGGGCCGGCCTGAGGTGGCCACTCCGAGTGGGCTTGGCGAGGCCACTTCGGATGTGGGTCGGTGGGCTACGGTGAGAGGGGTGTCTTTCCCCCTACCGCTGCAGCCGAGTTGGAGTCGCGGAGGAAGAGGAGTGTTGGTATGGCGATGCGCCACTCACCCTATCCTCCGCAACCCTGACGGGGCCGCACCGATGATGCGGTGGTGGTGGGGCTGCGGGGGGAGAACAGTGTCGGAATTGCGAGGCGCCGTTCTCCCTACCCTCCGCGGCGGAAACTTGGTTGGCGGCGGAGCTAGAGACCAGATCCGCCGCTGGGGCCGGGAAAGCGGGTGCTACTTAGTGCTCGATTTTCCTGGCCCCACGGCCTCCACGTATCGAACTCGGGGGGATCCGATACGTAGGTGGAGTTGGAGGCCGTGGAGGGGGGGCGTGTCTTGTGTTCCTAGTGCGCCTTGCCTGAGAAGGAGAATGAGAAGGAGAGGTCCTCCCCCGAGAAGGGGCTGCCATGGGGTGGCCAGCGCTGGTGGGGCCGCGGATGTGTGCGAAAACGTTCCCGTGGCCCTGCCAATATGCGGCGAAAGAGGAACACCATGGGGTTTTAGTCGGTGCGAGTCTGACATAACCCATCCTTGCCCTCGCGGCGCGGGTATGTGTATGCATTTCCCCATGTAAAAAAAAGGTTTTGTTCAGTGAGCTCGTGTGGTCCCAAATATCGAGTTATTTTGTATAGCCAGACATTTTAAAATGGGTTAAAACTATTTTGTGGTCAATCCTCGATTCCTCGGCTATATAGTTACTACTAATATGCTGATCTTGCTCCATTATTTCAAAAATGGTATCGACTTTATTCGTATGAGAGCGACCGGAGCGATCACTATCACCCATTCTCACATACACTGTTAGTACAACAAAGGTTGGGACGCAGCGAGTCCACAGACGGGCACGCCGTTTACTCCACACACCGCATACGAACCGTACACCCGCGTCCCTAGGCGGTTCTCACCGCCCAGAACATCGAACAATACGACTTAGCCGTCGGAGTCGGGCCTGTCACCCCCTGTTCGTTCGGCCGTTAGATAACTCATCCATGTTAGGTTAATGTGATCACATAACTGAATACAATATTATTCCCCCCCTCCCTTCCCAGATTACCAACCCAACACTATCCAAAAGATCGTGTCCGCAACATTGCGCTGAAATAAATAATCTCCCCCCTTTTTTGTAGCTTTTTTATAGCGAGCTCCGAGTCTGTTGCAGCTGTAAGAGCCGCATAGGCTAACAGCATTAACATCACAGAAACTACAGTTACTGACACTGCATTAGGTCCATAAACGTCACAAATTTTTTTTCAAGGCTTTAGTCGTAATTTTCCTTTTATCTACTGACTTCAAAAGGAGGGAGTACTCAATTCGACTGTAAGTTTTTTTATGTGTTATCTCATAACTTTTTTCTAGGTGAACCGATTTCGATGATTCCTTTTTTTACTTGAATGCTGGTGCTTCCCTTGTGGAATTTGATCAAGATCTGACCAATAGTTTTTGAGTTATACTAAACAATTTATATTGAAGTCGGTTGTACATTTTTTTTAATTTTACCACCTGTTCTAATAAAACTTCAAAATGAATCGAACATCTTCGTTAGATTTACTCATTTTGGCGGAAAGAAAAACAATAGAAAAATGGCAGGAAATTGTCGTTGTTACGGCCTACGGCTGCTCCCATAAAGGTCACATCCTCCGGGGATAATTCAGCAGAGTTTCAACGAGCAGACGTAGGTCGGGCCTCCTAGGGCCAAAGTGGAAAGTCTCTAATTACAATAAACAATAAGGGGGGGGGGGGCGTTCGATCCTGCTGCTATTCAACAGGGAGAATATTAGACGGAGCTTACTTACCTATATCCAAGGCGACTGGCAGGCGTGTCACTTTGTAAAAATCTGAGGTATGGAAAATCGCTGTGATAAAGTTAAACGCGAAATCTCAATCCCCAATACCCCACGTCTTACAGTTTAATAAACAAATCGACTAAATAACCCATAATTGTTAAAGCCCCACGTACAAAAAAGTAAACTTTTGCAACTTCATCTCCAATATTATAGTCAAATTAATAAATACTTAATAAAACCGCGAACTCGTAAACCTTAATACCCCACATATATTCAATAAATAAATTTTTATAGAGAAGTATGTATCGTATATAATAATTAGACGAAACAAATCGCGAAATAATTGAATCTAAATACTCACATCTCACATCAGAGTAATACAATCAAGTTTGAACATCATAGTTTATTTATTAAATGTGTTTGGCACCATACATTGCAACCCGTTACATATTATTAACATTTAAACATTATAACAACTTATGAATACGTGAAATTACATTTCAAGAATTGCACAACGCACAATTTGATGCGTATGACTATTATCAACAATAACGCGTGAAACGTTATGCTCGGCTATTGTTTAATAATAGCAAATGTATTTTTTCTATGCTGATTTTTAAGTATGAATTTGTTCATTAAATCACCTATATTCAAAGCTTCAACTCGGTCGCGATAAACATATAAAATAGCATAGTGATTTAACCTATCTTGACCCATAGTTGCTCTCGTGTAAGTTTTAAGAAAACGGAGCGTCGAAAACGAGCGTTCATTAGTGCACGTGGATCCTGGAATTGTCAATAAAAGTCTAACCAACTTTGTATATTCATTAAAAATTAACCGATAAGACTTTTCTGATTTTAAAAAAGCAACGACGTCTTTCACACTTTCAAGCTGAACATTATTATTCTTCGCGTAATTTAAAAAAAATCTCTCTGATTAGTTAACAACTGTGCGTCAAAATTGTCTTCTTTCGATTCATTCTTTTTCTGAGTATTGTAAAAATTAGTAATATCTAAAACATTTATATTATTTTTTCCAATAAGAAAGTTCTCAAATTTACTTAATAAATTTATAGTTTCTGTCTCAAATCGTGTGTTTAAAGACATTAGAACCTTGTCATAAACTTCAAAATAAATTTTTCTGTAGTTATCTTCCGGCGTATCAAAAATATGAGCTTCGCTTGATGAATCAAAACGGCGTGGAGTTTTTCTTTCGCGGCGTACAGAAGGCTCTTCTACATTAAATTTTGCAATACCTTTGTTTGCTTCCTTCCAAATAACTTCAAACTTCTGATCTCGTTGCGTTTCAAGATTTTTCGTGCTAATCTCGACAAGCTTATTTGATTCATTTAGACATAGTTGTGACTTTTGTAACTGTGTATTCAGTAGTTCAATTGCCTCAAAAATATTAATCATAGTTGTAAGCAAAAAATATGTTTCGAAGGTTTGTAAATGTTTTGAGAATCCCTTTGCTTTTGATGATGTAATTGCATCAGTGTCTCGGGCATTACTTGTTAATAGCATAAAATCAATGACACTTTGATAGTTAGCATCATGGTACAATCGTTTAAGAGAACTTATTCTCATGGTCCACCTACAAAATTAGGTACATGATTTTATCAATATAAATGATATCTACACGGTGGATATTACCTAAAATAAATGAATATACTTTACTCACCTGGTAGGACAAAATGGTGTCAGATCGGGGCTTTTCTCAGACTGCAAATCATGAAATCGTCCTAAGCGCTTCGGGGAATCACGTATAAAATTTAGTAGATCTTTAATAATCCCGATGAAATTTTTTATCAAAATTATATCTTCCATTGAATCTTGTACTACTAAATTCAAACTGTGTGCTAAGCAGTGAACATGCAGCGCTCGAGGTTCTACCTCGCGTATTCGTGTCTGAAGCCCTGTAATCTTACCACTCACATTACTAGCACCATCGTAGCACTGTCCTCGTAAATTTGCGATACTTAATCCAGATTCTTCGATTACATCAGTGACAATCTCAAAAAGCGTTTCAGCTTTTGTATCTTTTGTGTCGTAGAATCCTATAAAATATTCATTTAGAGTCAAATCTTCAGCAACTGATCTGAAACAAATTGATACTTGTTCGAGCCGTTTTATATCCGACGTTTCATCGATCATGATCGAAAAATATTTATTCTCTTTAATTTATTTTAAAATATCTTCTTTTATTTCGTCAGCCATCATACTTAGTATTTCGTTTATAATTGTGTGGTGAAGCCACGAATGCTCATATTTTTTTCTATTCAACCATGCTTTTAATTCAGGAATATCGTGTGATCTTAATTCTAATAATTTATAAAAATTCGATTCTTTAGCGTTTTCTCTTCTAAATGATAACCCTTGTCTCGCAAGATAACTAGCTGTCGTAAAAATTGCCCTTAACACTATCCTAGCTTCCAACTTCTCTTTTTCATTCGATTCTTGTATTATATCAACTACGTTCGGCTTGTTTTTGTTTAATACAAATTCAGTAGCAGCACTATGCAATTCACTGCTTTCGTGACTTTTAAAAGTTTGTGCAGCGTTTTTCCAACAGTTGAAACCTACAGTAACAAAAGCTTCTTTCGAAATTTGACAACTTCTATTTTCGACTAACGGAAATTTGTTGGTTATTGCATCTGTGCAGAAACTACAAAATACTTTGCCGGATTTAGGCATTAACCACGTATGAGTCTTTTTCCAACGTTTGAAAGAGGCAGGCATTCCTGATTCGGCTGAAAATACATATAAAAAATATTTCATTCACTGTAAATAATAACAATATATCAATCGCTCGAATGTTGATTCGCGCTTGTGTAAAATAGTACAAGCAAAGATGTTTTATAGGTCCAGATACCGTGTTGCTAACACACCGCAACGTTCATAGTGAAGACAGTCTTTGATTCATGTGTGCGTGAGTACCACGTGACGCGTATATCTTACGCACCATGGCTGCATTAATGTGCGTGACTTCGGTAATAACAGTGCGAATCGATTACCCAAAAAATGTGGGAGATTTTATGTTATGTAGGTACGAACATCGCACTAAAATATTGAAGATATGTAATAAAACCTATAATTAATGTAACAGTTAAAATAAATAAAAAAGCACAGTAGATATTTATTTATGTAACATATATTTATAATCTATTATTACTATATATATATACAGAGTACTACACTTTTGTACTGTAGAACACAAAATATTGCCGCTTTTTTACGAAGACATTAAATTATTTTTCAATCCTAAGTAAAATGACGAAGAAAAGTAAGTTTGGTTAATCGTAAACTTCGGCCAAGAGATAGCAAAATGTTTGATTTTTTTAAATTGCTCTGTTCCGTTGCTGCGTGATGGAAGGACAAAAACAAATAAACAAAAAATTACACTTTCACGTTTATAATATTATATTAGTATGGATTGTCAAGAATGTTAGATAAACATTTAAAACCGGTTTACAATCGGCTTTTTGAGGGTGGAACTATACACTAGCGCTCTCTTTCTCGCTCTAGTAAATAACGGTTTTGAATGACCAAAAAGGATAGACAGGAAAGTGCAATTTCATGCTGCCAGATGTAGTTCAACCCTAACCCTTAAAACGGTTTAACTCTATAGGTTGGGTAAAATCTGTAAAATTAGACTGTTTAAACCCCTATACAGATAACCTTTGCGGTTGATCATGACATTAAAAAATGGTAAAAACATTTCATAGACTAGGCAACACTCGAATATTATTGCGCAGTATTATTACTTGTATTGACATTTAGCTTTCGTATTCTTTTACAAAGAAATACACCATAAAATTGTATAGTTACTTATGAAAGGTGATGTTCTTATCCTTATCTTTTTTCCAAGAGTAATTTTTAAATGATTTCACAGCACAAACAGTCATTTTGCGAAATTAAAAACACCGGTGCGTGATGTATGTTCACAGTGAACGTCGCTGGCGTAATGGCGGAACGATCGAACGAATACGCCCATATTGGCGCCTTTTAAATGGAAGCGTTTTAGGCGCGCGTACACGGTATCTGGACCTATAAAACATCTTTGAGTACAAGCGTCTTGAATGCAACGAACGAAATTCTTTCCGAGAACATTAATAGCTCATGCAAAACACTAAAAGGTGTAAATCATTTCATCACATACTATGTTCATTTTCCGATTGTTGACTTTCTCTTGTAATGTTATTATCAACATTGACATTTGCAGTTGTTTTTGACGAGGTAGCAGACAATGCGGACATAACCTGCGTTGCACTTGTCCTCGTCTCGCTTTCATTTGAGATATTTCTCGGAGTTTTAACAAGATACTTATCCATTTCTCTATGTGATTGTGATACATTCAAAAAAACACCGCTTAAATCTTTCTACATTGCCGAATATCACAATTTTCCTGAGGCACTAACACAAATGCACGAGCTCCCATGTTACTGTGTATATGTACACATAGCGATAAGGCGTGAACGTAGGCATTAGTTCAACGCACACACGTGTAGTGGTTTCGCGCATGCGCGCTACTGAATAACTGCGTGTGGCGCGATTTTCAAATTTGTTCGCATTACTCGTGGGGTATTAAGGTTTAAGAGTTTGCAGTGTATATACTCAACTTATTTATTGAACTATAAGATGTGGTGTATTGAGGTTTAAGGGCTTGCGATTTATTTATATGGGGTATTTAGTTTTCCTAATTTCAGCTATGGAATTCCATACCTTGAAAAACTTGAGGTATGGAGTGCTCCATACCTTCCATAGTGGAAGTGACACCCCTGGCGACTGGTCCCTCAGGATTCGGTTGTGTGGTGCAAGGGAAATAAGGTGCTGTGATGTGTATCTGGGTGTGACTGGTGGTGATTGACCTTATTAGACCTTGGCCGTCGGCAGCAGCCCAGACGTCAGCACCGCTCCAAATTGAAGTAATCTTCCGCGGCGCCGTCCACAGTCACTTTCTTCGTTCGTCACGATGACAGTCCATTAACTCTGTCGTACTATTAACTAACTTACAGAAGCCACTAACTCTCGCTTGTTATAAAGCTTAACACGCAAAACGAACAGGGAGTTTCCGGATCAAAGGTCACTACCGTTTCACGTAGCAACAGTTATTTCTAGAATATCAAAGGCCGCATTAGCGAATATTGTCGAATGCACTTATACAGATTCTGAGTTAGACACAATGAGTCCCGGGGAAGCTCTCCAGCAAGGAGCGCGTTACAAATCCTAGACAGTATATTTACTAGCCGCGCCTAATTATTCCGAGTTCCCGAACAAAAATTGACAGCGTGCTGGCGTTAGCACAGCTGGCAGACGACTCGTATGCACCTTTACGCGTTCTCAACACCCACCGCTCGACCGACGTCAAAACCGGTATGGCACCGAGCCGCGCGCCCTCTGACGTCGATTCGAAAACCACCGTTCGGGCGTTAACAGTCGTGTTTTTTTAATTTTTCTTAATTTCCTATATGTCTTGATATTAAAACAACCCAAATACAAACGGTACAACCAAACAGATTTTTCTTCAATTTTATACAAATAAAATATGAAGAAACTTTTCCCCGTTCTATTATAATATTGCTGCTTAAATTATAAGAATAAAGTTGTATGTATAGTTTTATGACAACACGCTATTCTATTGTTTTGTTTTATTTTGTTATTTCTATGTAAAAAATGTGCTATCTTTTATTTATTTATTTTTTATTTAAAAAACGTGAAACTACTCCCAAACCTACTCCTTTTTAAAAGGTCGGCAACAGAAACAGAAACAGAAACATAAACTTTTTTATTCAATATAGATTATAAATAATACTTATTTTAAGTCACTGTTTTGTTTAATTACCACTGGTTCGAAAAAAAAACCTCTGTCCTGGGCAGAACCAGCAAGAAACCCAGCGGGACTTTTTTTTAAATAACAGCTTACAGTCATGTATGTTACACAAATTAGCAACACAACAAATTAGAAATAGCTTAGTAGCGATCACCTCATTTCTAGGGTTTATTATTAGAGATGAAACGGATAGCTGTTTGACCGGATACCGGATACCGGATATTCGGCCAGTCTTATCACCGGATAGCCGGATATCCGGCCGCCGGATATTCTACCAAACATTGCCGTTTGGTGTATCGCAAGAAGCGAACTTGCGTAGGTGGCGTTAGTGGTGGCGATCATGTGCACTCGGGACTCGGGCAACTTTGGGTCTTTCCGTTCATAAGCTAAGTTAGCAATTGTTTCATTGGCTTATTATATTGATTGCAAACGCGATCGTTTGAGGTTAGATTAAATAGTCGTTTCAAGTCAAGATTCTAAATACTTGATTGCTACTTAAATTGCTATTCAAAATAAACACTACTTAGGAGTGGTGAAGCTGAAAGAGCTCACAAGGAAATTCTATTGAAATACTTAAAAATTTCATTCTAAATGATTTTTAAGTCAGTGTGAATTGCACGCGATTGTGACCTTTATATTTTTTTATAAAGACAGGAACCGTTTGTTACCTTTCAATATGCAGGGAAATTACAAATAAGTAATTATTCACCATAATCTGCACTCAGTGCATGCAGTACGTATACAAATTTTCTAAGTTTTAAAAAGAAAATTATGTGATTACTGAGTACACAAATGACAAAAATAAAGTACTTAACTAAATTTTATATTTTGTATTTATTTAAATCCGGTATCCGGCCGTATAGCCGATTGTTATCCGGTATCCGGCCGGATAGGCCGAATTCCGGATAGTTACCGGATATTCTTTTCATCTCTAGTTATTATTATCCATAAATTCTTTAATATTATAATAACCCTTTTTATACAAACTTAGTTTAATAAAGTTTTTGAACTTTGAGCAGGTCAATTTTCGTATATTTTCTGGAATTTTGTTGTAAAAGCGTATACATCGCCCCAAGAATGAATTACTGACTCGATGGAGTCGAGTAACTTGTACTACTAGCTTGAATGAAATACACTTTATTGTACACCAAAAAATACATATGAGAAGAAAAAAGAACATAATTTATTTAAAGGTACAATTGGCGGCCTTATCGCTTGGAAGCGATCTCTACCAGGCAACCACATTGCAGAGGATAAAATGACCTGTGAGAAAGGGTAAGGGTGTACGTAGGTTGATAGAAAATACACACGACATATATAATATAATCCATAAATACATACATCTATAATATAAATAAATACATTTTAAATACAAAAATATATACATACATATACGAGAGCAGAAAAGATTAAACAAGTGAAATCAAAGCCTAAACGTAAGGAAAAATGAGTAGGTAGTAATTTTTAGAGGAATGACTATTTAAGGAGGAAAGAAGTGCGCTTTGACAAGTTTTTTAAACTTATCAATAGACTGCGCACTTCTAATGTGCAGCGGTAGGGAGTTCCAGAGCCTAACAGCTTCAACAGAAAAGGATTTAGAATAGAAGGAAGTGTTATGAGATGGAATTTTTAGGGTGAGGTTTTTATCAGAGCGAAGAGAGCGACAGTGAGTGTCACCAAGAAACTCAAATCGCTCTTTAAGGTAAGTAGGGGAAGTGGGATTGAATAGTATACAGTATAAAAGAGAAAGAATGTGAGTATTCCTGCGAAGACGGATCGGAAGCCACTTGAGTTTTTCGCGATATTCGGAAACATGGTCATATTTTCGAAGTCCAAATAAGAACCGTATGCATAGATTCTGAATGCGCTCAAGTTTATTAAGCATCTCCTCATTTAAATTGAGATAACACGTGTCAGCATAATCGAGAATCGGTAAAAGAAGTGATTGTGCAAGCGCAATTTTGGTAGGTATGGGTAAAAAATTACTTAATCGACGGAGAGATTCGACCGACGCAAACATCCTCCTACTTACCTCGCTCACTTGTGGAGCCCAAGATAAAAATTATATTATATGGCACAGGTGTCCCATCAAAAATAATACCAGGTAGGGAAGAAAAATCTATAAGATTAACCAATTTTTGACTGCCTATAATTATTGCTTTTGTTTTTGATGGATTTACTTTAAGACCGTATGACTTACACCAATCCACAATTAAGTCAAGATCTTTGTTTAATAAACCTATAGTATTGGGTAAATCCATAAATTTGGCATGCTCATATACTTGGAGATCATCTGCATACAGGTGGAAGCGAGAAGATAATTGGAGCGTGATCGAACTAATGAAGATTGAAAAGAGGAGAGGAGACAACACGCCACCTTGCGGTACACCTGCATTAATCGTACACCAGTTAGAGAACAAATCATCTACACGTGTCCGTTGCCGGCGACCAAACAAGTAACTATGAAACCAGTCAATCACTTCAGGAGATATGTTAAGAGAAGCTAAGATAGCTAACAGTAGATCAAAATCCACATTGTTAAATGCATTACTAAAGTCAAGTAAGGTCAACACTGTTACGTGCTGTTTATCCATACTTAGACGAATATCCTCTGTAATCTTGACTAAGGCAGTAGTCGTACTATGACCAACACGGAAACCGGATTGGAAAGAATTGAAAAGACTCCACCTAGATAAGTAGATGCTCAATTGTCGATGAACTATACGCTCAAAAACTTTTGAAAGGAATGGAATTATGGATATGGGGCGGTAGTCAGAGAAACTGGAGGGATTTGCTTTTTTGGGTATAGGAGTAATCTGGGCTTCTTTCCAGGAAGAGGGAAAATTTCCGGATGAAATGGAATAATTAAAGATGGATTTTATAACAGGAGTCAAGATATCGACAATAGGGATAATCATTTTACGACTAATGCAGTCTGTACTAATTGCATCAGAATTGATCTCAACAATGCTTTTCTTAATATCACTATCAGTGATTTGACTAAAAATAAACGCAGGATTGTCAGATTTGGGTAAAGCTGAAATTTGAGTTTTAGTTTGTATTTTTGTGACCTCATCTATAGCACAAGAAGAAGAGAAATGCTGATTTAGCTGGTTTAAGTCAATATTTTTGGGGCTACTATTTTGACTCGCTTTCCCAACTCCAAGAGACTTAAGAAATTTCCATACTCTGCCGGAATTATCTTCATCGAGTATAGATTTATGAATATAGCGTCGTTGTTTATCTCTACACAACCTGTTGCAGTGATTCCGAATTTTTTTATATTTATAGCTTGTGTCTATGCCTGGTATTTACAGAATGAATATCACTTATTTTTGTAAAACTACTTTTATTTTTATGTACGTACTCAGGTGTGACAACGCTTCTGCATTATCAGGGATAGTTGTAGATGTCTATAGGCTTACGCATTCACTTACCATCAGGTAGACTGTTTGCTCATTTGTCACCCGTTTTCTATAAAAAAGGGTAGAGGAGAGTCTACTGCGCTGCCATATTATGTTTTTTCTATTCTCTGATTTTTTTCTTCAACGCTAAACACGAATTAATTAAGCACTTATAACTGCTATAAACGAATTCAGTAGTACGGTTAGGGTGATAATCGGACGGTACGGGACAGTCGAATGTACATACATACTAAACTTGAAACAAACATTTTATAACAATTTTTTCCGCATTTATGACGATATTTAATTGAATAAATATGAAGATTTAAAAAATTCCAAAAACGGAAACAAATAAAATATCAACAGAGATAAGACTTCAAGCAAACGCTTCTTCTTCTATGTGAATCATAAACAATGGGTTGTTCTTTAATTCAGACTTGCTATTTTCTCAAGTGCAGACTTGTATTGTTTGAATAAACTAAGGATACACAAAAACATCCAATAAAAAGTTCAATCTCACTTCAAAGAAAGAAAGAATAAAATTTCGGTACATAGTGTATAGAGAAGACATTAAAGCCCCCAATTCGGAAGCTATTATTTGGTAATTATTTATCCCTTTTTAATTAATTAAAATTGGCTTTTACTTACTCTTAACAATTTCATTTTTAGCTCTATTGGACTAGATAAGGAATATAACATTGTCTCGTGTTTCAAGGGCTGCAGCCACGATGATTTGGCGGTGGTTGTCTTCACACGTATACACTTAACATATAATCGCGAAATATAGCGTCATTGTAAATGTCTATACATTTTAAGATAATTTTGTGTAGTTTAATATCTAAATTATACAAAGGTGAGGCGATGGCTTGAGATAGAAGCGATGCGGTTGGTTTTGTGTCCTCTGAACTTATGCGAACCGAAAGGTATAAAAAGCGGTAGATAGAAAACCCGGAAATGAATTATTTGCATTACTATCTCTTGTTGGATAATAATTAATGAATCACATAAGCGTTAAACGGTAGTGCTAAAATGGAGCGGATAGTAACTAATATAATGTCATCTTAAAAGTCATATAAAAATATATTCCACCGTTAGGTGAAGAATTGTTCGTTCAATTTATACGAGAAAGCGTTGAAGCGTAATATTTTCATTAAAAAAAGAATTATTCAAATCAGTATAAAATTGACGAAGATATCGCGTAGGCACACATACATATAAAACTGAGGTGTCTACCTGACCTTTTATTGAGCTAAGGAGGTTATTTGTATACCATTAAGATATGATTAATTATTTTTAAAAAACTGTCTTCGAAATGGGTAAGCCGATTGTAATGAAATTTCATAAACATAATATAGAAATCAATGCCAAAGTGACCTAGGCCATATTTCATAAAATAAACTGGAGAATTAAAAAAAAATTAGAAAACTGATCTAAAATTGAAAAAGAAACTAGAGGATGGTTGTGTTTTCGTACAATATAATTAACTTTGCTCTTAACACGCGTATGCTACAAGGAAGCTGAAATACATGGTTATTGCTAATAATAGGAAGTCAACATTTAATCAAGCACATTTATTATTCGTGTATTTGGATATTCATTTAAAAATAATAGAGTCTTGGACTCAGTCCATGAAATGAAGCTAAAAAAATGGTAAAACATCGCAATTTTTTCGTCCAGCACCGATTTGTACAAAAATTTGGGATTAGGCTTATTTCACCCTCTAGTTCATTTTCTATGTTGTGCCGTTGTACGCTTTTTGTGTTTTAGGGGTGAAAACTACCCCTTATTTTCAAAAATTATAACATAAAAATAGGTAAAAATAGTTAAATAATGATTGTTTTATGCTTTAGGATACAATTTCATAATCTTTCAACCTACCCTTGTTAAAAAATACCCTTGAAAACATTGAAATTGTCAGAGCACGTGCTACTGTCTTCGAACTTTAGAATACACTGGTGAGAAATCCACGAAATATACACTCACACACGCATACACGTGAGCAAATGTTTCTTTTTTTATAGGATAGGGTGACAAACGAGCACACAGTCCACCTGATGGTAAGTGGTTACTGTGACCCATATACATCTACATCTATCCTCAATGAAGACTCAAGATGAAGATGCGTTGTCACCCATGTGGACTAAGATGGAATGCCTCTTTGCCACTAATAGGGGTCTCCGGTTCTCTACACTCACGATACGAAGCTGCTATTTTACGCTGGTTTTCTGTGAGAACGTGGTCCTTCCCCGGTTGAGCCGACCCATTTGTGCTACAACTATACTACTAATATAACTGCAGCATGGCTCTACCACGTAAAAAAAGTGGAAGTTCTTCTTCTCTGTCTTCCAATAAGAATCGAAAATGTGGAACATATAACGTATAACGGCCTAATATATGTAGATTACTACGCTCCGAAGCGGGTAATTAGAATTTTTCGATAAAAAAATTCATCGGTTTTTTAAGCATAGCTCCTTCACGTGATAAAATTTTTTTTTCAGAAACGATTTTGTAGGGCTTTTCAGTAGCTATAAGACTATGTGAATTAAATTACTTAAGATCCCTTAATTTTTAAATGGAGAGATTTTAAAGCGCTTGAATAAGGTGATGTTCGATCGTAAATGTAGGTGTTAAACGGCTATATCTCGCCGAATATTCACTTTACAAAAAAATCTGCGCATAAAGAAATTTACGTCATTAAAAAAACTACAATTTAATACTACATCCTTCCTTTCGTATCTTAAGGATTTTGGGAGATATTTTTAAGAAAAGGGTTAAAAACACGAATTTGAAAAAAATCGTTTTCTCTTTAAACTCAAATTTTTCTAAAATTAGGCATTTTAAATTGGTCAAACTTGATTGGTGTATTAATAGTACATATATAAAGAGAATCACAGAAGGGTAGCGATCAATTTCAATTTGGGGTACTTTCACAGATTTTTTTCTTAGAAAAAAAGCGGGTACCTACCGATCTTATTTTGATCGTAAGTCGGCCAATTTTCATGCTAGAGAAATTTTTTGTTTTTTTTTTTGAAAGCTCAAATGAAATACTTTTAAAAGATTCTATAAGCTTTCTTCGAATAATGCAAATTTTATTCGTTATTTCGCTTTAAATCTTTCAATTTATGTATTTGACGAAAAAAGCTAAGCATTAATTTGCTGTATCTCAGTTCGTATTTGTCGTAGAAAAATTATAAAAAAAGCCTGGTTTTTCTTTAAAAGCTACAATTTGGCTCTCTACACTTTTTTGATAAAATGCATAATTTTAGACTTATTCGCAAAAAACATTTCAAAGTCGATTTTTTCGTCAAAAAACTGTTACTTTCAACTTTGAATAACTCAAAAAATATTAGTTTAACGAAAAAAAACGTACATAATATTTTTTTTCTTAGAATTACTTTTTCCGTCGATTCCTATAGTTAAAATGTGATAAAAAAATGTCCATTCCCGAGATGGCGTTTTTTTTTTTTTGCCGATGGAAAATCATCAAATGACGCCTTTCGCTCTGGGTGGAGCGGAAGGGAGTGTCAGACTTTTACTGACTAAAAACCATCCGTGTTCCTTCAGTGCCCTTACGTTCCGGAGCCGCGGTATCTCTTTCGAACAGCCCGCAGCCCCGGCTGGCGTTGGCCCTTGCGGGCCCCTTCACGCTGCTGACAGCTCTTTGAGGCGCGCGTGGAACAAAACGCGCCGTCGACACGGCCTATCGTCGTTAGACGGACGAACGGCGAGCTACCCATTGCTCGCCGGCCACAGGCCCGCGCCTACGGTGGCCGGGCCCGACGGTGGCCCGACGCCCGGGGCGTCTCCCGCGGCGGCCGGGAAGGAAAGCTGCTGCTCTCTCCTTCTCCCGCTCCGCCACCTCCTTCGCTAGCATCACTGCTTCGCAGAAGGTGGTGACGGCATCCCATTCCGTCTCGCTCCGGACCATGGCTTCGACCAGGGCCGGACGCGAGAGGTCGCCGCCGCCTATCGCCGCTACGAGGACACGGCGGTGCTCCACCCAGGCAGGGCACACCTCCACGGTGTGCTCCACCGTGTCCTCCGGTCGATCCTCGCAGTGGGAGCACCCGGGCGTTTCCTCCCGTCCGATTCGGTGCAGGAACCTCCCGAACACACCGTGTCCGGTGACGACCTGCGTCAGGCGGAAGGTGAGGACGCCGTGGCGTCTCTCAAGCCACTCCTCAAAGAGGGATCTTATCGCCGCTATAGTGGCGTGCCCAGCACGGGGTTGCGACAGTCGCTCTCTCCATGTCGCCATGAGATCATGCCGGAAGTCTGTCCGCTGCACGACAACTTGCCGCGGCAGCGGGGTTTCCCCCCGGCATAGTGCCTCCGCGCGCCATTCGTGCAGGCGCGCGAGGACTATCGCCTACAGATCCCATGGCGGCAATCCGGCAAGGATTGCCGCCACTCCTTGCCACTCCCAAGGCTCTAGCATACAGCTATTCCTTACCTTCTGTGAAAATTTCAAGTAAATACATGGTGGACGAAAAAATTGCGAGCCAAAATGCTTCATTGCCTGGACTATCACATTCTGAACCCAGTACAAAGTTACTTTTCTTAATTGCCAATAATTACTGATTACATAACTTAATCTTTCTTCTCTTACTAGTATTTCGTAAATGAGGTTGCGATCACCCAAATTGTCGATGCTGGACATGAAATCTCAATTCGTGTGAGAGAAAGAACTTAGTATGTGAATTGTGAAATATTGCTATATTTGGTACATGTTATTTAAAATAAACAATAATAGGAAAGTTAATTAGTATAGCAAATGAATCCATAACTCGGTGGCTGTACGAAATTGCGTCAAGGGTGCTTAAAAATACCTATGAAAACAGCAGTCAATCAATTTACCTTAAGCAAAGTCGATTACATTTCATTTCTTGAATGTATTAAGTAAACATTTAAAATAAAATGACCGTTAATTTCCTTGTGTCATTAATTACAAATTTGCAATTGCACTGCGGCATACTATTAAGCTAATTAATAGTATGTCTAATAAATGAATATTTATTTTTGTCTGAATTTTCGGAGTCTGTTAAAATAATGAATCCCCGATAATTGAACTGTTATCACAAGCATTGTTTGACCCAAAATTCAGCGTGAAAATTCATATGCTATGTGTATATGTTTTGTATTGTTTCTTAGCGCTGGAATTCAAAGTGGTCTACGAACATATGAAGGTTGAATTCGTGAAGTTTCCTCCTCATAGTTTGGTCGCTCACCAAGATCTGGTGTTCCGAACTTCAGAACTTATTGTTTAGCCGTAAAGTTACATTGCCTTCTCGCCGTAATATGTAAAAATCAGTGCTGAGCCTAATATTCCTAATAAAAATGATATCTTTCCACGTTTTCTCTAGAGCGAGAGCACAATCTTGACATGATGCTTTGCCTAGTGCCAATGGCATCAGCAACATTGCCCTGGATCATACCAGCTTCTAGCATGCCTGGTTCATAGTCTCTTCTCTGGTTAAATCTACGTATTAAATAAATACAACAAAAAATATTTATTAAAATGTCTTTTAAAAGCAATTTAGTATTCAAGACACAAGGTAGCAAAAATTATAGCAATAAAGTAAATTAAATTTCATCGTATCCGTCAGTTTTTTCTTTTAATTTGAATTTAGAACACAGAAAAGAAATTCTACGTGAAATATCACGTCTTAAAGTAAAATCCTGTTTGCAAATTCGAAATGAAATAAATATTTTTATTACATATACAAAATCTTAATTTGTGGATTCAGAATGTATGGTGGATTAACAATGTATTTAATCAACATTTATTATGTGTCATAAGCGATCTTTCAATAGTATTCTGGTGGAAATGGATGTACAAATATTTTAAGCTAGTGCATGACTACTATTATTCCGTCTTATTTCTGACTAGTATTATGTGGTGATGTATTAAAGATGTTACAATTAGAATTAGATTAGAATTAGCCGGAAGCGGTAAAGCGCACTGACTTAGCCAAACAAAAGTCGACCTTAACTGCTGTCGGTGCACCCTGTTGAGGAGACTTTGACAACCAAATGATGAAAAAAAAAAACAAAAACAAAAGAAATGGCTGGCACATATTTTTAAGTCTATTTCCTTCTTTTTTCTTCCGTAGAACATTTTTTGTGTACTATGTGTATTTGGCATTATTAATAAAAAAAAATGGAATTTAATATGCCAACCTAGTATATCGAATTTAATCATTCCTTTAATATTGAACAAATGTAGAAAGTGAACGTGCTTTTTCTGCGGCTGAAGTATTATAAGCCTTAGCGACAAAACTATAAATTGCTTGTCGTTTCTTCGCACTTATTTCCAACAACAAAAATAGTAAATAGATTAGGTAGGTAAATAACGTACCAACTTATTTATCTAAACTAGTTATATAATGTAGCGTGTTTGTCGTGGATTGTAAATGATTTTATAATACAAAAATGTTTTATAGTTTAATGTCAAGTGGGATGCGGGAAGTAAAGACGTGATAGGCTATTCAACCTGACTATGCCTAATGTTTGAGACACCCCCCAATTTTTTGGTATTTGGCCATTTGATCCCCTAGGGGTGTGTTGAGAACTTTTTTTCCCTATTCAACCATGACCCCCATGACATCCTCTTCATGATATGCTATGCAAACTGACTAGACCTAAAGTTCGAGTCACCGTCAACTTATTTCTAGTGTTTATTTCCAATAAAATTAATTTTACGGATTATATCACGTTTAATTTTAAGAGGTACTTCTTTCCCATAGGTGAGTATGGGGTGACTATATACGTCAAAAACTATGGGAGTTAAAACAGTTAAAATTAAAATCCGTAAAATAAGTTTAATTCAATGTTAAGTGTTCACGTTAATAAAATAAAATAGTTATTCCTTTAATATTTCTTTATATATTAAGTCCATATATATTTCTAAAGTATAAATTTTATTAAGAGAACGTTTCGTGTGTTATTTATATTACACTGAGTATATTACAATAAGTAATCACACTTGTTTGCAATTTTCATTTTAAAACAAGGCAAACACCTTGTTAAAGCTCATTTAATTAATGAGAAAACGCTTCTTCGTTACCTATTTTCCACGTCAGTGACCACGAAGCAAATAAGAACGAACCTGCAGAGAATGGTCAAACGAGTCAATTAATTAATTTACACTACTACCTTGATTGACTGAGGATATTTAGTTTTAATTTAGTGTAACAACCTTTAGACCGACTTTAAGCCGCGACGGCTAGTCTCAACAGAGACTAGTGATCTGCGCAGAACAAGATTATAGTGCACCATTTTGTGTGTAACCACAGGTGCACTCTGTGTTCCCTCACTCTCATATTCCGATGGGACGGCAATATGGTACGACTGGAGAGAGATAAGGCGCAGGGCTAACGGTTTTACGTACTTTCCAAGGAACGAGTTTGAAAAACCGTCAATTTCGTGACCCCAAGCTGTTACTAAGAATTTGTTGACAGAAAAACCGACCTATGCTTCGAATCCGGTACCACATAGTCCGGAGTCGCGATTACGACAGCCAGATTGTTAGTCATGTAAATATTGATTAATCCTTATATTGTTTAGGTTTCCAATTTACTTGGAAAACAAAAGACTTTTAAATCACCCCAGTATAATTTCTTTGAGAGTAATTTGATTACGATTGAAAATTGAAAACACGTACACGATTGAAAATCGGAAAAGTTATTAAAATGCTATTGACATGGGACTGCTAGTGCATAATTATGCATGACATGCATTTGATCGATTATGTGTTCTACCTCTATTACTATATTTTGTCCTAAGTTATGCCTGAATGCGTGTACTCCACGATAAAAAAAGTAAAATAAAATAATGCACAAAAACCGCAACCGCACATTTTTGGTTCCCATACCGGATTCTAGGCGCGCATCAGGCCTGGTTTATTATCATAATTACTGCCCTTTACAAGTCCACTGCTAATCACGCAGAGCACAGCCCTCTCCATAGATCGCTTAGCGACTTTTACTTCCTTATACGACCAGCAGTGAAGGACCACGTCTATGATCCACAAATTATCACTAACGACACGCACTGGTTCCTGGTTATTCTCACACAAATCAAGTAATATGTACACAAACATACTTTCCAATACATATATTTACTATTTAAACACCGAAAATAAGTCAGTTAATAACATTCTAAAGTTTTAATATAAAATTAATCTATACTTATAATATAATAAAACGGAAGGGTTTTATTATATAACTTTTTTTTAATTTGTTTAAACGCGCTAATTTCTGGAATTACTAGTTCGATTCGGAAAATTATTTTTGTATATTATTGCCAAATTCATGAGGATTAGTATAGGCTATCTAGCATTAGATTATACTTCTCGTATATGAAAGGTCGCCAGATACCGGCAAAGACTAATGTAAAAAATTGTATACTTTAAATTTTGTATTTTTGCTTTTAACTTTAAGAGGCGTTAATTAGCACGAACGAGTGGGCTAGTTAACAGGACTACTTCTGGAAATAAAGTTGTAACCAAATTGATATTGCAATAAATTGATGCTTAAGCGCGCTGTATTGCAAGTTGCGCCGTCTTGTTGAAACCAAATATCGACAATGTTTAGCTGATTAATTTTTGTAAACAAAAAATCAAACGCCAGCTCCTTCCTCATTTCGAAGGAAATAAGGACCGACGATGCCGCCAGCGTGTAAACCGCACTTAACAGTCGATTTTAATGGATGTAATAATGATTCGTTAATGTCATTAGGATCCTTTGCTCTATATGCGGCAATTTTGCTTATTCACGAAGCCATTTGTTAAGTACAATTAAATATTTTTGTACTGGCAACAAGATATATACTCTGTGGTAAGCTGCGATGGCTGCAAGTGTAACCGTGTGTTGTTTGTGTTCTGCGATGTACCTAATTAAAACAGAATAAACGAGCATCATGAAGAAATAACCAATTTTTTATTTTTCAAAGTCCTAACAGTTATGGGCCCAGTGCTCATAATTCTGTTTTAGGCGAAGATCGCAGAGATAGTTTTTGGTGCGAGCGAGGAGTCTGCGCAACCGGTGTGCGGCGTGTTTTGGTCAACAACACAGGGCTGTGTTATAGTTCAAAGCGGCGTCAGAAGGAGGTCGTGTGGAGTGCAATCGAGGCAAATTACGGCATCAGATTTCCGCGGGGTGTAGTTGCTAAATGTCGGAGACAGACCCTAGCATCATGGCGGTGGTGGCGCCAAACTCAGTCATCAAACTGGAGGGCCAGCGCAACTGGAGCGCGTGGAAATTCCAAGTGACAGTTACATTTAAAGGAGCTGATGTGTTTTCAGTGGTTGATGGAATGTTTGGGAAACCAGAAACTAGAGATATGACAGCCTGGTTAAAAAATATGTCAAGACGCAAAGTATCATCGTGTCTAGACTGAATGAGGAGGCTATGATTCACGTGCTAACTTGTGAAACGGCTGCTGAAATGTGGAAAATGTTACAAAGTGTCTTTGAAGCAAAGTGGGCTACCAGTACATTGATGTTAGTAATTTTTGTTATAATCACGAACGCTTATTTACCCTGCATATACTTAATATACTATACTTAACATAATATATTTAACATACGACTGATGTAAGTTTCTCATTACAATGACAGTTTTCTATACTACGCAACTTTACGATTATTACGGCATTTTGGAAATCATTCATAAGAAAATTTACTTCCTTATTTGTGCAAACCAATATGCAAAATTTACGAAACTACACAGATGTATAACTATGGTGTAAATCACATCAAAAGTACAAAAACGCTTTCTAGCCATTTTAAATATCTGCGTTGTTAATAAAATTTTACGTTAAAATTTTATATTAAGAGGATATCAGGGCTGCAAGAAATTTAAAAATAGATCTTCAATGATCTATGGCTGTGCTAAAATTTGGATCTCTGAGTGATTATACCTACGAATAAATTATGAAATCGTTATCCCGTATTGCCCTTATTCCACTTATAAAATCGAATAATTTTGTTTTTCTTGAACAATATGAGATATATTTATTAAATTATAGTTAATGGGCAGTTTTAGTAATTTTCAAAGTGTCCTAGTTTTAAAAATTAATGAAAAAATAACCCATAGAAAAATGGAATTGGTGGATATAAATCGTAACTTCACAAAATGATTGTTATAGTGTCAAAGGAAAATATTTGCTCTTGAACAGAGGATTACATTTGTATGGATTAAACTTTGCCCGGATATAATCTTAAACTAGCTTATCAACGTCGTAAATACGACAACAATGTCTACATTTCAATAGAACATTTTTAACACAAAAGCAAAGGCATTAATGCAAGGCTTATCGCGGTCTCTCAAGTGCGAATTAACTTTCATATTATTAAAATCACAAGTGGGCGATAACAGGAGTAAATTCACTTCTGGAGCAAGAAATACGGTGAGAGGTTATTGTTAAATTAATAATAATATAAGAGCGCACATTCAGCTTACGCAATCAATCCTTATCAGCAACAAAAGAGGGTACCGCACTACATTTTTTTTTCAGTGTTGCGCAATTACAATTCGACTCTTCCGTAATACGTTCCATTCACTCTGATGTAACGTTATAGATGTAATTACATAAATATACTTAAATATATAAAGTGCAGCAACACTGCTTTTCTCGATATTGACTTGACACAGGGCAGCCTTTTCGCAATAAAAGTACCACCACGGACATAATAACGACACTCATAAAGTGACTGCATTTAATACCCGCCTGCGCTGAACCTTGTACTGATCGAAGGAGTGGTGATATAGAGCTCTACTCTTACTTCTTTTTATCCCTTTTTTCATACCCTTACTTCTAACTATAGAATAATTAAATTAATTATTTATCCAGTACTAAACAATTTGAAATTAAAAATTTATCCAGTAACATTATTTCAGTACATTACGTAACATTCTCTTATACAAGAATTAGTGAAGTAAGTTTTACCTATATTATTATACAAAAGTTGGGTCAAGTTCTACGCTATATATTTACTTTTTTATTCTCACCGAAGTGTCGCCATTTTCATCAAGTGTGTCGAATCTAGGTCGTACTCCAAGAAAATTTTTCGTCATTTATCAGCTGAAGATATCGGATTTTCCGAACACCTTCATACGACACACATGCTCCGCCTTATTATTAAGTGTGATTTTGTGATTATTTTGACATAGGTAAAGACCAGTGCATGAAACAAAACACAGTTTACTAATTTCAAAACAAAATTTTAAATTTATAAAAGCTTTTAAGTAACTCTTTGTTGAATTTTTATATTTTATTATAATATTTTTTCAATATTAATATTTTAATCCGTTTTAAAACAATGATAATAGGCAAATACACAAAGGCTGCTCAGTTTTAAGATGCCAAGTCTCGTGGTGTCTCATTCACTTTGACTTAAAGTGATAAAGAGAGCAGAAGACTTAACGACATCTTAAAATTGAGAAGTGGTTGAGTATTTGGACTAAATCGTTTCATAATTTTAATGATCCTTTAGTATAGCTTAATATATATTTAGTAGAAAGTAGACGTTGTTGCTATATATAAAAATACAAAGGTAATGTAAGTTAGATAAAACTTTAATTTTTTTAATAATATGTTAATACACAAATCAATATTTTCTTGGTACCGACTACGTCATACAACGTTGATGGAACACAATAAGCAGTTGAAGTAAATACAAGATAATACCAAAATAAAAACCACTGATTTCAAAATTTTGGCTATCATAGTTTTGTTTACTTTCAATTGTAAGTATTGCATTATTTATACCTTACAAAATAAAAAGCTATAATTGTAAAAAATATTAAAGGATTGACACTTCAAATGAGTTCGATGAATTCGATGAATTTTAAAGATAAGGTATAATCGCTGTTAAAATTAATAACACCGACTTCAAATTATCGTAAAACGTCTCCTTACGCATAAATGATTTGAAATTAATATCATACTCGCTCAACTTATTGAGTTATTAGTTAATGGACTACTCTGGACGGCGTCTGAATCATAATTGAAGGCTTTGATCTTGTCTAATATTATTTAAGAACTATACATAATTGAAGTAGTAGGCAATTTGAAATAAGTCTATGTGATACCATTAAGCACTAAAATCGTATTATAGTTTGAAATTTATGTGGCAATTTATTGATTTAAATTCTTTATTTTAAAATCACATTTTATTATTTGTGACTAATACAAGTAAGAGTAGTATTCCACTCTTTATTGTGTTATGCCAATTAGTTATGAATTCATACCACAGTTAAAATAAATAGTACTGAGGGTGTAGTAATAGGAAACTTTGAAAAATATCTAGATCAACCTTATGGCTTCCATTAGATGGCGGCCTCTAGTTCACACCAGACGTATGACTGGCGACGGATATCTGGTAACTGCTGTCTTCAATCTGTTTGCCAAGCATGGTGATAAAGACAAATCCTTACTAAGATGTGAGGGATCCATATCAATCAGTAGACTTTTGTAGACTGATAAAGAAGAATAATAAAAAAATATAATTGTCATCATCATTACAGCCCTTCACAAGTCCCCTGCTAACATAGGTCTCCCCCAAGGAATGAAACACACACGGTCCTGGAACAGCTGCATCCATCGATTTTCTGCATGTTTTACCAGGTTGTCACTCCATTAAATGGGGTATCACCCTACACTTCGCTTACCGGTATGAGGCTACAGCCCGAGAGTTCTTCTTGCCTCTTGATTGTCAATTCTTCAAGCTTTATGGCGGGGCCATTGCTATTACAGCTTACTAATCTATTGGGTTATGTCAGTTATTCTGGTCCTTCAGCAAATATCTTCAAATGAAATTGTATCAAGCAGAGAAACTTAAAGCATAAACCTTTCCACAGCTCGCAGGTCAACATTGAACTTTCTCATACGGCCAGCTATGAATGACCATGTCTTGGATCCAATGTATTTTTTTGGTTGTACACTCTTTTTGTCAAGTTTTGAGAAATATATGACGAGGAAAAACTGGTTATCTTCCGAACTGGTCCAGCTGAAATGGATCCAAATTTTAACCCAAACAAACCCACCTAAATTTCGATGGAATCAACGGATTTATTAAAGTCCACATACGCATTAAAAAAATGGTAGATTGTACTCTTCGGTCTTCTAAAATGTACCGAATAGTATGCATGAGGTATGTGTGGTACTTTGAGAGGCTAGAATTCGTCAAATTTGCATGCGCGACGATTCGTAACAACTTTAGAAAACATAGACGAGATTCAGAAGGGATTCTGGCGAAAGTTTGGTTGCCATCTTTAGTGACTCTTGAAAAGATCCTGGAGCAGCAAAAAGATATAGACAAGAGTCATGGGGATATTATATAATTATCTGAAGGTCGATAAAAGGGGAGTACACGGTAATTCTCGAAGAAGGCAACTTGTCCCACCACCAGGTGAGCCATCTGTCCCATGAGAGTGGTGATTTTCACACGCAAGTCGCTCATTATCAGCTTAGTCCAGATCGAAGGTGTTACGACGAGCGTTGCTTACAATATACTCAGGATCACCAAATGGTATTACTTAAGAAACTTGGCACATCTCGTTTAGAAGGTGGTGGCAATTTACGAGAATATCTATAGAGCCATGCATTCCTCCAAAATCTATGCTGGACACAAGAAAGAAGCAGCTGATAGGCATTTCCTAGTTGTGGTAACGTACTTTTCGTACTTTTTTGTGTAAATTTATTACAGGAGTATATTTACAACTATTTACTATAAGATGGATTTGTTAGTTCACTTATCATTTCAATTTTATAAAATCTGACTGTTTCATATTATTCACTGAGAATATTAAGTCACCGTTATTATCATTGTGATTATATTTTTGTTTTTAGTCATTAAGTATTAAAATGAAATCAAAAATCTAAAAATTATAATCTACATAGTACGAGTATCTATACATAACAACGAGATGGGTAAACTTTGTACCCATTTTATATCACGTTTTCTTAACTCACTTTCTTGTTTGTCCGTCTGTCTGTCTGTCGTTCCGGATGGAATTTAGTAATTCATGTTACTTCCGGATGAGCTGGAAATTTGAATATAGCTCAAATTTGGATGACAATACAATAATATGATAAAAAACGTGGTATATTTGTTTTAAATTTCACTGTTTAAGCTTATTGCGCACACGGAGGCTTGTGAGTATCAGTTTACTTCTGTCGGTTCTTACGACACCCACGAGATATATGGGGTAGCTTATTCTCTTGCGCTGTGTTTGTGTGTCTATATGCAATAATACATATAACGCCTTCATTGTACAGGGGACATTCCTAGTACGGGTTATAATAAAAAAAATCTAATTTAAGTTTCATATAAATAATAGATATAAAACAAATTTGTGAAATTAAAAATAATTTGGCAAGGCACCATAAGCAATATACGTATTGTGACGCCTCATAATTATTATTAATAAATAATAATTAAATTCATTATACAGACATTTAAAAATGTCTTAGAAATTATAATTTAAACAATAAAATACAATTAATAAGCATAGAGTTCAAAAATATCCATTTGGAATATTGAATATTATATATATATATTAGTAAACGCATAAAATGTCCCTAAAAATCTCTAAATTTATTAAAAACCTGCTTAAAATATTCAAAATGTATCAAATCATATAAATACAAGGCGATTATATTGCAATAACAAAGATAAATAACATTTGTAATATAATAGAAAAAATGGATTAAAATTTTTCTAAGTTGATGAAGGTGTTCTTGTAATAATTGGAAAATTTCTAAGTTGATGAACGTGTTCTTGTAATGTTCCCTTATATTGGGGCGTTGCCGTAGACACATACCCAAGGTTGTACATATATATGGGGTGGTCGGCTGACCGACTGCTAGTACTAAGGTTGCACAATGACTAGTCCTATATTAGGGACTTAACATAGTAAGGTCTGACGAACCAAAGCATTAATATAGAAGGTCTCTATGATGCATAAGCATTATTATAGCAGAGTTATGACTTGAAGTCCCATATGAATAAGACATACAGTAGTATGGTCTATGAAATAAAGCAAATATGTGGAAGGTCTCAAATATGTAAAAGCATTATATTGAAAGAAATGGGACTTGAAAAGGATTATTATAGTGGCGTGTAGGTTGCTTCGCAGCCTCTGAGACCGAGGTAAACTTGGACTCACTAACCGATGTGTCCTAGACATATCATCTTAGTGCCGGTGGTAAGCGTGTTTGTTGTAGCAATACGACTTGCCCGTGGACATCGCACACCCCTACCGTTTGTGGGCGGCGCCTTAGCGCATAGCGTTATGATACGTCGGCTATCTTTCGGATTAGGGTGAGTGTGTTTGGTAGTACTTTTAAGTGCAGCAAGCATACTCAACTTCATGTCTTAGTGCAATAGCGCTATGATACGTGGAGTTTTGGCTACTGACGTCTTAGTACCGTACTACTATGATACGTTGGTGGTAATTTTAGTTAACAACATTATCAAATTTTGTTACCAAAGTCGATAGGGATCATGTGGGTGTGTTGTGAGGGGGCGCCATCCGTATGATAGTTGCATTGATGCTTACTGCTACTTGCATTATTGTGTCTTGTGATGGATCTGCGGGTGTGCTGCACCTGATTCGATGCATCTTGTGGTTCTGGTCGATGGAGGTATGCGGGTGGTGATGTCTGCTGGGACTGTATGGGGGACCTTGGGATGGTGTAAGCCCGACGATAGTCGTATTGATGCTTGTTCTGTAGCATTGCGTCTCTACGATGGTTGTTTGGCGGGTCGCTATTCTCAATGGCGCTCTCTGCGTCTTGGTTTGACTCACAACCTAAGTAGCTTTGCCCAAGTCGGGTCCCTTCATTGCGGGGCTGCAGACTGTCTGCCCTCCATGATGTTTTATATAACAACTTAATAATATATCTCTATAAAGTTCCCACCTTTGAGAGATTGAAGGCAACTTGTTGGTGGGTGAGACAAACATGATCGAAAAATGCATATACTCAACGTCAGTGACACAAACCCTTTCTGATGGCGAATTATTAATATTATCTTATAACTGTCTATTGGCTATATCTGCCATTGTATTGGTTGGTGGAGCATATATGTCGACCTCATGCGGGTGGTAGCTGGTGGGAGAATCTGAGGAGGCTCTCAAGGCTGCGGCCGAAAGCCGCGCAACGTGGGACCCCATTCCCTTGAGGTGAGCGGTAGACTCATGACACGCTCTGCGGCCAATTGGCCGTGCTGACCATGCAATTGGTGGTGATGCCTTACACTTACATCACGTCTGCAGAAACGGCGGTCTGGCAGGTGGTGGCGCTTACGGAGGGCTTTTTATGGTCAGTGTGCCGATTGTTGCCTAACCCGTGTGACGTACATTTCACTGTGGCTGGATTTGATCGTATTCTGTATGGCGTTTACACGCATTGACATGCGCGACTTCGGTCGATGTTTGTGCTTACGCACTATCAAGGGGCCAAGTCCTCTTTTACTGGTTCGCCAGTTATTTTGCTGTGGACTACGGTCCAGTTCCCAACTTTGCGTACCCTTCGGGGGGAGCGCATTAAAATGGTTGGCGCTCACCGTGCGCGGCGTGTGTGGGGCCGTGTACCTCCTCCACATTTTTTTAAAATGTGGGAGAGCGAAGCCCTTGTAACTGGTATTTGATATAAATATTGTGAGCCTTTTCCAAGCGGGAAGGGATTAATTAATAAGGAATTGACTGTTGTGAACCAGATACAAGTGGAATAGGGACAATTTATTGTTCTTAACCTTTTTGAGCTCTGTCTTCGTGAACGGGGTTCTTTAGCTTATAAGACTCTACCAACAGCTTTTGATTGCTCTCGTGAATATTTATTCTTCCAAGATACACCTAAAAGAACTAAGTTACTATACAAATACAACGTAAAAAAGGGTCTTAACTAAGACGATCACGCCATAAATTTATTAAACGGCCTATATTTAAACCTTTAGAAAGATCAAGTTATGCTGGTCACGTAAATTAGATATATTTATATATCTTACAGATATAGATTCTAAAGAAATACAAGTATAAGGGGATATATAGTAGAAAAGAAAAAAGATGGGGGGGGGGTTCGTTACAGTATGTACGTATGTAATTACTCTAAGTGCAACATTTTCTTTGTAAGGTTTTCTGATATACGGAAATAAATTATTTCTATATCAGAAATTGTATATTTTGACAAATATAATACGCGCTTATATGTATTGTATAAAAAGTTATAAAACATTATGGTACGTTCATAGTCTGTCACAATATAAAAATAATAATAACAATTTTAGAACACAAGAATAAGTAGTTTATGTTTCATGTCATGTTAAGTATCAAAAAACTATCAAAATATCAAAAAACGTAGAAAATTTAGCTCCAAAAGCTTTTAATTATAAAGTCCCTAATTTCCAAAGTTATAATTGCAAATGAGAGCTTATCACTCGTTACTATTATAAGACTGTCATGAAATTTATACAACACTAGCTACACGGCACGTTGCTGCCGCAGAAGAAATAATTACGGAAACATAGTTTTAATACAGTTTAATTGGGAATGACAATACATTCATTGCAGTTCAATGATATTTGATAATGTTCAAATAATTTAATCGGTACGACACGCTCGCCACCACTAAAGGATCTACTAAAGGATCATTAGCAATAAGTTGATACAGTTTAAGCACGATCTGATGAACGGTATGGCAACGAATAAAATACGCACAAACAAAAATTAATTTTTGTTTTCAGCTCGAGTAACAAATTCGTTTTCAGTACCTAGAAGATTGAGATGAAGTGGACGATATGAACGACAAGCTCGTGAAAACTGTCCATGCGGTCGAAAAAATTCTCCGATCACACTCTCAATCTCTTGCCTGTTAGACGGGTAATGAAGCTGTAGTCTTCAGCTAATTTGGCAGCATACAGGCAACTGAACAGACAGATCTCCAAATGCATGCCGCGAGACTTACGCAAATTCAGAAGCGATTGGGCGGAACCAGGACTGAAAAGTCTTTGCCAGAGATCTGTCTACCAGAAAGAGTGTGGCATCATCGTTTCCGGGACACATGAGATTTTGAATGAGATTGAGAGGTTCTATGGAAAGCTGCACACATCATCGTTGAAGCCACACGCAAGTGTGAGTAACGATCCAAGACCAAGTCTTATTCGACGCTATTCCGGTGATATCCCGTACGTCAGTCTGAGCGAGATTAGAATGGCTCGCCAGTACCTTAAAAACGGCAAGAGCCCAGGCGAAGATGGAATTACAGCGGAAATACTGAAAGTGAAATTAATTGAAGTCCTTCAGAAGCTCTTTAATTTCTCCCTCCATGGTGACACTACACCGTAGGCATGTAGTAGAAGTGCGGTGGTCTTGATCTTCAAAAAAGGCGATAACGCTCTCTTGAAAAACTACAGACCATTTTCCCTTCTGAGACGCATATATGTATGAGCTGTTTTCGAGAGTCATTACAAATCGTCTCGCATGCACACTTGAAGACTTTTAGCCTCCCGGGTAAGCCGGTTTCCGAAAAGGCTTTAGCGCCATAGACCACATACTTACCCTTCGATATTTGGTGATCCTGAATGTATTGTAGGAAACGCTCGTCGAAACACCTTCGATCTTGACTACGCTGTTAATGAGCAACTTGCGGGCGAAAATTGATACGCTTATGGGACGGATGGTTCTTTCCATAATAGGAAAAGTTGCCTTCTTCGAGAATTACCGTGTTTTATTTATTTTTTATAGGAGAGGGGCAAACGAGCATGCGGCTCACCTGATGGTAAGTGACTACCGCCGCCCATGAACAACTGCAACACCAGGGAGGGAATTGCAGATGCGTTGCCGGCCTTTTAAAAAGGAGTACGCTCTTTTCTTGAAGGCCCCTAAGTCGTATCAGTCCACAAAAATCACTAATTATAATCGATTCCACAAGGAAGTCGTGCGAGGAAGAAAACATCTTCTAAATCGCACAGTGGTAGACCGCCAATCATCCAGATGGTGGGGATGGTATTGGGAGTTCTGCCGCGATGTGCGTTCGTGAAATTTGGCGGCTGGGATTAATCCGAACAATTCCTCAGAGCACTCCCCATGGTAGATGCGAAAGAAAATGCAAAGGGATGCAACATCTCTTCGCAGTGCCAACGAATCGAGCCGATCGGAATAAGCTCGGTCGTCGACGATTCGAGCCGCTCTGCGCTGGATGCGGTCAAGTGGAAGGAGCTGGCACTGGGGAGCCCCTGCCCAGAGATAGGAACAGTATTCCATGTGAGGCCGAACCTGCGCCTTGTAAAGTTGCAGGCGGTGTGCCTGCATGAAATACTGTCCCGCTCTGCTGAGCACGCCAAGCTTTTTAGAGGCCAATTTGGCCTTCTCTTCCAAGTGACCACGAAACTGCACGTCACACGATATGTCGACTCCGAGGATACCAATACTGGCTGAGGCAAGAAGGTAGTGCCTTGAAACTGAGGAGATACGACAAAGGGGTTCTTTTTAGCGGTAAACGCGCAAACTTGTGTCTTCTGTGGATTAAAGTGGACTAGATTTAGTCGCCCACAATCCGAAACTTTGTTCAGCAAAGACTCGACTTCAGACACAAGTTTGTTCCGGTACTCGGCGACGTTTTCTCGAGAAATGTTGGCACGGCCGGTGTATAGAGCATCACCAGTGCTGTCATCCGCATAGCAATGAATGTTACCAGTAAGCAACATAACATTGATATGCAGAAGAAACAACGTTGGTGATAGCACACAGCCTTGTGGAACACCAGCGTTAATAGGCTTGTAGTCAGAACATGCACCGTCTACAACGACCTTGATGCTCCGATCTGCAAGGAAGCTGGTGATCCAATTGCACAATTTCTCGGGAAGCCCATAGGAAGGGAGTTTCGAAAGAAGCGCTTTGTGCCAAACCCGATCGAAGGCCTTCGCAATGTCCAGACTAACGGCCAACGCCTCCCCCTTGGACTCTACTGCCTCGCTTCCTGGTATCGGTAACCGTAAGTAGAGTGAAGCACACCCACCGACCTACACAACACGGGACATATGCCCTCCCAGAGGAGCGTAACCTTCTTGTAGTCGTCCGCGGTTTCCCTAAAGAGCTCGAGTCTGAGCACATATTAAAAAACCTCAAGGCCCAAAATCTCTCGGTCCATGAGGTGCATAGAATGTATCACCAGATCAACCGTAAACGATTTTTAGATTTGTGCCTGGTTATTCTGGACTTGCCTCCGAAAGGCAAAGAAATATTTAATGTTCGGCGCATCTCCTACCTAACGGGGATTGCAGTTGAAACCCCCCAAATAAGCGCGTTATTGGCCAATGCCACCGTTGCCCACTTTATGGTCATTCTGCTAGAAACTGTTATGCCAGACGTAGGTGCATCAAGCGCCTAGGTGATCACGGCACCAATGACTACCCCGTACGCCCTAGATGGTTAAGCCCCCTAGCTGCGTCAATTGCCGCAAAGAGGTACACCCAGCGAATTATCGCGGGTGTTCCAAATCGCCGCGAAGGAAGCAGCGCGGACGTAAAAGTCGTCCCGGACGCGCGGGTCAAGCTAACGTGTCACGCTCTCGGCTGCCTGCCCCCAAACCCACACCGACTGTGGTACCCGATTCCTGAAGTGGCCTCAAAACGCCACCAAGCTCACCTCAGTCGCCAGGGCGGCTGAGCAAGGGGCTAGCCTTCCGCGCTAAAACCCACCGCTTGGATGAAACCGTTGGAACTTGATGCCAAACGGCCAGTGCCGCCAGGCTCCAAAACTGAAGCCCGTTCCACAAGGCTCGTCCTCCTTTGCCACTGACTTCTCGCTAGTATGAGGCTTCATCAGCAACATTAACGTTGCTGAGTTATCCTCCTTGGCCATAAAAGTTTCTATATGTAAAGTAGCCCTCTCGGTCCATCCACCACTCACTATCACTATAGTTTCAGGGTATCTACCACCGCTCAAACGTGTAATTGAATCTGACATCGCATTTTCCTCAATCTAGGCTCCAGTGTAATAATAGCTGGAGACCTAAACAGTAAGCATTCCTCCTGGAACTCACTTATAAACAATCCAAATGGTAATGCACTGTCTGACTTTGATATTCTAGAAATAACTGTTGCTACGCGAAGCAGTAGTGACCTTTGACCCGGACACTCCCTGTTTGTTTTGTGTGTTAAGCTTTATAACAAGCGAGAGTTAGTGGCTTCTGTAAGTTAGTTAATCGTACGATAGAGTTAATGTACTGTCATCGTGACGAACGAAGTAAGTGACTGTGGACGGCGCCGCGGAAGATTACCTCAATTTGGAGAGGTGCTGACGCCCGGGCTGCTGCCGACGGCCAAGGTCTACTAAGGTCAATCACCATCAGCTACACCCAAATACACATCACAACACCTTATTTCCCTTGCACCACACAACTACATGCGACCTTTCCGACTCCTGAGGGATCAGTCGCCTTGGATATAGGTAAGTAAGCTCCGTCTAATATTCTCCCTGTTGAATGGCCGTAGTATAGAACGCTCCCCCATATAGTTTATTGTTATTAGAGATTTTCCACTTTGACCATAGAAGGCCCGACCTACGTCTGTTCGTTGAAACTCTGCTGAATGGGCCCCCAGGGGATTTAACCTTTTGTGGGAGCAGCCGCAAGCCGTAACAAACTGGTAGCAGAGCGTGGTTTCGGGTTCGATTCCCGGTCGATCCCGACCATAGTGTTTGATAAAAATTAAGCAATTCTGGTGGCAGGGAGCGTTGGTTTGATTCGTTTAATTTTGTGTCTACAATCACGCCCGTCCGTAATACGTAAAATTATTTTTTTGTACGTAATAATAAAATTATTTTGCTTTGTTGCTTTGTTGCTTGCCTTTTTTTGTTGTTAGTGGGTAGTTGCTATTGACACGCCCTAGGTTATACAAGCGGGAGTTTTTCTAGAGGTATACGTCATGTAGGTAGATGGTTATTATCACGTAATCAGTTAATTATCGTTGTCGGATGGTTGTAGTGGATTACTTATCGAAGGGTCGATTTCCGAGCTAGGCATTTTTTGTTGGTCGACCGTGATGTGTGTCTTCGTTTGTATTGTAATTTGTATTTGAGCTAAAGAGTAGTAATTTGTATTTGCGCAATTTGAATTTAACTTGATTTGATCGCACTAGTATTTGTTATTTGTTGATTTGATTTGTGTCTTTTCTTTTGTGCTAACTTGTATTTAATTAATAAGTAGTAATACGTATTGATGTAATTTCTATTCAACTCGATTTGATAGGAACTGCATTTGTTAACTGTTAATTTTTTTGTATTTGTTATTTGTTATTTTGTTATTTGTGCTCGAGCCGCGTCGTAATTTGTATTTAGTAGTGATGTCATCGCCCAAGCTACTAATTCGTTGCCTGCGGAGTGAGTTACGCTGGGCCACCAGCGCCCATGCTTTTATAGGTCGACCGGATAGGGTCCATAACTTGATGATGCGGTTCGAGCAGGTCGATGCTCGAAGGGCCGCAGTGGAGGAGGCTTACGCTGAGATCGAGGATTCGGATGTGGAAAAGGGAGCCCTGGACTCCTGTTTCGCGGACTACGAGCAGTTCTTTTCGCTCACGGACGAGTTGATCGAGGCTGAAGGCAGGTATGCCGAGGAGGCAAATGAAGCTCGGATGAGTAGCCTGCCCGAGTCCTCTCGGCAGCAGCTTCAGCCGGAGCTGTTGGGACGGCTCCCAACTCTGGACCTGCCAAGGTTCTCCAGGGTCCTTTCCGAATGGCTGACCTTCGTTGGTCTTTTCGACAGCCTAGTGGACGCCCGGAGTGACTTGACCCCGAGCCAAAAGATGGCGTACCTCCTGGCCTCACTGGAGGGGGAGGCTCTGGGCGTCGTCGGCCACTTGAGACTGTCGGACGACGCCTACCAGACTGCTCGGGACCTCCTAGTCAGAAGATATGCCAACGTCCGGCGAATTGCGGACGAACATGTTAAGCAGCTTCTAAGCCTCCCGCTGCTTAGCAACCGGGCCAGACTGCGTCCGGACCTGTTGGATCCAGTCTTGGTGGCCTGTAATACGTTGAGGCGGTTGGAATTACCAGTGGGCGAATGGGCTTTTTTGTTGCTCCGCATCATGCTATTCCGTCTACCTCTCGACCTTCGAATCCATTTTGAGGAGAGGTACGGCGGGGACGAGGCCTCCTATATTCCGCCCTTCTATGACCTGCTGCGGTTTTTGGAGGAGCAGTGCCGGCAGATCGAGAACGCAGCGGGCACCATTGACGACTTACGAGACGTGCCCAGTGAGAGGCTGAATCCGCCAGGCAAGTGGTCGTCAACCCCCCCCTGCTCATATTGTCAAGCATCTGATCACCGGGTAACGTCGTGTCCGAAATTATTAGGTAAGCCGGTTCCGGCGAGGCGAACTATCGCCAAGGAGCGCCGCTGGTGCTGCTCATGTTTGGAAGGGCACCTCCAGCGAGACTGTCCGCATCGGCGGCCCTGTCTGCATTGCCAGGGCAATCACCATGCAGTTTTGTGCCTGGGTGCGAACGGCGTCTCCTCTCGGGGCTCTGCCAGGCCCTCGACTCCCACGGGCGGGGACGCTCAGCAACGCCCTCTGACGGGCGAATCTCGGCGCCCGCCGGCTAGTCACCAGGCCTCTAGGTTCGAAAAGTGTCCCTCCCCCGACCATTCGAGGGGTAATTTCCCCAGAGGCGGGGGTGTCATCAACCCCCCACAGCATTTGGAGAGGAACTTCACGGCCACTCATCGGTCCGCTGGACCCTTCTCACTCCCGTTAGCTGAGTGGCCGCGACTGGTGTACCACTGTTCCCCATTTGATGGAGGCGGCCCTGGCTAGCTGCCGCCTTAGCTCCCACCACGGCCGCCTCCACTGAGCCTTAAGCCGTCAACAGTCCACTTGTCAAAATGTTCTGTTGCCGACGGCCTCAGTGAAGACGTACAACCCGAGTGGCGACTGTTAGCGGTTTGCGATCTATTGGTCTCGGGTTCACGCCGCGTGGCCTCCCCTTGGTGGTGGAAAGATTAGGGCCGCCCTGGAGCGTTAAATCACGCTGTCGAGGGGTATTTGATTTGGTTTGGTCGAGCACTTAGTTAAGAATTCTTTGAATTAAAATTAAAAAATGCTTTTGGGCTTTCCGCGAAATTTACATATTTGTAGCGGTTGTGATTAAAAGAATTGAATTTAATCTACTCCTTTAAATGCTGCTGCATATGTTTTGTAAATACATTTAATCACTGTGTTTGTTGCTGCACGGAAAATTGAAATTGAATTATGTGCCCTTTTGAATGCTTGTGCGTATGCTTTGTAATTGTATTTGATTGTTGCGCCTGGTTGCTGAAAGGAAAGTTTGAATTCATTTGAAATTGAATGTCGCGCTATTTGGAAAATTATGTATATGCTTTGTGATAGTGTTTAATCATTTTGCTTTGTGAAAAGGAAGGCTGAAATTAGGTAACCCTATTTGTGCCGAAGTAAATCGACGGCTCCGTGGCGCAGTGGCTTAGCAATCAGTTGTTGCGCTGGGGGCCGCGGGTTCGAATCCCGCACGGAACAAGAATTTGTATAGCCTACAAATAATTGTTCCGGGTCTGGATGTTTGTCCTTGTGCAATTTATGTTTGTAAACTGCCTCCACGACACAGGAGAAAATCCTAGTGTGGGGGTAACGTTTTTTAAAAAAAAAAAAAAAAAAAGTCAATTCTCCTTTGGTTTACATTTTGTTGGCACTGTCTAAGTTATTTAAATGACAAATAGGGCTGTGTCTTGCGTTTATTGTTTTGTTTAATTTGTCAAGTTGACCTATGTGCATCGGTGATTAATTTGGTTAAATTGATTCTGTAGTTGAACATTGATGCTTTGAAAAATTAGTTGAAATATGAGCATAGGACTACTTGGCTATCAGGCTGGCTAGTTGTAGATTATCAGATGGAAATCAACTGTCGCACCATTTGGTAAATGATTATATGATGGATGGCCTGGCTATGCCTTCTTTATTGAAAATTCATACTAGGGACTATCTGTGCTTTCGTTCGGCTCTCCACAGACGACGTTCATGTGGAATTCCACATGAACGTCGTCTGTGGAGAGCCGAACGTGGGTACGCTCTGCACTGAAGCTTAGGAGGTCACTCTGGGCCGCTTCGTGTCGCGTCGCTGTTTGCAGACCTGATCCGGTCGGATTGCAGAACTAATCATAGGAGCACAGATAGGTGTTTGAAGGAGGTCGTCGGACTTCTGTCTAGGAATAGGACTTATTTATGAGCTGCGATGTCCAGGAATGGCATCCAGTTCAGCCCTCCGGCTTGCCCACGTTGGGGCTGTAATTTTGAGGCGTTGGGTAGGGTTGCAAGATTCGGTCTTGCAACTTGCCGTCGCGACCTTGTCCCGCTGAGCGGTTTGCTCGCGGACCTAAATCCTTATGTCCGGGACGGGGGTTTGTTTGCGCCTAACGCTGTTTTCGGAATCGACGTCAGAGGGCGCGCGGCTCGGTGCCATACCGGTTTGACTTTCGATCGTGCGTAGAACGCGCAAGAGCAGCAGTCGTCTGCCAGCTGTGCTAACGTCAGCACGCTGTCAATTTTAGTTCGGGAACTCGGAATAATTAGGCGCGGCTAGTAAATATACTGCCTAGGATTTGTGACGCGCATTCCTTGCTGGAGAGCTTCCCAGGGTCTCTTTATGTCTGACTCAGAATCTGTATAAGTGCATTCGACAATATTAGCTAAAGCGGACTTTGATATTCTAGAAATAACTGTTGCTACGCGAAGCGGTAGTGACCTTTGATGCGGACACTCCCTGTTCGTTTTTGTGTTAGGCTTATAACAAACGAGAGTTAGTGGCTTCTGTAAGTTAATTAATAGTACGATAGAGTTAATGGACTGTCATCGTGACGAACGAAGAAAGTGACTGTGGACGGCGCCGCGGAAGATTACCTCAATTTGGAGCGGTGCTGACGCCCGGGCTGCTGCCGAAGGCAAAGGTCTACTAAGGTCAATCACCATCAGTCACACCCAGATACACATCACAGTACCTCATTTCCCTTGTACCACACAACCACATGCGACCTGACCGACTCCTGAGGGACTAGTCGCCCTGGATATAGGTAAGTAAGCTCCGTCTAATATTCTCCCTGTTGAATGGCCGTAGTATAGAACACTTCCCCATATAGTTTATTGTTATTAGAGAGATTCCACTTTGGCCTTAGGAGGCCCGACCTGCACCTGCTTGTAAGGTCTTCCTTCATGGGCCGGGAAGATCCTACTATTAGATAGGCTGCTGTAGGCCGTAACACATATTGACACAAAATAAAATGAAATAACTAAAGGAGATACAATAGGCGATGGTGATTTCAACTTTATTACGCAAAGAATCGTTTACAATTAATACTAGGCATACATAAATTATACAATACTAGCGATCCGCCCCGAATTTGCATAGGTGATTTCTGTGTCTCGAAAACAGTGCTACCTCCCTTGACCAATTGTGAGTCTAAGCCATTCTCAAAGCAACTTAATCACACACAAAAAATTTCATCAAAATCGGTTCAGCCGTTTCGGAGGAGTACAGAGACACACGGACAGAAGAAGAATCAAAGATGTTTGTTTGTCGATAGTATCGATCGAAACTATTTTAGAAATCAACCCGGACCACAGACCAGTCCTACTTCAGCTGGGCCAGCCTGAAGGTGAGGTCCTTTAGACCAAAATCATTGTGGACTGACGTAAGATCGAGGTCAAACACGGGTCTACGATTTTCCAGCAATTAGACAAAATCCTTGACAAGATAGACTCGCCCGAGGAGGTTAATGAGGCGATTAGCGTCCTATCGACCCACCTCACCTCTAGAGTTAAAGAATGCTCTCGTGGGGTTTGTATGTCGAGCAATCGACACATCAAGCTTCCGAGTGATATTCGGCAGCTGATCAGAGGAAAGAACGCGGGCCTATGATATTACGGTCATTATCGGACTAAAGATAATAAATTACGACTGTGTAACCTCCAAGACGAGGTGAAACAGCGCATCAAAGAGGTGGGATAATCTGCTGGAGGATTTTGAGCCATCTTAAACTGCCTTCTGGCAGTTGACCCGAGCTCTGAAAGCAGAATAATTCTCACCTATGCCTCCTCTAATTAGGGCAGGAAACCTTGATTTCGCCTTTGACGACTCTGAAAAGGCCAAATACCTCGCGGACAGCTTAGAGAGCAAATATACTTACGCTAATGAACCTATAGATCCCGCTCACTTTGCAGAGGTTGAAGCGGAGGTCGAGCGTAAGTCTGTACTACCACCTGCGGGCGACCCCATAGATCCTATGGCTGTCGACGAAGTCACAGAAGTAATTAAAAGCCTTAAAAAGAAATCAGCTCCCGGCCCCTGTGGCATTAGCAACAGGGCAATGAAATCTCTCTCCGCGCCGCTCATTTGGCTCCTAGTAGGCATATTCAACGCTCTTATTTCCAGCTGCTTCTTCCCGGCTGAATGGAAAGAGTCTGACGTAATAGGAATCCCGAAACCGAGGAAACCGCGCATTTTAGCCTCAAGTTACAGACCAATTAGTCTCCTCAGCACACCAGGAAAAGTTTACGAGCGACACGTTTTGTCAGCAACGCAAATTTCAATCGTTTGTTGCGGTGAAAATTTTAGAGCACCTAATTTTTAAACATGGCACCTAATTAGCACCTAATAAGTCGCTAATTTTGGCCTTTTCTAAATGCAATTTTGATTCTACTCTGATTTTCTGAAGACCTGATTTGTGCATTTGCATTGTTCTGAAAAACGACTTTATTTTAATCAGGGGCAACTTGTCATTGCCTATACTTGCAGCACCTAATTAGCACTTAATTCCTTGATATTACTATTTATCGTATATTTATTATCGTCGCTGCGTTGCTAGCGATAAGTTTTGCCAGCAACGCAAATTTCAACAGTTCGTTGTGCTGAAAAATTAAATGCACCTAACATTAATATGACTATGGAAATAAGTTAAATCGTAATTCTCTTCTAATTTCTTATTCTTTATAGGCACGTAAAATATTTTTTTTACATAAATATGCCTTTCCTGTGGTATAGAGAGTTAGCCGTAAACGTCACGCTATGCGGGGAACTGACAATCTCAGCCAGACCTTTGCACTTTTGAAACTTGTACCTGCTGAGACCGTGTAAACAAGATGGTTTATACCGTCATCTCTCTTTCGATACCTAAAGGACGTAATGGAGTGATAAATTCTCTTGCCACCACACGGCACTTAAATTCATAAAATTCGACTGAATGATTTTACCTTACTTTTCCATATAAATAGAAAATATCTTTGAGAATAAAATTTACATACATGATGTGCTCCCGTCTTGAATCATGAAGATAATAGAATTCGAATGATTAACCGCATATATTATGATTTATTAAAGGAAAAATCAAAACAATAATACTTATTAAATTGTTTTGTTTTAGTCATAACATTTTTGTTTTTAAACATAAATTTATAAATTTTTTAAACTTTTTTTTAAAAAGAACACATAATTTAATTAGCGCTTCTTTATAGGAACAGCATAGATATTATTTACGTGTCCATGGAATCTATTATGTTTTGCTATTTGGTATGACAATTGAACCAATATGCAAAAAGAAAGGTTGATAAAAAGTATACGTGGGCCACTCAGAAAGTTTTACGATACTAAAAGCAAAAGTTCAAATCTCTTCATAAAACTCTCTAACAGCATTTATTTAAAGTTTCATGCATCTGAAACAATTCTCGAAACACTTTCCTGTCCGCCTCAGACAACTCTTCTACGACCTGCTCGTACGCTACTAGCACGTCTTCTGACGATGAAAAATATTAAAGTTTCAGTAGATTTTTTTAATTAAAGGAATAAAAAGAAGTCGCACTGTGGCTCATAAACATCTACATTTATCCTAGATTAAGGATCAAAATGCAAATGCGTTGTCACCCTTGAGGACTAAGATGGAATGACTCGTATCCAGTAAAAAGCGTCTTCGGTTCTGAGACACGAAACATAGCAGCGTTAAGCTGCTATTTGGCGCAGGTATTCTAAGAGACCGTGGTCCTACCATGGTCGTGCAGACCCATTCATGCTACATCATGACATAACTGCCACGTAATCACGTAAATGTCATGGTGAAAAGAAGACCATGGAGCGCCGTGTTTGGTGACATTAAAATGAATACTTCTAGTAGGAAATTAGAGTTGATGCTACTTCGATTTCGTAAAGGAGTCGATACCAGATAATACACAACAGAGTGAAAAAACGCTACCTGTGCTTCTCAGTTGCTGGTAGGTGATGGTAGGTGTTGGTTCTTTTGGAAAAGCCGAAGCGTTAACTATCGCTTCGTTTCCGGATTTTTTGATAAATCCAAAAAATTTCACCTATAATAATCTCGTAAACACGTCGAGACGAGCCTGCTTTATATCTAGTATTCATGTCACGGCAGTGTTCCACGTGGGCTTACTTCTGAGTGACGGTTTCCTATTGGGTGTCACATATAGTGTGACACCCAATAGGAAACCGTCCTCCTTACGCAAAGGTATTCATTTAAACTCTCCTGAACGCTTCCCGATCCAATCTGCAATATGTGCTAAATCTTTTTACACATAATTCGCCTATTTTTTTAATATTTTTTTCCTTCCGAATCAGACGTCAAAGGGCGGCCACTTCTTTCTTTATTTGTCAGGGTTAATCAGCCGTTTGCTTTAAAAGCCCTATATCCATAAATTCCATTTAAAGATTTAGGCGACATTTGGAATCGTAAAATATCATTACGCAATGTTCCCGTTGCGGTCTGTTTTTCAATGAAACAGAATATTTCAATTTAGCTCGTAAAATGTGAATCTGAATGGTAACATTTGTATTATTTTAGTTGTAAATATGTAATCGTATTTTGTAAATAAATAGGTAAAAATCTCTTTTTTTTTCAAAATTTGATGCGTGACCTCTCTTAATATTGATTTCTCTGCTATTTTGATATGTATTAAATCTTGGCGTTGAAATTAAAAAATACATTTAAATTTCTTTTCTGCAATATAAAAAATATGTCACTTGTTTTATAATAAATTTATTTCAATATTTATTTACCTATACAATTTTCTGAAAATTAGCCGCTTTTTCAATCGTCAGATAAAATGTCTAATAACTATTGAACGAAGAATAATTGGTTGTCTGTTTTTTAATATTGTTATTTATCTCATGAATATCTAACTTCTGGGAGCACTAACTTCTGGAAGGTGACAAAAAATATTGATTATGCAAACGTTACAGTTAAAAATTTACATCCCCGGTAGTCTAATAAAGCACAATATATTATATAAGAATATATAATATATAAGAATAATTCAATTTTTCAAACGACCGATAGGATTGAATAATCAAATTGCTTACTCTAATATTAGGCAGAATCGGTCTAAAAATAGTATTGTCAACCTTTGTTGCCTTGAAACCAAATCCTAGTAATACAAAATTAGTCCTGTTCTTTGCATATTTCCATTAGAAGTTTTTTTTTTACGATCTGCAGCTAATAGAAATATAAGATAATTTAATAAGTTGTTCATTTTTAATACGTAGGTCACTCAATAAGTTTTGAGATGCTCGAAATTTAAAAATGGAACGCACCCGAGTTACATGTTTCTAAAAAGCAAATTCATTCAAAAATAGAACTCCATCAGCCAATTGCTCAATATTAAAAGAAATAAAGTTCTGTTAATTTTCCTGCAACGCTTCCCGCGCTTTTCATTTAAAACGATGGATCTTACCCGTGAACATTTCCGCGCTATGATATATTATGATTTTAAATTTGGTTTAACCGAACAATTAAGTTTACAACGGTTACAATCAGCATTAGGGGAATCAGCTCCATCACGCGCAACAATTTTAGGTGGTTTGCTGAATTCAAAAAAGTGGTAAAAATAATCTTAAAGATGACCAAAGTATCGGGGCCCTGCAAACAGCAGCAACGGAAGAAAATGTATGGACTACTGAAATGTTGGTGCGAGAAGACCCACGAATCACATATATGGACATCGAAAAGCTTGTAGGCATTAGTTCGGGGAGCATTCATACCATCCTACATCAACATCTCGGAGTGAGGAAGTTTTGTTGTCGATGGATCCCTCGTTTGCTCTCCGAAAGCGAAAAACAGACTAGTGTGGATTAGTGCTATGAAATGCGTCTACGTTTTGAAAACGGGGCTTCTAGGCGTGTTTCAGAAATCGTTACTGATGACGAGACATGGATCTTTCAATATGATCCAGAAAATAAAAGGCAATCATCGGTATGGGTCTACTTAGAAGGACAGTTACCGACAAAACTGCAAAGACCTCGCAACATCGGCATAAAAATGATGGCTAGTTTTTTTTCGCGGAGTGGATATTTGTCAACATCTATACTCGAAAATTGTAGGTCAGTCAACTCTGAATGGTATACTACAGTTGCATTACCCAAAGTTTTTCAAGCTGTGCGGGAGAGAAGACCAAAGACCGGGCTTCGGTAAATCATGTTGCATCATAATAGCGCCTCTTCACATACCTCACATATAACAAAAGCATTTATTGAGGAATCTGGTGTTGAATCTCCAAGTCACCCACCCACAAGTCAGGGCTGTAGAACTTAGCTTCTTGTGATTTCTTTTTGTTCCCAAGAGTCAAAGAAAAAATAAAAGTCTAGTTTTTTTCAAGCGCCGAAGAAGCCATGTCTGCCTACGAAGAAGTGATCTCCGACTTGTCAGATCAAAACTGGCAAAAGTATTTTCAGAGTTGGTTTAGGCGAATAGGACTTTGTATAGAGCATGATGCAGAATATTTTCAAAATATGTAAAATAAATATTAATAGTATCTAGAATACTTTAATACGATTGACCTACGTATTTACGTGTTAATGAATATTCATTCTTGACGACTATGGTTTTTGATTTTAAAAGCAAACTTAACATAGATAGAGCTTTAAAAAAAAATTAAAAAGGTAATCATTGAGCTATGCGCATACAGTATACAGATTGACGCATTAAAAATGAGCAAAACAAAAAAAAAATTATAAAGAAATTCATTCGAAAGACTTGGAAAAACAAAAACTGCAACAAAGTTTTTAGAAAAATGTCTTACTTTAGCTGGTTTAAGAACCCATCTATTATGAAAATAAATGACTGTCTATTTAATTGCACCAATTGATAATGTCAGCAATGAAATCGACATTTTATGCACGAAGAAACGAGTATAGCCTTCTGCGTAGTTGACTGAGTGACTTCCTACGACCAGCAGTGAAGGACCACGTCCTAAATCCATTTGTCATTTCAAGCAACACGCACTGTTTGTATTTACAATCTTGTTTTCAAGTTTTGAGACTTCAAGTTCCAGACGAGAAGATGTAGTAATCTCCCGAATGCTGCTCAGCAAAGTTGAATCGTTTCGTTGACCTCTCGGTGAAAGTTGAACTTGAAGTCGTCTAGTCTCCATGCGAGACAATTATGTACGATTTAATAATGACTGAAAATAGCACTTAGATGTAACTCATAAGGGAAATTGGTGTGAAAACTCTAAGTACCGGTTTTACATCTGCTTTCAGAATCTCCACTGTAATTACATCCTCGCCCGGGTCCTTGCCATTTTTAATGTGCTGAAGAGCCACTCTAATCTCGCTCAGACTGAAGTCCGGGATATCGTAGGAGTGGTGTCGGTTGAGACTTGTTCTTAGATCGTTACTCACACTTGCGTGTGGCTCGAACAAAGACGTGTACAGCTGTCGGAAGAAACTCTCGATCACGCCCAAAACCTCAAGTGTCCAAATGTAAATTCGTACAAATACATCATTATGTTTAAGAAATGTTTTATAATTTGGCTTAACAACAATGTCTCGGGATATTTCAAGTTTATTAACATTTATTTTCTGTATTATAAATTCAAATTAAAAGAAAAGACTGATGGAGACGGTAAAATTTACCAATAATTTTCTCTGTATCTTGAATATTAAATTGTTAAAAGTGGTTAAAACCAATCTCATCAGCCTCTAACACAGGCGCAAAGTAGCCAGCCTTTCGGTTTTCTACAGGATGCATATCGGAGAGTGTGCGCAGGAATTGCATAATTTAATTCCTTCCTCTCCTTGCCACCATTGATCAACCAGACGCTCGGCCAGTCTCTACCCTTTCGTTGTTGACTTACCACGCATTCGAACCAAACGGGTTGCTACATCGTTTGTGATGCGTACAGCAAAGGAGTGGAATATGTTGCCAGTTCTGTCTTTCCATCCAATTACAATGTGGGTGTCTGCAGGACAAGAGTAAATAGGCTTTTATTAAGTCAGTGAGCTTCACCATTTAAGGTTACATCACCACTTACCATCAGGTGGGACTGTTGTTAAGTGTTGGTTTGAAATATTAAAAAAGTAAAGTAATGAAACAGTAAGTGAGCCCACCTTTCTCTCTTTCTTTTGAATCTTTCAAATCTCATTTACAAAAGATGTCCGTAGGAATCCATATTAAAGCTCCAGGGAGTTTAGAAATATACACAACAAATAATTACGTACGTTTTCAAAAAAATAAAATATTTTTAGATTTTATTCAAATAACATACCCAATATTCGAAATTAATCTAAAAATAAATGCGGACAACATCTAATAAAACATATTTTACTCTTGTAACTTATTTTACTCTATAGAAAGGGCGATAAAAATAATTATTTATATGTACAAACTTTTAATTAGTGTTACGTTAAATTCTTCTTAATTGGTCGACTTTGATATGGCAAACGTGAACAGAAAAGCTTACGAAGACATCAAAATTTCGCGCACCGCAGCTTCAGCTCTCGCGAATATATCTTGTGATTATTAAATTTTCCAATTTACTCAAGTTTCATACTTACTTACGAACTCTATTTCTGTTTTATTACGAAAATTTTGCCAATTTGAAGCGAAATTTGCTAGTCTGACTTCTTCTCTTTTCTTCTAATAAACTTAATACAGGTTCACACTCGTATATACTACAAGTATCTTTTTAATTAGATCTCTCTTATAGTTGGGAGGATTTGTTTTCATTGTTGCCCTTGTTTAACCAGAGCCGTAAAGTTTTTGACTAGAATTGTATTTTATAAATTGAAGTAGGGTGTAGCTTATGCACAAAAAATACATCTACTATCACGTTCCATGAATGACGAAAGCCTCCGATCATGAGCAGTATGAGGGCAAAACTGAAGTTTTTAGAACTGACTTTATTTGACTATTAGACATTATTTGGCCTTTCACGATGAAGCCCCATCTCGTGCCACTGTTTGCTGGTTTAATGAGTTTGAACGTGGTCGCACTAATCTCACTCATGATCATGATCTGCGTGGGAGACGGCCTTTTACGGCGACGACTGAAGATGACATTAGCGTTGTGCGGCGTATGATAGAGACTGACAAATTAGTAACTTGTCAGCCGATTCGGACAAGCTTAGGCATTGGTATGAATCAAGTGCACAAAATCCTCCATGAACATTTAGCGGTCAGGAAGCTTTGTGGTGGATACCTCATAATTTGACAGAGGCTATAAATTCCGTCGTGTTGATTGGTGTTGTGAAATGGTTCAAAGATTTAACGCAGGTGACTCAAAGGCTCAAATGCATACTTACGGGTGACGAAAGCTAGATTTATTGTTATGTTCCTGAAACTAAGAGACAGTCTACTGTCTGGGTGTTTCCTTCCGAGGAGTTGCCAACTAAATAAAGAGAGGTAGAAGCGTGGGAAAAAAGATGGTGGCATCGTTCTTCGGAAGTACTGGTCATTACGCAACAACTGTTTTAGAGTATGAAAAAACAGTTACAGCAGAGTACTACACTGACCATCGTTTGCCACTTGTCTTGGAAAAAAATTGGGAGAAACAACCTCGCAGTAGGATCCTCCTTCACCACGTCAACGCTTCGTCATACACCGCCAAGCAAACAAGCAACTACTTGGCGACTTTAGACGTGGAATTATAGGGTCACCCGCCATATAGCCCAGAGCTTGCGATTTTTATTTATTTTCGAAAATAAAAAATTTCGAGGAAGCATTTCAAAATGCCGTTGAAGAGACTCCTAAGGATGAGTGGGTAAAGTGCCTTTCTCAGTAGTTCCACCGGATGCAGCGATGTATTGATGTAAATGGACACTATTTTGAAAAGATATAATAAAACTAATAACTTGCTAGTTTGTTCAGTTTTTGATTTTCTAAGAACTTTCAGTGTCACCCTCGTATAAGCATCACCAATTCGATTGCCTAGTGTGGTAATTACAGCTTCTAATACTCCTTTCTATAAGAGCTACCCTAGTCCATGAGTAGACTTCATATTGCAGATGAAGCAGAAGAAGATAATTTACCTCCGGGTGTTAACGAGCTGAAACATGGTAATTTACATTTAAACCGATGTTAAAATATCAATTAAATTTATTTCCAAACTCTTTCTTTGTTTATTTACAAATGCGGCTATGCGGGCCGAGAGTCCTTTGTCAAAGTAAATATTTTTATATGTATTTCTGAGGGTACCAAATTTTCACAACTGTATAAAATTGGCTTTTTCTCGCAACTTTATCTATTTAAATTAGTGTTGGTCTTATTTATGTGTTGGATAAAATTAATTATCTCGGACTGAAAGAGGCGGAGCGATTTTATTATTCGCGGTAAATATGGCTTGTTGGTTTAAATAACCAACAGCTGGTTCAGAGTTACTAACGGATGATTTTACATAGATTATTCACTGTATGGTGGTGAGAATATATTATTTCGCAATACTGGAAATATCCCCAAATTCGGGCTACAGGGCGGACGTGAAGGAAGGCATGTGCACTCACCTGGACTTCCGCTAAGCTGCTTCGTGTCTACAGTAGCGTTGCACGTTGGTTGGATGACGGCTGTCTTATATATCTATAACTTTCACCGATTTTAGCGAAATATAGTGTTATTGCAAATGCCTATACACTTTGGTGTTTTCTTTTACAGTTCAATATTTAAACCACAAAAAGACGGGAGAGATCATGCGAGATACGAGTAATGGCGGTGCAGTTGGTTGCTAGTCTTGCGAACTTGTGTGAACTGCGTTTTAACACACGAGTTCACATGTTGGGCATAAAAGATGGTAGATAGGAAATCCGGAAATGGACATTGTAGTACTCTTATTGGATAACTAGCTGTTCCCCGTGACTTCGCCCTCATGTAATTTTTTTTGCGCGGAACTCTATTTCTTTTTCTAGAATAAAAGCAGCCTAATTTACTCCCTATAATATTAGCTATCTGCCAGTGTAAGTTCCGTCAAAATCGGTGCAGCCATTTTGGAGATTAGCCAGAACAAACAGACAGACAGACAAAAATTTAAAAAATTGTGTTTTTGTTATAAGTACCATATACACTTTCATATGTATTTAGTAAAAAGCTGCTATTTTGACATTACAAACATACATTTCAATTTTATTTATTTGTATAGAGTATAGAGGTGTAGATGTATAGATAATTAACGAATCTCACAAGCGTTAGGCGGTTATTGCAAGTAGCGCGAACAATGTATTTACCGTTTATTTTTTAATTTAAAATAATATCAGATTGATATAGAATTTCAATACCCTTACCTTCCCTCCCCTTACCCTTCTATACCATTGATTGAAATTAACATATGATTATATCGTATAGGATCTGTTTTGATTAAATTAACCGCTTCTTATTTCCACCCAGGGATACATTTAACAAAACATTTTTTACGCAGACCTTTTTTTACTGGAAAACAGGTATTCCATCTTAGTCCTCACGGGTGACGACGCATCTGCATTTTGTTTCTTTATTGAGGATAGATGTAGATGTATATGTGTCACAGCAACCACTTACCATTAGGTGGACTGTGTGCTCGTTTGTCACTCTATCCTATAAAAAAAAACGTGGTAGAGCCTTGCTGCAGCTATATTAGTAGTACAGTTGTAGCACGAATGGGTCGGCTCAATCGGGGGAGGACCACGCTCTCACAGAATACCAGCGTAAAATAGCAGCTTAACACTGCTGTGTTTATAATGGTGAGTGTAGAGAACCGGAGACCCTTTTTACCGGAAAAGAGGCATTTCATCTTAGTCCTCACGGGTGACAACGCAACGCAATGATTCTTTATTGAGGATAGATGTAGATGTCTATGGGTCACAGCAACCACTTACCATCTGGTGGACTTTGTGCTCGTTTGTCACCCTATCCTATGAAGAAAACAGCTAACTTATTTTTTTATTAAATTAAATATTTTCACTGCATATGGATGTACTACACGGCTACGTTTAAAATATATCATTTCTATTTCATAGGTTTCTTAGCTCGTAGATTGTATAATATATTTAACGTGATTAATGTTACGGAATAAGGAAACAAACATTTGTTACCGCGATAACCACATCGTGAACATTCACAGGTGTGTTATGTATAAAAAGTTACTAGGTAAAAATTTTAGCGGGTATAACATTACCAAGTATTGAAATATTTTGTAGCGTTGCCACGAAGAAAAATTAAAATGAAGGTATATTAGATTAAAAAAAATATTTTCTATACTTCCCATACATGTTATTTCAAATATTATCTCTTATGTTATACAGTTAATGTATAAAGTTTATTAAAATACAGAACTGCAGTTTTCGGTAAAACCTCCTAATATTTTATTAAAACAATAAAAGTCTTAATAACGCCAAAAAATATTTCCATCCTTGACTTTTTTAAAGGCTGTTATGTGAAATACATTTCAAAAATACTAATATATAATAATCTAATAAACACAGAAATACTATTAAGTCAATTTCGTGAATAGGCTGATTTCACTCATACAACTCAAAACGCTTTAACTCGATATGAGATATTTAAACCGATGGAAGTGATAAAGTTTTCCAAACGTAGATGACTGATATTTTGTATCAGTCATCTACATTTAATTAATTTAATCAAAAGTTCCTTTATATACTACTAGATAGTAGTATATTAAAGTAGTATGTATGATATTTTTGAAACCAACAATGGTTTCAAATATATCATAAATATTATTTATTTTTAATGCCCAGTTTCGGACCTCCATTTTTAATATATTTAAATGGGTATTCTATGTCAGATAATGATTATTAATTTTTAACTTTTGAAGTTTGCGTAAAAATAGTCTTCAACCATAGTGTTTCCAAAATAATATTAATGTGCGTCTTATTAAACTAATCATCAACACGTTATTGCACGAATATTTTTAAATCATAAATTAAAAAAAAAATTATTTACTGTGTCTTCTTACATTAAATTATGTTATGTTTATCACATCGTCTGTAAGCATCTTGTGCTATATATTTGTTTAGGATTTAGTAAACCACCCTTTTGTGCATTATTTTATTACACAAGTACATTTTTTTATATTGTATTATAGGTTTTTAATATGATAGCTCGGTAGCGCACTGGCTAAACGTTTGACAGCGGCACTGAGGGTCGCGGGTTTAATTTTCGCAAGCAACAAGTTTTATGTGATCTTCAAATAATTGTTTCAAGTCTGCATCTGCAACTTAATTACGTAATTCCTTGTTTATGGTGAAATTAGTAGATTTTGTTTTTATTGTTGTACAATAAATAATAATATATCAAATCGATGGCCAGCCAGTATCACTTTTTTGAATATTACAATTTGCAACAGTATGATATAAATCGTACAAATGTGAAACATCTTTATTATGCGTAGAATGTTAACTTGAATTATATTACCCTGCAAAGTAAAATTTTATATCGTTTCGTTTTACAAGCCTACGTTTACGGCCTACGTATACTTACGGTACAGTGAAATATCAGAACACTTTAATTAAATTTATTTTGGTAATATAATTTATCAGTATCGTTGAATATGAGTATCTTTTTTTAAATTATATACGTGTGCAATGTACCATACCGACGCCGTGGTGACTCAGAGGCTAAACGCTCGCCATAAATTTCATAGTTTGCGTTTGTAGCATGGGTTCGATCGCCGCCGGCTCGTCGGTGAAGGAAATTATCGAGATTAAATCAGCATATCTGTCAAATAAAACTATATCGAAGACGTGGGATATCCATCAGCAAGCACTGGAGCAGAGGTGCGGACTATTATTTTGCTTCAAATTTCTCTGAGAAATGAGAGAACGCTTGTGTACCCAGCAGCACACATGAACTTGAGCAAAACTCGTGAACTGGGCTTTGTCAAAATAAAAAAAAAATTGGAGAAAATGACTATGTTGATAATGAATATCTACATCTGTAGACGATATCCGAACGTATAGAAGGTTAGCTATTTTATCCATCTCGAACACATCACACACACAAGAGTCTCCATCTTCAATCACCGAGCAAACTCGGCCGAACCGATTAAGGCGCATAAACCATCACTTTACACATCGAGTGTCAGAAAATTCTATGGAGGGGTGGAAGATTCACGTAGTGCCGGTATTATATTTATATCGCATGCTGTCAATGACATCGTCACAACATGTATTGTCCTTGGAATAATTAAAAGCACATGTATGTTATAATGCTAACGTATTGTCACACAGGACATGTAAATTCACATGATGTTATCAAAAATAGATTTTTGATAGATTAATGGTGACTGTAAACTTCACCACAAGAATTATATTACTGTGCAAGTCCCTAAATAAAATTAGAAAAAAAAAACTATTCATTATCTCCTTATGGATATGGATTCGCCTTAAGAGTTTGCGCGTAACAAAGCTTGTCGTATGTAAAATTCTTTCATTTAAAATATATAAACTGCGGTTTATTGTTACCATTTCTAATCTTTGATCGTGTACTAACATTTCCAGAAACGTGTCACCGTAAACTTTTGCACATCTTGGATAGGAAAGTGTGATTATATTTGTTGTTGGCATTTTACTCAATACTGAAAAAGGTGAAATGATATTTTATCATTATCTATTGCTCAATAACCTGTCGTATTCAACTCTAAATAGTCTGACTTTAAGGCGAAAAATAATAATAATTTCTTAAATTTTTGATGTATAATGATTATGTACGTATAATTGATGTTTTTACGTGAACATTGTAGTATTATCGTGGAGGCGTTTTACGTACTGAAATTGGAGAAATGCCTAACAAGGGTTTATACATATTTAAAAAAAATAAAAAATGAAAAGAGATCGACATACATGTTGCATGTGTAAGTAAATATTTATTTAAATTTGGGCTGTAAATTACCGCATATCACACGTGCAGCACTCTAAGATCTTTGTCTGTCTCTGTCTTAAGATGTTTCGTTCGTAAGTACTAAACCACATCTCTTCGTTCCCAGAATTTAAACTAAACAAGCGAAAATAATAAACTTATTATAAAAAAATATTACTGTAACTTCTTATAAAAAATTGAATAGAGTTATAAAACGAACGACTCAAAAAAATTGTCCCCTGAATTTTAAAAAATATGTACAAGATCGGGCAATTATTTTCAGTTTCGTTATCAAATAAAAAAAATCACTAAATTATAAGGAAAATCGACAAAAAATGGAAAGGTTTATGTTTTACTAAATTATTCTTAACATTTTCTGAGAAATCCAGTTAATTGGCCCTTTGTGAAATATCATTTTTACATTCATTCTGACATAACCGTGGACCGCCTTCGGTAAGAGACTCTCTTGTTATATTGTTGAACGTCTATTTTCTTTTAAACATCTTTTATATTTATAATGTCCTTTTTATGATATCATTTTTGCATACATACTGATATATGGACTGCTTGGCGTTTGTTTATATTCTACTAAGAGCTGATTTTTCAATCCTTAGAGTAATTTTATACAAATGTTAAAATGCAACATAAACAAATTAAAAATAACAATATTATTAATAAAATAGTTCAATTCTTTTATTTTTATATTTAGCCAGGTTATAACTTATTTGATGGATAACTTATATCTGACGATTAAGAAATCAGCCCTAAATTCTTAACATATTTAAAAAGATTAATTTATTGACGCCTTTGAAAGATAACATTTTTGTATAGACCGATTCTGACTCCTGACATACAGACCATTTACGAGTATGATTTGGCATCTATTTATATTTATTTTCCATTGTCTTGATTTAACAATTTTTACAAAAAATTTATTCACATCAGATTTTTACTAAATTATCCACGTTGTAAAAGGGTTGCAATAAAATTCTTTTGCGCCGTTTTCGCCCCAAAGAGCGCAATAAAATGTAAAAAAAGCTTTTCATAAATAATATAAAATTATGCTCATAAAACAAAAACATTTATGATTTTTCAAAGAAGGCTCAAAGTTTTTAAATTTTACATCAATGAGGAGTAGCATGCACTGCTGGCAGTTAAAGAATTCATTACTTACAAAATTATCATGAATAAAGAAAAAGGAATAAGAGAGAAAGATTAAAAAGCTCTTGTTGCTTACCATAATTAAATTTTAAATAATGTTATTTAATATGTAATTTAACACAAAAGTATCCGATAGTTGTATACTCGTAATCATGCAGTGAGGGAATGGGAATTTATGTCTTTTTCTTTTTTATTATAAGATAAGGGTGACAAACGAGCACACAGTCCACCTGATGGTAAGAGCTTGCTGCGGCCCATAGACATCTACATCTATCCTCTATTACAAATCAAAATGTAGATGCGTTGTCACCCGTGAGGACTAAGATGGAATGCCTCATTTCCAGTAAAAAGGGCCTCCGGCCACCTGCACTCACCAAGCGAAACGCAAAGGTAAACCTCTACTTCACGCTGGTTTTCTGTGAGGTCGTGGTGCCACCCCGGTTCGAGCCGGCCCATCCGTGCGACAGCAAAAGCTGCCGCGTGGCTCTACCATTGTTAGTGCCACCAGGACAGCGCTAATTAGGCGTGAGGTAAATTATTTGATGTAACAATGTTACTTCTCAATTATATTGATATTGTGTAACAAATAACTTTACCTGTGTCTGAACTAGCGAAATCTATTGAGGGTTTTTTTATTACCTCTCATTGTAGCAAACCTAACTTTTTTTTAAGTTTCATACAGTACAGTGTAGTGGTGACGTAAGAGTATCCACTACCCACATGCCATGGAAGTTGTACGAGGCTATAGAGGAAAACTGATCCAGAAGATGGGTAGTAGCATTTACCTGATAACTAATTAAAATAAAAATAACCAAAAAGACAACCTGAAGCAATCTATGGGCGAGAGCTATGTTCATCAGTGGTGTTGTGACAGATATATATTAGATAGATATGTAATAAATGAATTAATTTGTGAACGAATTTTGTCCCTGAAATGTTACCCTATATATATTTACATAATATCTTTATTTAGAATCTAATAGTTTATTTTGCTTCGAGTACATTTCAGTGGTTATCTATTGTGTGTTTATTCAATTTGCTATCGAAATGTATTTAACACGAGATCAATTCCCTAAAGCGATATAACCGAGAAGTACATGTATCTATTATCTCTTGAATATGGAATATCTGAACAAATTCCTTTAGCGTATAGAGGGGAACATTAAATTAAAAATAATATTACACTTTTTAAACAAACGCAGTACAATGGATAACACAAAAATATTCAATCTTTCATTTGCGATTGTTTTACTGCTGGATGCCTACCTTAGTTTCATTGCTGGATGCTTGTCAAAACTTATGTATTCAGAAATATTTCTTGAGAGCTTCCCGTATTCACAACGCTGATCGAGCGGGTTGTCATCGTGATGATTTCATTGCACTATTAATGCTGCACCCCTTTGCCAGTGTTTGGCATTGGGGATAAGAGTTTTTTTTTCATTGATTTTTGCCATCAATTAATAGCTAGGGCCATTGTAATTAGTCAGCCTAGTATAGCAATTTTAGTTATGACTGGAAAGTGTTTGTGCAACTCGTTTATTTTTTATATTAATTAGTAAAATAATTTGTTTTACATAAAATTTGATACAACAATATTGTTTTAAATATTTAAAAATAATTTTTATAGGCATTTCTTGGGCCAGCATCTGGGTCCATTATAGATTACATCGTGCCATATTATTTCATTGTCATCGATGTTACATGATGCCAAATAGCATAATCGGATGTCAGAAAGTGCTTCAAAATTATAAAAATTTTAACTGTAACGACATTTGAATAAAGCAAGTTAAATAAATGTTTGTAAAATGAAAATATTTAAATGTTTCTTCTTGTTCTTGTTTTATAAACAGTCAACACTTTAAAGAAAAATGCCAGCGATACTTTGAAAATATTGAATATAATGTAATGTTGACACGAGTACCTTTTTCACTAAAACAAAAATAAAAATGATTTTTATTTTGCTGAGGTTGGGGACTTTGTTACTTTAAACTGACGTCCAATAAAAATAGTAAAAGACGTAAAAATTAACCTTAAGGTTTATAAGGTAGAATGACATGCTTAAGAAATACCTGGGGCTCTAAAGTTGGAGATTTATTTTCCTCTAATCATACCTCTATCAAACGTTTTCTTTATCGCTCTTGAGATGTTTTAAATAATTTTCCAGAACGAATTAAGACCTTATAAAAATATAAATCTTGATATTCGCAATGCAATTATTTATAGCCTGATAACTAGAAAATAGAAAATATTCTCAGTGAGCGCTGCCTATGATCGAAAACGAGTTCTTTAAAACAAGATGCAGTTATTGAAATAGTTACATTAAACATAGAAGGTTGTAATTAATTTATCATATTGACCATATGTGTTCATCGGAATTCTTACAATTTCCTTCTGTTTCTTCTTTCTGTCTTTACCTATGAGGTCTAATAAGTCACATCACCATGACTTTTTATGTTTTCGAATCGCATCAGATAGTTCAGTAAGTTTATTTTTCTGTGTATATATTAATTTCAAATCTTAGTAAAAATATTATTATAACATATTTTGTTGCAAAACAATTGGTTATTCATATAATATAACGTACTCCACCCAATCCAGTAACATAAAATAAACATTATACATTCTAGTATAAGTGAAATATATAATATTCAAATTTAGAATATTTCAAAAGGGTCACATTGTCCCGTGAGACATATTTACGACTGACTACTCTGATGATAATGATAATGATACCTCTTATATCGCATTTCAATAATTTTAAATAATTTAACATTTCATTTCAAAAGGCGAAAAAATTCTAAAAAAATTAGTACTATTAAAAGTTTCTAGAGTCAGACAAACTGGCGGGTATTCATTTAATTACTTCGTGCATTTCTTATGGTCGGTTATATAATCTTTGAGAGAATCGAACGCCCAAAACTTTCATCTGCTGGCGGAAAATAATAAATCATACCTACAAAGTTGTTTATAGATTAATTTTAAATTAAATCCTCCACATTAACTGCAATATTTGTAGCTTCTTTTTGGCGCAGTGGTTTGCGATTTTAAGTCGACCAGTATTTCGGCCAGTTGTTATTTTAATCTGTTAAAGCAGATGAGTTGATTGATAAATAATAAGGCAACCTACTTTAATTGTTAATGTAACGGTATATTATATGTGCCATATCATAAACAATTAGAACGATACGCGAAAGAAATCGTAGACAGTGATTTATTGGAATTATGATATTCAAGAGATCCCGGAGGGAAATGAAACAGGAGTTGAGCATCAGCATTTTCCTGATTGTTATCAGGAACATAACAATAAGAAACTGTAGTTGACAACTTGCCTGCTAAGCGTGGCAACTATGGTAAAGAGGCAGTCTATTGCTAAACTAATACCATTCACGTCAACCAGTTTTTTGTACTTGTTGAATTTTAGATGTTCGGACTATTATAGATAGAGAAAAGTTATCCAAGTAAAATTTTGCGTAGTAAGCAATTTTCTCAACGCTGAACAACATTCCTGTACCTATTTCTTCATATCCAAGTTAAAGGAATAAAATCAGAATAAGATGTAATGAACCCAGAATCCTAGATCGACGAAGGCAGACCGAAACTAATAATAATAAAGTTTTACAACTCAGTTCTTCTACCGTAAAAAGTTGTGATATCCATGTAATACTATTGGGCGATGGGCGATTATTACTAAAACTAATCGAATTAGTCGATTGTTCACTTTATTCCATAAAATTCGATAACAATCTATGTTAGTCGATTGTTATCGACGGCGTGCGGCGGGCGACAATGACTAACACGGTTACCGTATCAACTTTAACTACTAATTTGTAGAGCAGCGCACCCATTATGCGTACTACTAAATAAGTAGTTACAAAAGATGGTGCGGCGTGTGTGCGCTTGCGCTAAGTCTGTGCGCCACTTATTACGGTACGACTGCGTACGATTAGCACCAATTAATTATTCAATTATTTGTTTTGTATTGCAATCAAACCATCGGTTGAGGGAACATCCATTCTAGACATATAGTTAATGGTTAAATTTATTTATTGGTTAAAAGCTTACTTACATTTGTATTGAATTTTTATTTTTAAATTATTGATGTTAATTTTATTGCTTAAATTTTACACATGACAATTCAATAAACATTTCTTCATACTTTAACTAACTCTCTAGTATTAAAAAAGTCTTATTAAGCTGAGCGTATATAAAAGTTTATTAATTAAATTTTTACATTATATTATGATTTTTAGGCAACGCGTCAAGTCGGTCATTCATAACCCGTGCGTGACCATTCTTTAGAAAAGTCAATAACCAACTAAAGTAAACAAATTAAAATATTAATGTTGGACTGTCCCGCACGCACCGCCCCGCACGGTCTTCCGTAGCTTACCGCACGCTCAAGCATAAGTCGTTGCATCGAAGCACGCACATTCGCATGCATTACATAGCGGCGGATTTCAGCCAGCCATGTGCATACAAGTAGTAGTTTGTCGATTGTTATTCAAATAATTATGGTGAGGAACTATTAAATCGACAATCGCATGCGTATAGCATATACGCACTATATTTGATTTAGTCGATTGCTTTTTTTTTGCAAATATCGCCCATCGCTATGTAATACCAAGTCGCTTAATTTACTCGTATTTAGTCCCTACTTAAGGGTTTTTCGGTCTTAAGTTATTACGTAATTAGCTAACCCATATCAATAGTGGCCATATCAATATTACTTATTTTTTATTTTTAAATAAAAAGATAGACTTGGCAATTGCACTAAACAATCTTAGTGTTTGTATTGTGTAATACTTGTGAGATATATTGTGTTTTGATGCGATGGCCAAGTCAATCAATCTATCTAATCGATGGCATTAAGACATATCGTAAGGAACTAGAAAAATAATTGTACGCCTTTAAAATTTTTAATTTAATAATAAATAAGTGATTTCATTTTCCATAAAATCAATTGAGTTGATTTCAAATATAAATTCTACTTTTACAATAAATCTCCAAATGAGAAGTTAATAACGTGGGATGAACACCGATAATCATAAGTTGAGACCACCTAAACGTATCTCTCATAAAATATAGTTATGCAGCTATGCTCGATTAAATATAGATAGCTTAACTATTGATGTCTCTGCCCTTGATTACTCTCCGGTGTTAAATACCGATTAGTTAATGAAATAGTTATGGAGTTTAATTCTAAATGTTTGAATCTAATAGAATAATTTTTATTCAATATACATTACATGTGTAATTCTTATTGAAAGTCATTTTTTACTTTACCACTGGTTCGAAAAAAAAAACCCTCTGTCCTGGGAAGAACTATTTACAATATACATGCGCCAGAACGCGAGGTTAAAATTAAACGTCCTACAGTTCTGTGAATCAGTAGCGATGTACGCCTGGCAAAAAAAACCAGGCGTAACAGGGCCTTTGTCACATATAAATCTTTGCGTACTGTACGGAACTGGGGGGATTTAAAAAATTTAGGAATCGCAACAATCAGGTGGTAATGTCTGCTAAACGACGATATTTTCATGATTTCTTAAATAATTTATCGCAATCGGATCGAATTTATTTATTCTCTTGACTTCAGTTAAACTAAGACCAAGTAATCTCTGATATTTTCCCTTTAGATTAATTTAATGTCACTGTTTGTCTTCCATCAAAATGAAAACTATTTCGGATATTACTTCCATGTCATTTCCGTATACTGATTCTATCTCTTTTTCTACTTTAACTAAAGAGGGAGTTTTAAAAGTATTAAACAAACTTAAGTCAAAGGCCTTTGGTCATAAAAATATAGGACGCACCATGGTGATCATGATATCATATGTTTCAGAACATATTGTACCAATTTTAATCTCCATTACAAACCGCTCATTGCTTACTGGGGAGTTTCGTTTATGCTGGCAGAAGGCCTTTACTCCCTTTTCTAAAAATCTGTATGCCCAGTGCTTTCAACCACTTTTGGCTTCATCTTGATTTTGTCTTTTTTATCAAAAGTTTTAGTAACTGTAGCGCACAAACACATACAAACTAAAGCTATAGTCTTAGGCATCGCATGCCAATTAGGTAAACTTAGTCACAGATTATTAAATCCACTGATTTATAATGGTGAGATAATTCCGTACAGTTAAACTTGGATTGTTCTCTTACTTAGTGCAGTTATGTAGGGGAAGTTAGCCGTAAAGTTTGTGCTTCTTTGAGACAATTGTACATATTTAAAAATATCTTACCGCTTTATACGAAGAAACTTCTACTTCAATCTCTTATTCTTTCTATGTTTGATTATGCCGATGTGTGTTACTTAGATGCAGGTAATTACTTAGTCAATAAATTGCATCGACTTCTCAACAAACATTCAGGTCTTCGAAAGTATGACCACGTCTCTTTCTATCGCTTTCAACTTAAATGGTTGAACATCACACATCGCAGGAATCTTAGAATTCTTAGCACTCTTTTCACTATCCTTAACGATCCATTGGCCCCAGATTATTTATATGTGAATTTCAATATTTGGGTTCTTCCTATGATTGCAATCTTCGGTCTCATGATAATCTTGTACTGCTAATCACCGTACTAGTTTTCGCTCAAACTCTTTCGCTGTTAAAGCTGTACGACTCGGAATGCGCTTCCCTTAGTAATAAAAAAAATTCCTAGCAAGTGAATTTTAAAAACAAAAGTTAAAGAACATATATAAATTCACAAAAATAAATAAATAAACATATTAGTTATATAATCCATAATATCCTCATATTTATGTGTGTTTGTGCGTGTGTGCGTGTTTGTGTATGTGTGTGTTAGTGTGTGTGAATTTTATCAATTTTCGGTTTTTCACCCAAGCCCACTGCAGTACACACTTCTCCCACAAATTTTCCGGTTGGCTGGTAGAAAATGCCATATGGAAGTAAGTCCGCCTTTTGTAAAATATAGTGTATAAATTAATAATCAACTTCTAAATAAAGAAAGACGCCTGAAACTAAAACACGGCATCAATTTAGATGAACCCACAGTACTGCAGTTCTTTAATAAATGTTACTTTTAATAAATTTATTCAGAAATAATTTTTTTTATTTTTTTTTTATTTTTTTTAATAATTAATTTTTATAAATTTAATTCATCATCAATGTGTCGTCATTATTCACATTATGGCCTCGATAATACTTCACAACAAATATTTTTGCCCGGTCATTAATCATTGAGGTAAATGTTATTGCCATTTCTCTGGTAAAATATGAATTGTCGTCAAATAATTAATTACTCATCCATTATTGAAACAGAAACTTTTTTTATTCAATATAGATTATAAATAATACTTATTGAAAGTCACTCTTTTGTTTGATTACCACTGGTTCGGAAAAAACCTCTGTCGTGGGAAGAACCAGCAAGAAACCCAGCGGGACTTTTTTTTTAAATAACAGCTAACTGGTACTACTAGCTTGTGTCTGTTCCTAGTATTTAAATTGATACCAACAATAAAAATTTATTACAAGTTTTAGCTGCGGCGTTGTTTTGTGTTTTCACATAAATTTGGCACAGGTTTCCTTTTATTTAAAAAAGTGGTTCCAGGAGCAGTGAATAATCAGCGGCGCTACCCTAAAGCGTATTGAGGGACTTCACATTGTTTCCTAAATACATATTTATTATTTCTCAGACATGCAATGTTCCCTATAAATGTTTGCATTCGATTTGCTGGCGTACTTGCATCCATCTATCCTATACTGCCTATAAAAGTCGCCTGCTAAATATAGGTATATGTATGTCTTCCCCATAGGGCCTAGATGTATTTCTCTTTAAATTTATATAATGCCTCGATACACGAGAGTATCCAATAATGTGCGTAACAAAGTTTACCCAGAGATTCTTGGATTATGTAGTGAAGAACTTCAGTTATAAACTTTTCAAAATATATAGTAGAAACCCTTAGGTAGAAACCCTGCTGGAAAACTAACTGAAAACCTGTTCATGGTCCTGTCCAGATCTGAACCGTCGCACTACAGCCATGACAAAACTAAATAAATTTCGCACCCATCGTCACTTGACTTTCTAATGGAAGTAATTAACTTAAGAAAATAGGGATAGACATAGAAAAAATGCTACACATTTTTTCTCTTTAATCCATTCGTCCATCGTAAATACCGAATAAAAGTGATAAAAGTTCTTTTTTTTATAGAATTAAGGTGACAGGCGAGTACATAGTCCACATGATGGTAAGTGAATGCATGTCTATACTACCTATATTACCTACATTTGTACTACATTTATACTTACATTTATCCTCAATTAAGAATTAAAATTCAGATGCGTTGTCACCATTGACAACCGATATGGAATGCCTCGTTTCCACTAAAAAGGATTCGGTTCTCTACACTCACCAAAAGAAACACAGCAGCATGAATCTAATATTTAACGCTGTTATATAATTTGCTATTATACATACATATAACAAACACAAGCTAGTGATGCCAGTGTCTCGACTCCACAGAGCCAGTAATTCATTCTTGGGGCAATGTATACGCTATTACAACAAGGTCCCGGAAAGTACAGTTCAGTACAGGTTCTTTCTAGTACCAAGTTTAAATGTTTTATTAAGCTGAAACTGTATAAAAAGGGTTATTATAGTATAAATGAATACATGGTTGATAATAACCCCCGGGAATGAGGTGGTCGCTTCCAAGCAGTTTCTAAAATAAATTTTGTAAATAGTTCATAATCATTTATATTGTAAAATTTATTTAAAAAAAAAGTCCCGCTGGATTTCTTGCTGGTTCTTCCCAGGACAGAGGGTTTTTTTTTGAACCAGTGGTAAATTAAAAAATGACTTTCAATAAGAATTACACATGTAATGCATATTGAATAAACATTATTCTATTCTAATCTATATGTATTTTTAAACCAGTTACAGAATTTTTTTTAATAATATTTCAGTGTTAAAATAGTATCCACGAAACAGTTATGGTTTTGCACAATAGTAGCTAGTAGTAGCTATATAGCTATTTGGAAGCTTATATTATGTACGAGAAGCTGTGCAGGTCTATAGAGACCAGTATCACTGCGACCTAAAAGATCTATTTTGATCGCTGCTAAACCTATAGTTCTCTGCTAAGCCCTATGTCTTCAATAAATGGAAGGAGCTGTTTATCTGTGAGTAATTTCACTTCTTCTGGGCGAAGTATAGCTTCCCAGATGACTGCTGCGTTTGGGTATTAAAGAACCGCAATTTGTCAGAACGTATAAAAGCGTTTCCTCCTCTAGCGAGTAAAACCGTCAAATCCTTGAGTTGCTTAGTCCCAGGATGGACATGTGCTTTTTATGACAACAGCGTACAGTCAGGGCTTTTACCAGAATGCGCAATTTATTTTTACCTATTCCCAGCGCTTCAGAAGCGAATTTACGGTCGAAAGCCCGGATTAAGGTTTTAGAATGTTTTAAGACTGGTGTATCAGATCAGATCTTAAGTGATTTATTGTGGTAAAGAGTTATCTGGGTCAATCGGACGAGGCTTTTTGAGATTCCACAAAATGGCTCGGGTGCAAATTGTGTACTGTTTGAGCCCTCCCGTGCGAGCTTGTCGGCAGTTTCATTGCCTACAATACCCGCATGACCCGGAGCCCATCTTAAAACTACCTTGTTATTACCTCCCAAGGCGTTTAGGCGGTTCACGCAGTCTCCTTCGAGTTCACCAAATTTGATCTCAGCGCTAGCAGTACTGCTTGACTATCAAAGTAATATAGATTATATTATGGTAAACGTAGTGTTTTTGCAGATTGATTTCCGCACACTGGAGTATGGCGAAAATTTCTGCCTGAAAGATAGAGATGAGTCTACCCAAATTCATACTTCATGCAAATTTGGGGCGTTCCCCATAAATTCCAAAGCCTACGTTGAGGCCCATTTTTGACTCATCGGTATACCATATAAGGCTTTCGGCCTCACAGATGACCTGTCCATTCAGCCAGTCCTCTGTGGAGGGTAGTTCCACTGCATACTTTTTGTTAAAAGTATATAGTGGACGCATGATATCTGAGATCATACATAAGACCGATGTTTCCTTGATTCCAGCATGGATCTCAATCTATAGGAAAGCAAGCTCAAACCGCCCTGAGCGTTAATTCTATACAAGCTAGCCTTCGCCTCATTGTCTAGTAAAAATCAAGGGGCGTTAGGCCTAGAATAGCATTAAGAGCCGCACTAGGTGATGATCGCATCGTTCCATTTGCCATTAAGCAGTCGCAGTCGTCTTTTGAGCATAACATAAACACTCACGCCTGTCACCCAGAGGGGTAGGCAGAGATTATGGATTTCCATTTGGCACGATCCTGACACACCTCTCTCGCTTCCTCCACATACATATACCTACGCATACACGCTCGTCGGTTAAAGGTACTCTTGATTTGGCCTATTTTTAATATATCGCCAATTTGGTCGATAAACTTTCGCCTAGGGCGACCCTTCCCGACTATGCCGTTCACCTCTGCAACATAAATTTGCTTTGTCACTCTTTCCTCATTCATTCTTTCTACATGGCCAAACCACCGAAGCATTCCTTTCTTAATCCTGGTCACAACATCATCTTGCAAACCACACTCTTCTCTTATTAAACAATTTCTCACTCTGTCATTCAGATTCATCCATAACATACTCCTTAATGACCGCATTTCTACAGCATTTATTCTACTCTCGTGCTTCTTCTGCCACACCCAACTTTCACTACCATACATTAAAGTAGGTACTAACACAGCATTGTGAATTGCCATACGTGCCTTTTTGGACACATTTTGATTTTTCACAATAGAGTGTAGAGCCCCATTAACTCTATTTCCTGCATTCACTCGTCGTTCTATATCCTTATCATATCTACCATCCCTGCTAAACACACATCCCAAATATACAAACTCAACTACTTGCTCTACCAACTCCCCTTCTATTCTTATTTCACATATCGTTTTACTTTCTTCTCTTTCAAAAACCATAACTTTCCTCTTAGTCGTCTTTTGGTTGGCCTTATTACACCTGACAGTAGAGGTGTAGGTAAGAGTCGGCCTCACTATACTGCTGTAAATCCATAGGATCATACCGGGACGCAAGCCCCAGTTGTTCCCGACCATGCGACTGCACGTACCTAAAGCAATTTTTGCCTCATGATATACATTGCTAAGTTGAGAGTTCCACGTTAGTTTTTGGTCGATTGTTACGCCCAAGTACTTAAATTCAGTGGAGTATGGTACTTCTTTACCATTCAATTTTGGTGCGACTAAATTGTCCAACTGTCTCTTTTTGGCAAAGGGTATTATAAAAGTTTTATCAGCATTAACCGATAAACTGTTAGCCCTGCACCAGTTGTTTATGGTGTTTGGGGCCCTTTGTATGATTGTTGATAAAGTACTTTGGCAAAAACCTCTCACAATGTCAAAGTCATCAGCATAACCCAGTGTATCAATGCGAAGGTCCGCCATCTTGTACAGTAATTGGTCAACCGCAAGAGTCCAAAGGAGGGATGACAAAACACCATCTTGTGGACAGACTCTTGTACTTGCAATCTCAATCGAAGTTTGAAACAGCTTTATTTTGTCTTTCTGTTTGAGAGCATCGACTTCACTCACCTGATGGTTGTGGGGTAAACATTTTTAGATGTTAGGCCCCCAACCATCAGTGATGTAGGGCTACTGTGGAATGCGTCTTCAATGTCTAGAAAGGCACAAAGAGCTATTTCTTTATCCTCCAGCGCTTTTCGACCCTGTCAACAACACTGATCAGGGCTGTTTCTGTAGATTTGCCTCTGCGATAAGCATGCTGGTTGTAGTGTATAGGTCTTGTAGCTAGAGCTACATCGCTAATAGATCTATCTATAACCTTTTCCAATGTCTTTGAAGGAAGGAGGAAAGGCTTATAGGTCTAAACTACTTTGGTAAGGCGTAGTCCTTTCTACCAGCCTTAGGTATAAATAGGACTTTGACAATTGCCAATCATTCTGGAATATATCCCCATGCAAAACTTGCTCTGAAGAGTTTTACCAGATAAGGGAGAAGGATATCAATACCCCTCTGTAGATGGATGGGCATTATCCCATCCTCCCCACTTGTCTTATATCGTTTAAAGGAGTCAACAGCCCACTGCACCAGGTTTGGCCTTATTATCTTTGTAGCCCTATACCAGTCCTCATTACAAGGTCTTCGTAGGGCTCTGAAAGAGTTCGAGAAAGCTTATATTACCAACGTTCGATATAGAACGGTGACCCAAATAATAATAATAATAAACGCTTATTTCGGACATCATGATCCATATGGGTTAGTAACAATTGAGCTTATAACTAAAGTTAGTGATTGGACAATTCAACATAAAACACAGACGATCAGACAAAACACGCATACAAACATGACACCCGCCGCTGCCAGCAAGATGGCCAATTGACTGCGTGCAGCCGTATCCATCTAGCAAGCATCGGCGAGTCCCAACGGTCTACCAATGCGCGCAAGATACTGTTGGGGTTGTCGCGAATTCGCCTGAGGTGTGAAACGCAACGTTTACGCATTATAGCGGCGAAACCATCTACATGAGCCTCCGCAAATACAGCAGAAGCGCTACAGAAACACGGCAGCCTCATCAATACCTGAAACGCGTTATTGTATTCTACGCGAAGATCACTGTATGTCCTCTGCGTAAAGTTAACCCACAGACTGCATGTATAAAATGACTGACATTACGCCTTGAAAAGCGTAATCTTTTCTTCGTCAGTACATTTATCAAATCTGCGGGCCAAAATATTACAGCGGACAGACAACGACCTCTGCTTCCTCTCAATATCCTGGTTGTCTTTCAGGTCTTCTGTGATCCAGTGGCCCAGGTACTAAAATGTCTCAACCTTTTTCAAGGGGGTTCCACAGAGCTTAAAAAGTGGCATATTAGTGTATCATGAGTTCGCTCTTGACAGTATTGTACTTGAGCCCCTGGGCCACAGCATTAGACTCGCATATGGTTAACATTTTCTTTAAGGCTACACTTGATGGACTCAGCAGCACTATATCATCGGCATAACTTATGTTATTAACACAAACTCCGTCTATGTGGCAAACGATACCACTACTGCTGAGCTAATCAAGGAGCCTATTCATACATAAGTTAAAGAGCGTAGGAGAGCTTAGACCGCCCTGCCTCACGTCGCATTCCAATCTGTATTCTTTTGAGAGCGCGCCTGCCCATCTGACATTGTTTTTTTGTTTTTTTTTTTTTTGTTTGGTTTTGTAGTTGTATTTGTAGCACTATTTAAATACCTCCACTAGTATACAGTGTCATATCCAACCTATTATTTCCATCCAAAACAGTTTCATGTAAATCTTTAATAGTAGCATTATAATGATAGCGGATCAGTTAGAGTACTGCGTTAAAGGCGTAATAAATTGTGTTGATATCAACGTTATTACACAAACTTATTATTGTTACTAAAATTCCGTTTACTAAATAATTATAAGTTACTGTTAAAGAACACACGGTCGTAATGAATACTCTATAAACGCTTTTTAATACATCATTTTGTGTTGACAAAATGGATTGCTTAATGAACTATTTTGCTGGTTGTTAATATTGTTTTGCCGTGTACACAGAGATTGGTTGGTAAACAATATTTGCAATGCAATCGTATCAAGGAATCTCTACTCTGTATCAACATATACAACCCAAATATATGCACCTAATCCATTACAATCACATAGGTAACCTATTTTATTATTATTATTTACATTTTTTGTATAAACATATAATACTCATTCTAGGACGGCAGTTTTAAATATATTTGCTGCATAATATAAAATTCTCTCAAATTACTGCGGTGGAGCAAAAAGCAGGATATTGATTTTAGCAGGCTATATAAAATTGTATGTATGTTCAATGTTTATTTGTTTCGTCAGATCTTCTAATCCATTTTGACAAATGAGGTATTAATAGAAGCTCCACGCTCTTCCACATGCTATGTGAAGACACGTAAAATTAAACATGTAATTGCGCACTTAAGGTGCTTAGAATAAAAACTTAAATGATGATTAAAAATATCGTGTTTTATATCTTATGAAAGGTAATAACGATGACATTCCGAAAATATTAAGCTTAACCTTAAATATATGTACAAAATCCGCATTTTTCAACTTTAAACTCCTTAATACTGCTAAACGCTCTTCTAAAAATGTAACTTTTTATAATAAAAAAAAACGGTCTCTTTTTTTAAATAGATAAAATATATAATATATAAAGAATATATTCTGAAGAACATCTAAATAGTTGTTTAATAAAAAACTGGAGGTGAAAGTTTATATAGGACGGAAGTAATTTTGTGACCCCTACGACGAACGCTACTTCCGTGGCTAAGATTGTAGGTAAAAGCGAACTTTTATAAGCGTACTATGGACAAAATAGACAATGTATACGTACGTTTTTAAGGTAGCAACCATAGAATTATTACGCATAGAAAAGCAGTCTAGTACAAAACACGAGCGTTAAAATGATGCAAGGTCATTATGTTAGTGGGCGCGAGTCGAATGTGCCTACGCTCGTCACACGCACACATACACGACATTCAGTGATACCAGTTTCTGGCGTTTGCAATCAAATTGTGCAAATCACTATTTTTTGATTAATTTTGAAAAATCGATATAATAAATATTACGTATTACGTACGAAGATGTATTTTATGAGAATATAAAATAAACATGATAATGATGGTACTAATATAACTTTATTATACATATATTAATGGTACAAAAATGAAGACGTAATAAAATTTAAGGATATTATTAAACACAATAAATTTGCTCGAATATAATAAGCACATCGTGTAATGTTTAATTTTAACCGACTTCAAAAAGGGAGGAGGTTATCAATTCGGTGTATTTTTTAATGTTTTTACCTCAGAATTCTACAATTTCTAAACCGATTTAGATGTTTTATTTGAAAGGATATACACACAGATTGATCCAATATACACGCTGAAATGTTAATGGTTGTTTTCCCGAAGTAAAATGATTTTGCCTTAGTAGTCCAATAGATTTATTAAAATAAAAATCATTAGGATGCAAAAATGGCACATTTACAATCGAGAAAAACAAAACTCGAATGCGATTACCAACCAATAGCAATACCTCGCAAGTAGGTCGCGCGTGCAGGCTAGCTTATACCGAATTACTATAATAAAGTCTGAAAAAAAATTCACTGGACGTAATGTTGTGTAACGTTTATCGCACGCGCTACCGCTTCCTACACAGTGAAGGGCCACTAATAAATGTTCATAACATGAACTCTCAAGCGTAGTGATACGACATAAACTAGTCTGGACGCCCGACTAGCTTGTGAGGTATTACTATTGTAAATCTGCCCTTTTTTAATTGTAATGTTTTTTAATTTAAGAAATTGACTTTACTATCGAGACAGTATAATTTAGCTGCGGGACAACAACCACTAAAATTTTAGCATGTATATACGAATTGATCAAGCTCAGAAATCAGTGTACATACATATAGATAACCTTTCTTTTTGGGAGTCGGTTAAAATAGGCTATGTTTGGGTCTAACGTAACATCTGGTTAATGTATGGGTGTAAAGTGACATCTGGTTAGTAAAGGCGTTCTTTTTAATAATCTCTTGATGTTGTAAATAAAAAAGTTTTTACTCTTTACTCTAAAACTTAGCCTTAGTCAATAAATAAAGCAAATAAATAAAATAGTTGCGTTAAAATGGCGTCGACGAATCGCGATTAGCTGATCACTCCGTATTAGTTTTAAATAGGCACCCATTGTTAATATAATGTTAACACTTAGAGAAGTAGGTATCTATATATAAACATTTGAGTTTTACACAGAGCGTTGCGATTAAAAGTTTTAAACACAGATAGAAAATAAATATTTTTAAAAGAAAATTGTGATTTTTTCCCCACATCTATTTGTATTATGAGAGCTTAGGTAAGTATTTTTTTAGTTTTACGTACTTATAATGAATTAAATGTATAAACTTATTTGTGAAATGTAATACCATCACTTCTTTTATGTTTATCATCACCGTTGTGACAATATTTTACAACACAAACGGTAATTTTTACAATTCTTCGCGAGCTCTTCTCCGTAAGACGTGACGTTGCGCACTGAAGCGTCGCTGAGTCAACTAACACGGTTTCGCGTTAGTTTTATTTGCTTCACTTTCGGTGCGCGTACTAGTATTCTATGCGTAATATTTCTATGGTAGCAACAGTGTCTTGGAATGTGAGTAAAATATCACAGTGCCTTTCACACATATATAAATTACCTGAGCAGAAGGGAGACATTTTTGCTGATATAGATATAAATAGTCTTACCAATAGTAAACGGTTGAAATATGTTAATTTTTAAAACATGTAATTCTGTGTAGAATTACATCGTAACAATCAAATATTAGTGATTTTCTGGGTTCATTTCCACTTTTTGCAACGCAGTCAATGCTTTTCTTTTCTTTAATGTCTTACCATATAATATAAATCTAAAATCACGGTGAAAAAAAATAATACCTGTTGAATGTGTATCGGTGAATCTATTGAAATTTCTTAGCAATAAAAGTATTTAAAATTTGTATTTTAAAAAACATAAAGAACTCGTATTTGGTAATTTAATTCTACCCTCTCTGTCAATTTTTTCTTTTAATTTGAATTAAGAATACAGAAAAAATGCTAATAAACGTGGAATGTGCTGTAAAATAGCAGCTTAATGCTGCTGTGTTTCTTAAGGTGAGTGTAGAGAACCGGAGACCGTTTTTACTGGAAACGAGGCATTCCATCTTAGTCCTCACGGGTGACAACGCATCTGCATTTTGATTTATAACCGAAATTAGATGTATATGTCTATGGGCCACAGCAACCACTCACCATCAGGTGGACTTAGAGTTGCCAGATCGGAAGGCCAAAATATCTGGACAAAATTTGAAAATGTCGGGATTTTGGGGTTGTTGTCGGGAGAAATAAATATTAAAAATAAAAACGTAAAATAAAAAAAAATTATTAATGGGCTACAAAAAGGCTTAACATTGTTGACATTTAACCAATTTAATTACACTTACATTTTAGGTTGTCACATATATTTAGTATTGGACTTTACTGAGTCCCCCACTTTAGGTCCTTTAGTAGTGTTGCGCGCCACTATTAATGTCTTGTACATGGCAACACTAGTTACCACTAGCGCCCTCTAGTGTCGAGTACCTTTAGAGATTCACAGGACATTCAGAAGGAATTTTGAGTCTCAAACATTCCAGGAAACTTGCCGAGTTATGGGTACTCATAAAACACGAACAACTTCTTACCACCCACAATCTGATGGAAGGGTAGAACGATTTAATCAGACATTGGAGAGGTACTTAGCAAAAGTTGTGGAAAAACGGCAACGAGACTGGGACAGGCACATACAATCGTTTTTGTTGTCATATCGAAGCGCTGTTCACGAAAGTACATCAGTGACACCAGCTTTCGCAAACTTTGGGAGAGAATTACGGCGGCCTGCAGACCTGATCACCGAAATACCACCTGATGCCCAACGCAGTATAACCGATTATGCAAATGACTTGTGGAACAAAATGAATGACATTTATGAGCACGTCAGACAGACGGGCCAGTAAACGTCTGAGAAGATGAAAACACGGTATGACCGCAAAATGAACAACAAAGGGTTTGACGAATGTTCACTAGTGTGGTTACACAATCCAGTTCGCAGCAAAGGGAAATCTCCTAAGCTTCAAGCTAAATGGGACAGACCGTACCGGATTGTGACAAGGATCAATGACGTAACCTATCGTATACAGAAAGGTGCCAGAAGTACTCCTAAGACCGTCCATGTGGATCGACTGGCGAGTTATTATGGGGCCAATAATGCTCGGGACGAGCATGTCTTAGGAGGGGGCAGTGTTGCGCGCCACTATTAATGTCTTGTACATGGCAATACTAGTTACCACTAGCGCCCTCTAGTGTCGAGTAGAAGAACTAGGAGAGTCAAGATCCTTCTAGAAATTTCGGGGGCGATATGTACTCGAACATTCTAAATGTCGCTACAGTATAAGGTTCTGGAAACTATCTGAGGCCCTATATAAGGCCGGTTTAGACCACGACCGAGTCAGTGTTGAATTGGCGATATAAGCGAATACTTCAAAGCGATACAACTGCGAACTTAAGTGATCAGTAGTACAATTGTGTTTTATTATTAGGAGATCTTAAGTTGTAATTAGTGTTCTGTAATTAAAGTGTCAATTTTGGTAATTCACTCGGCAGTTTTAGTTGTCTCGAACCCCAAGCTCGTAACATTAGTATTCAGAAATGATTTAAAATTCAAACAATTTACTTGAAATAAGTTCAATTCAATAACTAACTATTCCTCTCTTTAGTATATAAATTATATAACAAACTAAAGAGCCATTTACAGTATACATTGCTTATAGGAATCGGCAACACAAATGATATATTATTTTTCAAGTTTTAGGTAGTTTTGGTTAAATTTTAAAAAATGCCCAAATTTTGACATGTAGTCCTTGTTTTTTGGAAGAAGTTTAAGTGTTTCAAAGTCAATATCGTTTGAAATATTAAGTACGTCAGGCAATACGGATAACTCTTCCCACGTAAATAAATTTGAACCTTGTAAAGACAATACAGCGAATTTTTATATAGAGTTCTCAGAAAAGTATTCAATAGCTCGTTTTAAAAAATGTTCAGCTTTAGTTTATTTTTCTACTGCCTAAGAATTTGTCAACCAACCTGTTTTTGAGATGACTCATTAGTTTTTTCATTACACTGTCAAGTTCTAGGACAGTGCATGGAGCACTTTCCAATGCTAAAATTGCTACTTTAAACTCCAACATTACGTTACAAAGTACAGAGTATAAATACGCTTCTGAAATCCCCTTCCTGTTTGTGTTCGTCAACCCGTTCACTATTATTATCAATATGGCTTTTACTTTTTGTTAGAAACTCCCATATAATTATCTCTTTTCGACATTCGTCTTCCCCATTCAACATAAAATACTGCTTTACAGCAGACTAACAATACAGTAAATGATCTAAAGTGGGCAAAGAGATAGCCATCTTGTCGGGACATGACGAAGAAGAAAGTGATCGCGCGTGGCAATTTTAAATTATTATTTTGTATAGAACTTTCCGAGAAGCCGTTTGTCTGGAGATTTTGAGTTTTGTCGGGAGTCTGGAGATCATTTAAAATGTCGGGAGAATCCAGACGAATCCCGACCATCTGGCAACCCTAGGTGGACTGTGTGCTAGTTTGTCACCCTTATCCTATAAAAAAATATACTGGTCTGACAAACGCAACGTATGCAACGCAATATGACATCTGCACTCTTGATTTTGTACGAAAAACTACCAACGCAACTTTGACCTACTATATCCAGATCGACCTGGGAAGGTGGTGAGATGTTCATACTGTTATGTCCAACCTAGTTAGTTAAAAGCGCTGACTCGATTATTTTATTTAGTATAAAAGCGTAGTGTTTGAGGTAATCGAGGCAGTGCAGCTCCAACTGTTTTAATGATTGGTTTGCACAAATGGAAAATTGCATTAAGTTGAACGGAGAATACTTCGAAAAACAATAAAATACAATTTAGCTATACCGTGCATGTGTTGTTTCTTATTCCCGATCATTTTGTGTGCCCCACGCAGTATACTTATATAATTAGTATTAAGCTATATTTATGTATTATATAGCTTAATTCTAATTTTATATGAATATATATTATATAATTATATTAGTATATACGTTATAATTTTATCTGCGTATGTGTATTTATGGGCTTTAAAAAAAGTAAATGTATCTGACAAAATACTAATCTTATGTATACACTAATTATTGGGCTTGTTTTTAATAATGTAAATTTGAATGATTGCTTGTTTCGGTAATTTGAATTAAATAATTTATATAATTTTTATTAACTTTCAATTAAAAAGGTTAAATTAAATTTTAAGTTAAGTGTATGTAAAATTAAAATATAAAAACACGTGTTGTCGTGTAGAGTAAGATACTCCATCACTAATCATTTCATGTCTCGTAAGAGGCGACTCAAAGAAGTACCAGATAGATATTATCCGCCGATAGATGTGATTATACCATCTCGTATATGACCCAGGTCAACGACGGAGAGTAACATCAAAAGTGTGGGACGTCTTATATTACTATAGCCTATCCATCTTTCAAGCGTGGCTATTATAGCAATTCATCTTACAATTGGGGATACACTATAGTAGACTACTCAGGCTGTTCAAAATGGTCCTTAACATGCTACTCTACTATTGATTGAGAAATTGAAAGTACATTATACATAAAGCTTTAGTAATTTTTTTGTTGAATTATGGTTCAACGAGCGTAAAATAACTCACAAAAGGGAAATCCCATCCATTGATTTGCGTAATTGATAAAGAGCACCGTGATTGTGCGGGGTCAGCAAACCGGTTTCAATATTCTCTAACAAAGAACTTAATAAAGAATCTTGTTTCTGAATTCCCAATTCAATGAAATCTCCTTTTTCAAATATACTTCACATAAAATTGAGTAAAAAAGTAAAGTTACGGTCTATATTAAAAAGTAATGTTAGTATATTTTGCATTTTATGTTTCAATGATTGTGAAATAATCCATTAGGTTAAAGCTCCAAGACGTTTTTACTTTCTGCTCATATTATTGTTAAATGTCAAGGCTATATAAAGTTATTTTGATAACAAATATATAATATAGTAAAAGAAAACTTTGAAATGGTAGATCGTCATGTAACATGTAGTTTTAGAATTAATTACGCCTAGCGTATAATGATTATTTTACTACAGCGGCGGTTTGGCAAGCTGAGGGTGTTGACCACCGCTCCTACTTGACAACTCTTACTGACCGTGTCGACGATATATTCATTATGAAATGATCGCTGGAGGACTTTAGCACTATGCTTAATTATCTCAATAGTGTATCTGAAAAGATAGGTAGGTCTTAAGATGAACACGGACAAGACAAAGTTTATGTGTAACATCCATGTCACTCATATGGTGATATTTGGTAGGAAGAAATACACGAATTCTTTGACGAGTTTCTTTTTCAAGGACAAATTGTCCGACTTTGTAAGTCCAAATTCGAATGCGGATTTAACTCGGCATTGCAGTGTTTGAGAGATGAGCACATCATCTTCACCTGTACCTAAAAATAAGTGTTTACAATCATCACAACAACCAGCTAAACTTGGTGGCTGTGGTAGTTATTCCACTTTTTAAATAATGTTTATGTCCAGCCAGCAAGCATTACTCGGTAGATCTGTCCACACTCACCAAGCTGGACATACGGTTTGGTGAGCACTGAGACGATAGCCTTGTAATACTAATTCTGATGATCAACAGAATACAAAATTTTGGTAATTAGTTATATGAAATTGACACAATTAGTCGGAAGCACATGCTTTACCTTATATAAGTCCTAGCACTGGGTACACGTACTGTTAGTTAATTAAATATTTATGGGAAAATATGGCATATTACACTCCTGTCCTGTTTTAATGTTATAAAACTTTGCTAAAACAAAACATCCCCGGATTATTGTGAAACTCGATCGATTCAATACTCTTCTTTCATTCCTCCCTTTCATTACTTCACAGTAAAATACTTTCAATAATACAGTTTTATTGCAAATAATGAGAATAATGTCAACATTTATTTGCGGATAAACAAACTTTCACTGCTTTATAAATTCAGACATAGAAATAGCACACAAGCACACCAGATGCTCTACACCTTACTTCTTTGCTCAAAATGAAAACATTTTTGCGTTTATCTCGGTTTTCTCATTTTACCAATATTAGTATTGAACCGAAATGTTTCTGCCTTTTTGCCGTCTGAACAATGCTGGTTACTAGTTCTGAACGTGAAAAAAAAATTACAAAAAAATTAAAATAATATGAATAACGACTTTAGCATTCTTTCACTCATTACATCCAATCAAATATCTACTGCTGAATATAAGCTTCACCTATTGTATAGATTTGTATTGATCATATAGATTCCCTCATATTCTTTGCCATAGGTACCACGGTTGGCAGGTGGGTTAGCGCATTTGAAAACAACATGAGTAAAAGTGCATTTACAAAAAAAAGTCGAAGGCCTTAAAGTCCGCCAATACACTAGAACTCCGCCGCTCCACCGGGCGGACCCTTTCCTGGTTCAAAGCCCTTTAAAAAATATAGAACGCCAGTGTAGACTTAATTTTCTATTAATTTTCAATTATAAGATTTTTTTCAGTTTTCAAAATGATTCCTGAGAACAGATGATTGAACATGATGATTAAACAGATAAATTTACATTATAACATTTATATCTACTTACATAATTATAATACTATATAATTAAATCAATCGGAAGAAACTTGAATTGACTGTTTTTACGGCATCTTTTCAGTAATTGAATCATGTAACATTTTGTTCAATTAAAGTTGACAAAATTATGTACAAATGCTATTTCAATTCTTTGTTAAAGCCATGAAAAAAAGACAATACTTACCTTGATTCAAGATTAAACAAAAACTAAGAGACATAATATAACAGACGAAGTTCGAAACAAATCCACTACGTCATATCGTCTCGTGGGTGTCCTAAGAGGCGTCAGAAGAAAACTGAAACAGGAGATGGGCAAAAGCATCTTCCTGATAACATTTATCCTACTCTATCTTCGTTTATATCTACTGAAAAACATGGGCTTATCAAAGGGTGTTCTACAATAACCAAATCAATTGTTATTACTAAATATGTTCATACCAATATGGATAGTGGCTCGCAGGTATACGTAATTTACACGGACACTGAGAAAGTCTTCGACCTTGTGGAGGTAATCTATTCAGATGGATGGAGTCAGACTTATGTAATCGTTATCAGTTGTAGTTGGTGGATTATGCTCCGATTTTCTTCCAATTCCATCTGGTGCACCACAAGGATCAATATTAGGACCGTTGCTCTACGTTACTTATTAAAACGATATCGGTACTTGCTTACATTATGCAAAATACTTAAAAAATCCGCGTAGGATGACACAAAAACATACATGAGGATTAAAAACTATGAATGAATGAATGAATATACTTTATTGTACACCACAAACTAATAAACAAATTACATAACAATAGACAGGTTAAATGTACAATTTGGCGGCCTTATCGCTACATAGCGATCTCTTCCAGGCAACCAAGGGTGTAAAGGAATAAACAATGAATACTGGGTAGGTGGTGCAATCTAATTATACAAAATATAATATCAATACATGCGATATATAGACAATAAATGCAATAAAATAACATATAAATAACTAACACATGAAATGATATAAATTACTAATACATAATAAAATATAAAGTAAAGCATATAATATATACATAAACATACATATATAAGAGTATATAAACAAACTTACATATCTACCCAAAATACATAAATAAATTACAAATTTGCTCAAACAATAATATAAAGCTGATAAATACAATAAATACATAATCAGATAATTATCCTAACGGTCTCCGGACGATTGAGACAAGTAACGTTCTTTAAGTAGTCGCTTAAAGATTACAATAGATTGTGCTTCACGTATGTGCAAAGGTAGGGCATTCCAGAGCTTAATAGACTCGACAGTGAACGATTTATTAAAAAACGATGTTTTGTGAGTTGGTACCCTTAAAACTAATTTTCTAGAAGAGCGTAGAGGTTCCCCCGGAAGCCTCACAAAATTAAACTTCTCTTTTAGATAGGGAGGAGCAGAAGGATGAAATAATACACAGTAGAGAATAGAAAGAATATGCATGTTCCGGCGAAGTCGGATAGGTAACCACTTGAGACGTGAGCGAAATTGGGAAATATGGTCATATTTGCGCAATCCAAATATGAACCGAATACTAGTATTTTGAAGTCTCTCAAGCTTATTTAGCTGGTCCTCAGTTATGTCTACATAGCTTGCGTCAGCATAGTCAAGGATCGGAAGGAGAAGAGACTGTGCGAGCATAATTTTTGTAGGAATGGGAAGAAATGATTATGCTAATTGTATCAATCTTCAATCTGATCTGATTTACCATTGATAACGACTTTTTGTATTGTGTTATTTAAATATGAAATAATAAGTCTATGCGCAATATTTTTGACACCGTAATGTTGTAGTTTTCTGATTAATATCTCATGATGAACGCAATCTAAAGCCTTCGAAAGATCACATAAGATACCTAAGGCATCTTTTGAATTCTAACAGGCATTAAAAATATATTTCATAAGCTCCTTAGCTGTGTCAGCCGTCGAGAGACACCTTGTGAAACCAAATTGATTTATATGGAATAATTTATTTTTATTAAAAAAATTAAACAATTGACCTAAAGTTATCTTTTCAAAAATTTTACTACGAGTTGGTAGTACAGAAATAGGTCTAAAATTAGGGGTTCAATGTACTACCAGATTTAAACAATGGTATTATTTTACTATGTTTCATAAAATTAGGAACCACACTATATTCGATATTAGTATTAAAAAATAGCAATATGAGGTGAAATTAAATCTATTATGTTAGTAGATATATTATAATAGTAAAAGGAGACATAATTTCATATATATGTACATATTATGTATTCATATATATATATATAATCGGTTCAGCCTTATCCGAGAAAATTGGTGAACATACATACAAACATATACGTCAAATATAGAGTCTCATTTTTTTAGGTTACTTTTACATAAGAACCTTTTTTGAAACGAAAAATAATACTTACATTTTTAAAATACGTTATATTACAATATAAAAAATTACCTCAACCAAAAACACGGCAGTAATAAATTGAAGGGAGGAGAACAATGCGGTATTCAATAATTGTTTAGACCGTTTTATTCCCGTAATTGGCTCCTCAGATTTATGACCGGCATTCCTGCAGGTTTTGTTCTTAAATGAATAAATTCATTTATTGACAGGATAATAGTAATTTACAATAATAATGATATCTAATTCAATTGATTTCAATAAATTAAAACATTTAATTTTTTGAAATCAATTTGTTGAAAGGAAATTCTGAAAGTATCCAATGACTTCCGATTGATGGTGGTACTACTAAAAATATTTAATGTATTGAAATTAATTTATGCAAAGGAAATTCTGAAAGTATCCACTAACTTCCGATTGATGGTGGTACTACTGGTGTCGGTAAACAGCTTTTTAAAATTGTGATGACTTTTTAATCAATCAATTTAAAACGTTACAAATCTGTTTAGAGAAGGAAAGGCCCATGTCAACAGCGAAATTTTATGGGCTGTTAATGAAAGAAGTTTGTCGGCACTGTATTGCAGTGGCTAAGCATTTGGTCACGGCCTCAACGAATTTAGATAGAACAAGAGTTCAGTTTAGGTTATTAGACGATACGTGTCTTTTTGTATCGGGTAAGTATATCTCAAATGCGTGTAATGCTCTTCAGGCCGATTTGGATATGTTGAAACAATGGTTCCATGACGTTGGCCTAGTGTTAAATGCCGATAAAACTAAAGTCATGATTATCAAATCCCCATAAGCAGGACTGCCTCCATCAACTAGGAACTTGCCAATATCCTACAATCGAAGTTATGGCCACACAAAAATACCACGGTTTTATAATTGACTCAAAGTTTAACTGCAGCTACCACATTGAACATGTGTGTAATAAGTTGCGTCAGTTTCTAGCCAATATAAAAATCTTAAAAAATAGCATACCATTCAAAGTAAGACTGATACTTTACAACTCTTTGGCTGTATTCTATATTCAGTATGGCTTGTCAAGTTATGGTCGGACGTACAAATCATATTTAAAACAGATCTATGATCTTAAATTTAAAATTCTTAAACATATTGTATTCCCAAATATGCGTGTCCTAATTAATAATGGTGATAATGCGATTTTTAAACATTGTAAAATCTTACGAGTTTATCATCATCATCATCATCATTACAGCCTTTCATAAGTCCACTGCTGAACATAGGCCTCCCCCAAGAAATGCCACAAAGCACGGTGCTGAGACACCTGCATCCATCGACTTCCTGCATGTCTTACCAGGTCGTCACTCCATCTTGTGGGGGGTCGCCCTATACTTCGCCTACAGGTACGAGCCCGCCACTCAAGAACCTTTCTTCCCCTTCGGTTGTCGGTTCTTTCGAGCTTAGTGCTCCCAACAACTACCGGTGTAAGTGTGACATGGACATTAAACATGATCTTTGTTTTATCCATGTTCATCCTAAGACCTATTCGTTGGGAGACACTATTAAGGTCATTGAGCATGGTGCTTAGGTTCTCCAGCGATTTTGCTATAAGGACTATATCGTCGGCAAATCGAAGGCGAGTGACGTACTCGCCATTGATGTTAATATCGTATCCTTTCCAGTCCAGAAGCTTGAAAACGTCTTCCAATACAGCGGTGAAGAGTTTCGGGGATATAACATCACCTTGTCTTACACCTCTCTGCAATTGGATAGGTTTCGTACTCTGGTTCTGTACTCGGATAGCCATCGTAGCTCTACTGTACAAATACTTCAGCACTTCGATATACCGACAGTCAACTTGGCCCCACTGAAGGGACTGCAGCACCGCCCAAATTTCGACGGAATCAAAAGCTTTCTCATAGTCCACATACGCCAGACGTAGTTGCAAATTGTACTCTTCAGACTTCTGTACAATTTGCCGAAGGGAATGTATGTGGTCTATGGTGCTAAAGCCCTTTCGAAAACCGGCTTGTTCGGGAGGCTGGAAGTTGTCAAGTCTGCGCGCGAGACGATTCGTAATGACTGTCGAAAACAGCACGTAGACGCGGCTCAGAAGGGAAATCGGTCTGTATCTCTCCAAGAGAGCGTTGTCACCTTTCTTGAAGAATAAGGCCACCACACTTCTGCTCCACGACTCCGGTGTAATAACACCATGGAGGACGGAATTAAAGAGCATCTGAAGGACTTCAAGTACCGGTCTTCCACCCGCTTTCAGAAGCTCCGCTGTAATTCCATCCTCGCCTGGGGCCTTGCCGTTTTTATGGTGCTGGAGAGCCATTGTGATCTCGCTCAGACTGACGTCCGGGATATCTTCGGAATAGTGTCGGATAAGACTCGCTCTTGGATCGTGACTCACACTTGCGTGTGGCTCCAACGATGACGTGTACAGCTGCCCATAGAACCTCTCAATCTCACTCAAAATCTCAGGTGCCCCGGAATCGATGCTGTCACATTTGGTCTTCAGCTTTGTCAGTTGACTCTTTCTGGCAGACAGATCTCTGGCAAAGACTTTGTAGCCTTGATTCCGCTCGATCGCTTCTTCAATACAAGCTGTATTGAATTTGCGTAAGTCCCACCGCATGCATTTGGAGATCTGTCTGTTTAAGTGCCTGTATGCTGTCAAATCTGTTGAAGAATGTAGGTTCATCTCCTGAAGCTGAAAGGTTTCGGGACTTTGGAACAGAGCACGTGGTGGACGGAGCGGTGACTTCATTAGATGAGACCTCTCCAACTTAACGTTTAGAATCCGTGTGCCTCTAACTACTACGGTGATCGCTACCAGTTTTCACCCTCGCGATCATAGAGACATCACTGAAAAGTTGTCCTCTGGTCGTCATAATAAAGTCAAACTCATTTTTGGTGGAACCCAAATCGGTCGGTCGATTGGTCTTGGGACCGCTCTTGTGGAACATCGGCTACGACTGGGTGTTGCGGACGACACGCTCGTCACTGCCCGGGGGAGCTCGCACAGGGAAGCAGCGTTGGTTGCCACGGCTGCGGTGTCACAAGTGGTGAACCGCATCCGGCACCTGGACCTGTAGGTGGCCCTAAACAAGTCGGAGGGACCCCGCCTTGGGACCTAGAGGCGAAAGTACTCACGTCATTATATCGATGGCGTGAGGAAGAGCGGGAACGGGGCTCAAGGCCGGTGCAGCGGCAGATCGCGCTGCGCCAAGAGGAGCTCCGTCAGGTCTTGGTGGCGGAATGGCGGCAAAGGCTTCTGCGCCCTACCGCCGGCCTTGCTACCATCGAGGCGATCTGGCCAGTACTCGACGACTGGCTCGGGAGAAGGCACGGCTCCCTGTCATTTAGGGTGACGCAGGTGCTGTCGGGGCACGGCTGCTTCGGCAAGTTCCTGTCCCGTATAGACAGGGAGCCGGACGCTCGGTGCCATAACTGCATCCATTGCAGGGAGGACACGGTGCAACACACGCTCGCCGAGTGTGTAGCTTGGGAGGAGCAGCGCCGTGTCCTCACAAATGAAGTAGGATGCGATCTGTCGCTGCCGGCCTTAGTGCGGAGGATGGTCGGTAGCACAGAGTCGTGGCACGCGGTGGTGTCGTTCTGCGAGGACGTGATGTTACAGAAGGAAACTGCAGAATGGGAGAGGGAGATCTCGACTCCCTTCGCCGTCCACAGAAGGCGCACCGGGCGCAGGAAAAGGGCGGACAACGCCCTTTTCTGGCCCTCATGAATGGGTCCAGGGGCGAGGGATTTAGGGAAGCCCGTGCCAGCCCTATTTGATGGACCTGAGGCGGAGGCGAACGCGGGTGTCGGCGCACGCCCCTGAGGCGATACACGGGGTAGTTGAAGTAGTGACATCAACTACCCCGTGCAGGAGACGAGGCCCAGACAGACCGGGCCAGCACTAGTGTATGGCTGCAGAAGAATTTGGATTCCCGCGGCCCTGCGTGCACGTGCGAGGAGAAACCGGGGTGGTTTTAGCTGGTAAGAGTCCGGCACGCCCCTCCGCCTTTCCCCAGGCGGAGGTAGTCCATGAAAATTTCCCCCCGAAAAAAAAATCAACTCGGCTGGGCAGCGTTCGAAAAATTAGGACGTATCGGTAAGCAAAGTGTAGGGTGACCCCCCACTAGATGGAGTAAAAAGCTGGTAAGATATGCAGGCAGTCGATCGATACAGGTGGCTCAGGTCCGTGCTTTGTGGCATAACTTGGGGGCCTATGTTCAGCGTTGGACTTGTGAAAGGCTGTAATGATGGTGATGATGATAATGATGATGCATAATAATATTACAATACAGGAAGTACTAATTTCGAGTTGTGATGCCCCAAAACGTGGCCTTAAGCAACGGCTTATTATGCGTATAAACTTTGCTGATATTGCCTACAAGAGTTTTCAAAAGTAAAGATATTAGTAAAAAGATAAAAACAACGGCGATTTATCCTTCTCACGTATTTACCCAGATAAAATAAAAGTAATTAACGACCAAACTTTAAATTGTTCGCATAACGTTGTTTAGGTGTCATTTATCTTAATTAAATTAATATATTTTGAGTATTTTTAATATTAAATTTAACTTCACTGTTTATTTAATCACTTACTTAATACGCTTACTCAGTGACCAGAATGAATCTTGTTTTTTTTTTTTTTTTTATAGGAGAGGGGGCAAACGAGCATGCGGCTCACCTGATGGTAAGTGACTATCGCCGCCCATGAACAACCGCAACACCAGGGGAATTGCAGATGCGTTTCCGGCCTTTTAAAAAGGAGTAGGCTCTTTTCTTGAAGGTCCCTAAGTCGTATCGGTCCGGAAAAATCGCTGGTGGTAAACTATTCCACAAGGAAGTTGTGCGAGGAAGAAAGCATCTTCTAAATCGCACAGTGGTGGACCGCCAATCATCCAGATGGTGTGGATGGTATCGGGAGTTCTGCCGCGATGTGCGTTCGTGAAATTTGGCGGCTGGGATTAATCCGAACAATTCCTCAGAGCACTCCCCATGGTAATTGCGAAAGAAAATGCTAAGAGATGCAACATCTCTTCGCAGTGCCAATGGGTCGAGCCGATCGGAAAGGACTTGGTCGTCGACGATTCGAGCCGCTCTGCGCTGGATGCGGTCAAGTGGAAGAAGCTGGCTTTCTTGTTCTACAACACTAAAAACGCCATTCCTTCCTTACTTATTCCATTTCTCTTCAATTGTCTTAATGACGCGCGGTATTTTCACCACCTCACTCAATTGTTGTATTCAATGTGGGACGCCCAATTATTAGTTTACTAACAGTCGTTCAAGGTAGGTATGCCTCGTCTGCCGCATAATCTTCACTCATTTTCTCCGCGTGCCTGACCCATAGAAGTCGAAGACTAGGCTTGTCGTCAAAACCAAGACGATGAGCCTAGTTTATATCAAGGAGTCGAAATTTGTGTAAAATGACAAATCTGTTTTGCGAAGCCAGTAATTGAAAAAAACTACTGAATTAAAACATCCTTTCATATTCCTTACCCATAGTCGTATAATGAAGGATTTATAATCCTTGACAGTGAGAGAGACAGATATAAGACTTCAAGAAACGTAATCTTGGTAAAGCGAATTACATGCTCATTAATTTTAACAATGTAAGAATTTGAAGTAGAAGACAATTACGGATAACGAATTTATTTTAAAATAATATTAAAAATTACTGTCAATAAAATACTACTATAAAATAATCATTACGTACTCAAATATATATATATATATATATATATTATAAGAATTTATGATACGACTTAGAATCGGATAAATAAAATACTCTTTTATGTTTATCAAAAAAGTCTAAACGATTATTAAAAAAATATAATTGGTAGATGATCACATAACTCACTGAAACGAGTTTTTACGGATTTTTTATAGGAAAATAGTGAAAAGCGAGCACACAGTCCAGCTGATGAAAAGTGGTTACTGTGGACCATAGACATTTACATCCATCTTCGTTTGCAAATCAAAGTGAAGATGCGCTGTCAGCCGTGAGGACTAAGATGGAATACCTCTTTTCCAGTAAAAAGGGTGTCCGGTTCTCTACACTCACCATAAGAAACACAGCGGCGTTAAGCTGCTATTTTACGCTGGTTTTCTGTGAGAGCGTGGTCCTTTCCCGGTCTAGCCGACCCATTCGTGCTACAACTATACTAGGTACTAATATAGCTGCAGGTTGGCTCTACTACGTAACCTTGATGATATCAGACATTGCTCTCTATCTGTTCGTGATGTTTCATTACAATTGGTTCAGTCATTTCAAAGATTAGCCTCGATATACAAACAGATCAACAGACAGACAGACAAATTATTGTAAAATGTTTACTTATGTTTTAATGGCATCAGTTAATCAAAAGGCAGTTATTTTGATGTTAAGGACAGACATTTTAATTTTATTTATATGTATAGATTAATAAAATATTTCCTTGAAATACTTTATTACCCTTACGACCAAAATTAAAGCACTTTAATATTCTTTGCTCGTCAATTAGGCTTTAATAAAATCATAAAGCGTCTTAAGCGTTTGATTAAAATCTTGTGTGAAATCTTGATCTCTTTTGTAATTAGTTAAGGTTAGAGTTATAATTATTTATAAATTAAATTTAACTTTTTGATTACTTTCTCTAGCTATTGCCATCAGTATTTATTGAAGTTATTGCTCTTATAACAACTACGTACACGGCAATGAGAATGTTAATATGAACTGGCAAATATTCAAAATGTTATTACTTTACGAACCTGTACTTCACACGATTTTAATAACGTGTATAAAATCTACGTTAACAACATCCATTATGAGTTAGCAGAGCGAAATTGAACCAGGGGAGGGGCAGCGGCATCCTGATAACAGCTGAATTAAAAAATGATGTTGCCGAGCGTGGCAACTGTGGCAAAAATATTCAGAAGTGGATTTTTGATAGTCTGGAATGGTAATGTGAAAAGTAGGTAATAAAATTGTTTTGTAGTGTTCTAAGGAAATAATTTTCACAAATTTTAACCTAAATGAATAGATCTTTACAAATATTATACGAATGTTCTACAAAACATATCGTGAATAACAAATATTATTCTACCCGGTATTTTCGTATGAGAAATAAGTAACAACCCAGTCACCTTTTTCCGCAACATTACTTTCAGCCATTGTTTTGTCAGAGAATAATGATGGACATTACCGACCTTATTTCTTGTAAATAGAGAGGCACCTTATCACAAACAAAGCATTCTTATTAATACGTATGACTGTCTGTCCCATTTTATTATCGGTTATATGAGAAACCAAGCAGACTTTGTTCTGTTGTGTGCAATGTGAATGAAATACCAGTTTTTTACCGTCTGTAATCTTATTTTGCTTGCTTATAGAAACTAAGCGGCTTTTAGCTCATTACAAAATACATTAAATAAATGTATAATCTTTGAAATCATATTTTGTTAAAAATTAATTCCCGCATTAAATATACAACAGTGTCACTACCGAACGTGTAAATACAAAGGTTTTCTTAACGTTCTACGAGTCAGCCAATGTAAGAGTCACAATAAGTTAGGGTAAAAACTTACATCAAAGACACGAGTTTCCCTGGCTTAAACAGAAACAGAAACAGTAACTTTTTTATTCAATATAGATTATAAATCACTCTTTTGTTTAATTACCATTGGTTCGGAAAAAACCTCTGTCCTGGGAAGAACCAGCGAGAAACCGAGCGGGACTTTTTTTTAAAAATAACAGCTTACAATTATGTACGTTACACAAATTAACAACACAACAAATTAGAAATAGCTTGGAAGCGATCACGTCATTCCCAGGGGTTATTATCATCCATAAATTCCTTAATATTATAATAACCCTTTTTATACAAACTTAGTTTAATAACGTTTTTGAACTTTGAGCCGGTCAAATTTTGTATATTTTTCTTAGTGTGAGGTCTTTATAGATTATACTTAAAATATTATACTAGATAATAATGAGGAAATCCTAGCAAATGTATTTGTAAGGTCCTATTTTTACAAGGCGGTCGGTAAATAACCTGTATCAGCGACTCAGCAGAAATTATTACTTACATTAATTAGAAGTACTCTTTATCACCTTGCATACAAATATTTCGAAAACTTGTAAAAAGTTCAAAGGATTTTGTAGAAGGAAAGTGATAAACAAGCACGCTAGCCCTCCCTTGTAATGGACGCTGTGATCCATAGACATTTACATCTGTTATCAATTAAGGATCTTCCTCACCTCTGAATATTATGATAGAATGCCTCGTTATCAGTAAAATGGATTTCCAGTTCCCTTCATTCACAATACGAAACTCAGTGACATTAAGCTATTCTATGAGTGTGTAAGCGATGAGTGGTAATTCTCCAGTTCTTCGGTCGAGCCAAGCCATTCGTACTGTATACATAATATAACTGCAGCGTTGCTCTGCTACGATATAAATGATTTAAAAATTAATTGTAAGCTAAAAAGTGTTGTAAAATAATTATTTTAAAACAATTTTGCGCTATCTAATATAAAAAGGTCACGTTCATTTATGTTTAATTCTCATGGTCTTATATTTAAAGCTTTACTGTATTTACTCTTATGGGGATTACTCTACTGAAGCAAAATTGATAGCCTACGGGACATTGCAATCGGGGCAACAGGCGGCTTCACTTTAAACTCGTTTGTCTATGTCAAACGTCAAGCCGCACTTCAATATACCTTATCGTAACAGAAATTTTATGTGGTCTCCTGTTACAAACATTTAAGCAATGAAAAGTGTAGAGCTTATTGTTAGCCATGACATCCAAGTCGGCTTTTGTCACGTTTCATCTTCACATGATAATTATTGGTATATTTATACTTGAATAAAATTTTAATTATTCTTATTTTTCCTTAACGATTGCATCCTTGAACCCACTTGCTGTTCAGGATTTAATCGCAATTTCTCTAATTACGTTCATCGTACTAAACATTAATAAATATAATTTAACACATTTTACCACGTTTATATATACATTTATTGTTTTTAATTTCAGAAGTATTGATTGTTTTCTTTCGAAGCAGTGGTAATTAAACAAAATAGTGACTTTTAATAAGTATTTTTTACAGAATAATGGTGACAAAGGAGCAGACAGTCCAACTGATGGTAAGTGGTTGCTGTGGCCCATAGACATCTACATCTATCATCGTTTGCGAAGTAAAAAGCAGATGCGATGTCAGTAGTGACTAAGATAGAATGCCTCCTTTCCAGCAAAATTGGTCTCCGGTTTCTACACTCACCATACGAAACACAGCAGCAGTGTGCTGCTATTTTACGCTGGTATTCTGTGAGAGCGTGGTCCTTCCCCGGTCGAGCCGACCCATTCGTGCTACAACTAGTATTAATATAGCTGCAGCGTGGCTCTACCACGTAAATCTAAAAATTAATTTCGACGATTTTAATTACGATCCACTTTCAGATTTTTATGGCCATCTTAAACAAAATTATTTCAGTATCTTGAAGTTTTGCAATTGTATATTATTTCTGTCCTTCGATATTATTTTATTATAATAAATAGATCTAAATTCTAAAGTGGACGATGATATCAACGACCTTTTACATTGATATTTCTATGTTTTGTAATTTCAAATAAGCATTCTTTTACATAAATGTATTGTGATCTATCAAAACTTATATGATGGCATAGGCTATCCTGAATATTTTTGGAGACTGCAGACTTCGAATTTTGAATAATTCTCTGCTTTAAAATTAATTAAGTTAATACAAATCACGAATATATTATATTAGCATGTATATTATTTATTAAGTATAATATTATTAAGAGGGCATACATTAACTAATTTGGTTAAAATCACTTTCCTTATAGTTTGCATTACTTACGTAATAATCTTTCCTAAAATCTTGAACAAGTGGGATGCGAGAGGTAAAGACTGTGTAAGAACCTCCAAAGGATGCGGAGTTACAGCCGAAATAATAATTTAAAATTTTGGTTTTTGGCCATTATGACCTCTTAGGAGTGTAATGAGAACTTTTTGCCCTTATTGAACCATGACTCCCATGACATCCTCTACATTATATGCTATTCAAACTGACTAGGCCTAAAGTTCGAGTCACCCTCCAACTCATTTATAAAGTCTTTACTTCCAATGAAGTATCACGAATTATCGTCGTGACAAAGACGTGAAATTTTGTAATTATGTTATCATAAAATCGATTTAAAGACATCATGTATCTTAGTAAAATTTTATAAAGCTCGTGCAACATTTTCAGGTATTATGTACAACATGACAACTCTGTTGATTGTGTAACTACATAAAGAAAGATGCCCATTTTTCACCTAACTATGTATAGAAATGAAATAAATCTTAAAATTCAGCTAATTCAATTGTAAATTAAATACAATTGTAACAATGTTAAGAGAAACGCAGGAGAAAAATATTTTTAATATTTATTTAATTTTTTAATTTTTTATTTTATAATAATTTATAGTAATTCTACATCAAGAGTAAGGGTATTACCAACATATTTTGAACGCATCTCAACTACCCTTTTTCTAGGACGTTCCATTTTACACACTGCTACTTGACTTAATTGAACTCTGTTTCTGAGTTTTTAACTTTATTTTATCTTTTATTTAATCAGTAAGTATTTAATGGTTTATAGGTATTTAATGATGTATTTCTTTGTTACTCTTTGTATAGTACAGATTAATTAAAAATAACATAATAATTAATAAATTAATCATGCAGTATGTCATTAAATGCGCACGAGTGAAACGGATTTTTTGACATTTGACAGTTCTAGTTCGTTGTTGCCAAACAGAATATAATAACTTGTTGCGTTTGCGTCTCATTGTGCATTGTGCCATTGTATGTGTTTTTCATGGATCATATAGAGTAGAAATATGTAGGGATACACAAGATTTTTCTCAGTATAATCTCCGAGGGAGTGGTGATAGAACATTAAAAAGAGACAGAAAATTAAGTATTTGGTAGCGGCAAATCCTAACCTAAAGAGTAACATTAATATTTTTGGGCTTCGTAGCATTTAATTCGTAAAAATGACTACATGACATTATTTTCTAAACTTACAGGAAGTTTTTATACTATACCTTATAAAAAAATATAAGCTTTTACTCTCAGGTTTTAAATCTATGAAAAATGGACATGGTTGCTGGTGCTAGATGGCTAAGTTTTTGCGAGTCAAATCCAGAATCACTCTCATTTTTATTACTGTAGCTTATGTAAGGTTTTTTTATTTGATTTGCTAAATTCGAGCCAACACTGGCGAAAAACTCACTAAAACATTCACAGATTTCATCTGGTTTAGTTAGAATAAGTCCATTTTGATTCTTCAACTTACTTGGGAATGTTGCTTCTTTCAATTTATTATTTGATAGATTGTTAATCGAACTCCACATTTTTACTGGTTTATTTTTGCAATTTATAAATGCTTGAAAGTAGCAGTTTGCTTTATTTTTCTTTATATTTTCTGGTGACTTCATTTCTTTTCTCTATAAATTTATTTTTATAACAAGATTTTTGGGGTTCTGTTTATATTATTTCCATAGAATATTTCTGTTATTTATTTCATTGATTATTTCTTTATTTATCCAATCTTGTCGTAGGGGGTTTAAAATCTTTTGTTTATTAATGATACTCTTTCTTATACTGTCTAACAGCCTTTCTTCTAATTTATCATAAGATTTAGATTCATTTGTTTCTTTGTCATTCTGCATAGTTGCATAAAGTTTCGCGTAGTTTACAGCTTCATATTGTAATTTATTTAGAGGAGCCGGCACATACTTTTTAACCTCAATATATATTTGTTTGTGATCTGAAATGGGTGACTCTAAAATAGCAAAGTGAAAATATTTTTCATTAAGGTTAGTACATAGATAGTCAATAATAGATTTAGTTGTTTCAGTTTCCCTAGTACAAAAATTTCGGTCTATCTTATTTATAATTCTGAAACTATTTTCTTCCAAAATTTCTTTGTAAGCAAGGGTTCCACGATCATTGGACAGTAGATTAAAATTAAATCACCAATAATAATTGCTCTTTTATGTTTATTCATTTATACAGAATATTCAACGAAAAATTGTTTTATATACGCATCTATATAAATATTTTTGGATCAGAAAACCTTCTGTATACGGTTCCAACACCTAGACAATATTTTTCGAGATGAATCCAAAGGAAATGGTTACCATCTAAATTGGTGTCGCTGACGTGGCAGTGCTTCAAATCATTGTGAACAAAAATTGATACACTACCATCTCTTCCCGTGCTTCTAAAATTATAATAGTGGCTGTAGTTAGGGATCACAAAACGTTTTGCTGCTGCTTCGGATTTTATCCAAGTTTCAGTTAAAATGATGATCTTGACAGTATTTTTAAACATTGTTAGTAGGCATTGTAACTCATCAAACTTTCCTGGTGTGACAATACTGCGTATGTTAGCATAGTATATTTTTAATGATTTTTTATATGAGACAATGTGATCGTAGTCATCAACTAGTTGGTAAGTTTGTTATCTTCTGTATTATTACTACAATTTCTTATTGTTTTGAGTTTTTTGAGATGCTTTTAACTATTCTTGGCACATTTTTGGAATATTTAATTGAAATATTTTCTTCTCCTTTTTTATTCTATCATTGAACTCTTGAGTAAGCTTCTTTAGGTATAATTTTTGTTGCGATGTTTGGTCTAAATATAGCCTTATTTTATCATCTCAGCTTCGTCTTATTCTTCAATAAGTATTTAACTACATCTTGAGATTGAAAGAAAATTTTGATTGGGTGATGTTTACCAGATGTATACTTACCACGTCGTAGGATTTCTTTCGGTAAGGGATAAGTTGCATCTATTGTTTTTAATATTTTAGTGACCTCACCTTTGTCAAACTCTATTCTATGTTCTTTACCCAATGCTGCATTTTCAGAGATTCCAATGATAACGATATTTTTGCTTCTTTGTTCGCGCTCATTTATTTCTGCCACAATTTTTTCGGTTTTGTAAGATAGGGAAGATGTTCCTGTAGTAATTTTAAAGCTTTTAATTTCGGATTCAAGATGGCAGATCTTCTGTTCACTGTTTTTGTTTTTCTCTAATAAATTTGAAATATCAGTTTTTATTATTTCGTTTTCTGTATTAACATGGTTTATAGTTAATTTCATATAATTTATTTCTTTATTCAAATCTGCTACATCTGAAGATATTTTTTTCATGAATTCCTTTTGATTAGTGCAAATTGTAGTAAGCATCGACATTATCTGCGACATTTTGTTAGTCAATTCACATACTTCCTTTTTTATTACTGTTATGTCGTCGTTATCTTCTGGTAATTTTATTTTATTACGAAAAGTGATTATATTAGACTCATTAAGTTGTGAATCGCTAAGTGTGCCTCTCATGTCACTTCTTGTAGGCGTGCGATGCGAAAGAAAATGCAAAGAGATGCAATATCTCTTCGCAGCGCCAATGAGTCGAGCCGATCGGAAAGGACTCGGTCGTCGACGATTCGAGCCGCTCTGCGCTGGATGCGGTCAAGTGGAATGAGCTGGCACTGGGGATCCTCAGCCCAGAGATGGGAACAGTATTCCATTTGAGGCCGAATCTGGGCCTTGTAAAGTTGCAGGCGTTGTGCCGGCATGAAATACTGTCCCGCTCTACTGAGCACGCCAAGCTTTTTAGAGGCCAATTTGGCCTTCTCTTCCAAGTGACCACGAAACTGCACGTCACTCGATATGTCGACGCCGAGGATTCCGATACTGGCTGAGGAAGAAAGGGGAGTACCTTGAAACTGAGGAGATACGAAAAATGGGTTCTTTTTAACGGTGCACAAACTTATATATTTATTTTACAAAATAACATTCAATTAGAATTACACATGTAATTAATATATAATGAATAAAAATTATTCTATTCTATTCTATCTATGCTTAGGAACATAGATACATATTCTCGTTAAGTATCTTTGTTATAAAATATAACTCTGTTAATAATATTTTCTTTAATAGTTATAAATAAACAACTTATTATTAAATTTTTCTTATTTAATAAATTCAAATTAAAGCCTGCATTTATTTTCAAATTCTTGTCAGATGCAATGTACATTTTGCTATCAATTATTCGCCTTCGAAATACAAACTTTATTGAAGGCTTCCATTAGCACGTAGATGTGGGAAAGATTTTACTCCATTTGTTTTTGTAATACTGTTGCATTAGAGGTAAATTTGTAATTGAAAATAGAAATTTATCCTTCAGTTACATTCAAAAGAGGATACAAAGCGCAGGACATTTATTATAACAAATATACAGAAAATGAGAACTGTGGATAACGGTGTAGTGGTTTTGTAAGAATTACTAATAGCCCATATGATACCGATATTGATAAAATCATTAAGCGTCTTTAGAACTTGATGTAAATCTTGAATGATATATTGCATTCCTTTATGATTAGCTAAAGTTATAGAGACGTAATCAATTTTTAATTAACCTTTGATTTACCAACAATATAAATAAACAATATTAACACATACAAAATAAATAAACAAATGACTAATTTTGAAAAAAAAATTCCACGTTTTCTTCCCGTCTGCCCGTGGATCATTGAGAAACATGACTAAGTTTACTGAGCATAGAAATAAGGTCTTTAGGGATTTTGTAATGCACAATTTCTACTTTTTATTATAATTAAAATGGTTTTATAAAAATGCTTGTGAAAGTGCTTTTTCATCTATCATAAGGATCTATTCATTGTTGGATGGCTTTCGTGTGAAAAAGACTTTTCAATGGAAATTTTTAAATGAGAATCTTTTTACATGGAAGGCCTTTCAGTGTTCTCTGAGAAAATATTTAATGCCAAGCACAAACTCGCTAAATAACTAGTGCAATATGAATAGAATAGTAAATGAATATTTTTCACGCAAGTTTTTTTTTATAGGAGAGTGGTAAGCGAGCATGCGGCTCAGCTGATGGTAAGTAACTACCGTCGCCTTTGAACAACTGCGATACCAGGGGAATTGCAGACGCGTTACCGGGCTTTTAAATAGAAGTAAGCTCTTTTCTTGAAGGTCGCTAAGTCGTATTGGTCCGGAAAATGGCTGGTGGTAATCGATTTCATAAGGAAGTTGTGTGGGGGAGAAAACTCTTTCTAAATCACACAGTGGTGGACTGCCAATCATCCAGGTGGTATGGATGGTATCGCGAGTTTTGTCGCTATGTGCGATGGTGCAATCGAACGGCTGGAGTTAGTCCGAAGAATATCTCAGAGCACTTTCCGTAGTATATGCGATAAAATACGCAAAACAGAAACATAAACTTTTTTATTCAATATCGATTATAAATAATACTTACGTACTTAAGTCACTCTTTTGTTTAATGACCACTGGTTCGAAAGAAAACCTCTGTCCTGGGAAGAACCAGCAAGAAACCCAGCAGGACTTTTTTTGAATAACAGCTTACAATCATGTTTGTTACACACTTAACCACACAAAACAAATTAGAAATGGCTTGGTAGCGATTACGTCATTCCTAGGGGTTATTATAACACATAAATTCCTTAACATTTATAAAAACCCTTTTTATACAAACGTTTTTGAACTTTGAGCAGGTCAAATATTGTATATTTGTAAAGAGATGCAACAACTTTTCAAGCGCCAGTGAATCAAGCTGATCGGAAAGGACTCGGTCGTCGACGATTAGAGCCACTCTGCGCTGGATGCGGTCATGTGAAAGGAGCTGGCACTGGGGAGCGCTAGCCCAGAGATGGGAACAGTATTCCATGTGAGGCCGAACCTGCGCCTTATATGTCGCAGGCGTGTGCCGGCATGAAATACTGTCCCGCTCTGCTGAGCAAGTCAAGCTGTTTAGAGGCCAAATTGGCCTTCTCTTCCAAGTGACTACGAAACTGCACGTCACTCGATATGTCGACGCCGCGGATTCCTATACTGGCTTAGGCAACAAGGGAAGTGCCTTGAAACTGAGGAGATCGACAAAGGGTTTTTTCAGCGGTAATCGCGCAAGCTTGTATCTTCTGTAGACTAGATTTAGTCGTCCCCAATCCGAGACTTTGTTAAAGACTCGACTTCAGACACAACTTTGTTCCGGTACTGGGCGACGTTTTCTCGAGAAATATTAGCACATCTGGTGTATAAAGCATCACCCTTGCTGTCATCCGTATAGCAATGAATGTTACCGGTTTGCAACATATCATTGATATGCAGAAGAAAAATCGTTGGTGATAGCACGCAGTCTTGTGGAACATCAGCGTTAATAGGCTTGTAATCGGTGCATGCACCTTGATGTTCCAATCAGTCAGAAAACTGGTGATCCAATTGCACCATTTCGCAGGAAGCCTAAGATTAGATCGGATCTGGCACAAAGCTTCCTTCGAAAGAAGCGCCTTCGCTATGTGCAAACTAATTGCCAATGCCTTCTCCTTAGACTCGATCACCTGCGCTCATCTATGTGTTAGATAAACAAGAAGATCACCAGCTGAGCGACCCCGATGGTAACTATACTGGCGGTCACTTATCAGCTGGTGCTCCTCAAGGTACCGCATGAGCTGGCAGTTAATAATTGACTCCATTATTTTCGAGTACAAGGAGGTGATGGCGATAGTCCTGTAGTTGGACGAATCAGAGCGGTAATCTTTTTTGGGGATCGGGTGCACGAAAGCTGTCTTTCATGAATTCGGGACACCGCCTAGGGTGTAGGAGTACCGGAAATGACGAGTTAAAACCGGTGCCAACTCTAGAGCACACGTTCAAATCGAATAATAACAGTCAGAGAGACAGAGAGATATTATTTTCGTTAGAAAGATGTTAAGAAGTTTTAATAAATAATTTGGAAAGTGTAAAAGGTAGGTATAGCATCATATCAAAAGATTTATTCACTTTTGGAATGCTTTCATATGAAAAGAAATTTTTAATGATGTTTTCATTATAAGAAATTCAAATCCAGAAATTATTTTCATGTTTTGTGAAAGAAAAATATGCATATTGGAACATAATTTTAAAAAGAAGGGATTTGATCAAAGAAAAAAAAGTTTTAATTGAAAGCATTTAGTTTCACAGTCATTGTTTTTTTATTCGAATTGGGAAATTGATTTTTTCTTTTACTTTATCAGCCTTTGAATACAAACTTCTTGAAAAAAGGTCTTTCAAGAAAGCGTTAACTGGTATGGAATCTTAAATAATTAGCCCGTACTCTTTACGCAGAGCAGTCGAGTGAGCATTGTCATAAGTGGGTAAGCGTGCGACGAAAGTTTTATAGAATAATTTTCCATCTGTTCTAAGTCGCTTATTTTCAGGCCATCTACAGTTGCTTGAAATACTTATTCATACCGCAAAACCATTTACAACTATAAACCTCGATACTAAATAAACGAACTGACATTCCGTTTTTTATACAACAATAGAGACCTACGAGCACACCTAATGGTAATTGGATAATTATAGACATCTAAGTCTATGAGGATAGATGATTCAGAATCAAAATGCAGATGCGTTGTCATCTCTGACTACAAGGATGGAATGCCTCTTTACCAGTAAAAAGTGTCTCCTGTTGTCTACACTCACTATACGGAACAGCGGTATTATTATTCTATTGTTCCACGCTGGTATGCTGTGAGAGTATGGTCAAAGTACAAAGACCTTAAAGTTGGGAAAGGAATGTACATGTGCAGAGCAACGGTGGGGGTACTGCTGGGTAGGGGGCGGGCTGACGTTGCGCTAGCGCAATTCACAGTGCCTGATAGACTTTACATGCGGTTGGCGCGACCATTTTTTGTAGTACTAATCTTGTACCGTTTCTGAAAAATGTAATATCTATAATGGTGAATTAGTGTTATATGATCTACTAAGTTGAATTATAATTACTGCCGTGCTTATGTTTCACTCGTTTATTTGTTTTTGTTAAAATTGTTTTCCCAAATGCGAATATACTAAATTATTCAATTTAACAATCGAAAACTGAAAAGATCTACAAAAAGAGAGTATCACGAAAATATTTTGCAGTGCAACAATTATAAATATGTTTTTTCTTGTAGTAATAAATATGATATTGTTCGATCAATGTTTTTTTAAAATTTATAAGTGTACATAATGTTATTAACAGTATTGTTATTAATAGTATACAATGATAACGAGTATTATAATATCAAAAATTATTTAATTTCCATTATTGCGACAACCCATACTCCACAGCCGCTTAAATAACTACGAGGGCGGCGACATCGCCTGACATCAAAGGCGTTTCACAAATGTAAGGTCGCTATGAGTTAAGTTGTGTAAGACTTATAAACTGTGGTATGGTCCTAACCCGGTCGAACCGACCCATTCGTGCTACGTTATGAATAACTGCAACGTGACTCTACTACGTCCTTCTTTGCTCATTTACTTGAACACTAGCTGAGCCCTCAGTTTTTAACCGCGTTAAAATTAAAACATATACATATGTCTGTATTATGAACATGATGAGTATATAACCTAATGCATGCATCAGTCAGTCTGAGAGAAATTAAAATTACTCTCAAATGCAAGGATGGATATGCATTAAATTACTTTATAAGCTGTTCAATTCCGTCTTTCATGGCTGCATTTCTTCCAAGGTGTATAACAGATGTATGGTGGTATTGTTCTTCAAAACAAGTGACAACGCCCTATTAAACCAATAAAAGCCGATTCTCTTTTGAGCCACACTACTACATTCTGTTTTCGAGAGTAATTACTTGACGACTTCCAGCTTTCAATACAAGCCAGTTTCTTAAAAAGCCATAGACCACATACATATAAATTATACAGAAGACCGAAGAGTACAATTTGCCACTTTATCATGCGTGTGTGAACTATGGGATAGGCTTTGAATCTTTCGCAATTGGGCATATTCCAATTACAGCTGCTGTTAGGCGTAAGACAGAGTGATGTTATATCCTGTTATATATGGGAGCGCTCGGCAACGTCGACCGCGGAGTTTGCGTACACTGTCCCAAAGTTGTATTTAATTCGTTTTACTCGATTAAAGTAAATTATTAAGTGATGAATATACACCAAACTATTAATACAAGTGTTTTCAATAGATTGTGACATAAGTGTCTTCTATAACTCTTAAAAATCAGCAAATTAAATCAACTAATTTTTTACAACGGACAAAGTAAGTTTACTACTGCTACTGCTTTATGAATCATCTCAGCACGTCTTGTGACATCACTCCTACCTACAACGACGGAGTATTGCTTCGGCCTACAACCAATAGCGGGCGTTCTCGCATAAAACATCGGACGCATTGACCATTGAGATATAGCTGTATAGCTTGCTTAAACACAACCGTAATATTTTTAAATAGGCCCAGCGCGGTCACCCCCTGTCGCCGAAGTGAACTAAATATTTTCTTGTGCGACTTTGTTGATATTGCTTACCTCACGCTTGCGCTTTTTTTATTATAATTAGAAGTATTATAATGGCGAGTGTAAACTGCGGCGCTTGTTTAGCTAATATGGATACTACATATTTGTTTATGAAATTTTACAGATGCGAAACAGGTTATCATATATTGTGTGTTAATGTATCGGCACAGGAGTACAACTCTTATTCTGACGAATATTTAGCGAGCTGGCTTTGCCCTTACTGTCTATGTAAGGAGCCAAAACTTGGCAATTCAAACACTCCAATTTGTGCATCCCCAACGGATTTTTCTAATAACATCACAGCTCGGCCAACAAAACGGAAGACCACATTATCACCAAATGTTGAGATTAACCAGGCTCCCACAGTAACTTCTATTAATAATAACCTTGTTTCGCTTACCTCGGAAATAAGATTATTGCGAGAGGAGTCCAACAGTATTAAGGGAATTATGGAATCCGATACCGAAATCGGGGTGAGTTTGGTACCGGAGGATATCGATTGCATTATCCGAGCAGGATTAAGACAGCAGAAGCTTCTAAAGTCAGAAAATAAGCCCCCGCGCCCACTAATTATACGTTTCCTACGCAAAAACAAACTGACGGTGGTAGAGCCACGCAGCAGCTTTTGCTTGTTACACGTATGGGCCGGCTCAAGCCGGGTTAGCACCACGACCTCACAGAATACCGGCGTGAAGTGGAAGCTCTGCTTCCGCGTTTCGTCTGGTGAGTGCAGGTGACTGGAGGCCCAATCCCCCCCCCCCCCATCAACATGGTAGCGGAATTACAACATAAACTACCCCAGGAGGGTACCAGTACCCCTGGAGAATCCCTTGCTGAGCATCCTCGACCATACTATTCCACTCCTGAGCGTGGGTGCTCAAGCTGCCCCGCGTATTCTGGGGGGGGGGGGGCAAAATTCCGCTCAACACAATAACTGCACTGGGCAAACTGAGCAACAAGACCAAGGCGACCCCTGCCACGCTATCCGTGGCCCATAGACATCTACATCTATCCTCAATAAAGTCTCAAGATGCAGATGCGTTGTCACCCGTGAGGACTAAGATGGAATGCCTCTTTTCCTGTAAAAAGGGTCTCCGCTTCTATACACTCACCATACGAAACACAGCAGTGTTAAGCTGCTATTTTACGCTGGTATTCTGTGAGAGCGTGGTCCTTCCCCGGCCGAGGCGACCCATTCGTGCTACAACTATAATATTAATATAGCTGCAGCATGGCTCTACCACGAAAAAAATGCCTTTCAACATTCGGTGATCACTGCCGGTTTTCACCCTCGCGATCACTGAGATGTCACTGAAAATTTGTCAACTGGTCGTCATTATGAAGTCAATCTCATTTTTTGTGGAACCCCTGAAATAAAAGATTGCTAAATTATCTACGCACGTAATTCGCAATTCGCAAAGTCATAACCGTTGGGTCTTCAGGAATCGTCTATAAATATTTTATAAGGTTCTAAAACTGAGCAAATTTTATAGAGACATGAGATCTTTGGATAATATTGGTCGGAGAACCCTGATGTGACAAGCTACCATGAAAAATCTTATGGAATCCCGGGTAGGCCAAACTCCTCAACGCCGCTACCATAAGATCACACCTTCTTAGTCGGATTCCTTCGATTTCTCAGTCAAGTAATGTGCCGAGATCAATTTATGGTAAGGCGTGTAACCAGTGACCTTAATTGAAAACCTTACCTAACCTTACTAGAAGGATTTTTTTATACTGACACCAAAAAATTAGCCAAAGTAGCTAGAATTCACGCTGTTGTATCATAAGACAAATTTAGGATTTCTTGTATCGCTATTATAGGTTAATGTCAATTTCATCATTTTATATTTTTTATATAATAGGTCAGGAAAAAAGTTTCGTCGTATTTTGTTTGTATAAAATTGAAGAAAAATCTCGATGGTTGTACTGCTTGCATCTGGCTGGTTTTAATATCTATACATATAGGACACTTAGAAAACAAAAAAAAGGAGAAAACACTTTCCCGCCACTTGACGACCGCTACGGTTAGAGCGCATTGCCGCGGAAGACAGTATATAACCTAAAATAATTATTTTATAGTATTAAATCTTAATTTAAAAAATTATGGTATTCTGAGAACACTCGAATAAATAAAGACCAGTTGGAATAAAATGACGATTTTCCAAAAAGTTATAAAATTGTTAAATAACTATTTTTTTAATCTCTGTTTTTTACAAGTGTCGACATAAAAGTTTAAATAATTGACCTATTAATGTTTTTCTTCTTAGAGTCCTTTTTATATGCATACTTAACAAGATCACGTGATAAAAGTTTATTAAAGAATTATATATTGTTTGTTATAATTTTTTTAAATGAACCTAAAATGAAATATTTAAAAAAAACGTTTTATACGTGGTAGAGCCATGCTGCAGCTATATTATTAGTATAGTTGTAGCACGAATGGGTTGGCTCGACCGGGGAAGGACCACGCTCTCACAGAATACCAGCGTAAAATAGCAGCATAACACTGCTGTGTTTCGTATGGTGAGTGTAGAGAACCGGAGACCCTTTTTACTGGAAACGAGGCATTCCATCTTAGTCCTCAGGGGCGACAACGCATGTACATTTTGATTCTTAATCCATTTTGATTCTTAATCTTAATCGAAGTTAGATGAAGATGTCTATGGGCCGCAGCAACCACTTACCATCAGGTGGACTGTTTGCTCGTTTGTCACCCTTATACTATAAAAAAAAAACGTTGTTAAGTTTTTTGATTTTTTAAGGTTATAAGGTATAAGATTGGTGCGTAAACCTGTTTGACCTTAAATTAATACCGTTTGGTGATTCTGAGTATAAGGTACGCAGCACTCGTTGGCACAATACCAATCTTCACAACGTTATTGACGAGAGACCTGTGGACGATGAATCCGACAGCTCCTTGGGACAGATGGTTACCGGGAGTTAATAAAAAAATTGTCCGATTCAAGAATTACCCTGCCTCCCCCTCCTTTCGGACCTCGGATAATCCTAAAATATGTCAGCGCAACTTGTCTATCTCGTTTTCAAGCTCTACGATCTTTTTTTTGTACGTGTGTTATGGTACTGAATTTTTTTTTATATAAACATTGTTATAAAAAATTAAAGACTTTTTTCAGTACAATGTTATATATGGCTGTTTTTGTACTTTTCTTGCTTACAGGAAAAAATAAACCGGTGATAAAAATTGTTTGTATGGGTCAGCTCGATCGGGGTAGGACCATGACCTCAGAAAATACCAGCGTGAAACAGCAGAATAATGCTAATGTTTTGTATGGTAAGTGGAGAGAACCCTAGACCCTTTTTTTATTGGTAAAAATGCACTCCATCGTGGTGCTAAGTGGTGATAACGCATTTGCGTTTTGATACGATCAATAATAGATATAGATGTCTATAGTCCATAGGATCCATTAACCATCGGGTAGACTATATGCTCATTCGTCACCCTTATCCTTTAAAAAAAATGGAATAAAATTTCGAATGAATACGAAGTATAATGGAATTAGCTTTAATTCATCTTTACTTTGTTACATTAATGGTAATATTTACTATATACGCTGTTGGTTTTCTGAATAAATTAAATAAATAATAAATGGTATTTTCTTAATGTTCTAAAATGCTAGTTTGTAATTTTGCAAATTATTTATTGTTAAAGCATATTAGTGCACATTCTGCCGTCGGAAACCGAAAAAAAAATGAAAAATAAAGAATAAACCGTATTATATTTTATCTATGAACTATAAAATTACTTAGAATGAGGTAATTTCCCAGATTGAATGAAAGTACTTCAAAGGTGGTCCCATTTGGGTAGTGGGATGGGCGATTAGCGCATCGCCACACCAATAATCGCCCCCGCAACTCTACCTCATCTGTACCAGTAGGTGTAAAAAACACTTATCTGCCGCCAAGCCTACTTTGAATGTAGGTCAAGTTCAAGTCCAATCCAAATGCATATCTGTATATCCAAATCTGTTCAGACTTTAATGCAAGTTTGAATAACAAAACTCCATACTTTCGTATTTATAATATTAAATATGTAAGGCTTAGTACGTTGTTATCCTTATCATATCTTATATATGAAAAGTAAATTTAATAAAATGTTACGCACTAATTGTACTGGCCTAGGCACTATGAAACTAAATTCATCTAATTATCTAATATTAACAACAGAAACTTACGTCGATGTTAACGTCGTAAAGAGATCGTTAACAGGAATTCAGATCAAATACATCTCATAGCCTTTGAATTGTTTTTCACTCAAATACAATATAATGACGCCGCATGGTAAACTAACATCAGACAAGAGTGCCTAGTTGATATTGTACGAGCCTAACGCATGGGTATAGTAGTATCCCATTTACTAGTATGCACTTGTAATAACACTTATACTTTTGGTATCAGCAATTGTTGTTATTGCAGTTTTGCTATTGAAAAAGTATCATCATCATCATTACTTTTGAACATAGATAACCAAATAGTGCCACAATCTACGGACTTGATCCACATAAAATAATCGCCTTTCTGCATGATTAACCCTATCGTCGCTAATGTAAAAATGTAAATCACAGATCATAAATACTGATTGAAAGTATATATATATTTTTTTACTTTTACCACTTGTACGGAAAAACCTCTGTATTGACAAGAACCAGCAATTTACCCAGTGGGACCATTTTTGAGAGTAATAATTTACAATGGAATAAGTTTGAGGTCAATTTTGTTATTATTATAGATTTAAAATTTTCAAAATAGAAGTGAAAACTACTAAAAACCCATCGTGAATTAATTTTCTGTAGCTGGTGTACCCATCTTTTTTATGGGAAAGGGGGCAAACGAGCATGCGGCTCACCTGATGATAAGTGACTACTGCCACCCATGAACAACTGCAACACCAGGGGAGTTGCTGATGCGTTGCCAGCCTTTTAAAAAGGAGTAGGCGCTTTTCTTGAAGGTACCTATGTTGTATCGGTCTGGACAAATCGCTTTCCCGAGAAATACTGGCACGCCCGGTATAGAGAGCATCATCAGTACTGTCATCTGCACAGCAATGTATGTTACCGGCTTGCAACATATCATTGATATGCAGAATAAACAGCGTTGGTGATACCGCGCAGCCTTGTGGAACACCAGCGTTAATATTCTTGTAATCGAAGCACGCACCGCCTACTACGACCTTGACGAGCAGCCAGATAACTGGTGATCCAATTGCACAATTTTTGGGAAGCCTATAGGAAGGAAGCTTCGAAAGAAGCGCTTTATGCCAGACCCTATCGAAGGCCGTCGCTATGTCCAAATCAACGGCCAGTACCTCCCTCTTGGATTCGATTGCCTGCGCCCATCTATGTGTTAGGTAAACTAGAAGATCACCAGCTGAGTGACTCCGACGGAAACCGTACTGGCTGTCACTAATCAGCTAGTGCTCTTCAAGGTACCGCAGGAGCTGGCAGTTAATAATGTACTCCATTATTTCCGAGAACAAGAAGGAGATAGCGATAGGCCTGTAGTTAGACAGATCAGAGCGGTTACTTTTTAGGGATCTGGTGCACGAAAGCTGTCTTCCATAAATTTGGGACAGTACCTAGGGAGTAGGAGTACCGACAAAGATGCCTAAGAACCGGTGCCAACTCTGGAGCGCACGTCCTCAGCAGAATTGCCGGTATTCCGTCAGGCTTAATCGACTTGTGGATGTCCAGGGAGAGGAGTTCTTTGCGAACCGAGCGCTGTGAGAACCGCACATCCAGCATGAAGTACTCACAATGCGGGATGGTCGGCAGTATGTTCCCCCGTGATGAAGAGTCGAGTTGGACGCAAAAAGGGAGCCTAAAAGGTCGGCTTTATCTTTTAGAGCGTAGGCCGGTGAGTCTTTCTCACTGTGCAGAAATGGCAGTGATGGCTGACAGAAATTTTCTTGGACAGCCTTGGCGAGAGACCAGTGTGCACAGGTTCCTAAAGAAAGGCGAACTAGTTTCTCGCCAATTCTGCCTATGTGCTTTGACTTTGCCTTGACAATACTCTTTTGAAGGACCTAGAGGCGAGGTTATACTTTTTTAAACATGCTGATGTTAACATCCCGAGCCGCCGAAGCGACCAAGCCAAGTCTGAGATCTGCCACCGATGGGTACCACAGATGATGGAATAAATAGTTCCATTCACTGTAGCACCACATCAGTGACAGTGTCAGGAACAGCGCTGGGATGATCCGGCGAGAAGCAAACCTCTCCATGGCTAGGATGCAAAGTAAGACCACATTCAGTCCTAATCCACCGACTTGTAATGCCAAACACGACGGCAACCTGCAGAACACAACCGCGAGTAGAGCGTGAGTGGCACCACTCTCTGGATGTCTGATCCATTGGATCAGACAATGGTCCGAAGAGCCGAGAAAGGCACCGACGGAAATCTTATATATTTTCCAGACCGATACAACATAACGACCTTCAAGAAAAGCGCCTAATCCTTTTTAAAAGGCTGGCAACGCATCTCCTACACCCCTGGTGTTGCAGTTGTTCATGGGTGGCAGTAGTCATTTATCATCAGGTGAGCCGCAGGCTCGTTTGCCGCCTCACCTATAAAAAAAATGGTTAGACCAACTACCGTGCTTGCCGTGTAGTGGCGGTTAAGAATATCCACTACCCCATATCTTGCCGTGGGTGACGTAAAAGGCGGCAAAGGGAAACATGCAGGAGATGGGCAGCAGCTTCTTCCTGATAACAGCAAAATTACAATAAAAAAACTGCGGCTGCCAACACGCTTGCCAAGCGTGGCAACTATGCCAAATATGTCATAATGATGAGAGTAACAAAGAGACTGCCCCCAGTCCCCGGCGGCCCCGCTATTCCTGGCTACGGTGGCGACCATGGTAATGGTGGGGCAGGGGGTGCTAAGAATCTCCGGTGGAGGTTCGGTTGCCACCTAAGACGACTCGAACTGGCAACATACAACGCACGCACTCTGAGGACTAACGAGAAGATCGTGGAGCTGGAAGAAGAGATCGACAAGTAACGCTTGCATATTATAGGATTATCCGAGGTCCGAAGAGAGGGGGAGGACACGGTAATCCTCGAATCCGGTAACTTGCTCAATCACCGGGAGGGTGACCATCTGTCCCAAGGAGGTGTCGGATTTATCGTCCACAAGTCTCTCGTTAACAACGTTGTAAAGAATGAGAGTGTGTCGACGAGGGTTGCGTACCTTATACTCAGAATCACCAAACGGTATTCGCTGAAGGTCATACAGGTTTACGCACCAAGCTCCCCACATCCCGATGAGGAGATGGAGGAAATGTATGAGGATATCTCTAGAGCCATGCATTCCTCCAAAATCCACTATACGGTGTTAATGGGAGACTTAAATGCAAAACTAGGCACAAGAGAGAACGGTGAGCTGAATGAAAGGCAATTTGGAATAGGGCAACGGAACCCAAGGGGCCAGCAGTTGGCCAACTTCATGAGAAAGTGGTACTCTTTATGATGAACTTTTTCTTCTAGAAGCGGCCCCACAGAAAGTGGATCTGGTCGAGCCCCGGCGGTTCGACAAAAACGAGATTGACTTCATTATGACGACCAGACGACAACTGTTCAGTGATGTCGCCGTCATCGTGAGGGTGAAACCTCGTGCTCTGTTCCAAAGTCCCGAAACCTTTCAGCTCGAGTTACAAAACCGTTTTCAGTGCCTAGAAGACTGCACTGAAGTGGACAATATAAATGATAAGCTCGTGGAAACTGTCCATGCGGTCGGAGCTAAGTTCTGCCGGACCCGCCGCAGAAGAACACAAAAACTCTCCGATCATACTCTTAATCTTAATCATGGTTGTTAGACGGGGGATGAAGCTACATTCTTCAACAGATTTGACAGAACACAGGCAAATGAACATACAGTTGCATGAACATACGCATGCATTTGGAGGCATGCGGCAGAACTTACGCAACTTCAACACAACTTGTATTGAAGAAGCGATCGAGTGGAACCAAGGCTCCAAAGTCTTTGCCAGAGATTTGTCTGCCAGAAAGAGCCAACTATCTAAGCTGAAGATTAAGTGTGGCAGCATCGTTTCCGGGGCACCTGAGAGTTTGAGTGAGATTGAGAGGTTCTATGGGCAGCTGTACACGTCATCGTTGGAGCCGCACGCAAGTGTGAGTAACGATCCAAGAGCGAGTCTTATCCGACACTATTCCGAAGATATCACGGACGTCAGTCTGAGCGAGATTAGAATGGTGGAGAGTCACCTTAAATACGACAAGTCGCGCGGATGGAATTACAGCGGACCTTTTGAAATCGGGGGGGAAATCGGTAATGAAGTCCTTCAGAAGTTCTTTAATTCCGTCCGCCATGAGGACACTACTTCGGACGCGTGGAGCAGAAGTGCGGTGCTCTTGTTTTTCAAGAAAGGCGACAACGCTCTCTTGAAGAACTACAGACCGATTTCCCTTCTGAGCTGCATCTACGTGCTGTTTTCGAGAGTCATTACGAATTCTCTCGCACTCTCGAATTCCAGCCTCCCGAACAAGCCGGTTTCCGTACATACATACCCTTTGGCAAATTGTTGTAAGTCCAAGTAGTAGAATTTGCCACTATTTCTTGCGTATGTGCACTATGAGAAAACCTTTGATTCCTTCAAAATTTGAGCGGTACTGCAGTCCCTTCAGCGGTGCCAAATTGACGATCGGTATATTGAAGTATTGAAGTGTTTATACAGTAGAGCTACGATGGCTATCCGAGTACAAACCAGAGTACGAAACCTACCTAACTGCATAGAGGTGTAAGACAGTGTGACGTTATATCCCCGAAACTCTTCACCGCTGCATTGCAGTTGTACTCCTCGGACTTCTGTACAATTTGCCGAAGGGTATGTATGTGGTCTATTATGCTAAAGCCTTTTCGGAAACCGTCTTGTTCGAGAGGCTGGAAGTCGTCAAGTCTGCGCGCGAGACGATTCGAAATGACTCTCGAAAACAGCACGTAAACGCGGCTCAGAAGGGAAATCGGTCTGTAGTTCTTCAAGTAAGTGTTGTCGCCATTCTTGAAGAACAAGACTATCGCACATCTGCTCCACGCTTCCGGTGTAATGCCACCATGGAGGACGGAATTAAAGAGCTTCTGAAGGACTTCGAGTACCGGTTTTCCACCCGCTTTCAGAAGCTCCGCTGTAATTCCATCCTCGCCTGGGGCCTTGCCGTTTTTAAGGTGCTGGAGAGCCATTCTAATCTCGCTCAGACTGACGTACGGGATATCATCGGAATAATGTCGGATAAGACTCGCTCTTGGATCGTTACTCACACTTGCGTGCGGCTCCAACGATGACGTGTACAGCTGCCCATAGAACCTCTCAATCTCACTCAAAATCTCAGGTGCCCCGGAAACGATGCTGCCACATTCGGTCTTCAGCCTTGACAGTTGGCTCTTTCTGGCAGACAGATCTCTGGCAAAGACTTTGGAGCCTTGGTTCCGCTCGATCGCTTCTTCAATACGAGCTGTATTGAAGTTGAGTAAGTCTCGCCGCATGCATTTGGAGATCTGTCTGTTCAGTTGCCTGTATGCTGTCAAATCTGTTGAAGAATGTAGCTTCATCTCCCGTCTAACAGTCATAAGATTAAGAGTGTGATCGAAGAGTTTTTGTGTTCTTCTGCGGCGGGTCTTGCAGAACTTAGCTCCGACCGCATGGACAGTTTCCACGAGCTTGTCATTCAAATCGTCCACTTCCTTGCAGTCTAGGCACTGAAAACGGTTTTGTAATTCGAGCTGAAAGGTTTCGGGACTTTGGATTAGAGCACGAGAGAGACGGAGCGTTGACTTCATTAGACGAGACCTCTCCAACTTAACGTTTAGGTTCAGTGTGCCTCTAACCATTCGGTGATCGCTGCCGGTTTTTACCCTCGCGATCACTGAGACATCACTGAACAGTTGTCGTCTGGTCGTCATATTGAAGTCAATCTCATTTTTTGTCGAACCGTCGGGGCTCGACCAGGTCCACTTCCTGTGGGGCCGCTTCTGGAAGAAAGAGTTCATCATAAAGAGTCCCTCTTTCTCCATGAAGTCAGCCAGCTGCTGGCCCCTTGGGTTCCGTTGCCCTATTCCAAATTTCCCCACTTTCAGCTCACCGTTCTCTCTTGTGCCTAGTTTTGCATTGAAGTCTCCCATTAACACCGTATATTGGGTTTTGGAGGAATGCATGGCTCTAGAGATATCCTCATAAATTTCCTTCACCTCCTGATCGGGGTGTGCCGATGTTGGTGCGTAAACCTGTATGACCTTCAGCGAATACCGTTTGGTGGTTCTGAGTATAAGGTACACAACCCTCGTCGACACACTCTCAATCTTTACAACGTTGTTAACGAGAGTATTGTGGACGATAAATCCGACACCTCCTTGGGACAGATGGTCGCCATCCCGGTAATAGAGCAAGTTGCCGGATTCGAGGATTACCGTGTCCTCCCCCTCACTTCGGACTTCGGATAATCCAATAATATGCCAGCGTAACCTGTCTATCTCTTCTTCCAGCTCCACAATCTTCTCGTCAGTCCTCAGGGTGCGTGCGTTGTATGTTGCCAGATCGAGTCGTCGTAGGTGGCAACCGAACCTCCACCGGAGATTCTTAGCACCCCCTGCCCCGCGGTTACCATGGTCGCCACCGTAGCCAGGAATAGCGGGGCCGTCGGGGACTGGGGGCCGTCTCTTCGTAACTTTCATCATGGGGGGTATATTGCCATAGTTGCCACGCTTGGCGAGCGGGTTGGCAACCGCAGTTTTTTTTATTGTATTTTTGCTGTTATCAGGAAAATGCTGCTGCCCGTCTCCTGCCTGTTTCCCTTTGTCGCCTTTTACGACACCCACGGGAAGATATGGGGTATTGGATATTATTAATCGCCACTACATGGCGTAAAATTAGATAATTAGATGAATTTAGTTTTATAGTGCCTAGACCAGTACAATTTGTACGTAATTTTTTTTAAATTAACTTTTCAAATATAAGATATGATAAGGATAACAACGTACTAAGCCTTACATAATTAATATTATATATTTATAACATCCATACTTTCGAATACGAAAGTTTTTATTAAAACTTGCATTAACGTCTTAACAGATTTGGATATACATTTGCATTTGGATTGGAATTCAACTTGGACCTTCATTCAAAGTAGGCTTGGTGGGCTGAGTTGAGGTAGGTGCTCTTTACACCTACTGGTACAGATGAGGTAGAGTCGTGGGGGACGATTATTGGTGTGGCGATGCGCTACTCGCCCATCCCACAACCCAAGTTGGACCACCTTTCAAGTACTTTCATTCAATCTGGGAAATTACCTCCTTCTAGGTTATTTTTATAGTTTATAGATAAAATCTAATACGTTTAATTCTTATTCCTAATTTTTTTTTCATTTCAGTTTCTCTTTGTTTTTCATTTTTTTCTGATATAGACGGCAGAATGTGCACTAATATGCTTTAGCAATAAATAATTTGTAAAATCACAAACTAGCATTTTAGGACATTAAGAAAATACAATTGTTAAATTTTTTGTCTCTCTGTCTTTCTTCCTGTCTCGTTGTCTGTTTATTCCGGCTAATCTACGAAATGATTGGACTGATTTTGACGGGACTATCACTGGCAGTTACTGACGTTATAAGGAGTAATTTGGGCTACATCTATTTTAGAAAATTAATTAGGGCGCCGCGCAAATTAATTAAAACCCATGAAATCCAATCGTAACAAACTACATGCGAGCGAAGTCGCAGGGTACAGTTAGATAATAATAATAATAAAGGTGAAAATCAAACAGGCTCCTGACCTATGTTGACGTTACTGCTCTTATTGAAAAATTGGATTAGAGTGTAACGATAAACCATTAAGACTATTTAGACTGTTTTATATTAAATATATGGCAGGACGTCTACAATTACCTTTATCCATTGAATATAGATAGCAGAGACCATAAAACCAAATTGTCTTTGTACCTATTAAAGGCGGAAAATAATAATCGATATAGGTGATTAATACAATATTATTTCTTTATACACGAAGTTCCTTCATACTCACTTTCTTGATATTATATTAAATTATAATGAACCTCTACTCAGAAGAAACATGTAATCCTAACAATTAAGTTTATAATAAAGTAAAATTTAAAGAGACATTACATTATGTATTTTGGTTTATCTGGAATATTATTATTGGTTGTCTGGAAGAAATTGCTATCAGCAATAAGACCGCCCATTGCATACTTCTTTTATATATATAAATTCTGTAATTTATGTATGGTGTGCAATAAAGAATATTAAATAAATTAAAATTAATTATGTCAAGCAATGTAGATAATCCGCTTTTGTTCGTAGGAATGAAATTTGGTTCGAGAATTTACGTTATTGTTGTGTCGTTTTATCATTCAATAGCTTACGCATCTTAAAGGATTCTGGAGATTCCACCCAATAAAATACTTTATCTTGAAAGGAGACAGTTTCTTTTTGTATGGAGAATGGGCCCTCCACAAATTTTAGAGAATCTTAATGAAATACATGTCGATTTATTTATTATAATCTATAAATTACAATAGTAATATTAGTTTTACTTTATCTAATGGGAATACTGAGTAATTAGCAAATAAAATGTGTATCTTACTATAACCTAAAAACAAACTAAAAGCTATTTTCTATTAGTTTTCACCGGTATTATCGGTGTGTACTGTTCAATAAATAATAGTATAAAACAAAGTTGTAGTTACATTCAGCATTTATAGGTACTTTAAAATTGATGGAAAATCTTTTTAGTAGTTCCGGTTAGTAGTGCATGTCTGTGCATGAATATGGTATACTATTTTTTACATGTATTAATTGTGAGTATACATCCCAAATACCGTTTAAGTAATATGATTAAAGCCAAGATGAGTCAGGGATAATATGTACATTTATAATATTACCTACACACGCTATATAGTAAGAAACATGTTTTGAACTGGTTGTATAAGAATAAAAACACAAGTTATAATGCATCTACATTTATTATAGTAAATCGTAATTTCCAAAGTAGTCTATTAACACTAGAACAAATAGACAGGCACGGTGTCAAAACTTTGTATGAAAATATATTAACTGATTAGGTTAGGTTAGATACCTCAAACATTTTTATCTGTTATTACACACTGATAAATAGTGAGGAAGTAAGATGTTTTAAATTCTTTGTGGAAGGATAATAAAACACATGCATAATTTAATAGTATTTGTTATTGTAAATCATTTCAAAATATTGTGCTCGTTGGTCTTTATTGTTGTATAAAAAAAGAAATGTCAGTTCGTTTACTTAGTATCGAGTATGGAGTGTAGAGAGAAGGAAGACCATCTCTATATATGAAAAGTGTCCCTAAAAACGTGTCCAATAAGGTTGGCGCTGCAGTAGCATAGGGTAAATAAAAAAAAACGTCAGAAGTAATTAGAATAAGATGGAGAAATAAACAAGGACCGACCAATCCGCTTGGTTTTGTACTACGTAAATAGTTGAGATTTTGTATACTGGCATTTTACTAACTACTCTAGTCATGAAATTTTTTAAATATTTGAATTCAGCTGACTTCACTCCGTTCACAACAGCTATCTTCATATCGTAGTTTTTCAGACGCCAGTGCTATTGTGGTAGGTTTTGGAACCTCTATTTTCAGTAAATAGTAGGACACTATTTCAACTTTCGCCCCTTATAAGATGGTTCTCCTTGTACTCTACACTCCATAGTATCGTGGTTTATAGTTATAAATGGTTTTGCGGTATGAATAAGTATTTCAGGCAACTGTAGATTCCCTGAAAATAAGCGACTTAGAACAGACGGAAAATTATTCACTAAAACTTTTGTCGCACGCTTACCCACTTATGACAATGTTCACTCGACTGCTCTGCGTAAAGAGTAAGGGCTAATCATTTAAGATTCAATACCAGTTTACGCATTCTTGAAAGATAAATAAAAATCTATTGAAAAAGAAAAAATCAATTTCCCAATTTGAATAAAAAAACCATGATTGTGAAACTAAATGCTTTCAATTAAAACTTTTTTTTCTTTGGTCAAATCACTACTTTTTAAAATTTTGTTCCAACATGCATATTTTTCTTTCATAAGAGATGAAAATAATTTCTGAGTTAGATTTTTCTTATAATGAAAACATCATTAACAATTTCTTTTCATATGAAAGTCTTCCAAATGTGAATAAATCTTTTGATTTTTAGAGAAGGTTTTTAGAGCCTTTTTGCTATACCTGCCTTTTGCACTTTGCAAATTATTTATTAAAACTTCCTAGCGTCTTTCTAACGAAAATAATATCTCTCTGTCTCTCTGACTGTTATTGACGTAAAATTATTTGATGCGATTCTGTCCAAACAATCAACTTTCCTCTGGTTAAATGTTGCGAGTTAGAGTATTTGTTTTATAAACATTGTTTAGGCCAAACAATTAACATTTGAAATTTGCATTCAACACTCGTGTCCTCCCGCTGACTTTGTAAAGGTCACCGTCGCCCCACTCCCGTGTGGGTCGCTCGGCAGAGGGCGCGGGCGTAGGACGCGAGTGCGAAGTCAGTAGCTTGACAGCAGCGGCGCGGTCGATTAGCGTATTTTGGTGACCGCTGCATCGATTTCGCGCGACCAGTTTTTTGGTTTTGTGGTCTAGAATTTGAGTCTTTGTGCACGTTTAATTTACTATCGAATTTGGGTTTCGTGCAGACCACCTCGAATTATTTTGTCCAAGTTACACGTTTCGTGACAAGAGGCTTGTATTGAATTTGACTGATTAAAGTAATTTCGTTTGCAAGTAATTACGTCAATTGTATAGTGATTGCATGTTGAAGGGCATTTTGCAATATTTAACTTGCTTGTGTGACGTGGAACCTTGCGCGCACACAGAGTGGACATACGGTCTGGAATTTGATGCTCACATTCCATTTCGAGGGCGTGGCCCGGTTAATTGTTTTTGGAAGTCATTGTTTAATTGTACCGTCGCGTTAAGAGCCTTTTGTGTGTTGACTCTGTAGTTAGTTTGCGTGTCAGCTAGGCTGATTTTGAATTCTTATTACGGCGTAGTATTTAATATCGTACGAAGGAGTTTAGTTTGTTGTTTGCGAACGCTGAACTCTCTCGAGAAGAGACCGCGTTCGTACGTGTGGTTATAATTTTGTTGCTAAGTGAAAATGAATATTGAACTTTGAACGACTTTTCGTTATTTGTGTCGGTCACGTGTTTGATTTCGATGAACGTTGAATTGGTTGACTTTGAAGTTAATTATATGTACAATAAAGTTGACAGACTGAAATAGTGAAATGAAGAAAGAAGTTGTCAATTGGTGACGTCCGCTGGAGTGATACCACATTGTGGGGCAGGAACGGACCAGGCCGCTGCCCGATCACATCAGTTGGGTCAGGTCACATATATAAATACTACTACACACCACTTACATGCACCTACACCTACCTACCGCCTGACCGAGCCTTGGGGCTTATATCTATTGTGTCAAATAATAAGTCTCCATAAGCCGTTGGGCCCCACCCTTAGCTGTCCGTCGAATCTACCGCCGATGGGCCCCGGGATATTTAACCTTTGTCGGGACAGATAGGGGCGTGTACAAACATATAACAGAGTCCAGCCTATGCAGAATGTTGGAGGTCGCCCAAAAAAACATTATACTCAAACTTCAGAACCGCACTATTAAAGATAATATTATTTCAGGGCTACGCAAAACCAAAGGAATTACTACTTCCGATATTGGACTGGGTGGTACAGTCAAAAGGTTTTTTATTAAGTTCTTGCTACACGGTTTATGGACTGGTGTTGTAGATTGTCCAGACCTGTTATCTAAAATATCGATACTAGTACCTAAATACCGAACTAAACAAACGCCATTATTTCACGTACCACGAGCAAACACAAATTACGCAAAAAATTCTACTCTATGTCGAATTGTTCGAAACTATAATAAGTGTTACGCTGACTTGGATATTTTCAACCTATCCAAGAGTCGCATCAAACGCGATGTTGTAAACAAAAACAGGGCATAATGACACACACACACACACACACACACGCACGCTCGCACGCACGCAAGCACGCACACACGTACGCACACACACACACTCACACACATACACACACACACACACACACACACAAACACACACACACACACACACACACACACACACATACACACACACACACAAACACACACACACACACACACACACACACACACACACACACACACGCGCGCGCGCGCGCAAGCGCGCGCGCGCCTGTCTGTATGAAAATATATATTGTAAATACGATGAAAACGCTGTATGATTACCTAAATAAATAAATAAATAAAAGTAAGATCAATAAGAAAATAAATAAAAGTAAGGAAATGTAAATAAGATGAAGTTAAAAATAACTTAATCAATAATAACGTAACGTAAAATTACATGTTGTACTTTATTAATGTTTATTCAATGTATACTAGTTTTATTTTCAATTTTCAACTGTATACAAGGAATTTGTCTCATCTCAAAAAAGAAGTGACGGTAGTGGTTTTCTTAAAGTAATTTTATTCTGAATTTTCAAATTAATTGTAATTTTTTAACTACACAAAATGTAATGCATCCATGACCTACTTCTGCCTCATTTTGGATTTTCACATTGCTATGACTTGAAATTTGGCATAATTGTAGAATTTTTCGTCACTGCTTTGAGGTTTTTTGCTAAAATAATATCGGAAATTTACGGTCATCATTTGAAATGCCTTGCTATAAAGTTTCTACCGCTGTTACTGACTCTGTCTACTGTTTACAGGAAATAAAACTATTTATTCCATTATCTGTGGTACCCATCGGAAGCAGATCTTCAGCCTTGATTTGGTCGCTCCTGTAAGACTGCATTACGCAGTCAGCAAGAGTGTTATCAGGCCTAGGCTAATGCTTCGTCGGCTCAGGATGAAAAAACCAGCATGCTTAAAAAGAAGTATAACTTTGCCTTCAGGTCCTACAAAAGAGTTTCTAAGGCAAAGTATGAGCACATTATCTGAATTGGCGAGAAATTAGTTCGCCTTCCTTCGTTAACTCGTGTACATAGGCTGCACTAAAAGTATCGGGAACGGAATATTTCCACTGTTCCTGTCATATTAAAATCATTTTAATTGAAAAGTCCTTGGTTTTAAAAATCGAATACCATTTATTTATTTAAAAAAAAGATTCTCGGTTGTTACAAGATTTTGTCAAACTTGTTTAGTCGTTGAGAAAAAGGAATTGACTCGAGAAAATTCAAGAGCGATGATTTATTATGACATTCGAAGTGGTTTAAGACAAAAACAGTGTTTTGACCGGATGATTTTTGCATTTGGTGATATTGCCCCATCCAAAACTACAATTTATCGCTAGTTTGCTGAATTTCAACGTAGACGTGTCAAGCTCAGTGATGATCCCCGTCAAAGTCGTCCAAAAACTGCAGTCACCCAAGAGAACGTTGACGCTGTGCGTAAGCTGATTGAGGAAGATCGACATGTGACATACCGCGAAATCCAGGCAACTTTAGACATTGGCATGAGTCAAATACAAATAATCTTTCATGAAAAATTAGTTGTAAAAAAGTTGTTTTCCCGATGGATACCGCATTCGCTCTGTGAAGAGCAAAAAGCGGCTCGCGTTACTTGGTGCATCAGAACTCTCGAAGATTCCACGCAGGATCCTCAAATGCTATATACATCATCGTATCAGGTGACGAATCCTGGATATACGCGTACGAACCCGAAACAAAAAAACCAGTCACGAGTTTGGGTGTTCGAAAATGAGTTAAAGCCAACAAAAATTGTTCGTTCACGGAGTGCAAAAAAAGTGCAAAAAAAAAATGGTAGCCACGTTTGTCTCCAAAACCGGCTATGTTACGACTGTTCCTCTTGAGGGACAAAGAACGGTTAATGCATAATGGTATGGTAAGGTTTTTAGAGCAAGCAAACATAGAATTATTAGACTATCCGCCGTACAGCCCCGACCTAAGCCCTAATGATTTCTATACTTTCCCTAAAATAAAGAATAAATTGCGTGGACAGAGATTTTCATCACCTGAAGAAGCTGTGGACGCCTACAAAACGGCCATTTTGAAGACCCCAACTTCCGAATAGAATGGTTGCTTCAATGATTGGTTCCATCGTATGGAAAAATGTGTCAAATTTCGCGGAGAATACTTCGAAAAGCAATAAATACATTTTTAAATAGTAATGTTGTGTCACTTCCTTGATTCCCGAAATTTTCAGTGCCGCCTCTAATCTGGTCTCTCGCCATGGCTGTTCAAAGGAATTTCTGTAAGCCATCACTGATAGTGACACTCATACGCACGCTTACACGAAAACGCACACGCACACGCACACGCACTCGCACACGCTTACGTACACGCCAACACACACGCACGCACTATCTAACATCTCTGCATAGGGAGGCCGACTCACTGGCCCACGCCGCAAAAGAGAAAGTCGATCTTTTAGGCTCCCTTTTTGCGTCCCATTCGACTCTCGATGACGGGGGGAACATACCGCCAACCATCCCGTAGTGGGAGTGATCTATGCCTGATGTGCGATTCACCCAGTGCTCAGTATGCAAAGCACTCCGTTCCCTGGACATACACAAGTCGAGTGGGCCTGACGGAATTCCGCCAATTATGCTGAGGACGTGCGCTCCAGAGTTGGCACCAGTTCTAACGCATCTTTTCCGAAGCTCTGATCCGTCCAACTACAGGCCTATCGCCATCAACTCCTGTTCTCGAAAATAATGGAGTCAATTATTAACTGCCAGCTCATGCGGTACCTTGAGGAGCACCAGCTGATTAGTGACCGCCAGTACAGTTACCATCGGGGTCGCTCAGCTGGTGATTTTCTTGTTTACCTAACACATAGATGAGCGCAGGTGATCGAGTCTAAGGGGAAGGCATTGGCTGTTAGTTTGGACATAGCGAAGGTTTTCTAAATGGCACAAAGCGCTTCATTCGATTCTTCTTTTGGGGACGACTAAATCTAGTCCACAGAAGACACAAGCTTGCACGTTTACCGCTAAATAATTCTTTTGTCGTATCTCCTCAGTATCAAGGCACTCCCCTTGTTGCCTTAACATATCGTGTGACGTGCAGTTTCGTAGTCACTTGGAAGAGAAGGCCAAATTGGCCTCTAAACGACTTGGCGTGCTCAGCAGAGTGGGACAGTATTTCATGCCGGCACACCACCTGCAACTTACAAGGTGCAGGTTAGGCCTCACATGGAATACTGTTTCCATCTCTGGGCTGGGGCTCCCCAGTGAGAGCTCCTTCCACATGACCGCATCCAGCGCAGAGTGGCTCCAATCGTTGATGACCGAGTCCTTTCCGATCGGCTTGATTCACTGGCGCTTGAAGTGATGTTGCATCTCTTTACAAATATACAAAATATGACCTGCTCAAAGTTAAAAAACTTTATTAAAGAAAGTTTGTAAAGAAAGGGTTATTATAATATTAAGAAATTTATGGATGATAATAACTCCTGGGAATAAGGTGACCGCTACCAAGCCATTTATAATTTGATTTGTGTGGTTAGTTGTGTAACATTCATAACTGTAAGCTGTTATTTAAAAAAAAGTCCCTCTGGGTTTCTTGCTGGTTCTTTCAGACAGACGACAGAGGTTTTCTTTCGAACCAGTGGTAATTAAACAAAATAATGACTTTCAAGAAGTATTATTTATAATTTATATTGAATAAAAAAGTTTGTGTTTCTGTTTTGCGTATTTTATCGCGTATACCACGGAAAGTGCTGAGGAATTGTTCGGACTAATTCCAACCGCTCAATTTCACCATCGCACATAGCGCCAAAACTCGCGATACCATCCAAACCATCTGGATAGTGTGTGATCCCATTGTCTTTGTTATTTCTTGTAGTATTATTTTTACACAGTTTCACTACGCAAACCGGTATTTTACTTCGGATTATTATCAATATTTAATAAAACATTCGGTACGTCCACATCACATGTCGCCTGCAACGCGACTCACTTGGGTACGCCGATTTCGGCGTAGTATTTGTTGTCGCATTTTACAGGAGCGCCGGCGGTATCTAATAGAAATACTAAATTTGTCTTTTAATACAACAGCGTAATTTCTACCTACTTTGCCTATTTTTTTGGTGTCGGTATAAAAAAATCCTTAGGTAAGGTTTTTAACTAAAGTCACTGGTGTGGCGTATGGCGTGTATGTAAGGCGTGTAGCCTTCCCATAAATTGATCTCGGCACATTACTTGACTGAGAAAGCTTGTGCATATTCGAAGGAATCCGCCTAAGAAAGTGTGACCTGTTCTTGGCGGCGTTAACGAGTTTGGGCTACCCAGGATTCCATAAGATTTTTCATGGTAGCTTGTCACACCAGGGTTCTCCGAATAATATTATCCAAAGATCTCTTGTCAAGTGTTTATCAGTTTTAGAACTTTATGAAATATTGAGAGACGATTCCAGGAGATCCAACGGTATGACTTTGTGAATTGCGAATTGGGGCCGCCCGCCCGCACATATTCGTAAATGTCGACCAGTCGGCTAAAACGTTGTGAATTTAATCGCACACAGAGGAGCGCGCGTACGCATAGTTGTTGCCCACATATCACATTCAATTTGGGATAATTCAAACAAAAGTAGAAGCCTTAGTTACTTGTATTTTCGAAAACTGCAATAACGGTATATCATTATTTATATATTTGAACTTAAGTAAAACAATTGGTTATTCTTTGAAAATTAACCCTGTATACGTTCTATTATTGTTTATACACTCAGTACACTAAACTATATTTTACATGAAATTTATTCTTTAGGTACTTATTTGTTATTTTTAAATCAAACATGAAATCAAAACCAGCACGATGCGCGACGGGTACACTCTGATTTAAAGCACTGGCCGAGCCAGTTTCAAGCAGTAGGTGACGAGTCGCCAATATCATAGTTTCTAATACATTAAATTATCTAAAGTTTGTACCTCGAAACATAAATGATATTAAACATTATCAACAGCTTTGTATCAAAAATATAAACAAAATAATATTTACACAATATTTACTGATATTTTACATAATACTTAATCTTTTGGTAGTTGCTGTCGTTGTCCTGCAGTCTTTCATTATTTTACACGAACAAATCGTGCCATTTTTCATTTATAATCTCGTTCCATAAACATTTTATTTCAAGCCCCTTTTCTATTAAGGAAAGAATCTTAACATATTTTCTGATTGCTTTCATTTCCGCCGCACTTAACAATTGTGTTCAACACCGGCACGGCTAGTACGGCATGTTTATGTGTTTGATAATATAAGTATAAACGCTATATACTTTAGTATTATTTATACACATTTTATTTATATATTTATAACGAATTATATGGAGAACTGATAATAGAAGGGAAAGCAAGGTACAAGGTAGCGATCCTAGGTTGCCTACCTAGGAAGGTAGGCAACCTAGGATCGCTAATAAGAAAAATAAAACACTAGATAGTGACGACCTGAGAAGACTCAATAAAGAAGTCTATGAATGCAAGTAGCTCAGGAACCGTCGGTAGTCCTTGAGGAAGCTTATTAACAGCAATGGACTTTGGATTATATTTATGACGTCAATATCTATTATATAAGCTGTTGCATTTTAAAAATATCTTGATGACCTTGAGATGTCAAACCTATCGGTCAGATCTTAATTTGAACTTGGTCTATTATCATAAAAAAGACTTGATTAACTGTTAAATTGCTTAAAACATTGTCAATAATCAGGAAAGTAGAACAGTTGGAATATAGCAAAAGTCGATATAAATAGTACAGTTATATATACTGGCATCATTTTAGTCTTCAAATTTTTAATGATTTATTTCTTTTGGTTACACTTTATGCTCTTGTCCTGCGCACGCATACATCATGTTCACGCGTTATAAAATGTGCTTTAAGTTATTTGAGGTAAAGTGTGCTAAAGTGGTAATATTTAAGCCGTTACACATCGAACTTTTACGAAACTTGGATACTTAATTACGTTGACCTTAACGCCGGCAACGAGTACGATAAATCAGCCTTCTCAACTTACTAACTTTAATGCCACTATTTGTGTAAGCGGTTTCCGAAAGCTTGTAATTAAAGGAGCTTTGTAAAGAGGATTAAACTTGAAATGTGTCGCTGATAGCGGTTGTTGGAAGTAATTGTTGTAACTTAACATATTTGCTCAAAACTTTCAAGACATTAAATGAAGATTCTTAAGTATAAGAGCATTTTAATTGCCTTTTTAAATTATTGACTAGCGACTCGCCCTGACTTTGCCTGGGAAGAAATGCTTGTTTTTTTGTCACCCTTATTTAATAATATTAGATAATATGCGGAAAATAGGTAAGATATAGAAGCTTGACATATAGGTACATAATGTCAATGAGGCACAGTTGACAACAAAGACGTTGTTTAAATTTGCAGAGCTAAAGCTAGACCCTGCCCTTCCAGACCATGCCTCAACAGACTTCCACTATTTTCAAAGCTGAGAGAACTTTTGATAGAAGAAAATTTCAATTCTGTAGAAGTAGTAAAGAAGAAATTTAAAGAATTTATCGTTTCTTGTGAATCGTTTAAAATAAAAGTAAGATCGATCTCAATTTGCTTGCTTAATATGAAATTTAACGCTCCCTATATCTCTTATTTTCTTGGCAGTTAACATTTTAGATATGAAATATTTTTACAGTGTAGGTTAAATTTATATTCGATAAAACCACGTTATTAGTTTTTTTGAAGATATAAGTAATAGGAATATGTTGACATTACATTATTTTTATTTTTATATTTCGTCGGAATTCGTTATTTATTTCAAAAAGCCTCGAAGGAAATCTCAGCTTCCTCGGCAGTCTATTGCAGCAAAGCGACTATGATTTTTGCACAGCAGTAAGACAATACATTTTAAATACGAATAGGTCAGTTAGTCAACGAACTATTACCGAACAAAAAGATCACGTCTCAGATCTATATACCATCAATGGCAACACGCATTGGTTGTGCACTCTTGTTTTTAAGTTTTACGTGACGTAAAGTTGCATTTTTCCCAAACGCTACCCAGCCGAGTTAGATCCGTTGATTGACCTCTCATTCGAAGTTGGACTTACCTTTTTTTACATGGAGAAATGCCTACACCTCGCGCGGCCTAGGATGGGTTATGTCGGACTCGTACCGACTAAAAAATCCCATGGCGTTGTGCCTTCACCACATATTAACAGGGCCACGGAAACTTTTCAGCACACATCCGCGGTCCCACCAGAACCAGCACCTTAAGGGGAGCCCTCCTTGAGAGAGAATATTTCCTTCCTCTTTTCTTTTTTTTTATATCGGCTAAGCGGGAATGGTGAGAGGACAACACTTCCGACTTCCACCAACGCGTATCCGGAGTGGATTAGGAAATCATATTATTTTATTAGTAATTACATACTGGGCCAGCCAAGTGTACTCCTCTTTGTACACCGTGGGTAATCAAGCCATGGCTACTAAACCCACTCCCCCGCCACGGTAAGACGGGAACCCGTTCGGGGGGGGGGGGGGGGGGGGGGGGGGATATCGAACTTACCTAGTCGTTTGTCACGGATAGGGTTTGGAGACGATTTAAGGCCATTGAGCATATTGCCGAGTTCTTCCAGCAATTCTACCATATAGACTATATTATCCTTGGGATCTCAAAAGTGTATGCTCGAATAGCTCGAAAACGTCTTCTAATGCAACGGTGACGAGTTTTAAGGATATAACATCACTCTGTCTTACACCTCACAGCAGCTGGAACTGGAATACCGCCTAAATTGCGAAAGATTCAAAGCCTATCTCATAGTTCACACACGCATGATTAAGTGGCAAATTGTACTCTTCGGTCTTCTGTATAATTTATATGTATGTAGTCTATGGTACTAAAGCTTTTTAAGAAACTGGCTTGTTCTGGAAGCTGGAAGTCGTCAAGTAATTACTCTGGAAACTGAAAGTAGTAGTGCGGCTCAAAGGAGAATCGGCTTTTATTTCTTTAATAGGGCGTTGTCGCTTTATTTGAAGAACAATACTACCATACATCTGCTATACACTTCTGGAGAAATGCAGCCATGAAAGACGGAATGGAATAGCTTATAAAGGAATTTAATGCATGTCCATCCTTGCATTTGAGAGTAATTTTAATTTCGCTAAGTCTTACTGATGCATGCATTAAGTTATATACTTATCATGTTCATAAAACAGATATATGATTCAAATTTAATGCGGGTAAAAACTGGGGGCTGTGTTCAAGTAAATGAGCAAAGAAGGACGTAGTAGAGTCACGTTGCAGTTATTCATAACGCAGCACGATTGGGTCGGCTATACCGGGTTAGGACCATACCACAGTTTATTGGTCTTACAGAACTTAGCTCATAGCGACCTTACAGTTGTGAAACGCCTTTGATGTCAGGCGATGTCGCCGCCCTCGTAGTTATTTAAGCGGCTGCGTGTAGACTAGGGGTTGTCACAAAAATGGAAATTAAATAATTTTGGATATTATCATACTCATTATCATTTATTAACATTATGTACACTTATAAATTTAAAAACACATTTATCGAACAATATCATTTTTATTACTACAAGAAAAAACACATTTATAATTGTTGCACTGCAAAATATTTTCGTGACATTCTCTTTTTTAGATGTTTTCAGTTTTCGATTGCTAAATTTAATTACTTAGTGTTTTGGGAAAACAATTTTAACAAAAAACAAATAAACGAGTGAAACACAAGCATGGCAGTAATTTGTATTCAACCTAGTAGCTCATATGACAGTAATTCACCATTAAAGATATTATATTTTTCAGAAACGGCACAGGATTAGTTAAATAAGTATTATAAAAAAAGCTCGCGCCAACCGCATATATAGTATATGACACTGTGAATTGCACTAGCGCAACGTCAGCTCACCCCCTAACCAGCACTACCCCCACCGTTGCTCTGCACATGTACATTCCTTTCCCAAATTTAAGGTCTTTATACTGTGACCATACTCTCACAGGATACCAGTGTGAAACAATAGAATAACTAACTAACGCTGTTTCGTATAGTGAGTGTAGACAACAGGAGACACTTTTTACTGGTAAAGAGGCATTCCATCCTTGTCGGCAGAGGTGACCGACGCATCTGCATTTTGTTTCTTAATCATCTATCCTCATAGACGTAGATGTCTATAACCATTCACTTACCATTAGGTGTGCTCGTAGGTCTCTATTGTTGTATAAAAAACGGAATGTCAGTTCGTTTATTTAGTATCGAGGTCTATAGTAGTAAATGGTTTTGCGGTATGAATAAGTATTTCAAGCAACTGTAGTTGGCCTGAAAATAAGCGACTTAGAACAGACGGAAAATTATTCTATAAAACTTTCGTCGCACGCTTACCCACTTATGACAATGCTCACTCGACTGCTCTGTGTAAAGAGTACGGGCTAATCATTTAAGATTCCATACCAGTTAACGCTTTCTTGAAAGACCTTTTTTCAAGAATGCGTATCATTGCATTCAGAGGCTGATAAAGAAAAATCAACTGAAAAAGAAAAAATCTATTTTCCAATTTGAATAAAAAACGAATGCTTGCGAAACTAAATGCTTTCAATTAAAACTTTTTTTCTTTCGTCAAATCACTTCTTTTTAAATTTATGTTTCAACATGCATATTTTTCTTTCACAAAACATGAAAATAATTTCTGAATTTGAATTTCTTATAATGAAAACATCATTAGCGACTTCTTTTCATATGAAAGCTTTCCAAAAGTGAATAAACCTTTTGATCGGTATACATGCAAGGTTTTTAGAGCCTTTTTGCTATACCTGCCTTTTGCACTTTGCAAATTATTTATTAAAACTTCCTAGCGTCTTTCTAACGAAAATAATATTTCTCTGTCTCTCTGACTGTTATTGACGTAAAATTATTCGATGCGATTCTGTCCAAACTCTCCAATGTCTTTCCAAATCAACTTTCCTCTGGTTGAATGTTTGCAAATTAGAGTATTTTTTTTTTATAAAAGTAAGGACAACCAAATCAAATTTAGTAAAAACTTCATCATGTATTCATTATGTGACTTGGCATTGAACGAAATTGCCTGTAGTCGCTAACTTTATTTGACGCTTATAAAAACAGAATAAACAGACTCAAGGGACCAAAACACGATGAATTATGCTAAATTTGGACTTCTCAAAAATGTAAATAAAATGAAGTTAAAAATAACTCAATCAATAATAACGTTACGTAAAATTCCAAGTTGTACTTTATGAATATTTATTCAGTGTACACTAGTTTTTATTTTGCATTTTAAACTTTAGTAAGATATAACACTCTTAAACAATACGATAACACAAGGAATTTGTCTCATCTCAAAAAGAAAGCGACGGTAGGTAGTGGTTTTCTTATAGTAATTTTATTCTGCATTTTCAAATTAATTGTAATTTTTGAGCTACACAAGATGTAATGTATCCATGACCTATTTCTGCCTCATTTTGGATTTTGACATTGCTATGACTTCAAATTTGGCATAGTTGTGGAATTTTTTGCCACTGCTTTGACAGTTTGCCGATTTTTTTGTGCTAAAATAAAATCGGAAGTTTACGGTCATCATTCGAAAAGAGCTTACTCCTTTTTAAAAGGCCGGTAACGCATTTGCAATTCCCCCGGTATCGCAGTTGTTCATGGGCGGCGGTAGTTACTTACCATCAGGTGACCCGCATGCTCATTTACAGGGGGTAAATATCTCCTATAATAAAAAAAAAAAGTGAAATGTATTTATTTTCTATTCTTTCCATATTGCATTAGTTATTAAGTGATTTTGTGCTTGGCGTTATATATTTCCAAAGAGAACACTGAAAGGCCTTCCATGTAAAAATATTCTCATTTAAAAATTTCCAATGAAAAGTCCTTTTCACACGAAAGTCATCCAATAATGAATAGATGCTTATGATAGATGAAAAAGCACCTTCACAAGCATTTTTATAAAACCATTTTAATTATATTAAAAAGGAAAAATTGTGCATTACAAAATACCTAAAGACCTTAGTTCTATGCTCAGTAAACTTAATAATAATTGATAGAATCAGGCGTTACTTTGCGGAAATCCATTATAATGGGGTTGTTATAAACTAATTTGCTTAATTCCGCGAAAAGAAAGAAAATGATGTGTCCTGCCCAGTTTTAAGGTGACCTCCCACCCTCCCTCAATCGCGCGCACTATACCCGTCTCCGTCAATCCCAGCACTACCACCCCCAGTACCAGCACACTAGGCACGACACACCACTCTCGAAAATACGACACGTGTTTCGCCTCTACACGAGGCATCCTCAGGTGAAGTAGACTCTGCGGAGACTGGCCACTTAGCGGCCAGCCATTTTCTTTCTTTACGCGGAATTAAGCAAATTAGTTTATAACAACCCCATTAAACTTAATAATGTTTTTCAATGATCCACAGGCAGACGGCAAGAAAACGTGGAATAATTTTGTTAAAATTAGTCACTTCTTTATTGACTTTTCGTTATTGTTGTTAAATTAAAGGTTAATTACAAATTGATTACATCTCTATAACCTCAACTAATTATAAAGGAGAGCAAGATATCACACAGGATTTTCATCAAACTCTAAAGACGCTTAATGATTTTATCAAAGTCGGTATGATATGGGCTATTAGATATTCTTACAAAACTACTACACCGTTATCCACAGTTTTCGTTTTCTTATAAATACGCTCACAAAAATGTGTTCATTCATTTATCTAGGTTTCCTGGGAAAAACTATTAGTAGCAATAGATATTGATAGATAATGAAGATCAACGATTGCTCTGCCTATTCATATAAATTACAAACTTATTTGTACTGGCAAAATTATAGCTTCGTTGTTATATTACGCTGTTCAGTGAGATGTCATTGGAAATGTTTTTGCGCATTAATAAATTGTTATAATAAATGTCCTGCGCTTTATATTTACTTTTGAATTTAACTGAAGAATAAATTTCTATTTTCAATTACAAATTTAGCTCTAATGCAACAGTATTACAAAAACAAATGGAGTAAAATCTTTCCAACAGGTACGTGCTAATGGAAGCCTTCAGTAAAGTTTGTGTTTCGATAACCGTTTAAATGGTACTTTGGCAAATAATTGATAGCAAAATGTACATTGCAACTGACGAGGTGAAAATAAATACAGGATTTTATTTGAATTTATAAAATAAGAAAAATTTAATTATAAGTTGTTTATTTATAACTATTAAAGAAAATATTACTAAACAGAGTTATAGTTTATAACAAAGATACATAACGAGAATATGTATCAATGTTCCTTAAATAGTGTAGAGTAGAATAGAATATTTTTTATTCATTATATATTAATCACATGTGTAATTCTTATTGAAAGTAATTTTGTACTTTACCACTGGTTCGAAAAAACCCTCTGTCCTGAAAAAACGAACAAGAAACCCAGCTGGACTTTTTATTTAAAGTAAATTTTAGATTAATGGTTTAACAAACTATTTACAAAATGTATTTTAGAAACTTCTTGGAAGCAACCACCTCATTACCATTATTTAAGCCATGTATTCATTTATATTATAATACCCTTTTTTATACAGTTTCAGCTTAACAAAACATTTAAACTTGCTAATAGAGAGAGCCTGTAGACATTCTGGGACCTTGTTGTAATAGGGGTATTATAATAATAGTATACATTGCCCCAAGATTGAATTACTGACTCTGTGGAATCGAGAAACTGGTATCACTAGCTTGTGTTTGTTCCTAGTATATATCACTTTTTTTACTAAATTTTATTTTGTCTTTGTGAACATACAATAAAGTTTCGTAAATATACTGAGACGCCAAAGTTAATAGCTTTTTTTATTTATCTGAGTTTCTCGATTTTAGGTTATAAATAGCTCTAATGGCCCTCTTCTGAAAACAAAAATAGTTTCTGAATCACCCACATTTCCCCATAGCAAAATCCCATAAGACATTATGCTATAGAAATAACTGAAATAAACTAATGTAGCTGTCTCGACACTAGTGAGACCTCTAATCGTTTTTACGGCATATGCTGCAGAACTAAGTCTGCTTACTATTTTGGATATATGGAGGCCCCACTGAAGCTTTGCGTCGAGCGTGATACCAAAAAAAAAACAGTGAATTCAACAGGGCTCATTTCTTCTCCATTTAAATACACATTGTTGTTCAGTTTTTTTAACATTCAATTTTGTAAATTTAATACATTTGGTTTTATTTCCATTTAAATGCAGATTATTAACGTTAAACCAATGCACTAATTTTGATATAGCATTATTCACTTCGTCACATTTTAGTTTAAAAATCAAGAAAGTATAATCAGCAAATAATACTATATCATGATTATTCCTTACAAGAGAAGGTAAGTCATTAATATACACTACACACCCATTAGTACAGGTGACCCGGAAGTACTTTTACCATTAATTATAACTTTCTGTATTCTAATACCAAAATATGAAACAATAATTTTAAGCGCTGTGTTCTTGACACCATAGTACTGTAACTTCCTGATTAATGTCTTATGGTGAACACAGTCGAAGGCCTTGGAAAGGTCACAAAATCTACCCAAAGCAATATCTGAATTCTCCCATGTACATAAATATGTTTAATAAGCTAAAGTCCAGCGTGAGTTTTCGAGCAACCCCTTGTAAAACCGAATTGATTTTTATGTAGTAATTTATTAATATTAAAGAAACTTAACATCTGATCTAAAATTAATTTTCAAATATTTTACTAAATGTTGGTAATACAGAAATTGGTCTAAAATTAGCGGGGTCTAATGTACTACCAGATTTAAATAAAAGTATGAGTTTACTATGTTTCATTGAATCAGGAAACACACCAGATTCGACTCGTGCATTAAATATAGTGGCTAGATAAGGCGCTGTTGTTTCTATTATAGATAAAACAACTTTAACGGAATTTCACCATAAGTCTTCCGTTTTCTTACCATCAATAGTTTTAAAATATTTTACGATATGTTTTGGCAACACTCTCTGGAATTTTAAAGTACTTGAACAAGCCTTTACATTCTATTTAAGCAATGATTCGGCTATAGTGGGAGAAGAGTGGAATGATTTTGTTTATTTGTTTTGGCATCAACCTTTTTATTTATTTAATTTTTTTTTGTTTCTCATTTTTTTTCTGAAAATAGATCCTTAGTTATTCTTTGTTCTTTATAATTCATGGCTTTCTTACGCTGTTGTTTTGGTTAAACTGCATAATCGGGAGGTGGGCGAAAAAATTTGGAATGGTGTCTTATTACTTTGTTTTTTTTTTTAATTAATATTAAAATCTCCATTTGAGGCACTAAAGTTCTCATCATTTGTTTTGAATATGTCACGTGAGGAACTAATAATATGTTATTAGGTGTGATTTGCCCTTTAGAAATAAAATACTGCCTTTCATCATCTTCGGCTGACGAGTAACTATATACGTCTTGAGCTGCGCATTTTTTAAAGAAAGACATATAAACTAAAGTATCAAAATCAGAAATTGTGGAGTCAGAACTAGAAATTGGATGAATAGATCTTTGTAAACTCGAGCAACTTGGAACTCCCAAATCTATATTATTTGTATCCCCATTGTCTAGAATTGGTTCGTCATTCGCACTTACCAATAAAACGTCATTTTCTGGAATAAAAAAAGATGAAATACAGTGTTATTTCATCTGTGTTGCTAATCCATGTGGATTTTCTACCATTTCTAAGTCAGAAACATCGGGTGATGAGCTATAGTCAACGATGGTGTTTAACTCTTAAAAAGTTTTCAGTTGTTGAAGGTTCGATTGGTCCCAAATCAGTTGGTTGGTTAAGTCCAGGGTATTCGTCTAACTCCAATACATCAGATGTAGAGTTCTGCAGGAGCCAATCCCAAATTGGTAGATCGTCATCAGTGTCATCGTTTAATACGACGTCAGATATAGGACTTTGTATGGGCTCCACGCTAGTTTATGGGCATGCAATTTCAGACAAAATTATTCATGGGGCATATGTTTCCTCCGGTATAGCTTCTGGATTAAACGGGAATAGTCCTGTTGCCGCAAATCCATTTACAATTCGTCATGAATTTGGGCCAGACTTGACTAAATATCCTATTAAACATGACTTTTGACATTGTTCCGTCGGAGTTTGTGCAAAAGAAGTTCAGAGCTGAATCATACCAGTGATGTTGATACGACTTATTGACTGATTGGCTAAGTGCTAAAGCTCGTGCATTGTGTTGAGAGGGAGGCAATACCAAACAATGTCATTTTTATCAGCTTCATCTAGAACTTCTTTTGACAAGTGACGTTTGGCACCATCAAATATAAGTAAGCATTTTCCAGCAACCTTATATTTCGCTAGGTGTTTAATAAACACCACAAATAAATCAGCAGTCATACTGCCTTTCAGTGCCATCTTGACTAACGTCCCTACTGGTAAGTTATCACATACGAGGGTGCGTTTTTAAGTTCGCAGAATGGTAATAAAAAGTAAGGAGTGGAAATAAAAATCCAAATTTATTTTTCCTCTTCAACATATATTTATCTGCTACCCTTATACATTTTTCGAATCTTTCAATTAACTTATGTATACTCTCAAAACAAGTGATTTGTCTTTGTCTAAAAATACGCCGTAACTGCTTCCTTCACTTCCTCATCACTTAAAAACTTTTTCCCACGAAGTTCTTTTTTTAAGTTTGGATATAGATAAAAATCACTGGGGGCCAGGTCACGATTACAGGGTGGGTGTGGCAAAATTTTGGAGCCCACCTTCTGTAGAGCAGCCATCGCAACATGGCCTTTTGAACAGGTGCGTTGTCGTGCAGAAGAAGGATTCCTTTGGTTAATTTTCCCCTTCTTTTCTCCTTTATGTTGATTTCCAGTTATGGAGACACCTTTATCTTTGTAATTAATCAATGGGATTCCTTCTGAGTCCCAAAAGACTGTAGCCATGATTTTCCCAGCCGATTGTGCCACCTAAAATTTCTTGGGTGGTCGTGTGCCTTTTTTGTGCCACTGCATAAAGTTCTGTTTGGACATAGGTTCATAATGGTGAACCCAAGTTTCGTTACCAGTAACAATTTGAGCCACACTTCATCTTTGTCTTTTTTATAGGAGAGGAGGCAAACGAGAATGGGGCTCACATGATGGTAAGTAACTACCGCCGCCCATGAACAACTGCAACTCCAGGGGAAGCAGAGGAATTGCAGATGCGTTGCCGACCTGTGTAGGCTCTTTTCTTGAAGGTTCCTAAGTCGTAACGGCCCGGAAAAATCCATATAGAAAAATATAAAAATATATAAAAAAATCTATACAGAGGTCCAAAAAAGAACGAGAACACTCCACGCGCTGTTGCTTTAGAGATGGCGTGTGCATTCTAGGCACCCATCTTTGCGCTGACTTTAGTCATGCCAAGGTGACTTCAATCATTTCTGCGAGCTGTTTTTTTAAGGTGGGCATCTTCTAATATAAATTTTTTGACTTTTTGAATAATTTCCAAAGTTGTCACCTCGATCGGCCTTCCTGACCATGGGTCGTCTTCAAGTGACTCTCTGACTTGTTTAAAAAGGGTATGCCACTTGTAAACCATAGTTTTACTTGGACAAGAGACTCCGTAAATGGATGTAGTCTTTTTCGGTATAGTCTGAACTGATTATCCGCGATTGTTAAGGAACTTTATAACGGCACGGAACTCGATTTTCTCCATACTTCACAATTTTTTTCCGATTGACTTCTTTGGTTGACGATAACTCAAAGACTAATGATCTAATCACAATAAAACCCGGTATTTATACTAATAGTGAGTTGTTCAATTAGCACGTAATTCAGCGACGTCCCCACTTATTACCTTACTACCCATTCTGCGAACTTAAAAACACACCCTCGTAGATCAGGCCTTTGTCTTTTTCCTTTAAAGAGGATCGTAGGTGATATCACAGTACCAATGGCATTCACGCACATTGCTATCGTAACATTTTCCGCGTGTTCAGGAGCAATGAGATGAACCCTTTTGCTTCCTTTCTCTGCTAAAACTGTGTTCTAATTCTGTACAGTTATCCGGCATTCTTTTTCATCCATATTGTACAAGCTTTCTAGATATTGTTGTATATCCATCTCATTGTACAATTTTTGCACACTCTGAAAATGTTGCTGAACAATTGACTTTTTAAATTTTTCTGCACGAGCTGGATTAATTGTTTGCGGCTTTCGTTTACTAATTGAGGGATTAAAAAGTAATTATTTAAAATATTTTTTATTTTGTATATTTTACAAAACATATATGCTTGTTTCCTTATAAATTTTGGCGTGAGGGGTACACCAATTTTAGCGAATCTTTTTCTCCATTCTACGAGGTCATTTTCTTGTTGTTCTGTAATAATTGGTTTTCTTCCCAAACGCTTAACGATTGTGCCCTTTTTTAAATGATCCCTCAATATTCTTCGCGGAATATTATGCCTGGAAGCTGCAGAACGCTGAGACAATTGGCCTCTTTGAACAGCATTTATTGCTGGTTCCAAGCCTTCTGCAGTCCACAATTGCCCTCTTTTTCACATCTGGACCTGGTTGGAGCCATTTACTAGCCTGCGTAATAATTAACATAAATAATAAATGTTTTCCAAAATTATAGATTTTAGTAGTTAAATAAGTTTTATTTTCGATTTAGTTTAGTTTCGTAGAGCTAAATTTCTTTAGACTTGATTAAGAAAATTTCATGTTGAAATAACTTAATAAATATATTATTAAGCCTATAACGCCCATTTGTCAGTTAACAACTCATGTAGGCTAACACCGCCCAACTGTTTTTTACTGGGCGTTGTTACCCGGAAGGGAATTGTTATTCAATCCACGTATTTTAATACAATATTACAGAAATAAACTCAAAATATCATAGCATAGTCTAGGAAAATTAGTAAACTAGTAAGTATTACAAGAAATTTTACCAAATATGCGGTAGAACAAATAAAAACTTACAAATTTTTGGAGCAATTTTTATAACAGCGGTGTTCACAACCGACGTTCGAGATGCGAAGCGCGTCACTGTCAAGATGGCAGTGCGAGAGCGTGGTCGTCGTAATGATGCATTCGTATGGGTATATTTTATGTGTGGATCTGGACTGGGCGTAATTAAACCACGGGCGTTAATTGCCATACCTACATTATTAGCAATGCATTGTACTATGCCGCTCCTATACACAATATACACTACCGCGTATCATCCCGAGGTAGTCGAGAGACGACAGAGGAAAATTAAACAGGATATGGGTAGCACCAACTTACTTATAATTCAAAATATTAAAAAACTGCGAACTTTCCGAACTCGCAATGGCTATGGAGGCAAATGCAAAGGCGTATGAAGCAATGACTATGGGAGAGGCCTTTATTCTGCAGTAGATGAGCTGTAATGATGATGATAATAAAGTATATTATTTGAAATTTGTGCATATGGAATTACATACTCACAAAATATGTAATCGCTTCTAGTCAAATGCGGAAACTGCGTAAAGGGATAGGTATAAATTCTTCTAAACATTACTTTCGCTTAAAAAAGATCTGGGTTACACTCAAGTTGCGCCTAATGATGTTATACTTTAAATATAAAATTGTTTCAATTATGTTCACAAAACAATAAATAAATCAGAAAATACAAAAGTTTCTACAAATGGGATTACTAAAGTTATACGACCAATCGATGTAGCGTGTCGTATCGTAATTTAATCCTGAATATCTAACGAGCTATCTTTTTGGATTGGTTATATATTGTTTTTATAAAAACTTAAAGCTTAAAGCGATTCGGTTGTCTGCGCTCAAGCCGCGCGGACGTATTCTTCGGTCGAGCCCATGCGCTCCCGAATTACTAAGTTGCAATTGTGCGAAAAAAAGACAATAAAAGGATTATCCTCGAAGTGCTTCAGTGGTGTTGTGCATCATATCCGCCGTCAGGTTGCACCGGCCCGCCGGCACATTGTTCTTTTGTGTTAGTGATTAGTGTAGTGCCCCACGCTCTGCCAATTTCCAGTAAAAACTGTAAGTAGTTTATTACACACCGCCGTGCCGCCTCAGAGGCGGCTATTGTATTGTTATTGTATTAATCTCTGTGTTCGCTTGTCGCATTAGGCGACAGCTAGGTACACACCCTAACGTACCAACGCGTTAGGTATATAGGTGTTCGTTTAAGCACACACCTCACGGCGGGGGAGCTTGGTACACAAGTGTTTTCTTAAAACAAGACAAGATGGCGGCTATAACCATAGCCGAACTCGTCGACTTTTTCAGTCGTGCGTGCCCCGACGTTTGGGCGACCTTTCTAGCTCAACGCCAAACGCCCGCTGCTGAACGTCCGACCGTGTTTGTGGACGACCCTATGTCGCCCAGCACCGGACCCGCGACCCCCGCGTCCGTAGAAACGCGTTATGACGTAGGATCCCCCGCCCCTTCTGCGCTCTCCACTCGTGGGCCGTCCCCGGCGTTCTCGGACGCCAAGACGGGCTCCGAAATGGAGTTCGACGTCGCGAAACCCGCCATGGCCGATGACGAAGGCTTCACCGTAGTCTCGGGCAAGAAACGAAAACGTCCCGCCGCGAAAAAGGGCGCCGAGCCTCACTCGGCCCCTTCGTCCCCGTCGTCGTCACCTAACGCCACTCCAGCTAAAAAGACCGCGCCTTCAGCGCGCCCTAAAATCGCCAAAATCGCGAACTCTGAACCCGCCGCGGTGCGCAAGGAAAAACCGCCGCCCCCGATCATCCTTCAGGATAAATCCCGATGGAGCAACCTTTCGCATTGGATTGACTCCAAAAAAATCTTCTGCCCAAAGGTCCACAATGGTGTCCAGGGCATACGCATCCCCGTCTCAAAGACGGATGACTTCCGCGCTTTAACTGCACATCTTAAAGCTCAGAAACTGAGCTTCCATACTTACGCCCTTGCGGAAGAACGCAACCTCCGCGTAGTCGTTCGCGGGCTCCCTAAGGAGCTCGAAATCGAGCACATTTTAAAAGATCTTAAATCGCAGAATCTCCCGGTTAGGGAAATGCACAGAATGCACCACCCCACCGACAAAAAAAGATACCTAGACCTTTGTCTAGTTATCTTAGACCTGTCCCCGGAAGGGAAAGAAATTTACAATATTCGCCGAATCTGTAATCTCACTGGGATTACGGTAGAGGCCCCCCGTAATAGGGGCATCGTTGGTCAATGCCACCGATGCCAACTGTATGGCCACTCGGCCAAAAATTGCTATGCCAAACCTAGATGCGTTAAGTGTCTAGGAGACCACGGCACACCCGAGTGCACCCGAACGCCCGAGTCGGAAGGCCCTCCGAGCTGCGTTCTGTGCGGCGAAGCGGAACACCCAGCGAACTATCGCGGGTGTACCAAAGCGCCGCGTAGAAAGTGGCGCGGAGGTGCAAACCGGCGCGGACGAGCGGCTAGCGCTAGTAGGTCCCGTCCTAGGCAACATTAGCACCGATCTCGGTGTCTTAACCCGCGCCCCCTCAGCCTCACACCAAACCCGCCCACGCTAAAGGGTCTTCCGGGCAAGATGTAAGCTCGTCGGTGCCTTCAGCACCCGCATCGAACGCATGGGTTAAGCCCCCGGCGATTGCTAGCGCGGCCGCCTCACGGCCAGCGCCCTCTCTCCAGGCTCAAAAGCCCAAACTTGCCCCTCAGGCATCTTCTACCTTTGCTGCCGACTTCTCGTTAGTCTGCAGCTTCTTCAACAATATTAATGTTGCCGAAGTGTCTTCCCTGGCCCGCAAACTACGCGAGGCCAAATCCGCTCAAGATAAGCTCAATGCCACCATTGAGCATATCAATCTCATCGACGCGATCGGTTCATTCCAATGCGCCTAAATAACAATCTTTCTAAAACAAAATGGCAGTACAACATACAGGTAGAACTAAACCTAGCTCTCTGACTGTCGCTTTCTTTAACGCAAACGGCATCAGAGATCAAAAGGAAGAAATCGTGTACTTTTTACGCGATCATGATGTCGACATCATGCTAGTACAGGAGACCTTCTTGAAACCTAGCGTGCGCGATCCCAAAATAGCTAATTATACCTTAGTAAGAAATGATAGGCTGACCGGACCTAAAGGCGGCGCCTTGATCTACTATAAAAGGTCCTTGCACTGTATACCGATAGACACTCCACCGCTTGCTAACTTAGAAGCATCGGTTTGTAGAATAGCACTTACGGGCCATCCGCCCATCATAATTGCCTCGGCATATCAGCCACCGCAAAAACTCTTATTAAAAGCCGACATCTCGGCACTACTAAATCTAGGCCCCAGCGTAGTAATCGCGGGAGACCTAAACAGTAAGCACGTTAGTTGGAACTCTAACCTAAACAATCCAAACGGAAACATATTATGCGGCCTCACGGAGAGACTTAACTTCGACGTTATCGCTCCTGAGAGCCCAACTCACTACCCATTTATAACTAGTCACCAACCGGACGTCCTTGACGTAGCTATTTTAAAAGACATCCGGCTTAACATTAACTCGATCGAAACTTTTGTCGAACTATGCTCGGACCATAGGCCGATCGTATTTGAACTGGGCCGGTCGGCTGGTGAGGGCCGTCAGACGAAAACCATCGTCGACTGGCGTAAGCTCAAGGTCAAACTTGAGTCTACGAACTCCCAGCATTTGGACTCAATACCGGACTAGATAGACTCGCCGGAGGAAGCCAATAGGGCGATTAGCGCCCTATCGACTCACCTCACATCAGCTGTCGAAGAGTGCTCCCGTAAGGTTCGTGTGTCGAGCGATCGGTACACAAAGCTTCCGGCAGACGTTCGACGGCTGATTAGAGCGAAAAACACCGCGCTAAAAACATATGACCGTTATCGCACGGAAGATAACAAAATCCGGCTACGTTCTCTGCAAAACGAGATTAAACAACGCGTTGTAGAATTTAGAAACGATAAATGGGATAACCTCTTAGAGGGATTAGAACCATCTCAAGATGCCTTTTAGAGGCTGACTAAACTAAAAGGCATCTAATATATAATAAATATAAACTACGCTCCGTGGCGTAGTGGCTTAGTAATGGGTTGCTTGCGCTGGGGGGCGCGGGTTCGAATCCCGCACGGAACAAGTATTTGTATGGCCTACAAATAATTGTTCCGGGTCTGGATGTTTGTCCTTGTGCAATTTGTGTTTGTAAACTGCCTCCACGATACAGGAGAAAATCCTAGTGTGGGGGTAACGTTTTAAAAAAAAAAAAAAAAAAAAAAAAAACAAAAAAAAAGCCATAAAAGCAGAGCAAATTGCTCCCATGCCGCCTCTCGTGAGGCTCGACTACCCCGATCTCGCCTTCGACTATCTCGAAAAAGCCGAATGCCTAGCCGACAGTCTAGAGAGCCAGTGTATCCCATCCAGCGTAACAACAGATTCCGCTCACCTACTAGAGGTAGAAGCGGAAATCGAACGTAGGGCTGCGCTACCGCCAGCGGGCGATCCACTCGATCCCGTGACTTTCGAAGAAGTCACTAAGACCATAAAAAGCCTTAAGATTAGATCAGCCACTGGGCCAGACGGCATCAGTAACAAGGTGATCAAATCTCTTCCGGCACCGTTAATCTACTTACTCGTAGGAATTTTCAACGCGCTTCTCTCGAGCTACTCTTTCCCGGATATCTGGAAAGAAGCAGACATAATAGGGATCCATAAACCGGGCAAACCGCGTAACCGACCCACCAGTTACAGGCCTATCAGCCTCCTCAACACTTTAGGTAAATTATATGAGCACACTATCCTCAAGCGCCTCCGTCACTTCACGGAAACAAACCGACTCCTCCCTGACGAACAGTTTGGATTTAGAGCCAAACATTCATGTACTAACCAAATTCATCGCCTAACAGAATATATTCTGTCTGGCTTCAATCATCATCCGACAAGGAGAAAATCTCGAGGCACGGGAGCCCTCTTCTTTGATGTCGCAAAGGCATTTGATAAGGTCTGGCACGACGGCTTGCTCTACAAGCTGTATAAACTAAACGTGCCGGACAGGCTCGTACACATCATCCGAGCCTTCCTTTCAAATCGCTCTTTTCGCTATCGAGTGGAGGGAACCCGTTCTTCGAAACGCTTTCCTAAGGCCGGTGTCCCACAAGGCTCCGCCCTGTCTCCAATTCTGTTCACACTTTTTACGAGTGACTTCCCTAGAGATCCAGCGGTCAACGCCGCTCTCTTCGCCGACGATACGGCTCTCTTTGTATCAGAGTACAATAGGAATATTCTCACTTCAAAACTCCAAAAAGCTGCCAATCGCTTAGGCGAATGGTTCCGCCAATGGAGAATTGAAGTGAATCCCGAAAAAAGTGTAGCAATATACTTTCAACGGAATCCAAAACAGTCCCGTAATGGACCAAGAAAACGTATGAAGGTAATTACCTTATACGGCCGCCCCATCCCATGGGAATCCTCGGCCAAATATCTGGGCGTTACGTTCGACGCCAACATGAGTTTCGCGAAACACATTAGTATTGTTCGCAACAAAGCCAAGTCAGTCATTGGCCGTCTCCATCCTCTTGTAAACAGTAAGAGTAAGCTGTCTCTAAGACACAAACTCCACCTGTACAAAGCCTGCGTTAGACCTATCATGTCTTACGCAAGTGTAGCCTTTGCACACACATATAAGTCCCACCTAAACGAACTACAGAAAGTTCAAAACCATTTCATCCGTAAAGCCACCGGTGCACGGTGGTATGAACGGAACTCTGATTTACACAGCGATTGTCAACTCCCCTGTATCTCCGAATACTTTAAGGAGATGTCCCAGCGCTACTTTGACAGCGCTGAAGCTCATCCGAACCCCCTAGTGGTAAACGCAGCCAACTACGTCCCGATACCGAACGTCGCGCCGTTTCTCCGTAGACCGCGAAACATATTAATAGAGCAACCGCGCTCGCTCGATCCCGTCGACCCAAATGTCGCAGGCACATCACACACTGACACTACACCCACACTAATTGGGACAAACACTAATAGGACAACGGATGGGGCGCGTCGCACCCGTAGGCGGGCACGACGCGTTCCAACACACACCGCGTACACACCGTACACCCGCGTGCCTGGGCGGTTCTCACCGCCCAGAACATCGACCGATACGAGCTAAGCAGTCAGAGGCAGGGGTTCGCATTCCCCCCCTCGGACAGCGGTTAGATAGCTCAAAATAAACCTCTACGGAGGGGACATGATGATTGGTAACAATACCAAATCATAAACCATCATCATCCTCATCCTTATGCCAGCTACCGCCTTACCACTTATAAATAGCTTATAAATACACTTATAAATAGCATCGGACACCGATGAAGCTGTAAGAACCGCATAGGTTAACAGCGTAAACATCACAGAAAATAGTTAGTTAAAGCTTTAATTAAAACCTTTAATTCCTTTATTTATTTACTTTTTCATTTATTATTTTTCCAAAAGATTCATCATTACAGCCCTTCACAAGTCCACTGCTGAACATAGGCCTCCCCCAAAGAATGCCACAAAGCACGGTCCTGAGCCACCTGCATCCATCGACTTCCTGCATATCTTACCAGGTCGTCACTCCATCTAGTGGGGGGACGCCCTACACTTCGCCTGCCGGTACGAGGCTGCCACTCGAGAACCTTTCTTCCCCATCGGTTGTCGGTTCTTCGAGCTATATGGCCGGCCCATTGCCACTTCAGCTTACTAATCCGTTGGGCTATGTCGGTCACTCTAGTTCTACTGCGGATATCCTCATTTCTGAGTTTATCACGCAGAGAAACTCCGAGCATAGACCTCTCCATAGCTCGCTGAGCGACCTTGAGCTTCCTCATCCGGCCAGCAGTGAAGGACCACGTCTCAGTTCCGTATGTCATCACTGGCAACACGCACTGGGTGTACAGTCTCGTTTTCAAGTTTTGAGGTATACCTGACGAGAAGATGTGCCGTAATTTCCCGAACGCTGCCCAACCGAGTTGAATCCGTCGATTGACCTCTCGGTCGAAGTTGGACTTACCTAGTCGGACTATTTGTCCCAGGTAAACATACTCGTCAACAACTTCGAGCTTAGTGTTCCCAACAACTACCGGCATAGGTGTGACATGGACATTAAACATGATCTTTGTTTTGTCCATGTTCATCTTAAGACCTATCCGTTGGGAAACACTATTGAGGTCATTGAGCATAGTGCTTAGGTCCTCCAGCGATTCTGCCATAAGGACTATATCGTCGGCAAATCGAAGGTGAGTGATGTACTCGCCATTGATGTTGATACCGTATCCTTTCCAGTCCAGAAGCTTGAAAAACATCTTCCAATGCAGCGGTAAAGAGTTTCGGGGATATGACGTCACCCTGTCTTACACCTCTCTGCAATTGGATAGGTTTCGTACTCTGGTTCTGTACTCGGATAGCCATCGTAGCCCTACTGTACAAGCACTTCAACACTTCGATATACCGACAGTCAACTTGGCATCGCTGAAGGGACTGCAGCACCGCCCAAATTTCGACGGAATCAAAGGCTTTCTCATAGTCCACATACGCCAGACATAGTGGCAAATTGTACTCCTCGGACTTCTGTACTATTTGCCGAAGGGTATGTATGTGGTCTATGGTGCTAAAGCCTTTTCGGAAACCGGCTTGTTCGGGAGGCTGGAAGTCGTCAAGTCTGCGCGCGAGACGATTCGTAATGACTCTCGAAAACAGCACGTAGACGCGGCTCAGAAGGGAAATCGGTCTGTAGTTCTTCAAGAAAGCGTTGTCGCCTTTCTTGAAGAACAAGACCACCGCACTTCTGCTCCACGCCTCCGGTGTAATGCCACCATGGAGGACGGAATTAAATAGCTTCTGAAGGACTTCAAGTACCGGTTTTCCACCCGCTTTCAGAAGCTCCGCTGTAATTCCATCCTCGCCTGGGGCCTTGCCGTTTTTAAGGTGCTGGAGAGCCATTTTAATCTCGCTCAGACTGACGTCCGCGATATCATCGGAATAATGTCGGATAAGACTCGCTCTTGGATCGTTACTCACACTTGCGTGCGGCTCCAACGATGACGTGTACAGCTGCCCATAGAACCTCTCAATCTCACTCAAAATCTCAGGTGCCCCGGAAACGATGCTGCCACATTCTGTCTTCAGCTTTGACAGTTGGCGCTTTCTGGCAGACAGATCTCTGGCAAAGACTTTGGAGCCTTGGTTCCGCTCGATCGCTTCTTCAATACGAGCTGTATTGAAGTTGCGTAAGTCCCGCCGCATGCATTTGGAGATCTGTCTGTTCAGTTGCCTGTATGCTGTTAAATCTGTTGAAGAATGTAGCTTCATCTTGTAGTGTTATACTACTTACGTATCATTTTACATTATTTTAAATTCATTTTTCCATTCTGTTTCGATTTTCTGCATTCACCTCAAAACTGGATATTTTACATCACCTTTATTTCCATAGGATCCTGTAACGATTTTAAACCAAAAGAACACAATAACAAATCATTTCTACTTCGTATTTTCACATTATCAGCACTTTTAAATTGGTGTCAATGGAGTCTACCTTTTTTCGATCTTTTAGCTAGTTTTCCGTAACTCTACAATCTTGGACTTTGTGTGGGCAGTTGCGCTACCTTTTTTCCTATATCAATAATATCTCATTTTCCACTTAAATCTTACCGTTTTCTTATTATAAACCAAAAACAAAAATTTGACATGTTTTGTCTTTCTTATTTATATCGTTTCTATGGTAATTATATTCAAATTTGCTACCGATCTGTTATTCCTATTTCGATAATTCCACATAAATCCTCTTTTCTCTTGACCATTTACAAAAAATTTGCGTATAATTTAAATAATTTTTCCGTTCTCTCTAGAAAGGTATAAAAGCCGAACAATCGGTGAAGAAAGGCAGTCTCGCTTCAGTTCGCGAATTGGAAGTATCTCCTAAAGGCCTTATCCCGGGGCCGCACTGCCCCGGGATCCTGCAAGCCTCCATTTACACGTGAAGTCTTCGGCGAAGCCTTCTTCAAACTCGGGCCGCGCCACTCCGGAATCCTACAAGCCTCCATCTACCTCGGAAGTCGCTTCGAGTCTACTACAAGCGCGGGGGCCACACTACTCCGGGCACTACTACTACTTACTCCAGGCGCCGAGTGCACCTACCGCCGGCGCTACCTTTGGGTGCTGCAACTGCTGGCTCTAAGCGTTGAGCGCCCCTTCTCCAGGCGCTACGTGCGCCGGCTCCGGACGCTGCGTGTACTGGCTCCAGGCGCTGCGCGCCGTCGCTGCTAAGAAACCTACCTCTACAAGCGCAAACGGCGTGTGCTGGCTTCAGGCGCTGCGTGCCGTCGCTGCTAAGAAACCTACTTCTACAAACGCAACGTGTGTCACTTCGACTTTTAGGCCCCACTACAACACTATATTCCCCTATTCTCTCACCTTTATTTTTTTTTATAATCTAATTGTACTCTCACTTCATTCATCATCATCCTCATTTCATTTTTTTTTATAAAATTGTAAATACCTTTTATAAATTTAAATATATTGTTTTCTGGCTCTACTTTTGTTGTTTTGTTGTACTTAGGTTAGGTTCAATTTTTTTTTTAATTGTCGCTTCACGACAATCTCCCGTCTAACAGCCATGAGATTAAGAGTGTGATCGGAGAGTTTTTGTGTTCTTCTGCGGCGGGTCTTGCAGAACTTAGCTCCGACCGCATGGACAGTTTCCACGAGCTTGTCATTCAAATCGTCCACTTCATTGCAGTCTTCTAGGCACTGAAAACGGTTTTGTAACTCTAGCTAAAAGGTTTCGGGACTTTGGATTAGAGCACGAGGGGGACGGAGCGTTGACTTCATTAGACGAGACCTCTCCAACTTAACGTTTAGGTTCAGTGTGCCTCTAACCATTCGGTGATCGCTGCCGGTTTTCACCCTCGCGATCACTGAGACATCACTGAACAGTTGTCGTCTGGTCGTCATAATGAAGTCAATCTCATTTTTTGTCGAACCGTCGGGGCTCGACCAGGTCCACTTCCTGTGGGGCCGCTTCTGGAAGAAAGAGTTCATCATAAAGAGTCCCTCTTTCTCCATGAAGTCAGCCAACTGCTGGCCCCTTGGGTTCCGTTGCCCTATTCCAAATTTCCCTACTTTCAGCTCACCGTTCTCTCTTGTGCCTAGTTTTGCATTGAAGTCTCCCATTAACACCGTATATTGGGTTTTGGAGGAATGCATGGCTCTAGAGATATCCTCATACATTTCCTTCACCTCCTGATCGGGGTGTGCCGAGGTTGGTGCGTAAACCTGTATGACCTTCAGCGAATACCGTTTGGTGATTCTGAGTAAAAGGTACACAACCCTCGTCGACACACTCTCAATCTTTACAACGTTGTTAACGAGAGACTTGTGGACGATAAATCCGACACCTCCTTGGGACAGATGGTCGCCCTCCCGGTAATAGAGCAAGTTGCCGGATTCGAGGATTACCGTGTCCTCCCCCTCTCTTCGGACTTCGGATAATCCTATATGCCAGCGTAACTTGTCTATCTCTTCTTCCAGCTCCACAATCTTCTCGTCAGTCCTCAGGCTGCGTGCGTTGTATGTTGCCAGGTCGAGTCGTCGTAGGTGGCAACCGAACCTCCACCGGAGATTCTTAGCACCCTCTGCCCTGCCGTTACCATGGTCGCCACCGTAGCCAGGAATAGCGGGGCTGCCGGGGACTGGGGGCCGTTTATTATTGTCATTGCTCATGGGGGGTATATTGCCATAGTTGCCACGCTTGGCGAGCGGGTTGGCAACCGCAGTTTTTTTATTGTTATTTTGACTAATATCAGGAAGATGCTGCTGCCCATCTCCTGCCTGTTTCCCTTTGTCGCCTTTTACGACACCCACGGGAAGATATGGGGTAGTGGATATTCTTAACCGCCACTACACGGTTTCAAAAGATTACAAAATAATATTTCTATATATATATATTTTTTACTAATTTAATGTTCTATTTCGATATTGCAACAGGAATGTCTAACCTTTATATAACACAATTTCTTAGTACTATATATTATTTATTTATAGTACGGTCCCGGCTTCGGCGACTCGGAACGTAAACCAGCACACTTATAAAGAGGTATAACTTCGCCTGCAGGTCCTTCAAAAGAGTTATTGTCAAGGCAAAGTCAGAGCACATAGGCAGAATTGGCGAGAAACTAGTTCACCTTCCTTCGGGAACCCGTGCATTCTAGTCTGTCGCCAAGGCTGTCCAAGGGAATTTCTGTAAGCCATCACTACCATCTCTGCACGGGGAGGACGACTCACTGGCCCACGACGCAAAAGAGAAAGCAGACATTTTAGGCTCCATTTTTGCGTCCAACTTGACTGTTGATGACGGGGGGAACACACCGCCGACCATCCCGCGGTGTGAGTGCTCCATGCCGGATGTGCGGTTCTCACAGTGCTCGGTTCGCAGAGCACTCCTCTCCCTTGACATCCACAAGTCGAGTGGACCTGACGGAATCCCCCAAATTGTGCTGAGGACGTGTGCTCCGGAGTTGGCACCGGCTCTAACGCGTCTTTTCCGGTACTCCTACTCCCTAGGCGTAGTCCCGAAATCATGGAAGACAGCTTTTGTCCACCCGATACCTAAAAAAGGCGACCACTCAGACCAGTCCAACTACAGGCCTATCGCCATCACCCCCTTGTTCTCCAAAATAATGGAATCCGTTATAAACTGCCACCTCATGCGGTACCTTGAGGATCACCAGCTGATTAGTGACCGCCAGTACGGTTTTCGTCGGGGTCGATCAGCTGGTGATCTCCTGGTCTACTTAACTCATAGATGGGCGGAGACAGTAGAGTCCAAGGGGGAGGCATTGAACGTTAGTTTGGACATTGCGAAGGCCTTCGATCGGATTTGGCACGAAGCGCTTCTTTCGAAGCTCCCTTCCTATGGGCTTCCCGAGAAATTATGCTATTGGATCACCAGCTTTCTTGCAGATCGGAGCATCAAGGTCGTTGTAGATTGTACATGCTCCGACTACAAGCATATTAACGCTGGTGTTCCTGAAGGCTGCGTGCTATCACCAACGCTGTTTCTTCTGCATATCAATGATATGTTGCAAGCCGGTAGCATTCATTGCTATACGGATGACAGCACTGGTGATGCTCTATACACCGGCCGTGCCAATATTTATCGGGAAAACTTGGCCGTATACCGGAACAAACTTCTGTCTGAAGTCGAGTCTTTGCTGGACAAAGTCTCGGATTGGGGGCGACTAAATCTAGTCCAGTTTAATCCTCAGAAGACACAAGTTTGCGCGTTTACCGATACAAAAAACCCCTTTGTCGTATCTCCTCAGTTTCAAGGTACTCCCCTTGTTGCCTCAGCCAGTATCGGAATCCTTGGCGTCGACATATCGAATGACGTGCAGTTTCGTGGTCACTTGGAAGAGAAGGCCAAATTGGCCTCTAAAAAGCTTGGCGTGCTCAGCAGAGCGGGACAGTATTTCATGCCGGCTCAACGCCTGCAACTTTACAAGGCGCAGGTTCGGCCTCACATGGAATACTGTTCCCATCTCTGGGCTGGGACTCCCCAGTGCCAGCTCCTTCCACTTGACCGCATCCAGCGCAGAGCGGTTCGAATCGTCGACGATCGAGTCCTTTCCGATCGGCTCGACTCATTGGCGCTGCGAAGAGATGTTGCATCTCTTTGCATATTCTTTCGCATTTACCACGGTGAGTGCTCTGAGGAATTGTTCGGATTAATCCCACCTGCCAAATTTCATGAACGCACATCGCGGCAGAACTCACGATACTATCCACACCATTTGGATGATTGGCGGTCCACCACTGTGCGATTTAGAAGATGTTTTCTTCCTCGCACAACTTCCTTGTGGAATAGTTTACCACCAGCGATTTTTCCGGACCGATACGACTTAGGGACCTTCAAGAAAAGAGCCTACTCCTTTTTAAAAGGCCGGCAACGCTTCTGCAATTCCCCTGATGTTGCGGTTGTTCGTGGGCGGCGGTAGTGACTTACCATCAGGTGAGCCGCATGCTCGTTTGCCCCCTCTCATATAAAAAAAAATTATCACTAAAAATTACATAGCGTCATGCCTGTAATCCCAGAGGAGAGGAGAGAGAGGATTCCAAACAGGAGTGAGCAACACGGACAGCGTAAAAATTAAACATACAAAATAATCTGTTTAGATAGAAAATTTAAAAGAGGTGACACATTAGTCACTTTTTAAGATAGGCTAGGAAAATAACACAGTTAAGAGTAATAACAATACAAAACAATACAATTTGACGGCTCTGTTGCGCAGTAGCTTAGCAATCAGTTGTTGCGCTGGGGGCCGCGTGTTCGAATCCCGCACGAAACAAGTATTTGTATGGCCTACAAATAATTGTTCCGAGTCTGGATGTTTGTCCTTGTGCAATTTATGTTTGTAAATTGCCTCCACGATACAGGATAAAATCCTAGTGTGGGGGTAACTTTTTTTTAAAATAATTTTTAATACAAACCTGCGGTTGCGAACCCGCCTGCCAAGCGTTGGCACTATGGTAATATGGGGGATCTATGAGATCTATGAGAGAATTTTATCATGCAATTTTTGGGGTAGGCCTGTTTAGAAGTGAAATTGTGAAGTGCTAAAATGATGATGATCGTGTTAGTACAAATGTCATCTTGCGCAATGTAATTATAAACAAACTATGGTAATATGGGGGATCTATGAGATCTATGAGAGAATTTTATCATGCAATTTTTGGGGTAGGCCTGTTTAGAAGTGAAATTGTGAAGTGCTAAAATGATGATGATCGTGTTTGTACAAATGTCATCTTACGATATGTAATTAAAAACATTACAATGTATATAAAATAAATTTAAAAGGCGGCGGCATAAGAGAATACATATCCTATATCATCTAGTAGATGTCGTAAAAAGCTAAAAAGCGACGGATAGAATCTAAAACAGGAATGCAACATAACAAGCAGCAACTAAGAAATTGCGGTTGTCAACCCGCCTGTCAACCGTGGCAAATATGAGAATGCCTATGTTTAGACCTCTGATAGATTTTAACGATATTGGACGCTAACGATTACAATGTAAATCTTAAAATAAATATATAATTAGTTGTAAATTTTTTTTTAGTTGTGAAGATTATGTGTAGTGGATATTCATACACCGAAATTAGAATACATTCAAGTTAGGAAATATTAACCTATATTGTGATTTTGACGTTATGAGTGATTTGCCTTCCTTAAACTTGTGTTTATAGTTATTAAATTCAGTATAATCTACGCAGAAGGAGCTTATTATTTCTCAAATTTTATAGTCATGTTAGATATACATATTTATCCATTGGGTTTGATTTAATTGTTATTAAGTAAAAACGAGTCGCCCCGACTTCGCGTAGTAAACGAAAAAGACCTATTAATGTGGCGTTATTTAGATTTACGTTAATCAATGACCAATTATTTTAACAATTTTTCGTGTTTTCAATGAAATTTCTTCAAGTTTTCGGAGAAAATATTGCCTACATTCATCCTGGTATTACTCTCTATCCGTTCGTAAAGTTTTATCACTATTGGTTTAGCCACCCAGGAAATTAGCTCAAACAGATAGACAGACAAAACGGCAGAAGTTTGATACTCATGGTCACCTAAACTGATCAGTTGAATTGATCACTTTAACTGATCTGTTAAAATAGATGTAAGCCAAAACAATTTCTCCGCTCACTGGCTCCAAATTTTAACTTAATATTTCACATATACGGTCAGTTTTTGGACGTACGTCAGTTCTCTCTTCTTTTTCTCTGTAAAATTAAAAAGCAATCATTTTAATTTTACAGATATTTACTCAATTTTATTTATATATAGACAGATAATATGTATGCATGTATAAGGTATCAAGCAGATGATATGGTAGAACCCACCTTCTATGTTGAAATTAGGAGAGGTTTAAATTTCAATAGCCTCAAGAGTTATTCTGATAGGAATAGCTATTCTTTTCCGAAAATTTGTGGTCTACCAAATCTAATGTAATGACAGGCGACGGTCCTGAACTTTTTTATAGACTGTATACTTGCCGAAGCATCAGTATATCCCCAAAATATTTATGTTCAAGTAATAAACTATAGCATACATTTACGTTGTATAGCTACGCTGCAGCTGTTATGTATGTATGCTGTATGTTATGGCTACAACTCGATCTCGCAGAATACTAGCGTAAAATAAAATTTTAATTCTGCTATCGTTCGTATGTCGAGTGTACAAAACCGAAGAGCCTTTTTACTGGTATTGAGGCATTGCATCTATCTCAGATCCAACGACGTATTTTCATTTTGATTTTTAATCTCGAGGATAGATGTAAGTGTCTATGAGCCATAGCATCTACTTAACATCAGGTGAACTGTATGCAAGTTTGTCACCCTTATACAATGCAAAAAATACAGGTGTATAATGTTAAATTTATTTATCTTATGAAAGAAAGGTATATATTCGTACATATTCAAACTTTAGATATTGGAAGAATTTCGAATAACATACACCAATTTCCAACAGTCCAAGAAATGCTTTTCTTTTTTTAATACGTTTCCTTCACTCTAGGATTAACTCCTGTGCCATGGAGGCCTGTAACTCCGAGCTCTGGTTATTATAACGAAAATACTTATGCACATATTTACAGTCTTACAATGCGTTTCGTAGCCCCGAATATGGTCCTATATTTACTTTTTAAAGCTTTAAAGAATCATGCCCATTTTTCATACATTTAAAAACCTGATAGTAAAAGTTTATGTATAGTTATAAGGTATGGTAAGATATAGGTAAGAAAAACTTCCTGTAAGTTTAGAAAATAATGTTATGTAGTCATTTTTACAATTTAAACGCTACAAAGCCCAAAAATATTAATGTTACTCTTTAGGTTAGGATTTGCCGTTACCAAATACTTAATTTTCTATCTCTTTTTTTATAGGAGAGGTGGCAAACGAGCATGCGGCTCACCTGATGGTAAGTGAATACCGCCGCCCATGAACAGATGCAACACCAGGGAGCGAATCGCAGATGCGTTGCCGGCCTTTTAAAAAGGAGTACGCTCTTTTCTTTCAGGTCCCTAAGTCGCATCGTTCCGGAAAAATTGCTGATGGTAATCGATTCCACAAGGTAGTCGTGCGAGGAAGAAAACATCTTCTAAATCGCACAGTGGTGGACCGCCAATCGTCCAGATGGTATGGATGGTATCGGGAGTTCTGCCGCGATGTGCGTGAAATTTGGCGGCTGGGATTAATCCGAAAAATTCCTCAGAGCACTCCCCGTGGTAGATGCGAAACAAAATGCAAAGGGATGCAACATCTCTTCGCAGTGCCAATAAATCGAGCCGATCGGAAAGGATTCGGTCGTCGACGATTCGAGCCGCTCTGCGCTGGATGCGGTCAAGTGGAAGGAGCTGGCACTGGGGAGCCCCTGCCCAGAGATGGGAACAGTATTCCATGTGAGGCCGAACCTGCGCCTTGTAAAGTTGCAGGCGATGTGCCGTCATGAAATACTGTCCCGCTCTGCTGAGCACGCCAAGCTTTTTAGAGGCCAATTTGGCCTTCTCGTCCAAGTGACTACGAAACTGCACGTCACTCGATATGTCGACTCCGAGGATTCCGATACTGGCTGAGTCAAGAAGGGGAGTGCCTTGAAACTGAGGAGATACGACAAAGGGGTTCTTTCTAGCGGTAAACGCGCAAACTTGTGTCTTCTGAGGATTAAAATGGACTAGATTTAGTAGCCCCCAACCCGAGACTTTGTTCAAAAAGACTCGACTTCAGACACAAGTTTGTTCCGGTACTCGGCGACGTTTTCCCGAGAAATATTGGCACGGCCGGTGTATAGAGCATCACCAGTGCTGTCATCCGCATAGCAATGAATGTTACCAGTTAGCAACATATCATTGATATGCAGAAGAAACAGCGTCGGTGATAGCACACAGCCTTGTGGAACACCAGCGTTAATAGGCTTGTAGTCGGAGCATGCACCGTCTACAACGACCTTGATGCTCCGATCTGCAAGGGAGCTGGTGATCCAATCGCACAATTTCTCGGGAAGCCCATAGGAAATGAGCTTCGATAGAAGCGCTTTGTGTCAAACCCGATCGAAAGCCTTCGCAATGTCCAAACTAACGGCCAACGCCTCCCCCTTGGACTCTACTGCCTCTGCCCATCTATGGGTCAGGTAGACCAGAAGATCACCAGCTAATCGACCCCGACGAAAACCGTATTGCCGGTCACTAATCAGCTGGTGATCCTCAAGGTACCGCATGAGCTGGCAGTTAATAATTGATTCCATTATTTTGGAGAACAAGGAGGTGATCGCGATAGGCCTATAGTTGGACGGGTCTTAGCGGTCGCCTTTTTTAGGGATCGGGTGGACAAAAGCTGTCTTTCATGAATTCGGGACTACGCCTTGGGAGTAGGAGTACCGGGAAAGACGCGTTAGGACCGGTGCCAACTCAGGAGCACACACCCTCAGCATAATTGGGGGGATTCCGTCAGGCCCACTCGACTTCTGGATGTCCAGGGAGAGGAGTGCTTTGCAAACCGAGCGCTGTGAGAACAGCACATCCGGCATGGACCACTCACACCGCGGGATGGTCGGCGGTGTTTTCCCCCCGTCATCAAGAGTCAAGTTGGACGCAAAAAGGGAGCCTTAAAGGTCGGCTTTGTCTTTTGCGTCTTGAGCCAGTGAGTCGTCCTCCCTGTGCAGAGATGGTAGTGATGGCTTACAGAAATTCCCTTGGACAGCCTTGGCGAGAGACCAGAATGCACGGGTTCCCGAAGGAAGGCGAACTAGTTTCTCGCCAATTCTGCCCATGTGCTCTGATTTCTCTCTTATTCATGTTTTATCACCATTTCCTCTGAGATTATACTGAGAAAAATCTTGTGTATCCCAACATATTTCTTTTCTATATGATCCATGAAAAACACATACAATGGCACAATGCACAATGAGACGCAAACGCAACAAGTGATTATGTTCTCTTTGGCAACAACGAACTAGTACTGTCAAATGTCAAAAAATCCGTTCCACTCGTGCGCACTCAATGAGTATGTCATGATTAATTTATTAATTATTATGTTATTTTTAATTAGTCAGTACTATACAAAGAGTAACAAAGAAATACATAATTAAATACTTATAAATTAAATAAAAGATAAAATAATGTTAAAAACTCAGAAACAGAGTTCAATTAAGTCAAGTAGCATTGTGTAAAATGGAACGTCCTAGAAAAAGGGTAGTTGAAATGCGTTCAAAATATGGTGGTAATACGTTTACCCTTTACGTAGAATAAGCATAAATAAATATTAAAAAAAAATTTTCTCCTGCGTTTCTTTTAACATAATAAAATATAAATATAATCGTATTTAAATTACTATTAAGATAGCTGAATTTTAAGATTTATTTCATTTCTATACATAGTCAGGTGAAAAATAGGCATCTTTCTTTATGTTTTTCTATATATTATTTCTGTATTTCTACGTGGTAGAGCCATGCTGCAACTATATTATGGCTCTATACCACGCTCTCACAGAAAACCAGCGTAAAATAGCTTAATGCTGCTGTGTTTCGTATGGTGAGTGTAGAGAACCGAAGACCCTTTTTACTGGCAAAGAGGCATTCCATCTTAGTCCTCACGGGTGACAACGCATCGGCATCTTGAGTCTTTATTGAGGATAGATGTAGATGTCTATGGGTCACAGTAACCACTTACCATCAGGTGGACTGTGTGCTCGTTTGTCAACCGATCCTATAAAAAAAAATGTAGTTACACAATCAACAGTGTTGTCATGTTGTACATAATACCTAAAAATGTTGCACGAGCTTAATAAAATTTTACTAAGATAGATGATGTCTTTAAGTCGATTCAGTGATAACAAAATAACAAACTTTCACGTCTTTATCACGACGATAATTCGTGCTAGTTCATTGGAAGTAAAGACTTTATAAATGAGTTGGAGGGTGACTCGAACTTTAGGCCTAGTAAGTTTGAATAGCCTATCATGTAGAGGATGTTATGGGGGACATGGTTGAATAGGGGCAAAAAGGGCATTACACTCCTAGGGGTCAAAATGGCCAAAAACCAAAAATTGAGTCAGTCACTTTGAATGTTTTTTTTGAATAATTTAAAAAAATATAAAAAATAGTCTATCATGTAGAGAATGTCATGAGGGTCATGGTTCAATAAAGGCAAAAAGATCTCATTACACTCCTAAGGGGTTATAATGGCCAAAAACCAAAATTTTGAAATTCTTATTTCGGCTGTGACTCCGCCTCCTTTGGAGGTTCTTACACAGTCTTTACTTCTCGCATCCCACTTGTTCAAGATTTTAGGAAAGATTATTACGTAAGTATTGCGAACTATAGGGGAAATGATTTTAACCAAATTAGTTAATGTATATAATGGCAGGGTCGGGAAGAGACGCCCTAGACGAAGGTTTATCGACCAAATCGGTGATACATTAGAAATGGGCCAGATTAGGAGTACCCTTAACCGACGAGCGTGTGTGCGTAGATATATGGATGTAAAAGAGGCGAGAGAGGTGTGTCAGGATCGCGCAAAATGGAAGTCCGTAGTCTCTGCCTACCCCTCTGGGTGACAGGCGTGAGTGTTTATGTTATGTAGTTCATGTTTGCCCTCTTAATAATATTATACTTAATAATTAATGTACATGCTAATATCATTTATTCGTGATTTGTATTAACTTAATTAATTTTAAAGCAGAGATACATCAAAAAATTGGACAAATGGGTGTCTGCAACGGCGCTTCAAAATTTGGAGTCTGCAGTCTCCAAAAATATTCAGGATAGCCTATGCTATCATATAGGTTTTGATAGATCACAATACATTTATGTAAAAGAACGCTTATTTGAAATTACAAAACATAGAAATATCGATGGAAAAGGTTGACGCTCGTCCACTTTAGGATTTAGATCTATTTATTATAATAAAATAATATTAAAGGGCAGTAATAATATATAACTGCGAAACTTCAAGATACTTGAATAGTTTTGGTTGAGATCGTAATAAAAATCTGAAAGTGGATCGTAATTAAAATCGTCGAAATTAATTTTAAGATTTACGTGGTAGAGCCACGCTGCAGCTATATTATTAATAGTTGTTGTAGCACGAATGGGTCGGCTCGGCCGGGGAAGGACCACGCTCTCACAGAATACCAGCGTAAAATAGCAGCAAAATGCTGCTGTGTTTCGTATGGTGAGTGTAGAAACCGGAGACCCATTTTGCTGGAAAGGAGGCATTCTATCTTAGTCCTCACTACTGATAACGCATCTGCATTTTACTTCGCAAACGATGATAGATGTAGATGTCTAAGGGTCACAGCAACCACTTACCATCAGATGGACTGTGTGCTTGTTTGTCACCCTTATTCAAAAAAAAACTTATTAAAAGTCACTCTTTTGTTTAATTACCACTGCTTCTAAAGAAAAGTAAAATTAGATTTGTTAATACGAGTATTAAGATTAGTACGAGGTGCGTAATTAGAGAAATCGCGATTAAATCCTGAACAACAAGTGGGTTCAAGGATGCAATCGTTCAGGAAAAATAAGAATAATTAAAAATTAATTCAAGTAATAAATAGACTAATAATTATCGTGTGAAGATATCACGTGACCAAAGCCGACTTTGATGTCATGGCTAACAATAAGCTCTACACTTTTCATTGCTTAAATGTTTGTAACAGGAGACCACATAAAATTTCTCAGTTACGATAAGGTTTATTGAAGTGCGGCTTGACGTTTGACATAGACAAACGAGTTTAAAGTGACGCCGCCTGTTGCCTTGATAGCAATGGCCCGTAGGCTATCAATTTTGCTTCAGTAGAGTAATACTCATAAGAGTAAATACAATAAAGCTTTAAACACAAGACCATGAGAATTAAACATAAATGAACGTGACATTTTGATATTAGATAGCGCAAAATTGTTTTAAAATAACTATTTTACAAAACTTTTTAGCTTACAATTAATTTTGAAATCATTTATATCGTAGCAGAGCAACGCTGCAGTTATATTATGTATACAGTACAAATGGGTTGGCTCGACCGAAGAATTGGAGAATTACCACTCATTGCTTACACACTCATAGAATAGCTTAATGTCACTAAGTTTCGTATGAATGAATGAATGAATGAATATACTTTTATTGTACACCACGAACAAATATACAAATGTCATAACAAAAATCTGATTATAATATGTACAATTTGGCGGCCTTATCGCTACATAGCGATCTCTTCCAGGCAACCAAAGGTGTAAAGTAATACAAACAATGAATAGGTAGGTGGTAGGTGGTGCAATATAAATATACAAATAATAAATGCAAAAAAAAAAGATATAAATAACTAAGTAATACATGAAATAATATAAATTACTAACACATAATAAAATATAAGGTAACACATATAATATATACATATACATACATACCTACACATATATACATATACATACATATACACAAATATATAAACATATATACATAAATATACACACAACACATATATATCAATACATATATATATATATATGTATGTATATATATATATATATATATATATATATACAAAATTCCTCAAACAATAATATAAAGCTGATAGATACAATAAATACATAATCACACAATCTATCCTAACGGTGTCCGAACGATTGAGACAAGTAATGCTCTTTAAGTAATCGCTTAAAGATAACAATAGTTTGTGCCTCACGTATATGCAAAGGTAGGGCATTCCAGAGCTTAATAGACTGGATAGTAAAAGATTTATTGAAAAATGATGTATTGTGAGTTGGCACACTTAAAATGAATTTTCTCGAAAAGCGTAAGGGTTCCCCCGGAAGCCCCACAAAATTAAACTTCTCCTTTAGATAGGGAGGAGTAGAAGGGTGAAATAATACACAGTACAGAATAGAAAGTATATGCATGTTCCGGCGAAGTCGGATAGGTAACCACTTGAGACGTGAGCGAAATTGGGAAATATGGTCAAATTTGCGTAATCCAAATATGAACCGAATACTAGTATTTTGAAGTCTCTCAAGCTTATTTAGCTGGTCCTCAGTTCTGTCTACATAGCTTGCGTCAGCATAGTCGAGAATCGGAAGGAGAAGAGACTGTGCGAGCATAATTTTTGTAGGAATGGGAAGAAAAGATCGAAGGCGACGCAGTGAACAAAGAGCGACAAAAGTTTTTTTACTTACCTCATTCAGTTGGCGTATCCAATTTAAGGAATTATCAATATAAATACCAAGATTTTTGACATTGTCAAAGTAAGGGATAACAACTCCATCGAATACGATAGGTGGTACAGAGAACCAGTCAATTCTTGAGATAAAGCTCTGGCTACCAATAATGATAGCCTGAGACTTTTTAGGATTGACATTTAGGCCATATGATTTACTCCACTCGTGTATAAAATTTAGATCCCTATTTAATGTAGTGATTGCATTCGGCAAATTCTCAAGAGTTGACTGGGTGTAAATCTGGACATCATCCGCATACATGTGGTAGAGAGAAGATATTTTATGAGTGATTGAATTAATGAAAATGGAAAAGAGTAAAGGTGACAACACGCCGCCCTGCGGCACGCCTGCAGTTATATCACACCAAGATGAGTGAGTTTCATCGACACGAATACACTGCCGACGGCCACATAGATAACTTTGAAACCAGTCAATTACTGATGGAGATATGTTAAGGGAACATAACAGACTCAACAGTATATCGAAGTCAACAGTATTGAACGCATTACTGAAATCCAGCAAGGTCATGACTGTGAGTTGTTTATTATCCATACCCCACCGTATGTCATCAGTAACTTTGATTAAGGCAGTAGCCGTACTATGACCTGGACGGAAACCGGATTGTAAGGAATTCAATAAATTGTGCTTATTAAGGAAAAGGGTCAGCTGTTGGCAAATAAGTTTTTCAAGGACTTTAGAAAGGTTTCGTATTGTGAATAGAGGGAACTGGAAACCCCTTTTAGTGATAACGAGGCATTGTATCGTAATCTTCAGAGGTGAGAACGCATCTTGATCCTTAATCGAGAACAGATGTAAATGTCTATGGATCACAGCGTCCATTATAAGGGTGGGCTAGCGTGCTTGTTTATAACTTTCATTCTACAAAATCTTTAGAACTTTCCAAAGTTTTCGAAATATTTTGTATGCAAGGTGATAAAGAGTACTTCTATCTTTTATTAATTTTATTAATGTTACTAATAATTTCTGCTGAGTCGCTCATACAGGTTATTTACTGAACGCCTTGTAAAAATAGGACCTTACAAATATATTTGCTGGGATTTCCTTATTATTATCTAGTATAATTTTTTAAGTAAAATCTATAAAGACCTCACACTAAGTCAGGTAAATTTGTGTCTTTGATGTAAGTCTTTACCCTAACTTATTGTGACTCTTACATTGGCTGACTCGTAGAACGTTAAGAAAACCTTTGTATTTAAACGTTCGGTAGTGACACTATTGTATATTTAATGCGGGAATTAATTTTTAACAAAATATGATTTCAAAGATTATACATTTATTTTCTGTGCTTTTGTGGATCTTGAGAAAGCATTTGATAAGGTTGTAAGGAAGAAAATGTGGGAACTGTTGCCGGGGTATGGTGTGGATGGTCGATTGCTAAGGGCTGTGCAGTCTCTTTACTGTGACTGTAAAGCCTGTGTGCGGGTAGGGCATGACCTGTCACCCATGTTTAACGTCCAAACGGGCGTAAAGCAGGGTTGTGTCATGTCTTCCTGGCTGTTCATACTGTATCTCGACAGCTGTTTACAGAAGCTGAAAGATAGCTGTTTGGGTGTCAAATTGGGTGACATTAAAGTAAATTCTCTGTTGTTTGCTGAATATTTTTAGAAAGGCTACGAGTATTTGTAACAGTGTAATAAGTAACAGTGTAACAGTGTGACATCACGTCCTCGCAGAAGGACACTATCGCGTCCCATGATTCTGCGCTACCGACCATCCTCCGCACTAAGGCCGGCAGCGACAGATCGCCTCCTACTTCATTTGTGAGGACACGGCGCTGCTCCTCCCAAGCTACACACTCGGCGAGCGTGTGTTGCACCGTGTCCTCCCCGCAATGGACTTAGTGGTGGCACCGAGCGTCCGGCTCCCTGTCTAAACGGCACAGGTAGGTACTAGCCGAAGCAGCCGTGCCCTGACAGCACCTGCGTCACCCTAAACGACAGGGAGCCGTGCCTTCTCCCGAGCCAGTCGTTGAGTATTGGCCGGATCGCCTCGATGGTAGCAAGGCCGGCGGTAGGGCGCAGAAGCCTTTGCCGCCATTCCGCCACCAAGACCTGACGGAGCTCCTCTCGGCGCAGCGCGATCTGCCGCTGCATCGGCCTCGAGGCTCCCCGCTCTTCCTCGCGCCATCGATATAATGACGCGAGTACTTTCCCTCTAGGTCCCAGGGTGGGGTCTCTCCGACTTGTTTAGGGCTACCTCCAGGCCCAAGCGTCGAATGCGGTTCACCACTTGTGACACCGTAGCCGTGGCAACCAACGCTGCTTCCCTGTGCGAGCTCCCCCGGCCAGTGTCGAGCGTGTCGTCCACAACACCCAGTCGTAGCCGATTTTCCACAGGAGCGGTCCCAAGACCGATCCCTGCGGAACACCGCACGACATGACGCGCCGACCAGCGCCGTCACGTCCCCAATACGTGACGCTTACCTAGTCATCTATTTGTCCAAACAACTTCCGGCATAAGTGTTACATTGACACAACACATGGTGCTTGTTTTTTCCATGTTCATCTTAAGACCTATCCGTAGAGCGACACTATTGAGGTCATTGAACATAGTGATTAGGTCCTCCAGCGATTCTCGTCGGCAAATCGAATGATTGAGTGATTGATTTATGCAAGGGCTTAACATCTATAAAAAAATTATCTATACATGTTGCTCTAGGTCCAGCAATACATGTCGGTTCTAAGAATAAATTAACAAGATTATATGATTTAAATAAAGAGCTAAACTTAATACTAATGGTGGATTGTTGTTTATTAAGTCCACAATCTTTTCAACATAGCCGTAAATAGCACATGGGGGTCTGCAAACACTTGCAACAATGAGGTGCTCGAGCTCGGCACAAGCCATTGCTACTGTTCGCTCAACAGAGAGGCTCATAATATCCTTACGTTCTTTATATAATTAGGATTGGTAAAATTAAAAAAATGACTTTCAATCAGAATTACTTGTAATCAATATTGAATAAAAATTATTCTATTCTAATGGTGTCTTGGTCCTTCTTAATATCTTTAACGATACTTACTTACCGGATGAAATGGTATTATGGATTCTCTTAAGTTCTTGAAATTGCATTTTAGGTTAAAAAAATAGAACATTGTTGGACATTTCAATGGTCATTAACAACAATACGCCAAGAAGATGATGCAGCAACGTCATCATTTCAGACGATTTTAAAGGTTTGCTACATGTTTGCACGGTTAACTAAATTATTACAATTTATGTCATATTTATAGTAGTAGGAAACCCGTTAAGTCATGCTGATCAAACAACAGGCCCTTACCCTAGATGGACCAAAATAGAAGAAAATCAGTTTACTTATTTTAGACTGAAAAGTACTAGGTTGTTAAGTTCACCTAAGAATACATAAAAGTGTTTAGTTAATTAATTTTTTTTAAATACGAGTAATGCTATTAAACATTTCTAATATTCCCTTTAACCACTTCTGGTAAGCTTAAAATGCTTGTATTAGAAGTGGTTTACGACAGTAGTCGAATGGCGGATTCGAACCCACGACCTTTCGAGTTCGCGGTCCGCGCCCTGCCATTAGGCTACTGACGCTTATAGTCTTTCCAATTTTAATTCTAGGTTTTATGTTCTTACTTTAAATATACAAACATAAATTGCACAAGGACATACATCCAGACCCGAAATAATTAGTTGTGGACCGTATTTTTTTATTTATTTATCAAATCAAAAAAAATACAGATATAGGTCTAATCTAAAAACATTTAAAAACCACGGAGGTTTGACTTGTATGTACAAAACACAGTCTAAGTAAGTAGTTAGGTATCTGAGTAGGTAGTAAGTATAGTAAGATTATAAAGACTAAGAAGGTAAGTTAACAACTTGGTTAAAGTCAGTATTAGAAAGGTAAAAGTAAGAACTAGGCAGGTAGGTACGTTATTGTTAAGTAAGTGTGTATAGTAGCTAATTATAATTAAGATAGAAAAAAGCTTTTGAGTTTAGTTTTCATGTTTTGTTGTGATATTTTTTGCGTAAATCGAAAGGTAAGTTATTTATTAAATGCGGTACCTGATAAGCGGCCCTACGCTGCCTGTACACATTATTAGCAGTGATGTACCGGAGCCGGTTTTGTATCATAGCGCGCGTACGTACAGGTTGTTCTATGTATGACTTTATACTATCGCAAAATAAATATTGTTTTAATAACATGAATTTAATTTGTTCATAAACTGGTATGCCGTGTTAAGAATATCCACTACCCCATATCTTCCCGTGGGTGTCGTAAAAGGTGACATAGGGAAACAGGCAGGAGATGGGCAGCAGAATCTTCCTGATAACAGCAAAAGTACAATAAAAAACTGTGGTTGCCAACCCGCTCGCCAAGCGTGGCAACTATGGCAAATACCCCCCAATGATTAGAGCAAGAAAAAGACGGCCCCCAGTCCCGGCGGCCCCGCTATTCCTGGCCACGGTGGCGACCATGGTAACGGCGGGGCAGGGGGTGCTAAGAATCTCCGGTGGAGGTTTGGTTGCCACCTAAGACGACTCGACCTGGCACCATACAACGCACGCACCCTGAGGACTGACGAGAAGATCGTGGAGCTGGAAGAAGAGATAGACAAATTACGCTGGCATATTATGGGATTATCCGAATTCCGAAGAGAGGGGGAGGACACGCTAAATCCTCGAATCCGGCAATTTGCTCTATCACCGGGAGGGCGACCATCTGTCCCATGGAGGTGTCGGATTTATCGTCCACAAGTCTCTCGTTAACAACGTTGTAAAGACTGAGAGTGTGTCGACGAGGGTTGCGTACCTTATACTCAGAATCACCAAACGGTATTCGATGAAGGTTATACAGGTTTTCGCACCAACCTCAGCACACCCCGATGAGGAGGTGGAGGAAATGTATGAAGAATATCTCTAGAGCCATGCATTCCTCCAAAACCAAATATACGGTGTTAATGGGAGACTTCAATGCAAAACTAGGCACAAGAGAGAGCGGTGAGCTGAAAGTAGGGAAATTTGGAATAGGGCAACGGAACCCAAGGGACCAGCAGCTGGCCGACTTCATGGAGAAAAAGGGACTCTTTATGATGAACTCTTTCTTCTAGAAGCGGCCCCACAGGAAGTGGACCTGGTCGAGCCACGACGGTTCGACCAAAAATGAGATTGACTTCATTATGACGACCAGACCACAACTGTTCAGTGATGTCTCCATGATCGCGAGGGTGAAAACTGGTAGCGATCACCGAATGGTTAGAGGCACACTGAACCTAAACGTTAAGTTGGAGAGGTCTCGTCTAATGAAATCAACGATCCGACCCTCTCGTGCTCTGTTCCAAAATCCGGAAACCTTTCAGCTCGAGTTACAAAACCGTTTTCAGTGAATGACAAGCTCGTGGAAACTGTCAATGCGGTCGGAGCTAAGTTCTGCAAGACCCGCCGCAGAAAAACACAAAACTCTCCAACCACACTCTCAGTCTCATGGCTGTTAGACGGTAGATGAAGCTACATTCTTCAACAGATTTGACAGCATACAGGCAATTGAACAGACAGATCTCCAAATGCATGCGGCGGGACTTACGCAACTTCAATACAGCTTGTATTGAAGAAGCGATCGAGCGGAATCAAGGCTCCAAAGTCTTTGCCAGAGATCTGTCTGCCAGAAAGAGCCAACTGTCAAAGCTGAAGACCGAGTGTGGCAGAATCGATTCCGGGGCACCTGAGATTTTGAATGAGATTGAGAGGTTCTATGGGCAGCTGTACACGTCATCGTTGGGGCCACACGCAAGTGTGAGTAACGATCAAAGAGGAAGTCTTATCCGACACTATTCCGAAGATATCCCGGACGTCAGTATGAGCGAGATTAGAATGGCTCTCCAGCACCTTAAAAACGGCAAGGCCCCAGGCGAGGATGGAATTACAGCGGAGCTTCTGAAAGGGGGTGGAAGACCGGTACTTGAAGTCCTTCAGAAGCTCTTTTATTCCGTCCTCCATGGTGGCATTACACCGGAGGCGTGGAGCAGAAGTGCGGTGGTCTTGTTCTTTAAGAAAGGTGACAACGCTCTCTTGAAGAACTACAGACCGATTTCCCTTCTGAGCCGCGTCTACGTGCTGTTTTCGACAGTCATTACGAATCGTCTCGCGCGCAGACTTGACGACTTCCAGCCTCCCGAACAAGCTGGTTTTCGAAAGGGCTTAAGCACCATAGACCACATATATACCCTTCTTGTACAGAAGTCCGAAGTGACGAAATGAGAAGTCGTCTCTTTGCGGAAAAGGAACTAGACTATAAGCGAGCGGTGGAGCTGGCGCTAGCGTTGGAGGCTGCGGAGCGGCACGCCGAGACGAGCGGCGTAGCGTTGGCGGGCGGCGGCGGCACGGGGCCGCTCGGCGCAGGCAGCGTGCACAGGATCGGTGCGCAGGCGGTTGCTGACGCTGCCCGCGTGCGGGATTTGCGACAACAAGTCTGCTGGCGGTGTGGACAGCCGTATTCGGCGGATAGGTGTCGTTTTAAGCAGTTTAGTTGTGATGAGTGCGGTATTAAAGGCCATTTGCGGGCCATGTGTAAAAGTTGGCGTAGTGATCGCTCGTCAGGCAAAGTGCAGAAACGTAACCAGTTTTTCTTGGAAATTGATTCCGAATCTGGAGACAGTGATTTCTTTAACATGTGTGTCGACGGAGCTAAAGATAAATCGTATGTAATACAACTCTATGTACAAAATGTGTCACTGGTATTTCAAATCGATACGGGTAGTAAAATATCAGCAATAAATGAACATCTTTTTAAAAAATATTTTCGGGACTTTGAAATTTCAAGTTGCAATCTAAAGTTGAGATCTTATACCGGTGACTCGATCAAACCGTTAGGTTTTATCACTGTGTCCGCGCATTATTATAACTCTGATAACGAGCTACGGGAGGCGGATGCACTCCCATTATACATAATACCGGGTGGTGGTCCTCCGCTACTCGGCCGAGGTTGGCTACGCCGCTTACAACTTAAGAGCATAAACATAACACTAAACCACGTAAAGAATGAATTCACAGGTGATAATACCAAACGCATAATTCATAATTTAAAAAATGAATTTGTTGACGTTTTTGCTCCGGGATTAGGTACCTGTACAAAGCGATTTACGTTAAAGTTAAAAGACAACGAATCCATTTTTTATAAAGCACGCAACTTACCATTGTCCTTAAAGAAACCAGTCGAACAGGAATTGGAGCGACTCGTTAATGAGGGCACAATAGCTAGAGTAGAAAATTCTGAATACGGGACACCTATTGTACCGGTCATAAAAAAGTGCGGAAGTATTCGAATTTGCGGCGATTACAAAATAACAATTAATCCCAAATTAAAACGTGAACCCTACCGCGTATTGAGGAACTTTACGTAGTTTTAAGTGGTGGCACTATATTTTCAAAAATTTACTTGTCACACGCGTACGAACAGGTGACCTTAACGGAGGAATCACGGGCATGTACAAGTATAAGCACGCACGTAGGCACGTCCGAATATATCCGCACCCCGTATGGTTTAAGCTGTATACCGGAAAAATTCCAAAAATTGATGGAGGAGGTCGTTAGGGGCGTACCTAACACTGTTGTATTCCTGGACGATATTTGTTGTTCGGGCACGGAAGAAACCCATTTGAATATTTTGCGGGAAGTTTTTCGTCGGTTATAGACCGTAGGTTTAAGAATTAAATTATAGAAATGTGAGTTTTTTAAAAGTAGTGTCTGTTATTTGGGACACATAATTGATAAAAGTGGCTTACACCCAGATGATAAAAAAATTAAAGCTATTACTAACGCACCTCGCCCACAAGATATTCACCAGTTGAAAGCCTTTTTAGGGCTTGTAAACTACTACGGTAAATTTATACCAAATCATTAATCGTCGATTATAATCAAGTAAACATTATTTGATTATAATCGATGCGCACAGCAAATGGATAGTTTTTCATATGTACAGTACTTCTGCCAAAGTTGTTATCTCTAAATTAAGGGAGCTATTTGCACGATTTGGTTTGCCATTGCAAATAGTAACAGATAACGGTCCGCCTTTCACATCGCTAGAATTGACAAAATATTTCAATAAAATGGCATTTTACATTTTCCCACCAGCCCGTATAGACCAAAAAGCAACGGAGCTGCTGAAAATGCCGTTAAAACAGTTAAAAACTGTATTAAAAAAGCTTATCACGAGGGGGCAAATATCAAACAAGCACTGTGTAAAATGCTGTTCCAATATAGGAATTGTGAACATGCTGCGACGGGCGTTGCGTCCGCAGTTGCATTGCTAGGTCGAAGGCTCCGCGGTCGGCTCGACGCGCTGCGGCCGGACACCGCGGAGCGGGTGCGCAACAAACAGCTCGAACAGGTCGAGCGCACTGGCGGCACGCAACGCAACGTCGGTATAGGCGATCATGTGTACATACGAAATTATTCAAATAGAAGTGATAAATGGGTCGAAGGACAGGTCAGTGAGCAAGTTGGTCCGAATTCCTACGCTGTTAACCTGCCAGCGGGTGGTAGTACAAGAAGACACATTGACCAAATGTTAATCCCTAAGATTCCTCATAAAAAGAGATATCCATTGACCTGTACTTCGACAGACACAAATGTAACTAGAGATAGTATAAAACCTACGCCAAGTACGGTGCTTACAGTTCCAGAGTCGCTGACCACGACGGACAGTACTATTTCTAGTCCAGCCTCTCATCCGGCCACTAGTTCGGAAAATAATGAACAGATTTCGAGTGAGAAAAAAAGAAAAAAATATTAACTCGTCTCTTTCTCCACCAATATTAAAACGTAATTTACGTCCTCGTCGTGGCCAACCAAGGTACTATAATATAAACTAAATTAAGCTCTTATTTCAAAATTTTATGTTAATTAAGACTTGTGGTAGAATATTTGTTAGAATTAAACTTTATAACCTGTAACTATTTATAAGCATTATTAGGTACAGAGGTGTTGGGTATGTTTATATTGTTACTTATGCAAATACCGTCATGTAGGTTAATAAACCAGTTGTTGAAACCACCGCTCGTGTTTCACTACCTAATATATAACTAAAACAAAGATCATGTTTAATATCCATGTCTAAATAGTCCGACTAGGTAAGTCCAACTTCGACCGAGAGGTCAATAGACGGATTCAACTCGGCTGGGCAGCGTTCGGGAAACTACGACACATCTTCTCGTCAGACATACCTCAAAACCTTAAAACGAAATTTTACAACTAGTGCGTGTTTCCAGTGATGACTTACAGATCTGAGACGTGGTCCTTCACTGCTGGCCGTATGAGGAAGCTCAAGGTTGTTCAGCGAGCTATGGAGAGGGCTATGCTCGGGGTTTCTCTGCGTGATAAACTTAGAAATGAGTATATCCGCAGTAGAACCAGAGTAACCGACATAGCCCAACGGATTAGTAAGCTGAAGTGGCAGTGGGCCGGCCATATAGCTCGAAGAACCGACAACCGATGGGGAAGAAAGGTTCTTGAGTGGCAGCCTCGTACCGGTAGGCGAAGTGTAGGGCGACCCCCCACGAGATGGAGTGACGACCTGGTAAGAGATGCAGGAAGTCGATGGATGCAGGTGGCTCAGGACCGTGCTTTGTGGCATTCCTTGGGGGAGGCCTATGTTCAGCAGTGGAGTTATGAAAGGCTGTAATGATGATTATGATGATGATAAACTGGTTAGATTTTACAATGTTTAAAAATCGCATTTTTACCATCACCAATTAGGACACGCATATTTGGGGATAAAATGTGTTTAAAAATTCGAAATTGAAGATCTTAGATCTGTTTTAAATATGATTTGTACGTCCGAGCATAACTTGACAAGCTATACTGAATATAGAATTTAGCCAGAGAGTTGTAAAGAATCAGTCTTACTTTGAATGGTATGCTATTTTTTAAGATTTTTATATTGGCTACAAACTGACGCAACTTATTACACACATGTTCAATGTGGTAGCTCCAGTTAAACTTTGAGTCAATTATAAGACCGAGGTATTTTTGTGTGGCCATAACTTCGATTGTAGGATATTGGCAAGGTCCTAGTTGATGGAGGCAGTCGTGGTTATGGGGATTTGATAATCATGACTTTAGTTTTATCGGCATTTAACACTAGGCCAACGTCATGACACCATTGTGTCAACATATCCAAATCGGCCTGAAGAGCATTACACGCATTTGAGATAAACTTATCCGATTCAAAAAGACACGTATCGTCTAATAAACTAAACTCAACACTTGTTCCATCTAAGTTCGTTGGGGCCGTGACCAAATGCTTAGCCACTGCGCTACAGTGCCGACAAACTTCTTTCATTAACAGCCCATAAAATTTCGCTGTTGACATGGGCCTTTCCTTCTGTAAACAGATTTGTAACGTTTTAAATTGATTGATTAAAAAGTCATCACCATTTTTAAAAGCTGTTTACCGACACCAGTAGTACCACCATCAATCGGAATTTAGTGGATACTTTCGTACAATTAACTTCATTGTACATTTAACTAACTTAAACTCGCCTAATTCCACATTCGTCGTAGAATCGAACACGTGATACCCGACACAGTAACGGACAGTAGTTGAAAGTTCAACTTTCAATGTCCCGGATTCATTTATCACCAAATTACGAATAGTGAACTAACGCGATCTCTTCATGAGTCACACGGTTCAGCGTTACAAACACAACTAAATTCCTTCGTTCGATATCAAATACTACGCCGCGATAAGAATTCAAAATACTCCTCGTTGACACGTAAAACTAACAAAACAGTCAACACACAAAAAAGGGCACTTAACGCGACGGCACAATTACAATGATCTCCAAAATAGTCAACCGGCGACGCCCTCAAAAAAAGGAATGCGCTGTCCAAATTCTAAACCGTATCTCTGATAGGCGCGCGCGCGAATTCCACATCGCACGAGCAAGTTAAATATTGCAAAATACACTTCAACATGCAATCACGAGGCGGTTTTCACGAAATCACAATCCAATAGCGAAGTAACGCGCACAAATTCCAAAATTCTAGACCCTAATCCAAAAAAACCGGAAACTTCTGCAGCGATAACCGAGATACGCGGATTATCCGTACCGCTGCCAGCGAGCTACTGCGAACTACTCTCTCGTCCGATAGCGCCAAAACGATGGGAAGCTCCCTTCCACTGCCCCCTCCCCGCAATACGCGTGACACCTGGCACCATCGGCCGATTCTTCAAGTCAAAAGTGATTGGGTGCCGTCTCAAAATTACCATTTTTGGGATTGAATTTAATAATTTAAGAACAAAACCTGCAGGAATGCCGGTCATAAATCTGAGGAGCCAATTACGGAAATAAAACGGTCTAAACAATTATTGAATACCGCATTGTTCTCCTCCCTTCAATTTATTACTGCCGTGTTTTTGGTTGAGATGATTTTTTATATTGTAATATAACGTATTTTAACAATGTAAGTATTATTTTTCGTTTCAAAAAAGGTTCTTATGTAAAACTAACCTAAAAAAATGAGGCTCCATATTTCACGTATATGTTTGTATGTATGTTCACCAATTTTCTCGGATAAGGCTGAAGCGATTATATATATATATATATATATATATATATATATATATATATATATATATATATATATATATGTATATATGAATACATAATAAATACATATATAGGAAATTAAATCTCCTTTTACTACATCTACCTAACATAATAGATTTAATTTCACCTCATCTTGCTATTTTTTAATACTAATATCGAATCTGGTGTGGTTCCTAACTTTAAAACATAGTAAAGTAATACCATTGTTTTAATCTGGTAGTACATTGAACCCCCCTAATTTTAGACCTATTTCTGTACTACCAACTCTTGGTAAAATTTTTGAAAAGATAACTTTAGGTCAATTGTTTGATTTTTTAAAAAAATAAATTATTCCATATAAATCAATTTGGTTTCACAAGGTGTCTCTCGACGGCTGACGCAGGTGTGAAGCTTATGAAATATATTTTTAATGCCTGTGAGAATTCACAAGATGCCTTAGGTATCTTATGTGATCTTTCAAAGGCTTTCGATTGCGTTCATCATGAGATATTAATCAGCAAACTACAACATTACGGTGTCAAAAATATTGCGCTTAGACTTATTATTTCATATTTAAATAACACAATTCAAAAAGTCGTTATCAATGGTAAATCAGATAAGATTGAAGATTGATACAATTAGCATAATTTTTAATCCTCATGTATGTTTTTGTGTCATCCGCGTACATTAAGTATTTTGCATAATGTAAGCAAGTACCGATATCGTTTTAATAAGTAATGTAGAGCAACGTTCCTAATATTGAGCCTTGTGGTGCACCAGATGGAATTGAAAGAAGATCGGAGCATAATCCACCAACTACAACTGCCTGAGAACGATTACATAAGTCTGACTTCATCCATCTGAATAGATTACCTCTACAAGTTCGAAGACTTTCTCAGTGTCCGTGTAAATTACGTATACCTGTGAGCCACTATCCATATTGTTACGAACATATTTAGTAAAAACAATTGAGTTGGTTATTGTAGAACACCCTTTGATAAGCCCATGTTGTCCAGTAGATACAAACGAAGGTAGTGTAGGATAAATGTTATCAGGAAGATGCTTTTACCCATCTCCTGTTTCAGTTTTCTTCTGACGCCTCTTAGGACACCCACGAGACGATATGACGTAGTGGATCTGTTTCGAACTTCGACTGTTATTTTATGTCTTTTAGTTTTTGTTCAATCTTGAATCAAGGTAAGTATTGTCTTCATTTCATAGCTTTACCAAAGAATTGAAATAGTATTTGTACCTAATTTAGTCAACTCTAATTGAACAAAATGTTACATGATTCAATTACTGAAAAGATGCCGTAGAAACAGTCAATTCAAGTTTCTTCCGATTGATTTAATTAAATAGTATTATAATTATGTAAGTAGATATAAATGTTATAATGTAAATCCATTACCTGTTCTCAGGAATCATTTTGAAAACTGAAAAAAATCTTATAATTGAAAATTAATAGACAATTAAGTCTACACTGGCGTTCTATATTTTAAAAGGGTTTTGAACCAGGAAAGGGTCCGCCCGGTGGAGCGGCGGAGTTCTAGTGTATTGGCGGACTTTAAGGCCTTCGACTTTTTTTTGTAAATGCACTTTTACTCATGTTGTTTTCAAATGCGCTAACCCACCTGCCAACCTTGGTACGTATGGCAAAGAATATGAGGGAATCTATATGATCAATACAAATATATACAATAGGTGAAGCTTATATTCAGCAGTGGATATTTGATAGGCTGTAATGAGTGAAAGAATGCTAAAGTCGTTATTCATATTATTTTATTTTTTTTGTAATTTTATTTCACGTTCAGAATTAGTACACAGCATTGTTCAGACGGCAAAAAGGCAGAAACATTTCGCTAAAATACTAATATTGGTAAAATGAGAAAACCGAGATAAACGAAAAATGTATTCATTTTGAGCAAAGAAGTAAGGTGTAGAGCATCTGGTGTTCTTGTGTGCTATTTCTACGTCTGAATTTATAAAACAGTGAAAGTTTGTTTTCTCCGCAAATAAATGTTGACATTATTCTCATTATTTGCAATAAAACTGTATTATTGAATGTATTTTACTGTGAAGAATGAAAGGGAGGAATGAATGAAGAGTATTGAATCGATCGAGTTTCACAATAATCCGGGGATGTTTTGTTTTAGCAATGTTTTACAACATTAAAACAGGACAGGAGTGTAATATGCCATCTTTTCCCATAAATATTTGATTAACTAACAGTACGTGTACCCAGTGCTAGTGCTTATATAAGGTCAAGCATTTGCTTCCGGCTAATTGTGGCAAATTCATATAACTAATTACCTAAATTTTGTACACTGTTGATAATCAGAATTAATATTACAAGGCTATCGTCTCAGTGCTCACCAAACCGTATGTCTAGCTTGGTGAGTGTGGACAGATCTACCGAGTAATGCTTGCTGGCTGGACATAAACATTATTTAAAAAGTTGAATAACTACCACAGCCACCAAGTTTAGCTGCTTTTTGTGATGATTATAAACACTTATTTTTGAGGTATAGGTGAAGATGATGTGCTGATCTCTCAAACACTGCATAGCCGGGTTGAATCCGCATTCGAATTTGGACTTACAAAGTCGGAAAATTTGTCCTTGAAAAAGAAACTCGTCAAAGAATTAGTGTATTTCTTCCTACCAAATATCACCATATGAGTGACATGGACGTTACACATAAACTTTGTCTTGTCCATGTTCATCTTAAGACCTACATATCTTTTCGAATACACTATTGAGATTATTAAGCATAGAGCTAAAGTCCTCCAGCGATCATTTCACAATGAATATATCGTCGACACGGTCAGTAAGAGTTGTCAAGCAGGAGCGGTTGTCAACACCCTCAACTAGCCAAACCGCCGCGGTAGTGAAATCATCATTATACGGGAGGCGTAATTAATTCTAAAACTATATGTTATATGACGATCTACCATTTCAAAGTTTTCTTTTATTATATTATATATTTTTTATCAAAATAACTTTATATAACCTTGACATTTAACAATAATATGAGCAAAAAGTAAAAACGTCTTGGAGCTTTAACCTAATGGATTATTTCACAATCATTGAAACATAAAATGCAAAATATACTAACATTACTTTTCAATATAGACTGTAATTTGACTTTTTACTCAATTTTATGTGAAGTATATTTGAAAAAGGAGATTTCATTGAATTGGGAATTCAGAAACAAGATTCTTTATTAAGTTCTTTGTTAGAGAATATTGAAACCGGTTTGGCTGACCCCGCACAATCACGGTGCTCTTTATCAATTATGCAAATCAATGGATGGGATTTCCCTTTTGTGAGTAATTTTACGCTCGTTGAACCTGAATTCAACAAAAAAATTACTAAAGCGTTATGTGTAATGTACTTTCAATTTCTCCATCAATAGTAGAGTAGCATGTTAAGGACCAATTTGAATAGCCTGAGTAGTCTACAGTAGTATCTCCCCAATTGTAAGATGATTTGCCATAACAGCCACGCTTGACAGGTGGATAGGCTATAGTAGTATTAGACGTCCCACACTTTTGATGTTGCTCACCGTCGTTGACCCGGGTCATATACGAGATGTTATAATGACATCTTACGGCGATAATATCTATCTGGTACTTCTTTGAGTCGCCTCTTACGACACATGAAATTGTGATGGATTATCTTACTGTACACGACAACACATGTTTTTATATTTTGATTTTACATATTACGCTTAGTTCAAAATTTTATTTAAATATTTTAATTGAAAAGTAATAAAAATTATATTAATTATTGAATTCAAATTACCGAAACAAGCAATCATTAAAATTTACATTGTTAAAAACTAGCCTAGTAATCATTGTATACATAAAATTGGTATCTTATCAGACACATTTACTTTTTTTTAAAGTCCATAAATACACATACGCGGATAAAATTATAACGTATATACTAATATAATTATATTATAGATATTCTTATAGAATTAGTATTAAGTTATATAATACATAAATATTGCTTAATACAAATTATATATATTATCATCATTGTACAAAATGTTGACATATTGTCCGCGTCGTGTTGCGCTGCGTGGTATCACATAACCTCGGTACACGACATTTTTTTCCCAAAATTATTCCTTATGAAGGTCTTAATTAGGCATGTTGGTACTTGCACCACAAATGATTCGAGGTTAACATTGTGCAGACCCCAACCTTTCGACCTCAATGTAATGTTTATTTTAACTCTGATGTATCCCGCTGCATCGCAGCTGTAGCAGGATGCAGTAGCATATTTGCTCCATTTAGTGCGCTACCGCACTGATTACTTATCCCTCTAGGTCCATTAGTCCTTTATATTTCGCCGCAGGCAATGTACTTTGAACCGGTTCAGGGGCCTTTGTATGCACTCGGACTTATTTTAAGATCTAGCGCGAAGTTGATTAGCTGCAACTGAGAGCAGGTCGAGATATTGACATGCTTACACTTGACAGCGCCTCACCAATAGGGGCCACGGTAGAAGCAAAGTGGATTATGAGTTCACGTGATGTCTTTCAACAGCGTGGTGATGTCAATGTCGTTTAACGTATAGATTGGGCAAGTCCCTTGCTACGAAATACATGGCATGTAATCCGCCAGCTTCAACATTTTTATAATATCACGAAGGCACCTCTCTCCCTTTAGAACCATCCTTGGGAAGGGCATTCAGTCGACAATATCCAGCGTATCTAACAGCTGTGATTTACACGGTGCGTTATCATGTCGAAATGGGATATGATCAATTTTTCGGTTTAGAAAGGCGATAAGAATCTTTTGTATAATATTAATACATATTGAATATCGTTAAAAGTAAAAAGTAGTTTTTTGTATTTTCATCCCAGTGAGCCCAGTTACGATTAGATATTCTATATATTCATGTATTTGTTCGCAATATAAATTAGATATTTTAATAGAATTACTACCTAAACATTCACAATACTGTTAAACGTTATGATTTGAAAAGGAAACGTATCCATGAATGTATAAAATATAATGCGTTATTCCTACAAAACCGAAAGTTATGAAACCAATATCTTCGTACATATTGGGTTCATAAAAGAAAATTATTTTTCTTTGTAGCCTGGATATATTCGTATATGAACATAAGACTAATAAAATCATTCTCAAACTCACTCTCAAAATTTAAAAACATTAGTATAGTACTCGTACGTTCGCAAAAAAGTGATTAGAGTGTCTGACCCAAACGTACGTTTTATACGTTGGTCAAGTGTGTACACCGACGTAGAAGCGTTGCATCGCATACGTGTGCTGTAAGCAAGAATTTGGAACTCTTCACAAATAGGTAATACTGCATTAATATGATACTATTTTAAGCTGGTATTCTGTACGAACATAGTCCTCCCCCATTTGAGCCGACCCATTCGTGGTTTATATCATAATACTGCTAGTATTTTCAAACATAATTTATAGAAGAATTAGATGATATGGTCAAACGTGGGGAGTCGAACAAATGTATGGTGTAGTGGCGATACGTAACGCAGTATTACCCGTGTAAAAGATATCAAAAACTAATACCTTAGCATATCTATGTGGGTTTTTTTGCTTACACTTCTAGACTTCATTTGGGGGGAAAGTTATTATACGTTACCATAACCATCAGTTGGATTGAAAAATGCATATTAGAAAATAGCATAAAATAGTTTTGAGCGTAGTAGTTAGACGTATAAAATGTAAGTACTTACGAATAAAGCCATCAATGGAATTGCAACTAAATCTATATGCTATTGAATAATGCAAAATAGTTGTTAAGTCAATTAATAACGTTGTGTTGCGTAGGTTTTATTGGTACAAAGCCATTCAAGTATAGTTTTCAATCAACTGAGTGCGGCTATGAAACATTTTATAACGGCAATTAGAGGGCTGACATAAAGTTTGTATCATGTTTCTCTATTATCTGGCACTGAGAAAACGCCTGCATCATAAATACACATTTATAAACAATACATATTAGATACTTATTCATTACGTTTCGAAGAAGGGTAATTATAGACTAAAGATTTGTCACAAAAACCACGAAATAATTCAACTGATGGTAAGTACTTTCCCCAATATTAAAATAAAACAAAAAATGTACAAAAGCCGCGAACGACGTGTGCGATATGCACTTACTAAGGGTTGTATGCTAACTAAAATAATCGAGTCAGCGCTTTTAACTAACTAGGGTTGGACATAACATCTGTAAAAAATAAACAATTAACAATAAACAATTAACAAATGGGCAAAATGAATTTTGCCCATTTGTTAATTGTTTAATTCCCAACGTTTCGATTGCTTTGCAGTACCCATAGATAGAGTCATTTGGCGTTTGGATCTCATAGTTATCCCATAATACCTTGAGAGCTTTTAACTTTAAGGCGGCTCCGTGGCGCAGTGGCTTAGCAATGAGTCACAACACTAAGGGCTGCGGGTTTGAATCCCGCACGGGACAAGTATTTGTATGGCCTACAAATAATTGTTCTGCGTCTGGATTTTTGTCCTTGTGAAATTTATGTATGTAAACTACCCCCACGATAAAGGAAAAAATGTGAACGAAACGTTTTTTAAAAATGAAAAAAAAAAGCTATTAATTTTAGTCCGATTAACATAGAGTGAGGTTACTGTATTTTGAAGTTAAGCAATTTAATATACATAAGTTACAAGAATATTCCGTAAAACTTATTATCTACTCATTCTATTCAGACTGTTTTATAGGAGAGGGGGTAAACGAGAATGACCTGATGGTAAGTGACTACCGTCGCCCATGACGCAACTGCAACACCAGGGATTGCAGATGCGTTGCAGAGCTTTTAAAAATGAGCAGGCTCTTTTTAAAATCCTGTGCTTGTTTGATTTTGAATATATTCAAGGATTTTCTATTTTATATTCAGCTATTGCGTGGTTACTTGGTTTGTGAGTGCTAACTCCTCAGATAAAATTTCCGTTAAAACAAAAAAAAAATCAACTTGTCTCAACAAAGAAATTATTCGTTTTGGTCTGTCTTCGTTGGTCTAGGATTTTAGGTATATTATATCTTCTTCTCATTTTATTCTTTTAACTCAGATATGAAGACATAGGTACAGGAATGTTGTAGTCTGGAACAGAAATGAAAATTTTACCTATTTATTTTTATTTTATTTTATAGAAATCGGGTGACAAACGAGCACACAGTCCACCTGATGGTAAGTGGTTGCTGTGACCCATAGACATCTACATCTATCCTCGTTTGCGAATCAAAATGCAGATGCGTTGTTAGCCTTGCGGACTAAGATGAAATGCCTCTTTTCCAGTAAAAAGGCACTCCGGTTCTCTACACTCACCATACGAAACACAGCAGCATTTAGCCGCTATTTTACGCTGGTATTCTGTGAGAGCGTGGTGCTTACCCGGTCGAGCCGACCCATTCGTGCTACAACTATATTATAAATATAGCTGAGCTTGGCTCTACCACGTACAAAACTGAATAACATTTCTCTATCTATAATAGTCCGAACGTCTATAACTCCACAAGTACAAAAAATCGGTTGACGTGAATAGTAATAGTTTAGCAATAGACTGCCTCATAGTATTTGCCATAGTTGCCACGCTTAGCAGGCGAGTTGGCAACTGCAGTTTCTTATTGTTATGAATTGTTATAAGGAAAATGCTACTGCTCAGATCCTGTTTCATTTCCCTCCGGGACCTCTTGAATTTCATAATTCCAATAAATCACTGTTTACGATTTCTTTCGCGTGTAGTTCTAATTGCTTATGAAATGGTAAATATAACATATCGTTACATTAATAATTAAAGTAGTTTGCCTAATTATTTATCAATCAACTCATCTGCTTTAGCAGATTAAAATAAAAACTGGCCGAAATACTGGTCGATTTAAAATCGCAAACCACTGCGCCAGAAATAAATTACAAACATTGCAGTTAATGTGGAGGATTTAATGTAAAATTAATCTTTAAACAACTTTGCAGGTATGATTTATTATTTTCCGTTGTCACGTGCAAGTTTTGGGTGCTCGATTCTCTCAAACATTATACAACTGACCATGCGAAATGCACGGAGTAACCAAATGAATACCCGCCAGTTTGTCTGACTCTAGGAACTTTTAATAGTATTAATTATTTTTAGGAATTTTTGGCTTTTTGAAATGAATTGTTAAATTATTTAAAATTATTGAAAAGCGATAAAAGTGGTATCATTATCATTATCATCAGAGTAGTCGTCGTGAAAGTCTCACGGGACAATGTCAACCTTTTGAAGTATTCTAAATTTGAATATTATATATTTCACTTATACTGCAATGTATAATGATTATTTTATGTTACTGGATTGGACGGAGTACATAATATGTACATATACATAGTAGATAGAGTAAATAATATGAATAACCAATTGCTTTGAAAAAAATATTGTATAATAATATTTTTACAAAGATTTAAAATAAATATATACACAGAAAAAATAAAATTACTGAACTATATGATTAGATTTGGAAACATATGAAGTCATGGTGATATGACTTATTAGACCACATGGATAAAGACAGAAAGGAGAAATAAAAGGAAATTGTAAGAATTCCGCTAAAAACCACACATATGGACAATGTGACAAATTAATTAAAACCTTATATGTTTAATGTAACTATTTCAATAATTGCATCCCGTTTTAAAACTATACGTGTTTTTTTTTTGTGTGTAAATACACAAAACAAAGCCTTAGTTGTTTGGTAGTTCATTATATTGCAATTTTTAATTTTTTTCTACGTTATCTAATCTAATTTATGTAAAGGATTACTAGTATTTTGAAAAGAAACATTAATAACAACGGTTTCCTAACAAATGAACTCCCCCCGCTATAAAATCAGTCAAATATTTTACCTCACGCCTAAGTAGCGCTGTCCTGGTGGCAGATAAAGACATGAATTCCCATTCCCTCACTGCATGATTATACAACAATCGGATACTTTTATGTTAAATTACATATTAAATAACATTATTTAAAATTAAATTATGGAAAGCCGCAAGAGATTCTTAATCGTTCTCTCGTATTTCTTTTTCTTTATTCGTGATTATTTTGTAAGTCATGAGTTCTTTTACTACCAGCATTGCAGCATGCACTGCTGGTAGTAAAAGAAAACAAACTCCTCATTGATATAAAATTTAAAAACTTTGGGGCTTCTTTTAAAAGCCATAAATGTTTTTGTTTTTGCATAATTTTATATTATTTATGAAAAGCTTATGAAAATCTTTTTTTTTTTACATTTTATTGCGCTCTTTGTGGCGAAAACGACGCAAAACATTTTTCTTGCAACCCTTTTACAACGTGGATAATTTAGTAAAAATCTGATGTGAATAAATCTTTTGAAATAATTGTTAAATCAAGATAATGGAATATATATATGTATAAATATACATAAATAGATTTCAAATCATAAATGGTCTGTATGTCAGCAGTCAGAATATGTCTATACAAAAATTATATTTCAAAGGCGTCATTAAATTATTCTTTTTTACTATGTTAAGAATTTAGGGCTGATTTCTTAATCGTCAGATATTATTTATCCATCAAGTAAATTATTACCTGGCTAAATATAAAATTAAAACAATTGAACTATTTTATTAATAATTTTGTAATTTTTAATTTGTTTATGTTGAATTTTAACATTTGTATAAAATTACTCTGAGGATTGAAAAATCAGCTCATAGTAGAATATAAACAAACGCCAAGCAGTCCATATATCAGTATGTATGCAATAATATCACAAAAAGAAAATTATAAATATAAAAGATGTTTAAAAGAAAATATACGTTCAACAATATAACAAGAGAGTCTCTCACCGAAGGCGGTCCACGGTTTTGTCAGAATGAATGTAAAAATGATAGTTCACAAAGGGCCAATTAACTGGATTTCTCAGAAAATGTTTATTTTAAATTAAATTTAGTAGAACATAAACCTTTCCATTTTCTGGCGATTTTTCTTATAATTTGGTGATTTTTTTTATTTGAAAACGAAATTGAAAATAATTGCTCGTTTTGTAACTATTTTTTTTAAATTCAGGGGACAATTTTTTAGAGTCGTTCGTTTTATAATTCTATACAAGTTTTTATAAGAAGTAACAATAATATTTTTTTTTTATAATAAGCTTATTTCGCTTGTTTGGTTTAAATTCTGGGAACGAAGATGTGTGGTTCAGTACTTACTAACGAAACCTCCCAAGACAGAGACACTCAGACTTACAAAGATCTTAGAGTGCTGCATGTTAGATATGCGGTAATTTACAGCCCAAATTTAAAGAAACATTTACTTACACATGCAACATTTATGTAAATCTCTTTGCATTTTTATTTCTTTAAATATACTTATAATCTTGTTAGGCATTTCTCCAATTTCAGTACGTAAAACACCTCCACGATAATTCTACAATGTCTACGTAAAAACATCAATCATACGGATGTTATCATTATACACCAAAAATAATGCTCATATGATCATCATATCATCATGAATGATAATATGATGATCATACGAGCATTATGAGTCGTGCACTTTGGATTTTCCAAACTTCTTCAAAATTAAGTTTGATATAAAATTATCAGAAAATTGGAAGTATAATAAGGTTATTAGTGAAAACTTGTGTGTATTTGTGTCTACTTTAAAAAAAATCCGTATAATCATGCTATACGTAATTTTTTTAACTCGAAGGTATGCTCAATTGGATTTACTATTATTTTTTTTATTTTTTATTTTGACAAAGCCCTGTTTATGATACGAACGAGTTTTGCTCAAGTTCATGTGTGCTGCTGGGTAAGCGTTCTCTCGTTTCTCAGAGAGATTTGAAGCAAATAGTCCGCACCTCTTAGTGCCAAAGGAAAATATTTGCTCTAGAACAGAGGATTACATTTGTATGGACTAAACTTTGCCCGGATATTCTCTTAAACTAGCTTGTCTATGTCGTAAATACGACAACAATTTCTACATTTCAATAGAATATTTTTAACACAAAAGCAAAGGCTTAATGCAAGGCTTTTCGCGGTCTTTCAAGTGCGAATTAACTTTCATATTATTAAAATCACAAGTGGGCGATAACAGCGAGTAAATTCACTTCTGGAGCAAGAAATACGGTGAGAGGTTATTGTTAAAAGTAATAATAGTATAAGAGCGCACACTCAGCTTACGCAATTAATCCTTATCAGCAACAAAAGAGGGTACCGCACTACATTTTCAGTGTTGCGCAAATTACAATTCTACTCTTCCGTAATACGTTCCATTCACTTTGATGTAACGTTATAGATGTAATTACATAAATATACTTAAATAAATAAAGTGCAGCAACACTGCTTTTCCCGATATTGACTTGACACAGGGCAGCCTTTTCGCAATAAAAGTACCACCACGGACATAATAACGACACTCATAAAGTGACTGAATTTAATACCCGCCTGCGCTGAACCTTGTACTGATCGAAGGAGTGGTGATATAGAGCTCTACCCTTACTTCTTTTTATCCTTATTTTCGTACCCTTACCTCTAACTATGGAATAATTAAATTAATTATTTATCCAGTAGTAAATAATTTGAAATTAAAAATTTATCCTGTAACATTATTTCAGTACATTACGTAACATTCTCTTATACAAGAATTAGTGAAGCACGTTTTTACCTATATTATTATATAATGATTTCTTATATTTCCGCGAACACTAACCCGCGTTAAAGAACATATAGCTGACGTGAAGCACCGACGTATCGGGAAGTCTGCAGTTTGTGAACATGTTCAAGATCGTCCCCGCCATTACATTAGATTTGATAGACCACAAATCCTCGCAAAAGAACACCGATTCCTCCCAAGGATGATTCGCGAGGCTATTGAAATTAAAAAACATCCTAATTTCAATAGAGAAGATGGATGGGTGCTGCCATCTGCTTGGGATCCCATAATTAATAAAATCAAATCCAAACCCAAGTATACCACTGCTAGACTTCAAGATACTGTAAGCTCATTCTGCGTAAATCGAACCAAAAATTAATATTAAAAAACTGAAGGTAGCCGGGCTAACTATGACAGCAGGATGTCAAACAACTCAGTCCCCCGTGACCACGGGTGCCAGAAAGCACCCGAAACGTCGGGAATATATAAAAATAAGTTAATATACGCGATAAAATCCGTAAAATTAGTTTTATTTAAAAATATATTATTATACAAAAGTTGGGTCAAGTTCTACGCTATATATTTACTTTTTTATTCTCACCGAAGTGTCGCCATTTTCATCAAGTGTGTCGAATCTAGGTCGTTCTCTGAGAAAATTTTTCGTCATTTATCAGCTGAAGATTCAAGTATTGATTTTCCGAACACCCTCATACGACACACATGCTCCGCCTGATTATTAAGTGTGATTTTGTGATTATTTTGACGTAGGTAAAGACCAGAGCATGAAACAAAACACAGTTTACTGATTTCAAAACAAAATTTTAAATTTATAATATCTTTTAAGTAACTTTTTGTTGACTTTTTATATTTGACGTTAATATTCATATTTTAATCCGTTTTAAAACAATGGTAATAAGCAAATACACAAAGGCTACTCAGTTTTAAGATGCCAAGTCTCGTGGTGTCCCATTCACTTTGACTTAAAGTGATAAAGAGAGCAGAAGACTTAACGAAATCTTAAAATCGAGTAGTGGTTGAGTATTTGGACTAAATCGTTTCATAATTTTAATGATCCTTTAGTATAGCTTAAAATATATTTAGTAGAAACTAGACGTTGTTTCTATATATAAAAATAAAAAGGTAATGTAAGTTAGATAAAACTTTAATTTTTTTAATAATATGTTAATACACAAATCAATATTTTCTTGGTACCGACTACGTCATACAACGTTGATGGAACACAGTAAGCAGTCGAAGTAAATACAAGATAATACCAAAATAAAAACCACTGATTTCAAAATTTTGGCTATCATCGTTTTGTTTTCTTTCAATTGTAAGTATTGCATTATTTATACCTTACAAAATAAAAAGCTATAATTGTAAAAAATATTAAAGGATTGACACTTCATATGAGTTCGATGAATTCGATGAATTTTAAAGATAAGGTAAAATCGCTGTTAAAGTTAATAACACCGACTTTAAATTATCGTAAAACGTCTCCTTAGGCATAAATGATTTAAAATTAATATCATAGTCGCTCAACTTATTGAGTTATTAGTTAATGGACTACTCTGGACGGCGTCTGAATCATGATTGAAGGCTTTGATCTTGTCTAATATTATTTAAGAACTATACATAATTGAAGTAGTAGACAATTTGAAATAAGTTTATGTGATACCATTAAGCACTAAAATCGTATTATGGTTTGAAATTTATGTGGCAATTTATTGATTTAAATTCTTTATTTTAAAATCACATTTTATTATTTTGTGACGAATACAAGTAGTAGTAGTATTCCACTCTTTATTGTGTTATTATATACATATCAATCAGTAGACTTTTGCAGACTGATAAAGAAGAATAATAAATAAAAAATATAATCGTCGTCATCATTACAGCCTTTCACAAGTTGACCGCATCCAGTGCAGAGCGGTTCGAATCGTCGACGACCTAGTTCTTTCTGATCGGCTCGATACACTGGCACTGCGTAGAGATGTTGCATGTCTTTGCGTGTTTTATCACATTTACATAAGTATCGAACGAAAATTGGTATTCTATTTTTCAATATTGTTATTTATCTCATGAATAGTTATCCGATTGCAATAATAACTTCTGGCAAGTGACAAAAAATATTGATTATGCACAGGTTAGAGTTAAAACTTTAACTCCCAGGTAGTCTAATAAAGCACAATATATAATATAAGAATAATTAAACTTTTCTAATGACCGATAGGATTGAATAGTCTAATTGCCTACTATAATATTAGGTAGAATCGGTCTAAGAATAGAATTGTCGACCTTTGTTGCCTTGAAACCAAATCCTAGTAATACAAAATTAGTACTGTCCTTTGCATATTCTCATTCGAAGATTTTTTTACAGATCTGCAGCTAATAGAAAAATAACAAAATTTAATAAGTTGTTCATTTTTAATATTTACGCGTCAATGAATATTCATTCTTGACGACTATGGTTCTTGATGTGGAAAACAAACTTAACCTAGACAGAGCTTTCAAAAGATTTAAAAAGGTAATCATTGCACTATGCGCAAAAATATACAGACTGACACATTGAAATTGCGCAAAATAAAAAAAATTATAAAGAAATTCATTCAAGATGTAAGGACAAGTCGTCCTTACATCTTAGGGAAAACAAAAACTGCAGCAAAGTTTTTAAAAAAAAATCTTATTTTAGACGGCTTAAGAACCCGTCTATTATGAAAATAAATGCCCATCTATTTAATTGCACCAATTGATAATGTCGGCAATGAAATCGAGGTTTTATGCGCCAAGAAACTAGTATGGCACTCTGCGATCAGAAGTAAAGGACCACATCTGAAATCCATTTATCATCAAACACGCACTGTTTGTACAATCTTGTTGTCAAGTTTTGAGACGTCAAGTTCCAGACGAAAAGATATAGTAATCTCCCGAATGCTGCTCAGCAAAGTTGAATCCTATTGTTGTCCTCTCGGTGGAAGTTGGACTTAAAGTCATCAAGTCTGCATGCGATACGATTATATACAATTTAGTAATGACTCGAAAATAGCACTTAGATGTAGCTCGTAAGAGAAAACGGTATGAAGACTCTTAAGTACCGGTTTTACACCCGCTTTCAGAAGCTCCGCTGAAATTCCACCTTCGCCCGAGGCCTTGCCATTTTTAAGGTGCTGAATAGTCATTTTAATCTCACTTAGACTTAAGTCCAGGATATCATAGGAGTAGTATCGGTTGAGAATAAAAAAAGAATCTCTCGATCTCGCCCACAACCTCAAGTGTCCAAATGTAAATTCATTCAAATACGTCATTATGTTTAAGAAATGTTTTATAATTTGGCTTAAAAATAATGTCTCGCAATATTAATTTAAGTTTATTAACATTAACTTTCTGTATTCTAAATTCAAATTTAAAGAAAAGACTGACGGAGACGGTAAAATTTAACGATAGTTTTTTCCGTGTCTTGAATACTAAATTGTTAAAAGTGGTTAAAACCAATCACACCAGCCTTGAACTTAGGTGGAAAGTAGCCAGCCTTTCGGTTTTCTACAGGATGGATTTCGGAGAGTGTGCGCACGAATTGTATAATTTAATCCCTTCCGCTATTGGACAACCAGACGACCGGCCAATCTCTACCCTTTAGTTGTTTACTTACCACGAATTCGAACCAAACGGTTTGCTACATCGTTTGTGATGCGTACAGCAAAGGAGTGGAATAAGTTGCCAGCATATGTGTTTCTTGTAAATGGTTCTGTGTAAATAGGCTTTAAACATTTTTTATTAAGTCAGTGCGATTCAACATTTAAGGTTACATCACCAATTACCATCAGGTGGGACTGTTGTTAAGTGCATGTTTAAAATATTAAAAAAGTAAATTAATAAAAAAGTAAGTGCGCCCACCTTTCTCTCTCTCTCTCTCTCTTTCTTTCTCTCTCTCTCTCTCTCTCTCTTCTGAATCACTTCTGAATCAATATTGGAGTTCTATACTGTACTTGGAGTTTAGAAATAATACCCAACAAATAATTTCATACATTTTCATGCAAAATAAAGTCTATTTAGATTGTTTTCAAATAACATGCCTAATATTCGAAATCAATCTAAGAATAAATGCGGAAAACATCAAAGAAAACGTATTTTACTCTTGTATATTTTTATTCTATTGGAAAGGTGATAAAAATTATTTATACATACAAACTTTTAATTAGTGTTACATTAAATTCTGCTTAATTGGTCAACTTTGATATGGCAAACGTGAACAGCAAAGCACACGAAGACATCAAAATTTCACGCACCGCAGCTTCAGCTCTCGCGAATATATTTTGTGATTATTAAATTTTCCAATTTACTCAAGTTTCATAACTACTTACGAATTCTATTTCTGTTTTATTATTAAATTTTTGCCAATTTTAAGCGACATTTGTTAGTGTGACTTCTTCTCTTTGCTTCTAATAAACTTAATACAGGTTCATACTCGTATATACTACAAGTATTATGTGAATTAGTTCTCTCTCATAGTTGGGAGGATTTGTTTTCATTGTTACCCTTGTTTAACCGAAGCCGTAAAGATTTTAACTTGAATTGTATTTTATTAATTAAAGTAGGGTGTAGTTTACGCACAATAAATACATCTACTATCACGTTCCATGAATGTCGTAAGCCTCCGACCACACTAGGCAAGCGAATTGGCGATGCTTATAATGCTAAGCATCGCCAATTCGCTTGCCTAGTGTGGTAATTACAGCTTCTAATCCTACTTTCTACAGAAGAGACCACAGTCCATGAGTAGACCTCACTGTGCAGATGAAGCAGAAGAAGATAATTTACCTGCGGGTGTTAACGAGCTGAAAAATGGTAATTTACTTTTAAATCGATCTTAAAATATTAATCTAATATATTTAGTGATTTTTTTTTAGTTATTTATGTAACATAAATTTAAATAATAAAGTAGACCTGTGCTTTCGTACGGAGGTAGGGCAGACATGGCAAACGCTCTATCCAAGCGAAACTTTTCCACTGGAATCTAACCAACAAAAGCAGTGGGATATTCCGTTGGTACAGGTTGTGTAGAAATATTTGTTTCATAATTTCCATAGTGTGTTTGTCAAAATAAATATTTATCTATGGTATGTATTCCTGAGGGAACCGAATTTTCACAAGTTTAAAAAATTGGCCTTTGCTCGCAACTTCAACTTTTTAACATAGTATTGATATGTGGTGGGTAAAATTAATTATCCCGGCCTGGAGGAGGCGCAGCGATTTTATATTTCGCGATAAATATAGTTTGTTGGTTTAAATAACCAACTGCTGGTTCAGAGTTACAAAAGGATGATTTTACATAGATTATGGACTGTATGGCATTGAGAATATATTATTTCGCAATACTGGAAATATCGTAATTTGGGGATATTTCCAGTATTGCGAAATAATATATTCTCAATGCCATACAGTCCATAATCTATGTAAAATCATCCTTTTGTAACTCTGAACCAGCAGTTGGTTATTTAAACCAACAAACTATATTTATCGCGAAATATAAAATCGCTGCGCCTCCTCCAGGCCGGGATAATTAATTTTACCCACCACATATCAATACTATGTTAAAAAGTTGAAGTTGCGAGCAAAGGCCAATTTTTTAAACTTGTGAAAATTCGGTTCCCTCAGGAATACATACCATAGATAAATATTTATTTTGACAAACACACTATGGAAATTATGAAACAAATATTTCTACACAACCTGTACCAACGGAATATCCCACTGCTTTTGTTGGTTAGATTCCAGTGGAAAAGTTTCGCTTGGATAGAGCGTTTGCCATGTCTGCCCTACCTCCGTACGAAAGCACAGGTCTACTTTATTATTTAAATTTATGTTACATAAATAACTCAAAAAAAATCACTAAATATATTAGATTAATATTTTAAGATCGATTTAAAAGTAAATTACCATTTTTCAGCTCGTTAACACCCGCAGGTAAATTATCTTCTTCTGCTTCATCTGCACAGTGAGGTCTACTCCTGGACTGTGGTCTCTTCTGTAGAAAGTAGGATTAGAAGCTGTAATTACCACACTAGGCAAGCGAATTGGCGATGCTTAGCATTATAAGCATCGCCAATTCGCTTGCCTAGTGTGGTCGGAGGCTTACGACATTCATGGAACGTGATAGTAGATGTATTTATTGTGCGTAAACTACACCCTACTTTAATTAATAAAATACAATTCAAGTTAAAATCTTTACGGCTTCGGTTAAACAAGGGTAACAATGAAAACAAATCCTCCCAACTATGAGAGAGAACTAATTCACATAATACTTGTAGTATATACGAGTATGAACCTGTATTAAGTTTATTAGAAGCAAAGAGAAGAAGTCACACTAACAAATGTCGCTTAAAATTGGCAAAAATTTAATAATAAAACAGAAATAGAATTCGTAAGTAGTTATGAAACTTGAGTAAATTGGAAAATTTAATAATCACAAAATATATTCGCGAGAGCTGAAGCTGCGGTGCGTGAAATTTTGATGTCTTCGTGTGCTTTGCTGTTCACGTTTGCCATATCAAAGTTGACCAATTAAGCAGAATTTAATGTAACACTAATTAAAAGTTTGTATGTATAAATAATTTTTATCACCTTTCCAATAGAATAAAAATATACAAGAGTAAAATACGTTTTCTTTGATGTTTTCCGCATTTATTCTTAGATTGATTTCGAATATTAGGCATGTTATTTGAAAACAATCTAAATAGACTTTATTTTGCATGAAAATGTATGAAATTATTTGTTGGGTATTATTTCTAAACTCCAAGTACAGTATAGAACTCCAATATTGATTCAGAAGTGATTCAGAAGAGAGAGAGAGAGAGAGAGAAAGAAAGAGAGAGAGAGAGAGAGAGAAAGGTGGGCGCACTTACTTTTTTATTAATTTACTTTTTTAATATTTTAAACATGCACTTAACAACAGTCCCACCTGATGGTAATTGGTGATGTAACCTTAAATGTTGAATCGCACTGACTTAATAAAAAATGTTTAAAGCCTATTTACACAGAACCATTTACAAGAAACACATATGCTGGCAACTTATTCCACTCCTTTGCTGTACGCATCACAAACGATGTAGCAAACCGTTTGGTTCGAATTCGTGGTAAGTAAACAACTAAAGGGTAGAGATTGGCCGGTCGTCTGGTTGTCCAATAGCGGAAGGCATTAAATTATACAATTCGTGCGCACACTCTCCGAAATCCATCCTGTAGAAAACCGAAAGGCTGGCTACTTTCCACCTAAGTTCAAGGCTGGTGTGATTGGTTTTAACCACTTTTAACAATTTAGTATTCAAGACACGGAAAAAACTATCGTTAAATTTTACCGTCTCCGTCAGTCTTTTCTTTAAATTTGAATTTAGAATACAGAAAGTTAATGTTAATAAACTTAAATTAATATTGCGAGACATTATTTTTAAGCCAAATTATAAAACATTTCTTAAACATAATGACGTATTTGAATGAATTTACATTTGGACACTTGAGGTTGTGGGCGAGATCGAGAGATTCTTTTTTTATTCTCAACCGATACTACTCCTATGATATCCTGGACTTAAGTCTAAGTGAGATTAAAATGACTATTCAGCACCTTAAAAATGGCAAGGCCTCGGGCGAAGGTGGAATTTCAGCGGAGCTTCTGAAAGCGGGTGTAAAACCGGTACTTAAGAGTCTTCATACCGTTTTCTCTTACGAGCTACATCTAAGTGCTATTTTCGAGTCATTACTAAATTGTATATAATCGTATCGCATGCAGACTTGATGACTTTAAGTCCAACTTCCACCGAGAGGACAACAATAGGATTCAACTTTGCTGAGCAGCATTCGGGAGATTACTATATCTTCTCGTCTGGAACTTGACGTCTCAAAACTTGACAACAAGATTGTACAAACAGTGCGTGTTTGATGATAAATGGATTTCAGATGTGGTCCTTTACTTCTGATCGCAGAGTGCCATACTAGTTTCTTGGCGCATAAAACCTCGATTTCATTGCCGACATTATCAATTGGTGCAATTAAATAGATGGGCATTTATTTTCATAATAGACGGGTTCTTAAGCCGTCTAAAATAAGATTTTTTTTTAAAAACTTTGCTGCAGTTTTTGTTTTCCCTAAGATGTAAGGACGACTTGTCCTTACATCTTGAATGAATTTCTTTATAATTTTTTTTATTTTGCGCAATTTCAATGTGTCAGTCTGTATATTTTTGCGCATAGTGCAATGATTACCTTTTTAAATCTTTTGAAAGCTCTGTCTAGGTTAAGTTTGTTTTCCACATCAAGAACCATAGTCGTCAAGAATGAATATTCATTGACGCGTAAATATTAAAAATGAACAACTTATTAAATTTTGTTATTTTTCTATTAGCTGCAGATCTGTAAAAAAATCTTCGAATGAGAATATGCAAAGGACAGTACTAATTTTGTATTACTAGGATTTGGTTTCAAGGCAACAAAGGTCGACAATTCTATTCTTAGACCGATTCTACCTAATATTATAGTAGGCAATTAGACTATTCAATCCTATCGGTCATTAGAAAAGTTTAATTATTCTTATATTATATATTGTGCTTTATTAGACTACCTGGGAGTTAAAGTTTTAACTCTAACCTGTGCATAATCAATATTTTTTGTCACTTGCCAGAAGTTATTATTGCAATCGGATAACTATTCATGAGATAAATAACAATATTGAAAAATAGAATACCAATTTTCGTTCGATACTTATGTAAATGTGATAAAACACGCAAAGACATGCAACATCTCTACGCAGTGCCAGTGTATCGAGCCGATCAGAAAGAACTAGGTCGTCGACGATTCGAACCGCTCTGCACTGGATGCGGTCAACTTGTGAAAGGCTGTAATGATGACGACGATTATATTTTTTATTTATTATTCTTCTTTATCAGTCTGCAAAAGTCTACTGATTGATATGTATATAATAACACAATAAAGAGTGGAATACTACTACTACTTGTATTCGTCACAAAATAATAAAATGTGATTTTAAAATAAAGAATTTAAATCAATAAATTGCCACATAAATTTCAAACCATAATACGATTTTAGTGCTTAATGGTATCACATAAACTTATTTCAAATTGTCTACTACTTCAATTATGTATAGTTCTTAAATAATATTAGACAAGATCAAAGCCTTCAATCATGATTCAGACGCCGTCCAGAGTAGTCCATTAACTAATAACTCAATAAGTTGAGCGACTATGATATTAATTTTAAATCATTTATGCCTAAGGAGACGTTTTACGATAATTTAAAGTCGGTGTTATTAACTTTAACAGCGATTTTACCTTATCTTTAAAATTCATCGAATTCATCGAACTCATATGAAGTGTCAATCCTTTAATATTTTTTACAATTATAGCTTTTTATTTTGTAAGGTATAAATAATGCAATACTTACAATTGAAAGAAAACAAAACGATGATAGCCAAAATTTTGAAATCAGTGGTTTTTATTTTGGTATTATCTTGTATTTACTTCGACTGCTTACTGTGTTCCATCAACGTTGTATGACGTAGTCGGTACCAAGAAAATATTGATTTGTGTATTAACATATTATTAAAAAAATTAAAGTTTTATCTAACTTACATTACCTTTTTATTTTTATATATAGAAACAACGTCTAGTTTCTACTAAATATATTTTAAGCTATACTAAAGGATCATTAAAATTATGAAACGATTTAGTCCAAATACTCAACCACTACTCGATTTTAAGATTTCGTTAAGTCTTCTGCTCTCTTTATCACTTTAAGTCAAAGTGAATGGGACACCACGAGACTTGGCATCTTAAAACTGAGTAGCCTTTGTGTATTTGCTTATTACCATTGTTTTAAAACGGATTAAAATATGAATATTAACGTCAAATATAAAAAGTCAACAAAAAGTTACTTAAAAGATATTATAAATTTAAAATTTTGTTTTGAAATCAGTAAACTGTGTTTTGTTTCATGCTCTGGTCTTTACCTACGTCAAAATAATCACAAAATCACACTTAATAATCAGGCGGAGCATGTGTGTCGTATGAGGGTGTTCGGAAAATCAATACTTGAATCTTCAGCTGATAAATGACGAAAAATTTTCTCAGAGAACGACCTAGATTCGACACACTTGATGAAAATGGCGACACTTCGGTGAGAATAAAAAAGTAAATATATAGCGTAGAACTTGACCCAACTTTTGTATAATAATATATTTTTAAATAAAACTAATTTTACGGATTTTATCGCGTATATTAACTTATTTTTATATATTCCCGACGTTTCGGGTGCTTTCTGGCACCCGTGGTCACGGGGGACTGAGTTGTTTGACATCCTGCTGTCATAGTTAGCCCGGCTACCTTCAGTTTTTTAATATTAATTTTTGGTTCGATTTACGCAGAATGAGCTTACAGTATCTTGAAGTCTAGCAGTGGTATACTTGGGTTTGGATTTGATTTTATTAATTATGGGATCCCAAGCAGATGGCAGCACCCATCCATCTTCTCTATTGAAATTAGGATGTTTTTTAATTTCAATAGCCTCGCGAATCATCCTTGGGAGGAATCGGTGTTCTTTTGCGAGGATTTGTGGTCTATCAAATCTAATGTAATGGCGGGGACGATCTTGAACATGTTCACAAACTGCAGACTTCCCGATACGTCGGTGCTTCACGTCAGCTATATGTTCTTTAACGCGGGTTAGTGTTCGCGGAAATATAAGAAATCATTATATAATAATATAGGTAAAAACGTGCTTCACTAATTCTTGTATAAGAGAATGTTACGTAATGTACTGAAATAATGTTACAGGATAAATTTTTAATTTCAAATTATTTACTACTGGATAAATAATTAATTTAATTATTCCATAGTTAGAGGTAAGGGTACGAAAATAAGGATAAAAAGAAGTAAGGGTAGAGCTCTATATCACCACTCCTTCGATCAGTACAAGGTTCAGCGCAGGCGGGTATTAAATTCAGTCACTTTATGAGTGTCGTTATTATGTCCGTGGTGGTACTTTTATTGCGAAAAGGCTGCCCTGTGTCAAGTCAATATCGGGAAAAGCAGTGTTGCTGCACTTTATTTATTTAAGTATATTTATGTAATTACATCTATAACGTTACATCAAAGTGAATGGAACGTATTACGGAAGAGTAGAATTGTAATTTGCGCAACACTGAAAATGTAGTGCGGTACCCTCTTTTGTTGCTGATAAGGATTAATTGCGTAAGCTGAGTGTGCGCTCTTATACTATTATTACTTTTAACAATAACCTCTCACCGTATTTCTTGCTCCAGAAGTGAATTTACTCGCTGTTATCGCCCACTTGTGATTTTAATAATATGAAAGTTAATTCGCACTTGAAAGACCGCGAAAAGCCTTGCATTAAGCCTTTGCTTTTGTGTTAAAAATATTCTATTGAAATGTAGAAATTGTTGTCGTATTTACGACATAGACAAGCTAGTTTAAGAGAATATCCGGGCAAAGTTTAGTCCATACAAATGTAATCCTCTGTTCTAGAGCAAATATTTTCCTTTGGCACTATAACAAACATTTTGTGAAGTTACAATTTATATCCACCAATTCCATTTTTCTATGGGTTATTTTTTCATTAATTTTTAAAACTAGGACACTTTGAAAATTACTATAACTGCCCATTAACTATAATTTAATAAATATGTCTCATATTGTTCAAGAAAAACCAAATTATTCGATTTTGTAAGTGGAATAAGGGCAATACGGGATAACGATTTCATATTTTATTTTCGTAGGTATAATCAAGCAGAGATTCGAATGTTTTGTTTTGGCACAGCGATAGATCATTGAAGATCTATTTTTAAATTTCTTGCAGCCCCGATATCCTCTTAATATAAAATTTTAACGTATAAATTTTATTAACCAGGCAGGTATTAAAAACGGCTAGAAAGCGTTTTTGTCGTTTTGATGTGATTTACACCATAGTTATATAGATATATAATAATACACCATAGTTATATAGATAAATAAAATTTACGAAACTATACAGATGTATAGTTTCGTAAATTTTGCATATTGGTTTGCACAAATAAGGAAGTCAAGTTTCTTAGGAATGATTTCCAAAATGCCGTAATAATCGTAAAGTTGCGTAGTATAGAAAAGTGTCATTGTAATGAGAAACTTACATCAGTCATATGTATGTAAGTATATTATGTTAAGTATAGTATATTAAGTATATACAGGGTAAATAAGCGTTCGTGATTATAACAAAAATTACAATTTCGTTTTTCGAGTCGGTGAATTAGTATTGTATTGGGTGTTTTTTTTTTAGCTGCATGAGAAGTTTCGATGGTTGTTGTCTATAGTTAGACAACTGAGAAACTTTGATGACATTTCTTTTCAGTAAGGTTTAGCAATTCATCATGAATCGTTTGTCGCTAGAACAACGCTTCAAAATTGTGGAAATTTACTTTGAAAAAAAATTAATTTGTTCGCGAAGTTCATAAAGCATTTCGTCCATTTTACAGTTAAATATAATCGGCCTAGTGAGAAGCAATTCGTGCAGTTATTGATCGTTTTCGCACTAATTTTACTTTTCTCGATTTAAAGCCATCAACAAGACAAAGAAATGTCTGTACGAAGAAAATAATGCTGCTGAATATTACTGCTGTAGCGTGAAGTCATTAGTCATTAGTCATTAGTCATTTATTCCAAAAAACAATATACATTGTGTGGGAAAACTTAATTGTAATATAAAATATTAAATTAAATTAAATTAAATTAATTAGCATTATACGTGTTTCCTCAAAATGTCTACAACTTAATTATTAATTAAATAATGCATGCAATATTAATTTTTACCAAACTCAATGTAATCATTCACCGAATAGAAACATTTTTCCAATAAAAAAGACTTTAACCTTTGCTTAAAAATTTTAACATTATTTATGGTTTTTAGGCCATTAGGTAGTCTATTAAAAAGTTTTACAGCTTGATTTCTAACGCTATGCTCAACAACCTGTAGTTTTGTTTTGAAGACATTGGGTATATTCTTTCGTCTCGTGTCGTATCTTCTTGCCATTTCATCATCAGTTTCATATCTATTCGGATGTTTGACAAGATCAGTGAGTAAAGTAAGAATATACAAACAGGGCACAGTAAGGATTTTCAAATTTATAAAATGTTCTCTGCATGATTGCCTCTGGTGTATGCGAGATATTATTCTAATTGCTCTTTTTTGTAGAACAAACGCTTTTTTTACATTATAGGCATAACTATTTCCCCAAAACTTAATACTGTATCTTAAACGAGATTCTATTAGAGCATAATATACAATTTTTAATTGTTTCCTGGTTAGTTCTTCCCTCAAGCTTCTCAAAGCATAGCATGCAGAGCTGATTTTGCTCTCTATATTATTTAATTCATCTTTCCATGCCAAATACCAGTCTATATAAACACCTAAGAATTTCACCGATTGTACAAGTGGTATGCAGTTTTCATGTAGTTTGATGTTCAAGGTATCTCGCGTTTTCGCTGTGGTTTTGAATAGTATAGCTTTAGTTTTTTCTGCATTCAGCATAAGATTATTTGCATTAAACCACAGAGAAAACGTTAAAAGAGCTCTATTTAGTCTATGGTTGAGATCATTTGTATTCTGTGCCGATATTACCGCATTTGTATCATCCGCAAAAGCTACAATATGAACTTCCGGTAGAGAGTTATAGATAAAGGGGATCAAATCATTTATAAATACGATGAAGAAGATTGGTCCCAAAACGGAACCTTGTGGCACACCTCTATTAATTTTATCTAATTTAGATTTATACGTCTTTTCATACTTATCCTCGATACCCATCAGTTCAACATATTGTTGTCTGTTTTCTAAATAAGACTTGAATAGCTGTAGCACATTTTGCTTTATTCCGTAGTATTGAAGTTTTTTTATTAATATATTATGATCAACCATATCAAAAGCAGAGCTTAAATCCAGAAATAATCCCGCCACTTTCTTTTTATTATTTAAATTTGTGATGACATCATCAATTAATGTATCTATCGCATCGTTGCTTCCTATTTTTGGCTGATATCCAAATTGTCGTGTATTTATTATTTTATTATTCTGTAGATGTTTAGTTAATCTAACTTTAATCAGTTTTTCAAAAATTTTTGAAATTGTTGGTAAAAGCGAGATAGGTCTGTAGTTTTTAGAGTCATTTTTTGAACCTTTCTTATGTACAGGTAATACTTTTGCAACCTTAAATTCATCAGGGAAAATACCCTTTTCATAACATTTATTGTAAAAACTCGCTAATGGTGATTTTAAAAAGTCTATGTTTTTCTTAAATATTGAAATTGGTATGTCCCAACCACATGACTTCTTGTCTTCCATACTTTTTACAACTTTAGATATTTCCGCAGGTGTTATGTGATCCCAACACATATCATTTATGCACGGTTGTACATTATGCTCAAGAAACTTCATTGATATTTCTATGGAACCTCTGGAGGGTGATAGGCAATGATAAAAGTTTTCCGCAAAGATATCCACAACTTTTTGAGTACTTTCGATATATTTGTCATTATGCTTTAAGACAAATATATTCTCGTTTACATTGGGAACTTTCTTCTTGTGTTTGTTAACTACACTCCAGATCATCTTAACAGAGTTATTCGATTTCTCTATTTGCGACTGTATTGATAACCTTTTGGCACACCTAATTACCCTTCTGTATACTTTTATATAATTGTTTCTATAATCAACAATAGATTGGTCACTGATGGATCTATGTGCTGGCACAAGGAAACGCTTCATATTGCTGGCCACCTTTATCCCTTTTGTAATCCAGCTTGAACTTTGTTTAGTTCTTATTCTAATAGTTTTTACCTTTTTCTTAAAACTCTCAGTTTTTTTATGAAACTATTTATTCCATCATTTTGCCATTCATGTTTCAATATGTGTTCTCTGAATAATTTATTGTTCATCTCATTAAATACTCTTTGTTCTCTTGTAATAGTTTTATTTTTATTATTTTTCGTGATTCCCTGGATTTGAAGATCAACATTACATATTAGTGCTGCATGACCATCTGACAACCCATTTTGATCTATTATAGTATCTTTTATGCATTCATCTGGAAGATTTGTTATGAAATTATCCAAACAGGATTGAGCGTGACCCCGTGTGAAAGTAACCGATAAAATAAGGGGTCTAAAATTATAACATTTTAATAAAGATAAAAAATCTGACTTTTGTTTAGTGTCACTTAAGAGATTAACATTAAAATCCCCACAGATTATACATTTCTTGTTAATAAAATATTCAAACAATGTTTCAAGCTGCTCCATAAAAGCTGAGAAAAATTCATCTAGTGTATTCCTATACAGACAAATTACGTTTAATTCGGTTTTAACATCCTTAATGCCACATACTTCAAAATACTGTGTTTTATACAGTTTTTTACACTCAACTAAATCTATAAAATTACAATCGTCTAGTCCTAATATAAGACTACCTCCTCTAGTTTTTTTTGACCTAGTGTTATATGAAATTATGCTATAATTAGACAAATGAAAAAGTTCAATATTATGACTATTTAAAAAATGTTCCGTAATGCATACATATTGTGGCGTAGAGGTACTTAATGTTTCTAAATATACATCTAATTCAGCCTTTTTGGTATTTAAACCACAAACATTTTGATGATATATAATAATATTATGTAATATGTCTTTATCTGTAAAGTCATCATTAGCTAATTTTATGAGTACATTATTGTCAATGTTTACAGACGGAAGATTTCCTCCGAATTTATTTTTAGAACAAACGAAAAAAATATTGAGATATACTTTCAAAAATATTTTTTATTCCTAAATTATTGAGTTTACCAGTTGTCTGAGAAAACATGTCAAAAGTTAAGTCATAATTTGAGTCAAAACAGTATGCATATTCAAATTTATGTATGCTATTTTGAAGACTAGAATTGAAAATTTCTACCTTATAGTTATACAAGGGTGCACCACATATATACGTAGGTAATGCTAAGATTACATTAGTATGCTTTATTTTTTCTAGCGTGTTTTTTATGTTACTTATAAGATTTGTATAGTTATAGGATTTTTTGAAGTCTTCTTCTCCAATCAAAATAACACAGTAGTCATTCATAGTGTAGTCTATTAATTTGCTATGTAGTCCACTCAGTAGATCGATTATTCCTGAATGTGGTTTTATAAAATGACAGTATTCAAAATTCTCAGTATCTAGATTCTCTATAGCTTGTATCACTTTATTCCTGTTGTTACTGCTTATTACGCAAAGCCTAAAATCCTTATTTTCATGCATAAGTGTAGAATTTATATCGCTCATCTGCTCTTCTTTATCTAAAATTGTGCTTTGATGGTCTTCATGTGTTACATTATTCAATACAGTTTTTTCTTTGGTTCTTGGTGTTGGTTGAAAACTTTGCCCACATTCGGCCTGGCTTAGAAGTGTGTAATCTAATTTTGTTTTGTTTCCCTTTTTTGTTTCTTTTTGTTTTTATCTATCTTTGGAGTTGAGCGACATAAATAAGCCAGTGTATCAGTTTTCTTTTCATAGGCTATGATTTGTTTTCTTAAAGAACTGTTTTCTATCGATAGATTGTCTATTTCTTTTTCCGCACTTTCCAACTTCTTTTCTAAGTAAGTGATTTTAGCTCTTAGTTCTCCCAACTCCTCCCTGTTCTTGGGGCTTATTTCAGGGCAGCTGCGATTTAATTTACTAGTCTCTATACAAGAACAATCCTCATCGACAGAGCTCTCCAACTCCAGAGACTCGGTATGTTTTTTTCTTTTTTTGTTTCGATTGGTAATGGAATCAAAAAAATGTTGAGGTGTTTGTGTATTATTTTTACCCACTTTCGGTGATATTGATGATGTCTGTTCATTAGTTTGTTGCGATGTTTTTGGTGTATGTGGATAATTTTCAGACTCTGTGCATAGTGTAACAGTGTTTGGACGAAAGTGAGAATTATTAACCAAACTTGCTGTTGACGTTGATGAGTTATTCATTGTGTGCATCATGTTTACAGGTACAGCCCCTGGTGTCAATGGTGAGCTTGTACATTCTCTTAGCAAGAGTGCGCACTTTACGCATTTCCATTTGTTGCTTTTCTTCTCTTTCATTGAGTTAAATGTTTTTTCTGTTACGTTTGCACAGTTTAAGTGGTGAAACTTTAAACAGTTGAAACATTTAAGAAATTGTTTATCTGAGATTATTTTATCACACTTCACACATTTCCTTACCATTTTGATATAGTTCGTTAAGAGTAACGAAAAGTATGACTCGGTCGTTTGAACGCAGCACAAGCAGCGACGTTATTATTACACTGATAACAAATGTATTTAAGTTTGGGAAGATTTAACAATATTAAGTCATTAGTTACCACGAGTTATTTAAAAGTTCAAACAGTTGTTAAAGTCGTCATGTTCGTGTCTTAAATTATACTAGTGTTGTGAAGTGAAGTGTTGAAGAAGACGCCAAAATATCGATTCGTCGCCGTTCTTAACTTGTTGGCCTTTGTCCATCGACTACATGTATACGTCGCATTTTTGCTGATTGTGCTAATTTGGTACTGGTCGAAGATGAGCATTTTATCGAAGAGTTGTGTTTAGTGATGCATTTCTTCATCATTTCTGGTTAAATGGCTTCATGAATAAGCAAAGTTGCCGCATATAGAGCAAAGGCAATCCTCATGCCATTAACTGGCGGCATCATCGGTTCTTATTTCCTTCGAAATGAGGAAGGAGCTGGCGTTACGGTGAATGGCGAGCGTTATCGAGCCATGCTGATTGATTTTTTGTTTACAAAAATGAAAATGTTTTCATAGGTATTTTTAAGCACTGGTGACGCAATTTCGTACACCACCGAGTTATGAATTAATTTGCTATACCAATTTACTTTCCTTTTATTGTTTTTTAAATAACATGAAACAAAAATAGCATTTTAATGGAAGCTTACCCATTTCGAACACAGTTTTTTTTTAAATAGTTACTCATATTTTAATGGTATGCAAATAACCTCCTTAACTCAATAAAGGGTCAAATAGACACTTCTTTTTTATATGTGTAAAATAATGTATATGTACAGATACCTACACGATATCGTCGTCAATTTTATTCTGATTTGAATAATTCTTTAATGGAAGGGTGGGGGTGAAGAGGTCTGGTTATGAAAGGATATTAGGAACGTTTGGCGATGAAAGAATAAATGAGAATGGTGAAGACCTCCTCACCGTATGTGTGGAAAAGAATCTTTTTGTGGCGAACACTTTCTTTCGCCATAAGAGGATTCACATGTATACATGGGAAAGAGGGGATGATAGAAGCATGATAGATTTTATAATTGTGGATGAAAGAATGAGGAGCGCAGTGGTAGATACAAGGGTTTACCGGGGGTCCAACGTAGGGACGGATCATTACTTGGTCTTATGCCGAATTAATGGTCTATTCAGACGTTGGCGGCATCGGACATCGGTGTCTACCACTGCGTTACAGCGTATAAGAATAGAGAGGTTACAAGATGAAGGTGTGAAAGAGAAGTATAAATGCAGACTGAGGGAAAATATAAGTGGGTTGAATGAATTATGTATGAATGATTTAGAATTGAAGAATGTATGGAATAATATTAAGAGAGTTCTGGTGGATGCAGCCACCGAAGTATGCGGTGTAAGTAAGAGAACGAATGAAAGGAAAAGTAATACGTTGTGGTGGGATGATGAGGTACGGATGGAAGTTGAAGCAAAGAAGAGAGCATGGCTAGATTTACTAGCAACTAAAGCTGGTAATTCTGGCGGTATGAATGATGAGATTGAAAGAAAAAAGGCAAACTTTAGACGTATAAATAAGAGAGTAAAAGAAGTTGTTGAAAGGAAAAAGCAAGAAAGGATAGATAAAAATGATAGAAGGATATCTGATAACTTCCAGGAAAATATTAAAATGTTCTGGAAGCTCGTAAGAACTGCCAGGGGAATTTCAAAACAGCCTAGAATGAATGCTATACGAGACGAGAATGGCTGCATGCTGAATGATGAAGTTTCGAATTTAAAGAGATGGAATACTTTGAAAGCGTGTTTAAGAGTGAAGAGTCGTCTGAAATAAGTGAAATAGAAATTCCGGAAGAAGTGGAGAGAGGTAGGGAGATAAGTGTAGATGAAATAATGAAAGCAATGAAAAGCATTAAAGCAGGTAAGGAAGCCGGATATGATAGAGTATCACTCGAAATGCTAAGGGCTGGTGAGGGTGTGGTTGCAGGCCTGCTGCACACCTTGTTTAATGTATGTTGGGAACTGAAACGGGTACCGGAAGACTGGTGCAAAGCCGTTATAGTCCCAATATATAAGGGAAAGGGGTCGCGGCAGGACTGTAAAAACTACCGTGGTATCAGCTTGCTTAGCATTGTGGGTAAACTGTATGCTAAGGTGTTAATTGAAAGAGTTATGGAAGAAACTGATGGAAAAATTTGGGATGTACAAGCTGGATTTAGAAAGGGGATGGGGTGTACGGATCAAGTTTTTTCCATGCGCATGATAGCGGAGAAGTTTTTGGCTAAAAACCAGAAAGTTTTTTGTGCGTTCTTGGACTTGGAAAAGGCTTATGACAGAGTGGACAGGAACGTGTTATGGCAAACACTGAACTCATTTGGGTTGAGCGCTGGCTTGATACAGGCATTAAGGTCTCTTTATAGGGACTCTAGTGCTTGTGTCAGGATCAACGGTGTCTACTCGGACTGGTTTGGCATTCATAAAGGTGTCAGACAGGGATGTGTGGCTTCCCCGTGGCTGTTTAACCTATTTATGGACAGTTGTTTGCAAACTTTGAAAGTTGAAGAATGTGGGTTGAGAATGGGTGAGTCAACCGTCAAATGCCTTTTGTACGCCGATGATCAAGTCATATTTGCATCGTCGGCGGCCGAGTTGCAAATGATGGTTACTTTAATGAATTGTTCATTGAAAGAAAGGGGTATGAAAGTGAACGCAAGTAAGACGAAAGTGATGGTTTTTGAAAGAGAAGAAAGTAAAACTTTATGTAAAATAAGAATAGAAGGGGAGTTGATTGAGCAAGTGGATGAGTTTGTATATTTGGGATGTTTATTTAGCAGGGATGGTAGATATGATAAGGATATAGAACGACGAGTGAACGCAGGAAATAGAGTGAATGGGGCTCTACACGCTATTGTGAGGAGTCAGAATGTGTCAACTAAGGCACGTATGGCAATTCATAATGCTGTGTTAGTACCCACTTTAATGTATGGTAGTGAAAGTTGGGTCTGGCAGAAGAAGCATGAGAGTAGAATAAATGCTGTAGAAATGCGTTCCTTAAGGAGTATGCTAGGGCTGAATCTGAATGACAGGGTGAGAAATAGTGTAATAAGAGAAAAGTGTGGTTTGCAAGATGACGTTGTGACAAGGATTAAGAAAGGAATGCTTCGGTGGTTTGGTCACGTAGAAAAAATGAACGAGGAAAGAGTGACAAAGCAAATTTATGTTGCAGAAGTGAACGGCAGGGTCGGGAAGGGACGCCCTAGACGAAGGTTTATCGACCAGATCGGCGATACATTGAAAATGGGCCAGATTAGGAGTACCCTTAACCGACGAGCGTGTATGCGTAGATATATGGATGTGAAAGAGGCGAGAGAGGTGTGTCAGGATCGCGCCAAATGGAAGTCCGTAGTCTCTGCCTACCCCTCTGGGTGACAGGCGTGAGTGTTTATGTATGTATGTATGTAATAATTCTTTATTTAATTAAAAGGTTACGCTTCAAGGCTTTCTCGTATAAATTGAGCGAACAATGCTTCACCTAAGGGTGAAATATATTTTTATATGACTTTTAAGATGACATTGTACTAGTTACTATCCGCTCCACTTTAGCACTACCGGCTAACGCTTATGTGATTCGTTAATTATTATCCAACAAGAGATTTCCAATCTACCACTTTTTATACCTTTCGGTTCGCATAAGTTCAGAAGACACAAAACCAACCGCATCGCTTCTATCTCGAGCCATCGCACCCATCTTTGTGTAATTTAGATATTAAACTATACAAAATTATCTTAAAATGTATAGACATTTACAATGACGCTATATTTCGCGATTATCTGTTAAGTTTGTACGTGTGAAGACAACCGCCGCCAATTCATCGTGGCTGCAGCCCTTGAAACACGAGACATTGTTATATTACTTATTTAATCCAGTAGAGCTAAAAAATAAATTCTTAAGAGTAAGTAAAAGCCAGCTTTAAATAACTAAAAGGGGATAAATAATTACCACATAATAGCTTCCGAATTTGGGGCTTTAACGTCTTCTCTATACACTATTCACCGAAATTTTATTCTTTCTTTCTTTGAAATGAGATTAAACTTTTTATGTTTTTTTTTTTGTAATTCCTTAGTTTATTCAAACAAATACATATAAAGAAATGTTATAAACAAAACATTTAAAAGTCCGAACTTGAGAAAATAGCAAGTCTAAATTGAAGAACGACCCATTGTTTATAATTCACATAGAATAAAAACAAAAGCGTTTGCTTGAAATCTTAACTCTGTTGACATTTTATTTCGTTCCGTTTTTGGAATGTTTCAAATCTTTATATTTAATCAATTAAATATCATCATAAATGCGGAAACAATTGTTATAAAATGTTTGTTTCAATTTTAGTATGTATGTACATTCGACTGTCCCGTACAGTCCGATTATCACCCTAACCGTACCACTGAATTCGTTTATAGCTGTTATAAGTGCTAAATTAACTCGTGTTTGGCGTTGAAAAAAATGAGAGAATAGAAATAAACAAAATATGGCAGCGTAGTAGCCTCTCCTCTACCCTTTTTTATAGAATACGGGTGACAAATGAGCAAACAGTCTACCTGATGGTAAGTGGATTGATAATACAGAAGCGTTGTCATGCCTGAGGGTTAAAATGGAAGAAAGTTTATAAATTAGGTACGGCGACGTTTCTGTGGCGCAATGGCTTGGCAATGAGTTACGTCGCTAAGGGCCTCGGGTTCGGATCCCGCATGGAAAAAGTATTTGTATTGTATAAGTAATCGTTCCGACTTTGGATGTTTGTCCTTGTGCAATATAAATATGTATGTAACTGCCGCCACGATACAGGACTAAATCCTAGTAAGGGTTTCACGTTTTTTAAAGAAAAATTAAATAAATTAAAGATAGCACTTCCTTTACATAGAAATAACAAAATAAAACGAAACGTTAGAAGAGCGTGTTGCTAAAAAACTATACACTAACTTTATTCTTATAATTTAAGCAGCAATATTATAAAAGGACAGGGAAAAAGTTTATTCATATTTTATTTGTATAAAATTGAAATAAAATCTTTTTGGTTGTACCGTTCGTATTTGACTTGTTTTAATATCAATACATATAAGAAATTAAGAAAATTAAACAAATTAAAAACACGACAATTTTTTTTTTCGATGAGTTTTTCTTTCCGCCAAAATGAGTAAATCTAACTAAGAGATATATACATTCTGAAGTTTTATTACAATAGGTGGTAAAATTTAAAAAAAATTATACAACCGACTTCAATATAAATTATTAAGTATAACTGAAAAACTATTGGTCAGATCTTGATCAAATTTCACATGGGAAGCACCAGCATTCAAATGAAAAAGGAATCATCGAAATTGGTTCACCTATAAAAAAGTTATGAAGTAACACATAAAAAAACATACAGTCGAATTGAGTACCTCCTCCTTTTTAAAGTCGGCAGAAAAAAGGAAAATTAAAGCCGTGAAAAGAATTGTGACGTTTATGGTCCTAATACAGTGTCAGTAACTGTAGTTTCTGTGATGATGTTTCTGTAATGTAGTTTCTGTTAGCCTATGCGGCTCTTACAGCTGCACCAGACTAGGGGCTCGCTATAAAAAAGGGAGGAGATTATTTATTTTAGCGCAACGTTGCGGACGCGATCTTTTGGATAGTGTTGGGTTGGTAATCTGGAGGGGAGGAGGGGGGATAATATTGTCTTCAGTTCTGTGATCACATTAACATAACATGGATGAGTTATCTAACGGCCAAAACGAACAGGGGGTGACAGGCCCGGCTCCGAAGTCTAAGTCGTATTGTTCGATGTTCTGGGCGGTGAGAACCACCTAGGGACGCGGGTGTACAGTTTGTACGCGGTGTGAAGGAGTAAGCGGCACGCCCGTCTGCGGACTCGCTGCGTCCCATCCGTTGTTGTCCTAACAGTGTTTGTGGCAATAGGTGATTGTGTAGTGTTTGTGTATGACTGGCCGGCGACATTTCGGTCGTTGGGATCTAGCGGAACAGGCGGTTCGATTAGAAGTTACGGGGCCTCCTGAGGGTTTCCGTAACGTTCGGAGTCGGAGCATGGGTGGCTTAGTTTACCACTAGCGCGTAGGATTTGTCTCGGCTTTCTTAAAATAGCACCGTAGCACAAAATTGGTTCAAGTGTTTTCAGTCCGGGAATTTTGATGTCAAAGATGCATCTCGCTCTGGTCGCTCTCATACGAATGAAGTCGATGTCATTTTTGAAAAAAATTGAGCAAGATCACCGTGCGTTAGCGCTTGATGCAATTATGCAATGCAGTAAATTAGTAAACTTATAACTTGCAAATGTGCAGTTGTACTATATTCTGGGACTGTGTACTCTATAAAAAGCGCAAGTCCGATCGTGCATGGAATATTGCTTCCGTAAATGGGCTGATGTTGCAAAATATCACCTAGCAGCTTTAGAGTCAATGGAAAGTCGTGCTAAGAGGCTTATTGGTGACCCGAATCTGGTTAAAACCAATCTCACCAGCCTCGAACACAGGCCAAAAGTTGCCAGTCTTTCGGTTTTCTACAGGGTGCATTTCGAAGAGTGTTCGCAGAAATTGCATAATTTAATTCTTCCCTCTCCATTCTACCATTGGACAACTAGACGTTCAGCAAGTCTCCAACCTTTCGTTTTTGACTTATCATGCATTCGAACCAAACGGTTTGCTACATCTTTCGTCATGCGTACAGCAAAGGAGTGGTGGAATAAGTCGGCAACATCTGTCGTTCCATCCGATTACAATGTGGGTGTCTTCAGGACAAGAGTAAACAGGCTTTTGTTAAGTCAGTGTGCTTAATCATCATATGCTACAGCACCACTTACCATTAAGTGGGATTGTATTTAAGCGCTGGTTTAATGTAGTAAAAAAAAGTAAAATAATACAATAACAACGGTTCCGTACCATCGTAATACAGGTTTCTAGTAAGGGAGCACATTTTAGTTTTTTATTTTTTTATTTTTATATTTTGTTATTATTGCGGTAACAGAAATACACATTCTGTAAAAATTTCAACTGTCTGCCTATTACGAATCATGAGATACAGTGTAGATGTATAATAGTCGTAGAGCTAAGCGGCAGCTTTTGTTGTCGCACGGATGGGCCAGCTCGAAACGGGGTGGTACCACGACCTCACAGAATACCAGCGTGAAGTAGAGGTTTACCTCTGCGTTGCGCTTGGTGAGTGCAGGTGGCCGGAGGCCCAATCTGCCCCCCCCCCATCAACATAGTAGTGGAATTAAATAAAAGACTACCCCAGGAGGGTACCAGCACTCCTGGACCATGGATCTGGACCCCACGCTATCCGTGAATTTTCATCAGGGGACTTCCTTCCATCCTTAACGCTATCCATTACCATCTAGAGACGGCGAATCCGGCCTTGCTCTTTTTAACTGAGACTCAGGTGTCCTCTATGGCTGATACTTCATATCTCTCCTACCCGGGGTACAAATTGGAACACTCCTTTGTGCCCCGGGCTGGAGTTTGCGTATACGTCAGAGAGGACATCTGTTTTCGACGCCTCGGCAGTCTTGAATGTACGGACCTGTCCATCCTATGGCTGCGCGTAGACAGCGACGACCATCCCCGCGTCTACGGGTGCCTCTATAGGTCCCATAGCGGTAATGCCGACACAGACCGACTCATCGACCACGTCCAAATAGCTGCAGACTCCGTGCTACAACAGGTCCCATCCGCAGAGATCGTGATACCCGGTGATTTTAACGCCCACCACGCTGAATGGCTTGGTTCTCGTTTAACCGATCATGCGGATAGATCTGTCTATGACTTTGCTTTGGAATATGGTCTAACACAACTGGTTACTTCGCCTAGGCGGATCCTAGATGTGGAAGACCATGCACCTTCCCTGTTGGACCTTCTGCTGACTTCTCATCGGGACGGATATCAGGTCTCCGTCCACCATTTGACCATTGTCTGAACCGGAGTACGGTGCCACTCACGCTTCAATCGCAGTTGCGATCTGCAGTTTGCCGCCGTGTTTGGCACTATAGGTCAGCTGATTGAAACGGGATGCGGTCTTTTTTTGCATCCTACCCTTAGAAGCGGGTTTGCTTTTCGCCGGAAGATCCCAGCGTTGTTGCCGATTCTGTTGCTGATGTGGTACAACGCTTCTCAACTGCCAGCTCATTAGGCACCTTGAGGATCACCAGCTGATTAGTAGCCAGTAGTAGCCAGTACGGTTTTTGTCGAGGTCAATCAACTGGTGAATTTCTAGTCTATCTGACTCATAGATGGGCGGAGGCAGTAGAGTCCAAGGGGGAGGCATTGACCGTTAGTTTGGACATAGCGAAGGCCTTCGATCGGGTCTGGCACAAAGCGCTTCTTTCGAAGCTTCCTTCCTATGGGCTTCCCGAAAAATTGTGCAAATGGATCACCAGTTTCCTTGCTGATCGGAGCATCAAGGTCGTAGTAGACGGTGCATGCTCTGATTTCAAGCCTATCAACGCTGGTGTTTCACAAGGCTGCGTGCTATCACCAACGCTGTTTCTCCTGCATATCAATGATATGTTGCTAACTGGTAGCATTCTTTGCTATGCAGACGACAGCACTCGTGATGCCTTATATACCAGCCTCGCCAATATTTCTCGAGAAAATGTCGCTGAGTACCGGGACAAACTTGTGTCTGAAGTCGAGTCTTTGCTTAACAAAGTCTCGGATTGGGGCCGACTAAATCTAGTCCAGTTCAATCCCCAGAAGACACAAGTTTGCGCGTTTACCGCTAAAAAGAACCCCTTTGTCGTATCTCCTCAGTTTCAAGGCACTCTCCTTGCTGCCTCAGCTAGTATCGGAATCCTTGGCGTCGATATATCGAATAGTGTGCAGTTTCGTGGTCACTTGGAAGGGAAGGACAAATTGGCCTCTATAAAGCTTGGCGTGCTCTGCAGAGCAAGACAGTATTTCATGCCGACACATCGCTTGCAACTTTACAAAGCGCAAGTTCAGCCCCACATGGAATACTGTTCTCATCTCTAGGCCGGGGAACCCCAGTGCCAGCTCCTTCCACTTGACCGCATCCAACGCAGAGCGGTTCGAATCGTCGACGACCGAGTTATTTCTGATCGGCTCGATACACTGGCACTGCGTAGAGATGTTGCACCTCTTTGCATATTTTATCGCATCTATCACGGGGAGTGCTCTGAGGAATTGTTCGGACTAATTCCAGCCGCTCAATTTCACCATCGCACATCGCGACAAAACTCGCGTTACCATCCATACCATCTGGATGATTGACGGTCCACCACTGTGATATGTAGAAGAAGTTTTCTCCCTCGCACAACTTCCTTGTGAAATCAATTACCACCAGCAAATTTTCCGGATTGATACAACTTAGGAACCTTCAAAAAAAGAGCTTACACCTTTCTAAAAGGCCGGCAACGCATCTGCAATTCCCCTGGTGTTGCGGTTGTTCATGGGCGGCGGTAGTCACTTACCATCAGGTGAGTCGCATACTCGTTTGCCCCCTCTTCTATAAAAAAAAAGATACAGCCTGCTGACAGACGGAGAGCAAAAGCGTAGTAATAGGGTCTCGTTGCTTACCCTTTGGATATGGCACCCCAAACAGTAAATGCGCCCATCTTTCTCTCTCTCTCTCTCTCTCTTCTGAATCTCTCTAGTCTCATACATAATTTAGAAACGATATTTGTAAGAATCCATATTAGAGCTCCATACTATAACCTGGAGTTTAAAAATAATGCCTAACAAATAATTTATATTAGATAGTTTTTAAATAAAATGCCCAATATTCTAAATTGATCTAAAAGTAAGTGCGAGCAACATTAAATAAATCGTATTTTACTCTTATATATTTTTACTCTGTTGAAAAGGCGATAAAAATTATAAATAAGTACAAATTTTAATAAGTGTATGTTAAATTATTCTTGTTAATTAGTCCACTTTGTTATGGCAAACGTAAACAGCAATGCTTACGCAGACATTTTAATTTCGCGTACCGCAGTTTCAGCTCTCGCGAATATATTTTCTGACTATTAAATCTTCCAATTTACATAAGTTTCATAATTACTTACGAACTCTGTTTCTGTTGTAATGCTAAAGTTTTGCCAATTTGAAGCGAAATTCGTTAGTGTGACATCTTCGCTTTGCCTATTATAAACTTAATACAGGTACATACATATATACTAGAAGTATAATTTGAATAAGTTCTTTAATCTTCTTAACGACTGGAATTTCTTAACCCCGTGAAAGTTCTCTTTCATAGTTGGGAGGATTTTTCTTGATTGTTACCCTTGTTTAATCGATGCCGTAAGGTTTTTGACTAGAATTGTATTTTATTAATTGTAGTAGGGTGTAGCTTATACACAAAAAAATCATGCGTGAATGTCGTGGAATACTCGGATGGAACGAAGTTTTTTTCGTAGTATATTATTATTTATAAACGTATTATATTACTGATTAAGAAATACAAATAAATGAATTACTAGCGTCTATTAAAATGAAGTGACATATAAAATAATATTTCTTTCATGCAAGATCAGAAAAAGTCGACCAGTCGAAGTTACCAAGTCGACTCGAAAAAAAAAAGCTAAAACGAGGCCAGGTAAATAAGATTAAAATATTATTTTCTTAACTTTCCTTAAATGTTATTTCGAAGTATAGTGTTTTATGTATTACAGTTAATTCATAAAGTTTATTGTAATACAGAATTACAGGTTTCGATAAAACCTCCTAATATTTTATCATTACAATAAAGAAAGGACCACGCTCTTACAGAATATCAGCATAAAATAGCAGCGTAACGCTGCTGTGTTTCGTATGGTGAGTGTAGAGAACCGGAAACCCTTTTACTGGAAATGAAGCATTCCATCTTAGTCCTCACGAGTGACAACGCATCTGTATTTTGATTTGTAATAGAGGATAGATGTAGATATCTATGGGCCGCAGCAACCACTTACCATCAGGTAGACTGTATGCTCGTTTGTGACCCTTATCCTATAAAAAATACTTAATAAGGCCAAAAATATTTCTTTGTGAATGCTTTATAAAAATCTCACATTTAAGTCAATTTCAGCATAAAGCGCTCGTGCAAATCAAGACTTTTTAATCGTTTATAAATGAAAAATCATAAGTTGAAAAGTATTCCAAACGTTGATGACTGACACAAAATCTTTTAATTGATTTAAGCTAAAATCCTCTAAATACAATCTGGTTTCAATCATATTATACATATTATCATTTATTTTGAATACCCAGTTTTCGACCTCCGTTTTCAATATATGACGGTGTGTATATGAAGAGCCGGATAGATCGAGTGTGCGAGAGTTTGCGTCCCTCTAGCGAAGCGTTTATCGATAGCGGCGGGGTAGAATTGAGGGTACTCCTCTATCGAGAAACCACCACTCGTTAGTGCAGTACAAAGTTCATTGTAGGTGCCAAGCGCGGAAGGTTCCGCTTACGTCATTCTAGTTGTGAAGTCATTCTACAAGTGCTAAGATAGTGTCGTGGTTCTGTTCGTAGGATGGTGTTGCTGTTGCTGTTACATTGAGATGGGTGGTGTTGCTGTTAGTTTGCATAATTTGGTGGTTGTTGCGGTAACTTGTTACGATGTTTTCAAACTGTTATTGCTCTATACTGAATATATATTGCGTTACGCTGTTTTATTGCTCATAGTGATTAATTGCGTAAACAAGAGAGCGAGTTGAACATCCGTTCTCACACATTTTCTATTTTTAACAATTAACGCCTTCCTGATGTATTTCAGAGATCGAAATTGGGATCTCCTGTAGTATTTCTTACGGAATTGGCCTTATGCTGTTGTGTTATTTACATATATTTAAATAGGTATTTATTCGATTTCATATAATGCAATTTAGTAATTTTTAAATTTGAATTTTTCTAAACAAAATAGTCTTCAACAGTAGTATTTGAACTTTATGCATTATTTGATTAGATACGTCCAACTTTTTATATTATATTGTAGGTTAATAATATGATAGCTCGGCAGCTGACTAAACGTTTGACTGGGGCACTTACCGTCGCGGGTGCGATTTTCGCAAGCAACAGTTTTTGTGTGATCTTCAAGTCAAGTATGCATCTACAACTCAATTATGTAATTCTTAGTAGAGTGAAATTAAAATATTTTGTTTTCATTGTTGTAAAATAAAAAATAATATATCAAATTGATTGCCAGCCAGTATCACTTTTTTCAAATATTACAATTTGCAACAGTATGATATAAAGCGTACGAACGTGAAACATTTTTATTATGCACAGAATGATAACTTGAATGGTGTTCTTTTGCGAGGATTTGTGATTTATCAAATCTAATGTAATGGTGGGGACGATCCAGAACATGTTCACACACTGTTGACTTCCTGGAACGTCGGTGCTTCAAGTCAGCTATATGTTCTTTCACGCGGGTTTTTATAGATCTTTTTGTTTGTCCTATGTAAGAGAGACCACATTCACAATCCAGCTTGTACACTACTGCATCTTGTAGAGAGATAAGACACTTGACGGATGGTAAAAATTCGCTAATCTTATTCGGCGGCTTGAAGTATATAGTTATGGAAGCTCGCTTCAAGATGTAGCAAACCTTGTCTGTGACTCCTATTGCAGTGCAAAGTAAAAGTTTAATTCGTTTCGTTTTACAAGCCTGCTTTTACGGCCTCTCATATTTACGGTACTTTATTACATCTATACAATATTACATCAAACCGGTATAGTGAAATTTGTAAAAAATGTACCATACCGATGCCTTACGTTACGACGTATAGTATGCGACTAATACGGGTTCGATCCCCGCTGGCTGTACGGTGAAGGAAATTGTCGTAAATCAGCATATCTGTAGAATATAATATTTTGAAGACATGGAAAGTGCGTCAGCACGCACTGGAGTAGGGATGCAGACTAATTGCTCCAAATTTCTCTTAGAAATGAGAGGAGGCCTGTGTGCCCAGCAGCACGTATATAATAATAGTATACTGCCACAATTTTCGAACTTGATACTTTCGCTTGAACTTGAGCAAACTCAGAAACTGGGCTTTCTAAAAACAAACCTTCCAAGTTAAGATAAAATGTATTCGTAGGATAGATAGAATGTAACATAAACAAATTAAAAATTACATTATTATTATAATAAAATAGTTCAATTGTTTACTTTAAATTTAGCCAGGTTCTAATTTATTTCATGAATAACTTATAACCGACGATTGAAAAATCAGCCCTAAATTCTTAAGATAATAAGAAAAGGATCAATTTATTGAGTCCTATTTATGACAGCATTTCTGTAATACATCCTGGCTCCTGACGTAATAATACGGACCATTTGACGTCTATTTATATACTCGTATATTTTCCATTATCTTGATATGATATTTACATTAAATTTTTATTAAAATATCCACGTTTATAAATGGGGTGCAATAAAAGTGCTTTGCACCATTTTCGCTTCGAAGTTTGTAATAAATGTGAAAAAAGCGATGCATAAATAATATAAAATTATGTTCATAAAACAAAACTTTTATGAATTTTAAAACAAGGCTCAAATAATGATTTCTTATATTTACGCGAACACTACACATTTAAATAAAACTAATTTTACGGATTTTATCGCGTATATTAACTTATTTTACTTTCCCGACGTTTCAAGCACTTTACAGCACCCATGGTCACGGGGGGGACTGAGGTGTATGACGTCCCAATGTCATAGTTAACCACGGCTACCTCCAGATTAAAAATTATTAATTTTTGTTCCGATCTACGCAGTATGAACTTACAGTATCATGAAGTCTTGCAGTTGTATGCTTGGGTTGGGATTTAATTTTATTAATTATGGGATCCCAAGCAGATGGTAGCACCCAGCCATCTTCTCTATTGAAATTAGGATGTTTTTTGGAATGTATAATGGAAGTCTGCAGTCTGTGAACATGTACAGGATCGCCCCCGTCACTACATTAGATTTGATAGACCACAAATCCTCGCTAAAGAACACCGATTCCTTCCAAGGATGATTCGCGAGGCTATTGAAATCAAAAAACATCCTAATTTCAATAGAGAAGATGGCTGGGTGCTACCATCTGCTTGGGATCCCATAATTAATAAAATTAAATCCCAACCCAAGCATACAACTGCAAGACTTCATGATACTGTAAGTTCATACTGCGTAGATCGGAACAAAAATTAATAATTTTTAATCTGGAGGTAGCCGTGGTTAACTATGACATTGGGACGTCATACACCTCAGTCCCCCCCGTGACCATGGGTGCTGTAAAGTGCTTGAAACGTCGGGAAAGTAAAATAAGTTAATATACGCGATAAAATCCGTAAAATTAGTTTTATTTAAAAGGCTCAAATATTTAAAATTTTATTTAAGTGAAAAAGTAGCATGTACTGCTGGTTAGGTTAGGTTCCCCCCGACCCCCCCGAACGGTTCCCCGCCTTGTCGTGGCGGAGGGGCTTAGTAGCCGTGGCTTGGTCACCCACGGTGAACAAAGAGGAACCCCTTGGCTGGCCCGTGGTGTAGGGCCGGCCCGAGGTGGCCACTCCGAGTGGGCTTGGCGAGCCCACTTCGGATGTGTGTCGGGGGGCTGCAGTAAGAGGGGAGTCCGCACCCTCTACCGCTGCAGCTGAGGTGGAGTCGCGGAGGAAGAGGAGTGTTGGTATGGCGATGCGCCACTCGCCCTATCCTCCGCGACTCTGACGGGGCCGTACCGTTAATGGTGCGTTGGTGGTGGGCCTGCGGGGGGAGAGGAGTGTCGGTATTACGAGGCGCCGCTCTCCCTACCCTCCGCAGCCGAATCTTGGTTGGCGGCGGAGCCATAGACCAGATCCACCGCTGGGGCCAGGAAGGGTGGTGCTTCTGAGTGCTAGTTTTTCCTGGCCCCATGGCCTTCGCGCATCGGACTTGGGGGCGTCTGTTGCGCATTGGAAATTGGAGGCCGAGGAGGAGAGTGCGCCATGTGTTCTGGTGCGCCTTACCTGAGAAGGAGATGGGGGAGAAGTAGTCCTCTCCCGAGGAGGGGCCGCCATGGAGTGGCCAGCGCAGGTGGGGCCGCGGAAGTGTGCGAAAGCGTTCCCGTGGCCCTGCCAATATGCGACGAGGGTGGAACACCATGGGGTTTTAGTCGGTGCGAGTCCGACATAACCCGTCCTTGCCCCCGCGAGGCGGGTATGCGTAGGCATTTCCCCATGTAAAAAAAAAGGTTCCCCCCCGAACGAGTTCCCGCCTTGACGTGGCTTGGTCACCAGCGGTGAACAAAGAGGAAACCCTTGGCTGGCCCGTGGTGTAGGGTGGCCACTCCGAGTGGGCTTGACGAGCCCACTTCGAATGTATGTCGAAGGGCTGCGGTGAGAGGGGTGCCCGCTCCCTCTATCACTGCAGCCGAGGTGGAGTCGCGGAGGAAGAGGAGTGTTGATATTCTCCTTGACTCAAACGGGGCCGCACCGTTAGTGGTGTGGCTGCGGGGGGAGAAGAGTGTCGGTATTGCGAGGCGCCGCTCTCCCTACCCTCCGAAGCCGAATCATGGCTGGCGGCGGAGCCATAGACCAGATCCGGCCCTGGGGTCAGGAAGGCTGGTGCTTCTGAGTGCTAGTTTTTCCTGGCCCCATGGCCTTCGCCCATCGGACACGGGGGCGTCCGTTGCGCATGTGAACTTGGAGGCCGAAGAGGAGGGCGCTCCATATTTTCTGGTGCGCCTTACCCGAGAAAGAGATGGGGGAGGAGAGGTCCTCCCCCGAGAAGGGGCTGCCATGGGGCGGCCGGCGCTGTTGGGGCCGCGGATGTGTGCGAAAACGTTCCCGTTACCCTGCCAATATGCGGCGAAGGTGTAACACCATGGGGTTTTAGTCAATGCGAGTCCGACATAACCCTTGCCCCCGCGAGGCGGGTATGCGTAGGCATTTCCCCATGTAAAAAAAGTTAGGTTAGGTTACTCGATGTCATTATATCGATGGCGCGAGGAAGAGCGGGCACGGGGCTTGAGGCCGGTGCAGCGGCAAATCGCGCTGCGCCGAGAGGAGCTCCGTCAAGTCTTGGTGGCTGAATGGCGGCAAAGGCTTCTGCGTCATACCACCGGCCTCGCTACCATCGAGGCGATCCGGCCAGTACTCGACGACCTTCTCGGGAGAAGGCACGGCTCCCTGTCGTTTAGGGTGACGCAAGTGCAGTCGGGGCACGGCTGCTTCGGCAAGTACCTGTGCCGCATAAACAGGGAGCCGGACGCTCGGTGCCACCACTGCGTTCATTGCGGGGAGGACACGGCGCAACACACGCCAGCCGAGTGTGTAGCTTGGGAAGAGCAGCGCCGTGTCCTCACAAATAAAGTAGGAGGCGATCTGTCGCTGTCGGCCTTATTGCGGAAGATGGTCGGTAGCGCAGTGTCGTGGGATGCGGTGGTGTCCTTCTGCGACACGAAGTTCTCGCAGAAGGAAGGAAGGAGGAAACTGCGGAACGGAAAAGGGAGATCCCGACTCCCTTCCCCGTCCGCAGAAGGCGCACAGGGCGCAGGAGATGGGCGGACAACGCCCTTATCCGGCCCTCCTGAATGGGTCCAGGGGCGAGGGATTTGAAGAAGCCCCCGCCACCCCTATTCGATAAACCCGAGGTGGATGCGCGCGCGAGTGTCAGCGCGCGCCTCTGAGGCGATGCACGGGATATTTGAACACCTCACTACCCCGTGCAGGAGACGAGACCTGGACAGACCAGGCCTGCACTTGTGTGCAGCTGCGGAAGAGTTTGGATTCTCGCGGCCCCGCGCGCGCACGTGCGCGGAGACACCGGGGTGGTTTTAGCCGGTAAGAGTCGGGCACGCTTCTTCGCCTTTCCTCAGGCTGAGGCAGTCCATGAGGATTTCCCCCCGTAAAAAAAAAAGGTTAGCTTAGGTTAGTTTCCCGTGTGGAGTTGCAAGAGCTCTCATCGGGCGCGTCCCCAGGTGGCGGATAGATGAATGCCACTAAGATATGGGTGTAGCGGGAAACCGGCGCTGACCAAAGCTGGCTGGGTGAGGGCTTGTTTGGATAATGGAGGGCCTACCAGTTGCTTCCCGTATCCTCTTCCTTGAGAGGAACAGAGAATGTGACATGCGCGTTGATGTGCCAGGTGCACTCGGCTTTTGCCCACGCCGGGCAACCAGTAATCGCGGGATTTTCAGGGACCATACCCTGTAAAAAAGGAAACTGAATGGGCTCAGTGATCCCTCACCCGGTCTCTGGGCAGGCATGAGAAGAACCCGTATCAACTCTGCCATCGTTCGAACCTCGGAATCCCTCTGGCGTGTCGTGGATCACGTCTCGCGGCGCCTAAGGGTCCGAGGGCTCTTGGCTTAACTGCCTGGAGTAGCGAGGATGATAACCTCTTTAAAAATCACCGGAAGCTCAAGCGTGGCAAGCCATGAGGAGCTGCATGGCTGATGGGTAAATGTTCAGTCGTTAGCGTTGCCCCCGTCGGGGTACCGGCCGACACCCTTGACGGGTTACGCATAGGCTTATCCGGGCAAAGGAGGCGCTACTCGGACGGACTGTTATTTCCTCCATACTCGGGGGATAAAAATGGAAAGAGATAAATATTTAAAAACAGTTGAGGTCGAAAAGCAGGTTGGATCGGACACTGGAAGCGGTGCAAATCGGAGCTGCTCTTGTGGCGGAAGGGGGAGAGCCATCTGCGGTGGTCTTAAGCCAGCTGGCTCTGAATGGGGTGGACTTAGTCCTGAAGGTTGCCACCAAGTCCGGCAGCCTGAAGGGCACGTTCACCCGTGGCTTAAAGGAGGCTGCCGCGGATATCAGGGAGGCGGTTGGCGTCCTCCTCAACAGGACGGCTGTTACAGAAGGAAAATAGCTGGCTCAGAAATGACCTGGAGGACCTCCAGCAGCAAGTCGCTGCACTAAACGAGCAGCAGCAGCAACGCACATCCACCAATGCCGCATCTGTAGTGGCCCCGACTCCCACACCGCGACCGGCAAGCCCTCGTAACGACGAAGAGGTCGAGCGCATTGTCCGGCTCCGCATGCTCCAGTGCAGGAGCATGGTTTACGCTCGGCTGGAGGCAATTTTTCGGCGTCTCCCGACGGAAATCCTCCGTCCGCCTTTAGTGGTTGACACATGCGGTGGACTGAGGAGACGCCGAGACTTGTGCCTCAAAAGGGGCAGCCCGCGGAGGAAGCTACTCCGAGCGACCAGCCCACAACTGCCGCGTCTAAGGGTGAGACCTGGGCGAAAGCCGCAAGAAGGCCAGCAAAGCCGCCAAGAAGGCCGCACCAGCTGCATGCGCCCCAGGTGGAACCGCAAAGACGTCTCCTAAGCCTGCGTGGCGGACTGCCAAAGGCGATCGCAAGAGACCGGCTGTGCATGTTCCGCGGTCCAACGCTGTGACGCTAAGGTTGCAGCCCGAAGTTGTGGAGCGTGGCGTGACGTACCAGCCAGTCATCGCCGAGGCCAAGGTCAAGATCAAATTATCTGCTCTTGGCCTTCAGTCCGTCACCCTCAGGCAGGCTGCCACGGGTGCACGGCTGTTCGAGGTGGCTGTTACTGTGAGTGGCAGTGCTGAAAAGGCGGAAGCACTGGCCGCCAAGATGACGGAGGTCCTCAACCCTGAGGACGTCTGGGTCTCCAGACCAATGAAATCCGCAAAGGTGCGGATTGCTGGCCTGGACGACTCCGTGACCTCTGAGGAGGTGGTGGCGGCTGTTGCCAGAAGCGAAGAGTGTCCGCCGGAAAGGGTGCGGGCCGGCGATATACGCACCGACGCCACTGGACTCGGCGCGGTCTGGGTTCGGTGCCCTGTAGCGTCGGCGAAGAAGATCGCCGATAGCGGCAGATTGCTGGTAGGCTGGGTGGGCAGCAAGGACCAAGCTACTATAGCCCCAGGCTTTGCGGTGCCTCCGGTGCCTGGAAAAAGGGCACGTCCGGGTGAAATGCACCACCGAGGTTGACCGTAGTGACCTCTGTTATAGCTGCGGCCAGCCTGGTCACAAGGCGGCCTTGTGCACCGCGGCGCTCAACTGCAGCCTTTGTTCTGCTGCGGGAAGGCCAGCAGAGCACAGAGTAGGCGGAGGGGCCTGTGGGGCGCTTGCCAGCAAGGCCGAAAAGAAAAAGGAAAAGAAGTGGAGCACTAAGCCTGCCGGGTTAATCTCGCTGCCCCCGCAGGCTAGCAGATCCGCTGCCGACTCCCGGCCCAGGATCGTTGCCGAGAGAATGGAATGTCAGTAACGGCACAATTCCATTTTCTTCAGGGCAACATCAACCACTGTGCCAGAGCTCAGGATCTCCTACTCCAGAGCATGGCAGAGTGGTCGATTCACGTGGCTGTGGTCGCCGAACTTAATTCCCGCCCGTGACAACTGGTTGGGATGCGCTGACGGTTTGGTGGCCATTATTGGCGAGACTCTGATCGACCCGTCTCGGGGCCACGGCTGGGTTGCTGCGGTCTCGGACGGCATCATTATTGTAGGGGCGTATTTCTCCCCCAACAAGAGTCTCGCCGACTTTGAGGGTTTCCTTGTCGATTTGGGCGCCGTCGTAGGCCGCTATCACCCTCATCCTGTTCTGGTGCTCGGGGATCTCAACGCCAAGTCATCGGCGTGGGGATCTCCGGTCACTGACCCTCGGGGCAAGGAGCTAGAAGAGTAGACGGTGACGACTGGTCTGGTCGTCCTGAATCGGGGTTCGAAATACACGTGCGTGCGGCAGCGGGGCGGGTCGACAGTGGACGTCTCGCTCACTAGCCCCTCTGTCGCCAGCCGAGTCCGCGACTGGCGTGTCGCCGCAGAGGTGGAGACGCTGTCGGACCATCGGTATATCCGGTTCGACGTCTCTGCCCAGACTGCGAGCGGCCGCCATCCAACAAACCCGATTAACGACGGCCCGCGTTGGGCGCTTACGCGCATCGACAGGGAACTACTCGAGGAAGCTGCCTTAGTCCAATCCTGGATCTGGGAGTCGACGTCGAAACGATGGCGCTATGGTTTCGCGGGGCAATGACGCAGATCTGCGATGCGTCCATGGCCCGTGTCCGCCAACGATCCGCAAAGTACCAGGTGTAATGGTGGACCGCCAAAATCTTGCAATTGCGCATAGCGTGCGTTGCGGCTCATCACCGGTACACCGGATACCAGAGGCGGCGTCGACGGGATTTCGCCGAGTATGAGGAGGAGGACGCGCAGTATGAGGTGTACCGCGCGTCTAAAGAGACTCTGTGGCTGGCCATCGGCGACTGAATGTCGCGTGCCAGGTAGGAGCTGCTGGGGTCCCTAGATCGGGATCCGTGGGGGCGCCCCTACCGTTGGGTACGGGACAAGTTGCGTCCCTGGGCGCCTCCACTAACACAAAGCATGCAACCCCAGTTGCTAGAGGCGGTGGTATCGGCTCTCTTCCCTGAACGAGTGGGAGTTCTCCCGGCGATGGCTTCGCCCTCAGCCACAGACTCTCCAGAAGAGGAAAACACCGATGTCCCCGAGGTAAGGCAAGCAGAGACGAGAGCGGCCGTGTCGCGACTCCGGGCTAAGAACACAGCGCCCGGACCCGACGAAGTTCCTGGTCGAGCTCTCGTCTTGGCTCTGAAGGAGCTAGAGCCCCAGCTGAGGGGATCTTCACGGCATGTCTCGAGGGAGGCTGGTCCTGCTCAGAAAGGAGGGGCGCCCCGCGAACTCACCGTCCGCTTACCGGCCTATAGTGCTGCTCGACGAGGCTGGCAAATTTTTTGAGCGTATCATCGCAGATCGCCTCGTCAGCCACTTGTGCAGAGAGGGGGCGGACCTGGACGAGAATCAATTTGGTTTTCGTTGCGGGTGCTCTACCATAGACGCTATTACGCGCGTGAGTGCCCTGGTGGAGGAGACAGTATCCCGGGGTGGGATGGTACTGGCGGTGTCTTTAGACATCTCCAACGCCTTCAACACCCTACCCTGGAGTTGAATTCGGGAGGCGCTGAATTACCATCGCGTACCTCCCTACCTCCGCCGCACAATAGGGGCTTAACTTGATGAGAGATGCGTTACGTATTGGGGACGTGACGGCGCTGGTCGGCGCGTCATGTCGTACGGTGTTCCGCAGGGATTGGTCTTGGGATCGCTCCTGCGGGACATCGGCTACGACTGGGTGCTGAGAACTGAACTCCCTTCGGGCGCCGACTTGACGTGTTATGCGGACGACACGCTTGTCACTGCCCGGGGAGTTCGCACAGGGAAGCAGCGTTGGACTCCACGGCTGCGGTGTCACAAGTGGTGAACCGCATCCGGCGCCTGGGCCAGGAGGTGGCCCTAAACAAATCGGAGGCCATGGTGTTCCATGGACCTCGACGTGCGCCGCCTCCGGGATCACACATCGTGGTCAGCGGGGCCCGGATAGCTGTCGAGTCCACCATGAAGTATCTGGGATTGATGCTCGACAGGCGACGGGAATTCGGACCCCACTTCCGGTGGCTAGCGCCCAAGCTGTTGGGTGCAGCGGGCGCGCTCTCAACGTTGATTCCCAACTTGGGAGGCCCGAGCGCCGCCTGTAGACGGTTGCACGTGGGAATCGTGCGGTCCATGGCCCTGTATGGGGCCCCTGTGTGGGTGAAGGCTGTCAGAGTCGTCCGCGGGTATCCCACGATCTCCTACGAGGCGGCTTGCGTCCTGGCCGGATCCCCGCCCTGGCACCTAGAGGCGAAAGTACTCGCGTCATTATATCGATAGCGCGAGGAAGTGCGGGCACGGGGCTCAAGGCCGGTTCAGCGGCAGATCGCGCTGCGCCGAGAGGAGCTCCGATAGGTCTTGGTGGCTGAATGGCGGCAAAGGCTTCTGCGCCCTACCGCCGGCCTCGCTACCGTCGAGCCGATCCGGCCGGTACTCGACGACTGGCTCGGGAGAATCATTTAAGGTGACGCAAGTGCTGTCGGGGCACGGCTGCTTCGGCATTTACCTGTGCCGCATAGACAGGGAGCCGGACGCTCGGTGCCACCACTGCGTCCATTGCGGGGAGGACACGGTGCAACACACGCCCGCCGAGTGTGTAGCTTGGGAGGAGCAGCGCCGTGTCCTCACAAATAAAGTAGGAGGCAATCTGTCGCTGCCGGCCTTATTGTGGAAGATGGTCGGTAGCGCAGAGTCGTGGGATGCGGTGGTGTCCTTCTGCGAGGACGTGGTATCGCAGAAGGAAACTGCGGAACGGCAAAGGGAGATCTTGATTCCGAGGAAGGTGCAACACCGTGGGGTGTTAGTCGGTGCGAGTCCGACATAACGCGTCCTTGCCCCAGTGAGGCGGGTATGCGTAGGCATTTCCCCATGTAAATAAAAATAGTTCACCCCCAAACGGGTGCCCGCCTTGTCGTGGCGGGGGGGCTTAGTAGTCGTGGCTTGTTCACCCGCGGTGAACAAAGAGGAACCCCTTGGCTGGCCCAGATCCGCCGCTGGGGTCAGGAAGGCTAGTGCTTCAGATTGCTAATTTTTCCTGGCCCCATTGCCTTCGCGCATCGGACACGGGGGCGTCCCTTGCGCATGTGAAATTGGAGGCCGAGGAGGAGGGCGCAACATGTAATCTGGTGCGCCTTACCTGAGAAGGAGATGGGGGAGGAGTAGTCCTCTCCCGAGGAGAGGCCGCCATGGGGCGGCCAGCGGAGGTGAAGCCGCGGGTGTGTGCGAAAGCGTTCCCGTGGCCCTGCCAATATGAGACGAAGGTGGAACACCATGGAGTTTTAGTCGGTGCGAGTCGGACATAACGAGGCGGGTATGCGTAGGCATTTCCACATGTAAAAAAAAAGGTTAGGTTAGGTTAGTTTAGGTAAAATTATGTTCATAAAACAAAACTTTTATGAGGTTTAAAACAAGGCTCAAATATTTAAAATTTTATGTACGTGAAAAAGTAGTATGAACTGCTGGTTAGATAAAGAATTCGTGGCTTACAAAATTAACATGTATAACGGAAAACAAGTAAGAGAGAAAAAATATACGCTGTTTTCCATAATTTAATTTTAAATACAGTTAATCAATGTCTTTTAACACAAAAGTACCCGTTAATTGAATTATCGTGCAATAAGGGAATGGGCATCCATGACTTTTTCTGCAACCAGAACGGCGCCACGTGAGGTGAAATATTTGATAGATTTCATAGCGTTTATTTGTTAGAAAAGTGTGGATATTAATGTTTTTTTTTTTTTTCGAAATACTAGTTGCGTTTAACATTCATTATATTAAACCACTAAAACTTTGTTTTGTGTGTTTACACCCTAGAATCTTTTATTTAAAATGCAAATTCCCAATTATATTGACATTGTGTAACAAAAAACTTTATTTTGGTCCCAACTAGCGACATCTCGTGAGCGGAAGATAATGAGCCCTCCACACAACGGATCTAATTTTTTAAAATTTCTTATTGTAGTGTGTTGTGGTGACGTTAGTATATCTATTTCCGAAATCCCTTGAATATCGTACGAGGCTACAGATAAAAACTGATTCAGAAGATGGACAGCTGTAGTTTTCGGACAAGAAATCATATTAATAATATCAAATTAAAAAACGCTTCGCTACGTTGAATGTAAGAGGAGGAATGAATGATAAGGTAAATGAAGTATGTCAGATGATGGATGAACGTTGCATTGATATTCTGTGCGTGAACGAAACCAAGAGGAAAGGATGTGACACCACGGATCATGGCCCCTACACGGCATACTGGTCGGGAGTCCCCCAAACCAGTCGAGGCTGTCAGGGAGTTGGTGTGATTTTTTTCATCTCGAATGGTTGAATGTGTGATGGAGCATGAATGTGTAAGCCCAAGACTCCTCTGGATTAAGTTAAAAGTCGGACTCACTCGCTTGTTTATCCTTGGGGTCTATGCACCGACGGATCTGCGTGGAGGTGGGTCATTAAAATCAGAACAAGAGAGAGAGGAATTTTCGGATAGCATGAGAGAGGTCTTGAATAAATGCGGAGAAAATGAACGGATCGAGATGTTAGGGGACTTTAATGGATAGGTTGGAGTAAAGCGTGGTGGGTATGAAGGAGTTCTGGGTACGTTTGGGGACGAGAGAGTGAATGACAATGGGGGAAGCCTGCTTGAAGTATGCTTGGAATGGAATCTGTGCGTGGCCAACATAATGTTTGAACACAAAAAGATCCATTTGTATATAAGAGATGAGGGTGAGTCTAGAAGTATGATTGATTTTGTAATGGTGGATGAAAGACTGAGATGAAAGTGCTAGACACTCGGGAATTCCGCGGTGTAGGCCTCGACACAGACCACTTCCTGGTCATAGCCCGAATGCGTGGCCTCTTTAAACGGTGGCGACACCGAGGGACCGAGCCTGCGAGTGTTTTGGACAGAGTAAAAGTGGAAAATCCATAAGAAAAAGAAAAGAAAGACGAGTATGTAGAGAAACTGAAAGAAAGTTTTAAAGGGATAGAAGAGATAGGAAGGAGTGATTGAAGATTTGTGGGAGACATTTAAGAAAGGGGTCGTAAATGTTGCTACTGAGGTATGCGGGGTAGCTAAAAGAAAGAAAGGAAGAAAGAATGATAACGTGTGGATGGATAAAGATGTACAAGGGGTTGTGCAAGAAAAGAAGAAAGCGTGATTGGATTGGTTAGCAACAAAAGCTAACCAAAAAGTTCAAAAGGCAACGGATGACGAGATAAAGGAAGCAAGAACGAAGTATAAAAGATTGAAAACAGCAGCGAAAGAAATTGTGTCTAGAAAGAAAGAAGAACAAAAGGATGATTTCGATAGGAGGCTCACTGAAGATTTCCAGTCAAACATTAAGTTTTTCTGGAAAACCATCAAAACAGCCAGAGGAAAAACTTCTACCTCGGAGCTAAGTACAATCAGGAGTCAAGATGGGAGCATTATAAAAGTAGAAGAATGTGTGTTAAAGAGATGGAAAGAGTATTTTGAAAGTTTGTTTGAAAGAGAGGAAGTCCAGGTACAGCATCTGCCACCTTCCACGGAAACTAATATAAATGTTGATGAAAATGAGATAAGCATGGACGAAATAGTGAAAGCGTTGAAAAGTATAAGATTAGGTAAGGCTGCAGGGTATGACAGAATTACCGTCGAGATGCTGAGGGCTGGACAGGGCCTGGTGGCTAGTCAGCTGTTCCGCCTTTTCAATCTGTGCTGGCGAAATGGGCAAGTACCGGGAGACTAGTGCAAAGCCGTAATCGTGCCATTGTATAAGGGAAAAGGGTCACGGCAGGACTGCATAAATTACCGCGGTATAAGCCTTCTCAGCGTCGTCGGTAAATTATATGCGAAAGTGTTGTTTGGCTAAAAACAAAGAAAGTCTACTGCGCGTTCGTAGATCTAGAAAAGGCCTATGATAGAGTGGTGAGGAATGAATTGTGGTCAGCATTGTCTGTGAACGGTGTGAGCAGTATCCTTATACGAGCATTGCAATCTCTTTATAGGGGTTCTAGTGCTTGTGTAAGGATAAACGGGGCATACACTGAATGGTTTAATATCGACTAAAATCGTATCGATAATAAAAGGTGTTAGACAGGGATGAGTAGCGTCACCGTGGCTGTTTAATCTGTTCATGGACAATTATTTGACAGATTTAAAAGAGAATGAAAGTGGGTTGAGAATGAGAATGAGTTACTCGTCAAATGTTTTCTCTATGCTGATGACCAAGTATTACTTGCGTCTTCGGCCGAGGAGTTGCAGGAGATGGTAACTACTATGAGTGGATCTTTTGTTAGAAAGGGAATGAAGATGAATGTAAGGAAGATGAAAGTGATGGTGTTTGAAAAAGATGAGGCAGTGATAGACTGCAATATCGTGATTGAAGATGAACAAATTGAACAGGTGAAAGAATTTGTGTATCTGGGTTCAAAGTTTACAAGAGATGGAATGTGTGAGAGTGATATCGAAAGAAGTGTGAATGCAGGAAACATGGTGTATGGAGCTTTGCACTCCTTTATGAGCAGTCGGAAGGTGTCTAACAAGACTCGTTTGGCTGAGCATGAGGGGGTGTTGGTTCAGACACTCATGTATGGAAGTGAAAGTTGGGTATGGCAGAAGAAACATGAAAGCAGAATAAATGCAGTTGAGATGAGACCATTAAGAAGTATGATAGGAGTTAAACTGAGTGACAGGATAAGAAATAGTGAGATAAGGAAACGTTGTGTTCTGAAAGAAGATGTAGTGACAAAAATTGAGAAAGGTATGCTGAGATGGTTTAGCCATGTCGAGAGAATGAATGAAGAACGATTGACAAAAAAATGTGTATAACGCGAGTGTGAATGAAAGTGTTGGAAGGGATAGACCTAGGCGGACATTTCTAGACCAAATCAGGGACGTCTTGAAAAAAGGCCAGGTCAAGACTACCCTAAACCGTAGAGCATGTATGAAGGGAATAATAAAAGTGGACGAAGCGAAACAAGTATGTAAGGATCGTAGCAAGTGGAAAGAAGAGGTATCTGCTGGCGATGAGGCGTGATTATATGTATGTCTGTCAATTAAAAAAGTGCGGATGCCAAACTGAGGCAATCTATGGGTGAGATCTATGTTTAATGTTCAGCAGTGGTCTTCTGATGGGCTGTAATGAATTAATTAATTAGTAAACGAATGTTGTATCTTTAATCTATAGTACACGATAGCTACCCTATATTTAACATAATTTACATATCTTTATTAAGAATCTTATAATTTATTTTGCTATCGAAATGTATTTAATACGGGATCAATTCCCTAAAGCGATGTAACAGAGAATATCATGTATCTATTATCTCTTGAATAAGGAATATCTGAACAAATTCTTTTATAGTATAAAGGAGAACATTAAATTAAAAATACTATTATGATTTTTATACAACCGATAATGATAAACACAAATTATCCAATGCAAATGCATTTGCAATGTTTTCACTGCTGGATGCCTACCTAGTTAAGTTTCAAGAGCGGTGCTGAAGCTTCTTAAAAATACAACTAAATATGTCTCGATGACATTTATTACCATTACATTACAATAATGTATTAAATCTAATTGAGTGCAGTACTGACTTTCTTAACTAAGTGATTACATGACTACGATGTGTTCTATAATGAATTTTGATGGTCAAAACAAGTCTGTTGACTGAAAGTATGACGCCTTTATTTGACCAGCAATAAAAACTATACAGTGGAGGCGTCTTCTATAACGTTATACTTCATAATATGTTTTCAGTAATCCAATATCAAAAGCTTAAGCAGCACAATTCGTGATCAACATGTTACTGTAAAATTATGGCTACTTGCAATTATCATATTTACGAGAAATTAATATCAAAGGCTTAGTCAGGGCAATATGGGATCAACAGGTATTAAAACTACTTCCAGACTGTCGAACTACCTTATTTTCATTGCTGATTTTTTGTCAAAACTTATTCAGCTATGTATTTCCTTGTGAGCTGCCCGTATTCACAACGCTGGGCCAGCGGGTTGGAATTGTGACGATTTTCTTGCACTATTATTGCTGCTCCCCACTGCCAGTGTTTGGCATTGAAGTCAGAGTATTTGCACTCAAAAGTCTTTATATTACTTAGCTTCATATTGACTTGTAATGTCCTGTACCCGCATATTTCCCTGAAACACAATCATATACGGCCTAAATAAAAGCATTTAGCACTATAAATGAAATATTATTACATAATTGCCCTGGATTTATTCCATATTGATAAAAAATCTATGTAGTCGTTATGCTTTGACAGCTGACAACGACGCAGCAGAAATACTTTCCTTAATAAATGATAGCTGTTACGGCCTACGGCTGCTCCCTTAAAGGATCAGATCCTCAGGGGCCCATGAGCTGAAGACCTCCCGAGCAGACGTAGGTCGGGCTCATTGTGGCCACGTGGAAATTTTCTGATGGAAACAAACGAGGGGAAATGTTACCACGATAAAGGCACTCACCTGCTCTAGGAGCGGAGACGATTCTCCGAGACCGGCCCGGCTGATGACAGTGTCGTGAGTGTAGGTGTAATTGTATGTGCGTGTATATTGACGGGCCCTGATCTGGATGCCGCAATGCCGTCCGGGAGAAGGTATGCGCTGGTATCTTCGGAACTTTCCCCCTCTGGAGGCGCTCTTCCTGGTTTGTCACGAAATGGGACAGCTACACGTAGCAGTTCAGAGGTAAATCACTAGTATGGTTGCACAATGAATTTAACGGAGTTATTTGTTCCTGATTAACGATAAGGATCTCGCAACGATCTACACGGTGGATACTTTCGCAACAAGTTAAGCGCGGAAAAACGTCCGTCTTGCTCGCAAGAAATTCTACACACTAATTCTCGAAAAGTCCTATCCCGCCGCGTCAGGCGGCCGGGGGGGAGCGGGAGGTGACCTCGATATCGAGGCCAAGCGCGCGCGTTAAAATACGTTTCGAAGGTAAATAATAAAAATAAATATTCTTGCCTATACAAACCCCCGCCCCGGACATAAGGCATTAGGTCCGCGAGTAGATTGGCAAACGGGACAAGGCACATTATAGGATACTCTCGTGTATCAAGGCATTATATAAATTTAAAGAGAAATACATCTAGGCCCTATGGGGAAGACATACATATATCTATATATGACTTTTATAGGCAGTATAGGATAGATGGATGCAAGTACGCCAGCAAATCGAATGCAAACATTTATAGGGAACACTGCATGTCTGAGAAATAATAAATATGTATTTAGGAAACAATGTGAAGTCCCTCAATACGCTTTAGGGTAGCGCCGCTGATTATTCCCTGCTCCTGGAACCACTTTTTTAAATAAAACGAAACCTGTGCCAAATTTATGTGAATACACAAAACAACGCCGCAGCTAAAACTTGTAATAAATTTTTATTGTTGGTATCATTTAAATACTAGGAACAGACACAAGCTAGTAGTACCAGTTACTCGACTCCATCGAGTCAGTAATTCATTCTTGGGGCGATTTATACGCTTTTACTACAAAATTCCGGAAAATATACAAAGTTTGACCTGCTCAAAGTTCAAAAACTTTATTAAACTAAGTTTGTATAAAAAGGGTTATTATAATATTAAGGAAATTATGGATGATAATAACCCCTGGAAATGAGGTGATTGCTACCAAGCTATTTCTAATTTGTTGTGTTGTTAATATGTAACATCATGATTGTAAGCTGTTATTTTAAAAAAAAGTCCCGCTGGGTTCCTTGCTGGTTCTTTCCAGGACAGAGGTTTTTTCCGAACCAGTGGTAATCAAACAAAAGAGTGACTTTCAATCAGTATTATTTATAATCTATATTGAATAAAAAAGTTTCTGTTTCAATGATGGATGAGTAATTAATTATTTGACGACAATTCATATTTTACCAAAGAGATGGCAATAACATTTACCTCAATGATTAATGACCAGGCAAAAATATTTGTTGTGAAGTATTATCGAGGCCATAATATGAATAATGACGACACATTGATGATGAATTAAATTTATAAAAATAAATTATTTTTGAATAAATTTATTAAAAGTAACATTTATTAAAGAACTGCAGTGCTGTGGGTTCATCTAAATAGATGCCGTGTTTTAGTTTCAGGCGTCTATCTTTATTTAGAAGTTGATTATTAATTTATACACTATATTTTACAAAAGGCGGACTTAATTCCATATGGCATTTTCTACCAGCCAACCGGAAAATTTGTGGGAGAAGTGTGTACTGCAGTGGGCTTGGGTTAAAAACCGAAAATTGATAAAATTCATACATACTCAAACACACTAACACACACATACACAAACACGCACACACGCACAAATACACATACATATGAGGATATTATAGATTATATAACTAATGTGTTTATTAATTTATTTTTACGAATTTATATATGTTCTTTAACTTTTGTTTTTAAAATTCACTTGCTAGGAATTTTTTTTATTACTAAGGGAAGCGCATTCCGAGTCGTACAGCTTTAACAGCGAAAGAGTTTGAGCGAAAACTAGTACGGTGATTAGCAGTACAAGATTATCATGAGACCGAAGATTGCAATCATGGAAAGAACCCAAATATTGAAATTCACATCTCAAATACTCTGGGGCCAATGGATCGTTAAGGATAGTGAAAAGAGTGCTAAGAATTCTAAGATTCCTGCGATGTGTGATGTTCAACCATTTAAGTTGAAAGCGATAGAAAGAGACGTGGTCATACTTTCGAAGACCTGAAATGAAACGGACATATTTGTTGAGAAATCGATGCAATTTATTGACTAAGTAATTACCTGCATCTAAGTAACACACATCGGCATAATCAAACATAGAAAGAATAAGAGATTGAAGTAGAAGTTTCTTCGTATAAAGCGGTAAGATATTTTTAAATATGTACAATTGTCTCAAGGAAGCACAAAATTTACGGCTAACTTCCCCTACATAACTGCACTAAGTAAGAGAAGAATCCAAGTTTAACTGTACGGAATTATCTCACCATTATAAATCAGTGGATCTAATAATCTGTGACTAAGTTTACCTAATTGGCATGCGATGCCTAAGACTATAGCTTGGTATTTGCTAAGATTACCAGTGACCCCGTACCTTCTTGGCCAATTAAAAATCCAAATAAGATCACAGTTAATCAGGATAACAACATTATTCATTTTAGTAATATCGACATGAGCATACAGTTGCAAATCGTCGGCATACATATGGTAGGAGGCATGAAAGTTGCAAGTAATCACATTAATAAATATAGAGAAAAGTAATAGAGAGAGAATTCTGTCTTGCGGAACAACAGTGGTTAAGTCACACCAATCGGAAACTATATCGTCGATACGAACCGCCTGCTGACGACCACTAATATAGGACGATACCCAATCCCGTAATGGTGAGGAAAAACTTAAGAATATCATGGTCAATGGCATTAAACGCGTTAGAAAAATCGATTAAACTAACAATGTCAACTTTCCAAACTCCATGCTATCATGCACATCCTCCGTTATTTTTAAAAGCGCCGTCGTGGTGCTATGCCCAGGTCAAAATCCTGATTGCTGTTGATTTAATAAGTTGCTTTTAGTTAAGTAAGTTTGTATCTGTTTGTGCGCTACAGTTACTAAAACTTTTGATAAAAAAGACAAAATCAAGATAGGCCAAAAGTGGTTGAGAGCACTGTGCATACAGATTTTTAGAAAAGGGAGTAAAGGCCTTCTGCCAGCATAAACGAAACTCCCCAGTAAGCAATGAGCGGTTTGTAATAGAGATTAAAATTGGTACAATATGTTCTGAAACATATGATATCATGATTACCATGGTGCGCCCTATATTTTTATGACCAAATGCCTTTGACTTAAGTTTGTTTAATACTTTAAAAACACCCTCTTTAGTTAAAGTAGAAAAAGAGATAGAATCAGTATACGGTAATGACATGGAAGTAATATCCGAAATAGTTTTCATTTTGATGGAAGACAAACAGATAAAGGAAAGTGAACATTTAATTAATCTAAAGGGAAAATATCAGAGATTACTTGATTTTTAGTTTAATTGAAGTCAAAAGAATAAATAAATTCCATCCGATTGCGATAAATTATTTAAGAAATCATGAAAATATCGTCGTTTAGCAGATATTACCACCTGATTGTTGCGATTCCTGGCTTTTTTAAAATCCCCCCAGTTCCGTACAGTACGCAAAGATTTATATGTGACAAAAGCCCTGTTACGCCTACGTTTTTTTTTGCCAGGCGTATATCGCTACTGATTCACAGAACTGTTGGACGTTTAATTTTAACCTCGCGTTCAGGCGCATGTGTATTGTAAATATTTTTGCTGTGGCAACCCTGGTGATAAGTTGTAAAAGTAATTGGTCCCGATAAATTTTAATAATTTATATATTGTAAATTCACCTTATCCACCTCAATTTTATGTTATAGTTAATAATTACTGCCGCTTTGTATTTAATATTTAAGAAAGTTGGTACATAAATATTATAACAACAATTTGGTGTTGGAACAAAAAGTGACAGGTAACGAACATTGTTTTAAAAATTATTGTAATCCTTATATCATATCATTTCTTTTATAAATTATAGATTTATTCTATTACTCGGATTATTACATTCTTTGCGAGTTTCTTTTCGAATTGTTTTAACAATAATTTGATTTGAGACTTGTAAATAGAAAAAAAAAACAACAACAACTTTACATTAGCTTACTCTGCTCCTTCTGTTTTAGATCTTTGTTTTCTTTTATTATTTATAATAAATAGTAAAATGAATACTTGCAACGCCAAGACGCGCCAGATGGAGAACCAACTCCAGTTTGCGCTCCAAGAACTTAAGGCGTCCAAGGAGCAGTGTGAACTGTTGCTTAGGAAAAGGGATGATAATGAAAGGGAAATAGTTAGCATAATTGCCAAAAATACACAATTGAAATGTGATATGGTTAAGTTACATACAGAATACACAAGTGTAATAAAAGAAAGAGATCAGGAACAGGGAACGGTTAATGAGTTTGACCAATGCAGCAAGGAATATGAGGAAGCTCTCAGGTTAATTGCTGCATTGAAGTTACAGTTGAATGAGGCTAATGAGCAAATAACATAATTTAAAACATATATAGATAACCTTAAAGCCTCCCAGACTCAAAGCCTGTTCTCTGAGCTTGTGCTATGTGATACTTTAAGAATATTACAGCAATCTGCAACAATAGACTTGACTGGTGACTACTCTTCCACTTCAGGAAACGGAGTAAGGATTAATTGCAGTAAAACCAAATTGAAGAAGTATATAAAAGTTAATAAATACATAAGGAAAGTACAAAAATTAATAAGAAATAAGATTAATACCAAAAATTATATAAGTGTATGTAAAGAAAAGCAAGCATTGTTATGTGAACCTAAGTTGTATACAATTGAGGTGGATAACATATAACATAAAAAAATGTCATGAGACTGAAGTAGAGCGCCTTAAATCAGAAATATTATCACTTATTAACTCCCTTCAAACTGTATCCAATATATATAAATCAGCCCGAAATGAAATAAAAGTACATATATTGGCTATGGATAATCTGCTAAAGACTTGTAAATATAATGAGGAGCGGTTTGACTCCTTAGTTATATATCAATATGAGTGTCAGCGTTCAATGCCAGATTCTTCAGAGTCAGTGTGTGCTCATAATATTATACCACCACCAAAACTCTATGACAGTGCCATAGCAGAGGATATTAAAATAATAAATAACTCAAATACTAAAAATAATATAATTGTGTATAGTGATTACATGGGAAAAATCTTGGCATAACTTTAAATAACTCTTTAAAGGGACAAAAAGTTACAAATTGCTGCATGCCTGGAGCATCTTTTAGTGACATCCTAAATAAAATTATTGTTACTAAATTTTGCCCAAATAGTACAATAATAATTTTTGTTGGTAGAAAAGGCAGTGTAAACAACAAACAGTTATTAAAATATATTGAACAACTTAATAACTTAAATGTACACAAAATTATCTTGTTCACACTGCCTTATATACAGGGCTTGCCACAGGAAAATAATTTAAGACATAATTTAAATATACAAATGCATAATTTAATATGTAATAATAATTTAAATTTGACATATAATTGTAATGATAATAATCATAAATTTCGGGTAATTGACATAAATAATTTTATAAAAAAAGTTTTGTTCAAAAGATAGGTATTACCTATCCAAATATAATTTACGACTAATAGCAAATGTGCTATCTTATTATTTACTTTTTAACTCAGCCAAACTTTTGGCTACCAAGACTGCTTTTATTGAGCATACTCATTTGACATTTAATTTGGAATCAGTTCCAACTAATTTAAATTAGTGAATGTGACAATAGAGGCAATCTCTAGCAATAATAAGAGTTTAATTAATTTTGAATAACCATAAATAAGTAATAAAAATTGTTTACACCTGGTGCATCAAAATATACAAGGCGTGATGGGCAAAGAATCGGAAGTTGAATTGTTTTTAAATAGTAACAATATACACATCCTTTGTATTACTGAACATTGGCTAAAAGATTATAATTTCATGTTTAACTTCACAAATCACCAGGTGGTCAGTTCCTTCAATAGAGAAAAAAGTTTACGTGGTGGCTCCTTAACCCTTTACAGCGCAAAAACGAGTTTTTGATTTTATTTATTAAAAACAGGTTAAGACAAGCCATAGAATAATGGAAAAAATAACAAAAAAATCATATGTAAATAAAAGTATTTATTTTTGTAAAAAAACAACGTGATGCAGATGTACATCATGCTGTGAAAACAAATGAAAACGTTAGTTGTAAACGGATTCCGTCCTTTCACAACAAACAGTTGTTATTTCTGTTGAAACATAAGACTACGCACAATTTTCACATTCGGTTTGGCCTGGAAATTTGCACCGATGCCTTTTTTCCGTCCAAACTGGCCAGTGCCCTGACTGGTCTAGCCGAAAGTCTTTCGGCGGGATATGCTGACGAGGCCCTTTTTTTTGTCTTGGATAAGTGCTTCCAGGTCACGGTTGCGCTTCAGGCGGTTTGCCTTTTTATATTTTACTAATGTTTTAGTAATTTTAAGTCGAATATCTGCAGAACTTAGCAGCTGCTCAGTATTTTCAGTGTCAGCATTGAATCCTTCTATATAATAACCCTAACCCTTCTATATAGTCATGGTCATGTACAGAACATAGTAAAAGAGTCTTATAAACCAACGTTTGCTACGAAATTTTATTTTATATTGACTCATTACACAGTTCATAAGGTCACACCTCTCACGTGACGATTATACTCTGCCTCAATAAAAGGCCGTTCCACATTGATATGTTTCTCTTGCGACTTGTCGAATCTACTTACGACAGATGTGGTATTTTTAACTAGGTTCACAATTTTATTATCTCTCCAGGCCACCAATGATATGTCGATACCGTTATAGCTTGCAACCTGTTCGACTGACGTGCCTCTCGGTCCTTTTTTCAGCTGTTACTCATCTGGGAGTTTACAGTTAGGGATGAGGTTTCTCCTAATGGTGCCCAAAGCTAATATACCACGGTGTGATAAGAACTCCATCAAAGGTAGTAGTTGTCATGTATAGTAGTTGTCAAAAAACAGTCTATAGATTTGGTTGACAGGAATCGGACCACTACATTGGATGCGGCACCTAATTGAGACTCGCCATCAGCGCATATATTCTCCTGGCCACTGTAAACTTCAAACGTGTAACCGTACACCACAAATCAAGAACAGTTTGAGGCCCTATTTGTGGGGTTTGTCTGGCAAATATTGCTTTAGAGCACTCCGTGCTTTGGTTGAACACATTTGTTCATCAACAGACAAATGTTGTTCTAGTGGCACTTTTCCAAAGTTACGGTTCAGTTTTTCTATTATGGGTCTGATTTTATACAGTCTATCAGAGTTTAACTGACCATATAGTAGCATTTTAGAATTATCATTGAAGTGTAGTACTTGCCTCAGAAACTCAAACAGTTTTAGCGGCATCGTTTCACATATGTGGGCATAGCCATATTTCTCTGACCAGTACATTCGCACATTAGGCAGATGAACTATGGACATGAAGTAAGTAATTCCAACAAACTGCCTTATTTACTGGCTTGTGACGTTTATAGGTTTACTGGCATATTTTTGCACGCTGTACAGGTTAGTTTCATCTCTAATCAGATTCAAAATGTCGTCAGTGAATAAATAAGAAAATAACTGATAAGGTGTCTTCAATTCTAGTGTTTCATTTGGTAACTTGGAAGATACCCGAAACCTCATCTGGTCTTCATTCAGGTCTTAGTTTGTAGTTTTCCATATGATACTTGTTTTAGGAACACGTGTGCTTCGTGGTTTGGTTCCTATTTCGGAGCTGGTACTGGGTAGTGGAACGGCAACCGGTGTCTCACATGGTCTCAGAATTCATTATTAAGATGTTGTTGTCCTGATCTTCTGGATAGGGAACTTCGGGCTCCTCTTCTGAGTCTTAACGTAAATATTGTTCATTCACCTACAATACGTACGATGGATCAGCTACATCATTGTCGTATGAAAAATCTAAGCTATCCTCACTATCTTGCTATTGTTCTAAAATGCTTTCCAAATCGTTGCACGACAAAATCGGAAGCCTAAGATCTGAACGTGGAATCCTCGAACTTATATTGGGTCTGAAAAAAGAAAATATTCATATGAGAAAAAAATAAATAAATTATAACCGTTTAGTGCAATGATGCATTACTGCATCAAAAAAATGAAAACTATCTCTGTAAAAACAATATAAATCGTTTGTCTTGTTATAGAAAAGCAATAACTTATCGTTACTCCATTGCAATTTCACTTCAATATTTTCAATATACTCGTAACTATTCAAAAACAACAACGAAAGTCGCGCGCTTACTACAAACACCAGTTCCTCGTAGTTCGTTCACTTCGAGTGGTCAAAAATTACAAATAGTGTCATCTATCACAAGTTTTGGTACATATTTCGATAGAATGCTTTGCTGCAGATATGCGATGCTGCGATGTAAGATTTATTTTTCGTTTCTTTGAACTACTTTGCGGATTCGACTGGTATGATGCAGATCTGCTATTCAGCGCCGTATAAAGGGTTATTAGCAGATAAGCCATTATTATATAAAGAACGTAAGGATATTGTGAGCCTCTCTGTTGAGCGAACTGTAGAAATGGCTTGTGTCGAGCTCGAGCACCTCATTGTTGTAAGTGTTTACAGACCCCATGTGCTACTTATGACTATTTTGAAAGGATTGTAGAAGAGGTTTTACTCAAATTTAGTAAACAGAACAAGTCTGTTGTAATATGTGGAGACTTTAACATCAATCTCCTTGAAACATCTTCCATTAGTATTAAGTTTAGCTCATTGTTTAAATCGTATAATCTTGTTAATTTATTCTTAGAACCAATACGTATTGCTGGACCTAGTGCGACCTGTATAGATAACATTTTTACAGATATTAAGCCCTTGCATAAATCAATTATTCAAAATTTAAGTTCAGATCACTGTGGACAGTTGGTGTCATTGTCTTACATACACAAGAAACATAAAAATAAGAAAGTTGTGTTTGTTCAAATAAATGAACATCGCTTGGAGAGGTTTAGAAGTAATATAATAAAAAAACTTCCATCACTTTCGTTTAAAAAAAGTGCTAATTATTTGTATGCTACATTATTTAAAATTATAAGTTGTGAATTTAGTAGAATGTAAAGTAAAACTTTCTCTCTTAACAGTCGCAAATCATTTAATGAATGGGCGACAGTAGGAATTTATAAAAGTAGGCGAAGGTTATACGAGCTTTATGATGAAAGATCATATAATAGTGGTGTTAAATTTAGAGATTATGTAAAAACATATTCTTAAATATTAAAAAAAAAGTGTGCCCCACTGCTAAGTCTATACATTTAAGCATCAAAATTAAAACTGCATCCGATAAAATTAAAATGACCTGGAGAATAATAAATAGTGAAACAGGCAAGGTCAAACCGCGCAACTCGGATTTTCAATTGAATATTAACAATAATTTAACGCAATCTAATCAAGAAGTTGCTATGGCTTTTGAGAAACATTTTACTGATGTTCCTTTTTTGACAACAAAATCATTAAATTCTTCTCCTACTGTCGCCTAATCATTGCTCAAACAAATTGTAAAGGCTTGTTCAAATACTTTTAAATTCCATAGAATACTGCCGAAAGATAGCGGTAAATATTTTAAAACTATTGATGTTAAGAAAACGGCAGACTTATGGAGGATTTTCCTTAAAGTGATTTTATCTATAATAGATATATTAGCACCTTATCTAGCCACTATATTTAATATAAGCGTCGAATCGGGTGTGTTTCCTGATTTTTTTTTTATAGGATCAGGGTGACAAGCGAGCATACAGTCCACCTGATGGTAAGTGGTTGCTGCGGCCCATAGACATCTACATCTATCCTCTGTTACAAATCAAAATGAAGATGCGTTGTCACCCGTGAGGACTAAGATGGAATGCCTCATTTCCAGTAAAAAGGGCCTCCGGCCACCTGCACTCACCAAGCGAAACGCAGAGGTAAACCTCTACTTCACGCTGGTTTTCTGTGAGGTCGTGGTACTATCCCGCTTCGAGCCGGCCCATCAGTGCGACAGCAAAAGCTGCCGCGTGGCACTACCACTGTTAAAATGATTTAATGAAGTATAGTAAAGTAATACCTTTATTTAAATCTGGTAGTACATTAGATTCCGCCAATTTTAGACCAATTTCTGTACTACCAACATTAAGTAAAATTATTTAAAAAAATTATTTTAGATCAGATGTTAAGTTTCCTTTATATTAATAAATTGCTACATAAAAATCAATTCGGTTTTACAAGGGGTCGCTCGACAACTGACGCTGGAGTTGAGCTTATTAAACATATTTTTTGTGCATGGGAGAATTCATAGGATGCTTTGGGTATATTTTGTGACCTTTCCAAGGCTTTCGACTGTGTTCACCATGATACATTAATCAGGAAGCTACAGTACTATGGTGTCAAGAACAAAGCGCTTAAAGTTATTATTTCATATTTAAGTAATAGAAAGCAGAAGGTTATTATCAATAGTAAAAGTTCTTCCGGGTCACCTGTACTAATGGGTGTCCCTCAGGGCTCGATTCTCGGCCCATTCCTGTTTCTTGTGTATATTAATGACTTACCTCACCTTGTACGGGATAGTCATGATATAGTATTATTTGCTGATGATACTTCCTTGATTTTCAAACTTAAACGTCAATCATTTAAATGTGATGAAGTGAATAATGCTATATCAAAATTAGTGCATTGGTTGAATGTTAATAATCTGCATTTGAACGGAAATAAAACTAATTGTGTTAAATTTACAACAACGAATGTTAAAAATCTGAATACCAATGTGTTTTTAAATGGGGAGGAATTGAGCCCTGTTGTATCCACTGTTTTTCTTGGCATCACTCTCGACGCAAAGCTTCAGTGGGGGCCATATATCCAAATTAGCAAGCAGACTAAGTTCTGCAGCCTATGCTGTGAAAAAGATTAGAGGTTTCACTAGTGTCGAGACAGCTAGATTAGTTTATTTCAGTTATTTCCATAGCATAATGTCTTATGGGATTTTGCTATGGGGAAATTCGGCTGATTCAGAAACTATTTTTGTTTTACAGAAGTGGGCCATTAGAGCTATTTATAATCTTAAACCGAGAGACTTTGGCCTCTCAGTATATCTACGAAAATTTAATGTATGTTCACAAAAACAAAGATAGTTTTAGTAAAAAAAGTGATATACATTCTGTAAACACTAGGAACAAACACAAGCTAGTGATGCCAATGTCTCGACTCCACAGAGTCAGTAATTCATTCTTGGGGAAATGTATATGCTATTACAACAAGGTCCCGGATAGTGTACAGGTTCTCTCTATTACCAAGTTTAAATATTTTATAAAAAGGGTTATTATAGAATAAATGAATACATGTTTGATAATAACCTCTTGGAATGAGGTGGTCGCTTCCAAGCGGTTTCTAAAATACATTTTGTAAATAGTTCGTAATCATTTATATTGTAAAATTTATTTAAAAAAAAGTCCTGTTGGGTTTCTTGCTGGTTCTTCCCAGGACAGAGGGTTTTTTCGAATCAGTGGTAAAGTAAAAAATGACTTTCAATAAGAATTACACGTGTAATGTATATTGAATAAAAATGATTCTATTATATTATATTCTATTCTATTCAAAAATTTAGAATTAAACTCCATAACCATTTCATTTACTAATCGGTATTTAACACCGGAGAGCAATCAAGGGCAGAGACATCAATAATTAAGCTATCTATATTTTATCAAGCATAGCTCCATAACTTTATTTTATGAGGAATACGTTTAGGTGGTCTCAACTTATGATTATCGGTGTTCATCCCACGTTATTAATTTCTCATTTGGAGATTTATTGTAAACGTAGAATTTATATTTGAAATCAACTCAATTTTAATGAAAATATAATCACTTATTTATTATTAAATTAAAAATTTTAAAGGCATACAATTATTTTTCTAGTTCCTTACGATATGTCTTAATGCCATCGATTAGATATATTGATTGTCTTGGCCATCGCATCAAAACACAATGTATTTCACAAGTAATACACAATATAAACACTAAGATTGTTTAGTGCAATTGCCAAGTCAATATTTTTATTTAAAAATAAAAATAAGTAATATTGATATGATCACTATGAGATGTTGTTAGGTTAGCTAATTACGTAATAACTTAAGACATAAGAACCTTTAAGTAGGGACTAAATAAATTAAGCGATTTGGTATTACATAGCGATGGGCGATATTTGCAAAAAAAAGCAATCGACTAAATCAAATATAGTGCTATTACGCATGCGATTGTCGATTTAGTAGTTCCTCACCATAATTATTCGAATAACAATCGACAAACTACTAATTGTACGCACATGGCTGGCCGAAATCCGCCGCTATGTAATGTATGCGAATGTGCGTGCTTCGGTGCAACGACATAAGCTTGAGCGTGCGGTGAGCTATGGGAGGCCGTGCGGGGCGGTGTGTGCGGGGCAGTCCAACATACATATTTTAATTTGTTTACTTTAGTTGGTAATTGACTTTTCTAAAGAAAGATCACACACAGGTTATGAATGACCGACTTGACGCGTTGCCTAAAAATCATAATATAATGTAAAAATTTAATTTATAAACTTTTATATACGCTCAGCTTAATAAGACATTTTTAATACTAGAGAGTCCTGTACCTATTAAAATATGAAGAAATGTTTGTAGAATTAAAATGTCATGTGTAAAATTTAAGCAATAAAATTAACATCAATAATTTATAAATAAAAAATCAATACAAATGTAAGTAAGCTTTTAACAAATAAATAAATTTAACCAGTAACGATATGTCTAGAATTGATGTTCCCTCAACCGTTGGTATGATTGCAATATAAAACAAATAATTGAATAATTAATTGGTGCCAATCGTATACCTAATAACTGCAGTCGTACCGTAATAAGTGGCGCACAGACTTAGCTCAAGCGCACCACACGCCGCACCATCTTTTGTAACTATTTGTATTTATTTAGTAGTACGCATAATGGGTGCGCTGCGCTACAAATTAGTAGTTAAAGTTGACACGGTAACCGTGTCAGTCATTGTCGCCCGCCGCACGCCGTCGATAATAATCGACTAACATAGATTGTTATCGAATTTTATGGAATAAACTGAGCAATAGACTAATTCGATTAGTTTTAGTAATAATCGCCCATCGTTAGTATTACATCGATATCACAACTTTTTACGGTAGAAGAACTGAGTTGTAAAACTTTATTATTATTAGTTTTGGTCTATATTATTATTAGTTTTGGTCTCTCTTCGTCGATCTAGGATTCTGGGTTCATTTTATCTTCTTCTGATTTTATTCCTTTAACTTCAATATGAAGAAATAGGTACAGAAATGTTGTTTAGCGTTGAGAAAATTGCTTACTACGCAAAATTTTACTTGGATAACTTTTCTCTATCTATAATAGTCCGAACGTCTGAAATTCCACAAGTACAAAAAACTGGTTGACGTGAATGGTAATAGTTTAGCAATAGACTGCCTCTTTACCATAGTTGCCACACTTAGCAGGCAAGTTGTCAACTGCAGTTTCTTATTGTTATGAATTGTTATCAGGAAAATGCTGCTGCTCAGCTCCTGTTTCATTTCCCTCCGGGATTTCTTGAATGTCATAATTCCAATAAATCACTGTAAACGATTTCTTTCGCGTGTCGTTCTAATTGCTTATGATATGGTACATATAATATAACGTTACATTAATAATTAATGTAGGTTACCTAATTATTTATCAATCAACTCATCTGCTTTAGCAGATTAAAATAACAACTGGCCAAAATACTGGTCGACTTAAAATCGCAAACCACTGCGCCAAAAAGAAGCTACAAATACTGCAGTTAATGTAGGGGATTTAATTTTAAATTAATCTATAAACAACTTTGTAGGTATGATTTATTATTTTCCGCCAGCAGGTGAAAGTTTTGGGCGTTCGATTCTCTCAAACATTATATAACTGACCATGCGAAATGCACGAAGTAATTAAATGAATACCCGCCGGTTTGTCTGACTCTAGAAACTTTGAATAGTACTAACATAGAATTATTACGCATAGAAACGCAGTCCAGTACAAGACACGAGCATTAAAATGATGCAAAGTCATTAGGTTAGTGGGCGTGAGTCGAATGTGCCTACGGTCGTCACACGCACACGCCACGACATTCAGTGATACCAGTTGTAACACGAAAATTTTCGTGTACATTATTTTAGCATATTTACGTTATTACATGCGATGAACAGACTTCAGAGCGCCATCTAACGTCATTAGACTAGAGTACATGAAAGATTTAGCTTTACATGATATAACCTCTGTAGACAAACTTAAACTTTATTGCAAACAGTTAGAAATTGCGCGGTCGCGTTCGGAACAATTTAGTGAACCTAACTTGAATAACTTTAAAATTACAGCGGACTTAAATAAACAAACGCCGCGATCTCACAGTAAACAAGTCTCTGTGCTGAATGAAGCTGGCTCTTCGAGGCAATTGGATAGGAAATGCTTTAGGTGTGGATTAAACACTCATTTCACCAATCAATGCAATTCGAAAGAGTTAGTGTGTTTTAAGTGTGGATTAAAAGGTGTTAAGCGTTCAGATTGTAGTAATTGCAATTCAAAAAACTAGTTAACACGGAACTATCCAACACCTTTAATAAAAATAGGTCTTATACGTCCAATAATGAAGAGGTAGTTCTGTTTAAAAAAAATACTAGGGATATAAGACCATACTTAAAATTAAAAATATTGAAGTTACAAGCTTTTGGCTTATTAGATTCGGGTGCAACTTGTAGCATTCTTGGAAATAATGCGCATTTGATCTTTTTAGAACACGGATTTCAACTCAACTGGTTTGACACTGAGCACTACGTGAGAACTGCTGATGGTGCGAGATTGCATTGCTTGGTGTATATGTCCTTATCTATTGAATTTAACAATAATTTCAGAGTGATTAACTTTTATGTTGTTGCACAAATAACTTCACCTATAATTCTAGGTGTTGATTTTTGGCAGGTGTTTGACTTAGGGAGTGACCTTGTATCCGAAGTACAGTTTGACCGAAAGTCGGAGTCATCAATATGTAATAGCATAAATTCGGTTTCTCTTAATAAAGGCCTTGAAGAATACGAGTCTTTATCCATAGAACAAAAACAAATCATGGATAAGTTAGTCCAACAGTTTGATACAATTAACACAGTTAAAGTAGGTTTGGGACGTACCAATTTAATTCATCACGTCATAGACACAGGGGATAGCAAACCTATTAAGCAAAGGTACTATCCATTATCACCTGTTAAGCAACTAGCACTTGAAAAAGAATTGGATAGAATGCTTAGTTTGGGAGTTGTGTCACCTTCACAGTCAGCTTGGAACTCACCTGTAGTAATGGTTCAGAAGCCAAATAGGGACCTAAGGCTTTGTCTAGATTGTAGAAAATTAAATGCAGTTTCCAAACCCGATGCGTATCCTCTCCCGTATATAAGCAGCATATTGGAACAGCTCCGCGACGCGAAATACCTAACGTCAATAGATCTTTCCGCTGCGTATTGGCAAATACCCTATGATAGCGAGCAATCAGCTGATAAGACCGCGTTCACAGTGCCACGTAGTTATTTAGATTCATTGTAATGTCGTTTGGCCTTGTTTCCGCGTCAAGCACAATGCAGAGATTAATGGATAGGCTATTTGGTCCTGAATTTAACAACAAAGTATTCTGTTTCCAAGACGACATAATCATAATATCCAGCACTTTCTCAGAACATGTGCAGCTCTTGCATAAGGTCTACGCAAAACTCAGGGACGCAAACTTGACTATAAACATGGATAAGTCTATCTTTTGCCGTAGAGAACTTAAGTACTTGGGATATTTAGCTGACAAACATGGACTTAGAACTGATCCGGGAAAGGTAGATATTATATTGAATTATCCAACTCCAACTTCCGCTAAAGAGGTTAAAAGGTTTCTAGGCATGGCAGGCTGGTACAGGAGGTTCATTAACAATTTTTCGAAAATTAGTAAACCGTTGAATAAGTTAACTAGCAAAAATGTCCGCTTTGAATGGACTACGGAGGCAGATGAGTCATTTAACCACTTAAATACCGCTTTAGTGTCTGCTCCGATACTTAAATGTCCAAACTTTGATTTGCCTTTTTCTATCCATTGTGACGCTTCCTCAGTGGCTGTGGGCGGAGTCTTAACCCAGACTTATGACGGGGTAGAACATCCCATAGCATACTGCAGTCGGTCTCTTGCCAAAAATGAAATTAATTTTTCCACATCGGAGAGAGAACTTATGGCCGTGATTTACGCATTAGAGCAATTTAGATCTTATGTAGAAGGTACAAAGTGTAAAATAATAACCGACCACGCCTCGTTATTATGGTTTTATAAATTAAATAACCCATCAGGTCGCTTAGCCAGGTGGAGCATGCGATTGAGTCAATTTGATTTCGAAATAGAACACAGAAAAGGTAAATTAAATGTTATTCCAGACGCACTAAGTAGGATTCAAGTTGATGCAATCGCTACGCCAGCAACCAGTGATGCGTGGTATAGACATGTATACGAAGATTGTCAGGCCAACCCTCGCAAATATCCCCACTTCATGGTAAAAGACGATAGATTACTTAGGTACTCTAAAAATAAATATGAGTTAACGAATGAGTTTAATTGGAAGTTAGTGGTACCCGAGGAAGACAGGTTAGATATTTTAAAGAAATGTCATGATGAACCAGTTAGTGCTCATTTGGGTGTCTTTAAAACCCACAAGCGTCTTAGTCTTAATTATTACTGGCCCAGCATGTACCGAGATGTGAAAGAATATGTTAAAAAATGCGAGATATGTAAACAATACAAACCCGTCAACACGGCTAGACCTGGTTTAATGGGAAACCCGAAGGAGGTTAACAAACCCTGGGAGGCCATATGTTGCGATTTGCTAGGCCCATTTCCGGTTTCTCGCAATAGGAATATTCACTTAATTGTATGTACAGACTATTTTAGCAAGTATGTCATGTTGCATCCTATACGGATCGCAACAGGCGCTGCGGTCGCTAAGTTCATAGAAGAGAAAGTGTTCCTAGTACATGGCGTATGTAAGACTATCTATATTGACAATGGCCCACAGTATGTGTCTAATCAGTTAAGGCAACTGTTACATAAATATAACGTACCGAATATCTATTATAACCCGCGTTATCACCCACAGGTAAATCAAGCCGAAAGAGCGATTAGGAACGTAGTTAACGGTATATCATGTTATGTAGGTACCGAGCATAAACGATGGGACGAGAACATCCCACAGTTGCAATGCGCACTTAATTCAGCCGTGAATGATACCACTAAGTTTACTCCGTATTTTCTTGTGCACGGACGGGAATTCATAATAGATGGAATGTTACACAGCTTAGATAGCCCTCAGCCAGTTCAAAGATCACAAGTAACTCTCGGTGAACCACAAGCATACAGTAAAAAATCAGCGAAATTAGACACCATATTGTATTGTGGTAGAGCCCTGCAGCAGTTTTTTGCTGTTGCACGTTTGGACCGGCTCGAGCCGGGTTGGTACCACGACCTCACAGAATACCGGCGTGAAGTAGAGGCTCTGCTTCTGCGTTTCGTCTGGTGAGTGCAGGTGGCCGGAGGCCCAATTCCCCCCCCCCCCCCATCAACATGGTAGCGGAATTAGACAATAGACTACCCCAGGAGGGTACCAGTACCCCTGGAGAATCCCTCGCTGAGCATCCACGACCATGTTATTCCAATCCTGAGCGTGGGTGCTCAGGCTGCCCCGCGTATTCTGGGGGGGGCAAAATTCCGCTCAAAAACAAAACTGCTCGGGGCAAGCTGAGCAACAATACCAAGGCGACCCCTGCCACGCTATCCGTGAATTTCTGCAACATCAGGGGACTTCACTGTAACCTAAACGCCGTCCACTACCATCTCGAGACGGCGAAGCCGGCCTTGCTCTTTTTGACCGAGACGCAGGTTTCCTCTCCGACTGATATTTCGTATCTCTCCTACCCGGGGTACAAATTGGAGCACTCCTTTGTGCCTCGGGCTGGAGTTTGCGTGTATGTTAGAGAGGACATCTGTTCTCGACGCCTCGGCAGTCTTGAAGGTTCGGACCTGTCCATCCTTTGGCTACGCGTAGACAGCGACGACCATCCGCGCGTCTACGGGTGCCTCTATAGGTCCCATAGCGGTAATGCCGAAACAGACCGACTCATCGACCACGTCCAAATGGCTACAGATTCCTTGCTACAACAGGTCCCATCCGCAGAGATCGTGATCCTTGGCGATTTTAACGCCCACCATGCCGAATGGCTCGGTTCACGTTTAACCGACCATGCGGGGAGATCTGTTTATGACTTTGCCTTGGCATATGGCCTGACACAACTGGTTACTTCGCCTACGCGGATTCCAGATGTGGAGGATCATACACCTTCCCTGTTGGACCTTCTGCTGACCTCTCATCCGGACGGATATCAGGTTTCCGTCGATGCCCCTCTCGGCTCTTCGGACCATTGTCTGATCCGGAGTATGGTGCCACTCACGCTCCCTTCGCGGTTGCGTTCTGCAGGTTGCCGCCGTGTTTGGCATTACAGGTCGGCGGATTGGGACGGAATGCGGTCTTTCTTTGCATCCTACCCATGGGGGCGGGTTTGCTTCTCGCCGGATGATCCCAGTGCTGTTGCTGACTCTGTCACTGATGTGGTGCTACAGGGAATGGAACTATTTATTCCATCATCTGTGGTACCCATCGGAGGCAGATCTCAGCCTTGGTTTGGTCGCTCCTGTAAGACTGCATTGCGCAGTAAGCAGGAGTGTTATCAAGCCTGGGCTGCAGCTTCGGTGACTCGGGATGTAAACACCAGCACACTTAAAAAGAAGTATAACTTCGCCTCCAGGTCCTTCAAAAGAGTTATTGCCAAGGCAAAGTCAGAGCACATAGGCAGAATTGGCGAGAAACTAGTTCGTCTTCCTTCGGGAACCCGTGCATTCTGGTCTCTCGCCAAGGCTGTCCAAGGGAATTTCTGTAAGCCATCACTACCATCTCTGCACAGGGAGGATGACTCACTGGCCCATGACGCAAAAGACAAAGCCGACCTTTTAGGCTCCCTTTTTGCGTCCAACTCGACTCTTGATGACGGGGGGAAAACACCGCCGACCATCCCGCGGTGTGAGTGCTCCATGCCGGATGTGCTGTTCTCACAGCGCTCGGTTCGCAAAGCACTGCTCTCCCTGGACATCCAGAAGTCGAGTGGGCCTGACGGAATCCCCCCAATTGTGCTGAGGACGTGTGCTCCGGAGTTGGCACCGGTCCTAACGCGTCTTTTCCGGTACTCCTACTCCCAAGGCGTAGTCCCGAATTCATGGAAGACAGCTTTTGTCCACCCGATCCCTAAAAAAGGCGACCGCTCAGACCCGTCCAACTATAGGCCTATCGCGATCACCTCCTTGTTCTCCAAAATAATGGAATCCATTATTAACTGCCAGCTCATCCGGTACCTTGAGGATCACCAGCTGATTAGTGACCGCCAATACGGTTTTCGTCGGTGTCGATCAGCTGGTGATCTTCTTGTCTACCTGACCCATAGATGGGCGGAGGCAGTAGAGTCCAAGGGGGAGGCGTTGGCCGTTAGTCTTTGTGCCAAACGATCGGGTTTGGCACAAAGCGCTTCTTTCAAAGCTGCCTTCCTATGGGCTTCCCGAGAAATTGTGCAATTGGATCACCAGCTTTCTTGCAGATCGGAGCATCAAGGTCGTTGTAGACGGTGCATGTTCTGACTACAAGCCTATTAACGCTGGTGTTCCACAAGGCTGTGTGCTATCACCAACGCTGTTTCTTCTGCATATCAATGATATGTTGCTAACTGGTAACATTCATTGCTATGCGGATGACAGCACTGGTGATGCTCTATACACCGGCCGGGCCAATATTTCTCGGGAAAACGTCGCCAAGTACCGGAACAAACTTGTGTCTGAAGTCGAGTCTTTGCTGGACAAAGTCTCGGATTGGGGGCGACTAAATCTAGTCCAGTTTAATCCTCAGAAGACACAAGTTTGCGCGTTTACCGCTAAAAAGAACCCCTTTGTCGTATCTCCTCAGTTTCAAGGCACTCCCCTTCTTTCCTCAGCCAGTATCGGTATCCTCGGAGTCGACATATCGAGTGACGTGCAGTTTCGTGGTCACTTGGAAGAGAAGGCCAAATTGGCCTCTAAAAAGCTTGGCGTGCTCAGCAGAGCGGGACAGTATTTCATGCCGGCACACCGCCTGCAACTTTACAAGGCGCAGGTTCGGCCTCACATGGAATACTGTTCCCATCTCTGGGCAGGGGCTCCCCAGTGCCAGCTTCTTCCACTTGACCGCATCCAGCGCAGAGCGGCTCGAATCGTCGACGACCGAGCCCTTTCCGATCGGCTCGATTCATTGGCACTGCGAAGAGATGTTCCATCTCTTTGCATTTTCTTTCGCATCTACCATGGGGAGTGCTCTGAGGAATTGTTCGGATTAATCCCAGCCGCCAAATTTCACGAACGCACATCGCGGCAGAACTCCCGATACCATCCACACCATCTGGATGATTGGCGGTCCACCACTGTGCGATTTAGAAGATGTTTTCTTCCTCGCACAACTTCCTTGTGGAATAGTTTACCACCAGGGATTTTTCCGGACCGATACGACTTAGGGACCTTCAAGAAAAGAGCCTACTCCTTTTTAAAAGGCCGGCAACGCATCTGCAATTCCCCTGGTGTTGCGGTTGTTCATGGGCGGCGGTAGTCACTTACCATCAGGTGAGCCGCATGCTCGTTTGCCCCCTCTCCTATAAAAAAAAAAAAAAAAAAAAATATTTAAAAAGGTACAAAAGCATATAAAAATGCTCATTCTAGAAATGAAAAGTACTATAACTTAAGAAAACGACATGTTGAGTTAAAAGTAGGTCAGATTGTATATAAACGTACCCATTACCTATCTAATGCCTCAAAGAGATTTACGGCTAAACTAGCACCAAAATTTCAAAAATGTGTCATAACAGCGAAATTATCACCTTTAGTGTATACCTTAGCCAGCATGGAAGGTAAGACACTAGGTAATTTTTACATAAAAGACATCCTTAAACAAGATGACTAATAGTTTTGTAAAATTTGTAGTGAGTACGATTGAGTGAAAGAATGTAAGAATAATAAACATTTTCAAAATTCATTTCCACCGGTGAACTTTCTGAGATAAATAAGCTGTGATTGTATTGATGAACGAGCGATACATAACTAGTAGGTCATCTTATGTTGTGAACATCGGCGCGAGTTAGATAAGAATTTGTTCTTTATGTCCGCACTCTGGACATTATATAAGAAAATGCATACCAGCCAGTGCGTAGCATTACTTAAGTTGTTTCTTTTAACTTAATATGATTAAACGTTAATTCACTTAACTTAATGCGAGATAGATATTTAACTTAACTTAATACTTAATATGATTTTCAAATCACTTAACTACTCAACTTAATAAATAAGAACACGTTCGTTTTTCGACTACTTAGAGAAAAGTCGAGTCGAAACGTAAACATCGTGTGTAGGCTTAGTGCACTGTAGGTATTCGTTTCTGTCCCGTGATGTTACGTCACGCACCGCATGAATGGTAATAAACTATTCGCGCGTAGGATTCTGGAACGTAATTATTCATAGGCGGTTGTATTTAATTATTGTAAAAACATGTAGGAATAAATTTAAATAAAGTAAATATAGGTATAACAATTAGTGTAGTATTTTCTAACTTACAACACAAGTAGGTAAATTTGTGGTAGTGTTTTTTTTGTGTTAACAACACAAGTAGGTAATTACATTTTGAGGTTAAATTGTTTAGTGGAATATAATGTTACTAGGTATACAGATACAGAAATGAAAATTAGGTAATAAGTAGAGTAATAATGAGCCTTGTGTAAGATTAAACGTCGTAATTAAGTGATTAAGTGATGGCTTGGTACTTGTTAGTTGTTGGTGCATGGGTGACTTGGAATTTACTATCCGTGCGAATGTTTTAGCCAGATTGAATTAGAGACGCATTACAACTTCTTCACTGTCTTTGGTATTCAGTCGTTGTTCTGCAGGTGGCACGAAATGTCTTCGGAAAAAGTATCTTCATTACGAAGAACTTTTTAACCCAAGCAAAGGGGATGTGTAACACGAAAATTTTCGTGTACATTATTTTAGCATATTTACGTTATTACATGCGATGAACAGACTTCAGAGCGCCATCTAACGTCATTAGTCCGAAGTAACTAGAAACGTATATTGACGAATCGAGCTAGCTAATCGCATGCAATTGACCTTTCGTGTTAGTTCGAAATCCTACCACGGATCGACGGTGGCGTGTAGCCCAAGGGAGGCCTAGTTCTTTTTGGAGCGAGCCGTTGTAATGATCGGACACGCACATATATAATTTTTGAATCGAAACGCCGGAACATGAATTTAAAGTGACGACTACTTGGGCGTACGGCCCCTTAAACACAATGTCTACGGGCAGTTTAATGTGTTGAAACACATCATCCCATAAATTGTAAGTACTTAATGTTTTTGTCTTCTTAAAAGCACATGTGCTCTAATTAACGGTACACGGTGTTTCATAGATTCTTTTGCCTTGTCATAGGGGTCCTTAGTCCTTAGTCCTTAGTCCTTAGTCCTTAGTCCTTGGTCCGTACTTTGAGTATGGTCCATTATCAAGTTCAACAATGTGAACGAGGCGAGGCAGCTTCAACGGGTGGCTATATTGGGACTGGGCGGCCAGGAGACCGCGACCGGCGTACACCTGGAGGATATCTGTTGCCTCACTGCTTCGCGGGATTGACCATAAACAGTGTAATATTGTGTAATCTACCAGGTTAATCAAAACCTCAGTTCGTAGGGTATTTTAAAGTGAAAACTTGATATTTGGAGCTATATAAGTGAACCGTAGAAGGAAATAAACTACTTTTTGTCTGTATATGTAACTTAGCATTTTCATTTACTAATCATCCAACAACAGGCGCCCTGGGATACTTTTATTTTGATCCTCGAGTCCCTTAACTCTCCGACAACCGTAGCCGGTGAGTAACGCCCTAAAAATGTTATACAGTTTCGGGCGTTTGCAATCAAATTGTGCAAATCACAATTTTTTGATTAATTTAAAAAAATCGATATAATAAAGATTACGTACGAAGATTATTTAGTAGAACTATTTTATGAGAATATAAAATGGAATAAAATAAACACGATAATGATGTTACTAATATAACTTTATTAAACATATATTAATGGTAAAAAATGCAGCCGTAATAAAATTTAAGAATATTATTAAACCCAATTAATTTGCTCGAATACAATAAGCACATCGTGTCATGTTTAATTTTAACCGACTTCAAAAAGGGAGGAGGTTATGAATTCAGTGTATTATTTAATGTTTTTTACCTCAGAATTCTACAATTTCTAAACCGATTTAAATTTTCTTTTTTGAAAGGATATACACACAGATTGATCCAATACAAGCTGAAATTTTAATGGTTGTTTTCCCGAAGTAAAATGATTTTGCCTTAGTAGTACAATAGATTTATTAAAATAAAATTATTAGGATTAAATGGCAGATTTACAATCGAGAAACACAAAACTCGAATGCGATCTCAAACCAATAGCAATATCTCGCAAGTAGGTCGGGCGTACAGGCTAGCAGTGATGCATAGACTTATTAAGACTAGGGGCCACTCGGGCAAATTATGAACTGATGGTGGGCCGCCAGAAGTATAGGTAATTAAAGACAATAAAGAATTGATAATAATGTATTAAAATTGAAAACGAATTTATTAATTTGAAGCGTGGCACTGCATAGTGCTTAGAATCTTTTTTATATTTGGCTCAAATTTACTTGTAGCAACACGTAAAACGGCTTTCAAACTTTCATTTGCAAGGCGGTTTCGATTTTTTGTTTTATTATTATTTAGTATTAAAAGGTTTGTTCACATATATAGGTAGAACCAAATAAGCTGGCACATTTCAGAGCGCTTATGCGCAACTCTTTGTACGTATTTTTATCAATGCAGCGGTAAAAGTTCAGCAAGTCTCCTTCGTTGAATTTGTTGCGTAAATCTTGGTCGTTTTGAATGTCGATAATTTCTAACTGCAGTGATTCTGGCGCATTTTCAACTGAAATCGTGAAAGGATTGCTGAATATGTCCAAAATTCAATGAACACATTCCTAATAACTCTTCTAAGACTTCAAAATCTTGAATAACACCTCGTATGAATATCAGAAGTTGAGCTGTGGAACTAATATCAGTGGATTCGTCGAGTGCTAATGAAAAAAAATTCAATGATCTTAGTTTTTTCATTTAATTTTCCGCAATATTACCTGACAAAGACATAATTCGTCTTTGGATAGTCATACGATTCAGTTGAATTTTCTCAAACTTTTTTGCCGCATCTGGACACATTTTCTTAGCGGCAATTTCTATGCATTCTTTTACAAAATCCCCATCATTGAAGGGGCGACTTCGCTTTGCATTGATTCGAGAAATTTCATAACTAACTTCTGTAGCTGTTTCTGAATCTTGAATGGGTTTTGTAAACATAGCTTGCTGACCAATAAGCTCCCGTTTTAAAGACAACATTTTTTGCTTTCTTAATTCGCCTGTAAACTTGGTAAAAGTAGGATGCTGCATTTCATAGTGCTTTTTTACATTATATTCCTTTGCAATCGCAACAGAATTCTTGCAAATTAAACAAACGACTTTGTTATGCGACCATACAAAAAAGTATTTCGCAGTCCAAATTTCTTGAAACTGCAGATTTTCATCTTTAACCTTACGTTTTTTAATAGGTCCTGGCTTGTCCATGGTGCATTCTAATCCTGGCTAGGATTAACACAGCACCTAAAAACAATTACAGTGCCTACTTAAATTACCCATCATTTTTTAAATTACTAAAAATAATTGATTAAATAGGTAGGGAAACACTTATTAATAACAGATTTTTACTTACGATTTCACAACACAATTATACACGGCACTTGACGGGAAATCGACGTTGAATGTGGATCAAAATATATGACACCGGCTAGTCGAGTTAAAATCTACACTAGAACTATTGACACTCAAATTAAAACCGAACTGTCGGTCACTGCGGTTAGCGTGGCTTTTATACCGCGCGTATAGAGTCGAAAACTGTCTGGAGAAATCACGAAACCGACTCTGGAAGCTTCGTGTATCTACCTACGCGAGCAACCGGGAATTCAGGACTATTCGTATCTCGCTTGTTCTAACAACATAACCCGTGGATAAGCCGCCACCGCGCTGCCGTCGTCGCCGCGCTGCCGGCCGCGGCGGTTCTTCAAGAAAACGAATTTAACCGAGATCACCACGAACATTACCGACCGCTGTTACCGACGCATGCACGGCGTACCGATAAGCGCACTTAAGAGCGCGCGCGCGAGATTCAAATTACTTTTCGAACATATTTTTTTTTTGGTTTTATTCTGTAATATAATTCAATATTTTTCGAATGTACGAGAGTAATATAAGTCTGAAAAAAATTTTGCTGGACGTAATGTAGTGTTACGTCTATCGTACGTGTCACCGCGCGCTTTCTACATAGTGAAGGGCCACTAAATGTTCATAAGATGAACTCTCAAGCGTAGTGATACGACATAAACTAGTTTGGACGCCCGAATAGCTTGTGAGATATTACTATTGTAAATCTGCCCTTTTTTAATTGTAATATTTTTTAATTTAATAAATTGACCCTACTATCGAGACAGTATAATTTGGCTGCGGGACAACAACCACTAAAATTTCAGCAAGTATATACAAATTGATCAAGCTTAGAAATCAGTGTACATACATATTGATAACCTTTCTTTTTGGGAGTCGGTTAAAATAGGCTATGTTTGGGTCTAACGTAACATCTGGTTAATATTTGGGTGTAAAGTGACATCTGGTTAGTAAAGGCATTCTTATTATTAATCTCATGATGTTGTAAATAAAAAAGGTTTTATTCTATACTCTAAAACGTAACCTTAGTCAATAAAAAAAGCAATTAAAATAAAATAGTTGCGTTAAAATGGCGTCGACGAATCGCGATTAGCTGATCACTCCGTATTAGTTTTAAATAGGCACCCATTGTTAATATAATGTCAACACTTAGAGAAGTAGGTATCTATATATAAACATTTGAGTTTTACACAGAGCGTTGCAATTAAATGTTTTAAACAAAAATAGAAAATAAATATTTTTAAAAGAAAATTGTGATTTTTTTTCCCCACAACTAGCAACATTTGTATTATGAGAGCTTAGGTAAGTATTTTTTTAGTTTTACGTACTTATAATGAATTAAATGTATAAACTTATATGTGAAATGTAATACCATCACTTCTATTATGTTTATCATCACCGTTATGACAATATTTTACAACACAAACGGTAATTTTTACAATTCTTCGCGAGCTCTTCTCCGTAAGACGTGACGTTGCGCACTGACGCGTCGCTGAGTCAACTAACGCGGTTTCGCGTTAGTTTTACTTGCTTCACTTTCGGTGCGCGTACTAGTATTCTATGCGTAATAATTATATGAGTACTATTTTTTTTAGAAATTTTTCGCCTTTTGAAATGAAATGTTAAATTATTTAAAATTATTGAAATGCGATATAAGAGGTATCATTATCATTATCATCAGAGTAGTCAGTCGTAAATATGTCTCACGGGACAATGTGACCCTTTTGAAATATTCTAAATTTGAATATTATATTTTTCACTTATACTAGAATGTCTAATGTTTATTTTATGTTACTGGATTGGGTGGAGTACGTTAAATTATATGAATAACCAATTGTTTTGCAACAAAATATATTATATTAATATTTTTATTAAGATTTGAAATTAATATATACACAGAAAAAATAAACTTACTGAACTATCTGATTCGATTCGAAAACATAAAAAGTCATGGTGATATGAATTATTAGACCATCTATTGGGCGGACGCCTTACACTTCGCCTGCCGATACTAGGCTGCCCCTCGAGAACCTTTCTTTCACATCGGTTGTCGGTCATTTTCAACGCTAAGGCAAAACTAAAATCTCCATTCTTTAACAGTATTCAACATCTCCCCAAATGAACTTCAAAACGGAAAAGAACGTCTGTGGTGGAAGTTCCAGCGGTGGTGGCGACACCAAACCTCCCCCAAAGCCAGGAGCCACCAAAGCGGAACCCACCAAAGTCGAGGGAGCTGGTGTTCAAGGACAAATAATAGCTGGTAAAAAGAAATGTGACAATACGCCAGAAAAGACAGAAAGGAGAAACAGAAGGAAATTGTTAGAATTCCGCTGAACACATATGGTCAATGTGCTAAATTAATTAAAACCTTCTATGTTTAATGTAACTATTTCAATAACTGCATCTTGTTTTAAAGAACTCGTTTTCGATCATAGGCAGCGCTCACTGAGAATATTTTCTATTTTCTAGATATCAGGCTATAAATAAATGCATTGCGAATATCAAGATTAATATTTTTTATAAGGTCTTAATTCGATCTGGAAAATTGTTTAAAACATCTCAAAAGCGATAAAGAAAACGTTTGATAGAGGTATGATTAGAGGAAAATAAATCTCCAACTTTGGAGCCACAGGTATTTCTTAAGCATATCATTCTACCTTATAAACTTCAAGGTTAATTTTTACGTCTTTCATTATTTTTATTGGAGGTCAGTTTCAAGTAACAAAGTCCCATACCTCAGCAAAATAAAAATCATTTTTATTTTTGTTTTAGTGAAAAAGGTACTAAAGTGTCAACATTACATTATATTCAATATTTTCAAAGTATCGCTGGCATTTTTCTTTAAAGTGTTGACTGTTTATAAAACAAAAACAAGAAGAAATATTTAAATATTTTCATTTTACAAACATTTATTTAACTTGCTTTATTCAAATGTCGTTACAGTTAAAATTTTTATAATTTTGAAGCACTTTCTGACATCCCATTGGGCTATTTGGCATCATGTAACATCGATGACAATGAAATAATATGGTACCATTGATGTAATCTATAATGGACCCAGATGCTGGCCCTAGAAATGTCTATAAAAATTATTTTTAAATATTTAAAACAATATTGTTTTATCAAATTTTATGTAGAACACATTATTTTACTAATTAATATAAAAAATAAACGAGTTGCACGAACACCTTCCAGTCATAACTAAAAATGCTATACTAGGCTGACTAATTAAAATGGCCCTAGCTATTGATTGATGGCAAAAATCAATGAAAAAAAAACTTATTCCCAATGCCAAACACTGGCAAAGGGGCGCAGCATTAATAGTGCAATGAAATCATTACGATGACAACCCGCTCGATCAGCGTTGTGAATAGGGGAAGCTCTCAAGAAATATTTCTGAATACATACGTTTTGACATGCATCCAGCAATGAAACTAAGGTAGGTATCCAGCAGTAAAACAATCGCAAATGAAAGATTGAATATTTTTGTGTTATCCATTGTACTGCGTTTGTTTAAAAAGTGTGATATTATTTTTAATTTAATGTTCTCCTCTATATGCTAAAGGAATTTGTTCAGATATTCCATATTCAAGATATAATAGATACATGTAATTCTCGGTTACATCGCTATAGGGAATTGATCTCGTGTTAAATACATTTCGATAGCAAATTGAATAAACATACAATAGATAACCCCTGTAATGTGCTCGAAGCAAAATAAATTATTAGATTCTAAATAAAGATATTATGTAAATCTAGTTAAATATAGGGTAAGATTTCAGGGACAAAATTCTTTCACAATTTAATTCATTTATTACAATCTGTCAGAACACCACTGATGAACATAGCTCTCGCCCATAGATTGCCTCAGGTTGTCTTTATTTTAATTAGTTATCAGGTAAATGCTACTGCCCATCTTCTGGATCAGTTTTCCTCTATAGCCTCGTAAGACTTCCATGGGATGTGGGTAGTGGATACTCTTACGTCACCACTACACTGTACTGTATGAAACTTAAAAAAAAGTTAGGTTTGTTACAATGAGAGGTAATAAAATAACCCTCAATAGATTTCGCTAGTTCAGACACAGGTAAAGTTATTTGTTACACAATATCAATATAATTGAGAAGTAACATTGTTACATCAAATAATTTAACTCACGCCTAATTAGCGCTGTCCTGGTGGCACTAACAGTGGTAAAGGCCACGCGGCAGCTTTTGCTGTCGCACGGATGGACGGGCTCGAACCGGGGTGGTACCACGACAACACAGAAAACCAGCATGAAGTAGAGGTTTACCTCAGCGTTTCGCTTGGTGAGTGCAGGTGGCCGGAGGCCTTTTTTACTGGAAATGAGGCATTCCACCTTAGTCCTCACGGGTGACAACGCATCTACATTTTGATTTGTAATAGAGGATAGATGTACATGTCTATGGGCCGTAGCAACCACTTACCATCAGGTGGACTGTGTGCTCGTTTGTCACCCTTATCTTATATAAAAAAAGAAAAAGACATAAATTCCCATTCCCTTACTGCATGATTATACAACAATCGGATACTTTTGTGTTAAATTACATATTAAATAACATTATTTAAAATTAAATTATGAGAAGTAACAAGAGATTTTTAATTGTCCTCTCGTATTTCTTTTTCTTTATTCATGATTATTTTGTAAGTCATGAATTCTTTTACTACCAGCAGTGCATACTACTCCTCATTGATATAAAATTTAAAAACTTTGGGCCTTCTTTTAAAAGCCATAAATGTTTTTGTTTTAGCATAACTTTTTTATTATTTATGAAAAGCTTATGAAAAGCTTTTTTTTACATTTTATTGCGCTCTTTGTGGCGAAAACGGCGCAAAACATTTTTCTTGCAACCCTTTTACAACGTGGATAATTTAGTAAAAATCTGATGTGAATAAATCTTTTGTAAAAATTGTTAAATCAAGATAATATATATATAAATATTATCTTGATATATTGCCGTGTAGTGGCGGTCAAGAATATCCACTACCCCATATCCTCCCGTGGGTGTCGTAAAAGGCGACAAAGGGAAACAGGCAGATGTGTAGCAGCATCTTATTGATAACAACAAACTAACAATAAAAAAACTGCGGTTTCCAACCCGCTCGCCAAGCGTGGCAACTATGGCAAATACCCCCCTATGAATGACAGTAACAAAGAAACGGCCCCCAGTCCCCGGCGGCCCCGCTATTCCTGGCTACGGTGGCGACCATGGTAACGGCGGGGCAGGGGGTGCTAAGAATCTCCGGTGGAGGTTCGGTTGCCACCTTAGACGACTCGACCTGGCAACGTACAACGCACGCACCCTGAGGACTGACGAGAAGATTGTGGAGCTGGAAGAAGAGATAGACAAGTTGCGCTGGCATATTAAAGGATTATCCGAAGTCCGAAGAGAGGGGGAGGACACGGTAATCCTCGAATCCGGCAACTTGCTCTATCACCGGGAAGGCGACCATCTGTCTCAAGGAGGTGTTGGATTTATCGTCCACAAGTCTCTCGTTAACAACGTTGTAAAGATCGGGAGTGTGTCGACGAGGGTTGCGTACCTTATACTCAGAATCACCAAACGGTATTCGCTGAAGGTCATACAGGTTTACGCACTAACCTCGGCACACCCCAATGAGGAGGTGGAGGATATGTATGAGGATATCTCTAGAGCCACGCATTCCTCCAAAACCCAATATACGGTGTTAATGGGAGACTTCAACGCAAAACTAGGCACAAGAGAGAACGGTGAGCTGAAAGTAGGGAAATTTGGAATAGGGCAACGGAACCCAAGGGGCCAGCAGCTGGCCGACTTCATGGAGAAAGAGGGACTCTTTATGATGAACTCTTTCTTCCAGAAGCGGCCCCACAGGAAGTGGACCTGGTCGAGCCCCGACGGTTCGACAAAAAATGAGATTGACTTCATTATGACGACCAGACGACAACTGTTCAGTGATGTCTCCGTGATCGCGAGGGTGAAAACTGGTAGCGATCACCGAATGGTTAGAGGCACACTGAACCTAACCGTTAAGTTGGAGAGGTCTCGTCTAATGAAGTCAACGCTCCGTCCCCCTCGTGCTCTAATCCAAAGTCCCGAAACCTTTCAGCTCGAGTTACAAAACCGTTTTCAGTGCCTAGAAGACTGCAATGAAGTGGACGATTTGAATGACAAGCTCGTGGAAACAGTCCTTGCGGTCGGAGCTAAGTTCTGCAAGACCCGCCGCAGAAGAACACAAAAACTCTCCGATCACACTCTTAATCTCATGGCCGTTAGACGGGAGATGAAGCTACATTCTTCAACAGACTTGACAGCATACAGGCATCTGAACAGACAGATCTCCAAATGCATGCGGCGGGACTTACGCAACTTCAATACAGCTCGTATTGAAGAAGCGATCGAGCGGAACCAAGGCTCCAAAGTCTTTGCCAGAGATCTGTCTGTCAGAAAAAGCCAACTGTCAAAGCTGAAGACAGAATGTGGCAGCATCGTTTCCGGGACACCTGAGATTTTGAGTGAGATTGAGAGGTTCTATGGGCAGTTGTACACGTCATCGTTAGAGCCACACGCAAGTGTGAGTAACGATCCAAGAGCGAGTCTCATCCGACACTATTCCGAAGATATCCCGGACGTCAGTCTGAGCGAGATTAGAATGGCTCTCCAGCACCTTAAAAACGGTAAGGCCCCAGGCGAGGATGGAATTACAGCGGAGCTTCTGAAAGCGGGTAGAAAACCGGTACTTGAAGTCCTTCAGAAGCTCTTTAATTCCGTCCTCCATGGTGGCATTACACCGGAAGCGTGGAGCAGAAGTGCGGTGGTCTTGTTCTTCAAGAAAGGTGACAACGCTCTCTTGAAGAACTACAGACCGATTTCCCTTCTGAGCCGCGTCTACGTGCTGTTTTCGAGAGTCATTACGAATCGTCTCGCGCGCAGACTTGACGACTTCCAGCCTCCCGAACAAGCCGGTTTCCGAAAGGGCTTTAGCACCATAGACCACATACAAACCCTTTGGCAAATTGTACAGAAGTCCGAAGAGTAAAATTTGCCACTATGTTTGGCGTATGTGGACTATGAGAAAGCCTTTGATTCCGTCGAAATTTGGGCGGTGCTGCAGTCCCTTCAGCGGTGCCAAGTTGACTGTCGGTATATCGAAGTGCTGAAGTGCTTGTACAGTAGGGCTACGATGGCTATCCGAGTACAGAACCAGAGTACGAAACCTATCCAATTGCAGAGAGGTGTAAGACAGGGTGACGTCATATCCCCGAAACTCTTCACCGCTGCATTGGAAGACGTTTTCAAGCTTCTGGACTGGAAAGGATACGGTATCAACATCAATGGCGAGTACATCACTCACCTTAGATTTGCCGACGATATAGTCCTTATGGCAGAATCGCTGGAGGACCTAAGCACTGTGCTCAATGACCTCGATAGTGTTTCCCAACAGATAGGTCTTAAGATGAACATGGACAAAACAAAGATCATGTTTAATGTCCATGTCACACCTATGCCGGTAGTTGTTGGGAGCACTAAGCTCGAAGTTGTTGACGAGTATGTTTACCTGGGACAAATAGTCCGACTAGGTATGTCCAACTTCGACCGAGAGGTCAATCAACGGATTCAACTCGGCTGGGCAGCGTTCGGGAAGCTACGACACATCTTCTCGTCAGACATACCTCAAAATCTGAAAACGAAATTGTACAACCAGTGCGTGTTGCCAGTGATGACTTACGGAACTGAGACGTGGTCCTTCACTGCTGGCCGGATGAGAAAGCTCAAGGTCGCTCAGCGAGCTATGGAGAGGGCTATGCTCGGAGTTTCTCTGCGTGATAAACTTAGGAATGAGAATATCCGCAGTAGAACCAGAGTAACCGACATAGCCCAACGGATTAGTAAGCTGAAGTGGCAATGGGCCGGCCATATAGCTCAAAGAACCGACAACCGATGGGGAAGAAAGGTTCTCGAGTGGCGGCCTCGTACCGGTAGGCGAAGTGTAGGGCGTCCCCCCACGAGATGGAGTGACGACCTGGTAAGACATGCAGGAAGTCGATGGATGCAGGTGGCTCAGGACCGTGCTTTGTGGCATTCTTTGGGGGAGGCCTATGTTCAGCAGTGGACTTGTGAAGGGCTGTAATGATGATGATATATATATATATATATAGAAATAGATTTCAAATCATAAATGGTATGTATGTCAGCAGTCAGAATATGTCTATACAAAAATGTTATCTTTCAAAGGCGTCAATAAATTAATCTTTTTTACTATGTTAAGAATTTAGGGCTGATGTTTTAATCGTCAGATATTAGTTATCTATCAAATAAATTATTAACTGGCTAAATATAAAAATAAAAAATTGAACTATTTTATTAATAATATTGTTATTTTTAATTTGTTTATGTTGCATTTTAACATTTGTATAAAATTACTCTGAGGATGGAAAAATCAGCTCATAGTAGAATATAAACAAACGCCAAGCAGTCCATATATCAGTATGTATGCAAAAATGATATCACAAAAAGAAAATTATAAATATAAAAGATGTTTAAAAGAAAAAAGACGTTCAACAATATAACAAGAGAGTCTCTTACCGAAGGCGGTCCACGGTTTTGTCAGAATGAATATAATAATGATATTTCACAAAGGGCCAATTAACTGGATTTCTCAGAAAATGTTAAGAATAATTTAGTAGAACATAATCCTTTCCATTTTCTGGCGATTTTTCTTATAATTTGGTGATTTTTTTTGTTTGAAAACGAAAGTGAAAATAATTGCTCGTTTTGTAACAATTTTTTTTTAAATTCAGGGGACAATTCTTTAGCGTCGTTCGTTTTATAATTATATACAAGTTTTTATAAGAAGTAACAATAATATTTTTTTTTATAATAAGCTTATTACTTTCGCTTGTTTGGTTTAAATTCTTGGAACGAAGATGTGTGGTTCAATACTTACTAACGAAACCTCCCAAGACAGAGACACTCAGACTTACAAAGATCTTAGAGTGCTGCATGTTAGATATGCGGTAATTTACAGCCCAAATTTAAAGAAACATTTACTTACACATGCAACATTTATGTCAATCTCTTTGCATTTTTATTTTTTTAAATATACTTATAATCCTTGTTAGGCATTTCTCAAATTTCAGTACGTAAAACACCTCCACGATAATTCTACAATGTCTACGTAAAAACATCAATCATACGGATGTTATCATTATTTATCAAAAATAGTGTTCATATGATCATCATATCATCATGAATGATAATATGATGATCATATGAGCATTATGAGTAGTGCACTTTGATTTTCCAAACTTTTTAAAAATGAAGTTTTATATAAAATTATCGGAAAATTGGAAGTATAATAAGGTTATTAGTGAAAACTTGTGTGTATTTGTGTCTACTTTAAAATTCCGTATAATCATGCTATACGTAATTTTTTTAATGCAACGGCATGCTCAATTGGATTTACCAATAATTTTTATTTTTATTTTGACAAAGCCCTGTTTATGACACGAACGAGTTTTGCTCAAGTTCATGTGTGCTGCTGGGTACCAAGCGTTCTCTCGTTTCTCAGAGAGATTTGAAGCAAATAGTCCGCACCTCTGCTCCAGTGCTTGCTGTTGGATTTCCCATGTCTTCAAAATAGTTTTATTCGACAGATATGCTGATTTAATCTCGATAACTTCCTTCACCGCCGAGCCGGTGGCGATCGAACCCATGTTACAAACGCAAACTATGAAATTTATGGCGAGTGATTAGCCCCTGAGTCACCACGGCGTCGGTATGGTACATTGCACACATATATATCTCGGAAATTACAACAGGAGATCCCACTTCTGATGTCGGAGAATTCAACAGAGGATTTCCATTTTGATCTCGGAAATACATCAGAATAGCGTTAATTGTTAAAAATAATAAGTAAGAAAATAATAAGTAAAAGTAATAATAAGTAATTACTTTCACCCTTAAACAAGAAATTACGTAATTAAATTGCACATGCAGACTTGAAACAATTATTTGAAGATCACATAAAACTTGTTGCTTGCGAAAATTTAACCCGCGACCCTCAGTGCCGCAGTCAAACGTTGAGCCAGTGCGCTACCGAGCTATCATATTAAAAACCTATAATACAATATAAAAAATTCGACTTATGTTATCAAATTATGCACAAAAGGGTGTTTTATTAAATCGTAAACAAATATATAGCACAAGATGCTGACAGACGATGTGATAAGCATAACATAATTTAATGTAAGAAAACACTGTAAAGATTTTTTTAAAATTATGATTTAAAAAATATTCGTGCAATAACGTGTTGATGATTAAATAACTATAACATTTATAAATAACTATTCTATGATCTTTACTTAGTTTACAATGAATGATGGAGCATCTGTGTCTGAACTAGATAAATATATATCTGTATTTCAGGTCACAATGCTCATCCTTATTACATATTAACAAACTGACATTAGTATAATTTTAATAGAAGTTATACAAAAATAAAATGTGAAACATAATCTTTACAAAATTTATGTTGATAAAAAAAAAATATTAAAGGGTGTATTAAAATGGATCTCTTTGTGTAAAATATGTTGAATGCATGAGTGTGTGTAAGAGGTAAGTAATATTAACTTGTAGCAACTGATGAAGAAATTCAAATAATTTAATTTTGCATTTATTTTTATTTAAAAAGTATAATTCAGTATTTTTATTGATTTTGTTATAAAGAAATGGTTCAATGTGATAAAAATATTTATTAACAAAATAATGACTAGAAATAGGTCTATTTTTGCAAACTTTTCTTTTCTTCGTTTAGATAACAAGAACTCTTTATCATAAGATAAACACGAATGTTGTTTCAATACTGTATTCAGAATAAATAGCTGATGAACAGTGAGTACACCAAATGATTGGTATAATTGAAATGTAGGGGATAGTAAAGGTTTAAATGTGCATACTTTAAGGATTGCTCTTTGTGCTGTTTCAAGGGGCTTTAGGATCGATTTGGATGTACCTCCCCACACAGTAAAACAATAATTCAGTATTGAATGAACAAGAGCTAAGTAGACTTGATCCAGCAATTTGGGATCCACCACATATCGAAGATTTTTGAAAACAAAGCTAAGTTTTCTTAGTTTCGCCCAATTCATAAGTATATGTTCGCGAAAGGTTAAGTTTTGGTCTAATATTACCCCCAAATACTTTATAGAAGTGATTTTAATAATGGCAGGACATAAACAGAAGTTATTATTACAACTATTATTAGTAAAGTGATGGATGTTTGTCCTCATGTAATTTATGTTTGTAAACTGCCTCCACGATACAGGAGAAAATCCTAGCGTGGGGGTAACATTTTTAAAAAAAGGAAAGGAAAAAAAGGAAAAAGTAAAAAAAAGAGACGGCTACGGCTGGGTAGAGTTTTGCATACTAAAAGAGATAAAATGTGTCTTATCGACATTAAGAGTAAGAGAATATTGTTGCAGCCAATGAGTAACTAACTTCAAACCGAAATGTGCTCTTTTGTAAACATTATCTTACGAATCTTCAGAGAATAGTAAGACAGTTTCATATGCATAGCAAATTATTTTACAATTTGGGATGTTAAACTGACAGAGGTCATTTATATAGATAACAAACAGGCTTGGGCCTACAAATGCCTTGTGTAAAATAATTTGCTATGCAGATGACACTGTAGTAACCTCATGGACTGTATCACTAGTTGATTTATCTGGTCTAAAACCGAACTGGCTTTTAGAAATAAAGTTATTTCCTTCTATGTATTTTGAAACGATGTGAATAAGTATACGTTAGTAGTAGAGGTTAAAGTGTGAAGTTACCGTTTTAATGGAGTGGCCAAAACTAAATATGCATGGTTCAAATTTCGTATTAATGTATGTCTTATTAAATTTAATAAGACGTACATTAATGTTATTTTGGAAACACTATGGTTGAAGACTATTTTTATGCAAACTTCAAAAGTTAAAAATTACTAATTATCATTGTTTGACATAGAATACCCATTTGAATATATTAAAAAAGGAGGTCCGAAACTGGACATTAAAAATAAATAATATTTATGATATATTTGAAACCAGATAGTTTCAAAAATATCATACATACTACTTCAATATACTATTATCTAGTAGTATATAAAGGAACTTTTGATTAAATTAATTAAATGATTTTGCATCAGTTATCTACGTTTGGAAAACTTTATCACTTCCATCGGTTTAAATATCTCATATCGAGTTAAAGCGTTTTGAGTTGTATGAGTGAAATCAGCCTATTCACGAAATTGACTTAAAAGTATTTCTGAGTTTATCAGATTACTAGCTGTTCCCCGCCGCGCGTAATTTGTAACGATTGGATTTCATGGGTTTTAATTTTTTGCGCGGAACCCCAATTCTTTTTCCAAAATAAAAGTAGCCTGAGTTACTTCTTATGGCGGCTCTTCACGTTGGCCAACATAGTGGCGAATGTGTTGGCAGAGATATTGGCCAAGAATATGTGACCGCGTCCACACGTTGGAAGGTCGTTCAGTTTGATTCGGTTCAGGCCAATGTGCGGACGAATTTATTAAAATGATTATTGAGGCATTACGGCTGCTGCGGTTTATTTATTCACAGCATATCACTACAACGGGAATGTGTAAAAGAAAAGGGTGATCACTTACATTACTGATAGGCAATATAGGGAAAATCTACTGATAGGTCATCGCGCGCTCGGCGCACAATGACCTATCAGTAGATATTAATAATCTAAGGCTGATCAAAAAGAAATTGAAAGAAATAAATTTTATTTCTTGACGGCTCCGTGGACGACTCTGGGAGCTCGTAGCAAACTGAACGTGCGCCCAACGTGTGGACGCGGCGGCCAATACTCTGCCACAATCCTTTGATATTTTGTAAAAAAACCGACACCACACGGATCTCGCGCCAACTTGTGGCCTATCAGTCCAATACATACCAACGTAAGCATAAACACCCGCTGTACACGATGGCAATCGTAGTTGGCCAACATATTTGCCAGTGTGTTGGCCAACGTGAAGAGCCGCCTTTATAACATCAGCTATCGGCCAGTGAAAGTCCGGTCAAAATTGGTCCAGCCGTTTAGGAGATTAGCCCCAACAAACAGACATACAGACAGACAAAAAGATAGACAGACAGACAGACAAAACATTTAAAAATCGTGTTATAAGTTCCGTATATACTTTCATATGTATATAGTAAAAAGCTGTTATTTCGACATTACAAACAGACACTTCAATTTTATTTACTTGTATAGATTATAGATTACTATTTTTGAAATGCATTCTATGCCATGCATGCCTTTAAAAATTCGAGGATGAAAATATTTTTTTTGCGTTATTAAGTCTTTTATTGCTTTAATAAAATATTAGGAGGTTTAACCGAAAACTGCAGTTCTGTATTACAATAAACTTTATGCGTTAACTGTATACATATAACATAAGGGATAATATTTCCAAATAACATATATGGGAAGTATAGAAAATATTTTTTTTTCTAATGTACCTTCGTATTAATTTTTCTTCGTGCCGACGTGACAAAATATTTCAATACTTGGTAATTTTATAACCGCATAAATTTTTACTTAGTAACTTTTCAGACATAACACACCTGTGAATGTTCACGATGTGGTTATCGCGGTAACAAATGTTTGTTTCCTTATTCCGTAACATTAAGCACGTTAAATATAATATACAATCTAAGAGCTAAGAAACGTATAAGATAGAAATGATATTTTTTAAACGTAGCCGTGTAGTACATCCATATGCAATGAAAATAAATAATGTAATAAAAAAATAAGTTGGCTGTTTTTTTTTTATAGGATAGGGTGACAAACGAGCACACAGTCCACCAGATGGTAATTGGTTGCTGTGACCCAGTGTACTGTGCTAGATATCCACATCTATCCTCAATAAAGAATCATTGCGTTGCGTTGTCACCCATGAGGACTAAGATGGAATGCCTCTTTTCCGGTAAAAAGGGTGTCTCCGGTTCTCTACACTCACCATACGAAACACAGCAGTGTTAAGCTGCTATGTTACGATAGCATTCTGTGAGAGCGTGGCCCTTCCCCGGTCGAGCCGACCCATTCGTGTTATAACTATACTACTAATATAGCTGCAGCATGGCTCTACCACGTAAAAATATTATGTTAAATGCATTCCTGTTTGGAAATAATAAGCGGTTAATTTAATCAAAAGAGATATAATCATATGTTAATTTCAATCAATGTTATAGAAGGATAAGGGGAGGGAAGGTAGGGGTATTGAAATTCGTTATCAATCTGATATATTTTTAAATTAAAAAATAAACGGCAAACACATTGTTCGCGCTACTTGCAATAGCCGCCTAACGCTTGTGAGGTTCGTAAATTATCTATACATCTACACATCTATACTCTATACAAATAAATACAATTGAAATGTATGTTTGTAATGTCGAAATAACAGCTTTTTACTAAATGCATATGAAAGTTTATACGGTACTTATAACAAAAACACAATTTTTAAAATTTTTATCTGTCTGCCTGTCTGTTTGTTCCGGCTAATCTCCGAAATGGCTGGACCGATTTTTACGGGACTTTTACTAGCAGATAGTTAATGTTATAAGAAGTAACTTAGGCTGCTTTTGTTCTCGAAAAATAATTAGGGTTCCGTGCGTAAAAATCTTAAATTACACGAAGTCGCAGGGAATAACTAGTTATCCAATAAGAGTACTACAATGTTCATTACCGGGTTTCCTATCTACAGCGTTTTATGCCCAACATGAGCACTCGTGTGTAAAAACGGGTTTCACACAAGTTCGCAAGACTAACAACCAACCGCACCGTCTATATCTCGCGTGATCTCTCCAATCTTTGTATTTTAGATATTGAACTGTACAAGAAAACAGCAAAGTGTATAGGTATTTGCAATAACGCTATATTTCCCAAAAATCTGTGTAAGTTATATGTTTGTAGACAGCCGTCCAACCAACGTGCAATGCAGTTACTGCAAACACGAAGCACCTTAGCGAAAGTCCAGGTGAGTGCACATGACTTCCTTCACGTCCGCCCTGTAGCCCGAATTTGGAGAAATTTCCAGTATCGCGAAATAATATATTCTCACTGCCATACAGTCCATATTCTATGTAAAATCATCCTTTAGTAACTCTGAACCAGTAGTTAGTTATTTAAACCAACAAACCATATTTACCGCGCAATAATAAAATCCTCCAGGCCGGGATGATTAATTTTATCCACCACATATCAATACTAAGTTAAAAAGATGAAGTTGCGAGCAAAAGCCAAATTTATAAAGTTGTGAAAATTCGGTACCCTCAGGAATACATGACATAGATAAATATTTACTTTGACAAAGGACCAATGACCCGCATAGCCACATTTTAAAATAAACAATGGAAGAGTTTTGTTTTGAAATAAAAAAATTATTTACATGACATAATATACAATATTTTATTATATACCTACAATATTAAAAACTAAAACTAGTAACTTATACTAGTGTTACGGCCCGCAGCTGCTCCTTCAAGCGTTCAATATCCGGGGCCCATGAGCGGAAGATTCAACGAGCAGCCGCAGGTTCGAGTCCGAGTGGCTATATGGAAGAATTTCCTATAATACTAAGCTATATGGGAGAGTGCTAGAAAGCACATATAACGTACCAGTATCAGAAGCTAACTTCGCACCAAGGCTCGGTCAGGCAGGGAATGGGGGTAAGGTGAATGGCAAGTAGTGTTCAGTGATGTGTAAATGTGTGAGACCTTGACCACCTTAGGCGATCAGCAGCGGCCGAGTTCCAGGCTGCCCCAAAATGCTGCATCGCTCCAGCAGGCTCCACTGCTGGACCATTTCTTTCTTCCTTGTCACTTTTTCAGTCTATTAGCTTCATCGTAAATTTAACTAACTTAAACTCGCCTAATTCCACATTCACCGCAGATTCGAACACGTGATACCCGACACAGTAAGGACAGTAGTTCCAATTCGACATTCGATGTCCCGGATTCACTTATCACAAAATTATAAATAGGGAATTAAAGCGATCTCTTAATGAGTTATGACTCTTAGTTATGAACTTAGTTGTGTTTAACGCTGAATCGTATGCGATTCAGCGTTAAACACAACTAAGTTCCTTCATTCGACACCAAAACACCACGTCGCGATAAGATTCAAAATACGCCTCGTTGACACGTAAACTAACAAGCCAACCAACACAAAAAGGGCACTTAACGCGACGGCACAATTATAATGATTTCCTGACGATCAACCGGAAGAAGCTCTCGAACAAGGAATGCGCAGTTTCAATCCTAGACCGTATATCTATTCGACGCCCACGTGCACAATTCCGCATCCCCGAACAAGTTAAATATTGCAAAATTCACATATCCACGTAACGAAATAACACGCACTTAATCTAACTATCTGGACCCGACAACGGTCGCGTGAACTTCGGCCGCAATAAACGCGCTATGTGGGTTCCCCGCTTCGCAGCCCGTGGGCAACTCCCTCATCATCGCCCACGCGTCGAGCCACCGCTAGCCGCCCACGGCCGCCCCACCATGGCGCTTATCTCACCTACATACCATCGGGTGAGGCGCCAGCTCGAACGTAATTGGGTGGCGTTCAAACATAACCAAATTTGGACATAAACAACTACTATATATATTTATGGTGCACTAACTATATATATATATATATATATATATAACTCCATCCATCAATTGCTGCTCGTGATAAGGGGCTGGTTCTTTTCTCGATCAAAGTTATATATATATATCCTTTGAGCAAGAAAAGAACCAGCCCCCTTATCACCAGCAGCAACGACCAGCCGTGGATGGAGTTCCTTTAGGAACTTCTCCGCATGTGGAGCGAACGGACTGATAGTCTCTACAGCAATTGGCATAAATTGGATTTAATAAAATGGATTTACGTCTCTCCCTTGGGACCAATGTCATACCATCGGGTCTCCTACCATCGTCTCTAAATATTCCACAAGGTTCTAAAACTAAGGGAACATTTATAGAGACAAGAGCCCTTCGGATGACATCGTTCAAAGAACCATGTCATGAAAACCTACCAGCACTTTTCTTACATGAAAGTCCGTGAAGCCCGTGATAAAGTTGAGAAATCGCAGCTCCTAGTCCGATTCTTACGGCGAAGCTTTCCCCATCAAGTAATGTGCTGAGATTACTTGATGGTAAAGCGTGTAACCGGAGACTAGATTCCTTAGTCGAAACAGCTATAAGGCGTGCCTTATCTTGGTCACTATGGAAATTATGAAACAAATATTTCTGCATGCTCTGTACCAACGGAATTCCCACTGTTTTTGTTGGTTAAATTCCAGTGGAAAATTTTCACCGGGACAGAGCGTTTGCCATGTCTGCCCTGCCTCCGTAGCAGAGCACAGGTCTACTTTATTATTTAAAATTATGTTACATTAATAACTAAAAAAATCACTTAATAAATTAAATTAATATTTTAAGATCGATTCAAATGTAAATTACCATGTTTCAGCTCGTTAACACCCGCAAGTAAATTATCTTCTTCTACTTCATCTGCACAATGATGTCTACTCCTGAACTAGGGTCTCTCCTATAGAAAGGAGGATTAGAAGCTGTACTCGTAATTACCACACTAGGCAAGCGAATTGGCGATGCTTATAATGCTCACGTTCGGAGGTTTACGACATTCATGGAACGTGATAGTTTTGTGCGTAAGCTACACCCTACTTCAATTAATAAAATACAATTCTAGTCAAAAACTTTACAACTTCGGTTAAACAATGAGGACAAATCCTCCCAACTATGAGAGAGAACTAATTCACATAATACTAGTAGTATATAAGAGTATGAACCTGTATTAAGTTTATTAGAAGCAAAGAGAAGAAGTGACACTAACAAATGTCGCTTAAAATTGGCAAAACTTTAGTAATAAAACAGAAATAGGGTTCGTAACTAATTATGAAACTTGAGTAAATTGAAAAATTTAATAATCACCAAATATATTCGCGAGAGCTGAAGCTGCGGTGCGCGAAATTTTGATGTCTTCGTGAGCTTTGCTGTTGAAGTTTTCCATATCAAAGTCGACCAATTAAGCAAAATTTAATATAACACTAATTAAAAGTTTGTACGTATAAATAATTTTTATCGCCTTTTCAATAGAGTAAAAAAATACAAGAGTAAAATACGTTTTCTTTGATGTTGTCCGCATTTAGTTTTAGATTAATTACAATTGGGCATGTAATGTGAAAACAATCTAAAAAGACTTTAATTTTCATAAAAATTTTTGAAATTATTTGTTGTGTATTATTTCTAAACTCCAAATACAGTATGGAGCTCCAATATGGATTCAGTAGAGATTCACAAGAGATTTAGAAGAGAGAGAGAGAGAGAGAGAGAGAGAGAGAGAGAGAGAGAGGGTTAAAGATTAAAGGTACTTACTTTTTTATTCATTTACTTTTTTGATATTTTAAACCAGCATTTAACAACTGTCCCACATGATGGTAATTGGTGATGTAACCTTAAATGTTACTTAATAAAAAATAGTAAAAGCCTATTTACTCTTGCCCTGAAGACACCCACATGGTAATTGGATGATAAGACAGATGCTGGCAACTTATTCCACGCCTTTACTGTACGTATGTATCATACGTACAGCAAAGGTATAGATATAGCAAACCGTTTGGTTCGAATACGTGGTAAGTGAACAACGCAAGGGTGGAGACCTGGCCGAACGTCTGGTTGTCCGATGGCGGACGGGAGAGGGTGGATTTAAGTTATGCTGTTCCTGCGCGCACTCTCCGAAATGCATCCTGTAAAAAAACGAAACCTATGTTTGAAAGTGGTGAGATTGGTTTTAATCAGATTCGGGTCACTAATGAGCCTCTTAGCACGCCTTTCTCTTGAGTCTAAAGCTGCTGGGTGGCGTTTTGCAACACCAGCCCATATATAGCAGCAATAAACGAAGCATGCACGACCGGACTTGCGCTGTTTATAGAGAAAGCAGTCCTAGCGTGAAGTACCGCCGCACATTTGCAAGGACTCCTAGCTTCTTTACTTACTTACTTACTTCATTGAAAATCGCATCAAGCGTCAGCATATGGAAAACTTGTAGCAGATAACGTTGGAACGCACACGAGTAAAATAAAAAATTAAACAAATTTTCCTTAATAACTTCTAAGGTACGGTATTGACAGTTTGAAAACACATGCTACGTTTCTGCCTAATTTAAAAGCCCAAAGTAAAAAAAAAAAACTATTATAACTTCTCACTAAGCAGAAAATTATAATTGGGTCCGCGCAGCTCGACGGATCCGCAGAAGAGAAACAGATCTCCCGCCAAGGATAAGATGCAAAAAAGTGTCACATCTCATCCCAGTCAGCTGACTTATACCACCATATTCGTCGAACACCTTGGGACTCGTAATCAGGTGGAGAATATGACTGAATATGATGAATTTGCTGTGTGATTTGTTTGCTGAGAAAAACCAAGTGTTAAAGCAAAATTCCACGTTTTTCTTCCAGCATGGTGATCTTTTGGTATGGGAACAGCCAGTCTTGATGACAAGCGTTAAAGTCCCCCAGAAAGACCAACTGTGCAGTAGGATACCGATTTAGGGCCACGTCAGCAGCCTCACTAAGGTGATCAAATAATCGTGTTGTCTCTTGGTCACCGCTGTGCGATCGATAGACACAGGCATAAAGGATTTTATCAATACCTGTATCTACCATCACCCAGATCGTCGAAAAAGTGGGGGTCTTCAAGGTAACAAAAACGCTGAAAGCAGATGTCATTGTGGACGTACACACATACTCCGGCACGTGGATGGAATTTGTGCTCCAGGGAGAATCCAGGATAGTCAAGGTACGCCGCACTCAATGGACATCCAATTTGCGTCTCTGTCAAGAAAAGTAGGTGCGGCTTTTCAGTCTCAAGATGGAGATGGACTGCGCTGAGATTAGAGTGCAATTCTCGAATATTAGTAAGGTGCACTTTTAGTGAGAAGACGTGCAACCGCTGTTTAACACTACTTTTCTTTTTTTTTGTACATATTAAGCGTTGAGAGTGAATAACCATGGAGAATGGCAGTTGAGCGAGGCGTTGCATTAGCAACCAAACGATACTATCAGAGTTACTGTGCCCATGGGAGATGATCTGGAGACTGCAGGGACGACCGAACCCCCCCAGAGATTGCCATCGGGTCCTCTCGCCCGGTCGCTAACCGGCACGATGGGGCCAGCCTGGTATTTTTCGCCAGTTGGCGGGGCAGCCTTTCATGAGTAGCTAATTCACTAATTGGGCCCCCAACTACATACGGTTGGCCAGCGGAACACCGTGCATCGGATCCCGCTACCCTCCACAACCAAGCACCCGACACATCAGGTGGACTGTGTGCTCGTTTGTCACCCTTATCCTATAAAAAAAATTTTGCCGCTTTTGACGGGACTTTCACTAGCAGATAGCTAATGTTATAAGGATTAACTTGCTTGTGACTGTGACTAACTTGTTTCTTGACAGTGATGTATATCTTACCTATTTCGATGCTATGAGGGATTACATACAGGTTATGGGCGTCGATTTCTTTTACATATACGGAGATTTTAATCTACCATATCTTGAATGGCAAATCAACGGCAATCAATCAGACCCCCTAAAAGCGAGTGATGTAGAACCGCCAAGCTCATACTTGTTAAATTTTATGTCCTTGTTAAATTGTAAACAAATCAATATTTTCAAAAATAATAAGGACCGCTTGCTAGACTTATGTATTACTAATACACATAATAGCAAATCCTTTTCAACGCCGGTAACTTTAGTACCAATAGATATACAGCACCCTCCGTTTTATGTTCTTATGTCACTTGATACTATAGTAAGCAAACAATTAAAATGTAAATCACACACTATACATTGCTTTAAAAATGCTGATTATGAGAAAATAAATCAAGATCTTCTAGAAATTTATTGGGAAGACCTATTTCAGAACAAACAAGCAAACTACTGTGTAGATATATTTTATGAAAAAATTTACAACATTGTCCGTAAACACATTCTTTCCAAAACTATTTCTAATTCACATTTTCCGGTTTGGTTTAGCTCATCTCTTAAACATATTTTTAAAAACAAAAATTCTGCTTGGGTAAAATGGAAAAAGTATGAAAATCAAGCCGATTACTTAGTATTTTCAATGTACCGTCAAAGATTTAAGAAAGAGGCAAATAAATCTTATAGTAATTATATAAACAAAGTTGAAGATAGCATTAAATATAACATAAAATATTTCTGGACTTATATAAATAACCGCAAAAAACAATGTAATATACCTAGTAGCGTAAAATTTGAAAATTCAAAAGCCGACAACCCTGATGATATTTGCAACATGTTTTCGAGATTCTTCCACTCAATTTTTCAGTCTTCAGACTTGCCGGACTCCTATGATATTACCGATATAAGTGATTTAGACATAAAAACTCACACTGATAATATTATTACTAGTATATTAATAAAAGATGACTATATAATAAGAGAACTCCAATCATTGGACGTTACAAAAGGACCCGGTACAGATAATATTCCGCCGATTTTTCTTAGAAGAACGGCTACAATTATCTACAAACCAATTCGGATCTTGTTTAATAAATGCTTGGAAGATGGTGTTTGTCCAAATATATGGAAAATGGCTAGGATTGTTCCAGTACACAAGGGGGGCTCGAAAGAGGACATGACCAACTACCGTCCTATTTCAATCTTGCCTACTATAGCAAAGCTTCTTGAAAGACTCATACAAAGCAACCTTTACTTTTATATCCACAAAAATATTCTCCCACAACAACATGGATTTGTTTTAAAGCGTTCAACCACCACTAACCTCATGGTTTATGTAACTGCATTATTTGAAAACATGGATTCTAATAAACAAACAGACGCTGTGTATACGGATTTTAAGAAAGCCTTTGATCGTATCGACCATAAAATCTTGCTGGAAAAAATTGCCTTCAATGGTATTCGAGGCAACCTGTGGAGATGGTTCAAGTCTTATATCACGAATAGGACCCAAAAAGTGGTAATTAATGGTCATGAATCTGATATCGTCACAGTAACATCAGGTATTCCCCAAGGCTCAATTATTGGACCATTGTTGTTTGTAATCTATATAAATGATATAAGCGAATGTTTCAAAAATTGCAATTTCCTTCTATATGCGGATGACCTCAAAATTTACCATACGATTGAAAATATTGGTGACCATTTAAACTTCCAAGAAGATCTGAACCGATTGACAGCTTACTGTGACCGTAATAAATTGAAACTTAGCATAGATAAATGTAAGTGTATAAGTTTTAGCAAGAAAAAAAGTATAAGTTATTTCGATTATTCTCTGTGCGGCGCAAATCTCGATAGGGTGCATAAAATTAGAGATCTGGGAGTTACATTAGACACTAAGCTAACACTAGAAACTCATATTGATAATATTTGTAATAGAGCATATAAGATGTATGGGTTTGTTATCCGCTCTAGTAACGATTTTAAAAGGCCAAGTACATATATGTATTTATATAAATCTTTAATACGCTCACAAATTGAATATGCCGTCTCAGTGTGGGATCCCTTTTACAAAAAATACTCAGACCGCCTTGAAAGAGTGCAAAAGAACTTCTTACGATGCATGCATTTTAAATGTTTTCATAGTAAATTGTCTTACTCAAAATTGTTACAACAATATAAAATATTTAATCTAAAAACTAGAAGGTTACAATTACAAGTTAAACTATTGTACGACTTTTGTAATAATAAGTACGATTGTATTGATATAGTGGATAAGTTATGTTTTAAAGTACCAGTCAGATCACACACTCGAGCATGCCGTACATATAAACTATTTGCTACACATAAGTCTCGAACGAATGCTGGGAAACGTTCACCATTGACTCGAATGACTGAAGCTTATAACAGATACTTCACTACCCTAGATATATTTGCAACGAATGTTACTTCATTTAAAAAATCAGTTTTCTTTAATCTGTTGCCTGAATTCAACACCACGCAAGTTGATTGAATTAAATCCATGGTCAACTTACTTAAGCGAAATACTAACTTTTAGCACGCAAAATTTTTTATTTATTAATTTGTGGTTAACGGTGTTGGTGTCACAATTATTTCATTATGTGTATATATATTATTTGTAAAAATATTATTGTGAAACTGTTTGTTGACCCAAATAAATGAAAAAAAAAACTTAGGCTGCTTTTACTCTCGAAAAAGAATTAGGGTTCCGCGCATAAAAAACCTTAAATTACACGCGGGCGAAGTCGCGGGGAGTAGCTAGTTATCCAATAAGAGTACTACCACAGTCTATAAATCCATACAGTCGTCCGACGAAGACGTCTAGACAACAATCGTGCGGGGTGTGAGGGGTGAGACGCGGGAAGGACGAGCCCGAGCTTCTTATGCCAATCGTATTAGTAGCTCGGGACATGACTTTCAGGTTTAACGCGCGTTTGCCTTTATGATATTTAAATTTAGTGTTGATACTTATAATTAAAATGGTTCATACGACATGTGGTGTGAGAGATTGCAAGTCGTCATCTTGCATAAATAAAGATCTGCGATTTCACCAAATCCCGCACACGGAAGAAAGGTAAATAAATATTGTTATTATTTTTTACATTATGCATATTTTGTCATTTCATGCCAAATTGCCAACGTAAAAAAATGGCAGACGTAAAAAATAGGTACTAGTCGCTGGGCATTACCGTTTCGAAGTTTGATTTTTTTTTCTTCATCTAAATCGTGTGGTTGGACAGGCTAAGGTTTTAGACCATACTATAGTGCTTCGTCTTCAGTTTTTTTGGAAGTTTTTTTTTATAAAATATTAAGATTTTGGGGTCAATTTTTAGGTTTGTCGGGATGCTAATTACGAAAATAGCATTAATTTTTAAATCCAAGATGGCGGTCATTTTTAATATATGTATGATATGGATGTCAATTTCGAGGTTTATTGGGGTGATGTGTACGAAAATGGCATTCATTTTTATATCCAAGATGGCCGACATTTTTTAAATAATATGATATGGGTATCAATTTCAAGGTTTCTTGAGGTGCTGATTATGAAAATGGTATTCATTTTTAAATTCAAGATGATGGATATTATTTTTTTTTATTTTATAGATGTCAATTTCAAAGTTTCTTGGGGAGTTCATTACGAAAACGGCATCCATTTTCATATCCAAGATGGCGGACATTTTTTTTAATAATATGATATGGGTATCAATTTCGAGGTTTCTTGTGGTGCTGATTGTCATGGATGTCAATTTCGAGGTTTCTTGGGGTGCCAATTACGAAAACGGCATCAATTTTCATATCCAATAATCCAATGGTGGATTATTTTAATAATACAATATGGATATCAATTTTAAGGTTTCTGGGGTGATAATTATGAAAATTTTTTAATAAGTATTGTATTTAAAAATTTCAGATGCAAATTATGGATGGAAGTTATTGGAAGACCTAATTTAGTTGGAAGAAACTTTCGAAAGCCTAAAGAATCAATTATAAAATAAACTAATAATTCAATGTCTGTAGTCATTGTAACGTTAATAATAATATGGATTTGAAGTTTAGCTAAGAGTATGAGAACGATTTCATGTAGCGAAATTGAGGTATGGCCACATATCGAGAGTAGAGCGCTCCCTCATGTTGTGAGGCGTGCAATTAACGTTTTGAGTACTTTCAGGAAAATTTAAGAACAAATTGTTACATATTTTTAATATTAGTAATCATACTGTTGATGACGATGTAGATCTAAAATAAATAATGAAATTAGTAAAAGTTTTTCTTTTATAGAAGAGGGGGCAAACGAGCATGCGGCTCACCTGATGGTAAGTGACTACCGCCGCCCATGAACAACTGCAACACCAGGGAAATTGTAGATGCGTTACCGGCCTTTTAAAAAGGTGTAAGCTCTTTTCTTGAAGGTTCCCTAAGTCATATCTGTCCGGAAAGTTCGCTGGTGGTAATTGATTCCACAAGGAAGTTGTGCGAGGGAGAAAACTTCTTCTAAATCGCACAGTGCTGGACCGCCAATCATCCAGATGGTATGGATGGTAACGCGAGTTTTGTCACGATGTGCGATGGTGAAATTGAGCGGCTGGAATTAGTCCGAACAATTCCTCAGAGCACTCCCCGTGATAGATGCGATAAAATACGCAAAGAGATGCCACATCTCTACGCATTACCAGTGTATCGAGCCGATCAGAAAGAACTCGGTCGTCGACGATTCGAACCGCTCTGCGCTGGATGCGGTCAAATGGAAGGAGCTAGCACTGGGGTGCCCCGGCCCAGAGATGAGAACAGTATTCCATGTGGCGCCGAACTTGCGCTTTGTAAAGTTGCAAGCGATGTGCCGGCATGAAATACTGTCTCGCTCTGCTGAGCACGCCAAGCTTTTAGAGGCCAATTTGGCCTTCCCTTCCAAGTGACCACGAAACTGCACAATATTCGATATGTCGACGCCAAGGATTCCGATACTAGCTGAGGCAGCAAGGGGAGTGCCTTGAAACTGAGGAGATACGACAAAGGGGTTCTTTTAAGCGGTAAACGAGCAAACTTGTGTCTTCTGGGGATTGAACTGGACTAGATTTAGTCGGCCCCAATCCGAGACTTTGTTAAGCAAAGACTCGACTTCAGACACAAGTATGTCCCGGTACTCAGCGACGTTTTCCCGAGAAATATTGGCACGGCCGGTATATAAGGCATCACCAGTGCTGTCGTCCGCATAGCAATGAATGCTACCAGTTAGCAACATATCATTGATATGCAGGAGAAACAGCGTTGGTGATAGCACGCAGCCTTGTGGAACACCAGCATTGATAGGTTTGAAATCAGAGCATGCACCGTCTACTACGACCTTGATACTCCGATCAGCAAGGAAACTGGTGATCCATTTGCACAATTTCTCGGGAAGCCCATAGGAAGGAAGCTTCGAAAGAAGCGCTTTGTGCCAGACCCGATCGAAAGCCTTCGCTATGTCCAAACTAACGGCCAATGCCTCCCCCTTGGACTTTACTGCCTCCGCCCATCTATGAGTCAGATAGACTAGAAGATCACCAGCTGATCGAACTCGACGAAAACCGTACTGGCGGTCACTAATCAGCTGCTGATCCTCAAGGTACCTCATGAGCTGGTAGTTTATAATGGATTCCATTATTTTGGAGAACAAGGAGTTTATGGCAATAGGCCTGTAGTTGGACGGGTCTGAGCGGTCGCCTTTTTTAGGGATCGGGTGGACCAAAGCTATCTTCCATGAATTCGGGACTACGCCTTGGGAGTAGGAGTACCGGAAAAGACGCGTTAAAACTGGTGCCAACTCCAGAGCACACGTCTTCAGCACAATGAGAGGGACTCCATCGGGCCCACTCGACTTGCTGACGTCCAGGGAGAAGAGTGATTTGCGAACCGAGCGCTGTGTAAACCGCACATCCGGCATGGAGCACTCACATCGCGGGATGGTCGGCGGTGTATTCCCCTCGTCATCTAAAGTCGAGTTGGACGCAAAAATAGAGCTCAACAGATCGGCTTTCTCCTTTGCGGCATGGGCCAGTGAGTCGTCCTCCCTGTGCAGAGATGGAAGAGATGGCTGACAGAAGTTCCCTTGGACAGCCTTGGCGAGATACCAGAATGCACGGGTTCCCGAAGGAAGGCGAACTAGTTTCTCGCCAATTCTGCCAATGTGCTCAGACCTTGCCTTGGCAATGACGCTTTTGAAGGACCTGGAGGCGGAATTATACTTCTTTTTAAGTGCGCTGGTGTTTACATCCCGAGACGTTGATGCGTCAGCCCAGGCCCGGTAGCACTCCTGCTTATAGCGTGATGCTATTTTACAGGAGCGACCAAACCATGGCTGGTATCTGCCTCCGATGGGCACCACAGAGGATGGAATAAAAAGTTCCATACCCTGAAGCACCACATCAGCAACAGAATCGGCAACAACGCTGGAATCTTCCGGCGAGAAGCAAACCCGCCCCCAAGGGTAGGATGCAAAAAAAGACCGCATCCCGTCCCAATCAGCTGACCTATAGTGCCAAAAACGGCGGCAAGCTGCTGGTCGCGACTGCGATTGGAGCGTGGGTGTCACCGTACTTCGGATCAGACAATGGTCCGAAGAGCCCAGAGGGGCATCGACGGAGACCTGATATCCGTTCGGATGAGAGGTCAGGAGAAGGTCCAACAGGGAAGGTACATGGTCTTCCACATCTGGGATCCGCGTAGGCGAAGTAACCAGTTGTGTTAGACCATATGCCAAAGCAAAGTCATAAATAGATCTACCCGCATGATCGGTTAAACGAGAACCAAGCCATTCAGCGTGGTGGGCGTTAAAATCACCGAGTATCACGATCTCTGCGGATGGGACATGTTGTAGCACGGAGTCTGCAGCCATTTGGACGTGGTCGATGAGTCGGTCTGTGTCGGCATTACCGCTATGGGACCTATAGAGGCACCCGTAGACGCGGGGATGGTCGTCGCTGTCTACGCGCAGCCATAGGATGGACAGGTCCGTACCTTCAAGATTGCCGAGGCGTCGAAAACAGATGTCCTCTCTGACGTATACGCAAACTCCAGCCCGGGGCACAAAGGAGTGTTCCAATTTGTACCCCGGGTAGGAGAGATATGAAGTATCAGCCGGAGAGGACACCTGAGTCTTGGTTAAAAAGAGCAAGGCCGGCTTCGCCATCTTTAGATGGTAATAGACAGCGATAAGTTTGGAATGAAGTACCCTGATGTTGCAAAAATTCACCGATAGCGTGACAGGGGTCGCCTTGGTTGCATTGCTCCGCTTGCCCTGAGCAGCATTAGTCACGAGCGGAATATTGCCTCCCCCCCCCGAATACGCGGGGCAGCCTGAGCACCCATGCTCAGGAGTGAAGTAGTTTGTTCGTGGATGCTCAGCGAGCGATTCTCCAGGGGTGCTGGTACCCTCCTGGGGTAGTCTCTTATTTAATTCCACTACCATATTGATGGGGGGGGGATTGGGTCTCCGGCCACCTGCACTCACCAAGCGCAACGCAGAGGTAAACCTCTACTTCACGCTGGTATTCTGTGAGGTCGTGGTACCACCCCGGTTCGAGCTGGCCCATCCGTGCGACAGCAAAAACTACCGCTTAGCTCTACCACTGAAAAGTTGTTAATTTGTGACAACCCTAACCATCATACGCTGTCTAGACGTTGTCGGCATTTACCACGAGATCAAAGTCGTCGTCCTACTGTATGTTTATTATACTGTGGTACTACAGTGTCAATTGCCTGGTTTCCTATCTACCGACTTTTATGCCCAACATGAGCACTCGTGTGTAAAAACGGGTTTCACACAAGTTCGCAAAACTAACAACCAACCGCACCGCCTATATCTCACGTGATCTCTCCAATCTTTGTATGGTTTAGATATTGAACTGTAAAAAAAAAACAGCAAAGTGTATAGGCATTTGCAATAACGCTATATTTCGTGAAAATCTATGAAAGTTATATGTGTAAAGACAGCCGTCCAACCAACGTGCAACGCAGTTACTGTAGACACGAAGCAGCTTAGCGGAAGTCCAGGTGAGTTCACATGCCTTCCTTCACGTCCGCCCTGTAGGCCGAATTTGGAGACATTTCCAGTATCGCGAAATAATATATTCTCAATACCATACAGTCCATAATCTATGTAAAATCATCCTTTTGTAACTCTGAACCAGCAGTTGGTCATTTAAATCAACAAGCCATATTTACCGCGAAATATTAAATCGCTGCGCCTCCTCAAGTCCGGAATAATTAATTTTACCCACCACATATCAATACTATGTTAAAAAGATGAAGTTGCGAGCAAAAGCCAATTTTTTAAAGTTGTGAAAATTCGGTACCCTCATGAATACATACTATACTATATTATTTTGAAAAAGGACTTTCGACCCGCATAGCCGCATTTTTAAATATACAAAGAAAGAATTTAGTTGTGAAATAAAAAAATATACCTTTGAGCGAGAAAAAAACCAGCCCCTTTGTCACCAGCAGCAACAAACAGCCGCGGATGGAGTTCCTTTAGGAACTTCTTCGCATGTGGAGCCAACGGACTGATAGTCTCTAGAGCAAATGGCACAAATAAGTAGTCATCTCTCAGAGACTCATATTTGCGCCACGTATTCAGTTCAGCTGCCTCTAATGCCGCCCCGGCTCTAAACGAGGTACCCACGAGAGGGCGCTAAAGTGTTTACGCAAGTAGCATCCCACACTAGGGATTTACCTCTCTCCCAAAGGACCAATGTCATACCGTCAGGTATCCTGCCATCGTCTCTAAATATTCCACAAGGTTCTAAAACCAAGGGAACATTTATAGAGACAAGAGCCTTTCGGATGACATCGTTTAAAGAATCGTGCCGTGAAAACCTACCGGCACTTTTCTTACATGAAAGTCCGTGAAGCCCGTGATAAAGTTGACAAATCGCCGCTCCTAGTCCGATTCCTACGGCGATGCGCAAGCTTTCCCCATGAAGTAATGTGCTGAGATTACTTGATGGTAAAGAGTGTAACCAGTGACTAGACTACTTCAATTAATAATATACAATTCTAGTCAAAATCTTTACGGCTTCGGTTACACAAGGGTAACAATGAAAACAAATCCTCCCAACTATGAGACAGAACTAATTCACGTAATACTTGTAGTATATACGAGTATGAACCTGTATTAAGTTTATTAGAAGCAAAGAGAAGAAGTCACACTAACAAATGTCGCTTAAAATTGGCAAAACTTTAGTAATAAAACAGAAATAGAGTTCGTAACTAATTATGAATCTTGAGTAAATTGGAAAATTTAATAATCACAAAATATATTCGTGAGAGCTGAAGCTGCGGTGCGTGAAATTTTGATGTCTTCGTGAGCTTTGCTGTTGACGTTTGCCATATCAAAGTTGACCAATTAAGCAGAATTTAATGTAACACTAATTAAAAGTTTGTACGTATAAATAATTTTTATCGCCTTTTCAATAGAGTAAAAAAATACAAGAGTAAAATACGTTTCCTTTGATGTTGTCCGCATTTAGTTTTAGATTAATTACAATTGGGCATGTAATGTGAAAACAGTCTAAAAAGACTTTATTTTGCATGAAAATGTATGAAATTATTTGTTGGGTATTATTTCTAAACTCCAAGTACAGTATGGAACTCCAATATGGATTCAGAAGAGATTCAGAAGAGAGAGAGAGAGAGAGAGAGAAAGGTGGGCGCATTGACTTTTTTATTAATTTACTTTTTTAATATTTTAAACATGCACTTAACAACAGTCCCACCTGATGGTAATTGGTGATGTAACCTTAAATGTTGAATTGCACGCACTTAATAAAAAATGTTAAAAGCCTATTTACACAGACCCATTTACAAGAAAAACATATGCTGGCAACTTATTCCACTCCTTTGCTGTACGCATCACAAACGATGTAGCAAACCGTTTGGTTCGAATTCTTGGTAAGTCAACAACGAAAGAGTGGAGATTGGCCGGTCGTCTGGTTGTCCAATAGCGGAAGGGATTAAATTATGCAATACCTGCGCACACTCTCCGAAATCCATCCTGTAGAAAACCGAAAGGCTGGCTACTTTCCGCCTGTGTTTGAGGCTGGTGTGATTGGTTTTTAACCACTTTTAACAATTTAGTATTCAAGACACGGAAAAAACTATCGTTAAATTTTACCGTCTCCGTCAGTCTTTTCTTTAAATTTGAATTTAGAATACAGAAAGTTAATGTTAATAAACTTAAATTAATATCCCGAGACATTATTTTTAAGCCATATTATAAAACATTTCTTAAACATAATGACGTATTTGAATGAATTTACATTTGGACACTTGAGGTTGTGTGCGAGATCGAGAGATTCTTTTTTTATTCTTAACCGATACTACTCCTATGATATCCTGGACTTCAGTCTAAGTGAGATTAAAATGACTAATTAGCACCTTAAAAATGGCAAGGCCTCGGGCGAGGATGGAATTTCAGCGGAGCTTCTGAAAGCGGGTGTAAAACCGGTACTTAAGAGTCTTCATACCGTTTTCTCTTACGAGCTACATCTAAGTGCTATTTTCGAGTCATTACTAAATTGTATATAATCGTCTCTCATGCAGACTTGATGACTTTAAGTCCAGCTTCCACCGAGAGGACAACGATAGGATTCAACTTTGCTGAGCAGCATTCGGGAGATTACTACATCTTCTCGTCTGGAACTTGACGTCTCAAAACTTGACAACAAGATTGTAAAAACATTGCGTGTTTGATGATAAATGAATTTCAGATGTGGTCCTTCACTTCTGATCGCAGAGTGCTATACTAGTTTCTTGGCGCATAAAACCTCGATTTCATTGCCGACATTATCAATTGGTGCAATTAAATAGATGGGCATTTATTTTCATAATAGACGGGTTCTTAAGCCGTCTAAAATAAGATTTTTTTTTAAAAACTTTGCTGCAGTTTTTGTTTTCCCCATGATGTAAAGACGACTTGTCCTTACATCTTGAATGAATTTCTTTATAATTTTTTTTATTTTGTGCAATTTCAATGTGTCAGTCTGTATATTTTTGCGCATAGCGCAATGATTACCTTTTTAAATCTTTTGAAAGCTCTGTCTAGGTTAAGTTTGTTTTCCACATCAAGAACCATAGTCGTCAAGAATGAATATTCATTGACGCGTAAATATTAAAAATGAAAAACTTATTAAATTATGTTATTTTTCTATTAGCTGCAGATCTGTAAAAAAATCTTCGAATGAGAATATGCAAAGGACAGTACTAATTTTGTATTACTAGGATTTGGTTTCAAGGCAACAAAGGTCGAAAATTCTATTCTTAGACCGATTCTACCTAATATTATAGTAAGCAATTAGACTATTCAATCCTATCGGTCATTAGAAAAGTTTAATTATTCTTATATTATATATTGTGCTTTATTAGACTACCTGGGAGTTAAAGTTTTAAATCTAACCTGTGCATAAGCAATATTTTTTGTCACTTGCCAGAAGTTAGTATTGCAATCGGATAGCTATTCATGAGATAAATAACAATATTGAAAAATAGACAAACAATTGTTCGTTCGATACTTATGTAAAAGACATGCAACATCTCTACGCAGTGCCAGTGTATCGAGCCGATCAGAAAGAACTCGGTCGTCGACGATTCGAACCGCTCTGCACTGGATGCGGTCAAGTGCAAGGAGCTGGCACTGGGCTGCCGCGGGCCAGAGATGAGAACAGTATTCCATATGAGGCCGGATTTGCGCTTTGTAAAGTTGCAAGCGATGTGCCGGCATGAAATACTAACTCGCTGCTGAGCATGCCAAGCTTTTTAGAGGCCAGTTTGGCCTTCCCTTCCAAGTGACCACGAAACTGCACACTATTCGATATGTCGATGCCGAGGATTCCGATGCTAGCTAAGGCAGCAAGGGGAGTGCCTTGAAACTGAGAAGATACGACAAAGTGGTTCTTGATAGCGGTAAACGCGCAAACTTATGCCCTCTAAGGATTGAACTGGATTAGACTTTGTCGCCCCCAATCCGACACTTTGTTCAGCAAAGACTCGACTTCAGACACACGTTTGTCGCGGTACTTGGCGACGTTTTCCCGAGAAATATTGGCACGGCCGGTATATAAGTCTTCACCAGTGCTGTCGTCTGCATAGCAATGAATGTTACTAGTTTGCAACATATCATTTATATGCCGGAGAAACAGCGTTGGTGATAGCACGCAGCCTTGTGGAACACCAGCGTTGATAGACTTGAAATCAGAGCATGCACCGTCTACTACAACATTGATGCTCCGATCAGCAAGGAAACTGGTGATCCATTTGCACAATTTCTCGGTAAGCCCATAGGAAGGAAGCTTCGAAAGAAGCGCTTTGTGCCAGACTCGATCGAAGGCCTTCTCAATGTCCAAACTAACGGCCAATGCCTTCCTAGAAAGAAGTCTGATGGTGCCAGATCAGGTGAATACGGCGGATGCGGTAACAGTTCAAAGCCACAGTTGTGAATTTCAGCCATTGACTGTACTGACGTGTGAACACGGGCGTTATCTTGATGAAACAGGACTTTTCTTCTGAGCATTCCTCGACGTTTTTCTTTTATTTCCTCTAGTAAACGACGTAGTAAGGTGCAGTAGTAATCAGAGTTTATATTCTGACCCCTTTCAAGATAATCAATCATAATCACACCTTTCGAGTCCCAGAATACTGAAGCCATCACCTTATTTGCCGACAAAATCGACTTAGCCTTTTTAGGGGGTGGTGAACCAGGTCTTCTCCACTGTTTTGATTGTTGTTTTGTTTCCGGTGTACAGTAATGAACCCATGTTTCGTCCATAGTAACAAAACGATTCAAGAAATCATCTGCATCGGCTTCAAATAACTCCAAACAGTCGCGTGAAATAGTCAATCGCGTCCTTTTTTGTTCAACTGAAAGCAGTCGCGGAACCCACCTCGCAGACACCTTGTAGAAACCCAACTCGTTGACAATGATGTTTTGAGTTCGTTCATAAGAGATGCCTATAATCTCGGCTATCTCTCTAATTTTTAATCTGCGGTCTCCCATTATTAAATCAAGTACTTTTTTAATATTTTCGTCAGTAGTTGACGTCGAAGGCCTTCCAGAGCGGGGTTCATCTTTCACACTCTCTCTACCACGCTTAAATTCTGCTATCCATTTTTGACGGATGAATATGACAGAGCACAATCGCCTAATGTACTGACCATGTTATCATGGATGGCTTTTGATGATAGCCCCTTCTTATGGAGGTACTTAATGACGGCACGCTGCCCGATTTGCTCCATTCGCGGAAATTATGTCCGATTACTTTGTTAATAAATTTATAAAATCACAACTAATTATCGCACACGTTTCGAACTTCACACAATGAACTAGTCTGAACTGAACTAAATAATGTGGGTAGATTTGATTTTTAGAATTGAATGGATCTGTGTTAGGCCGAGTACTTTTCAATCCACTCGTAGAAGTTAAGTCACTCCGCGAGATCGGACAGTGTTTGTGACAGCGGACCATTTGGATTGTTTATAAGGGAGTTCCAGTAGGAATGCTTACTGTTTAGGTCTCCAGCTATTATTACACTGGAGTCTATATTGAGGAAAATCTGCGATGTCAGATTCAATTACGCGTTTGAGCAGTGGTAGATACCCTGAAACTATAGTGAGTGGCGGATGGATAGAGAGGGCTACTTTACATATAGAAACTTTTATGGCCAAGAAGGATAACTCAGCAACGTTTATGTTGCTGATGAAGCCTCATACTAGCGAGAAGTCAGTGGCGAAGGAGGACGAGCCTTGTGGAACGGGCATCAATTTTGGAGCCTGGCGGCACTAGCCGTGAGGCAACAAGTGCCAGCGGTTTAGCCCAAGCGTTGGGTTTTAACATAGAGGGCTAGCCACTTGCTCGGCCGCCCTGGCAACTGGGGTGAGCTTGGTGGCAATTTGAGGTTCGGAATTGGGCACCCAAGAAAGTGTGGGTTTGGGGGCAGGCAGCCAAATGCGTGACACGCTGACTTGACCCGCGCGTCTAGGACGGATTTTACGTCCACGCATCTTCCTTCGCGGCGCTTTGGAACACCTGAGATAATTCGCTGGGTTGGGTTGGCTCTTTGCGGCAATTGTCGCAGCTAGGGGGTTTAACCGTCTAGGGCATACGGGGGTAGTCAGTGGTGCCGTAGTCACCTAGGCGCCTGACCTACCTACGCCTGGCATAACAGTTCCTAGCAGAATGACCATAAAGTTAGCAACGATGGCATTGGCCAACGACGCGCTTATTTGGGGGGTTTCAACTGCAATCCCCGTTAGCCCTGCCTTCCGGAGACAAGTCCAGAAACATCAGGCACAAATCTAAAAATCGTTTACGGTTGGTCTGGTAATACATTCTATGCACCTCCTGGACCGAGAGATTTTGGGCCTTGAGGTTTTTTAATATGTGCTCAGTCTCGAGCTCTTTAGGGAGAGCGTGGACGACTACACGAAGGTTACGCTCCTCTAGGAGGGCGTATGTCCCGTTTTTTGTGGGGCGGTGGGTGTGTTTCACTCTACTTACGGTTACTGATACCAGGAAGCCAGGAAAGAGAGTACACGGTAATTTTCGAAGAAGGCAACTTGTCCTATCATAGGGAGAGCCATCTGTCCCATAAGCGTATCAATTTTCGCCCGCAAGTCGCTCATTAACAGCGTAGTCAAGATCGAAGTTATTTCGACGATCGTTTCCTACAAAATATTCAGGATCACCAATTGCCGAAGGTGGCCTTTTCAGAAACCGACTTGTTCGGGAGGCTCAAAATTCATCAAGTGTGCATGCGAGATGATTCGTAATGACTCTCGAAAACAGCACATACATATATGCGACTCAGAAGGGAAATCGGTCTGTAGTTTCAAGAGAGCGTTATCGCCTTTTTTGAAGAACAAGACCACCGCACTTCTACCCCATGACTACGGTGTAGTGATACCATGGAGGACGGAATTAAAAAGCTTCTGAAGGACTTCAATTACTTTCACTTTCATAAGCTCCGCTGTAATTCCATCCTCGCCTGGGGCCTTGCCGTTTTAAGGTGCTGGGGAGCCTCTCTCTTCTCTTTCTTTCTAATCTCGCTCATACTGATGTCCAGAATATCATCGGAATAGCGTCAGATAAGACTTGCTCTTGGATCGTTACTCATACTTGCGTGTGGCTTCAATGATGATGTTTGCAGCTGCCCATACAACCTCTCAATGTAACTCAAAATCTCAGGTATCCGGGAAACGATGATGCTACACTCTTTCTTGCAGACAGATCTCTGGCAAAGACTCTGGAGCCCTGGTTCCGCCCGATCGCTTCTTCAATACGAGTTGCATTGAATTTGCGTAAGTCTCACCGCATGCATTTGGAGATCTGTCTGTTCAGTTGCCTGTATGTTGTCAAATCAGCTGAAAACTACAGCTTCATTACCCGTCTAACAGGCATGAGATTGAGAGTGTGATCGGAGAGTTTTTGTGTTTTCTGCGAATCTTGAAAAACTTAGCTCTGACCGCATGGACAGTTTCCACGAGCTTGTCGTTCATATCGTCCACTTCATCTCAATCTTCTAGACACTGAAAACGATTTTGTTACTCATGCTGAAAACAAAAATTAATTTTTGTTTGTTCGTATTTTATGCTTTGCAATACCGTTCATCAGATTGCGCTTAAACTGTATCAACTTATTGCTAGAACTTCCGCAAATGTTATAGACATAGTACAATTAACTTACAGTATGTGGCGAGCGTGTCGTACCGATAAAATTATTTGAACGTTATAAGATATCATTCAACTGCAATGAATGTATTATCATTCCCAATTAAACAGTATTAAAACTATGTTTCCGTAACTATTTCTTCTGCGGCAGCAACGTGCCGTGTAGCAGCTAGTGTTGTATAAAATTCATGACAGTCTTATAATAGTAACGAGTGATAAGTTCTCAGGTGCAATTATAACTTTGGAAACTAGGGACTTTATAATAAAAAGCTTTTGGAGCTAAATTTTCAACGTTTTTAGATACGAAATTCGGTGATTAATGAATACTTACTTAACACGACATGAAAATTAAACTACTTACTCTTTACTGAGTTACAGACTATGAACGTACCATAATGTTTTATAATTTTTTATACAATACATATAAGCGCGTATTATATAATATAATATATAGTAAAATATACAATTTCTGATATAGATATAATTTATTTCCGTATATCAGAGAATCTTACTGAGAAAATGTTGCGCTTAGAATAATTACATACATACGTACGTATGTTGTTTATGATGCCTTGCCAAATTATTTTTAGTTTCACAAATTTGTTTTATATCTATTATTTATATGAAACTTAAATTAGATTTCTTTTTTGTTATATCCCGTACTAGGAATGTCCCCTGTGCAATGATGGTGTTATATGTATTATTATATATAGACACACATACACGGCGCAAGAGAAGAAGCTACCCCATATTATCCCGTGGGTGTCGTAAGATCCGACATAGGGGTTTGAGACTCATAAGCCTCCATGTGCGCAATAAGCTTTAGCAGTGAATTTATAAAAAATACCACGTTTTTAATAATATTTTTGTATTTTTATCCAAATTTGAGCTATATTCAAAATTTACAGTTCATCGGAAAACTAAAATGAATACTAAATTTCACCTGGAACGACAGACAGACAGACAAACGGACAAACAAGAAAGTGACTTAATAAAACGTGGTATAAAAAATGGGTGCAAAGTTTACCCCTCTCGTTTTTATATATAGATACTCGTACTATGCAAATTAAAATTTTTAGATTTTTGAGTTCAATTTTAAACTTAATGACTAAAAACAATAAAATATACACAATGATAATAATGATGATTTAATATTCTTAGTGATTAATATAACAGTCAGGTTTTTATAAAATTGAAATGAAAAGAAAACTAACTCCTGCAACAAATGTACATAAAAAAGTACGATACGGATACGTTGCCACAACTAGCAAATCAGCTGCTTCTTTCTTGCGTCCAGCATAGAATTTGGAGGAATGCATGGCTCTAGAGATATTCTCGTAAATTGCCACCACCTTCTCAACGAGATGTGCCAAATTTCGTATGTAACACCATTTGGTGATCCTGAGTATATAGTAGGCAACGTTCGTCGAAACACCTTCAATCTTGACCACGCTGTTAATAAGCTACTTGCAAGCGAAAATCGACACGCTCATAGGACAGATAGGACAGACAGACCTAGTGATGGAACAAGTTGCCTTCTTCGAGAACTGCCATGTACTCCCCTTTCTTAGGAATTCAAATAATTATATTATATCTCCGTGACTCCTTTCTATCTCTTTTTGCTGCTCCAGGATCTTCTCCAGTGACTACTAAAGGTGGCAACCAAACTTTCGCCGGAATCCCTTTTGCACCTCGTCTATGCGCTATTTTCTAAAATTAATAAGAATCGTCCCGCATGCAGATTTGACGAATTTTAGCCTCTCAAAAAGCCGTATTTTCGACAAGGCCTTAGAATCACACATACTTCATGCATACTATTCCGTAAATTTTAGAAGACCGAAGAGTACAATCTACCATTGTGTATTGCGTATGTGGACTGTAATAAAGCGTTTAATTCCGTCGAAATTTAGGTGGGTTTGTTTGGGTTGAAACTTGGATCCATTTTGGCTGAACCAGTTAGGAAGATAACCAGTTTTTCCTCGTCATATATTTCTCAAAACTTGAACAAAAGAGTGTACAACCAAAAATTCATTGGATCCAATACATGGTCATTCATAGCTAACCGTATGAGAAAGCTCAATATCGACCCGCGAACTGTCGAAAGGTTTATGCTTAAAGTTTCTCTGCTTGATAAAATTTCATTTGAAGATATTCGCTGTAGGACGAGAATAACCGACAAAACGAAATGGATTAGTAAGCTGTAATAGCAATGAGCCCGCCTTGCAGCTTAAAGAATCGATAGTCGATAGGCAAGAAGAATTTTCGGGCTGCAGCCCAGGAAATTGATGGATGCAGCTGGCCCAGGACCGTGTTTGTTTCATTTCTTGGGCGAGGTCTATTTTACCAGGGGACTTGTGAAAGGCTGTAATGTTGACGACGATTATATTTTTTATTTATTATTCTTTTTTATCAGTCTGCAAAAGTCTACTGATTGATATGGATCCCTCACATCGTAGTAAGGATTTGTCTTTATCACCATGCTTGGCAAACAGATTGACGACAGCAGTTACCAGATATCCGTCGCCAGTCATACGTCTGGTGTGAACTAGAGGCCGCCATCTAATGGAAGCCATAAGGTTGATCTAGATATTATTCAAAGTTGCCTATTACTACACCCTCAGTACTATTTATTTTAACTGTAGTGTGAATTCTAAACTAATTGGCATAACACAATAAAGAGTGGAATACTACTACTACTTTATACTATTTTATAATTCGTCACAAAATAATAAAATGTGATTTTAAAATAAAGAATTTAAATCAATAAATTGCCACATAAATTTTTAGCTATAATACGATTTTAGTGCTTAATGGTATCACATAGAATTATTTCAAATTGTCTACTACTTCAATTATGTATAGTTCTTAAATAATATTAGACAAGATCAAAGCCTTCAATTATGATTCAGACGCCGTCCAGAGTAGTCCATTAACTAATAACTCAATAAGTTGAGCGACTATGATATTAATTTCAAATCATTTATGCCTAAGGAGACGTTAAAAGACGATAATTTGAAGTCGGTGTTATTAATTTTAACAGCGATTTTACCTTATCTTTAAAATTCATCGAATTCATCGAATTCATTTAAAGTGTCAATCCTTTAATATGTTTTAAAATTATAGTTTTTATTTTGTAAAGTATAAATAATGCAATACTTACAATTGAAAGAAAACAAAACGATGATAGCCAAAATTTTGAAATCAGTGGTTTTTATTTTGGTATTATCTTGTATTTACTTCGACTGCTTACTGTGTTCCATCAACGTTGTATGTCGTAGTCGGTACCAAGAAAATATTGATTTGTGTATTAACATATTATTAAAAAAATTAAAGTTTAATCTAACTTACATTACCTTTGTATTTTTATATATAGAAACAACGTCTAGTTTCTACTAAACATTTTTAAGCTATACTAGAGGATCATTAAAATTATGAAAGGATTTAGTCCAAATATTCAACCACTACTCAATTTCAAGATGTCGTTAAGTCTTCTGCTCTTTATCACTTTAAGTCAAAGTGAGTGAGACACCATGAGACTTGGCATCTTAAAACTGAGTAGCCTTTGTGTATTTGCCTAATATCATTGTTTTAAAACGGATTAAAATATGAATATGAACGTCAAATATAAAAAGTCAACAAAGAGTTACTTAAAAGATATTATAAATTTAAAATTTTGTTTTGAAATTAGTAAACTGTGCTGTTTCATGCACTGGTCTTTCATCATCATCATCATTACAACCCTTCACAAGTCCACTGCTGAACATAGGCCTCCCCCAAAGAATGCCACAAAGCACGGTCCTGAGCAACCTGCATCCATCGACTTCCTGCATATCTTACCAGGTCGTCACTCCATCTAGTGGGGGGACGCCCTACACTTCGCCTGCCGGTACAAGGCTGTCCACTCGAGAACCTTTCTTCCCCATCGGTTGTCGGTTCTTCAAGCTATATGGCCGGCCCATTGCCACTTCAGCTTACTAATCCGTTGAGCTATGTCGGTCACACTGGTTCTACTGCGGATATCCTCATTTCTGAGTTTATCACGCAGAGAAACTCCGAGCATAGCCCTCTCCATAGCTCGCTGAGCGACCTTGAGCTTCCTCATCCGGCCAGCAGTGAAGGACCACGTCTCAGTTCCGTATGTCATCACTGGCAACACGCACTGGGTGTACAGTCTCGTTTTCAAGTTTTGAGGTATACCTGACGAGAAGATGTGCCGTAATTTCCCGAACGCTGCCCAACCGAGTTGAATCCGTCGATTGACCTCTCGGTCGAAGTTGGACTTACCTAGTCGGACTATTTGTCCCAGGTAAACATACTCGTCAACAACTTCGAGCTTAGTGTTCCCAACAACTACCGGCATAGGTGTGACATGGACATTAAACATGATCTTTGTTTTGTCCATGTTCATCTTAAGACCTATCCGTTGGGACTATTGAGATCATTGAGCATAGTGCTTAGGTCCTCCAGCGATTCTGCCATAAGGACTATATCGTCGGCAAATCGAAGGTGAGTGATGTACTCGCCATTGATGTTGATACCGTATCCTTTCCAGTCCAGAAGCTTGAAAATATCTTCCAATGCAGCGGTAAAGAGTTTCGGGGATATGACGTCACCCTGTCTTACACCTCTCTGCAATTGGATAGGTTTCGTACTCTGTTTCTGTACTGGTCTTTACCTACGTCAAAATAATCACAAAATCACACTTAATAATCAGGCGGAGCATGTGTGTCGTATGAAGGTGTTCGGAAAATCAATACTTGAATCTTCAGCTGATAAATGACGAAAAATTTTCTCGGAGTACGACCTAGATTCGACACACTTGATGAAAATGGCGACACTTCGGTGAGAATAAAAAAGTAAATATTTAGCGTAGAACTTGTCCCAACTTTTGTATAATAATATAGGTAAAAACTTACTTCACTAATTCTTGTATAAGAGAATGTTACGTAATGTACTAAAATAAAGTTACTGGATAAATTTTTAATTTCAAATTATTTACTACTGGATAAATAATTAATTTAATTATTCTATAGTTAGAAGTAAGGGTACGAAAAAAGGGATAAAAAGAAGTGAGGGTAGAGCTCTATATCACCACTCCTTCGATCAGTACAAGGTTCAGCGCAGGCGGGTATTAAATTCAGTCACTTTATGAGTGTCGTTATTATGTCCGTGGTGGTACTTTTATTGCGAAAAGGTTGCCCTGTGTCAAATCAATATCGAGAAAAGCAGTGTTGCTGCACTTTATATATTTAAGTATATTTATGTAATTACATCTATAACGTTACATCAAAGTGAATGGAACGTATTACGGAAGAGTCGAATTGTAATTTGCGCAACAGTGAATATGTAGTGCGGTACCCTCTTTTGTTGCTGATAAGGATTAATTGCGTAAGCTGAATGTGCGCTCTTATACTATTATTACTTTTAACAATAACCTCTCACCGTATTTCTTGCTCCAGAAGTGAATTCACTCCCTGTTATCGCCCACTTGTGATTTTAATAATATGAAAGTTAATTCGCACTTGAAAGACCGCGATAAGCCTTGCATTAATGCCTTTGCTTTTGTGTTAAAAATGTTCTATTGAAATGTAGAAATTGTTGTCGTATTTACGACATTGATAAGCTAGTTTAAGAGAATATCCGGGCAAAGTTTAGTCCATACAAATGTAACATTTTGTGAAGTTACGATTTATATCCACCAATTCCATTTTTCTATGGGTTATTTTTTCATTAATTTTTAAAACTAGGACACTTTGAAAATTACTATAACTGCCTATTAACTATAATTTAATAAATATATCTCATATTGTTCAAGAAATACAAAATTATTCGATTTTGTAAGTGGAATAAGGGCAATACGGGATAACGATTTCATAATTTTTTTCGTAGGTATAATCAAGCAGAGATTCGAATGTATTGTTTTGTTTAGCCATAGATCATTGAAGATCTATTTTTAAATTTCTTGCAGCCCCGATATCCTCTTCATATAAAATTTTAACAAAAAATTTTATTAACCAGGCAGGTATTAAAAACGGCTAGAAAGCGTTTTTGTGGTTTTGATGTGATTTACACCATAGTTATACTCGTATATCTGTATAGTTTAGTAAATTTTGCATATTGGTTTGCACAAATAAGGAAGTATAGTTTCTTAGGAATGCTTTCCAAAATGCCGTAATAAACGTAAAGTTGCGTAGTATAGAAAACTGTGATTGTAATGAGAAACTTAAATCAGTCGTATGTTAAGTATATTATGTTAAGTATAGTATATTAAGTATATGCAGGGTAAATAAGCGGTCGTGATTATAACAAAAATTACAATTTCGTTTTTCGAGTCGGTGAATTAGTATTGTATTAGGTGTTTTTTTTTTAGCTGCTTGAGAAGTTTCGATGGTTGTTGTCTATAGTTTGACAGTTGAGAAACTTTGTTGACATTTCTTTTCAGTAAGGTTTAGCAATTCATCATGAATCGTTTGTCGCTAGAACAACGCTTCGAAATTGTGGAAATTTACTTTGAAAAAAATTTATTTGTTCGCGAAGTTCATAAAGCACTTCGTCCATTTTACAGTTAAATATAATAGCCTAGTGAGAAGCAGTTGTTGATCGTTTTCGCACTAATTTTACTCTTCTCGATTTAAAAGCCATCAACAAGACAAAGAAATGTCTGTACGAATAAAATATTGCTGCTGAATATTGCTGCTGTAGCGTGAAGTGTTGAAGAAGACGCCGAAATATGGATTCGTCGCCGTTCTCAACTTGTTGGCCTTTGTCCTTCGACTACATGTATACGTCGCATTTTTGCTGATTGGGCTAATTTGATACTGGTCGAAGATGAGCATTTTATCGAAGAATTGTGTTTAGTGATGCATTTGTTTATCATTTCTGGTTAAATGGCTTCGTGAATAGGCAAAATTGCAGCATATAGAGCAAAGGCAATCCTCATGCCATTAACGAATCATTATTACATTTATTAAAATCGACTGTTAAGTGCGGTTTACATGCTGGCGGCATCATCGGTCCTTATTTCCTTCGAAATGAGGAAGGAGCTGGCGTTACGGTGAATGGCGAGCGCTATCGAGCCATGCTGACTGATTTTTTGTTTACAAAAATGAAAATGTTCTCATAGGTATTTTTAAGCACTGGTGACGCAATTTCGTACACCAGCGAGTTATGAATTAATTTGCTATATCAATTTACTTTCCTTTTATTGCTTTTTAAATAACATGAAACAAAAATAGCAATAATTCACAATTCACATACTAAGTTCTTTCACTCACACGAATTGAGATTTAATGTCCGGCATCGACAATTTGGGTGATGGCAATCTTATTTACGAAATACTAGTAAGAGAAGAAAAATGAAGTAATGTAATCAGTAATTATGGGCAATCCAGTAAAGTAACTATGTATTGGGATCAGAACGTGAGTCGAAGACTCGATTATTTTTAAATCAATATCCAAATACACGAATAACAAAAGTGATTGATTAGATGTTGACTTCCTATGTTTAGTAATAGCCATGTATTTTCGCTTCCTTGTAGCATACGCTGTTAAGAGGAAAGTTAATTATATTATGGCGCCTCTTCACGTTGGCCAACACAGTGGCGAATGTGTTGGCAGAGTTATTAGCCAAGAAATTGTGATCGCGTCCACACGTTGGAAGGTCGTTCAGTTTGCTTTGGTTCAGGCCAATGTGCGGACGAATTTATTAAAATGATTATTGATGCGCTAACGGCTGCATCGGTTTATTTATTCACAGCATACCACTATTTCTTTATTTAATTTTCACTATTTTTAATATTTAATATTTTTAATATTTCTTTATTATACACTAACGTTATACAGATAAGTAAACTAAACATTAACACACCTAGGCATAGGTATAATTAACTAAGGCCTGGAAAATATTCGAAGCCTGTCTATGAAACTGTTGTAAAATTTTTATTAAACAAAACCTTTTTAAAAAGGATTATTATATAATTATAGAATATATTTATTTATTTACACTTTCATGCATAAAGTAGTACATATGGCGAACTTAATAATAATAATAAATAATTTATTTCGTCAAACATTAAAGTTACATTATATGATCAGTGATCGAGGTCACCTAGTAAGCAAAATAATGCTTGTAACAGGTGACTTCGCTCTTCCATAGCTAAAAATTATAGTATTATTAACGAAATAAAGTAACTAATAGGGAATAATAAAGACAGTAAAAACATGATTTTAGTATCCTACTTTTTAATTTGATTTTAATATATATAATATATTATAGATTTTAAGATATTTAATAAATCAATTAATACATCAATAAATAAATTATAGGCTGTGACTTAGCAATAAATAAATTAATACATCAATCACTACAACGTGAATGTGTATAAGATAAGGGTGATCAAAAAGAAATGGAAAAAAGAAATTTTATTTCTTGACGGCTCCGTGGCGTAGTGGCTTAGCAATGAGTTGCTGCCCTGGGGGCCGCGGGTTCGAATCCCGCACGGAACAAGTATTTGTATAGCCTGCACATAATTTCTCCGGGTCTGGATGTTTGTCCATATGCAATTTATGTTTCTAAACTGCCTCCACGATACAGGAGAAAATCCTAGTGTATAATAATATTTTTTTTAAAAAAGACTTGTGTTTTACAAACAATTTTCGGCTTGGTAGGGCTCTATAAAGCGAAAAGTTTTTTCATTGGTCATTGTTACTGCCTTTATGTAGACACTATTGCGTGCATATAAAATTTAAATCAGGTGCGTGCATTCACCCTGGGAGCTCGTAGCAAACTGAACGTGCGGCCAACGTGTGGACGCGGCGGCCAATACTCTGCCACAACCCTTTGATCTTTTGTAAAAAACCGACACCAGACGAATCTCGCGCCAACTTGTGGGCCATCGTTCCAATACGTACCAACGTAGCTTAAACACCCGCTCTACACGATGGCCATCGTTGTTGGCCAACACATTCGCCAGTGTGTTGGCCAACGTGAAGAGCCGCCGTTACACGAAAACACAACCATCCTGTAGTTTATTTTTCAGTTTCAGATCTGTTTTCTAAAATTATATTTTCTAATTTTAAATTTAAATTCTCCAGTTATCTTATAAAATATAACCTAGGTCACTTCGGCATTGATCTCTATGTGTATATGAAATTTCATTAAAATCGGCTTACCCATTTCGAACACAGTTTTTTTTTAAATAGTTACTCATATTTTAATAGTATGCAAATAACCTCCTTAACTCAATAAAGGGTCAAATAGACACTTCAGTTTTATATGTGTAAAATTATGTATGTGTACAGATACCTACGCGATATCGTCGTCAATTTTATTCTGATTTGAATAATTCTTTATTTAATGAAAAGTGTACGCTTCAAGGCTTTCTCGTATAAATTGAGCGAACAATTCTTCACCTAAGGGTGGAATATATTTTTATATGACTTTTAAGATGACATTGTATTAGTTACTATCCGCTCCACTTTAGCACTACCGGCTAACGCTTATGTGATTCGTTAATCTACCGCTTTTTATACCTTTCGGTTCGCATAAGTTCAGAAGACACAAAACCAACCGCATCGCTTCTATCTCAAGCCATCGCACCCACCTTTGTGTAATTTAGATATTAAACTGTACAAAATTATCTTAAAATGTATAGACATTTACAATGACGCTATATTTCGCGATTATCTGTTAAGTTTATACGTGTGAAGACAACCGCCGCCAAATCATCGTGACTGCAGCCCTTGAAACACGAGACATTGTTATATTACTTATTTAATTCAGTAGAGCTAAAAATTAAATTCTTAAGAGTAAGTAAAAGCCAGCTTTTAATAACTAAAAAGGGATAAATAATTACCTCATAATAGTTTCTGAATTTGGGGCTTTAACGTCTTCTCTATACACTATGCACCGAAATTTTATTCTTTCTTTCTTTGAAATGAGATTAAATTTTTATGTTTTTTTTTTTGTATTTTCTTAGTTTATTCAAACAAATACATATAAAGAAATGTTATAAACAAAACATTTTAAAGTCCGAGCTTGAGAAAATAGCAAGTCTAAATTGAAGAACGACCCATTGTTTATAATTCACATAGAATAAAAACAAAAGCGTTTGCTTGAAATATTAACTCTGTTGACATTTTATTTCGTTCCGTTTTTGGAATGTTTCAAATCTTTATATTTAATCAATTAAATATCATCATAAATGCGGAAAAAATTGTTATAAAATGTTTGTTTCAAGTTCAGTATGTATGTACATTCAACTGTCCCTCCCCCCACCCATCAACATGGTAGCGGTATAACGTCATAAACTACCCCAGGAGGGTACCAGTACCCCTGGAAAATCCCTCGCTGAGCATCCACGACCATGCTATTCCACTCCTGAGCGTGGGTGCTCAGGCTGCCCCGCGTATTCTGGGGGGGGGGGGGGGGGCAAAATTCCGCTCAACACAATAACTGCTCGGGGCAAACTGAGCAACAAGACCAAGGCGACCCCTGCCACGCTAACCGTGAATTTCTGCAACATCAGGGGACTTCACTCGAACCTAAACGCCGTCCATTACCATCTTGCGACGGCGAAGCCGGCCTTGCTCTTTCTGACTGAGACGCAGGTGTCCTTTGTGCCCCGGGCTGGAGTTTGTGTATACGTCAGAGAGGACATCTGTTTTCGACGCCTCGGCAGTCTTGAAGGTTCGGACCTGTCCATCCTTTGGCTACGCGTAGACAGCGACGACCATCCGCGCATCTACGTGTGCCTCCATAGGTCCCATAGCGGTAATGCCGAAACAGACTGACTCATTGACCACGTCCAAATGGCTACAGATTCCTTGCTACAACTGGTCCCATCCGCAGAGATCGTGATCCTTGGCGATTTTAACGCCCACCACGCTGAATGGCTCGGTTCACGTTTAACCGATCATGCGGGGAGATCTGTTTATGACTTTGCCTTGGCATATGGTCTGACAGAACTGGTTTCATCGCCTACGCGGATTCCAGATGTTGAGGATCATACACCTTCCCTGTTGGACCTTCTGCTAACCTCTCATCCGGACGGATATCAGGTTTCCGTCGATGCCCCTCTTGGCTCTTCGGACCATTGTCTGATCCGGAGTGTGGTGCCACTCACACTCCCCTCGCGGTAGCGTTCTGCAGGTTGCCGCCGTGTTTGGCATTACAGGTCGGCGGATTGGGACGGAATGCGGTCTTTCTTTGCTTCCTACCCATGGGGGCGGGTTTGCTTCTCGCCGGATGATCCCAGCGCTGTTGGTGACTCTGTCACTGATGTGGTGCTACAGGGAATGGAACTATTTTTTCCGTCATCTGTGGTACCCATCGGAGGCAGATCTCAGCCTTGGTTTGGTCGCTCCTGTAAGACTGCTTTATGCAGTAAACAGGAGTGTTATCAAGCCTGGGCTTCGGCGACTCGGGATGTAAACACAAGCATACTTAAAAAGAAGTATAACTTCGCCTCTAGGTTCTTCAAAAGAGCTATTGCCAAGGCAAAGTCAGAGCACGTAGGCAGAATTGGCGAGAAACTAGTTCGCCTTCCTTCAGGAACCCGTGCATTCTGGTCACTCGCCAAGGCTGTCCAAGGGAATTTCTGTAAGCCATCACTACTATCTTTGCACAGGGAGGACGACTCACTCGCCCACGACGCAAAAGAGAAGGCCGACCTTTTAGGCTCCCTTTTTGCGTCCAACTCGACTGTTGATGACGGGGGGAACACACCGCCGATCATCCCGCGGTGTGAGTGCTCCATGCCGGATGTGCGGTTCTCACAGCGCTCGTTTCGCAGAGCACTCCTCTCCCTTGACATCCACAAGTCGAGTGGGCCTGACGGAATCCCCCCAATTGTGCTGAGGACGTGTGCTCCGGAGTTGGCACCGGTTCTAACGCGTCTTTTCCGGTACTCTTACTCCCTAGGCGTAGTAGGTTCTAACGTGTCTTTTCCGGTACTCTTACTGCCTAGGCGTAGTCCCGAAATCATGGAAGACAGGTTTTGTCCACCCGATCCCTAAAAAAGGCGACCGCTCAGACCCGTCCAACTACAGGCCTATCGCCATCACCCCCTTGATCTCCAAAATAATGGAATCCGTTATAAACTGCCACCTCATGCGGTGCCTTGAGGATCACCAGCTGATTAGTGACCACTAGTATGGTTTTCGTCGGGGTCGATCAGCTGGTGATCTTCTGGTATACTTAACTCATAGATGGGCGGAGGCAGTAGAGTCCAAGGGGGAGGCACTGGCCGTTAGTTTGGACATTGCGAAGGCCTTCGTTCGGGTTTGGCACAAAGCGCTTCTTTCGAAGCTCCCTTTCAGCTCAGTTGCAAGGTACTCCCCTTGTTGCCTCAGTCAGTATCGGAATCCTCGGCGTCGACATATCGAGTAACGTGCAGTTTCGTGGTCACTTGGAAGAGAAGGCCAAATTGGCCTCTAAAAAGCTTGGCGTGCTCAGCAGAGCGGGACAGTATTTCATGCCGGCTCAACGCCTGCAACTTTACAAGGCGCAGGTTCGGCCTCACATGGAATACTGTTCCCATCTCTGGGCTGGGGCTCCCCAGTGCCAGCTCCTTCCACTTGACCGCATCCAGCGCAGAGCGGCTCGAATCGTCGACGACGACGAAGATGTTGCATCTCTTAGCATTTTCTTTCGCATTTACCACGGGGAGTGCTCTGAGGAATTGTTCGGATTAATCCCAGCCGCCAAATTTCACGTACGCACATCGCGGCAGAACTCCCGATACTATCCAAACCATCTGGATGATTGGCGGTCCACCACTGTGCGATTTAGAAGATGGTTTCTTCCTCGCACAACTTCCTTGTGGAATAGTTTACCACCAGCGATTTTTACGGACCGATACGACTTAGGGACCTTCAAGAAAAGAGCGTACTCCTTTTTAAAAGGCCGGCAACGCATCTGCAATTCCCCTGGTGTTGCGGTTGTTCATGGGCGGCGGTAGTCACTTACCATCAGGTGAGCCGCATGCTCGTTTGCCCCCTCTCCTATAAAAAAAAAGGGGCTCGCTATAAAAACGGAAGGAGATTATTTATTTTATCGCAACGTTTTGGACGCGATCTTTTGGATAGTGTTGGGTTGGTAATCTGTGGGGGGGGGGGGAGGGGGGATAATATTGTAGTCAATTCTGTGATCACATTAACATAACATGGATGAGTTATCTAATGGCCAAAACGAACAGGGGGTGACAGGCCCGGCTCCGAAGTCTAAGTCTATTGTTGTAGTTGTAGTATTGTTCGATGTTCTGGGCGGTGAGAACCACCTAGTGACGCGGGTGTACAGTTTGTACGCGGTGTGAAGGAGTAAGCGGCACGCCCGTCTGCGGACTCGCTGCGTCCCATCCGTTGTTGTCCTAACAGTGTTTGTGGCAATAGGTGATTCTGTAGTGTTTGTGTATGACTGGCCGGCGACATTTCGGTCGTTGGGATCTAGCGGAATAGGCGGTTCGATTAGAACGTTACGGGGCCTCCTGAGGGTTTCCGTAACGTTCGGAGTCGGAACATGGGTGGCTGCGTTTACTACTAGCGGGTGTGATTTGTCTCGGCTTTCTTAAAATAGCGCCGTAGCACAAAATTGGTTCAAGTGTTTTCAGTCCGGGAATTTTGATGTCAAAGATGCAGATCGCTCTGGTCGCCCTCATACGAATCAAGTCGATGTCATTTTTGAAAAAATGGAGCGAGCTCACCGTGCGTTAACGCTTGATGCAATTATGCAATGCAGTAAATTAGTAAACTTATAACTTGCAAATGTTCAGCGGTACTATATTCTGGGACTCTGTACTCTATAAAAAGCGCAAGTCCGATCGTGCATGGAATATTGCTGCCGTAAATGGGCTGATGTTGCAAAATATCACCTAGCAGCTTTAGAGTCAATTGAAAGTCTTGCTAAGAGGCTTATTGGTGACCCGAATCTGGTTAAAACCAATCTCACCAGCCTCGAACACAGGCCCAATGTTGCCAGTCTTTCGGTTTTCCACAGGATGCATTTCGAAGAGTGTTCGCAGAAATTGCATAATTTAATTCTTCCCTCTCCATTCTACCATTAGACAACTAGACGTTCAGCAAGTCTCCAACCTTTCGTTTTTGACTTACATGCATTCAAACCAAACGGTTTGCTACATCTTTCGTCATACATACAGCAAAAGAGGGGTGGACTAAGTCGGCAACATCTGTCGTTCCATCCGATTACAATGTGGGTGTCTTCAGGACAAGAGTGAACAGGCATTTGTTAAGTCAGTATGCTTAATCATCTTATGCTACAGCACCACTTACCATCAAGTGGAATTGTTTTTAAGCGCTGGTTTAATATAGTAAAAAAAAGTAAAATAATACAATAACAACGGTTCCGTACCATCGTAATACAGGTTTCTAGTAAGGGTGCACATTTTTTTTATTTTTTTTTTATTTTTATATTTTGTTGTTTTTGCGGCAACAAAAATACACATTCTCTAAAAATTTCAACTGTCTGCCTATTACGAATCATGAGATACAGCCCGCTGACAGACGGAGAGCAGAGACGTAGTAATAGGGTCTCGTTGCTTACCCTTTGGATATGGCACCCCAAACAGTAAATGCGCCCATCTTTCTCTCTCTCTCTCTCTCTCTCTTCTGAATCTCTCTAGTCTCATACATAATTTAGAAACGATATTTGTAAGAATCCATATTAGAGCTCCATACTATAACCTGGAGTTTAAAAATAATACCTAACAAATAATTTCATACATTTTCATGCAAAATAAATTATATTTAGACCATTTTTAAATAAAATGCCCAATATTCTAAATTGATGTAAAAGTGTGAACAACATCAAATCAATCGTATTTTACTCTTATATATTTTTACTCTGTTGAAAAGGCGATAAAATTATAAATAAGTACAAACTTTTAATAAGTGTTACATTAAATTCTTCTTATTAATTAGTCCACTTTGGTATGGCAAACGTAAACAGCAATGCTTACGTAGACATTTCGCGTACCGCAGTTTCAGCTTTCGCGAATATATTTTGTGACTATTAAATCTTCCAATTTACATAAGTTTCATAATTACTTACGAACTCTGTTTCTGTTGTAATGCTAAAGTTTTGCCAATTTGAAGCGAAATTCGTTAGTGTGACATCTTCTCTTTGCCTATTATAAACTTAATACAGGTACATACAAATATACTACAAGTATAATTTGAATAAGTTCTTTAATCTTCTTAACAACTGGAATTTCTTAACTCCGTGAAAGTTCTCTTTCATAGTTGGGAGGATTTTTCTTGATTGTTACCCTTGTTTAATCGATGCCGTAAGGTTTTTGACTAGAATTGTATTTTATTAATTGTAGTAGCGTGTAGCTTATACACAAAAAACATGCGTGAATGTCGTGGAATACTCGGATGGAACGAAGTTTTTTTCGTAGTATATTATTATTGATAAACGTATTATATTATTGGTTAACAAATACACATAAATGAATTACTAGCGTCTATTAAAATGAAGTGTCATTTAAAATAATATTTCTTTCATGCAAGATCAGAAAAAGTCGACCAGTCGAAGTTACCAAGTCGACTCGAAAAAAAAAAACTAAAACGAAGGCAGGTAAATAACATTAAAATATTATTTTCTTAACTTTCCTGAAATGTTATTTCGAAGTTAGTCTTTTATGTAATACAGTTAATTCATAAAGTTTATTGTAATACAGGATTACAGGTTTCGATAAAACCTCCTAATATTTTATCATTAGAATAAAGAAAGGACCACGCTCTTACAGAATATCAGCGTAAAATAGCAGCTTAACGCTGCTGTGTTTCGTATGGTGAGTGTAGAGAACCGGAAACCCTTTTACTGGAAATGAAGCATTCCATCTTAGTCCTCACGAGTGACAACGCATCTGTATTTTGATTTGTAATAGAGAATAGATGTAGATATCTATGGGCTGCAGCAACCACTTACCATCAGGTAGACTGTGTGCTCGTTTGTCACCCTTATCCTATAAAAAAATACTTAATAAGGCCAAAAATATTTCTTTGTGAATGCTTTATAAAAATCTCACATTTAAGTCAGTTTCAGCATAAAGCGCTCGTGCAAATCAAGACTTTTTAATCGGTTATAAATGAAAAATCATGAGTTGAAAAGTATTCCAAACGTTGATGACTGACACAAAATCTTTTAATTGATTTAAGCTAAAATCCTATAAATACAATCTGGTTTCAAACACACCTACACACTACATACATATTATTATTTATTTTGAATGCCCAGTTTTCGACCTCCGTTTTTATTATATGACGGTGTGTATATGAAGAGCCGGATAGATCGAGTTTGCGAGAGTTTGCGTCCCTCTAGCGAAGCGTTTATCGATAGCGGCGGGGTAGAATTGAGGGTATTCCTCTATCGAGAAACCACCACTCGTTAGTACAGTACAAAGTTCATTGTAGGTGCCAAGCGCGGGAGGTTCCGCTTACATCATTCTACTTGTGAAGTCATTCTACAAGTGCTAAAATAGTGTCGTGGTTCTGTTCGTTGTGGTGGTTCTTCTGGTACAGGCAAGTAGGATGGTGTTGCTGTTAGTTAGCATAATTTGGTGGTTGTTGCGGTAACGTGTTACGGTGTTTTCAAACTGTTATTGCTCTATGCTGAATGTACATTGCGTTACGCTGTTTTATTACTCATAATGATTAATTTCGTAAACAAGAGAGCGAGTTGAACATCCGTTCTCACACATTTTCTATTTTTAAGAATTAACGCCTTCCTGATGTATTTCAGAGATCGAAATTGGGATCTCCTGTTGTATTTCTTACGGAATTGGCCTTATGCTGTTGTGTTATTTACATATATTTAAATAGGTATTTATTCGATTTCATATAATGCAATTTAGTAATTTTTAAATTTGAATTTTTCTAAACAAAATAGTCTTCGACCGTAGTATTTGAACTTTATGCATTATTTGATTAGATACGTCCAAATTTTTATATTATATTGTAGGTTAATAATATGATAGCTCGGCAGCTGACCAAACGTTTGACTGGGGCACTGAGCATCGCGGGTGCGATTTTCGCAAGCAACAATTTTTGTGTGATCTTCAAGTCAAGTCTGCATCTACAACTTAATTATGTAATTCCTAGTAGAGTGAAATTAAAATATTTTGTTTTTATTGTTGTAAAATAAAAAAATAATATATCAATTTGATTGCCAGCCAGTATCACTTTTTTCGAATATTAGAATTTGCAGCAGTATGATATAAAGCGTACGAATGTGAAACATTTTTATTATGCAGAGAATGATAACTTGAATTATATTGCAGTGCAAAGTAAAAGTTTAATTCGTTTCGTTTTACAAGCCTGCTTTTACGGCCTCTCATATTTACGGTACTTTATTACATCTATACAATATTACATCAAACCGGTATAGTGAAATTTATTTTGGTAATATAATTTATCGGTATCGTTGAAGGAAATAGATGTAGCATATTATGTTATTGTATACATGTATATGCATTGTGTTATGTGTACAATGTACCATACCGATGCCGTACCTTACGACGTATAGTTTGCGAGTAATACGGGTTCGATCCCCGCCGGCTGTACGGTGAAGGAAATTGTCGTAAATCAGCATATCTGTAGAATATAATATTTTGAAGACATGGAAAGTGCGTAAGCACGCACTGGAGTAGGGATGCAGACTAATTGCTCCAAATTACTCTTAGAAATGAGAGGAGGCCTGTGTGCCCAGCAGCACGTATAAAATAATAGTATGCTGCCACAATTTTCGAACTTGATACTTTCGCTTGAACTTGAGCAAACTCAGAAACTGGACTTTCTAAAAAAAAAACCTTCCAATCCTAAGATAAAATGTATTCGTAGGATAGATAGAATATAACATAAGCAAATTAAAAATTACATTATTATTATAATAAAATAGTTCAATTGTTTACTTTAAATTTAGCCAGGTTCAAATTTATTTCATGAATAACTTATAACTGACGATTGAAAAATCAGCTTATATACTCGTATATTTTCCATTATCTTGATTTGATATTTACATCAAATTTTTATTAAAATATCCACGTTATAAATGGGTTGCAATAAAAGTGGTTTGCACCGTTTACGCTTCGAAGTTTGCAATAAATGTGAAAAAAGCGATGCATAAATAATATAAAATTATGTTCATAAAACAAAACTTTTATGAGTTTTAAAACAAGGTTCAAATATTTAAAATTTTATTTACACCTCACTACCCCGTGCAGGAGACGAGACCTGGATAGACCGGGCCAGCACTAGTGTGGGGCTACGGAAGAATTTGGATTATCGCGGCCCCGCGCGCGCACGTGCGAGAAGGCACCGGGGTGGTTTTAGCCGATAAGAGTCCGGCACGCCCCTCCGCCTTTCCCCAGGCGGAAGCAGTCCATGAGGAATTCCCACCGTAAAAAAAATGTTAGGTTAGGTTAGTTTACCGTGTGGAGTTGCCAGAGCTCCCATCGGGCGCGTCCCCAGGTGGCGGATAGGGGAATGCCACTAAGATATGGGTGGTAGCGGGAAACCGTCGCGGACCAAAACTGGCTGCGTGCTTGTTTGAATAATGGAGGGCCTACTAGTTGCTTCCCGTATCCTCTCCCTTGAGAGATACTGAGAATGTGACATACGCTGTGAGGTGCCAGGTGCACTCGGCTTTTGCCGACGCCGGGCAACCAGTAATCGCGGGATTTTCAGGGACCATACCCTGTAAAAAAGGAAACTGAATGGGCTCAGTGATCCCTCACCCGGTCTCTGGGCAGGCATGGGAAGAACCCGTATCGACTCTGCCACCGTTTGAACCTAGGAATGCCTCTGGCGTGTCGTGGATCACGTCTCGCGGCGCCTAAGGTGCCGAGGGCTCTTGGCTTAACCCTGGAGTCGCGAGGATGATAACCTCTTTAAAATCACCCGAAGCTCAAGCGTGGCAAGCCGTGAGGAGCTGCATGGCTGATGGGCATGGAAATGTTCAGTCGTTAGCGTTGCCCCCGTCAGGGTACCGGCAAAGGAGGTGCTGCTCGGATGGACTGTTATTTACTCCATACTCGGGGGATAAAAATGGAAAGAGATAAATATTTAAAAACAGTTGAGATCGAAAAGCAGGTTGGATCGGACACTGGAAGTGGTGGAAATCGGTCGCGTGGGACGTCTTCCACTAGAAAACGTCCAGTGTGCCGATCTTCAGACGAGGAAGGCCTGCCGGCCCCCAATTTGCCGACTTCGGAGAGGGGTTGGCAGGCATCGAGAGGGGCGAGTGCTTCGCAGCCGCGGAGGGATAAGCACGGACGGTTCATGTGCTCCAATACCTCGGCGGCTAGTGAAGCAGAGAGTGACATGGGGTTCACTACGGAGGACACTGGCGATGGCGGTGAAAGCTGTGCCTCGCTGGGGAGCTCAAAGGCGGGGCCCCTTCCGCCGCCAAGAGGGAGCAGCGCAAAGCCGTCGCAGCCGACGAAATATCGGAAATGACCCGACGCGCTCGCTAGCGACGAGCTGCTCTTGTGGCGGAAGGGGGAGAGCCATCTGCGGTGGCCTTAAGCCAGCTGGCTCTGGATGGGGTGGACTTAGTCCTGAAGGTTGCTACCATGTCCGGTAGCCTGAAGGGCACGTTCATCCGTGGCTTAAAGGAGGCTGCCGCGGATATCAGTGAGGCGGTTGGCATCCTCCTCAACAGGACGGCCTCTGACGAGGTCGCAAAGTTACAGGAGGTAAATAGCCGCCTCAGAAATGACCTGTAGGACCTCCGGCGGCAAGTCGCTGCGCTAAGCGAGCAGCAGCAGCAACGCACGTCCACCAATGCCGCACCTGTAGTGGCCTCGACTCCCGCACCGCGACCGGCAAGCCCTCGTACCGACGAAGAGGTCGAGCGCATTCTCGGGTTCTGCATGCTCCAGTGCGGGATCATGGTTTACACTCGGCTGGAGGCAATTTCTCGGCGTCTCCCGGCGGAAATCCTCCGTCCGCCTTTAGTGGCTGACACGCGGTGGACTGAGGAGCCGCCGTGACTTGCGCCTCAAAAGGGGCAGCCCGCGGAGGAAGCTACTCCGAGCGACCAGTCCACGACAGCCGGGTCTAAGGGTGAGACCTGGGCGAAAGTCGTGGGCCGCAAGAAGGCCAGCAAAGCCGCCAAGAAGGCCGCAGCAGCTGCATGCGCCCCAGGTGGAACCACAAAGACGGCTCCTAAACCTGCGCAGCGGACTGCCAAAGGCGGTCGCAAGAAACCGGCTGTGCATGTTCCGCGGTCTAACGCTGTGACGCTAAAGTTGCAGCCCGGAGTTGTGGAGCGTGGCGTGACGTACCAGTCGGTCACCGCCGAGGCCAAGGCCAAGATCAAATTATCTGATCTTGGCCTTCAGTCCGTCACCCTCAAGCAGGCTGCCACGGGTGCACGGCTGTTCGAGGTAGCTGTTACTGTGAGCGGCAGTGCCGAAAAGGAGGACGCACTGGCCGCCAAGATGAGTGAGGTCCTCAACTCTGAGAACGTCTGGGTCTCCAGACCACTGAAATCCGCAGAGGTGCGGATTTCTGGCCTGGACGACTCCGTGACCTCTGAGGAGGTGGTGGCGGCTGTTGCCAGAAGCGAAGAGTGCCCGCCGGAAAGGGTGCGGGCTGGCGATATACGCACCGACGCCACTGGATTCGGCGCGGTCTGGGTTCGGTGCCCTGTAGCGTCGGCGAAGAAGATCGCCGATAGCGGCAGATTGCTTTTAGGCTGGTTGGCAGCAAGGACCAAGCTACTACAGCCCCGGGCTTTGCGGTGCTTCCGGTGCCTGGAAAAAGGGCACGTCCGGGCGAAGTGCACCACCGAGGTTGACCGTAGTGACCTCTGTTATCGCTGCGGTCAGCCTGGCCACAAGGCGGCCCTGTGCACCGCGGCGCTCAACTGCAAGCCTTTATTCTGCTGCGGGAAGGCCAGCAGAGCACAGAGTAGGCGGAGGGGCCTTTGGGGCGCCTGCCAGCAAGGTCGAAAAGAAAAAGGAAAGGAAGTGGAGCACTAAGCCTGCCGGGTTAATCTCGATGCCCCCGCAGGCTAGCAGCTCCGCTGCCGACTCCTGGCCCAGGACCGTTGCCGAGGGAATGGAATGTCAGTAATTTTGTTGAATGTCAGTAGTTGCGTCCCTGGGCGCCTCCACTAACACAAAGCATGCAACCCCAGTTGCTAGAGGCGGTGGTATCGTCTTTCTTCCCTGAACGAGTGGGAGATCCCCCGGCGATGGCTTCGCCCTCAGCCACAGACTCTCCAGAAGAGGACAGCACCGATGTGCCCGAGGTAACGCAAGCAGAGACGAGAGCGGCCGTGTCGCGACTCCGGGCTAAGAACACAGCGCCCGGACCCGACGGAGTTCCTGGTCGAGATTTCGTCTTGGCTTTGAAGGAGCTAGAGCCCCAGCTAAGGGGGCTCTTCGAGGCATGTCTCAAGCAGGGTCCGCTTCCCAGTGTATGAAAGGAGGGGAGGCTGTTCCTGCTCAGGAAGGAGGGGCGCCCCGCGGACTCACCGTCCGCTTACCGGCCTATAGTGCTGCTCGACAAGGCTGGAAAATTTTTTGAGCGTATCATCGCAGATCGCCTCGTCAGCCACTTGTGCAGAGAGGGGCTGGACCTGGACGAGAACCAATTTCGTTGTTTTCGTTGCGGGCGCTCTACCATAGACGCTATTACGTGCGTGAGGGCCCTGGCGGAGGAGACAGTATCCCGGGGTAGGGTGGTACTGGCGATGTCTTTAGACATCTCCAACGCCTTCAACACCCTACCCTGGAGTTGTAATCAGGAAGCGCTGAATTACCATCGCGTGCCTCCCTACCACCGCAGCACAATAGGGGCTTACCTTGATGAGAGATGCGTTACGTATTGTGGACGTGATGGCGCTGGTCTGCGCGTCATGTCGTGCGGTGTTCCGCAGGGATTGTTCTTGGGATCGCTCCTATGGGACATCGGCTACGACCCAGTCGTAGCCGATGTCCCATAGGAGCTGAGAGGTGAACTCCCGTCGGGCGCCGACTTGACGTATTATGCGGACGACACGCTTGTCACTGCCCGGGGAGTTGACACAGGGAAGCAGCGTTGGATTCCACGGCTGCGGTTCACAAGTGGTGAACCGCATCCTGCGTCTGGGCCTGGAGGTGGCCCTAAACAAATCGGAGGCCATGGTGTTCCATGGCCCTCGACGTGCGCCGCGTCCGGGATCACACATCGTGGTCAGCGGGGCCCGGATAGCTGTCGAGTCCACCATGAAGTATCTGGGATTGGTGCTCGACAGCCGATGGGAATTCGGACTCCACTTCCGGTGGCTAGCGCCCAAGCTGATGGGTGCAGCGGGCGCACTCTCAACGTTGCTTCCCAACTTGGGGGGCCCGAGCGCCGCCTGTAGACGGTTGGGATCGTGCGGTCCGTGGCTCTGTATGGGGCCCCTGTGTGGGATGTGATGGCCGTCACAGTCATCCGCGGGTATCCCACGATCCCCTACGAGGTGGCTTGGCGTCCTGGCCGGATTCCTGCCCTGGGACCTAGAGGCGAAAGTACTCGCGTCATTATACCGATAGCGCGAGGAAGTGCGGGCACGGGGCTCAAGGCCGGTGCAGCAGCAGATCGCGCTGCGCCGAGAGGAGCTTCGACAGGTCTTGGTGGCGGAATGGCGGCAAAGGCTTCTGCGCCCTACCGCCGGCCTCGCTACCGTCGAGGCTATCCGGGCAGTACTCGACGACTGGCTCGGGAGAAGGCACCGCTCCCTGTTGTTTAAGGTGACGCAAGTGCTGTCGGGGCACGGCTGCTTCGGCAAGTACCTGTGCCGCATAGACAGGGAGACAGACGCTAGGTGCCACCACTACGTCCATTGCGGGGAGGACACGGCGCAAAACACGCCCGAATAAAGTAGGAGGCGATCTGTCGCTGCCGGCCTTATTGTGGAAGATGTTCGGTAGCGCAAAGTCGTGGGATGCGGTGGTGTCCTTCTGCGACACCACGTCCTCGCAAACTGCGGAACGGGAAAGGGAGATCTCGACTCTGAGGAAGGTGGATCACCATGGGGTTTTATTCAGTGCGAGTCCGACATAACCCGTGCTTGCCCCAGCGAGGCGGGTATGCGTAGGCATTTCCCCATGTAAAAAAAATAGTTCCCCCCCGAATGGGTTCCCGCCTTGTCGTGGCGGGGGGGCTTAGCAGCCGTGGCTTGGTCACCCGCGGTGAACAAAGAGGAAACCCTTGGCTGGCTCGTGGTGAAGGGCCGGCCCGAGGTGGCCACTCCGAGTGGGCTTGGCGAGCCCACTTCGGATGTGTGTCAGTGGGCTAAGGTGAGAGGGTTGTCCGCTCCCTCTACCGCTGCAGCCGAGGTGGAGTTGCGGAGGAAGAGGACTGTTGTTAGGGCGATGCGCCACTCGCCCTATTCTTCGCGTCTCTGACGGGGACGCACCGTCAATTGATACGATGGTGGTGGGGCTGCGGGGGGAGAGGAGTGTCGGTATTGCCATGCGCCGCTTTTCCTATCCTCCGCAGCCGAATCTTGGTTGGCGGCGGAGCCATAGACCAGATCCGCCCCTGGGGTCAGGAAGGCTGGTGCTTCAGATTGCTAATTATTCCTGGCCTCATGGCCTTCGCGCATCGGACACGGTGGCGTCCCTTGCGCATGTGAAATTGGAGGCCGAGGAGGAGGGCGCGCCATGTGTTCTGGTGCGCCTTACAAAAAAGGTTAGGTTAGGTTATGTTCCCCCCTGAACGGGTTCCCGCCTTATCGTGGAGGGGGGGCTTAGTAGCCGTGGCTTGGTCACCCACGGTGAACAAAGAGGAACCCCTTGGCTGGCCCGTGGTGTAGGGCCAGCCCGAGGTGGCCACTCCGCGTGGGCTTGGCGAGCCCACTTCGGATGTGTGTCGGTAGGCTACGGTGAGAGGGGTGTCCGCTCCCTCTACCGCTGCAGCTGAGGTAAAGTTGCGGAGGAAGAGGAGTGTAGGTATGGCGATGCGCCACTCGCCCTATCCTCCGCGTCTCTGACGGGGCCGCACCGTGAATTGATACAATGGTGGTGGGGCTGCGGGGGGAGAGGAGTATCGGTATTGCGAGGCGCCGCTCTCCCTACCCTCCGCAGGCGAATCTTGGTTAGCGGCGGAACCATAGACCAGTTCCGCCGCTGGGGTCAGGAAGGCTGGTGTTTCAGAGTGCTAATTTTTCCTGGCCCCATGGCCTCCGCGTATCGTACTCGGGGGGGTTTGATACGCAAGTGGAGTTGGAGGCCGAGGAGGGGGGCGTGCCTTGTGTTCCTGGTGCGCCTTGGCTGAGAGGGAGAGTGAAGAGGAGAAGTCCTCCTCCGAGAAGGGGCTGCCTTGGGGCGGCCGGCACTGGTGGGGCCGCGGATGTGTGCGAAAGCGTTCCCGTGGCCCTGCCAATATGCGGCGAAGGTGGAACACCATGGGGTTTTTGTCGGTGCGAATCCGACATATCCCGTCCTTGCTCCCGCGAGGCGGATATGCGTAGGCATTTCCCCATGTTAAAAACAAAAGTAAGGTTAAGGTAGGTTAGTCGACAGCCGATGGGAATTCGGACCCCACTTCCGGCGGCTGGCGCCCAAGCTGATGGGTGCAGCGGGCGCGCTATCAACGTTGCTTCCCAACTTGGGGGGCCCGAGCGCCGCCTGTAGGCGGTTGTACGTGGGAATCGTGCGGTCCATGGCCCTGTATGGGGCCCCTGTGTGAGCGATGGACATGACGGCCAGCACTCTCGCCATTCTGCGTAAACCGCAGAGGGCGATGGCCGTCAGAGTCGTCCGTGGGTATCGCACGATTTCCTACGAGGCGGCTTGCGTCCTGGCCGGATCCCTGCCCTGGGACCTAGAGGCGAAAGTACTCGCGTCATTATATCGATGGCGCGAGGAAGAGCGGGCACGGGGCTCGAGGCCGGTGCAGCGGAAGATCGCGCTGAGAGGAAGTCCGTCAGGTCTTGGTGGCGGAATGGCGGCAAAGGCTTCTGCGCCCTACCGCCGGCCTCGCTACCGTCGAGGCGATCCGGCCAGTACTCGACGACTGTCTCGGGACAAGGCACGGCTCCCTGTCGTTTAGGGTGACGCAAGTGCTGTCGGGGCATGGCTGCTTTGGCAAGTACCTGTGCCGCATAGACAGGGAGCCGGAAGCTCGGTGCCACCACTGCGTCCATTTTGGGGAGGACACGGCGCAACACACGCTCACCGAGTGTGTAGCTTGGGAGAAGCAGCGCCGTGTCCTTACAAATAAAGTAGGAGGCGATCTGTCGCTGCCGGCCTTAGTGCGGAAGATGGTCGGTAGCGCAGAGTCGTGGGATGCGGTGGTGTCCTTCTGCGAGGACGTGATGTCGCAGAAGGAAACTGCGGAACGGGAAAGGGAGATCTTGACTCCCTTCTCTGGCCGCAGAAGGCGCACCGGGCGCAGGAGAAGGGCGGACAACGCCCTTCTCCGGCCCCCATAAATGGGTCCAGGGGCGAGGGACTTGGAGAAGCCCCCGCCACCCCTACTCGATGGACCCGAGGCGGAGGCGCGCGCGGGCCCGAGGCGATACACGGGGTAGTTGAACACCTCACTACCCCGTGCAGGAGACGAGGCCTGGACAGACCGGGCCAACACTAGTGTGGGGCTGCGGAAGAATTTGGATTTCCGCGGCCCCACGCGCACGTGTGAGGAGACACCGGGGTGGTTTTAGCCGGTAAGAGTCCGGCACGCCCCTCCGCCTTTCCCCAGGCGGAGGTAGTCCATGAGGATTTCCCCCCTTAAAAAAAAGGTTAGGTAAAATTATGTTCATAAAACAAAACTTTTATGAGTTTTAAAACAAGGCTCAAATACTTAAAATTTTATTTACGTGAAAAAGTAGTATGAACTGCTGGTTAGATAAAGAGTTCGTGACCTACAAAATTAACATTTACGAGGGTGGATTGAAAAGTACTCGGCCTAACCAAGAAAATAAACAAATACTAAATCAGTTATATTTTTATTTTTCTACATAATCACCATCAAGTTCAATACACTTTTGCCACCTCCCCTTCCAAGCATTTAGACCGTTGAAAAAAAATGATTCTTCCTTAGAGTCAAAATATGCGTCTACAGCTGCTTTGACCTCGTCGTTTGTCGAAAATCTTTGACCTCCCAAGTGCTTTTTTAGGTTAGGGAACAGAAAGAAGTCTGATGGTACCAGATCAGGTGAATACGGCGGATGCGGTAACAGTTCAAAGCCACAGTTGTGAATTTCAGCCATTGACTGTACTGACGTGTGAACACGGGCGTTATCTTGATGAAACAGGACTTTTCTTCTGAGCATTCCTCGACGTTTTTCTTTTATTTCCTCTCGTAAACGACGTAGTAAGGTACAATAGTAATCAGAATTTATATTCTGACCCCTTTCAAGATAATCAATCATAACCACACCTTTCAAGTCCCAGAATACTGAAGCCATCACCTTATTTGCCGACAAAATCGACTTAGCCTTTTTAGGGGGTGGTGAACCAGGTCTTCTCCACTGTTTTGATTGTTGTTTTGTTTCCGGTGTACAGTAATGAACCCATGTTTCGTCCATAGTAACAAAACGATTCAAAAAATCATCTGCATCGGCTTCAAATAACTCCAAACAGTCGCGTGAAATAGTCAATCGCGTCCTTTTTTGTTCAACTGAAAGCAGTCGCGGAACCCACCTCGTAGACACCTTGTGGAAACCCAACTCGTTGACAATGATGTTTTGAGTTCGTTCATAAGAGATGCCTATAATCTCGGCTATCTCTCTAATTTTTAATCTGCGGTCTCCCATTATTAAATCAAGTACTTTTTTAATATTTTCGTCAGTAGTTGACGTCGAAGGCCTTCCAGAGCGGGGTTCATCTTTCACACTCTCTCTACCACGCTTAAATTCTGCTATCCATTTTTTGATGGATGAATATGATAGAGCACAATCGCCTAATGTACTGACCATGTCATCATGGATGGCTTTTGATGATAGCCCCTTCTTATGGAGGTACTTAATGACGGCACGCTGCTCGATTTGCTCCAATCGCGGAAATTATGTCCGATTACTTTGTCAATAAATTTATAAAATCACAACTAATTATCGCACACGTTTCGAACTTCACACAATGAACTAGTCTGAACTGAACTAAATAATGTGGGTAGATTTGATTTTTAGAATTGAATGGATCTGTGTTAGGCCGAGTACTTTTCAATCCACCCTCGTATAACGGAAAACAAGTAAGAGAAAAAAAAAAATACGCTGTTTTCCATAATTTTATTTTAAATACAGTTAATTAATATGTCATTTAACACAAAAGTACCCGTTAATTGAATTATCGTGCAATAAGGGAATGGGCATCCATGACTTTTTCTGCCACCAGAACGGCGCACTTAGGAATGAGGTGAAATATTTGATAGATTTCATAGCGTTTACTTCTTAGAAAAGTGTAAATATTAATGTTTTTTTTTTTTAAATACTAGTTGCGTTTAACATTCATTAGATTAGAAATGAATAAACCTTAATGCGAATTTTCTTAAAAGTGCTTTTTTTTAAAAAAAGGTTTGAAAATATGCAAAAAAATTAAATAGCAAACCACTAAAAATTTTTGTGTGTTTACACCCTAGAATCTTTTATTTAAAATGCAATTGCCCAATTATATTGACATTGTGTAACAAAAAACTTTATTTTGGTCCCAACTAGCAACATCTCGTGAGCGGAAGATAATGAGCCCTCCACAAAACGAATCTATTTTTTTTAAATTTCTTATTGTATTGTATAGTGGCGACGTTAGTATATCTATTTCCGAAATCCCGTGAATGTCGTACGAGGCTACAGATGAAAACTGATTCAGAAGATGTACAGCTACAGTTTTCGGACAAGAAATCAGATTAATAATATCAAATTAAAAAACGATTCGCTACGTTGAATGTAAGAGGAGGAATTGATGGTAAGGTAGATGAAGTATGTCAGATGATGGATGAACGTTGCATTGATATTCTGTGCGTGAACGCAACCAAGAGGAAAGGATGTGACACTACGGTTCATGGCCCCTACACGGCATACTGGTCGGGAGTCCCCCAAACCAGCCGAGGCTGTCAGGGAGTTGGTTTGATTCTTTCATCTCGAATGGTTGAATGTGTGATGGAGCATGAATGTGTAAGCCCAAGAGTCCTCTAGATTAGGTTAAAAGTCGGAATCACTCGCTTGTTTATCCTTGGGGTCTATGCACCGACGCATCTGCGTGGAGGTGGGTTAATAAAATCACAACAAGAGAGAGAGGAATTTCGGGATAGCATGAGAGAGGTCTTGAATAAATGCGGAGAAAATAAACGGATCGTGATGTTAGGGGACTTTAATGGATGGGTTGGAGTAAAGCGTGATGGGTATGAAGGAGTTCTGGATACGTTTGGGGACGAGAGAGTGAATGACAATGGGGGCAGCCTGCTTGAAGTATGCTTGGAATGGAATCTGTGCGTGGCCAACACAATGTTTGACCACAAAAAATCCATTTGTATACAAGAGATGAAGGTGAGTCTAGAAGTATGATTGATTTTGTAATTGTGGAAGAAAGACTGAGGAAGAAAGTGCTAGACACTCGGACATACCGCGCTGTAGGCCTCGACGCAGACCACTTCCTGGTCATAGCCCGAATGCGTGGCCTCTTTAAACGGTGAAGACACCGAGGAGCCGAGCCTTCGAGTGCTTTGGACAGAGTAAAAGTGGAAAATCTACAAGAAAAAGAAAAGAAAGACGAGCATGTAGAGAAACTGAAAGAAAGTTTTAAAGGGATAGAAGAGATAGGAGTGATTGAAGATTTGTGGGAGACATTTAAGAAAGGGGTCGTAAATGTTGCTATTGAGGTATGCGGGGTAGCTAAAAGAAGGAAAGGAAAAAATAATGATAACGTGTGGATGGATAAAGATGTACAAAGGGTTGTGCAATAAAAGAAGAAAGCGTGGTTGGATTGGTTAGCAACAAAAGCTAACCAAAAAGTTCAAAAGGCAACGGATGACGAGATATAGGAAGCAAGAACAAAGTATAAAAAATTGAAAACAGCAGCGAAAGAAATTGTGTCTAGAAAGAAAGAAGAACGAAAGGATGATTTCGATAGGAGGCTCACTGAAGATTTCCAGTCAAATATTAAGTTTTTCTGGAAAACCATCAAAATGGCCAGAGGAAAAGCTTTTACCTCAGAGCTGAGTACAATCAGGAGTCAAGATGGGAGCATTATAAAATGAGAAGAATGTGTGTTAAAGAGATGAAAAGAGTATTTTGAAAGTTTGTTTGAAAGAGAGGAAGTGCAGCATCTGCCACCTTCCACGGAAACTAATATAAATGTTGATGAAAATGAGATAAGCATGGATGAAAAAGTGAAAGCGTTGAAAAGTATGAGATTAGGTAAGGCCGCAGTGTATGACAGGATTACCGTCGAGATGCTGAGGGCTGGACAGGGTCTGGTGGCTAGTCAGCTGTACCGACTTTTCAATCTGTGCTGGCGAAATGGGCAAATACCGGGAGACTGGTGCAAAGCCGTAATGGTGCCATTGTATAAGGGAAAAGGGTCACGGCAGGACTGCATAAATTACCTCGGTATAAGCCTTCTCAGCGTCGTCGGTAAATTGTATGCGAAAGTGTTGATTGAAAGGGTTGTGAATGAAACAGATGAGAAATTATGGGATGCACAAGCGGGAATTTAGAAAGGGAATGGGATGTACGGATCAGGTCTTTTCCTTGCGGTGCATAGCCGAAAAGTGTTTGGCTAAAAACAAGAAAGTCTACTGCGCGTTCGTAGATCTAGAAAAGGCCTATGATAGAGTGGTGAGTAATGAATTGTGGTCAGCACTGTCCGTGAACGGTGTGAGCAGTATCCTCATACGAGCATTGCAATTTCTTTATAGGGATTCTAGTGCTTGTGTAAGGATAAACGGGGCATAAACTGAATGGTTTATTATCGAAAAAGGTGTAAGACAGGGATGTGTAGCTGTTTATGCCCAAATTTGGCCATGTTGAACGCCCTCCAATTGCGTTCGAGCTGTCGCGTCATCCGATAGTATGTAGGTGAAAAAACGCCGCCAGGTGGGGCGGCGGTGTGCGGCTGGGGGTCAGTCGCTCGACGCGTGGGCGAAGCGTCGGTGCCTATAATTTTGTGTCTACAAAAACGCCCGGCCGTAATACGTAAAAATAAAATTCTTTTCTTTTGTTGCTTTGTTGCTTGCTTTTTTTGTTGTTGGTGGGTAGTTGCGAATGCCACACCCGTAGGTTGCGCAAGCGAGAGTTTGCTAGAGAGATGCGTTGGGCAGGTAGATGGTTATTATCACGTAATCAGATAATTATCGTTGTCGTATAATTATGGTTGATTACTTATCAAGGGGTCGGTTGTCTGAGTGAGGCATTTTTGTACATCGAACGGGATGTGTATCTTTATTGTATTGTGGTTCGTATTTAATCTAATAAATGGTAATAATATAAATCTAATAAATGGTAATTTGTATTTGTGTGATTGTATTTGACTTGATTTGATAGGAACGGTATTTTGTTACTCGTTAATTCTTTTAATATTTGTTATTTGTTAATTTGTAATTTGAATTTGAGCCGCGTAGTAATTTGTATTTAGAAGTAATGCCACCGCGCGGCTAGGGCTATCGCCATGCTGTTTTGTGTCTGGTTGCGAACGGCGTTTCCTCTCAGGGCTCTCCGTGCCCTCGACTCCCACGGGCGGGGGCGTTCGCCTGCGCCCCCTGTCGGGGGGTTGTTCCCCCAGGGGCGGGGGGTCATCACCCCCGCCCTCAGAATGTTGAGAGGTACTTCACTGCCACTCAGCGGTCAGCTAGACACTTCTCGCCCTCGTCAGCTGAGTGGCCGCGGCTCGGGGTACTACCGTTCCCGCTTTGATGTAGGCAGCCCAGCTAGGTAGCTGCCGCTCTAGCTCCCACCACGGCCGTCTCCACTAATTCTGTGAGCCGTCAACAGCTCAGATGTCAATCTGTTCTCTTGTCGACGGCCTCAGTGAGGGTGTACCGCCCGAGCGTCGAGTGTTTGACGGTACGCGCTTTATTTGTTCCGGGTTCACACCCGGGTTAGCCTCTGCTTAGTTGTTGGGAAGACTAGGGCTCCATGGGTGCGTTGAATTGCGGTGTTAGGGATTGTTAGATTTGGTTATGGTCGAGCACTTAATTAACGATGCTTTGAATTAAAATTAAAAATGGTTTGTGCCTTCCGCGAAATGTTTCATATTGTGGCGGTTGTGATTAAAAGGGTTGAATTTAATATACTCATTAATAATTAATAGAATCAGGCGTTACTTTGCGGAAATCCATTATAAAAAAGCTTTTAGAAAAATTTATTTCGCAAATATCCGCGTTATAAAATAAAATGATGTGTCTTACCTAGTATGAAGAGCACCTCCCGCCCTCCCTCAATTGCGTGCACTATCTCCGTCACCACTAATCCCAGCACCGCTACTCCCAACACCACTACACTAGGCAAGACACACCACTGACGATAATACGACACGTGTTTCGCCTCTACATGAGGCATCCTCAGGTGATATAGACTCTACGATGGCTAACCGCTAAGTGAGCGGCGAGCCAAAACAAGTGCCTTTTATACAGACCGATGACGCAACCACTTTCTACATAAGGAGCGAGCGACTGCGACATGCGATAAAACATGCGACCAATCACCGCTGGACTTACGCAGCCGTTTGTAAAATTAAAAACAAACCGCCGCGCAACGCCCACCCTCCAACCACGCAACCAATCGCCGATCACCGTGAGGGTGACAAACGACCATATTGCGAGGCTCTCTATTATTACAGAGCAGGCTTGAAGATATTTAAGAGAGGTGAGTTAGTAACATTTGTTTGTTCATTCAGCAATGCAACGGTATTATTATTACTTTTTAATATTTCTAACTGTTCCAGCACACACAGCCGCAGCCCTTTATTACACGTATGTAAGACTTTAAAGGAGTGGTCGTTGGCTAGGTTGTGTCCAGTGTCCAAAAGATGTTTGGCAAAATGGGATTTATCGGGATTGCAATTCCTGTGCGCGGCTAAATGCTCTTTATAATGTGTCTCGAAATCGCGACCAGTCTGACCCACGTAAACGGCGTGTCATTCGTCACAAACAAGTTTGTAAATACCTGACTTTTGACGAATATCCAACTTGTCTTTATTATTACAGATATCTCTAAGAGAATTGTTTGTTTTGAACGCGACATGAATGCCGTTTTGTCGAAAAGTATTAGCTACTTTTTCAGATATGGGGCCTAAGTAGGTCAAACTGCTCACATATCGATGAACACTTTGATGTTGACGGTTATTGTTACATTAACAAACGGTTAATGTAACAATAAAAAGCGGCTACTTTATTCCAACAGATGAGTTGTCCCTTTTACATAAAGGCCTAAAGTATAATTTAACACCTTCGGTCTCCCAAAAATCGTTAGAGACTATGGCTGTTGACGCGGAGATGGCTGTTGTGATCGGGAAGAAAGATAACATCGTTAAAAGTTTGGTAGCTAATGAAATTCGGGCTATTTAATATACTCCTGATGTCGTGTGTATGTCGGAGACCAAACGGAAGGGCAGTGGTACTGAAGAGCTCCCTGGCGGGGCGTTAGCTCTATGGTCCGGAGTCCCGGAGAGCGAGAACGCCTGCCAGGGAGTGGGGGTGCTGCTGTCTTCTCGGTTGGTCGATGTTATGACTGAATATAAGGTTGTGAACTCAAGACTTCTCTGGGTTCGCTTTAAATTGGGACTGACGAAGTTATTCCTTTTGGCTGTTTATGCGCCGGTAGCTTCGTCGTCCAGGGCTGAGCTGGAGGAGTTTTGGGAGAATGTAAGAGAAGTTCTAGATTTGGCTAGGGGAAACGAATGAATTGTTGTATGTGGTGATTTGAATGGATGGGTTGGTACCGCTCGACCAGGGTACGAGTCGGTACTTGGAAAGTTTGACGATAAAAGGGTTAATGATGCTGGCAAGCTTATATTGGCGGTGTGCAAGGAAAAGGGTCTTCTTGTGACAAACACTATGTTTAATCACAAGAAAATCCATATGTATACTAGAAAACGAAAGAATGAGAGAAGTATGATCGATTTGTTCCTGGTGGATGACCGACTGCGAAAACAGGTGATGGATACGCGAGTGTTCAGGGGTGCTGACCTGGGAACGGATCACTATCTAGTGATTACTAGATTTAGGGGTCTGTTCGCGGGTTGGCGCTACCGGACGGCAGTAACAGAACCACAGTCGGTCTGTCGCATCCGAAGCTGGAAGCTTCAGGAAGCGGATACTAGGGACAAATATCATGCGAGGGTAGCCGAAAAGCTTGACACCATCGATGGCAGAAAAGAATGTGTAGAAAGAACATTGCAGAACCTTAGGGATGGAATGGTAAGTGCAGCGGTAGAAGTGTGTGGAACAATAAAAAGAGGCAGTAGTAAAAGAAGAGATGCATGGTGGAATTATGAAGTGAAAGAAGCTGTAAAGAAGAAGAAAAAAGCATGGTTAGACTACATGGCCTCTAGTAATGATAAGGATGTAAGAGAGAAGATGAAAGAAAGATATTAGCTGCAGAAAGTTCACACGAAAGCACTGATTGAGGAAGTGCGTGAAAGCTGTAAAGTGGAAGCAGATGAAAGGTTGTCGCACAACTTTAAGGAGAACTCCAAACTCTTCTGGAAAGAGGTTGGAAGGACCCGAAGTGGTGCGACGGCCTTAAGGATGAACAAAGTGCTTTCGAGAACTAATGACGTCCTCTCAGAAAAATCGGACGTCATGCAGCGATGGAGCGAATTTTATAGAGAAATGTATGCGTGTGATGATCTTAGTGAGGGATCCGGGGATGACGCCGTGACTGGTACGCCAGACCCGGACCTCGATGACACTGAGGTCATCAGTATGAAAGAGATTGAACGTGCGATTCGAAGTTTGAAATGTGGTAAAGCTGCGGGACTAGACAGAGTTACTGCTGAAATGGTCAAGTATGGTGGGCCTCGCGTCTGGGACAGCTTTCATCTGCTGTGCAATTTGTGCTGGCGGACGGGGGATGTCCCCGATGATTGGCGATCCGCAGTCATTGTGCCTTTATATAAAGGTAAAATTTCACATTTTGACTGCGGGTGTTACTCGAAGGTTTTGACACGTAGGATGCAAGAGAAATCGGAAAGATTTCTATGGGAGGCACAATGCGGATTTAGACCTGGTAGAGAATGCACGGATCAAATGTTTTCTCTCCGCATGATCACGGAAAAGCTCCTGGCTGCTAACCAGAAGATTTTCTGTGCTTTTGTGGATCTTGAGAAAGCATTTGATAAGGTTGTAAGGAAGAAAATGTGGGAACTGTTGCCGGGGTATGGTGTGGATGGTCGATTGCTAAGGGCTGTGCAGTCTCTTTACTGTGACTGTAAAGCCTGTGTGTGGGTAGGGCATGACCTGTCACCCATGTTTAACGTCCAAACGGGCGTAAAGCAGGGTTGAGTCATGTCTTCCTGGCTGTTCATACCGTATCTCGACAGCTGTTTACAGAAGCTGTTTGGGTGTGAAATTGGGTGACATTAAAGTAAATTGTCTGTTGTATGCTGATGATGCAGTGCTTATTGCAACATCAGAGGCAGAACTGCAGGCATTAGTCACGTGTATGAAAGAGGAATGTGAAATTAAAGGTCTCCGTTTGAATGCTAATAAAACTAAGGTTCTGGTATTTGAAAGGAACGAAGAGAGAACGAAGTGCGAAATATGGGTAAATCAGGAATGTCTAGAAGAGGTAAATGAAATTGTATACTTGGGGAGTGCTTTTAGCCGGGATCGAAGATGTGATTTAGATGTGGACAGGTGTGTCGCTGCCGGGAACAAAGTCAATGGTGCCCTGACTGCGTTATTCGAAAGGCAAGGCGTAGTGAAGACTGCACGCCTTGCAATACATAACGCTGTGTTGGTACCGACTTTTTTAAAAGATTTTACAAAAATTTACTTCGCAAATATCCGCGTTATAAAATAAAATGATGTGTCTTACCTAGTATGAAGAAGCACCTCCCGCCCTCCCTCAATTGCGTGCACTAACCCCGTCACCACTAATCCCAGCACCGCTACTCCCAACACCACTACACTAGGCAAGACACACCACTGACGATAATACGACACGTGTTTCGCCTCTACACGAGGCATCCTCAGGTGATATAGACTCTACGGTGGCTAACCGCTAAGTGAGCGGCTACGGTGGCTAACCGCTAAGTGAGCGGCGAGCCAAAACAAGTGCCTTTTATACAAACCGATGACGCAACCGCTCTCTACCTAAGAAGCGAGCGACTGCGTCATGCGATAAAACATGCGACCAATCACCGCTGGACTTACGCAGCCGTTTGTAAAATTAAAAACTAACCGCCGCGCAACGCCCACATTATTAGAGAGCAGGCTTGAAGATATTTAAGAGAGGTGAGTTAGTAACATTTGTTTGTTCATTCAGCAATGCAACGGTATTATTATTACTTTTTAATATCTCTAACTGTTCCAGCACACACAGCCGCAGCCCTTTATTACACGTATGTAAGACTTTAAAGGAGTGGTCGTTGGCTAGGTTGTGTCCAGTGTCCAAAAGATGTTTGGCAAAATGGGATTTATCGGGATTGCAATTCCTGTACGCGGCTAAATGCTCTTTATAACGTGTCTCGAAATTGCGACCAGTCTGACCCACGTAAACGGCGTGGCATTCGTCACAAACAAGTTTGTAAACACCTGACTTTTGACGAATATCCCTCTTATTTTTACTATTACAGATATTTCTAAGAGAATTGTTTGTTTTAAACGCCACATAAACGCCGTTTTGTCGAAGAGTATTAGCTACTTTTTCAGATATGGGGCCTAAGTAGGTCAAACTGCTCACATATCGATGAACACTTTGAGGTTGAACCGCGTACAAAGAGTTGCGAATAACATGCTTTTGTTTCTTTTTAATTAAATTGTTAAGGCTTTAACTAGCCTGAATGACCTTGACGAAACGGCGATCGCAGAGATTTTAGCCGATGTCAACACCGTCTAGCAACTACGTTCTGTATTACTTATAAAAGTGCAAAGATTAATAGACTGCAGAGATGACAATTATATAAGTGACATACTGCCTGTTATGCTTGCGCATCACTGAGAAATATGTCGCGGTTACGCATCTTCAATTACATTGCACGGAGTGGTGCTGTAGCTTTGTCCGGTAGGCATCACGAGCTATCAAGTGTTCAAGTTTCAAGTACGTAAGAATTTTTATTATATATGTTAAATCGTATTTATTTGTGTTGTATTAAAAATATGTTGTCAAAGCGTTCGCTGTAAATTTTCCCGGGTTTGACCCCCGACAGCACGAATGAAATTTGTAATTGCAATTTTCGTCAACACGCATTGGGAAAGCACGGCGGGCATTTCCTTGCCCTAAAACCCTCTCAGAAATAAAAAAAGAGTCCTGTGCCCAGTAGAGGGACTTGTATAGCCTGTTACTTTACTTTGTAGCAATATTTATATTCGTATCAGATATAGAAGGGTTATGCTGACAAAAATATCATGTGGAGGCGACGAAAACGTAAAACATCTTTGTACCTAGATAAAACGTTCTAAAGATTGTCAGTCATGTCATACGCCACATTTTCTATAGAGCGTAGAACATTGCAGATAGGGCAAAATAAAAAATAATCCAATATATTATGGGAACTATTTATTAATAATATATACATTTATAGGTATTTATAATAAAAATATTGAACAAGCTGCAAGGTTCAACTAATAATGTCTTTTGTAAACACAATCATAATATTCCTGTTTTAATTTTTACCAATGGTTAATTGATGAAACGTAGTCAAGATCACTTCATATAAAATATATTTAATTAAAATTGACACGTGACCTATTTGGCCTTCTACTTACAACTCGGCGGAAATTTGAAAAGAAGATTTTGTCTTTTCACACAAGTATTGTTTACAACTGGCGTGGTTTCGAAAAGCGTGATTAAGTGTCAGCGGTATATAATCAATTAAATACTGACCTTTTTTGAAATTTATTTTTTTGTTTATTTTTGTTATATCTTCTTAAAAACTGACGCCATCTCACTATTTAATTATTTGTTTTTTTTTCTAACGCATAAGGATAAGTTAGACTAAGTTAGATTAACTTGGATAAGTTTATATTTTTTTTAATTTTATCACAAAATTTTCGCAATAAATTATTACCTATTCTACAGCGATTTTCTCCTCTTAGTTTCGGCGTGACTGTAGGATGTTATAGTGAGTCACTGTCAGTTACTAAGCGACCATAAATCATTATATGTATGTATAGACATACATATATACATTTTTTGATTTTAATAGTTATGTTTTTTGAATTTTGAATGATTTTTTGAAACCTGGTAAAATTATTTTTTTCCATACCAATTGATGGGCCTGAGTATAATGCCAGTTATGCTCTTTGGCTGAAGTTATTTTTTATTTTATGCTCAATTGCAGACAAAACAATATTGATTGCGCATTTCTAAAACAAAATTTTACCTCTTCTCCTTCTAATAATAGCTCCTGCACCTAACACGGCGGAATAGTTATTATTATCTATAAGACCATTTGCGAAAACAGTTTTTGTTAACAGTTATGAGTGTAACATTTTATCACCTGCTTTGTTTATAGTGCCTTGAGCAACACTTTGCCGGTTTCTGTACAGAAAATGATGCAGGCTTTGCAAACATGGATGGCCGCTACCATTGAATATAATACCCGCTATGTTACACTTATTTACATAGAAACTTTAATTATCATTTGCATAAAATTCTAAATAGCACTTTTTACACAAGAAAGTAAACTTTTAGAGCAGTCCATCTTGTTTTTCACTAATTAAGTAAAAAGTAAATTAAACCAATAGGGCCGTGAATTAAAATTTCTTGCAAATTTTTATAGAAAAGCATGACCTTATCATAATATAAAAGTCAATCATTTAGCCATGTGATAAAACTTTTAAGTATGCCAGTCAAATATTAATGATGATATTCGGGTCATTATACTGGAAATAGTCTTTTTAATATTTTGTAGTACAATTGATAATATTCAGTATGATTGACCGTGTATATGACTTTTATAAGTCTATGTTATTTTTGATGAAATTTATTATTGCAGATAAAAGCCCTTTCACATTTATTTTAGTCTCGAATTAAATTAATAAAAATGAAAATAATAACATTGACTCTTTATAACTGATCTTTAAATGTAAAACACTGACTTGAAATTATATAAATATTGGCATTTTTTTAATTCATTGAACTTTTTTAAGATTTTGTTGAAACTCTACTGGTAAAAAAAAAACAAATATATATATTATAGTTCTTGATGAAAATAATGTATGCGCGTTACATCGCATCCCATCAAGAATTTCTAATGTAATTCTTGGTGTAAAGCTAAGACGTGATAATAACTGTAAACAATAGAATAACAAAATAATGAAAACATTTACATTTACATACAAAACATTTACAAAAATACTTGCTTTATAACCTAATAAATATTATTTGACTGTAATAAAATAAAACAAGGTAGTCTTGAGCATGAAATAAAAATAAATATTTTCGATTATTTTTGCAATATCTAACAGCCGGATCAGCGGGCGATTCTGATCCATCTAAAGATGCTAAATTTTAACAAGCACTGTCATATTCAATAGGAGTGACAGAAAAACGGTTCTTGATATAGAAAGGTAAATAAATTAATTAACCTATAAAGTAAAATCACTTTATTACAAATCAATATAGCCCAATAGCTTTATTAACATTAGACATAATTGTACGAGTGCTTACAATACTTAACATTATTTTACTGAAATCTCAGAAAGATTTTTTTTAAATAGAATAAGGGTGACAAACGAGCACACAGTCCACCTGATGGTAAGTGGCTGCTACGGCCCATACACATCTACATCTATTCTCGATTACGTATCAAAATGTAGATGCGTTGTCACCCGTGAGGACTAAGATGTAATGCCTCGTTTCCAGTAAAAAGGTTCTCCAGTTCTCTACACTCACCATACGAAACACAGCAGGGTTAAACTGCTATTTTACATGTTATTCCGTGAGAGCGTGGCCCTTCCCCGTTCGAGCCGGCCCATTCGTGCTACAACTACACCTACTACTAATGTAGCTGCAGCATGGCTCTACCACGTAAAAAAAATTGACGTTGAAAATTTAAGTATTTTTAGAAGCCACTTTGCAATTATTTTCTATTGAGTTAATTTTTGTGGAATCGTGTTTTGCAAACCGTCACCTGAAATACGTACAATTTTTTTTCGATAATCACGTGAAATTACAAAACGATTTAGCCTCTCAAATTGAACATACCTCGGGATTCAGAGATTTTAAAAGTTTTCATGCGTAGATAATGGAAGATATAATATTATATTATTACTGTCCCGTGTGAGGTAACCTTTATACTTATATACATATTTTCATCATATTTTTATGGTAGGTTAGAAAAATTATATCGAAATGCAAACTTTCACAGGGTAAAATTTTTTTTTTACTATTTTTACCCAACAAGTAGTAAAGCAACTACAATCCCATCGGTAAGTGGTTATGTAGCCTAAGATGGTGAATTGCACTGACTTAACAAAAACCTATTCACTCTTGCCTAATAGTATTAGGTAAGTATTATTTGCGACCTATTTGTGTGTGTGTGTGTGTGTGTGTGTGTGTGTGTGTGTGTGCGTGTGCGTGCTGGCGCGCGTGTGTTTGTGTGTGTGTATGTGTGAAGAAAAGTGTATGAGAATACGTGAAGAGGAATAAAGGTTGAGTACTAATTCGCTTACCTGTACGAGGTTGCTACTCGAGGACCTTTCTTCCTAATTTTTATTTGTTTTCCAAGTTATATAGCTAGCCCATTGCCATTTCACTGTAATATTCCGTTGAGCTATGTCAGTTACTCTGGTTCTAATGCAAATATCTTCATTTATAACTTTATCACGTAGAGAAACCCCTCTCTAATTTAAATTTTTTACATTTTTTAGATGATAGTTTGTATAACATAAAAAAAAACATAAACCCAAGAATGTCTTTATATAGTTATTTATACTTAGGTAAGCACCATTCTTTTATTTATTTAAATTGTTTGATTTAATTTGATAACAGTGTACCTAAATGTAAGTATCTGTATCTTTATTTCTCTCCCCAATAATATTTTATAAAGTCATACTCATAAAAACAGCGTTTTATTGTAATACATAATTATAAAATTCATTATCAACTAATTAATGAAAATATGCAACAATAAAATTACATAGGTATTAAAAACTATCGAAATCTAAGTAACGACAGCATGTTCGTCGTTCCACATCTAAATTATATAAAAATGCATTATTCAATTTCACTAATCAACGTCGCCGCAAAAATTTCTTCTTCTTTGGGCATTTTAAAAATTCATTTATTTAGAAAATAATATTTACAGTTACCAGTGTACAGATATTAACTAAATGAAGTATTTCTAGTCATAAAAATATTTATAATTGATTATAAACTTTTAAAAAACTAATATATATTTGAACGAAGTCGCTCCAACACCGACGTGCGGTCTACCCTCGACGATGTCCGAAAACGGACTGTGACAGAGCTTACATGGCGACGGAGCATGCGCGCTCGTGTAAATATATTCAATTTCAGGGAAAAATGATATATTCTCTTATAAAACGAGTAATAAAAATAAAACTCTCAATTAAAAATATTAATATTTTTAAGACCTATTTTTTAGTGTAAGAACTATTTAAAAAGCTTGTGCCGTTTTGGAGAAATTTTGCAAAATATGACAAGTATAGGTACTCTTTGGGAATTTTTTTTCTAATAAGGGGTTGACAAAAATACAATTATGTTAAATTAAAAACATTTATCAAATCCTCTTCTGTTACCCTGTATTTTTTCTTTGTGGATTAAATGAACAGTTATTGAGATTTTTTTACTTAAATATCCTAGATTTAGGCATTTCAACCACTGTTAAGGCCTTAATGAGATTTTTTGAAAAACCGTTAGAGACCGCTATTTGATAAATTATATTAAGTTCTTTTAAATAATTTTCTTTACTTAAAGGGACAGTGAACAACCGGTTAATGTAACAATAAAAAGCGGCTAATTTATGTTGCCATGGATGACATGATGACGCGGGGATGACCGTGTCGGTGTGAGTTGGCTTTCGATAAATTTGGAAAACATGTGACGATTCTTTTCTTGTTATTGTTAAGTCAAGAAAATTAAGGGAACAATCTTGTTCCAATTCAAGTTTAAATTTAATTTTGTCATGGACTCTATTTATTTTATTGAGGAAAACATCCAGTTGTCTCCTTGTGCCAGTCCAGCAAATAATTATGTCGTCTACATATCGATAGTAATATAAGATATTTTGATTGACAACTATATGTTGTTTTTCGAAATTATCCATGAAAATGTCCGCCATAAGGGGACTTAGAGGGGACCCCATAGCTAACCCTTCTTTTTGTAGATAGAAACGGTTATTAAACCGGAAATAGTTTTGTTTCATACAGAGAGAGGTTAAGTTAAGAAGATCATTTGTTTCCCCGGAATGTAGACGACGTTTTTCAAAGAGATCTGCGAGTATACGCAAACAATCAGGGGATGGGACATTTGTGAAAAGACTATCAACGTCTAAAGATAACAATATGGATTTAGGAGGAATACGAATATCTTTAATTTTGGAAATGAGATCTAAGCCATTTTTTAGGCTGTAAGTGGGGTTGAATCCAGATTTCTCTCGAAGGAGGAAGTTTAATTTTTTAGCAAGGAAATAAGCTGGTGCACCAATATATGAGACAACTGGACGAATAGGAACATGTTCTTTATGTATTTTTGGTAACCCATATAAAATGGGTGCTTGAGGATTCATTGGAACAAGATTGCTCCGAGACAAGTTGTGATCGGGAAAAACATATGATGATTGTTGTATACATAACTTAATATCCGAAGTAAACTTTTTGGTTGGGTCAGACTCCAATAGCTCAAAGTCATCACCTTGGATAACATCGTTAACTTTCTGGCTGTACCCACTACTCTCCATAATAACAACAGTATTGCCTTTATCGGCTTTAGTAACAATAAGGTCGTGTTCCCTTATTCTCTGCTTTATGGACTTAAAAACAGGGAACTCAGGATTGAAATGGGAAGACGCGGGCACAGCCCGAATTTCATTAGCTACCAAACTTTTAACGATGTTATCTTTCCTCCCGATCACAACAGCCACCTCCGCGTCAACAGCCATAGTCTCTAACGATTTTTGGGAGACCGAAGGTGCTAAATTATACTTTAGGCCTTTATGTAAAAGAGTCAACTCATCTGTTGGAAACTGGACATCGGAAAGATTTTTAACTCGGGGATAAAATTGGTGATATTCTGTATGTATGTCGTTATTACGATTACGGGATGAACAGGATACAAGTCGTTGTAATTTACGGGACTGAATTTGATATTTCTCATAAACAGCCATTGAAGCAAGTTCTCTGGCTTTTCCATCCAAAATATCAAATTCAATATTATGTAATTTATATGAAAGTTCAGAGTATAATACTTTAAGGTGGATTTTTAAATTATCTCTATTGGAAAACCAACGACGACACTCCTCATTAAGCCAAATGTTCTGAGCTTTAGAAATAGCAATACTGGCCGCTCGACTATTTGTGCTGGAACGTATTTGAATATAATTGGGAATAACATGAAGTTGTTTGCACTGCTGATTGAACCAAACATTTTGGGCAGCAATACGATGGAGTTTTGTTAATTTGACATAGAGTCTTGCCTGGTCGGCCGTGCTAGCCTTTTTAATATAATTAATAGAATCAGGCGTTACTTTGCGGAAATCCATTATATAAAAGATTTTACAAAAATTTACTTCGCAAATATCCGCGTTATAAAATAAAATGATGTGTCTTACCTAGTATGAAGAAGCACCTCCCGCCCTCCCTTATTTGCGTGCACTAACCCCGTCACCACTAATCCCAGCACCGCTACTCCCAACACCACTACACTAGGCAAGACACACCACTGACGATAATACGACACGTGTTTCGCCTCTACACGAGGCATCCTCAGGTGATATAGACTCTACGGTGGCTAACCGCTAAGTGAGCGGCGAGCCAAAACAAGTGCCTTTTATACAAACCGATGACGCAACCGCTCTCTACCTAAGAAGCGAGCGACTGCGTCATGCGATAAAACATGCGACCAATCACCGCTGGACTTACGCAGCCGTTTGTAAAATTAAAAACTAACCGCCGCGCAACGCCCACATTATTAGAGAGCAGGCTTGAAGATATTTAAGAGAGGTGAGTTAGTAACATTTGTTTGTTCATTCAGCAATGCAACGGTATTATTATTACTTTTTAATATCTCTAACTGTTCCAGCACACACAGCCGCAGCCCATTATTACACGTATGTAAGACTTTAAAGGAGTGGTCGTTGGCTAGGTTGTGTCCAGTGTCCAAAAGATGTTTGGCAAAATGGGATTTATCGGGATTGCAATTCCTGTACGCGGCTAAATGCTCTTTATAACGTGTCTCGAAATTGCGACCAGTCTGACCCACGTAAACGGCGTGGCATTCGTCACAAACAAGTTTGTAAACACCTGACTTTTGACGAATATCCAACTTATCTTTACTATTACAGATATTTCTAAGAGAATTGTTTGTTTTAAACGCCACATAAACGCCGTTTTGTCGAAGAGTATTAGCTACTTTTTCAGATATGGGGCCTAAGTAGGTCAAACTGCTCACATATCGATGAACACTTTGAGGTTGAACCGCGTACAAAGAGTTGCGAATAACATGCTTTTGTTTCTTTTTAATTAAATTGTTAATGAGATTTTTTGAAAAACCGTTAGAGACCGCTATTTGATAAATTATATTAAGTTCTTTTAAATAATTTTCTTTACTTAAAGGGACAGTGAACAACCGGTTAATGTAACAATAAAAAGCGGCTAATTTATGTTGCCATGGATGACATGATGACGCGGGGATGACCGTGTCGGTGTGAGTTGGCTTTCGATAAATTTGGAAAACATGTGACGATTCTTTTCTTGTTATTGTTAAGTCAAGAAAATTAAGGGAACAATCTTGTTCCAATTCAAGTTTAAATTTAATTTTGTCATGGACTCTATTTATTTTATTGAGGAAAACATCCAGTTGTCTCCTTGTGCCAGTCCAGCAAATAATTATGTCGTCTACATATCGATAGTAATATAAGATATTTTGATTGACAACTATATGTTGTTTTTCGAAATTATCCATGAAAATGTCCGCCATAAGGGGACTTAGAGGGGACCCCATAGCTAACCCTTCTTTTTGTAGATAGAAACGGTTATTAAACCGGAAATAGTTTTGTTTCATACAGAGAGAGGTTAAGTTAAGAAGATCATTTGTTTCCCCGGAATGTAGACGACGTTTTTCAAAGAGATCTGCGAGTATACGCAAACAATCAGGGGATGGGACATTTGTGAAAAGACTATCAACGTCTAAAGATAACAATATGGATTTAGGAGGAATACGAATATCTTTAATTTTGGAAATGAGATCTAAGCCATTTTTTAGGCTGTAAGTGGGGTTGAATCCAGATTTCTCTCGAAGGAGGAAGTTTAATTTTTTAGCAAGGAAATAAGCTGGTGCACCAATATATGAGACAACTGGACGAATAGGAACATGTTCTTTATGTATTTTTGGTAACCCATATAAAATGGGTGCTTGAGGATTCATTGGAACAAGATTGCTCCGAGACAAGTTGTGATCGGGAAAAACATATAATGATTGTTGTATACATAACTTAATATCCGAAGTAAACTTTTTGGTTGGGTCAGACTCCAATAGCTCAAAGTCATCACCTTGGATAACATCGTTAACTTTCTGGCTGTACCCACTACTCTCCATAATAACAACAGTATTGCCTTTATCGGCTTTAGTAACAATAAGGTCGTGTTCCCTTATTCTCTGCTTTATGGACTTAAAAACAGGGAACTCAGGATTGAAATGGGAAGACGCGGGCACAGCCCGAATTTCATTAGCTACCAAACTTTTAACGATGTTATCTTTCCTCCCGATCACAACAGCCACCTCCGCGTCAACAGCCATAGTCTCTAACGATTTTTGGGAGACCGAAGGTGCTAAATTATACTTTAGGCCTTTATGTAAAAGAGTCAACTCATCTGTTGGAAACTGGACATCGGAAAGATTTTTAACTCGGGGATAAAATTGGTGATATTCTGTATGTATGTCGTTATTACGATTACGGGATGAACAGGATACAAGTCGTTGTAATTTACGGGACTGAATTTGATATTTCTCATAAACAGCCATTGAAGCAAGTTCTCTGGCTTTTCCATCCAAAATATCAAATTCAATATTATGTAATTTATATGAAAGTTCAGAGTATAATACTTTAAGGTGGATTTTTAAATTATCTCTATTGGAAAACCAACGACGACACTCCTCATTAAGCCAAATGTTCTGAGCTTTAGAAATAGCAATACTGGCCGCTCGACTATTTGTGCTGGAACGTATTTGAATATAATTGGGAATAACATGAAGTTGTTTGCACTGCTGATTGAACCAAACATTTTGGGCAGCAATACGATGGAGTTTTGTTAATTTGACATAGAGTCTTGCCTGGTCGGCCGTGCTAGCCTTTTTAATATAATTAATAGAATCAGGCGTTACTTTGCGGAAATCCATTATATAAAAGATTTTACAAAAATTTACTTCGCAAATATCCGCGTTATAAAATAAAATGATGTGTCTTACCTAGTATGAAGAAGCACCTCCCGCCCTCCCTTATTTGCGTGCACTAACCCCGTCACCACTAATCCCAGCACCGCTACTCCCAACACCACTACACTAGGCAAGACACACCACTGACGATAATACGACACGTGTTTCGCCTCTACACGAGGCATCCTCAGGTGATATAGACTCTACGGTGGCTAACCGCTAAGTGAGCGGCGAGCCAAAACAAGTGCCTTTTATACAAACCGATGACGCAACCGCTCTCTACCTAAGAAGCGAGCGACTGCGTCATGCGATAAAACATGCGACCAATCACCGCTGGACTTACGCAGCCGTTTGTAAAATTAAAAACTAACCGCCGCGCAACGCCCACATTATTAGAGAGCAGGCTTGAAGATATTTAAGAGAGGTGAGTTAGTAACATTTGTTTGTTCATTCAGCAATGCAACGGTATTATTATTACTTTTTAATATCTCTAACTGTTCCAGCACACACAGCCGCAGCCCATTATTACACGTATGTAAGACTTTAAAGGAGTGGTCGTTGGCTAGGTTGTGTCCAGTGTCCAAAAGATGTTTGGCAAAATGGGATTTATCGGGATTGCAATTCCTGTACGCGGCTAAATGCTCTTTATAACGTGTCTCGAAATTGCGACCAGTCTGACCCACGTAAACGGCGTGGCATTCGTCACAAACAAGTTTGTAAACACCTGACTTTTGACGAATATCCAACTTATCTTTACTATTACAGATATTTCTAAGAGAATTGTTTGTTTTAAACGCCACATAAACGCCGTTTTGTCGAAGAGTATTAGCTACTTTTTCAGATATGGGGCCTAAGTAGGTCAAACTGCTCACATATCGATGAACACTTTGAGGTTGAACCGCGTACAAAGAGTTGCGAATAACATGCTTTTGTTTCTTTTTAATTAAATTGTTAATGAGATTTTTTGAAAAACCGTTAGAGACCGCTATTTGATAAATTATATTAAGTTCTTTTAAATAATTTTCTTTACTTAAAGGGACAGTGAACAACCGGTTAATGTAACAATAAAAAGCGGCTAATTTATGTTGCCATGGATGACATGATGACGCGGGGATGACCGTGTCGGTGTGAGTTGGCTTTCGATAAATTTGGAAAACATGTGACGATTCTTTTCTTGTTATTGTTAAGTCAAGAAAATTAAGGGAACAATCTTGTTCCAATTCAAGTTTAAATTTAATTTTGTCATGGACTCTATTTATTTTATTGAGGAAAACATCCAGTTGTCTCCTTGTGCCAGTCCAGCAAATAATTATGTCGTCTACATATCGATAGTAATATAAGATATTTTGATTGACAACTATATGTTGTTTTTCGAAATTATCCATGAAAATGTCCGCCATAAGGGGACTTAGAGGGGACCCCATAGCTAACCCTTCTTTTTGTAGATAGAAACGGTTATTAAACCGGAAATAGTTTTGTTTCATACAGAGAGAGGTTAAGTTAAGAAGATCATTTGTTTCCCCGGAATGTAGACGACGTTTTTCAAAGAGATCTGCGAGTATACGCAAACAATCAGGGGATGGGACATTTGTGAAAAGACTATCAACGTCTAAAGATAACAATATGGATTTAGGAGGAATACGAATATCTTTAATTTTGGAAATGAGATCTAAGCCATTTTTTAGGCTGTAAGTGGGGTTGAATCCAGATTTCTCTCGAAGGAGGAAGTTTAATTTTTTAGCAAGGAAATAAGCTGGTGCACCAATATATGAGACAACTGGACGAATAGGAACATGTTCTTTATGTATTTTTGGTAACCCATATAAAATGGGTGCTTGAGGATTCATTGGAACAAGATTGCTCCGAGACAAGTTGTGATCGGGAAAAACATATGATGACTGTTGTATACATAACTTAATATCCGAAGTAAACTTTTTGGTTGGGTCAGACTCCAATAGCTCAAAGTCATCACCTTGGATAATTAATAGAATCAGGCGTTACTTTGCGGAAATCCATTATATAAAAGATTTTACAAAAATTTACTTCGCAAATATCCGCGTTATAAAATAAAATGATGTGTCTTACCTAGTATGAAGAAGCACCTCCCGCCCTCCCTCAATTGCGTGCACTAACCCCGTCACCACTAATCCCAGCACCGCTACTCCCAACACCACTACACTAGGCAAGACACACCACTGACGATAATACGACACGTGTTTCGCCTCTACACGAGGCATCCTCAGGTGATATAGACTCTACGGTGGCTAACCGCTAAGTGAGCGGCGAGCCAAAACAAGTGCCTTTTATACAAACCGATGACGCAACCGCTCTCTACCTAAGAAGCGAGCGACTGCGTCATGCGATAAAACATGCGACCAATCACCGCTGGACTTACGCAGCCGTTTGTAAAATTAAAAACTAACCGCCGCGCAACGCCCACATTATTAGAGAGCAGGCTTGAAGATATTTAAGAGAGATGAGTTAGTAACATTTGTTTGTTCATTCAGCAATGCAACGGTATTATTATTACTTTTTAATATCTCTAACTGTTCCAGCACACACAGCCGCAGCCCTTTATTACACGTATGTAAGACTTTAAAGGAGTGGTCGTTGGCTAGGTTGTGTCCAGTGTCCAAAAGATGTTTGGCAAAATGGGATTTATCGGGATTGCAATTCCTGTACGCGGCTAAATGCTCTTTATAACGTGTCTCGAAATTGCGACCAGTCTGACCCACGTAAACGGCGTGGCATTCGTCACAAACAAGTTTGTAAACACCTGACTTTTGACGAATATCCAACTTATCTTTACTATTACAGATATTTCTAAGAGAATTGTTTGTTTTAAACGCCACATAAACGCCGTTTTGTCGAAGAGTATTAGCTACTTTTTCAGATATGGGGCCTAAGTAGGTCAAACTGCTCACATATCGATGAACACTTTGAGGTTGAACCGCGTACAAAGAGTTGCGAATAACATGCTTTTGTTTCTTTTTAATTAAATTGTTAATGAGATTTTTTGAAAAACCGTTAGAGACCGCTATTTGATAAATTATATTAAGTTCTTTTAAATAATTTTCTTTACTTAAAGGGACAGTGAACAACCGGTTAATGTAACAATAAAAAGCGGCTAATTTATGTTGCCATGGATGACATGATGACGCGGGGATGACCGTGTCGGTGTGAGTTGGCTTTCGATAAATTTGGAAAACATGTGACGATTCTTTTCTTGTTATTGTTAAGTCAAGAAAATTAAGGGAACAATCTTGTTCCAATTCAAGTTTAAATTTAATTTTGTCATGGACTCTATTTATTTTATTGAGGAAAACATCCAGTTGTCTCCTTGTGCCAGTCCAGCAAATAATTATGTCGTCTACATATCGATAGTAATATAAGATATTTTGATTGACAACTATATGTTGTTTTTCGAAATTATCCATGAAAATGTCCGCCATAAGGGGACTTAGAGGGGACCCCATAGCTAACCCTTCTTTTTGTAGATAGAAACGGTTATTAAACCGGAAATAGTTTTGTTTCATACAGAGAGAGGTTAAGTTAAGAAGATCATTTGTTTCCCCGGAATGTAGACGACGTTTTTCAAAGAGATCTGCGAGTATACGCAAACAATCAGGGGATGGGACATTTGTGAAAAGACTATCAACGTCTAAAGATAACAATATGGATTTAGGAGGAATACGAATATCTTTAATTTTGGAAATGAGATCTAAGCCATTTTTTAGGCTGTAAGTGGGGTTGAATCCAGATTTCTCTCGAAGGAGGAAGTTTAATTTTTTAGCAAGGAAATAAGCTGGTGCACCAATATATGAGACAACTGGACGAATAGGAACATGTTCTTTATGTATTTTTGGTAACCCATATAAAATGGGTGCTTGAGGATTCATTGGAACAAGATTGCTCCGAGACAAGTTGTGATCGGGAAAAACATATGATGACTGTTGTATACATAACTTAATATCCGAAGTAAACTTTTTGGTTGGGTCAGACTCCAATAGCTCAAAGTCATCACCTTGGATATACCGACTTTTTTATATGGCAGCGAAACCTGGGTATGCCAGAAGAAGCATAAAAGCAAGTTGAATGCAGTGGCGATGCGACCTCTTCGTAAAATGTGCGGCGTTACCATGGCCGACCGAAAGCGAAACGAAGAGATTCGCAATATGGCAGGTTTGAAAGATGACCTTATCACAAAAATTGATAAGGGCATGCTTCGGTGGTTTGGGCACGTTGAGCGAATGAGTGAAGACCGAATGGTGAAGAAAATATATAGCGCGAAAGTTAATATTAAAAGGCGTCGAGGTAGACCGAGACTAACTTTCGAAGACCATGTGAGCAAATTGCTCGAAGAGGGTAGGGTCAAGAGTACTCGGATACCTAGACGTGCATGCATGAAGAAGATAATGAATCTGAAAGAAGCGAAAGAGGTTTGTAAGGATCGTGACACTTGGCGATATGTTTTCTCTGGCTACCCCGTCAGGGATTGTGCATGAAGATAAGAAAAAAAAAAGAAAAAAAAGAATAATATACTCCTTGAATACGTGTGCATATGGTTTTGTAATTGTAGTTAATTACTGTGTTTGTTTGTTGCGCGGAAAATTGAAATTGAATTACGTGCCCTTTTTGAATGCTTGTGCATATGTTTTGTAATGTATTTGATTATTGCGTCTGTTTTGCTGAAGGGAAAATTTGAATTCATTTGAAATTGAATGACGGGTTATTTGGATATTTGGATATATGTTTTGTGGATGTATTTATCATGGTGTTTTGTTGAAGAAAAAGCTGAGATTGGATAACCCTATTTGTGCCGAAGGGAATAAAGAGTCATTCCTCCTTTGTGTTTCGCATTTGTAGGCACTGTCTAAGATATTTTTTGAAATGAGAAATAGGGCTGTCTCTTACGTTTATTGTTTTGTTTAATTTGTCAGTTGACCTATGTGCATCGGTGATTGGTTTGTTTGAATTAATTCTGTAGTTGAACATTGATGCATTTGAAAAATCGGTTGAAATATGAGCATAGGACTACTTGTCTAACACGCTAGCTAGTTTTGGAGATTATCAGATTGAAATCAGCTGCCGCACTATTGGAGTAAATGATTATATGGTGGATGGCTTGGTTATGCCTACTTGTTTGAAAAGTCATACTAGGGACTATCTGTGCGTTTCGTTTGACTCTCCACAGATGACGTTCATGTGGAATTTGTGGGTGCTCTCTGCACTGAAGCTTAGGAGGCCACGCTAAGCCGCTTCGTGTCGCATCGCTGTTTGCAGACCTGATCCGGTCGCATTGCGGAACGAATCATAGGGGCACAGATAGGTGTTGAAAGAAGTCGTCGGACTTTTGTCCAGTACAGGACTTATTAAGGTGCTGCGATGCTCACCAGGGGCATCCAGCGGAGGTTGACCCTCCAGCTTGCCACATTGGGGCTATATTTTGAGGCGGTGGCTAAGGTTGCAAGATCTGATGGGGTGCCTAAGGTGGCCTAGTTTTGGTGTAGATTCAATCTTGCAACGTGCCGTCGCGACCCTGTCCCGCTTGTCGGTTTGCTCTCGGACATAAGTCCTTATGTCCGGGACGGAGGTTTGTTTATGTCCAAATTAGGCCATGTTAAACGCCCTCTAATTGCGTTCGAGCTGTCGCGTCACCCGATAGTATGTAGGTGAAAAAACGCCGCCAGGTGGGGCGGCGGTGTGCGGCTGGGGGTCAGTCGCTCGACGCGTGGGCGAAGCGTCGGTGCCCCGCCGGCCACGATGCGGAGAGACCGTCAAGCACACTTCTCTAAATTCACGGCCCCGTCCTGGATCTAGATAGCTAAATGAAGATAATTTTTATTAGGCGAATTGAAGTTAGTTAAATGTACAATGTAGCTAAGAGACTGAATAGTGACAGTAAAGAAAGAAGTGGTCCGGCGCTGAAGCAGTCTGGAGCGATGTAGCATTTTGGAGCAGCCTGGAACTCGGCCGCTGCTGGTCGCCTATGCTTGCCAAGGCCCACACATTCATACATCACTGTACACGACTCGCTATCTACCATTACACACACTCACGGCCTGCCCAAGCCTTGGAGCGAAGTTAGCTCCTGATACAGGTAAGTACCTTTGCTTTCTAGTTTGCTCCCATATAGTATATTGTGATAGGAAATGCCACGCGGCCATATTGAGGCCCGACCTGCTTCTGCTCGTGAAGTCTTCTGCTGAATGGGCCCCAGAGGATTTGACCCTTGCTGGAGCAGCCGTAGGCCGTAACACTAACGTCCCCGTGGCTGTTTAATCTGTTCATGGACAATTGTTTGACAGATTTAAAAGAGAATGAAATTGGGTTGAGAATGAATGAGTTACTCGTCAAATGATTTCTCTATGCTGATGACCAAGTATTACTTGCGTCTTCAGCCGAGGAGTTGCAGGAGATGGTAACTGCTATGATGGAGCTTTTGTTAGAAAGGGAATGAAGATGAATGTAAGGAAGACGAAAGTGATGTTGTTTGAAAAAGATGAGGCAGTGACAGACTGCAATATCGTGATTGAAGATGAACATATTGAACAGGTGAAAGAGTTTGTGTATCTGTATTTAAAGTTTACAAGAGATGGAAAGTGTGTGAGTGATATCGAAAGAAGAGTGAATGCAGGAAACATGGTGAATGGCGCTTTGCACTCCTTCATGAGCAGTCGGAAGGTGTCTAACAAGGCTCGTTTGGCTGTACATGAGGGGGTGTTGGTTTCAACACTCATGTACGGAAGTGAAAGTTGGGTATGGCAGAAGAAACATGAAAGCAGAATAAATGCAGTTGAGATCAGAGCATTAAGAAATATGATAGGAGTTAAACTGAGTAACAGGATAAGAAATAGTGAGATAGGGAAACGTTGTGGTCTGAAAGAAGATGTAGTGACAAAAATTGAGAAAGGTATGCTGAGATGGTTTGGCCATGGCGAGAGAATGAATGAAGAACAATTGACAAAAAACGAAAAAAGTGTATAAGGCGAGTGTGAATGAAAGTGTTGGAAGACCTAAGCGGACATTTCTAGACCAAATCAGGGACGTCTTGAAAAAAGGCCAGGTCAAGAGTACCTTAAACCGAAGAGCATGTATGAAGGGAACAATTAAAGTGGACGAAGTGAAACAAGTATGTAAGGATCGTAGCAAGTGAAAAGAAGTGGTCTCTGCCTACTCCTACGGGAAAGAAGCGTGATCATATGTATGTATGTAAATTAAAAAAGTGTGGATGCCAAACAGAGGCAATCTATGGGCGAGAGCTATGTTTAATGTTCAGCAGTGGTCTTCCGATGGGCTGCAATGAATTAATTAATTAGTAAACGAATATTATACCTTAAATCTATAGTACACGATAGCTACCCTATATTTAAAAAGATTTACATATCTTTATTAAGAATCTTATAATTTATGATTTGCTAGTGAAATGTATTTAACACGGGATCAATTCCCTAAAGCGATGTTACCGATAATTTCATGTATCTATTATCTCTTGAATAAGGAATATCTGAACAAATTATTTTAGAGTATAAAGGAGAACATTAAATTAAAAATAATATTATGATTTTTATACAACCGATAATGATAAACACAAATTATTCAATCTTTCATTTGCAATGTTTTCACTGCTAGATGCCTACCTAGTTAAGTTTCAGGAGCGGTGCTGAAGCTTCTTAAAAATACAACTAAATATGTCTCGATGACATTTATTACTATTACATTAGAATAATGTATTAAATCTACAACAGTGGTAGAGCCAAGCGGTAGCTTTTGCTGTCGCACGGATGGGCCAGCTCGAACCGGGGTGGTACCACGACCTCACAGAATACCAGCGTTAAGTAGAGGTTTACCTCTGCGTTGCGCTTGGTGAGTGCAGGTAGCCGGAGGCCCAATTCCCCCCCCCCCCCCCCCCCTCATCAACATGGTAGTGGAATTAAATAAAAGACTATCCCAGGAGGGTAACAGCACCCCTGGAGAATCCCTCCCTGAGCATCCACGAACAAACTACTTCACTCCTGAGCGTGGGTGCTCAGGCTGCCCCGCGTATTCTGGGGGGGGGGGGGGGGGGGGGGGGGAAATTCCGCTCGCGACTAATGCTGCTAGGGGCAAGCGGAGCAATACAACCAAGGCGACCCCTGTCACGCTATCCGTGAATTTTTGTCAACATCAGGGGACTTCATTCCAACCTTAACGCTGTCCATTACCATCTAGAGATGGCGAAGCCGGCCTTGCTCTTTTTAACCGAGACTCAGGTGTCCTCTCCGGCTGATACTTCTCTCCTACCCGGGGTACAAATTGGAACACTCCTTTGTGCCCCGGGCTGGAGTTTGTGTATACGTCAGAGAGGACATCTGTTTTCGACGCCTCGGCAGCCTTGAAGGTACGAACCTGTCCATCCTATGACTACGCGTAGACAGCGACAACCATCCCCGCGTCTACGGGTGCCTCTATATGTCCCATAGCGGTAATGCCGACATAGACCGACTCATCGACCACGTCCAAATGGCTGCAGACTCCGTGCTACAACAGGTCCCATCCGCAGAGATCGTGATACTCGGTGATTTCAACGCCCACCACGCTGAATGGCTTGGTTCTCGTTTAACCGATCATGCGGGTAGATCTGTCTACGACTTTGCTTTGGCATATGGTCTAACACAACTGGTTACTTCGCCTACGCGGATCCCAGATGTGGAAGACCATGTACCTTCCTTGTTGGACCTACTGCTGACCTCTCATCCGGACGGATATCAGGTCTCCGTCGATGCCCCTCTGGGCTCTTCGGACCATTGTCTGATCCGGAGCACGGTGCCACTCACGCTCCAATAGCAGTTGCGATCTGCAGCTTGCCGCCGTGTTTGGCACTATAGGTCAGCTGATTGGGACGGGATGCGGTATTTTTTTGCATCCTACCCATGGGGGCGGATTTGCTTCTCGCCGGAAGATCCCAGCGTTGTTGCCGATTCTGTTGCTGATGTGGTACTTCAGGGTATGGAACTTTTTATACTATCCTCTGTGGTGCCCATCGGAAGCAGATCCCAGCCATGGTTTGGTCGCTCCTATAAAATAGCATCACGCTATAAGCAGGAGTGCTACCGGGCCTGGGCTGACGCATCAACGTCTCGGGATTTAAACACCAGCGCACTTAAAAAGAAGTATAATTCCGCCTCCAGGTCCTTCAAAAGCGTCATTGCCAAGGCAAGGTCTAAGCACATCGGCAGAATTGGCGAGAAGCTAGTTCGCCTTCCTTCAGGAACCCGTGCATTCTGGTCTCTCACCAAGGCTATCCAAGGGAACTTCTGTCAGCCATCCCTTCCATTTCTGCACAGAGAGGACGACTCACTGGCCCATGCCTCAAAAGAGAAAGCCGATCTGTTGTGCTCTCTTTTTGCGTCTAACTCGACTCTTGATGACGGAGGGAACACACCGCTGACCATCCCGCGATGTGAGTGCTCCATGCCGGATGTGCGATTTACACAGCGCTCGGTTCGCAAAGCACTCCTCTCCCTGGACGTCAGCAAGTCGAGTGGGCCCAATGGAGTCCCTCCCATTGTGCGGAAGACGTGTGCTCCGGAGTTGGCACCGGTTTTAACGCATCTTTTCCGGTACTCCTACTCCCAAGGCGTAGTCCCGAATTCATGGAAGACAGCTTTGGTCCACCCGATCCCTAAACAAGGCGACCGCTCAGACCCGTCCAACTACAGGCCTATCGCCATCACCTCCTTGTTCTACAAAATAATGGAGTCCATTATAAATTGCCAGCTCATGAGGTACCTTGAAGATCACCAGCTGATCAGTGACCGTCAGTACGGTTTTCGTCGGGGTGGATCAGCAGGTGATCTTCTAGTTTACTTAACTCATGGATGGGCGGAGGCAGTAGAGTCCAAGGGGGAGGCATTGGCCGTTAGTTTGGACATAGCGAAGGCCTTCGATCGGGTCTGGCACAAGACGCTTCTTTCGAAGCTTCCTTCCTATGGGCTTCCCGAGAAATTGTGCAAATGGATCACCAGTTTCCTTGCTGATCGGAGCATCAAGGTCGTAGTAGACGGTGCATGCTCTGATTTCAAGCCTATCAACGCTGGTGTTCCACAAGGCTGCGTGCTATCAGCAACGCTGTTTGTCCTGCATATCAATGATATGTTGCTAACTGGTAGCATTCATTGCTATGCAGACGACAGCACTGGGGATGCCTTATATACCGGCCGTGCCAATATTTCTCGGGAAAACGACGCCGAGTACCGGGGCAAACTTGTGTCTGAAGTCGAGTCTTTGCTTAACAAAGTCTCGGATTGGTTCCGACTAAATCTAGTCCAGTTCAATCCCCAGAAGACGTAAGTTTGCGCGTTTACCGCTAAAAAGAACCCCTTTGTCGTATCTCCTCAGTTTCAAGGCACTCCCCTTGCTGCCTCAGTCAGTATCGGAATCCTTGGCGTCGACATATCGAACAGCGTGCAGTTTCGTGGTCACTTGGAAGGGAAGGCCAAATTGGCCTCTAAAAAGATTGGCGTGCTCAGCAGAGCGAGACAGTATTTCATGCCGGCACATCGCTTGCAACTTTACAAAGCGCAAGTTCGGCCCCACATGGAATACTGTTCTCATCTCTGGGCCGGGGCACCCCAGTGCCAGCTCCTTCCACTTGACCGCATCCAGCGCAGAGCGCTTCGAATCGTCGACGACCGAGTTTTTTTCCGATCGGCTCGATACACTGGCACTGCGTAGAGATGTTGCATCTCTTTGCGTATTTTATCGCATCTATCACGGGGAGTGCTCTGAGGAATTGTTCGGACTAATTCCAGTCGCTCAATTTCACCATCGCACATCGCGACAAAACTCGCGTTACCATCCATACCATTTGGATGATTGGCGGTCCACCACTGTGCGATTTAGAAGCAGTTTTCTCCCTCGCACAACTTCTTTGTGGAATCAATTACCACCAGCGAATTTTCCGAACCGATTCGACTTAGGAACCTTCAAGAAAAGAGCTTACACCTTTCTAAAAGGCCGGCAACGCATCTGCAATTCCCCTGGTGTTGCGGTTGTTCATAGGCGGCGGTAGTCACTTACCATCAGGTGAGCCGCATGCTCGTTTGCCCCCTATTCTATAAAAAGAAATCTAATTGTGTGCAGTAGTTAATTTCCTAATTAAGTGATTACATGACTACGATGAGTTCTATAATGAATTTTGATGGTCAAAACATGTCTGTTGACTGAAAGTATGACGCCTTGATTTGACCAGCAATAACAACTATACAGTGGAGGCGTCTTCTATAACGTTACACTTCAGAATATGTTTTCAGTAATCCAATATCAAAAGCTTAAGCAGCACAATTCGTGATCAACATGTTACTGTAAAATTATGGCTACTTGCAATTATCATGTTTACGAGTAATTTAATATCAAATGCTTAGTCAGGGCAATTTGGGATCAACAGGTATTAAAACTATTTCCAGACTATAGAACTACCTTGTTTTCATTGCTGATTTTTTGTCAAAACTTATTCAGATATTTATTTCCTTGTGAGTTGCCCGTATTCACAAAGCTGGGCCGGCGGGTTGGCATTGTGACGATTTTCTTGCACTAATATTGCTGCTCCCCATTGCCAGTGTATGGCATTGAAGTCAGAGTATTTGCACTCAAAAGTCTTTATATTACTTAGCTTCATATTGACTTTAAATGTATTATACCCGCATATTTCCCTGAAACACAATCATTTACGGCCTAAATAAAAGCATTTAGCACTATAAATGAAATATTATCACATAATTTCCCTGGATGTCGTTATGCTTTGACAGCTGACAACGAAGCAGTAGAAATACTTCCTTATATAAATGATTGCTATGTCTTAAATAAATATAAAAATATTATAATAACTGTCATATATATTTACTGATCTTTTTGTTGAAATTTCTAAGCCAGAAATGGCCTCTAAATAAAAAATCAAATAAGTTAAATATACGTAGCTTTTGACAGTTGAAAAATTTTGCCGTATATTCTACTCGTATATATTCTAAATATTAGTTTTAATGAATGTATTTAGAAACAAGTTATTTTTATAAGTTCAATTCATCATTAATTTATCATCCTTACTCATAATTTAGATAACGACAAATATTTTAGTTTGCTCATTAATCATTTAAGTAAATGTTATTGCCATGTCTTTGGAACAATATAAATTGTCGTCAAATAATTAATTACTTATCCATCAGTGGTACCTACAATAATGATTTATTATAAATTGTAGCTGCGACTTTATTCTGTGATGTTTAAAATTCACATAAATTTGGCACAGGTTTCCTTTCATTTATGAAGAGGGGTTTAAGGAGCAGGGAATAATAAGCAGCGCAGCCCTACAGTGTATTGTTTCCTAAATATTTAATGTTTAATAGACATGCAGGGACTACAAAAAATTAGGCTTGGAAGTATAACCACTCAGATTAATGAATAAGTGAACTTAATTGCTCACAAAATGCTCCATTCAAACCCGCAATCGCTCATACTATTAATTCGCTATTTAATTAGTTATTTATAATTAAAAGTACTTTTTTTTTACCTATTATACTAAAAAACCAATAAACTTTTCTTAAAATGAATAAGCGCTCTTAATTGCTCACAAACTGCTCAATTCAAATCCGCAATTGCTCGCACTATTAATTAATTATTTAATCAGATATTAATAGTTAAAAGTACAAAATTGTTTTCGCCTTATTCATTTTATAAAAGTTCATTGGTTTTAAGTTTCATAGGCAAAAACTATTTTGTATATTTAATTATTAATAACTGATTAAACAATTAATTAATAGTGTGAGCAATTGTACATTTACATTGAGCATTTTGTGAGCAATTAAGAACATTTATTAATTTTAGGAAAGTTTATTGGTTTTAAGTATAATAGGCAAAAATTATTTTGTATTTTTAATTACTAATAACTAATTATTAGTGTGAGCAATTGCGGATTTGAATTGAGCATTTTGTGAGCAGTTAAGAGCACTTATTTATAAATCTGAGCGGTGTAGGCAAAAACAATTTTGTACATATAATTACTAATAACTAATTAAATAGTTAGTTAATAGTGTGAGTAATTTCGGATTTAAATCGAGCATTTTGTGAACAATTTTGACACTTATAAACCTTAAGAAAAGTTTATTGGTTTACATATAATAGGCACAAGCAATTTTGTACTTTTAATTATTAATAGCTAATTAAATAATTAATTGATAGTGTGAAAAATTGCTGATTTGAATTGAGCATTTTGTGAGCAATTAAGAGCTCTTATCTAAGCGGTTTAGACAAAACAGTTTTGCACTTTTCATTATTAATAGCTAATTAAATAATTAATTAATAGTGTGTGTAATTGCGGATTTAAATTATTCATTTTGTGAGCAATTTTGAGCACTTATTAATTTAAAAACAAGTTATTTTAAGTATAATAGACAAAAACAATTTTGTACTTTTAATTATTAATAGATTAATTATTAATTAGGGTTCTCCCGTGGCTCGCCTTCAGTTCGCTTGCGTACTTCCATCCATCCATCCTATAAAGATCCACTGCTGAACATATGTCTCCCTCACCTACATTTATCCTCAATTAAGAAACAAAATGCAGATGCGATGTCACCCCTGAGGATTGAGATAGAATGCCTTGTTTCCAGACACGGTAGCATTAAAGTACTATTTTACGCTGTCATATAATTTGCTATTATATATATTATTATACCAGTTACGGAAAAAAAATACTTTCAGTGTAAAAATAGTATCCTCGTGGCTGTTATGGTATTTGCATAACAATCGCTATATGGAAGTTTTTATTACCCAAGGTCGATACATGACAGTACAGAAATAAATAGCAGAAATAGTACGTTATTGTTTTGTATTTGTATTTGTAGTACCATTTTAAGCACTTGCACTAAAATGGAGTACATATCCAACATATCAATTCCATCCACAACTGTTTCATGTAAACCTTTAATAGTATATAATGGTTCTATACTTAATGCAGTGGATGAGCTACAGTACTGCTTAAAGGTGCGATAAATGGTATTGATATCAACGTTATTACACGCACTTATTGTTGTTACCAAAATGCCGTTTATAATTATACAGCTAAATACTTTATAAATTACTATTATAGAACACACCGTCGAGGTGAATACTCCTAGATTATTGATAGGTCTTCGCGTGATAGGTCTTCGCGTGATAGGTCTTCGCGCGCTCAGACTAGATACCGCCGGCGCTCTTGTAAAATGTGGCAACAAATACTACGCCGAAATCGGCGTACCCGAGCCAGTCACGTTGCAGGCGACATGTGGTGTGGACTTATCGAATCTTTTATTAATTTTTTATCATAATTCGAAGTAAAATACCAGTTTGCATAGTGAAACTGTGTAATAATAATACTACAAGAACTAAGAAAGACACTGGGATCACAACATACTATCAGTAAGTATCATACGATTTCGAAATTTCTACATAAAATAACACGAGCCATAAATAAGTTACAAAATATGAATGACGCCATTCAGTATTGCCGCGTATATAAAAATAAAGTTCCCCGTGGCTAAGATTTTTATATGTGAATTTATTGTTACTATATTTTATAATATAATATATTTAACTTATTATAATATAACCTAATTCTATATTGTTTAATGTTTATTTTTGTAGTATTGCTCAAATGACCTAATATGTATACGTTGTTTTATTAATTGTTATTTTTATTATTAAAACATTATTTCCGTTTATTAGGGTTCCGTACCCAAAGAGTGTCAACGGGACCTAAGTTTCCACTATCGTTCCGTCTGTCTGTCAGCAGGCTGTATTTTATGAACCGTAATATCTAGATACATGAAATTTTCACAGAATATGTATTGGCTAATTGTATTGCTGCTATAACAACATACAATATAAATAAAATGAAATAAAATAAAATATTAAAGGACCCCTAAATCACGTTTCTTGTATGAAGGCCATAGAAGAAACGTGATTTTTTTTTATATTGATATGTGTTTTGTTTACAGATTGTAGCGAAACCTGGATTAACACGCAATAAGATGATAATGTGTGTATGGTAGGATTGGAAGCGTATCGTTTATCATGAGCTTTTACCGCCTGGTTAAACCATCGATTCTGATCTCTACTGCCAACAAATAATAAGACTCAAGCAAGAAATAGAAAAAAAAACGGCCGGCATTTATCATCAGAAAAGGAGTGGTCTTTCATCATGATAACGTCAGACCACAAGATTAGTTATCTGTTTGAGACTTTCAATACACACTAACATTCCTAAAAATCCAGTATTTGCTTGAGTACCTACTTAAAACAGGTTTAAAACTTTTAATCATTATTTTCTTTTGTTGCTTGTGTTCTTTAAAAGAAAGCTTTCTGGAGGTTTTGCTATTTAAGGTTATAATATATTCTTTCGCATCTTCTAAATAATTAAGAATATTATTATTATTTCCATTGTAAATGTGATAACTAAATCCATGTTGCTTTAAATCTCTGGTATTGAATATATCTAATGAAACTACTTGTCGCATTTTTTTGATCAAAAATCCCAAGATTTCTACAGCAACGCGTTTAGGCCACTACTTATAAGATCGCAACAAGTTATCGAACAAAATGGACCCATATATATTATAATTAAATGTCATAAAACTTTAAAACAAAAATGTCTTGAATTTGTATATAAAATAAGAAGCAACTTTTTCCCTTACCTTATATACTAAGTCAAGGTGTCACAAAATGGTACTCAATAACTTAGGGAATGCTTCTGCCCGTCAAAATGAATAATTTTTATTATGGGATCATCTTCGAAATTTCCAATTTATACGTGGTAGAGCCATACTGCAGCTATATTACTGGTATAGTTGTAGCACAAATGTGTCGGCTCGACTGGGGAAGGACCACGCTCTCACAGAATAACAGTGTAAAATAGCAGCTTAACGCTGCTGTGTTTCGTATGGTGAGTGTAGTGAACCGGAGACCCTTTTTACTGGAAACGAGGCATTCCATATTAGTCCTCAGGGGTTGCAACGCATTTGCATTTTGTTTCTTTTAAATGTTACCTCCATACTAGGAATTTCTCCTGTATCGCGAAGGCAGTTTACAAACATAAATTGCACAAGGGCAAACATTCAAACCCGGAACAATTATTTGTAGGCCGTACACATACTTGTTCCGTGCGGGATTCGAACCCACGGCCCCAAGCGTTGCAACACATTGCTAAGCCACTACGCCACGGAGCCGTCTTCTTAACCGAAAATAGATGTAGATGTCTATAAGCCACAGCAATCACTTACTATCAGATGGACTGTGTGTACGTTTGTCACCCTGATCCAGTAAAAAAATCTCAAAATCAGTTATTATATACAGAATTTCGTACAAACTTGTTCAAAATGTATGGAAGACCTGATTTTTCTTGCGATTACGAAGATAGAGCTATAGTAAAAGTTGTTCATATTGACGCGAAGAATAGAAATAGAGAGCACTATTTTAGTTACACCATATAATATATAACTATTTTTTAAATAAGTTGTGAATATTAGTCAGACATTTAAATATAAAAATTGAACTGATAAAAATGAGGCCTTATCATTTATATTCCATTTATTTAGAAGAAAAACCTATTTATATTATACACAAATATATTGATACATTCGCTATTAATAAATTATTCATTTTTAAGTGTTTCTGGTCTACATTCATAACTTATTAATTAATAAATAAATAATAAAAAAATAAATAATTCTTCCCGTTAATCGGTTAATAAATAGTTGAGCTGCTGGCATATACAATTTTTCACGCTCACTACCATCCTTGCAATTGTCTTATGCACACTACAATATTGAGATGCCGCATTCACGGAGCTGTTATTTTGAGGTAGCGCGGTATCTAGTCAGAGCGCGCGATGACCTATTAATAATCTAAGTGAATACTCTATAAAAGGTTTATCATAGATAATATTGTGGTGACAAAAGTGATTTTAGTTAACGAATTTGCCGGTTGTTATTATTGTTTCACCGTGAACACAGAGATTAGTCAGAAATCAATATTTGTAATGCAATCATACTAGGTACGCTACTCTGAATAAACATTTACATCCAAAATAAATGCACCGAATCCATTACAATCACAGAGTCAACATATTTTTTTATGTTTATTTACATTTTTAGTTTCAAAATATAATACTTATTCTGGGAAGGCAGTTTTAGATATATGTATTTGCTGCATAAATACAAATTTTATCATTTATTAGCCTTATGACTGCGGCAGAATAAAAAGCAGGATTATAATTATAGAAAGCTATGTAAAGGTGTAGGTTATATCCATCTGTTCCCTCAGTTTTTCCAAACTACTCGCATTATTTTGACAAATGATGTACAAATAGAAGCTCCATTCTCTTCCACAGGCTATGTGAAGACACGTAAAATGAAACACGTCGGCTTATTGAGCACCTAAGGTGCTAAAAAAAAAACTTAAATGATGATTAAAATATCGTGTTTTGTATTTTATGAAAGGTCATAAGGATTAATTTCCGCATAAATTTATTGGCCTTAAGTATATGTACGGAAACCAGCTATTTTTGTTTTAAATTTAAAGTCCTTAATGTTGCTAAACGCTCTTCGTAAAATGGAACTTTATATAATAAAAACGGTCACTTTTTTTAAATAAAACAAGAGTAATATAAAGAAGATAATATATAATAATATATAAAGAATATATTCTGAAGAAAATCCATATAGTCGTGTAATATAAAAATGAAGGTGAAAGTTTATACAGGACTGAAGTAATTTTGCTACCCTTCGACGTACCCTACTTTCGTGGCTAAGATTGTAGATAAAGACAACCTTTTATATGCGTACTATGAACAAAATAGGCAATAAATGCGTATGTTTTTAAGGTAGCAAAATTACGAGTATCTTGAAGTGCGAGTAAAATATCACAAAGTCACACATATATCCATTACCTGTGCAGATGGGAGACATTTTTGCTGATATAGATAAGATAGTCTTACCAATAATAAACTATTAAAATACATATTTTGTCAGTTTGTAAAATATGTAATTTTGTGTAGAATTATATCGTTACAAACAAATGGGACAAACACCTAGTGACTCTCTGGCTACATGTCCGCTTTTTGCAACGTAGTCACTGCAAATCTCTTTTCTTTATTGTCCTACCATATAATATAATTCTAATATACCTTTGCAACTAGACCTTTGCAATAGACTCGTGCACGTTGCGTTTTGTTGTCAAAATGGAAGATGATCAGCTCATCGATTATAAAGGCGATACGAATGTTTTCATAATAATAAGCATGTTGAATATCGGGAAAAGTAAAAAGTAGTTTTTTGTATTTCTATCCCAGCGAGCCCAGTTATGTTTAGGTATTCTAAGTATTTGTTTGCAATATGAATCAAATATTTTAATAGAATTACTACCTAAACGTCCCCAACTCCGTCTTAAGAAAAATGTACAATAATACTTTAAAACATTAAGATTTAAAAGGTAAATATGTGAAACATGTATCCATGAATATGTAAAATAAAACGTGTTATTCCTGCAAAAAATCGATCTTCCTCATTTTCCAGTTCCTTTACTAGTGTAAGGTATTCTTCAAAACCTGATATTTTCGCTCCTTAACTAAAAAGTTAAGATGCAAAGATATTTGTTTCGTAAATGGAAAATCTTTTTCTTTGTGTTATGGATATTGTCGTATATAAACATCAGACTAAGTAAATAATTTTCAAACTAACTCTCAGAATCAGAAAACGTGGTATAAATGTGTACTCATGCGTCCGCTAATAAGTGATACGAGTGTCTGACGCCAGATGTACGTTGTATATGTAAGTCAAGTGTGAACAACAACGTAGGAGCGTTACGCATACGTTGCGTACGTTGGTCCAGTCTGTACCCCTACCCTCATGTGCGGTGATCAAATGTGTGCTGTCAAAAAAGAATACGGTTTTCTTCACAAACAGGTAATACTGCAACATTATACTACTATTTTTAGCTGATATTCTTGCAAGAGTGGTCCTCTCCCGGTTGAGCCAACCCATTCGTGGTTTTAACTATAATACAACTACAGCGCGGCTCTAGCATTTTTAAATATAATCTATAGAAGAATCGGATGAGGTTGTCAAATTTGTGGTATCAAAAAATTGTGTGGTGTGGTAGCGATACGAAACGCAGAATTACAAGTGTGAAAGGTATCCAAATCCGGAGTGGATTAGCAGTGTTCAAACGGAGTGACCTCGGATTTGGACATTGGCTCTCTACCTCGGCCCACCTATGTGGATTTTCTTTGTTTACTTAAATGGATTCCAGACGTGTCGACAACACAATCAATTTCAGGGGAAAGTCACTAGAGGTTAACACAGCCATCAATTGGATCGAAAATTGTATATTAGAAAATAATACAAAATAGATTTGAGCCCAGTAGTACTCGTAAGACGTATAAAATGTATGTAAGTGCTTACGAATAAAGCTACTAACGGAATCGCAAATAAATCTATGTGCTATTGAATAATGCGTAACAGACATTAAGTCAATTTATTAACGTTGTTTGCGTTCCCTTGTTGTTCAAGTGTGGTTTTCAATCAACTAAGTGCGGTGGCGAAACAAATTAGAGGGCTTACTTAAAGTTTGTATCATGTTTTTCTAATGTGTAGCACTGATAAGACCTGCATCATGGATATACTTTTTTACATAATCCATAATGAATACAATGATTGAATTGAATAGAGTATAGTTTTTTGAATAAGAGAAGATGTTAATTGTTTTTGACGAAGGGTAATTATAAAATAAGGACGACAAACAAGCAAATTGTCCAACAGATGGTTAGTTGATGCTGTGGCCCAACACCTACCTATCTCCGTTAAGAATCAGACGTGTTGTCACCCTTGAGGACTAGTTTCTATTTTGTGTGGATTTATTAATTTTAGAAATCTCGCTGCGATTTTCTTAGATAATGCTGCAACTACTTTTTTAATGTATAAATATTATTCAAAAAATTAAATGTTTTGTCTGTAATAATAATGATATTACAAAAAAGGAAGTACCAGTTTCTATTCGAGTTTCTTATGACTCTGAAACGTAGTCCTAAGCAACAGCTTATTTTGCTTATATATATATTCGATAGGGCATTATTTACATTTTTTAAATTAATTGACTGTCGTTTGAGTTTGAAAATGAAAAAGTTTCATCAGAAAATAACACTATATCGTGATTGTCCTCTACAATATAAGGTTACCCATTAATTTATATAAAGAACAGGAATGGCCCAAGGAGGCCCTGAGGAACGCCCATTGATACTACAAATCCAGAGGAACCTATAAAAGTCCACTGCAGTACAGACAGGCCTCCCTCATAGATTGCCTTATTTGGGAATTTTGCCATATTTGCCACGCTTGTTAAACTGGTTGTCAACCGGAGTTATTTATTATTTTGAGTTGTTATCAAGAAGATGCTGCTGTCCTTCTTCTGTTTCATTTTCCCTGTCGCCTCTTGCGACACCCACGGGACGATATGAGGTAGTGGATATTCTTACATCGCCGCTACACTGCTACTACCCATAACGTCCACAACTAAAGAAACGAAAAACTGCGGTATTTAATATGCCTGCCAAGCGTGGCAACTATGGCAAATATATACCCTTTGAGGCAATCTATGGGGAAGACCTAAGTTAAGCAGTGGACTTTTGATAGGCTGTAACAATAACGGTTACATTTCCTAACAGCCCTTGCTAATTACTCTACTGTAGTATATGGGTCTTGTTTAGAATGCCATTTATAATTAATTGATCACAGTATGTTACCTGTACGTGTCCTGCGATCAAAATTATATGAAGTTTATGCCTCCTCTGTGTTTGTATACTATGCAGTCATGAATTGACGGACCGAATCACACGAAGTTAAATCTTCCGGGGGAAAAATAAGATTTTTACTTGTATCCCAGCCTGTATTATCAACTCCCATTGGCAACACTATACACCTCATGGTATTGTGAATTTATATCCTCTAGAATAAGGAAAAAATAATTAAAATGCAAGCCAGCAGTAAGGGTGAGTAATAATGTACAGCAGGGTAGGGTTGTACACAGAGGAGACTTCAACTTCATATAAAACAAATATATATATATATATATATATATATATATATATATATATATAGATATAGATATATAATTTTTTTCATTATGAATTATTGTTCATTTATTTTATACTATTTAAAAGGCTAACGCTAACATTACCTTTTAGGACGAGAAGGGAATGAAGCCTGGTGCTATGTACGGTAAGAATTTATGTATTCTCCTCATAAAATACTTTACTTATCTAGCTGTCTGATTTATTGCAGGGATATAAGGCCTTTTTTGCAAATAAACAACTAATTTACTGAATTTCATAGAGTTTTATTGACATACATGTGATATTGTGAGGTAACTGATAAAATACTCATATTTTGCTGTATGAAATGGTATATAAACACTAAAAATAGAACCGTTTAACATCATGATATGAACCTAAATCATAGTAGAAAGAAATAAATAAATTATTAATCATCTATCCATAAAGTTTGTATGAATGTAAGTTTGTATAAATGTTTGTATAAATCTTTAAAAGAATGTCTTTCAAAACTTAGTTATGACGACACTGAATCATACACTCACTCACACACACTACATGCATGCACACACACGCGCGCTCACTCGTAAGCACGTACGCTTGCACGCACGCACGCACGCACGCACGCACGAGTGTTGATAAGCTACTTGATAGATGCTTTTGACAAAGAAGTCAATACTGAGATTGGGCGATAATTTTCGATACAGTATCTGCTTTCATTTTTCTGAATGGGGTGTATTATTGAAAATTTAAAGCTGTCAGTAAAAACGCCGCTGTTTAAACAAACATTAAATATGTGTGTTAATATAGGACAAATGTCGTCTCTTATACGTTTTAGGAAAGCTACAGGTGAGGGTGACTGAAAGATCTTAGAAAATCAAAAACTGAGCAAACTAGCAAGTCATTAGTTTTATTATATCTTTTCAAAATAGTGTCTGTTTACATCAATACATCGCTGCATCCGATGGAACTTCGGAGAAAAGCATTTTGCCCACTCGTCCTTAGGGGTCTCTTCGATGGCATTCTGAAACGCAGCCAATGCTACCTCGGCGTCCATAAAACATTTTCCTCGAAGGTTTTCTTTTATTTTCGAAAATAAATAAAAATCGCAAGGTGCGAGGTCAGAGCTATAGGGCAGGTGACCTAGTAATTCCACGTTTAACGTCGCCAAGCAGGCGATTGTTTGCTTGGCAGTGTGCGACGGCGCGTTGTCGTGGTGAAGGAGGATCCTACAGCGAGCTCGTTTCTCCCGAAGTCTTTCCAAGAAAAATGGCAAACAATTGTATGTGTACCACTCTGCAGTAACTGTTTTTTGATCTTGTAATGACCTGTCGTTCCGAATAACGAGGCCACTATCTATATCTTTTTTCCCACGCTTCGACCTCTCTTCATTTTATTTGGCAACTCATCGGAAGGAAACGCCCAGACAGCAGACTGTCTCTTAGTTTCAGCATCATAACAATAAATCCAGCTATCGTCACTCGTAAGTATCACGAACACATCATTTGAGTCACCTTCGTTAAATCTTTGAACCATTTCACGACAACAATCAACACGACGGAGTTTTTGGGCGTCTGTCAAATTATGAGGTATCTACTGGGCACGTAGCTTCCTTACCGCTAAATTTTCATGGAAGGTTTTGTGCACTTGACTCATACCAATGTCTAAGCTTGTCTAAATAAGTCATTCTTCTATCAGTCTCTACCATATGCCGCACAACACTGATGTTATCTAAAGTCGTCGCCATATAAGGTCGTCTCTCACGCAGTTCGTCGGTGAGATTAGTACGACCACGTTTAAACTCATTATACCGGTTGTAAATAGGGTCATGAGATAGGGCTTCATCATGGAAGGCCAATAGAAGTCTACAATAACTTTTTTGTTGACTTGAATGACATGGAAAGTCATAAAAAATCATTGTACGATAATTTTCTCGCGGTAAATTCGTGCTGACGTGACACAGACTATTTTCAGTTTGCCGCCAAATCATAAACAAATTAGTAAATTATATACACAATAGTATTGGCAAACAGTTCCATTTTCAAAACTTAAACTTATTTTTTTATTATATCGTTTACAAGTAACCAGTACTAAAAACTTTCAGTGTCGCCCTCGTATTGTCCTCTTCAGAAGCTGAATCGTTTTTTATGTTAAGGAGTAGTGCCTTGACTTCCGCTGTATTTGTTTCGTTCAGGACGAACGATTTTAAATGGGAGGAATTCTTAATATTGCACTTTATTTTATTTATGTCTGTAGCTTCGTGAATTTTATCAGCGAGCCTTCGGCCAGTCTTGGAGAAGTACTCATTTACTTTGTTTACTGCCAACAATGCATTAGCTAGATATACATTCAAGAGTTCTTCGGCATGATTTTTATTTCCTGCGGTATCGGTAATATGGCTTTTCAGGTTAAGACGTAGAAAAAATTACGTTATTTCATTTCATAAAAAATGGCAATTTCATAGGTAAAGACCTATTAAATACATAATACCTATTCAATGGCTCTAAAGTTTTAGTGTTAATATATTTTTGTGGTTTTGTGGTGAGAAATAAATAAAAGTATTATTATTAACAACCCTAAGCCACTGCCGCCAACATCCTTACTTTAATATAGTGATAGAAGATCTATGATTTGTAATAAATTTATATTTTGTTTTTAATATGTTAGTTACTTTAATTCTTCTATAAAAGAGATTTATACTAAAGAAATAAGTAAACATTATAAGCACGCATAAATAGAGCTTTGTTCCCAAAAATTATTGCTAACAAAGTCTACACGTAGATGAATAAATAAGAAATTGCTTTGATTCCCCGAGGAAATTATCTAAGTAAAACCTTTGCCTACAGTTTTTTTTTAATGTATATTTGTATACGAAAGTGAATAAATTAACTTTATAATTAAAGTTAATAAAAAATAAAAAAAATTCAATATTTCATTCATTCATTTCAGCACATCAAAAGTTCTGTGTCAGTATGGGCCTGCATTTCCCGTCTTAATTTATGGGCCCCGGCATGCAAAAATCAGGAGGACTGTGTGCTCGATTGTCACCTTTATTTCATAAAAAAAGTTTCAGCTGTTATCAAGAAGATTCTACTGCCTAACTCCTTTACAGGTTTTCCTTACTGGAGGCGTAAGAAAATCTACTACCTCATATCCCGTGTGTGTCGTAAAACATTTTCATAAGCTTTTATTTGGTATAAATACTCGTATATATTATTATAGCTTGTATCTGTTTCAAAATGCTAAACTAAGTATACATATATTTTTGGACAACTCTGGATATAAATAAAAAAAACTTTAATTAGTCATCGTATTTGTCTAAACTATTAAGACATGTATCGACAAACTCTTTCAAGGTCTTCTTTACTGCTTCTAAGGAATTGAAATTTTCGCCTATGAAAAGTTGTCTAACTTTTGAATGAAGTGGAAGTATGTTGAGGCATGGTCTGGCAGAGCAGGGTCTAGATTTAGCTCTGCTAATTTTGCCAACGTCTTTCTTGTCAACTGTGCATCATTGACATCATGTATTTATTTGTCAAGCTTCTTTATCTTACCGATTTGCCATTTATGATCTATTGTTTTTTTTTTATAGAATAAGAGTGACAATAAAATTTACAGTCCACTTCATTTTAAGTGGATGTTATTGCCCAAAGATCATATCTACATACATATTACATATATCCTCGATTAAGAATCAAGGGATTGCCACCCCTGAGGACTAAAATGGAATGCTTCGTTTCCAGTAAAAGGAGTCGTTCTCTACACCCGTCGTACGAAACACAGCAGCATTGTACTGCTGTTTTACGTTGTTATTATGTAAGAACATGTTCCTTTCCCGGACGAGCCGAACCAGTCGTGGTACAACCATAATTAAGCTACAGCATGGCTCTACCACGTTTTGACACTTACATCAATTACATCATAACTTACAGCCTCAGCAGAAAATATTAGTCCCAGACCAACAATAAACCTTTAGAGTTTACGTTTTACTTTAGAGCCATGCTGCACCTATATTACTGGTATAGTTGTAGCACGAATGGGTCGACTCGACCGGGGAAGGACCACGCTCTCACAGAATACCAGCGTAAAGTAGCAGCTTAATGCTGCTGTGTTTCGTATGGTGAGTGTAGAGTGTTGCATATTATAAAATGTGGTGGGTAGTTTTAGCCGGTAAGCGCGCATTGTATTTCCGTCGTCAGTTCAAATAAATGCCTGTACTCGACGCACGCCTTTTATTAATTTATCAGTGGCGACGAGGATAAAACTTCGTTCTGTGTGGAATAATTTTGTTTGATCGTGTCGTAGACAATAGTCGCAACAATGTCTGTTGGCAAAATCAAGGACTTTGATGTGAAAACCGGCAACTGGTCAGCATATGTGGATCGATTAAAAATAAATTTTGTGGTTAACAAAATAACGGACGATTTAAAGTTACCAACCTTAATCGCGCTCATCGGTGAAGAAACATACGAATTGTTGTCTACGTTGGCGAGTCCTAAGAAGTCGTCAAGTCTATCGTATGCGGTCGCGGTGGATCTACTTGGCGTGCACACCTGCAACCGATACCATCAATCCTAGCAGAACGGTACAGATTTCGTAAAAGACTGCAAGTAGCAGGCGAATCGATAGCGAACTACGTGGCGGACTTGAAAAAGATGGCTAGATATTGCGAGTTTAAAACTATCTTAGAGGAAAACTTACGAAATCAGTTTGTGTGCGGTCTGCGTAGTGATTTTATTCGACAGAGGTTATTTGCAGAAAATGATCTTGATTATAAAAAAGCGCTACAGTTAGCTAAAACCTAGAGGCAGCCGAGCGGGATGCGGGAGCTGTGGAGGGCTCGCGGGAACAAGATCCGGACCGGGAACTTAGCGAGAAGTTACATAAGTTAGGAAACAGAAATTGTTCAGCGTGCGGTGGCGACGAACATAGCTCACAAAACTGCAGGTATAAAAATTTTGAATGCAGTTACTGTGGGAAAAAAGGCCATTTGCGAAGAGTATGCATGAAGAAGGAATTCGGTCGTCGTATGACATCGGATAATTCAAATTCAAACGGTGCGCGAGGAAGGTCACGCAGAGGTCGCGCGCTCGGCCACAGCGTGGACGGCGGAAAGCAGCGCCGCGGGGTGGGGCCGGCGGCGGCACGCGGTATGCGGATGCCTGCTCGAGCGAGCGCTAGCGCGGGCACCCACGCTGCGGCCGGTGCGGCGCACTGTTTGAGCGGGCCGGCGACGGGTGACATCTCTGAGGATGATCAGAACGCGTCTGATGATGGCGAGGAACCGATGTATCAGATGTCTTTAGCGAAGTATAGACCGGTGTGTATGAACATAATTATAAATAATAAACCCTTAAAAATGGAAGTCGATACAGGGTCGGCATTATCTTGTATAAGTTATTCAACATACATTAAATTATTTAAGGAGTTACCTTTGAAAACGTGAAAATTAAAATTAAAGTTTACGATGGTTCAGCTATTTATCCGATACTTGGAGACAAATGTTGAATATAATAATAATGTAAAACAGTTAGATTTATATGTAATAAATAAGGGTAGCACTAGTTTATTAGGGAGACAGTGGCTGTCTGAATTGTGTATAGAAATACCTAAGCTAAGTGTACAGAAATACATAATATGGTACCATGTAAAAATAACTCGCTTAATGATATTATCTCCAGGCATGAGAATCTATTTGACGGCACATTGGGCAAGTATACTGGTGAAGAGGTAAAGCTGCACGTGCGCGAGGGAACGCAGCCGATTTATTGCCGCGCGCGACCCGTGCCGTACGCGCTACTCCCGCGGGTGGATGCAGAGTTGGACGCGATGCTGCGCGCAGGCGTCGTCGAGCCGGTGGACCGCTCGGACTCGGCCACGCCGTTGGTTATAGCGAGGAAGGCGGACGGCGGAATACGGCTGTGCACGGATTATAAGGTGACACTGAACAAAGCTTTGTTGGTCGATAGGTACCCGGTTCCAAAGGTAGAAGATTTATTTAGTGGTTTGAGTGGAAATCGTTACTTCACCAAGCTAGATCTTTCACAAGCATATAATCAGTTACTTTTAAATGAAACGTCTAGAAACTACACTGTTATTAATACGCATAGAGGACTGTTTAAATACAACCGCCTAGTGTATGGTCTCGCTTCTAGTCCCGGAATTTTTCAAAAGATAATGATAAATCTCTTTAAAAATGTGCCAGACGTGGTTGTGTTTTACGAAGACATACTAATAAAAAGTAAATCGTGGGATTCGCACTTAAAAAGTATAGAACAAGTATTTAGTATCTTAGAAACTAACGGATTAAAAAGAAAAAAAGAAAAATGTGAGTTTATGGCTCCCCAAGTAAAATATTTAGGATTCATAATAGATAACAAGGGTGTACGAGTCAACCCGGAAAAGTTAAAGCCTATTTTAGGTATGGCTCATTCAACTAATATATCGGAATTAAAATCGTTTTTAGGCATGGTTAATTTCTATGGGAAATTTATAAAAAATTTAAGTACTCATATTACCCCTCTTTATGACTTATTAAAAAAGGGTAAACATTGGAGATGGACAAAGTCACATACAAAGTGTTTTAATAAAATTAAAAAGCTTTTGTGTAGTGCGGAAGTGTTGACACATTTTGATATGTCGTTGGAGAGCATAGTAACATGCGATGCCAGCTCGCGTGCTCGACGCGGTGCTAGCGCAGCGCGCGCCCGCCGGCGGTGGCGAGCGGGTGGTGGCGTATGCGTCGCGCGCGCTCACCTCCGCTGAACAACACTATAGTCAGATTCATTAAGAAGCCCTCGCGATAGTATTTGCAATGGACAAATTCCATCAATATTTATTTGGTAGAAAGTTCACTTTACGTACGGATCATAAACCGTTAGTCACAATCTTTGGACCGCAGGCGGGTATTCCCAACACGGCGGGTAGTCGACTACAACGCTGGGCTATTAAGTTATCCGCTTATGATTTTAATATAGAATACATTCGCACGGACAAAATACAGCGGATGTTTTGTCTAGGTTGATTAGTGAGCATAAGGAAGGGGCTTCTAAAGAAGAACTATTGGAATCACATAAATTAAAAAAAGAAACGGCGTCGGATATTATATTAAGTAGTAAATGTAGAAAATGTATTCGTGCACTGTGTAACGTAGGCCCTCTACAGAGCTGTAGACCCCTGTTTAAGGAAAAAAATATTCTCACTTTAACTGGGTTATATATATTAGAAATCTGCGTTTTTGTAAAAAATAATACAAATCAATTTGTTACCGTGCAGGAAAATAATAAATTTGCAAAAAGAGAACCGACACGTCTACTGATGCCACCTTGTAGAACTGCATTATTCCACAGGAATTGTCTCGTAATGTGTATCAAGAAATATAATAAAGTTCCTAAAAATATTCGTGAACAGCCATTAACGCGAATGAAAAAAAGTTTAAAGCAGTGGCTAATAAATACTGCCTTTTATAACATCAAAGAATTCTTTAACTATAAATTTTGATTTTGCTTTTGATTTCTTTTTTGTTGATTTTGTTTAGCTAAGTAAGTTACTATAGATCCAGGATTTTGCGTGATACTTCTCGATTGAATTAAAGGTTATTTTTAGAATTTTGTTATGTTCTTCTAAAAACAAATGTAATCATTATAAAGTGGTAGTTACATACTGGAATATTATGTGTATATTTCTAATGTTAGTTCATTTGTTCTGAACACATTTATATTTAAAAAAAAATTTTTTTTCGCATGACACAAATGGAAAAATATGTGGAAACAAGTATTGACTCTGTATCCATCCATCTGTACCCATGTTTTTAGCGAAATTAATTATTTGATTTGATTTGTAGAGTAGTTAGATATATTAATGACGGTTGGCCGAACAACGTCGAAATGAGAGAATTAAAACCATATATTAACAGAAAAAATGAGTTGTACATGGAACTAGGTTGTGAAATGTGGGGACATAGGGTCGTTATTCCAGACTCTTGCAGGGATAAAGTTATTAAAGAGCTTCATGAGGGGCATATGGGGGTAGTAAAAACGAAGTGTCGTGTGCGCAGCGATAGCTGACGCCCCTCCGGCGAACGCACCGCGCTCATGGTCATGGCCAGACCGCCCATGGACCAGGATACACATAGATTTTTTGGGGCCAATAGCGGGACAAACTTTCTTTATTGTAGTTGATGCTCACTCAAAGTGGATAGAGGCAATTAAAATGAATAGCACTATAGCGAAAGCTGTTATAAAGGAGTTGCGAGAAATGTGGGCGAGATTCAACTTTTTTATACGATAAGGGTGACAAACGAGCACACAGTCCACCTGATGGTAAGTGGTTGCTGCGGCCCATAGACATCTACATCTATCCTCGTTTGCGAATCAAAATGCAGATGCGTTGTCACCCGTGAGGACTAAGATGGAAGGCCTCATTTCCAGTAAAAAGGGCCTCCGGCCACCTGCACTCACCAAGCGAAACGCAGAGGTAAACCTCTACTTCACGCTGGTATTCTGTGAGGTCGTGGTACCACCCCGGTTCGAGCCGGCCCATCCGTGCGACAGCAATTCTGCTGCGTGGCTCTACCACTGTTACCCAAACAAGTGGTTAGTGATAACGGTCCTCCATTTTTCAGTAACGAGTTCAGACAATTTTTAAGTTCCAATGGAACTGAACAAATTTTTTCAGCCGCATATCACCCGGCTTCGAATGGGGCGGCGGAAAATGCCGTTAAAATGTGTAAACGTAATATTAAAAAAGCAATTAAGTGTAGAACAGACATACACACGTCTTTATGTAGATTCCTATTAGCTTATAGACATACACCACACTACACAACCGGTGAAAGTCCTGCAAAAATGTGCATAGGGCGTAATTTACGCATGCGTTTAGATTGTTTGAAACCTGATCAGAAAGAATTAGTAAAAGCTCGGCAGAAGCGAGCAGAAACATCAGCTGAGGGAGCGATTAGACAATTTTCGGCAGGGGAGAAGGTCTGGTTTAGAGACTATCGCGGCGTTGATAAGTGGACGGCAGGGACAATAATAGAGAGGACAGGTAGTACGGATTACAAAGTCAGATCTATCACTGGAACCGAGGAAAACAGACATATCGACCAACTAAAGTGAAGAGTGTCAAACGATGTAACCAAAATAGTAAACTTTACACGTAATAATAATAACAATCGTAACAGTCACACAATACGCGAATCACCTGTAAAACGATTCCGCCCTTCGCTAATGTTTCCAGTAAACAACGACAAACAGTCCGACGCGCCAGTTAACAGGCCAAGCGCGGCCGTATCTGAGGGCGCATCGCCAAACTCAACCGACGACACTGACACTGTATTAACGGCAACTTCGCCAACGTCTAACGTGCCCAATGTGCAGGAAATAGATAATCATGGCTCGAACAAGAATGTCACTAATGAATTGCGTAGTGTTCGCCGTGTATGTAAACCAGTCAGACGATATGGTATAGATGATTGTTACAAGTAATAATTAAAAAATTGAAAGAGAGAAATTGTATGTAATATTTATTTGAGTAGTAGGTTCATTGATATTATTTTCTTAGGTAGTATATTTGTAACAATATAAAATAATTATGTTTAAGTATAACTTATGTTCTTAGTCATTATGTATAGTACAAAATAAGAGTGGAGGTGTTGCATATTATAAAATGTGGTGGGTAGTTTTAGCCGGTAAGCGCGCATTGTATTTCCGTCGTCAGTTCAAATAAATGCCTGTACTCGACGCACACCTTTTATTTATCATAGAGAACCGGAGACCCTTTTACTGGAAAATAGGCATTCCATCTTAGTCCTCACGGGTGACAACGCATCTGCATTTTGATTCGTAATCGAGGATAGATGCAGATGTCTATGGGCCACGGAAACCACTTACCATCAGGTGGACTGTATGCTCGTTTGTCACCCCTATCCTATAAAAAAAAAAGAAGCGCCTGTCTGTAAAATTAAAATAAATGCCTTATATTGAGCTGGGGGGATTATTAAAATGACATTAAGACCAGAATAACCATATTTAAAATTTTGTCTGTCTATTTGTCCGAATAAATCTTGAGAATGGCTGTACCGATTGTAATTAAACTTCACAAACAAATAGAGAGCAATGCCAAGAGTGATCAAGGTTTTACTGTATACGTAAAACTTCGGTATCTTCCTAGGATAAACCGAAAAATTTATGAAATAAGTGGTTTTTGATTATCACTAAAACTTTTAAATAACGCTACATAAATATATTTATTTATTTATTTATTTATTACTACCTCTGTCTTTACAGGCGTTCCTAATACGACAGTGTAGGCACATAAAACTATCTAATTTAATAAGGACAGAACACAACTTATCTTCTATTATAACACAATACATATAATGTCACTTTTGTGAATTCACCCAAGGAACAGCAGAATAAATCTATACCTTGAGCTACTTTATTTAGAGTGTGCAGCACTCGGGTCAGTGGGGACTCCTTTAGAAGGTTGGTGCGTGCGCGCGGTACCGCGAACAGCGGCGGCCGCTTCCGGCGCCACACGTACCTGTCCGGCATACACAACTTAGCCATTCGCAATATCGCCTCGGTATATACTTTTCCATGCAGCAATTTAAACATATATGTTGCCAAACTTAACTCCCTCCTAACCTCCAGTTTGTTATACCCTACCATGCCTAGAACATATAATGTTGGATACATTAATGGGTAGAACTGATACACTCCATATAATTTTAAATAAAGAAATCGAATAAACTTATTTTGTATCCGTTCCACCATCAGTTTGTACTTAGCTTCGTGCGGGCTCCATATAAAGCCATTACATTCTAGGTGACTACCGCACCGAGATTTGTAAATTCCCGCGACTGAAGCTACACAAATCCTAAATTTCTATACGCCTTCTTGCAAATCTTATGAATGTGGTCCCTAAAATTGAGTTTTGAAGTAAAGTGAACACCAAGGTCTTTTACCTCTGTTACCCGCTGCAAGGCTACTCCGTCTAAATTATATTTGTATGTGTAAGGCTGGCGTGAATGTCTGAACGACATGACTGAGCATTTGGAAGTGTTAAAAAATAACTTATTCCTATGACTCCATTGTACTACTCTGTCATTGTCCGCCTGTAGTTTGTCGTACAATCCGCCTGCGCCAGTTTCATGAGTAAGATATCATTGTCGACCGTGTCAAACGCCTTACTGAAGTCAAGGTATGCGATATCCACCTGTGCCCCCGAATCCACTGCTGGTACCACTTCTGACATCAGATGAAGCAGATTACTGCCGGTGCTACGCGCCGGGCGAAATCCATGTTGCGCGTCCGAAAGTTGAGCGCTTACCTGCGTATATAGTGAGTGATGTAATGCTGACTCAAAAACCTTTGCCAGCGTACACAGAATTGCCACTGGTCTATAATCCGAAACTTTTGTACAACCACTGCCTTTGGGTACCGGTACCACCCTGGTTAACTTCCATATATTAGGAAAAATTGCACTGTTGAGACAGACAGTGGTAGAGCCTTGCAGCAGCTTTTGCTGTTGCACGTATGGGCCGGCTCGAGCTGGGTTAGTACCACGACCTCACAGAATACCGGCGTGAAGTGGAAGCTCTGCTTCCGCGTTTCGTCTGGTGAGTGCAGGTGACCGGAGGCCCAATTCCCCCCCCCCCCCCATCAACATGGTAGCGGAATTACGTCATAAACTACCCCAGGAGGGTACCAGTACCCCTGGAGAATCCCTCGCTGAGCATCCACGACCATGCTATTCCACTCCTGAGCGTGGGTGCTCAGGCTGCCCCGCGTATTCTGAGGGGGGGCAAAATTCCGCTCAACACAATAACTGCTCGGGGCAAACTGAGCAACAAGACCAAGGCGACCCCTGCCACGCTATCCGTGAATTTCTGCAACATCAGGGGACTTCACTCGAACCTAAACGCCGTCCACTACCATCTTGAGACGGCGAAGCCGGCCTTGCTCTTTCTGACCGAGACGCAGGTGTCCTCTCCGGCTGATACTTCGTATCTCTCCTACCCGGGGTACAAATTGGAGCACTCCTTTGTGCCTCGGGCTGGAGTTTGCGTGTATGTCAGAGAGGACATCTGTTCTCGACGCCTCGGCAGTCTTGAAGGTTCGGACCTGTCCATCCTTTGGCTACGCGTAGACAGCGATGACCATACGCGCGTCTACGCGTGCCTCTATAGGTCCCATAGTGGTAATGCCGAAACAGACCGACTCATCGACCACGTCCAAATGGCTACAGATTCCTTGCTACAACAGGTCCCATCCGCAGAGATCGTGATCCTTGGCGATTTTAACGCCCACCACGCCGAATGGCTCGGTTCACGTTTAACCGATCATGCGGGGAGATCTGTTTATGACTTTGCCTTGGCATATGGTCTGACACAACTGGTTACATCGCCTACGCGGATTCCAGATGTTGAGGATCATACACCTTCCCTGTTGGACCTTCTGCTGACCTCTCATCCGGACGGATATCAGGTTTCCGTCGATGCCCCTCTTGGCTCTTCGGACCATTGTCTGATCCGGAGTGTGGTGCCACTCACGCTCCCCTCGCGGTTGCGTTCTGCAGGTTGCCGCTGTGTTTGGTATTACAGGTCGGCGGATTGGGACGGAATGCGGTCTTTCTTTGCTTCCTACCCATGGGGGCAGGTTTGCTTCTCGCCGGATGATCCCAGCGCTGTTGCTGACTCTGTCACTGATGTGGTGCTACAGGGAATGGAACTATTTATTCCATCATCTGTGGTACCCATCGGAGGCAGATCTCGGCCTTGGTTTGGTCGCTCCTGTAAGACTGCATTACGCAGTAAGCAGGAGTGTTATCAAGCCTGGTCTGCGGCTTCGGTGACTCGGGATGTAAACACCAGCACACTCAAAAAGAAGTATAACTTCGCCTCCAGGTCCTTCAAAAGAGTTATTGCCAAGGCAAAGTCAGAGCACATAGGCAGAATTGGCGAGAAACTAGTTCGCCTTCCTTCGGGAACCCGTGCATTCTGGTCTCTCGCCAAGGCTGTCCAAGGGAATTTCTGTAAGCCATCACTACCATCTCTGCACAGGGAGGACGACTCACTGGCCCACGACGCAAAAGAGAAGGCCGACCTTTTAGGCTCCCTTTTTGCGTCCAACTCGACTGTTGATGACGGGGGGAACACACCGCCGACCATCCCGCGATGTGAGTGCTCCATGCCGGATGTGCGGTTCTCACAGCGCTCGGTTCGCAGAGCACTCCTCTCCCTTGACATCCACAAGTCGAGTGGGCCTGACGGAATCCCCCCAATTGTGCTGAGGACGTGTGCTCCGGAGTTGGCACCGGTTCTAACGCGTCTTTTCCGGTACTCCTACTCCCTAGGCGTAGTCCCGAAATCATGGAAGACAGCTTTTGTCCACCCGATCCCTAAAAAAGGCGACCGCTCAGACCCGTCCAACTACAGGCCTATTGCCATCACCCCCTTGTTCTCCAAAATAATGGAATCCGTTGTAAACTGCCACCTCATGCGGTACCTTGAGGATCACCAGCTGATTAGTTACCGCAAGTACGGTTTTCGTCGGGGTCAATCAGCTGGTGATCTTCTGGTCTACCTGACCCATAGATGGGTGGAGGCAGTAGAGTCCAAGGGGGAGGCATTGGCCGTTAGTTTGGACATTGCGAAGGCCTTCGATCGGGTTTGGCACAAAGCGCTTCTTTCGAAGCTCCCTTCCTATGGGCTTCCCGAGAAATTATGCAATTGGATCACCAGCTTTCTTGCAGATCGGAGCATCAAGGTCGTTGTAGACGGTGCATGCTCCGACTACAAGCCTATTAACGCTGGTGTTCCACAAGGCTGCGTGCTGTCACCAACGCTGTTTCTTCTGCATATCAATGATATGTTGCAAGCCGGTAGCATTCATTGCTATGCGGATGACAGCACTGGTGATGCTCTATACACCGGCCGTGCCAATATTTCTCGGGAAAACGTCACTGAGTACCGGAACAAACTTGTGTCTGAAGTCGAGTCTTTGCTGGAAGTCTCGGATTGGGGGCGACTAAATCTAGTCCAGTTCAATCCTCAGATGACACAAGTTTGCGCGTTTACCGCTAAAAAGAACCCCTTTGTCGTATCTCCTCAGTTTCAAGGTACTCCCCTTGTTGCCTCAGCCAGTATCGGAATCCTCGGCGTCGACATATCGAGTAGCGTGCAGTTTCGTGGTCACTTGGAAGAGAAGGCCAAATTGGCCTCTAAAAAGCTTGGCGTGCTCAGCAGAGCGGGACAGTATTTCATGCCGGCTCAACGCCTGCAACTTTACAAGGCGCAGGTTCGGCCTCACATGGAATACTGTTCCCATCTCTGGGCTGGGTCTCCCCAGTGCCAGCTTCTTCCACTTGACCGCATCCAGCGCAGAGCGGCTCGAATCGTCGACGACCGAGTCCTTTCCGATCGGCTCGACTCATTGGCACTGCGAAGAGATGTTGCATCTCTTAGCATTTTCTTTCGCATTTACCATGGGGAGTGCTCTGAGGAATTGTTCGGATTAATCCCAGCCGCCAAATTTCACGAACGCACATCGCGGCAGAACTCCCGATACCATCCACACCATCTGGATGATTGACGGTCCACCACTGTGCGATTTAGAAGATGTTTTCTTCCTCGCACAACTTCTTTGTGGAATAGTTTACCACCAGCGATTTTTCCGGACCGATACGACTTAGGGACCTTCAAGAAAAGAGCCTACTCCTTTTTAAAAGGCCGGCAACGCATCTGCAATTCCCCTGGTGTTCATGGGCGGCGGTAGTCACTTACCATCAGGTGAGCCGCATGCTCGTTTGCCCCCTTTCCTATAAAAAAAAAAAGATATTAAATATATGGAGAAACGGGGTCTCGAATGCTTCACGACAATCTCTAACAATATACGGAGGTAGACCATCTAGACCTGTGGAGCGTTTGGGCTTAAGTTTGGTCAGCGCGCGGAGCATGTCGGCAAGGCTCAGCTCGTTGAGGTGCACACGATGCGCGTAACCACCACTCGGTGCGCAAACCGCGCTTGCCGCTGCCGCCACGTCTAACACGGCAGGTTCCAAATTATACAACAAGTGAAAATATGCCGCTAATTCATTTGCACATTTGCTCTCTGATAAGAAACGCCCATTCTTAATTAATTAATTTTTATTAATACCACCTCGTTTATTTTTCACGAAAGTCCAAAACCGCTTTGGATCTTTCTCAAAACTATTCTGCACTCGCTCCTGGTAAATACTATGAGCTTCATTAATTGCTTTTTTAACTCGCGCTCGACATTGCGAAAAAGCATGATAGTCATTGTTCGACCCACTAGTCTTATATTTTTTATGTAACTTGTATTTAAGTTGTATTTCGCGAATGACCTCCATCGAATACCATTGTGGGTATACCTACTATTTGCTAACCTATGCTTTTTAACAGGAACACAGTTATTAAATATATTATTTATTGTACGATAGAAATATTCTAGAGCAACCTCTAAATCAAAAATGGTGTATAGTTCACTCCAATCAATCACAGAAATACTACTGTATTACAAACTGAAGTCTGCCTTAGAAAAGTTCCATTATTTTTGGTCACCTGAGCATTTGTTGTCCGTTGTAGCGTGTTCTTCAAAATCCGTCGCTGACAGGCAGACCATCAATGGTGGATGACAATCATCTACCGGTTGTAAGCCCTCAGTCTTACACACTGATATCACACCTGTTATACCACTGCCGTATAAATACTAAGTCTAACTGTCTGCCCATGAAATTCTCCACACTACTGCCCTGGATGAATTCACAGAACGACATAAAATACTCAAAATAACTTCAAACACCTTGATTGGCTGAATATAGATTAAAATCTCCTAAAACTAAAACATTATTTTTGTACTTTACACATATATGCTCTATGACGTTAAAGATAATCATATATTCTTCAAAATTAGTCTGGGGCGGAATGTACACTACACAACTTGTAAATAAGAATCTGTTTCTTAAGTGTATTGTAGCACAGGTTAATTCAAATGCATGATCATCCACGTTAACATTATCCGGTGTAGGCACGTTACGCAGCTCAAACCGCGGTGCTGCCGACAAGATGAAGAAGACCATTTGAAAGCGTATTTATAAACGATTCATAGCTAAAAATCTGGCAAGATTTGTCAATCTAAGAGCTGAGTTATTGTAGATTAAGTAAAAGTGAGCTTATCTATTACCTACAATGTAACAGGTGGTTTTTCAATGTTATTACACTGTAACAGGATATTTTTCACCATAATTACTTCAAGATATAAAATCAGGATCAGTATAAAATCACCAAAATAGCTGTGGTTAATAATGAAACGAAGTGGTGAAACAATTAACGAAAGTTAAAACAACAACAACTAAGTGACGTGAATATTAGGGATATCGATCTGAGATCGATTACTTGAACTGTTGTTGTAAATGTTATTAATTTGTTGAAATTTTGATATTTTGTATTTTTTAATATTATTATTTATGATATGTACGCAATTTCTTTATCTCCCTATTTAATACAGAAAAATAATCGAAAATAGATTATAATGCTCCATTTAATCGATAATCGAAGGTAAGGAAGGTAGAATATGTCTGTATTTTTGTTAAATTATATAAATCGCAAATGAATAAAATGAATTTGAATTTGATTATATTGCGCTCGTTTTAAATCGAATCTTTTAAGTAAATAGTTTGAAGTTTGAACTGTCAAGTTTTAAAATAAGAAGTACTCTATTGAAAGATAACGTTCAGAAACGAGAATTTCACTAGTGTATTCTTTATGGTAATCTATTTATTGCCATAAATATTACACTACAATGGATTTTCTAACTTATTTCTTATTTTATTGTGTTTTCGAAATCTAGATTGTAAAAAGAGCTACTTATTTATTTTACGTAAGATAAATATGGACAATTTTAAAAGTATAATTCAATTACTTAACTTCAGGCCCAAAAATCCCATTCTCCTTTAATCCTCTTTACAAAGCTCCCTTAATTTCAAGCCTTCGGAAACCGCTTACACTAATAGTGGCATTAAAGTTAGTAACTTGAGAAGGCTGATTTCTCGTACTTGATGCCGGTGTTAAGGTCGACGTGTAACGACCTAAATATTGCCACTATGACACATTTTACCTCAAATCACTTAGTTCACATTTTTATAACGTGTGAACACCATGTATGAGGATTAGAGCATAAAGTGTAATCTAAAGAAAAAGTTTATTAAAATCCTGAATACCTAAATAATGCCCATAACTATACTTTTTTTTTATCGGCTTGCGTTTTATTCCAAATGTTTTCTACTTTTTCTGATTATTGACTTTGTTTAAGGATATTTTACAGTTAGTCATGTCTTTTCTAATAAACCAACTTGAAATTAAAAGATCTGACCGATAGGTTTGGCATCTCAAGATCATCAAGATATTTTTAAAATGCAACTTATATTATTGATCTTGACGTCATATATATAGTCCATTAAATGTCCATTCCGATGATATTCCAGACGTCAGTCTGAGCGAGATTAGAATGGCACTCCAGTACCTTAAAAACGGCAAGGCCCCAGGCGAGGATGGAATTACAGCGGAGCTTCTGAAAGCGGGTGAAAATCCGGTACTTGAAGTCCTATAGAAGCTCTTTAATTCCGTCCTCTATGGTGGCATTACACCGGAGGCGTGAAGCAGAAGTGCAGTGGTCTTATTTTTCAAGAAAGGTGACAACGCTCTTTTGAAGAACTGCAGACCTAATTCACTTCTGAGCCGCGTCTACGTGCTGTTTTACAGAGTCATAGCGAATCGTCTCGCATGCAGACTCAACGACTTCCAGCCGTAATCATAGACTACATACATACCCTTTGGCAAATTGTACAGAAGTCCGAGGAGTACAATTTGCCACTATGTCTGGCGTATGTGGACTACGAGAAAGCCTTTGATTTCATCGAAATTTGGGCGGTGCTGCAGTCCCTTCAGCGGTGCCAAGTTGAATGTCGGTATATCGAAGTGCTGAAGTGCTTGTATGGTAAGGCTACGATGACTATCCGAGCACAGAATAAGAGTGCGAAACCTATCCAATTGTAGAGAGGTGTATGACAAGGTGACGTTATATCCCCGAAACTCTTCACCACTGCATTGGAAGACGTTTTCAAGCTTCTGGACTGGAAAGGATACGGTATTAACATCAATGGCGAGTACATCACTTACCTTCGATTTGCTGACGATATAGTCCTTATGACAGAATCGCTGGAGGACCTAGGCACTATGCTCAATGACCTCAATAGTGTCTCCCAACGGATAGGTCTTAAAATGAACATGGACAGCTAGTTTAACACAAATTACCTAAAATTTTTACTTTGTGTACTAGTAAAAGTGGAGTAAACTTGGATTTACTACGTAATTACGTGAATTTTTATCATTGCCGTATAATACAACTAAAAGTAGTAAATCGCAGATTTATGGGTAACCAATATCGCAGCAGTATAAAGTTTCTATACTCTTGGAGTTAAAAATTGGAAAATACGAGCTGATTCGAGCCAAATGCAATTTTGCTAAGTCTGTTTGTAGCTGATATTGGATAAATTGTTTTAAAAGAGAGCAAATGTTATATCTCTACGAAACAATCTATATTTAAAAAAGACTTTATAATAATATTATAATACGAGTACGTTATAACACAGTGTATCGAAAAATTCAATCCCCGACTTTTGAAGCTATATTTAGTTCTTTATATGCGGTCATCAGAAGCACAATATTATGAACGAATTGCATTAGGTTCATTTTCGGCTTACGTAAATATGACCATGTTTCCCAGTACCGTTCTAAGCTTAAATGGCTTTCTATTCGTCAAAGGCGTAGCTCCCAAATTTTACAAGTACTATATTCAATTTTAAATGACTCAAATTTTCCTTCTTATCTTAAAGATAATTTTCAGTACCAATATTCTACTCAATATAGAGTTCCCGTTCCCAAAACCTGACATTCGGACTCTGAACTTCAAGATCGGAAACTAACTTAGACCAACGAGGCATTGAAAATCTAACAGCTTATCATACCACAGCTCATGGACTTCTGCATACAACTTTTTAAACATCAATAATTAGGGCAATGCTTCATGTGTAGACCGTTAAATAACTTTTAATTTATTAATTAATTAACTCATATTTTGATAAATATGTACACCTCCGTTTATGATATACTACCTTCCATTTTTAATTATTTAAATTTTATAATGGACCTATTCACTTACTTGCAACCTCTTTAAATTATATTTGGATTTTATACGTCCCCAGAATACGGCACTAGTTCATTATTAGTTACCAGCGACCCTTCCCGGCTTCGTTTGGGCAGGATCTATTAAGGCTTTAACTAGCCTGAATGACCTTGACGAAACGGCGATCGCAGAGATTTTAGCCGATGTCAACACCGTCTAGCAACTACGTTCTGTATTACTTATAAAAGTGCAAAGATTAATAGACTGCAGAAATGACAATTATATAAGTGACATACTGCCTGTTATGCTTGCGCATCACTGAGAATTATGTCGCGGTTACGCATCTTCAATTACATTGCACGGTGTGGGGCTGTAGCTTTGTCCGGTAGGCATCACGAGCTATCAAGTGTTCAAGTTTCAAGTAGGTACGTAAAAATTTTTATTATATATGTTAAATCGTATTTATTTGTGTCGTATTAAAAATATGTCGTCAAAGCGTTCGCTGTAAATTTTCCCGGGTTTGATCCCCGACAGCACGAATGAAATTTGTAATTGCAATTTTCGTCAACACGCATTGGGGAAGCACGGCGGGCATTTCCTTGCCCTAAAACCCTCTCAGAAATAAAAAAAGAGTCCTGTGCCCAGTAGAGAGACTTGTATAGCCTATTACTTTACTTTGTAGCAATATTTATATTCGTTTCAGATATAGAAGGGTACCTTATGCTGACAAAAATATCATGTGGAGGCGACGAAAACGTAAAACATCTTTGTACCTAGATAAAACGTCAGAAAGATTGTCAGTCATGTCATACGCCACATTTTCTATAGAGCGTAGAACATTGCAGATAGGGCAAAATAAAAAATAATCCAATATATTATGGGAACTATTTATTAATAATATATACATTTATAGGTATTTATAATAAAAATAATGAACAAGCTGCAAGGTTCAACTAATAATGTTTTTTGTAAACACAATCGTAAAGTTCCTGTTTTAATTTTTACCAATGGTTAATTGATGAAACGTAGTCAAGATCACGAGATATAAAATATATTTAATTAAAATTGACACGTGACCTATTTGGCCTTCTACTTACAACTCGGCGGAAATTTGAAAAGAAATTTTGTCTTTTCACACAAGTATTGTTTACAACTGGCGTGGTTTCGAAAAGCGTGATTAAGTGTCAGCGGTATATAATCAATTAAATACTGAACTTTATTGAAATTTATTTTTTTATTTATTTTTGTTATATCTTCTTAAAAACTGACGCCATCTCACTATTTTATTATTTGTTTTTTTTTATACGCATAAGGATAAATTAGACTAAGTTAGATTAACTTGGATAAGTTTATATTTTTTTTTAATTTTATCACAAAATTTCCGCAATAAATTATTACCTTTTCTACAGTGATTCTCTCCTCTTACTTTTGGCGTGACTGTAGGATGTTATAGTGAGTCAGCGTCAGTTACTAAGCGGCCATAAATCATTATATGTATGTATAGACATACATATATACATTTTTTGATTTTAATATTTATGTTTTTTGAATTTTGATTGATATTTTGAAACCTGGTAAAATTACTTTTTTCCATACCAATTGATGGGCCTGAGTATAATGCCAGTTATGCTCTTTGGCTGAAGTTATTTTTTATTTTATGCTCAATTGCAGACAAAACAATATTGATTGCGCATTTCTAAAACAAAATTTTACCTCTTCTCATTCTAATAATAGCTCCTGCACCTAACACGGCGGAATAGTTATTATTATTTATAAGACCATTTGCGAAAACAGTTTTTGTTAACAGTTATGAGTGTAACATTTTATCAGCTGCTTTGTTTATAATGCCTCGAGTAACACTTTGCCGGTTTCTGTACAGAAAATGATGCTGGCTTTGCCAATACGGATGGCCGCTACCATTGAATATAATACCCGCTATGTTACACTTATTTACATAGAAACTTTAATTATCATTTGCATAAAATTCTAAATAGCACTTTTTACACAAGAAAGTAAACTTTTAGATCAGTCCATTTTGTTTTTCACTAATTAAGTAAAAGTAAAACAAACCAATAGGGCCGGGAATTAAAATTTCTTGCAACTTTTTATAGAAAAGCTTTTTTTTAAAAAAATGACCTTATCATAATATATAATTCAATCATTTAGCCATGTGATAAAACTTTTAAGTGTGCCAGTCAAACATTAATGATGATATTCGTGTCATTATACTGGAAATAGTCTTTTAAATATTTTGTAGTACAATTGATAATCTTCAGTATGATTGACCGTGTATATGACTTTTATAAGTCTATGTTATTTTTGATGAAAATTATTATTGCAGATAAAAGCCCTTTCACATTTATTTTAGTCTCGAATTAAATTAATCAAAATGAAAATAATAACATTGGCTCTTTATAACTGATCTTTAAATGTAAAACACTGACTTGAAATTATATAATTATTAGCATTTTTTTAATTCATTGAACTTTTTAAAGATTTTGTTGAAACTCCACTGGTAAAAAAAAACAAATATATATAAAAAATATATATTATAGTTCTTGATGAAAATAATGTATGCGCGTTACATCGTATCCCGTCAAGAATTTCTAATGTAATTCTTGGTGTAAAGCTAAGACGTGATAATAACTGTAAACAATAGAATAACAAAATAATGAAAACATTTACATTAACATACAAAACATTTACAAAAATACTTGCTCTATAACCTATTAAATATTATTTGACCGTAATAAAATAAAACAAGGTAGTCTTGGCCATGAAAGTAAAAATAAAGATTTTCGATTATTTTTGCAATATCTAACAGCCGGATCAGCGGGCGATTCTGATCCATCAATAGATGTTAAATTTCAGCAAGCACTGTCAAATTCAATAGGAGTGACAGAAAAACGATTCTTGTTATAGAAAGGTAATTAAATTATTTAACTTATAAAGTAAAATCACTTTATTACAAATCAAAATAGCCCAATAGCTTTATTAACATGAGACATAATTGTACGAGTGCTTACAATACTTAACATTATTTTACTGAAATCTCAAAAAGTTTTTTTTAAATAGAATAAGGGTGACAAACGAGCACACAGTCCACCTGATGGTAAGTGGTTGCTACGGCCCATACACATCTACATCTATTCTCGATTACGTATCAAAATGTAGATGCGTTGTCACCCGTGAGGACTAAGATGTAATGCCTCGTTTCCAGTAAAAAGGTTCTCCGGTTCTCTACACTCACCATACGAAACACAGCAGGGTTAAACTGCTATTTTACACGTTATTCCGTGAGAGCGTGGCCCTTCCCCGGTCGAGCCGACCCATTCGTGCTACAACTATACCTAATAAATATAGCTGTAGCATGGCTCTACCACGTAAAAAAAATTGACGTTGAAAATTTAAGTATTTTTAGAAGCTACTTTGCAATTATTTTCTATTGAGTTAATTTTTGTGGACTCGTGTTTTGCAAACCGCCACCTAAAATACGTACAATTTTTTTTCGATAATGACGTGAAATTACAAAACGATCCCCATGCATTTCAATGTGGCTCTATTCAGCCTCTTAATATGAACATACCTCGGATTTCAGAGATAATGGAAGATATAATATTATATTATTACTGTTCCGTGTGATTATATATATGAATATATTCTCATCATATTTTTATGGTTGGTTAGAAAAATTATATCTAAATGCAAACTTTCACAGGGTAAATTTTTTTTTTACTATTTTTACCCAGCAAGTAGTAAAGCAACTACAATCCCATCGGTAAGTGGTTATGTAGTCTAAGATGGTGAATTGCACTGACTTAACAAAAACCTATTCACTCTTGCCTAATAGTACTAGGTAAGTATTATTTGCGACCTATTTGTGTGTGTGTGTGTGTGTGTGTGTGTGTGCGTGCGCGCGTGCGTGCTTGCGCGCATGTGCGTGTGTGTGTGTGTGTGTATGTGTGAAGAAAAGTGTATGAGAATACGTGAAGAGGAATAAAGGTTGAGTACTAATTCGCTTACCTGTACGAGGTTGCCACTCGAGGACCTTTCTTCCTATTTTTTATATGTTTTCCAAGTAATATAGCTAGCCCATTGCCATTTCGCTGTAATATTCCGTTGAGCTATGTCAGTTACTCTGGTTCTAATGCAAATTCCTTCATTTCTAACTTTATCACATAGAGAAACCCCTCTCCAATTTAAAATTTTTACATTTTTTAGATGATAGTTTGTCTAACAAAAAAAAACCATAAACCCAAGAATGTCTATATAGTTATTTATACTTAGGTAAGCACCATTCTTTTATTTATTTAAATTGTTTGATTTAATTTGATAACAGTGTACCTAAATGTAAGTATCTGTATATTTATTTCTCTCTCCAATAATATTTTATAAATTCATACTTATAAAAACAGCGTTTTATTGTAATACATAATTATTAAATTCATTATCAACTAATTAATAAAAATATGCAACAATAAAATTACATAGGTATTAAAAACTATCGCAATCTAAGTAACGAGAGCATGTTCGTCGTTCCACATCTAAATTATATAAAAATGCATTTTTCAATTTCACTAATCAACGTCGCCGCAAAAATTTCTTCTTCTTTGGGCACTTTAAAAATTCATTTATTTAGAAAATAATATTTACAGTTACCAGTGTACAGATATTAACTAAATTAAGTATTTCTAGTCATAAAAATATTTATAATTGTGTATAAACTTTTAAAAAACTAATATATATTTGAACGAAGTCGCTCCAACACCGACGTGCGGTCCACCCTCGACGATGTCCGAAAACGGACTGTGACAGAGCTTACATGGCGGCGGAGCATGCGCGCTCGCGTAAAGATATTCAATTTTAGGGAAAACTGATATATTCTCTTATAAAACGGGTAATAAAAATAAAACTCTCAATTAAAAATATTAATATTTTTAAGACCTTTTTTTTAGTGTAAGAACTATTTAAAAAGCTTGTGCTGTTTTGGAGAAATTTTGCAAAATATGACAAAGATAGGTACTCTTTGGGGATTTTTTTTCTAATAAGGGGTTGACAAAAATACAATTTTGTTAAATTAAAAACTTTTAACAAATCTTCTTCTGTTACCTTGTATTTTTTCTTTGTGGATTAAATGAACAGTTATTGAGATTTTTTTACTTAAATATCCTAGATTTAGGCATTTCAACCACTGTTAAGGCCTTAAAGTGTATTTAGCCCTTTCACTGTCCCGTGCACTACATGTAGGTCTCTACAGAAAAAAAGTGAAAGTGTTAAGATATAAGATAATTATCAAAGACCATTTATTATTTCAATTTTTAATTTCTCAAGAAAAAAATGTTTAAGTTTTTGGATAAAATATAGTAAAGATATTCAATAAAAACGGTTCAGTCATTCTGAAAATTAGCCCAGACAGACATACAGACAGTCCATATCCTAATAGCTATCAAAAAACTTCTTCAGATATTGCAATATTATTTGCATAAAGAGATTCAATTTTATTATTTATCAGCTGGCCTGGCAGACGTTGTTCTACGATTTCCGGTAAGAGGCGTGATAAGTTTTACACCGAATTTACTTTAGACTTTGTACAGTTTACCTAGAACATTTATTAATATATGAATTTATTTTATAAATTTTTTTATTTTATACATTTATCAACGCAGCGCCACCAGGGCGAGATTTAGTGATTTTTTTTGCAATAAGCCATCACATTATTCGTTCCTAATATTTAGGAGAACTTGAATGTATATTGGTTGAAAAGTGAGGATTTTTATTGTCAGAGTATTTATGTTCTGTTTTATTTAGTAAGGAATGTCGTGTATAGATTAGAAGGCGGTTATTTTCAACTGACTTCAAAGAGGAGGAGGTTTACAATTCGTCAGAAACTTTTTTATGTATGCACATGATCATTCGAAGACACCTGAATGGATTTGGAAAATTATTTTTTATGTATCAAAGGGTATACTTCCCAGGTGCTCCTATTTAAATTTTTATGGAAATCGGTCGAGCGGTTTTAAAAAATCAACAATAAATTATATTTACATTGAAGTCGGTTGTTCAAAATTTTTAATTTTACCACTTGTAACTTATAAATGTAATGTTCACGTCTAGCAAAGATTTTTCAACAACTCATCACATAATAATATATATCTTCATACATATTCCCCGAATGTATATTCAGGGACAATAAACGTGAATACCTTTTAAGATACACACAAGTTTTGTTTCATTGACTTTCTTTGAATTTACATTCGATGAGAATGTAAGCATAAGAAACGGAAGAACAATTAATGTTGCCTTTACATGCGCCATCTAAGTATTAAATATATTTTTCAATTAAAATAAAACAATTTATTTTAAAATATTATTAATTATTTAATTGTATTAGCAAATATATTATTATATTGCAAATATAATATGTGGATTTGCCATAGTTACCAAGCTGGGCAGGCGAGTTATTAACCGCAGTTTTTTATTATTTACAGTTCTTATTATATAGATGCTGTCCATCACCTGTTTTAGTTTGCCACTGTTGCGTCTTACTATATCCACTGGTTGATATGGCGTATGTTGCCTCTTATGCTGCCACTACACGGCAAATATCCTCCCTTTGAGGCAGTCCATGGGGAAGCTCAATGTTCAGCATTCGATTTTGATAGGCTACGGTGAATTTTGTTATTAACAGAAACCTTTTTAAAATAGAAATTTCATCAAATACAACAATATGAATTGGGATCAAATAGATAAAATTATGCTCTAAGAAAAGACTAAAAATGTGATAGTAAGAATTTTTCATAGGCAAGAATAATATTATGGTAACACGACGATTGAACCAGTAGTGGTAGAGCTTATTTTTATAGGAGAGGGGGCAAACGAGCATGCGGCTCACCTGATTGTAACTGACTACTTACTAGCCTCTATGACGCTCTATCATAGCGTTACGCTGCTATGTGTTAAGGTAATTGACGAGAACCTTTTTACTGGTAACTAGACATTTTTTTATTCTAAAGAAAACGTTACCTATACACTAGTATTTTCTCCTGTATCGTAAAAGCAGTTAACAAATATAAATTGCACAAGGGCAAACATTCACACCCGGAACAATTATTTCTAGGACATACAAATACTTGTTCCGTGGGGGATTTGAACCCGCAGCCCTCAGCGCTGAAATTCATTGTTAAGCCACTGAGCCGCAGAGCCGTCATTTCATCTCAGTCCTCTGATATGACAACGCATCTGCATTTTGTACCTTAACAGAAAGTGTTGGTAATTCAACGATAACCACCAATATTAATAAAGAAATCGCTAGAAGAACGTAGCGAAATAAATATGAAACCACACTAGGATATCATGTGACGGAAGAAAGTTCCGTTAAAACATAAAAACAGCATGGACACCTACTCTTTTTAAAAAGGCCAGCAACGCACCTGCCATTCTCCTGTTCACTTACGATCAGGTGAGTCGAATGCTCGTTTGTTCTCTCATAAGGTAATGTAGAAACTAGACAACATCTTCAATGCAAATACATCCATTATGGTGGCAGCTTAAAAGAATCCATCACTCCATCTCATCAAGTGGCTGTCGTTAGAGGTGGAAAATTTTGAATTGTGATAGAATAACAGACTTCCGAATAATGTAAAAATAACGATGTAACTAAATTGCTTACGTCGTATGTAAAATACGCATAACAGCTATAGTTAGCAGCGTCAAAGGTCCTAGAATTCTGTCACTGCGCTCGTCAATCCATCTGCTAGGCGTGACGATTGGGCAAATCTTCATTGCAATGGAAGATGTCCATATCCAGCAGTAAGTTTTTATAGACCGTTAAATAATGAAAAACCCATTAAAAGGCCGAGAAGTTTTGTCTTTAGCGTTAGCTAAACCTACTACTGTCAAGCACAAAAAATATTTCAGTATATATGTAGTACATAAATTTACAAATAGGAAATGCACAGTTATTTAGTTGCTAAAATGTGCTTCTTAAAGGTACTAAACAACTTTTAGTGTGAATACGTTCGTAAGTCCTGAATGTGCAGAATAATCACAAATATTAAGCGCTCAGTCGTAAGTTTTAGCTTTTGGTAGCATTCGACTTTAAAATTTGAAGTCTGCACGTAAAATATTTCAACGTCTCCGGTTTTGGAACTTGGTAACATATGAAAACCTACTTTAATGTTAATTCATACGAAAGTACTGCATCTAGAAAATTTTAGTTTAAGTTAACTTAAAGTGAAGTTTTTAACTGTATAACACCATATAGTTTTATCATGGTTATAAATTCCAAATGAAATATGTGTAATATATCATCATCATTATCATGATCGTCTAATAGATACATAAGTTTACTTCTAAACACAAACCTCTTTTAAATAATATTAAAAATGTCATCTCACAATCACACAGAAGGGTAAGATTTCAGTTTGAAACAATGAACTCGAGAACAAGCTCCTTGTTCGACCGAATATAAAAGTCTCTAAAGACTTTTTTTTTAAAGTAAAGAGTTACAAGCGAGCACACAGCCCACCTAATGGTAAGTGGATGATGTGGCCCAAAGACATCTACATCTATTCTCGATTTAGGATCAAAATACAGATGCGATGGCACCCCTGAGGATTAAGATGAAATGCCTTGTTTCCAGTGAAAAGGGTCTCTACACCCACTATACGAAACAGCAGCATTGAGTTTCTATTTTACGCTGGTATTCTGTGAGAGTGGATCCTTCCCTTGGCGAGCCGGCAAAATTGCCTTATTAAATTCCAGTAAGACACCGTTATTTAAGCTGTAGTAAATTTTCCTCAGTGAATGTGTGGTACATTCACATTCAGAAATACTTTTATCGCATTCAATAGTATTTTAGAAAGGAATATGTTTGAATAATTTTACAGTTTTAGAGTACAATATTCTTATTAATAAAATTTTAAAGGTATAATAAAGACAAGATAGAAAAATACACAATATATTTAATAATAAATAAGGCAAAATAAGTTTTCGGTGACATTGTTCAGTGTAACTTTGAATGATAATTGGGTGTTAAGAAAAATTTTGGTTTGCAAGATAATGTTATGATCAAGATTAGGAAAAAAACCCGTCAGTGGCTTGGACACGTAGATAAAATTATAATTCAGAAAGAGAATTGAGTGACAAAGCTAGCTCTTATACTGCAGAAGTGAAATTCAGTTATCTACCTTATTGCCGATATATTGAAGATGGGCTAAATTAAGAGTACCTAAAAGCTACTAAAAGTTGCTGTCCATCTCTATATGGAGCTCGGGTTCAGCGTTTGATATCTGAAGAGTCGTTTGATATAATTTAGCTTTTTGCACCATATTTAGGTAAAGCAAATTGAATTAAAGCAATCCGAGAACAATTCTTTATACTTGCATTCATCCTTTTTTATATGAAAAATGAAATGCCTACGCCCACTTTCCTTACTGGTACAAGGGTGGGTTATATCTGACTCGCACCGATTTAAAACTCATGGTGTTCCACCTTCGCCTCATATTGATAGGAATATGAGATTAGTTCGCGGAGGATAGAATAAGTGGCGCATTCAACTGACCTGTGACTCTACCTCGGCTGCGATGATAATGAGGCAGAGGATACCCCCTCGCCTCAGACCACAGCCGAAGAGGGTCCCTCTTAGTTTGCCGTGGATGATCAAGTAAAAGCTACTAACCCTCCTTCCTTTCCCCTAAATACACGCATCTAGCAACGTCAAGGAAAACCCATTAAGAGAGGGGTGGTGATCTGCCTTTACTGTACTCTAATTAACTATTCATCAAGAAATATTACTCATTACAAGGCGGAAATTGCACGTGTACCGACATGTTAATGACATTATACCTATAGACATTGACTTATATATTACTGGTATAGATAGATGTTGCAGTTCAACGTGGTAAATGTAAGGTATCTTGATCACCAGTATGAAATGGGATATAACAGAAAAATTTGCGTACTTCGCGTAGAACTCTAGGAGTCTTCAGAATAAAGTTTATTTTTATTTATATAAACAACTTAAAAATATATTTTCATTAAAATTGTATTACATTATAAAACGTCGTATGAAAATAAACAATTTGAAAAGTGTAATTTATAGATTTATTACTAAATGTTCCACTATTATACGGCGTTTCATGAAAAAGTGCAATGTTTCGCGACAGATTTTTATAGAACTATAGTGAAGGTAAGTGGCTACTACAGCTCATGGACAACTAACTGCAAACAACTACAGCCCCTACCAGATGTGTTGTCACCTCTGAAGTGAAATCCTTCACATCCTGTTGTGATACATGCACTAATTATACACAGTTTGTAAATGTAAAAGTGTGTTTTTTATCAAGTCACACGGTGACGTATAAGAAGTTTTCGTTCTAATGTAAATCTCACGTAAATAAAAATGTTGTACGTACATAGTAGAACTCCAAGAGTAAAACTTACTTAAAAGAGTCAGATTCGAATAAGAAACGTTTTATATGCGATCACTGTTTACAAACTTATAGAGCTTAGTGTAAAGAGTTAAGTTCTAATGTTCCTTACAAACAGAGAATAATATGAGATTTTTTTAAATTTTTACTTTCATTAGCACGGAAGGAGTTAAAATATACCTAACAACATTTTTAATAGAAGTAAAGAAACTTTTAGAGATAGGCGTCAATTGAGTTACAGCGTTAAACACGGATCAACCATGATCCAGCCCCTCGGTATTTTACGGGTTTAATTTGAGAGTGTGCGGTGGAATTGTATTACTTAATTCCTACCTCTCCGTTCCATCAACGAACAACTAGACTCCTTTGTTGTGGATATAACACACATTCAAACCAAATAGTTTACGTCCTCGTTCTTAATTTGTACAGAAAAGTGGAATGGTTTGCCAGTACCTGTATTTCCATCCGATAACATTGTGAGTTTCTTCAAGGCAGTGAATAGGCTTTTGTTAAGCTAAGTTATTGTGTTTCGCCATCCTCGGTTGCAACACAATTTACAATCAGGTCGAATATTAGTTACACTCACAAAATACTATTGTAAAATACCACCTAAAAGCTGCTGGGTTTTGTATAGTGAGTTTAGAGAACCGGGGACCCTTTTCACTGGTAACGAGGCATTTTATCTTAGTCCTCTTATCATCTGTGTGGTGACAACGCATCTACATTTGGATTCGTAATTGAGGATAGATGTAAATGTCTGTGGGCCATAGTAACCATTTACCATTGAATGGAAAGTGTGCTTGTTTGTCACCACTATCCTAAAAAATAATAGTACAAGTACTAGGTTATTATATTTCGAAAAATGATATAATAGAATTATTTAAAAACCAAATCTTATGAAAAAAAATACAGTAAAAATCTAAAATACGTTAACATAATTTTTCTCGTGATATATTTCTGAAAAGCTAAATACCCTATCCAAAATAAATACAGAGAATTCAGATTTTTGTATAAATCCTCTTAAAAATTTGATTGAAAGAAAAACCCATGTCGTGTTTTATAGAAATTCCAAAGGAAATCGCTTTTTTCGTTTGCTCGTAATACGCTTTGAATATAATGTGGGTAATTTTTAGCATATAATCGGGTTTAGGGTATAAGAAGTTTACGCTTTTTAGATGTAATGCGATGAAAGAACGGAATTTCCATTTTAATTCCCATGTAAAAATAAATTAAAGAAAAATGTTGGGAATTGCTAATATTAAAGTATAATTTTGATCCTACTTTTTTTATATAAGTGGCAGTTAATTAGTGCACGTACAGTCAGAGATACGTTTACCGTATTTTTATGGGATAGGGTGACAAACTAGCACACAGCCCACCTGATGGTAAGTGGTTACTGTGACCCATAGACATGTACATTTATCCTCAATAAAAAATTAAAATACAGATGCGTCGTCGTCCGTGAGGACTAAGATGGAATGCCTCTTTTCCAGTAAAATGGGTCTCTGGTTGTCTACACTCACCATACGAAATACAGTAGTGTAAGGCCGCTATTTTACGCTGGTATTCTGTGAGAACGTGGTGTTTCCCCGGTGGAGCCGACCCATTCGTGCTACAACTATACTACTAATATAGCTGCAGCATGGCTCTACTACGTAAAAAAAGTATGTAATGGTGGTGTAAGAGATTCCATTACCATTTGCATTATATATACGTTAATAAGCCACGCTACAGCTGTATAATGGCTGTAAAACTATTGGTCGTGTAGTGTATGTCAATAAATATATTAACAAATACTTTTTCACCTAGTATGTATATGTATACATGTATGTATCAAAAGATCCACACTTGTCTCGGGCACATATGGCGCACGGTGTAGTAGTGGGGAAAGCCCGCGTTATAGTGGAGGAGATCGACTATATCTTTAACTATAAATGAGAATGACGGTCGGTCAGTTATTGCGAGGGACTGTAGTAGAAAGACGCGTACGTGTGTGTTGGCAAGCCTAGTAAAGGATTTATTAAACGTAATAGTGACCATTACAGGTCCTATATATAGAAGTACGACTAGACTCGCACAGAATACCAGAATGAAATAAAAATATGAAAAAAACATAATACTATTGTGTTTCGTTTGGTGAGTAACTAAAACCGGAGGTCCTTTTTTGAAATAAAATATTTCTTACTAATTCTTCCGGGTTGAAAACGCAACAGCATTCTTGGTTGAGGATAGAAGTGTGTCCAGAACCACAACATACACTGTATCGCCAGGCGGATTTGTGCTTGTTTGTCATCCTTACTTACAAGAAAAAAACGTGGGTGATGTAAGTTGATCAATGTAGCGGAGTCACTTTAAAGATGGGAGACATTTTGGAACTTTCGACTACATTCGCCAATCAAGCGCAGTGATCACCGTCCGTTCCTTCGGATTTTGTATGACTTACAAATAATTATTTAAGGCTTGCGTGTATGTCCTTGTGCAATTTATGTAAATTAACCGCCCCCACGATGCAGGAGAAACTTCTACTGTAGGAATAACGTTTTGTTTAAAGAAAAAACAAAAATGAAAAGCTATATTTTGCGGTATTTCAACACAATATGTATGTATGTGACACTATAATATAGTAATGTGTCTATGGTGACACTGAAAGTTTTTAGAACTGTCCACTTGTAAACGATATAATAAAAAATAAGTTAAAATTTTGAAAATGGAACTTCTTGCCAATATTATTATGTATGTACTTTATTAATTTGTCATTTGTTTACGATTTGGCGGCAAATTGAAAGTTGCCTGTGTCACGACAGCATGAATATAACGCGAGAAAATTTTCGTACAATGATTTTTTATGAATTTTCATGTCATTTAAGTCAACAAGAAATTTATGATAGGCTTCGATTGGCCTTTCACGATGAAGCCCCATCTCGTGCTACAAAATCTTCCATGAATATTTAGCGGTCATGAAGCTTTGTGCTTAGTGGATACCTAATAATTTAACAGAGGCCCAAAAACTCCGTCGTGTTGATTGGTGTCGTGAAATAGTTCAAAGATTTAACTTGATAACAAAGATTGAAATGCTCTGTTCGACATACTTACGGGTGACGAAAGTTGGATTTATTGTTATGATCCTGAAACTAAGAGACGAAGAAAAGCGACCTCGCAGTAGGATCCTCCTTCACCACGACAACGCGTCGTCGCACACCGTCAAGCGAACAATCGACTACTCGGCGACGTCAGACGTGAAACTACTGGGTCACCCGCCATATAACCCCGACCTCGCACCTTGCGATTTTTATTTATTTCCAAAAATAAAAGAAAAACTTCGAGGAAAATGTTTTGTGGACGCCGAGGAAGCAGTGGCTGCGTTTCAAAATACCGTCAAAGCGACCCCTAAGAACGAGTGTGTAAAGTGCTTTTCTCAGTGGTTCCAGCGAATGCAGCGATGTATTGATGTAAACGAACAATATTTTGAAAAGATATAGTAAAACTAATAACTTTCTAGTTTGTTCAGTTTTTGATTTTTTAAGAACTTTCAGGGTCACCCTCGTAAAGAAGAAAAAGTACATCGTAGTGTGGCTATTGTTTGAGACTGTCCCTCAATGCCGAAAAATTCATATCTGAATTCATCATGTACTTCATGATGAATTCAGATATGAATTTTTCGGCATCTAATTTCGGAATATAATAATTACATTTTTTTTAATAATCTTTGAGAAGATGAGTGCTTTCTTTATGCTTTTATACAACAGCTATAATAATGTTTTATTTAGTTGTCTTCGAAATTTGTATAAATCCTTTACTTATTACATCCTAATGTGTAATGCCGAAAGACAATCGTTTGTATTATATCAAATTCTTTATTTCTTTACAAAATTTGGCCTTGCTCAAAACGATTGTATTCCAACGTCTAAACTGATGCCAGCTTCGGAATAGGTTCCAGAGGAACTTATCTTCGCGCGACCTTCTCTAAAAAATATATCTACATTTCGATAAAATTATTTATGGGAACTCGAGTAAATTACTCATTCATGCTTACCTGCTTTTACCCGGCAAATTTCATTATTGCAAGTACAAATGTAGACAAGACAACCTTACTTGCCGTTTTATTTACATCTTATACTCTTGATTTTTGCAATTTTGCAGAAAACTGTATATTTTGTAGTAACTATTAAAAAAAATAGTTTTAATGATTTCTTTATTCTACGCGAATACTACATTGAATAAAACTTCTTACGGATTTTATCGCGTTTTATTTACTTATTTTAATTCCCGACGTTTCGGGTGCTTTACGGCTAATAATATTTTCTAAATAAATATAGCTTCTGTGCCAAGATATGTTTGTAAGATGGCAACCCTAGCACATTTTGTTTATAATTTATACATGATATTATATAAACTTTCAATTTTATTAGAAAACTCGATGAATAAAGATCGATTAATTCGAGATATTAAACTACAGAAACAAATGTTGATATCTTTTTTTAGTACCTACATTGTGAAATCTCATGCAAAAGATATTAACTATCAAAATGCACATTCGCTCAAATACGAATACTGTTCTTATTCATTTGCAACATCCCTTCATTTACCTACTTAAATTGACGTAGTAGTAAGCATAAACACTAAATAAAACTGCTACTTTTATACATATTTAGTAATATTAAGAATCTTTTGAAACTATCTAGTTACTTGTAGCTGTTTCCATGTATAGAGCTACTAATACTACGAATTCAATCCTAGTATAAAAGTAGACCATTCTGAACACTGTCGATAGCGAAAAAACTTTACTATCATTTTAATGTCCAATGATACAATAATTTGAGTTAAAGGTAAACGATTTACTTACTGATAAAAATTGAAATCATTTTAAGTTTAAGAAATGCCTAATATTGATCTATTTCTCTATTCACTCAATAGAAAAATACAGGTATAGAGACAATTAATACTTAATTGAAGTAAGTGATAATCAACAATTATAAGAAATACCGTGAGAAAGTAGACAAATGAAATCTGAAAAAAGTAAAGCGTAGATTTTATATTACATAAATCTTTTAAAATTTGCACTTACCAAATGTTTCATGAAAATGAGTTTCGCTCAAAATTATATTATGTAATTTCCGCGTCAAATAATTAAGCTTTAAGCACAAGAGGTATAAGACCAAAACGGTCTAATACCTCTTGTAAAGCTAAGTGGGTTACTCTGTCCGTAAGTTCTACTTTGAATCTTTTAACAATGGTATCTCAAAAGACTCAAAACTGAAAATGGAATTTACTATAAACAAATGCATCTTGAAATTTTTGAAGTAAGATAGAATTTCTGCTTATCAAACTTTATAAAAATTTGTAACAATGTATATTATCCTTAAATAATATGATCGCATTTAACACAGAAATTTCTTATTAAAAATCACAATGGACACCGAATTTATTTTTAATATTAATGTATTTCTAGGTCTTACTATAAAGAAAGACAAGGAAGTGTAGTAGATCACTATAAAATATTATCAATAAAGATAATTTCTATATTGCGTAAGCCCATCCTTGCCAGTTGCAAAAGTTGGCTTTTTATAATTTCCTGTACATTTTGTTTGAGTTTGGTTTCCTGACACAAATGAAAAAAAAATCCAACTCATAGATGTATATCTCCATCTCATAAAACGGACATTTTTATCGCCAAATCCTGTAATTTATATGTTTTTTTTATTTAGTCGTAACATAATGCTAAACAGTAGTAGTTTTTTATAATACTAAATTATTGCAGAGTAAAATAATGTTCGATTAAAAAATTTTTACATACTGAATTGGAGACCAATTGATGGATTTAAAACTAAATTTTCCTTTTATTAATTTTTTTCATAATAATCTCTAGTTAAGGTAGTTAAGTATATATTACATTTCCTTTTAAAAATTTCTTTTTTATAGTATGTATATTAGTTGTATATGTTTGCTGTGTTCCGGTTTGAAGGCTACAATCAGTTTTATTACAGGTTGTGACGCATCCTATTTTTATCCTCAGAAATGACAATACCTTCTTTTTTTCATTTAACTACAGGTGTCTACAGACTGCAGTAGCCATTTATCACCAAGTTTACCTTACCTATAATAATTTTACATTTTAGCACTTCAATTTTATATAAAATAAATTCTGCGAGATAAACGCACGCTATAGCTGTATTCATAATGCAAAACTGTTTATGTCCAAATTTGGTCATTTTGAATGCCATCCAATTGCGTTCGAGCTGGCGCGTCACCCGATGGTATGTAGGTGAGATAAACACCGCCAGGTGGGGCGGCGGTGTGCGGCTTGTGTGGCTCGACGCGTTGGCGAAGAAGCAGTTGCCCACTAGCCGCGATGGGGAGAACCCGCGTAGCTCGTGATTGCGGCGGAAGTTCACGCGACCGTTGTCGGGTCGGTCGGTCCAGATAGTTAGATTAAGGGCGTGTTACTTCTTTACGTGGATATGTGAATTTTGCAATGTTTAACTTGTTCGGGGATGCGGAATTGTGCACGTGCGCCTCGAGTAGATATACGGTATAGGATTCGAACCGCGCATTTCTTGTTCGAGAGCTTCTCCTGGTTGATCATCAGGAAATCATTATAATCGTGTCGTCGCGTTAAATGCCCTTTTTTGTGTGTGTTGGCTTGTTAGTTTACGCGTCAACGAGGCGTATTTTGAATCTTTTCGCGACGTGGTGTTTTGGTGTCGAATGAAGGAACTTAGTTGTATTTAACGCTGAATAGTATGACCCATTAAGATATCGCTTTAATTCCCTCTTTATAATTTTGTGATAAGTGAATCCGGGACATTTTTTTATAGGAGAGGGGGCAAACGAGCTTGCGGCTCACCTGATGGTAAGTGACTACCGCCGCCCATGAACAACTGCAAAACCAGGGGAATCGCAGATGCGTTGCCGGCCTTTTAAAAAGGAGTACGCTTTTTTCTTGAAGGTCCCTAAGTCGTATTGGTCCGGAAAAATCGCTGATGGTAATCGATTCCACAAGGAGGTCGTGCGAGGAAGAAAACATCTTCTAAATCGCACAGTGGTGGACCGCCAATCATCCAGATGGTGTGGATGATTGATTGATGATTCTATGTCGAATTAGAACTGCTGTCCTTACTGTGTCGGGTATCACGTGTTCGATTCTACGATGAATGTGGAATTAGGCGAGTTTAAGTTACTTAAATGTGCAATAAAGCTAATAGACCGAAATAGTGACAAGGAAGAAAGAAATGGTCCAGCGGTGGAGCCTGCTGGAGCGATGCAGCATTTTGGGGCAGCCTGGAACTCGGCCGCTGCTGTTCGCCTAAGGAGGTCATGATCTCACACATTTACACATCACTAAACACTACTTGCTATGCACCTCACACCCATTTCCGGCCTGACCGAGCCTTGGGGCAATCTAAGAGTCGCAAACAGGTACGTAATACGTGTTTCTAGCATTCTCCCATATAGCCTAGTGTTATAGAAAATTCTTACATGTGATCATTTTGGGCCCGACCAGCGGCTGCTGTGGAATTTTCTGCTCATGGGCCCCAGAGGATTCGATCCTTGCTGGAGCAGCTGTAGGCCGTAACAAAAACAAATAGGTTGGATCGAAAGGGGAATGGTCATGCTTGCATACACAACTGCTGCTCTCTTTCATATAGTTAGTGAAAAGACCCGGTACAGTAACTAGCTTATATTGGTGACGAGGCATTTTACTTTAGACCTCAGGAGTGACAAGTTAGTTGTAGTTATCTACGGGCCATAGTATTCGATTACCATCAGGTGGATTGTGTGTTGGGGCAAGTGCAGACTAATTAGTATGAAGATGACTATTAAGATGATATATTAACTAAAGAAACACAATGTAATGGCGCACAGATAGTTTTATGATACCTTATTCGGTAAATGTGACAAAAACCACTAAATGTATAAAGGAGGCGCATTCAGTTACAAATTATGCGATCTCTAGCTAGAATTTGATGTTATGTCTAAACTTAACTTAGTTATCATAAAAATCATGGAAGTAGGTACTGCCAAAAAGATGTATGTAGCCAGAATTATGGAAAAGAATTGGAAAACTATGTGGAGTTCAAACACGGATTGAATGATGAGTAATACGGTTAAAATGTTTATATACATTACAAGTGCGAACAGCGGCCTTCCCAAAGTTATGCTACAATGCGCGGTCCTGAGCCACCTGCATTGCATCTGTAATTTAATCGTGTTAAACTGTTAATAATAATAATATTAATGTCACCTAGACGGAATTTCAGCCACGGTGGCCAGTTTCAGCGAATTACCAACGTCGGTATGCTACTGAGATTTTCTAGGCAGAAAAACGCAATATCTAATTTTGGTCCTACCCGTGATTCAAACCCGGGACCCCATGATCAACAGTCGTGCTTACGACCACTAGACCAACGAGGCAGTCAGTCTTAAAGTGTTACATATATGACATCAGCCATTCATTATAATGAATGAAAGGTATTTTACAAAAAAATACTTTACATTAAGGACAAACATGGGTGGTGTAAATTTCTACTACATTACACGTCCTAAGCCCGCCTGTTTACCTTGCTAAGCGCTTAGTACATTCATCAAAATTGCTGAAATTTATATTGAACCCAAAATTGACGAAAACTCATTTGTAACACGAAATACCGCTTATAATATTTTATACCTTATATTCTCGTTAAAAAGTTTAATTTCTATTATACTAGTATATCTTAACCAATTTTTCTATTGTTTATCTGTAAAATATAGCGAAAAGTAGTTACTTAATATTTTTTTAATGTTATGCAAGGACATAGTGTATACAAGTATCAAAGTTCCGACTTTTGAAGCTATTGTGTGGAAATTATTTTATTGTCTTCATTTCATCCTTTTGAGTGGACTGAGGAATAACACAAGCTCGACGGTTGTTTAAATACATACATAAACACTCACGCCTGTCACCCAGAGGGGTAGGCAGAGACTATGGACTTCCATTTGGCACGATCCTGACACACCTCTCTCGCTTTCTCCACATCCATATATCTACGCATACACGCTCGTCGGTTAAAGGTACTCTTGATTTGGCCCATTTTCAATATATCGCCAAGTTGATCGATAAACTTCGCCTAGACTCTGCCGTTCACCTCTGCAACATAAATTTGCTTTGTCACTCTTTCCTCATTCATTCTTTCTACATAACCAAACCACCGAAGCATTCCCTTCTTAATCCTGGTCACAACATCATCTTGCAAGCTTGTTTAAATAGTTACAGTAAAAACTTTATCCTCTATTTTTCTACTCTTAGGGGTGGACTTTTTCATTCAAATTTATATGGTCCACATATAACCCCTGAAGTATAACCATTTAATAAAAAATAATTATTAAAACCAGTTCGCAATTAACGAAGATATCGCGTAACATACATACAAAGAACGAACACATCCTTGTTCTTTTTTTGCTTTCGCCACAGGTTTGCCATTCGAACGTAAATTGCAAACCTCCTTCTTAAATAAGCATATTCAAATAAATAATAATATAATGTTATGTGGTAATAACATTGGATGCATTTTATTGAAAGAAAACAACAGTATATTTGAAATTCTCTCCGGATTGTGGATATAATATAGTGCACACAAAAAATATTGGGTAATAAACTCAGCTGCCAGCCGCTTACTTGCTGCCATCGAAAAGGTTTGTTATCATAGGGATGTGGATAATATTGCCACTGCTAGGCTATTATTATATACAATTTATATTGTGTACTTTCGGGGTTCGTTTAGAGAACTGCTTAGGTAAAGTAATTATCTAATTCTTACAAGCCAGTATTTATAAAAATATTTAGTACGAAAGAATAATATTTCTAATGCAAAATTAATGATAAAATTTCATATTTATCAGTCACTCGTGGCCCTATGTGAAAATTTAAACTAATGTTTATGCTCCAATTTAAATGAATATTTAGTTGGCAAAAGAGCATTTACGCTCGGCGAGTGAAGACAAGAACGTGAGTTTGAAAGGGTCCGCTCGCCTCATCCCGTCTGTGTTCACTTTCGTGTCTAGATTTTGTGCAAAGATCAAAGAAGTATGGTGACCGCTAAGTACGCCCTTCGCACGCTCGCGTTTTAGTTTTCATAGAGTTTTAAGGTCGCTGCATACAGGACGGAATCAGCACGTACAAGGGACGGAAACGCAACGTGGTTATATCTTCACATGGACGGGAGTTTAATGCATACCCAACGTGACAGTGACTCAAAACTAACGTGCTAGTGTTGTGAAAGATGGATTTTTCGTTTGAAAAGTTGGCGGATCGACAGTGCATACACAGCGAAACCACGGACGGGACGTAGCGCGCACGGGGCAGGACGGGGTAAACATCGTCGCCGACGATGTTTTTTTCGTTTCATTCATGCCATTCATCGCTTCCGCGCAACGATAACGTATGCATTTTCTCGTACATTTTCTATGGAACGATATTTCCAAAATTTAACGTCCCGCTCCGTCCGGAATAAAACACGTTACGTAGTATTATATTTTATATGTCAAAATAAAAAAAATAAACTTTTTCTTTTCTTATACAACGTGGCCGCTACAATGGTGATTTTAATTTATCACACGGGTAGGGCTAGTGCCCATTAGTCATATTAATTTTGATAGATTAAAATAACTCGTAAATTGGAAAATAAAATGTTTCAAACAAACTTAATAGGTAATAAAAAAGTGGGAATGACCTTTGAAAAAATTCATTCATGAAATTACTTACTTAGCTGGCTTATGTAACTCGGAGCGGCAAAACGTCGCTTCGCGAGCTGGCAATCGCGCAATGCGTCTTGCACCTACTCGTAATCGATCCGATTCTTTGACGGCTTATTATCAAAGAAAACAAGCGGCGCCGGAGAGTACCTAGAGCGGAGGTGCTTAGTCAAACCCTTATCATATCACCCTGCCTTTTTACTATTAGTTATAACTGTCATCACTAATCACTGCTTTTATTTGTCTTTATTCAAAATTTTCTTATTTTCAATGAGACTACCGTGCTGGCGGATACAAATAGCTAAACGGCGTTTCATGTTTTTCCGCACATTTGAAAATAAATTGTCACTTATAGCCATTTCCCTCAATTTCTCAAACGATTTATTATTCGACGGCGTAATTTTTCCACCGAATCCACGATCTCCGCGTACACATCCTCTTAGATGCACCCCCAGAAAAAAAAAAATCGAATGGCGTGAGATTTGGCGATCTTGCTGGCCACCTACGAGGTCCAAATCTACCAATTCATTGTGCACCAAACGTGTCATTTAGCCACTGCCTGGCTGTTGTTACAGAGTGTGCTGGCGCGCCATCTAATTGTTACCACATTCCTTGGTATCGATGGACGTTTAGGTTGTTTGTGTATTCTGACACCGTATCATTTAGTAGATTAACAAAGCTTTCTCCGTTCAAAGCCCTATCAAGGAATACCGGTCCGATGATGTTGTCACCGAGAATAGCTTCCCAAACATTTACCGAAAATATGTCCTGATTGTTGACTCCCGCCAAACGCGTTTTTTTGGGTGCCCAATTGTGCAGATTGTGCTGGTTCTACATGCCGTTTCTGGTGAACGTGTTTTCGTCAGTCCAAAAAATTTGGGAAAGAAAGTCACTGTCCTTTATAAATGACAACAAACTCTCGTTCTCTTGTATCCTTATACATTTCTTGCAAAGTTTCGTTTCTGTTCAGAGGAATATCATTTCGAAACTGAAGTAGATTTGATTAAGAAACGACCATTGACAAATGACATTTTAATTGCTTACATCGAAGAAGTAACTATTTTTCAATTCATTAGTGCGAAGGTTTATGCCTTTTCTATAAAATTTTTGCAAGTAATAACTTTTGATTTTGTAGAGCCTGTGGGTTTAATTTTTGGAATTGACCATAATATGTTGATAATACATAAAGAAAAAAAATCACTGCATAGTTTTTAAATACATTTTGTTGTAACTACGTGTTAATATTACTAAACACAAATCATCGTGAACGAAGTTGTACGTAATGTTCAGTTTCATATTGCATTTTTATTATCATCACATTTAAAATTTATTGATATGGACCAAGAATCTTAAATTTGATTTTATTTTACTGATAAAAGTAACATAACTAATTTAAAATTAATGTGCTATTCTTTTTCGTATTACGCCTTTATAATGTAGATAACGTCTCGGTTTTGATGACGCTGTCTGCAATCTCAAAGAGTGGGTTAGTTGACGATAAAACAATAATAAACGATTTCCTAGAACACATGCATGTGTCGACTAGCGTTTGCCAGTGTGTTGTCTACATATCTCTTTTGCTGGCAGAGTTTCTCTTCTTATTCAGCATTAACCCACAGAAGTCTACTGTTACCGTTGTGGAGTGAATTCCCCATATTCGTCACGATTGACAGACGGATATTTTAAGCCTGGCGTAAACGGGATGGTTACACCGCGAAACTCATGAGGAATTTTTTGACATTTCTTACAATCGCCTTATACGATACTCGCGGTCCGAAATGGATCCTTTAAGCCGTCATCAACCGGCAGAGGCATGGTACCGGACCGAGGAAGGATATCGCTTGCACGGAATGCCAGTTTGAAGTAGAACTGTAATAATGTAGTAGTTTTAAACTCTTTAAATGCTGCTCTGTTTCATGTGATCTGTGACGAGAACTAGAGACTCTTTTTACTGGTAACGAGGCATTCAGTTTTATTCCTTAAGAGTTACAACACATCTGCACTTTGGTTCTTAATCAAGAATATAATTTTGTGTCTAACATTCTCTTAAAAATCACATCACCACGGTGAAACATTTATTGTGGGATGACCGCCTTTTTGACATATTTGTTTGCTTGTTTTCCGTCTTAGCTACGTCTCCAACAAAGTTCGATCCGTCTCCAACAACTATATTCGCCAATGTGGATAGGTCGGACTCCGGCCCTGAATAATCCTAAAAAAACTCCGCTGACTTTTTTAACGAACATCTGAAATCGAACAATGTAGCCTACGTTCCATTATATTTAACGAATATATATACATAAATTTAAGAGTTGAGTTATGGCTCACATACGCACGCATATTTGCATTGTAGCTGGAACAAAGTTAGTTAATAATTTTTTATAGGATTTTTTCATACGCAGACGCGATAAATGAATTTCTGTAAGAGCACTATATGGTTTATATTTAAATTTAAACACAAACCATGAGAATTTGCTGGACAGTCTAATATTTTATATTTAACAAGGGTGAAAATGTTAATTTAGTATGTGTGTTATGCTCTTAAGTGAGAATATTTGCTTAATTACTTTCCTCGGAATTATTAAATATAAATTGATATATATATATATATATATATATATATATATATATATACTCGATTAGGCATTACGTTATTTAACAATACAGCGGATTCCGCACTAAGCTCTAAGCTTGTATTACAACCTACACGATAATTATTGGCTTACACCGATAGGTACATAGGACGCCGATTCGGTACAAAAAGATTTTTTTTATAGAACGATGGTTACAAATGAGCACAAAGCCACCTGATGAGAAGTGAAAGCTGTGGCTCATCCATCGATCCATTAAAGCCTATAAAAGTTACTGCTGAACATGGACCTCCCTCATAGATGACCTCATGGGAGTTTGCTCCATTGCAAGCGGATTGGCAACCGCAGTTTATTTTTATTCATCTCCTGGTTTGTTTCTCTATCGGATATAAGAGGAGGCTTTTACCCATTTGTGGGTTATATGTAATTTGTAAATTTACTTCACTTTTATTAATGAACTACTGTTCATATTAGCATAGGTGAAATAGCAGCATAACACTGAAGTCTTTAGCTTTGTAGTCATGGTGAGTGACCAGAACCGGAGACTACTGGTAATGAGACATTTCGATTCTAAATCAAGAATAGAAGAGGTGTATTTGGGCCACAATATCCACTTATCATCAGTGGACCACCTGACTGTGATTGTGTACTTGTGACCCTTGCTTTAAAAAGCCCCTCCAAGGTGGGACAATACATGAAAAATCCATGGAAAAGTCAATTTGCTTCGTTGTCTAGATCAAATCGATGTATCGAAGAGGTGATTTACATTAAATAGTACGAGGAACACACTTCTAGACCCAGAACAATTATTCATATATCATCACAAATACTAGTTATGTGCGGAATTTGAACTCGCGGTCGCGCCGTCATCTAAACCTTAGTAGCTGTGCTACTGAAGGTAAAAATTCAAAAATGCTACATCGAGTTTTACAAAAATTTTAGGTTTAAGGTTAAGTTTAGTTTAGCAGACATCTAGTTAGAGTAATTAGAATGAAGAAATCTTTCAAGTAATGCTTGCCAGCAGATGCTTTCTTACAAAGTTACTATTTCCGGCTGTGGTCTTTAAAAAGCTTTTTGTCTATTGTGAGTAAACTCCAATTTGTATTAGCACCGACACGAGTCAGTCACATATTTTTATATTTACTTGAATAATAATATATTTAATTTAATCGTATCTTTCTTTACAGTATATTTTTATAAATATTTATGCTTCTAATCAGATGAGACAACCATAAAAATATCCTAAAATATAAATAATAAAAACATTTATGTCTCATTTATATTTATAACTTAAATTTTTTAATAACATTTTTAGTTGTTGTGGGAGACAGGAGGTTAAACTAAGTTACCCTAAGCAATTCAAAGATAATCTAATCATTAAGTGAACGTTGTATGTAAAGAAAAGATATAAGATTTATATCTAAATATAATATATATCATGTACGTAACATTAAAAGAAACGTAGAAACTAAATGCTGTGTGATTTTTATGCACATACTCGAAAATTATTTATGTTTTCATATATTATGTTATAAATGTTAGTTCTGTATTTATCTACGTAAAGGTAAAAGCTACATCGGCAAGCACGTTTACGCGTAATAATTAATGAAGTTTTTACGTTAATAGCTATTTTACTACTGATTGTTAAAGATACTAGTAAATAAAAAAACGTGATTTATTATGCACGAATTGAGCTCAATTTGAATTGTAAATAGCAAAACAGGAATAGTTACATGAAATAGAAACAGGAGCTTAACAAGATTCAACACTGCACTAAATGTCTGCCTTTGAGCTGATTGTATGTTTACATAATTAGGAACCTACACTTCTTCATGCGTCCGGGTTTGTTCGTGGTGTGATGATAATTTTACAATGGGATAACTTAGTATTATTTTTTAAATAAGAATAGGTATGTTTGCTGTTAAATGCCTTTTTTGTGGATATGTATTTATTGCAAGAACATAAACTTCAGAGACAACGAGTGGACAATGAGTAACATGCTTACGCAAACAGTAACTGCCTCAAATAATTTTTCATTTCCTGGAGGCAGTTTTTGAAGCTATAATTCTATTAGAGAGTTTGGGAAAAATGATGAGAGTGAATTGTTACGATGCGTATAACTTCCTACGTGCGTAATTAAGTACACACACACGCACACTTTTTTATAATATTCTTTATTCCTACTGCCTAGTGTAATAATCAGCACAATGCATTTGAAAATTTCCTTTTACCTGTTAGGATCGAATTTCAGATACTCACTATAATTTGAAATTGTAGGCAAACTCTTAACTTTTGACGGCAGAATGTTCATATACATTTAGGATTTAACAGTATATTCAGGTCAGGTATCCTTTTCTTTCTAAAAGTCCGTTTGAGTAGGTATTCGTAGACACCGCTATTTTAACACTAAATGTCTACCTAAATTACGTGCACTATTCCCGTCACCACTAACCCCAACACCGTCGTTAATATAACACGCCGTGTTTCCTCTCTAAATGTATTATTATAATTGTCATTAGTAAAAATAGACTCTTTATAATGTCTTGCTGCTTCTTATCGGTCAATTCATTTTTCACGCGGATCTTAGCATATTAGTTTTATCACCTTTAATATATTGAACTAGCTATTCCCCATTTCTTAATTCCCCATTTTTAATTATGTTTTTGTTATATGTCCGTATATAATTTCATATGCATTTACACTTCAATTTTATTTATTTTTTGTGATACAGATTGTTGCAATGTAACGCCTGATTATTTTCATTATAAAAAAAAAAGAAAAACTGGCATCAAAATTAAAGATATAAAATAATTTCTTAACTATTTTAGTTACATTATAATTTCAATTGTAATTTGGATTTTTTGGTGGATTTTTCCTCAAATTTAAATATGACCAGCCTATAAATAACAATGGAGTATAGTCTGTTTTTATGACAAATAATAATTTACATTTGGTTAACAATGGGCTATATAGGTACATAATATAAGTACGAAAAATCCTGAAGTTCAATTTTTTATCAAGACATTTATTATTTCTGTGTAATGTAATTTTATTATTTCTGTATCGAGTAACAAATATTAGAAAAATGAAAATCGCCCATAATAACAAAGCAATACAACGACGTAAGACCCCACAGTGTAATTTGAATAGGATTTGGTTTGGAAACAATATTTGCAATGCAATCGAATCGAGACACCGCTACCTTGAGTCAACATTTAACTATCAAATGAATTTGGCGAAGTCCTTCGCTACCATGTCTGTTGTATCGTATTTCGTATTAAAATTTTGATGTAGCGGAAAGGATTATAACATATTACGAGCATAACATATTTCACAAGTATTAAAAAAAATGTTTATCGTCAATTAATATAAATCGGTCAACGTACGGTGGTGGTATAAGAGAATATATCAGCACATTTCATCACATTAGTATTGTAAGAAGAAACTGTAAGATTGGCTAGAAAGGTATCACGGTAGATGGCTGATCAAATGTAAAATACAAAGATTGAATCAGTATTGAAGGCTTTGTACCGCGAATGACGATTTCAGCACATTCTTTCACTATTATAGACACCCAAATTCTATAAATAATGGACTCTTCCAGACCGATGAAGATTATAACAGTAAAGGTTACATGGTTACGAAAATCCTTTGTAGTGTAATTTAATAAGTATACTCAGATAGACTCAAAACTAACTTATCAACTTACGATTCTCTATGAATCATAATCCGTCAGCTTATTCATAAATTCTCAGTCCATGAGTTAGGTTATCATAAGTTTTACAGGTGATAAGTATATTAATATAAAATAAAATAACAAAAAATTAATAAAACTTAAATAAAACAGTTAATAATTAGTTTCTAATAAACTAGCTGTGTCTGCAATTTCATACGCTCAAACATTCATTTAGTTCATTTGATACAACTCAGTAGTGCTTTAGGCATTGAGTTATATGTACTACGTACTAGAGAAGCCATTCCAAACAAAAATTGTGTCCTACTCTATGTCTTTGCGCATGCGCGATTACTTTAATTTGATATAAAATAAGACATTAATATAAAACAAATATAAGAATTTAATATAAAATATCTTATTTTAATCTAAAGAAACATATTTCTAAATAAAATGTAATAATAATTATCTTATGGAATTCACAAATTATCAATTTACGCAATATTTAGTTTGTACGGATTGCAGTACAGTTGAGTTGAACATAGTCAATGTTCGGAATGCGAAATCTAGTGCGTAGTACATATATATCGATGGTTTTAGGTATATTAAAACAGATGCATACGTGCGTGTGTCTGGAGCAGTGCGGCAGACAAATTGTACCTATAATCCTATCAGAAATGGTAGTAGGCTTATATTCAGCAGTAATACGCATAAAAGCAGTTACTTTACACTTAAAACATACATTAAATAAAGTTTTCGTCTATTTGTTTTGTGTACACTAATTTGCACAACGAAATTACCTTTTCGAATGTTGTGTACAGTGGAGTATTTCATTAAAATTAGGTTTTATTTAGTGTTGTGAAGCGCTAACATCCAATAAATTTTTATATTCTTTTCTTCCTTTTTCTTATAAACTACTATATTTTTAGCATATTATAGTTGTTAATCCTTTTGTAAATTAATAATTTACATAGAATTTTATAAACTACTTTTTACAAAAAGATATATGTAACCATAATTATCTAACTTAAAATAAGTAGCAACAACTTTCGAATAACAATTATTAAAATATAAAACAAAAGATTTTTCAAGTATGGATATTGCTTAACTTTTAAAACAATGAGTGCAAGCTGAAAGGATGTTGAAATACTAAAGTAATATTTCATTCCGTTCTGCATTGAAGTTTAACTACTAACTAAATAAATACAAACAGAAAGCTTTAGTAATTTAAACTTTTATGGACGTATCAATTGAATTATTGTTTGTGTTAGTAATTACTTGGCCGCTCTAGGCGCGCGCCTAAATTCTATACAACACATTGGAGAGCCAGATTCGTGGTACAGGATTATTTAAATTAAATTTCAACGTAGCTCAAGTCTCTTACTACGGACTTTTAATTGAAAATTGTCCCAAATAATAATTAATTTAAATTATTTTAAATTTTAACGATATTTGACAGAAAGAAGAAGTAACACCTAAACTACTCTGGGAGTAACACCAAATACGGAGTGTTTACACATTAGGGAAAAAAATAAAAGTAGCTGTTTGAATTTAATTAATGTGTTGTTTGTTTTGTTTAAATTTATATTTATTTTGTTCTGATTAGCATAGGATATTGTCATGTGGTGGCCGAGTTAGAGCATTTATCACTCCATTTCGTCTGGTGAGTTTCGTAAGCGTTGACTACACGAAATAGAGTATTTTATATAATCTATAGAATAAAATAATTTTTTATTCAATACAGATCACATGTGTAATTCTTATTGAAAGTCATTTTTTACTTTACCACTGGTTCGAAAAAAAACCTCTGTCCTGGGAAGAAGCAGCAAGAAACCCAGCGGGACAATAATTTTACAATAATGGTTGTGCAAACTATATAAGTACAAAATTTATTTTAGAATCAGCTTGGAAGCGATCACCTCATTCCCAGGGGTTATTATCAACCATGTATTCATTTATACTATAATAACCCTTTTTATACAGTTTCAACTTAACAAAACATTTAAACTTGTTAATAGAGAGAGCCTGTACACTTTCCGGGACCTTGTTGTAATAGCGTATACATTGCCCCAAGAACGAATTACTGACTGATACATTAAATTTTCGTAAATATACTGAGAGGCCAAAGTTAACATATTTATTTCTTTAAATTTATCTCTAAGAGACTCTCTCGGTTTTAGGTTGTAAATAGCTCTAACGGCCCTCTTCTGTAAAACGAAAATAGTTTCTGAATCAGCCGCATTTCCTCATAGCAAAATCCCATAAGACATTTTGCTATGGAAATAACTGAAATAAACTAATCTAGCTGTCTCGACACTAGTGAGACCTCTAATTTTTTTTACAGCATAGGCTGCAGAACTTAGTCTGATTGCTCGTTTGGATATATGGGGGCCCCATGATAGAAAATGCCAGAAAAGTTTTATGACTTCTGAAAGATGGAGGACCACTATGTCAAAGATTTGAGACTCGTCTGGTGCTACGATCGACAATGTACCTGCCAAGCGCGACAGTTAATTCAAATGCTCTCTACAATGGGAGAGACGCCCATGTGAAGCAGTGAACGTTTCAAATGCTCTCTACAACGGGAGAGTATAGTGAACTTTTACGTGAAGATAGAGAAGAAAGAAGACAACATTAGTAATCTCTCATTAAAACAATTGTCACTTTATTTGTAATTTGACGGCTCCGTGGCGCAGTGGCTTAGCAATGAGTTGCTGCGCTGTGGGTCGCGGGTTCGAATCCCGCATGGAACAAGTATTTGTATGGCCTACAAATAATTGTTCCGGGTCTGGATGTTTGTCCTTGTGCAATTTATGTTTGTAAACTGCCTCCACGATACAGGAGAAAATCGTAGTGTGAGGGTAACTTTTTTTTTTAAATTGTAATTCTAGTGCGTTCGCGTAGTAAAATATACATCGGTCGATCGCCATCCAAGAAGCGAGTTCACTAATATAATTTTATGTTTTAGTAATTTAAATAATTCGTTTATTTTTTTAAAACTCTATAATCGGTTTAACGCAAGTTCTTATGTGATTGTATATTGTAGAGTACTCTTAATTTTAGCCATGAATGTATTTTAGAGGGCACGGACTTTCTCTTCATTTCTGCTTGAAAAACTTATATCAGACAACTATTGCATGCCGTAAACTCAAAGCGCGTAGGTATGTTCTACTAGCGCCTAAAAATTAAGATTCCAACGTTTTGTCGCATGAAATCGTATCTAGCAATCATATTATACATATGAATGATATAAAAAGCACATTGTTAGAAAGATAAATGATTGTTTTGAATTTATTTTAGTAAATACACTGTTTCACTCCGTCATTCCAGCCTCGGCCGCCGTTGTGAGAGGATATTGTATCGCTTGTTTGCAGCGAAAAAGATTGCCGTAGAAATACAAAATATTCCAAAAACCAAATTTGATACATCATACTTGACCAAGGTAAGATATTATTTTTATAACCACAGATTTTTATTACAATATTTTGTTTCCCTAAAATCACGCAGGATTTATATATAAATATCATATATATATATATATATATATATATATATATATATATATATATATATATATATATATATATATATAGATATATATATATATATATAATATTATACTTCTTGGACTGGTACTCCTCGACGAGGAGAACTAGATGTGCCGAGTTTGGTCTCGTTTTGTTAGTTATGATGAGACCTTACCTCTGGACTTGATAGAGTGATTTGAAAGTGTACTTTGATGACTGCTACAGGAACTCCTCGACTAGGAGAACTAGATGTGCCGAGTTTGGGCTCGTTTCGTTAGTTATAATGAGACCTTAACTCCGAACTTGATAGTGTGACTTGAAAGTGTACTTTGATGACTGATACAGGAACTCCTCGACCCGGAGGCCTAGATGTGCCGAGTTTGGGCTCGTTTTGTTAGTTATGGTGAGACCTTACCCCCGAATTCGATAGACTGAATTGAAAGTGTACTTTGAAGACTGCCACTGGAACTCCTCGACGAGGATAACTAGATGTGCCGATTTTGGACTCGTTTTGTAATATATGATGAGACCTTACCTCTGGACTTGATAGAGTGACTTGAAAGTGAACTTCACTAACTGCAACAGGAACTCTTTGACGAACAGAACTATAATTTACATTTTTTTAATTTTTTCACGATCATATGAGCTTTGTGAGTCGTGCATTTTTGGATTTTCCAAGCTTTTTTTAAATTAAAATTTGACATAAAATGATCAGAAAATTTGAAGCATAGTAATAATTACGGTAAAAGTAGTGAAAACTTGTAATTAAACTATTTAAAAAAATTACGTATAATGATAATATACGTAATTATTTTAATATGCTTAAGGCATGCACAATTGGATTTACCAATATTATCATTGTTTCTTGGTTTTAGTCGACGCTTCGATAGTGCAGTGTTTAAGCATTTCACTATAGCGTTGTAAGTCGCGGGTTCCATTACTGCAGGGAATTAACATTTCTATTTGTTAAATATAATTCTTAAATAACGGTTTTAAAAATAAACATACATAATAAATATCTATTACTACTTTATTGACAGTTTTAATATATAATACCATTACCGTTACAGCCTATCAAAGTCCACTGTCATAGATTGCTTCTTAGGAGGGATAAACACGCTTGACAGGCGGTTTGCCAACCGTAGTTTCTTTTTATTTTATACCATCATTGCGACGTCCATATAATAAATGCTTTAAATTTACTTTTTCCCTTTATATCTTTCTTTCTTTATCCATGTTTAATTCTATTTCTGTTCGAAAACCAGTTTGACAAAACAGAAAATAGTTTTGCAATATTACAATGAAACTTGTAGTTATATGATGACGTGTATATACTCGTAGATCTTTTAGTGAAAGTTTAAAGGGACGATAAATTACCATTTTGTATGTATTTTATATTCTAATAAACTTTTACGGAGTGACTTATCTGACACAACACACCTGTAAATATTTGCATCATTGTTATCGCAGTGACAAATGACTGTTTTCTTATTCCGTGACAATAGGCATTTCATATAAAATGTGTTTTGTAGAAACAAAAGTGACAAAGGAGCACAGAGTCAACTTTATGGTGAAAGGATGCTGTGGCTTATAGACTTCTACATTTATCCTCGATTAAGAATCAAAATGTATGGTCCTCCCTGATAACTAAGATATGATGCTTCTTTTCCAGTAAGAAAAGGTTTTCGGCTTTTTTCACTCATCACAAGTAACGTAACTGCATTATGGAGACTACGGACTTCCATTTAGTACGTTCCTGAGACATTTCTCTCGCTTTTTTCACATCACTATCTCGGTTTCCTTGTATTGAATGGATAACCTTAAAATAACATATTATAATAGACCTTATGGCCGTTCTAAATAAAATAATATAATTATATTACTGGAAGGTGTTCATTTGTTAGTATGAGGATGTTGGCGCAAACGCATACCCACGGATGTATATATATAGGGTCGTCGGGTAACCGACTCCTAGTAGTACTGTTCATCATTCATCATCATACAATTACAGCCTTTCATAAGTCCACTGCTGAACATAGGCCTCCCCCAAGGAATGCCACAAAGCACGGTCCTGAGCCACCTGCAACCATCGACTTCCTGCATGTTTTACCAGGTCGTCACTCCATCTCATGGGGGGTCGCCCTACACTTCGCCTACCGGTACGAGGCTGCCACTCAAGAACCTTTCCCATCGGTTGTCGGTTCTTCGAGCTATATGGCCGACCCACTGCCACTTAAGCTTACTAATCCGTTGGGGCTATGTCGGTCACTCTAGTTCTACTGCGGATATCCTCATTTCTAAATTTATCACGCAGAGAAACTCCGAGCATAGCCCTCTCCATAGCTCGCTGAGCGACTTTGAGATTCCTCATACGGCCAGCAGTGAAGGACTACGTCTCAGATCCGTAAGTTATCACTGGCAACACGCACTGGTTGTATAATTTCGTTTTAAGGTTTTGAGGAATGTCTGACGAGAAGATGTGTCGTAGTTTCCCGAACGCTGCCCAGCCAAGTTGAATCCGTCGATAGACCTCTCGGTCGAAGTTGTACTTACCTAGTCAGATTATTTATCCCAGGTAAACATACTCGTCAACAACTTCGAGCTTAGTGCTCCCAACAACTACCGGCATAGGTGTTACATGGACATTGAACATGATCTTTGTTTTGTCCATGTTCATCTTAAGACCTATCCGTCGGGAGACACTATTGAGGTCATTGAGCATGATGCTTAGATCCTCCAGCGATTCTGCCATAAGGACAATATCGTCGGCAAATCGAAGGTGAGCGATATATTCGCCATTGATGTTAATACCGTATCCTTTCCAGTCCAGAAGCTTGAAAACGTCTTCCAATGCGGCAGCGAAGAGTTTCGGGGATATAACATTACCCTGTCTTACACCTCTCTGCAGTTGGCTAGGTTTCGTACTCTGATTCTGTACTCGGATAGCCATCGTAGCCCTACTGTACAAGCACTTCAGCACTTCGATATACCGACAGTCAACTTGGCACCGCTGAAGGGACTGCAGCACCGCCCAAATTTCAACGGAATCAAAGGCTTTCCACATACGCCAGGCATAGTGGCAAATTGTACTCCTTGGACTTCTGTACAACTTGCCGAAGGGTATGTATGTGGTCTAAGGTGCTAAAGCCCTTTCGGAAACCGGCTTGTTCGGGAGGCTGGAAGTCGTCAAGTCTTCTCGCGAGACGATTCGTAATGACTCTCGAAAACAGCACGTAGATGCGGCTCAGACGGGAAATCGGTCTGTAGTTCTTCAAGAGAGCGTAGTCACCTTTCTTGAAGAACAAGACTATCGCACTTCTGCTCCACGCCTCCGGTGTAATGCTACCATGGAGGACGGAATTAAAGAGCTTCTGAAGGACTTCAAGTATCGGTTTTCCACCCGCTTTCAGAAGCTCCGCTGTAATTCCATCCTCACCTGGGGCCTTGTCGTTCTGAAGGTGCTGGCGAGCCATTCTAATCTCGCTCAGAATGACGTCCGGGATATCTTCGGAATAGTGTCAGATAAGACTCGCTCTTGAATCGTTACTCACACTTGCGTGTGGCTCAAAAGATGACGTGTACAGCTGCTCAAAGAACCTCTCAATCTCACTCAAAATCTCAGGTGCCCCGGAAACGATGCTGCCACACTCGGTCCTCAGCTTTGACAGTTGGCTCTTTCTGGCAGACAGGTCTCTGGCAAAGACTTTGGAGCCTTGGTTCCGCTCGATCGCTTCTTCAATACAAGCTGTATTGAAGTTGCAAAAGTCCCGCCGCATGCATTTGGAGATCTGTTTGTTCAGTTGCCTTTATGCTGTCAAATCTGTCGATGAATGTAGCTTCATCTCCCGTCTAACAGCCATGAGATTAAGAGTGTGATCGGAGAGTTTATGTGTTCAGAGTTTATGTATTAACAGTTGTCGTCTGGTCGTCATAATGAAGTCAATCTCATTTTTTGTCGAACTGTCGGGGCTCGACCAGGTCCACTTCCTGTGCGGCCGCTTCTGGAAGAAAGAGTTCATTATAAAGAGTCCCTCTTTCTCCATGAAGTCGGCCAGCTGCTGGCTCCTTGGATTCCGTTGCCTCTTTCCGAATTTCCCTACTTTCAGCTCACCATTCTCCCTTGTGCCTGGTTTTGCGTTAAAGTCTCCCATTAACACCGTATAGTAGGTTTTGGAGGAATGCATGGTTTTAGAGATATCCTCATACATTTCCTCCACCTCCTCATCGGGGTATGCCGAGGTTGGTGCGTAAACCTGTATGACCTTCAGCAAATACAGTTTGGAGATTCTAAGTATAAGGTACGCAACCCTCGTCGACACACTCCCGATCTTTACAACGTTGTTAAGGAGAGACTTGTGGGCGATAAATCCGACACCTCCTTGGCTATTATCAGGAAGATGCTGCTGCCCATCTCCTGCCTGTTTCCCTTTGTCGCCTTTTACGACACCGACGGGAAGATATGGGGTAGTGGATATTATTGACCGCCACTACACGGCTAGTAGTACTGTTGCTCAATGTATATTATTATATTAGGGACTTATGAAACGACTTATGAAACGACAGACTTATGGAATTATGGCGGCGAGGTTCGCCACCCATCACGTTCTGTCCCCCGGAGGGGCGAAAAGTGGATTGCGGAAGCCCGTCTGGCTACGGTAAATGTATGTGGAGCAATGAACGATAACATGGATGAAGTATGCGATGTGATGTATGATAGAGGAATAGACGTGTAATGTGTAAATGAGACGAAACGGAAGGGAAAGGATGCCACTACACATGGCATGTATACCGCGTACTGGTCTGGTGTACACGAGACCGAGCGGGCATGCCAGGGAGTCGATATCATCCTTTCAGAAAGAATGGGTCATTGTGTGAAAGAGTGTGAATGTGTAAGCCCGAGACTGCTATGGGTACGATTGAAAGTAGGCTTAAAGAAGTTGTTTGTGTTAGGGGTTTACGCCCTAGATATGTCTAAGCCCACTATATAAGTGGGCTTAGACACCACTTAGTGGACCGAGAGCAGTTTTGGGAGTTGGTAAGGATGGTGCTAATGAAATGCAAGGTTAATGAAAATATTGTGATATTAGGAGATTTTAATGAAAGGGTTGGGGTGAGGAGGCTTGGTTATGAAATGATATTGGGAACGTTTGGTGATGAAAGTATAAATGAGAATGGTGAAAGTCTCCTCACCGTATGTGTCGAAAAGAATATTTTTGTGAAGAACACTTTTTTTCGTCATAAGAAGATTCACACGTATACATGGGAAAGAGGTGATGATAGAAGTATGATTGATTTCATAATTGTTGATGAAAGAATGAGGAGCGCGGTGGTAGATACAAGGGTTTAACGGGGCTCTAACGTAGGGACGGACCATTACTTGGTCTTATGCCGAATTAATGGTCTGTTCAGACATTGGAGGCATCGGAAATCTATGTCTACCACTGCGTTACAGCGTATAAGAACAGAGAGGTTACAAGATGAAGATGTGAAAGAGAAGTTTAAATGTAGATTGAGAGAAAATATAAATGGTATGGCTGAATTGTGTATGAATGATTTAGACTTGGAGACTGTGTGGTATATTGTCAAGAACGGTTTAGAGGATGCAGCTACCGAAGTATGTGGCGTAAGTAAGAGAACTAATGACAGGAAAAATAACATGTTATGGTTGGATGATGAGGTACGGATGGAAGTTGAAGCAAAGAAGAAAGCATGGCTAGATTTACAAGCAACCAAGGCTCGTAATTCTAGCAGTATGAATGATGATATTGAAAGGAAAAAGGCAGTCTTTAGACATCTAAATAAGAGAGTAAAAGAAGTAGTTGAAAGGAAAAAGCATGAAAGAACAGATAAGAATGATAAAAAGATATCGGATAACTTACAGGCAAATATTAAAATGTTCTGGAAACTCGTAAGAACTGCCAGGGTACATTCAAAACAGCCTAAAATGAATGCTATACGAGACCAGAATGGCTGTATTCTGAATGACGAAGTTTTGAGTTTAAGAAGATGGAAAGAATACTTTGAAAGCGTGTTGATGAGTGATAACACGTTTGAATTAAATGAAATAGAAATCCCGAAAGAAGAGGAAATAGATAGAGAAATTAGTAAAGATGAAATTATGAAAGCAATGAAAAGTATGAAAGCAGGTAAGGCAGCCGGATATGATAGAGTATCTTTCGAAATGCTAAGGGCTGGAGAAGGAGTGGTGGCAGACCTGCTGTACACCTTGTTTAATTTATGTTTGAAACTTAAGCGGGTACCTGGAGACAGGTGCAAAGCCGTGATAGTCCCAATATATAAAAGAAAAGGATCACAGCAGGACTGTTAAAACTACCGTAGTATCAGCCTTCTTAGCATTGTGGGAAAACTGTATGCTAAGGTACTAATTGAAAGAGTTATGAAAGAAACTGATAGAAAAATTTTGGATGTGCAAGCGGGATTTAGAAAGGGAATGGGATGTACGGATCAGGTCTTTTCCATGCGCATGGTTGCGGAGAAGTTTTTGGTCAAAAACCAAAAAGTTTTTTGTGCGTTCCTGGACCTGGAGAAGGCTTATGACAGAGTGGACAGGGATATGTTATGGCAAACACTGAACTCATTTGGGTTGAGCGCTGGGTTGATACAGGCATTGAAGTCTCTCTATAGGGACTCTAGTGCTTGTGTCAGGATCAACGGGGCCTATTTGGACTGGTTTGGCATCCATTAAGGTATCAGACAGGGCTGTGTGGCTTCCCCGTGGCTGTTCAACCTGTTTATGGACAGTTGTTTGAAAAATTAAAAAGTAGAAGAATGCGGGTTAAGAATGGGTGTTAACCGTCAAATGCCTTTTGTACGCCAATGATCAAGTCATACTTGCGTCGTCGGCAACCGAGTTGCAAAAATTATGGTTACATTAATGAACAGGACATTAAAAGAAAAGGGAATGAAAGTGAACGCAAATAAGACGAAAGTTATGGTTTGTAAAGGAGAAAAAAGTAAAACGATATGTGAAATAAGAATAGAAGGGGAGTTGGTCGAGCAAGTAGATGAGTTTGTGTATTTGGGATGTGTGTTTAGCAGGGATAGTAGATCTGATAAGGATATAAAACGACGAATGAATGCAGGAAATAGAGTGAATGGGGCTCTACACCCTATTGTGAAAAGTCAGAATGTGTCCAAAAAGGCACGTATGGCAATTCACAATGCTTTATTAGTACCTACTTTAAAGTATAGTAGTGAAAGTTGGGTGTAGCAGAAGAAGCACGATAGTAAAATAAATGCTGTGGAAATGCGGTCATTAAGGAGTATGTTAGGGATGAATCTGAATGACAGAGTGAGAAATAGTTTAATAAGAGAAGAGTGTGGTTTGCAAGATGATGTTGTGACCAGGATTAAGAAAGAAATGCTTCGGTGGTTTGGTCATGTAGAAAGAATTAATGAGGAAAGAGTGACAAAGCAAGTTTATGTTGCAGAGGTGAACGGCAGAGTCGGGAAGGGTCGCCCTAGGCGAAAGTTTATCGACCAAATTGGCGATATATTGAAAATAGGCCAAATCAAGAGTACGTTTAACCGACAAGCGTGTATGCGTAGGTATATGGATGTGGAGGAGGCGAGAGAGGTGTGCGAGGATCGTGCCAAATTGAAGTCCATAGTCTCTGCCTACACCTCTGGGTGACAGGCGTAAGTGTTTATATATTTATATTATGAAAGTAAGGTCTATGATACAAAACCAGTAATGTAGAAGGTCTCTATGATGTTTTTTTTTTTTTTTTTTTTTATAGGATAAGGGTGACAAACGAGCACACAGTCCACCTGATGGTAAGTGGCTGCTGCGGCCCATAGACATCTACATCTATCCTCTGTTACAAATCAAAATGTAGATGTGTTGTCACCCGTGAGGACTAAGATGGAATGCCTCATTTCCAGTAAAAAGGGCCTCCGGCCACCTGCACTCACCAAGCGAAACGCAGAGGTAAATCTCTACTTCACGCTGGTTTTCTGTGAGGTCGTGGTACCACCCCGGTTCAAGCCGGCCCATCCGTGCGACAACAAAAGTTGCCGCGTGGCTCTACCACTGTTAATGTAAATGTATAAGCATTATCATACTCGTAGCAGAGTTATGACTTGAAGTACCATATGTAAAAGAATTATAATAGTAAGTACGGTCTATGAAATTAAGCAAATATGTAGAAGTTCTCAAATATATAAAAGTATTATATTCAAAGAAATAGGACTTGAAAATGATTATTATAGTGGCGTGTAGATTGCTTCACAGCGTCCAAGACCGAGGCAAACTTGGACTCGCTAATCGATGTGTCATATACATATCATCTCTGTGTCAGTGGTTAACGGGTAGTTGTAACAATACGACTTGACCGTGGACATCGCACACACCTACCGTTTGTAGGTAGCGTTATGATACGTTGGCTATCTTTCGGATTAGGGTGAGTGTGTTTAGTTCTTTTTTTATAGGATAAGGGTGACGAACGAGCACACAGTTCACCTGATGGTAAGTGGATGCTGCGGCCCATACATCTACATCTATCCTCTATTACAAATCAAAATGTAAATGCGTTGTCACCCGTGAGGACTAAGATGGAATGCCTCATTTCCAGTAAAAAAGGCCTCCGGCCACCTGCACTCACCAAGCGAAACGCAGAGGTAAACCTCTACTTCACGCTGGTTTTCTGTGAGGTCGTCGTACCACCCCGGTTCGAGCCGGCCCATCCGTGCGACAGCAAAAGTTGCCGCGTGGCTCTACCACTGTTAAAAGTTAGTTAGTACTTTTAAATGCAGAAAGCATACCCAACTTCATGTCTTAGTGTAATAGAGCTATGATACGTAGAGTTTTGACTACTGACGACTTAGTAGCGTGCTACTAAGTCTACGTTGGTGGTATTTTTAGTTACTAACAGTACCAATTTTGTTACCAAAGTCGATCATGTGGGTGTTTTGTGATGGGGCGCCATCCGTATGATAGTGATTGATGCATACTGCTACTTGCGGTTTTGCATCTTGTATTGTGCGGGCGCAGCAGCACCTAATTCGACGCATCTTATGGTTTTGGTCGATGGAGGTTTGCGGGTGGTGATGTCTGCTGGGATTGTACGGGGTAATCCCGACGATCGTAGTATTGATACTTGTTGTTTGACGGGTCGCTCACAAACTAAGTAGCTTTGCCCAAGTCGGGTCCCTTCATTACGGGGCTGAAGACTGCTTGACTTCCATGATGTTTTATATAACAAGTATACGGAGGGGCACACTGAAATGATCGGGAATAGAATATTTCGGATTGAGTTGCAATAAAACCTTTTTTAGAATTTAAATACTGGCCTCTTAGAATCTTAATGACATTCAAACAATTAAAAATGTTTAAAAACAAAAACTATGTTGCTTAAAAGTTGACATGTCGTTAACAAAAATGGAGTTCACGCGTAAACATTTCCGTGCCGTAATATATCACAATTTTCGTTGCGGCTTATCTCAATATAAATGTCTCAGCAAACTTGTTTCGATTTATGATGTTGAAGCACCGAGTGAGGCGACAACATACCGCTGGTATGCCGAGTTCCGACGCGGTCGCGTGTCGCTCAGCACTGTTTCTTCTGCAGGTCGACCAAGAACAGCGGTCACGCCTGAAAACATCGCAGCTGTGCGAACTATTATATTAGATGACCGTCATGTAACATACGAGCAGATTCGGGCTGTTATCAGTATCGGAATTATTGCAATTCAGTTGATATTACATAATAAGCTGTGTGTAAGAAAGCTAGTTTCCCGCTGGGTTCCCCAAAATTTGTCCGAAGAGCAAACGGCGGCTCGTGTAGATTGGTGCCGGAATACTCTGCAACGCTTCAACGGAGGGAAGTCAATTGCCGTTTTTAATATTTCCTATGGTGACGAATCATGGATTTATTCATACGAACTTGAAAGAAAACATCAGTCATCAGTTTGGGTCTTCGAAGACGAGGTCAAACCAACGAAAGTGGTTTGTTCCCACAGCGTGTCAAAGAAAATGGTCGCTACGTTTGTCTCGAAAAAGGGGCATGTTGCTACAACTCCTTTACAGGAACGCAGAACGGTTACCACTGAGTGGTATATCACGGTTTGTTTGCCAGAAATGATAGCAGAACTCCGAAAAAATAACCCGAAACGTCGCATCATCTTACATCACGATAATGCGAGCTCCCATACGGCTCGGAAGACAAATGATTTTTTGAAGCAGGAAAACGTTGTGCTGATAAGCCATCCTCCGTACAGTCCTGACCTGAGCCAAAACGATTTCTCTACATTCCCTAAATGAAAGATTTACTACGCAGTCAACGGTTTGAAGACCCCGAAGCAGCTGTGGAAGCGTACAAATCAGCGATTTTGTCAACATCAACTTCAGACTGGAATTACTGTTTTAATGATTGGTTTGCACGAATGGAAAAGTGCATTAAGTTGAACGGAGAATACTTCGAAAAACAATAAAATACTATTTAGCATGTGTTTTTCTTATTCCCGATCATTTAAGTGTGCCCCTCGTATTTCTAAAAATTTAATTTTAAAATAAATTTCCCACCTTTCAATGAATGTAGGCATCTTGTTGGTGGGTAAGACAAACATGATTGAAAAATGCATATATTCAACGTCAGTGACACAAACCCTTTCTGATAGCAAATCATTACTATTACCTTATAATTGCTTTTTGGCTACATCTGCCACTGTATTGGTTAGTGCTATTCGTTGAAGTTCATACAGGTTTACGCACTAACCTCGGCAAATCCCAATGAGGAGGTGGAGGAATGTACTATAAGGATACATCTAAAGCCATGCATTCCTCCAAAACCTACTATACTGTGTTAATGGTAAACTTCAACGCAAAACTAGGCACAAGAGAGACCAGTGAGCTGAAGGTAGGGAAATTTGGAATAGGGCATAGAAACCCAAGAGGCCAGCAGCTAGCCGACTTCATGGAGAAAGAGGGACTCTTTATGATGAAATATTTCTTCCAGAAACGGCCCCACAGGAAGTGGGCCTGGTCGAGCCCCGACGGTTTGACAAAAAACGAGATTGACTTCATTATGACGACTAGACGCCAACTGTTCAGTGATGTCTCAGTGATCGTGTGTCGACCCCATGTGGGTGGTAGCTGGAAGGAGAATCTGCAAAAGCTTTCAAGGCTGCAGTCAAAAGCCGCGCATCGTGGGACCCCATTCCCTTGAGGTCAGTTGTAGACTCATGACACGCTCTGCGGTTAGTCAGCCATGCTGATCATGCAAGCCCTCTTTTACTGGTTCTCCAGTTATTTTGCTGTGGACTACGGTCCAGTTCCCAACTTAACGTCCCCTTCGGGGGGAGCGCGTTAGTGGGTTGTCGCCCACCGCACACGGCGTGTGTAGAGCCGTGTGCCTCCCCCACATTTTTTGTAAAATGTGGGAAAGCGAAGCCATTGTATCTGGTATTTGATATAAATATTGTGAGCCTTTTCCAAGCGGAAAGGGTCAATTAATAAGGAACTGACTGTTGTGAACCTAATACAATTGGAATAGGGACGACGATTCCATTGAATCGTCCTTATTCCACGAATCGAAGAACATTTCTTAATTTGTCTTCCTGAACATGGTTCTTCAGCTTGTAAGGCATTACCAACAACTTTCCACTGCTCTAGTGAATATTCATTCTTCCAAGAGTCACCTAAAAGAACTAAGTTACTATACAAACACAACGGATATAAGGGTCCTAACTAAAACAATCAAATTATTAAATTTATTAAAGGACCCTATATTTATACCTTTAGAAAGATCAATATATGGTTAATATACTGGTCACGTAAATTATATTTTTTATATATCATATAGAGTCTAATGAGAGGAAGAAAAACTAATTTCGGGGGGGGGGGGGGGGAGTGGCGTTACACTACAATAAGTGAGATCTGTTATCAGAGGTGGACTATTAGATGAAAATGTTCTCGATTCTCGAGTGGCAGCCTCGTAGCGTTAAGCTTAGTGTAAGGGAAGCCCCCACTAGATGAAATGATGACCTGGTAACATATCTTTTTGAGGGAGGCCTATGTTCAGCAGTGGACTAGTGAATGGCTATAAAATGATTGAATGAATGTGTAAATAATTCACCTAAAATACGAGTACCTCAGCAGATTATCGAAATACTATAGGAAAAAATTAATGATTTTTGTGTTGTGGACTTTATTAATACGTTTATCTGACAGCTGACTAAGAAAAATGAGGCCCAACAGATGGCTCGCACATGACCTAATAGCTTTGCGCCGTAAGCTATTAATTCTACCGCAGGTACGTAAGCGATTTCCAATAAATCTCTTTTAATTTGATCTAATTTATTTTGCGTTTATAGTTGAGTAGTATATTTTTTCTCTTTAAAGTATGGTGTTTTTTTATAAAACAAGCAGGAGCTTACCTGATGGTAAGTAAGTACCGCCGCCCATGAACGACTGCAACACAAGAGTAATCACGACCTCACAGAAAACCAGCGTGAAGTAGAGGTTTACCTCTGCGTTTCGCTTGGTGACTGCAGGTGGCCGGAGGCCCTTTTTACTGGAAATGAGGCATTCCATCTTAGTCCTCACGGGTGATAACGCATCTACATTTTGATTTGTAACAGAGGATAGATGTAGATGTCTATGGGTCGCAGAATCCACTTACCATCAGGTGGACTGTGTGCTGGTTTGTCATCCTTTTCCTATAAAAAAAAATCAAAGGGGCATTACCGTTCATCTTTTAATTTTCATGAGGTCTCTTATTCGTATCAGTTCAAAAATGTTTGCTCGTGGTAGCTGCTTTCACAAAAAAGTCTTGCAAGGAAGGAAACTCTCAGTAAATCACACAATGGTGTCCAAGCATCAAGGCGATGTGTATGGTGTCGTGAAGTTTGTTGCGATGTGCGATGGTGAAATTTGATGGCTGAAATCAATCAACAACTCCTCTGGTGCCGTGGAAAGGAAATTGAACTTGCATATTAATTTGAAAGTAAATGAAGAATATTATCTTATTATTATAATATTATCTCTATTCTTTGGTCAACTTCGACAACTGCAACATATGTTTTTTGTTTTATCAACTACGTATACTACGTAGCTTCGACGTACATATACTGAACTTGCAGGTTATACTTTATCGTTTCAAGATTCAGGCTAATCGGCAGTCATTCACACAAATTTTTTTACCATTAAGGACCAAGAGGCAAAGAATATATAATCACTACGTTTTACTACGGCGCTTGAGTATAGAGGCCTATTATACTATTAAACAAGCAATATTTGTTCGTTTGTTTAAAATCACGTTTCCGAAAACGGCTGTAACAATTTCGATGATATTTATAATACTGATGTTTATCAGCGAAAAATCAATCAAGCTAGGCTTAATTTCTAGGAAAATTCGTTAACGGGGTAACGCACGCACAAAACAATAAACTTGACTTACCCACGCAATTTGATTGATGTTAATTTTGCCTGGGCGTTTATCTTCTTAATAGCCTAAGCTGAGAGCGTAAGTCCACCATGGTGGAATAGGCAGTTATGAATCCCTCAATGTAGTAAGATATTTTTGGTTTTTAGTCTTTAATATTTTCACCCACACTTCTGAAAAAATACTAATAAAATATTTTTTATGTGGAGTTGCGTACATTTTGTGTCGTTTTTGGTTATTAGTATTTTTACAGAAAATCATTAATGATTTCTTATATTTACCCGAAGACTACACATTAAATGAAACTAATTTTTACGTATTCTATCGCGTTTAATTTAACTTTTTAATTCCCGACGTTTCGGGTGCTTTACAGAACGTCGGGAATAAACCTTGTCTGTGACTCCTCTGACATAGGGTAGTACAGCAGGCACACGCTCGACTGTGGCCGGCTTCACTCGGTCACTGTGACGTAGGCGCGGGACCCGAAGCTTGTGGTCTTGCAATACTTGGCAGTCTGGCCGCCAAGCTTCAGTACGTCAAAGAAGTATTGCTTGACGTGCTGAAGCTCGGCGGCTTGGGATCCTATAATTAATAAAATTAAATCCAAACCCAAGCATACCACTGCAAGACTTCAAGATACTGTAAGCTCATTCTGCGTAGATCGGACCAAATTTAATATACAAAAACAAACTGAAGGTAGCCGGGCTAACTATGACATCGGGACGTCAAACAGCTCACTCCCCCCCCCCCCCCCCCGTGACCACGGGTGCTGTAAAGCACTCGAAATGTTGGGAGTTAAAAAATTAAATGAAACGCGATAGAATCCGTAAAATGTAGTTTCATTTAACAGAAAATCATTGTTTTATTAATATACAATTAAATCTATTTAAAACATTTTTGAAGTGAAACTTTTTACGTGAGGGCTTTGAAATTCTGATCCGCAACGAAAAGTGATGGGGGAAATACTACGTAACGGGTCATTCAGATCGTCATTCAAATCGCGAACGCAGGCCATTACATACCATAAAGTATATAGTATTACAATTACAAGATTACAACGGTCTTTTGTTCAAATACTAATCTTATATTAATTTTATTTAAGACAGTTACCAAGGTACACGTATTTAGTATAGAAAGAGTGATCGCATTTGAGTAATAGTGCCATTTACTACATTCTGTGGGTAAATCATTTTATCGAACTAAAATTGATTGACTCTGAAGGTGGTACTTAGAGTAGAAAAGTAAATTTTGTTGACTTAATATAAGACTTTGGTTTAATTAAAATAAAATAATTACATAATTAAATAATAGATAATTGACTAACTAACCAATTAATCGATAATATCTATTCTTAACATCGAAGATGGTGCACTGTGACACATATGTATATAATTTTATGTAAATAAATGAATGTTATACACAATCTATGCCATTCAAAAGTCATTGATGAATAGTTGAAATGTTTCCCTGTAATACAAAAGTTTCACTTCTATCGTGTGTCTTCACGACACACACTGTTTTTTTAATAACTAAAGTAAAAATAAGAAAAGGCACTCCTGTTCTGCTATCACTTATTAGCATCATCCACTAGAAATAAGTTCACCATTGAGAAAATAATATTTTATGATGCTGAGCAAAGTTAGGTTGTCAAATTACTTATTTATTTTTTATGTTTAGCTTTTAATTTTTAAATTAATAAATAAAGCTACTAAAAATATCGATATTCTAATCATATTAATTCTAATCCTTAAGCCTTGAACTAGAATGTTCAAAACTGAAATGGTAAGTACGGTGACCGTTAGGATACTTGTTCCTCTTTAGCTGCACTTTAATACCATGTTACAAATAACGTTATAAAATATCGTTTCGAGATCTCAGATTTTAAGACTTTATAGCAACCCCTAGTCGTTAAAACAATGTTTCATTTAAAATAATGGACGAAAAATACGCAACCGTACTATTGTTAATTAACTTTGATCTAGTTTACAACTTGTTGTTTCATAATCTGGCTCTGCTCCAACATAAATAAGAAGCTGGCTGTACAAATAATATGTGCATTTTCGGGTTAAATTTGATTTGGAAACAGCGGAAAGTACTCTTTAAGTAAAAACCATTAAAAACAATAAATAGTTTTATGTACACTCGGTTTCTGAAATAACGATTAACGAAAAATTTATGCAACAGATTGTCAAATTAGTCATCAATCAAATTGTATTGAGGTTACAGAAAGAGTGATTAACAATATTATGTTAAATACGTATAAATTGGCATAACACATGTCAATCATAGTCAATGCTTATTTACGGCTACTGTGAATTAGTTTAATGAATTATAATTCTCAAAGGCAGATTACAGCTCATTTTCATTGAATAACGTAATGTCAAAGGTGCTGTTAAGTAGTTTATGGTTATTGTTAGATTTAACATTGAATATTATCGTTCTATAGTAAGTGTCATGGGTGTTTTTGAAGTTTAGTTAATTTAGTTAGTATAGTTTAAACGAAGTCAGATTACTAAGTATTTTCTCGCTTTATTTTTTATTATAAATTTAAAAAAAAAACTTTTTATTAAAAGAGTATCCTGGGTTTCTTCTAAGGCAGAGGCTGTTTTTCGGTAAAATCAGAAATTAATTTTATGTTAAATTTAAATTATTCTATTTCATTCTGTTCTTAAAATTGTACCTTACGGATATATTGTATAGATTGAAGTCGGGTTGTTCACGCAGTAGTACAAGAAATGACTAGCCCTAATATATTTTTCAAAATGTAAATAACCTGTAACAACTGCCCAGTAGCCACGCAAAGTGAGTAATTATTTATCATTTCTCTATACATTACTCATAATATTTTCCTCCTTATAATATAACGATAAATTAAAGTAAACCTCATTTTTTTTTCATTGGCAATAGTTTCGATTTCAATCATAGAATAATAAATGAATTTAATGTTATTAAATATCAACGGACAGTCGTAATTAAGTGATTTTATGACAAATACTATATTTTTTTAAATGATAAGGGCCAGTAGACTTGTAGGCCAATGAAAGCAGAATCTGGACACACATGTATACAGTAAACTGACGGACTGACAGACTTTCAATTCTGTTCTACATGGTGGCGCTACCCCGGAGGTGTGAAACAAGAGTGGGTAGGCCTTGTGTTTTCTTCAGTAAAGGCCATAACGCTCTATTGCAAAAATATACAAACCAATCCTACTAGGGACGCGTCAAGTAGGATTGGTTTGTATTTTTTTTGTATATTTTCTCTATTTTTGAGAGTCATTACAGATCGTTCCGAACGATGACTTTCAAACTTCCAAACAAGCCGGTTTCCAAAAATACTTTAGTACGTTAGTTTCAGTTAGTTTCATTACTTTTCCCATAAATCTTTGTATTTTATATTTAAATGCCAAGTTTTAAGAATATTCTGGTGATAATGGATGCGACATGAAACTGATTACTATTTGCCTGTATAGTAGACTTACTACTAGTTTTTGTCGTCCTGAAAAATGTACATGCTTCAGCTCATCATTCAGCTCGGAATTGGGGAGCGCGTGTATATAAATGGGTCATTTCTTCTGTCTCTGTCGTTGCTGCCCGCGCGTTGTTTTTTAGTTGATCTGGCGGTTTTTCGTGCCGAAGTCTAAGACTTTACTTACTCTGCTCTGTGCAATTTCTTCGAATTCTGCCAAAAAGGGGTATATATAGAAATTTATTATAATATTTTGTTCCCTCCAAACACGCAAAATGCACGTGCGCACTGTTTTAATTGTGAATTATCATAATGCAAACGAAGCAACGACTAAAATACTTCTGGGAAGTGATATAATTATTGAGCGCTTAAAAAATATGAGGATGTAACATTTTCTACGTCCGTAGTTGTATGCAATTTTAAACGAAGTAAGTTATTAGAGCGCTGTATAAACACTTACTTCGATGATGTCACAGAAGTATTATGGGAAGATATTGCGGCAAGTAGCAGCGACAGGAGCATAATTTAAAAGAGATATTATGTTTATTTTTTAGTCAATAATTAGAAGAGTGATAAAAACTCTCGATAGAGAGTAATAATATTCTGTAGTGATAATTAGAAAATTAATAAAAAAAGTTGAATATCTGTATTCAAAACCCAGAAAAGATTTTGGGAAGCAGGCAATGTGTTGTGAAGTTCCTTATCATATACTTGACTCAACAATTACTTCAATGTCAATATCACCTGATTGCTAAGAACAAAAACTTTATTGCTTTTGAAATCCAGTCAATGGTTGCTTACAAACATCAATTTCTTTGACATAATTTTTTTTAAATACTGCTAGGATTTTTCGTCATGATCAAGGAATTTATCATTTAAAAGAAGGTCGTTCAAAAGATATGAATGTAACCGATTAAGAAGCAATCACGCCATACAGTCGTCGAATAGAACGCAATGATAACTATATACAATACAATTGTTTATGCCAAAATTTGGCCATGTTGACCGCCCTCGAATTGCGTTCGAGCTGTCGCGTCACCCGATAGTATGTAGGTGAAAAAACGCCGCCAGGTGGGGCGGCTGGGAGTCAGTCGCTCGACGCGTGGGCGAAGCGTCGGTGCCCCGCCGGCCACGATGCGGGGAGACCATCAAGCCCTCTTCCCTAAATTCACGGGCCCCTCGTGGATCTAGATAGCTAGATGAAGATATCGTTATAATTGGGTCGTCGCGTTAGTGTCTTTTGTGTTTTGGTTGCCTAGTTAAATTAATTTGCGTGTCAACGAGGCGTATTTTGACTCTGACGCGACGTGTTATTCTGGTGCCGAATTTATAATTTGTGATAAGTAAATCCCCGGATTCAATGTCGAATTTTGTGCTAATGTCCTTGCCGTGTCGGATATCACGTGTTCGATTCTGCGATGAGTGAGGAATTAGGCGAATTGAAGTTAGTTAAATGTACAATGAAGCTAAGAGACTGAATAGTGACAGTGAAGAAAGAAGTGGTCCGGTGCAGAAGCAGTCTGGAGCGATGCAGCATTTTGGAACAGCCTGGAACTCGGCCGCTGCTGGTCGCCTATGCTTGCCAAGGCCCCACACATTCACACCTCACTGTACACTACTCGATATCTACCAATATACACACTCACGGCCTGCCCAAGGCTTGGAGCGAAGTTAGCTCTTGATACAGGTAAGTACCTTTGCTTTCTAGTTTGCTCCCATATAGTTTATTGTGATAGAACATATTCCACGTGGCTATATTGAGGCCCGACCTGCGTCTGCTCGTGAAGTCTTCTGCTGAATGGGCCCCAGAGGATTTGATCCTTGCTGGAGCAGCCGTAGGCCGTAACAACAATACTAGGATGTTACTCCAAGTTTGTACATATGATTAAACAAAATAATGATATTGACATGTATACTATGTAATTTAAGGAAATGCGTTCAGAAAAGCCTGTTGAAAAATCAAATATTTGTGTAAACGGAATCTCCATAAATATATATATTTGTAAATAACAGCCTACATTTAAGACGTTATTAATGTTGAATGTCCTTTAAGACGATCTATGTAGTTATTTAAGTTTTAGTCATGTAAGCTTACAATTGTACGTAAGCTTATTAATGTTGTTTTGTATACGTATAAAGAGTTGTTGTATATCATTATAGTGATTGTCACCTATGTATTTGTAGTAGTTATTGCCAAATAAAGATCTGTTATTTATCTTTATAGTGTTTGTCAAAAATATAATTAATGTTTGTATGCCTATGCAAAGTGTTGTGTGTTTTATAATGTTTGTTACATACTTATAAGTAGTTGTTTATAAAGATTTGCTGTATGTCTTATATTGTGTCACATACTTATTAGTAGCTGTTTATAGATATTTGTTGTTTGTCTTATAGTGTGTTACATACTTATTAATAACTGTTTGCAAAGATTTGTTGTATGAAAATGCTTCACACAGCCCCGCACACTTCCCTCCTGTCCGTTCATTGGTCAAATGGAGCATATGCGCCTCACGGGCGCTTGCACGAGTTGTGCAACTGACCGCACTAAATAAAAGGCATGCTGTGAGCGACCCAAATAATTACCATCTCATTGCTCGTCACTCGCTCATCGTTCGCTCTGCACCCAGCCCTGGTGCGTTCTTTCACAAGCCGCTCTTGTTTTCATATAAACAATAGTTTCATTTAACTTCATTATCCTATGGTCAAGAAGAAGTCTGCGTTTGAACGATAAGGAACCCTGCATAAAGCTCCCACTTCGTTTAATGGTCAAACGAGTAGCGGATCCCATTTCGTTTAATGGTCCTTCGAGTTCCGGATCCCTGCAACAAGCCTGAAGCAAGAAGTTAACATCTTTCCGCAACGAGAAAGCAAGAAGTTTCCATTTCTCCACGTCGGAAAGCAAGAAAGAAACCAGAACGCGCGAGTATTAGTTGTTGGTCATACATAACCACTGATAATTACTTGGAAGCAAACAATACAAGTACGTGGCAACCTTGCGGTGTTAACTGCCATCAAGAACGTACTTTTAAGTAACATAGACCCCGCCGGCAAGGTGCGGTTATGTTCTGGGTCACAGGTTGGCACGCAACGATAAGTGTTGAATATTCCCACCGCACTTTGATGCACCCGTGAACGCCCGCGCCCTCTACCGGAAGGTATCCACCTTCCTTTCCTCATTAGTTTCCATCCCTGGTCCGGCATCACCGCGGTAGGAGTCCGGCCAGACCCGTTAGGTAGGTAGGGTAGAAACTCTAAGTGAAAGTGATAAAGTGAAAGTGTTAAATTTAAGTAATTGGTAGGATTAGGGATTTCGCGCGCAATGGAAAACACATGTGTATTACGTTCAGGCAAATTCACGCCTACCACAGATGCCACGCCGGCGTCGGGGCAGACGAGTTCAAGAGAAACAAGTACGTGGAGTAAGGGCACGGGCACAGAGCATACAAACGACGACAATGACACGCATAGTAACATTAACGTGACGGGAGCAGTAATCGAAAATAGGCCCGTTCAAGTAGATGATTTAAATACGCAGGATAGGAGGGTACAGTAGTAGATGTCCCCAAGGACAGGGTGAATAGTCGATTATCTATTTTAAAAACCGAATTAGAGTTACATAATTCCACATTAGCACAGGCTAGGGCGGCATCCGCAGCTGCCTTAAGTCGTTTGGAAATAGCCAGAATAGAGCTAGAAAACTCCAACGACGCTGAACCGCCGTCCAGAGTAGAAGCGTCGCGTTGTGAAGGTTGGATTTCGGAGCAGTATGTAAACGATAGACCGGCAATATTAGGTAAAGCACGACCCTCGGGCCAAACGCACGGCCACCTAACACGAACAACCACGAATCGCGCATTGGTAAAGACGTGACGTATACTAACAACAATAGTATCGACATGGCGATGCTGGCCAACGCGATTGTTCAAGCGGTAAATTCAGGCAAATCGGACTCAATGTCACCGAAATACATCTACGAGCTACCTCATTTCGACGGGGCGATTTCAGAGTGAATGGCTTTCAAATCCGTCTTCAACGACACAGTAAGCATGTTTACTGACGTACAAAACGTAGCCAGGTTACGCAAAGCGTTAAGAGGCGCGGCTCGCGAATCGGTTAGAGCATTACTATTTACAGTGTCAGACCCATACGAAGTCATGGATCGTTAGAAAGGCGTAACGGAAAGCCGGAATTATTAATACTCTCCGAATTAGAAAATATAAAACGCATGCCTCGCATGACTGAAGACGGGCACAATATAGGTAGTTTCGCGAGCAAAATATCTAACACAGTAGCAGCAATAAAATCACTCAATCAGCCGCAATATCTCTACTCGCCTGAGATAGTAAGTAGGGTTGTAGAAAAGCATAGTATTACTTTAAAATATAAATGGTACGAATTTAAATCGAAGCGCACCGAAGCGCTGCAGTTAGAACTGCTATCTAGATTTTAAACGATATGGCAGACCAGTGCGGCGCGATGTTTGCATACGAAACAACACAGGACGACCGCAAGGTTAATAAAATGAAGACACGCGTGGTGAACACGGCCCACGATCGAAATCGGTGCTACATACGGCACCGCGACGAGAGCAGCGACAGCTCGTGCGACTGATCGGAAAACATTGACAACTCGCCGTGTAAAACGATAGCAGCCATAAATAAAATGTACAAAAAAGGCAGACATCGAAACCACATCCATCACGACCGATAGTCGAGTTATCGGTTGAATCAAATGACGCATGCACGATGTGTTCCGGTAACCACAATGTCATAAAATGTGCAGACTTTGCTAAATTAGCCGTGAGCGAAAGATGGGACGCGGCCAAGCGCAACAGTCTGTGTTTTCGATGCCTTGGCAAGTCATACAGGTGACCGGTCAAATGCAAATACGTACCATGCGGAGTAAACGGGTGTGAAGCGTCACACCATAAAATGTTACACTGTTGCGATAACAAACCGACAGTCAACCACGGCAACTTAAGCTCAATAAATCACGTAAATGCGTCTAACACCTAGTTAAAGATAGTGCCGGTCGAGATAAACGGTCCAATAGGAACAACTGGCACATACGCCTTGTTAGATGAAGGATCGACTATGACGTTGATCGAAAGGGGCATGGCAGATTCGATTGTTCCTAGAGGGCGCGGACGGCTCTTGACGTTAGAAGGGGTAGGGGGTAATCAAATAAACGACACAGAATCATGTCACGTGAAATTATCCATACGCGGTTTATATAACAGAAACTTAGAAAATATAAATGCGAGCACAATAGAGAACTTAAATTTATCGCCACAAATGGTGAGAAGAGAGTTAGTGCAACAGTGCAACCACCTAACGGAGATAGAGGACGAACTATGTTACGAACAGGGGCAACCGACCATATTGATAGGCCAAGACAACTGGCACTTAATTACGTCCAGGCAATTGCGCGTCGGTAATAAAAACCAGCCCGTAGCATCTTTAACTAAATTAGGGTGGGTGTTGCATGGTCGCAACGGACGGCCCGGTAATACTATCGCGATAATTAATCACGTACGGCCCACACAAACTGACGACCCCGATTAGAGCTCATAAGAATTTTCTTCAGCATAGAATCTCTAGGAATAGAGGCACGCCGACCGACATCTGACCCAGATCAGCGAGCCCTAGCTATTCTTGATAAGACTTGTAAAAAAATGGATGGTAGCAATAGGTACGAAGCGGGCTTACTCTGGCAAACAGACACTGAGGAGATGCCAAACAATAAAAAACAAGCCATAAGTCGTCTATATAGCTTAGAAAATAAATAAAATAAAAATGAAAACCTAAAAACCGAATATTGTAAGCAGGTAAACAATGTTATAGAAGCAGGCTATGCTGAAAAAGTAGTCGCCCCAGCCACGTCGCTACGCAGCTGGTACTTGCCGCATTTCGCAGTCGTACACCCCCAGAAGGGCAAAATAAGGTTAGTGTTCGACGCAGCAGCCAAATGCGGGGGAAAAAGCCTAAACGACGCGTTATTAACAGGCCCTGACTTACTACAGTCGTTATGCGGCGTATTAATTAGGTTTAGAGAGGGTCGTATTGCTGTCGTAGCCGACATAAAAGAAATGTTTTTACAAGTAAAAATTATACAAGAGGACCGTGATAGCTTACGATTTTTATGGTGGGGCGAGAATAGAGAGGGGCCGCCGCAAGAGTATGTAATCCGGCCATCTATGTAAAAAATAAAAACGCAGAAAATCACAGTCATCAACATCCCGAGGTCGCGAAGGCTACAGTACGTAACTGTTATATGGACGACTACTTAGGCGCGTTCAACTCCGAAAGCGAGGCCAAGGCAATAGTAAATGATATGTGCAAAGTACATAGAAACGCATCCTTCAAGTTACGCGGGTGGGCGTCGAACGAGCCCGAGGTAATTAGCGACGTCACTGATACGCGTAGAAGCGACACAACCACGCTAGAAAAATTGTGATTCGAAGAGGACATTAGGTCTTATTTGGAATCACAAACGCGACACGTTAGGCTTCAATGTCAATCTTAGAAACACACCCACGAGTATAATTAGAGGTGACACACTACCTACCAAGCGTCAGGTAACCAGCGCAGTAATGTCGGTATTTGACCCGCTAGGTTTAGTTTCGCCTATTACGATAATAGGCAAATGTCTTATACAGGAAATATGGCGTAGGGGATAGATTGACGACCCCATCACAACCGAGCATAACGTGACATGGTTATCACTTATAAATAACTTACAGCTGTTAAAAAAGTTGGAAATAGATAGGTACATACCTGACACGCCATCTGGAGAAGGGGACTTACACATTTTCTGTGACGCGAGTGAAAACGTGTATTCCGCTGCTGTATATTTCGTAAGTGCAAAAACGGACGGCACTAAGACGTCGCGATTGGTAACAGGCAAGGCCAAAGTAGCTCCGTTAAAACCAATATCAATTCCCCGGTTAGAACTTCAAGCCGCAGTGTTTGGCAGTCAATTAGCTGAATCGGTCAGACGCGAGTCGGATTATAAAATATTAAAATGTCATTATTGGTCAGACTCTAAAACTGTATTAGCTTGGATTAAATCAGACCCGCGCACGTTCAAGTCTTTTGTCGCACACCGATTGGCTGAAATCGAAAGCCTAACCTCGCCAACCAATTGGCGATGGGTACCCAGCTCAGATAACGTCGCGGACGACGCAACCAAGGGCGTACCTGCCGATTTTAATTCGAAACACAGGTGGTTTACCGGACCCGTGTTTATAAGGAACGACCCCGCGATGTGGCCGCAGGACAAACGAAATGAAACATCGTTACCCCCTTCAGGGGAAGAAAGAATATTGAAACAAGTTCACGTAATCATTAAGCGTAACGTTAGCGATTACTTACCCGAGTTAGAACGATTTTCAAAATACAGTCGATTATTTCGCGTCGCTGCCGCCGTTTTGCTTGCCGCTGAGATATTCAAAGCCAAGCTACTCAAAAGAGGCACAAATGTTGAACTCGCACCGAGCCATATAAAATTAGCGGAGTTATTGCTCATAAGAAGGAGTCAATATAACTTGATCGCCGAAGACATCGCGACCATAGAGGCTGGGCGGCTACCACCCAAGAAGTCACTATTCTACAAACTATCCGTGAAGATCCACCGCAACGGCATTATGTGTTAAGATAGCAGAATAAAAAACGAACACAATCTGCCAGTCCTACACGCCATTCACTCGGCTGTTAGTGCATCACACGCACGCAACCTTCAATCATAGCAATCACCAGATCGTCATGAACGAACTGAGACAGCGATACCACATAATAGGACTACGCAGCGTTATACGCAATATATGCAACCAATGCCAATGGTGTCGGACCTATAGGGGGATCCCATCAAAAATCCCTTTAGGCGACTTACTAGCAGAAAGGCTGGCCCAGAATCAACCGCCCTTCACTGCAACCGCGGTAGACTACTTCGGGCCCATGCAGGTCACAGTCGGGCGAAGGATAGAAAAAAGGTGGGGTGCATTATACACATGCCTCACTACACGCGCTGTATACTTAGAAGTGGCCACAGCCCTCACGGCCTCTTCCATGGTCATGAGCCTACGAAGAATTATGGCTCGCCGGGGCACACCGACCGTGATATACAGTGACAACGGAATCAACTTTGTGGGTGCTGAAAGAGAAATCGCCGAAGCTATGTAAAACAACGACCATAGCCTTAACATCTTCGCATCCGAAAAGCTGATCACCTGGAAAAAGATACCACCTGGAGCCCCAAACATGGGCGGTGCCTGGGAACGATTGATCAGATCAGTAAAAACAGCATTAAAATTCACACTAAAGTAGAGGTCGCCCCCTGACGAAGTGCTGCACACGTTAATGCTGGGAGCCGAGCATGTGATTAATTCGAGGCCACTGACTCTGGTGAACCCCAACTTGGATGAAGAAGCGCTGACACCCAATCACTTTCTTATTGGGCGCTCTAGCGGAATGTTACCGTTTGGTTCATTTAAAGACACACAGTTGAGCCCACGCTCATGGAGAGCCACTCAAGCACTAGCCGACAAGTTTTGGGCACACTGGTCAGCGGAATACAGACCTCTTTTAATACTCCGGTCCAGCTCCAACTCTCAACACAAAAATCTAAAAGTTGGTGACATCGTAATAATTTGTGATGGCACAATTCCTAGAGGAGTATGGCCTAGAGTCGAAGTGACGGAAGTCCACCCAGGCCCAGATGGGCGCGTCCGAATAACTGAAATAAGAACAGCAACGGATTTGGTGCGCCATCCGGCCTCTCGCCTCATCGAAATTACGACAACGGACTAAAACAGTTTTTTAGTGCTTGCGCACGAGGGGGAGATTGTAAATAACAGCCTAGATTTAAGACGTTATTAATTTTGAATGTCCTTTAAGACAATCTATGTAGTTACTTAAGTTTTAGTCACGTAAGCTTACAATTGTACGTAAGCTTATTAATGTTTTTTGTATATCTATAAAGAGTTGTTTTATATCTTTAAAGTGATTGTCACCTATGAATTTGTAGTAGTTATTGCCAAATAAACATCTGTTATATGTTTTTATAGTGTTTGTCAAATACATAATTAATATTTGTATGCCTATGCAAAGTGTTGTGTTTTATAATGTTTGTTACATACTTATAAGTAGTTGTTTATAAAGATTTGCTTTATGTCTTATATTGTGTCACATATTTATTAGTAGCTGTTTATAGAGATTTGTTGTATGTCTTATAGTGTGTTACATACTTATTTATAATTTTTTGCAAAGATTTGTTGTATGAAAATGTATAATTGTGAAATAAATTATGTAAATATACTTCACACACCCCCGCACATTTCCCTCCTGTCCGTTCATTGGTCAAATGGAGCATATGCGCCTCACGGACGCTTGCACGAGTTGTGCAACTTACTAAACGAAATAATAGGCATGCTGTGAGCGACCTAAATGATTACCAGCTCATTACTCATCACTCGCTTATCGTTCGCTCTGCATCCATCCCAACAGACATCTCTACACTGCCTCAACAAGCTACACTTCACAAGCCGCTCTTGTTTTCATATAAACAATAGTTTCATTTAACTTCATTATCCTATGGTCAAGAAGAAGTCTGCGTTTGAACGATACGGAGCCCTGCATAAAGCTCCCACTTCGTTTAATGGTCAAATGAGTAGCGGATCCCATTTCGTTTAATATTCGTCCTATATCAAGCATGGATTGGACAAATGAAGAACATGCGAAAGTTGTGGCTTCATATTGCAACAAAATTTACAATATTCTTAGAGGAGACAATTCTAATATTCTTTGTTTTGTGTGAGATTTAGAAAAGATGAATAACCCACTTTGTATATTTAGCCCTCCAAATTCTCATACATAAACGTCTATTATAATTGGGGGACTTGAAGTTGGAAAAGTGTGAATTTTTTATATCCAGGTTATGGAATAACCCACACTTATAAGTCCAGCACAAGTTGAGAGAAATGCTTGATAGCCAAGATTATTTCAATTGACTAACCTGAGTCTATTTGGGTGATTAATGACCCTGTAAAATTGTAGAGTTACTTACTTCATTTTATTCTATGTTTTGACTACATACTCGTAGTTGACATCAAAAAGTATACCGTAGCCGTAGCTCAAAGAGTGGGTGCGGTGCGCGTGTAGAGATTAGTCGTTGTTCAGACGTAACGGGGATGACTGAACATACACTGTGAACAATTAACTTTAAGTGTAGTTTACATTAGATGCGTAACGAAAAATTAAAAAGGTTATTTTTGGACATTTTGTAATGTAAAGTTTCCTTTGAATTGATCTAGTTAGAGTAGAATTACGTTGAAGAAGTTGCCGGTGGTTTTTCTAAGCGTTCGTTCTATTAGTCGTTTGTTATTACTATTTGGTCGCATTGCACGAATTGGTTAGTTGTAACTGCGATTTACTTGTGAGTAATTCAGAAGCAAGGAACATCTGATGTTGTGGTGGAAGGCCTTTGTCTCATAGAGACTACTGTTGTTCGACTTGGAACAACATTATAGTTGTTGTCTTTACAGTAGATCGTATCACAAGAAGTGATGAATATATGGTAACAGTTTGGTGCTAGTCATTGCGGCATTGTGATCACTGTGTGTAATCAAATAAATAACTTATTTAATTTCTCTGTGTCTTGGCACACTATACATCATGATTTTTCGAGAAAACTTGGCGGGAAGAGTGACCAAAAATGTTATTACTCCATAATTATTATTATGCGAAAGAGACCTATTTCGTTCCGTTAGAATCTATTCACCTCGACAAGAGGTGAGTATGAGATAGGCAGAAAATTCTTAAAACTTCCGATACAGAGCAAGTTTCGTCTTGTTTACGCCAGATTTAAAATACCCAAACCAGCAAAGAAAAGCATTGTCAAAAGTGTGAAGCGTCTGCTATTGCGATTTTCAATGCACTTGCTAAGTATGATCAGATAAATCCACCATATAACAAGAGAGATCCCTGAACAGCAGTGAACTTCCACGGGCTGATGATAATAAAGAAGAAGAAGCATGTTACAGTTGCTTCATGGTATGGTACTACTTACCACTGTTTATTGTTTCATTCATTATTTTGATGAGTTGTGAGTTATATATATGCCTATCCTATATTAACACCAAATAAGATAATATAATAGAACAGCGACATTTCATGTTTTGATGCTAATATTGATAGATAACAAATATTTGTTAATCAAGTAGTTAAAATAGAAAAACTGTGCAGAATACTGTTTAGTTTAACATTAAAATCATCGTATGCAAAGATAAAAAAAACTATTGGTAAATCCAATTGCGCATGCCCTAAGCGCACATAAGTTTTGACTAAAAACATTATTATTGAACTTAGAATTTTGCAATACTTTTATGTTAAACTTCAATTTTAAATAATACTACACTGACACGCTTCGTTTAAATTAATACCAACCAATATTTCAGCGAATAGCGTAACAACAAAGTACATAAAATTAACATCAGCCACTAATGAATTCAGCCAATTATTTAGTCAAAAGCAGTCTTCAAAGTACACTTTCAAGTCACGCTATCAAGTCCAGAGGTAATATTTCATCATAACTAACAAAACGAGGCCAAACTCGGCACATCTAGTTTTTCTCGTCGAGGAGTTCCAGTAGCAGATACCGACACAACTTCAGATCTATAAAGTCCAAAAGGAATACCATTGCAGGTGCGACGACGTCAGTGTAGCTAAACAGAATTCTTGTAAACGACACGTGTACCACACACCTGCGGCTTTGCACCTGCGGTGGCGCCCGTTCTGCCTGTATAAAACGGACGGAGCGGCCGCCGTTAAAGCAGTCTTGCTAGTTTATCCTTGACTCGTTAGTTTAATTAATTCGTGCAAACGAATTAATTATTATTCATAACTACCCTATCTACAAGTATATTTATTTATTTATAAACCCTGCGTGCTTTTAGCGAAACAAAATATTGTAATAAAAATCTGTGATTATAAAAATAAAAATAATATCTTACCTTGGTCATCATCATCATCATCATTACAGCCCTTCACAAGTCCACTGCTGAACATAGGCCTCCCCCAAGGAATGCCACAAATCACGGTCCTGAGCCACCTGCATCCATCGACTTCCTGCATATATTACCAGGTCGTCACTCCATCTAGTGGGGGGACGCCCAACACTTCGCCTGCCGGTACGAGGCTGCCACTCGAGAACCTTTTTTCCCCATCGGTTGTCGGTTCTTCGAGCTATATGGCGGGCCCATTGCCACTTCAGCTTACTAATCCGTTGGACTATGTCGGTCAATCTGGTTCTAATGGATAAAGTTACCTTGGTCAAGTATGTATCAAATTTGGTTTTTGGAATATTTTGTATTTCTCAGGCGATCGGTATTTTTAAGTTAAATAAAGTTCTCTGTGACTGTTGCTCGGAGTGCGCCTTCGGCCTATTTAGTAAAATAGATTAATACAAGGCTGCTAAAATCACCGAAAATTTCGCCATTTTAAAGGCGAAAAAATTAATTATAACTACACAAAACAAAATTAAATTGCCATTTACATTCCATGGGTTCCCACATGAAAGATAAAGAGACCAAAAACTAGATTGAGTTAAACAATTGATATTTACAAAAGTTATCGTGTTTACGCCGCCATTCGGACTTTATAAATCCACACCAAAAGCCACTTAAACCCCTTTTTTATGCAAAATAGCAATTGACCGATTAAAAAAATATTAATAAGTTCAAAAATCATTTGTCTTTCTGACAATGTGCGTTTTTATATCATTTATATGTATAATATGATTGCTAGATACGATTTCATGCGAAAAAACGTTGAAATCTTAATTTTTAGGCTCTAGCAGAACATACCTGCGCGCTTCGCGCTTAAGGCATGCAATACGTTAAAATGTAGGTTTGGAAATATTGGGTTGTCTTGATTTTTTTTAATAAATACTGAAGTGACAAGCAGACTTACCTCCTGTTACTTGTTGTACTCCTAGTCCTCCTGATCGTAAGTGGCTACTATAGTCCATGAATACCTGCAGCCAACTTTAAACAAAGTAGGCTACAAATATGTTGTCACCTTCAGGGACTAAGATGGAAGCAGATATCCTCAGACTAGAAAACAGCAGTGCAGGCATTGCTTTTAGTGGCAGAAATAGGTAAAAGGTTCGTAACGTAACTCCTAGGTAGAAAAGGATTCCTACCATCTATTATAAATAATAAGTTTACATGTTAACATTGAAATACAAAGCTTTTTAGATGACATTCTTTAAAACGTTAGGTAATGTATGAAAGCGTTTCATATTTTAACCGACTTCAAAAAAAGACGTTCTTCATGGGGCTGCATATTCGTTTATTGTAAAGTCTTGAAGTTGTGAGATATGCTCATTCGGATAGTCAGCCATAATGAAATGAATAGGATTAATTGTACAACAGCAGAAAAGCAACGCAAATATCCATTCCCCATAATCTCCACGAAGTAAATATTCTGTTCATTGAATATTTGATGCCAATTCGAATATTTATGTTCCTGATAAGTGTTTTATAACTTTATTTTGTTATTTCCGTTCTACACAATACATGTAATATTTACTGTGTTTAAAAGGTGTTGCACTGTAACAATCTTATGGCATTATATTACATTGTCGAAACTGAAGTTGTGGATTAAATTCTGCCATTCAACTACTGTCATTAACGACTTCTTTTCAATGGAAAACACCTACGTATATTTGCACTACTCCTAGTTTGTTATATTTATTGAATGGATTATTAGTAGTGTTTTAAAAGAATCGCTCTCTTTATTTAAAATAAATAAAATATTATCATTATATAAAGTGTAAAATATAATAAAGCACATTCTCGATGATTATGCTATGACGGCAAATTGTTTCAATAAAATCGCCAGTAGCACATAGACGAACGAATGAATATGAATGTGAAAATTTAAACTGTTTCGTTGTCATCATGGCATGAAACTATGAAAGGTGTTTTGTAGTCGTGATGCGGTATAAATATGGTCTAAGCAATCGTTGAAATCAAGAAATATCTGCATGTTATCTAAGTGCTATGTATAGTGCGCGTAGAGAACCGAAACCCTGTTAACTGGAACGAGGTATTATATCTTAGTCCTTAGGGGTGACATTGCTACGCAGCGTCCATGGACCACAAGGTTGACTTACCATCTAGTTGACTGTGCGCTCGGTCATCACACTTCTTAAAAACAGTATATCGTAAAATATTATTCTTAGTAGATGCTTATATTACAAAAGAAACTTACAGTTTATATTTCTACTAGATACAGCGGCTCGGTGATGATGAATCATTCAATTAGGACATGTTCTTTTATATCGCAGACTGCTTATAATTCAAAAATGAGATACGCAGTGAAAAAATATCTTAGTGTAGTATAGATATGAATAAAACATTTTTTTGAAGTGTTATTAAATTAAAATAAAATCTACATTTTATATTGCATAAATTATTGTAACTTTTTAATTTATATATCCGCTTACATTTCGTTTCTCATAAAGATAAACTCAACAACTAACTTTTACTCAAATGAAAACAGAAGAAGTCACGTTTTTCGAATTTCATGCCACGTCATCAAAATTGTCACATTTTTAGTTAGCTTTATTTTTCGGATATTTTATGCTATATGTATGTTTCGGTTAGTTTTTTGTAGATATATTTTTGAGTATATACTTTAAATGTAGATAATAAATGTACTCTATTTTCCTGGCTAAGGGTCAGTTCACACCGAGACGTGACGCGACGCGACTCGACGTGCTATTTTAAAGATAGCGATACAAAATATAGCTTTATTTAGTACACAAAAAGTAACACATTTAATTGAGATAATTCAAAAATGCCCCGCTGCGTTGCGCTACACCACGCTTGCCTCGAGATAACTCGCGGCGTAGCGCGACGCGTAACGAAGCAGCGGTGCTTCGTCGGTAGGCGCAGCGTGCAAAAGCGGTGCGCTGCCAGCGACTTTACAATGCGCCTCGCGATATATGCATGTGTCTTTTACAGCAACTGCTGAACATTACCAAGAATAATTTGCATATGGTACTGGTAAAAATATGCAGTTGAAACTTAAACGCTCATAAAAATGTAATGAATAATTATGCGCTCACAAAAATGATAATGAATAATTATCCAAAGGTAATAATATAACCACTAAGTGTTATGACTTTTAATCTTAGGAATACAGATTTTTGCAAACACACAGTTTCCACGGTTTCCTTGAAAAAATGTAATTGACTCATACTTTACGTTGTTTTTCCATAGTTAAAAGTCAACATTTGTTTTTGTAAAAAAATGTTTGATTTAAATTGATATGGCATAATTTGTGTAATAATTATTATGTATTAAATTTTTCTTCAACAGTTATAATATTCTCTTCTCTACTCTTCTGCTTTTTGTCTCTCATCTCCTTTCTCTTAGTGTCGGATTTCTATAGATTGCTTTAAGAACAAAAATACACCATAGCATTTATATCATCGTCCGATTTATTTGACATAACGTTGAAATAAACTTGGCCTTGAAAAATATTACTTATTTACATTTCGATCTGTATAATGTATTAGTTGGAATACGTTGTTCCACCCTTTCTGGTAGATAGCACATTGAATAGAATAGAATAGAATAGAATAGAATAGAATAGAATAATTTTTTATTCAATATTGATTATTACGTAACTCTTATTGAAAGTCATTTTTTATTTACCACTGGTTCGGAAAATAGGTCTATCCTGGGAAGAATCAGCAAGTGACTTTTCTTTTCAAACATATTTCACTTAAGAATAATTTCGTTTATACAATTTTTAAATGATTTTTCATAGAACAAGCATGGTGGCGATCACCTTATTCCCAGTAGTTATTTTGATTCATGTATTCCTTAATATTATAATAACCCTTATTGTACAGTTTTTCTTTAATAAAACTTTTAAACTTGTTTATTGACCAACTTTGAATATGTTCTGGGATTTTGTTGTAAAAGCGTATACATTGACCCATAAATGAATTACTGATTCTGTGGAGTCTAGTAACTGGTATTACAAGCTTATGTTTGTTCCCATCCTTATTCTTATTAAAGCTATTTATTTTTTTATGTACACACATTATATTTTCATAAATATACTGCGATGCCAAAGTTAATATGTTTATTTCTTTAAATTTTTGTCTGAGGGACTCTTTACAATTTAGGTTATAAATCGCCCGAACGGCTCTCTTTTGCAAAACAAATATAGCTTCAATATCAGTCGCATTAGCCCATAGCAAAATTCCATAAGACATTACCCTATGAAAGTAACTAAAATACACTAATCTAGCTGTCTCAACATCTGTAAGACTTCTAATCTTTCTTACAGCATATACTGCAGAACTGAGTTTGCTTGCTAATTTAGATATATGGGGGCCCCATTAAAGTTTCGAGTCAATGCTAATACCGAGAAAAACAGTGGTATCCACAAGACTCCTCCCCATTTAACAGCACATTGGTATTCGAATGTTTTACATTAGGTATTGTAAATTTAATACACTTTGTCTTATTGCCGTTTAAGAGCATATTTTTGGCATTAAAACAATGTACTACTTTCGATAGAGCATTATTTACATCGTCATAATTAATTAACTGCCGTTTGAGTTTTTGTAAATGAAAGAGGTATCGTCAGCAAATAATACTATATCGTGATTGCCCCTACAAGATAAGGTAAGTCATTAATATAGATTAAAGCAGGAATGGGCCAAGAATTGAGCCCTGAGGAACGCCCATTGATACTACCGATCCGGAGGAAGCTTTACCATTGATCACGACTTTTTGAGTTCAGTTACTTAAATATGAAGTAATAAGTCTAAGCGCTAATTTTTTTACACCTAAGTTTCCCTACTCGCTTTTCACTCCTAAATTTTAAATAATTGTGGGCTTAATATTTATTAATAAGTTGACTACACGGTCACCAATAGGATCCTTGCATATCTAAGAATTATTGACTCGACAAAATAAATATATTGTGTGAATGTGAAATCAAACGGTCAAGTCGTTTAGAGGTTACACGATAACTCACGAGAACACGATTATAAAGATAAGGTAAGTACCAAATTTCAGCTCCATCTCGTTTTTTTTTATAATTTCAACTTGTTTGTTTGTTCTGACTGGACTGAATCAAGAACCATGTTAACTGATATGTATTATAATATGTACTAAAGTAATTCGCGCTTTGTCGTATCGTTATTAAAACTCGATGTAAATAAGGTTGATAATTTTAATTGCTAAATTAAAATTTTACTATAGATAGATTAACAACCGTGCAAACACAAGGTAATAAAGCATTGCAGCGGCGCATCGCATAGATAAGTCCGATTGACTGAACGAATTCGAAGATTGATTAAGAGTAAATTGAAGTAGTGCAATCTGGATTCAACTGAATTGCAAATATTGTTTGAAGACTGAATGCAGACTGGAGAGTTGTTAAATGTGATGAATTATTCATAAAATTTGAATTTATAAATTAAAAGTTTTATTATAATAGTATAATATAAAAAATGAGTGTGTGAAATATTTACGCGCAGGTTGAAGTAAGTAAAACTTATTATTATTATTATTATTATTTTGAATCTCCACTTTTTGACTTCGGGTCCGGTGGGGATCCGGTCATTTATATGAATGGCTTACGTGACATGTAATGTAATGTAGACATACTTTTGGCGAATTTTACTATACTTTGTGCTTATACTTCTACATAAATTATAACTAATTCAAAAGTCGATGGTATGATCATATAATATACACAAAATACGTTGTTTTACAAAATTTTATGTTTTGGCGTTAAATTTAATCTAAACAAATAAATAAAATTGAAGTGTCTGTTTCTAATTTTAAAATAACAGCTTATTACTAGATGAATATGAAAGTAAATACGGTAGTAATAACAAAAAAAAAAACATTTTTAAATTTTTTGTCTCTCTGTCTGTCTGTTTGTTCCGGCTAATCTCCGAAACGGATGGACCGATTTTCACGGGACTTTGACTGGCAGATAGCTGATGTTATAAGGAGTAACTTAGGATACTTTTATTTTAGAATTGGAGTTCCACGCAAAAAAATTAAAACCCAAGATCCAATCGTATCGAATTCCACGCGGGCGAAGTTGCGGGGAACAGCCAGGTAAAAACTAAAAAGACAGAGAGAGGGTTAAGTACGTATGAAAATTATAGACTGCGTATATAACACAGATACTCACAAAATACTATTGTAAGTTGCTGGTTTTATAAATGCGGAAACTAAGTAAATGGATGGATAAGATATCACTGAATGTTACAGCCGTGTAGTGGCGGTTAAGAATATCCACTACCCCATATCTTCCCGTGGGTGTCGTAAAAGGCGACAAAGGGAAACAGGCAGGAGATGGGCAGCAGCATCTTCCTGATAATAGCCAAAAGAACAATAAAAAAAAAACTGCGGTTGCCAACCCGCTCGCCAAGCGTGGCAACTATGGCAATATACCCCCCATGAGCAATGACAATAATAAACGGCCCCCAGTCCCCGGCGGCCCCGCTATTCCTGGCTACGGTGGCGACCATGGTAACGGCGGGGCAGGGGGTGCTAAGAATCTCCGGTGGAGGTTCGGTTGCCACCTACGACGACTCGACCTGGCAACATACAACGCACGCACCCTGAGGACTGACGAGAAAATTGTGGAGCTGGAAGAAGAGATAGACAAGTTACGCTGGCATATTATAGGCTTATCCGAAGTCCGAAGAGAGGGGGAGGACACGGTAACCCTCGAATCCGGCAACTTGCTCTATTACCGGGAGGGCGACCATCTGTCCCAAGGAGGTGTCGGATTTATCGTCCACAAGTCTCTCGTTAACAACGTTGTAAAGATTGAGAGTGTGTCGACGAGTGTTGCGTACCTTATACTCAGAATCACCAAACGGTACTCGCTGAAGGTCATACAGGTTTACGCACCAACCTCGGCACACCCCGATCAGGAGGTGGAGGAAATGTATGAGGATATCTCTAGAACCATGCATTTCTCCAAAACCCAATATACGGTATTAATGGGAGACTTCAATGCAAAACTAGTCACAAGAGAGAACGGTGAGCTGAAAGTGGGGAAATTTGGAATAGGGCAACGGAACCCAAGGGGCCAGCAGCTGGCCGACTTCATGGAGAAAGAGGGACTCTTTATGATGAACTCTTTCTTCCAGAAGCGGCCCCACAGGAAGTGGACCTGGTCGAGCCCCGACGGTTCGACAAAAAATGAGATTGACTTCATTATGACGACCAGACGACAACTGTTCAGTGATGTCTCAGTGATCGCGAGGGTGAAAACCGGCAGCGATCACCGAATGGTTAGAGGCACACTGAACCTAAACGTTAAGTTGGAGAGGTCTCGTCTAATGAAGTCAACGCTCCGTCCCCCTCGTGCTCTAATCCAAAGTCCCGAAACCTTTCAGCTCGAGTTACAAAACCGTTTTCAGTGCCTAGAAGACTGCAATGAAGTGGACGATTTGAATGACAAGCTCGTGGAAACTGTCCATGCGGTCGGAGCTAAGTTCTGCAAGACCCGCCGCAGAAGAACACAAAAACTCTCCGATCACACTCTCAATCTCATGGCTGTTAGACGGGAGATGAAGCTACATTCTTCAACAGATTTGACAGCATACAGGCAACTGAACAGACAGATCTCCAAATGCATACGGCGGGACTTACGCAACTTCAATACAGCTCGTATTGAAGAAGCGATCGAGCGGAACCAAGGCTCCAAAGTCTTTGCCAGAGATCTGTCTGCCAGAAAGCGCCAACTGTCAAAGCTGAAGACAGAATGTGGCAGCATCGTTTCCGGGACACCTGAGATTTTGAGTGAGATTGAGAGGTTCTATGGGCAGCTGTACACGTCATCGTTGGAGCCACACGCAAGTGTGAGTAACGATCCAAGAGCGAGTCTTATCCGACATTATTCCGATGATATCCCGGACGTCAGTCTGAGCGAGATTAGAATGGCTCTCCAGCACCTTAAAAACGGCAAGGCCCCAGGCGAGGATGGAATTACAGCGGAGCTTCTGAAAGCGGGTGGAAAACCGGTACTTGAAGTCCTTCAGAAGCTCTTTAATTCCGTCCTCCATGGTGGCATTACACCGGAGGCGTGGAGCAAAAGTGCGGTGGTCTTGTTCTTCAAGAAAGGCGACAACGCTCTCTTGAAGAACTACAGACCGATTTCCCTTCTGAGCCGCGTCTACGTGCTGTTTTCGAGAGTCATTACGAATCGTCTCGCGCGCAGACTTGACGACTTCCAGCCTCCCGAACAAGCCGGTTTCCGAAAAGGCTTTAGCACCATAGACCACATACATACCCTTCGGCAAATTATACAGAAGTCTGAGGAGTACAATTTGCCACTATGTCTGGCGTATGTGGACTATGAGAAAGCCTTTGATTCCGTCGAAATTTGGGCGGTGCTGCAGTCCCTTCAGCGATGCCAAGTTGACTGTCGGTATATCGAAGTGTTGAAGTGCTTGTACAGTAGGGCTACGATGGCTATCCGAGTACAGAACCAGAGTACGAAACCTATCCAATTGCAGAAAGGTGTAAGACAGGGTGACGTCATATCCCCGAAACTCTTTACCGCTGCATTGGAAGATGTTTTCAAGCTTCTGGACTGGAAAGGATACGGTATCAACATCAATGGCGAGTACATCACTCACCTTCAATTTGCCGACGATATAGTCCTTATGGCAGAATCGCTGGAGGACCTAAGCACTATGCTCAATGACCTCAATAGTGTTTCCCAACGGATAGGTCTTAAGATGAACATGGACAAAACAAAGATCATGTTTAATGTCCATGTCACACCTATGCCGGTAGTTGTTGGGAACACTAAGCTCGAAGTTGTTGACGAGTATGTTTACCTGGGACAAATAGTCCGACTAGGTAAGTCCAACTTCGACCGAGAGGTCAATCGACGGATTCAACTCGGTTGGGCAGCGTTCGGGAAATTACGGCACATCTTCTCGTCAGGTATACCTCAAAACTTGAAAACGAGACTGTACACCCAGTGCAAATTGCCAGTGATGACATACGGAACTGAGACGTGGTCCTTCACTGCTGCCCGGATGAGGAAGCTCAAGGTCGCTCAGCGAGCTATGGAGAGGGCTATGCTCGGAGTTGCTCTGCGTGATAAACTCAGAAATGAGGATATCCGCAGTAGAACTAGAGTGACCGACATAGCCCAACGGATTAGTAAGCTGAAGTGGCAATGGGCCGGCCATATAGCTCGAAGAACCGACAACCGATGGGGAAGAAAGGTTCTCGAGTGGCAGCCTCGTACCGGCAGGCGAAGTGTAGGGCGTCCCCCCACTAGATGGAGTGACGACCTGGTAAGATATGCAGGAAGTCGATGGATGCAGGTGGCTCAGGACCGTGCTTTGTGGCATTCTTTGGGGGAGGCCTATGTTCAGCAGTGGACTTGTGAAGGGCTGTAATGATGATGATGAATGTTACATCTGTCCGAAAAAAGGTCTGATTCAACCTCTAGTCGCGCCTAATGAAGTTTTACTTTAAAAATTTTAATATTTAGTAAAAGTACCTAGTTTATATATACTAGGAGTAGCTGTGTTTGTTAAGTTGCACCCAAATCGTTTTAAACGCCCTGCCGAAGTAGTTTCACGTAATAGACGCGACAATAATCTATTGTGCCATCAATTCGCTAATTCGCAAACGTATCTAATGCATGGCTCTGGTCTTATATGATAACATACCTAAATGTTGAAAAGAATTGCCGCTATCGATATTTAAAAAAAGGCTTCGAAGCTTTTTGACAGTGAAAGCATACTATACCGTAACGGAATTCCTAACTGAAAAAAAATTTCGTTTGAGATTAAGACTGTGTAAGGTTAACAATCAGAATCATGTTTGGTTTTGTGCTGTTATAAGTATAGCGGATTAGTTTATAATTCTGTATTTTTTGCATGCCTACTGGTAAAATATGGCTGAACTTACTACCTATATTACCATGTTCTGTACCCATATTTGCAAAATAAAATATCTTTATCCTTATCTTTATCTGTAAAACTACACTAATTTTACTTTTACCGTAAGGTTCAGCGACCGTTGATATCACATTGCTCTCCCAGACAGACCGGATGTCAATGGTTTTGTTTATGTTGTCGATGAAGCTACAAGTGCCAGAAGTTGTCTTGTGTCCGCAGTGAGTCGAGAAGAAGACAGGTAAACTGCGAGAGTGCCCTGAAGTAGAGGTAAGAAGTAGGGAATCAGAGGCGTGCCAAATACTTACTGTACTGCCCGACAAGCATAGCGAGAATGGCAAATCCTCTACAATGTAGATATAGCGGTAATGGCTTATTTCTAGCAGAAAAATCAAAGCAGATGTGTTACTTTAAAGTGTGGGTTGTAGTGCACGTAATAAAAATAAATGTTTTTTATAATTTTGTTAACGTTTTCGTAGAATAAGATGATAAAGATTTCTACGTTACAGGATGTTAATAATTGTAGGAATTTATACTAAGTACTAACTGTGTGCGGTACTGGTAGTACCAGAAAATCCAAGTTGCGCGGTTTGACTTTGCCCGTTTCACTAATTATAATTCTCCAGCTCATTTTAATTTTCTTAGATGCAGTTTTAATTTTGTTACTTAAATGCAAAGCCTTAGCTGTGGCACACACTTTTTTAAATACTTTAGAATATGTTTTTACATAATCTCTAAATATAACACTACTATTATATGATCTTTTATTATAAAGCTCGTATAACTTTCACCTACTCTTATAAATTCCTACTGTCTCCCATTCATTAAATGATTTGCGGCTGTTAAAAGAGAAAGTTTTAGAAGTAAATATCCTACTAAATTCACAAGTTATAACTTTAAATAACGTACCATACAAATAATTAGCACTGTTTTTATATGAAAGTGATGGAAGTCTTTTCATTATATTACTTGTAAACCTCTCCAAGCGATGTGCATTTATTGGAACAAACACAACTTTCTTATTTTTCTGTTTCTTATGTATGTAAGGCAATGATACAAATTGTTCATAGTGATCTGAACTTAAATTTTGAATAATTGATTTATGCAAGGGCTTAAAATCTGTAAAAATATTATCTATACAGGTCGCACTAGGCCCAGCAATACGTGTTGGTTCTAAGAATAAATTAACAAGATTATACGATAATAGTATAATCTTGTTAATTTATTCTAAATCGTATTACGATTTAAACAATGAGCTAAACTTAATAATAATGGAAGCAGTTTCAAGGAGATTGATGTTAAAGTCTCAACATATTACTACAGACTTGTTCTGTTTACTAAGTTTGAGCAAAAGTTCTTCTACAATCCTTTCAAAATAGTCATAAGTAGCACATGGGTGTCTGTAAACACTTACAACAATGAGGTGCTCGAGCTCGACACAAGCCACTTCTACAGTTCGCTCAACAGAGAGGCTCACTATATCCTTAGGTTCTTTATATAATAATGATTTATCTGCTAGTAATAAGGAGCCACCACGTAAACTTTTTTCTATATTGAAGGAACTGACCACCTGGTGATATCTTAAATTAAACATGAAATTATAATCTTTTAGCCAATGTTCAGTAATACAAAGGATATGTATGTTGTTACTATTTAAAAACAATTCAACTTCTAATTCTTTGCCCACCATGCCTTGTATATTTTGATGCACCAGGTGTAAACAATTTTTATTACTTCTTTGTGGTCTGTATTCAAAGTTAATTAAACTCTTATTATTTCTAGAGATTGCCTCTATTGCCGCATTTACTAATTTAAATTAGTTGGAACTGATTCCAAATTAATTGTCTAATAATTATCCTGCCCAATAAAAGCAGTCTTGGTAGCCAAAAACTTGGCTGAGTTAAAAAGTAAATAAATAGATACTCGTAGCACATTTGCTATCAGGCTTAAATTATATTTGGATAGGTAATACCTATATTTTGTCCAAAACTTTTTTATTAAATTATTTATATCAACTAAATGAAATTTGTCATTATTATCATTACAATTATATGTCAAATTTAAATTATTGTTACATATTAAATTATTCATTTGTATATATAAATAATGTCTTAGATTATTTTCCTGTGGCAATCTCTGTATGTAAGGCAGTGTAAACGTTCAGTAAAGTTCATCAGGGATAATGTAGGATGCTAATGGTGAAAGAATTTTTCAAATCGCTCCAGTAGTTTCGGATCCTATTCAATTCAAAGAAACAAATCTTTCCTCTTTATAAAATTACTAGTTGTACCCCGCGTATATCATGCATCTGCGCCTCGCTACATGCGAACTTCGAAAGAGACATCACTACGGACGGTTGCTGAATTAAAAAATAGATTTAAAAAGTGAAAAATGTTGCAACATGGTTAACGTAATTGGTGGTTATACATAGTGCAGGTACTGATATAGCCTTGAATACGAACTTATTTATTTGGATATAAGGATTAATACCTAGGTACGAATAATGTGGCCTAGTTTGTACTGGCATTACTATTGCATACTTTAACATGAAAAAAGTAGTTATTGTGACATAACTGTAAAAGTACACATGATATCGCGGACTGTTTTTATATATATTGATGTCCTGTATAAAAATGTAAGACATCACTTTGCTCTATTATCAATAGTTTCCGCAGCGTACGCGATATAAGGATTATTTATGGTATTTTTTCACACCTTGGGTTATTAGCGAAGTTTTCATGAGGATCTCTAACTTTTTTGAAAATATTCTATCGCCTACGTTCATTAGGGATAATGAAAGATTCTAATGGTGAAAGAATTTTTCAATTTTTTCCAGTAGTTTCGGAGCCCATTCAATTTAAACAAACAAACAAATCTTTTCTCTTTATATTATTATATTAGTGTAGATGTAGATAAGTGTAGATATACTATCATATCCATTTAATATACAAAACTTTACATATCGTGTATGTGAATATATGAACCAAATATGCATGTTACATAGATATAATATATACGTTGTACATTATAATAAGATATATATTACATTGATATTGAAAATTATAAAATTTATAAATATATCATAATCATTCTTAATGTCCAACATCGCTTCTTTAAATAAAAAGTCATGTTCCAACTTTTTAAAATATTCCTTACATGGCGCCCTTCTTACGATTCCGGGAAATGAGTTCCAGAGTAGTGTTGCCTGAATAGTAATGGAATTGTTGGTGAACCCAATGAAATTAGATGGAATGCTGGTCTTATTGAGGATTTATTGAGGAGCAAAGGTCCTTATATTATTAGTATTTTGCACCAAATACGAATTTATGATAGGGTTTGTAAAAATTAAACGAGAAATGTTGATTTCTATTCATAAATATGCATTATAAGTTTTATAATTCAATTTTAATAGTAATTAGTTTTATCCGTCCTTAAACGTCCAAAACGCTATCTGCCGGAGTTTTGGCGGGAATTTGACCGGCGGCAGATTGTTGCTAATGTATTATTTTTACATAAAGGATTGCAGTAGATTTTGGAATGGAAAATTAGTGCAATTTTGTGTATTAAATATTTAGTGCATGTGAACTATTGGTGGAAACGGTGTAATAAGTGCTCCGATGCTTAGGCACCTTGAGACACTATAGCTAACTGTCTGCTGGCTCAAAGTGCCGTCAAAATCCCCCAAAAACTATGCAATGTGATGAATATATTGTAAAGCAGTGTAATATGAAAGATTATTATTATTTGACACTGAAATAAATGAAGACATGGCTTAAAGGACCAGCATCAAAACTAAATATATTAATAAAAAAAAATACTATCCGCCATATAAGATTCCGTCGTGACGTCACTTCTATAGTAAACAAGCTATCAAGCTAATGTGCTGTCTATATCAACATTTTTAAGTTTATGTTTGTGTGTTTTCAATTCATCATCATCATCATTACAGCCCTTCACAAGTCCACTGCTGAACATAGGCCTACCCCAAGGAATGCCACGGTCTTGAGCCACCTGCATCTATCGACTTCTTGCATGTCTCACCAGGTCGTCACTCTATCTAGAGGGAAGGAGGGGGGGGGCGGTCGCCCTACACTTCGCCTACCAGTACGAGGCTGCCACTCGAGAACCTTTCTTCCCCGGCCGGCCCACTGCCACTTCAGCTAACTTATTCGTTGGGCTATGTTGGTTACTCTGGTTCTACTGCGGATATCCTAATTTCTAAGTTTATCACGCAGAGACACCCCGAGCATAGTCCTCTCCATAGCTCGCTGAGCAACCTTGAGCTTCCTCATACGGCCAGCAGTGAAGAACCACGTCTCAGATCCGTAAGTCATCACTGGAAACACGCACTGAAGATGTGCCGTAATTTCCCGAACGCTGTCCAAACGAGTTAAATCCGTCGATTGACCTCTCGGCCGAAGTTAGTTGTGTATCGCTAGCAACGCAAAGTCGGGAATTTGTAGTTGGAATAATCCAAAATTAGGGGCTTTTTAGGTGCTAATTAGGTGCCAAGTTTAAAAATTAGGTGCTCTAAAATTTTCACCGCAACGAACTGTTGAAATTTGCGTTGCTAGCAAAACGGCTCGCTAGCAACGCAATGAAGTTATTAGATATACGATAAATATTAATAGCAAGGAATTAAGTGCTAATTAGGTGCTGCAAGTATACACAATAACAAGGCGCCCCTAATAAAAATAAAGTCATTATTCAGAACATAGCAGATGCAAAATTCAGATTTCCTGAAAATCAAAATACAATCAAAATTGCTTTCAGAAAAAGTCCAAATTAGGGGCTTTTTAGGTGCTAATTAAGTACCAAGTTTAAAAATTAGTTGCTCCAAAATTTTCACCGCAACGAACCATTGAAATTTGCGTTGCTGGCAAAACGTATCGCTGGCAACGCATTGAAGTTATTAGATATACGATAAATATTAATAGCAAGGAATTAAGTGCTAATTAGGTGCTGCAAGTATATGCAATGATAAGGCGCCCTATAAAGTCATTATTCCAAACAAAGCAGATGCAAAATTCAGATTTTCTGAAAATCAAAAAATAATCAAAAATGCTTTTAGAAAAAGCCCAAATTAGGGGCTTTTTAGGTGCTAATTAAGTATCAAGTTTAAAAATTAGTTGCTCCAAAATTTTCACCGCAACGAACCATTGAAATTTACGTTGCTGGCAAAACGTATCGCTGGCAACGCATTGAAGTTATTAGATATACGATAAATATTAATAGCAAGGAATTAAGTGCTAATTAGGTGCTGCAAGTATAGGCAATGACAAGGCGCCCCAGATAAAAATAAAATCGTTATTCAGAAAATTATTCAGTAAACCAAATGCAAAAATCAGGTCTTTGTGTTTGTGCCATCTAGAGTCTATCGTACTTACCACCTTGATAGTCCATCGATTTTGATTCGATAAAATGACTAGAACTATAGAACGTTGTAGATGGCGCTATTTATTACAAAGCAATTTACTGGAAAGAAAATATCCTTTCGATTTAGTACACTAAAGTTTGGGCTTCACCTGTCTAAAAATAAGAATAGTAACATTTATTTAGTTGAAAATTATATTAAATAATATTATAGATTATATTAAATCTGAAAAACATAAAATGCCGTTCATACCTTATAGTAATTGTGGTTTTGAATCCGATAATTTCCAGAATATTACCGTCATTTACATGCGACCTCAATAATCTTTCAGCACCTAATTAGCATTTAATTTTTAGGTACTGACAAATAACAAAAAATACCGTTCATACATTATGGTAAGGTAATGGTGGTCGTGCACCCCATAATTCCCAGAATAATATCTTAATCTGTATCGGGTTTCAATAATCGCTCAGCACATAATCAACACTTAATTCCTTGCTATTAATGTTCATCGTATATCTAGTATATCTCGCTAGCGATACGTTTTGCCAGCAACGCAAATTTCAATCGATTGTTACGGTGAAAATTTTAGAGCACCTAATTTTTAAACTTGGTACTTAATTAGCACCTAAAAAGCCCCTAATTTGGGCTTGTTCTGAAAGCATTTTTGATTATTTTTTGATTTTCAGAAAATCTGAATTTTGCATCTGCTTTGTTTGGAATAACGCCTTGTCATTGCATATATTTGCAGCAAGTAATTAGCACTTAATTCTTTGCTATTAATATTTATCGTATATCTAATAACTTCAATGCGTTGCCAGCGATACGTTTTGACAGCAACGCAAATTTCAATGGTTCGTTGCGGTAAAAATTTTGGAGCAACTAATTTTTAAACTTGGTACTTAATTAGCACCTAAAAAGCCCCTAATTTGGACTTTTTCTGAAAGCAATTTTGATTGTATTTTGATTTTCAGGAAATCTGAATTTTGCATCTGCTATGTTCTGAATAATGACTTTATTTTTATTAGGGGCGCCTTGTTATTGCGTATACTTGCAGCACCTAATTAGCACTTAATTCCTTGCTATTAACATTTATCGTATATCTAATAACTTCATTGCGTTGCTAGCGAGACGTTTTGCTAGCTACGCAAATTTCAACAGTTCGTTTCGGTGAAAATTTTAGAGCACCTAATTTTTAAACTTGGCACCTAATTAGCACCTAAAAAGCCCCTAATTTTGGATTTTTCCAAATACAAATTCCCGACTTTGCGTTGCTAGCGATACACAACTGCCGAAGTTGGACTTACCTAGTCGGACTAATTATCCCAGGTAAGCATACTCGTCAACAATTACAAGCTTAGTGCTCCCAACAACTACCAGCATCGGTGTGACATGGACATTAAACATAATCTTTGTTTTGTCCATGTTCATCTTAAGACCTATCCGTTGGGAAGCACTATTGAGGTCATTGAGCATAGTGCTTAGGTCCTCTAGCGATTCTACCATAAGGACTATATCGTCGGCAAATCGAAGGTGAGTGATGTACTCGCCATTGATGTTAATACCGTATCCTGTCCACTCCAGAAGCTTGAAAACGTCTTCCAATGTAGCGGTGAAGAGTTTCCGGGATATGACGTCACCCTGTCTTACACCTCTCTGCAACTGGATAGGTTTCGTACTCAGGTTCTAGCCACCGTAGCCCTACTGTACAAGCACTTCAGCACTTCGATATACCGACAGTGAACATGGCTCCGCTGAAGGGACTGCAGCACCGCCCAAATTTCGACGGAATCAAAGGCTTTCTCATAGTCCACATACAACAGACATAGTGGCAAATTGTACTCCTCTGACTTTTGTACAATTTCCCTAAGGATATGTATGTGGTCTATGGTGCTAAAGCCTTTTCGGAAACCGGATTGTTCGGGAGGCTGGAAGTCGTTAAGTTTGTGCGCGAGACGATTCGTAATGAGTCTCGAAAACTGCACGTAGACGCAGCTCAAAAGGGAAATCGGTCTGTATTTCTTCAAGAGAGCGTTGTCGCCTTTCTTGAAGAACAAAACCACCGCACTTCTGCTCCACGCCTCCAAAGTAGTGCCACCATGGAGGACGGAATTAAAGAGCTTCTGAAGGACTTCAAGTACTGGTTTTCCACCCGCTTTCAAAAGCTCCGCTGTAATTCCATCCTCACCCGGGGACTTTCCGTTTTTAGGTGCTGGAGAGCCGTTCTAATCTTGCTCACACTGACGTCCGAGATATCTTAAGAATAGTGTCGGACAGGACTCGCTCTTGGATCGTTAATCACACTCGTGTGTGGTTCCAACGATGACGTGTACAGCTGCCCATAGAACATCTCAATCTCACTCAAAATCTCAGGTGCGCCGGAAACGATGCTGCCACACTCTGTTTTCAGCTTTGACAGTTGGCTCTTTCTGGCAGACATATCTCTGGCAAAGACTTTGGAGCCTTGGTTCCGCTCGATGGCTTCTTCATTACGAGCTGTATTGAAGTTGCGTAAGTCCCGCAGCATGCATTTGAAGATCTGTCTGTTCAGCTGCCTGTATGCTGTCAAATCTGTTGAAGAATGTAGCTTCATCTCCCATCTAACAGCCATGAGATTAAGAGTGTGATCGGAGAGTTTTTGTATTCTTCTTCGACGGCTCTTGCAGAACTTAGCTCCGAACGCATGGACAGTATCCACGAGCTCGTCATTCATATCGTACACTTCATTGCAGTTTTCTAGGCACTGAAAACGGTTTTCTAACTCGAGCTGAAAGGTTGACTTCATTAGACGAGACCTCTCAAACTTAACGTTTAGGTTCATTGTGCCTCTAACCATTCGGTGATCGCTACCAGTTTTCACCCTCGCAATCATGGAGACATCACTGAACAGTTGTGGTCTGGTCGTCATAATGAAGTCAATCTAAATTTTTGTGGAACCGTCGGGGCTCGACCAGGTCCACTTCCTGTGGGGCCGCTTCTGGAAGAAAGAGTTCATCATAAAGAGTCCCTCTTTCTCCATGAAGTCGGCCAGCTGCTGGTCCCTTGGGTTCCGTTGCCCTATTCCAAATTTCCCTACTTTCAGCTCACCGCTCTCTCTTGTGCCTAGTTTTGCATTGAAGTCTCCCATTAACACCGTGTATTGGGTTTTGGAGGAATGCATGGCTCTAGAGTAATCCTCATACATTTCCTCCACCTCCTCATCGGGGTGTACCGAGATTGGTGCGTAAACCTGTATAACCTTCATCTAATACCGTTTGGTGATTCTGAGTATCCCTCGTCGACACACTCTCAATCTTTACAACGTTGTTAACGAGAGACTTGTGGACGATAAATCCGACACCTCCGTGAGACAGATGGTCGCCTTTCCGGTTATCCGGTAATAGAGCAAGTTGCCGGATTCGAGGATTAGCGTTTCCTCCCCCTCTCTTCGGACTTCGGATAATCCTATAATATGCCAGCGTAACTTGTCTACCTCTTCTTCCAGCTCAACAATCTTCTCGTCAGTCCTCAGGTTGCGTGCGTTGTATGTTGCCAGGTCGAGTCGTCGTAGGTGGCAATCGAACCTCAACCGGAGATTCTTAGCACCCCTGCCCCGCCGTTACCATGGTTACCTATGGTCGCACGAGAGACTTGTGGACGATAAATCCGACACCTCCTTGGGACAGATGGTTGCCCTCCCGGTGATAGAGCAAGTTGCCGGATTCGAGGATTACCGTGTCATCCCCCCTCTTCGGACCTTGGATAATCCTATAATATTCCAGCGCAACTTGTCTATCTCTTCTTCCAGCTCCAGGATCTTCTCGTCAGTCCTCAGGGTACGTGCGTTATAAGTTGCCAGGTCGAGTCGTCTTAGGTGGCAACCGAACCTCCACCGGAGATTTTTAGCACCCCCTCCCCCGCCGTTACCATGGTCCCCACCGTAGCCAGGAATAGCGGGGCCGCCGGGGACTGGGGGCCGTCTCTTTGTTGCTTTAATCATTGGAGGTATTTGCCATAGTTGCCACGCTTGGCGAGTGGGTTGGCAATCGCAGTCTTTTATTGTAATTTTGCTGTTATCAGGAAGATGCTGCTGCCCATCTCCTGCCTGTTTCCCTTTGTCGCCTTTTACGACACCCACGGGAAGATATGGGGTAGTGGATATTCTTAACCGCCACTACACGGCACAGGTGTTTTCAATTGTTGACTTTTATTTCGAAATTTATTATTGAAATAGCGTCATGGAAGACGGTTTTGTAAAAGCAGAAAGTACTAATCTACCAAAAAAAAAAAATACGTTGATGATGGCAAAATTGTTTGCATGCAATCCCGATTTTAGTTTTGCCTAGTTGAGGAATGTTAAAACATCTCACCTATAACCAACTTTTGTTTACACAACTGTCGGTATATCGAAGTGCTCAAGTTTTTGTACAGTAGGGCTTCGATGGCTATCCTAGTACAGAAACCTATCCAACTGCATAGAGGTGTAAAACAGCGTGACGTAATATCCCCGAAAATCTTCACCGCTGCATTGGAAGACATTTTCAAGCTGTCTGGACTGAGAAGGATACGGTATTAACGTCAATGGCGAGTATATCAGTCACCTTCGATTTGCCGACGATATAGTCCTTATGGCAGAATCGCTGGAGGACTTTAGCACTTTGCTCAAAGACCTCAATAGTTGTTTATCGTGTAACACCTATGCCACAAATTGTTGAGAGCACTAATCTCAAAGTTGTTGACGAATAGGTTTATCTGGGAGAAGTAGTTCAATTATATAAATCCAACATTGTCCCAGAGGTCAATCGACGGATTCAACTGGGCTGGGCAGCGTTCGGCAAACTACGACACATCTTCTCGTTAGACATACCTCAAAACCTGAAAACGAAATTGTACAACCAGTGCGTGTTGCCAGTGATGACTTACGGATCTGATACGTGGTCCTTCACTGCTGGCCGTATGAGGAAGCTCAAGGTCGCTCAGCGAGCTATGGAGAGGGCTATGCTCGGAGTTTCTCTGCGTGATAAACTTAGAAATGAGGATATCCGCAGTAGAACCAGAATAACCGACATAGCCCAGCGGACACAGTTTATTTTTATTTTTAGTCTTTATTAAGAAGACGCTGCTGCCCATCTCCTAATTTGTTTCCCTCTGTTCCCTTTTACGTCACCCACGGGATGGTATTGAGTAGTAGATATTGGGAGCCAATAATAATAATTAAACAGGTTTAATTATCAGCATATAATAGCAAAAAACTAGAAAGATCCCAGTTAACAGTATAAGCATCTTGTGGCGTATATATATACTATATATATATATATATATATATATATATATATATATATATATATATATATATATATATATATAGTATACATAATATAAATATAGTATGTATATATATATATATATATATATATATATATAGAGTGGCGTCAAAGTTGCAATACCTCTTCGATAACCAATTTGCTTGCAAAGCGATTCGCTTAAGACAAAGACTTCATTCAACATGAAAGGCCCGTCTGTAGCAGCAGATCTTTACGGTCCGATGGAGAAAAGAATTATTATTATTACAGTTTTTGTTATGATTAGAAATATTGTTCGAATTTTGCCCACCGCTAAATTCGGTCGGGACAAAATAAACAGACACGAAAATATGGTTTGCTTTTATTAACTATATATATATCCGTGATCGCGAGGGTGAAAACTGGTAGCGATCACCGAATGGTTAGAGGCACACTGAACCTAAACGTTAAGTTGGAGAGGTCTCGTCCAATGAAGTCAACGCTCCGTCCCCCTCGTGCTCTAATCCAAAGTCCCGAAACCTTTCAGCTCGAGTTACAAAACCGTTTTCAGTGCCTAGAAGACTGCAATGAAGTGGACGATATGAATGACAAGCTCGTGGAAACTGTCCATGCGGTCGGAGCTAAGTTCTGCAAGACCCGCCGCAGAAGAACACAAAAACTCTCCGATCACACTCTTAATCTCATGGCTGTTAGACGGGAGATGAAGCTACATTCTTCAACAGACTTGACAGCATACAGGCATCTGAACAGACAGATCTCCAAATGCATGCGGCGGGACTTACGCAACTTCAATACAGCTCGTATTGAAGAAGCGATCGAGCGGAACCAAGGCTCCAAAGTCTTTGCCAGAGATCTGTCTGCCAGAAAGAGCCAACTGTCAAAGCTGAAGACAGAATGTGGTAGCATCGTTTCCGGGACACCTGAGATTTTGAGTGAGGTTGAGAGGTTCTATGGGCAGTTGTACACGTCATCGTTGGAGCCACACGCAAGTGTGAGTAACGATTCAAGAGCGAGTCTCATCCGACACTATTCCGAAGATATCCCGGACGTCAGTCTGAGCGAGATTAGAATGGCTCTCCAGCACCTTAAAAACGGTAAGGCCCCAGGCGAGGATGGAATTACAGCGGAGCTTCTGAAAGCGGGTGGAAAACCGGTACTTGAAGTCCTTCAGAAGCTCTTTAATTCCGTCCTCCATGGTGGCATTACATTCGAGAGTCATTACGAATCGTCTCGCGCGCAGACTTGACGACTTCCAGCCTCCCGAACAAGCCGGTTTCCGAAAGGGCTTTAGCACCATAGACCACATACATACCCTTCGGCAAATTGTACAGAAGTCCGAAAAGTACAATTTGCCACTATGTCTGGCGTATGTGGACTATGAGAAAGCCTTTGATTCCGTCGAAATTTGGGCGGTGCTGCAGTCCCTTCAGCGGTGCCAAGTTGACTGTCGGTATATCGAAGTGTTGAAGTGCTTGTACAGTAGGGCTACGATGGCTATCCGAGTACAGAACCAGAGTACGAAACCTATCCAATTGCAGAGAGGCGTAAGACAGGGTGACGTCATATCCCCGAAACTCTTCACCGCTGCATTGGAAGACGTTTTCAAGCTTCTGGACTGGAAAGGATACGGTATCAACATCAATGGCGAGTACATCACTCACCTTCGATTTGCCGACGATATAGTCCTTATGGCAGAATCGCTGGAGGACCTAAGCACTATGCTCAATGACCTCAATAGTGTTTCCCAACGGATAGGTCTTAAGATGAACATGGACAAAACTAAGATCATGTTTAATGTCCATGTCACACCTATGCCGGTAGTTGTTGGGAACCTGGGACAAATAGTCCGACTAGGTAAGTCCAACTTCGACCAAGAGGTCAATCGACGGATTCAACTCGGTTGGGCAGCGTTCGGGAAATTACGGCACATCTTCTCGTCAGCTATACCTCAAACTTTAAAAACGAGACTGTACACCCAGTGCGTGTTGCCAGTGATGACATACGGAACTGAGACGTGGTCCTTCACTGCTGGCCGGATGAGGAAGCTAAAGGTCGCTCAGCGAGCTATGGAGAGGGCTATGCTCGGAGTTTCTCTGCGTGATAAACTTAGGAATGAGGATATCCGCAGTAGAACCAGGGTAACCGACATAGCCCAACGGATTAGTAAGCTGAAGTGGCAATGGGCCGGCCATATAGCTCGAAGAACCGACAACCGATGGGGAAGAAAGGTTCTGGAGTGGCAGCCTCGTACCGGTAGGCGAAGTGTAGGGCGTCCCCCCACGAGATGGAGTGACGACCCGGTAAGACATGCAGGAAGTCGATGGATGCAGGTGGCTCAGGACCGTGCTTTGTGGCATTCTTTGGGGGAGGCCTATGTTCAGCAGTGGACTTGTGAAGGGCTGTAATGAATGAATGAATGAAAAAAAAATATATATATATATATACAGAATGGGGTCCCACAATATGCAATAAATTAAACCACAAGTAATACTAGTCCATAGAAGTGTAGAAAAATTAAATATTAAATTAAAACCCGTAAAATAAAAAAGTGAAATTTTCAAACAAAATAAATATTAAAATAAATTCAGTGAAAGTAAACACTCTGTTTAGACAACGTACCTTGACCCCTTGGAAGAGTGACAACGTTGCACGCGGGTGGCATGGCGGTTGGCGGCAGGCAGCGTTATTGTTTGTCGGCACGGCCTATGGTTCGTTGGACAATGTGCGACGAAATAAAAACTTACTCACTAAACTGTTTAGGTATTTTACCGCCACTTTTTTATTTCGCGAAAATGGAACTGAACGAAATAAATATTATTGCATATTAGTAGCAAAATTTAATGAAACCCTATATTTTAAAATTTTCAAAATCGTTCTTGAATGCACAAGTTACATCGCCGCATAATGTTGTCCTGAAGCTTGCTCAAAAATTTCGTTCAGGATCCAGAGCCAGGGCTTTTAATTTGTTAAAGGCGGCAACAATACGATTGCGCACTTCATCTTCGGTTTCGAAAATCTTTGAGTACACTTCATTTTTAATAAAGCCACATAAAAAGAAGTCTAGAGGAGTGAGGTCAAAAAAAAGTAAAGTGTCAATATCACAGTGAAAAAATAAACGTACTTAAAACACTATTTACACACACAAAGTCAATTAACTAATAAGTGTCTATTTCACCGTAAAATAATTGTTTGACTAATTGTATTTATCTTACGATAATACGATATTTATCTTACGATAAATAATTACGATGCGCGTAGGCAGCGAAACGCACCTGTATCATGGAACAAATGCGCGTGAACTGGAAGCTAAAGTTCCAAATTCCATAATGGCGAAAATAATAAAAGTAATAAATAGGGCGGCCACAAGGTGCAATAATCATTTATCGATACTTTTCTTTTTACGCTTACTTACCTACTACATTTGAATACAAGTAATTTTGATTTTTGATTTGATAACAATCTACAAGTTATTGATTGTTAAAAAAAAGTTTATTTTTGTACAATTGAACTTACGAAACTGCCGATTAGTGACTTCCTGGGAAACGGGTAAGTATGTATGACTTTTTAATTGGTTATTTTTATGGGTTTTTTATCATGTTAAAATAATTTATTATCTCTAAATCTACACACTTAAAAAAAAAGCTTTAAAGTTTAGCTTTAAATACTTAGGTCGTAGTGTTTTTAGGATTATCATAACAACACGATAATTCTAAAAAAACCATACCCTAAGTGTTTAAAGCTAAACATTTTTTTTGTTTATCGTTTATTACTTACTCCCTATGAAAGAAGCTAATCGTCGATAACAGGTGTCCTACTCTATGACAAAGGCGCGCGCGCAGTTGCGCCGTCGCCTTTGAAGTACGCCGCGTGCCTCGTGCCGCTTGTTTATGCACGCCGACAAAAGACACCGCTGTCGATACGTCGTAATACCAATAGTTTGCACTGCGTGGCAACGTCGCTTTTAAATGTTCAAGGATTCAAGTTCATTGAATCATTGACTTAGTGACCCAATTCTATAGAGGGTTCAAATTTGCTTAAAATTAAAACTCTACTTTTTGACCTAATTACTGGGCCGATTATGTTCATTTTTTGTATATCGTCAGCAAAGGCGATAACAAGTATGTGGTTTCATTTATTGCATATATGTGGGACCCCATTCTGTATATATATATATATATATATATATATATATATATATTTATATCTATAAGACTCGCTGATCTGGCAAAGTTCTGAAAGTAAACAACTTTTTATTCAGTTACTCTGAAAAAGTACTTAATGCAGGAAAATAATAAGAGATGTAAGGTCGAACATGCCATACTTTTCTTCAATTTCAAACCTCAACTCTAATCTATGAAAATATTTTATATTATGATTGTAATCAAAGAATAAGATTGGATTTTATATAAATCACACCTTGGCTTATTGTCCGTTCCCGGCTTGACGTTGATTTGGCTGGGACAATCTGTATAAAAGACATGAAAGGTAACTGCCTTCAAACCGCAGGAAAAATAAAAATAAAATGATGTTTCATACCTTGTTTGAAGATCACCTTGCTGCTTTGAGAATATTTCGAGGGCGTTCGCAAATGATAATGCTTGAAGCGCTGTGAACTATTTCTCACTTCATAACCCAGTCAGAAATGAAAAGAAGCCTATGCTCAGTTGTAAAACGTATGAAATGTGAGAAAATTCGAGCTCAGCAATATGATGAACGTATTAAAATATATAACTAAATTTTAATTAAAACTATCCTTTCAAATATGATAATAAAATTATATCTTGTAAAACCACGGTACAAACGTAACGCTTCTTTTCTGCCGACTTCCAAAAAGGAGACGGTACTCAATTTGACTGTATGTTTTTTTTTTGTGTGTGTTACCTCATACATTTTTACTGGTCGAACCGATTTGGATAATTCTTTTTTTTTTGCTTGAATGCTGGTACTTCTCGTGTGGTCCCATATAAAATTGATCATAGTCAGTACCAATAGTTTTTGAGTTATTCTTAATAACTCATATTGAAGTCGGGTGTAGAAAATTTTAAATTTTAAATTATGTAATATATAGTTTTGTAAATTAAAAATAATATTCAATTATAATATTATCAACATCTAACATCATTATTAAATTCCTAGTTTGTGGGACTGTTTTCCTGCCTAGGAGTCCGTCTGGGTACCAACCTCTTACCTATTTCTACCGTCGAATAGCAAGCAGTTCTTGCTTTAAGTACTTTGTTCCAGTCTAAAGCATATAGAGAGCCAAAATAATTTCAGGCCGTGAGGCATTTCATATTAATCTTTAAAAGTAACAACGCGTCTGTAGCCTTCTTTGTTTGGGTTCGTTTTTCACTTCGTATCCTTGTCACTTTAGTTTTAATTAAAAAAACATCACTTCTTATTAATTACTAGGAAATGTTGCCTATATTTTGCTGGTTTGACCTTGTAATGTACATTTAAAGTCTGTTTATAGAGTGAGAATTTTGTAAATAGGCAGCGCTACATTCCTGCAGCATGAATGGATGAACTGCACTAGGGAATCAGAAGCGCACAGTACACCAGTATGAAATAGTAGCTCTCTGCTGTGTGGCATATATGGTGAGTCATCATTATTATCATTCATCATTACAGCCCTTCACAAGTCTACTCCTGGACATAGGAACTAAGTAATGCCACAAAACACGGTCCTGAGCCTGCACACCATCTGCAGCCATCGACTTCCTGCATGTCTTACCAGGTCGTCGCTCCATCTATTGGGGCTCTGTCCTATACTTTGCTTACCGGTACGAGATTGCAACTCGAGAACCTCTCCTCCCCCATCAGTTGTCGACTCTTCGAGTTATATGGCTGGCCTATTGCCACTTCAGCTTATTAATCCGTTAGGCTATGTCGATTACTCTGGTTCTACTGCGGATATCCTCATTTTAAGGCTATCACGGAGAAAAACTACTAACATAGCCTTCTCCATAGCTCGCTAAGTGGCCATGAGCTTCCTCATATGGCCAGCAGTGAAGGACCACGCCTCAGATCCATAAATCATCATTTCAATCACACAAAACGTACTGGTTGTACATACAATCTTTATTAATTTTCATTATAAAAAGATTTACTACCGAGCGAATATAATTCAAAATTTCACTGCTTAAAACGATACTGAACGTAGTAAAACTCGTATTTATGGTAAATATATACTAAATTTTAAGTGGTTATAAAGTTTCTTTACGCTTCGGAGTTACGAATTGAAGTATACAAGCGGAATCGTGACAATTGTAATTTAGCTTAGTCCGTTTGTTGCTGGTATTGGGTAATAACTTTAAAACGGAAGTATTACGACCTTCCTTTATTGCTACAGGAATTTAGTATGATAACTGAGAATATTACTTATGCTATTTGCTTTGTAAACGTGTACAATTGTGGTTATTTACGCTATTTCGAGATAAAATTGCGATGCTTATTTGCCAAAGCCTCGTAGCGTAAAAAAACTTATTTAATACATAAAATAGTCGAAGAGAGTGTAAATTGGCGTCAAGTTCACCCACTTTTATCTTATTAAGATAAAGGCAATGATGAAGAATGAATCATCATCATTACAGCTCTTCACAAGTCCACTGCTGAACATAGGCCTCCCCCAAAGAATGCCACAAAGCACGGTCCTGAGCCACCTGCATCCATCGACTTCCTGCATGTCTTACCAGGTCGTCACTCCATCTCGTGGGGGGACGCCCTACACTTCGCCTACCGGTACGAGGCTGCCACTCGAGAACCTTTCTTCGAGTTGAATCCGTCGATTGACCTCTCGGTCGAAGTTGGACTTACCTAGTCGGACTATTTGTCCCAGGTAAACATACTCGTCAACAACTTCGAGCTTAGTGCTCCCAACAACTACCGGCATAGGTGTGACATGGACATTGAACATGATCTTTGTTTTGTCCATGTTCATCTTAAGACCTATCCGTTGAGAAACACTATCGAGGTCATTGGACATAGTGCTTAGGTCCTCCAGCGATTCTGCCATAAGGACTATATCGTCGGCAAATCGAAGGTGAGTGATGTACTCGCCATTGATGTTGATACCGTATCCTTTCCAGTCTAGAAGCTTGAAAACGTCTTCCAATGCAGCGGTGAAGAGTTTCGGGGATATGACGTCACCCTGTCTTACACCTCTCTGCAATTGGATAGGTTTCGTACTCTGGTTCTGTACTCGGATAGCCATCGTAGCCCTACTGTACAAGCACTTCAACACTTCGATATACCGACAGTCAACTTGGCACCGCTGAAGGGACTGCAGCACCGCCCAAATTTCGACGGAATCAAAGGCTTTCTCATAGTCCACATACGCCAGACATAGTGGCAAATTGTACTCTTCGGACTTCTGTACAATTTGCCGAAGGGTATGTATGTGGTCTATGGTGCTAAAGCCCTTTCGGAAACCGGCTTGTTCGGGAGGCTGGAAGTCGTCAAGTCTGCACGCGAGACGATTCGTAATGACTCTCGAAAACAGCTCGTAGATGCGGCTCAGAAGGGAAATCGGTCTGTAGTTCTTCAAGAGAGCGTTGTCACCTTTCTTGAAGAACAAGACCACCGCACTTCTGCTCCACGCCTCCGGTGTAATGCCACCATGGAGGACGGAATTAAAGAGCTTCTGAAGGACTTCAAGTACCGGTCTTCCACCTGCTTTCAGAAGCTCCGCTGTAATTCCATCCTCGCCTGGGGCCTTACCGTTTTTAAGGTGCTGGAGAGCCATTCTAATCTCGCTCAGACTGACGTCCGGGATATCTTCGGAATAGTGTCGGATGAGTCTCGCTCTTGGATCGTTAGTCACACTTGCGTGTGGCTCCAACGATGACGTGTACAGCTGCCCATAGAACCTCTCAATCTCACTGAAAATCTCAGGTGTCCCGGAAACGATGCTGCCACATTCTGTCTTCAGCTTTGACAGGTGGCTCTTTCTGGCAGACAGATCTCTGGCAAAGACTTTGGAGCCTTGGTTCCGCTCGATCGCTTCTTCAATACGAGCTGTATTGAAGTTGCGTAAGTCCCGCCGCATGCATTTGGAGATCTGTCTGTTCAGATGCCTGTATGCTGTCAAGTCTGTTGAAGAATGTAGCTTCATCTCCCGTCTAACAGCCATGAGATTAAGAGTGTGATCGGAGAGATTTTGTGTTCTTCTGCGGCGGGTCTTGCAGAACTTAGCTCCGACCGCATGGACAGTTTCCACGAGCTTGTCATTCATATCGTCCACTTCATTGCAGTCTTCTAGGCACTGAAAACGGTTTTGTAACTCGAGCTAAAAGGTTTCAGGACTTTGGAACAGAGCACGAGGGGGACGGAGCGTTGACTTCATTAGACGAGACCTCTCCAACTTAACGTTTAGGTTCAGTGTGCCTCTAACCATTCGGTGATCGCTACCAGTTTTCACCCTCGCGATCACGGAGACATCACTGAACAGTTGTTGTCTGGTCGCCATAATGAAGTCAATCTCATTTTTTGTCGAACCATCGGGGCTCGACCAGGTCCACTTCCTGTGGGGCCGCTTCTGGAAGAAAGAGTTCATCATAAAGAGTCCCTCTTTCTCCATGAAGTCGGCCAGCTGCTAGCCCCTTGGGTTCCGTTGCCCTATTCCAAATTTCCCTACTTTCAGCTCACCGTTCTCTCTTGTGCCTAGTTTTGCATTGAAGTCTCCCATTAACACCGTATATTGGGTTTTGGAGGAATGCATGGCTCTAGAGATATCCTCATACATTTCCTCCACCTCCCCATCGGGGTGTGCCGAGGTTGGTGCGTAAACCTGTATGACCTTCAGCGAATACCATTTGGTGATTCTGAGTATAAGGTACGCAACCCTCGTCGACATACTCCCGATCTTTACAACGTTGTTAACGACAGACTTGTGGACGATAAATCCGACACCTCCTTGGGACAGATGGTCGCCCTCCCGGTGATAGAGCAAGTTGCCGGATTCGAGGATTACCGGGTCCTCCCCCTCTCTTCGGTCTTCGGATAATCCTATAATATGCCAGCGCAACTTGTCTATCTCTTCTTCCAGCTCCACGATCTTCTCGTCAGTCCTCAGGGTGCGTGCGTTGTACGTTGCCAGGTCGAGTCGTCTAAGGTGGCAACCGAACCTCCACCGGAGATTCTTAGCACCCCCCGCCCCGCCGTTACCATGGTCGCCACCGTAGCCAGGAATAGCGGGGCCGCCGGGGACTGGGGGCCGTCTCTTTGTTACATTCATAGGGGGGGTATTTGCCATAGTTGCCACGCTTGGCGAGCGGGTTGGCAACCGCAGTTTTTTATTGTCATTTTGGCTATTATCAGGAAGATGCTGCTGCCCATCTCCTGCCTGTTTCCCTTTGTCGCCTTTTACGACACCCACGGGAGGATATGGGGTAGTGGTATTCTTGACCGCCACTACACGGCATGTGTATGAATGAATAATGTATAATGAATGAATATCTTAATATATATAAAAATTAATTTTTGTTTGTTCGTATTTAATGTGCTTTCATATCGTTCATCAGCTTGCGATGAATATAAATTTTAAAATAGGGAATTCAAACCCAATATGATTTCGACTCCGTTATGAAAGAAAACATTATACGGTCTGAATTCAGTTAGCATTAGAGCTCCGCGGTTGACTATCCTCTGCTTCAGAATGGTTTTATGATGGAAATACAATTATTTTATTTTCCATTTCATTATGGTACCGATACATTACGACTCGAAGGTGACATAATATCATGTCGGTGGCTTAAAACCGTCTCTCCATCACGACCTACTTACCGAGTAACATTGAACTCCTCTTAAATACAGTTGTGCTGACCACTAGGATACTTAAACACTGTAATAATACTGTGAGAATTATGTGACCGAATTAATTATTTTTTATCTAAAATTAGCTGGTACCCAGCGCGCTGCTACCGCATGAGATATCATCAGATTGCGATGAAGCTTTGTTAACTTATTCCTTGCATTTGCGCGAAGGTTATAGGCATAGTACAATTAACTTACAATATGTGACGCACTTATCGTACCGACAAATTTATTTGAAAGTTCTATATCATTAAATTTCAATGAATGTCAATAAATTTCAATGAATATTTATCATTCCTCATTTAACAATATAACTCTTCCAAATTTAAAACGATATTTCCAAAATTATTTCTTCTGCGGCAGCAGCGCGCCGGGTACCAGCTTATTTTAGATAAAAAATAAATAAATTCGGTCACATAATTTACACAGTATTATTTCAGTGTTTATGTATCCTAGTGGTCAGCACAACTGTATTTAAGAGGAGTTCAATGTTACACGGTAAGTAGGTCGTGATGGAGAGAAGGTTTTAAGCCACCGACATGATATTATGTCACCTTCGAGTCGTCATGTATCGGTACCATAATGAAATGGAAAATAAAATAATTGTATTTCCATCATAAAACCATTCTGAAGCAGAGGATAGTCAACCGCGGAGCTCTAATGCTAACTGAATTCAGACCGTATAATGTTTTCTTTCATAACGGAGTCGAAATCATATGGGGTTTGAATTCACTATTTTAAAATTTAAGGCAAGTGTTTTTTCTTGAGATACTACAACTTTAAGTTTTTTATATACAATCAAATTTAAATTCAGTTTACTATAATATTATAAAAAAATAAGTTATGTAGCCTCATCAGAGTTCTTGTAGTAGCGGCGTAGAAGAGTCTGGGCTCCACGGTCTTTTATGTAAAAAGTGCAAGTAGGTTATCCCTTCCAACCTTTTAACGATGGTACTAGAAGCGCTTTTGTCTCTAAACATTCTCTTGGTAAAAAAGTCTTATTTGTTTATTTCGAGACAATGGTAAGAGACCGGTCGGTATGTAATTTTCGTCCCTTGGGAGAAAGGCAAAGGTTTTTTTTTTATAGAAAAAGGGTGTTAAACGAGCACACAGTCCACCTGAGTGGTTGCTGTGGCCCATAGACATCTACATATATCTTCGTATGCGAATTAAAATGCAGATGCGATGTATGCCGTGAGGACTGAGATAAAATGCCTCTTTTCCATTAAAATAGGTCTCCGGTTCTATACACTCACCGTACGAAACACAGCAGCATTAAGGTGCTATTTTACGCTGGTATTCTGTGAGAACGTGGTCCTTCCCCGGACGAGCCCACCCATTCGTGCTACAACTAACCTTTTAATATAGATAATACGTGCATAACCACTTTAGCAACCTCCCATCTTAAGGGTGTATCGTTTAAAGCCGGAGTGGCATCGGAGGCTACTGAACTGAACTGAAATAGATGACCCAAAAATGAACCTACAACAAATCATTTTATGTATACTTTTCTTTTCGAAAGTAACTGCAAAATAATTAATGTAAATAAATAAATATTACATATATTATGCTTAAGACGAAAACGTTGCAAAACATGAAAAACGACAAAAGTAGTAACATTCTGAATTGCATTGATGCTCGCTCTATTTCTTTATTCAGATACTATAGTTTATAAAAATAAGTGAAAGCACTCCAAGACATGTTAGATAATATCCTGATGTAAGCGTAATAAATAAAACAGGAGACATTTATTACAGTAGCCATTATAATAATGTTAACTTTTTTCTCAATTAAAGTAAGTTATTTCAGGAACGGGCAGTGTGCCAGCTGATACGTGGTTTTTAAAGTGCACTGTTTTTACAAAGTAACGTTTAAACGGAGCTCTTGGTTTTAAAATCCTAGTAAATTGTACACGCTGCTCTATGATAAAAGCTTTTTGCTCCTGATATCACTTTTTACTCCTGATGTTCTCGCACGCAATTAAAGGAGTGTGGGAGGTACACTTCAAACTTGGCAAGACACGTCATTTTATTTTTTTACGCGGCTTTCTTGGTTCTTTAATTTTAACATCTTTAATATAATGGATAACACCTGATTCTAATAATTATTTAGATGACCTGCATGATAAGAGAGGTAAAGATAAAATGGATATAATTTTCTCTAAATTACCAACCTCTCTTGTACTCGATGTACAGGCTGCAGTGATAGAAAAAACGACATTTGTTGGCGACAATAATAACGAGCCGATATTTATATAAGAAGAGACAGTAGTCTAATTAATGGACGGTAGGCAAAGGTCGTGTGTTCGAATGTACCATTCAACTACTACCGCCAGTAAACCATTCCTAACAAAGAGTGGTTAAAGGGAATGTTACTAATGTTACAAGCGTTGCTAGTATTAAAAAAAATCACATCCCTATTTAGGCTCTGCTTTGTTGTCTAATGTAACAGTGCATAATGGCGCTCTTATTCAACTGTGAAACTTTTATGAATCTTACCCATTTAAATAATATCTATATTCGTAACCGTACATTACCATGTATCGTCGGTGTAAGAATATGCTCTACCCCATATCATCCCGTGAGTGTCGTAAGAGGAAAATTAAAACAGGTGATGGGCATCACATCTTCCTGATACAACTCAAAATAATAAAAAATGCTGTTGCCCACCCGCCTGCCAAGCGTGGCTACTATGGCAAAATCTCCTTATGAGGCAATCTTTGTGAGTGGACTTTTATAGGCTGTAATGGTTGGAAAGGATGGATATTTTCTAAAAATATGGAATAAACAAAGTTAATATATTCATTTCCTTAAATATTATACATGTGTCTCTTTTGGTTTTGAATTATTAATTGTTCTACGTCTCTTCTGCAAAACAAATATCATTTAAGTTTATATCACGTTACCCGTAGCACGAAACAGTGCTATGGAAATAACTAAATTAAATAAGTCCACCTTTTTCAAATTTGATAAGAATTCATATCTTTTCTACGGTATATCTTGCAAAACTAAGTCTACTTGCTAGTTTAGATATATTGAGGCCCCACACGAAAGACTAGTAGGTCTGCGAGAATGTAGTCAGTAACAAGAAACCACACAGTTTGTTTCGTGTTAAGTTTCGCTGTTCAGAGTATACCTAAACGAAAAGAATTCGATCGTTCCAGAGTTTGACGTTCTAGGACCATAACTTGAACTTTTTATAAAAGTGTTAGTAATTCAATGTAACGCATAGACAGCACAAATTCTTGTGCTGTCTGCTTATCAAATTTTCTTTTCGATTTAGATTCTTCAAATTCAACTAAAGGAAAGTTAAAGACTCGTAATGCTCAAGATGTAACTACAATCATGCCCTCACAGAGTTTTTATAAATAAAACTTAGAGTGAGTATAACAGAGATGTGTTTCATCTTATAGTAGTAAAGAATCCCAGATGTTATTACATCTAATAATGCTTTTTTTATCACAGTGCCCCAACCCACTGCTATCTAATTATCGAACTAAATTAATATAAAGCTACGTTAAACAAAAAAAGGTCCGATGGGTTTCCTCTGGATTGTGTAAAGTTCTGTGTTTGATGTCCGTAGCTATTCTTAGCAGTTAACGCTGCTTTTTATATTTGTAAAAAAAATATAACAACAAAACAATTATAAAAAAGTTAAGTTACATCAATGTATTTTTTTATATGATAGGGTGACAAACGAGCATACAGTCCACCTGATGGTAAGTGGTTGCTGTGGCCCATAGACATCTACATTTACCCTCGTTTGCGAATCAAAATGCAGATGCGTTGTCACCCGTGAGGACTAAGATGGAATGCCTGTTTCCAGTAAAAAGGGTCTTCGATTCTCTACACTCACCATACTAAACTGCTCTGTTTCAGTTTTCTTCCATCGCCTCTAACGACACCCACAGGACGACATGGGTTAGTGGAAATTCTTAAACCGCCTCCTTAAACATATACTGAAACTTTCACAATCGTTTATTTACATACATCTGTATTTTTATAATGTACTTAAAGCTATAAAAAAATATTATAGTTTAAATGCCCCTAACAACATAAAATTTTAATACGTGGTAGAGCCATGCTGCAGCTACATTAGTAGTATAGTTGTAGTACTAATGGGTCGTCTAGACCGGGGAAGGACCACGCTCTCACAGAATACTAGCGTAAAATAGCAGCTTAACGCTGCTCTGTTTAGTATGGTGAGTGTAGAGAACCGAAGACCCTTTTTACTGGAAACAGGCATTCCATCTTAGTCCTCACGGGTGACAACGCATCTGCATTTTGATTCGCAAACGAGGATAAATGTAGATGTCTATGGGCCACAGCAACCACTTACCATCAGGTGGACTGTAAGCTCGTTTGTCACCCTATCATATAAAAAAATACATTGATGTAACTTAACTTTTTTATAATTGTTTTGTTGTTATATTTTTTTTACAAATATAAAAAGCAGCGTTAACTGCTAAGAATAGCTACGGACATCAAACACAGAACTTTACACAATCCAGAGGAAACCCATCGGACCTTTTTTTGTTTAACGTAGCTTTATATTAATTTAGTTCGATAATTAGATAGCAGTGTCCATTATACTACTTTCTCTTCTTATATAAATATTGGCTCGTTATTATTGTCGCCAACAAATGTCGTTTTTTCTATCACTGCAGCCTGTACATCGAGTACAAGAGAGGTTGGTAATTTAGAGAAAATTATATCCATTTTATCTTTACCTCTCTTATCATGCAGGTCATCTAAATAACTATTAGAATCAGGTTTAATCCATTATATTAAAGATGTTAAAATTAATGAACAAAGAAATCCGCGTAATAAAATAAAATGACGTGTCTTGCCTAGATTGAAGAGTACCTCCCACACTCCTTTAATTGCGTGCGAGAACATCAGGAGTAAAAGGTGACATCAGGAGCAAAAAGCTTTTATCATAGAACAGCGTGTACAATTTACTAGGATTTCGAAACCAAGAGCTCCGTTTAAACGTTACTTTGTAAAAACAATGCACTTTAGAAACCACGTATCAGCAGGCACACTGCCCGTTCCTGAAATAACTTACTTTAATTGAGAAAAAAGGTAACATTATTATAATGGCTACTGTAATAAATGTCTCCTGTTTTATTTATTACGCTTACATCTGGATATTATCTAACATGTCTTAGGGTGCTTTTACTTATTTTTATAAACTGTAGTATCTGAATAAAGAAATAGACCGAGCATCAATGCAATTCAAAATGTTATTGTTTTTCAAGTTTTGCAACTTTTTCGTCTTAAGCATAATATATGTAATATGTATTTGTGTACATTAATTATTTTACAGTTACTTTAGAAAAGAAAAGTATATATAAAATAATTTGTTGTAGATTCATTTTTGGTCATTTATTTTGGCTTTTGGCTTTAAACGATACACCCTTAAGATGGGAGGTTGCTAAAGTGGTTATGCACGTATTATCCCACACACATTTTTTACGTGGTAGAGCCATGCTGCAGCTATATTAAAAGGTTAGTTGTAGCACGAATGGGTGAGCTCGACCGGGTAAGGACCACGTTCTCACAGAGTACCAGCGTAAAATAGCAGCTTAATGCAGCTGTGTTTCGTACGGTGAGTGTAGAGAACCGGAGACCCATTTTAATGGAAAAGAGGCATTTTATCTCAGTCCTCACGGCTGACAACACATCTGCATTTTAATTCGCATACGAAGATAGATGTAGATGTCTATGGGCCACAGCAACCACTTAGTATCAGGTGGACTGTGTGCTCGTTTAACACCCTTTTTCTATAAAAAAAAAAACCTTTGCCTTTCTCCCAAGGGACGAAAATTACATACCGACCGGTCTCTTACCATTGTCGAGATAAACAAATAAGACTTTTTTACCAAGAGAATATTTAGAGACAAAAGCGCTTCTAGTACCATCGTTAAAAGATTGGAAGGGATAACCTACTTGCACTTTTTACATTAAAGACCGTGGAGCCCAGACTCTTCTACGCCGCTACTACAAGGACACTGATGAGGCTACATAACTTATTTTTTTTATAATATTATAGTAAACTGAATTTAAATTTTATTGTATATAAGAAGCTTAAAGTTGTAGTATCTCAAGAAAAAACTCTTGCCTTAAATTTTAAAATATTGAATTGAAACCCCATATGATTTCGACTCCGTTATGAAAGAAAACATTATACGGTCTGAATTCAGTTAGCATTAGAGCTCCACGGTTGACTATCCCCTACTTTAGAATGGTTTTATGATGCTAATTGTTATGTACATAAGACCTGGCAAACACTCACCTGGGTAATTTCTGAGCTGCCCAACGTTTACCGGCCCGATGTGATGTATCTTCTGGCCGAATGTGTCCACTATTGTTCTTTTATCCACAGGTCAGGTATGGAAAGCTGCCTTAGTATTCGATGGAGCAGGGAAATGAGATCTTATCTATTGCTGGTAACGGAACGCGCGCGTACAAGGTACCGTCAAAAGCGTTAATGCTTGCGTTGACGAGGAACTTGCCGTTACTAGTGGTCGTTGCGGGTGTAGTTGAAAAAAGGGTTGCTCGCTTCAAAGTTAAAGAGTGCTTGCCAGTAAGAAAAAATATTTATTCGAAATGTTATACGTAAGACGAGATGCTTTCCTTTCAAATTGTACTATTTCTAGTTATAAAATTATACCGAACCATTAATGAAAAGAAAATAAAGACATCAAATACGGAACATGCCGCTCACCTTAAAAGTACGCAGTATCTTTTAACTAAATCTAAACAAATCTGTAATACAAACTAGCCCTTGATAAAAAAAATGTAAGGAGTATAAATAAAGTTAAACCTAGTAAGTATCAAACTATATCTTAAAATTACGGATAAATATTTAAGTTATTTCTAAAGAAAGTAAAATAAGGAATATGAATCATTATTTACGTTTATTATTCTATAGGAAGTGGACAAATTTTATTAACTGGTCGCTTCAAATATGTTTTCCCAATTTGGAGAGTTACAACACGCGTAATCCCATCAGAACCTGGATGCAGATGGTGTACACGCGCAAGTCGCCATTGTAAAGGTGGAAGGTTATCATCGCATACTACCACAATCATGCCTTCACGGACCGGATTTCCACGATTGGTGAACCATTTGCCACGTTGTTGAATTTCATGCAAATACTCTAAGCTCCACTTTTTCCAGAAATGTTGAACCGATTGTTGTATCAAACGCCACCTGAATAATCTACCCGGATTTTCATCCACAAGTGAAACGTCGGGGATAGCTGTTAACGGTTCACCTATCAGAAAGTGAGACGGAGTTAGAGGGAGGGGATCCTGCGCATCGGAGCTCAATATGCATAGCGGACGCGAGTTTAGCACTGCCTCTATTTGACATAGTAGGGTATGCATCTCATCATAGGTTAGGATACGAGGACCTACTACCCGATGAAAATGGTGTTTAAAACTTTTGACGCCCGCTTCAAAGAGGCCACCAAAATGACTTGCATACGGTGGCTGAAAATGCCATGTTATTCCTTCTTCCAGAGTCTTATTCTGGAGCGCGCCTTGTACAGTGTCATTCCGTAGGAAGGCATACAAGTCCTTTAGGTACCTGTCACAGCCGATGAAATTCTTACCGCAATCGGAATAAATATCCTTGCATAAACCTCGGCGAGACGTGAAGCGACGTAGTGCCGCTAAGAAACCCTCTGTTGTAAGTTCCGAAACTATTTCGAGGTGTATGGCCTTAACGCACATACATACAAATACACAGACGTAACATTTTACTATTTTTGCATTTCGCACTTTGTTAGCTCGAACGTAAAAAGGACCAGCGAAATCAACGGCGGTTTTAAGAAAGGGTCGTTCGGGTCGCAAACGTGAGGCAGGCAATGGACCCATGCTGGGCTGCTGGCGCACGGGACATGCTCGAAAACAACGGACACAGCGATGAATACATTGCCGTATGACGTCACGCCCGGATAAGATCCAATATTTTTGTAGAAGTATGTATTGTGTACTTTGCGCACCGGCATGCAAGTGAGATACGTGAGTGTAATTAATAATTAGAATCGATAACGGATGTTTTTTAGGTAAGATTAATTGGTGTTTTGATTCATATGGTAAAAGGGACTTATGTATCCTCCCACCTACGCGAACAAAATTGTTTGAGTCAATAAAGGGATTTAAGCGTCTTAATTGATTTGATGGGAGTTTTCCCTTAGAAAGGTTGTAAATGTCATCACGAAAAACGGATTGTTGTACAAGAAATATGAGTCGATTCAAAGTAAAATTGAACTCGGTTACGGAAATATGTTTAGAAAGAGGGGTTTGAACCTTCTTACATTTTTTATAGAAACGGAATAATAAAGCAGTGACACGTACCAGTTTACCCAGGGATGAATAACGTGATATAATTTCTACGTCGTCGTTGGTGGAAGAAGAAGTGCATGGATTGGAAACAATTGCAATGTTACGTTTTTCTTCTTGTGTCTGAGTAGCTTTGAAAACAGGCCAAGTAGCCTCATCCTTTTTTAAGAAGTGAGGACCGCGGAACCATATGCTGTGATGTAAAAAATTGGCGGGAAGCATTCCGCGTGAAGCCGCGTCTGCCGGATTGTCTGCAGACGGAACATGCCGCCAACGGCAATACGGAATATTACTTATAATTTCTGTTATGCGATTGGAAACAAAGGTTTTCCACTCATGTGGCGAAGAACGCAACCACGCTAGTACTACAGAAGAGTCAGACCATCCGTATATCTGATCGCGAGGTATGCAATTCCCATAAATATTTAAGGTAGCTTTCATTAATCTAGATAATAATAGGGCCGCCATGAGCTCTAGGCGCGGTATGGACATACGTTTAGTAGGCGCCACGCGTGTTTTAGCTAAAAGAAGGTAAGTATCCACTGCACCCATGTCTCCCCGCACGCGAAGATAGACGCATGCGGCATACGCTTTCTCGGATGCATCTGAGAACCCATGAAGTTGTACAGAATGAGTGTGGGTAAATACGTGTCGCGGAAAAGTAACTTTCGATAAGAGTGGAAGCTCGTTAGTAAAACTGGCCCATGAATTTATTATATCTTGGGGTGGGTGTTCGTCCCAATCTACACGTGCTATCCACAACAACTGGATTAAATGCTTAGCAAAAATGGTGACTGGCGATAAAAGGCCAAGTGGGTCATAAATTCTAGCAATTTCTGAAAGAATCGAACGCTTAGTACATTTGTTAGAGGTAATTTGAACACTGAAAGTAAATGAATCTGAATTTGAGTTCCACTGAAGACCAAGTACTTTAGTTTTCATGTCATTTTCCATCTCCGCAAAAGGTACGTAATGGTGCCGCTCACCATGAGAACTTGTGGGCTGAACCGCAGCGAGTAACGCAGGCGAGTTACTGTGCCACTTGTGAAGAGTAAAGCCGGCAGCCTGACATATGCTTATTAACTCCTGTTGTAGAGCAAGAGCTTCTGCCTCCGTATTGTCGCCTGACACTATATCATCTACGAATATGTCACCTATTATGACTTGAGAAGCACGTGGGAAACGAGTGGCTTCATCAAGCGCAAGTTGTCGCATTGTACGAAGTGCGAGGTAAGGTGAGGAACTAACTCCGAAAGTTACAGTACGAAGGCGATAGTCACGTATAGGTTCGTCAGGAGAAGTGCGCCATACGATACGCTGAAAATCCCTATCTGTGTCACGGACTAAAATGTTGCGGTACATCTGTTTAATGTCAGCTGTGAAGGCAATAGAATGAATTCGAAACTTCAGTAGAACGTCGACTATATCCAGATGGAGTTTGGGTCCTGTAAACAAAACATCATTCAGGGAGTTCCCATGGGTAGTCTTACAACCTGCATCGTAGACCACTCGCATTTTTGTTGTTTCGCTAGATTCCTTCACCACGCAGTGGTGCGGAATATAATAGACGCCACCAGATTGAGGTGAAAGGCCATCACAAGGTTCCATGTGATCAAGGTCCAAGTACTCCTGGAGGCATGCATGATAACTATATTTCAGTGGCGGATTGCGTTCAAGCTTGTATTCTAATCTGCGAAATCGAGCGATAGCAATGTCACGTGACTCACCAAGGGGCAAGGCGTCAGGCTTGAAAGGCAGAGCGACTACATATCGTCCTGTATCATTACGCGTATGCGTGTTTTCGAAAATTGTCTCACACAAAACTTCGTCGGGAGTGAGAGACCTTTGTTCTGTAATTGATTCTATTTCCCAAAAGCGTTGAAGATCAAACTCATCGTTAACCGAGCTGTAAAACACTTGAACTGGGAATGAAACGGGTGAATGAATATTAAAATCTAACTTGCCTAGCAGTAAATATCCAAAAATACTATTTATTGCTATGGGTGTACCAGGAGGCCCAGTCACCGTATTGTTTAATAGAATTTGGGGAAGTATGTCCGCTCCAAGTAACATTTCTACGGGTTGTGGTGTGAAGAAATCGGGATCAGCCAATGTCAAATTTTTAATGTGGGACCATTCCTTATAAGGTAATTGACAAGAGGGCATTTGTGTAGTAATAAGCTTCGGTAAGATTAAGGCTTCGATTTGTACCGAAGGTTGTGTTTTATTTTTTGGTGTAATATAGCACGAAACTAAACCCTTTGGATAAACCGGTTTGTTTTCATTGATTCCGTAAACAGGAGGAATATTGACATGTTTTCTCGCTAAGCCCAAACGTTGTACGCACGCCTCACTAATAAAGGAAACCTGGCTTCCCGAATCTATGAGACAACGCACGGTCGATCGCTTATGATTATTTACGTAAACATCGATGAGCGCTGTTGACAGTAACACTGTACTCGTTCGCACTGACGGAGCAGAACTAGATTGCGCGCTAGCGTCGCGAGTCGTGTGATGTATCGACGTCATAACCAGCTGAGAATCGCTCGAAGTGGCGGGATCGTACGCTGTAGGAGGGAGTGAAGCGGAGCTGTCATGCGGATCAGCTGTCTCGGTAGCAGCTACATAAGATTGATTATCGAAATGAATTAGCGTATGATGATGTTTGTTGCACGTCCGACACATAAAATTTGATCTGCATTGCTTAACATCGTGTCCAACGTGTAAACAATTAAAGCAAACGTTTTTACCACTAATAAATGTATAGCGCTCCTTGGGTGATAGGTTTAAAAACGTCGGACATTTAGTTAGTGTATGTTGGGCGTCGCAGCATATACAATGGAAATATTTAACACTCGGAAATTTGTTTGGAATATTATATGCAGACTCTGAAACAGGCTGTGATGTGTTGTTTCCTATAAATATACGGCGTGCGCCCTGAGATGCCGTCGTGCGGCTACCGCCGCTGCTTGATGGTGCGTTTGATTTTGATTGACCCTCGTGTTTAGTAATTTGACCGAAATTAGGGTGAGAAATTTCGCTTGCGGACAACTCCCGCTCCAAAAAGGATATTAGTGTGTTGATATCAGGAATTTCTGATGGTGATTTTAATGATAACTCAAAACGTTTGCGGATAGATGAAGGAATTTTTCGCAGTAAAATCGTTAATAAGATAAAACTCCATTCGTTTGTAGGAAATTTCATGACTTCAAGTGCTTTAATGTTTTCTTGGTAAATGTTTAGTAAATTACGTAAGCTGATTGTTGATTTTTCTGAACAAGGTTCAACATCGAGAATTCTGTCGAGATGAGTGGAAGCTATAATTCTTTTGTTCTCATAACGCGAAATTAATACCTGTAAGGCTACAGAATAGTTCGCGTCGGTAATGGGAATTGATTTAATTAAATTATAAGGTTCATTTTTTAAAGTAAGGAGTAAATATCTGAATTTCTCCGCATCCGTGTAGGCATTATTGTTATGTACGAGTGAAATATATAAGTCATAAAATGAATTCCAGTCAGTACTATTACCCGAGAAGCTGGGCAAGGGAATTTTAGGCAATTTTGGATTGTGGGATTGTGCAAACGATTCGGAGTTAAAAGACCTACTCATACGCCTGACTTGTTCGTCATCTTGTTTTAATTTGCTCAGATGCGTGACAATAGCGTAGTATGCGTCATCAAAATCGTTACGAATTTTAATTTGTTCATCTTTGTTGAACATTTTTGTCTTTATTAGACATTTTTCTATTTTAGTTTGTAATTTACTAAACTTTCTTTGTTGTGCCGTAAGATCTTTAGTTCGCGAACGGAACTTTTGTTCATCGGTCGTTGCGAACTGTAATGTTCTTTTTAAATCATCTAAAATAATATCGCGTTCGAACATGTCCTGCTCGCATGAAACATCACACATAAATTCTTCAACTCGTGCTGGATCCGGCATTTTGCGTTGCAAAGATGGCCTATACGACACGTCGGTGAAAGTACGTATGTACGTTAAATTTTAAAATTTAAAGTGTGTGTGAAACTAAAGATAACACTCTTACTAAGACAGCACGATTTGAAAGGAAAGATTTGGCTCGCAAGGTCCAAAAACAATTATGTTATGTACATAAGACCTGGCAAACACTCACCTGGGTAATTTCTGAGCTGCCCAACGTTTACCGGCCCGATGTGATGTATCTTCTGGCCGAATGTGTCCACTATTGTTCTTTTATCCACAGGTCAGGTATGGAAAGCTGCCTTAGTATTCGATGGAGCAGGGAAATGAGATCTTATCTATTGCTGGTAACGGAACGCGCGCGTACAAGGTACCGTCAAAAGCGTTAATGCTTGCGTTGACGAGGAACTTGCCGTTACTAGTGGTCGTTGCGGGTGTAGTTGAAAAAAGGGTTGCTCGCTTCAAAGTTAAAGAGTGCTTGCCAGTAAGAAAAAATATTTATTCGAAATGTTATACGTAAGACGAGATGCTTTCCTTTCAAATTGTACTATTTCTAGTTATAAAATTATACCGAACCATTAATGAAAAGAAAATAAAGACATCAAATACGGAACACTAATACAGTTATTTTATTTTCCATTTGGTTATGGTAACAATACATAATGACTCGAAGCCGACATAATATCATGTCGGCGTCTTAAAACCGTCTCTCCATCACGAAATACTTACCGTGTAACATTGAACTCCCCGTAAATACAGTTGTGCTGACCACTAGGGTACTTAAACGCTGTTATAATACAGTGAGAATAATGTGACCGAATTAATTTATTTTTTATCTAAAATTAGCTGGTACCCGGCGCGCTGCTGACGCAGAAGAAATAATTTTGGAAATATGGTTTTAAATTTGGAAGAGTTATATTGTTAAATGAGGAATGATAAATATTCATTGAAATTTATTGACATTCATTGAAATTTAATGATATAGAACTTTCAAATAAATTTGTCGGTACGATAAGTGCGTCACATATTGTAAGTTAATTGTACTATGCCTATAACCTTCGCGCAAATGCAAGCAATAAGTTAACAAAGCTTCATCGCAATCTGATGAACGATATGAAAGCACATAAAATACGAACAAACAAAAATTAATTTCTATATATGACGATATATTCATTTTAAATCATTGCCTTTACCTGAATAAGGTAATAGTGGGTGAATTTGACGCCAATTTACACTCTCTTCGACTATTTTATGTATTAAATAAGTTTTTTTACGCTACGTGGCTTTGGCAAATAAGCATCGCAATTTCATCTCAAAATAGCGTAAAGAACCACAATTGTTCACGTTTACAAAGCAAATAGCATAAGTAATATTCTCAGTTATCATACTAAATTCCTGTAGCAATAAAGGAAGGTCGTAATACTTCCGTTTTAAAAGTTATTACCCAATACCAGCAACAAACGGACTAAGACAAATTACAATTGTCACGATTCCGCTTGTATACTCCAATTTGTAGCTCCGAAGCGTAAATAAACTTTATACCCACTTAAAATTTAGTATTGATTTACCATAAATACGAGTTTTACTACGTTCAGTATCGTTTTAAGCAGTGAAATTTTGAATTATATCCGCTCGGTAGTAAATCTTTTTATAATGAAAATTAATAAAGATTGTATGTACAACCAGTACGTGTTATGTGATTGTAATGATGATTTATGGATCTGAGGCGTGGTCCTTCACTGCTGGCCGTATGAGGAAGCTCAAGGTCACTTAGCGAGCTATGGAGAAGGCTATGTTCGTAGTTTTTCTCCGTGATAGACTTAAAGTGAAGATATCCGCAGTAGAACCAGAGTAATCGACATAGCCTAACGGATTAGTAAGCTGAAGTGGCAATAGGCCAGCCATATAGCTCGAAGAGTCGACAACTGATGGGGGAGAAGAGGTTCTCGAGTTGTAATCTCGTACCGGTAAGCAAAGTATAGGACGGAGCCCCATTAGATGGAACGACGACCTGGTAAGACATGCAGGAAGTCGATGGCTGCAGATGGTGTGCAGGCTCAGGACCGTGTTTTGTGGCATTCCTTAGTTCCTATGTCCAGTAGTAGACTTGTGAAGGGCTGTAATGATGAATGATAATAATGATGACTCATCATATATGCCACACAGCAGAGAGCTGCTATTTCATACTGGTGTAATGTGCGCTTCTGATTCCCTAGTGCAGTTCATCCATTCATGCTGCAGGAATGTAGCGCTGCCTATTTACAAAATTCTCACCCTATAAACAGACTTTAAATGTACATTACAAGGTCAAACCAGCAAAATATAGGCAACTTTTCCTAGTAATTAATAAGAAGTGATGTTTTTTTTAATTAAAACTATAGTGACAAGGATACGAAGTGAAAAACGAACCCAAACAAAGAAGGCTACAGACGCGTTGTTACTTTTAAAGATTAATATGAAATGCCTCACGGCCTGAAATTATTTTGGTTCTCTATATGATTAAGACTGGAACAAAGTACTTAAAGCAAGAACTGTTATTCGACGGTAGAAACAGGTAAGAGGTTGGTACCCAGACGTACTCCTAGGCAGGAAAACAGTCCCATAAACTAGGAATTTAATAATGATGTTAGATGTTGATAATATTATAATTGAATATTATTTTTAATTTACAAAAGTATATATTACATAATTTAAAATTTATAATTTTGTACAGCCGACTTCAATATGAGTTATTAAGAATAACTCAAAAACTATTGGTACTGACTATGATCAAATTCATATGGGACCACACGAGAAGTACCAGCTTTCAAATAAAAAAAGAATCATCCAAATCGGTTCACCCAGTAAAAATGTAGGAGGTAACACATAAAAAAACATACAGTCGAATTGAGTAACGTCTCCTTTTTGGAAGTCGGCAAAAAAGAAGCGTTACGTTTGTACCGTGGTTTTACAAGATATAATTTTATTATCATATTTGAAAGGATAGTTTTAATTAAAATTTAGTTATATATTTTAATACGTTCATCATATTGCTGAGCTCGAATTTTCTCACATTTCATACGATTTACAACTGAGCATAGGCTTCATTTCATTTCTGACTGGGTTAAAAAGTGAGAAATAGTTCACAGCGCTTCAAGCATTATCATTTGCGAACGCCCTCGAAATATTCTCAAAGCAGCAAGGTGATCTTCAAACAAGGTATGAAACATCATTTTATTGTTATTTTTCCTGCGGTTTGAAGGCAGTTACTTTTCATGTCTTTTATACAGGTTGTCCCAGCCAATTCAACGTCAAGCCGGGAACGGGCAATAATCCAAGTTGTGACAGTTATTAGAAAAATGTAAAAAAATCTTGGTCATGTACATTTCAAATTATAAGGATTCAAAAATAAATCTCAAAAACTGACATCCTGTGATGATCTTTCAAGTCCTGTGACTATAAATATTAACTTTTTGGGTAGTTTTTTTTCTGTGATGTAACGAATATTAACCCTTCTGTAAATTACAGTTAAAATTTTAAATATAACTGCCTCAGTTTTAAATAAAATGTTGGATTTTTTCCCAACATTGAATTCAAAATAATTTCATCACCCAACTTTAACCGACTGTATTGTAAAAAGATGTACTATACTATTTTGGCAAGTAATTTTAAAAAATTGGAACATTTAGTATGAATTTCAAAATGGTACGACACTTACTAATTGCTACTTCTTAATTGGGGAATTTTGGGTAGAGTGACATTGTTTTGACTAGTGTGTGACAGATGGTGACGCTAATTTGTTTAGTGTGAGCGAGATAGATTTTGACGCTACTTTTATCGAAAAGCAAGACGGATTGACACATAATTTCGTCTGTGTGCTACACCGAGACTACCCAGAGAGTGCTATTTTTTCGAACGATATTGTAGAGGCACTGAGTTGATCCCCTCTCGATCTCGCCGACCAACCCGCGGTGTGAGTGCTCTATGCTGGACATGCGGTTCACACAGCGCTCGGTTCGCAAAGGACTCCTCTTCCTGGACATACACAAGTCACGTAATCCCCACAATTGTATTGAGGACGTGTGCTCCAGAGTTGACACCAGTTCTATCGCGTCTTTCCCGATACTACTACTGCCTAGGCATAGTCCCGAAATAATGGAAGACGGCTTTTGTCCACACCGTTTCGAAGATAATCCGGAATAAGTAGACAGACAGACAGACAAAAATTAAAAAAAAATGTTTTTTTTTGTTATTAGGACCGTATATACCTCCATATGCATTTAGTAAAAAGCTGTTATTTTAACATTACAAACAGACACTTCAATTTTATTTATTTGTATAGATGTATGGATATAGATAAATTTTGTCCAAATACTCAAAAGCTACTTACTCAATTTTAAGATGTCGTTAAGTCTCGTGCTGTCTTTATCACTTTAAGTCAAAGTGATTGTGACACCATGAGACTTGACATTTTAAAACTGAGTAGCGTTTGAATATTTGTCTATTAACAATATTTTAAAACGGATTTAAATATTAGTATTGACGTCAAAAATAAAAAGTTCACGATGAATTGCTGCGAAAATATAATAAATTTAAAATTTTTTTTTGAAATAACTATACTTATACTTATCTTCACGCACAATCCCTGACGGGGTAGCCAGAGAGAACAGATCGCCAAGTGTCACGATCCTTACATACCTCTTTCGCTTCTTTCAGATTCATTATTTTCTTCATACATGCACGTCTAGGTATCCGAGTACTCTTGACCCTCCCCTCTTCGAGCAATTTGCTCACATGGTCTTCGAAAGTTAGTCTCGGTCTACCTCGACACCTTTTAATATTTACTTTCGCGCTATATATTTTCTTCACCATACGGTCTTCACTCATTCGCTCAGCGTGCCCAAACCATCGAAGCACGCCCTTATCAATTTTTGTGATAAGGTCATCTTTCAAACCTGCCATATTGCGAATCTTTTCGTTTCGCTTTCGGTCGGCCATAGTAACGCCGCACATTTTACGAAGAGATCGCATCTCCACTGCATTCAACTTGCTTTTATGCTTCTTCTGGCATACCCAGGTTTCGCTGCCATATAACAAAGTCGGTACCAACACTGAGTTATGTATTGCAAGGCGTGCACTCTTCACTAAGCCTTGCCTTTTGACTAACGCAGTCAGGGCACCATTGACTTTGTTCCCGGCAGCGACACGCCTGTACACATCTAAATCACATCTTCCATCCCGGCTAAAAGCACTCCCCAAGTATACAATTTCATTTACCTGTTCTAGACATAATCATTTGAAATAACTAAAGTCTAAATTATCACAAAATCACACTTAATAATCAAGCGGAGAATGTGTGTCGTATGAAGGTGTTCGGAAAATCAATACTTGTATCGTCAGGTGATAAATGACAAAAAATTTTCTCAGAGGACTACCTAGATTCGACACTTGATGAGAATGGCGACACTTTGGTGAGAATAATAAAAGTAAATTTGTAGGGGATAGACCTTGACCCAGCTAATGTATAATAATATAGGTAAAAACGAACTTCACCAATTTTTGTTTAAGAGAATATTACGTAATGTACTGAAAGTATATTGCTGGATATATAATTAATTTCAAATTCAGCATTAATCTAAATTTAGAAATAAGGGTAGCAAAAAAGAAATGAAAAACGAAGTAAGGGAAGAGCTCTAAACCACTGATCGATTCGATCAGTATAACTTTTCATCGCAGGCGGGTATTATATTCAGCCACATTTATTACAAGTACAGACTTTTATTGCGAAAAGGCTGCCCTGAGTCACATCGAGATCGAGCTAAGCAGTGTTGCTGCACTTAATATATTTTGGTATATTTATGCAATTACATCAATAACGTTACAGCAAAGTGAATGGAACGTATTACGGAGTTTTAACTGTGCAACACTGAATATGTATTGCGGTACCCTGTTTTATTGCTAATAAGGATCAATTGCGTAAGCTGAACGTCCGCTGTCACACTATTATTACTTTTAACAAAAACCTCTTACTGTATTTCTTACTTCAGACGGATTCACTCCCTGTTATTGCCCACTTGTGATTTTAATAATATAAAAGTTAATTCGCACTTGAAATACCGCGATAAGCCTTGCATTAGCACCTTTGCTTTTGTGTTAAATGTCGTATTGAAATATAGAAATTGTTGTCGTATTTGCGACATTAACGAGCCAGTTTAGGAGAATATCCGGGCAAATTTTAGTCCATACAAACGTAGTCCTCTGTTCTAGAGCGAATATTTTCCTTTGACACTATAACAAACATTTTCTCACGATGAGATTTCTATATACCAATTCCACTTTTCTATGGTTTTGTTTTATTAATTATTTTTAAAATTACGACCCTTTGAAAATTACTATTACTAGCCCAATAACTATAGTTTATTAACAATATCTTATATCGTTCAAAAATATATAATTTTTCGATTTTGTAGGTGAAATAGGGGAAATACGCTATAACGATTTCGTAAATTTTTCGTAGGTATTATCACTTAGAGATTCGCTTGTCTTGTTTGGGCACAGCAATAGATAATTGAAGATCAATTCCTAAATTTCTTGCAGCCCCGATATCCTCTTAATATAAAAGCTTAATTTTAATTTTATTAACCATTTTACACTTTAGGATTTCCAGAGACAGGTATTTAAACGTCTAGAAAGCGGTTTTGTGGTTTGAGGTGTATATATATATATATATTTGTGTAGTTTCATAAACTTTGCAAATGAAAGCCATCGGGGACGGCTTTCATATTGATTAGCACAAATAAGGAAGTAAATTTACTGAGGAATAGATTTCCAAAATTGTTTGAATACTGTTATTGCAGTGGGAAGCTTACAGCAGTCGTATATGTTAAGATATGCAGGGTTAATAAGCGTTCATGATTATAAGAAATTATTGAAAAATTGTGTTTTAATATTGCAGCATACTTCGTCGTTGACGAATGGGTGGGTAAAGACTGAAAATAAATCAAATGCAGATTAAGAACAATAATCGTAAACAATATGTAAACTGGAACAGCATGAATTTTCAAAAAGGTGCTTTTTTAAATTAATAATGAATCAAAATTTTAAGAGCAATTCATACCTAAAAAAAGCATCCGCAAATTACCTCTAACTATTTATATGGCAATGTAAATGCGACTTTAGAATATCCACTACACCATATCATACCGTCTCTGTCTTAAAAGGCGTTAGAGGGAAATGAAACAGAAGATGGGAAACAGCATCTTCCTGAGGACAACTTAAAATAAGAAATGGTTGCCAACCCACTTTCCAAGCGTGGCAACTTATGTATCTCTATAAGTAATACATCTATAAGGCAATCTATGGGCCTAAGTTTAGCAGTGGACTAATAGGTGAAACCAATGATGATGATATTGGTTATACGAATTAATTATTTTTTGCTTTAAAACGGATTAACATAAGATTCAAATTTTATACAATATAAAAACCGTAATAAAAAAACTAAAACAAAAAATTTTGACTACCATTCATTCATTCCTACTCCCCGCGGCTTAGTACCAAGAACGGTAGCTGAGTTTCTTCGCTGGATAGTTATTTTAAACGAGAAAAGAACCAGCCCTTTTTACACCATCAGCGATGACCAGTCGTGGATTCAATTTCATTAGGAACTTCACTATACGTGGACCGATAGTCTCTACAGCAAATGGCACATATATATAGTCACCTCTCAGAGACTCCTATTTGCGCCACTTATTTAGTTCAACTTGTTCTGATAACGTACCGGCTCTAAATGTTTAACTAAATTAAAAACTGAAAAGGAAAACCCACTAAGGAAAACAACGTGGAATGACGGCATAGCTTTAAGATATGTCACAACATTTAGCATATTTTAATCGTTATATTTTTAAAATATAAAATGTTATTATTTTACGAGCTCTAAGGTTACCCCCCTCATGGCTAACGGAATCATAAACAGCTAAGCCACAACCCACTTTTTTGTATTTTTGTACAAAATAGCCTATACGTTACCCAGCGTGATTAACCAGCTTTTTACTAAATTGTTTTTTTTTATAGGATAGAGTGACAAACGAGCACACGGTCCACCTGATGGTAAGTGGTTGCTGTGGCCTATAGACATTTACATCTATACTCGTTTGCGAATCAAAATGTAGATGCGTTTTCATCCGTGAGGACTACGATGGAATGCCTCTTTTCCAGTAAAAAGGGTCTCCGGTTCTCTACACTCACCATACGAAACACAGCAATGTTAAGCTGCTATTTTACACTGGTATTTTGTGAGAGCGTCGTATTTTCCTGGTCGAGCCGACCCATTCGTGCTAGAAGTATACTACAAATACAGCTGCAACATAGCTCTACCACGTTGTGAAAATTGTGTGAGAAAAAAATTGTGTGGAAATTAATCCAGTAGTTCTATGTGATTCGTCAACAAACCAACAGACAGACATTATTTTAAAAATCTGTGTTCTAAAATAATATAGATCAATATAGATTTAAAAAAGTGCCTTGATTGTTTAATTAGCGTTAGTAGTTATTATGAATAGTATAAGTTAATATAGGTTCATTTTAATAGTAATTAATGTTAATATTAATATGATTTATTATTCATTGTACTATTCATTCTTTATAATATACTATTAATTTATTACAACAGGAAAATCTAGCCATTCAACTGTACGAATAACATTAAAATGTCTATGGAAAAAATTTAGACATTAGAATTATAAAAAACTCTTGTTTTTTATAACTCTTTATAGGCTACTAAAATTCAAATCTTGTACATAAATATGCCTTTCCTGTTGTAGAGAAAATTAGCCTTAATCGTCACGCTAGCCGGAGAATTGACGGTACCAGCCAGACCTCTGCACTCTTGAAGATTCTATCTGCTGAGACCGTGTGAACGAGATGGTTTATACCGTCATCTTTCTTACGTCACCTAAGTGAAGTGATGGATTCTCTTAAGCCTCCACCACAGGGTACTTAAATCTATAATTTGACTGAATGCTTTTACCTTACTTTTCCATATGAAAAGAAAATACCTTTGTGAATAAAATTTACATACACGATGTACTCACGTCTTGGATTGTGAAGATAATAGAATCCAAATGCTTAGTCATTTGGATTCTATTATCTTACGAGTATGTATATAATATGCATATAATATGATTTATTAAATGTAAAATCAAAACGACAATACTTATTGAACTGTTTTGTTTTAGTCATTACACTTTTTTTTGTAAATATTTGAAACTTTTTTATAAAGTATACTTAAATTATTTAAAAAACTCTTATTTATAATAACGGAATAGACATAATCTAAGTGTCCATTGAATCTATTGCGTTTTTGCTTTTTGATTTGATAGTTTAACCGATATGCAAAAAGAAAAATTGATAAGAAGTATATACTCGTGCCACTCAGAATGAACTCTTTTTATAGAACTCTCTTATTATTATTATTATTATTATTATTACAGCCCTTCACAAGTCCACTGCTGAACATAGACCTCCCCCAAAGAATGCCACAAACCACGGTCCCGAGCCACCTGCATCCATCGACTTCCTGCACATCCCACCAGGTCGTCACTCCATCTAGTGGGGGGACGCCCTACACTTCGCCTGCCGGTACGAGGCTGCCACTCGAGAACCTTTCTTCCCCATCGGTTGTCGGTTCTTCGAGCTATATGGCCGGCCCATTGCCACTTCAGCTTACTCATCCGTTGGGCTATGTCGGTCACTCTAGTTCTACTGCGGATATCCTCATTTCTGAATTTATCACGCAGAGAAACTCCGAGCATAGCCCTCTCCATAGCTCGCTGAGCGACCTTGAGCTTCCTCATCCGGCCAGCAGTGAAGGACCACGTCTCAGTTCCGTATGTCATCACTGGCAACACGCACTGGGTGTACAGTCTCGTTTTCAAGTTTTGAGGTATACCTGACGAGAAGATGTGCCATAATTTCCCTAACGCTGCCCAACCGAGTTGAATCCGTCGATTGACCTCTCGGTCGAAGTTGGACTTACCTAGTCGGACTATTTGTCCCAGGTAAACATACTCGTCAACAACTTCGAGCTTAGTGTTCCCGACAACTACCGGCATAGGTGTGACATGGACATTAAACATGATCTTTGTTTTGTCCATGTTCATCTTAAGACCTATCCGTTGGGAAACACTATTGAGGTCATTGAGCATAGTGCTTAAGTCCTCCAGCGATTCTGCCATAAGGACTATATCGTCGGCAAATCGAAGGTGAGTGATGTACTCGCCATTGATGTTGATACCGTATCCTTTCCAGTCCAGAAGCTTGAAAACATCTTCCAATGCAGCGGTAAAGAGTTTCGGGGATATGACGTCACCGTGTCTTACACCTCTCTGCAATTGGATAGGTTTCGTACTCTGGTTCTGTACTCGGATAGCCATCGTAGCCATACTGTACAAGCACTTCAACACTTCGATATACCGACAGTCAACTTGGCATCGCTGAAGGGACTGCAGCACCGCCCAAATTTCGACGGAATCAAAGGCTTTCTCATAGTCCACATACGCCAGACATAGTGGCAAATTGTACTCCTCGGACTTCTGTACTATTTGCCCAAGGGTATGTATGTGGTCTATGGTGCTAAAGCCTTTTCGGGAACCGGCTTGTTCGGGAGGCTGGAAGTCGTCAAGTCTGCGCGCGAGACGATTCGTAATGACTCTCGAAAACATCACGTAGACGCGGCTCAAAAGGGAAATCCGTCTGTAGTTCTTGAAGAGAGCGTTGTCGCCTTTCTTGAAGAACAAGACCACCGCACTTCTGCTCCACGCCTCCGGTGTAATGCCACCATGGAGGACGGAATTAAAGAGCTTCTGAAGGACTTCAAGTACCGGTTTTCCACCCGCTTTCAGAAGCTCCGCTGTAATTCCATCCTCGCCTGGGGCCTTGCCGTTTTTAAGGTGATGGAGAGCCATTCTAATCCCGCTCAGACTGACGTTCGGGATATCATCGGAATAATGTCGGATAAGACTCGCTCTTGGATCGTTACTCACACTTGCGTGCGGCTCCAACGATGACGTGTACAGCTGCCCATAGAACCTCTCAATCTCACTCAAAATCTCAGGTGCCCCGGAAACGATGCTGCCACATTCTGTCTTCAGCTTTGACAGTTGGCGCTTTCTGGCAGACAGATCTCTGGCAAAGACTTTGGAGCCTTGGTTCCGCTCGATCGCTTCTTCAATACGAGCTGTATTGAATTTGCGTAAGTCCCGCCGCATGCATTTGGAGATCTGTCTATGAGATTAAGAGTGTGATCGGAGAGTTTTTGTGTTCTTCTGCGGCGGGTCTTGCAGAACATAGAACTCTCTACCAGCATATAAATAAAGATTCACGCATCTGAAATAGTTCTGGAAATACTCCTGTCCTCCTCAGACAACTCTTCTACCTGCTCGTACGGTACTAGTACATTTTCTGGCGATGAAATATATTTCTGCATTTTTTTTATTTTAAGGAATAAAAAGAAATCGTACGGTGCCAAATCAGGGCTGTTGCCAGTTGATTTTATTGACCTTAAAACTTAACTAGTGTGCTGGTCAGCAAGTGCCTCTTGCTGTGTGCTGTCAATGAATATGTGTGACAAACAAGCGTACAGTCCACCTGATGATAAGTAAATGCTGTGGCTCATTGACATTTACATTTATCCTCGATTAAGAATCAAAATACAAATGCATTGTCACACTTGTACACTAAGATTTAATGCTATTCCAGTAAAAAGGGTGTCCGGTTCTCTACATTCACCATACGAAACACAGCAGCATTAAGCTACTATTTTACGCAGGTATGCTCTGAGAGCGTGGTCCTACCCCGGTTGAGCAGACCTATTCATGCTACAACCATGACATAGTTGCAGTGTGGCTCTACCACGTAGATGTCATGGTGAGTATTAGCCCATGGAGCGCCGTCTTTGGTCACATAACAATGAACACTTCTAGTCGAAATTTAGCGTTGATGCTACTTTGATTCCGTAAAGAAATCGATACGATGACGCTTCGTATGCGGACTGTATTGATAAATCCAAGTCGTAACTATAATAATCTCGAAAACACGTCAAGACGAGACTGCTTCATACCTAGTAATCATGTCACGGCAGTTTTCCACGTGGGCTAACTTCTGACTATCGATGAGATTGTGTGGCAACCAATACAAAACTGTCCAATTGGTATTCGTTTAAAATCTCGCAAAGGCTTCCAGATGCAATCTGCAATATGTGCTAAATCCCTTGACGCGTAATTCGCTTATTCTAATTATTTTCCTTCTGAAACAGACCTCAAAGGGCGACCACTTCTTTCTTTATTTATCAAATTTAATCGGCCGTTTGCCTTAAAAGGACCTTTACCACTGACCTCTATTATAAAGTGTACTAGAAAATACAGAAGTCAGTGACCTTTATGCATAAATTCCATTTAAAGTTTATCAAACAATTCATCCAGTTTTAGGCGAAATTTGAAATCGTAAAAGATCATATCGCGAATATTTTTCCAAAGCGTTCTATTTTTCAATGAAAAACAATAAAATGAAAAAATGTGAATGGTTATTTTTAGTTGTATATTTTTTTTTGTTGAAATGCAGATGGGATATCCCTGTGGAATGCCTCGTTTTCAGTAAAACGGGTATCTGTTTCTCCACATTTACCATACGAAAAACAGCAGCATTAAGCTGCCTTTTTACGCTGGTATTCTGGGAGAGCGTGGTCCTTCCCCGATTTAGCCGACCCATTCGTGCAACAACCGTAATACTCGCTGCAGCGTTGCTCTACCACGTGTTAATAATCGTATTATGTAAATAAATAAGAAAACCACTTTTTTTGTAACAGTTTAATAACCATTCACACAATAGAATGGTTTGACTACGAGTTTCAATGTTTGACCCATATAATATCTTTATAACTATTTTTCATAAAACGTAATAACCATTAGGTATACGTAGCAAGCTGTATAGAAATTTAGAAAAAAGATTAGTGTTTTAAAGGAATATTGTCTGTTAAACCATGTTTTCTGTACAAGCCCCTCTCCGCCTATACAGGAATAAATATGCACCATATGGGTTACGTTACGTTAAGATTTAATATGACTGAACATGTTCTAAGAAAATGAAAAATTGTATTTTAATACGAAGCGATAGAAAATGTAAAACATAAACAGGAATATTCTTTTTAATCTAGTACAAAGGGAGAAATTAATAACTTTCTACTAATTAAGATTTAATATTAAATAAAGGAGCGCAAGAACAAACAAAAGAAGTTTTTTTTCGTAAATATTGTCTTATTTACTTTAATAGAGTTTTGTTACAATAGACAACGTAAATAACGCCTTTTGACTTGCTTCAAATAATGAAAATTGTAGGAAAAAGCAAGATGAGATTTCAAACAAAATACCCTCATAATTATACAGTTAAGCTTAAAACAGAAGGCTTCTTCACTGCTTGATATTTTCATTAAATAATAATTAAGTTGAAGAACAAAGGTAATCATTAAGCTATAAGCATAAGAAATACAGACTGGCGCGTTGAAATAGGGTAGAATAAAACATTAAAAAAAAACTGCAACATATTTTCTATTAAAATGTCTTACTTTAGCCAGTTTTAGAACCCGCCTATCATGAAAATAAATGACCGCCTATTTAATTTCATTAATTGATAACGTTGGATATAATAATCGAGTTTACTTATAGTGTTACTTAAAAATAGGGACGTGTGAGTTTATAAAAATTTTATTGTTTTATTTTAAAACGATGGCTATGTAGTTTTCAAATGACTGTAAGCTTTGAAAATGGAGCGATCGAGATTCTTTTTTATAAGTAATTAACTAGCTAGTACTCGGCGCATTGCTGCCGCAGAAGAAATAATTCTGGAAATATTGTTGTATATATGTGTGTATAAATTTGGAAGAGTTATATTTTTTTAAATTAGGAATGATAATACAATAATTGAAATTGAATGACCTATAACTTTCAAATAAATTGTCGGTACAATACGCGCGCCACCTATTATAAGTTTATTGTACTAGGCCTATAACCTTTGCGCAAGTGCAAGCAATAAGTTGACAAAGTTTTACCGCAATCTAATGAACGGTAAGGCAGCGCATAAAATACGAACAAACAAACATAATTTTTTATATAATTAATGGAATAGATAATATTAAGTAGTAATAGATACACTAATATTTTATTAAGTTTTTAACACAGTTTTGAAAACGATGATTTTTTTTTCTATTTTGCAATATAAAATCCAATATGTTTGCTTCTGTTATGCCTGCAGTATAAATAAGTGGTAAGCTCGATCCGGAAAGGACCACGCTCTTGAAGAATACACAGTGTGAAATAGTAGCACGATGCTGCTGTGTTTTGTATGGTTATTGTGGAGACACAGAGACTCTTTATACTGGTAACGGGCATTCCATTTAAGTCTTTAGCGGTGACTTCGCACTTCTATGGCACCAGCATCAACTTACCATTAGGTGGACTCTGTGTGTATTCGTTTGTTACCCCTGTTTTTTTAAATAAAAAACTGTTGTTAGTGCACTTGATTTGTATAAAAACATACGATCTATTCATGTGGCGTAATTTTGATTTAATATAATCATCAAGGACCATTTATTTTATCAATGTCGATTTATTATACCAAAAAGTCTCTTTGTAGGGTCTCTAGTGCTTTTTCCAGGATCAATGGGGCTTAATCGGACTGGTTAGGTATCCATAAAAGTATCAGACAGAGCTGCGTAGCTTCCTTATGACTATGCAACCTATTTATGGACAGTTGTTTGGAAACTTTGAAAGTTGAAGATTGTGGGTTAAGAATGGGTAAGTTAACCGTAAAATTCCTTTTTTACACCGATGATCAAGTTATATTTGCATCGTCGGCGGTCGAAGTACAAGTTACGGTTACAATAATAAACAATTCATTAAAAGAAAAGGGAATGAAAGCTACTGCTAGTAAGAGGAAAGTGATGTTTTTTGATAGAGAATAAAGTAAAACGATAATATATGAAATAAGAAAAGAGGGGGAGTTGGTTCAGCAAGTGGATAAGTTTGTGTATTTGAAGGATATATATTTAGCAGGGATGGTAAATATGATAAGGATATATAACGACGAGTGAATGCAGAAAATAAATTAAATTGGGATCTACACTCAATTTTGGGTAGTTAGAATATGTCAAAAAGGCACGTATGGCAATTCGCAAGTGTTAGTCCCTACGTTATTGGTTTGGATGAATTGTTTATGGTGGTATTGAAAGTTGGGTGTGGCAGAAGAAGCACGAGAGTAGAATAAATGGTGTAGAAATTCGGTCATTATGAGCTAGGGCTGAATCTGATTGCCAAAGCGAGAAATTGTGTGATAAGAGAAACGTGTGATTTGCGAGATCGTGTTGTGATCAGGATTAAGAAATAAATGATTCGGTGGATTAGTCACGTAGAAAGAAAGAACGAGGAAAGTGTCACAAAGCAAAACTATGGTGCAGAAGTGAACGGCAGAATCGGAAAGGGACGCACTAGACGAAAGTTTATCGACCAAATTAGCGATACATTGAAGATGGGTAAGATAAAGAGTACTTAACCGATGAGTATGTATGCGTAGGTATATGGATGTAAAAGAGGCGAGAGAGGTGTGTTAGGATTGTGCCAAATGGAAGTCAGTAGACTCTGCCTACCCTTCTCGGTAACAGGCGTGAGTATTTATGTTTATGTTATGTGAAATAATTAGTTCGTACAAACATCATTATCTTCAAGAAATATTTTATAAATTGGCTTACCTTTAAAGAAACGATCGACGTTACAAAAACGAAAAAAGGAAAAGCTATTTGTCATTAAATTAACGAAAAGATCACGAATTTTTCATTAGAAGCCCGATAATATAAGATACATGTACAATCGACTTTCTGGTTAGATCAAAGGTAATTGAAACCGAGAGATGGTTAAGCTTTTGGGGTGTATGTACCTAAATGTGCCTTAAGTTTATTTACATTTCAGAATTTCGGAAGACAGTCTATTTAAGCTTATGAAATAGTAATTATTTTCCGCTAATTACTTTACACTATAAATAATAATAATAAATATTACGCTTGTTATCCACGCAATAATTACAATTCCTCCAATATGTTTAATCCTAAACAAATTTATTTAAATTTACTTATACACAGATGCTTGTACGAGTATTATCAACATTACAAAAGTAAAAGCATTTAATGGGAAGACTATTTGAAAAAAAAATTAGGTGCTTTGTCATTCTTGAAGGCTAATTAATATGTACAGTATCGATATCAGTAATGTATTATCGGTTATATAGGAAACCCGAGGATGTGTGGATGCGAGGAAGTTTGCAAATACGTGTTGCTAGAGAGCGGCAGACTTTTTCTTACGGCTAAAATTCTCTCAGGCTTGAGGAGGAGGTCTGTGCTCAACAGAAGGTATATCCCAAATGCCATAAGCTTAAATTCATATCTGTATATATGTAATACAATTATATATAAAGCCTGAGGAAAGCGCCATACAAATGGTTGTTCAAGAGATTATTTCGTAAAACTTCTTAAAACAAAACATTTTTTCAAGTTAAGAATGATTTTTTTGACTAGTACATTTGTAATGCATGCATGCACGTAATATTTATATGTGTATATAGTTCACACTACCATCATCATATTCATTATCACATGATTATATCCATCACAAGTCCACTAGTGGACACAGACCTCTCCCAATGACGTCACAAATACACCACTCAAGTAGTAAAGTGTTGATTTAAAGAAAATGTTACGAAATCATATTTAACAGGGTAGCGAGGCAAACGATACTTTAATAGGGCATAAAAAGTAAAGATAAGTCTGTCAGTGTTCAAGCAAAAAAGCCTGCTTCATGCCCAGTAACCGTAATACCAATAATCATATTGTCTTTTAGTTATTTTGTTAAAATTCTTGTGCCATTGCGCATATTGTTTGTGCTTAAATTTCTCACGAATAATGGCAGACCTGTCAAATTCTAAGAAAAATTCTTGTGGAAAGTGACAGTATCTGCTACGTTTAAGATGCTAATTAATATATATATATATATATATATATATATATATATATATATATATATATATATATATATATATATATATATATCTATATATGAGGCCGTGTAGTGACTGTTAAGAATATCCACTACCCCATGTCTTCCCGTGGGTGTCGTAAAAGGCGACAAAGGGAAACAGGGAGGAGATGAGCAGCAGCATCTTCTTGATAAAAGCAAAATTACAATAAAAAACTGCGGTTGCCAACCCGCTCGCCAAGCCTGTCAACTATGGCAAATACCCCCCTATGATGAGAGTAAAAAAGAGACGGCCCCCAGTCCCAGGCGGCCCCGTTATTCCCGGCTACGGTGGCGACCATGGTAACGGCGGGGCAGGGGTGCTCAGAATACACGGTGAAGGTTCGGTTGCCACCTAAGACGACTCGACCTGGCAACATACAACGCACGCACCCTAAGGACTGACGTGAATATCGTAGAGCTGGAAGAAGAGATAGATAAGTTACGCTGGCATATTATAGGATTATCCGAGGTCCGAAGAGAGGGGGAGGACACGGTAATCCTCGAATCCAGCAACTTGCTCTATCACCAGGAGGGCGACCATCTGTCTAAAGGAGGTGTCGGGTTTATCGTCCACAAGACTCTCGTTAACAACGTTGTAAACATTGAGAGTGTGTCGACGAGGTTTACGTACCTTATACTCAGAATCACTAAACGGTATTCACTGAAGGTCATACAGCTTTAGGCATCAACCTCGGCATAACCTGATGAGGAGGTGGAGGAAATGTATGAGGATATCCCTAGAGTCATGCATTCCTCCAAAACCTATACGGTGTTAATGGGAGACTTCAATGCAAAACTAGGCACAAGAGAGAACGGTGAGCTGAAAGTAGGGGAATTTGGAATATGGCAACGGAACTCAAGGGGCCAGCAGCTGGCCGACTTCATGGAGAAAGAGGGACACTTTATGATGAACTCTTTCTTCCAGAAGCCGCCCCACAGGAAGTGGACCTGATCGAGCCCCGACGGTTCGACAAAAAATGAGATTGACTTCATTATGACGACCAGACGAGAACTGTTCAGTGATGTCTCCGTGATCGCGAGGGTGAAAACTGGTAGCGATCACCGAATGGTTAGAGGTATACTGAACCTAAACGTTAAGTTGGAGAGGTCTCGTCTAATGAAGTCAACGCTCCGTCCCCCTCATGCTCTGTTCCAAAGTCCCGAAACCTTTCAGCTCGAGTTACAAAACCGTTTTCAGTGCCTAGAAAACTGCAATGAAGTGGACGATATGAATGACAAATTCAGGGAAACTGTCCATGCGATCGGAGGTAAGTTCTGCTAGACCTGCCCCAGAAGAACACAAAAACTCTCCGATCACACTCTTAATCTCATGGCTGTTAGACGGGAGATGAAGCTACATTCTTCAACAGATTTGACAGCATACAGGCAACTAAACAGACAGATCTCCAAATGCATGAGGCGGGACTTACGCAACTTCAATACAGCACGTATTGAAGAAGCGATCGAGCGGAACCAAGGCTCCAAAGTCTTCGCCAGAGATCTGTCTGCCAGAAAGAGCCAATTGTACAATCTGAGGACCGAGTGTGGCTGATGTTTCCGAGGCACCTGGGATTTTGAGTGAGATTGAGAGGTTCTATTGGCAGCCGTACATGTCATCGTTGGAGCCACACGCAAGTGTGAGTAACGAGCCAAGAGCGAGTCTTGTCCGACACTATTCCTAAGATATCTCGGACGTCAGTGTGAGCAAGATTAGAACGGCTCTCCAGCACCTAAAAACGGAAAGTCCCCGGGTGAGGATGGAATTACAGCGGAGCTTTTGAAAGCGGGTGGAAAACCAGTACTTGAAGTCCTTCAGAAGTTCTTTAATTCCGTCCTCCATGTTGGCACTACTTTGGAGGCGTGGAGCAGAAGTGCGGTGGTCTTGTTTTTCAAGAAAGGCAACAACGCTCTCTTGAAGAACTACAAGCCGATTTCCCTTCTGAGCCGCGTCTACGTGCTGTTTTCGAGAGTCATTACGAATCGTCTCTCACGCAGACTTGAAGACTTTCAGCCTGCCGAACAAGCCGTTTTCTGAAACGGCTTTAGTACTACAGACCACATACACACCCTTCGACAAATTGTACAGAAGACAGAGGAGTATAATCTGCCACTTTGCGTTGCGTATGTGGACTATGAGAAAGCCTTTCATTCCGTCGAAATTTGGGCGGTGCTGTTGTCCCATCAGCGGTGCCAAGTTGACTGTCATTATATTGAAGTGCTGAAGTGTTTGTACAATAGAGCTACAATGGCTCTCCGAGTACAGAATCAGAGTGCGAAACCTATCCAACTGCAGAGAGGTGTGGAACTGGGTGACGTTATATCCCCGAAACTCTTCACCGCTGCATTAGAAGATGTTTTCAAGCTACTGGACTGGAAAGGATGCGGTATTAACATCAATGGCGAGTACATCACTCACTTTCGATTTGCCGACGATATAGTCATTATGGCAGAATCGCTGGAGGACCTAAGCACTATGCTCAATGACCTCAATAGTGTCTCCCAACGGATAGGTCTTAAGATGAACATGCACAAAACAAAAAATCATGTTTAACGTCCATGTAACACCTATGCCGGTAATTGTTGGGAGCACTAAGCTCGAAGTTGTTGACGAGTATGTTTACCTGGGACAAATAGTCCGACTGGGTAAGTCCAACTTCGACCGAGAGGCCAATCCACGGATTCAACTTGGCTGGGCAGCGTTCGGGAAACTACGACACGACTTCTCGTTAGACATACCTCAAAACCTTAAAACGAAATTGTACAACCAGTGCGTGTTGCCAGTGATTACTTACGGATCTGAGACGTGATCCTTCACTGCTGGCTCTATGAGGAAGCTCAAGGTCTATGAGGGCTATGGGATTGGGTTCGGGGTTTCTCTGCGTGATAAACTTATAAATGAGGATATCCGCAGTAGAACCAGAGTAACCGACATAGCCCAACGGATTAGTAAGCTGAAGTGGCAGTGGGCCGGCCATATAGCTCGAAGAACCGACAACCGACGGGGAAGAAAGGTTCTCGAGTGGCAGCCTTGTATCGGTAGGCGAAGTGTAGGGCGACCCTTCACGAGATAGAGTGACGTCCTGGCAAGAAATGCAGAAAATAGATTGATGCAGGCGGCTCAAAACCGTGCTTTGTTGCATTCTTTGGGGGAGCCCTATGTTCAGCAGTGGACTTATAAAAGGCTGTAATGATGATGATGATGATATATATATATATATATATATATATATATATATATATATATATATATATATTTTTATTTATTTACACTTTATTGCACCTTAATTAAAGGATTACAAAGGGCGGACTTAATGCCTTTAGGCATTCTCTCCCAGTCAACCCGGGACGTGTGAAAATTAGGTGATAGGTGACAAAATAAAATGAACAATAGAGTAAATCAAGGAAAAAAAACTACTGATAAACTTAAAAATAAACTAATATTATATATATAAATACAATAAACTTATATACTATAAAATATAATACAGACAATATATTATATTTACATACAAATATATAGGTACATAAAGATATACATATTATAAATACAAATAGATATACGAGTATAACATAAACCTATAAATAGAATAACAACAAAGGTAACCAAATTGACCATACTAACTATCATTAAAGTGCTTGTGAACCAATCTTTTAAAGGCAGTCTTATTAGATGTATTTCTGACGTCATCGGGCAAGGAGTTCCAGAGCAGTGCAGCCTGAATGGTGAAGGATTTACCAACAAAATTAGTAAAATGTAGTGGGATACTTAGTTTATTATTATATGAGGACCGCAGAGTTCTATCATGCGTTGAGGAAATACTTATATATATATATATATATATATATATATATATATATATATATATAAGTATTAGGATAGACAGAAACTGAACTAATGATATGGAACTAATGAATGATATTTATGAACCGAAAGACGAAGGTTTGCAATATTTTCCTTTCGTTTAAGATTTTATATCGTGATAGATTTAAAAAGGAAAAGTTATGAAATTATTTATCTGGATGAGTGTTATTTCGTACCATGATGAAAATGTAATTTCGTTTCAACTAATGTATATCACTTGGACATATTGTCTCACGGATTTTTTGTAGATATTGATAATCTCTGATAAAGTCTTGTACATAATTCTAGTCTACTACCAATAATAATTTTAGCGGCGCACGCTAAGTAATGAAACTATAATATGTTACTCACTGATAATGTAGCTTTTTATGTAAGGTATAAGAATTTTTAAAATCGTTTTTGTACTTATTGAAGTTTATCCATTACAAACAAAAAACAAATCTTTTCTCTTTATAATATTTGTATAGATAGAACGTATAATATTTTGTTTTTATTTGAGTTTATACTACCATAAATTATTAACTATACCATTTTATTTAATTTAACCCGAGTGTTTATCTCAGCTGCTTGCGTAATTAATTATTGGACGAACCCTATAATATTTTATTGAATTTAGAATAATGAATATTTACTAGTGTTGGAGTAGAAGCGCAGATTATTAATTTTATGAACATAATTTTAATTAAGTTTTATGCGTCTTTAAATAAATAAATTAGTCAAAGGTACCTTGGGGTACCTTTAAAAAATAGTTAAGGTTATGTTTTTAACAGTGTTGAATTGTGGTCTTATTTAATGTGATTTATATATTCTTTGCCCGTGTTCATAACGATATCTTTTAAAAGTCTATAGTGACTTTCAAATTCACCACTTTTTTTGTTGATCAATCTTTGTACCCTTGTAAACCTTATAGTAGGCAATTTTTATGTATGCGGGTGTAAGCATAGTGTACAGAGATAATTTTCTAATAATTTTTTTATTAATTTTAACTACAATAAAACGTAATCGATTCGCATAACAATAAAAATGGTTATACGAATCGATTACTTGAATTGTTTCCTAGTGTCTGAACTTATAATTTTTAAGTTGTAGGGCAAAGCTGCATATTAAAAGCCATAAAACACTGCCCATAGGTCTGCTCTACCAGGTAAGGGACACACTCCTACAGAAAATACATACATATAATCACGCCTCCTTCCCGTAGGGGTAGGCAGAGACTACTTCTTTCCACTTGCTACGATCCTTACATACTTGTTTTGCTTCATCCACTTTCATTATTATGCTCTCTTTCATGATCACTTCATACGTGCTCTTCGGTTTAGGGTACTCCTGACCTGACCTTTTTTCAAGACGTCCCTGATTTGGTCTAGAAATGTCCGCCTAGGTCTACCCCTTCCAACACTTTCATTCACACTCGCCTTATACATTTTTTTCGTCAATCGTTCTTCATTCATTCTCTCGACATAGACAAACCTTCTCAGCATACCTTTCTCATTTTTTGTCACTACATCTTCTTTCCCTAGGGAGGACGGCGATCTTCCTGACGGGCCGCCGCAGCACTCCGCCCTTGGTCCTGACCTCGACGTTGCGCACCACGCCGTCTGATCCAGGAAATGTCTTCGTCACGATACCCCGCGGCCACACATTTCTTGGCAGGTTCCTATCCGCAACCACGACGAGGTCCTTTTCTTGAATTTGGCGCTGCTGAGCATCTCGGGAGTTCCCGCGCGCAACCAGCGTCGGCAGGTATTCCTTCACCCAGCGCCTCCAGTACTCGTCGGCGAGCCCCTGCGCCGCTCTCCACGCCCGACGATCCATGGGTGTGCACGGCGCGGTGACTGGTAGGCCCGATGGTCCCAACAATAGGAAGTGGTTGGGTGTCAGCGCCTGTTCGTCGTTGATGTCAACCGGTACGCGCGTCAATGGTCGAGAATTCACTGTGTTTTCTGCTTCTGTCAGGAGCATTGCCAACGTCTCTTCTCGTGGGCTTTTCTGATGTAGTGGCTTCGAGTGCGGTCTTCACTGAGCGTACGAGACGCTCCCATGCGCCTCTCTGGTTAGGCGCACCCGGTGCGATGAATTTCCATTCGTTCGCCGAGTCAACGCGTAATCCTTCAGCTGCGGTGCCCACTCTTCCATCGCCCGTTGCAGTTCTGTATTTGTCCCATGAAAGTTGGTGCCATTGTCGGAGTAAATAACCCGTGGCCACCCACGTCTAGCCGCCATGCGCCGCAATGCTGATATCGCCGAGTCCGCGGTCAGAGAGTAAACTATTTCTAATTGCACTGCGCGCGTCGTTAGGCACGTGAATAGTACCACCCACCGTTTTTCGTGCCGTCGTCCTATCGGAACTGTCAGAGGCCCGAAATAATCGATCCCGGTGTACGTGAATGGTCGCGCAAACGCCCCTAACCGTTCGGGTGGTAAATCTCTTGTAACCGCAGGCCGTGGTGTCGCCTTCCGTACTCTGCACCGTAGGCATCTCCGCTCCGCTTCTCGTACGGTAGGTCGTAATCGGAGGATATGAAACCTAGTGCGCAGGTCGTTCACCACTCTCTCTCTGTTGGCGTGGCTTGCTTCCTGATGCGCCTTCTCCACAAGCAGCTTTACGAATTGGTGGCGTCCGTTCAATATGATGGGTCTCTTCATTTGGCCGTCCACGTCGGCTGCGTCGATCCTTCCCCTTGCTCATAGCACTCCATCTTCCGATATGGGGTCGAGCTTCCTCAGTGCGCTGCCGGTGGCCAAATTCTTTCCCCGCTGAAGGCGGCTGATGTCATCAGCGAAGCTTTCACGTTTGCTATGTTCTATCCACATCCGCTCTGCTTTCTGGATGTGCTGCAATGTCAATCCTTGTCCCCTTCCTCGTGCAGTATCGACGAACTGTAGTACTCGCACTGTGGCCCTGATTAATCTCTCGCAGGCAGAGAATCGTCCTATGTCTGGCAGGTGTCGAGCGTCCTGGGTGTCGCTCTGGTGCGCCACGATTTCCTCCAACTCTTCATCGTCCCCTGCCTTCTCTTCCTGTCGGTGAGGCCATCTGTCTTCGTTCTCGTAGAGGAAGGGCGGTCCTGTAAACCACTTATCGCTTTCTTCTTTGGTGGTGAAATTCATACGCGTTGCTTGTTCCGCTAGGTTTTCCGCAGTCGGTATCCACCTCCATTGCTCGGGTGATGTCTTCTCAGCTATCTGCCCTAACCGGTAAGCCACGTATGGAGTGTAACGCGCCGTATCATTCTGTATCCAGTGGAACGCCGTAGTAGTGTCCGTCCAATATACGACCCTATCTGCTACCACTCTGTGTTCGCCTTGCACGAATTCCGCGAGTTGCGCGCCTATTAAGTTCGCCTGCAACTCTAATCGCGGTATACTTTGCATCTTAATCGAAGCGACTTTCGCCGTAGCCGCCACTAATCGCACCCTAACCGTTCCGTCGCTATATCGTATACTCCAATATGCTGCGGATGTGTACGCACGTTGACGCTCTACCACTCCCCCGTAGGAGCATAGCACCTTGGCAGTCGCAGTCGTGACACCTCCTCGACGACTCGCAGCCACCTCTGAAATTCCTCTGCTGCCTCTTCGGGTAGTTTGTCATCCCATCCGACCTTCTTCATACGCCATAGGTCTTGTAGCAGGATCTTGGCGGTGATGGTGAGGTAGCTTAGCAGTCCGAGCGGGTCAAACACAGACATGACTGCGCTTAATGCTTCCCTCTTGGTCGGTGGTCGCTGTAGCGCCTTTACTTCATGCGGCACCCTATTCATCAACGTGTTGAAAGTTAGGGTGTCTTCGTCGGCCATCCATAACAACCCTGTCTTGCCTTAAGCCTACTTCCTTAGGCTTGCGCGCCAGTAGTTACTCCGGCTTGTCTTCCCATAGGGCTGCGTGATTAGAATTCCAGCCTGGCAAGGTGAAACCGGCCTTCTGGTGTACTTCCGAAACCTGCTTCGCCGTATTTACCGCTTCCTCTACCGTTGCATAACTGTCTAAATAGTCGTCCATGTAATGGCTACGTACGATAGCGTTAAGTGCCAAAGGGTGTGTCTCTGCGTGTGCGCGTGCGTAATAATCTCTAACACTATGTGCGAGAAACGGCGAGCTCCTCGCGCCTAAAATCATAGACGTCATAACGTACTCCCGCGGTGGGCTGTGTCGCTCGTTTCCTCGCCAAAGAAACAATTGCGCGGGCTGATCGCGACGGTTGATTTTCACACGCAAGAACATCTCCCTAATATCCGCGGACACTGCTATCTCATTCTCTCTAAACCGAAACAGTATGCCCGGTAAGTTCCGTAATAAGTCGGGGCCGTCGAGTAAATAATCATTAAGACATCTACCGGATGCGCGGGCTGCCGCGTCGAACACTACTCTTGTCTTCCCCGGCTTGTTCGTATTCCGTACTGCGAAGTGTGGCAGGTACCAGCTCTTGGGATCCTCTCGCTCCGTCCCCTCGGCTTCCATTGCGTATCCTTTCGCCAGGAGGTTGTCTATCTGGGCTGTGTAGGCGTCACGAAACTCCGGCGACTGGTCCATCTTCCTTTCAATCCTCCATAGTCTTCGAGCTGCCATTTCATAGCTGGGTGGCATCCGCACGTTGTCGTCCTTCCATGGCAGGCCAACTTGGTATTGCTCGCTGACCTTCTTGACGGTGCGCTGGAATATGTCGACAGCGCGCTCCTCTTCCCGTCGCGGCCTACTCTTTAGCGAGATACCTGTAGAATCTATCTCATACTGCCGTTTGAGGAGTTCCGTTAGCTCCTCGTCTTGACTGGCAAACGTTCGGATGTCCCTATCTGACCGTCCGCTAGTGCGCGCTATGTATAATAAGGTCTCGCCGTCTTCCCTACACGTTAACCGCGGCACGGTTCCCTGAGTTACCTACCCTAATAACCTATTATATATTAATAACCTTCAACGTCCTATTCTCAAATTACGGGTAATTATTAAATGCCAATTGTCGGCGCCTAATAACAATCTCGGCTTCGCTTCGTCGGAACTCACCGAACTCGGTAAGTCACGTAAGTGCTTCAACCGTAAGCACTCCCTACTCACAGACTGCGAACCTATCTTTAAATCTGCTATCGTTCGCGCGCTTATATTATACATCTCGCTGCGCGTCTTGCCACGTATCGCAATATTAACTAACCTACTATTGGCCTCGCGTTGACTATTACTTACGCCTCTAATATTGAGCGGCTTTACCGGTCCTTCCGCTCCTTACTCGCGAGCTAAGTCGTCGTCGATCAACGATATCATCTACGTGTGCTGCAACGTGATCGCGGCGTTCCTGTCGGAGATGTTCGGCGTGGCCGCGTTCAGCCGGCTGGCGGACGAGGCACGCAGCGTGCCGCGCCTGCAGACCGCCGGCAGCCGCCTGCTGCACGCGCTGCTCGACCGCCTCAACGAGGAGCGGCCCTACCCCGCCGGCCTGCTCGTGCTCAGGTATAACTCACCATCACGGCAACAGTTCACCGAGCGCTTAGTGGATGACAGAGTTGAGTCCGCGTTCTCCTACTACGAGTTCTTACAACACGTGAAGAATCAAGTGAAATGAGTCGAGAGTGACTTGTGAGTGACTTCACAATTCCGCGCTATGGCTGGACACTTATACATGTGCTAGCACTAGATATTTGGAATTTTATCGCGATACTGCCCTTAATACATCCTAATCAACTGTTTTAATATTCAAATGGTAGCTTTGCGATAGATGAACGAACGGCTTTGTATATTGCTTGGAAATTTGATTAAATTGGGATTGGTCGATGTCATTAAATGTTGTTGGTGTTTTGCGGGAGTTTAAAGATTTCTGATAGTCTCATGAACGATTTAGAATCAAAACAATATTACTTGGTAGTGGTTTTCAGCTTACGATAAATTTTTATACACCATTGAATTTTTTAGATATGGTAAAATATTTTAAATTATTATATTTTTTTAGGTTAAATTCAAATGATTGAGGCTATCAAGGAATTATATATAGTATGTTTACGATTGTTTAGATAGTATGAAATAGTATGAATGAAATTGTATTATAAAATCGAGTATGATGAAAATAAATATTTAAATTACCAAAAAATGATTGTAAATAAACCTTATTCAGTGGGTTCTTGGAAAAATGTATTCGTTACAAATTCCGTAATTAGATTATACACACTCGAAAGGTATGCCGCTTAAAAACAACGTAAAATGGAACAAATGGTATAGGTGCCTTTTATAACTTTCAAATTCCTTTTTTTATATAAATATTTCTTAGTTATAGTAATAAATATATAGATAGTCATATGGTAGAGCCTTCGTCAAATAGCGCATACGTATTAACTTCCTTGCCGCGCGGTCCGCGCACGGTTATGGGGCACATTTTCAACAGTGCGGATGCACTACTACTAACACTCGACGCGACGAGCACGGTTTCATCCGGTTTAACCGACGCTTCAGGCGTGCGGGCCTTGCGGGTGTGAAGGAGAGCGTGGTGAGGGGCGTTGCAGCCGTCGACGCCGCACTTTCTAGCTTTGCAGCGTATGCGTCGGTGTTTGCTGCTTAAGCACTTAAAACACACCCCATCTTCCCTCACCCACTTCCACCGGTCGTCCAAACCCATTTGCTCTAGCTTCCTACATTTGGTGATTGGGTGTTCACCCCCAAAACACATACATGAGGCACTACCGGTGTCCTCCTGGGCGGTGAACGTCTTTACGTCGCGGGCCCTATCCTCTACGCGGCGTGTCGACACTATCCTTTTCGACGGCGGCGCCTCTCGTCTTACGGGCGATACCTTAGTCGGCGTTACGGACGTATAGGCATGATTTAACGCACGGTCAGCCTCTCTCATCATAAACCGGGATAGTGTGATAATGTCCGGTTCGTCCGCACTTCCGTAGTGCTCCGCATAATCGCACCAACGCGACCGTAAGTGAGGGCTAAGTTTGCTAGTGACCTCCCTAGGGAGCATTGGATTTCGTAAGTATCCTTTGCCGTCAACGTTCTGCATAATACACACTATATTCTGTAATTTAATAGCGAACGAATTTAATTCCTGGGCGGTTTGACCCGGGCGCGGAAAGCGTTTTAATTCCTCTAACGCACGATCTATAATTACTTCAGGGCGGCCAAAACACTGCTCCAGTGTCCGAATAATGTCTGCCGGATCCTTCGCGGTAAACAGCAGCGCCGATACTACTTCTCTAGCCTCACCGTGTAAACAGTTCCTTAACCTTGCCATATTTTCCGTATTTGTAAATCCATATAAACGCGTGGATTCTTTCATCGCGGCTTTAAACGCTAAACATTCCGCGGCCGAACCGTTAAAAATAGGCAAGTCCTGCGTCTGCTTCGTGGCGGCTGGTCTAACTCTAATCATGCTTTCTAAAGCTTCCGCTAGCCGTTCTATACCCCTATCTTTCCCTCGCGGGGTAAGCGACCTATCTTTATCCCTATTTCCCTCTAGCCTACGCTGTGATGCTGGCGACCTATGTACACCTACATCCTTATAACACGGCGACGGTAATCTACGATCCGCAAGGCGATGTGGCGATTTATCTATGCCTACATCATTACACGGCGACGGAGATCTAAGATCCGCGTGGTGATGTGGCGATGGCGATCTACGTGCACCTACATTCTTACACGGCGACGGTAATCTACGATCCGCGTGGCCATGTGGCGATCTATGTATAGGCGATAGAGTGCGGCGTTGGACGCGCGACGGCGACGTAATCCGTACACGGCGATCCACCTGGTTCATTTCTACGGCGACTGTAACTGTACGGCGAATGTATCGTATCTACGCGGCGTGGTTGAACATCATTCGTAACCGACCTCCCCTGGGCATCTTCAGGATAACCGGTTCCTCTACTCGGCGGGGCCTGCTCTATCTCGATGCGGGGCGCGGGCTGAGACGGGCGGTAGGGTGCCCCCCCCCCGCACAGTCTCTACGTTCTCTAACCACCTATCAACGCGTACCCTATTTTTCACTAATTCGTCCTCGTTTAGATTTTCCCTATCCGTTTTTAATTGCAGCTAGTTCCTCCGCGGTATTATACTCGATTTGCTTTAACTTTGCTATTGCGCTAGCTGTCGACTGGGCTGAACGGACTGAAGGGACCGACGGGGCGCGGGGCGTGGGCCTATGTACAACGTCTGCTACAGGCGCGATGGTACGCACTATCGAACTAGTTTCTGTAGTCGGAAGATCTTCTATTATCGCCGCGAGCGTCTCTGTACGCGGCGCGGATGTGCTAACTTCTCCCAAGCGATCAGTTGTAGACACGGACATAGCTGGGCGCGGCGGCGCGAGCGCGGGAAAAGATGCGGGCGCGAGCGGGAGCTGCGGCGCGGCGGAGGGCGCTTGTGCCAACGCGAGATAATCGGACGGGGACGCGGGTGTTTCCTCGAATATCCGCATTCCTACTGGCGTTTCGTCGTCGTTCCGTGGCTTCTGGCTTCTTGTCTTTCGCATGATGATGTCCCACGTTGCGACCTCCGATAGTCTTCAAAAAGACGCACGTATTGGATGCCGTTCCCGCCTCAAGGGCGTTACCAGATGGTCACAGTTTGGCACCGTTAGGGAGCAACCACCCGGCCGCGTAAACGCGGTTTTAGAAACAAGAATTGTCTGTAAACAGACAATATGCGTATATAACTGTTCGCGCCAAACACTTTCAAGGATTGACGTGAGAGGGCGCTCGGCGCGGTGCATTCATACCGGTTTGACTTTCGGTCGTGCGAAAAGCGCACAAGGGCAGGCAGTCGTCTGTCAGCTGTGCTTGGAACGGCACGCTGTCATTTTTGTCGGGAACTCGGAATAATTCGGCGCGGCCAGTAAATATACGGTCTACCATTGTGACGCACATTCCTGCTGGAGAGCTTCCCAGGGACTCATTGTGTCTGACTCAGAATCTGCATAAGTGCATTCGGCAATATTAGCTAGTGCGGCCTCTGATATTCTAGAACTAACTGTTGCTACGCGAAACGGTAGTGACCTTTGATCCAGAAATTCCGTGTGCGTTTTGTGTGTTAACCTTATACCCAGCGATAGTTAGTGGCTTCTGTAATTTAGTTAATCGTACGATAGAGTTAATTGACTGTCATCGTGACGAAAGAGAAAAGTGACTGTGGACAACCTCGGAAGGCCCCCTCAAGTTGGAGCGGTGTCGACGCTCGGGCTGCTGCCGACGGCCAAGGTCTAGGTTCAATCACCATCAGTCACACCCAGATACACATCGCATCACTTTATTTTCCTTGCACTACACAATCACATGCGACCTGACAGACTCCGGAGGGACCAGTCGCCTTGGATATAGGTAAGTAAGCTACGTCCAAATTCCTCCCGGTCGACTGGCCGTATTATAGAACGCTCCCCCATATATTGTAGTGTAATTAGAGAGATTCCACGTGGCCACATTGAGGCCCGACCTACGTCTGCTCGGGAAGTCTTCAGCTCATGGGCCCCTGAGGATTTTACTCTTTAAGGGAGCAGCCGTAGGCCGTAACAAACTGGTATCAGAGCGTGGTTCCGGGTTCGATTCCCCGGTCGATCCCGACCATAGTGTTTGATAAAAATTAAACAGTTCTGGTGGCAGGGAGCGTTGGTTTGATTGGTTTAATTTGTATCTTCAATCACGCCCGTCCGTAATACGTAAAAATATTGTTTTTGTACGTAATAATAAAATTATTTCCCTTTGTTGCTTGCCTTTTTTTTGGTTAGTGGGTAGTTTGAACAGCCGCGCCCTAGGTTGCGCAAGCGCGAGTTTTTCTAGAGATATACGTCATGTAGGTAGATGGTTATTTTTACGTAATCGGTTAATTATCGTTGTCGTATAGTTGTAGTGCATTACTTACCGAAGGGTCGATTTCCGAGCTAGGCATTTTTGTTGACCGACCGTGATGTGCATCTTCGTTTATACTGTAATTTGTATTTGAACTAAAGAGTAGTAATTTGTATTTGCGCCATTTGAATTTAACTTGATTTGATCGCACTAGTATTTGTTATTTGTAAATTTGATTTGTGTCTTTTCTTATGTGCTAACTTGTATTTGGTTGATACGTAGTAATTCGTATTTGTGTAATTTATATTCAACGCGAATTGATAGGAACTGCATTTATTAACTGTTAATTTTTTGTTGTATTTTTTATTTGTTATCTTTGTAATTTGTGCTCGAGCCGCGTCGTTATTTGTATTTAGTAGTGATGTCATCGCCCAAGCTACTAATCCGTTGCCTGCGGACTGAGTTACGCTGGGCCACAAGCGCCCATGCTTTGTTAGGTCGACCGGATAGGGTCCATAACTTGATGAAGCGGTTCGAGCAGGTGGATGCTCGAAGGGCCGCAGTGGAGGAGGCTTACGCTGAGCTCGAGGATTCCTACCGACCCGACCTACGTCTGCTCGGGAAGTCTTCAGCTTATGGGCCCCTGAGGATTTGACCCTTTAAGGGAGCAGCCGTAGGCCGTAACAATGACGTAGATGTAAACAAGAAACGAGGAAGGAATTAGTACCGACGATCTTCTCTCTTCGTCGACGTACTTCTTTCTTCCTTGAAGATCTTCTATAATGATCATCTTTCTTCTGTAATTATCTTCTTTCTTCTGTAACTACCTTCCCTCTTCTTTCTTCTGGTTTGAATCCGGCGACGAGGGAACAAGAATATAATGGATCGAACGTGGACTGTATGAATTTACTATTGCAAGTGGACTTTATTAACTTGACTACGCTAGGGAACTGCTTAGAGAAAAGATGGTACTAAGAACTATACTGTATTCAACTATTTACAAATGTGGCATTAATAAACTATATACAGAGGGGAGTCTTCTGGTTTTCTCTTGAGGTTTCTTCTCTTGTGGTTTCTTCTAGTGCCGCTTCCGAAATGAACAGCTCACAGACCAAAACGCCCTTCTTATATCCCGCAAGAGAGCGTCTCGGTTCGTGAGTATCGTCGTAAGGCGATGCCGCGCGCTGATTGGTCGGCGACATCGCGTGATCTGCTGCCGGTGTGCGGGGTGCGCGGGGCGCAACGGGGTGTGAAGGGGCGATGGGGCGGCGGCCTACTTCGCTGTCCGCTACACCTTTTTTTTTATAGGATAAGGGTGACAAACGAGCACACAGTCCACCTGATGGTAAGTGGTTGCTGCGGCCCATAGACATCTACATCTATCCTCTGTTACAAATCAAAATGTAGATGCGTTGTCACCCGTGAGGACTAAGATGAAATGCCTCATTTCCAGTAAAAAGGGCCTCCGGCCACCTGCATTCACCAAGCGAAACGCAGAGGTAAACCTCTACTTCACGCTGGTTTTCTGTGAGGTCGTGGTACTGCCCCGGTTCGAGCCGGCCCATCCGTGCGACAGCAAAAGCTGCCGCGTGGCTCTACAACTGTTATAACCTTTACTGATTTCCACAGTAAGTTGCTTAAAGCTAACTTTCATCATCTCTTTTCATTGGAGAGCCTTAAGTCGCATATAAAATATCTTTTGTCATTCTATGATTGGCGGTTAATCCGTGTCATTGTAACTTTTTGTAAATTTGATATATGAAACAAAAGTGTCGCAAGTTTAGATAAAAGATATTCTTCGTTTTCTTTTCCATTAAAATAAATGGTTCAGATTTACCATTCCAAATAAAGTGTGCCGTATCAAATGCGATACACCCAAGGGTGAATATATCCGAGATTGTTTCAGCTCACAAACAAAAGTATAACATTGAAAAGCCTTGTTCAATTTAGAACGCTTGTTAGAGTTTTCGACATATGTGTAAAGGAAAACGGATTGCATAATATATATATACTTGAGTGCGTTTAGTAGTCTTAATGCTTTCACCATATTATTATCTTTCACCATAGTAATTATTGTAAGATCAACGAAAATATAATTTCAAGTTATGTTTTTATAGCATCTGCAAGAAGGATAATAGAAGGGAAAATTTTAGATAGGGAAAGCGAATGAGGATTTAAGACTCACATCAAATTCGCATTGTAGTATTAACATTTCATGGTGATTATGAAAATTATTTTGACTATATTCTAAATTTATCCGAAGCTGAAGTAAAAGTCGGGATCTTTCTCGAACGATAAATAAACCTTCTGTCGACTGCGCTAAATAACTTTTCGAACTTTAAAGAAAACTTGCAAATAATATTTCTTTTCTTAAGGGTAAAGTGAATCAAAATGATTTCTTAAGCTCACGCAAATACTTATACAAGGTGAATATTTTAAATTGGAATGTCGTAAGAAGAACATGTTTTTTTTTTCTTGATAACACGCTTAATTAAATTCCACATCTGATCTGATCTGAACTATTCGTAATTTTCTAAATAAAAAAGAAGTTTTGCTCCATTACAGCATATCAAAAGTTCACAGCTGAACACAGGCCTTCTTATAGATTGTCTCATATTGGCGATATTTGCCATAGTTGCCACGCTTGGTACACAGGTTTACAAACCGCTGTGTTTTGTTTTTAGTTGTTACCATGTTGACGCTAGTTTCCCTATGTAGTCTCTTACGACACCTACGGGACGATATGTGGTAGAAGAAAAAAGGTGCAGTTTGTGGTATAATGTTCACATGTTACGTAATGAGAGATAAGAACTTGTGTGAGCATAAATGAAAACCATTATAACATGTCCTCTATTTCATCTTACACCAGTTAATATTTGCCACAATCACTATATTTGAAAATGTGAAATACAGTCTCAGTAAAACGGTGTATTGTATGTTGTATATTACTGTTTCAGTTGACATAATAAAATTTTATAAAAAATATCCTGTCGCTTTAAAACTGCACGTCCTAATCATTGTTGACAATTAAGTTATTCTTAAGTATAATTAAAAATGTTCTTATTAATTTTATTTCTAAACAGAAAAATGAAGAACAAGAAGAAGAAGCAAGTCTAATACTAAGAATAACTTTATATATATGACGACATGAAGCCCATTCATGGAATAGTCGATTAGAAAAGGAATATTTTTAAATAATTAACTTTTTAATTTTGCATATTCCTGTATTCTCGAATTCTCGACCAACTAAATTAAATGTATGTACGAAATTAATAACATATATACATATGTAGCGATAACGTATAAATGTTATACATATGTAGCGATAAAGTATAAATGTTATTAATTTCGTACTTACGTTTAATTAAGTTGGTCGAAAATTCAAGAATACAGGAATATGCAAAATTAAAAAGGTTTTGCTTAAATAAATGCTCCCGTTTTATCTTTAGAAAATCTTTGTTTAGTAGGAAGTCCTCTTTTAATATTGGGTATAGTTAGAAGAGTAAAAGAGTAGGATCTCTTAATAAATAAAAAAATAGTTTTGGGCATATATTTATACATAGCATTTTAAATTATGTAAAGTGTATGTATATCGTTTCATTCACATCTTAAAATATCTTCTCGAATGCAGACTTGACTACATTTATGAAAAGTTTTTAACAGCATAGATACATAATCTGCGGAATATTATTTTTTATAGGATGACAAACGATCACACAGTCCACCTGATGGTAAGTAGTTCCTGTGGCAGAATCAAATCGGTGGTAGAATCAAAATGCAGATGCGTTGTCACCCGTGAGGAATAAGATGGAATACCTCGTTTCCAGCAAAACGGATATCCGGTTATCCACACTCACCATACGAAACACAGCAGCATTAAGCTGCTATTTTAAGCCTATATTCTGTGAGAGCGTGGTCCTGCCCCGGTTGAGCCGACCCATTCGTACTACAACTATACAACTAATATAACTGCAGCATGAATTTACCACGTATATATAACTGTACAGAAGACCGAAGGCTCTACTTATTACTTTTTGCGTATATGCACAATGACGAAAGTTTATAATAGATTAAGATAAAAGTAGTTAAGTAAATTTTGAGCGGTATTATAGTCACTTCAGCGGTACTACAGTCCCTTTTGAGGTGCCATGATGATTGTCTTCAAGATTATATCTAACTGCTGAAGTGTTTGTACAGTAAGGGCTACGATGGCTATCGATGTACAGAACCTGAGTACAAAACCTATCCGACTGCAAAGACGTTAAAGATAGGGCGTGGTTATATTCTTGAAACTCTTCACCGCTGCATTGGAAAATGTTTTAAGCTACTACTACTGTAATGTTGATAACGTTGAAAAGACTAGAAATCTTTTCAACGTTATCAACATACGACATCACTCACCTTTGATTTCCTGACGATATAGCTATTATGGAAGAATCGCCGGTGAACTTCGTCACTATGCTCAGTGATCTTAAAACTGTCGTCTTAACGGATAGGTCTTAAGATAAACATGGGCAAAGTGAAAGTCATATATAACATCAACGACACACATAATTTGATCTGTTTGTGTGTGTGTGTGTGTGTGTGTGTGTGTGTGTGTGTGTGTATGTCTCTGTGTGTGTCTGTGCGTGAGTGCGTGTGTGTGTGTGTGTTTGTGTGTGTATGTCTCTGTGGGATGAAAAGAGTGTCGTAAGGTGTTTTTACTTCTTACGACATTTTGCTCGTCACGTTTTCTTAGATGTTTAGGTTCTTATGTATCCAGATCTCTACACTCACCATACGAAACACAACAGCATTAAGTTGCTTTATCTTTTTTTTACTTATTATAAGCCAGTGCTTGACCACAATCCCACCTGGTGGTAAGTGGTGATGCAGCCTTACATGGTAAATCGCACTGTCTTATCGTTACAAAAGCCTATTCAATCTTGCCTTGAAGACGCCCAGATTGTATTCGTACGGAAAGATTGACGCCAGCAAATTATTCCACTCCCTTGCTGTACGCATTACAAAAGACGAAGCAAACCGATTGATTCTAATGCGTGTAATATCGACAACAAAGGGATGAAGACCCGCCGACCGCCTGGTTGTCTGGTGGTGGAAAGGAGAGGGAGGAATTAAAGTATGTAATTCCTGCGCACACTCACCGAAATGCATCCTATAGAATACCGAGAGACTGGCTACTCTACGCCTGTGCTAGAGGCTGACAAGATTGGTTGAAACCAAATCAAGGTCACCAATGAGCCTCTTAGCACGTCTCTCCACTGAGTCCAATGCTTCCAGGTGGCATTTTGCAGCACCAGCTCATATGTGAAAGCAGTATCCATGCACGACCGGACATGCGCTTTATATAATGTAAGAAGCTGCCCCGGCGGGAATTACCGCCGCACCCTTGCAAGGTACACCAAGTTTCCTTGCAGCTGCTTTGGCTCTGGACTCAATGAACCGCCCATAGTTTAGATTCGGAGAAATTCAATCCCAAACAACTGAAGGTGGTCAGTGTACTCCAAGGACACATTCCGAAACGTAGGAGCCAAGATGAACGAGCTCCTTTTAGCGGTCAAAAGACACGCTTGTGTTTTGGAGAAGTTAATAAATCTCACGAGATTGGCATCGCCCCATTCGGAGACTGCCTGTAGTATGAGACTCACACGCTCAAGCATAGCTTTCTTTCTGACTGGATTTGATCCCGTTTGGACCGGGCACTTGGTTATCTCTCCACAAGTGTGCTGTCATCTGCATACCCATAGATACCAGGAATGAGCAGATCATTTATATGCAGCAGGAAGAAAGTTGCGGAGAGAACGGACCCCTGAGGAACACCGGCGTTAGTCGTCACAGTACCGGATGAGCAGCCATCGACGATGACCCGGAGAGACCGTTCTCTCAATAAGTCCTTCAGGCAATCAGGCCAGTGGATAAACCGTACGCTGAAAGCTTGCCCAATAGACTAGCGTGTCAAACCCTGTCAAAGGCCTTCGAAACATCGAGGGAAACAGCAAGTGCTTCACTACTGTTCTCGAGGGCTTCGCCCCATATGTGAGTGGCATATGCTAGAAGGTCCCTCGTTTATCGATTTCGGCGAAACCCGTACTGGCGATCATTGGGAAGATCTTTTTGCACTAGGTATGCCATGAAGTGGGCGTTCAATATACGCTCCATAATCTTGCAGAGTATGGAGGTAATTTAAATTGGCCGATAGTTGACAGGGTCGGTACGGCTACCTTTTTAGGCACAGGCTGCACATTGGCCAGTTTCCAAGATTTGGGCACTATTCCAGTACTAAATTCGTAAGCTGAAGGTACAATGGACTGGCCATGTAGCTCGAAGAACCGAAAACTAAATGAGAAGAAAGTTTCTCGTGTGGCAGCCTCGTACCGGTTGATTATGTGTAGAGCGGCCTTCCACTAGATGAAGTGACGACCTGGCAAAACATGCAGGAAGTCGATAGATGGCTCAGGACCGTGCTTTGTGGCACTCCTTGTGGGAAGCATATGTTTAGCCGTGTACTTGTAAAGGGCTCACGATGATGAACCAGGAACCTGGTGCGCGCCTAGAATCCAGGAGGGGATCAAGGAATGTGAAGTTGAAATTTTTGGGCTTTATTTTATTTTACTCTTCTGTCGTCTAGTACACGAATTCAGGCATAACTTAGAATATATATAATAGACTTAGAACATACAGATGCATGTCATGCATAATTATGCACTAGCAGTTCCATTTCAATAGCGTTTTAAAAACCATTTCCGATTTTCAATCGTCGAAGTTCCTTATCGCACGGTACGAATTTAGCGAATGGAGGCGAGAAAAAGTGTAAGGATTTTTAATCACGACCCTTTCTATAGTGCGAGCGATATGGAATCATATCCATCTCTCTCGCACTTTTTCTTATCTTGCCATGAAAAAAATATTATTTTAAATGACGCGTCATTGTAATAAACGCTAGTAATTCATTTATTTGTATTTGTTCCTACGGAAGGAACTTCGTTCCATGCGGGTGTTCCACGACACTCACGCATGTTTTTTTTATTAATTTGCAATTGTATTCAAATCACTCTCAAAGACATTATACTGAGGTGATTTCCAAGTTATTCAAGTAAATTGCCTGCCGTTTTCCGAGTAAATTGGAAACTTAAACAATATAGTAATTAATCAATATTTACATGACTGCCTCAACAGTCTAGCTGTCGTTATCGTGAATTCTGATTATGTGATACCAGGTTCGAAGAATAAGTCGGATTTTCTGTCAAGAAATTCTTAATAGCAGCTTGGGGTCAGGTAATTGGCGGTTTTTCAACCCCATTCCTTTGAAAGTACGTAAAGCCGTTAGCCTTGCGCCTGGTGTCTCTCCGGTCGTATCACATTGCCGTCACATCGGACTATGAGAATGATGGAGAACACAGAGTGCACCTGTGCTTACACACAAAATGGTGCACTATAATCTTGTATTGTGCAGATCAATAGTCTCCGTTGAGTCTAGCCGCCATGACCTTAATTGGGTCTAAAGGTTGTCACACTAAATTAAAACTAAATAGTTTCAGTCGATCAATGTAGTAGTGTAAAAAATAAACTCGTTTGACCATTCTCTGCAGGTTCGTTCTTACTTGCTTCGTAGTCACTGACGTGGAAAATAGCTAACGAAGAAACGTTTCCTCGTTAAATAAATGAGATTTAGCAAGCTTTTTGCCTTATCTTAAAATGAAAATTGCAAACAAGTGTGATTACTTATTGACAATGATCAATAAGTAATCACACTTGTTTGCTAATTAATATAAATAATACACAAAACATTATCTTAATAAAATTTATACTTTAGAAATATGTATGGGTATTAAAAGTGATACCAAAGTAATAGCATTAAATAGCTTACCTCTAATCAACCGCGGATATATCTGAGGAAAATTAAAGGGATAATTATTTATTAAATTTACGCGACCACTAAATATTGTAAAACTTAAATTACGGATTTTTTTATTTTACGGATTAAAATTTTCAGTTAAAATTAAACGTGATATAATCCGTAAAATTAAATTTATTTAGTTATTTTTATAAAGCAAATATCACATGAGGGTTATAATATGTTGGCATATTATATTCAAACTTTTTTATTAAAAAAATTCAAATATGTATAGGTATTTGATATTTTTTAAATAAAAAATTTTTACAGACGAAAAAAGAATAAGAAGGAAATAAACTTATAAAAATGTCCCAGCTGGCAATAAATGCTTGTAAGATTTGCGCGTAGTCACCACGCTGTCCAGGCGGTCAGGCGTGCGCAGAAAATGCTGCTACGCATCATTAGTCTGTAAAATTTGGGTTCAGCACTTCTTTTGGGTTTTTTTTTCATATTTGTTCGCCAATGTCTCCTCAACAGGGTGCACCAATAGCAGTTAAGGTTGACTCTTGGCTAAGTCAGTGCGCTTTACCGTCTTCAGCTAATTCTAATCTAATTCTAATTCTTACATCTATAATACATCACCACTTACTACAGGTGGAATAGTAGTCATGCACGAACTTAAACAGTTTTGCACCTATGTCCAGCAAAAGCTAAGCAAAATATCGTTGATGACACAAAATATGTGTTGATTAAATGCAGTATTAATTCACAATACATCGTCACGTTTATGGTATATTTGCAAATGTCCACAACCACAGATTTTACAGGACAGCAAAACAAACAATTATTTAAATTTTTGAAATTGTTTCCAGTGACTGGTGTTAGATCAAATAAGTTTTTTGGTTTTGAAATGTCAATCATAATATTACGATCTATACAATAATGTAATATCTTAGCGCATTAGCGAAATTTATCACATTCGTTACTCTAAGTGCTCTTAGAAAAAATAAAAAAAATATTATTTTGGCCCAAAGTAAGTTTACGTAAGTGTCATATTCGCAAGTATACAATAATTATTCGCCGATGCGTAATAAATATTGCATTTTAAACTTGCGAATGGAATAGGAAACTGTATGCTATTTTTAGTTAGATAGAATTAGAATTGCAAGTTTAAATTCTTCTGATCTTCTATCTTTTTAACAGTGTAACATTATTCAATATTTTATTGAATCGTTAATTATATAAAATGGAAAACAGTTCAGAATGTGAAAAGTTTATTCTTCTTTTAATTAACTATTAAATAAACTTCGATATTTTTTATAAATAATAACTAAGTCTCACAATAATCAGTCATTTATAAAAATAATAACATCTGGGCTTAAAATATACAGTATTGTATTAACATTTTTAACTCATTAAAATATTATTTAAAGATGAACAAGACTAAGACTATCAAAAATAAATATAATATTTAAGAAAAGACGAAGAAAGTTGAATCCTAAAGATTCAATCTTCTTCCTTGTCAGGTTCTGGTAAACTATCCGCCACTATTTCAGACACTGGCAGGTTTTCATAATATTGATGATGATCCTGGCACAATTTTACTAAATCTGTCTTTTTCGTCTTTGAAATACCAACCACTGTAGGCAGATTAAGGTATAATACAATTACTTTTCCTTGTCTTTGCCTTTAGTTTAAACTCAGTGAACCCTACACTATTGTAATTAACTTTTATAAAAATTGATTACGGGTTTTTATGTCCAATGATATTGAACCCATATTGCATCTTGAAACGTTGGAACTTAAGGAAGGGTTTGGTGACTTTTTATTCCTTTTTTATAAATAAAGTTGATTTTTTTTTGTTGTCTGCGTAATTGTGTGACTACATTATCACGTCTCATTAGTTTGATTAATTATCTATTTATAGACAGATGTTGAGAGCCGTGGTAGCTCATGGGCTAATGATTCACTGTAAATTTCACAGTACGCGAGCAACCCGGGTTCGATCCCCGGCGGCACCAATGATATTGTTAATTGCAATTTTAAGTGCTGCTTCACCATGTACTTGGCAGTGAAGGAAAACATCATGACGAAACCTGCATGTCTGGGAAATAAGAAAAAAAAATTAGCAGACATGGGAAGTTCGCTAACACGCATTGGGGCATCGCGGGTTACATTTCCCTGCCCTAAATTCCTCTCAGAAATAAGAGGAGACATGTGCTCAGCAGTAAGACGTATTTAGGCTGTAACTAACACAGACGTTGCGATTTCAACGCTTTTTCGCTTGCGTTGAGTCTCATCCCAGGTATAGCAATCGACATTTTGGTTTCCCCAGTTATATAATGTTAAATCGTATACTGCTAGCAGCTTACGTGCATAAAAATATGAACCAGCGGCTCCGTTTGGAGTTTGTATCTGTAGTGTGTTTTTTATAGCATAAGGATGATAAACGAGCACACAATCCACCTGAAGACCTGAATACTTTTCTGTATTTTTTACATCTCACTTGAATTGTACTCCTTTTTTAATCTTTTGTTATATGTTTTCTTTTGTTATATTTGTTACTGATGTACTTGTTTATGACAAATTACGAGAAAAATATTATTTCTAAAAAAAGCGACCCAACATCTTTTGCAAAGGGTGCTACTCTCCACAAAGTTAAATAAAGAGTACATAAATAAATCACAAAGTTTAGTCAGAGTCAGAGAATAGTGAAGTTTTCTATTTTTTCCTACTTTTTTATTAAACGTTACCTTCACTCTAGGATTTCTCATGTGTCGTGGGGGCAGTTTACATACATAAATTTTACGAATACTAACATCCAGATCCGGAAAAATTACCTGTTGGCCATACAAGTACTTGTTCCGTGCGGAATTCGAATCTGCGGCCCTTAGCGCTGCAACTCGTTTCTAAGCCACTGCGACACGGAGCCGTCGGGTATTAGTAGTAAATAGTAGGTATAATCCTTGTGTTTGTTATTTTAAATTTGACTTTAAGCAAAATCAAGCTAACTAGAAAAGTTGTACTTTTTAGTTGCAGTTGCAAATGATAATAATCAGTAAAATTTATTCCTAATAATTTATTGAAAGATGCAAATATCGTCGGAGAAATTATAAGATGATATTCAGCATAATTGCCTATGGTCCATTCAATATCTCAGAATATATGTGCTGCCACAGCAAATATACCTTCAAAAGTGATAAAATTGTTAGTTCATCGTAGTCAAAAAAAAAACTCTTAGAAAGTAAGTTATGCCATAGCAATAATGCGAATGTGACGTATAGGTTAATTGACCATAGACCATCAGATACTTTGTTGTGAAAATCATATCATAACCAATTCACAAATATGGCACTTAGGTAAGTTGACCATGGTTAATTATATGCATAAGAACGTTAAAAATACTTGGGTAAAAACACGAATAGACCCAATAATCGCATGTTTACAACTGACTTTGAGGACTACATATATAATTAGCCCTTGGTAGAAGCCCTTGGTAGAGTTATTTAATCCATTGGAATATCGTCATCAATGCAGCAAAAACTGTTATAAAATGTTTGTTTCAAGTTTTGAATGTACACTCGACTCTCTAGTACAGTCTGATTATTACCCTACCCGTACCACTGAATTTATTTATAGCAGTTTTAAGTGCTGAATTAACTCGTGTTCGGCGTTGAAGAAAAAATAAGAAAAAGTAAAAAAACACACATAATATGGCAGCGCAGTAGAATTTTCTCTTACCCTTATTTATAGAGTAAGGGTGACAAACGAGCACACAATCCACCTGATGGTTAGTGGATACTGAAGCCCATAGTAGTCTACATCTATCCCTGACAATTCCGAAGCGTTGTCATCCCGGGGCTTAAAATGGGATACATATAATACCTGCAGTAAAAATAAGAAATTTTATATAATAGCACTTCCTTTACATAGAAGTAACAAAATAAAAGAACAATAGAATTGCGTGTTGCTTAAACACTTAACATATAATTTTATTCTTATAATTTAAGTCTTTCATATAATTTTTATGCAAAACGTAATACTACCATGTATATTGTAATATTATATTTGCAATTACAATTTTCTGCTTTGTGAGAAGTTGTAACAGTTTTTTTTTTAACTTTGGGCTTTTTAGGAAGGCGTAAACGTAGCATGTGTTTTTAAGCTTTTAATAGTGTACCTTTGAAGTTATTGAAGTAATGGAAATAAACTTAAAATTAGAAAAGTTATATAAATGTTAGGCCGTATATAAAAAGTCAGGCCTAATACTTGTGACTATTACTTACATTAAGATATATCGCTAGATTCAATAATTTTTTATTCGTATATTTGTTTTATTTTACTCATTTAGACACTTATGAGTGCGTAGCGACATTGTCTGCTACAGGTTCTCCGTGTGTTGACGATTGATGAAATTTCGCAATGCAGTAAGTATATAAGCAAAGAAGCTATGAGTCCTTGCAAAGGTGCGGCGGTACTTCACGCTTGGACTGCTTACTCTATAAAAAGCGCAAGTCCGGTCGTGCATTGAGTGTTGCTACCATGTATAGGCTGGTGGTGCAAAACGCCACCGAGCAACTTTAGGCTCAATAGAAAGGCGTGCTCACAGGCTTATTGGTGACTCGAATCTGCTTAAAACCGATCTCAACAGCCTAGAACACAGGCGCAAATTAGCTTTTCGGTTTTCTATAAGATGCATTTCGGAGAGTGTGCGCAGGAATTGCATAACTTAATTCCTCCCTCTCCCATCCACCATTGGACAATCTCCACCCTTTCGTTGTTGACTTACTACGCATTCAAACCAAACAGTTTGCTAAGTTTTTCGTTATGAGTACATCAAAGGAGTGGAATAAGTTGCCAGATTCTGTCTTTCCATCCGATTACAATGTGGCTGTCCTGAAGGCTTTTGTTAAGTCAGTGCGCTTGAACATTTAAGGTTATATCACTACTTACAATCAGGTGGAATTGTAGTTAAATACAGGCTTATAATATTAAAATAGATAAATAATAAAAAATAATTAATAATAATAAATAAAGTATAGTAGTTAATATATAGTATGTTTAAGCACGCTAATCTCTGGAAATACCAGTCCGATTTCAAAAATCTGGAATTTCCAGAGATTAGCGTGAATATGCAAAGTGTTGCATATTTTTATCGTCTCTTCGCAGCGCCAAAGACTCAAGTCAGTCAGAAAGAACTCGGTCTTCGACAATTCGAACCGTTCTTTGCGGGATATGGTCAAGTAGAAGAAGCTTGCACTGGGGTGCGCTTGCCCAGAGATGAAGACAGTATTCAATGTGCGGCCGAACCAGCGCCTTGTAAAGTTGCAAGGGGTGTGCCGACATGAAGTACTGTTCTGGTCTGTATACCAAGCTTTTTTAGGCCAATTTTGCCTTTCTTTCCAAGGGACCCCGAAATTGCACTTCATTTGATATATCGACGCCGAGAATTCTGATGCTGGCCGAGACAACAAGTGGAGTTGCGTATCCTGTGTTTTCTGATGGTTAAAATGGACTAGATTTAATCGAAATCGACGAGAACCGAAGACTTTTTAATGAGGCATTCCATCTTAGCCTTCAAGGGTAACAACGCATCTGCATTTTGATTCTTAATTGTGATAGGTACGGCATACAGTTACCATCAGTTCGATTTATTATCTTATTCTATAATTACCCTACTTCAAAAATTAATTATTAACTCACCTTATTCAAAAAACTTTACTTTATTCAATGCATTAATATGTATTGTGTAAAATGTGTATTCATGATGCAGACGTTTTCTCACTGCCAGACAATAGAGGCACATGAAACAAACTTTATGTAAGCCCTCTAATTTGTTTCGCCGCCGCACTGAGTTGATTAAAAACCACACTTGAATGGCTCTGTTACATACAACGTTAATGAATTAACTTAATGACTGTTTCGCATTATTATTCGACGATTCGATCATTAGATGCAGATCAGATGTCCTCTAGATGCAGAGTACCTTGGCCACCCTGGGTACACATTAGAGCATAATTTCCACTAACGCGCTGGAGTTCATCAGGAGTGCGTTCTATTCGCTATTCTCTTCTTGCTGCATATTAAGAATTTGCTTATACCCGGTATCTATGGATATGCAAATGGCAGAATAGTTATGGAGAGGCACCATCCGAATGCTTGGGCCACTCGCGATAGAATCTAGTCCGAAAGAGAAGCTATGGTTGAGCGTAAGAATCTCTTACTGCAGGCAGTTTTCGAACAGGGCTATGCCAATCTAGTGAAATTCAACGCATCTAAAACACAAGAGTGTCTTTTCACTACTTAAAGGAGCACGCTCACCTTCACTTCCCTCTTTTTGGAATGTATCTTTGGAGAAAATCGACCGCCTTCGGTTCAGGGCTGAGATTTGTCTGAACCTCAACTATGAGCAGTTCATCTCAAAATTAAGATCGCTAAAAATATAAATAAAATGACGTGGATTATAGTTATACTATAAATAATGTATAAAGAAACTGGTAAAAACAAACCTCGTAACACAAATTATCAATTTAAAATTAATTATGAAATAAATACACAGGGGCACACTGAAATGATCGGGAATAGAATATTTCGTATTAAGTTGCAATAAAACCTTTTTTAGAATTTGAATACTGGCCTCTTAGAATCTTAATGACATTCAAACAATAAAAAAATGTTTAAAAAGACCTATGTTGGTTTAAAGTTGACACGTCGATAACAGAAATGGAGCTCACGCGTGAACATTTCCGTGCCATAATTTATCACAATTTTCGTCGCGGCTTATCTCAAGATAAATGTCTCAGCGAAATTGTTTCGATTTATGATGTTGAAGCAACGAGTTAGACGACAACATACCGCTGGTATGCCGAGTTCTGACGCGCACGTGTGTCGCTCAGCACTGTTTCTTCTGCAGGTCGACCAAGAACAGCGGTCACACCTGAAAACATCGCAGCTGTGCGAACTATTGAAACAGAAACAGAAACAGAAACAGAAACTTTTTTATTCAATATAGATTATAAATAATACTTATTGAAAGTCACTCTTTTGTTTGATTACCACTGGTTCGGAAAAAACCTCTGTCCTGGGAAGAACCAGCAAGAAACCCAGCGGGACTTTTTTTTAAAATAACAGCTTACAATCATGATGTTACACAAATTAACAACACAACAAATTAGAAATAGCTTGGTAGCGATCACCTCATTTCCAGGGGTTATTATCATCCATAAATTCCTTAATATTATAATAACCCTTTTTATACAAACTTAGTTTAATAAAGTTTTTGAACTTTGAGCAGGTCAAACTTTGTATATTTTCTGGAATTTTGTTGTAAAAGCGTATACATCGCCCCAAGAATGAATTACTGACTCGATGGAGTCGAGTAACTGGTACTACTAGCTTGTGTCTGTTCCTAGTATTTACAGAATGAATATCACTTATTTTTGTAAAACTACTTTTATTTTTGTGTACGTACATTACATTTTCATAAATGTATTGAGAGGCCAAAGTTAATATATTAATTTCCTTAAATTTTTGGCGCAGCGACTCTTTAGGCTTTAAATTTTAAATTGCTCTTATGGCCCTCTTCTGTAAATCAAATATAATTTCAGTGTCAGCTGCGTGTCCCCATAGCAAAATACCATATGACATTATGCTATGGAAATAGCTGAAGTAAACTAGTCTAGCTGTTTCAACACTGGTTAGACTTCTAATCTTTTTTACAGCATATGCTGCAGAACTAAGTCTGCTTGCTAGTTTTGATATATGGGGGCTCCATTGAAGCTTCGCGTCTAGTGTGATTCCAAGAAAAATGGTGGTATCTACAAGACTCAGTTTCTCCCCATTTTAAATTACATTAGTATTTAATTGTTTGACATTTGGAGTCATGAATTTCATACATTTCATTTTAGTGCAATTTAAATGCAAATTATTAACATTGAACCAATTTACTAATTTAGATATAGCATTATTTACTTCGTCATATTTTAGTAATTGTCGACTTAATTTGAAAATTAAAGAAGTGTCATCTGCAAATAATACTATATCATGATTATCCCCTACTATGTAAGGTAAGTCATTAATGTATACAAGAAACAGAAAGGGGCCGAGAATTGAGCCTTGAGACACGCCCATTTGTACCATCGATCCGGAAGAGCTCATATTGTTAATGACAACTTTTTGCGTTCTCTTACTTAAATATGAAATAATTAATTTAAGAGCATCACTTCTTACACCGTAGTGTTGAAGTTTCTTGATTAATGTTTCATGGTGAACACAATCGAAGGCCTTGGATAGGTCACAAAATATACCCAAAGCATCCTGTGAATTCTCCCATGCATTAAAGATATATTTAATCAGCTCAACACCGGCATCAGTTGTCGAGCGACCCCTTTTGAAACCAAATTGATTTTTATGAAGTAAATTATTTATATTAAAAAAATTTAACATTTGATCAAAACAATTTTTTCAAAAATCTTACTAAGTGTTGGTAGTACAGAAATAGGTCTAAAATTGGCGGGGTCTAATGTACTACCAGATTTAAATAAAGGTATTACTTTACTATGCTTCATTAAATCAGGTAACATACGAGCAGATTCGGGCTTTTATCATTATCGGAATTACTGCAATTCAGTCGATATTACATAATAAGCTGTGTGTAAAAAAGCTAGTTTCCCGCTGGGTTCCCCACAATTTGTCCGAAGAGCAAAAGGTGGTTCGTGTAGATTGGTGCCGGAATACTTTGCAACGCTTCAACGGAGGGAAGTCAAATGCCGTTTTTAATATTTCCTATGGTGACGAATCATGGATTTATTCATACGAACCTGAAAGAAAACATCAGTAAGCAGTTTGGGTCTTCGAAGACGTGGTCAAACCAACGAAAGTGGATCGCCGTGGAAGTGGATGCCGCAGCGTGTCAAAGAAAATGGTCGCTATATTTGTCTCGAAAAAGGGGCATGTTGCTACAATTCCTTTACAGGAACGCAGAACGGTTACCGCTGAGTGATATATCATGGTTTGTTTGCCAGAAATGATAGCCGAACTCCGAAAAAATAACCCGAAACGTCGCATCATACGACGATCCCATACGGAGCTCGCATTATCGTGATGTAAGATGGCTGGGAAGACAAATGATTTTTAGAAGCAGGAAAACGTTGAGTTGACGAGGCATCCTCCATACAGTCATGACCTAAACCCAAAACAATTTCTTTACGTTACCTAAAATGAAAGATTTATTACGCGGTCAACGGTTTGAAGACCCCGAAGCAGCTGTGAAAGCTTACAAATCAGCCATTTTGTCCACATCAACTTCAGACTGGAATTACTGTTTTAATGATTGGTTTGCACGAATGGAAAAGTGCATTAAGTTGAACGGAGAATACTTCGAAAAACAATAAAATACAATTTAAGTATACCGTGCATGTGGTTTTTCTTATTCCCGATCATTTCAATGTGCCCCATATCAAATCAAGAAATCGCAGCGGTGTTTGTGAAATATTTCACTGATATATACATATTATGACAACAAATTAATTGAATACTTCTCCAACTGTCGCCGATTCATTACTTAAACAGAATTTAAAATAGATTAATAATAGATTTGAAAAAGTATTAACAATATAAATTGTAAAATATTTCAAAACTCTTGATGTAAAAAAACCGCAGATTTATGAGGGATTTCCGTTACAGTTATTGCGTCCAGGATAAATTTAATTGCACCTCATCTTGCTATTATTTTTTAAACTAGTATTGAATCTGGTGTTTTCCAATTTAATAAAACTTAGTAAAGTAATACCTTTTTTTAAATTTGGTAGTACATTGGATCTCTACTGGAATAATACCGGAAATTTTTTAAAAGATAATTTTAGGTCATCTGTTAAATTTTTTAATAAAAATAATTTACTCCAACATTACATAAATCCAAAGAACATGGAATTTAGATACTTTCTGGGATTTTTCTTTCTAATATCATATGAAAGTTATGTAAGAAAATATGTGCAGTAGTGAACTAGCGAAATACATAGCGACAAATATAGATACTCAATTTCCTACTTTATCATTGGTCTTACTTTATTTATACCTAGGGACCAGCCCCACCTTCAACTGAATGGCATCTATTAATGTGGTATTATTCAGATTTAAGATATTTATCAAAGACCATTTACTTTATCTATTTTTCGATTTAAATTTTCGTATAAATTATAACTACCAGTCACTGCTCTATATCTGTTCGTGAAGTTTCAATACAATCGGTTTAGTTATTTCAAAGATTAAGTTGAACATACAGACAGAAAAAGAGGCTTACAGACAGATAGACAAACAGATAGACAGACAGATACGTAATTGTAAAATGTTTACTCATATCTTAATGGCATCGGTTCATTAAAAATCATTTATTTCAATGTTAAAGACAGACTTTTTAATTTTATATATTATTGTATAGATTAATAAGAGATTTCCATAAAATACCTTTATAATTTACCTCACGACTAAAATTAAAGTCCTTTAACATTCCTTGCTCGTCAATAAGGCTTTAATAAAATCATTAAGCGTCTTAAACGTTTGATTAAAATATTGTGTGAAATCTTACTCTCCTTTGTAATAAGATATGGTTATAGAGTTATAACAACTGCATACACAGAAATGACAGTGTCAATATCAACTGGCAATTTTGCAACATCTTATTACTTCACGAACTTTTACATCACACGATTTTAATTGTTTGTATAAAATATACGTTAACAACATTCCTTAAGAGGCGGCAGAGGGAAACTGAACGAGGAGAGGGGCAGCAGCATCATCCTGATAACAACTGAATTAAAAAAAATGTGGATGCCAATCCGCTTGCGAAGCGTGGCAACTATGGCGAATATCCCCCCGATGAAGGATCTATGGTGGAGGCCTGTTTCCAGAAGTGGACTTTGGATAGGCTGGAATGGTAATGTGAAAAGTTGTTAATAAAATTATTTTGTAAGTAATTTTCCCAAAATTTATCCTGAATGAACAGATCTACAAAAATATACGAATGTTCCGCAAAATAAGTCGTGAATAACAAATATTATTCCGCCCGGTATTTTCGCATGAGAAATAAGTAACAACTCAGTCACCTTTTTCTGCAACATTACTTTCAGCCATTGTTTTGTCAGAGAATAATGATGGACATTACCGACCTTATTTGCAGTAAATAGAGAGGCACCTTAACACTAACAAAGCATTCTTATTAATACGTATGACAGTCTCGCCCATTTAATTATCAGTTATATGAGAAACCAAGCAGACTTTGTTCTGTTTTATGCAAAGTAAAATAAAATACCTGTTTTTGCCTTCTGTAATCCTATCTTGTTTATAGAAACTAAGCGGCTTTTAACTCATTACAAAATATATGAAATAATTGTATAATCTTTTAAATCATATTTTGTTGTAAACTAATTCCTGCATTAAATATACAACTGTTTCACTACCGGACGTGTAAACACAAAGATACTTATTTGTCTTAACGTTCTACGTGTTAGTCAATGTAAGAGACACACTATGATAGGATAAAGACTTACATGCTGTGTCATAGATACATAACTTTCTTTGGCTTACTGTGAGGTCTTAATTAGCAAGTATTTTTGTAAGATTCTCTTTTTTACAAGGCATTCGTTAATTAATCTAGTCTAAGCTAATTAGCAGACATCACTACTATTACTTATTAGGTAGAATATGTACTCTTTATCATCTTACATATAAAAGATTTCGAAAGTTCAAAAGACTTTGTAGCATAAGAGTAACATACAAACACGCAAGCACCTTATGGTAAGTGGATGCTGTGATTCATAGACATTTACATTTGTTTTCGATTAAGGATCAAGATGCGTTGTCACACCATAGTATTATGATAAAAAGGCTCGTTGCCAGTAAAATCGGTTTCCAGTTCCCTCCACTCACCATACGAAACTCAGTGGAATTATGCTGCTATTTTATGCTGGTATTCTGTGAAAGCGTAGTATTTCTCCTGTCGAATTAAGATGTGTTACAAAATAGTCATTTCAAAACAATTTTGCGCTATCATATATCAAGATGTCATGTTTATTTAAGTCTAATCTTCATGGTCTTGCGTTTAAGCTTTACTTTATTTGATCTTATGGAGATTACTCTACTGAAGCAAAATTGATAGCCTACGGGGCATTGCTATCAGGGCAACAGGCGGCCTCGCTTTAAACTAATTTGTCTATGTCAGACGTCAAGCCTTACTTCAATAAAACTTATAGTAACGGAGAAATTTTATGTGGTCTCCTGTTAAACATTTAAGCAATGAAAACTATAGAGCTTATTGTTTGCAATGACTTTTAAGTTATCTTTGGTCATGTGACATATTTACTCGATAATTGGTATATTACTTCAATTAATTTTCAATTTCTTTGTTTTTTTTTTTTCTAAAACAATCGCATCTTTGAACTCGCTTGCCCTTGTGGATTGAATCACGATCTCTCTCTCTTACACAAATATTATCAAATCGTAATAATAATTAATAAAATCAAATTGTACACATTTTATTGCGTTTAATTTTAATTTATTCTTTTTAATACTCGACGTGTCAAAACTACTCTCAACCAAAACTATATCAGTATCTTGAAGTCTTGCAGTTGTATATTTGACTTTTATATAATTTTATTAATCAATAGATACAAATTGTAAAGCCGAAGGTAGCACTGATCCTTACTATTGATATTCCTATAAGCGTACTTTTACGTGTATCGTGGTATACCAAATCTAAGATGACAGCAGAGGCTATGCTGAATTTTTTGCAGACTGTAGACTACAAATTTTTGAAGCGAAGCACAAGTAGCACACGCACTTGGCCAATAATTTGAAGTATTTCTCCTTTAATATTACTTTATTTGATATAATCATCATTACAGCCCAGCATCATGATAGGCGCGCTATCTACGGTTCATCATTATCATCATTACAGCCCTTCACAAGTTCACTGTTGAACATAGGAACATAGGTAAAAACGAACTTCACCAATTCTTCTTTAAGAGAATATTACGTAATGTACTGAAATTATGTTCCTGGATATATAATTAATTTCAAATTCAGCATTATTCTAAATTTAGAAATATCATCATCATCATCATTACAGCCTTTCATAAGTCCACTGCTGAACATAGGCCTCCCCCAAGGAATGCCACAAAGCACGGTCCTGAGCCACCTGCATCCATCGACTTCCTGCATTTCTTACTAGGTCGTCACTCCATCTAGTGGGGAGATGCCCAACACTTCGCCTGCCGGTACGAGGCTGCCACTCGAGAACCTTTCTTCCCCATCGGTTGTCGGTTCTTCGAGCTATATGGCCGGCCCACTGCCACTTCAGCTTACTAATCCGTTGGGCTATGTCGGTTACTCTGGTTCTACTGCGGATATCCTCATTCCTAAGTTTATCACGCAGAGAAACTCCGAGCATAGCCCTCTCCATAGCTCGCTGAGCGACCTTGAGCTTCCTCATTCGGCCAGCTGTGAAGGACCACGTCTCAGTTCCATAAGTCATCACTGGCAACACGCACTGGTTGTACAATTTCGTTTTCAGGTTTTGAGGTATGTCTGACGAGAAGATGTGTCGTAGCTTCCCGAACGCTGCCCAACCGAGTTGAATCCGTCGATTGACCTCTCGGTCGAAGTTGGACTTACCTAGTCGGACTATTTGTCCCAGGTAAACATACTCGTCAACAACTTCGAGCTTAGTGCTCCCAACAACTAGCGGCATAGGTGTGACATGGACATTGAACATGATCTTTGTTTTGTCCATGTTCATCTTAAGACCTATCCGTTGGGAAACACTATCGAGGTCATTGAGCATAGTGCTTAGGTCCTCCAGCGATTCTGCCATAAGGACTATATCGTCGGCAAATCGAAGGTGAGTGATGTACTCGCCATTGATGTTGATACCGTATCCTTTCCAGTCCAGAAGCTTGAAAACGTCTTCCAATGCAGCGGTGAAGAGTTTCGGGGATATGACGTCACCCTGTCTTACACCTCTCTGCAATTGGATAGGTTTCGTACTCTGGTTCTGTACTCGGATAGCCATCGTAGCCCTACTGTACAAGCACTTCAACACTTCGATATACCGACAGTCAACTTGACACCGCTGAAGGGACTGCAGCACAGCCCAAATTTCGACGGAATCAAAGGCTTTCTCATAGTTCACATACGCCAGACATAGTGGCAAATTGTACTCTTCGGACTTCTGTACAATTTGCCGAAGGGTATGTATGTGGTCTATGGTGCTAAAGCCCTTTCGGAAACCGGCTTGTTCGGGAGGCTGGAAGTCGTCAAGTCTGCGCGCGAGACGATTCGTAATGACTCTCGAAAACAGCACGTAGACGCGGCTCAGAAGGGAAATCGGTCTGTAGTTCTTCAAGAGAGCGTTGTCACCTTTCTTGAAGAACAAGACCACCGCACTTCTGCTCCACGCCTCCGGTGTAATGCCACCATGGAGGACGGAATTAAAGAGCCTCTGAAGGACTTCAAGTACCGGTCTTCCACCCGCTTTCAGAAGCTCCGCTGTAATTCCATCCTCGCCTGGGGCCTTACCGTTTTTAAGGTGCTGGAGAGGCATTCTAATCTCGCTCAGACTGACGTCCGGGATATCTTCGGAATAGTGTCGGATGAGACTCGCTCTTGGATCGTTACTCACACTTGCGTGTGGCTCCAACGATGACGTGTACAGCTGCCAATAGAACCTCTCAATCTCACTCAAAATCTCAGGTGTCCCGGAAACGATGCTGCCACATTCTGTCTTCAGCTTTGACAGGTGGCTCTTTCTGGCAGACAGATCTCTGGCAAAGACTTTGGAGCCTTGGTTCCGCTCGATCGCTTCTTCAATACGAGCTGTATTGAAGTTGCGTAAGTCCCGCCGCATGCATTTGGAAATCTGTCTGTTCAGATGCCTGTATGCTGTCAAGTCTGTTGAAGAATGTAGCTTCATCTCCCGTCTAACAGCCATGAGATTAAGAGTGTGATCGAAGAGTTTTTGTGTTCTTCTGCGGCGGGTCTTGCAGAACTTAGCTCCGACCGCATGGACAGTTTCCACGAGCTTGTCATTCATATCGTCCACTTCATTGCAGTCTTCTAGGCACTGAAAACGGTTTTGTAACTCGATCTGAAAGGTTTCGGGACTTTGGAACAGAGCACGAGGGGGACGGAGCGTTGACTTCATTAGACGAAACCTCTCCAACTTAACGTTTAGGTTCAGTGTGCCTCTAACCATTCGGTGATCGCTACCAGTTTTCACCCTCGCGATCACGGAGACATCACTGAACAGTTGTCGTCTGGTCGTCATAATGAAGTCAATCTCATTTTTTGTCGAACCGTCGGGGCTCGACCAGGTCCACTTCCTGTGGGGCCGCTTCTGGAAGAAAGAGTTCATCATAAAGAGTTCCTCTTTCTCCATGAAGTCGGCCAGCTGCTGGCCCCTTGGGTTCCGTTGCCCTATTCCAAATTTCCCTACTTTCAGCTCACCGTTCTCTCTTGTGCCTAGTTTTGCATTGAAGTCTCCCATTAACACCGTATATTGGGTTTTGGAGGAATGCATGGCTCTAGAGATATCCTCATACATTTAGTGATTTCTTATATTTACGCGAACACTACACATTTAAATGAAACTAATTTTACGGATTTTATCGCGTATATTAACTTATTTTACATTCCCGACGTTTCAAGCACTTTACAGCACCCATGGTCACGGGGGGGACTGAGGTGTATGACGTCCCAATGTCATAGTTAACCACGGCTACCTCCAGATTAAAAATTATTAATTTTTGTTCCGATCTACGCAGTATGAACTTACAGTATCATGAAGTCTTGCAGTTGTATGCTTGGGTTGGGATTTAATTTTATTAATTATGGGATCCCAAGCAGATGGTAGCACCCAGCCATCTTCTCTATTGAAATTAGGATGTTTTTTGATTTCAATAGCCTCGCGAATCATCCTTGGAAGGAATCGGTGTTCTTTAGCGAGGATTTGTGGTCTATCAAATCTAATGTAGTGACGGGTGCGATCCTGTACACCTTCACAGACTGCAGACTTCCCGGAGCGTCTATTCTTCACATCAGCTATGTGTTCTTTAACGCGGGTTTTTATGGATCTTTTAGTTTGTCCTATATAAGAGAGACCACATTCACAATCCAGCTTGTACACTCCTGCATCTTGCAGAGGAATATTACACTTGACTGATGGTAAAAACTGACTAATCTTCTTCGGCGGCTTGAAATATGTTTTAATGGAAGCACGCTTCAAGATGTAGCCAATCTTGTCAGTGACACCTCTGACATATGGCAGTACAGCAGGCACTCGCTCGACTGTGGCCGGCTTCACTCGTTCACTGTGACGTAGGCGCGGGACCCGAAGCTTATTGTCGTGCAAAACTTGCTTGACGTGTTGGAGCTCGGCGGCCAGGTGTTTACTGTCACAGATCCCTCGTGCTCTCTGAAACAAAGATTTACCCACGGTAGCTAACTGTGAAGGATGGTGGTGAGAATCACCGTTTAAATATCTATCTGTATGGGTCTTTTTTCTATACACAGTGTGGCTCAAGGTGTTATCAGGATTCCGAATTACTAATACATCTAGAAAAGCTAAAGAATTGTTTGCCTCTAACTCCATTGTGAACTGAATTTTAGAATTTAAGGAGTTAAGATGGTCTAAAAATGCAGTTACTTTATCTAAAGGTAGAATTGTGAAAGTGTCGTCTACGTACCGCTTGTAGAATCTTGGGTTTATGGGAGAAGTAAGCAGGGCTTTCTCCTCAAAGTCCTCCATGAATATATCGGCGACAATGGGAGATACAGGTGAGCCCATCGCCACTCCATCTACTTGCTTGTAGAACTCCTCCTTCCACAATAGGTAGCTAGATGTAAGGCAGTGTCTGAGTAATACTGCATATTCTACGGGCATGTTGTTTTCCTCTAGCCTTCTAGTAACAATCGAGATGCAGTCTTTAACAGGTAGGCATGTGAATAGAGACTGCACATCAAAACTCACCATAGTTTCATTGTCTGCCAGATGTAGGTCTTTAATCTCGCTGACAAAATAGTAGGAATCCTTTGTGTGTGCTCTTGTATGTCCTTTGAGCGGTGAGAGTATATTCGCTAAGTATTGAGCCAATCTGTAAGTTGGTGAATCGATTTGGCTTATTATAGGACGTAGTGGAGCATTGGGCTTGTGTATTTTTGGTAACCCATACAACTTCGGTGGTTTAGCACACGTAGGTATTATCGATTTTACGTCTAGATTTCATTTTACGGAGTGTTTCTTTATGAGATCACTAGTTGTTTTAAGTGTGTTATTTGTTGGGTCATTTTTAACCTTTTTATACTTACTTGCATCCGACAAAAGTTCTTGTATTTTAGAATTATAATCTGACGTATCCATAACTACCGTGGCATTTCCCTTAGACTGCATCTCGATTGTTACTAGAAGGCTAGAGGAAAACAACATGCCCGTAGAATATGCAGTATTACTCAGACACTGCCTTACATCTAGCTACCTATTGTGGAAGGAGGAGTTCTACAAGCAAGTAGATGGAGTGGCGATGGGCTCACCTGTATCTCCCATTGTCGCCGATATATTCATGGAGGACTTTGAGGAGAAAGCCCTGCTTACTTCTCCCATAAACCCAAGATTCTACAAGCGGTACGTAGACGACACTTTCACAATTCTACCTTTAGATAAAGTAACTGCATTTTTAGACCATCTTAACTCCTTAAATTCTAAAATTCAGTTCACAATGGAGTTAGAGGCAAACAATTCTTTAGCTTTTCTAGATGTATTAGTAATTCGGAATCCTGATAACACCTTGAGCCACACTGTGTATAGAAAAAAGACCCATACAGATAGATATTTAAACGGTGATTCTCACCACCATCCTTCACAGTTAGCTACCGTGGGTAAATCTTTGTTTCAGAGAGCACGAGGGATCTGTGACAGTAAACACCTGGCCGCCGAGCTCCAACACGTCAAGCAAGTTTTGCACGACAATAAGCTTCGGGTCCCGCGCCTACGTCACAGTGAACGAGTGAAGCCGGCCACAGTCGAGCGAGTGCCTGCTGTACTGCCATATGTCAGAGGTGTCACTGACAAGATTGGCTACATCTTGAAGCGTGCTTCCATTAAAACATATTTCAAGCCGCCGAAGAAGATTAGTCAGTTTTTACCATCAGTCAAGTGTAATATTCCTCTGCAAGATGCAGGAGTGTACAAGCTGGATTGTGAATGTGGTCTCTCTTATATAGGACAAACTAAAAGATCCATAAAAACCCGCGTTAAAGAACACATAGCTGATGTGAAGAATAGACGCTCCGGGAAGTCTGCAGTCTGTGAAGGTGTACAGGATCGCACCCGTCACTACATTAGATTTGATAGACCACAAATCCTCGCTAAAGAACACCGATTCCTTCCAAGGATGATTCGCGAGGCTATTGACATCAAAAAACATCCTAATTTCAATAGAGAAGATGGCTGGGTGCTACCATCTGCTTGGGATCCCATAATTAATAAAATTAAATCCCAACCCAAACATACAACTGCAAGACTTCATGATACTGTAAGTTCATACTGCGTAGATCGGAACAAAAATTAATAATTTTTAATCTGGAGGTAGCCGTGGTTATATATGATATTGGGACGTCATACACCTCAGTCCCCCCCGTGACCATGGGTGCTGTAAAGTGCTTGAAACGTCGGGAATGTAAAATAAGTTAATATACGCGATAAAATCCGTAAAATTAGTTTCATTTAAATCCTCATATTTTTCCTCCACCTCCCTATCGGGGTGTGCCGAGGTTGGTGCGTAAACCTGTATGACTTTCAGCGAATACCGTTTGGTGATTCTGAGTATAAGGTACGCAACCCTCGTCGACACACTCCCGATCTTTACAACGTTGTTAACGAGAGACTTGTGGACGATAAATCCGACACCTCCTTGGGACAGATGATCGCCCTCCCGGTGATAGAGCAAGTTGCCGGATTCGAGGATTACCGTGTCCTCCCCCTCTCTTCGGACTTCGGATAATCCTATAATATGCCAGCGCAACTTGTCTATCTCTTCTTCCAGCTCCACGATCTTCTCGTCAGTCCTCAGGGTGCGTGCGTTGTACGTTGCCAGGTCGAGTCGTCTAAGGTGGCAACCGAACCTCCACCGGAGATTCTTAGCACCCCCTGCCCCGCCGTTACCATGGTCGCCACCGTAGCCAGGAATAGCGGGGCCGCCGGGGACTGGGGGCCGTCTCTTTGTTGCTACATTCATAGGGGGGGTATTTGCCATAGTTGCCACGCTTGGCGAGCGGGTTGGCAACCGCAGTTTTTTTTATTGTAGTTTTGGCTATTATCAGGAAGATGCTGCTGCCCATCTCCTGCCTGTTTCCCTTTGTCGTCTTTTACGACACCCACGGGAGGATATGGGGTAGTGATATTCTTGACCGCCACTACACGGTATAATATAATATCATTGATATAATATCATGCATAAATGATATTATCATGTATATTATTTATTAAGTAGGTATAATATTAATAAAACAGAGTATGTGTCTACGGGGATTGAACTGGACTAGATTTAGTTGACCCCAATCCGAGACTTTGTTCAAAAAAGTCTCGACTTCAGACACAAGTTTTTCCCGGTAGAAATATTGGCACGGCCAGTGTATAAAGCATCACCAGTGCTGTCATCCGCATAAAAATGAATGTTGCCGGTTTGCAACATGTCATTGATATGCAGAAGAAACAGCGTTGGCGATAGCACGCAGCCTTGTGGAACACCAGCGTTAATGGGCTTGTAATCGGAGCAAGTACCGTCTAATATGGCCTTGATGCTCCGATCTGCTAGAAAACTGGTGATCCAATTGCACAATTTCTCGGGAAGCCCATAGGAAGGAAGCTTCGAAAGAAGCGCTTTGTGCCAAGCCCGATCGAAGGCTATCGCTATGTCCAAACCAACGACCAACGCCTCCCCCTTGGAGTCTACTGCCGCCGTTCATTAATGAGTTAGGTAACCCAGAAAATCATCAGCTGAGCGAACGCAACGGAAACCGTATTGACGGTCACAAAGCAGCTCTTGATGCTCAAGGTGCCGCATGAGCTGGCTGTTAATAATAGACTCCATTATTTTAGAGAACAAGAAGGTGAAGGTTATAGGCCTTTAGATTTTTTCAGAGCAGTTACCTTTTTTAGGGACCGGGTGCACGAAAACTGTCTTCCATGATTTTAACACCACGTCTAGGGAGTAGGAGTACCGGAAAAGATGCGTTAAAACCGGTGCCAACTCCGGAGCACACGTCTTCAGCACAATAGGAGGGACGACATTAGGCCCACTCGACTTGTTAACGTCCAGGGAGAGGAGTGCTCTGCGCACCGAGTATTGGGTAAACAGCACATCCTGCATGGAGCACTCACACTGCGGGATGGTCAGCGGTGTGTTCCTCTCGTGATCAAAGGTCGAGTTGGATGCAAAGAGAGAGCCCAGCAGATCGGCTTTGTCCTCTGCGGCATGGGCCAGTGAGTCGTCCTTCCTGTGCAGAGATTGGAGAGATGGCTGACAGAAGTTCCCTTGGACAGCTTTGGCAACAGAATGCACGTGTTCCCTAAGGAAGACGAACTAGTTTCTAGATGCTCACCGAGAGATAATCCGTCACCGGGGATGCTGTTGCCCTCCTGGGGTAGTGTGTTATTTAACTCCACTACCATGTTAAGGGGGGTCGGGGGGAAATTCGGCCTCCAGCTACCTGCACTCACTAGACGAAATGCAGAAGCAGAGCTTTTTCTTCACGCTGGTCTTCTATGAGGTCGTGGTACCACCTCGGTTCGAGCCGGCCCACACGTGCAACAGCAAAGGCTGCCCCGTGGCTCTACCACTGTTAAGTATGGGGCAATGAAACCCATATTAAGACTGATGATATGTGCATAAGTATTGTAATAGTAATAATCACAGCTCTGACGAACTTCATTTTGAGTAACACGTCTCTACGGCACAAGATTAAATCCTGGAGTGGGAGTAAATATTAAAAAGATATGTGTTATCTGTTAGAAATTCTAACAGAACCTCAGTAATAATGTGAACGAGTATATATCTTTCTTTCAAAAGACAAATAAAATAAGCAGTGAACACATGTAATTTTTTGCATTGAAAAGGGTGACAAACGGGCGCACCGTTCACCTGATGTTAAATAGATGCTGTGGACCATAGACACCTACATCTATCCTCGATTAAAAATCAGAATGAAAATAGGTCCTTCGACTGGAGGACTGATATAGAACGCCTCATTTCCAGTAAAAAGGCTCTCCGGTTTTATACACTCGCCACACGAAACATGGCAGCATTAAGTTGCTATTTTACGCTGATATTATAAGAACGAGCTGACACATTCGCGTAGCTCTACAACGTAAATATATTATATACAGTGGCTTAGCATTCAGTTGCAGCGCTGAGTGTCGCGGGTTCTAATCCCGAACGGAACAAGTATTAGTATGACCTACAAATAATTAATCCGGTTCTGGGTGTGTGTCCTTGTGCGATTTATCAATGTAAACAGCCCCCACGATACAGGAGAAATCCTAGTGTAGGGGTAACGTCTTTAAGAAAAGAATAATTATTATTATAGTTTATTACTCGAATTTACAGATTTCGCGATTTATGCAGTCCATAAACAAGCTCAGGATCATCGTCTGCCCTTACATTAGATTTGGTATTAAAATTAAATAGTTGTCATTTATCGTACAGTATAAAATTCAAGATGATCGATATTTTTATCTTTATCTCTATGAATAAAATAATAGAGGTTTGTAGTTGCTTTGGTTGACCACAAATTTTCACAAATGAATTCCTAACAGAATAACTTATGGAGCTATTGAAATTTAAAACTCTCCTAATTTTAATAGGGGAGGTGGGTTCTGCCATCTCATCTATTTTACATCCTATCTATGTATAAGAATTTTCTATCTATACGTAAATAAAATGGAAGCGTTTGTCATTAAAAACAAAATAACTGGCTTCTTATTTAGCTCAGGGGGTTATTTGCATTCTATTAAGACATAAACAATTTTTTTTAATTTTTGTCTGTCTGTCCAGGCTAATGATCGGAACGGCTGAACTGATTGTGATGAAATTTTACAAACAGATAGAGAGCAAAGCCAGGAGGGATATAAGCAATATTTTACGAAAAATGTAAAGATTTTTATAAAACGAAAAATTTATAAAATAAATGGTATTTGATTACGACACGGTAATGGATCCTATCCATGCGAAGCGGGGTGGTTCGCTAGTGATTAATAAAATTAAATCAAATCCAATGGAAAAATATTTAAATCTATTGCCACTGTAACATTTGAGTAATAATAAGCTTCTTCTGCGTAGATTAGACGAATTTAATAACTATTATTAGAAGTTAAAGGAAAGCAAATCACTTGTCAGGATTTCTATATAGGTTAACAATTCCTAACTTGAAAGTGTTCTGATTTCGGTGTAAGAATACTCGCTACACATAAAATTTTCCGAAAATACTCTAAAACTTGGAAAATACCTCTGTCCTGTGAAAAAAGATTAATGTTGTAGTGTCATGTTGCAGCTATATTACTGGTATAGTTGTAGCACGAATTAGTCGGGTCGACCGGGGAAGGACCACGCTCTCACAGAATACCAGCGTAAAATAGCACCTATCCGCTGCTGTGTTTCGTATGGTGAGTGTAGAGAACCGGAGACCCTTTTAACTGGAAACGAGGCATTCCATCTTAGTCCTCACGGGTGATAACGCATCTGCATTTTCATTCGTAATCGAGGATAGATGTAGATGTCTATGGGTCACAGCAACAACTTACCATCAGGTAGACTGTGTGTTCGGTAGTCACCCTTATCTTATAAAAAAAGAACCAGCAAGAAACCCAGCGGGAATTTTTTTAAACATATTTCAATTTACAATAATTTTGTTACTACAATTTTAAATGAATTTTAATAGAACCAGCATGGTGGCGATCACCTCATTCCCAGGGGTTATTTTAGTTTATGTATTCTTTGATATTATAATTACCCTTTTTGTACAAGTTTTCTTCAATAAAACATTTAAACTTGTTTATTGACAAATTTTATACATTTTCTGGGAGTTTGTTGTAAAAGCGTATACATTGCTCCTTACATGAAATAATAATTCTGTGGAGTCTAGTAACTGGTATTACAAGCTTATGCTTATTCCTAGTGTTTAAGTATGAACATTTTTATTCTTATCAAAGCTATTTATGTTTTTATGTACGTACATTACATTTTCATAAATTTATTGCGATGCTAACGTTAATATGTTTATTTCTCTAAAATTTCCGTTAAGGGACTCTTTACAATTCAGGTTATTAATCACCCGTACAGCTCTCTTTTCATAAAAGTATGCCTTAAATGTCAGTCGCATTACCCCATAGCGAAATTTCATATCACGCTATGAAAATAGCTAAAATAAAATAATCTAGCTGTCCCAACATTGGTTAGACTTTTAATCTTTCTTATAGCTTAAGCTGCAGAACTAAGTTTGCCTGCTAATCAAGATTATGGGGACCCAATTAAAGCCAACTCCAGTAAAACCAAGAAAAAAAGTGGTATCCACAAGACTCATCTCTTCCCTATTTGAAAGCACTGTTTAACATTAGGAATTGTAAATTTAATACATTTTGTTTTATTGCCGTTTAAGAGCTAATTTTTGGTGTTAAACTAATGTACTAATTTCGATAGAGCATTATTTACAATGTCAAAATTAATTGACTGTCGTTTGAGTTTGAAAATTAAAAAGGTTCATCAGCAAATAATACTATATCGTGATTGTTCCCTACAAGATAAGGTAACTGATTAATTTATATTAAGAACAGGAATGGCCCAAGAATCGAGCCCTGAGGAATGACCATTGATAATATTGATCTGGAGGCACCTTTACCATTGATAACAAATTTTTGAGTTCTGTTATTTAAATATCAAATATCAAGTCTAAGTGTAATATTTTTGACGTCATAATGTTGTGCAGTATCCTGATGAATATCTCATAATGAACATAATCGAAAGGCTTGGAAATATCACAATCTTCAATACATTTCATCCATTACAGCCTATAAAATTCCCCTGACGAACATAGGTCTCCCACATAGATTGCCTCATTTGGGGACTTTGCCCTATTTGCCACGCTTCTCATACGGGTTGGCAACCGTGGTTTTTTATTATTTTTAGTTATTATCAGGAAGATGCCGCTGCCAATCTTCTGTTTCCCTATCGCCTCTTACGGGACACCCACGGAACGATATGTTGTAGTGTATATTTTTACATCGTCACTACACTGTTACTATGCCTGCTAAGCGTGGCAACTATGGCAAATATACATCGTTTGAGGCAATCTATGGGAAAGACCTAACTTAAGCAGTGGACTTTTGAGACTGTAACAATAACGGTTACGTTTCCTAACAGCCTCCTCTAATTACTTTACTGTTGGATATATCTCTTGTTTATAATGTACTATAACTGCCATTATTATTTACATTTTAATAATGGTACTGAATGGTAGAAACATTGTTATCATCGGGTGCATTTCTTATTTTCTTGTTAATAAGTAAGGCTATAAATAAGCACACAGGCTGATGGTAAGTCAATGCTAAAGGCCATAGTACCCTTCCACTATCTATCCTCGATTAAAAATCAAAATGCACATGCTTTGTCACCAATTATAGTACCAAAATGAAATGCTTCGTTACCAGTAAAAAAGATTCCCGGTTCTCTTCTCTCACCATAATAAACACAGCAGCATTAAACTGCTATTTCATGTTGGTGTACATTGTGAGCATGTTCCTTCTCCAGTCGATCTGACCCATTCTTGCTGCAGTATGATAGGTACGTTGCAGCGTGGCTCTTCCATGTTTTAAATTACGACTTACCGTGTGCTAAGTCTTTAAAACGTTATATATCTGATTAAAAATTATAAAATTAAATATTTATTAATCATGGCTTAAGTTAAATCAGATATATTTTATGACTTTGTAAATTGATATTTTAAAAGACTTACAATCTTGTTGCTCTAAGAGGCAACTTACGGAACATCCTAAGGGTGCTTACAGATTAAGTAACATGTTGTGTAAATTTTGTTTAATAACACGTTCACATTATGTTACAATGTTTTTCAATATTGCATCATATAACAATACTGTACACATTAGATTAACAATGTATTGTAACAATGTTATATGAGATTGTCGATTGTCGATCTGCAGTGCTATTTACAATGTCGACACAAGAGTACGTTTTGCTAGCTGCTGCAGCAACTCTTGTACTTTTAAAAAGCAAAAGAAAAACATAGATACTCGGTTCGTCTTAGTTTATTGGCTAGAGAAATTACTCTCTAGTTATACAACATGTGTGTCACATTATATAAAACGTTTTATAACATTCAGTCTCTACATTACTTAAACATGTGATATAACATGTTATGTTATATAATATGTACGCACCGTAAGGGGTCTTGTGGCTTCAGACAAGCGATATAACCATTTCAAGTTTGTACCGTTTGTCTAATGAACAAAGCATAAAATGTCAAAAATCCGCCGATGGAGTGTGATAATTAAAGCAAATCTTCTCTACATGAGAAAGGCGCATGGCGCTGCCCAGTTCTCCACTGTCAATGGGCTGGTAAAATAAAATAATTTCATTCAATATACTACTATTTTTGGATTGTGTGCATTACTTTTTACTACACGTTGGCAATTTTCACCAAGCATTAAATATTATTGTGTAGTTAAACAATTTTTAGAAACAGATCTCTAAACGCAAAGATGTCATATAATGTATATAGAATTCTTATAAAATGACTTCGAAGAAGATTACATTAAGAAGATTCGAAAACCACACTAGGTATTTAGAATAGACGTTATCTAAAAATACGATACACCTACCATTAAATATCAACACAATAAATGCTCTCTCTAACTACCGAATCCAAAACAGGAGGTTATTAATTGGACTGTATTTGTTTGTATTATAAATTATCTGAGGTATCGTCAGAATTAGTAGTAGTAATACCCATTCCCCATCCCATAAAATATAACCTAGATCTGATGAACATAATTGAAGAAAATTTATATTTGTAGTATAACTTCATTAGGCGCGACTTGAAGGTAGCCCAGATCTTTTTTCAGGCGGAAATAACGTTCAGAAGAATCTATATCCGTTTACGCAGTTACAGCATTTGACTAGCAGCGATTACATATTTCGTAAGATTATGTTTTATATACACATATACACAAAGTGATATTTGTCAATCATCTTCGTTACACCTCAACAACAAAATTTACTAAGGAATAAAGGCCTCTACCGTAGCCATTGCCTCATAGGAGGGGTAATTGGCATAGTTGGCATGTTTGTCAGGCGAGTTAGTTTTTTTATTATTTTGAGTTATCAGGAAGTTGCAGCAACCCATTTTCTGTTTCATTTTCCTCTGTCACCTATTAAGACTACAACGGGAAGATATGGAATACTGTATAGTATATTGTGTGTAAGAGCGGCTTTCCTAATAGTTATTAAATTGATAAATATGTTATATTAAAATTTTTTAAAATATTAATTAATCAAAAATAATAAATAAATAGTTTGATACGTTTGCGTAACAAATTCGAATTTTCGGCATTAGGCTGTAGGCATTTCAACTGACTGGTAAAATGCCACGTAACAGTTAAATTAGGGCAATTGATAACATTTAAATTAAAAATCAAGTTACAACCTACTGAAACCCCCTTGATTGTCAGGCTTCCGCTCGTTTCAGAAAGGTAGTTTGAATAACAAGGATTCTGCCACCCTGCGGCTTTGTGGGCTGATTCAAACCACAAAGCCTACCGGAAGGTGAATCCCAAATGATTTTGGTAATCGTGAATATTATTTTTTATTAATTAGTTAATTTGTGTATTGTGATCTTACAACGACTTTATTCTTCCTACAATAAATTCCTTTTCTTCTAAGCGTTTTGCGTGAAAAATATATAATAGTGTAAGTTTTGTAACTTTGCAAATCGTTAACTAGCGCCAGTTGTTACAAAGTTAGAAATATAAATTCGTACTTCAAACGGAAAATCTCAAGGTTATAAAACAAGACAATGAAACATAAGACAAAAGAGGAAAGTTTGATAACGATAAAACGTCTCCTTGTGTATTTTCCTTTAAGCGCCTTTTTAAAAGTTGAGAATTATAATTCCATTGTGTTATACAAAGTATAACTATTTTCCATAAGTAAATTTAAAACATATTCGTTAACATATTTACGTAATTTTATTGAATAAATAACTAGCTGGTACCCGACACGTTGCCGCCACGTAATAAATGATTGTGGAAATATCGTTTTAAATTGAGAAGAGTTATATTTTTTAATTAGGAATTATCTCTCAGTTGAGAGTAATTGTGTTCTGTGGGAATAATGATACATTCATTGAAATTGAATGAGGTAAAAACTATGAAATATATTTTCAGTGTGATAGGCGCGCTATCTACGGTTCATCATTATCATCATTACAGCCCTTCACAAGTCCACTGTTGAACATAGGAACATAGGTAAAAACGAACTTCACCAATTCTTGTTTAAGAGAATATTACGTAATGTACTGAAATTATGTTCCTGGATATATAATTAATTTCAAATTCAGCATTATCCTAAATTTAGAAATATCATCATCATCATCATTACAGCCTTTCATAAGTCCACTGCTGAACATAGGCCTCCCCCAAGGAATGCCACAAAGCACGGTCCTGAGCCACCTGCATCCATCGACTTCCTGCATTTCTTACTAGGTCGTCACTCCATCTAGTGGGGAGATGCCCAACACTTCGCCTGCCGGTACGAGGCTGCCACTCGAGAACCTTTCTTCCCCATCGGTTGTCGGTTCTTCGAGCTATATGGCCGGCCCATTGCCACTTCAGCTTACTAATCCGTTGGGCTATGTCGGTCACTCAGGTTCTACTGCGGATATCCTCATTTCTGAGTTTATCACGCAGAGAAACTCCGAGCATAGCCCTCTCCATAGCTCGCTGAGCGACCTTGAGCTTCCTCATCCGGCCAGCAGTGAAGGACCACGTCTCAGTTCCGTATGTCATCACTGGCAACACGCACTGGTTGTACAGTCTCGTTTTCAAGTTTTGAGGTATACCCGAGGAGAAGATGTGCCGTAGTTTCCCGAACGCTGCCCAACCGACTTGAATCCGTCAATTGACCTCTCGGTCGAAGTTGGACTTACCTAGTCGGACTATTTGTCCCAGGTAAATATACTCGTCAACAACTTCGAGCTTAGTGCTCCCAATAACTACCGGCATAGGTGTGACATGGGCATTAAACATGATCTTTGTTTTGTGCATGTTCATCTTCAGATCTATCCGTTGGGAAGCACTATTGAGGTCATTGAGCATAGTGCTTAGGTCCTCCAGCGATTCTTCCATAAGGACTATATCGTAGGCAAATCGAAGGTGAGTGATGTTCTCGCCATTGATGTTGATACCGTATCCTTTCCAGTCCAGAAGCTTGAAATGTCTTTCAATGCAGCGGTGAAGAGTTTTGGGGATATGACGTCACCCTGTCTTTGATGATAAGAGTCTTCTTTTGTCTTTGATGATAGAAGAAAGAGATAGCTTTAGTTATTTACTCCACTATTTAACATTAGAAAGAAAAGATGTATAGGTAATCTTTATTTGCTAAATGTAGTCATATTTTTGGTTTGGTTTGTGAATTAAACTGAATCAAAGGGGTAGTAATTTATAGCCAATAAATACAATCATTTCGATTAAATCGATTGTTTTAGGTTGGTATAAAAATGAAAACAATATTTTTTCAATTTATTAAATTTCTGGGTGACTTTATATAGTCTCAGTCTTAAAAGAAGTGAAAGAAGTAAGCACTTTTTGTCCTTGTCCATAAAATAAAACAACAAAATTACTAAATTACGGTTAAATCTTAAAATATTATTATTTAAATGAGATAAAGTGAAGTAGGGATAAAAGTGTTGTTTCTAAGACAAAGGTTTTTCATATTTTATACATATATGTAAAGACAGTTATCTGACAAGTTTTAAAAACTACTATACAGCGTTAGTAATAAAAATATTCTATTATACAGCTGATTAAAAACTAATGGCTGTATGATATAATCCATAACATACATAGTATGGCTACTAAGACTATAAGAACCTCGAAATATCGTTTAGGCTGTTTAGCAAATTGTCGCCATTTCAGGACCTATAAAACAAAATTTAAATTGTAAATTTAGGAATATGAGACATTATTTTAGCCCAAACCATTATTTTTAGTTTGACTAATGATCACTGTGCCCCAATATGCATTCATATTCACTAATTTAATTATTTTCTTATTCTAACCTAAAAAAATCAATATTAACTTACTATATTTAGTATTTTGTCCTTATATTATTTCGTTATTTTGCTGGTGCGGCAATCTTTTGATAGAAATCATATACAAGCTTACCGTAAATCTAATTTTGCACTTTCTATTCACCAGTTATCACCGTCAAAAGTCAACTCCAATCCAAGTCATTTTAATATGTAACATAATCTTTCACTCACTAAATGTCGCCCCATCTATAAATAAAGTATTTAAATAAATCTATTAAGTTATGTTTGTCATAAATTCATTTGTGATACCGTTCAAACACCAATTTAGAACGTTTATCGTGTAAAATGGAACTCCAATACAGCTCGTATATAGCTTGCATGCTGCTTGAATAGTACATTTGATGATGCGTGAGAAATAAAATCTATCCTGAGGAAAAAAATCATCTTTTCACAACGTTTTATTAGCTTTATTCACACTTCATCATGTTAATTCAGCTAAATGAGACGATAATTTCATTTATAAAATCATGAAAATACATAAACATAAAACCAGCAGTGGAATTACAATCAGCTGACTAGGGATCAATGTACGCCCGGACGCCGAATTCGCGCGGCTCGCAGCTAGCGATGGTATAATACCTAATAATTTACAACACTTGTCTAAAAACCTGACTTATCTACTTAACCTAATATTTAGCCACTGTGCTTGTCTCACCTAGCCATTTTATTCACAGGTTAAATAAACCAAATACCTGGTTCGATTCCCCGCTAGTAAAAAATTACTTAAATGAAATGTTAACAAGGTTAGAGTCATGCTTTTTTATCCATCGTGTAGGTATATTTATTATTCTGATGTATTCAGTTATGTACCTATTCAGATGAGTTCAGTAATAAGTTATTTAAAAAAAATAGGTATGAAACAGTTTAGCGATCTAAATCCAAAGTGGCCTAATGAGATTCTCCAAGGCACTTTAACAAGTTGCCGTATTCACGAGCACTATAAACGTACCTACGTGTTAGGCATTATTAAAACCATACAAGAAAAACAAATGTAACAACAAGAATGTAATAAACAAAACGATTGATCTGTCTCTCGCACGCACGTGATAGTCAACACGGAACTGTCTCAAAAACTAAAATTAATAATCAAACGAGGCATTCGCTCTTGAAACATTGAGTACTACCACAGACCGTAAAACCCTTACGACATTTACAATGTTTATTTTATTTATAAGTTTAGTTATCCCTACGACTAGTCTTCATATGGAATTTAGAAGTTATGGTTGTCATTTTTAATACAATTACACATTCAAATGTACCCTGACGCAACAAGGAGTTCTTTACTACAAAAGTTATATTGAAATTAATAAACGTACCTAATTGGGTACTCAGTACTCACTTATTTAATTATAAACACTACTTCACCGTTATCTTTGATTTTGTATAAGAAAATAGAAACGAAATGGTACTAAAGAATTTAATTGTTAAAATCAGTTGCAATTATGATCTACAGTAAATTCTGTCAAAATTAATTTAATACTTTTACTTTATTTTAATTAACTTTTCGTATTTAATCCGACCAATACTTAGAATTTAAAAAGAGGTACGTCAAAATTATTAAAAATTACTCTAATTCTTATGTCGCCGGCAAACTAAATTTTTTGCCAGAACCAATTTATCAAATTCCCCGAAAATTCATGTCAAATTCCCCAATTTAAGGACAACATTTTAACATATTCCCCACAAATTCTCCTCAATTTTATTTTAAGAAATAAATCAATTTTCAACTAACATTTTTTTTTAAATTAAAAAGTAAGATTTATATATATAGATACAATTTGGGGAATTCCCCATATGTTGGTAACGCTGATGCGAGGTAACGCGAGGGTGAAACGGAACGATAGAGTGAATAGTATAATACCTAACGCATTGTTTCGTACCGAGCTATATAAAAAGTTTGGCTTACGCGCGGATATTGACCCTAGTCAGCTGATTTTATGATTTATTTATTTTAAATTTCACTGCTGGTTTCATGTTTAAGTATTTTCATGATTTTTTAATGAAATTATCATTTTATTTAGCTGTACCAACATGATGGGGCGTGAATAAAGCTAATAAAACGTTGCGAAAATATGTTTTTTTTTTGCTCAGGATCGGTTTTATTTTTCACCCATCATCAAAGGTATTGTTATTACTATCGTCTGTATTCATTTTCGAGAGCGTTTCACAAACACCCGGTATTTACAAATAATTTAAGAAATCGATTCATAACTTTGCATCAAAAAAGGGAAAGATTAATGTTACTTCTCTCTGTTAATTATAATAGACATTATATATACATATATATGCGTAAAACATTTGTTATAATTAATTCATTTGATTCACTTTAGCATTTAGGTTAATTGTAATCCAGGCTTTGTTTCTTCGCTTTAAATCTGTTATCGTTCATATACCGTCACAAAGTAATGTTATCTGTTCGGATCTAAATTAAAGAAGCGTATTAAATTCTGTAGATGGAAGTTTCAAATATCATCATCATCATCCACATCAATTCATCACAAACACGCTGCTGTATATAGAATAGGCTTTTCCCAAGAACTACCACAAAACAAGACAAAAATGCCCCTCGAGAATTAATGTTTATTACGTCGTAGAGTCATGTTTGAGTGTATTTTCTCACGTATTGAGTGATTTTCCGTCACCGCCAATCACCTTGTAAATAAGCACTAAAAATTGCAATTAAAAATTTCTTTGGCGAAGGCGAGGAAGGCCGGCAACAGATGAAATAATTTTTTACAATAAACCGCCATCCAGTCAGATTTTTTTTATAGGAGAGGGGGCAAACGAGCATGCGGCTCACCTGATGGTAAGTAACCAACGCCGCCCATGAACAACTCCAACACCAGTGGAATTGCAGATGCGATGCCGGCCAAATTTTGCTGTCATTTGTCATGACGGATCATGGCTTATTTTGTTTATGAAACAAAAGTTAGTATTTGTTTTTAAGATCTGTCCGTGGGTCATTGAGCAATATTATTAAGTTCACTGAGCATAATACTAACGTCTTTAGGGATTTTGTAATAAATAATTTTTACGTTTTTTAATAATTAAAATAGGTTTGCAAAGGAAAAGCAACTTTACAATCATAACTTATGACATACCGCAGGGCTTTGTTCTGGGGCTACTGCTGTTTCTTATATATATAAATGGCATTCATAAGCTTGCACTAAAAGGTGACATAATCTTATATGCAGATGATACTAGTTTATTTTACTCATATTGTATTGTATTCATAACATTATATGTAACACGCAAATTGACTTACATTTACTAAATAAGTTGTTTCAAAATAATATTGTAACCATAAATATTTCTAAAACAAACTATGTAATATTTAAAGCAAAAAATAAGAAAATCCCAAGGCATTCCTCATTGAATATAAACAATCAAGAAATAAACTATTGGATCGTAAAAAATATCTCGGTTTAATTTTAGATAGTAACATGACAGTCACATATGAACAAAATAAGAAGTAAAATAATTAGAAAAATAAATAATTTAGTGCAGCTGCAAAAATAAACCTGGCTGCCTGCTATAAACAGCCCAAAATAAACTATTAAAGATTTTGTTTAATTATGATTTTTTCACACCGACACATCAAATATACAAGGAAACAATAATTATGAATATTTCACAAACATATATTTATTGTACCTGCATTCTTATAAGGAAAATATTAAATAAAGATACATACACAAACAACCTTTACCAAGAAACAAGGAATAGAAAAAATTAGGCTAAGACGAGCAAATGACATAGAGTTAAATACTCCCCGGAAGAACTATAGTAAAAACAGCCTTTTGTATAAAGATGCTAGATTGTATAACAAACTTCCAAAAGAAATAAAAGAAGCAAAAGCAATGAAAACTTTGAAAAAATATATTAATATATTATATCATTAAAACTGCTAACACGACACATTGATGTGCATTTACTCTATGATCATTTATAACTTTTTATATTACGTAGTTTAGCGCACAACACTTGAAACGAATCATTCATAATATTAACAACTACCCTTTTTATACTTATTAAATTATTCTTTCTTTTTTATATACGATATATCCGATATATAAAAGGTTTTAAATTCGGTATAATTTAAGTTTCTCATATAAGTGAATGTAATTTTTATGAGAAATAAATTATCTCAAACCACATAAAACATGTTTACTAGTTAATGAAATAGAAGTTCTCGGTACAAATCATAAAGCCGTCAACAGCATTGGGCGACACTTCATTACCCCATAAAAATAAAATTTTTCTACAAAAAATGGAGTACATTAAGTTATCGCTTCTATTATAAATTTGTAGCAACTTCATACGCATTTTTATGATTGTTTTAAAGCCGAGTTAGTTGTTTTTTAACTGGTTAAAATGTTATTACTTTGAACCTAATTTTTATTGTATTAAATACCAATTGATCCAAATAAAATAGTCATAACATAATCATAAAACCCATCAAGTGCGTGGACTCCAACCACGAGTGTTCTGTATGATAATGTATTAAAAAAATATATTAACAAAAGATTATACGAAAAATAAACTAAGGATGTGTTTGACAATTACTCTAAATAGCATAGAGGGTAGAGGTTTTTGGATTGAAAGTTTTAATGTTAAGGCGGCGACGCGGGAGCGGGGCGCAATAATTCTTTTTCACATTTTATGTCATATCTAATATCAAACGTGTATTTAGAAACTTTAAAGCGAGCCTTATCAAATAATGATCGTAAACATCCGATATTATTTTCGTAACAAAAATTTCAGAGCAGTGGCAAATAAATTCTACAATTATGCAAAATTTCAAGTAATTATAGCAATATCAAAATCCTAAATCATCATTAAGAAAAGTGGCCTGATTATGGTAGAAATAGGCCAGAGATACACTTCGCCATGCGTAGTTGTAAAATAACTATAAATTTTTAAATTCAGAAGTAAATTATTTTAATAAATCAACAACTATCGCTTCCGTTTTAAGATTACAAAGTCCTTGTTCTACTGTATTGTTTTAGAGTATTATATCTTACAACAGTCAAAAAAGTGTTACTAATGCAAAGTAAAGACAAATGTAAATTGAACATGTGGGATGCGGGTAGTAAAAGACTGTGTAAGAAGGCGGAGTTATAAGCAAAATAAGAATTTAAATTTTTTGGTCTTTGGCCATTTTGACCCCCTAGGAGTGTAATGAGAACTTTTTGCCCAAACACATTTTTTTATACAATAATAGAGACAAACATCATCATCATCATCATCATTACAGCCCTTCACAAGTCCACTGCTGAACATAGGCCTCCCCCAAAGAATGCCACAAAACACGGTCCTGAGCCACCTGCATCCATCGACTTCCTGCATGTCTTACCAGGTCGTCACTCCATCTCGTGGGGGGACGCCCTACACTTCGCCTACCGGTACGAGGCTGCCACTCGAGAACCTTTCTTCCCCATCGGTTGTCGGTTCTTCGAGCTATATGGCCGGCCCACTGCCACTTCAGCTTACTAATCCGTTGGGCTATGTCGGTCACTCTGGTTCTACTGCGGATATCCTCATTCCTAAGTTTATCACGCAGAGAAACTCCGAGCATAGCCCTCTCCATAGCTCGCTGAGTGACCTTGAGCTTCCTCATACGGCCAGCAGTGAAGGACCACGTCTCAGTTCCGTAAGTCATCACTGGCAACACGCACTGGTTGTACAATTTCGTTTTAAGGTTTTGAGGTATGTCTGACGAGAAGATGTGTCGTAGCTTCCCGAACGCTGCCCAGCCGAGTTGAATCCGTCGATTGACCTCTCGGTCGAAGTTGGACTTACCCAGTCGGACTATTTGTCCCAGGTAAACATACTCGTCAACAACTTCGAGCTTAGTGCTCCCAACAACTACCGGCATAGGTGTGACATGGACATTAAACATGATCTTTGTTTTGTCCATATTCATCTTAAGACCTATCCGTTGGGAAACACTATTGAGGTCATTGAGCATAGTGCTTAGGTCCTCCAGCGATTCTGCCATAAGGACTATATCGTCGGCAAATCGAAGGTGAGTGATGTATTCGCCATTGATGTTGATACCGTATCCTTTCCAGTCCAGAAGCTTGAAAACGTCTTCCAATGCAGCGGTGAAGAGTTTCGGGGATATGACGTCACCCTGTCTTACACCTCTCTGCAATTGGATAGGTTTCGTACTCTGGTTCTGTACTCGGATAGCCATCGTAGCTCTATTATACAAACACTTCTCTCTCACTCACACCTACTGTACAAGCATTTCAACACTTCGATATACCGACAGTCAACTTGGCACCGCTGAAGGGACTGCAGCACCGCCCAAATTTCGACGGAATCAAAGGCTTTCTCATAGTCCACATACGCCAGACATAGTGGCAAATTGTACTCTTCGGACTTCTGTACAACTTGCCGAAGGGTATGTATGTGGTCTATGGTGCTAAAGCCCTTTCGGAAACCGGCTTGTTCGGGAGGCTGGAAGTCGTCAAGTCTGCGCGCGAGACGATTCGTAATGACTCTCGAAAACAGCACGTAGACGCGGCTCAGAAGGGAAATCGGTCTGTAGTTCTTCAAGAGAGCGTTGTCACCTTTCTTGAAGAACAAGACCACCGCACTTCTGCTCCACGCCTCCGGTGTAATGCCACCATGGAGGACGGAATTAAAGAGCTTCTGAAGGACTTCAAGTACCGGTCTTCCACCCGCTTTCAGAAGCTCCGCTGTAATTCCATCCTCGCCTGGGGCCTTACCGTTTTTAAGGTGCTGAAGAGCCATCCTAATCTCGCTCAGACTGACGTCCGGGATATCTTCGGAATAGTGTCGGATGAGACTCGCTCTTGGATCGTTACTCACACTTGCGTGTGGCTCCAACGATGATGTGTACAGCTGCCCATAGAACCTCTCAATCTCACTCAAAATCTCAGGTGTCCCGGAAACGATGCTGCCACATTCCGTCTTCAGCTTTGACAGTTGACTCTTTCTGGCAGACAGATCTCTGGCAAAGACTTTGGAGCCTTGGTTCCGCTCGATCGCTTCTTCAATACGAGCTGTATTGAAGTTGCGTAAGTCCCGCCGCATGCATTTGGAGATCTGTCTGTTCAGATGCCTGTATGCTGTCAAGTCTGTTGAATAATGTAGCTTCATCTCCCGTCTAACAGCCATGAGATTAAGAGTGTGATCGGAGAGTTTTTGTGTTCTTCTGCGGCGGGTCTTGCAGAACTTAGCTCCGACCGCATGGACAGTTTCCACGAGCTTGTCATTCATATCGTCCACTTCATTGCAGTCTTCCAGGCACTGAAAACGGTTTTGTAACTCGAGCTGAAAGGTTTCGGGACTTTGGAACAGAGCACGAGGGGGACGGAGCGTTGACTTCATTAGACGAGACCTCTCCAACTTAACGTTTAGGTTCAGTGTGCCTCTAACTATTCGGTGATCGCTACCAGTTTTCACCCTCGCGATCACGGAGACATCACTGAACAGTTGTCATCTGGTCGTCATAATGAAGTCAATCTCATTTTTTGTGGAACCGTCGGGGCTCGACCAGGTCCACTTCCTGTGGGGCCGCTTCTGGAAGAAAGAGTTCATCATAAAGAGTCCCTCTTTCTCCATGAAGTCGGCCAGCTGCTGGCCCCTTGGGTTCCGTTGCCCTATTCCAAATTTCCCTACTTTCAGCTCACCGTTCTCTCTTGTGCCTAGTTTTGCATTGAAGTCTCCCATTAACACCGTATATTGGGTTTTGGAGGAATGCATGGCTCTAGAGATATCCTCATACATTTCCTCCACCTCCTCATCGGGGTGTGCCGAGGTTGGTGCGTAAACCTGTATGACCTTCAGCGAATACTGTTTGGTGATTCTGAGTATAAGGTACGCAACCCTCGTCGACACACTCCCGATCTTTACAACGTTGTTAACGAGAGACTTGTGGACGATAAATCCGACACCTCCTTGGGACAGATGGTCGCCCTCCCGGTGATAGAGCAAGTTGCCGGATTCGAGGATTACCGTGTCCTCCCCCTCTCTTCGGACTTCGGATAATCCTATAATATGCCAGCGCAACTTGTCTATCTCTTCTTCCAGCTCCACGATCTTCTCGTCAGTCCTCAGGGTGCGTGCGTTGTACGTTGCCAGGTCGAGTCGTCTAAGGTGGCAACCGAACCTCCACCGGAGATTCTTAGCACCCCCTAATAGAGACAAACGAGTACATCTAATGGTAAGTGGATGCTTATAGACATCTATATATATATATATGAGGATAGATGATTAAGTCATCAATCACCTCTGCCTCTGTAAAAAATTTCTCCGGTAGTCGACACTCGCTATACGAAACACAGCGACAATATTCTATTGTTTCACGCTGGTATCCTGTGAGAGTATGATCCTACCCCGGTCGAGCCAACCCATTCGTGCTGCGCTTTGAGTAACTGCAGCGCGACTCTACCATGTCCTTTTTGTGCATTTATTTGAACACTAGCTAAGCCCTGTGGTTTCACCCGCATTAAAATTTAAATATAAATAATCATCGGTCACGTCGTTGAAATGTAAAAAATGTTTTTTTTTTTAATATTTATTATGACGGTCCTAAGCCCGTTTAAAACCTGAAGGAAAATTGGAATAATAATTTGCGTCGCGTAGATATCAGCTTAATAGCGAGCGTGTCATTAAGGAATTAAATATTAGGCAAAATCTCCGTGCAATGACTTGTACACTCACGAGTGCGGTACGCTGTAGTTTTTGCCCATAAATCATATTAAATTTCGCATATTTTCAAATAAATGTAAAAACCTTGTGTACGTGTATTTTTAAAAACTGCATAAAGTGTATAATATTAATATTTATATTGTGATCTCAATTATTATATTTGGTTAGTCTATGAAAAATAAGCCTGTATAATGACTATGTTGTATGAAAGTAAAAATGTTAAATATGAATCTAGGTAGTAAGAGGGGAATAGTTTATTTTTTGTTGAATTAGGTTGACAAACGAGCACAGTCCTCCTGATAGTAAATGGATGTTTCTCCTAGGACCTACATTTTTCACGTAGTACATAACTACATATAGTCACTTTAATTTTATAAAAAAAATGTGATTTCTACTTTTATTGAGACGTCGAGATCGATGTCCAATGTCGAGATCCTGTCACTATGGGCTACCACATTATAGAAATCTATTTGGGTCCAAAGTACAATATCTAAATGCAGTCAGTAAAGCGCTGCTTATAGTAACGGCAATTTTTATAGTATTTAATATTCTCGAGTGACGATAAAGCGAGTCACAACCATGAAATAATAAGAATGAAAATTAGCTCCAATATGTTTAATGAGTTTTTTTTTTTACTTTTTTAAAGGTAAAAAAGGTAACTTTTAACAAAGAAGTACCGAACACGTATTTTCTATAATTTAAAAAGAGTTCATCAAAAGTTCACTAAAAGGTCACAACACATCTATCATATATCATCGCTCTATCTATCTATCTATTAAAGCCTATAAAAATCGACTGCTGAAAATAGAACATGCCTCCCCCATAGATTTCCTCATAGGGAGATTTTGCCAAAGTTTCCACGCTTGGCAGGCGGGTTGTCAACCGCAGTTTGCTATTATTCTGGATTGTTATCAGGAAGATACTGCTGGCCATGACCTATTTTAGTTTCCCTCTGTCGCTCTTATGACACCCACGAGACGATATGGGATTGTGGATATACTTCAGTGCCACTATATGGTAACTAACTTATTTTTTTTATTTATTTATTTAAACTTTTATATACAAAAGAAAAATCGTACATATTAAAATTATATTAAATGTATATATTTATTAATATCTCTCGTCTCGTTTCTCAGTCTCGTTTGTCTGTCTTCGTTTCTCACTTATTTTTAAAATTTTTACAAAATTATGACCTCATAGCTAAAAAGAACGTATAGTGACATAAAATGTACGCAACCCCGCAGACAAAATATTTTATTAGTAATTTTATCAGGCGTGTGGGCAAAGATATTAAAGAATAAAAACTAAAAATATTTGAACATATAAGGATTCGAACTTTGGTACTCCCGCGTAATAGGCAAGAAGCCAGTGGGCTATGGAGAAGATAAACACCGAGACGAAATTAAAATCAATCATATTCCATGGTCAAGTCAAGTTTATTGCCTTGTACACACACGGAAATAACGATTTTTTCTAGAAATAATTTTAGTAGATTCATTTTTTCGCCTTATTAAGCCTTATAAACCTCTGTGTTATAAATATCATCGAAATTGTTACAGACGTTCTCAGTAACCCTATTTCAAACAAAGCTATCGATATGTTGGGCCTCATTTATTTAAGTCAACTCTCAGATTAATTTTTTCCTAAGCATTTTTCCTATAGCATTTCAATAATCTGCAATCTGCAGGTTGATTATGAACACATTCATTAAATCATTGGTTCATCTTTATAGCCCTTAACTAGTCAACTCCTGAACATAGGCCTCCTTTAAAAAATAAGTTGCGAGGTCATCATTTCACCTAGTGAGGCCTTCTCTACTCTAAGCTTACCGATTTACCGAAACCATCGGTTGTCAGTCTAATATAAGCGGTAGACATAATAAAATGGCCTGGTTTGGGAGTAACATTTTACAGGCTAACGTAAAGGAAAACATCATAGATTAATGATAAGTGACTTATCATTAATCTATGGAAAACATCTTGAGTAAATCTGCATAAAGCAATGCAGCAAATTTTTCTTTTTTTTCACCAAAACAACGCTCTCTTGAAGAACTACAGACCGATTTCCCTTCTGAGCCGCGTTTACGTGCTGTTTTTGAGAGTCATTACGAACCGTCTCGCACGCAGACTTGAGCCTCCCGAACAAGCCAGTTTTCGAAAAGGTTTAGTACCATGGACCACATACATACCCTGAGGCAGATTGTACAGAAGACAGAGGAGTATAATCTGCCATTTTGCCTTGCGTATATGGACTATGAGAAATCCTTTGATTCCGTCGAAATTTGGGCAGCGCTGTAGTCCCTTCAGCGGTGCCAAGTTGACTGTCGGTATATCGAAGTGCTGAAGTATTTGTACAGTAGAGCTACGATGGCTATCCGAGTACAGAACCAGAGTACGAAACTTATCCAATTGCAGAGAGGTGTAAGACATGGTGACGTTATATCCCCGAAACTCTTCACCGCTGCATTGGAAGACGTTTCCAAGCTTCTGTACTGGAAAGGATACGGTATTAACATCAATGGCGAGTACATCACTCACCTTCGATTTGCTGACGATATAGTCCTTATGGCAGAATCGCTGGAGGACCTAAGCACTGTGCTCAATGACCTCAATAGTGTTTCCCACAGGTTAGGTCTTAAAAAGAACATGGACAAAACAAAGATCATGTTGAACGTCCATGTCACACCTATGCCGGTAGTTGTTGGGAGCACTAAGCTCGAAACTGTTGACGAGTATGTTTTACCAGGGACAAATAGTCCGATTAGGTAAGTCCAACTTCGACCGAGAGGTCAATCGGTGGATTCAACTCGGTTAGGCAGCATTCGGGAAATTACGGCACATCTTCTCCTCAGATATACCTCAAAACTTGAAAACGAGACTGTAAAACCAGTGCGTGTTTCCAGTAATGACCTATGGAACTAATACGTGGTTCTTTACTGCTGGCCGGATGAGGAAGCTCAAGGTCGCTCAGCTATGGAGAGGGCTATGCTCGGAGTTTCTCTGCGTGATAAACTTAAAAATGAGGATATCCGTAGTAGTACCACAGTGACCGACATAGCCCAATGGATTAATAAACTGAAGAGGCAATGGGCCGGCCATACAGCGCGAAGAACCGACAACCGATGGGAAATAAAGGATCTCGAGTGTAGGGCGTCCCCCCACTAGATGGAGTGACGACCTGGTAAGATATGCAAGAAGTCGATGAATGCAGGTGGTTCAGGACCGTGTTTTATGGCATTCCTTGGGGGAGGCCTATGTTCAGCAGTGGACTTGTGAAGGGCTGTAATGATGAATAATGATGATGAATTCATTGATTGGGAATTATGAATAAGATAACTGATGATGATTCTTGGATAATGGTAAATAGCTAATTTCGTTTTGAGTCTATCTGAGTATACTTATGAAATTCAACTATGAAGGATTTTTGTATCCATGTAATCATTATTGATATAATCTTCATCGGCGTGAAAAAGTCCACTCTATATAGGATATGAGTCTCTATAATAGTGAAAGAATGTGCTGAAATCGTCACGCTTGGTAGGCAGATTAGAATCGCAGTACAAAGCCTTCAATACTGCTTCAATCTTTGTATTTTACATATGATTGGCCATCTGCCATGATATCTTTTAGCTAATCTTATATTATCTTCTTACAACATTAATGAGACGAAATGTGCTGATAGGTTCTCCTATACCATCACCGCACTTTGACTGGATAATATTAATCGAACATAAGCAAAAATATTTATTTTTTAATGCTGATGGGCTATGTTATACTAGTAATATGTTTAATCCTTCCCACTACTTCGAAATTTAATACGAAATAGGATACAATAGTCATCATAGCGAAGGACTTCGCCAAATTCATTTGAATGTTAAATGTTGACTCAAAGTAGCGATGTCTCGATTGAATTGCATTGCAAATATTGTTTCCAAACCAAATTGTATTCACATTATACTGTAGGGTCTTACGTCGTTGTTTTGCTTTGTCATTATGAGCGATTGTTATTTTCCTTATAATTTTTACTGAATAGGGTTTATACAAAGAGAATTAATGATAAAAAATGATTAAAGGATTTTTCGTATACTATGTATGTTATGCGATATCTTTGCCAATTGTTAACACAATTTTAATGAAATTCGCTATACCCTAATTTAATTTTTCTCTTTGGTTTTAATGTCAGTATTCCTTTTTTAAGTTGAAATATTTATAATACTGAGGTATCAAACGTGTTCACAGTACAGTGCGTATAATATGAAGCTTCTGCAGTCCATAAAACCCTGAAACCTACGTAAGATGAAGAAGGCTTTAATTATATTATCACTCCTGTGGACAAATATTTAGGGTGATAAGTTGTTACTTTGTAACAATCCATTATATTAAAGGAGATAAAACTGATATGTTAAGATGCGCGTGAAAATTTAACGGTGGTAGAGCCCTGCAGCAGTTTTTTGCTGTTGCACGTTTGGGCCGGCTCGAGCCGGGTTGGTACCACGACCTCACAGAATACCGGCGTGAAGTAGAGGCTCTGCTTCTGCGTTTCGTCTGGTGAGTGCAGGTGGCCGGAGGCCCAATCCCCCCCCCCCCATCAACATGGTAGCGGAATTAGACAATAGACTTTCCCAGGAGGGTACCAGTACCCCTGGAGAATCCCTCGCTGAGCATCCACGACCATGTTATTCCAATCCTGAGCGTGGGTGCTCAGGCTGCCCCGCGTATTCTGGGGGGGGCAAAATTCCGCTCAAAAACAAAACTGCTCGGGGCAAGCTGAGCAACAATACCAAGGCGACCCCTGCCACGCTATCCGTGAATTTCTGCAACATCAGGGGACTTCACTGTAACCTAAACGCCGTCCACTACCATCTCGAGACGGCGAAGCCGGCCTTGCTCTTTTTGACCGAGACGCAGGTTTCCTCTCCGACTGATATTTCGTATCTCTCCTACCCGGGGTACAAATTGGAGCACTCCTTTGTGCCTCGGGCTGGAGTTTGCGTGTATGTTAGAGAGGACATCTGTTCTCGACGCCTCGGCAGTCTTGAAGGTTCGGACCTGTCCATCCTTTGGCTACGCGTAGACAGCGACGACCATCCGCGCGTCTACGGGTGCCTCTATAGGTCCCATAGCGGTAATGCCGAAACAGACCGACTCATCGACCACGTCCAAATGGCTACAGATTCCTTGCTACAACAGGTCCCATCCGCAGAGATCGTGATCCTTGGCGATTTTAACGCCCACCATGCCGAATGGCTCGGTTCACGTTTAACCGATCATGCGGGGAGATCTGTTTATGACTTTGCCTTGGCATATGGCCTGACACAACTGGTTACTTCGCCTACGCGGATTCCAGATGTGGAGGATCATACACCTTCCCTGTTGGACCTTCTGCTGACCTCTCATCCGGACGGATATCAGGTTTCCGTCGATGCCCCTCTCGGCTCTTCGGACCATTGTCTGATCCGGAGTATGGTGCCACTCACGCTCCCTTCGCGGTTGCGTTCTGCAGGTTGCCGCCGTGTTTGGCATTACAGGTCGGCGGATTGGGACGGAATGCGGTCTTTCTTTGCATCCTACCCATGGGGGCGGGTTTGCTTCTCGCCGGATGATCCCAGTGCTGTTGCTGACTCTGTCACTGATGTGGTGCTACAGGGAATGGAACTATTTATTCCATCATCTGTGGTACCCATCGGAGGCAGATCTCAGCCTTGGTTTGGTCGCTCCTGTAAGACTGCATTGCGCAGTAAGCAGGAGTGTTATCAAGCCTGGGCTGCAGCTTCGGTGACTCGGGATGTAAACACCAGCACACTTAAAAGAAGTATAACTTCGCCTCCAGGTCCTTCAAAAGAGTTATTGCCAAGGCAAAGTCAGAGCACATAGGCAGAATTGGCGAGAAACTAGTTCGTCTTCCTTCGGGAACCCGTGCATTCTGGTCTCTCGCCAAGGCTGTCCAAGGGAATTTCTGTAAGCCATCACTACCATCTCTGCACAGGGAGGATGACTCACTGGCCCATGACGCAAAAGACAAAGCCGACCTTTTAGGCTCCCTTTTTGCGTCCAACTCGACTCTTGATGACGGGGGGAAAACACTGCCGACCATCCCGCGGTGTGAGTGCTCCATGCCGGATGTGCTGTTCTCACAGCGCTCGGTTCGCAAAGCACTGCTCTCCCTGGACATCCAGAAGTCGAGTGGGCCTGACGGAATCCCCCCAATTGTGCTGAGGACGTGTGCTCCGGAGTTGGCACCGGTCCTAACGCGTCTTTTCCGGTACTCCTACTCCCAAGGCGTAGTCCCGAATTCATGGAAGACAGCTTTTGTCCACCCGATCCCTAAAAAAGGCGACCGCTCAGACCCGTCCAACTATAGGCCTATCGCGATCACCTCCTTGTTCTCCAAAATAATGGAATCCATTATTAACTGCCAGCTCATCCGGTACCTTGAGGATCACCAGCTGATTAGTGACCGCCAATACGGTTTTCGTCGGTGTCGATCAGCTGGTGATCTTCTTGTCTACCTGACCCATAGATGGGCGGAGGCAGTAGAGTCCAAGGGGGAGGCGTTGGCCGTTAGTCTGGACATTGCGAAGGCCTTTGATCGGGTTTGGCACAAAGCGCTTCTTTCAAAGCTGCCTTCCTATGGGCTTCCCGAGAAATTGTGCAATTGGATCACCAGCTTTCTTGCAGATCGGAGCATCAAGGTCGTTGTAGACGGTGCATGTTCTGACTACAAGCCTATTAACGCTGGTGTTCCACAAGGCTGTGTGCTATCACCAACGCTGTTTCTTCTGCGTATCAATGATATGTTGCTAACTGGTAACATTCATTGCTATGCGGATGACAGCACTGGTGATGCTCTATACACCGGCCGGACCAATATTTCTCGGGAAAACGTCGCCGAGTACCGGAACAAACTTGTGTCTGAAGTCGAGTCTTTGCTGGACAAAGTCTCGGATTGGGGGCGACTAAATCTAGTCCAGTTTAATCCTCAGAAGACACAAGTTTGCGCGTTTACCGCTAAAAAGAACCCCTTTGTCGTATCTCCTCAGTTTCAAGGCACTCCCCTTCTTGCCTCAGCCAGTATCGGTATCCTCGGAGTCGACATATCGAGTGACGTGCAGTTTCGTGGTCACTTGGAAGAGAAGGCCAAATTGGCCTCTAAAAAGCTTGGCGTGCTCAGCAGAGCGGGACAGTATTTCATGCCGGCACACCGCCTGCAACTTTACAAGGCGCAGGTTCGGCCTCACATGGAATACTGTTCCCATCTCTGGGCAGGGGCTCCCCAGTGCCAGCTCCTTCCACTTGACCGCATCCAGCGCAGAGCGGCTCGAATCGTCGACGACCGAGCCCTTTCCGATCGGCTCGATTCATTGGCACTGCGAAGAGATGTTGCATCTCTTTGCATTTTCTTTCGCATCTACCATGGGGAGTGCTCTGAGGAATTGTTCGGATTAATCCCAGCCGCCAAATTTCACGAACGCACATCGCGGCAGAACTCCCGATACCATCCACACCATCTGGATGATTGGCGGTCCACCACTGTGCGATTTAGAAGATGTTTTCTTCCTCGCACAACTTCCTTGTGGAATAGTTTACCACCAGGGATTTTTCCGGACCGATACGACTTAGGGACCTTCAAGAAAAGAGCCTACTCCTTTTTAAAAGGCCGGCAACGCATCTGCAATTCCCCTGGTGTTGCAGTTGTTCATGGGCGGCGGTAGTCACTTACCATCAGGTGAGCCGCATGCTCGTTTGCCCGCTCTCCTATAAAAAAAAAAAAAAAAAAAAAACTGACCGCTGAGACGAAGCAAACCATTAAAGAATCTATTTTTAATGATGATGCCTCATTTATAGGCAAAACACGACGTGCCATATTAACGACGGTGAGTTTTATTGCTAGTTTAATGGTGTTAGTGGTAGTGGTGTTGAGATTAGTGATGACGGGGATAGTGCACGTAATTAAGGTAGGGAGAAAAGTGCACTTCAAACTAGGTAAGACACATTGTTTTTTCTTTCTACGCTATTTAAAGATAGAATGCTTAAGAACCTGCTATCATATTGGCTATATATAGCGAAGGGTATGAAATATTGTAGTAGTTATTTAGTGCTAAGAGATATGTTCCTACTCCAACGGAATTTTGGACAGATAAGGAGACTTGACCTACTAATATGCTGTTAAATCCTATATGTATATGAATATTCTGCCGTCGAAGTTTAAGATTTCGCCTACAATTTAAAAGTTAGTGAGTAACTCAAATTCGATTCTCACAGGTATTAAGGAAATTTTCAAAAGCATATTTATGAGCTGATTATTACACTATGTGGTAGGAGTACAGTCCAATAAAAAAAATACTGCATATCCAGGAAATTAAAAATTATTTGAGGTCATGTTTAATCGTTTTCCTCTCGTCGTCTCCGAAGTTTATGTTCTTGTAAATAATACATATCCACAAAAAAGAAATTTAAGAGTAAATATATATATATTTATTTCAAAAATAATACTAAGTTATCCCCTTGTAAAATCACACCAAGAACAAAAGAGGACAGATGAAAAAAGTGCAGGTTCCTAATTATATAAACATGCTGATTGTACAGCTCAAAGACAGACATTGTGGTGTAGTGTTGAATCTTGTTAAGCTCCTGTTTCTAATAGTAATAGTTACATAAAAATAAATGCTTTGCTATTTACAATTTAAATTGAGCTCATTGCGTGCATAAAAAGTTTTTTTTATTTACTGGTGTCGCCAGTTATGACATGATCTGTTTTAAATATGTATTATATTTTGAGAATTTCATGAAAACGAATAACTTGTGTGTTATTGTGGATAGCAAACGGTGCTGTTACGGTACGTGTTCACATACTCCACATCATGTCTTAAAACATTTTAGATTTCTCAGCCATGCCAATTAGTTTAATTGTGATGTTTTCGTTTACCGTCAAGCACGTGGCAAATGAAGTGTTTCTAATATTTTACTACTGAATATTAGTAATAAAATAGCTAGCTTTTAACGTAAGAAGTTCATAAATTACGCGTAAACGTGTTTGCCGATGTGGTTTTTACTTTCACGTAGGTATGCACATAACATCCTGGAGTGGACGGGAATCACCGTGGCGTGACGTTTCGCGAGGCGAAACAGTTCTGCCAAACTGTTTCGCCTCGCGAAGAATAGTGCGGAGTTCACTAAGCTGACTGCCAACCTTTGCTAGTCGGAGAGGCACCAGAAGAAGAAGAACATGCACATAAATACGGAACCGACATTTGCGAAAAGCTTAAACATCACAATATTGCATACCGTAAGCACAACGCGCGTGGGTATGTTCTACTAGCGCACAAAAATCAAGATTCCAACATTTTGTTGCATGACATCGTATCTAGCAATCATATTGTACATATAAATGATATAAAAAACACATTGTCAGAACGATAAATGATTGTTGAACTTATTAATATATTTTTTTAAATCGATTAATTGCTATTTTTACATAAAAAAGGGGTTTTAGTGGCATATGGTGTCGATTTATCAAGTCTGTATGGCTTCGTAAACACAATGACTTTTGAAAATATCAATTGTTCAACTCAATCTATTTTTTTTATAGGAGAGGGAGCAAACGAGCATGCGGCTCACCTGATGGTAAGTGACTACCGCCGATCATGAACAGCTGCAACACCAGGGAGGGAATCGCAGATGCGTTGCCGGCCTTTTAAAAAGGAGTACGCTCTTTTCTTGAAGGTACCTAAGTCGTATTGGTCCGGAAAAATCGCTGATGGTAATCGATTCCACAAGGAAGTCGTGCGAGGAAGAAAACATCTTCTAAATCGCACAGTGGTGGATCGCCAATGATCCAGATGGTGTGGATGGTATCGGGAGTTCTGCCGCGATGTGCGTTCGCGAAATTTTTTTCGGATGTTAAATGTCGAAATTTTCGGTGATTTAGCAGCCTTGTGTGAAGTCATTTTAGTAAATAGAGACTGCCTCACTCAGTTAGTTCGGCTTCAACCGCCGTTGTGAGTGGATACTGTATCGATTGTTTGCAGCGGCTTAAAAAGATCGCTGTACAAATAAATACAAAATATTCGAAAAACAAATTTCATACATACTTGTTATATAAAAGTTCGCCTTTATCTACAATCTAGCCACGAAAGTAGGGTTCGTCGAAGTGGTAAAAAATTACTTCCGTTCTATATAAACTTACACCATAACTTTTATATTAAACGAGTCTATAGATTTTCACAAGAATATCTTCTATATATCTTCTTTATATATATAATTCTTCTGTACGTGTTTGTCACTGAACTCCTTAACGGTTGGGTCTATTTTGATGAATATTTAAAAATGAAATCGATTACTTTTCATTTCTTGGGATTAAGTAAGGTTTTAAAATAAATTAACCGTTAATTTCAACGTGTTATTAGTTACACATTGGCACTGCGGCATACCATTAAATTAATGAATGTCAAATATATCAATATTTGTGTTTGTCTGAATTTTCTGAGGCCATTAAAATAATGAATCCGACCATTTAACAGTTATCACTAGCATTGTTTAGCTATAATATTATGATATCGCACATACGTATTGTATTGTATCGTAGCGCTGAAATCCAAAGTGGTCTACGAACATAATGGTTGAATTCATGCAGTGTCTTCCTAAAAGTTAGATCGCTTACTAGAATCTGGTGTTCCGACTGTAACTTCAAAACTTATTACCTAGCTTTCGTTGACTTCTCACCATAATCAGTAGAAATCGGTCTGGAATTACGCTGCTAACCCTAATATTCGTATAAAAATTATATTGTTCCACAGTGTCCCTGGAGCCAGACCACAATCTTGACGTTATGCTTTGATTAGTGCTAATGGTTTCTCCAACACTGCACTGGATCATACCTGTTGCGGAGCGTCTCCATCGTGCTACCAGTAATAAGCCATCACTGAATGTGTTGTTTGAAGATCAATCGTAGTACATTTTTTTTTAATTTACTTACCATATTTCATTAGATATAACTTCATTGTAACTGTAAGGCGTCAACGGAATTACACGTTTTTAAAGTTCGAAGCTATGCAGATCATTTTCAACGGAGCTATCTTTCTCCAACATAAATTTGGTCCATCTCACGGTTTACAACCAGCGAGCTTAAAGTTACACAATTATAATATAACAAGATTAAAAAGTTGGATTGGAGTTATTTATAAGGAACCAATGCCATTGTAACCGGAGTGACTTGGATTATTAATGCAGGATTGAGCTATTTGCGTATATTTAACCAATTACTCGGGTAGTGTTTAGATTTAATAACTATACAATAAGGTCAGTACATTCAAGTACCGGTACCATTCAAGTACATTCAAAGGTACAAAAATTAATATTATATTATTAATTTTTATACCTTAAAATAAAATAAGTTCTGGTCATTAAATCCAAACTATATTAATTGACGGGCTTCCGCAATCCATGAGGAAAGAGTGACAAAGCAAATTTATGTTGCAGACGTGAACGGCATAGTCGGGAAGGGTCGCCCTAGGCGAAATTTTATCGACGATATATTAAAAAGGGGCCAAATCAAGAGTACCTTTAACCGACGAGCGTGTATGCGTAGGTATATGGATGTGGAGGAAGCGAGAGAGGTGTGTCAGGATCGTGCCAAATGGAAGTCCATAATCTCTGCCTACCCCTCTGAGTGACAGGCGTGAGTGTTTATGTTTTTATGTTTTATGTTTTATTAATTGATCCTAAGCTGAATCGTGGTATGAATTAATAATAGGTTTAAGTTACTAATTTCATGTCTTCATATTATACTGTTTCCTTATAATAGTTTGGGTTGTTAATTAGTAATTGTTCTTTTTTTGTGTAATTTTAGCCTATATTATTTCCTAAGAAAATTTTGTGATGAATCCCTACTCATTTTGTATTTTCTAATAAAATTCATCCATTTAATTTGTCTTTTCTTAGAATATGTTTACTGACGCCATTTAATTAGTCTCCTGGCAACTTATAACGCACACACACACCCTGAGGACTGACGAGAAGATTCTGGAGCTGGAAGAAGAGAAAGACAAGTTGCGCTTAAATATCATAGGATTATCCGATGTCCAGGCCAATTGATTTGAGACGTGGTCCGTCACTGGTCATAGGAGGTTGCTCAGCGAGCTACGGAGAAGGCTATGCTCGGTTACTCGCCCACCATAAAATCTCAATTTTATGGACGATAATATCAACTGGTGCTACTAAATAGACGGCTATTTATTTTCATAATAGGCGGGTCATAAGACCGGCTGAAGTACGATATTTTTCTAAATAACTATTTTGCAGATTTTTGTTTTCCCCAAGATGTATTACAATAGTTTTTCAATGAATTTCTTTATCCTTTTTTATTCTGCCCTATTTCAATACGCCAGACTGTATACTTTATCCTCATAGCTTAATAATTACCTTTGTTCTTCAACTTAATTATTATTTAATGAAAATATCAAGCAGTGTAGAAGCCTTCTATTTTAAGCTTTATGATATAATTATGAGGGTATTGTGTTTGAAATCTGATCTTGCTTTTTCTTACAATTTTCATTATTTGAAGCAAGTCAAAAGGCATTCTTTACATTGAATATTGTAACAAAACTCTACTAAAGTAAATAAGACTGTTTTCACGAAACAACTTAATTTTGTTTGTTCATGCGGTCATTTTAATATCATGTTTATATATCATGAAATCTGAATTAGTACAAAGTTATTAATTTCTCTCTTTGTACTAGATTAAAAAGAATATTCATGTTTAATTTTCTCTTGAACATTATCTTGTATTTTTATCGCTTCGTATTAAAATATAATTTTTCGTATTTAAAAAAAATATTTAGTTGTCTTAAATCTTAACGTAAAGTAACGTATATGGTGCATATTGATCCCTTTATAGGCGGAGAGAGGCTTGCACAGTGGTGGGTATGCTGTACTGATGATGATTAGAAAACATGATTTAAAGGACAATATTCTTTGACACTAATCTTTTCCATATTTATAATTTTATTCATTTCGCTAATTAAAAACACCTATTATTTCATTTTATAAAAAAAGCTACAAAAATATGTAGGTAAAACATTTTTTTAATAATAATAATCTTTATTAAAACTTATATAGGTTACAAACAAATTGTTGTACTGATTCCTAAACTAGGATTAATCCTGTATCTTAGGATATCAGTACCTTCCCATACAAATTTACAATATTAAATTTAAATGCGGACTTTAATAAAACAATTTTTTAAATTAAGCTATAAGTTATTCCTCTTCTACCGAGTGTGTGTGTGTGTGTGTATGTGTGTGTGTGAGAGAGAGAGAGAGAGAGAGAGAGTGCGTGTGCGTGTGCGTGTGTGTGTGTGCGCACACGTTACCTATTAGCTTATACGTTAACACTAAGAAGTCTCTCACAAGCTATCGAACTTTTCCTGTTAGGAGCAGGGTAATTTGCAGTTCTTTTGTTCTTGACATTTGTGTGTGGTACAGATAAACGATTCTGATGCATTGATACACAAAAGTTTTTCGAACAGACAAAACAACTGTTTTTTTTTATATAGCAAGCTGGTCGGGTAGCGGTAAGAAAAGCATCACTTTTAAGACAGCTCTTTGTGCTCGCTCCATTTCCATTAAGTGTGCTTTGCACGCACCACCCCAAGAACATATGCAGTAATTTATTAAACACTGGCGTAGAGCACTATAAGCATTATAACATTGGAAGACGTAGTCAAACCATTTTACTGTGCGAACCCATCGCTTCATCGTTATAAAACTGTTTTGCATATCTCGATGGGTGAGCAACATAGTTTAATATTTATATACCTAAATTTTATTTATTTTATTTAATCTTGTTTGTTGCCACCTTAATAAAAAGCACCACCTTAATAAAAAGACCTTAATAAAAAAGCACAAAGCCTTACACATATATACATATCACAAAACCTTACACTGTTGTGAACCACTCCTAACATAAGCATTTTAAGCTTACCAGATTGAAGTGGTTAAAAAAAAGTACTAGTATTTCTTCAGCAAGCGTTTTGAAAGATTACATTATTTTGTTACAGCTGGGGCTGATTTAGAGCATGCAATGTGTATTGGCGGCAAGTTGGTTCATGTTTTGTAAAATAGCTCGCGACTGGGATCTAGTAGGAATATTCATTTTGTGCGGGAATATTTTTTGTTTCCCGTGCAGGGTTGCTCCGTTCTGCTATGACAGAAGAATTATTGGAGTACATGTCGATAATGTGATACACAAACATACGAGTATGTTGTATCATCATTACAGCCCTTCACAAGTCCACTGCTGAACATAGGCCTCCCCCAAAGAATGCCACAAAGCACGGTCCTGAGCCACCTGCATCCATCGACTTCCTGCATGTCTTACCAGGTCGTCACTCCATCTCGTGGGGGGACGCCCTACACTTCGCCTACCGGTACGAGGCTGCCACTCGAGAACCTTTCTTCCCCATCGGTTGTCGGTTCTTCGAGCTATATGGCCGGCCCATTGCCACTTCAGCTTACTAATCCGTTGGGCTATGTCGGTTACTCTGGTTCTACTGCGGATATCCTCATTCCTAAGTTTATCACGCAGAGAAACTCCGAGAATAGCCCTCTCCATAGCTCGCTGAGCGACCTTGAGCTTCCTCATCCGGCCAGCAGTGAAGGACCACGTCTCAGTTCCGTATGTCATCACTGGCAACACGCACTGGGTGTACAGTCTCGTTTTCAAGGTTTGAGGTATACCTGACGAGAAGATGTGCCGTAATTTCCCGAACGCTGCCCAACCGAGTTGAATCCGTCGATTGACCTCTCGGTCGAAGTTGGACTTACCTAGTCGGACTATTTGTCCCAGGTAAACATACTCGTCAACAACTTCGAGCTTAGTGTTCCCAACAACTACCGGCATAGGTGTGACATGGACATTAAACATGATCTTAGTTTTGTCCATGTTCATCTTAAGACCTATCCGTTGGGAAACACTATTGAGGTCATTGAGCATAGTGCTAAGGTCCTCCAGCGATTCTGCCATAAGGACTATATCGTCGGCAAATCGAAGGTGAGTGATGTACTCGCCATTGATGTTGATACCGTATCCTTTCCAGTCCAGAAGCTTGAAAACGTCTTCCAATACAGCGGTGAAGAGTTTCGGGGATATGACGTCACCCTGTCTTACACCTCTCTGCAATTGGATAGGTTTCGTACTCTGGTTCTGTACTCGGATAGTCATCGTATCCTTACTGTACAAGCACTTCAACACTTCGATATACCGACAGTCAACTTGGAACCGCTGAAGGGACTGCAGCACCGCCCAAATTTCGACGGAATCAAAGGCTTTCTCATAGTCCACATATGCCAGACATAGTGGCAAATTGTACTCTTCGGACTTCTGTACAATTTGCCGAAGGGTATGTATGTGGTCTATGGTGCTAAAGCCCTTTCGGAAACCGGCTTGTTCGGGAGGCTGGAAGTCGTCAAGTCTGCGCGCAAGACGATTCGTAATGACTCTCGAAAACAGCACGTAGACGCGGCTCAGAAGGGAAATCGGTCTGTAGTTCTTCAAGAGAGCGTTGTCACCTTTCTTGAAGAACAAGACCACCGCACTTCTGCTCCACGCCTCCGGTGTAATGCCACCATGGAGGACGGAATTAAAGAGCCTCTGAAGGACTTCAAGTACCGGTTTTCCACCCGCTTTCAGAAGCTGCGCTGTAATTCCATCCTCGCCTGGGGCCTTACCGTTTATAAGGTGCTGGAGAGCCATTCTAATCTCGCTCAGACTGACGTCCGGGATATCTTCGGAATAGTGTCGGATGAGACTCCCTCTTGGATCGTTACTCACACTTGCGTGTGGCTCCAACGATGACGTGTACAACTGCCCATAGAACCTCTCAATCTCACTCAAAATCTCAGGTGTCCCGGAAACGATGCTGCCACATTCTGTCTTCAGCTTTGACAGTTGGCTCTTTCTGGCAGACAGATCTCTGGCAAAGACTTTGGAGCCTTGGTTCCGCTCGATCGCTTCTTCAATACGAGCTGTATTGAAGTTGCGTAAGTCCCGCCGCATGCATTTGGAGATCTGTCTGTTCAGATGCCTGTATGCTGTCAAGTCTGTTGAAGAATGTAGCTTCATCTCCCGTCTAACAGCCATGAGATTAAGAGTGTGATCAGAGAGTTTTTGTGTTCTTCTGCGGCGGGTCTTGCAGAACTTAGCTCCGACCGCATGGACAGTTTCCACGAGCTTGTCATTCATATCGTCCACTTCGTTGCAGTCTTCTAGGCACTGAAAACGGTTTTGTTACTCGAGCTGAAAGGTTTCGGGACTTTGGATTAGAGCACGAGGGGGACGGAGCGTTGACTTCATTAGACGAGACCTCTCCAACTTAACGTTTAGGTATGTTGTATGCCTGCCTTTAAATCGACTTAAAATGATTAATGGCTTCATGTTCACTTTGTGCAACGCATTCAATGTATTTCTTTTTTGTTTAATGTCCTACCATACAATATAATTCTAAAATTACGGTAAAAGTTAACGATTTGTGAAACGGCGGCAAATCGATCTAGATTATTTATATTCTACTGCCGTGCCCCCACCAAGTCGAGCAAAAAGCGGCACAGCTGTACCATCCTTTTCTCGAAGCAGTTCAGGCCATTTTCGAATCCCTATAACTTCGTTGTGGATAAAACAAGAAACCTGAATTTTTAGTAATCAAGTAGGCATTGCATAAACTCGGTATATTTCAAATTTCATTAACAAAGTAGTTTGAGAATTATAACTAATCAAAGTTTCTTAATTTTGTCACTCACTGACTGACCGATCATCAAAACTCTAAGGCACTTTTAGCAGATATAGAAGCTTCAAATTTGGATTACAATTACTGTTTAATATATTAATTAAGGAAAATTAAAATATTTTGCAATTTCAGTCCAGTTTTCGAGATACACCAACTACATAAATAACTTTGTAATCCCATATAAATATATAGGATTACAAAGTTACATTTGCAGTGAATGAATCAGTGTGCCTATATATGTATAATATAATGGAAAAATAGGTGCAGATAGGTACCTAGATATATCTATCTACAAAAAGAAACCATCAAAAGAAAGCCATCAAAAACATAACTTGTAAAAAAATCCAAGTCTCGCAACTCAGTTCTTCTACCGTAAAAAGTTGTGAGATCCATGTAATACCAAGTCGGTTAATTTATTCAGTCCCTACTTAAGGGACCTTCTGTCTTAAATTATTACGTAATTAGCTAACCTAATAAATTCTTATAGTGACCATATCAATATCAAAAATCTTTTATGTTTTAAATAAATAAATTGACTTTGCAATCGCACTAAACAATTTAGTTTAATATAATATGTATTATTTGAGAGATACACTGTGTTTTTATGCGATGGCCAAGTCAAATGTGTGGTGTCAAAATAGACTTCGGTTCTCGTAACAAATAGGTAATACTGGAGTATTGTGCTACTGTTAATGATGAAAGGATATACCACGCTTGCATAGAATGCAAGCTTAAAATTATAATATTTTAAGCTGGTATTCTATGCAAGCGTGGTCTTCTCTCGGTGGAGCCGATCCACTCGTGCATTTAACCATAATACTGCTGCAGCGCGGCTTTACCATTTTAAAACATAATATTTGGAAAAATGTGATGATGTGGCCAAATATGTGGTTTCTAACATGTGTGTGGTGTGATGGCGATACGTAATGCAGCATTACCAGGTGAAAGGTATCAACAACCGGAGTGGACCAGTAATGTTCACACGGAGTGACCTCGAGTTTGGTCTCCACCTCGGTCTAAGTATGTGGGTTTTTCTTTGTTTACTTTGTTCACGTCTAGAATCCATTTGAGGGGAATGTCACTATAGGTTACCACAACCATAAATTGAATAGAAAAATGCATATTAGAAAATAATATAAAATCGTTTTGTGCTCAGTCGTCAGACCTATAAAATGTAAGTGCTCGCGAATAAAGCTACCAACTGAATTTCAAATAAATCTATGTGCTATTGAATAATGAGTAACGGTCATTAAGTCAATTTATTAACGTTGCGTAGGTTATATACATAGCCATATATATTATATACATAGCCATTCAGGCGTGGTTTTCAATCAACTAAGTGCGGCGGCGAAACAAATTAGAGGGCTGACATAAAGTTTGTATCATGTTTCTCTATCTGGCACTGAGAAAACGTCTGCATCATGAATACACATTTTTACACAATACATACTCGATACATTGATGCATTGAATTGAATAGAGTGGAGCTTTTTTGAATAAGGGTAGTTATTTTTTTTTAATAAAAAATACTAGTAATGTTATGAAACATTACTAATATTCCGTTTAACCACTTCTGGTAAGCTTAAGATGCTTGTGTTAGAAGTGGTTCACGACAGTAGCCGAATAACGGATTCGAACCCACGACCTTTCGAGTTCGCGGTCCGCGTCCTGCCATTAGGCTACTGACGCTTGAACCGATATTAATGATATTTTTTTTAATGGAAAGCTTGTGTTTCTCATATGATCCCGTATAAATTTAATCAAGTTATGGCTTGTAGTTTTGATCATTTATAATTTATATTGAAGTCGGTTGTACAAAATTTTTAATTTTACCACTTGTTTCAATTCCATAAACACCGCAATTAATGTGCCATTAGTGAAAAAAACTAACCTCAGCAAAAAACATTTTTGATAACTTCATATTGCCTATGACCTAATTAATTTAGGATTTTGATTAATTTTGATTTAAAAATAATGCGGAATTTCACAATATCGTGGTAAATTAAAATATAAGTACCGTTGAAAAGATCACTAAAATGTATACTTAAAATCAGCTGGTATATTTCTGCCAAATTATTACTTGCGTATTATGGGTTTCATGGCAAAAATAAACCCAACCTAAAGTACCTATTTTAAGTATTTTATGTTTCTATGTTTTTCTAATTGATACCAGGTTTGCTTCGAAATATTCATAGAGGGCTATAGTATAAATTCGTACTACATTTATACTAATATTGTTCCGTGCCTATTAGGAATTTAAGATCAGTCACATCTAAGCCTTTACGAAGAATATTTAAAAAAAATAATTATGTCTTTATGACTTCATCTATTTATGCTGCAGTTAGATAGGCACCTACCGAGGCTTGTTAAAACACTACGCTTTGTATTATGGCTACAACACTAATGGGTCGACTCGACTGGGGTAGAACCACGCTTGTACAGAATTACTGCGTGAAATATTTGCATAACGCTTCTATTTAATACGGTGAGTGACAAGAACTGGACCCTTTTTACTGGTAACGAGGCATTCCATCTTAGTCCTCAGGAGTGACAACGCATCTACATTTTAATTCTCTATCTAGGTAGGTAGGTGTCTACAGTTCACAGCATTCACTATCAATCAGTTGGACTATTTGCTTGTTTGTTACCCTCATTTGATAATTAATATATAATTTGAAACAAATGGTAAAATTTCACCCAGAAAAAAGTTATTAGGTAACACATAAAAAAACATACATTTGAGTCCATCCTACTTTTTGCATAAATAAATGCAAAAAAGAACACGTTTCTAGCAGAGACCCCCTTCTATTTTTAATTTATTTTTATTTTTATAATTTTTGTTATAGCAGCATTAGAAATACACATGATAATTTTAACTGTCTCCTTATTACGGATCATGAGATACAGCCCACTGACTGACAGATGGACGGACAGCGGAGGCTTACTAATAGGGTGCCGTTGGTTACCCTTCGGGTAAGGAACACTAAAAAGGCAACAACAGAGTAAGAGATCTCTCAGATTTGTTGTCACAATTGAGGACTAAGATTAAATGCCAATTTCATTTAGTACCAGGTAAAATTTCAAATGCATAAAGAGTTTAATTATAAGAATTTTGTTTTTATTTTAGGATACTCTCAATGCTCTCTTGTACTTGCTCTGAGAATAAACTAAAATAAATTATTTTATCAAACGTTACGTCAAAGAGTTTAAGCCGAATTGTTACGAGTCTCGATCTTCGTGTACACGTATACGTCTTCGAGTATCTGAATAAACTTGTGTTTGAAGTCGAGTCTTTTTTAAACCAATTCGCGCAATCACCAAACGGTATTCGCTGAAGGTCATACAGGTTTACGCACCAACCTCGGCACATCCCAATAAGGAGGTGAAGGAAATGTAAGAGGATATATCTATAGCCATGCATTCCTCCAAAGCCTACTATACGGTGTTAATGGGAGACTTCAACGCAAAAATAGGTACAAAAGAGAACAGTGAGCTGAAGGTAGGAAAATTTGGAATAGGGCAACGGAACATCAGGGACCAGCAGCTGGCCGATTTCATGAAGAAAGAGGGACTCTTTATGATGAACTCTTTCTTCCAGGGGCGACTCAACAGGAAGCGGACCTCGTCAAGCTCCGACGGTTATGCAAAACGTGAGATTGACTTCATTATGATGACCAGACGACAACTGTTCAGTGATGTCTCAGTGATTGCGAGGGTAAAACCGGCAGTGATCATCGAATAGTGAGAGGCACACTGAACCTGAACGTTAAGTTGGAGAGGTCACGTCTAAAGAAGTTAACGCTCCGTCCCCCTCGTGCTCTAATTCAGAGTCCCGAAACCGTTCAGCTCGAGCTACAAAACCGTTTCCAGTGCTTAGAAGATTGCAATGCAGTGGACGATATAAATGACAAGCTCGTGGAAACTGTCCATGCGGTCGGAGCTAAGTTTTGCAGGACCCACCGCAGAAGAACACAAAAACGCTCCGATCACACTCTTAGTCTCATGGCTGTTAGACGGGAAATGAAGCTGCAGTCTTCAGTAGATTTGACAGCATACAGGCAACTGAACAGAAAGATATCCAAATGCATGCGGACTTAAGCAACTTTAATACTCTTCGTATTGAAGAATTAATCAAGCGGAACCAGGCCTCCAAAATCTTTGCTAGAGATCTGTCTGCCGGAAAGAGCCAGTAGTCGAAGCTGAAGACCGATTGTGGCAGCGTCTTTTCCGGGAGACCTGAGATTTTGAGTGAGATTGAGGATTTCTATGGGCTACTGCACACATCATTGTTGGAGGCACATGCAAGTGTGAGTAACGATCTAAGAACTAGTTTTATACGACACTATTCCAATGATATTCCGGACTTCAGTCAGCGAGATCAGAATAGCTCTCTAGCACCTTAAAAACGACAAGGCCCCAGGCAAAGATGAAATTAATTAGGAAATAAACTCGTTTTTCTATGTCAAATGTCTAGCCGCACTTTAATAAAACTTATAGTGACTAAGAAATTTTATGCGGTCACCTGTTGCAAAAATTTAAGCAATTTAAATTGTAGAGCACATTGTTTGCGATGATTTATAAGTATTTGGTCACGTGACGTCGTCTTCACTCGATAATTGGTCTATTAATTACTTGATTTAATTTTCAAAGTCTTTGTTCGTTCGTTCGTTTAATTTGAAGAGGAAGCTCCTTGGTGATTAAATCGCAATTTTTCTAATCACGCGAATACTATCACATCTTGCTAAACATTAATAAATAAAATTTTACGCAATTAATGGCGTTTATTTTTCATTTTTTGTTTTTAATTTTAATACGATACACCTTCAGAATAAAACTATGCTCACAAACGAAACTATTTTAGAATTTAGGAGTCTTGCAGTTCTATATTTGACTTTCGATGTAATTTTATTTATCAATACCGGATCATATCACCGATCTTTTCTATTAATGTTCCTATAAGCATTGTTTAACGTGTATGGTGGACTATCAAATCTAATATGACAACAGAGACTATCCTGAATATTTTTGCAGACTTCAAAACACACATAGTTTGCCTAGGTAAGTCCAGCTTCGAACGAGAGGTCAATCGACGGGTTCAACACAGCTGAGCAGCGGACAGCGAACAGCTGTAATTATGACACATCTTTTCAGGTATACCTCAAAACCTGAAAACGAGATTGTACAACCAGTGCGTGTTGCCAGTGGTAACTAATGGATCCGAGACGTGGTCCTTTACTGTTGGCCATATGAGGACGCTCAAGGTCATTAACAAGGACTATGTATATTAATTACTAATTTTAATATTATTAAAAGACGGAATACATTAACTAATTTAGTTAAACACATTTCCTTTAAATTTCGCAATACTTACGTAATGATCTTTCCAAAAATCTTGAACTAGCTTGATTTTTCGTCGTGACGAAGACGTGCAAGTTTCTAATTATGTAAACTTAAAACCGACTTAAAGACATCGTGTATCTTAGTAAAATCTTATAAAGCTCGTGCAACATATTCAGGTATTATGTACGGCATGAAACTCTGTTGATTGAGTAATTAGGTTTAAGGCTTTGAAATGTAAATATGTGACAATATTTGAGGATATGAAACGCATTATAAGATTGAAGATATGTAAATAAGTATTTTAATAATAATAATAACCAGCGCTCGAAGGAACTTAATTTCGAGGAACTCACCCCCACGGTACAGGAGTAAACCCTAGAGTTGGGGTAACTTAAAAAAATTCTTGGATAAATGTTATTCGAAATTCCATTAATACCTAAAGATATAATATGTACGAGTATATACTTTTCATTCGACACCTTTTTTTGCATTGAAAAAGGGCGACAATCGGTTTTATACACTCGCCATACGAAACAGAGCAGCATTATGATGCTATTTTACGCTGGTATTCTGTGAGATCGAGCTAACCCATTCGTGTTGCAGCCATAACATAGCTGCAGCATAAGTCTGCAACGTAAATAAATAGTATAGTTTATTACTCGAACATACATATTTCGGGATAAACTGACGCTTCGGCAAGTATGCAGTTTATAAGCAAGTTTGGACTCGTCACCTGCGCTTTCGTTAGATTTGATAGACCACAAATTTCCGCAAAAGAATAACGGTTCCTATCACTATAACGGATGGGGCTATTGAAATTTATAACTATCCTAATTTCAAAAGAGGAGGTGGGTATTGCCATCTCTTCTGCTTTATGTCTTTTATATGCATACATATTATCTATCTATATCTCGGAAATTTAGCAGAAAATCCCACTTCTGTTTTCATAAATACATCAATGTAGCAATAATTGTAAAAATAATAAAAGTGTAGGAGTCAGTGTTCTTATAATAATATTCTTTTGTAATCTTATGTAAAAATAATAAATGATTGAATAAATAAATAAACGAATTAAAGGTTTTAATTAAAAAAGTAACGTTTTTATAAAAACATTACATAACCAATCTACAAAGTTAGCTCGTTAGATATTCAGGATAAAATTACGATACAACACGCTACATCGATTATTCACCATTCCAGCGGAATAAGTTTAACTTTAGTAATCCCATTTGTAGAAACTTTGGTATCATCTGATTTATTTATTGTTATTTTAACAAGTATGACTGACAAACGAGCAGAGAGTCCATCTGATGGTAAGTGGATGCCAAGGCCCATAGACACCAACTACTATCTTATCTGATAACTCATTAAGATTAAATGCTTCGTTACCAGTAAAAATGGTATCCTGTCCCTCACTATACCACAGAATAAATAATAGTACTACGACCATACTAAATTTAGCAGCATTGATCTGCTATTTCACGTTAGTATACAGTGTAAGCGTGGTCAATATGATAGGTATGCTTCAGTGAGACTCTCTAAATTACGTTTTAGTGCGTGGTAAATCTTTAAAACTTTATTTAACAAATTATAGTTAAGATGAATTTTTGTAATCATGGCTTAAGTTAAATCAAATGTATTTTTTTCTTTGAAGATTGATGTTTTGATAGACTTGCAACTTTTAATAACTTACACTATAAGAGAGCAAGATCCCAGGGCCACCAAACGTCACTTATTTTCTGACGAACGAAATGTGTAAGGTTGAGCAGTGTTACTACTACTAGTTTGGCCAGTGGACCATTTTCCAGGTATCAGGTAATTAAGGTACGTAAAAATATTGCTCACCTCACGTTTATATTCCCAGCTGATTTTCACATATATGTTATATAATATTTTAAAAATCAGTCATCAATACTCACACCCACAGTGTGACTCACGCTCATGCGCGAGGATAATGCCCACGAGCTCATACCCACAGAGGCATTAAAATTGGGTCTAGAGGATGATTGACCCCTTGGATCGATCTGTCCTTGTAAAACGTTTTAAAATAGTTTTTTTTCTTAAAAATATAAAATGAAGCTTCAGAATGTAAGTCAAATTGAGTAATTTTTTCAAGAGCTTTAAAGCGTCTGCAACACAATACTGCCGACGGAAAGAGTCTGGGTGTATTGATGACTGATTTCTAACGATACTATCTAATATGTATATATATATATATATATATATATATATATATATATATATATATATATATATATATATGTGTGTGTGTGTGTGTGTGTGTATGTATATATATATATATAAATCAGCTTGGAGAATAAACGTGAGGTGAGCATTTATTTTTATGTACATTTATTACCTGATACCTGAACAATGGCCCACTTGCAAAGCTAGCAGGTAAGCATGCGATCATAGTTCATACTAACACTTCTCAATTTTCCACATTTCTATCGTCAGAAAATAAGTGACGTCTGGTGGCCCTGGGATCTTGAACTATAAGAAAAATTACCTCCCAACGTCCCAATGGCTCTTGTGGCTTCTGAGAGATAGAGATATAACCATTTGTTATTTGTACCATTTACAGAATTCAAAGAAGAATAGTGTTTAGTTTAAAGAATCCACCGGCGAAGTGTGATAAATAAAGCAGATGATCTCTACATGGGAAAGGGGCTTGACCAGTCCACTATTAATAAGCTGGTAAAACAGGTAATTTCATTTAATATTAGGTCCTTACATATGAAATTAGCGTTTTGTCGTACTGACCACTTTGATCTGAAGGATCTCCTCTTTGATTTATTATTCCAAATTTAAATTTATAAATTCATTTAGCTGGTACATTTGAGTTTTGAAAATAGTCATTCATTTGTTTTTTCTTCATAATTTTTTTTTGGCGTCGCTTATTACCGTACAATGGAAAACATGAAATATCGGTATATTTACGAGTACGAGTTCTACCGTGGCACCAGTGCTGCAGAAACAGCCCACAGGATTATTGACGTGTAAGGCGCTGGTGTCGCAAAAGAAAGCACGTTACGTTTTTGGTTTCAACGTTTTCGTTCTGGAAATTTCGACCTTCAGAACCAACCCTGTGGACGACCGGAGACCAAAGTGGAAAATGAAGAATTAAAGTCTATTGTGGAAGCGGATCCATCACAAAGCACTTCAGACATAGCTGCAGGCTTCGGGGTAAGTGATAAAACTGTATTAATCCACTTGAACCAAATCGGGAAAGTAAAAAAAAATAACGATGGGTGCCTCATGAATTAAGTGAATCGAACTTACAAACACGCGTCGACTGCTGTATTACTTTGCTCAACCGACAAAATAATGAAAGGATTTTAAATGAAATCATTACTTTTGATGAAAAGTGGATACAGTACAATAATCGGAAGCGCTCGTCGCAAGGGCTGAACCCTGGAGACCCAGCCAAATCCTGCCCTAAACGTTTTCGTTGCAACTGCAAACCATGAAGGAAGAACTAGCTGCTAAACAACCGAGATTGGTCAATCGCTCTAGGCCACTGCTGCTTTACGACAACGTTAAACCACACACTGCACAAGAAACCACCATTAAATTAGATGAGCTACAATTGGAATGTCTGCGACATCCACCGTACTCCTTGAACCTTGCTCCAACAGATTACCATTTTTTTTTACGAATCAGGATAACTTCTTACAAGGAAAAATATCAACTCTGATTCGGCAGTCCAAACCGCCTTCAAAGAGTTTTTTGATTCTCGCCCCCATGGTATTTTTAGTAAAGGGATCAATGAACTACCTATGAGATGGCAAAAGTACATAGATAACAACGGTGCATGTTCTGATTAATTAAATATATTTTACAAAAAAAAATCGACTTTATATTTCACCTGTACTAAACGCCAATTTCATATTATGTCAGGACCTAATATATTATTACTGTTTTTGAATTGTGTAAACTACTTCTTACTTCTCGTTGTCAGTTTTCATTAAGCATTAAATAATAATTTGTAGTTAAACAGTTTTTAGAAACAGATCTCTAAACGCAGAGATTAGCAAACTAGTAGCTTTCTCATAAAATGACTTTGTCTAGAAGATTAGAAAACCACATTAGTTATCGTTATCTGAAAAATACGAAAGACCTATCATTTAAATATCAACACAATAGATGATCTATCTACATAACGAATCTAAAAGGAGAAGTTATTAATTTGACTGTATTTGTTTGTAATATAACATATCCGACGTTTTGTCAGAATTGGTAATATTCTTACTCATCATATATAAATATCACCCGGATCTCATGAACACAATTGAAGAAAGTTTATATTTGAAGTATAACTTCATTAAGCGTGACATGAAGATAACCCAGATCTTTTTTTCAGGCAGAAGTAAAAAAGAATCTACGAGTTTATCCGTTTACGTTACGCATTTGACAAGCAGCGATTACATATTTCGTAAGTATATGTTTTATATACATAAATTCAAACATACCTTATTATCATCATAGTTACAACTCATCAAAAATCTACTGCGGAATACCCACCACCACCACCCGTTAGCTATTGCTTCATAGGGGGGATATTCGGTATAGTTGCTATGCTTGTCAGGCGAGTTCGTAGAAGTAGTTTTTTTATTATTTTGAGTTCAGTAAGCTGACGCTACCCATCTCTTGTTTCATTTTCATCTGTCACATCTTATGACTACAACGGGAAGAAACGGGGTAGTGTTATATATAATTTAAAAAAATATTAGATAGTCAAAATAATAAATAAATAGTGTGTACCGGTACAATGCACCGTTATAATTTTAGAAAAAGAGGCCTCATAAGCTCAAGTCTCATAAAAAATAATAAAATACATATTAAAAAATATGTTTTTTTTTATTTTGAGATTTTATCGGGAAAATGCTGCTTTATGTCTCATATTTCGCCTCTTATGACTTCCGCGGTTTGATATACTGTAGCGGATTCATTTACGCCGCCACTACACGACGAATTCATAAAAGGCAAAAAGTAAAGTCTATGCATTGTGTGTTCTTAAATTTGCATTGAACGTAAGTAGTGTTGGTTTTCGAGATTCTTATGGATTCAATAGACTTAATTGAATGATAAATGTTAATTCACGGAAGTGGCGTTTAACTACATTTTGAATGAAACTTACATTTAATCACAAAATAATTTTAATTTAAATTGTAATCCAGGCTTTGTATTATTTAACTTTTAATCTGTTATCGTTCATATAACTTCACAAAGTAAGACAGTAGATCAAAAGAGAAATATAGAATAAGCATATTGGTTCTGTAAAATGACCTTTTAAATATCGTCATTATTAACAACTCATCACAAGTACATTGCTGTACATAGATATGCTTTTTCCAAAAACTGCCACAAAGCAAGAGAGAATTTCTATTATGTGGTAGTGTGTTAGCGAGAACCGAAGACCCGGTCAACAGGTAACGAGGCATTGTATCTTAGTTCTCAGACAATGTAACGTAACTTACCTCAATACTTCACACATTGGTCTCACTGGTCCAGCGAAGCCTATATACATGTCAGAGTGTCTTACTCCATATGCAAAAAATCTTTTTATTTATCTAGAAAATTTGCTAAAGAAAATGCATATACCTACTGCTGGACTTCCTATGGGAAATCTTTATGCGTCAGAATGAGGGAAAACAAGCGCTCAAAATAGATAATGAAGAGGATTTGAAGAAATTATTAAACTTACATAAGTGACTAGTAATAAGTGTGTTAATGTCTCTATTGGTTATTGTCTTATTTTTAATTCATAACTATACTAATATATTTAAATATTGTTTACATATTCTTGCCGTGTATAAAATGTAAATCACTTAATTGTTCAGAATACTCATCCCATACTTATTCCACTCATTTACATAATACACCTACACACAACACAAGTCAATTACTCACGCATGTTCTTCACTATTATCCTTTCATTGGATTATCAGGACATGGACCATATTTATATTATTCATGAAAATCACCAAATCGAAATAACATAAAATAGAAATAATATTAAAGAACTTTGGAAAACTATACACAAGCGACTAATACTCAGAAGATCAAACATATTCCTCAAGAGCTGTTGATCTTTAGAGACACACCCGAGCAGTCAGTAAATTATATAAATTAGTACTTTACCACTATAGGTACCGAATTAGCTAATAATATTCCTAAAAATGTCCCACAATTAATACAAAATGCTGTGAAAAATTTCTTGTCTAATACTAGTTCTTTTGTGATGCAGGATGTTTCACAGGATGAAATTGAACAATGGGTGATAAGTCTAAAATCTGAGTCTGGACCTGGATGGGATGGTATTTTGGCAAAAACAATAAAATATTACATTGTTCCTCCACTTAGAAAGCTCTTTAACCAATGTATAAAAGACGGTGTATTTCCTGATGCTTTTAAGAAATCATTTGTACTGACTATCTACAAGAGAGGGAAAAGAGACTGTATCAATAATTATCGCCCCATATCAATACTTTCTACTTTAACAAAAATCTTTAAAAAAATATAAATAAAAGACATAGAATATCTAGAAACAAGTAAATTACTGTCTGAAAATCAATTTTGTTTTAGAAAATTTAAATCTGCAGAAGAAGCAGTAAGAGTGTTTGTAGATTTTGTTGCAATAAACTGTGATTCTCATTCAAAAGTCTTGACTATATTTTTGGATCTTTCTAAAGTGTTTGATCCAGTCTCTTTCCCAAAACTTTTAGCGATTATGGAGAAATTGGGCATTAAAGGTACCCAACTCCAATTGCAAAGCGACTACCTACACAATCGCACTCACTGCACCAAAATAGATGATATTTTGAGCGACGATTGCCATATAACGCGCGGAATTCCCCAAAGCAGTGTTCTGGGCCCTACCCTCTTTTTATGTTACATTAATGAGCTCTGTCAAATTAATAGTTTATTCTCTTGCACAAACTGTCTTAATACAGTCCAAGAATGGCTTGGTACGCATCTTTATACGCAACCAAAACTAAATACATTCTCTTTTGTATTAGCACACCAGCATTAAAAGGCCAAAAGAACTTAAACTTATATGTCCATGGATGCTGTATACCACCGCTTATTTCCTGTACGTGTCGCTCTCTTGAAAAGGCCACGAACACAAAATACTTAGGTGTTATAACAGACCACAGACTTTTTATCGAAGAGCATATAACCAGATTTCTTCCAGAGTTGGTAAACTTACATACATTTTAAGCAGCTTCGTCAGCTTGCTGATACCAGTATCATAAAATTTGTTTATACTGCCTTATTTCAGTCTATCGTTAACTATATCTTGGTGTAGTGCAGCAAAAACCCTCATGATAAGGTAAGAGCGTGCACAAAGACTTATACTTGAAAATATCTTTTAAAAAATTCTGTGAATTGCTCACTGTACGTCAGCTCTATATTCTTGCGACAATATTATAAAATCATTCAATTTCCAATCCTGTATTTAACAAAAGACTTACTCATATTGTACCAATTAATTATTTGCTCGAAGATTTTTCAATTACAGAGGTCCAGTCCTTTATAATTTTGCTAACAAATTATTAAATATATTCCTTAACTAAAAACAGACAAACATTTCCTTAATCAAATGGCTTAAATCATTAGATTACGAACCGACAGAAAAACAATTTGAACGTATTGTTTAAATATATATTACACACCATATGCACACACACACACACACACACACACACACACACACACACACACACACACACACTCGCACACGCACACGCACACGCACACGCACACGCACACGCACACGCACACGCACACGCACACGCACACGCACACGCAAACGACACGCACACGCACACGCACACGCACACGCACACGCACACGCACACGCACACGCACACGCACACGCACACGCACACGCACACGCACACGCACACGCACACGCACACGCACACGCACACACACACACACACACACACACACACACACACACACACAAAAACACATGCCCTCACTCACACGCACATCACATTATTAACATTTAATACACCTGCTTACCTTTACTAGCATTTAAAGCATGTTTTTCTTCTTTGTATATACATATTACGTAAATTTTACACGGTTTCTCCAAACTGAACAAGTACATTTTAATGTAATTTTATTACATGTAGCTGTATTGATTATTAAGTGTTTTAAAGCAATATAACTTCTGTTGAGGGAAAGGCATCGTGATCCCATAGCACAGTGCAACCTAGTTTGGGCACCAGTCTCCCACCTACATCTTATCTAGCTAATATTAGGTCCTTACATATGAAATTAGCGTTTTGTCGTACTGACCACTTTGATCTGAAATATTTCCTCTTTGGTTAAGAATTCCAAATTGAAATGTATAAATTCATTTAGCCGGTACGTTTAGGTTTTGAAAACAGTCAATCATTTGTTTTTTCCTCATTATATTTTTCTTTGGCATCGCTTATAACCGCACAATGGAAAACATGAAATGTCGGTATATTTACGAGTACGATTTCTACCGTGGCACCAGTGCTGCAGAAATAGCTCAAAGGATTGATGATATGTACGGCACTGGTGTCGCAAAAGAAAGCACGGTACGTTTTTGGTTTCAACGTTTTCGTTCTGGATATTTCGACCTCCAGATCCAACCCTGTGGACGGCCGGAGACCAAAGCGGAAAATGAAGAATTAAAGTCTATTGTGGAAGCGGATCCATCACAAAGCACTTCAGACATAGCTGCAGGCTTCGGGGTAAGTGATAAAACTGTATTAATCCACTCGAAGCAAATCGGGCAAGTAAAAAAACTTGAACGATGGGTACCTCATGAATTGAGTGAATTGAACTTCCAAACACGCGTCGACTGCTGTGTTACTTTACTCAACCGACAAAATAATGAAGGGATTTTAAATGAAATCATTATATGTGATGAAAAGTGGATACAGTACAATAATCGGAAGCGCTCGTCGCAAGGGCTGAACCCTGGAGACCCAGCCAAATCCTGCCCTAAACGTTTTCCTTGCAACTGCATACCATGAAGGAAAAACTAGCTGTTAAACAACCGAGATTGGTCAATCACTCTAGGCCACTGCTGCTTCACGACAACGTTAGACCACACACTGCACAACAAACGACCACTAAGTTAGATGAGCTACAATTGAAATGTCTGCGTCAACCACCGTACTCCCCGGACCATGCTCCAACAGGTTACCATTTTTTCCGGAATTCGGAAAACTTCTTACAAGGAAAAAAATTCAACTCCGATGCGGCAGTCCAAACCGCCTTCAAAGAGTTTATTGATTCTCGCCCCCATGTTTTTTTTAGTAAAGGGATCAATGAACTACCTATGAGATGGCAAAAGTGCATAGATAATAACGGTGCATACTTTGATTAATTAAATATATTTTATAAAAAAAATGACTTTATATTTCTCCCGTACAAAACGCCAATTTTATATGATATTTATAGCTGTTATTTAGTTGTATTGTTCACTGTTACTAAGTTTATTGTGATGTACTGATCATTATATGTGGAAGAAAATAAATACCGATTATTATTAATTATTATATGCATTTATATTCTTGATAGGGATAAGATTTATGGGGAGATTATTTTTTTTATTTCTCAGAAATGCAGGTTTTCTCACGATGTTTTCCTTTACCGCCGATCACTTGGTAAATCAGCGGGTAAAAATGCAATTAAAGATATCATTGGTGAAGGCGAGGAAAGCCAGCAACCGATGAATTTAATTTTTACAATAAACCACAATCTATCAGACGCTATATGATTTTTTCATCATTTCCTAAATAGTACGGGTGATGGATTATTTTGCTTGACCACCACATATTTATCTAACTATGCATGTGTTAAAAAGTTAGTATATTTATGTTTCTAAGGTTTATCCGCAGATCATTGAGAAACATTATTAAGTTCACTGAGCACAGAACCTGGGTCTTTAGGGATTTTGTAATGCATAGTTAGTTACCTTTTATAATAATTTAAATGGGTGTATAAAATACTTGCTGAACATGGCCTATATTATACTTTTTTATCTATTAAAAGGATCTATTCATTTTTGGATGGCTTTCGTGTGAAAAAGACTTTTAAATAAAAAAAATTTAAATGTGGAATCTTTTTACAAGGAAGGCCTTTCAGAGTTCTCTAAGGAAATATTTAATGCAAACGCCCAAGTAGAAACTCGCTAAATAACTAGTGTATTATGAATACTTGAGTGGTACTGGACCGAGTTTTTCTAATCAGATTTTGATAATTTATTTTACGTTTTCTACCCACTTCAAAAAACAGACGGTACTCAATTCGACTGTATGTTTTTTTATGTGTGTTAGTTAACTTTCTTCTGGGTAAACCGATTTCGATGATTCCGTTTTTGTTTTAAAGCTGGTGCTTCTCATGTGGTCCCATATAAATTTATTCAAGGTTTTTATCTTTGAATCTGATATTTGTGTTACATCAACATATTTAATTTTCGGATATGGATTTATTGTTTGTGAATATACATGAGCGCTTTTACCGTGAATTGCGAGTATACTGATAGTCAATTACTGTGGCAATGATGAATTTTTATTAGCACGGATGTTGAAAGATTTTTTTAATTAGTGTTTCTTTAGAATAACTATTTTATTGGTGACGAATGAGCAACGGTCCACCTGATGGTATCTAACTAGATGCTGTGGCCGATATATATCTATCATTGATTAAGAATTCAAATGCAAATGCGTTGTCACGTCTGAGGACTAAAATGGAGAGCCCCGTTTCCCGCAAAAACGAGTTTCCGGATCTCTAAACTCACCACATGAAACTCAACAGCATTTTGCTGCTATTTACGCTGGTGTTCTATCTGAGAGAGCGTAGTCTTTCCCCAGCCAAGCCGACCCATTTGTGGTACAACCATAATATAGCTGCAGCGTGGCCATACCGTGTATAAAAATGTTAAGGCTTACAGTTTATGTAATTCTGGTCTGGCAATGATCAAAAAAATGTTAACCTGTGCAATATTAATTCTTCTTTTAGACACAACGTCTTATTATGACAATAAACAGTATTGTCATAAAAATACATAACTTTTTGTAAACTAAGTGTATGTGTTAGAGGACTTCACATTACTTTATTAACATATTTGCTTTAGTTTCTAAAAATATGTTTAGAAGTTAAAGAAAATAGAAGGTCTCAATACAAATCACACAACCGTCAACAGCGTTGGGCGGACACTTCATTATCCCATAAAAATAAAAATTGAGAAGAAATTCGCTCCAGCCGAGCAGTGGAACGTATGTATATTGACTTTTGCCTTGTTTTAAAAAACACTATAGCGTTTTTAAAGCTTACGAAGTGAGATTTTTCGAAATAATGAAAACATTAGTTTTACCATTTATTAACATACATACATACATAAACACTTACGCCCGTCCCCCAGAGTGGTATGCAGAGACTACGGACTTCGATTTGGCACGATCCTGACACACCTCTCTCGCATCCTTTAAATCCATATATCTACGCATACACGCTCGTCGGTTAAGGTAGTCCTAATCTGGCCCATTTTCAATATATCGTCAATTTGATCCATAAACTTTCGTCTAGGGCGTCCCTACCCAACTCTGTCATTCACTTCTGCAACATAAATTTGCTTTGTCACTCTTTCCTCGTTCATTCTTTCTACATGAACAAACCATGAAAGCATTCCTTTCTTAATCCTGGTGTACACTCTTCTCTTATCACACAATTTCTCACCCTGTCATTCAGATTAAGCCCTAACATAATCCTTAATGGCCGTATTTCTACAGCATTTATTCTACTCTCGTGCTTCTTCTGCCAGATCCAACTTTCACTACAATACATTGAAGTAGGGACTAATGCAGCATTATGAATTGCCATATGTTCCTTTTTAACACATTTTGACTTTTTATAATAGTGAGTAGAGCCCCATTTACTCTATTTATTGTGTACTACCATCCCTGCTAAATACACATCCCAAACATACAAACTCATCCACTAGCTCAATCAACTCCCCTTATATACTTATTTCACATAACGTTTTACTTTCTTCTCTTTTTAAAACCATCACTTTCGTCTAACTTGCGTTCACTTTCATGTCCCTTTCTTTTTTTATAGTATAAGGGTGACAAGCGAGCACACAGTCCAACTGATGGTAAGTGGTTGCTGTGGCTCATAGACATCTACATTTATCCACGTTTGCGAATCAAAATGCAGATACGTTGTCACCCGTAAGGGCTAAGATAGAATGCCTCGTTTCCAGTAAAAAGATTCTCCGGATCTCTACATTCACCATACGAAACACAGCAGCTTTAAGTTGCCATTTTACGCTGGTATTCTGTGAGAGCGTGGTTCTACCCCGGTCGAGCCGACCCATTCGTGCTATAACTATACTATTAATATAGCTGAAGTATGGCTGTGTTGAGAGAAGAAACAAAATTGCTTATAAAAAGACGTCACAATTTACAAAATAAAAGTCCATTGTCCCATGAAAATCAAGAGGAGCTAAAAATGTTATATAAAAAAACACATAAAAAATTAAGAAAGACTACAAAGAACTCAGGTTAGAAATAATAAGCAAATATATAATTACAACAGGAATCACAAAAAGAGCATACAAAAAATTAAATACCAGAAAACCTTGGATTATGTGCCTTAAGCAAACTCCAACATCAAAGACTCGATCAAGGACCGATATAGTGAACATAGCCACGACCTTCTATCAAAAACTTTATAGCGATACATCATCAACTGCTGTAGAATCTTATAAAAAAATGGAACTAAACCCTAACACAAAAGAGGCGGTGACCCCATTCAATGAAATTAAAGAAGAAAAACTTAAAAACCATAAAAGTCCCGGACCAGACAATATCTCAAACGAGGCAATTAAAGCAGCTAAACAGGTATTAGCAACCCCATTTACATATCTATTCAACAAAATTCTTGAAACGCAAAAGCTACCGAAAAGCTGGTTGGCAAGTGATATTATACTACTATACAAGAAGGGAGATCCCACAGACGTTGGAAACTATAGGCCTATTAGCTTACTACCAACCGTTTATAAGCTTTTTGCTTCTTTTATTTTTCTTTTTTTTTTTTGCTGTGGCAACCTTGGTGATAAGTTGTAAAAGTAATTGGTCCCGATAAATTTTAATAATTTAAATATTGTAAATTCACCATATCCACCTCAATTTTATGTTATAGTTAATAATTACTGCCGCTTTGTATTTAATATTTTAGAAAGTTGGTAAATAAATATTACTACAAGAATTTGGTGTTGGAACAAAGTGACAGGTAACGAACATTGTTTTAAAAATTATTGTAATCCTTATTCCATATCATTCCTTTTTTATGAATTAAAGATTTATTCTATTACTCGGGTTATTACATTCTTTGCGGGTTTCTTTTCGAATTGTTTTAACGATAATTTGATTTGAGACTTGTAAATAGAAAAAAAAAAAACAACAACAATTTTACATTAGCTTACTCTGCTCCTTCTGTTTTCGATCTTTGTTTTCCTTTATTATTTATAATAAATAGTAAAATGAATACTCGCAACTACAAGACGCGCCAGATGAAGAACCAACTCCAGCTTGCGCTCCAAGAACTTAAGGCGTCCAGGGAGCAGTATGAACTGTTGCTTAGGGAAAGGTATGATAATGAAAGGGAAATAGCATAATTGCCAAAAATACACAACTGAAATGTGATATGGTTAAGTTACATACAGATTACACAAGTGTTATAAAAGAAAGAGATCAGCTACAGGGAACGGTTAATGATATTATCCGTAAAATTAGTTTTATTTAAAGGTGTAGTGTTCGCGTAAATATAAGAAATCCTAACGGTTAATGAGTTTGACCAATGCAACAAGGAATATGAGGAAACTCTCAGGTTAATTGCTGCATTGGAGTTACAGTTGAATGAGGCTAATGAGCAAATAACTCAATTTAAAACATATATAGATAACCTTAAAGCCTCCCAGACTCAAAGCCTGTTCTCTGAGCTTGTGCAATATGATACTTCAAGAATGTTACAGCAATCTGCAACAAGAGACTTGACTGGTGACGACTCTTCCACTTCAGGAAACACAGTAAGGATTAATTGCAGTAAAACCAAATTGCAGAAGTATATAAAAGTTAATAAGTACATAAGGAAAGTACAAAAATTAATAAGAAATAAGATTAATACCATAAATTATGTTAATGTATGTAAAGAAAAGCAAGCATTGTTATATGAACTTAAGTTGTATTCAATTGAGGTGGATAACATAAAAAAAATGTTATGAGACTGAAGTGCCTTAAATCAGAAATATTATCACTTCTTATTGAACTCCCTTCAAACTGTGTCCAATAAATATAAATCAGCCCAAAATGAAATAAAAGAACACATATTGGCTATGGATAATCTGGTAAAGACTTGTTAATGTAATGAGGAGCGGTTTGACTCCTTAGTTAAATATCAATGTGAGTGTCAGCGCTCAATGCCAGATTGTTCAAAGTCAGTGTGTGCTGATAATATTATACCACCACCAAAACTCTATGACAGTGCCATGGCAGAGGATATTAAAATAATAAATAACTGAAATATTACAAAATATATTATAAATAACTTAAATATAATTGTTTATAGCGATGACATGGGAAAAAATATAGGCATAACTTTAAATAACTCTTTAAAGGGCCAAAAAGTTGCAAATTGCTGCACGCCTGGAGCATCTTTTAGTGACATCCTAAATAAAATTATTGTTACTAAATTTTGCCCAAATAGTACAATAATAATTTTTGTTGGTAGAAGAGGCAGTGTAAACAACAAACAGTTATTAAGATATATTGAACAACTTAATAAATGAATTTATTATTGCCACAGGAAAATAATTTAAGACATACTTTAAATATACAAATGCATAATTTAATATGTAATAGTAATTTAAATTTGACATATAATTGTAATGATAATAATCATAAATTTCATGTAATTGACATAAATAATTTAATACAAAAGTTCTGGACAAATGATAGGTATTACCTATCTAAATATAATTTAAGACTGATAGCAAATGTGCTATCTTATTATTTACTTTTTAACTCGGTCAAGTTTTTGGCTACCAAGACTGCTTATATTGAGCATAATAATCATTTGACATTTAATTTGGAATCAGTTCCAATTAATTTAAATTATTGAATGTGACAATAGAGGCAATCTCTAGCAATAATAAGAGTTTAATTAATTTTGAATACAGCCCACAAATAAGTAATAAAAATTGTTTACACCTGATGCATCAAAATATACAAGGCATGTTGGGCAAAGAATTGGAAGTAGAATTATTTTTAAATAGTAACAATATACACATCCTTTGTATTACTGAACATTGGCTAAAAGATTATATATTATATTCATGTTTAATTTCAGAAATCATCAGGTGGTCAGTTCCTTCAATAGAGAAAAAAGTTTACGTGGTGGCTCCTTAATATTAGCAGATAAGTCATTATTATATAAAGAACGTAAGGATATTGTGAGCCTCTCTGTTGAACGAACTGTAGAAATGGCTTGCGTCGAGCTCGAGCACCTCATTGTTGTAAGTGTTTACAGTCCCCCATGTGCTACTTATGACCATTTTGAAAGGATTGTGGAAGAAGTTTTACTCAAACTTAGTAAACAGAACAAGTCTGTTGTAATATGTGGAGACTTTAATATCAATCTCCTTGAAACTTCTTCCATAAGTATTAAGTTTAGCTCATTGTTTAAATCGTATAATCTTGTAAATTTATTCTTAGAACCAACACGTATTGCTGGGCCTAGTGCGACCTGTATAGATAACATTTTTACAGATGTTAAGCCCTTGCATAAATCAATTATTCAAAATTTAAGTTCAGATCACTGTGGACAGTTAGTATCACTACCTTACATACACAAAAAACAGAAAAATAAGAAAGTTGTGTTTGTTCCAATAAATGAACATCGCTTGGAGAAGTTTAGAAGTAATATAATAAAAAGACTTCCATCACTTTCGTTTAAAACTAGTGCTAATTATTTGTATGCTACATTATTTGAAATTATAAGTTGTGAATTTAGTAGAATATTTACTTCTAAAACTTTCTCATTTAATAGTCGCAAATCATTTAATGAATGGGCGACAGTAGGAATTTATAAAAGTAGGCGAAGGATATACCAGCTTTATGATGAAAGATCATATAATAGTAGTGTTATATTTAGAGATTATGTAAAAACTTATTTTAAAATATTTTAAAAAATGTACTCCACTGCTAAGGCTTTACACTTAAGCAACAAAATTAAAACTGCATCCGACAAAATTAAAATGACCTGGAGAATAATAAATAGTGAAACGGGCAAGGTCAAACCGCGCAACTCGGATTTTCAATTGAATATTAACAATAATTTAACGCGATCTGATCAAGAAGTTGCTATGGCTTTTGAGAAACATTTTACTGATGTTAGTTGTAATATTATATGGAAAACAAGGTAAGGAAGTGCTTGACAATTATTGTATAGAGATTTTTGGATTGAAAATTCCAGTGTTAAGCAGGGACCGATTAATTCGTTTAAAGTTTTAGGCCGTAAGGTAATGCGACAAAAATTTAAAAGAAACATGAAACTTGTATTTAGAAATTTTGAAGCAAGCCATGTCAAATGATGACAGTAAACATTTTTTTTTATAGGAGACGGGGCAAACGAGCATGGGGCTCACCTGATGGTAAGTGACTACCGCCGCCCATGAACAACTGCAACACCAGGGGAATCGTAGATGCGTCGCCGGCCTTTTAAAAAGGAGTACGCTCTTTTCTTGAAGGTCCCTAATTCGTATCGGTCCGGAAAAATCGCTGATGGTAATCGATTCCACAAGGAGGTCGTGCGAGGAAGAAAACATCTTCTAAATCGCACAGTGGTGGACCGCCAATCATCCAGATGGTGTGGATGGTATCGGGAGTTCTGCCGCGATGTGCGTTCGTGAAATTTGGCGGCTGGGATTAATCCGAACAATTCCTCAGAGCACTCCCCATGGTAGATGCGAAAGAAAATGCAAAGGGATGCAAAATCTCTTCGCAGTGCCAATGAATCGAGCCGATCGGAAAGGGCTCGGTCGTCGACAATTCGAGCCGCTCTGCGTTGGATGCGGTCAAGTGGAAGGAGCTGGCACTGGGGAGCCCCTGCCCAGAGATGGGAACAGTATTCCATGTGAGGCCGAACTTGCGCCTTGTAAAGTAGCAGGCGGTGTGCCGGCACGAAATACTGTCCCGCTCTGCTGAGCACGCCAATCTTTTTAGAGGCCAATTTGGCCTTCCCTTCCAAGTGACCACGAAACTGCACGTCACTCGATATGTCGACTCCGAGGATACCGATACTGGCTGAGGCAAGAAAGGGAGTGCCTTGAAACTGAGGAGATACGACAAAGGGGTTCTTTTTAGCGGTAAACGTGCAAACTTGTGTCTTCTGAGGATTAAATTGGACTAGATTTAGTCGCCCCCAATCCGAGACTTTGTTCAGCAAAGACTCGACTTCAGACACAAGTTTGTTCCGGTACTCAGCGACGTTTTCCCGAGAAATATTGGCACGGCCGGTGTATAGAGCATCACCAGTGCTGTCATCCGCACAGCAATGAATGTTACCAATTAGCAACATATCATTGATATGCAGAAGAAACAGCGTTGGTGATAGCACACAGCCTTGTGGAACACCAGCGTTAATAGGCTTGTAGTCAGAGCATGCACCGTCTACAACGACCTTGATGCTCCGATCTGCAAGGAAGCTGGTGATCCGATTGCTTAATTTCTCGGGAAGCCCATAGGAAGGGAGCTTCGAAAGAAGCGCTTTGTGCCAAACCCGATCGAAGGCCTTCGCAATGTCCAGACTAACGGCCAACGCCTCCCCCTTGGACTCTACTGCCTCCGCCCATCTATGGGTCAGGTAGACCAGAAGATCACCAGCTGATCGACCCCGATGAAAACCGTATTGGCGGTGACTAATCAGCTGGTGATCCTCAAGGTACCGGATGAGCTGGCAGTTAATAATGGATTCCATTATTTTGGAGAACAAGGAGGTGATCGCGATAGGCCTATAGTTGGATGCGTCTGAGCGGTCGCCTTTTTTAGGGATCGGGTGGACAAAAGCTGTCTTCCATGAATTCGGGACTACGCCTTGGGAGTAGGAGTACCGGAAAAGACGCGTTAGGACCGGTGCCAACTCCGGAGCACACGTCCTCAGCACAATTGGGGGGATTCCGTCAGGCCCACTCGACTTCTGGATGTCCAGGGAGAGCAGTGCTTTGCGAACCGAGCGCTGTGAGAACAGCACATCCGGCATGGAGCACTCACACCGCGGGATGGTCGGCGGTGTTTTCCCCCCGTCAACAAGAGTCGAGTTGGACGCAAAAAGGGAGCCTAAAAGGTCGGCTTTGTCTTTTGCGTCATGGGCCAGTGAGTCATCCTCCCTGTGCAGAGATGGTAGTGATGGCTTACAGAAATTCCCTTGGACAGCCTTGGCGAGAGACCAGAATGCACGGGTTCCCGAAGGAAGGCAAACTAGTTTCTCGCCAATTCTGCCTATGTGCTCTGACTTTGCCTTGGCAATAACTCTTTTGAAGGACCTGGAGGCAAAGTTATACTTCTTTTTAAGTGTGCTGGTATTTACATCCCGAGTCGCCGAAGCCGCAGCCCAGGCTTGATAACACTCCTGCTTACTGCGTAATGCAGTCTTACAGGAGCGACCAAACCAAGGCCGAGATCTGCCTCCGATGGGTACCACAGATGATGGAATAAATAGTTCCATTCCCTGTAGCACCACATCAGTGACAGAGTCAGCAACGGCGCTGGGATCATCCGGCGAGAAGCAAACCCGCCCCCATGGGTAGGATGCAAAGAAGGACCGCATTCCGTCCCAATCCGCCGACCTGTAATGCCAAACACGGCGGCAACCTGCAGAACGCAACCGCGAAGGAAGCGTGACTGGCACTACACTCCGGATCAGACAATGGTCCGAAGAGCCGAGAGGGGCATCGACGGAAACCTGATATCCGTCCGGATGAGAGGTCAGCAGAAGGTCCAACAGGGAAGGTGTATGATCCTCCATATCTGGAATCCGCGTAGGCGAAGTAACCAGTTGTGTCAGGCCATATGCCAAGGCAAAGTCATAAACAGATCTCCCCGCATGATCGGTTAGACGTGAACCGAGCCATTCGGCATGGTAGGCGTTAAAATCGCCAAGGATCACGATCTCTGCGGATGGGACCTGTTGTAGCAAGAAATCTGTAGCCATTTGGACGTGGTCGATGAGTCGGTCTGTTTCGGCATTACCGCTATGGGACCTATAGAGGCACCCGTAGACGCGCGGATGGTCGTCGCTGTCTACGCGTAGCCAAAGGATGGACAGGTCCGAACCTTCAAGACTGCCGAGGCGTCGAGAACAGATGTCCTCTCTGACATACACGCAAACTCCAGCCCGAGGCACAAAGGAATGCTCCAATTTGTACCCCGGGCAGGAGAGATACGAAATATCAGCCGGAGAGGAAACCTGCGTCTCGGTCAGAAAGAGCAAGGCCGGCTTCGCCGTCTCGAGATGGTAGTGGACGGCGTTTAGGTTAGAGTGAAGTCCCCTGATGTTGCAGAAATTCACGGATAGCGTGGCAGGGGTCGCCTTGGTGTTCTTGCTCAGTTTGCCCCCAGCAGTAATGCTTTTGAGCGGAATTTTGCCTCCCCCAGAATACGCGGGGCAACCTGAGCACCCACGCTCAGGATCGGAATAACATGGTCGTGGATGCTCAGCGAGGGATTCTCCAGGGGTGCTGGTACCCTCCTGGGGTAGTTCTTCGTGTAATTCCGCTACCATGTTGATGGGGGGGGGGGGGAATTGGGCCTCCGGCCACCTGCACTCACCAGACGAAACGCAGAAGCAAAGCTTCTACTTCACGCCGGTATTCTGTGAGGTCGTGGTACCAACCCGGCTCGAGCCGGCCCATACATGCAACAGCAAAAACTGCTGCGTGGCTCTACCACCGTTAAAATATGCGTATAAGATGGCAATGGAAGTTCGGGAACAGGCGAGAGTGCAGACCGATGAAAATAAAACGCGCTATGACATTTTGCGACAATTTATTTTTATAATAAATGCGAAAATGCTTTACATTTTATAAGATTATTAACTAATTAAAAGATTATAAATTACACATTTTTCAGCTACAAGTTAATTGTTAGGAAGGTGACGAGACAAGTGAAATCTATGCCTTTTTTTAAACTTGACACTATGTAAGGCAAATGTCTTTTAGCTCATAGAGCCAATTTACATTTTTAATGGAATGAATACATTGAATAAATAATATTTCTATCAATAATATGGCAGTTTCTGATTCACGAGACTTTCACACGAGTATTTCAGAGCCAGCTCCTAGTGTAGAGTCCTGGCTACTAGGTTGTGTCTGTGCAAATACTTAGAGTTAGAAAGCGCCGAACAACCGGAGTTGACATGTCTAAGTGACTCACCGGGATGGCGACAAGCTCGACAGATGTCAACAGCGCCATCCTTTAGGATGTATTTCCGATAATTGTTGGTCTTAATAACCTGATCCTGTATCGCACAGACAAAACCCTGGGTTTCCTCAAAGAGGTAACCGAAACGTAGGCATCACCGACACGTAGCCAGCCAATATCATTATAATTATTATTATAATTATTAAAAAAGCTTAAATTTGCCCAACCTTTTTGAAAAAGTTGGTAGTAACTGTGTTTACGGGCATTAAGCCAAGTAAATTACAGTGTGTGGTGTGTGATTGTTGTAGATGTAGGGATTGTAGGACTTTAAACTATTTCATTTTCCTCCAACTGCAGGAATTTTCTCACTATTCTGCAAGTATTTAAAATTGCGGCTTTTTGTAGGGTTATTTATGTGTTTTCTGTAAATTCTATAAGTTTTAAGTTATTGAACATATTGTTTGGGACCACTCCAGTGGTTGAGATAATTTTGGGGACTATACATACTTTTTCTTGTTTCCATATTATTCCGATTTCTTCCTTTAACTCGGCATATTTACAAAATTTTCTCAGCTATTGTTTTTTGAATATCGTGTGTATTGGGTACTGCAATATCTATTAAGTACATGGTTTTGTTACTTTTATCTTTTAGAGTAATGTCTGGTCTATTGTAATGAATGGTTTTGTCAGTAAGTATAGCTCGGTCGTAGTAAAATTCATGTTAGGCATTTTCTAGAACTGTTTGTGGTTTTTATTTGTAGTACGCAGTGTTTGTATTTTGAATAAGTTTATGTTTGAGTGCCAACTTTTGATGTATGATGTTTGCGAGCTGATTATGTCTGTGAGTGTAATCTGTCTGTGTGAGGCTTGTACATGCTCCGGTTATGTGTTGTATTGTTTCTGGTTTGCTGTTTCACTTGCGGCATTTATCGTGTGTGACTGTGGGATATTTGCTAATGTGTTTTCTATAGCTTTTTTATGTTAATTACCTGGTCCTGTATTACTATTAAAATCATTCTGTTTCTGGTAATAGGCTACCTTTTTTACGCCACACGTTTGACGCTTTTGTGTCTATATGGGGTTGGGTTTTTTTTAATTGGGTGTTGGCCGTGTAGTAATTTGTTATTCCAGTGTTATATTTTCTCTTTCTGCTGATCTCTATTGTTTGGGTTTTTAGGCCTGTTTGTTCATCAAGATTTAGTGGAGTGAATTTTTTGTCATTGTTAGTTATAGCTTTGTGTATTTCACTCGTTTGCGATTTGGTGTGAAATAATGTTTTAATGCTGTAGATCTGCTTCCGCCATAGGTGATGGATATCTATTGAACCTCTACCTCTATCATGTCTCTTGATTGTGAGCCATTCTATAACAGACTTTGGGTGTAGGTTTTTGTGTGTTATCAGTTTGATACGTGTCATTTGTTCTTTATGTTCTATATCCGTTTGCCTTTATTTTATGATTCGAAATGAATATGTAAGAATAGCGATCGCATAAGTGTTAAGAGCTTCTATTAATTTTTTTCCTGAGAGCTGGGTTTTACATATGACGTTCAGTCTCTTTTTATATTCTAGAGTTCTTGTGTTCTTTACAGATATATTGTCTAGTCCTTTCAGTTGTTGGAATCCCAAGTATTTGTATAAATCGGTTAGCGTCATTGCTGTTATTGTATCTATGTCATCAACTGCATAGTCACCAGGCTGGATATTGCCCTTTATTAAATGAATCGTTTTACATTTATCCAGTCCAAATTGCATATTTATGTCCTTGATAAATTCTGTAGTGATTTTTATTAAATTTTTCATTTCTTTTTCTGTCCGTGCATAGAGTTTAATATCTTCCATATACATAAGATGTGAAATTATTGATTCATCGCTATTGTGTTTAAGACAGTATCCAGCCCGTTTACTATGCAGCTGTTAAGATAGTGAATTCAGTGCGACGCAGAACCACAAGACAAGAAAGGTATCTATCAAGGTGACTCCTTGAGACCTTTCTTGATGGCTATTTGTCTTGTTTTGATGCAGTTATTTTAGGTGCTTAGTTGCAGTGTAGTTTTCCAGTATGTCATGATATTACGTAAAGTGAGCCTTTACGACGCATGTTCTTCATATGTGTCCAAAAATACCTCGGATTATTGCTAATAGCTTCCTCGATGTGTTCAATATAATTATAATAACATTGTTTTATTAGTTTATCGCAATCCTTCCTTAGGCAAGAGAATTCAATTTTATCTAATGGATTATTAAACAGTTTAATTTTATTATGACATTTGTGTTTTCGTTTGATGAGTTTAATTAGAGCGGGTGTGAACCAGATAGGATAAGATTTTGAAGATTTGCACAATTTGGGGACGAATCTCTCTATGCTACCTGCAAGATTTCGTAGAATTTCGATATCATTTCATTTACATTATTTAGTACGCCTAAATTTTGTAGCCAATCAACATTGTTGAAGAAAGCTATAATGGAAACAAAATTTTTCAAAATTGTGGAAAGATTTATGCTTAGTTGCGGGGAAATTAATTGATAAGTTGATTTTAAAAAGAAATTCTAATAGTGGATGTAAAATGTCTACGTTGCGTATAGGATACTGACTTTCAACCACATTGATATTTACATTAGACAAAACTAGATCTAGTTTCTTTCCGCTTGCGTTTTTGTTAGTGTTATATTTATTCAGATCGTGCAAAGTGAAAAAATATATTAAGCTACTTTTAAGAGGACAGTTACAGTAGTTACTTGGGTATGCGTACTGACCGTTAATGACGAGTTGAAGTGCCCACGTGATAGCACTCATATTGAAGTCACCAAGCAACAAAATTGAGTTGTTAGCCGTGCCTAAATTATTATTATTTATGGTATCCGTAGTATTATTAATAAATGTTTCTAGTGTGTTACGATCAACTGGTGGAGGGATATATACTGCGCACTCATGTAGCTGTTCCGTTAGATAACTTGTGTTAAGTTCAATTGTGACCCATAAGTCTTCACTTATTCTACTTCTATGCTGTACTCATGACGAAGGATGAAGCAAACCGTTTGTTTCGAAAGCGTGGTAAGTTGACAACGTTAAGAATTAAGCTATCTAATTCCATTAATTTCCATTCGCCTCTTATGGAAATTCATCTTATATTTATAGAATTAAAATAATTATAGTACGTATTCAATTCACAGACTGACTAACTGACTCAAGAAGCAAATTTTATTAATATAATCTCGTTTATTTTACATTTTTTTCTTTTAAAAAACAGTCAGCTTACAGAATGAATTTTAGTAATTATTAATTTAATTTTAAAATGAATACAAATGGGCCAAAAGGCATATCTTAAACTCCTTCCGTGCAAATGAAAGTAAATATTAAAAAAACATTTCATACTATTCTCCATTTGTAAGAAACATTAGAACTTTACACTTAAAAAAGAAGCTCTATATGTTTGTAAACAGTGATCGCGTTTTGAAAGTTTCTTATGCACATCTGACTCTTTTAAGTAAGTTTCAGTCTTGAAATTCTACTATGCATGTACATATTCGTCGAGTGAAGTTTATTTAATCTGTCTTTCCATCCGATTGCAATGTTGATGTCTTCAAGGCAAGGGTCCTTCATTATCTTTGGCTGCATCACCGGTTACCATCAGGCGGGATAGTAGTCAAGCGCAGGCATAGAATAGTAAAAAAATGAACAGTTATTGTTATAATAAGGCCTTGTTATTAGTGAAAACTTTAATAGAAATAAAAAACTGTTAGAGATAGCCATCAATTGAGTTTCAGCTTTAAATTCAGATCACAACGCTCAATAACTAGAATTTTATAATCCAGCCCTTCGGTATTTTACGGGATTCATTTTGGAGAGTATGCGTTGGTAATTGCATGACGTATTTAGTCCCTTTCCATTCCATCAACGGACAACTAGACTTCTTTGTTGTTGACATACCACGCATTCAAACTAAATGCTTTATTTCTTCGTTCTTAAGGCCTTAACAGTGGTTGAAATGCCTAAATCTAGGATATTTAAGTAAAAAAATCTCAATAACTGTTCATTTAATCCACAAGGAAAAAATACAGGGTAACAGAAGAGGATTTGGTAAATGTTTTTAATTTAACAAAATTGTATTTTTGTCAACACCTTATTAGAAAAAAAATCCCCAAAGAGTACCTATATTTGTCATATTTTGCAAAATTTCTCCAAAACAGCACAAGCTTTTTAAATAGTTCTTACACTAAAAAAAAGGTCTTAAAAATATTAATATTTTTAATTGAGAGTTTTATTTTTATTACCCGTTTTATAAGAGAATATATCATTTTTCCCTGAAATTGAATACATTTACGCGAGCGCGCATGCTCCGTCGCCATGTAAGCTCTGTCACAGTCCGTTTTCGGACATCGTCGAGGGTGGACCGCACGTCGGTGTTGCAGCGACTTCGTTCAAATATATATTAGTTTTTTATAAGTTTATACTCAATTATAAATATTTTTATGCCTAGAAATACTTAATTTAGTTAATATCTGTACACTGGTAACTGTAAATATTATTTTCTAAATACATGAATTTTTAAAGTGCTCAAAGAAGAAGCAATTTTCGCGGCGACGTTTGTTAGTGAAATTGAAAAATGCAAATTTATATAATTTAGATGTGGAACGACGAACATGCTCTCGTTACTTAAATTTCGATAGTTTTTAATACCTATGTTGTAATTTTATTGTTGCATATTTTTATTAATTAGTTGATACTGAATTTTATAATTATGTATTACAATAAAACGCTGTTTTTATGAGTATGACTTTATAAAATATTATTGGAGAGGGAAATAAAGATACAGATACTTACATTTAGGTACACTGTTATCAAATTAAATCAAACGATTTAAATAAATAATAAAAATAATGCTTCCCTAAGTATAAATAACTATATAAAGACATTCTTGGGTTTATGGTTTTTTTTTTATGTTACACAAACTATCATCCAAAAATGTAAAAATTTTAAATTGGAGAGGGGTTTCTCTACGTGATAAAGTTAGAAATTAAGATATTCGCAGTTGAACCAGAGTAACTAACATTAAACGGAATATTAAAGTGGAATGGCAATGGGCTAGCTATATAACTTGGAAAACCGATAAAAAATAGGAAGAAAGGTTCTCGAGTGGCAACCTCGTATAGGTAAGCGATGTAGTACTCAACCTTTATTCCTCTTTACGTATTCTTATACGCTTTTCTTCACACATACATACACAAACACACACACACACACACACACACACACACACACACACACACACACACACATAGGTCACAAATAATACTTACCTAGTACTACGAGTATTAGGCAAGAGTGAATAGGTTTTTGTTAAGTCAGTGCAATTCACCATCTTAGGCTACATAACCAACGATGGTATTGTAATTGCTTTACTACTTGCTGGGTAAAAATAGTAAAAAAAATTACCCTGTGAAAGTTTGCATTTAGATATAACTTTTCTAACTAACCATAAAAATATGATAAGAATATATATATAAGTATAAAGGTTGCCTCACACGGGACAGTAATAAAATAATATTATTTCTTCCATTATCTATGCATGAAAACTTTTAAAATCTCCCAATCCCGAGGTATGTGCATTTTAAGAGGCTGAATGGAGCCACATTGATATGCATGGGGATCGTTTTGTAAACTCACGTAGTTATCGAAAAAAATTGTACGTATTTCAGGTGGCGGTTTGTAAAACACGATTCCACAAAAGTTCACTCAATAGAAAATAATTGCAAAGTTGCTTCTGAAAATACTTAAATTTTTAACGTCAATTTTTTCTTACGTGGTAGAGCCATGCTGCAGCTATATTAGTAGTAGGTATAGTTGTAGCACGAATGGGTAGGCTCGACCGGGGAAGGGCCACGCACTCACAGAATACCATGTAAAATAGCAGTTTAAGCCTGCTGTGTTTCGTATGGTGAGTGTAGAGAACCGGAGAACCTTTTTACTGGAAACGAGGCATTACATCTTAGTCCTCACGGGTGACAACGCATCTACATTTTGATACGTAATCGAGAATAGATGTAGATGTCTATGGGCCGTAGCAACCACTTACCATCAGGTGGACTGTGTGCTCGTTTGTCACCCTTATTCTATTAAAAAAAAACAATTATAAGTCTCATGTTAATAAAGCTATTGGGCTATTTAGATTTTTAATAAAGTGATTTTACTTTATAGGTTAAATAATTTATTTACCCTTTTATATCAAGAACCGTTTTTTTCTGTCACTCCTATTGCATTTGACAGTGTTTGCTGAAATTTAGCATCTTTAGATGGATCAGAATCGCGCGCTGATCCGGCTGTTAGATATTGCAAAAATAATCGAAAATATTTATTTTTACTTTCATGCCGAAGACTACCTTGTTTTATTTTATTACGGTCAAATAATATTTATTAGGTTATAAAGCAAGTATTTACAAATGTTTACATTATTTTGTTATTCTATTGTTTACAGTTATTATCACATCTTAGCTTTACACCAAGAATTACATTAGAAATTCTTGATGGGATACGATGTAACGCGCATACTTTATTTTCATCAAGAACTATAATATATATATTTGTTTTTTTTTTTTACCAGTAGAGAACCAATACAATCTTAAAAATGTTCAATGAATTAAAAACTGCGAATAATTATATAATTTCAAGTCAGTGTTTTACATTTAAAGATCAGTTATAACGTGCCCAAGTTCTTTTTTTCATTTGGATTAATTTAATTCGAGACTAAAATAAATGTGAAAGGGCTTTTATCTGCAATAATAATTTTCATCAAAAATAACATAGACTTATAAAAGTCATATACACGGTCAATCATACTGAAGATTGTCAATTGTACTAAAAAATATTTAAAAGACTATTTCCAGTATAATGACCCGAATATCATCATTAATGTTTGACTGGCACACTTAAAAGTTTTATCCCATGGCTAAATAATTGACTAAATGATTGACTATATTATGTTAAGGTCATGCTTTTCTATAAAATGTTGCAATAAATTTTAAATCACGGACATATTTTTTTTTGTTTTAAAAACGTTACCCCCACACTAGGATTTTCTCCTGTGTCGTGGAGGCAGTTTATAAACATAAATTGCACAAGCACAAACATCCAGACCCGGAACAATTATTTGTAGGCCATACAAATACTTGTTCCGTGCGGGATTCGAACCCGCGGCCCCCAGCGCAACAACCGATTGCTAAGCCACTGCGCCACGGAGCCGTCAAAATTTATTTATTATATTGGTTTGTTTTACTTTTCACCTAATTAGAGAAAAACAAGATGGACTGATCTAAAAGTTTACTTTCTTGTGTAAAAAGTGCTATTTAGAATTTAATGCAAATAATAATTAAAGTTTCTATGTAAATAAGTGTAACATAGCGGGTATTATATTCAATGGTAGCGGCCATCCATATTTGCAAAGCCAGCATCATTTTCTGTACAGAAACCGGCAAAGTGTTGCTCAAGGCACTATAAACAAAGCAGCTGATAAAATGTTACACTCGTAACTGTTAACAAAAACTGTTTCCGCAAATGGTCTTATAGATAATAATATCTATTTCGCCGTGTTAGGTGCAGGAGCTATTATTAGAAGGAGAAGAGGTAAAATTTTGTTTTATAAATGCGCAATCAATATTATTTTGTCTGCAATTGAGCATAAAATAAAAAATAACTTCAGCCAAAGAGCATAACTGGCATTATACTCAGGCCCATCAATTGGCATGGAAAAAAATAATTTTACCAGGTTTCAAAAATCCAATCAAAATTCAAAAAAACATAAATATTAAAATCAAAAAATGTATATATGTAATACATACATATAATGATTTATGGCCGCTTAGTAACTGACGGTGACTCAGTATAACATCCTACAGTCACGCCGAAACTAAGAGGAGAGAATCACTGTAGAAAAGATAATAATTTATTGCGGAAATTTTGTGATAAAATTAAAAAATTATAAACTTATCCAAGTTAATCTAACTTATCCTTATGCGTTACAAAAAAAAACAAAAATAAAATAGTGAGATGGCGTAAGTTTTTAAGAAGACAACATAAATAAACAAAAAAATAAATTTTATAAAAGTTCAGTATTTAATTGATTATAATATACCGCTGACACTTAATCACGCTTTTCGAAACCACGCCAGTTGTAAACAATACTTGTGTGAAAAGACAAAATCTTCTTTTCAAATTTCCGCCGAGTTGTAAGTAGAAGGCCAAATAGGTCACGTGTCAATTTTAATTAAATATATTTTATATAAAGTGATCTTGACTACGTTTCATCAATTAACCATTGGTAAAAATTAAAACAGCAATTTTACGATTGTGTTTACAAAAAACATTATTAGTTGAACCTTGCAGCTTGTTCATTATGTTTATTATAAATACCTATAAATGTATATATTATTAATAAATATTTCCCATAATATTTTGGATTATTTTTTATTTTGCCCTATCTGCAATGTTCTATGCTCTATAGAAAATGTGGCGTATGACATGACTGACAATCTTTCGAATGTTTTATCTAGGTACAAAGATGTTTTACGTTTTCGTCGCCTCCACATGATATTTTTGTCAGCATAACGTACCCTTCTATATCTGAAACGAATATAAATATTGCTACAAAGTAAAGTAATAGGCTATACAAGTCCCTCTACTGGGCACAGGACTCTTTTTTTTATTTCTGAGAGGGTTTTAGGGCAAGGAAATACCCGCCATGCTTCCCCAATGCGTGTTGACGAAAATTGCAATTACAAATTTCATTCGTGCTGTCGGGGATCAAACCAGGGAAAATTTACAGCGAACGCTTTGACCCAGATCTATTAATACGATACAAATAAATACGATTTAACATATATAATAAAAAACTCTTACGTACTTGAAACTTGAACAATTGATAGCTCGTGACGCCTACCGGACAAAGCTACAGCACAATGTAATTGAAGATCCGTAACCGCGACATAATTCTCAGTGATGCGCAAGCATAACAGGCAGTATGTCACTTATATAATTGTCATCTCTGCAGTCTATTAATCTTTGCAATTTTATAAGTAATACAGAACGTAGTTGCTAGACGGTGTTGACATCGGCTAAAATCTCTGCGATCGCCGTTTCGTCAAGGTCATTCAGGATAGTTAAAGCCTTAATGCGTACAGTAGAGAAATAGTTTGCCAGTATCTGTATTTCTATTCGATAACATTCAAAGTTTCGTCAAGATAAAGAATTAGGCTTTTATTAAGCTAATTTATGCTTTGCCATTTTCGATTGCATCACAATTTACCATCAGGTATATCTTACCGTACGTTACACTCACAGAACACTAGCGTAAAATAGTAGCTTAACGCTGCTGTGTCACGTATGATAAGTGTAGAGAACCGGAGACCCTTTTCAGTAAAAACCAGGTATTTTATTGTAGTACTCACGGGTGACAACGCATTTTCAATTCATAATTGAGGATAGATGTAAATGTCTATGTGTCACAGAAACCACTTACCATTAGACGGATTGTGTGTTCATTTGTCACCATTATCTTACGAAAAAATTGTACTCAAACACGGGTTTATAATATAATAGTTCAAATAATTATATAATAGCAATATTTAAAAAGCAGATCGGCAGAAAAAATACAGTAAAAATCTAAAATAGGTCATCTTATTTTTTTCTTGTGTTATATTTATGAAAAGCTTAAGATCCCACCTATAATGAATACAGAGAATTCAGATTTATGTATAAATCCTCTTTGCTAATTTCATCGAAAGAAAAAGATATTTCGTTTTTTTTACAAATTCCGAAGGAAATCACTTCTTTCATTTGCTCGTAATACACGATAATATGGGTAATTTGTAGCAATTAACTGGGTTAAAGCCAGACGTTTACGCTACTTAGATATAATGCGATGAAATAACGAATTTTAATTTTAATTCTCATGTAAAAGTAAATTAAGCCATATAATGTAAGCTTAAGAGAAACGTTGAGAATCAATATCATAAAAAACTAATATCAGAGAAAATTATACTTTGATATTAGTATCAAAGTATAATTTTGTTCCTGCTCTTTTAAATAAATGGCAGTAATTTAGTGCACTTACAGTCAGGCATATTTATTTATTTAGTTATAAGGGTCACCGACAGATTATACACAAAAACTAAAAACAAGATACAAGCATTGTGAGAAACATGCAATGTCCTCACCCAGTTATAGGTAACCATACCTAACACAGAGTAATGTTGCGAAAAGTTAAATAACGTAGAATTTAATAGTACAGTAGCAAAATTGCGTATTCATGAGAAAATAAAAATGTAAACCATTTATCATCTAAATATAGTAACATTATTCTTCTGAAATTATTTAAATTGTCATTGAATATATCCAAATCAGATGGCCTGTTTTAAACGAGATATTTCATCTTAATTCTCAAGGTTTAAAACGCAATCAAAGTTTTAATTCTTAGTCAAAGACAGAGTGTCAGAGTCACAACATCAATTACCCTTACTAGTGGGTGTCATAAGTTGATTAATGTAGAGGAGAGACGTCAAGAATCAAGACACATTTTGGTTCTTGTGTCTACATTCGCCGATCAAGTGCAGTGATCACTGTTTATTCCTTCTACCGTGATAGGGATCAATGGCTTCATCATCATCATCATTACAGCCCTTCACAAGTCCACTGCTGAACATAGGCCTCCCACAAAGAATGCCACAAAGCACGGTCCTGAGCCACCTGCATGCATCGACTTCCTGCATGTCTTACCAGGTCGTCATTCCATCTCGTGGGGGGACGCCCGACACTTCGCCTACCGGTACGAGGCTGCCACTCGAGAACCTTTCTTCCCCATCGATTGTCGGTTCTTCGAGCTATATGGCCGGCCCACTGCCACTTCAGCTTACTAACCCGTTGGGCTATGTCGGTTACTCTGGTTCTACTGCGGATATCCTCATTCCTAAGTTTATTACGCAGAGAAACTCCGAGCATAGCCCTCTCCATAGTTCGTTGAGCGACCTTGAGCTTCCTCATACGGCCAGCAACTCGTAAATAAGCCATCAATGGCTTATTTACGAGCTAAAAGACGGCTCCGTAGCGCATAGAAAAGTGTTTCTTTTCCTACAAATAATTGGTTTGGGTCCGAGTGTAGGGGTAAAGTTTTACAAGCACGTTAAAGTTAAACAAAGACGAAAAATTGTATTACCGAAATACCGCAGTATTACACTACAAAAGTGACAGTATAACAAAATGTGGCAATCGCTTGTGCTGGAAAATATATACAATATCAATGTTATGGTTTTTTTTTGTTGGTTTTGGACTCACCAACGTGAATGACAAGCGTAGTAAATATGGCCAAAACTTTTAGGCGTTTAGCGCCGATTGGAATGACCTGTAAATATACTGCTCGATGCCAAAGGCTGACAAGAAAATGAATCTTTCGAATCGAATTGAAAATGGCGTGTATTTACAAATTTTTTTCGACTGCGAGGGTCTATGAGATATTTTTCTGTTATATGTTTTTATGAGTTTCATGTGTTTCTTTGTGAAATAAATAATATTTAAAATTTATTTTTAGTTGTCCATTCACATACAATGAAGTATAATTTATTTTTTTTAATACCCGTAATATAGTTTAAGCGAAAAGAACATGAATGCTTTCTTTATACTTTTATACAACAGCTATAATTATATGTTTTATTTATTTATCTTAGAAATTTGTATAAATTGTCTATTTATATCCTAACATGTAATACTGAAAGGCAATATTTTTTTATATCAAAGTAAATGTCTTTATTTGTTTACAAAATTTAGCCTTGCTTAAAGCGATTGTATTTCAATGTCTAAACTGCTGTCAGCTTCGGGATAAGTTCCAGAAGATTTATAAAACGAGATTCCGACTTATCTTCCCAACATTCTCTCAGAGTTTATTAATAACCTAAATATTTTGTTATGTAATGCAGAAATAAACAAAACGTAGTTATTTTTATTTGAATATTCTGCCAAAGATGTCTACATTTTGATACAATTATATAAGGAAACTCAAGTAAATGATGGTAAATTACTCATTCACGCTTACCTTCTTTGAACCGGAAAACTTCATTATTGCTGGGATAAAGGCAGACAATCTTACTTGCCGTTCTATTTACATCTTCAACTCTTGGCTGATGCAATTTTTTATAAAAAAAAGTAAAAAAATGAAATCTGAAAAAGCGTGATGCGTATAATATTTTATATTACTTACATTAATCTTTTAAAAACTTGCACTTACAAAATGTTGTATGAAAATGTGTTTCACATAAAATTATATACTCGTATAATTTCCTCGTCAAATAATTAATCTTTAAACACAAGAGATATGAGATCAAATGGTCTAATACCTCTTGCAAAGATAAGTGGTTTATCTGTCCGTAAGTAATCTATTTTAATATTTTAACAATGGCAGCTCGACAGACTCAAAAATAAAAATTACTTTAAACGAATACATCTTGATATTTTTGAAGTGCGATAGAATTGCTGCTTATCAAACTTTATAAAAAGTTGTAACAAATATATTATACTTAAAATAATACAATCGCATTTAACGCCGAAATTTCTTATTAAAAATCACAATGGATACCAAATTTATTTTTAATACGAATGTATTTCTAGGTATTGGTATAAAAAAAATACAAGAAAATGTAGTAGATCATTATAAAATATTACCAATAAAGATAATTTCTATATTACGTAAGCGCATTCATGCCAGGTGCTTAAGTTGGCTATATTTAATTTCCTATACATTCTGTTTGAGATTGATTTCTTGACACAAATGTCAAAAATTCCAACTAATAGATGAGTATCTTCATCTTATAAAACGGACATTTTTATCGCCAAATACAGGTAATGGATGTAAGTTTTTTTATTAGTAACATAATGCCAAAACAGTAGATTAGTGTTTTCTATTACTAAATTCCTTACGGAGTAAAATATTGTTTGATTTATTTAGTTTTCAGCGAAATCATGTTTACAAACATACATACAGAATTGGAAATCAATATCCGGCTATAAAAATATTTTTTTATTAAAATTTTTCATAATTATTTGTATCAGAGGTAATTACATTTTATTTAAAAAATTAGTTGTATATTTTTTCTGTGAATCGATTTGAAGGCCGATAGTTAGTAAGTTAACCTACTCTTTTTTAAAAGGGGTAACGTACCTGCGATCTCCCCGGTGTTGCAGTTGTTCATGGGCGGCGGTCGACGCTTACCATCAGGTGAGCAGCATACCCGTTTGCCCACTCTCCTATAAAAAAAGTTTTATTACAGTTTATGAGGCATTCCAATTAGTCCTCAGAGATGACAATGCCTTCTTTTTTTAATTTGGCCACAGGTGTCTAAGGACTGCAGTAGCCATTTACCATCAGGTCGACTGTAAATTGGTTTGTTACTTCAGTTTTTTATTAAAAAAATCTGCGAGATAGATGCACGCTACAGCTGTATTCATAATACATAACAAATAGGTCAGATCGACCAGGGAACGATCATACTTGCACAGACAACTGCTGCTCTCTTTCTATGGTTAGTGAAAATACGCGGTACAGGAACTGGCTTATATTGAAGACGAGACATTTCACCTTAATCCTCAGGAGTGACAAGTTAGTTGTAGCTATGTATGGAATACAGTATTCAATTTCCACTAGCTGTACTGTGTGTTGGGAATAAGTTCTGAAAAGATAGGATGAAGATGGCTAAATCAGAATAAATCGCATAATATATTAACTAAAGAAACACAATGTAATGGCGCACAGATATATGTTTTATGATACCTAATACGGTAAGTATGACAAAATCTACTATATGTATAATATCTAAAATAAACATATGCAGTTTTAAATTAGGCGATCTCTAGCTTTAACATATAATCAAATAAAGTGAAATTTTATGTTAATGTCTAATTGCGATATTTGTCATATTTTAGAAGATGTCCAAGATATGCTAGCAGAATGTGTCAAATATCAAAGGGAAAGGGAGAATCTGATGCAAAAATTTAATATCAATTTGAGTGAAATGGGTCGGTTTTTGAGTATACTTGCAGAGCCATACTCAGTGGTAGCAAAATCATTCATTTCAATATTCTTACCACATTGAGTCCTCCTTTCCAAATAGCATTTATGAAATACGAATATGTTAGCTTACGATAAGGCTGACATATCCTTGTAGGATAAAAGCCTTTTTAAATAAATTGATAATAAAAAAAAAATGTTAATGTCTAAAATTAACTTTTTTACGCAATATCTAATTTTGGTCCTACCCGGGATTCGAACCCGGGACCCCATAATCAACAGTCGCGCTTACGACCACTAGACCAAGGAGGCAGTCAGTCTTAAAGTGTTACATGTATAACATCACTCATTCATTATAATTAATGAAAGGAAATTTACAACAAAACACATTTATGACAAACATGGGTGGTGTAAAGTTTCTACTTCATTACATTTCCTAAGCCTGCCTGTTTACCTCGCTAAGCGCTTAGTACATTCATCATAATTGCTGGCGTTTACGTTGAACCCAACCTTGACGAAAACGCATTTGTAACACGAAATACCGCTTACTTTATTTTATACCTTAAGTTTTTTTTTAATTTCAATTTATATTATACGAGTATATCTTAACCAATTTTTCTATTGTTTATCTGTAAATATAGCAAAAAGAAGTTGCTACTTAATATTTATTTAAATGTTATGCAAGGACATAGGGTACACAAGTATTAAAGCCCCGAATTTTGAAGCTATTATGGCTGAGCTTTTCATTTCATCCTTTTTAGTGGCCTGAGGAATATTACAAGCTCGAACGTCATATTAAAAACGTCATCCCCTATTTTTACATTTTATCACACCCTTAAGTGTGGAATTTTACCTTCAAATTTATATGGGTCTCATATAACTCCTAAAGTATAACTATGTAATAAAAAATAATCATTAAAATTTTTTTCAAAATTAACGAAGATATCGCATAACATACATGCAATGAAAGAACACCTCCTTGTTCTTTGTTTGCTTTCGCCATAGGTTCGTAATTCGAATGCAAAATGCAAACCTCCTCCTTTTTTTAAATCAGCATAATCACCTCAAAAATAATCTAAGGTTGTATGGTATAATAACATTAGGTGCATATATATTGAGAAATAAAACAATATTTTTGAAATTCTCTCCGGCTTGTGGATGTAATAGGGTGTCAGCTGCTTATGCCGTCGAAATGATTTGTTACCAGATGGATGTGGATGATTTGACCATTGCTAAGCTATTATGTACAATTTATTATGTGCACTTTCGTGATTAGTTTAGAGAAGTGTTTAGACAAATTAATGATGTAATTTTTACAAGCTAGTATTTATGACAATATTTAGTACGTAATAATAAATAAATATAAATATTCATTCAAGATCAAAGAGGTGAGCCACGCACCCTTTACACGCTCTCGTACGTTTTAGTTTTCATAGAGTTTAAGTACGCAGTTTTCAGAGAGAACAGGGCTGTTTTAACGAATAATTGGACACAAAATAAGTTTAATAGTTTCTATGTCAAAATAAAAAAAAAACTTTCTTTTCTTTTTAAAACAAGTGCTTTAAATGTAATCTCTGCGAGGGTGGAGGGGGGCTGGTCACCTGTAATTCAGGTTTTTTATAAAACCTATAATAGGTATTTTATTATTATAATAATATTTTATTTACTAACAAATTTGTATGAATTTTTTAATCTGAAATAAACGTTTTTTTTTTAATATTATTCTTTAATATAACATGGTTCCTTATGTATCCTGTTTTATATTATATTGCCTTGTATGATTGAATACAGAAATAAGAATTCAAAATTGAAGTAGAATTTGCAAGAATTAAATAATCATTTTTACTTTGCATCACTAATGTTAAAATATCGAGAGCTCGAACTTTATTATTAAGGACAAGCAAACGCATTTTTTAAATTTACACCAATTGGAAATAAGACTCTCTGGATTCGTTTCGTAATTCGTTAGTATTGATAGTAAAATATATTATAATTTTATTTATTTATATACTAGCTGTTCCCCGCGACTTCGCCCGCGTAAATTTAGGGTTTTAATTATGTTCCGCGGAACTCTAATTCTTTTTCTAAAATATAAGTAGCCTAATTTACTCCTTATAACATCAGCTTTCTGCCAATAGAAGTCCCGTCGAATTCGGTCCAGCCGTTTCGGAAATTAGCCGGAACAAACAGACAGACAGGCAGACAGACACAAATTTTAAAAATTATGTGTTTGTTAAAGTACCGTATATTCTTTGAAAGCTGTTAAAAAGCTAAGCTGTAAAAGCTGATATTTTAACATTACAAACAGACAATTCAATTTTATTTATTTGTATAGATTTCTTGTAAAAATATATTAATAATTTTATTTGTTACTGATTATTACTTATTAAAGTCTACTGCTGAACATGGAACTCCGCCATAGATTTGGGAATATTTGCCATAGTTGCCACGCTTGGCAACCACACTCACCAAGGTGTGACTCCGACACTGAGTAATCCCAAAAATCTACGCTGATCTTTTTATCGAGCATCAGAAATCAAAATGAAATATGTTTTACATTTTATTTCATTTTACGCATACATAAAATTTAGAGTTTTGTTATCCTACCATAACTTTCGTCTTACTTGCGTTCACTTTCATTCCCTTTTCTTTTAATGTCCTGTTCATTAATGTAACCATCATTTGCAACTCGGCTGCCGACGATGCAAGTAAGACTTGATCATCGGCGTACAAAAGGCATTTGACGGTTAACTCACCCATTCTTAACCCACATTCTTCTACTTTCAAATTTTCCAAACAACTGTCCATAAATAGGTTGAACAACCACGGGTTGCCGCACAGCCCTGTCTGACACCATTATGGATGCCAAACCAATCCGAGTAGGCCCCGTTGATCCTGACACAAGCACTAGTGTCCCTATATAGAGACTTCAATGCCTGTATCAGACCAGCGGTCAACCCAAATGAGTTCAGTGTTTGCCATAACACATCCCTGTCCACTCTGTCATAAGCCTTCTCCAAGTCTATGAACGCACAAAAAACTTTTTGGTTTTTGGCCAAAAACTTCTCCGCGATCATGCGCATGGAAAAGACCTGATCCGTACATCCCATTCCCTTTCTAAATCCCGCTTGCACATCCCAAATTTTTCTATCAGTTTCTTTCATAACTCTTTCAAATAGTACCTTAGCATACAGTTTTCCCAAAACGATAAGAAGGCTGATACCACGGTAGTTTTACAGTCCTGCTGTGATCCTTTTCTTTTATATATTGGGACTATCACGGCTTTGCACCAGTCTCCCGGTACCCGCTTAAGTTCCCAACATAAATGAAACAAGGCGTACAGCAGGTCTGCCACCACTCCTTCTCCAGCCCTTAGCATTTCGAGAGATACTCTATCATAACCGGCTGCCTTACCTGCTTTCATACTTTTCATTGCTTTCATTATTTCATCTATACTTATATCTCTATCTATTTCCTCTTCTTTCGGAATTTCTATTTCATTTAATTCAAACGTCTCATCACTCATAAACACGCTTTCAAAGTATTCCTCCATCTCCTTAAGCTCAAAACTTCGTCATTCAGAATACAGGCATTCTGGTCTCGTATAGCATTCATTCTAGGCTGTTGTGAATGTCCCCTGGTAGTTCTTACGAGTTTCCAGAACATTTTAATGTTTGCCTGGAAGTTATCTGATATTCTTCTATCATTCTTATCCGTTCTTTCTTGCTTTTTCCTTTCAACTACTTCTTTTACTCTCTTATTTAGGTGTCTAAAAACTGCCTTTTTTCTTTCAATATCATTATTCATACTGCTAGAATTACTAGCCTTGGTTGCTAGTAAATCTAGCCATGCTTTCTTCTTTGCTTCAACTTCCATCCGTACCTCATCATCCCACCATAACGTGTTATTTTTTCTTTCATTCGTTCTCTTACTTACACAACATACTTCGGTAGCTGCATCCATTAAACCTTTCTTGACATTATACCATACAGTCTCCAAGTCTAAATCATTCATACACAATTCTGCCATACCACTTATATTTTCTCTCAATCTACATTTGAACTTCTCTTTCACACCTTCATCTTGTAACCTCTCTGTTCTTATACGCTGTAACGCAGTGGTAGACACAGATGTCCGATGCATCCAACGTCTGAAAAGACCATTCATTCGGCATAAGACCAAGTAATGATCCGTCCCTAAGGTAGAGCCCCGGTAAACCCTTGTATCTACCACCACGCTCCTCATTCTTTCATCAACAATTATGAAATTTATCATACTTCTATCATCACCTCTTTCCCATGTATACGTGTGAATCTTCTTATGACGAAAGAAAGTGTTCGTCACAACAAGATTCTTTTCCACACATACGGCGAGAAGGCTTACACCATTCTCATTTATACTTTCATCACCAAACGTTCCCAATATCCTTTCATAACCAAGCCTCCTCACCCCAACCCTTCCATTAAAATCGCCTAATATCACGATATTTTCATTAACCTTGCATTTCATTAGCACCATCCTTACCAACTCCCAAAACTGCTCTTGGATATAAGTGGGCTTAGACATGTCTGGGGCATAGACCCCTAAAACAAACAACGTCTTTAAGCCCAATTTCATTCGTATCCATAGCAGTCTCGGGCTTACACGTTCATACTCTTTCACACAATGACCCATTCTGACTGAAAGGGTGATACAGACTCCCTGGCATGCCCGCTCGGTCTCGTCTACACCAGACCAGTACGCGGTATACATGCCATGTGTAGTGGCATCCTTTCCCTTCCGTTTCGTCTCATTTACACATAACACGTCTATTCCTCTATCATACATCATATCGCATACTTCATCCATCTTATCATTCATTCCTCCACATACATTCAATGTAGCCAGACGGGCTTCCGCAATCCACTTTTCGCCCCTCCGGGGGACAGAACGTGACGGGTGGCGAACCTCGTCGCCGGTTTTCCTCCCGAAGATTATTTTTAAAAAATAGATTCAAAAAAACATAAATATTAAAATCAAGAAATGTATATATGTATGTCTATACATACATATAATGATTTATGACCGCTTAGTAACTGTCGGTGACTTAGTGTAACATCCTACAGTCACGCCAAATCTAAGAGGAGAGAATCACTTTAGAAAAGGTAATAATTTATTGCCGAAATTTTGTGATAAAATTAAAACAATTACAAACTTATCCAAGTTAATCTAACTTAGTCTAACTTATCCTTATGCGTTACAAAAAAAAAAAAAACAAATAATAAAATAGTGAGATGGCGTCAGTTTTTAAGAAGATATAACAAAAATAAACAAAAAAAATAAATTTCAAAAAGTTCAGTATTTAATTGATTATATACCGCTGACACTTAATTACGCTTTTCGAAAACACGCCAGTTGTAAACAATACTTGTGTGAAAAATGGTGTACACAAGATAATTAAGAACAGACAAAATCTTCTTTTCAAATTTCCACCGAGTTGTAAGTAGAAGGTCAAATAGGTCATGTGTCAATTTTAATTAAATATATTTTATATAAAGTGATCTTGACTACGTTTCATCAATTAACCATTGGTAAAAATTAAAACAGGAATTTTACAATTGTATTTACAAGAAACATTATTAGTTGAACCTTGCAGCTTGTTCATTATTTTTATTATAAATATCTATAAATGTATATATTGTTACTAAATAATTCCCGTAATATTTTGTATTATTTTTTATTTTGACCTATCTGCAATGTTCTACGCTCTATAGAAAATGTGGCGTATGATATGACTGACAATCTCTCGAACGTTTTATCTAGGTACAAAGACGTTTTACGTTTTCCTCGCCTCTACATGATATTTTTGTCAGCATAAGGTACCCTTCTGTATCTGAAACGTATATGAATATTGCTACAAAGTAAAGTAATAGGCTATACAAGTTCCTCTACTGGGCACAGGACTCTTTTCATTTTTGAGAGGGTTTTAGGGCAAGGAAATACCCGCCGCGCTGCCCCAATGCGTGTTGACGAAAATTGCAATTACAAATTTCATTCGTGCTGTTGGGGATCAAACCCGGGAAAAATTTACAGCGAACGCTTTGATCCAGGTCTACTAATACGATACAAATAAATACGATTTAACATATGTAATAAAAAAACTCTAACGTACCTGAAACTTGAACACTTGATAGCTCGTGACGTCTACCGGACAAAGCTACAGCACAATGTAATTGAAGATGCGTAACCGCGACATAATTCTCAGTGATACGCAAGCTTAACAGGCAGTATGTCACTTATGTAATTGTCATCTGTGCATTCTATTAATCTTTGCACTTTTATAAGTAATACAGAACGTAGTTGCTAGAAGGTGTTGACGTCGACTAAAATCTTTGCGATCGCCGTTTCGTCAAGGTCATTCAGGCTTGTTAAAGCCTTAAATTTCAAGAGTGAGAAAGTGAAGTAAGTTTTTTTGTTATGCTATTAAGTGATTATATTTGCTTAATTACTTTTATTGGATTTATTAAATAGAAATTGAAGTAGAAATATATTTAATTAATCAAAAAGGCACAACGTTATGTAACAATACAGCGGGTTCTGCTTTTTTGCGCCCAGAAGCAATTGAAAAGGGCTACCCCGATACGCGAGGAATTGGAGAATGCTTTATGCATACCACGACAGCCGGTCTGTCGTGGTTATGCAGGACTCACTGTGACTATCCTAACGGGGACCCTAAGTGATACCCGCTAAACTTCACTTTGGGGAATGGCAATGGCCTATGAAGCCTCTCTGCCAGATCGGAAGCGACCCTGTTTTGCGAAAAGAGGGCGCAGGGGCTTCTGCTCTAAGCTCTACGCTTATATTGCAACGGTCAAGAAAATTCACTGACACGCTACACGCTTACATTGATAGATACATAGGACACCGATTCAGTACAAAAAGTTTTTTTTTAAATATAATTTGGGTGACAAACTGATGGTAAATGGATGCTATGGCCCATGCATCCGTCTATTACAGCATATAAAAGTCCATAGCTGAAAATAAGCATCCCTCATAGATTGACTCATATGGGATTTTGCCGTAGTTGTCACGCGAGGCAAGGTGGTTGGCAACCGCAGTTTATTTTTATTGATCCCCTGGCTTGTTTCTCTCTCAAAAATAAGGGGAGGCCTGTGCCCAGTTGTGGATTATATATAGGTTGTAGATTTACTTTACGTTAATTAAAGAACTGCTATTTATAATACCATTGGTGAAATAGCAGCATAACGCTGAAGTTATTTGTTTTGTTGTTATCTTGAGTGACCAGAACCCGAGACCCTATTGGCAATAAGACATTTTGGTTCTAAATCAAGGATAGGAGAGGTGTATATGAGCCACACTGCCACAGTATCCACTTACTATCAATGGACCAAATTACTGTGGTTGTGTGCTTGTCACCCTTGCTTTAAAAGAGGAAAAATCCATTTTGTTTCTTGTCCAGAACGAATCAATGTATCGTGGAGGTGGCTTACATGCATAAATTACATGAACCCACGTTTAAACCCTGAAAAATTATATGTAAGTCATACAAATACTTGTTCCATGCGGGATTTGAACCCGTGGCGCTGCAGTACCGCAACCAAACGCTTATTAGCTATGCTACGGAAGGTAAAAATTTAAAAACGCTACATCGAAATTTTACAGAAAGCTTAGGGAGCAGCCAGCCAGTAGACCAACGCTCGACAAGTTAGTGTAATTAGAATGAACAAATCTTTCAAGTAACTCTTGCTGCACTTGCATTTGTAAATAAGCGTGTGCTGCGCTTTCTTACAAAGTTACTCTATTCAGCTGTCAAATCAACAAGGCTGCTAAATCACTGAAAATTTCGAAATTTAATAGCCGAAAAAAATTTCACGAACGCACATGGCGGCAGAACTCCCGATACCATCCACACCATCTGGATGATTGGCGGTCAACCACTGTGCGATTTAGAAGATGTTTTCTTCCTCGCACGACTTTCTTGTGGAATCGATTACCATCAGCGATTTTTCCGGACCGGTACGACTTAGGGACCTTCAAGAAAAGACCGTACTCCTTTATAAAAGGCCGGTAACGCATCTGCGATTCCCTCCCTGGTGTTGCAACTGTTCATGAGCGGCGGTAGTCACTTACTATCAGGTGAGCCGCATACTCGTTTGCCCCATCTCCTATAAAATAAAATAGATTGAGTTGAACAATTTATATTTTCAAAAGTCATCGTATTTACGAAGCCATACAGACTTGATAAATCCACACCATAAGCCACTAAAACCTCTTTCTTATCTTCGACTCTCCGACTAGCAAAGGTTGGCAATCAGCTTAGTGAACTCCGCACTATTCTTCGCGAGGCGAAACAGTGATTCCCGTCCACTCCAGGATGTTATATGCATACTTACGTAAAAGTAAAACGCACATCGGCAAGCACGTTTACGCGTAATTTATGAACTTCTTACATTAAAAGCTAGCTATTTTGTTACTAATATTCAGTAGTAAAATATTAGAAACACTTCATTTGCCACGTACTTGACGGTGAACGAAAACATCACAATTAAACTAATTGGCATGGTTGAGAAATCTATAATATTTTAAGACATGATGTGGAGTATGTGAACACATACCGTAACAGCACCGTTTGCTCTCCACAATAACACACAAGTCATTCGTTTTCATGAAATTCTCAAAATATAATACATATTTAAAAAAGATCATGTCATAACTGACGACACCAGTAAATAAAAAAAACTTTTTGTGTACGCAATGAGCTCAATTTAAATTGTAAATAGCAAAGCATTTTATTTTTATGTAACTATTACTATTAGAAACAGGAGCTTAACAAGATTCAACACTACACCACAATGTCTGTCTTTGAGGTGTACAATAAGCATGTTTATATAATTAGGAACCTGCACTTTCTTCATCTGTTCTTTTTTGTTCTTGGTGTGATTTTACAATGGGATAACTTAATATTATTTTTGAAATATATATATATATATATTAACTCTTAAATTTCGTTTTTGTGGATATGTATTATTTACAAGAACATAAACTTCAAAGACGACGAGAAGACACAGCACATAAATATGCTTTTGAAAATTTCCTTAATACCTGTGAGAATCGAATTTGAGTTACCTACTCACTAACTTTTAAATTGTAGGCGAACTCTTAAACTTCGACGGCAGAATATTCATATACATATAGGATTTAACAGCATATAGGTCAAGTCTCCTTATCTGTCCAAACTTCCGTTGGAGTAGGAACAGAGCCCTTAGCACTAAATAACTACTACAATATTACATACCCTTCGCTATATATAGCCAATATGATAGCAGGTTCTTAAGCATTCTATCTTTAAATAGCGTAGAAAGAAAAAACAATGTGTATAACCTAGTTTGAAGTGCACTTTTCTCCCTACCTTAATTACGTGCACTATCCCCGTCATCACTAAGCTCAACACCACTACCACTAACATCATTAAACTAGCAATAACACTCACTGTCGATAATATGGCACGTCGTGTTTTGTTATAAATGAGGCATCATCAGGAAAAATAGACTCTTAATGGTTTGCATCGATTGGCCTCTCGGTCGAAGTTGGACTTACATAGTCGGACTATTTGTCCGAGGTAAACAAACTCGTCTACAACTTCGAGCTTAGTGCTCCCAACAACTACCGGCATAGATGTGACATGGACGTTAAACATGATTTTTGTTTTGTCCATGTTCATCTTAAGACCTATCCGTTGCGAGACACTATTGAGGTCATTCAGCATAGTGCTGTGGTCCTCCAGCGATTCTGCAATAATGACTATATCGTCGGCAAATCGAAGGTGAGTGATGTACTCGCCATTGATGTTAATATCGCATCATTTCCAGTCCAGTAGCTTGAAAACGTCTTTCAATGCAGCGGTGAAGAGTTTCGGGGATATAACGTCACCCAGTCCCACACCTCTCTGCAGTTGGATAGGTTTCTTACTCTGATTCTGTATTCGGATAGCCATTGTAGCTCTATTGTACAAACACTTCAGCACTTCAATATACTGACAGTCAAATTGGCACCGCTGGACGGACTGCAGCACCGCCCAAATTTCGACGGAGTCAAAGGATTTCTCATAGTCCACATACGCAACGCAAAGTGGCAGATTATACTCCTCTGTCTTCTGTACAATTTGCCGAAGGGTGTGTATGTGGTCCGTAGTACTAAAGACGTTTCAGAAACCGGTTTGCTCGGGAGGCTGGAAGACGTCAAGTCTGCGTGAGAGACGATTCGTAATGACTCTCGAAAACAGCACGTAGACGCGGCTCAGAAGGGAAATCGGCCTGTAGTTCTTCAAGAGAGCGTTGTCACCTTTCTTAAAGAATAAGACCACCGCACTTCTGCTCCACGCCTCCAAAGTAGTGCCACCATGGAGGACGGAATTAAAGAGCTTCTGAAGGACTTCAAGTACCGGTTTTCCACCCGCTATCAAAAGCTCCGCTGTAATTCCATCCTCACCCGGGGACTTTCTGTTTTTAAGGTGCTGGAGAGCCATTCTAATCTTGCTCACACTGACGTCCGTGATATCTTAGGAATAGTGTCGGACAAGACTCGTTCTTGGATCGTTACTCACACTTGCGTGTAGCTCCAACGATGATGTGTACAGCTGCCCATAGAACCTCTCAATCTCACTCAAAATCTCAGGTGCCCCGGAAACATCTGACACACTCGGTCCTCAGCTTTAACAGTTGGCTCTTTCTGGCAGACAGATCTCTGGAAAATACTTTGGAGCCTTGATTCCGCTCGATCGCTTCTTCAATACAAGCTGTATTGAAGTTGCGTAAGTCCCGCCGCATGCATTTGGAGATCTATCTGTTCAGTTGCCTGTATGCTGTCAAATGTTGAAGAATGTAGCTTCACCTCCCGTCTAACAGCCATGATATAAAGAGTGTGATCGGAGAGTTTTTGTGTTCTTCTGGGGAGGGTCTTGCAGAACTTACCTCCGACCGCATGGACAGTTTCCACGAATTTGTCATTCATATCGTCCACTTCATTGCAGTCTTCTAGGCACTGAAAACGGTTTTGTAACTCGAGCTAAAAGGTTTCGGGTGTTTGGAGCAGAGCACGAGGGGGACTGAGCGTTGACTTCATTAGACGAGACCTCTCCAACTTAACGTTTAGGTTCAGTGTGCCTCTAACCATTAGGTGATCGCTGTCAGTTTTCACCCTAGCGTTCACGAAAACATCACTGAACAGTTCTCGTCTGGTCGTCATAATGAAGTCAATCTCATTTTTTGTCGAACCGTCGAGGCTCGACCAAATCCACTTCCTGTGGGGCCGCTTCTGGAAGAAAGAGTTCATCATAAAGAGTCCCTCTTTCTCCATGAAGTCGGCCAGCTGCTGGCCCCTTGGGTTCCGTTGCCCTATTCCACATTACCCTACTTTCAGCTCACCATTCTCTCTTGTGCCCAGTTTTGCATTGAAGTCTCCCATTAACACCGTATAGTGGGTTTTGCAGGAACGCATGGTTCTAGAGATATCCTCATACATTTCCTCCACCTCCTCATCGGGATGTGCCGAGGTTGGTGCGTAAACCTGTATGACCTTCAGCGAATACCGTTTGGTGATTCTGAGTATAAGGTACGTAACCCTCGTCGACACACTCTCAATCTTTACAACGTTGTTAACGATTGTCTTGTGGACGATAAATCCGACACCTCCTTGGGACAGATGGTTACCCTCCCGGTGATAGAGCAAGTTGCCGGATTCAAAGATTACCTTGTCCTCCCCCTCTCTTCGGACCTCGGATAATCCTATACTATGCCAGCGTAACTTATCTATCTCGTCTTATAGTTCTACGATCTTCACGTCAGTCCTTAGGGTGCGTGCGTTGTATGTTGCCAGGTCGAGTCGTCTTAGGTGGCAACCGAACCTTCACCGGGGATTCTTAGCACCCCCTGCCCCGCCGTTACCATGGTCGCCCTCATAGCCGGGTATAACGGGGCCGCATGGGACTGGGGGCCGTCTCTTTGTTACTCTCATCATAGGGGGGTATGTGCCATATTTGCCACGCTTTACGAGCGGTTTGGCAACCGCAGTTTTTTATTTTAATTTTGCTGTTATCAAGAAGATGCTGCTGCCCATCTCCTCCCTGTTTCCCTTTGTCGCCTTTTACGACATCATATATATATATATATATATATATATATATATATATATATGTATATATATATATATATATATATATATATATTAGCTAAATGTACATATATATATATTAATTAGCATCTTAAACGTAGCAGATACTGTCACTTTCCACAAGAATTTTTCTTACAATTTGACAGGTCTGCCATTATCAGCGAGAAATTTATGCACACACAATATGCGCGATGGCACAAGAATTTTAACAAAATAACTAAAAGACAATATGATTATTGCTACTAAAGTTACTGGGCATGAAGCAGGCTTTTTTGCTTGAACACCGACAGACTTATCTTTACTTTTTATGACCTATGAAATTATCGTTAGCCTCGCTACCCTGTTAAAATATGATTTCGTAACATTTTCTTTAAATCAACACTTTACTACTTGAGTGGTGTATTTGTGACGTTATTGGGAGAGGTCTGTGTCCACTAGTGGACTTGTGATGGGTATAATCATGTAATAATGAATATGATGATTGTAGTTTAAACTATATACACATATAAATACATATTACGTGCATGCATACATTACAAATGTACTAGTCAAAAAAATAATTCATAACTTGAAAAAATGTTTTGTTTTAAGAAGTTTTACGAAATAACCTCTTGAACAACCATTTGTATGGCGCTTTCCTCATGCTTAATATATAATTGTATTACATATATACAGATATGAATTCAAGCTTATGGCATTTGGGATATACCTTCTGTTGAGCACAGACCTCCTCCTCAAGCCTGAGAGAATTTTAGCCGTAAGAAAAAGTCTGCAGCTCTCTCGCAACACGTATTTGCAAACTTCTTCGCATCAATCAAAGATGAAGTCATGAGCAAATGTCGTATTCAAAGAGTTGTAATAACTACTTGCACTATTGATAGTAGATCGCGCGTTTTGTTGGGTCAACTGCTAAGAACCTCTAGCGCTTGATTCTCTAAGCCAGTTTTGTTCGGTAATAATTCGTTGACTAACTAACCTAATAATATTTTAATCTATTGTCTTACTTCTGTGCAAAAATCATAGTCTGCCGAGGAAGCTAAGATTTCCTTCGAGGCTTTTTGAATTAAATTAACGAATTCCGACGAAAAATAAAAATAAAAATAATGTAGGTCTTCGTTAATATGCGATAAATCAACATATTCCTACTACTTATATCTTTTTAAAAAAACCAACAACGTGGTTTTATTGAATATAAATTTAACCTACACTGTAAAAATATTTCAGATCTAAAATGTTAAATGCTACGAAAATAAAAGATATAGGGAGCATTAAATTTCATATAAAGCAAGCAAATTGAGATCGATTTTACTTGTATTTTAAAATATAAACACAAGAACCGATAAATTATTTAAAGGCCTGCTTTACTACTTCTACGGAATTGAAATTATTCGTCTATCAAAAGTTCTCTAAGCTTTGAAAATAGTGGAAGTCTGTTGAGGCATGGTCTGGAAGGGCAGGGTCTAGCTTTAGTTCTGCTAATTTAACCAACGTCTTTGTTGTCAACTGTGCATCATCGACATTATGTTCCTATTTGTCAAGTTTCTTTATCATACCTATTATCCACATATTATCTAATATTGTTGAATAAGGGTGACAAAACAACAAGCATTTCTTCCGAGGCGAAGTCAGGGCGAGTCGCTAGTCAATAATATAGAAAAGCATTTAAAAGCTCTTATACTTTAGAATCATTTTTAATGTCTTGAAAGTTGTTAGCAAATATGTTAAGTTACAATAATTACTTCCAACAATCGCTATCAGCGACACATTTCCAGTTTAATCCTCTTTACAAAGTTCCTTTAATTACAAGCCTTCGAAAACCACTTACACAAATAGTGGCATTAAAGTTAATAAGTTGAGAAGGCTGATTTATCGTACTCGATGCCGGCGTTAAGGCCAACGTAATTAAGTATCAAAGTTTCATAAAAGTTCAATGTGAACGGCTTAAATATTGCCACTTTGGTACACTTTACCTCAAATAACTTAATGCACATTTTATAACGCGTGAACATGACGTATGCGTGCGCAGGACGAGAGCGTAAAGTGTAACCAAAAGAAATAGATCATTTGAAATTTGAAGACAAAAATAATGCCAATAACTGTACTCTTTTTATCGACTTGCGCTATATTCCAACTGTTTTCCACTTCCCTGATTATTGACTATGTTTAAGGAAATTTTACAGATAATCATGTCTTTTTTATGATAATAGACCAAGTTCAAATCAAAGATCTGACTGATAGATTCGACATCTCAAGATCATCAAGATATTTTTAAAATGCAACAGCTTATATAATTTATATTGACGTCATAAATATAATCCAAAGTCCATTGCTGTTAATAGGCTTCCTCAAGGACTGCCGACGGTCCCTGAGCTACTTGCATTAATAGACTTCCTTATTGAGTCTTCTCAGGTCGTCACTATCTAGTGTTTTATTTTTCTTATTAGCGATACTAGGTTGCCTCCCTAGGACCTTGCTTTCCCTTCTATAATCAGTTCGCCATATAATTCGTTATAAATATATAAATAAAATGTGTATAAATAAAACTAAAGTATACAGCGTTTATACTTACATTCTCAAACACATAAACATGCCGTACTAGCCGTGCCGGTGTTGAACAACAATGTTAAGTGCGGCGGAAAAGAAAGCAATCAGAAAATATGTTAGGGTTCTTTCGTTAATGGAAAAGGGGCTTGAAATAAAATGTTTATGGATCGATAATATAAATAAAAAACGGTACGTTTCGTTCGCGTAAAGTAATAAAAGACTGAAGGACTAAGGATAAGTTAACTTATTAGAAACTAATACATTAACATCTTATTAGAAACTATGATATTGGCGGCTCGTCACGTAGTACTTTAAACTGGCTCGGCCAGAGCTCAAAATCAGAGTGTACGCGTCGCGCATCATGCTTGTTTTGATTTCATGTTTAATATAAAAATAACAAATAAGTACCTAAAGAATAAATTTCATGTAAAATATTTTAAAAAGTAAATATAGTTTAGTGTACTGAGTGTATAAACATTAATAGAACGTATACAGGGTTAATTTTCAAAGAATAGCCAATTGTTTTACTTAAGTGCAAATATATAAATAATGATATACCGTTATTGCAGTTTTCGAATATACGAGTAACTAAGGCTTCTACTTTTGTTTGGATTATCCGAAATTGAATATGATATATGGTCAACAAATATGCGTACGCGCGCTCCTCCGTGTGCGATTAAATTGACAACGTTTTTGCCAACTGGTCAACTGTTACGAATATGTGCGGGCGTTACTACGCTAAATAGTGTCTATTTTTCTAAATAGTAGGCATAAGATATTTATGAATTACAATTAGTTAATATAATGCATAACCACGCATTTTGAATTTAAAAGATAAGAAGGACAGAATGTTTGATGTATTTAAAATTATTTCTTTTCACCTATTCGCCTATATTACTTATTCTGAACCTTGTCTGCTAAATTCGCCGTATATTGTAAAATAATCCCGTATATACAATTAATAATAATAATAATAATAATGATTATGCATGGTGGGCGCGGCTTTTTAAGCGCGCTTACCATGCATAATCGCGAAGTGTGCAGCCTCCGTAATTACTTTCTGACGAGAGCGGATGATCCATACTATAGGGACGTTATTTCTTGTGATAAAGGACTGACCCCACTATCCTTAGCCAACGAGCAATGGCAAGACCCATCAGTACAGTGCATTTCCGACCAAGAGGCCGTATGGAAGGAGAAGGAGCTCCACGGGAGGTTCTACAAGGCTCTACATGAGCCTTTCGTAGACACAGTCGCCTCCCTTCACTGGCTACGTTTCGGTGACCTCTTTGGGGAAACCGAGGGTTTTGTCTGTGCGATACAGGATCAGGTTATTAAGACCAACAATTATCGGAGATACATCCTAAAGGATGGCGCCGTCGACATCTGTCGAGCTTGTCACCATCCCGGTGAGTCACTTAGGCATGTCATCTCCGGTTGTTCGGCGCTTTCTAACTCTGAGTATTTGCACAGTCACAATCTAGTAGCCAGGATTCTACACCAGGAGCTCGCTCTGAAATACGGCCTCGTGGATCGGAAACTGCCGTATTATAAGTAATTGCCGGAAGCCGTGCTCGAAAAGGACTGCGCCAGGCTCTACTGGGACCGGGCCATCATCACAGACAGGACTATTCTTGCGAATAAGCCTGATATTGTGCTGATGGACCAGGCACATTCAAGGATCTTTTTGGTCGACATTACCATTCCTTATGACGAGAACCTCGTGAAAGCCGAAACAGATAAGGTGACAAAATATCTGGACCTGGCTCACGAGGTTACCGGCATGTGGGGTGGTCTGCCGACCGAAATTATTCCTGTGGTCGTTTCTGCGAACGGGTTAATACCAGTCAGCCTCCCGGGTCATCTGAGGCGACTGGGACTCCGTGACGGACCGATCCAGGCTCAAATGCAGAAGGCGGTACTCCTCGATACCGCCCGCATCGTCCGCCGGTTTCTTTCCCTTTCCCTAGGGGGAAAGGGAAAGAAAGACATTGATGATATGGGAAATTGCAGGATTTCCAAAACAAAGAATACAAAAAAAAATTACATAAAAAATACATAAATATATAAAAACCCAACCAGATGGAAGGCCGTCTGGTCTCCCCTGCCGAGGGCTTCCATCTGGTTGGGTTTTTATATATTTATGTATTTTTTATGTATTTATTTTATTTTATTCATATTTGTGTATGTTTACCATTTTCATTTACAATTATATATTTATACTGCCCAACCAGATGAGAAAACTTTATAGATACCCCAAAAATAATAATAATAAGTAGTTTCAATAATATTGTAATTTTTTCAAAGCAAATAAAGTTAATAATAATGTATAAAATGTTAACTATCCCAAATAAGGTAATTAATACTTGATTATAATTATGTATGAAATAGATATATTATATGTATTTCATACATATACGTCAACAATCGCATTCGCAACAAACAAATATCGCGAATTTCTGATTTCGCAATAGTTATTCTTAATATAGTTAATAATATAGTGATATATTAAAATGTGTGTAGCTCGTATTGCCATGTGAGTGTTTTCTTTTAGATTATTTAACACTTATTGATATTTAAACTTAACTTTATATTACATTTAAAATTTACCGTTCAACTAAAAGGCACAACAAATTATTTATTCATTTTTTTTTTTTATTGCATTCTTTAAAACTAAAGAATACAAAGGGCGGACTTAATGCCTTGAGGCATTCTCTACCAGTCAACCCATGGAGTGGTGAGAATTTGACGTAGTTGCGGCAATATAGAATAAAATAACAGTACACAATATAATAATTAACTACATAATACATACAATTTGCTAATAAATAAACTATACATATATGACGTATACAAACATATATACGAATATATACATACAAATATATATATACAAATATATATACAAATATATATACAAATATACATATTTAAATACATAATATATAATTAGTACATACAAATACCTATAAATATATGCGTCTGTTTAGCAATACATATCAAATGGATGAATCAAGTAAAATGCTTTGTCTTCAATAGATGATTACGGACCAATTTTTTTAAAAAATACTTATTGGGTGTTTTTCTGATGTCATCGGGCAAGGAGTTCCAAAGGCGTGTAGTCTGAACTGTAAAGGAGTTGCCATAGAACTCGGTGAAGTGAACAGGAATACAGATTTTTTGTTAGAAGAAGAACGTAGGACCCTATCATGAGATGAGGAGAGACAGTGAAATTTACTCTTAAGATAAGAAGGCGAAGATGGGTCATTTAAAATGGAAAAAAGAACAAGCAATATTCTGGAATTGCGCCTCTGACGGATTGTAAGCCAATTGATGAGATAGAAATACTATATTGCGAAATATGGTCATACTTACGAAGCCCGAAAATAAATCGTATACAGTTGCTAAGAAGGCGTTCCAGTTTGTTCAGAAGATCTTGGGACAGATCTGGGTAACACACATCTGCATAATCAATTATGGGTAATATGAGCGAATGGACAAGCATGATTTTAGTTTTTGTGGGAAGAAAATGTTTTAGACGATACAGAGAGCATAAAGTGGCAATGACTTTACGACTCACTTCTGAAACCTGGGTTCTCTAATTCAACGTGCTGTCGAAATGTAGGCCAAGATTTTAATAGAATTACTGAACGAAATTATAATACTATCATAATAAATAGGAGGTAAATCTGCCAGATTAATCTTAGCTAGCATTCTTGAGCTACCCACTAGTATAGCTTGGCATTTCAAAGGATTGACCAAAACTCCATAACGAGTAGACCAATCTTTGATAGCTGATAAGTTGTCGTTAAGTTTTTTGATCCCATTATGTATATCCTCAAATTCAGTTTTCACATAAAGCTGAAGGTCATCGGCGTACAAATGATACGAGCAGTCGAGGATGGAGGTAATGAAGTTTATGAAAATTGAAAATATTATAGGAGAAAGAATACCGCCTTGCGGCACACCAGCATCTACATCAGCCCAAGCTGAGGACATTTGCCCCACACAGACTGACTGCTGTCGAAGATAAGATGCAAACCATTCCAAAGCAGTAGGACCAAAATTCAGGTGAGATAGTATGGAAAGGAGGATTTCATGATCGACTGTGTTGAAAGCATTTGAGAAATCAACTATTACCAGTACTGTTATCTTTTTTTCTTCCATACCTTGTCTAATATTATCAGTAACATTAATTAAAGCAGCAGTAGTGGTACTATGACCAGGGCGAAATCCAGACTGAAATATAATCAGTAGGTTATGTTTCGAAATAAAAGTAGAGATTTGCTTGTAAACACAGGATTCTAAAATTTTGGAAAGAAAGGGTAGAATGGATATTGGACGAAAATGATTGGGAAGAATGGGAGTAGGAACTTTTGGGAGAGGCTTTATAAAAGCCCTCTTCCAAAGATTAGGGTACTGACATGAATCAAGGGAAAAATTGATGATATGGGAAATTGCAGGATTTCCAAAACAAAGAATACAAAATAAAATATTTAGAGTAAGTAGTTTTTAAAAATATATTTTATGACAGTTACATAATAAAAAGCTCACTAACGTTTTGTTAATTTAATATTATTCTTTTGTCTCTTTTGTAATCTACCCTAACAAATAGGAAAAAAAATTGAACGCTCCTTCTACTAGGTCATCACTCCATCTAGTGCGGGGTCGCCCTTCACTTCACCTACTGGTACGAGAATGCTACTCAGGAACCTGTTTTCTCCATCAGTTGTCGATTCTTCAAGCTATATGGCCGGCCTATTGCCACTTCAGCTTACTGATCCGTGGGACTATGTCGATCACTCTGGTTCTACTGCGAATATCCTCATTTCTAAGTTTATCACGTAGAAAAATCCCGAGCACCGCCCTCTCCCTATCTCGCTGCGAGACATTGAGCTTGCTCATCCGGCCAGCAATGAAGAACCGCAGGTAATCACTGGCAACACGCACTTGTTGTACAATCTCGTTTTCAAATTTAAAGATACCTGACGAGAAGATATGTCGTAATTTCCCGAACGCTACTCAGCCAAGTAGAATACGTCAATTGACCTCTCGGTCGAAGTTTGACTGACCTACTCGAACTTTTTGTCCCAGTTAAACATACTCGTTAAAAACTTCGAGCTTAGTACTCCCAACAACTACCGGGATAGGTGTGATTGTACGTTATACATTTGCTTTGTCCATGTTCAGACCTTAGCATAGTGCTAAGGTCCTCCAGCGACTCTGCCATAAGAACTATATCGTCGGTAAATCAAAGGTGAGTGATGTACTCGCCATTGATGTTAATACCGTATCCTTTTCAGTCCAGAAGCTTGAAAACGTCTTCCAATGCAGCGGTGAAGAGTTTCGGGGATATAACATCACCCTGTCTTACACCTCTCTGCAATTGGATAGGTTTCGTTTTCTGGTTCTGTACTCGGATAGCCATCGTAGCCCTACTATACAAGCACTTCAGCACTTCGATATACCGACAGTCAACTTAGCCCTGCTGAAGGGTCTGCAGCACCGCCCAAATTTCGACGGAATCAAAGGCTTTCTCATAGTCCACATACGCAAGGCAAAGTGGCAGATTATACTCCTTTGTCTTCTGTATAATTTGCCGATGGGTATGTATGTGGTCCATGGTACTAAAGCCTTTTCGGAAACCGGCTTCTTCAGGAGGCTGGAAGTCGTCAAGTCTGCGTGCGAGACGATTTGTTATGACTCTCGAAAACAGCACGTAGACGCGGCTCAGAAGCGAAATCTGTCTGTAGTTCTTCAAGAGAGCGTTGTCGCCTTTCTTGACGAACAAGATTACTTCACTTCTGCTCCACGCCTCCGGAGTAGTGCCACCATGGAGAACGGAATTAAAGAGCTTCTGAAGGACTTCGAGTACCGGTTTTCCACCCGCTTTCAAAATCTCCGCAGTAATTCCATCGTCGCCTGGGGACTTTCCATTTTTATGTTGCTAGAGAGCCATTCTAATCTCGGTCGGACTGACTTTCGGGATATCTTCGGAATAGTGTCGGATAAGACTTGCTCTTTGATCGTTACTCACACTTGCGTGTGGCTCCAACGATGACGTGTACAGCTGCCCATAGAACTTCTCAATCTCACTCAAAATCTCAGGTATCCCGGAAACGATGCTGCCACACTCGGTCTTCAGCTTTGACAGTTGGCTCTTTCTGGCAGACAAATCTCTGGCAAAGACTTTGGAGCCTTGGTTCCGCTCGATCGCTTCTTCAATACGAGCTGTATTGAAGTTGCGTAAGTCCCACCGCATGCAATTGGAGATCTATCTGTTCAGTTGCCTGTATGCAGTCAAATCTGTTGAAGAATGTAGCTTTATCTCCCGTCTAACAGCCATGAGATTAAGAGTGTGATCGGAGAGTTTTTGTGTTCTTCTGCGGCGGGTCTTGCAGAACTTAGTTCCGACCGCATGGACAGTTTCCAAGAGCTTATCATTCATATGTTCCACTTCATTGCAGTATTCTAGGCACTGAAAACGGTTTTGTAACTCAAGCTGACAGGTTTCGGGACTTCCGTACAGAGCACAAGGGGGACGGAGCGTGGACTAATGTCTAATGAGACGAGACCACTCCAACTTAACGTTTAGGTTCAGTATGCCTCTTACCATTCGGTGATCGCTAATAGTTTTCACCCTCGCGATCACGGAGACATCACTGAACAGTTGTCTTCTGGTCATCATAATGAAGTCAATCTCATTTTTTGTGGAACCGTCGGGGCTCGACCAAGTCCACTTCCTGTGGGGCCGCTTCTGGAAGAAAGAGTTCATCATTAAGAGTCCCTCTTTCTCCATGAAGTCGGCCAGCTGCTGGCCCCTTGGGTTCCGTTGCCCTATTCCACATTTCCCTACTTTCAGCTCACCGTTCTCTCTTGTGCCCAGTTTTGCATTGAAGTCTCCCATTAACACCGTATAGTGGGTTTTGCAGGAATGCAAGGTTCTAGAGATATCCTCATACATTTCCTCCACCTCCTCATCGGGATGTGCCGAGGTTGGTGCGTAAACCTGTATGACCTTCAGCGAATACCGTTTGGTGATTCTGAGTATAAGGTACGCAACCCTCGCCGACACAGTCTCAATCTTTACAACGTTGTTAACGAGAGACTTGTGGACGATAAATCCGACACTTTCTTGGGACAGATGGTCGCCCTCCCGGTGATAGAGCATGTTACCGCATTCGAGGATTACCGTATCCTGCCCCTCTCTTCGGACCTCAGATAATCTTATAATATGCCAGCTTAACTTGTCTGTCTCTCCTTACAGTTCCACGATCTACTCGTCAGTACTCAGGGTGCGTGCGTTGTATGTTGCAAGGTCGAGTCTTCTTAGGTGGCAACCGAACCTCCACCGTAGATTCTTAGCACCCCTGCACTGCCGTTACCATGGTCGCCACCGTAGCCAGGAATAGCGAGGCCGCCGGGGATTGGGGGCCGTTTGTTATTGTTGTTGCTCATGGGAGGGGGGGGTATATTGCCATAGTTGCCACGCTTAGCGAGCTGGTTGGCAACCGCAGTTTTTTTATTCTAATTTTGCTGTTATCAACAAGATGCTGCTGCCCATCTCCTGCCTGTTTCCCTTTGACGCCTTTTACAACACCCACGGGAAGATATGGGGTAGTGGATATTCTAAACCGCCACTACACGGCAAGTCCCCATGATAGAGGTAAAATACGCAAAGAGATGCAACATCTCTACGCAGTGCCAGTGAGTCAAGCCGATTGAAAAGAACCCGGTCGTTGACGATTCGAACCGCTCTGTGCTGGATGCGGTCAAGTGGAAGGAGCTGGCACTGGGGAGCCCTTTCCCAGATATAGGAACAGTATTCACGCTAAGCTCCTTAGAGGCCAATTTGGCCTTCCCTTCCAAGTGACCACAAAGATGCACGTCACTCGATATCTCGACACCGAGGATACCGATACTGGCTTAGGCAATAAGGGGAGTGCCTTGAAACTGAGGAGTCACTACAAAGGTGTTCTTTTTAGCGGTAAACGCGCAAATTTGTGTCTTCTGGGGATTGAACTGGACTAGATTTAGTCGCCCCTAGTCTGAAACTTAATTCAACAAATTCTCGACTTTAGACTCAAGTTTGTTCCGGTACTCGGCGACGTTTACCCGAGAAATATTGGCACGACTGGTGTATAAAGCATCACCAGTGCATAGCAATGAATGTTACTGGTTTGCAATATATCATTGATATGCAGAAGAAACAGTGTTGGTGATAGCTTGCAGGCTTGTGTAACACCAGCGTTAATGGGCTTGTAATCGGAGCATGCACCGTCCACTACGACCTTGATGTTTCGATCTGCAAGAAAACTGGTAATCCAATTACACAATTTCTCGGGAAGCCCATAGGAAGGCAGCTTCGAAAGAAGCGCTTTGTGCCAAACCCGATCGAAAGCCATCGCTATGTCCAAACTAACGACCAACGCCTCCCCCTTGGACTCCACTGCCTCCGTCCATTTATGAGTTAGGTAACCTAGAAGATCACCACCTGAGCGACTTCGACGGAATCCATACTGGCAGTCACTAATCAGCTGGTGATTCTCAAAGTTGCTGCAAAGTAGCTGGCTGTTAATAATGGTTTCCATTACTTTGGAGAACAAGGAGGTGATAGCGATAGGCCTGTAGTTGGACGGATCTGAGCGGTCGCCTTTTTTTTGGGTTTCGTGTGGACTACGCCTAGGGAGTAATATTACCAAAAAAGACGCGTTACAACCGGTGCCAACTCCAAAACACACGCCTTCAGCACAATAGGTATGATTCCATCAGGCTCACTCAACTTGTTGACGTCCAGAGAGAGGAGTCCTTTACGCACCAAGCGCTGTGTAAAAATCACTTCCCGCATGGAGTACACCGCAAGATGGTCGGCGGTGTGTTCCCCCCGTCAACTAGAGTCGAGTTAGAAGCAAAAAGAGAGCCTAGCAGATCGGCTTTCTCCTTTGTGTTATGGGCCAGTGAGTCGTCCACCCTGTGCAGAGATGGCAGATATGGCTGACAGAAGTTCCCTTGGACAGACTTGGCGAGAGACCAAAATGCACGTGTTCCCGAAGGGAGGCAAACTAGTTTCTCGCCAATTCGTCCGATGTGCTCTGACTTTGCCTTGGCAATGACACTTTTGAAGGACCTGGAGGCGGAATTATACTTATTTTTAAGAGCGCTGGTGTTTCATCCCGGGACTGCTTGCATCTGGCTGGTTCTAATATCTATAGAATAGAATAGAATAAAATAATTATTATTCAATATAGATCACATGTGTAATTCTTATTGAAAGTAATTTATTACTTTACCACTGGTTCGAAAACAACCACTGTCCTGGGAAGAACCAGCAAGAAACCCAGCGGGACTTTTTTTTTAAAAGCAACTTTTACATAAATGGATGTACAAACAATATAAGTACAAAATTTATTTTAGAAACAGCTTGGAAGCGACCACCTCATTCCCAGGGGTTATTATCAACCATATATTCATTTATAATATAATAACCCTTTTTATACAGTTTCAACTTACCAAAACATTTAAACTTGGTAATAGAGTGAGCCTGTACAATTTCCGGGACCTTGTTGTAATAGCATATTCATTGCCCCAAGAATGAAATACTGACTCTGTGGAGTCGAGAAACTGGTATCACTAGCTTGTGTTTGTTCCTAGTGTTTACAGAATGTATATCACTTTTTTTTTAATAAAAATTCGTTTGTTTTTGTGAACTACATTAAATTTTCGTTAATATATTTAGGGGCCAAAGTAAATATATTTATTTCTTTAAGTTTATCTCTAACAGTCTCTATATATATAGGACACTTAAAAAAAATAAAAATAAAAAGTAGAAACACTTTCCCGCTATTTTTCAATTGTTTTTCTCTCCACCAAAATGAGTAAATCCTACGAAGAGATTCAATATGTACATTCTGAAGTGTTATTACAAAAAAGGGAAAAATGCGACTCAAGCCGCGAAAAAACTTGTAACGCTTATGGACCTAATGCAATGTCAGAAAGAGTAGCTCAAAGTAGTAGTACAAAATTGGTTTAAGCGTTTTCATTCCGGGACTTTTGATGTGAAACATGCAGCTCGCTCTCGTGTTGCCCTCATACGAATAAAGTTTATACCATTTTTGAAAAAGTGAAGCAAGATCAGCATATAAATATTTGCAACATAGCCGAGGCATTGAGGATTGTCCACAAAACTGTTTTGAACCGTTTGAAAAGTCAGTCAGGCTATACAAAAAAGCTCGATATTTGGATACCACACGAGTTCACTAAAAGAAATCTAGTGAATCGTGTACTCATTTGCGATTCTCTCGAAAAGTGGGTCACCTACCACAAGAAAGTGCGAAAAAGATCATGGTCAAAGGGTAGTCAAATTTAATTTAATTCTGTAGCAAAACGTGATGCTGTGTATAATGGGATTGTGGAAGGGCATCGTGTATTGCGAGCTTTTAATGCCGAGCAAAATCACCGATTCGGATCTCTACTGCCAAGAACTAATGAGACTTAAGCAAAAAATTGAGAAAAAAATTGATGAACAGAAAAGGGGTCTTTTATCGTGGGTTTGCTAGGCCACTAGGCCACACTGTGTGTGGCCTAGCAAACCCACGAAACCCACGACAACAACTCAACTCCACACTATTTCGACTCCACCTAAGTTCATAATATATAGGTAAGGTTGGCTTTGAACTGATTAAGCTATCAGCCTCTTATATCAAATAGCTCCTCGCTTTGTAATGGCGGAGTGAGAGAGTCCACAGCTCCATATTATGCCGCGGGTGTCTTAGGAGGTGACAGAGGGACACTGAAACAGAAGATGGGCAGCAGCATCTTCCTGATAACCCGTCTCCTAGGTGTTACAACTCTGGCAAAATCTTATGAGACAATCTGAGAGGTAGACGGTGGAGGACAGAATGAAAACCAGCAAATAATTTTCTTTTCAGAATGCCGCATCAGCACTTCGCGAGGCAGACAAGTGGACGGCCTTGGCTACCTCTCTGGAAGACATCTTAGAAACTGGGGTACCCACTGACGGGGAAAAGCTTTGTCTACTCAGCAAAATTGAGTGAAATGATCTGTTAAATAACTATTAAACTACTCCAAGGCCGACCCCTGAATACCTATGTTTTCTAGTTTTTTCAAAAGAATAGAAACGGATATGATGTCAAAAGCCCTGGATAGGTCCGGAAATATCCCAATACAGGATTTGTTATTATCAAGATGCGCATACAGAGTGGTCGCTCTACAGCGTCTTCCGTGTTTTTTTTATTTTTTTGGAGCGATACCTGTATTTTTCCAGATAATCCACAAGGCGTTTATTTACTACTTTTTGAAGTTATTTTGAAAATACAACTAAAAGCGAGATGGGTCTATAATTGTTGACAGATAATGATGTTCACAGAAGATGTATTTTTATATTATTTCTTTATTTTATTATATATCTCTCTGATATCAACAAAATAACAATAAAAAAACTGCAGTTGCCAATTTGCTCGCCAAGCGTGGCAACTATGGCAAAGTACCCACCATGATAAGAGTTACGAAGAGGCAGCCCTCAGTCCCCGGCAGCCCCGCTATTTCTGGCTACGATGGCCACCATTGTAACGGCGGGCAAGAGGTGCTAAGAATCTCTGGTGGAGGTTCAGTTGCCACCTAAGATGACTCGACCTGGCAACATAACGTAACGCACTTACCCTGTAGTGGAGTAATAAATAAATATGTATTTGTAAGTTGTAGTCAGTAATAAACAGGCCGTCACTCAAAGCTGTCGTATCATTGATCATCCCCGCACCTCACCTCATGGCGACCCTGCCATGCGCGGGCGTCTCGGGTCCGCGGTGGCGTACGTGACACAATTTGCAGCGCTTGCACATTTTACAAACTGGACTTTAGCCATGGCGTCAGTGGAACGGCGCCTTTTTACCAACGGCGGTGCGAACAAGTACGACGGAATTTTTTAATATATATTTAATATTATATGTCTTGAAGAATAGCAGTGCAAGTAAAGTTTACGAAAATGGGCAAATCTCAATCAAAATCCGAGCCCAAGGACATTGTTATTGCGCAAAGGGTCGTGGGAATCAATAGTGCATAGGCTGACTAGCACACCTGGATTAACAACATATTGCTCTGGACAGTGCTGGCAATACTAGTTGCAGCGTTTGCACGTTTAGACCTTAGTCAATCATTTTACCAATTGACCTTGAACCCTGATAGCCGTAAGGTCACTACCTTCACAACTAGTACGGAAAAATACCAAATGAAGCGTTTACCCATGGGTTTGAAGATATGTCCAAGTGCGTTTTCTCGGGTAATGACTGTTGCCATGTCAGGCTTATTACCAGATAAATGCTTCATTTATTTGGTAATAAGCCTGACATGGCAACTTGTAATTTATGGACGAAATTTGGAAATCCATAATAAACATTTGATCGATATATTTGAAAGGCTGAGAAAGGTAAAGAACATCGGTTCCGGCCCATACATGCTGTGACCTGGCTATAAAATATCGCGAACATGACTAGTGTATGGATTAATCCGTTCCCCCTGGACACAATCTCAATCCCTAATTGAAAATATGTTATTTAAAAGCCGAGAACGTTACACTTATTTATTTTGTCACTTTTGAGATTACGATGTAGCCTTGACTGTAGCCATGATTACAACCCCAACTAAAACAATTGATATGAAAACTATGCAGTAATATATATTTAACTAAATAAAACAAGTCATTGGCTAAAATCATAAAAATGAATCAATAACCTTTCTAATCCTTTCACTGCTAAGTATCTGAGACACAGGCGATTTGACTTTTGCTCACGCTTGACAGCTCTCGTGTCATAATACCACAGTCTGCATAGAGTCACTCATAATACGTTCCGTCCTAAGTATTAATGCCTTCTATATTTACTGTCAACCTATCATTTGCAACTTATTACGGAATACTTACCATATCCTTATCTAAAAATGATATTATTGATAATATTTATATTTATTAATATTAATAGTATTTTCCGAACCAGTGGTAAATAAAATAATGACTTTCAATAAGTATTATGTAATAATCCATATTGAATAAAAATCATTCTATTCTATTCTATTCTATTCTAATACACTACAAAAAATAAATAAAAAATCTGCAATAATAAAATAAAAAACTAAAATTTAAAAAAGTTAAACCCATAATGGTAGGGTTATTTTAGTGTTATGATGAAACGTGTAACCCAGATAAAAACGGGACGGCTTTAGATTCGTTTCTAAAACCTATAAAAATAGCAAGGAAAAGAGGCTTTTCATTACAAAATTCATTAAAAATTATTTTACCGGCTCCAATTAAATAAGTTGGACCCCGTAATTTAATATACACCTATGTCACTATTTTTTGATGTATCAATAATTGGTGGTCGTTTCATATTTTGGTCAGATCGTATTTGACCGATACCCTTTAAAACTTAACCCAAATAAATGTCAAGTTTTAAAAAAAGAATTATTATACTTAGGACATACGGTAACTGCAAATGAAATTTCACCCGACCCGGAAAAAATAAAAGTAGTTCAGGAATACCCTACGTCCACACATTCTGACGAAGTTAGGCGCTTCGTCGCATTTTGTAATTATTATAGGAAATTTATACATAATTTTGCCGAAATAACTCTACCTTTGAATCAACTTTGCCGTAAAGGCGTAACCTTCGAATGGTCACAAAATTGCGAAACTTCTTTTCAAATTTTAAAACAAGCTCTAACATCAGCACCTATTTTACAATATCCGGACTTTTCAGACAGCAACGAATTCATTTTGCAAACGGACGCCTCTGGGCTCGCAGTTGGGGCGGTTTTAGGCAACAAAGATTTAAGACCTATTGCACATGCAAGCAGACCATTAAACAAGGCGGAAAAAAACTATCCTACAATTCAAAAAGAATAGGTCGCTGTCATTTGGGGTATTAAATACTTTAAACCTTATCTGTTTGAACGTAAATTCACTATTATGACAGATCACAAACCTTTGATATATCTTTTCGGGATGAAAGATCCTTCCAGTAGGTTATTGAAATTTTGCTTAGAATTAGAACAATATGATTTTAACATCGTATATGTTAAGGGAAAAGGTAATGTGATAGCTGATGCTTTATCAAGAATTAACATAACATCTGATAAATTAAAAGCAATGAATGAGAGTAGTACAGTGGCAGTCATGGCTAGAAACCAGAGGAGACAAATAGCAAATAACAATAAGACAAATAATAGAGAAAATAATATTCCTAATAACCCACAGACAATCGGCCTGATCAACCGAGAGTTGTGGGGTTATTACGAATACCAAATAATTCTTGTGAGATGAAATTAGTAAAAGGAAATATAGGAAAATAAAAATGAGATTGATTTAGAGTCAAAGTGCGTTAGCTTTGCACAAAGGAGACAAATAATTTATAGTAACCGTGATTTTAGCTTACATTTTACGCGAGCCGAATTTGTAGTTAAATTGAGCGAGTTTTGTAAAAAAATTAATGTTAAAGAAATATGCATAATAAAAACGGAAGATAACGCGTTATTTTTGACAAGCTTGATAAAAGAAGTAAAGAAAAGTAAAGATTGGGCCGGCCCACGAATATGTATTTTGAGAGGTATTAAAAGAATATATGACGAAACCGAGAAATCATTTATTATAAATGATTTCCATTTATTGCCCACTAGTCGACATGCTGGTATTAAAAGAACTATAAATAATATAAGGCGACTTTACTATTGGCCAGGGATAGAGAAAGATGTAAAAGAATTTATTGGTAAGTGTGAAAAGTGTCAAAAAATGAAACACTCACGGCATGTCAAAGAGCCTTTGGTGATAACAACTAGGGCTCATTCAGCTTTTGAAATAGTGTTCCTAGGTTTTGTAGGACCTTTAGATCGTGATATAGACGATAAAAAAAAACATTTTAACCATTCAGTGCAAATTATCTAAATTTATAGAAGCATATCCACTCAAAAATAAAGAAACTGTCACTATTGCTAGAACGTTTGTTAATAATTTTATTTTAAGATTTGGTGTACCTAAAACAATAGCGACAGATAGGGGTAGTGAATTCATATCCTCAACTATGACTGAAATATGTAAGTTACTGCAAATTGAAAAAATAAACTCTACAGCATATCGTCACGAGTCTTTTGGTGCCCTTGAAAATTCTCACAAGCATTTAGGATCATTTTTGCGAATTATGTGTGATAAATATCCTGACACATGGAGTTACTGGATTCCATATTGATGTTTCAGCTATAATAATACGGTGCATTCTTCAACGAAATATACGCCTTACAAACTTGTCTTTGGTAAACCAAGTGAACTTCCTTGTAAAATAAGTAGTAGTATTAAACCGTTGTATAATCCTGACGACTATAACTTGGAAATAAAGTGTCGATTACAAGTTGCACAACATGATGCACGTGAAAACTTGTTAAATACTAAAGAACTTAGAAAACATGTGTATGACAAAAAAGTGAACTCAGTGAATTACCAAAAAGGTGACTTCATACTTATTAAAAACGAAAATTGTTGTAAGTTAGATAAGTTATACGGCAGTCCATTTGAAGTGTTAGAGGATAAGGTACCTAATGTAGTAGTATTAAACAACTCTAAACCAGACATTGTGCATGAGAATAGGACAAAACGTTTTGTACCATCAAACTAATTTTAATGATTAAAATGTCTGTATTTTAATATCTAATATATTTTTAATTAATAAAATTAATTACACTTCGATGTAATTGCTAAATTACTAATAGACTAATGTTAAGTAATAGTGGTGTGTTTTTCGTTTTATAATGAAACTTAATAATATGGAGAGTACTGTGAATTTAATGAGTATACTTATATAAGTTTAAGTTCCTATTTCAAGTAAAAAAAAATAATAATCTTCGATTTTATTTTTTTATTTTAGCCCCGTAGGTGTAGTGGAGTAATAAATAAATATGTATTTGTAAGTTGTAGTCAGTAATAAACACGCCCCACCTCACCTCAACCCTGGGGATTGACGAAAAGATCCTGGAGCTTGTAGAGGAGACAGACAAGCTGCGCAATATTTTACGATTATCCGAGGTTCGAAGAGAGGGGGAGGACACTGTAATCTTCGACACCGGCAATTTGTTCTATCACCAGGAGTGCGACCATCTGTCCCAATGAGGTATCGAATTTATCGTCCACAGGTCTCGTCAACAACATTGTAAATATTGGGAGTGTGTCGACGAGAGTTGCGTACCTTATACTTAGAATCACCAAACGGTATTTGTTGAAGTTCATACAGGCTTACAAATGGTTACCGGGAGGTAATATAAAAATTGTCCGACTCAAGAATTACCTTGTCCTCCCCCACTCTTCGGACCTTGGATAATCCTAAAATATTCCAGCGCAACTTGTCTATCTCTTCTTCAATCTTTCGGGTTCTTCTCGTTTGTACGTGTGTTAAAGTACTGTTTTCTTTTTTTATAAAAACATTGTTATAGAAAATTAAAGAATTTTTTCAGTACAATGTTATATATGGCTGTTTTTGTAATTTTCTTGCTTTCAGGAAAAAATAAACCGGTGGTAAAAATTGTTTGTAACAAATTGTCAACTTATTAAACAATGAAATTATTTATAAAAGAAAGTTTTTTTTTGGTAATAGAGCTATGCTAATTATGAGTTTAGAAGAAAAAAAGATCATAATTAATTATTTAAACAAAAAAGACGATTATAAACAATTAAAATAATATTTCAGGATTTTTTTTTTAAAAAATCATCATTTTGCCATGACAATAAAATGGTATGGTATTTTCTTTTAATATCAGACTTGTCTACTTGTTTATAAACAATTTTATAAAAGATGACGTAAATTTTTTTCCTGCGTTTATTAGTTTCAGTGTTACATACAAAAATAGCAATATAAATCTATTTGCCAAAAAACATTTAAATTTTTTTAACGGGGCTTTACTTATTAATTTTTTTAAAGAAGCAACTAATTAGTGAATGAATAAACCAGTAAATAATCAAGTAAATAGACATATTTATTAGCAAATAAATAGACAAGTAAACAAGCCAGTAAATAGGCAAATTAATAAGCAGATAACTTGTCAAGGAAATAAAAAAGTAAAGTATATAACCAAGTAAATAATAAAATAAATAATCACGTAAATAATCAAGTAAATAAGAGGATTATATAAGCCATATATAGACATAATAATAGGTTATGACACCTTTTCTGGTACACGGCACATTAAGTTTCCCTACTCCCTTTTAACTCTAGCCTTTTCACAGTGTAATTATAACATTTCTTAATAACTAAGATAGATCACCACGGGAACCAAGTTTATATATTATCTTTTTGGCATTAAATAAAAATAATATATGAGGCGTTTTGGTCCATAAATAAAGCATTTGTTAATAACTTTTCTAGAGCGTTGCCTATCAGATCCTAGCATAGTTAAGAATCATCACTTTGACAAAATAAATATATTGTGTGAATATTAGATCAAACACTCAAGTCGTATAGAAGTTACACGACAACTCACGAGATCACCATTATAAAGACAAAATAAGTACCAATTTTCAGCTCCATGTCAGGTTTTTCACAATTTCAACCTTTTTGCTAGTTTGGACGGGACTAGACCAAGAACCATGCTTACTGATAATATGTATTCTATGCACTTAAGTAATTCGTATTTCTAATTTTTATTCGTAATTCTGCCTACCGTTAAAAAGGTGAATGTAAATAAGGTTGACTATTTTTTGAACAGAAGTTCCAAAATAAATAAAGAGAAAAAAAAGTATTACGCAAAATTCATTTAAGTGTTGAATTAAAATTTCACTTTGGAGAGATTAGCATTCGCATAAACCGACGGTAATACAGCATTGCAGAGGCACCTCGGATAGGTGAGTCTGATTAACTGAACGAATTCGAAGATTCGTTTCGAGTAAATTGAAGTAGTGCAATCTGGATTCAACTTAATTGCAAATATTGTTTGAAGAATTAATGCTTACTGAAGAGTTGATAAATAGAATGAGCTATTTTAAATGCACCTTATATTCTAATTTATACTTTAAAAATTTTTTTACAATAAAAAAGTGCAAGATAAAACATTTGTGCTATTATAATATTCTATGTCTCCACTTTTTGATCCCCTATGCATTGGGACCCGGATACTTAATAGGCTTACGTATGGACATGGGTCTAACACGCAGAAGTGTTTTGGAGAATTTTACTGTATGCTAAGGAATTCAATAAAATTGAACCCGAAGGTGTGCTGATATAATATACACAAAGTACGGCGTTGTATCACAAAATTTTATGTTATACCACTCCCACCTCGGATATTGCATTGAGTATGTGCAGATTAATAGTAAATGTACCTATAGATTTTAAGTTAGTTATAATGGGATTGACATATTAACAATTAAAAATCCCTAAATAAATAAAGAGAAAAAAGTGTTTTGGTTATGAATTTGTTTTATTAATATATCATATTATAAATGCCAAGAGTTGCATTATGTCTGCGGTGAGCCTAAAAGAAGCCAAGCAAACTGCGAGAGGTGAAGAAACCGTGTATCAGAGGTAAGCAGTAAGGACTCAGAGGCGTGCCGAGTACCTACTATAGCGCTGAGAGTCGCTTGAAGTAAGAGGAAGCCTCCAGTGGTGAGTTAAACGGTTTTTATTTTGAATCTTTTTTAAAAAGCTTGAAGTTGAATTTCCCAAAGGTTGTAGGTGTATGTTGGCATTGCGTTGTGACATACGCGTCATTATAAGGTGATCCGTAAAGATCTAAAAGTTTGCGGAATAGCTATCTCGTTTATACTAAAGTCCTAAAGTCCAATAATCCATTTTAATGTTGTGTAATACAAAATATTGAAAGCAAGTTCAATGAAAACTTATTATGTATATTTTTTGCTTAACTAATTCATTCACAACAAAATACATTTTACATTGAAAATTTCAAGATAAAGTATTTTATTGGGTGGAATCTGCAGAATCCTTTAACATGCGTAAGCTATTGAATGATAAAACGACACAACAATAACGTAAATCCTCGAACCAAATTTTATTCCTACGATCAAAAGCGGATTATCTACATTGCTTGACATAATGTAATATCTCTTTATATCTTAATTTCTTATAAACTTAATTGTTAGGATTACATGTTGCTTCTGAGTAGAGGTTCATTATAATTTAATATAATGTCAAAAAAGTGAGTATGAAGGAACTTCGTGTATAAAGAAATATTATATTAATCACCTATATCAATTATTATTTTCTGTCTTTAGTAGGTACAAAGACAATTTGGTTTTATGGTCAATGGACAAATGTAATTGTAACCGTCCTGCCATATATTATTTAATATAAAACTGTCTAAATAGTCTTAATGGCTTATCGTTGCACTCTAATCCAATTTTTCAACAAGGGCAGCAACGTCAACGTAGGTCAGGAGCCTGCTTGATTTTCACTTTTATTATTATTTTTAACTAGCTGTACCCCGCGACTTCGCCCGCGTGTAATTTGTCACGATTGTATTTCATGGGTTTTAATTATTTTGCGCGGCACCCTAATTAATTATCTAAAATAGAAGTAGCCCAAGTTACTCTTTATAACGTCAGTAACTGCCAGTGATAGTCCCGTCAAAATCGGTCCAACCATTTCGTAGATTAGTAGGAACAAACAGACAGACAGACAGAAAGAAAACAAAAATTTTAACAATTGTGTTTTTCTTATAAGTACCGTATATTCCTTCATATGCATTTAGTAAAAAGCTGTTATTTAGACATTACAAACGGACACTTAAATTTTATTTATTTGTATAGATGATTGATTTATCAGAATTTATAAATTATATTTATAATTCATTACAAATTTCTCCAATAAAATTTGATAGCGACAAATGTTCATTGATTTTCGGAAAATTATTGAAATATTGGATTAGCGAGATACTTTACGTGGTAGAGCTACACTGTAGATATCATACATAGCCGGAACACAAAAAGTTTAGCTAGATCGGGGTAGGACCACGAACTCAGAAAATACCAGCTTGAAACAGCAGAATAATGCTAATGTTTTGTATGGTAAGTGGAGAGAACCGTAGACCCTTTTTTATTGGTAAAAATGCATTCCATCGTGGTGCTAAGTGGTGATAACGCATTTGCGTTTTGATACGTGATCAATAATAGATATAGATGTCTATAGTCCATAGGATCCATTAACCATCGGGTAGACTAAATTCTCGTTCGTCACCCTTATCCTTTAAAAAAAATTGAAAAACATTTCGAATGAATACGAAGTATAATGGAATTAGTGCTAATTCATGTTTAGTTTGTTACATTAATGCTAATATTTACTATATACGCTGTTGGTTTTCTGAATAAATTAAATAAATAATATATGGTATTTTCTTAATGTTCTAAAATGCTAGTTTGTAATTTTGCAAATTATGCTATTTTTTTTATGCTACTTTGAATGTAGGTCAAGTTCAAATCCGATCCAAATGCATATCTGTATATCCAAATATGTTCAGACGTTAATGCAAGTTTGAATAACAAAACTCCATACTTTCGTATTTATAATATTAATTATGTAAGGCTTAGTACGTTGTTATCCTTATCATATCTTATATATGAAAAGTAAATTTAATAAAATGATACGCACTAATTGTAATGGCCTAGGCACTATGAAACTAAATTCATCTAATTATCTAATATTAACAACAGAAACTTACGTCGATGTTAACGTCGCAAAAAAAGGTCGTAAACAGGCATTCAGATCAAATCTTATAGTGAAGCCTTTGAATTGTTTTTCACTCAAATACAATATAATGACTCCGCATGGTAAACTAACATCAGACAAGAGTGCCTAGTTGATATTGTACGAGTCTAACGCATGGGTATAGTAGTATTCCATTTACTAGTATGCGCTTGTAATAACACTTATACTTTTGGTATCAGCAATTGTTGTTGACACATTTTTGCTATTGAAAAAGAATCATCATCATCATAACTATTGAACATAGATAACCAAATAGTGCCACAATCTACGGACTTGATCCAAATAAAATAATCGCCTTTCTGCATGATTATCCCTATCGTCACTAATGTAAAAATGTAAATCACAGATCATAAATACTGATTGAAAGTATATATATATATATATATATATTTTACTTTTACCACTTGTACGGAAAAACCTCTGTATTGACAAGAACCACATACGGAACTGAGACGTAGTCCTTCACTGCTGGCCGGATGAGAAAGCTCAAGGTCGCTCAGCGAGCTATGGAGAGAGCTATGCTCGGAGTTGCTCTGCGTGATAAACTCAGAAATGAGGATATCCGTAGTAGAACCAGAGTGACCGACATAGCCCAACGGATTAGTAAGCTGAAGTGGCAATGGGCCGGGCATATAGCTCGAAGAACCGACAACCGATGGGGAAGAAAAGTTCTCGAGTGGCATTCTCGTACCGGCAGGCGAAGTGTAGGGCGTCCCCCCACTAGATGGAGTGACGACCTGGTAAGATATGCAGGAAGTCGATGGATGCAGGTGGCTCAGGACCGTGCTTTGTGGCATTCCTTGGGGGAGGCCTATGTTCAGCAGTGGACTTGTGAAGGGCTGTAATGATGATGATGACGGAAAAACCTCTGTATTGACAAGAACCAGCAATATACCCAGTGGGACCATTTATGAGAGTAATAATTTCAATAGAATAAGTTTTATAAATCTTTTTATTATATTGTCTTTAACTTAATATAAAAACCAACTTTAATATGCGGAATTTGTCCAATGACTTTGTTGTAAACACATTAACATTGTCCATTAATGAATTAATGATTCTGTGGAGTCTATCAAATTACTATCATTTTGGATTTTGTATTGATTGAGTAATTGGAGATGAATATTGATGACAAGCTCGTGGAAACTGTCCATGAGTTCGGAGCTAAGTTTTGCAAGACCCACCGCAGACGAACACAAAAACTCTCCGATCACACTCTTAATCTCATGGCTGATAGACGGAAATGAAGTTGCAGTCTTCAACAGATTTGACAGCATACAGGCAACTGAACAAACAGATCTTCAAATACAGGCGGCAGAACTTACGCAACTTCAATACAGCTTGTATTGAAGAAGCGATCGAGCGGAACCAAGGCTCCAAAGTCTTTGCCAAAGATCTGTTTGCTAAAAAGAGCCAACTGTAAAAACTGAAGACCAAGTGTGGCAGCATCATTTCCGGGACATCTAAGATTTTGAGTGAGATTGAGAGGTTCTATGAGCAGCTGTACAAGTCATCGTTGGAGCCACACGCAAGTGTGATTAACGATCCAAGAGCGGGTCTTATCCGACACTATTCCAAAGATATTCCGGACGTCAGTCTCAGCTAGATTATAATGGCCCTCCAGCACCTGAAAAACGGTAACTCCCCGGGCGAGGATGGAATTACAGTGGAGCTTCTGAAATCGGGTGGAAAACCGGTACTCGAAGTCCTTCAGAACTTCTTTAATTCCACCCTCCATGGTAGTACTACTCCAAGGCGTGGAGCAGAAGTGTGGTGGTCTTGTTCTGCAAGAAAGGCGATAACACTCTCTTGAAGAACTACAGACCGATTTCCCTTCTGAGCCGCGTCTACTTGCTGTTTTCGAGAGTCATTACGAATCATCTCGCACGCATACACGACAACTTCCAGCCTCCCGAACAAGCCGGTTTCATAAAAGACTTTAGTACCATAGACCACTTAAACACCCTTCGGCGAATTGCACAGAATACAGAAGAGTACAATCTGCCACTTTGCCTTTCGTATGTAGACTATGAGAAAGCCTTCGATTCCGTCGAAATTTGGTTGGTGCTGCAGTCCCTTCAGCGGTGCCAAGTTGATTATCGTTATATCGAAGTATTGAAGTGTTTGTACAGTAGGGCTACGATGGCTTTCAGAGTACAAAATCAGAATACGAAACCTATCCAACTGCAGAGAGGTGTAAGACAGGGTGACGTTATATCCCCGAAACTCTTCACCGCTGTATTCGAAGATGTTTTCAAGCTACTGGACTGAAAAGGATACGGTACTAACATCAATGGCGAGTATATCACTCACCTTCGATTTGCCGATGATATAGTCCTTATGACAGAATCGCTGGATGACCTAAGCACTCTGCTCAATAACCTCAATAGTGTCTCCCAACGGAAAGGTCTTAAGATGAACATGGAGAAAACGGAGATCATGTTTAATGTCCATGTCACACCAATGCCGGTAGTTGTTATAGCACTAAGCTCGAAGTTGATGACGAGTATGTTTACCTGGGACTAATAGTCCGACTAGGTAGGTCCAACTTCGACCGAGAAGTCAATCGACGGATATATACATATAACTCGATTGGGCAGCGTTCGAGAAATTACGGCATATCTTCTCATCAGGTATACCTCAAAACTTGAAAACGAGACTGTACACTCAGTGCGTGTTGCCAGTGATGACATACGGAACTGAGACGTGGTCCTTCACTGCTGGCCGGATGAGGAAGCTCAAGGTTGCTCAGCGAGCTATGGAGAGGGCTATGCTCGGGCTTTCTCTGCGTGTTAAACTTAGAAATGAGGATATCCACAGTAGAACCAGAAAGACCAACATAGTCCAACGGATTAGTAAGCTGAAGTGGCAATAGGCCGGCCATATAGCTCGAAGAACCGACAACCGATGGAGAAAAATGGTTCTCGAGTGGCGGCCTCGTACCGGCGGGCGAAGTGTAGGGTGTCCTCCCACTACATGGAGTGACGATCTGGTAAGACATGCAGGAAGTCGATGGATGCAGGTGGCTCAGGACCGTGTTTTGTGGCATTCCTTGGGAGAGGCCTTTGTTCAGCAGTGGACTTGTGAAGGGCTGTAATGATGATGACAATGATGAACTGGAAATGAATCGAAAAATTCTTTGAAGGTGTTTTCGCCATCTCATCGAGATGGAAGCCCTCCAAACAAATTAAAAAAATCAATAGCAGCAAGACATCAAAATCAATAGCAAATACGGTTGACTATTGATAATTTTCAGTTGAATCCCCTGCAGGTTTGAGACAAAGAGTGGTCACGCGTATTGGACTAGAGTAATTTTACGTTGTAAGTAAATAGTGTAAGTCTAGGTTGTATAACAGTGGGCTTGACCGTTATCGCTCGCATGTATGCAGTAATTTTGTCGTTATGCCAGATCTCTTAATAAGGTAATGAACCCATGAAGCTCGCTTTGAAAAAGCTTTTTTGTTCTACATTTATCATTCTATACATTGCAATATACTTTTCTAATTTACGTACTGATCTATTTTTCTTACCAAGTGATAGTAACTGATTTGGAAATCTTACGTTTGTATATCGATTCAACAAATTAAAGCAAGCTTCAAAACGAGTTTGCTATTGTACTCGTATTTGAGTACTTTTATACTGTTCCTAATACGGTACGATATCATTTACAGGTTTATTAATTTTCCCAATTTAACATTGTAATCGGTTTAGCCTTTTTATTTAAATTGCTATTTAAATTGTAGGCAGCTGCTCACTCTTAACGAGAGGTCAATTTCGTTATTATTATAGATTTTACATTTTCAAAATAGAAGTGATCAACTAAAAACCCATCGTGAATTAATTTTCTGTAGCTGGTCTACCCATTTTTTTTATGAGAGAGGGGGCAAACGAGCATGCGGCTCACCTGATGATAAGTGACTACCGCCACCCATGAACAACTGCAACACCAGGGGAGTTGCAGATGCGTTGCCAGCCTTTTAAAAAGGAGTAGGCGCTTTTCTTGAAGGTCTCTATGTTGTATCGGTCTGGAAAAATCGCTTTCCCGACAAATACTGACACGCCCGGTATAGAGAGCATCACCAGTGCTGTCATCTGCACAGCAATGTATGTTACCGGCTTGCAACATATCATTGATATGCAGAATAAACAGCGTTGGTGATAGCGCGCAGCCTTGTGGAACACAAGCATTAAATTCTTGTAATCGGAGCACGTACCGCCTACTACGACCTTGATGCTCTGAGCAGCCAGAAAACTGGTGATCCAATTGCACAATTTTTCGGGAAGCCCATAGGAAAGAAGCTTCGAAAGAAGCGCTTTATGCCAGACCCTATCGAAGGCCGTCGCTATGTCCAAATCAACGGCCAGTGCCTCCCTCTTGGATTCGATTGCCTGCACCCATCTATGTGTTAGGTAAACAAGAAGATCACCAGCTGAGTGACCCCGAAGGAAACCGTATTGGCTGTCACTAATCAGCTAGTGCTCATCAAGATACCGCATGAGCTGGCAGTTAATAATGGACTCCATTATTTTCGAGAACAAGAAGGTGATAGCGATAGGCCTGTAGTTGGACGGATCAGAGCGGTTACCTTTTTTAGGGATCTGGTGCATGAAAGCTGTCTTCCATAAATTCGGGACAACGCCTTGGGAGTAGGAGTACCGAAAAACACGTGTAAGAACCGGTGCCAACTCTGGAGCGCACGTCCTCAGCAGAATTGGCGGGATACCGTCAGGCCCACTCGATTTGTGGATGTCCAGGGAGAGGAGTGCTTTGTGAACCGAGCGCTGTGAGAACCGCTCATCCGACATGGAGCACTCACACTGCGGCATGGTCGGCGGTGTGTTCCCCCTGTCATCAAGAGTCCAGTTGGACGCAAAAAGGGAGCCTAAAAGGTCGGCTTTATCTTTTGCAGCGTAGGCCAGTGAGTCATTCACCCTGTGCAGAGATGGCAGTGATGGATTATAGAAATTTCTTTGGACAGCCTTGGCGAGAGACCAGAATGCACAGGTTCCCGAAGAAAGGCGAACTAGTTTCTCGCCAATTCTGCCTATGTGCTTTGACTTTGCCTTGACAATAACTCTTTTCAAGGACCTAGAGGCGAAGTTATACTTCTTTTTAAGCATGCAGGTGTTTACATCCCGAGCCGTCGAAGCGACCAAGCCAAGTCTGAGATCTGCCACCGATAGGTACCACAGATGATGGAATAAATAGTTCCATTCACTGTAGCACCACATCAGTGATTGAGTCAGCAACAGCGCTGTGATCATCTGGCGAGAAGCAAACCCGCCCCCATGGGTAGGATGCAAAGAAAGACCGCATTCCGTCCCAATCCACCGACCTGTAATACCAAACACGGTGGCAACCTGCAGAACACAACCGCGAGTAGAGCGTGAGTGGCACCACACTCCGGATCAGACAATGGTCCGAAGAGCCGAGTAATGCATCGACGGAAACCTTATATCAGTCCAGATGAGAAGTCAGCAGAAGGTCCAACAGGGAAGGTGTATGATCCTCCACATCTGGAATCCGCGTAGGAAGTAATCAGTTGTGTCAGACCATATGCCATTTTTTTATTATGTTTTTCACATTGAACGCTATTTATTATTTGTTTTAGATTTATTTACTTAAAACTTTGTGGTAATTAGCTAAAGTTAATTGGTTTAACATATTAGTCTTAATATCACAAAGATTATTCTTAAATAGTATTATTTTATTAAAACTACGTACATTAAATACTTGATAAGGTTTCATTTATTTCTAAGCATTAACGCAGGTTAATAAATGTTGGCAAAAGGTTTCATTTTTAAACTTTTTCAATAACAACGAAACGCTTTTAGAAACTATTTTCTCATAAAATTTTACCAGAAATAGTAAAGTAAATTTAAGGCTTTTCCCGCGAAAGTAGAAATCAATACAAAGAATAGAACTTTTGAATGTAGCATTGGAAACCGCAAAATTTACAGTTTATTATAGCGCGGTAGATGGTTTGTTTGAAGTAAACTTATATTCAACTGAAAACATATATAATTATTTAGCCAAGCCTAATAAACAAAATGTTTATATAAGGTCCGTTAATATATTTTGTATTAATGTTATTTTGTATAAAGGTTTTTTTTTAATAATAGTCAATGTTTTAGGTCATCATCATTACCAACAGCTTCTTAACAGACTACGGTTACATACAGGCCCCGTGTTTATCGTGGAGATATCTTCATTAATACCTTCCATCACGGTGGTGACGGATCAGTTATGCTGGACTTTTACGATGACGTATACTAAGAGTCTCGGTATCTCCGTTAGAAACGCAACCGCAATGCAACACCTCTCTCACTTTGCTTTGTTGGAAGCACGTCCTGGGAGCAGTAGTTACTGCCTTCAGCACCTTCGAAGTGCTATCATTGAGTCTCGAAACCAGGCTAGATACAGAGTTACTTGTGCGGTTTTATTCTTCATTACTATCTGCTACTCTTGGGAGAAATTAGTGGTTGTAATACTAGATGTTTACGTTGCTCCCTCTCACGGGTCTGCTTGGAAATGAAAGTATTTTTTTAGTGAATTCATTGGTAATTTTTCATTGGTGCTTTTTAATCATGAGAAAGATAGTACTTTTAATATCATTGAACTAGTCATATTTTGATTATAAATCAGAACGTTGGCATGCCGTACCAAATTTTAACATGAACGGAACACTTATAGTATTTATTTGTTGTCTGTCGGGTCTAAATGTCATGGTTCGGCCATCTCAAAAACGAAGAAATATATTTTTCAGTTGATATGATTCTTTTGGTAATTTTAGGGGGATAAATTTTGTAAAAATTGTTAAAAATGGAGGAATCATGTCGGTTGTCCGAATGAAGGTACAAAATTACGATGTTCTATAAAATGCCGATAACATTTTAAAATAAAAAAAATTTACATCGAGAAATAAGTGTAGATCGAATTATAATTATCAGGAGTAGAGAATTATAGCGTGTCAAATAAAAACAATTTAATAATTCATGCGTGCAGCTAATGGCACGTAACAATAACAGTGCTTGTACAAATTGTACAAGCAATATAACACAGTCTTCATCATCAGATCAATATTGTACATAGCTTTCATTGAATCAATTTCATTTCCCTTCTAATTAGTATATCAAATAAATGATAGGCACAGTTATAAGACCCTCATATTTCTTATTACTGTTACTGTTACCCTGTATACAGAATCTGTTAGCTTTTTTTAATATTTAAGATATTAATCGTTTTATCATGATATCTGAAATAGTAACTCTTAACCTTTCGTTATAGTGTAGTGAGTTACAGTATGATATTTTTATTCATGAATACTTAAACTATACGCAGATGCAGTATTATAACTTCTGTGTTTTGAATAACTAAAAGTTTTACAACTACAAGAAAATATCAGATAGGAACGTCAGATTTGCACTTGTATGCATATCCTTTCTGACTTAACTCGTCATCGTAGCAAAAATTGAGGTTTTAATAAAATATTTGCATATTTTTACAATATTTTATTTAATAAAAAATATGATAGGTATCCTTAGTCATTTTAAAATTTAAAAGAAGCGTAAATATAGTCGGATGATATTATATAGATAAATACAATAATAATGAGAACTCTGTTAGACAAACACTTAGTACAAAACAAAATATTAAAACAAACTACTGAATGAATTTAATATAAGCATTATAAGACTAAATTGCGGAATTGATGAAGTCTTCTTGATGAAACAAGAAATAGACGAGACATCTTTTTGTGGTTCGCCCATGTTAGCTCTGGCTTTGTCAGCTTTTAATTAAAACTTCTATAGTAAGCCCTGTAGTTAATTTTCATTTGATATTTTACTTATAATTAAAAGTAATTTAAGCATGTTTTATAATTTAAACTATTTTATATATAAAATAATGAAATGGTATACAAATACAGTTCTATGAAATGTACTAGTTTAATTATAAAATATATTGTGAATCATACCCGATGAACCGGCCAAAAAAACGCTAAGCAAAATATTGAGATATCATAATTCCGAGTCATTTAACAATCAGCTGCTTAAGCAGCTTTCGAAGATTAATGTTTCAGAATATGTTTACTTCTGTATGTTATTTGGGGGAGTAAGTAGATAAGTTGCTCTTTCTATGTTCTTAATATAGTCTCAGTATGATGTATTTTCTAACGTTGCTAAGGGACATATACACCGTTTGTTTTTACTTTATAATATACTTATTCGTGATAAAACGATTTATTTTTATTAGGACTAATCTCTGTATTTATAGGCAATCTGCAAATAATACATCATCATTATCATCATCATTACAGCCCTTCACAAGTCCACTGCTGAACATAGGCCTCCCCCAAAGAATGCCACAAAGCACGGTCCTGAGCCACCTGCATCCATCGACTTCCTGCATGTCTTACCAGGTCGTCACTCCATCTCGTGGGGGGACGCCCTACACTTCGCCTACCGGTACGAGGCTGCCACTCGAGAACCTTTCTTCCCCATCGGTTGTCGGTTCTTCGAGCTATATGGCCGGCCCACTGCCACTTCAGCTTACTAATTCGTTGGGCTATGTCGGTTATTCTGGTTCTACTGCGGATATCCTCATTCCTAAGTTTATCACGCAGAGAAACTCCGAGCATAGCCCTCTCCATAGCTCGCTGAGCGACCTTGAGCTTCCTCATACGGCCAGCAGTGAAGGACCACGTCTCAGTTCCGTAAGTCATCACTGGCAACACGCACTGGTTGTACAATTTCGTTTTAAGGTTTTGAGGTATGTCTGACGAGAATATGTGTCGTAGCTTCCCGAACGCTGCCCAGCCGAGTTGAATCCGTCGATTGACAATAATACATCGTTCAGTTTCAGTAGATGAACAATTCACATATTATTATCATAACCATGTCAGCTTATAATGGTGAAAGCAGTAGTTGTGCCTGTCATTTTTGAATATTGGTTTGTGTCAATCTAAACCAAAGTTTTCAAAACGTTTGTAAACATAAATTTTCAATGGAAATTCACTTAAATAGATAATAATCTTATTTAATCAATATCAATAACTTTGTTCATTTAGGGACATCAAAAACTGAGCGTGAGACTGACTTAATAGTAAATAATAGCTCTATGACGTTTATATTGTATACTTTTATATTATCTATACCTAATATAATAAAGCGGAAGAGTTTTTTTTGTTTTTTTTTGTTTGTTTTAACGCGCTAATCTCTGGAACTACCAGTCCGATTTGAAAAATTATTTTTGTATATTCAGGTTCATGTGAAATAGTATAGGCTATCTAGCATTAAGATTTATTATTCAGCTAGCCTTAAAATGGATATTTCTTAAGCAAGTCAGAAGAAAAAACACTTCCGAAATGATTTATCCGCGTATGCTGGTTTTATGGTTAGGGATACGTAAATACAATGTTCTAGAAAAATATAGACCTTTACTGCGTCTAAAAAAGTCCAGAATACCATATGTGTCTATTTCTTATACATAAGCCATAATTTGGTATTTTGTGACAAAACATTTAAAAGTGATATATGAGCGTTATTATTAGGCATGGCCTATTTATCCTTACGAACGAAAGTTACCTCATCATCAAGACAATTTTATGAAGATAAACTTCATAATGATATCGATTATACCACGTTATTTGGGCGCATAGTTTAAGAGATAATGTAAAATTAAATTATTTCAATACTTGGCTGGGCGCGCGAACGACGCTTAAACCCTAGCCGTTATAAAATGCTTGAACTTGGTCATGTCGCGCACCTCGGACACGTGATGACGCGGGTGAAACCGCGGGGCACAGCTAGTTATCAATAAAGTTAACTATTCGCCTTACAAATATAACTTACTAGGTATCATCCACATTATTTGATTGAAATCGACATCAAAAACAAACGGAGCGTATCACTAATAAGTGAGGTTATATTAAATACATACATACACACATATATATAATCACGCCTTTTTCCCGTAGGGGTAGGCAGAGACCACTTCTTTCCACTTGCTTCGATCCTTACATAATTGTTTCGCTTCGTCCACTTTCATTATGCTCATACATGGTCTTCGGCTTGGGGTACTCCTCACCTGGCCTTTTTTCAAGACGTCTCTTGAAAAACGACGATTTGGTCTAGAAACGTCCGCCTAGGTCTCTACCCCTTCCAACACTTTCATTCACGCTCGCCTTATACACTTTTTCGTCAATCGTTCTTCATTCATTCTCTCGACGTGGCCAAACCATCTTCTATCATACTTCTTAACGCTCTCATCTCAACTGCATTACATCTGCTTTCATGTTTCTTCTGCCATACCCAACTTTCACTTCCGTTCATGATTGTCGGAACCAACACATGCATGCACAGCCAAACGAGCCTTGTTATACACCTTCCGACATAAAGGAGTGCAATGTTCTATTCACCATGTTTTCTGCATTCACTCTGCTTTCAATATCACTCTCAAATCTTTTGAAAACTTTGAACCCATATACAAAAACTCTATATTATTAAATGCCCTCATGTTTCTCAGTTCATTATGCTGATTCATCTCATTACTAAATAAAATTTACTTTTTATTACTTTTTCTCTAAAGCCGGCAAATTCGTGAACTACTATTAAGAAAAAACGATAGTATCAAATTATAAACTTACTGGTGGAATGAGTAATCCTGGGGATTATTCTTTTTGGAAGAGTTACATTCTGGTACAGAACAAAAAACCATCGTATTATACACATACATTTAATAGTTATCACTTTAGTTATTCTTCAGTATTCGTGATATGTGTAGTCTCGCCTAATATATTATACGCCTTTAATAATTTATAATGTGATCAAGTAAAAATAATACATACCGACACTTAACCTCAAATCCATAAACTTACTTAAAAAGTTTATAATATAAATAAAACATGTGTTGTAGATTCATATATATTTGAATAACCACCTAACCGTATGTATAGCTATAAATATTATATAATATTATTTTATATATAGCTTTATCAGATATATAAAAAATAATGTTTCTTTATTCCCATTTTATGCGCTGCCATACCATTCATGAGATTGCACTAAATCTTTGACAACATATTGCTTGCACTTGTGTGAATGTTATAGGCATAGTACATTCAATTTGATCATGAATGTGTTATTATTCTTAAGTAAACAATATAACCCTTCCAAATGTGAAACGATATTTCCACAATTATTTCTTCTGCGAGAGCAATGCGCCGGGATCAGCTAGGAAGTTATAAAATATCCTTCTCACAACCATTGAAAGTTAAATTCATGTTTTAGTCCCATATACCTCACATCTGGCATAAAAGAAATAACTTTGTGCCGATAACAGCTGCCGATAATCAAAAGCGTCGGCAACCGCCGAAGTACTGACAGAAGTTGTTGACAGAATCGGCGACACCGCTAACCAATGGCAACGTTTATAGTTTGTCATTTAACTGCAAATAGTGAACACAGCAGAAATACCGATATTGATGTTTCTAATTTTTAAGTGCCAACAAACAAACAAAAATTGACATTAAAAATAATCAAACATTTTATCCTTTAACGTTTTATCGTAAACGTGGATGTAGTGAACATTTTCTATTCTGTTCTCTATAATATGACAATATCTCACCAACCAACGGTATAAAATGGTATAAAAACGGTTTGTTCTTTTTCTTTTATGCCGAAGAAATAAAATTAATTAACAATACTATTGCTTCAAAATCCCTTTTAGTTACTAGCTCTAATACTAAAGCTAGAACAGACATCTGATACTGATACGGAGTTTTGAAGCTGGCTAGTTGGGGAAGTGTCGCTTCGGTAAGAGCGTTTAAATTGGAAGAAAATAAATCTTTAGTGTGTATTGTTTTCTGAAATTCTTATTAAAAGCCTAGACTTTATTTGGTCAAAACATAAATTATGATTACTATTTTCTTCCAGTCTTTTACACGATATATTATCGTATTATCATATTTTATAATACAATATCGAAAAATATTTGGGGTTGATAGTAGGGTATTTGCACCATGTAAAAAGAAATAAAAAATAAAAATTTATGATAGGTATTGTAAAAATTTAAGGAGAAATGTGGATATCTATTCATAAAATGCAATATAAATTTTATGAAAAAAAAATTATCGATGCCTCAAGCGTCCATAGTGCTATCCGCCTACATAAATAAATTGATGGTAGTATTTTTTTTTATATTCAATCCCGATTTTTGTTATGCGGAGTTGAAGAATGTTTGATAATACAAAGCTATTTTTATTTTTGATTAAAATCTCACACCTAATCTATTACAAAATTTAACTTGCAATACGTATCACCTCATATTATAGTATCATTACGCTATCACTCTAGTATTCAATTATTCTATTTGAAAATGGTATGTTATGTTATACCATATTCTCTAGCGCTATTAATTTGTTTGACTATAACCTCATTTGCCAATAGCTATTGATAACTGAAATTGACGAAATTGAAATTAACAACTGATAGCTAGCTTGTTAACTAACAAGCTAGCTGTACTCCATACAAAAAAGAATATTGGATTATCTCTGAAAACTAAGACAGGGCACTTTATTGTCTCTCAATGTTCTTTCCATTACAGTCTACCAAAAGCCCACTACTAAAATAGGTATCCCATTGATTGTCTCTGCTGGTTGGTGGCTTTTTTCAATAATTTTGTGTTCTTGTCAAGAAGATGCTGCTTCCCATGTCATATTTCAGTTCTCTCTACGTCTTCTCTAACGACACAGAGGGAAACAAATCAGGAGATGGGCAGCAGCGTCTTCCAAATAACGACTATAAATCTTTTTTCGTTTTTTACATTTTATTACAGTTTTTTTTTATGATTCCAAATATTGTTCGAATTTTTCCCAGCGCTAAATTGTTAGGGACATAATAAACAGACGCGAAAAACATGATTTGCTTTTATTAACTATCTTTAAAAGTCGCGCTGATCTAGCAAATTTCTGAAAGTGCACAAAGATTTTTTTTACTTCTTCTGAAAAAGTATTACTGGAAAATAATAAAGTATATTAGGTAGAATATGCCATATTTTTCTTCTAATGCAAACCTCACCTGAAATCTATGCGCCTGCTAACTGCTAACTAAATGAAAATGATAATAATATATGCATTCCTTAATACGTTTTGATCTTGTTAAGAAACTGAAAATATTTTATTATTATTATTGTAATCAAAGAATAAGATGGATTTTATATAAATCACTTACATTGGGTACGATGTAGGTGAAAGAATAAATTTTATTTGGGATATATTCATTGACAAGGGTACAGAATTGTCAGGTACAAAGAAGGGATCGGTTTTAAAGGTCAAATAAGAGATCAGTTCGAATGTTATGCAAAGTTGAAAATCGATATGTATTGCATGCCGTAAACGCCGAAGTGCGTTGGTATGTACTACTAGGGCCTAAAAATTAAGATTTCAAAGTTTTGTTCATGAAATCGTATCTAGCAATCATATTGTACATACAAGTGATATAAAAAGCACATTGTCAGAAAGATAAATGATTGCTGAACTTATTAATATTTTTTTAAATCGATTAATTGCTATTTTTAAATAAAAAAAACCGGCCAAGTGCGAGTCGGAATCGCGCACCGAGGGTTCCGAACAAATCCGTAGGTATATAAGCTTAAAACTATTGAAAATATTTTTATTATATGATGTAACTAAAAATTTATGCTTTTCGCAATTTTTTCTTTATCAGTGCTATAAAACGTTGCTTCGTACCAAATTTCAAGATTCTGAGTTCACGGAAAGTACCCTGTAGGTTTTGATTCCCTTGCGAATGTCGAAAATTTGCGGCATAAACGGCTGTATCTTTTGATTGCGTAGGCTTAGAAGTTTGATTTTTTCACAGCTCTAAGGGACAGTATACTTGAGTATTTGATATGAATTTCAGCTTGATACCTCTACGTGTTCCTGAGAAAACGGGTCTTGACAGACAAACAGACAAAGTGATCCTATAAGGGTTCCGTTTTTTCCTTTTGAGGTACGGAACCCTAAAAAAGGGATTTTAGTGGCTTATGGTGTGGATTTATCAAATTTTGCAAGGCTTGTAAACACGATACCTTTTGAAAATATCAATTGTTCAGCTCAATATACTCGTATTTTTAAAATTCTTCATCTATCATGTGGTAAGCCATTGAATGTAAATGGCAGTTTAATTTTGTTTAGTTTAGTTATAATAATTTTCTTTCGGCTGCGAAATAGCGAAATTTTTGTTGTATTCAGCAGCCTTGTATAAAAATTATTAGTCAGTCGCCGTCATGAGTGGACATTGTTTCGGTTGTTTGCAGCGGCTCAAAAAGATCCCTGTACAAATACACAATATTCGAATAACCGAATTTCTTAAATACTTGATTATAATAATAATGAGAGATTTTTATATTACAATATTTTAAAAGCACAGAATAAATAATAGTAGTACGTACTAAGTAGTATCAAATTTTTCGTCATGGGTGTCATTTTCATTGTTTTCGAGGAAGCTGAAGCCGATAGTGCTGTCAAAATGTACTTAAAGTACTTTAAAAAGTTCCCTAAAATCATGTTCTACGTAATTTTTTTAATGCGCGTAGGGCATGCCCAATTGGATTTACCAATGATTTAACTATTTATTATTTAAAATGGTAGTGTCATTTTTGTTTTCTTTTTTTATATTATATTTCATTAAAATACTATATCCTACATCTTATCCTTAATTCCCATTATAACCTATAAAAGTCTTTAGTCTAGGAATTTTTCTGTATTTGCCACGCTTGGCAGGTGGGTTTTTTTTATAGGAGAGGGGGCAAACGAGCATGCGGTTCACCTGATGGTAAGTGACTACCGCCGCCCATAAACAACTGCAACACCAGGGAGGGAATTGCAGATGCGTTGCCGGCCTTTTAAAAAGGAGTACGCTCTTTTCTTGAAAGTCCCTAAGTCGTATCGGTCCGGAAAAATCGCTGATGGTAATCGATTCGACAAGGACGTCGTGCGAGGAAGAAAACATCTTCTAAATCGCACAGTGGTGGACCGCCAATCATCCAGATGGTGTGGATGGTGTCGGGAGTTCTGCCGCGATGTGCGTTCGTGAAATTTGGCGGCTGGGATTAATCCGAACAATTCCTCAGAGCACTCCCCATGGTAGATGCGAAAGAAAATGCAAAGAGATGCAACATCTATCCGCAGTGCCAATGAATCGAGCCGATCGAAAAGGGCTCGGTCGTCGACGATTCGAGCCGCTCTGCGCTGGATGCGGTCAAGTGGAAGGAGCTGGCACTGGAGAGCCCCTGCCCAGAGATGGGGAACCTGCGCCTTGTAAAGTTGCAGGCGGTGTGCCGGCATGAAATACTGTCCCGCTCTGCTGAGCACGCCAAGATTTTTAGAGGCCAATTTGGCCTTCTCTTACAAGTGACCACGAAACTGCACGTCACTCGATATGTCGACTCCGAGGATACCGATACTGGCTGAGGCAAGAAGGGGAGTGCCTTGAAACTGAGGAGATACGACAAAGGGGTTCTTTTTAGCGGTAAACGCGCAAACTTGTGTCTTCTGAGGATTAAACTGGACTAGATTTAGTCGCCCCCAATCCGAAACTTTGTTTAGCAAAGACTCGACTTCAGACACAAGTTTGTTCCGGTTTTCGGCGACGTTTTCCCGCGAAATATTGGCACGGCCGATGTATAGAGCATCACCAGTGCTGTCATCCGCATAGCAATGAATGTTACCAGTTAGCAACATATTATTGATATGCAGAAGAAACAGCGTTGGTGATAGCACACAGCCTTGTGGAACACCAGTGTTAATAGGTTTATAGTCAGAACATGCATCGTCTACAACAACCTTGATATTCCGATCTGCAAGGAAGCTGGTGATCCAATTGCTTAATTTCTCGGGAAGCCCATAGGAAGAGACCTTCGAAAGAAGCGCTTTGTGCCAAACCCGATCGAAGGCCTTCGCAATGTCCAGACTAACGGCCAACGCCTCCCCCTTGGACTCTACTGCCTCCGCCCATCTATGGGTCAGGTAGACCAGAAGATCACCAGCTGATCGACCCCGACGAAAACCGTATTGGCGATCACTAATCAGCTGGTGATCCTCAAGGAGCTGGCAGTTAATAATGGATTCCATTATTTTGGAGAACAAGGAGGTGATCGCGATAGGCCTATAGTTGGACGGGTCTGAGCGGTCGCCTTTTTTAGGGATCGGGTGGACAAAAGCTGTCTTCCATGAATTCGGGACTACGCCTTGGGAGTAGGAGTACCGGAAAAGACGCGTTAGGACCGGTGCCAACTCCGGAGCACACGTCCTCAGCACAATTGGGGGGATTCCGTCAGGCCCACTCGACTTCTGGATGTCAGGGAGAGAAGTGCTTTGCGAACCGAGCGCTGAAAGAACAGCACATCCCGCATGGAGCACTCACACCCCGGGATGGTCGGCGGTGTTTTCCCCCCGTCATCTTGAGTCGAGTTGAACGCAAAAAGAGAGCCTAAAAGGTCGGCTTTGTCTTTTGCGTCTTGGGCCAGTGTGTCGTCCTCCCTGTGCAGAGATGGTAGTGATCATCATCATCATCATTACAGCCCTTCACAAGTCCACTGCTGAACATAGGCCTCCCCCAAAGAATGCCACAAAGCACGGTCCTGAGCCACCTGCATCCATCGACTTCCTGCGTGTCTTACCAGGTCGTCACTCCATCTCGTGGGGGGATGCCCTACACTTCGCCTACCGGTACGAGGCTGCCACTCGAGAACCTTTCTTCCCCATCGGTTGTCGGTTCTTCGAGCTATATGGCCGGCCCACTGCCACTTCAGCTTACTAATCCGTTGGGCTATGTCGGTTACTCTGGTTCTACTGCGAATATCCTCATTCCTAAGTTTATCACGCAGAGAAACTCCGAGCATAGCCATATATCTCCATAGCTCGCTGAGCGACCTTGAGCTTCCTCATACGGCCAGCAGTGAAGGACCTCGTCTCAGTTCCATAAGTCATCACTGGCAACACGCACTGGTTGTACAATTTCGTTTTCAGGTTTTGAGGTATGTCTGACGAGAAGATGTGTCGTAGCTTCCCGAACGCTGCCCAGCCGAGTTGAATCCGTCGATTGACCTCTCGGTCGAAGTTGGACTTACCTAGTCTGACTATTTGTCCCAGGTAAACATACTCGTCAACAACTTCGAGCTTAGTGCTTCCAACAACTACCGGCATAGGTGTGACATGGACATTGAACATGATCTTTGTTTTGTCCATGTTCATCTTAAGACCTATCCATTGGGAAACACTATTGAGGTCATTGAGCATAGTGCTTAGGTCCTCCAGCGATTCTGCCATAAGGACTATATCGTCGGCAAATCGAAGGTGAGTGATGTACTCGCCATTGATGTTGATACCGTATCCTTTCCAGTCCAGAAGCTTGAAAACGTCTTCCAATGCAGCGGTGAAGAGTTTCGGGGATATGACGTCACCCTGTCTTACACCTCTCTGCAATTGGATAGGTTTCGTACTCTGGTTCTGTACTCGGATAGCCATGGTAGCCCTACTGTACAAGCACTTCAACACTTCGATATACCGACAGTCAACTTGGCACCGCTGAAGGGACTGCAGCACCGCCCAAATTTCGACGGAATCAAAGGCTTTCTCATAGTCCACATACGCCAGACATAGTGGCAAATTGTACTCTTCGGACTTCTGTACAATTTGCCGGAGGGTATGTATGTGGTCTATGGTGCTAAAGCCCTTTCGGAAACCGGCTTGTTCGGGAGGCTGGAAGTCGTCAAGTCGGCGCGCGAGACGATTCGTAATGACTCTCGAAAACAGCACGTAGACGCGGCTCAGAAGGGAAATCGGTCTGTAGTTCTTCAAGAGAGCGTTATCACCTTTCTTAAAGAACAAGACCACCGCACTTCTGCTCCACGCCTCCGGTGTAATGCCACCATGGAGGACGGAATTAAAGAGCTTCTGAAGGACTTCAAGTACCGGTCTTCCACCCGCTTTCAGAAGCTCCGCTGTAATTCCATCCTCGCCTGGGGCCTTACCGTTTTTAAGGTGCTGGAGAGCCATTCTAATCTCGCTCAGACTGACGTCCGGGATATCTTCGGAATAGTGTCGGATGAGACTCGCTCTTGGATCGTTACTCACACTTGCGTGTGGCTCCAACGATGACGTGTACAGCTGCCCATAGAACCTCTCAATCTCACTCAAAATCTCAGGTGTCCCGGAAACGATGCTGCCACATTCTGTCTTCAGCTTTGAGAGGTGGCACTTTCTGGCAGACAGATCTCTGGCAAAGACTTTGGAGCCTTGGTTCCGCTCGATTGCTTCTTCAATACGAGCTGTATTGAAGTTCCGTAAGTCCCGCCGCATGCATTTGGAGATCTGTCTGTTCAGATGCCTGTATGCTGTCAAGTCTGTTGAAGAATGTAGCTTCATCTCCCGTCTAACAGCCATGAGATTAAGAGTGTGATCGGAGAGTTTTTGTGTTCTTCTGCGGCGGGTCTTGCAGAACTTAGCTCCGACCGCATGGACAGTTTCCACGAGCTTGTCATTCATATAGTCCACTTCATTGCAGTATTCTAAGCACTGAAAACGGTTTTGTAACTCGAGCTGAAAGGTTTCGGGACTTTGGATTAGAGCACGAGGGGGACGGAGCGTTGACTTCATTAGACGAGACCTCTCCAACTTAACGTTTAGGTTCAGTGTGCCTCTAACCATTCGGTGATCGCTACCAGTTTTCACCCTAGCGATCACGGAGACATCACTGAACAGTTGTCGTCTGGTCGTCATAATGAAGTCAATCTCATTTTTTGTCGAACCGTCGGGGCTCGACCAGGTCCACTTCCTGTGGGGCCGCTTCTGGAAGAAAGAGTTCATCATAAAGAGTCCCTCTTTCTCCATGAAGTCGGCCAGCTGCTGGCCCCTTGGGTTCCGTTGCCCTATTCCAAATTTCCCTACTTTCAGCTCACCGTTCTCTCTTGTGCCTAGTTTTGCATTGAAGTCTCCCATTAACACCGTATATTGGGTTTTGGAGGAATGCATGGCTCTAGAGATATCCTCATACATTTCCTCCACCTCCTCATCGGGGTGTGCCGTGGTTGGTGCGTAAACCTGTATGACCTTCAGCGAATACCGTTTGGTGATTCTGAGTATAAGGTACGCAACCCTCGTCGACACACTCCCGATCTTTACAACGTTGTTAACGAGAGACTTGTGGACGATAAATCCGACACCTCCTTGGGACAGATGGTCGCCCTCCCGGTGATAGAGCAAGTTGCCGGATTCGAGGATTACCGTGTCCTCCCCCTCTCTTCGGACTTCGGATAATCCGATAATATGCCAGCGCAACTTGTCTATCTCTTCTTCCAGCTCCACGATCTTCTCGTCAGTCCTCAGGGTGCGTGCGTTGTACGTTGCCAGGTCGAGTCGTCTAAGGTGGCAACCGAACCTCCACCGGAGATTCTTAGCACCCCCTGCCCCGCCGTTACCATGGTCGCCACCGTAGCTAGGAATAGCGGGGCCGCCGGGGACTGGGGGCCGTCTCTTTGTTACATTCATAGGGGGGTATTTGCCATAGTTGCCACGCTTGGCGAGCGGGTTGGCAACCGCAGTTTTTTTATTGTAATTTTGGCTATTATCAGGAAGATGCTGCTGCCCATCTCCTGCCTGTTTCCCTTTGTCGCCTTTTACGACACCCACGGGAGGATATGGGGTAGTGGATATTCTTGACCGCCACTACACGGTGGTATGGGATGGTAGTGATGGCTTACAGAAATTCCCTTGGACAGCCTTGGCGAGAGACCAGAATGGGGTTCCCGAAGGAAGGCGAACTAGTTTCTCGCTAATTCTGCCTATGTGCTCTGACTTTGCCTTAGCAATAACTCTTTTGAAGGACCTGGAGGCGAAGTTATACTTCTTTTTAAGTGTGCTGGTGTTTACATCCCGTGCTTACAGCCGTCAAAGCGACCAAGCCAAGTCTGAGATCTGCCACCGATAGGTACCACAGATGATGGAATAAATAGTTCCATTCACTGTAGCACCACATCAGTGATTGAGTCAGCAAAAGCGCTGGGATCATCCGGTGAGAAGCAGTCCCGCCCCAATGGGTAAAATGCAAAGAAAGACCGCATTCCGTCCCAATCCGCCGACCTCTAATGCCAAACACGGCGGCAACCTGCAGAACGCAACCGCGAAGGGAGCGTGAGTGGCACCACACTCCGAATCAGACAATGGTCCGAAGAGCCGAGAGGGGCATCGACGGAAACCTGATATCCGTCCGGATGAGAGGTCAGCAGAAGGTCCAACAGGAAAGGTGTATGATCCTCCACATCTGGAATCCGCGTAGGCGAAGTAACCAGTTGTGTCAGACCATATGCCAAGGCAAAGTCATAAACAGATCTCCCCCCATTCGGCGTGGTGGGCGTCAAAATCGCCAAGGATCACGATCTCTGCGGATGGGACCTGTTGTAGCAAGGAATCTGTAGCCATTTGGACGTGGTCGATGAGGCGGTCTGTTTCGGCATTACCGCTATGGGACCTATAGAGGCACCCGTAGACGAGCGGATGGTCGTTGCTGTCTACGCGTAACCAAAGGATGGACAGGTCCGAACCTTCAAGACTGCCGAGGCGTCGAGAACAGATGTCCTCTCTGACATACACGCAAACTCCAGCCCGAGGCACAAAGGAGTGCTCCAATTTGTACCCCGGGTAGGAGAGATACGAAAAATCAGCCGGAGAGGAAACCTGCATCTCGGTCAAAAAGAGCAAGGCCGGCTTCGCCGTCTCTAGATGGTAGTGGACGGCGTTTAGGTTAGAGTGAAGTCCCCTGATGTTGCAGAAATTCACGGATAGCGTGGCAGGGGTCGCCTTGGTATTGTTGCTCAGCTTGCCCCGAGCAGTTATGTTTTTGAGCGGAATTTTGCCCCCCCCCCCCCCCCCCCCCCAGAATACGCAAGGCAGCCTGAGCACCCTCAGGAGCACGCTCAGGATTGGAATAACATGGTCGTGGATGCTCAGCGAGGGATTCTCCAGGGGTGCTGGTACCCTCCTGGGGTAGTCTATTGTGTAATTCCGCTACCATGTTGATAGGGGGGGAGGGGGGAATTGGACCTCCGGCCACCTGCACTCACCAGACGAAACGCAGAAGCAGAGCTTCTACTTCACGCCGGTATTCTGTGAGGTCGTGGTACCAACCCGGCTCGAGCCGGCCCGTACGTGCAACAGCAAAACTGCTGCGTGGCTCTACCACCGTTAATTGGGTGGCAACCGTTGTTTTTTTATAGTTTTGATTTGCTATCAGATACTTTCTGATAGCTGCTGTCCATCTTTATCACAGTTTAAGGACGACAAATGAGCACACATTCCACCTGATGGTAAGTCCATATACATCCACATTTATCCTCAATTAAGAATTATAATGCAGATGCGTTGTCAACCCTGAGGACAGTAAGATGGAATGCCTTGATTCCAGTAAAATGGGGCCCGGTTCTCTACATGATACAAAGCAACATTAAGCTGCTATATTACGCTGGTATTATGTGAGAGCACGGTCCTACCCCGGTCAAGCCGACCTTTTCGTGCTATAACCATAATATAGCAAAAACCGTCTCCCTCTATCGCCTCTAACGACACCCACAGGACAGCATGGGTAAGTGGAAATTCTTAAACTGCCACTACTTTACTGAAACAATTCACAATGGTTGAAATCTGTATTTTTATAATGTAATTAAAGCTATATAAAAAAATATTTTAATTTAAATGCCCCTATTGTGATATAAAAACATTGATGAAATTTGATTTATTTATAATTGATCTGTTATTGAAATATTTTTTACAAACATAAAAAGCAGCGTTGACTGCTACGAATAGTTTCGTTAGTTGCTTAACTATTCACACACTGAACTTTACACGATCCAGAAGAAACCCTTCGGGCCTTTTTTGGTTCAAAGAAGCTTCATATTAATTTAGTTCGAGAAGTAGATCGAGCAGTGCGTTGGGACCCTGAGATAAAAAATGGAAAGCATTATTACATGTAATAACGTCTAGTATTCTTCACTACTATAATATTAAACTCTGTTATATTGCAAGTTTTATTTAAAGAAACTCTGCAAGCGCATGACTGTAGTTACACCTTGAGCATAGCGAGACGAGTATAATAATTTTTAAATTATAATTAATGATTGAAATATAGACATTTCTATGATAATTCAATCGTAAAAGTTGGCGTTATATACTGTCTGAAAATACTATAAAACAAAAGATTTTATTTCCAATCTGTAATTCAGTGTATAATTTTTTCTTTTATAAATTGCTTCGAAAAAGATAATAATAAAGAAAATGAAATCAGAAATAATATTATACGACGAGGATAAGTGGTTTAATTTTATGTTTGAAACTTAAACAACATTTGGTCAAAAAAATTCAGACAACAGAACTTCTTGGTACTTTTCAGAATCGCTTATTAGACCACCTACGTGACGAAAGGGCTCATGGATTATCTTACGCCATCACTACATGGCAAACGAGTTGTACATGATTTAACCTTCCGACCACACTTAAAAGTTTTGTTTCATTTATTTTAGTTTGATTAAAACAATGTTAGTTAAATGTTAGTTAGTTAACACAAGCATATTAAGTACGAATTGATTAATCTTAACGTTTACCAAACTATTTATAACTACGTTATTTTATACAAGCAGTTGTTTTTTGTATAGACCATTCACTTGTATTTAAATTTATTTAAATTAGCTCTGTCCGTAAATTCTTAGGCCCTACGCGTACACGCGAAAATATTTTTAATATGAAGTGGAAATAAGGCAAAAAAAATAAAAACCAAACATCAAAAGTAGTTTCAATTTACAAAAATACACCGGATACAGCACCGGACAAAAATGCGTCTCTCTGTAAATGGTGTATTGGTAGAACTGCTATAGCTCATGCGGAAGAAAGTCAGATAAAGCTAATCTTTTGAATATCAGCTGAAAATGAGGTTCAAAACTTGCAATTCACTGTACCTACCTGCTTTGTTATTATCATAGCGTAACATAGTTAATCATGAAATATATTAGGTACTAATTTAAAAATGAAGGAAGCTAGATAAAGAATGAAGTGAATTAGGATTTATTGTTAATTAGGTAGCGTTGAAATAGCTATTTCGCATTCGCATGTTTGTGTATAATATTATAATTTATAGTTACAATTGTTCTCATTTGGTAAACATTAATCTTCATTTTGTGATTCGATTCCGTCATTTTTGTGATTTCAACATATGAATGTTTTAACTCATATTTTATTTTATTCACAGTCAGCGATTTTTCCGGACCAACATGTCTAAGGTACGCTCAAAAAAAATAGAGCTTCTTTTTGATAAATGTCAACAACGTACCTGTAATATTACTGGTACGTTGTTGACATTCATGGATAGCTATGCTCACTTATAATGAGGTGACCCGCACGTTTGTATATCTTCTCATCTAATAATAGAAATAATTAATTAATTGAGAAATATGTGATTTCAATATCAGCTCTGAAACATGATATTACCGATGTGACGGTTATTATTTTCAGAAAGTAATACCAATGTATCAACTTTCCTTGAATTTGTATTCGTAAAATCTAAATCGAAAAGAAAATTTTATAAGCAGACAGCAGAAGAATTTGTGCTGTCTATGCGTTACATCGAATAACCATCTATCAACCAGCTTGTATTATAAGTTAAAGTTCAAACTATCGGTTCTAGAATGTCGAATCCTAGAACGATCGAACTCTTTTCGTTTATGTATACTCTTAACAGCGAAACTTAATAAGAAACAACTGCGTGTTTTTTGTTACTAACTACATTATTGCAGGCCTACTAGTCTTTCGTGTGGGGCCTCAATAAATCTAAACTAGCAAGCGAACTTAGTTTTGCAACATATGTCGTAGAAAAGATAAGAAGTTTTATCAGATTTGAAAAAGCTAGACTTGTTTAATTTAGTTATTTCCCTAGCATAGTGTCGTATGGAATAATGCTATGTGTAACATGATTTAAACAGAAATGACGTATAATGTTTTGCAGATGAGACCTAAAACAATTTCTAATTTACAACCAAAAGAGATATATGTATAAAATTTGAGGAAATCAACATATCCAATTTGGCTATTCCATGTTTTTAGAAAATATCCATCCATTCAATCTATTACAGCCTATAATATTTCTCTGCTGAACATAGGCCTATCCCACAGATTGCTTCATAAGGAGATCCACTGTTGCCACGCTTGGCAGGCGGGTGCCCAACCGCAGTTTTTTTTTTTATAGGAGAGGGGGCAAACGAGCATTCGGCTCACCTGATGGTAAGTGACTACCACCGCCCAAGAACAGCTGCAACACCAGGGTGAGAATCGCAGATGCGTTGCCGGCTTTTTAAAAAGGAGTACGCTCTTTTCTTGAAGGTCCTTAAGTCGTATCGGTCCGGAAAAATTGCTGATGGTAATCGATTCCACAAGGAAGTCGTGCGAGAAAAAAACATGTTCTAAATCACAGTGGTGGACCGCCAATCATCCAGATGGTGTGGATGGTATCGGGAGTTCGGCCGCGATGTGCGTTCGTGAAATTTGGCGGCTGGGATTAATCCGAACAATTCCTCAGAGCACTCCCCATGGTAGATAAGAAAGAAAATGAAAAGAGATGCAACATCTCTTCGCAGTGCCAATGAGTCGAGCTGATCGAAAAGGACTCGGTCACCGACGATTCGAGCCGCTCTGCGCTGGATGCGGTCAAGTGGAAGGAGCTGACACTGGGAAGCCCCTGCCCAGAGATGGGAACAGTATTCCATGTGAGGCCCTACCTGCGCCTTGTAAAATAGAATAGAATAGAATAGAATGATTTTTATTCAATATGGATTATTACATAATACTTATTGAAAGTAATTATTTTATTTACCACTGGTTCGGAAAATACCTCTGTCCTGGGAAGAACCAGCAAGAAACCCAGCGGGACTTTTTTTTAAACATAATTTCACGTAACAATAATTTTGTTTATACAATTTTAAATGAATTTTCATAGAACCAGCATGGTGGCGATCACCTTATTCCCAGGGGTTATTTTCATTCATGTATTCCTTGATATTATAATAACCCTTTTTGTACAGTTTTTCTTTAATAAAACTTTTAAACTTGTTTATTGACAAACTTTGAACATGTTCTGGGATTCTGTTGTAAAAGCGTATACATTGCCCCATAAATGAATTACTAATTCTGTGGAGTCTTGTAAGTGGCATTACAAGCTTATGTTTGTTCCTAGTGTTTAATGTATGAACATCCTTATTCTTATTAAAGCTATTTATGTTTTTATGTACATACATTACATTTTCATAAATATATTGCGATGCCAAAGTTAATATGTTTATTTCTTTAAATTTTTCTCTAAGGGACTCTTTACAATTTAGATTATAAATCGCCCGTACGGCTCTCTTTTGCAAAACAAATATAGCTTCAATATCAGTTTCATTACCCCATAGCAAAATTCCATAAGACATTACGCTATGAAAGTAACTAAAATACACTAACCTAGCTGTCTCAACATCTGTGAGACTTCTAATCTTTCTTACAGCATATGCTGCAGAACTAAGTCTGCTTGCTAATTTAAATATATGGGGGCCCCATTGAAGTTTCGCGTCAATAGTAATACCGAGAAAAACAGTGGTATCCACAAGACTCAACTCCTCCCCATTTAAGAGCACATTGGTTTTCGAATGTTTTACATTAGGTATTGTAAATTTAATACATTTTGTCTTATTGCCGTTTAAGAGCAAATTGTTGGCGTTAAACCAATGTACTAGTTTCGATAGAGCATTATTTACATCGTCATATTTAATTGACTGCCGTTTCAGTTTGAAAATTAAAGAGGTATCGTCGGCAAATAATACTATATCGTGATTGTCCCCTACAAGATAAGGTAAGTCATTAATATAGATTAAGAACAGGAATGGGCCAAGAATCGAGTTCTGAGGAACGCCCATTGATACTACTGATCCGGAGGAACATTTACCATTAATGACGACTTTTTGAGTTCTGTTACTTAAATATGAAGTAATAAGTTTAAGCGCCAAATTTTTTACACCGTAATGTTGTAGTTTCCTGATTAATGTATCATGATGAACACAATCGAAAGCCTTGGAAAGGTCACAGAAAATACCTAAGGCATCTTGTGAATTCTCCCAGGCATTAAAAATATATTTCATAAGCTCAACACCGGCGTCAGACGTCGAGCGACCCCTTGTAAAACCAAATTGATTTTTATGAAGTAATTTATTTGTATTAAAAAAAATTAACAATTGATCCAAAATTATTTTTCAAAAATTTTACTGAGAGTTGGTAGTACAGAAATAGGTCTATAATTAGCGGGGTCCAATGTACTACCAGATTTAAATAAAGGTATTACTTTACTATACTTCATTAAATCAGGAAACACACCAGAATCGATACAAGTATTAAAAATAATAGCAAGATGAGGTGCAATTAAATCTATTATGGACGCAATCACTGTAACGGAAATCCCCCACAAATCTGCGGTTTTCTTTACATCAATGGTTTTGAAGTATTTTACAATATTATGCGGTAATACTTTTTCAAATCTAAATTCTTTTAAACAGGTATTAACATTCTGTTTAAGTAATGATTCGGCGACAGTTGGGGAAGCATTCAATGACTCTGTTGTCAAGATAGGAACATCAGTGAAATATTTCTCAAACACCGCTGCAACTTCTTGATTTGATTTAGTCAATTCATTATTAATTTTTAATTGATAGTTTGAATTACGAGGTTTCTCTTTACCGGTTTCGCTGTTAATTATACTCCAGTTAATTTTAATTTTATTCTTAGCTGTCTTAATTTTGTTACTAATATGTAATGATTTGGCTGTGGAGCAAACTCTTTTAAACATTTTAGAATAATTTTTTACATATTCTTTAAAGGCATCGGAAAGATTATACGATCTTTCATGGTAAAGGTCATATAACCTTCGTCTGCTTTTATGAATTCCTACTGTCGCCCACTCTTAAATGCCTTGCGACTGTTTCTGGAGAATGTTTTAGAAGTGAATGTTTTATTAAATTCATTGTTTATAAAGGTAAATAATTCTCTATATAAATAGTCTGCATTGTTCTTATAAGAAAGGGATGGAAGGATTTTTAACATATTACTTCTAAATCTCTCCAGGCGTTTTGCATTAATAGGAACAAACACAATTTTCTCATTTACCTGTTTTTTGTGCATATAAGGTAACGAAACCAGTTGTCCACAGTGATCTGAACTAAGTTTTTGTATTATTGATTTGTTGATTGGTACAACACCTGTAAAAATATAATCAATACATGTTGCACTACACCCTGCAATTCGTGTAGCTTCAAAGAATAAATTATTAAGATTATAGGATTTGAACAAAGAACAGAATTTAATACTGATGGAAGAAGTTTCCAGGAGATTGATATTAAAGTCTCCACCTACTACAAGAGATTTATTCTGTTTATTAAGCTTAACTAAAACTTCTTCCATAATTTTTTCAAAAGTATCATAACTTGAACATGGGGGTCTGTAAACACTGACAACAATAAGGTGCTCAAGCTCAACACATGCCATTTCTACAGTACGCTCAACAGAGAGGCTCATGTCTTTTCGTTCTTTACATGATAAGGACTTATTAGCTAATATTAAGGAGCCACCACGTAATTTAGTACCTCTATTGAACGAACTGACCACCTGGTGATTACTGAAATTAAATATGGAGTTGTATTCTTTCAACCAATGTTCTGTAATACATAAAATATTTATACTGTTACTATTTAAAAATAAATCAATTTCTAATTCTTTGCCTAACATACCTTGTATATTTTGATGCACCAGGTTGATACAGTTTTTATTATTGTTATTTTGTAAAATTGCATAATTATGTATTGGTAAGTTGCATTCTAAGCTATTTAAATTATCTTTGCTAGAGATTACCTCTATTGTCTTATTATCTAATTTAAATTACTTGGAACTGGTTCCAAATCAAATATAAAATTATTTTGTTGCTCAAAAGAAGCAGGTGTCAAGGTAGCCAAATCATTGGCCGAGTTAAAATATAAATAATAAGATAGCGTATTTGCTACCAGTCTTAAACTATACTTTGATAGGTAATACCTATCTCTTGTCAAAAACTTCTTAGTTAAATTATTAATATCAATTAAATGAAATTTATCATTATTATTCTTACAATTAAGTTACATGTCAAGTTATTCATCATTAAATTTAAATTATGTCTTAGTTTATTTTCCTGTGGCCACCCCTCTATGTAAGGCAATGTAAACAAGATAACTTTAACCACATTTATGTTATTGAGATATTCAATATATTTTAATAATTGATTCTTGTTCATATTGCCTCTTCTCCCAACAAAAATTATTAATATACTATTAGGGTTAAATTTACTAGTTAAAATTTTATTCATAATATCACTGAATGATGCTCCAGGCATGCAGTAATTACTTATCTGTTGCCTTTTTAAACAGTTATTCAATGATATACCCAAGTTTTTGTCTATGTCATCACTATACACAATTATATTATTTTTTTCATTATATAGATTACTTTTTAAATTTATCTGCTTTGTTATGGTACTATCATAGAGTGTAGGTAAAGAAAATGAAGTATTACTGCTTGTCATATTATTAACACACACTGTCCCTAAAGAACCTGGCAGTGAGCGCTGATATTTATTTTGATATTTTAATAAGGAGTCAAAACGTTCCTCGTTATATTTGCAGGACTTTACCAGATTATCCATGGCCAGTATGTGTTCTTTTATCTCATTCCCTGCAGATTTATATTTATTTGACATAATTTGTAATGAGGTTTGAAGCGATAAAATTTCTGAATTAAGACACTCTATTTCAGTCTCATAACAATTTTTCATGTTTTCCACCTCAATTGAATATAATTTAATTTTACTAATTAACTCTTGCTTTTCCTTACATACATTTGTATAATTTTTAATATTAATTTTAGTTTTAACTAATTTTTGCACTTTCCTAATATATTTATTAATTTTTATATATTTTTTTAATTTCCTTCTGCTGCTTGTAATCCTTTCTGCTGTTCTTGATGTGGTAGAATCATCAGTCAAATCTATTGTTGTGGAGGGTTGCAACGTTTTATGAAATTTACATTCTACGAGCTCCTCGAACAGACTCTGAGTTTTAAGTGCATGCATGTGAAATTTGCTCATTAGCTTCAGTTAATTGTAATTTCAATGCAGCAATTAATCTGGGGGATTCCTCATATTCTTTGCTGCATCGGTCAAACTCATCGAATGTCCTCTGGAGCTGATCCCTTTCCTTTAAAATATCTGTATAGTCTCTATGTATCTTAACCATATCACTTTTCAATTGAGTATTTTTCGAAATTATACTTATTATTTCCTTTTCGTTGTCATCCCTTTCTTTAAGTAACAGCTCACACTGCTCCCTGGACGCTCTCAGTTCTTGGAGCGCAAGATGGAGTTGGTTCTCCATCTGGCGCGTTTTGGCGTTACGAGTATTCATTTTACTATGTATTTTAAATAGTAAAAGAAAACAAAGATGGAAAATCAAGGGAACAGAGTGAGCAAATATCCAATTATAGGACTCTAATTACAGATCTCAAATTAAATTATCAAGAAAACAATTCAAAATGAAATCCGAAAACAACAACACTTAAGAGATTGTAAAGTTGCAGGCGTTGAGCTGGCATGAAATACTGTCCCGCTCTGCTGAGCACGCAAAGCTTTTTAGATGCCAATTTGGCCTTCTTTTCAAAGTGACCACGAAACTGCACGTCACTCGATATTTCGACTCCGAGGATTCCGATACTGGCTGAGGCAAGAAGGGGAGTGCCTTGAAACTGAGGAAATACGACAAAGGGGTTATTTTTAGCAGTAAACGCGCAAACTTTTGTCTTCTGAGGATTAAACTGGACTAGATTTAGTCGCCCCCAATCCGAGACTTTGTTCAGCAAAGACTCGACTTCAGACACAAGTTTGTTCCGGTACTCGACGACGTTTTCCCGACAATTATTGGCACGGCCGGTGTATAGAGCATCACCAGTGCTGTCATCCGCATAGCAATGAATGTTACCAGTTAGCAACATATCATTGATATGCAAAAGAAACAGCGTTGGTGATAGCACACAGCCTTGTGGAACACCAGCGTTAATAGGCTTGTAGTCATTGTAGACGGTGCATGCACCGTCGTTTTACTACGATTTTATTATTTTGAGTTGTATCAAGAAGATGTGATATGATGCCAATCACCTGTTTCAATTTTCTTTTACGATACCCACGGGATGATATGGGGTAGGGGATATTCTTACACTGCCACTATATGGTAATGTAAGGTTATATAAATAAATGCGTAAGTTTCATAAAAGTTTCACAGTTGTACCAGAGCGCCATTAGGCGCAGTTACATTAAGATAGGAAAACGAAGCAGAGCCTATCTAGGATGTGTTTTTTTTTTTAAATACTTAGAATAAATAGAATATAATAAAATATAATCATTTTTATTCAATATAGATTACAATATATAATACTTATTGAAAGTATTTTTTTACTTTTATCATTGGTTAGACCTGGGAAGAACCAGCAAGAAACCTAGCAGGACTTTTAAAAAAAAACACTATTTGCAATATAACATTTTATACAATCGTTTTGAAAACATTTAGAAACAGCATATTATCAGTCAATTACTCTTTAATACGAGTAGTATAATAACCCTTACTAGACAATCTTTGCTTAATAAATAATTTAAACGTTTTGATAGAATAGGTCTGTGTATTTTCTGGGACTTTGTTGTAAAAGCGTGTACATTGCTCCATGAAGGAGTTACTGACTCTTTGGAGTCTAGTAACTAGTATAACTAACTTGTGCTTGTTCCTAGTATTTACAGAATGTACATCACTATTTTAATAAAATAAGTTTAGTTCTTGTGTACATACATTAAAATCTCGTAAATATATTGAGAGGCCAAAGTTAATATACTTATTTTTTTTATTGTTTCTTTAAGGGATTTCTTTGGACCTAGGTTATGAATTGCTCTTATGGCTTTCTTTTGCAAAACAAAGATAGTTTCAATGTCAGTCGCATTAACCCATAACAAGTTTCCATATGACATTATGCTATAGAAATAACTAAAGTAAAATAATCAAGCTGGTTCAAAACATGTAAAGCATCTAATATTTTTTACAGCATATACTGCAGAACTAAGTGTGCTAGCTAGTTTAGATATATGAGGGCCCCATTGAAGCTTCGCATCATCGGTAATTCCCAGAAAAACAGTGGATTCAATAAGGCCCAGCTCCTCGCCATTCAAAAGCACATTGGTATTTACCTTTCCAATATTAGGTGTATTGAATTTAATACTTTTCATTTTCTTACTGTTCAAAAGCAAATTATTAACGTTAAACTAGTGTACTACTTTTGATATAGTATTATCCACTTCGTCATATTTCAGTCGTTGCCTTTTTGGTCGGAAAATTAGCTAAGTATCATCAGCAAATAATACTATATTATGGTTATTCCCAACTAAGTAATATAGTTCATTAATATAAACTAAGAACAGAAAGGGACCAAGAACTGAGCCCTGAGGAACACCCATAGATACTACCGATCCGGAAGAACTGCATATATTAATAACAACTGTTTGCGTTTTATAATTTAGGTATGACAAAATAAGTTTAAGCTCATGGTGAATACAGTCCAAATCCTTGGAAAGATCACAAAATATACCTAAAGCATCTTCTGAATTTTCATATGCACAGAAAATATGTTTGATTAGCTCAACACCGGCATCAGCTGTCGTGCGACCCCCTGTATATCCAAACTGATTCTTATGGAGTAATTTATTTGCATTAGTAAAACATAACATTTGATCTAGAATATTTTTTCAAAAATTTTACTGTGCGTTGGCAGTATAAAACAGTGCTAGTAACATTAGTAATATTACCTTTAATCACTCCTTGTAAACTTTAAATGTTTATGTTAGATTCACTGGTGGTGATAGTTGAATGGCACATTCGAACCCACGACGTTTTACTAATGCCCAATAGGCTACTGTCATTTCTTATATACATATCGGTTCGTTATTTTTGACGACCACAAATGTCGTTTTTCTATCACTGCAGCTTATTTCGTTAAATAGCAAAGTGCATCAAGTACAAGAGAGGTTAGTAATTTAGTGAAAATTTATATTTTTTTTATCTTTACCTCTCTATGCATGCAGGTCATCTAAATAATTTTCTATTAATCAGGCGTTACTTTGCGGAAATCCAATGTATTAAATATGTTAAAAATTAATGAGCCAAGAAATCCGCTCAATAAAGTAAAATGATTTGTCTTACCTAGTTTGAAGAGCACCACCTGGAATCCCTCAATTGCGTGTGAGGACATCAGGAGTAAAAAGTGATATCAGGAGCAAAAAGTTTTAATCATAGAATAGTGTATACAACTTACTAAGATTTCAAAGCCAAGAGCTTCGTTTTAACAATACTTTGTAAAAACAAGGCACTTTAGAAACCACGTATCAGTTGGCGCACTGCCCGCTCCTGAAATAACTTACTTTAATTCAGAAAAAAGTTAACATAATACTGGTTACTGTAATAAATTTCTCCTTTTTTTATTTATTACGCTTACGTCAGGATATCTAACGTGTCTTGGAGTCATTTAACTTATTTTTATAAATTGTAGTATCTGAATAAAGACAATTTATAAATCTTATGTACTACTTTTGTTGTTTTTCATATTTTGCAACTATTTCGTCTTTAGCATAATATATGTAATATTTATTTATTTACATTTATTATTTTACAGTTATTTTAGGTATGTATATATATATAAATAATAATAATAATAATAAAATTAAATCTTGGAAACTCATTTTTTGGTCATTTAGTCTGTTCGTTCCCGTCCGACGCCGCTCCGGCTTTAAACAAAATACCCGTAAGATGGGAGGTTGCTAAAGTGCTTATGCACGTAGCATACCACTCAAGAGCTTTGCCTTTCTCCCAAGGGACGAAAATCACATACAGTGTCTTACCATCGTCTCTAAATATACAAATAATAATTTTTAACCGAGGGAAAATTTAGAGACAAGAGCGCTTCCTTTATGGCCGTTAAAATATTGAACGGGATAACTTACTAGCACTTTAATTGAAACTAATTTTTACTGATTATATCGCGTTTAATTTTAACTTTTTTTAATTCCCGACGTTATTATCTTGAAGTGTAGCAGTGGTATACTTGGGTTTGGATTTGAGTTTGGACAATACCACTTCTAGATTTCAAGATACTGTATGCTCATTCTGCGTAAATCGAACCAAAAATTAATATTAAAAAACTCAAGGTAGACGCGCTAACTATGACATCGGGAAGTCAAACACCTCACCTCACCCGTGACCATAAGTGCTGTAAAGCACCTATTTTTATTATATTATGGTAATCTAAATTTTTATTTTATTGGATATAAGAACCTAAAGCTATAGTAGCTCCAGAAAAGACTAAAATTTAAGGCGATCGTCTCGTTCTCGGGCAAGTAGTGAATTAAAATCCCCTAAGATTTGGACTCAATTGTTGTGAAAGAAAACATTTTACATTCTGAATGCAGGTAGCTCCGTGGTTGACTACCATCTGCTTCAGAATCGTTTTATGATGGAAATACAGTTATTTTATATTCCATTTCATTATGGTACCCATACATGACGACTCGAAGAAGGCAAATCATGGCGTGGACTTAAAACCGGCCCCTCATCACGACCTACTTACTTACTACATGGTAACATTGAATTTCCCGTAAATACAGTTGTGCTGACCCCTGGGATACATAAAAACTATGAGAATAACGTCATCTAATATATTTATTTGATGATTTATTGGAAATATCGTTTTAAAGGAAGGGTTATATTGTTTAATAAGGAATGATAATCATACATTTAGTTTTACTATGCCTATAACCTTCGCGCAAATGCAAGCAATTAGTTGACAAAGCTTTTGCGCAATCTTATGAACGATATTCGTATGGCAGCACATAAATTATGAACAAACAAAAATTATTTTTTATATATCAGAAAGATTCATTCATTTTCCATTATTGCCTTTACCGTAATAAGGTAACAGTGGGTGTTCTTGATGCCAATTTGCACTTTTTCGAGTATTTTATGTATTAATAAGTTTTTCACGTTATGAGGCTTCGGCAAATCAGCATCGCAATTACATCTCGAAATATTTTAAAAACCCACAATCGTACACGCTTAGAAAGCAAGTAGCTTAAGTAATATTCTCAATTGTCATACTAAAATACTGATTTCTATAGTAATAATAGAATTTCTTAATACTTCCGTTTTAAAAGTTATTACCCATTACCAGCAACAAACGGACGATTTCACTTGGCACGATTCAGCTTGTATACTCCAATTTGTAACTCCAAAGCGTAAAGCAACTTTATAACCTCTTAAAGTTTGATATTGATTCAACATAAATACGAGTTTTACTACGTTCAGTATCGTTTTAAGCTGAGAAATTTGGAATTATTTCTAATCAGTAGTGATTTAATTTTTAACTGATAGTCTCAGAATGAATATACATTATATATATATATATATATATATATATATATATATATATATATATATATATATATATATATATATATATATATATATATTTATAATAGGTATATACATTTGTTTGGCATGCTCCGTGTCTTAACTGCTTGTTAGGTTTTCACATATGTTATAATATTACATATTATGTTTATATAAGTTAGAAAAGTGACAAACATTTTCATTATTTTTTTACGTCGTAGGGCTTTATTAATTACTTAATTAATATAACCAATGCTATGGGTTTGTTACTTGTATTGTAACATCTTTCAATTATGTTTATCTTCAGCCCATAAAGTGTTAACTACTGGCGATGTGTCTCCTAGAGCGGAGAGGATTTGAATGCAACTGACGGTAAAAGGCGTTTACCGCCTTGGTTGTTGCTCACCATCTGTCGTTGTTGCTCACATCTGACATCAACGGGATAGTTACAACTTTATCTTTTGGAGGATATGAGAGCTTCCTGTCATTTTCCTTAGTAACGAATGTTTTCTTTTAGTATATTTATACATACATAATAGATTTGTAAAAAAGATTGAATAAAGGGCACTGATGCCAAATTAACGTTTGATAAACGACCAAATATAGAGACACAGACACAGCAGTACTCTACAAATAATCCAATTTTGCTAATTTGGCACGAAGCAATATTAATAAGGAACCCCATTGAGGTCAATTGAAGCTATAATTTTTCTTTTTAATTTATAATTAAATACTTATATAATGGTAAGTGATCACCACTTAGACGGCACTTAGACAGCCAAAGACGGTAAATTGCATTGACAAAGCGTATAGCAAAAGCATATTCACTTTTGCTTTGAAGATACCCACATTATAGTCAAATAGAATGACAGATGCTGGCAATTTTTTTATAGGAGTGACAAACGAGTCCACCTGATGGTAAGTGGTTGCTGTGGCCCATAGACATCTACATCTATCTTTGATTACGAATCAAAATGCAGGTGCGTTGTCACCCGTGAAGACTAAGATGTAATTCCTCGTTTCCAGTAAAAGGGGTCTCCGGTTCTCTACACTCACCATTCGAAACACAGCAGCGTTAAGCTGCTATTTTATGCTGGTATTCTGTAAGAGCGTGGACCTTCCCCGGTCAAGCCAACCCATTCGTGCTACAACTATATCAGTAATATAGTTGCAGCATAGCTCTACGCGGTAAAAAGTAAAAAAATATAAAAATGCCAACTTTACTTCGCTATAAGGGTATACGTAAGGGTAACGCGAACTTTCTACAGATTTATTTTGTGTATAGATTATTATAAGGATATTTTTATGCGCATTTAGTCATATTTACTTACATTCATCCCGTTGCTTAACACGAGCTTTCTCCATTTCATATGTTTTATTACTGAGCATAGGCTTTTTCTCATTTCTGAGTGGGGTCATGAAGCGAGAAATAGTTCGCAGCGTTTCAACCATTATAATTTGCGAACGTTCTCGAAATATTCTCGAGGGAGCGAGGTGCTCTTCAAACAAGGTATGACACACCATTTTATTTTTATTTTTCATGCGGTTCTAAGCAAATTAGTTTCATGCTTTTAATATAATGAATTTTCACAAAGTGATACCTGTTATAATAATCTTGTAAATTTCTCAGGTGTGAGGATTTTCTCACGATGTTTTCTTTCACAATTACACAAATGTAATTAAATTAGAAGAGGCCAAATTTTGTGAAGTTAATATTAGATACTTTCTTATTCATCAACTTAATTTTTTATTAAGTTATCCATTATGTAGGTTATATGCTGATTGAACATAAAAGTGAAACATTGAACTTCTAATTTGTGCAAGTGTAAGTTTTGAGTTTTTGTGTTGTTTTTATGCTATCGATAATTTTATCAAACAAATAGTGTGTTCCTTACTTCTTAAATGTACAGGGAATTTACTTTTTTATGAATCTATTATATATATATATATATATCTCGTAGTTGACATATTCTTCAGCCGTCAATGCACTTGTTGCTTAGTAATAATACAAAGAGACGATACAAACGCATAAAGCGATCAATCTCTTTGTTGCAATGAAATATGATTTATTGATGATTCATTTTAAGCCAGTCACAAGGGCCCCTTTATTAGGATGGGAACCTGAATTACTAGATACCCCGCTCATCCACCAAGACAATACAATATTAATCAATAAATAACAAAAGGCAAGGCAAGAGCTAGGGTGTAAAATTTGGGATATAATATTAATTGGAATACATGATAAGCGTGCACACGTTAGTGTGTATGTTTGTGTGTATGTGTGTGTGTGTGTGTGTGTGTGTGTGTGTATGTGTGTGTGTGTGTGTGTGTGTGTGTGTGCGTGCGTGCGTGCGTGTTTGCGTGCGGTGCGTGCATTGCATGCGTGCGTGCGGTCGTGCGTGCGTGCGTGCATGCGTGCAGGCATGCGTGCGTGCGTGCTTACTTGCGTGCGATAGTGCAAGTGTACGTGCGTGCGTGCGTGCGTGAGTACGTGCATGCGTACGTGCGTTAAAGTAACAATTTGTTCAGTTTCCTCATAGTTTAGTGTGTAGTTCTAAACCACATAAATACGAGTACAACGGCTACACGTTATAGTAATAGTTATTATTCTTTAGTTAACTATTAATGTTGCGTTCGTAAAGTATGGTCGTATTCATATGTGATAAAACTCTATACTATAAAGGAGTTTAGAAATTAAAATATTATTGCTATGTGCTTTCTGCCATCCATAGTAATTTAATTTGAATTTTTTATTAATTAATAGATAAGTTCTCAAAGCCGGCCTTTCATTGCTCGTTAATTGCTATTTACCTAAATTCTTTCGGGAGAACAAATTAGGTCCACAATTAGATTTTTTTTATATAGGAGAGGGGGCAAACGAGCATGCGGCTCACCGGATGGTAAGTGACTACCGCCGCCCATGGACAACTGCAACACCCGGGGAATTGCAGATTCGATGCCGGCCTTTTAAAAAGGAGTAGGCTCTTTTCTTGCAGGTTCCTAAGTCGTATCGGTCCGGAAAAATCGCTGGTGGTGATTCCACAAAGAAGTTGTGCGAGGAAGAAATCATCTTCTAAATCGCACAGTGGTGGACCGCCAATCATCCAGGTGATATGGATGATATCGCAAGTTTTGTCGCGATGTGCGATGGTGAAATTGAGCGGTTTGAATTAGTCCAAACAATTCCTCAGAGCACTCCCTGTGGTAAAAAAGAACTCGGTCGTCGACGATTCGAACCGTTCTGCGCTGGATGTGGTCAAGTGGAAGGAGCTGGCACTGGGGTGCCCCGGCCCAGAGATGAGAACAGTATTCCATGTGGGGCCGAGCTTGCGCTTTGTAAAGTTGCAAGCGATGTGCCGGCATGAAATACTGTCTCGCTCTGCTGAGCACGCCAAGCTTTTTAGAGGCCAATTTTTGCCTTCCCTTCCAAGTGACCACGAAACTGCACACTATTCGATATGTCGACGCCAAGGATTCCGATACTAGCTGAGGCAGCAAGAAGAGTGCCTTGAAACTGAGGAGATACGACAAAGGGGTTCTTTTTAGCGGTAAACGCGCAAACTTGTGTCTTCTGGGGATTGAACTGGACTAGATTTAGTCGGCCCCAATCCGAGACTTTGTTAAGCAAAGACTCGACCTCAGACACAAGTTTGTCCCGGTACTCAGCGACGTTTTCCCGAGAAATATTGGCACGGCCGGTATATAAGGCATCACCAGTGCTGTCGTCCGCATAGCAATGAATGCTACCAGTTAGCAACATATCATTGATATGCAGGAGAAACAGCGTTGGTGATAGCACGCAGCCTTGTGGAACACCAGCGTTGATAGGCTTGAAATCAGAGCATGCACCGTCTACTACGACCTTGATACACCGATCAGCAAGGAAACTCGTGATCCATTTGCACAATTTCTCGGGAAGCCCATAGGAAGGAAGCTTCGAAAGAAGCGCTTTGTGCCAGACCCGATCGAAGGCCTTCGCTATGTCCAAACTAACGGCCAATTCCTCCCCTTGGACTCTACTGCCTCCGCCCATCTATGAGTCAGATAGACTAGAAGATCACTAGCTGCTCGACCTCGACGAAAACCGTACTGGCGGTCACTAATCAGCTGCTGATCCTCAAGTTACCTCATGAGCTGGCAGTTTATAATGGATTCCATTATTTTGGAGAACAAAGAGGTGATGGCAATAGGCCCGTAGTTGGACGGGTCTGAGCGGTCGCCTTTTTTAGGGATCGGGTGGATCAAAGCTGTCTTCCATGAATTCGGGACTACGCCTTGGGAGTAGGAGTACCGGAAAAGACGCGTTAAAACCGGTGCCAACTCCGGAACACACGTCTTCAGCACAATGGGAGGGACTCCATCGGGCCCACTCGACTTGCTGACGTCCAGGGAGAAGAGTGCTTTGCGAACCGAGCGCTGTGTAAACCGCACATCCGGCATAGAGCACTCACATCGCAGGATGGGATTAATGGAAATGGAGCGAGCACAAAGAGCTATCTTAAAAGTGATGCTTTGCTTGCTTCACCGCTACCCGACCAGCTTGCTATATAAAAAAAAAATCAGTTGTTTTGTCTGTTCGAAAAACTTTTGTGTATCAATGAATCAGATGGTGTCATCGTTTATCTGTACCACACACAAATGTCAAGAACAAAAGAACTGCAAATTACCTTGCTTCTAACAGGAAAAGTTCGATAGCTTGTGAGAGACTTCTTAGTGTTAACGTATAAGCTAATAGGTAACGTGTGCGCGCACACACACACGCACACGCACTCTCTCTCTCTCTCTCTCTCTCTCTTACACACACACACACACACACACACACACACACACACACACACACACACACACACACACACACACTCGGTAGAAGAGGAATAACTTATAGCTTAATTTAAAAATATGTTTTATTAAAGTCCGCATTTAAATTTAATATTGTAAATTTGTATGGGAAGGTACTGATATCCTAAGATACAGGATTAATCCTAGTTTAGGAATCAGTGCAACAATTTGTTTGTAACCTTAAGTTTGTAAGTTTTAATAAAGATTATTATTATTAAAAAAATGTTTGACCTACATATTTTTGTAGCTATTTTCATAAAATGAAATAACAGGTGTTTTTAATTAGCGAAATGAATGAAATTATAAATATGGAAAAGATAAGTGTCAAAGAATATTGTCCTTTAAATCATGTTTTCTAATCATCATCAGTACAGCATACCATAATAATACTATAATGGGATCAATATGCACTATATACGTTACGTTATGTTAAGATTTAAGACAACTAAATATTTTTTTAGAATACGAAAAATTATATTTTTATACGAAGCGATAAAAATACAAGATAATGTTCAAGAGAAACTTAAAAATGAATATTTTTTTTAATCTAGTACAAAGAGAGAAATTAATAACTTTCTACTATTTCAGATTTCATGATATATAAACATGATATTAAAATGACCGCATGAACAAACAAAAGCAATTTGTTTCGTGAAAACAGTCTTATTTACTTTAGTAGAGTTTTGTTACAATATAAAATGTAAAGAATGCCATTTGACTTGCTTCAAATAATGAAAATTGTAAGAAAAAGATCAGATTTTAAACACAATACCCTAATAATTATACCATAAAGCTTAAAAGAGAAGGCTTCTACACTGCTTGATATTTTCATTAAATAATAATTAAGTTAAAGAACAAAGGTAATTATTAAGCTATGAGGATAAAGTATACAGTCTGGCGCATTGAAATAGGGCAGAATAAAAAAGGATAAAGAAATTCACTGAAAAACTATTGTAATACATCTTAGGGAAAACAAAAAACTGCAAAATAGTTATTTAGAAAAATTTCGTACTTCAGCCGGTGTTATAACCCGCCTATTATGAAAATAAATAGCCGTCTATTTAGTAGCACCAATTGATATCATCGTCCACAAAATCGAGATTTTATGGTGGGTGAGTAACCGAGCATAGCCCTCTCCGTAGCTCGCTGAACAACCTCCTATGACCAGTGACGGACCACGTCTCAAATCAATTTGCCTGGATATCGGATATTCCTATGATATTTCAGCGCAAGTTGTCTTTCTCTTCTTCCAGCTCCAGAATCTTCTCGTCAGTCCTCAGGGTGCGTGCGTTATAAGTTGCCAGGAGACTAATTAAATGGCGTCATTATACCTATTCTAAGAAAAGACAAATTAAATGGATGAATTTTATTAGAAAATACAAAATGTGTAAGGATTCATCACAAAATTTTTCTTAGGAAATAACATAGGCTAAAATTACACAAAATATAAACAATTACTAATTAACAACCCAAACTATTATAAGGAAACAGTATAATATGAAGGCATGAAATTAGTAACTTAAACCTATTGAATTAATATTCATACCACGTTTCAGCTTAGGAACAGTTAATATAGTTTGGATTTAATGACCAGAACTTATTATATTTTAAGGTATAAAAATTAATAATATAATATTAACTCTTGTACCTTTGAATGTACTTGAATGGTACCGGTACTTGAATGTACTGACCTTATTGTATAGTTATTAAATCTAAACACTACCCGAGTAATTGGTTAAATATACGCAAATAGCTCAATCCTGCATTAATAATCCAAGTCACTCCGGTTACAATGGCATTGGTTCCTTATAAATAACTCCAATCCAACTTTTTAATCTTGTTATATTATAATTGTGTAACTTTAAGCTCACTGGTTGTAAACCGTGAGATGGACCAAATTTATGTTGGAGAAAGATAGCTCCGTTGAAAATGATCTGCATAGCTTCGAACTTTAAAAACATGTAATTCCGTTGACGCCTTACAGTTACAATGAAATTATATCTAATGAAATATGGTAGGTAAATTAAAAAAAAATAATGTACTACGATTGATCTTCAAACAACACATTCAGTGATGGCTTATTACTGGTAGCACGATAGAGGTGCTCCGCAACAGGTATGATCCAGTGCAATGTTAGAGATGCCATTGGCACTAGTCAAAGCATAATGTCAAGATTGTGGTCTGGCTCCAGGGACACTGTGGAACAATATAATTTTTATACGAATATTAGGGTTAGCAGCGTAATTCCAGACCGATTTCTACTGATTATGGTGAGAAGTCAACGAAAGCTAGGTAATAAGTTTTGAAGTTGCAGTCGGAACACCAGATTCTAGTAAGCGATCAAACTGTGAGGAGGACACTGCATGAATTCAACCATTATGTTCGTAGACCACTTTGGATTTCAGCGCTACGATACAATACAATACGTATGTGCGATATCATAATATTATAGCCAAACAATGCTAGTGACAACTGTTAAATGGTGGGATTCATTATTTTAATGGACTCCGAAAATTCAGACAAATACAAATATTGATATATGTGACATTCATTAATTTAATGGTATGCCGCAGTGCCAATGTGTAACTAATGACACGTTGAAATTATTGGTTAATTTATTTTAAAACCTTACTTAATCCCAAGAAATGAAAAGTAATCGGTTTCGTTTTTAAATATTAAAATTGACGGCTCCGTGGCGCAGTGGCTTAGCAATGAGTTGCTGCGCTGGGGGGCGCCGGTTCGAATCCCGCACGGAACAAGTATTTGTATAGCCTACAAATAATTGTTCCGGGTCTGGATGTTTGTCCTTGTGAAATTTTTGTTTGTAAACTGCCTCCACGATACAGGAGAAAATCCTAGTGTGGGGGTAACGTTTTTTAAAGAAATAGAAAAAAAAAAAGAAAAAATAGACCCAACCGTTAAGGAGTTCAGTGACAAACACGTACAGAAGAATTATATATATAAAGAAGATATATAGAAGGTATTCTTATGAAAATCTATAGACTCGTTTAATATAAAAGGTATGGTGTAAGTTTATACAGAATGGAAGTAATTTTTTTACCATTTCGATGAACCCTACTTTCGTGGCTAGATTGTAGATAAAGGCGGACTTTTATATGCGTACTATGGACAAAGTAGGCTATGTATGCGCATGTTATTAAGGTAGCAAAATAATCTTGAAGTGAGAGTAAAATATCACAAAGCCTTACACATATATACATATCACAAAACCTTAAACTGTTGTGAACCACTCCTAACATAAGCATTTTAAGCTTACCAGAAGTGGTTAAAGGTAATATAAGTAATATTCAATAGCATTACTAGTATAAAAAATATACATTACCAGACAAGGAGGGAAACATTTTTGCTGATATTAATTTTTTTTTTTTTTTTTTTTTATAGGATAAGGGTGACAAACGAGCACACAGTCCACCTGATGGTAAGTGGTTGCTGCGGCCCATAGACATCTACATCTATCCTCTATTACAAATCAAAATGTAGATGCGTTGTCACCCGTGAGGACTAAGATAGAATGCCTCTTTTCCAGTAAAAAGGGCCTCCGGCCACCTGCACTCACCAAGCGAAACGCAGAGGTAAACCTCTACTTCACGCTGGTTTTCTGTGAGGTCGTGGTACCACCCCGGTTCGAGCCGGCCCATCCGTGCGACAGCAAAAGTTGCCGCGTGGCTCTACCACTGTTAAATTTGTAAAATATTTAATTTTGTGTAGAATTATATACGTTACAAACAAATATGACAACACCTCTGTAACCTTCTATATTTGAAGTTGATTGCAGGTGAATTCCTGATTGATGCAGGAATATGATCTCGTTAAACTTTTCAAATAAGATTGTTGTAACTCTTCAATTATATTTTATGCAATTATTCTGCAGAGACTCTTTATTTTCCAAATAAAAAAAACGTACTAGTGCTTCTTCAGCAAGCGTTTTGATCGATTACATTATTTTGTTACAGCTGGGGCTGATTTAGAGCATGCAATGTGTATTGACGGCAAGTTGGTTCATGTTTTGTAAAATAGCTCGCGACTGAGATCTAGTGGGAATATTCATTTTGTGCAAGAATATTTTTTGTTTTCCGTGCAGGGTTGCTCCGATCTGCTATGGGTCTTTGACAGAAGAATTATTGGAGTACATGTCGATAATGTGATACACAAACATACGAGTATGTTGTATGCCTGCCTTTAAATCGACTTAAAATGAATATTGGCTTCGTGTTCACTTTGTGCAACGCATTCAATGCATTTCTCTTTTGTTTAATGTCCTACCATACAATATAATTATAAAATTACGGTAAAAATTAACGATATGTGAAACGGCGTCAAATCGATCTGGGGGCACGGCAGTGCCTCCACCAAGTCGAGCAAAAAAGCGGCACGGCCGTACGATCCTTTTCTCGAAGCAGTTCAGGCCATTTTCGATAAAACTAGAAACCCATATAATTATATAGGAATACAAAGTTACATTTGCAGTGAATGTTTCAGTGTACCTATATATCTATAATATAATGGAATACTAGGTGAAGATAGGTACCTATATATATCTATCTACAAAAAGAAATGAGATGCCATCAAAAACATAACTTGTAAAGAAATCCAAGTTTCGCAACTCAGTTCTTCTAACGTAAAAAGTTGTGAGATCCATGTAATATCAAGTCGGTTAATTTATTCAGTCCCTTCTTAAGGGACCTTCTGTCTTAAATTATTACGTAATTAGCTAACCTAACAAAATCTTATAGTGACCATATCAAAATCTTTTATGTTTTAAATAAATAAATTGACTTGGCAATCGCACTAAACATTTTAGTTTAATATATATAAAAAAAGTGGCCGAAGCGAACGGGCGATCTGTTGTGTCGTCCTCAAAAATTAAATAAAAACAGTGGTAAAAAGTACGTTGAATATCCCTAAATGTCATTTATTACGTGCGTAAATAGTGGTATGACTCTTTAGTGGTGTGTTAGTGTCTAAAAACTTTGTTTAAATACTAAATTTTGATCAAAAACTTAACGAAAAGTGATTTTTTTTTCATATGAAGGTGAATGTTAATAACTTCTCGTAAAACAAAAAGGTAACGAGTGTTTCCAGTATTTTAAATGATTCGAGTCCGGAACATAACACTTAAATTCACCATTTATTTAACGAGCCAGCTGGCCGAGTGGATAGTGCGACGCGTTAAATCCAAAACGACGTGAGATCAAATCCACGATATCTTCGACTACTTTTTGTATGTTCTTATGGACAGCCTTCATCAATTTGTGTATAATAAACCTGAGGAAACAGCAGAGCAGTACACATAAAAGTAATATAAATTGATTGTTGGAGAGTAAGCATATTTATGATGAATACAAGCAATAGTAACATAACATTCAGGCGCATGCGGCGTTATAATTCCGAAAATGATGTAGCACGCTTGGAAAGCTCAATCACCAATGATTCCGTTATAATGTATGAGGATAGTATAAGAAACCTTCCAGATGTATCTATACATAATAGCTCACGGATGATTGAATTGGAAATGCAAATTGAACAACTGAAACAAACGCTTCAAGTTGCTAATATAGAAGTAGATAACCTAACACTACAGAACAGTGACTTGCAAAAGGAACTAGAAAACTGCCAGATGGTGATAAAATCACTAAGAGCCATAGAAACTTTAGGACCCGAAAAAACACGCGGTATGTCACCCAAGCCAGCTGGCAGATTAAACAAAACTCAACTTTTTATTAAAATTAATAAAAATGCAGTAACTCAGACCGATGATAATCTGAGCTCACAAAACATTAAAATAAAAAGAAATAGAAGAATTAAATTGCTTTTAAAACCTAAAATCAAATATGCAACTAAAAACCTTCTAAAAAAAATTAAAATACAAAATAAAAGGCTGCAAAAGCTACAGAAACAAGTGAAAAACTTAGAGATAGAAAAGAATAGAATACAACATAAATTATCAGAATTGGAAACACATACTAAACTAAAAACATCAACGAAGGTCCAGAAAAAACAAGAAGTAATAAAAAAGCAGGAAAACGACTCTTCAAAGCTGCAAAAAAAAGGAGATATAAATATAAGTATAACATCAGAAAAAGACAGGGCACAGAGAGGAGAAGGAAAAGAGAGTACAAAAATACTGACAAGAATAGAAATGTTTTCGGACAGGATAGGGAGTGGACTAGCAAGCAAATTATTGCGAAAATTGGAAAATACAAAAATAACTAATTACTGTCAACCAGGCGGAAATCATAAACAAATATTGAAACACTTTGAACTATACACCAAAGATTTGAAAGAAAATGACTTGGCGGTAATACTAATAGGAAACTACGACGACATTAAAATGGAGACGTCATATGTGAACGAGATTCGAAGAATTGTGAGCAGTGAAAATAGAAAATTCAACATTTTATTAGGAAGTGTAATGTATGACAACATAAATGATGATAAAATATTCACTATTAATAAAGAACTCTTTAATCTGGCTGCAGTATCTGAGAATGTCAGATATCTTGAAATAAATGTAAAAACTAAGGCAAAAGTAAAAAATATCGTGATTGAGGAAATTGTTAAAAGTATCAAAGATAGTCACTTTAATGCTTCGTCTTGTTTCACTTTATAAAATTAAATTCTAATTTAAGTTGTTCACAAAATTTTTTAGACAGGACCAAGACTCCGTTAACTGGTTAACGATTGTGCAGGCTAATATCCAGAGTATTAATAATAAATATTTAGAGCTGGAATTATTAACCGAAAATACAACTTGTCATGTGCTTTGTCTAACAGAGACTTGGACGAATGAATTAAAGTTAGGCGTAATGAATATCGAAGGCTATATACTTGTATCATATTACAATAGGATGTTATTTGAACATGGAGGTACAGCTATTTTTGTTAGAAATACACTTGAATATAAAGTAAGACATGACATTGTAAAGTTGAGTTTTGAAATGAATTGTGAATTAGCGGCAATTGAAGTAAAATCGTATAAATTAGTTATTATTTGTGTATATAGATCTGATTATGATTATTTAATATTCGAAGATATAATGACTAAAGTTATCGAAAAAATAGGTAAGGAAAACAAAAGAATTGTAATTACAGGAGATTTTAATTTAAATATATTGAAACCAAATAATAAAGTACGCAAATTTTTAAAACTACTAAGTGAATTGAAATGTAAATTTGTCTTAAATGAGCCAACCCGAACTAAAAGCAAGTCTTCCACATGTATTGATAATTTCATCTTAAATGACGATGATGATTTTCAGTATCACAGAGGTAAAGTATTAGAAGTAAAATTATCAGATCATAATGTCATAGAATTAAAGTATAAATTGAAATCTAAGTATCCTAAACCAAAGGAAAAGACAGAGGTCAGATCTCGAATAATATCTCAGGAAAATATAAAATATTTTCATTATTTGTTCTGTAAAGACTTTGAATGTGTAAGAAATGATATAAACTTGAAACTTGATGCAAATGAGAAAATGAACATTCTGATACACCATATAAACTATTGTTACTACACTGCATTTCCATTAAAAACATTTAAACCCAGAAGAAACAAGCATAAACTAACAACCAAAGGTATTTTGATATCTAGAAATAATCTTCAAAAACTTGAAATATTGCATAACTTGTATCCAGATAAAATTAGTAAATCCAAACTAAATAATTATAGAAAAATATATAGAAAAGTACTTCAAACAGCTCAAAAACTTAGGAACGCATCTAGAATTAAAAATTCCGCGAATAAAATTAAAACCACTTGGACAATTATTAAAGAACAAAAAAATCAAATAGAAACACAAGGTAAAAATAAAATTACTAAAATTAAAAACCACAGTGGAGACATAATCACAAATAATAAAAATATAGCAAACAGTTTCAATGAGTTCTTTTGCAATATAGCCGGTAATCTTACAGAAAATTTAGACATTAAGGTTGATAATTGTAGCAAATATTTAAAAAACCCAACAAAAAATAAAATTTTCTTTCCTAAAATAAGTAAATCCGAATTTTGGAATATTATTAATAGTTTAAAATGTAAAACATCAAGAGACATATACGATATGTCAACTAAAACTATTAGAGAACTTATCATCCACAACAAAGACATGTTTGATATAATTTTGGAAGTCTTGAATGATTGCATCACAGATGGGATATTCCCAGATAGCTTAAAAATAGGAAAAATCGTGCCACTGTTCAAAAAAGGAGAAACTACTGAAATCGGGAACTACAGACCGGTGTGTGTATTACCAGTTATATCAAAGATTTTAGAAAGTGCCATAAAATCAAGGATATTAGACTACTTTGAAAAAAATAATCTATTTACAGACTGTCAATTTGGTTTTCGCAAAAGAAGATCAACCGAAATGGCTATTAGAAAAACAATATACTTCGTATTGGACGCTTTGGATGGATCACAGAAGGTATCTAGCATTTTTTGCGATTTATCTAAGGCTTTCGATTGTTTGCGGCATGATATCTTAATTCATAAACTGAAATTTTACGGATTTGAAGGAAAAGAGTTGAGTATAATGCAGTCTTATCTTAACAATCGAATTCAAATGGTAAATCTAAATAATACTAAGTCGGAACTACAACATAGTTACATTGGCGTACCGCAGGGCTCCATCCTGGGACCATTGCTATTTTTAGTATACGTGAATGACCTTGCAAAAAATTTACCTGACTGGGCGATGGTTACACTATTTGCGGATGATACACAAGTTGGTATTAAAGATAAAAACGCATTTCAAGTAGCCAAGAAGACAGATGAAATTTTAAGTATACTTAGAAAATGGTTTGAAGCAAACGGAATAATTTTGAATGCAGAAAAAAGTACCATAATTAATTATGCAAGTAAAAAAACAAATAAAGTCATAAATAGTGAAGTCACATTTTTAGGGTGTACTCTCAATTCCACTTTAAGTTATGAAACCCATATAGATAATGTTTGTGAAAAGTTATCCAGTGCAAATTACGCCTTATTTAAGCTTAAGCCCATTATTGACAGGAAAACTCTAATATCCGTCTATTTTGCATATTGTCACTCAATTATTAGCTACGCGATTACGATATGGGGTAATGCTTCACAAATTGAAAGAGTACTGATTTGTCAAAAAAGGTCGATTAGAATTATATATGGATTGCAAAGATTGACATCAGCAAGAGCCTATTTCCAAAAAGCGAAAATCATGACTTTCGTGTCGTTGTATATTTACAGTTCGCTTCTAGAAGTGCACCAGCAAAAAAGTGAACTATCAATGAAGATGCACGTACACAACTACAATTCAAGAAATCGCGAAAGATTAGTTGTTCCAAGAACCAGATTAGTCAAAGCGTACAAGCAAGGTTTTCCATTCAAAATCAAAATGTACAATAAATTGCCTTTAGAAATAACAAGACTTCCATTAAAAGCGTTTCGAAAAGTGACAAAAACGTTCTTTTTGAATCACGCTTTCTATAATATAGAAGAATATATGAAATGTTCATTTTCTGACTTGCGTGACATGTAAAATAATGTAAATGTAAATGTAGATGTATATTAATTTGTGATTTTAATAATTTAGCGTAATCTTAAATCATTTGAATTGTAATTTTAACGTACCAATGTTATGTAATGTAACGAAATGGCAAATAAATAAATAAATAAAATAAATAATATGTATTATTTGAGAGATACATTGTGTTTTTATGCGATGGCCAAGTAACATGTGTGGTGTCAAAATAAAATTCGGTTCTCTTCACAAATAGGTAACACTGGAGTATTGTGCTACTGTGTGTGGTGTGATGGCGATACGTAATGCAGCATTACCAGGTAAAAGGTATCAACAACCGGAGTGGACCAGTAAAGTTCACACGGAGTGACCTCGAGTTTGGTCTCCACCTCGACCTAAGTATGTGGGTTTTTCTTTGTTTATTTTGTTCACGTCTAGAATTCATTTGAGGGGAATGTCACTATAGGTTACCACAATCATAAATTGAATTGAAAAATGCATATTAGAAAATAATATAAAATAGTTTTGTGCTCAGTCGTTAGACCTATAAAATGTAAGTGCTCGAGAATAAAGCTACCAACTGAATTTCAAATAAATATATGTGCTATTGAATAATGAGTAACGGTCATTAAGTCAATTTATTAACGTTGCGTAGGTTTTATTCGCACATAGCCATTCAGGCGTGGGTTTCAATCAACTAAGTGCGGCGGTGAAACAAATTAGAGGGCTTTCATAAAGTTTGTATCATGTTTCTCTATTGTCTGGCACAGAGAAAACGCCTGCATCATGAATACACATTTTTACACAATACATACTCGATACATTGATGCATTGAATTGAATAGAGTGGAGTTTTTTTTGAATAAGGGTAGTTATTAATTATAAAATAAGGGTAACAAACAAGCAAATAGTCCAACTGATTGCTAGCTAATGCTGTAAACTGTAGACACCTTACTACTACTACTATAAACTGTAGACCTCGATTGAAAATTAAAATGTAGATGTATTGTCACCTCTGAGGACTAAGATGGAATGCCTCGTTACTAGTAAAAATGGTCTTGTCACTCATCATACGAAATAGAAGCGTTATGCAAATATTTCACGCTGGTATTCTGTACAAGCGTGGTTCTACCCCAGTCAAGCCGACCCATTAGTGTTGTAGCCATAATACTAAGCGTAGTGTTTTAACAAACCTCGGTAGGTGCCTTAGATAGGCACCTACCGAGGTTTGTTAAAACACTACGCTCGTGCTCAAATCTTGAAATCTTCCAGCTCGACCTACAAAATCGTTTTCAGTGCCTAGAAGGTTGCAATACAGTGGACGTCATGAATGACAAGCACGTGGAATCTGTGCATGCGGTTGGAGCTAAGTTTTGCAAGACCCGCCGCAGAAGAACAAAAAAACTCTCCGATCACACTCTTAATCTCATGGCTGTTAGACGGGATATGAAGCTGCAGTCTTTAGTAGATTTGACAGCATACAGGCAACTAAACAGACAGATCTCTAAATGCATGCGGCGGGACTTACTCAATTTTAATACTGCTCGTATTGAAGAAGCGATTGAGCGGAACCAGGGCTCTAAAGTCTGCTAGAGATCTGTCTGCCAGAAAAAGCCAACTGTCGAAGCTGAAGACCTAGTGTGGCAGCGTCGTTTCCGAGACACCTGAGATTTTGAATGAGATTGAGAGGTTCTATGGGCAGCTGTACACGTTATCGTTGGAGCCACACGCAAGTGTGAGTAACGATCTAACAGGAAGTCTTATCCGACACTATTCCGATGATATTTCGGACTTCAGTCTGAGCGAGATTAGAATGGCTCGCGAGCACCTTAAAAATGGCAAGGTCCCAGGCGAGGATGAAATTAATTAGGAAATAAACTAATTTTTCTATGTCAAATATCAAGCCGCACTTCAATAAAATTAATAGAAACTGAGAAATTTTATGTGGTCTCTTGTTACAAACATTTAAGCAATTAAAACTGTTAGAGCACATTGCTTGCGATGATTTATAAGTCTTTGGTCACGTGACGTCTTTACTCGATAATTACTTGAATTAATTTTCAATCTCTTTGTTTTTTTTATTAAAAACGATCGCATGCTTTAACTTGAAGGGGAAGCTCCTTGGTGATTAAATTGCAATATTTCTAATCACGCATATATTGTAATATCGTGTTAAGCATTAATAAATAAAATTTTACGCAATATTTTTATAATTATATTATAATATAATATATTTATTAAATAAATATATTTATTTATAAATATATTTATATTATTGTTTTTAATTTTAATACGATCCACCTTCAGAATAAAATTACGCTCTCAATCGAAACTATTTCAGTATTTTGGAGTCCTGCAGTTGTATATTTGACTTTCGATGTAATTCTTTAATCAATAGATCAAAATTCTAAAGCCGATGGTAGCACCGATCTTTACTAATAATATTCCTATAAGCATTATTTAACGTGTGTCGTGATCTATCAAATCTTATATGACAACAGAGACTATCCTGAATATTTTTGCAGACTCCAAAACACACATAGTCCGACTAAGTAAGTCCAGCATCAACCCAGAGGTCAATCGACATAATCAACTCGGCTGAGCAGCGATCAACGAGCAGCTGAAATTACGACACATCTTCTTTTCAGGTACACCTCAAAACCTGAAAACGAGATTGTACAACCAGTGCGTGTTGCCAGTGATAACTTATGGATCCCAGACGTGGTCCTTTACTGTTGGCCATATGAGGACGCTCAAGGTCATTCACAAGGACTATGTATATTAATTATTAATTTTATTATTATTAAATGAAAGAATACATTAACTAATTTAGTTAAACACATTTCCTTTAAATTTCGCAATACTTACGTAATAATCTTTCCTAAAATCTTGAACTAGCGCAAATTGTCGTCGTGACGAAGACGTGCAAGTTTCTAATTATGTAAACTCAAAACCGACTTAAAGACATCATGTATCTTATTAAAATCTTATAAAGCTCGTGCAACATATTTAGGTATTATGTACGACATGGAACTCTGTTGATTGAGTAATTAGGTTTAAGGCTTGGAAATGTAAATATGTGACAATATTTGGGGATATGAAACGCATCATAAGACTTAAGATATATAAATAAGTATTTTATTAATAATAATAACAAGCGCTCGAAGGAACTTCATTTCGAGTAACTCACCCCCACGGTACAGGAGTAAACACTTGGGGTAACTTTCAAAAAAAATTCTTGGATAAATGTTATTCGTAATTCTATTAATACCTGAAGATATCATATGTACGAGTATATACTTTTCTTTCAACACCTTTTTTGCATTGAATAAGGGTGACAATCGGGCGGACAGTCTACCTAATGATACGTAGATGCTGTGGCCCATAGTCTTTTACATCTATCGTCGATTAAGAATCAAAATTAAAACGTCGTAGGATCTGAGAACTTACATGGAATGCCTCGATACTAGTAAACGGCTCTTCGGTTTTATACACTCGCCATACGAAACACAGCAGCATTAATATGCTATTTTACGCTGGTATTCTGTGAGGTCGATCTAAGCCATTCGTGTTGCAGCCATAACATATCCTGTAGCTGCAGCGTAAGTCTGCAACGTAAATAAATACTATAGTTTATTACTCGAACATACATATTTAGGGATATACTGACGCTTCGGCAAGTATGCAGTTTATAAACAAGTTTGGGCTCATCGCCTGCCCTATCATTAGATTTGGTAGACCACAAATTTCCGCAAAAGAATAACGGTTCCTATCACAAAAACGGATGGGGCTATTGAAATTTATAACTATCCTAATTTGAAAAGACGAGGTGGGTATTGCCATGTCATCTGTTTTATATCTTTTATATGCATACATATTATCTATCTATATCTCGGAAATTCAGCAGAAAATCCCACTTCTGGTCTCATAAATACATCAGGATTGCAATAATTGTAAAAATAATAAAAGTGTAAGAGCAGATGTTCTTGTTATAATATTCTTTTGTAATCTTTTGTAAAAATAATAAATGAATAAATAAAGGAATTAAAGGTATTAATTAAAACCTTACGTTTTTACAAAAACATTACATAACCAATCTAAAAAGTTAGGATAAAATTACGATACAACACGCTACATCGATTATTCGCCATTCCAGCGGAATAAGTTTAACTTTAGTAATCCTATTTGTAGAAACTTTGGTATCCTCTGATTTATTTATTGTTTTTTTTTTTAACAAGTATGACTGACAAACGAGCAGAGAGTCCATCTGATGGTAAGTGGATGCCGAAGCCCATAGACACCAACTACTAACTTTTCTGATAACTCACTAAGATTAAATGCCTCGTTACCAGTAAAAAGGGTCTCCCGTCCCTCACCATAAAACAGAATAAATAATAGTACTACGATCAAACTAAATTTAGCAGCATTGATCTGCTATTTCACGTTGGTATACAGTGTGAGCGTGGTCAGTATGATAGGTATGCTTCAGTGAGGTAATCTAAATTACGTTTTAGTGCGTGGTAAATTTTTAAAACTTTAGTTAACTAATTAGATAAGACGAAACATTTGTTAATCATGGCTTAAGTTAAATCAAATATTTTTTGAATTTGAAGATTGATGTTTTGACAGACTTGCAACTCTTAATAACTTACACAATAATAGAGCAAGATCCCAGGGACACAAAACGTAGGTGACGATTTTCTGACGAACGAAATGTGTAAGATTGAGTAGTGTTTACTACTAGTTTGGCCAGTGGAACATTTTCCAGGTATCAGGTACGTAAAAATATTTCTCACCTCATAATTATATTCTCAGCTGATTTTCACATATATATTAGATAATATCATTAAAAATCAGTCATCAATACACACACTGATCTCACGCTCATGCGCGCGGATAATGCCCACGGGCTCATACCCACAGAGGCATTAAAATTGGGTCTAGGGGATGATTGACCCCTTGGATCGATCTGTTCTTGTAAAACGTTTCAAAACAGTTTTTGTTCTTTTACAAATATAAAAATGAAGGTTCAGAATGTAAGCCAAATTGAGTAATTTTTGGACAGATTTAAAGCGTCTGCAAAACAATACTGCCGACGGAAAGAATCTGGGAATATTGATGACTGATTTTTAACGATATTATCTAACATACTTATATGTAAAAATCAGCTGGGAGAATTAACGTGAAGTTAGCAATATTTTTACGTACCTTGATTACCTGATACCTGAAAAATGGCCCACTGGCAAAGCTACCAGGTAGGCATGCGATCACAGTACACACTAACACTACTCAATCTTCCACATTTCGTTCGTCAGAAAATAAGTGGCGTCTGGTGGCCCTGGGATCTTGGACTAAAAGAAAAAACACTACCCAACGTCTTAATGGGTCATGTGGCTTCTGATAGATAGCGATATAACCATTTATTATTTGTACCATTTATAGAATCCAAGGAAAAACAGCGTTAAGTGTAAAAATCTACCGGCGAAGTGTGATAACTTCTTTACATGGGAAAGGCGCATGCCCAGTTGTCCACTATTAATGGGTTGGTGAAATAGGTAATTTCATATAATATCATAATACTATTTTTGAATTGTGTAAATTACTTTTTACTTCACGTCGTCAGTTTTCATTAAGCATGAAATATTAATGTGTAGTTAAACAATTTTTAGAAACAGATCTCTTAACGCAGAGATTAGTAAACTAGTAGAATTCTTATAAAATGACTTTGTCTAGAAGATTCGAAAACCATATTAGACGTTATCTTAAAAATACGAATGACCTACCATTTAAATATCAACACAATAGATGATCTATCTACATAACGAATCCAAAAGGAGAGGTTGTTAATTAGACTGTATTTGTTTGTAACTTAACATATCCGACGTTTTGTCAGAATTAGTAGTATTCGTACTCATCCCATATAAATATCAACCAGATCTCATCAACACAATTGAAGAAAGTTTATATATATTTGAAGTATAACTCCTTTAAGCGTGACATGAGGATAACCCAGATCTTTTTTTTCAGGCAGAAGTACAGAAGAAACTACGAGTATGTCCGTTTACGTAGTTTCCGCATTTGACTAGCAGCGATTACATATTTCGTTAGTATATGCTTTATATACACAAATACATAAACTTCAAACAAGGTATGTTATTATCATTGTTACAGCTCATCGAAAATCTACTGCGGAATACCCACATCCACCACCCCATAGCCATTGCTTTATAGTGTATTTGGCATAAATACCATACTTGTCAGGCGAGTTCGTAGCGGCAGTTTTTTTATTATTTTTAGTTATCAATAAGTTGATGCTACACATCTCGTTTCATTTTCATTTCATTTTCATCTGTCACATCTTATGACTACAACGGAAATATAGGGGGTAGTGTATAGTATATTGTGTGTAAGAGCGGCATAATACAATGCATTGCTAATAATTATTAAATTGATTGATGTTTTATATTCAAATTTAAAAAAATATTAATAGTCAAAAATAATAAATAAATAGTGTGTACCGGTATAATGAATCGTTATAATTTTAGGAAAAGAGGCCTCAGCTCAAGTCTCGTAAAAAATAATAAAACACATATTAAAAATATGCTTTTTTTATTTTGAGACTTTATCGGGAAAATGCTGCTTTCTGTCTCATATTTCGCCTCTTATGACTTCCAAGGAATGATATACTGTAGCGGATTCATTTACGCCGCCACTACACGACGAATTCATAAAAGGCAAAAAGTAAAGCCTATGCATTGTGTGTTCCTAAATTTGCATTAAACGTAACTACATAGTGTTAGTTTTCGAGATTGTTATGGATTCAGCAGACTTAATTGAATCATTAATGTTGATTCACGTAAGTGGCGTTTTACTTCATTTTGAATGAAACTTACATTTAATCACAAAATAATTTTAATTTAAATTGTAATCCAGGCTTTGTCTTATTTTACTTTAAACCTGTTATCGTTCATATTTTTAGTTATGATGCTTTTAAGAAATCAGTTGTATTGCCTATCCACAAGGGGCGGAAAAGAGACTGTATCAATAATTATTAACCCCATATCAACACTTTCTACTTTATTAAAAAATCTTTGAAAAAATTATAAATGAAAGGCTTTAGAATGTCTAGAAACAAGTAAATTACTGTTTGAAAATCAATTTAGTTTTAGAAAATTTAAATCTGCAGAAGAAGCAGTAAGAATGTTCGTAGATTTTTCTTGCAATAAACTTACATTCTCATTCATAAGTCTTGACTATATTTTTGGATCTTGCTAAAGCGTTTGATATAGTCTGTTTTCTAGAACTTTTAGCAATTATGGAGAAATTGGGCATCAGAGGTACCCAACTCCAATTGCTAAGCGACAACCTACACAATCGCATTCAGTACACCAAAATTGATAATATTTTGAACGACGATTGCCGTATAACGCACGGAATTCCCCGGCGCAGTGTTCTGGGCCCTACTCTCTTTTTATGTTATATTAATGACCTTTGTCAAACTAATATTCTTAATTGTATGATATCTTACACTACATCTTATTTAGCTAATATTTATAGTTGTTTTTTTAGTTGTATAGTTTATTGTTACTAAGTTTATTGTGATGTACTGATCATAATACGAGTATGTGAGAGAAAATAAATACCAATTATTATTAATTATTATCGGCATTCATATTCTTGATAGGGTGTAGATTTATATGTATATAATTTATTTTATTTCTCAGAAATGCAGGTTTTCTCACAATGTTTTTCTTTACCGCCGATCACGTGGTAAATAAGCGCTTAAAATGCAATTAAAGATCTCATTGGTGAAGGCTGGGAAATCAGGCAACCGATAAATTTAATTTTTACAATAAACCGCAATCCATCAGACGCTCTAAGATTTTTCCGTTCTTACGCATATGGGATGGGTGATGAACTATTTTGCTCTACCACCACATATTTATCTAATTATTATATTTATCTCATTTGTCACCAATAAAATCATTATTCTAAAGATATGCTAATTTAAAAAATCTTTCAAAATCGGTGCTAATAAAAATTTTATGCCACAGTAATTGACTGTCAATATACTCGTAATTCATGGAAACAGCGCTCATGGATATCCACAAACAATAAATCCATATCCGAAAATCAAATATGTTTTTGTAACACAAATATCAGATTCAAAGATAAAATCCTTGATTGAAAACCGTTGCAATATATCTAATTTAAAATATGAGTGTATTTATTAAGCGGAAATCATCATCATCATCATCATTACAGCCTTTCATAAGTCCACTGCTGAACATAGGCCTCCCCCAAGGAATGCCACAAAGCACGGTCCTGAGCCACCTGCATCCATCGACTTCCTGCATGTCTTACCAGGTCGTCACTCCATCTCGTGGGGGGTCGCCCTACACTTCGCCTACCGGTACGAGGCTGCCACTCGAGAACCTTTCTTCCCCATCGGTTGTCGGTTCTTCGAGCTATATGACCGGCCCACTGCCACTTCAGCTTACTAATCCGTTGGGCTATGTCTGTTACTCTGCTTCTACTGCGGATATACTCATTTCTAAGTTTATCACGCAGAGAAACTCCGAGCATAGCCCTCTCCATAGATCGCTGAGCGACCTTGAGCTTCCTCATACGGCCAGCAGTGAAGGACCACGTCTCAGTTCTGTAAGACATCACTGGCAACACGCACTGGTTGTACAATTTCGTTTTAAAGTTTTGAGGTATGTCTGAGGAGAAGATGTTTCGTACTTTCCCGAACGCTGCCCAGCCGAGTTGAATCCGTCGATTGACCTCTCGGTCGAAGTTGGACTTATCTAGTCGGACTATTTGTCCCAGGTAAACATACTCGTCAACAACTTCGACCTTAGTGCTCCCAACAACTACCGGCATAGGTGTGACATGGACATTACATGAAACATGATCTTTGTTTTGTCCATGTTCATCCTCAGACCTATTCTTTGGGAGAAACTATTGAGGTTACTGAGCATGGTGCTTAGGTCCTCCAGCAATTCTGCCATAAGGACTATATCGTCGGCAATTCGAAGGTGAGTGATTTACTCGCTATTGATGTTAATACCGTATCCTTTCCAGTTCAGAAGCTTGAAAAGTTCTTTCAATGCAGCGGTGAAGAGTTTAGGGGATATAACATCACCCTGTCTTACAGCTCTCTGCAATTGGTTAGGTTTAAGACAAAAATAAAGCGGTAATCAAACAACAATTAGATATTAAAAATTTTGTACAACCGACTTCAATATAAATAATTAAGAATATTTTTCATTTAGTCATCTTGCAAACCACACTCTTCTCTTATCACACAATTTCTTACCCTGTCATTCAGATTCAGCCGTAACATACTCCTTAATGGCCGTATTTCTACAACATTTATTTTACTCTCGTGCTTCTTCTGCCAGACCCTACTTTCACTACCATAAATTGAAGTAGGGACTTACACAGCGTTACGAATTTCCATATGTGCCTTTTTAACACATTTTGACTTTTCATAATAGTGAGTAGATTCACTCCCTATTCACTCTATTTCCTGCGTTCAGTCGTCGTTCTATATCCGTATCATATCTACCATCCCTGCTAAATACACACCCCAAACATACAAACTCATCCACTAGCTCAATCAACGCCCCTTATATTCTTATTTGACATAACGTTTTACTTTATTCTTTTTTTAAAATCATCACTTTCGTGTAACTTGCGTTCACTTTCATACCCCTTTCTTTTTTTATAATATATGCGTGACAAGCGAGCACACAGTCTGCCTAAGTGATTGCTGTGGTCCATAGACCTACATTTTTCCTAGATCTATATTTATCCACGTTTGCGTATCAAAATGCAGATGCGTTGTCATCTGTGAGGTTCTCTACACTCACCATACGAAACACAGCAGCATTAAGTTGCCATTTTATGCTGGTATTCTGTGAGAGCGTGGTCCTTCCCCGGTCGAGCCGACCCATTCGTGCTACAACTATACCATTAATATAGCTGCAGCATGGCTCTACCAGGTATTTCTTTTAATGACCACTTCATTAATGTAAACATCGTTTGCGACTTGGCTGCCGACGATGCCAATATGACTTGATAATCACCATGCAAAAGTGGTGGTCACATCCTTACCATGTTCCAAAACTGCTCTCGGATATAAGTGAACTAAGACATGTCTGGGGCGTACACCGCTAGTACAAACAACTTCTTTAAGCCCACTTTCATTCATATCCATAGCAGCCTAGGGCTTACACATTCTTTCACACATTGACCCATTCTTTCTGAAAGGATGACACTGACTCCCTGGCATGCCCGCTCGGTCTCGTCTACAACAGACCAGTAATCGGCATACATTCCATGTGCAGTGGCATCCTTTCCCATTTGTTTTGTTTAATTTACACATACCACATCTATTAATCTATTCTATCATTCATCATTTCGAATATTACATCAATCTTGTCATTCAATGCTCCACATACATTCAGCGTAGCTAGACGGGCCACCGCAAAATTATTAAGTCCATAGATTAACCATTCTAAATTTTCTATAGTGAAAATTCGGGCAAAATTTCTTTTAATCCGCTACAATGGACTATTCTAGAATTTCATACAATACTACTATACAATACTACTACAATAATATAATAGAAAGCCTTTCGCTAACAAGCTCTTTAAAGCCACCTGTCATTTAACAGTAAGTAGCTAGAATCCCTAATGATAAAGCATGAAAGTAGTGAAATGGTTGAAATAAGTTTACTTGAGTAATATCGTGTTTTAACAGTCTAAAAGATTACTTAAGAACAACTGAAGGCTTTTGATAATATAATAAGTAATTGCGTATAAAGTTATTCAGTGAGTTTTAACTGTCAACCCAGTTTTTCTCTTCCGCAACAGAAATAGCTTCATTTTATCTCTGGATCACCCTTAAGCGGTCAACTGGTTGAGCACGCCTCAAGTATTTAGTCCGACTAAGAATAATATAAATGTTGTATGACGTTAAATAAATAAATAAATAAAACATTTATTTGGCTGTCAGTGAAATAGGGGAGATCTCTCGAGGGATTAGTTGTTCAATGTTCATCCCAAGGAGAAGCCAATGTTCAATAATGCAGTTTGGAGCACCTATAAACGAGTATATAATATGCATATATTAGGTATACTAGTCTCTTTCGGCTAATTCATATTTTCTTACTTATGAAAATATGAAATAGCCGTTTTTGGGGGGAAATTTAAATATTTTATTTTACAAAAAACTATTAAATCAAAATATTTGCTAGAACTAAAGGCCGGCAACGCATCTGAAATTCCCCTGGTGTTGCGGTTGTTCATGGGCGGCGGTAGTCACTTACCATCAGGTGAGCCGCACGCTCGTTTGCCCCCTCTCCTATAAAAAAAAAACTATTACCACATTTTGCCATTTCATAGACAGTTTTTTGATGTCCTTGCTTAACATGTGTGCTGCATGAGGATAGATGAACTTTTTAAAGATGTTTTTATGGTTTCTTCAAAATTGAAACTTATAAAATTTTCACGTTATAAATATAAGTCTATTATGGCAAGTTCTGGAGAAAATGGTAGATGAGGAAGGGTCCTATTGTCAATTGTGCGGCGTTACTCAGTTTGTGAGGTCATTAGTTAAGTTTTTTATTTTACCGATTTGCCGCAAATTATTTAAAGTTTGAGACCGATCCGCTTCTACTGTCGCCTTAAATTCATCATTATCAATCTTCTCAGTTTATACGTCAGACAACACTTTATAGAGAACACTCCCTGCTGCATTATAATTTGCAAATAATATTCAATAAACGCAGAAAATGATCTAGTTTATTAGAACTAGTTAGGTTTTATCTTTCTTGCTTGTTATCTATTTAGCTTTTATTAAAAATGTGAAGCGGCTTCGTTCGTATTTTCTTCAGTTGTTTTGAAACTGAGTTCGTTGTTATTTTAATTGGTTGAAAACTTTCTTACTTTGAGCCAAATTTTTAATGTATTAAAGGCCATTGACCCAAATGAAATAGTCATATATTTTTGGGCTAGTAAGGTATAACTTCATTAGTAAAATCCATCAAGTGCATGGATGACTCCAACCATGAGTGTTCTGTGTAATGATGTATTTAAAAAAATTAGTTACTTAATAATATTATATGAAAAACAAGGTAAGGAAGTGATTGACAATTATAGCATAGAGAATTTTGGATTGGAAGTTTCAGTGTTAAGCAGGGACCGACTAATTCATTTAAAATTTTAGGCCGTAAGGTAATGCGACAAAAATTTAAAAGAAACATGAAACATGTATTTAAAAACTTTAAAGCAAGCCATTTCAATTGTAGGCGGTAAACATACGACATTAGTTTGACAAAAAAAACTCAAAGCAAGTAAAATTCTACAATTATGCCAAATTTCAAATCATAGCAATGTCAAAATCCAAAATCGTCCCTGAGAAAAGTGGCGTGAATGTGGTAGAAATAGGTTAGAGACAAGGATGCATTACATCTTACGTAGTTGTAAAATTATAATAAATTTGAAAATTAAGAAGTAAATTACTTTAAGAAATCAACAACAGTCTCTTCCTTTTTGAAATTACGAATACTTTATTATATTGTATTGTTTTAGAGTGTTATATCTCACAACAGTTAAAAAAGCGTTACTTATGCAAATTAAAAAAAAATGTTAATTGGATAAGCATACATAAAGTAAAACATATAATTTTATGTAAAGTTATTTTTGATTAAGTTATTTGTAACTTCACTTTATTTACATTTTTGACTAGTCCAAATTAACCATAATTTCATGTTTTGGTCCCCTGAATTTGGTATTTACTGTTATAGGCGACAAATGAAGTTATCGATTGTAGGCAAATTTCGTTTAAAGCCGAATTACATAATGAATACACGATAAAGTTGAAGACTAGACTAAATTCTATATATGGTTGTCTTTTTTTTTGTAAAAAATATACTCAAATTTGCAAACATTCACCCAGAGAAAAGTTGATTGTTTGAACAGACCGTATCGAATTCATTTTACGTCAATAACAGTCAGAAAGATAGAGAGATATTATTTTTGTTAGAAAAACATAAAGAAGTTTTAATAAATCATTTGGAAAATGTAAAAGGCAAGGGTAGCAAAAAGGCTCTGAAAACATTTCATGTATACTGATCAAAAGCTCTATTCACTATTGGATAGCCTTCATATGAAAATAAATGTTTAATGATGGTTTCATTACAAGAAATTATATTTAAAAAGGAGATTCAATTATTTAAATGTTTTGTCAAAGAAAATTATGTATGTTGGAACATATTTATAAAAAAAGTGATTTAATCTAAGAAAAAAGTCATAATTTAAAGCAGTCTTATAGTCTTTCTTATTTGAAAGAATTTGGAAATGGATTTTTTCTTTTTAATTGATTTTTCTTCATCAGACGCTCTGAATACAATAGTACGAATTCTTGAAAAAAGGTGTTTCAAGAATGCGTTAATTGGTATGCAACGATTGCTACAGCGACTGATGCAGACAATCTTAAACAATTAGCCTGTACTCCTTACGCAGGGCAAGCGAGTGGGCACTGTCACAAGCTGGAAAGCGTGTGTTGAAAGAATTACACAATAATTTTCTGTCTGTTCTAAGTCGCTTATTTTCAAGGGGTGTAATAGGTTTATCAATAAATATTATAGTGGTGTATCTATAAAGTTTTCTCATCTGGTTGGGTAGTATAAATATATAATTGTAAATGGAAATAGTAAACATACATAAATAACAATAAAATAAAATAAATACATAAAAATATATAAATGTATAAAAACGTAACCAGATGGAAGCGCCCCGCAGGGAAGTCCAAATGGCCGAGGCTTAGGGGGAAAGGGAAAGAATCCGGCGGATGATACGGGCGGTATCGAGGAGCACCGCCTTCTGCATTTGAACTTGGAGCGGTCCGTCATGGAGTCCCAGTCGGCTCAGATGACCCTAGAGGCTGACTTGGATTAACCTGTTCGCAGAAACGACCACAGGAATAATTCCGGTCGGAGGACCATCCTACATGTCGGTCACCTCGTGAGCCCGGTTCCAGATACATACATACATAAACACTCATGCCTGTCACCCAGAGCGGTAGACAGAACTACGGACTTCCATTTGGCGCGATCCACACACACTTATCTTGCCTCCTTTACAACCATATATCTACGCATACACGTTCGGCGGTTAAGTGTACTCCTAATCTGGCCCTTTTTAATGTATCGCCGATTTGGTTGATAAACCTTCGTCTAGGGCGTCCCTTCCCGACCCTGCCCTTCACTTCTGCAACATAAATTTGCTTTGTCACTCTTTCCTCGTTCATTTTTTCTACATGACCAAACCACCGAAGCATTCTTTTCTTAATCCTTGTCACAACGTCATCTTGCAAACCACACTTTTCTCTTATCACACTATTTCTCAACCTGTCATTCAGATTCAGCCCTAGCATACTCTTTAGGGAACGCATTTCTACAGCATTTATTCTACTCTCATGCTTCTTCTGCCAGACCCAACTTTTACTACCATACATTAAAATAGGGACTAACACAGCATTATGAATTGCCATACATGCCTTATTTGACACATAATGTCTCCTCATAATAGCGTGTAGAACCCCATTCACTCTATTTCCTGCGTTCACTCGTCGTTCTATATCCTTATCATATCTACCATCCCTGCTAAATAAACATCCCAAATATATAAACTCATCCACTTGCTCAATCAACTCCCCCTTCTATTTTTATTTCACATAAAGTTTTACTTTCTTCTCTTTCAAAAACCATCACTTTCGTCTTACTTGCGTTCACTTTCATACTCCTTTCTTTCAATGACCAATTCATTAAAGTAACCATCATTTGCAACTCGGCCGCCGACGACCGCTTGATCATCGGCGTACAAAAGGCATTTGACGGTTGACTCACCCATTCTCAAACCACATTCTTCAACTTTCAATGTTTGCAAACAACTGTCCATAAATAGGTTAAACAGACACGGGGAAGCCACACATCCCTGTCTGACACCTTCATGAATGCCAAACCAGTCCGAGTAGACCCCGTTGATCCTGACACAAGCACTAGAGTCCCTATAAAGAGAACTTAATGCCTGTATCAAGCCAGCGCTCAACCCAAATGAGTTCAGTGTTTGCCATAACACATTCCTGTCCACTCTGTCATATGCCTTTTCTAAGTCCATTGTGACGCCTCATAATTATTATTAATAAATAATAATTAAATTCATTATACAGACATTTAAAAATGTCATAGAAATTATGATTTAAACAATAAAATGCAATATTAGAGTTCAAAAATATCCATTTGGAATATTGAATATTATATATATTAGTAAACGCATAAAATGTCTCAAAAAAATCTCTAAATTTATTAAAAACCTGCTAAAAATGTTCAAAATATATCAAATCATATAAATACAAGGCGATTTTATTGCAATAACAAAGATAAATAACATTTGTAATATAATAGAAAAAATGGATTAAAATTTTCTAAGTTGATGAAGGTGTTCGTGTAATAATTGGAAAATTTCTAAGTTAATGAACGTGTTCTTGTAATGTTCCCTTATATTGGGGCGTTGTCGGAGACACATACCCAAGGTTGTACATATATATGGGGTGGTCGGCTGACCGACTGCTAGTACTAAGGTTGCACAATGATTAGTCCTATATTAGGGACTTAACATAGTAAGGTCTGACGAACCAAAGCATTAATATAGAAGGTCTCTATGATGCATAAGCATTATGATAGCAGAGTTATGACTTGAAGTCCAATATGAATAAGACATACAGTAGTATGGTCTATGAAATAAAGCAAATATGTGGAAGGTCTCAAATATGTAAAAGCATTATATTGAAAGAAATGGGACTTGAAAAGGATTATTATAGTGGCGTGTAGGTTGCTTCGCAGCCTCTGAGACCGAGGTAAACTTGGACTCACTAGCCGATGTGTCCTAGACATATCATCTTAGTGCCGGTGGTAAGCGGGTTTGTTGTAGCAATACGACTTGCCCGTGGACATCGCACACCCCTACCGGTTGTGGGCGGCGTCTTAGCGCATAGCGTTACGATACGTCGGCTATCTTTCGGATTAGGGTGAGTGTGTTTGGTAGTACTTTTAAGTGCAGCAAGCATACTCAACTTCATATCTTAGTGCAATAGCGCTATGATACGTGGAGTATTGGCTACTGACGTCTTAGTACCGTGCTACTATGATACGTAAGTGGTATTTTTAGTTTACAACATTATCAAATTTTGTTACCAAAGTCGATAGGGATCATGTGGGTGTGTTGTGAGGGGGCGCCATCCGTATGATAGTTGCATTGATGCTTACTGCTACTTGCAGTATTGTGTCTTGTGATGGATCTGCGGGTGTGCTGCACCTGATTCGATGCATCTTGTGGTTCTGGTCGATGGAGGTATGCGGGTGGTGATGTCTGCTGGGACTGTATGGGGGACCTTGGGATGGTGTAAGCCCGACGATAGTCGTATTGATGCTTGTTGCATTCTGTAGCATTGCGTCTCTACGATAGTTGTTTGGCGGGTCGCTATTCTCAATGGCGCTCTCTGCGTCTTGGTTTGACTCACAACCTAAGTAGCTTTGCCCAAGTCGGGTCCCTTCATTGCGGGGCTGCAGACTGTCTGCCCTCCATGATGTTTTATATAACAACTTAATAATATATCTCTATAAAGTTCCCACCTTTGAGAGATTGAAGGCAACTTGTTGGTGGGTGAGACAAACATGATCGAAAAATGCATATACTCAACGTCAGTGACACAAACCCTTTCTGATGGCGAATTATTAATATTATCTTATAACTGCCTATTGGCTATATCTGCCATTGTATTGGTTGGTGGAGCATATGTGTTGACCTCATGCGGGTGGTAGCTGGAGGGAAAATCTGAGGAGGCTCTCAAGGCTGCGGCCGAAAGCCGCGCAACGTGGGACCCCATTCCCTTGAGGTGAGCGGTAGACTCATGACACGCTCTGCGGCCAATTGGCCGTGCTGACCATGCAATTGGTGGTGATGCCTTACACTTACATCACGTCTGCAGAAACGGCGGTCTGGCAGGTGGTGGCGCTCACGGAGGGCTTTTTATGGTCAGTGTGCCGATTGTTGCCTAACCCGTGTGACGTACATTTCACTGTGGCTGGATTTGATCGTATTCTGTATGGCGTTTACACGCATTGACATGCGCGACTTCGGTCGATGTTTGTGCTTACGCACTGTCAAGGGGCCAAGTCCTCTTTTACTGGTTCGCCAGTTATTTTGCTGTGGACTACGGTCCAGTTCCCAACTTTGCGTACCCTTCGGGGGTAGCGCATTAAAATGGTTGGCGCTCACCGTGCGCGTCGTGTGTGGGGCCGTGTATCTCCTCCACATTTTTTTTAAATGTGGGAGAGCGAAGCCCTTGTAACTGGTATTTGATATAAATATTGTGAGCCTTTTCCAAGCGGGAAGGGATTAATTAATAAGGAATTGACTGTTGTGAACCAGATACAAGTGGAATAGGGACAATTTATTGTTCTTAACCTTTTTGAGTTCTGTCTTCGTGAACGGGGTTCTTTAGCTTATAAGACTCTACTAACAGCTTTCGATTGCTCTCGTGAATATTCATTCTTCCAAGATACACCTAAAAGAACTAAGTTACTTTACAAACACAACGTAAAAAAGGGTCCTAACTAAGACGATCACGCCATAAATTTATTAAACGGCCTATATTTAAACCTTTAGAAAGATCAAGTTATACTGGAAACGTAAATTAGATATATTTATATATCTTACAGATATAGATTCTAAAGAAATACAAGTATAAGTGGATATATAGTAGAAAAGAGAAAAAGATGGGGGGTTCGTTACACCATGAACGCACAAAAAACTTTCTGGTTTTTGGCCAAAAACTTCTCCGCTATCATGCGCATGGTAAAGACTTGATCCGTACACCCCATCCCCTTTTTAAATCCAGCTTGCACATACAGATATTTTGTCAGCATATCTGTTTCAGTTTTCACGAGGTTCTCGTCATAAGAAATGGTAATGTCGACCAAAAATATCCTTGACTGTGTCCGGTCCATCAGCACAATATCAGGCTTATTCGCAAGAATAGTCCTGTCTATGATGATGACCTGGTCCCAGTAGAGCCTAGCGCGGATATATTCGAGCACAGCTTCCGGCAAATACTTATAATATGGCAGTTTCTTATCCACGAGACTATATTTTAGAGCCAGCTCCTGGTGTAGAATCTTGGCTACTAGGTTGTGTCTCTGCAATACTCAGAGTTAGAAAGCGCCGAACAACCGGAAATGACATGCCTAAGAGACTCACCGAGATGGCGACAAGCTCGACAGATGTTGACGGCGCCATTCTTTAGGATGTATTTCCGATAATTGTTGGTCTTAATTACCTGATTCTGTATCGCATAGACAAAACCCTCGGTTTCCCCCAAAGAGGTCATCGAAACGTAGCCAGCCAATATTATTATTATTGGAAAAGCTTAAATTTGCCCAACCTTTTTGAAAAAGTTAGTAGTAACTGTATTTACGGGATTTAAGCCAAGTACAGTTACAGTGTGTGGTGTGTGTTTGTTGTAGATGTAGGGATTGTAGGGCTTTAAACTATTTCATTTTCCTCCAACTGCAGGAACTTTCTCACTATCCTGCAAATATTTAAAATTGCGGCTTTTTGTAGGGTTATATATGTGTTTTCTGTTAATTTCATAAGTTTTAAGTTATTGAACATATTGTTTGGAACCACTCCAGTGGTTGAGATAATTTTGGGGACTATACATACTTTTTCTTGCTTCCATATTCTTCCGATTTCTTCCTTTAACTCGGCATATTTACAAAATTTTCTCTGAAACATCTATTAAGTACGTGGTTTTGTAATTTTTATCTATTAGAATAATGTCTGGTCTATTGTAAGGAATAGTTTTGTCAGTACGTATAGCTCGGTCGTAGTAAAATTTATGTAAGTTATTTTCTAGAACTGTTTGTGGTTTGAATTTGAATGTATGTTGTTTTTGTTATGTTATTTATATTCTGTTATTTATATTATAAGATAAATAATTGTATGTCAACATTATGACAAAGCAAAGACCAGCGTCTTAAATAATTTACCAACCTGTAACTTACCATGTTTTTTGCAAATAAATTATGATTATGATTATAAAAAAGAGTCTGTGGTTTTTATACTCACTATAAGCAACACAGCGGCACTATTCCAAAAGAGCAATTTCAAAATTCCAAAAACCAAAAGAGCAATACTAAAAATAATGTATATAAACTAAGAAACAAGAAATTGAAGCCTATTATCTTTGAGACCCACGTCTACGTTCTGTTTTCGAGAGTAAATATAACACACTGACTTGACGACTTCCAACTTCCAGGTCAAGCCAGTTGTCTAAAAAGCTTTAGTACCATAGACCACATACATATTAATTATACAGAAGTCTGCAAAGTACAATTTTGTACTTAATCATGCGTGTATGAACTAAGGGAAAGTCTCTGATTCTTTCGCAATTTGGGCGGTACTATAGTTCTATCTGCTGAGATGTGTAAGACAGGGTGATATTATATCCTTGAAACTCTTCACCGTTACATTACAAGACGTTTTCGAGCTACTGGATTGAAAAGGTTACAATATTAATATCAATCGCGGGTACATCACTCACTTTTGAGATCCCGAAAATAATATAGACTTTATTGAATAATTCCTGGAGGATCTGAGCAATATGCTCAATGACCTTACTAAAGTCTCCAAACGGATGGGTCTTAAAACAAACATGGACCAGACAAAGATCATGTGTCAACCTATGCCACCCTATATGATGTTGACGAGTATATTGCCCTAGTATAAATTGCCCGACTAGGTAGGTTCAACTCCCCCTGCTGCTGGACATAGACCTCCCCCAAGGAATGCCACAAATCGCGATCCTGAGCCACCTGCATCCATCGACTTCCTGCATGTCTTACCAGGTAATCACTCCATCAAGTGAGGGGTCGCCCTTTTTTCCCCATCGGTTGTCGGTTCTTCGAGCTATATGGCCGGCCTATTCCCAATTCAGAAATTATATTTCCTGCCGTAGTAAGCTATTAATTTCTGTTGCTTTGATTATAATACTTTTGTAGCCCAAATATATACTAACAAACAAGTGAAAATCGTATTGTGATAAACACGGGGAACATAAAGTTTTAATTGTTTTTTTATAGGAGAGGGGGCAAACGAGCATGCGGCTCACCTAATGGTAAGTGACTACCGCCGCCCACGAACAACCGCAACGTTAGGGGAATTGCAGAAGCGTTGCCGGCCTTTTAAAAAGGAGTAGGCTCTTTTCTTGAAGGTCCGTAAGTCGTATCGGTCCGGAAAATTCGGTGGTGGTAATCTATTCCACAAGAAAGTTGTGCGAGGAAGAAAAAATCTTCTAAATCGCACAGTGATGGACTGCCAATCATCCAAATGGTTGGATGGTATCGGGAGTTCTGCCGCGATGTGCGTTCGTGAAATTTGGCAGGTGGGAATAATCCGAACAATTCCTCAGAGCACTCCCCGTGGTAAATGCGAAAAAAAATACAAAAAGATGCAACATCTCTTCGCAGCGCCAATGAGTCGAGCCGATCGGAAAAGACTCGGTCGACGACGATTCGAACCGCTCTGCGCTGGATGCGGTCAAGTGGAAGGAGCTGGCACTGAGGAGCCCCATCCCAGAGATGGGAACAGTATTCCATGTGAGGCCGAACCTGCGCCTTGTAAAGTTGCAGGCGTTGAGCCGGCATGAAATACTGTCCCGCTCTGCTGAGCACGCCAAGCTTTTTAGAGGCCAATTTGGCCTTCTCTTACAAGTGACCACGAAACTGTACGTCATTCGTTATGTCGACGCCGAGGATTGCGATACTGGCTGAGCGAACAAGGGGAGTACCTTGAAACTGAGGAGATACGACAAAGGGGTTCTTTTTAGCGGTAAACGCGTCTTCTGAGGATTAAACTGGACTAGATTTAGTCGCCCCCAATCCGAGACTTTGTCCAGGAAAGACTCGACTTCAGACACAAGTTTGTTTCGGTACTCGGTGACGTTTTCCTGAGAAATATTGGCACGGCCGGTGTATAGAGCATCACCAGTGCTATCATCCACATAGCAATGAATGCTACCGACTTGCAACATATCATTGATATGCAGAAGAAACAGCGTTGGTGATAGCACGCAGCCTTGTGGAACACCAGCGTTAATAGGCTTGTAGTCGGAGCATGCACCGTAATTATATATAATAATTGAAAACCTTTTGAAAATTTTATTAACGAACATTTTAATACTCGCTGCTCGCTGCATTACTTTATTCAGCGACCGGTGGGTGAGTCATCGGAGACATCGCGCATGCAACTCGTCATCGTGCTGGGTTGAGTCGCTAACGGTCTACTTGACCGTTATTGTGCTGCGTTCAAACGTACTACTGTTTCGTGCTGAAGATTTTCAAATATTTTTGCACCAAATAGGTACGTAAAATATTATTGGTAGCGGATGTAATAACACCCTAAAAGACTGAAAAAAAGACTGAAAAAATTACATGTACTCAATCCCGCTGTAAAAAGCAGTTTCATTATCTGTGTGTACATTTTACCAGTGCGAACTTTAAAAAAGAAGTCGAACTGAAAATGTTCTGATTGTAGTATATAGATGTTATCTGCACAGCGACAGACAAATAATAATGACACACCATTTATGAGTACTTCGATGACAGCTGCATGTCCCTATGATAAAATGTGTAATGTTAATACAAACGCACGGGGGAGTGGCAGTACTTATAAAGAGGTGAAAAATGTACGATTAACCATTAAAACTAACTATCATGCAAGATGAGCTACATGTTTTAGTAAGGGAGGCAATTAAAGAAGCAATCTTATATTTGAGAAAAGAGATGCGCAGCTCTGAAGATTTTATAAACTATATAAATACCAAATTTGAGGCTATGAAGACAAAAGTAGAGGCCTACAAACTATATACTAAGCAGCTTCAATCTGAAAGTGAATTGCTCCAAAGAAAAGTTAAATACTTTTTTTTTCATTCATTCATTCATTACAGCCCTTCACAAGTCCACTGCTGAACATAGGCCTCCCCCAAGGAATGCAACAAAGCACGGTCCTGAGCCAACTGCATCCATCGAGTTCCTGCACATCTCACAGATCGTCACGCCATCTAGTGGGGGGACGCCCAACATTTCGCCTGCCGGTACGTGGCTGCCACTCGAGAACCTTTTATCCCCATCGGTTGTCGGTTCTTCGAGCTATATGGCCGGCCCATTGCCACTTCAACTTACTAATCCGTTGGGCTATGTCGGTCACTCTGGTTCTACTGCGGATATCCTCATTTCTGAGTTTATCACGCAGAGAAACTCCGAGCGTAGCCCTCTCCATAGCTCGCTGAGCGACCTTGAGCTTCCTCATCCGGCCAGCAGTAAAGGACCACGTCTCAGTTCCGTATGTCATCACTGGCAACATGCACTGGTTGTACAGTCTGGTTTTCAAGATTTGAGGTTTACCTGACGAGAAGATGTGCCGTAGTTTCCCGAACGCTGCCCAACCGAGTTGAATCCGTCGATTGACCTCTCGGTCGAAGTTGGACTTACCTAGTCGGACTATTAGTACCAGGTAAACTTACTCATCGACAACTTCTAGCTTAGTGCTCCCAACAACTACCGGCATATGTGTGACATGGACATTAAACCTGATCTTTGTTTTGTCCATGTTCATCTTAAGACCTATCCGTTGGGAGACACTATTGAGGTTATTGAGCCATAGTGCTTATGTCCTCCAGCGATTCTGCCATAAGGACTATATCGTAGGCAAATCGAAGGTGAGTCATGTACTCGCCTTTAATGTTGATACCGTATCCTTTCCAGTCCAGAAGCTTGAAAACGTCTTCCAATGCAGCGGTGAAGAGTTTCGGGGATATGACGTCACCCTGTCTTACACCTCTCTGCAATTGGATAGGTTTCGTACTCTGATAATGTACTCGGATAGCCATCGTAGCCCTACTGTACAAGCACTTCAGCACTTCGATATACCGACAGTCAACTTGGCACCGCTGAAGGGACTGCAGCACTGCCCAAATTTCGACGAAATCAAAGGCTTTCTCATAGTCCACATACGCCAGACATAGTGGCAAAATGTACTCCTCTGACTTCTGTACAATTTGCCGAAGGGTATGTATGTGGTCTATGGTGCTAAAGCCTTTTCGGAAACCGACTTGTTCGGGAGGCTGGAAGTCGTCACTTCTGCGCGCGAGACGATTCGTATTGACTCTCGAAAACAGCACGGCTCAGAAGGGAAATTGGTCTGTAGTTCTTCAAGAGAGCGTTGTCGCTTTTCTTGAAGAACAAGAGCACCGCACTTCTGCTCCACGCCTCCGGTGTAATGCCACCATAGAGGACGGAATTAAAGAGCTTCTGAAGGACTTCAAGTACCGGTTTTCCACCCACTTTAAGAAGCTCCGCTGTAATTCCATCCTCGCCTGAGGCCTTGCCGTTTTTAAGATGCTGGAGAGCCATTCTAATGTCGTTTGGACTGACGTCCGGGATAACATCGGAATAATGTCGGATAAGACTCGCTCTTGGATCGTTACCCACACTTGCGTGTGGCTCCAACAATGACGTGTACAGCTGCCCATAGAACCTCTCAATCTCACTCAAAATCTCAGGTGCCCCGGAAACGATGCTGCCACATTCTGTCTTCAGCTTTGCGGTTGGTTTTTTCTGGCAGACAGATCTCTGGCAAAGGCTTTGGAGCCTTGGTTCCGCTCGATCGCTTCTTCAATACAAGCTGTATTGAAGTTGCGTAAGTCCCGCCGCATGCATTTGGAGATCTGTCTGTTCAGTTGCCTGTATGCTGTCAAATCTGTTGAAAAATTTAGCTTCATCTCCCGTCTAACAACCATGAGATTAAGAGTGTGATCGGAGAGTTTTTGTGTTTTTCTGCGGCGGGTCTTGCAGAACTTAGCTCCGACCGCATGGACAGTTTCCACGAGCTTGTCATTCATATCGTCCACTTCATTGCAGTCTTCTAGGCACTGAAAACGGTTTTTTAACTCGAGCTGAAAGGTTTCGGGACTTTGGATTAGAGCACGAGGGGGATGGAGCATTGACTTCATTAGACTGTTGATGCTGCTGCCCATCTCCTGCCTGTTTCCCTTTGTCGCCTTTTACGACACTTACGGGAAGATATGGGGTTGTGGATATTTTTAACCTTTACTACACGGCAAAAAGTAAAATACCATGAAGTTATTAAAAGTAACAGCAGAATAATATATAAATCCATTGTCTTCCAGAACATAAACAAGAAAACTTGCTTAATGAAGTGATGCTCATTGACAAAGTGATAGATTTTGCTCTATCGGAAACTGATATCTTATCTTGTAATCATGTACAAAAGCAAAAGAAGACATCGAATTTGCCTAAAACAGTTGTATGCAGACTCGTCAATAAAGTGAAAAGTGATAATCTACTTGCTGCTGTGTATAAGTACATCAGATCCCCAGTATCCCAAAGAAAAGTAGAACACAAAAATACTAGGTACAAAGATTCAATTAATTATTGCATTAATTATGCTACAGGATGTTTCCAGGTAATTATAGTTTCATAGAATAGAACAGAAAGATTTTTTACTCGTATTCAAATAAACTTTTACAAGTTCTTTCAACTAGTCAGGATCTACCCTAGTTCTGTTTATAGTAAGTATATTTCATACGTTATAAGTAATACATTTATTACTTGATATCCAGGTGGTTTGTGGTGATTGAATGGTACACGTATAAGCCAATCCACAGTATGTGTTATGATAAATAATGTATCAATACAATTGAGCAATTTATTACCAACGTATAGGTATACATTTTCCAACAAATATGAATGTGATGGTAAAAAGAAGATTTAATATTGTAGGGTTAATATCGCACTCAGCGCGACTTCAAAGCTATATAAATACTGACATTGTCTTAGCTTGAAAATTAAGTCTGACCAAAGTCAAAATATGGTATATAGGTCTCAACCTTAATTGAGAGATGTGTAAACGTGCGTAACTCAATGCTGCATACTCTCTCCTCTTTTGTTTCCCATTTTTATTAATCTCTTTATGGAGACAAAAGCTCTTTAGATACCATTGTTCAGAGAACCGTGATGGAACAATCTGCTATTAAATACAGAATATAGACTACACACACTCTCAGTGGCCGAAACAGTCGGCGTCGTATCTGTAGACCTGATCGACTTCTGGGTTCAGCAAGGCTTGTGCTTCCAAGTGCTTGTTTCTCCTGGCTCCATGACCTACTTAGTACTAGGATTGGGGCTCCATTGCGTAGATGGAGTAGGAGGTCACGGTGAAAGGAAAGTATGGAGGAGTAGCTTGTTCTCAGGAGAAGTCGCAGTGGCGTAGTTGGCGTCGGTGATTCCACGGATGTGTGCGAAAGCTTACCCGTGACCCTACTAATATGTTGTACTGAAGATGGGTTTTAGTTGGTGCGAGTTCGATGTAACCCGTCCAAAAAATAAATGCTGTAGGCAAAAACTTTGTAATTTTCTCTGTTGTAGTGCTCTTCAATCGTAATTTTTATACGTGAATCTGTTTTTAAATGTACCGAACTGTTTTGACGTTTGGTTAATAGATCACGGACTCGGTACGGTAGAATTATATAACTCATAGACCACGCGCTAGACAGCAAATAAAAGTATCAGAAGACGATTATTTTCTTTTACTGGCTGCCATCTACACTCGCTTACACTTGCAAGACCAAAGCCTGTGTAATATTTAGCAATATTAAAAAATTGGTACTGATGTTTACAATATAACTAACATCACGAAGACAAAATAATTAAGTAATTAGACGTGACTCACGAGACCACGTAATGAAAATTAAGTACTCTCTTGCTCATAAAATTTATCTAACAATATGTTGGAAACAGATGGTTTGTTTCACTGAGGAGGTTAGCTCGCTAATTTAATTCCATTTAATGAATTAAAATATTCATTGAATGCTGTTATAGAAAAATATAAAGTAAAATATGAAAAAGGCACAAAAGACCTTAAGGTAAAAAATACTGAATAATGTCCGTCAGATAGAATTGCGGTCACAGCCGCCAGTCTCAAGGGAGACTAAAGACTAAAGGAGGACAGGATTAAAGTGCATGAGTGCGTGCGCAAACACAGATGTACTCTCTATTCCCTTACTCTCACAACCCAATGGGATGGATGTGTGAGACGACTGGAGTGAGATCAGGCACGGGACCAACGGCTTTATGATCTTTCCGAGACACGGGAGTGAATCACCGCCATCTCCAGGCTACTTTGAAATTGAGAATTTTTTTGAGAGTCTTAAGACCAAAAGTCTAAAAAAGTAATGGAATCAAATAATGAGAGAAAGGTGTGGTATAGCACTTTGCCGTTAGTGAAGATCATTCTGTGCGATAACGTTTTGTTTTATTTATGTCACGTTAAGAGAAGCGTCAATGCAGAGGAAACTGATTTATTCCGCGTAGAGGAAACTCGTGAATAATGAAAATAATCGGCTTTACGTGCTAGACGCATATATCGTATTATGGCTGCGGCGCGAATAAGCTGGGAAATAACGAAATTAAAATAGAATACAAGCGTAAGCTAGCAACATAGTGCTGATCAATCGAATAATTAGTGACGACAACTGGAGATAATTTTGTTGGTATTTATATTAGTCATCAGTGGTGACAAGGTATTTGCATTTTAATTCCAACGGCTTACCGCACACTTTCATAGTTTCATAGTATTCCCAGTTTTAATATTTTTGTTCCGTTATTGGTAACGAAGCGACACTATCTAAGAAAACAGCACCCTCGTATGAAGTGAATACTGTCGCTGGATAGCTGTCGGCTGGACAAATGGACCGTGGACGTAGGTACCTATCTTTGCAACGGTTAACGGAAGAGAAGGGCGCGGGAAGATGCACAACAAGGTAACTAAATTTGTAAACTAGTGACCTTTACAAATGTGTGCGTGCGTAGTAAAATAGTAGGCGTTAGATATTTATGAATGACAATCGGTTAAAATGGTGCATTTACCAGGCATTCTGAATTTATAAGATGACAAAAGAGAATGTTTGAATTTTTTTATTTATTTTTTCACCGTTCACCTTTTTTTGTAATAAAGGTGACAAACAAGCACAGTCCACTTGATGTATAGAATATAACAGAATGATTTTATATATAGGCGTGTAGTGGCGGTCACGAATATCCACTACCCCATATCTTCCCATGGGTGTCGTAAAAGGTGACAAAAGGAAACAGGCAGGAGATGGGCAGCAGCATCTTCCTGATAACAGCAAAATACAATAAAAAAACTGCGGTTGCCAACCCGCTCACCAAGCGTGGCAACTATGGCAAATACCCCCCCTATGAATGAATGTAACAAAGAGACGGCCCCCAGTATCCGGCAGCCCCGCTATTCCTGGCTACGGTGGCGACCATGGTGACGGCGGGGCAGGGGGTGCTGAAAATCTCCGGTGGAGGTTCAGTTGCCACCTTAGACGACTCGACCTGGCAACATACAACGCACGCACCCTGAGGACTGACGAGAAGATCGTGGAGCTGGAGGAAGAGATAGACAAGTTACGCTGGCATATTATAGGATTATCCGAAGTCCTAAGAGAGGAGGAGGACACGGTAATCCTCGAATCCGAAAACTTGCTCTATCACCGAGTGGACGACCATCTGTCACAAGGAGGTGTCGGATTTATCGTCCACAAGTCTCTGGTTAACAACGTTGTAAAGATCGAGAGTGTGTCGACGAGGGTTGCGTACCTTATACTCAGAATCATCAAACGGTTTTCGCTGAAGGTCATACAGGTTTACGCATCAACCTCGGCACACCCCGATGAGGAGGTGGAAGAAATGTATGAGGATATCTCTAGAGCCATGCATTCCTCCAAAATCCAATATACGGTGTTAATAGTAGACTTCAATGCAAAACTAGGCACAAGAGAGAACGGTGAGCTGAAAGAAGGGTTTGGAATAGGGCAACGGACCTAAGGGGCCAGCAGCTGGTCGACTTCATGGAGAAAGAGGCACTCTTTATGATGAACTCTTTCTTCCAGAAGCAGCCCCACAGGAAGTGGACCTGGTCGAGCCCCGACGGTTCGACAAAAAATGAGATTGACTTCATTATGACGACCAGACGACAACTGTTCAGTGATGTCTCCGTGATCGCTAGGGTGAAAACTGGTAGCGATCACCGAATGGTTAGAGGCACACTGAAACTAAACGTTAAGTTGGAGAGGTCTCTTCTAATGAAGTCAACGCTCCGTCCCCCTCGTGCTCTATTCCAAAGTCCCGAAACCTTTTAGCTCGAGTTACAAAACCGTTTTCAGTGCCTAGAAAACTGTAATGAAGTGGACGATATGAATGACAAGCTCGTGGAAACTGTCCATGCGGTCGGAGCTAAGTTCTGCAAGAACCGCTGCAGAAGAACATAAAAACTCTCCGATCACACTCTTAATCAAATGGCTGTTAGACGGGAGATGAAGCTACATTCTTCCACAGATCTGACAGGCAACTGAACAGACAGATCTCCAAATGCATGCGGCGGGACCTACGCAATATCAATACAGCTTGTATTGAAGAACCGATCGAGCGGAACCAAGGCTCCAAAATCTTTGCCAGAGATCTGTCTGGTAGAAAGAGCCAACTGTCAAAGCTGAGGACCGAGTGTAGCAGCATCATTTCCGGGGCAACTGAGATTTTAAGTGAGATTGAGAGGTTCTATGGGCAGCTGTACACGTCATCGTTGGAGCCACACGCAAGTGTGAGTAACGATCCAAGACTGTCGGTATATCGAGGTACTGAAGTGCTTGTACAGTAGGGCTACGATGGCTATCCGAGTACAGAACCATAGTACGAAACCTATCCAATTGCAGAGAGGTGTAAGACAGGGTGACGTTATATCCCCGAAACTCTTCACCGCTGCACTGGAAGACGTTTTCAAGCTTCTGGACTGGAAAGGATACGTCATTAACATCAATGGCGAGTTCATCAATCACCTTCGATTTACCGACGATATAGTCCTTATGGCAGAATCGCTGAAGGACTCTCAATAGTGTCTCCCAACGGATAAGTCTTAAAATGAACATGGACAAAACAAAGATCATGTTCAATGTCCATGTCACACCTATGCCGGTAGTTGTTGGGAGCGCTAAGCTCGAAGTTGTTGACGAGTATGTTTACCTGGTGACAAATAGTCTGACTAGGTAAGTCCAACTTCGACCGAGAGGTCAATCGACGGATTCAACCCGGCTGGGCAGCGTTCGGGAAATTACGATACATCTTCTCGTCAGACATTCCTCAAAACCTTAAAACGAAATTATATAACCAGTGCGTGTTGCCAGTGATGACTTACGGATCTGAGACGTGGTCCTTCACTGCCGGCCGTATGAGGAAGCTCAAGGTCGCTCAGCGAGCTATGGAGAGGGCTATCCTCGGGGTTTCTTTGCGTGATAAACTTAGAGATAAGGATATCCGCAGTAGAACCAGAGTGACCGACATAGAGTGACGACCTGGTAAGACATGCAGGAAGTCGATGGATGCAGGTGGTTCAGGACCGTGCTTTGTGGCATTCCTTGGGGGAGGCCTATGTTCAGCAGTGGACTTATGAAAGGCTGTAATGATGATGATGATGATTAGAAGATCAGATGATCAGAAGACGATGACAGAAGTCGACTGGACCAGAGTCCATGAGGATCCCCTCGACGAGCAACCAGAAGGTGGCGGATAAGCAAACACAAACTTACGGAGGTAGTGTGGACCACAAGGCGCAGTCAGGTGGTAAGTAAGGTGTATGTAAGTAGTGTGCGAAAGTGTGTGTAAATGAGACCTGACGTCACCGACATAATCTGAGAGCAGACCCACAGGCGCTGCTTTTCTCCTCTTCAGTGGGCGTTCCCCAATAGAGACTTTTTGCTTTTATTTCACTATACTAGATTATCAACTTTATTGTATATTTAATTAACTTCAAATTTAACTAAGTCAACGTTAATCGAACTTAAAAACAAGTGACACACTGCACAACTTAAGAACGGTCGGTCAAAGTTCAATGTTCCATGGTCACTTAGCTCAAAATTATAATCGAGCACACGCGATCTCCTCTCGAGTCACAAAGTTTAAGCGGTCCACCCGACAAAGCAAAAATTCTTTCGTCCGATATTTAAATGTCACACAAACAACTAGTCGATGCAAATTAATGGCAATCGAAGTTAAGTTAATAATGCAAAACTCAAGACAAAGCCTCGTTGTCACGTAAAACGCACGAAATAAGACAATGCAATTCGAGGCGGTCTTAACGCGACCGAAGTATTCGAGTGTAAATTCCAGGCCGTCTAGCTGAGACGGCGGCCGCGAACCATTAACACGTAAGGCGACTGAGCGGTTAGCCAAGAGACCCGCCCGGGAGAGGGGTCCAGCGGTGACCTTTAAATTCCATCGGAAGGACACGCCGAGACGCGCGTCTTGAATGCAAGTTTTTAAAATGTTAATATTTGGCCTAAACAATATATATATATATATATATATATATATATATGTGTGTGTGTATATATATATAGATATACCGCGGGGATTTTTTTATATGATATGGTGACAAACGAGCACGCAGTCTACCTGATGGTAAGTGGTTACTGTGGCTCATAGACATCTACATTTATCCTCGTATGCCAATCAAAATGCAGATGCGTTATCACCCGTGAGGACAAAGATGGAACGCCTCTTTTCCAGTAAAAAGAGTCTTCGGTTCTCTACACTCACCATACGAAAGGCAGCAGTGTTTAGCTTCTATTTTACGCGGGTATTCTGTGAGAGCGTGGTCCTTTCCCGGTCGAGCCGACCCATTCGTGTTAAAACTATACTACTAATATAGCTGCAGCATGGCTCTACCACGTATATTACTATTACTAGACTATATAATTATTAAGTTTCTAGTTTATTTTTTATTATTATAGTTTTTAATATTGTATATAATAAATATTCTTAATTTGATTGCATAAGAATTAGATAATACTTATTGAAATTCATTTTTATTAACCACTGGTTCAGAAAATAACTCGGTCCTGGGAAGAACAAGCATGAAACGCAGCGGGCCTTTCTTAAACATATTTCACCATACAGTAATTTTGTTTGTATAATTTTTAAATGAATTTTAATAGAACCAGCATGGTGGCGATCACCTAATATTCCAGGGGTTATTTTCATTCAAATATTCGTTGATATTAGAGTAACCATTTTTGTACATTTTTTCTTTAATAAAACTTTTAACTTGTTTATTGACAAACTTTGAAAATGTTTTGGGATTTTTTGTAAAAGCGTTGTTGTAAAACCACTCAATATAAGTCTGCTTGGAAAAGAAGTCCCCAAGAAATATTACAAAGAACCATTGCCCCATAAACGAATTACTAGTTCTGTGGATTGGTAAGTGGCATTATAAAATTATGTTTGGTCCTAGTGTTTAAATCACAGAATCCGTGGTTTAAAGTATGAACATCCTTATTCTTATCAAAGTTACTTATGTTTTATGTACACACAATAATAAGTTTAGAAATGAAAAGTTTACAAAGTAAGTATACACATAAAACTGATTAGACTTAAAATTTTTATAAAAAAATGAACATTCACAATTAACAGAATAACTAATATTATTCAGTATACGATTATAATGTGAGGCAACGGGCACAGGCTCAGTATTCGCTGGGCATTATGCTCAGCACTGTTTTTCAGCCAGTCCCTGCTGTTTTGGGTATATTTTGGTTGCACGCACATCGTACATAATTATGTATTGTAGGTAAACCTCTTTTCAGACAATATGTGGTTGATAAAAATACTTTATTACAGAATAGAACAGTCAAAGATACAACAAAGGAGTCTAATTGTTCATTGATGGAACTCAGAGGGAGAAATTAATTCATGCTATTCCAGCACACACTCTCCGAAATAAATTCAGTAAAATACCAAAGAGCTGGATCATATAATCGAGTCATTGTTTTTTTGATCTGATTTTAGTGCTAAAACTCAATTGACGGCTACCTATAACAATTTTTTACTTCTATTGAAGTTGTTACTTATACCGAAGCCTTATTATTACAACAATTGTTCATTCTTTTACTATTCTAAGCCAGCGTTTGAATACTATCCCAACCGATGGTAAGTGATGATGTAGCCAAAGACGATGAAGCTCGCTGACTTAACAAAAACCTATTCACTCTTGCCGACATACGCGTTATAATCGGATGGGAAAACAGATGCTGGCTACTTATTCCACTCCCATGCTGTACGCATGAAGCCAGGTTCGAAAGCGTGGTAAGTCGACAACGTATAATTTTCCGATGGTACAAGAGAGAGGAAGGAATTAAGTTATCCAACTCCACCAATTTCCATTTGCCTCTTCTGGAAATCCATCTTATATTTATAGAGTTAACTTAATTATAGTACGTATTTAATTCACAGACTGATTACTTGACTATCAAAGCAAATTTTAGTAATAGAATCTCGTTTTGTTTTTATTTATTTTTCTATTAAAATAACAGCTAGCCCACAGACTGAATTTGAGGATCTAGTAATCTAATTTTAAAATGAATACCAAATGTTGTTAGACATATCTTTAACTCCTTCCGAGCAATTGAAAGTAAAAATCCAAAAAACGTCTCATATTATTCTTTATTTGTAAGAAACAATAGAACTTTACTCTTAAAAAAGAAGCTCTAAAAGTTTGTAAACAGTGATCCCGTTTTAAAAGTTTCTTACTCGCATCTCAGTTTTTCTCTTGGAGTTCTACTATGTACTCGTACATATTCGTCGAGTGAACTTGGTATTGATTTACATGAGATCAACCTAAATAAAAACATAGTATCAACAAAACTCGTTTATTGTTTTATTGGTAGTGCAATAGTCTATACGTCTCCGTGTGGTATGCCAGGATAAATAGCTATTCATCACCCTTTTACCTTTACAAAGCTGTGTTTAATTACTGCATGTATAATAACAGGCTGTAAAGAATTCTATCTCAGAGATGACAACACATATGCTAGTGTTATGTTTGAAGTTGTTTGCAAATGTCCATGAATTGCAGGAACTACTTACCGTCACTATAGTTTTATAAAATGCTATCTGTCGAGAAACATTGCTTTTTCTACGAAACGGCGTATAATAGTGAAAAATTTTACTTATAAATCCATAAAATACACTTTTCAAATTTTATATTGTCATGCGGCGTTTTATATTGTAAATACAATTTTAAATCCTATCAAAACATCTATTTGAAGAAAATAAACTTTTTAAAATTGTTTATACTAATGCAAATAACTTTTTTTTAAATTATAAAGCCATTATTATTATTCTGAAGTCTCCTAAAGTTCTAGACGAAGATCGCAAACTATTCTCTTATTTCTCATTTCAAACTGGAAAATTAGACACCTTTAATTTACCACGTCGAACTGAAACATCTATCTACAAAGGTCTATAGGTTTAATGTCGTTAACATGTCGGTACACGTGCAATTTCCGCCCGGCTCTAGGAATATGCGCTTCTAAAATTGTGTCGAGTATTTTCGAACATGATTGCCTAAGAGTTTAATTATTTTTTTAGTATTTACAGCTCCATTGTTAAAAATATAAAGTTAGTCCTGTGTTATACGAGAAATGTAGTTTCAATCCACCCACTTCGGCTATGGACTGGGGCAATGAGGGTGTCCTCTGCCCCCACCATCGGTAGAGTCTCAGGGAAGTTGGATACGCCACTTATCCTATCCTTCGTGAACTTATTTCGTAGTCCTATCCGTATGAGGCGAAGGTGAAACACCATGGGTTTTAATTCGGTGCGAGTCCTACATAACCAAAGGCAAGTAGGGGTAGACATTTTCATATAAAAAAAGGATGAATGCAGGTATAAGGAATTCTTTGCAGATTGCTAGCTTTACCTAAACGTGGTGCAAAAAGATAAATATCAAACGAGTCTTCAGATATCAAAGGTGGAACCCGAGCTCTATATAGAGATAAAAACATAAATTTTTCGAATCTGCTTTTCACATGTGCAGAATAAGTGCTTTCTTTATCTTAACTTAATACTCTTTCTAAATTATAATCTTTTCTACGTGTTCAATCCACCGAAGTATTTTTTCCTAATCTTGATCACAACATCTTCTTGAAACCCAAAATTTTTTTTAACACTAAATTATTCACATTATCTTTCAAAGTTACAAAGAACAATGCTATCTAAAATTTATTTTGTCTTCTTTTTTATCAAATATATTGTGTTTTTATTATTGGGGTATTACCTATTAAATTTTATTAAAAAGCATATAGTACTCTAAAACTGTAAAATTATTCAAACATTCATTTCTAAAATACTATTGAATACGATAAAAGTAAAACGTCTGTAGTGTAGTACACTTTCCTCTGTGAATGTGGTGAATTCACAGAGGAAAATGTACTACAGATGAAATAATGGTATATCACTGGAATTGAATTCAGTTTAATATATCTTTTACCTGTTTATTTAAAAAGATACATTATTTAAAAAAAGGAAGAAATTGTGTTTACCTATCAAATCATACTTGTTCATCCGTCCACATCACCCGCTCCATTGTATTCCGCTGCTGACTCTCATACCTAATGGTACGTCCTAAATTTATTTTTTAAACCTAACGCAAAAGCATCAACTTCACGTTTTTTTGTACTGATGGCTGTTCTAAAGTGTAGGTAATTTTTAGCCACTACAGTGCTCCTACTATCAGTTTTTTATACGTGGTAGAGCCATGCTGCGGCTATATTTACAGTTGTAGCACGAATGGGTTTCTTATTTGTATAACTGACTTCTTGCTCCTTTAACGCTGCTGCCCAACGCTGGTGTTACGTTAGAAGTTAGCAAGATGATGATCACAAGTGGTTTTTTTTTAATTCAAAATTTTCAACCTCGAAATTTAAATTGAATTAAGATATGAAGATAAAATATATTTGGTGTATTCTAACAAGGATGATTCGCGAGGCCAGTAAAATTAAAAATATTCTAATTTCAGTTAAGAAGGTTACGAGTGACATAGTGATACAGTAGGTGCTGTAATTAATAAAATTAAATCTAATCCCAAGTATTCCACTGCGAAACTTCAAAATACAGTAAGCTCATTCACCATAGATCTTTTTTATAAAAGCGATCGACGTTGATGGAATTTTGTGGCCTATTCCGCTCGCCCCGGCCACGAATATTTCTTTATTTTCGTATTACTCTCTAACGAGTGATGTTGTCTAGTTTCTGAACTACCTTATGTCATTTATCTCTTGCTATTAGTTTTTCTTATAGAAGAGAGGACCAACGAATATTCTGCTCACCTGACTGTAAATGATTACCAGGATAATGGCAGGTTGCAGGCTCGCCGAGCACAGACGAATATGCACGAGTACGAACATGTAAGCACCTTTTTCCTGTGTGCTTGCTGTGTGTTCTTGCTACTCGGCCCGAGTATTGGTCTGTTCTCCACTCAATATCTGTTTTTTATCACAATTAAAAGGGATATACCTGTGTATTCGTATTGGTGATTACATACTCGTATTTATACATTTGACCTGTGAAATTTGTCCCGTGTGGATATTATTTTTGATTTAAAATAATATACAAAAATAATAATTTATATATGGTTATTTTGCAATATACGGTCAAATTTGCAGTGAAAATTCAGTATAAGTAATATAGGTTTTATTATGGTTATACGGCTATATTATGGTTGTAGCACGAATAAGTCGGCTCGAACAGGGTAGGAACATATATATATAAGACATTACACCTATAGACCTTTGTAAATAGATGTTTCAGTTTGACGTGGTAAATTAAAGGTGTCTAATTTGCCAGTGTTAAATGGGAACTAAGTTGGAATGCCTCGTTTTCCAGTAAAAAGGGTCTTCGGTTCCTTCCCCGGTCGACCGACCCATTCGTGTTACAACTATACCAGAAATATAGCTGCAGCATGGCTCTACCACGTAAAACTTTTATTTCACATTATCCCAAATTGAATGTGATTTATGGCCAACAACGATTTTACCCATTGTACGCAGTAAAATCAGTTAAATGCATTGGCATTATCTCGCATTTTGAATTAAAAAGATAAAAAGGACAGAATGTTTGAGATGTGTTTTGTTAATTTATCTTCACACTTTGCTTATGTTACTTATTTTGAACCTTCTCTGCAAATTTGGCTGGTTATTGCAAAATCACTCTGCGTAATTCGGTGTTGTAATATTTTGCTTAATACATATAAATAAATGATTAATTATTTATTTATCTTATTCAATAAATACAAATAAACGCCTGTATTTACTTTCAACTTAACTTGTCAGTTCCACTGTACATTTCCTATCAATTATTCGCCAAGCACCATTTAAACAATGATCCAAACACAAACTTTATGGAAGGCTTCCATTAGCACGTAGCTGTTGGAACGATTTTCCTCAAATTGTTTTGTAATACTGTTACATTAGGGGTAAGTTTGTAATTTAAAATAAAATTTTGTTTAAAAATATTTTTGTGCATGATATTTTGCGCAAAAGTGCTTCCTATGGTATCTCAATTAACATTGTATTCTAACAAAATGCCTCTATTCTATCAAGACTGAAGAAGCAACGCCACGCAGTGGCGGCGTAAGAGAATCTGCTGATCCAAACCATCTCTTGGGAGTCGTAAGAGTTAACAAAAGGTAATAAAGCAGGAGATGGGCAACAGCATGTAAGTGATAACAAAAATCAGAATAATAAAAAATAAATTATATATATATATATATATATATAGACCGAACCCTGAGGGACCAGTCGCTTTGGATATAGGTAAGTAAGCTCGGTTTTAATATTCTCCCTGTTGAATGGCAGTAGGATAGAACGCTCCCCCTTATTGTTTATTGTAATTAGGAAATTCCACGCGGCCATATTGAGGCCCGACCTACGTCTGATCGTTGAAACTCCGCTGATGGGCCCCGGAGGATGGAACCTTTGTGGGAGCAGCCGTAGACCGTAACTATATATATATATATATATATATATATATATGATGAATTTCTTGTTGTTAGCAACATAGAAAATGTAAAACCTCAGATACATTGTTTAGCTTTATCCGATCATGAAACAGCTCAAAGTGTTTCGTTTGATACCTGTTATTACCCAGAGAAGATGGCTCCATTACACTGGTTTGAAACACGATGTGACTTAAATATTAATAATATTAATAAATTTCGAGAATTTGTTTCGGCGTTGTCGTTTAGTGAGGTTTTTTTCTGAAACTGATACTCGTACCAATGCTGCACTTGCAAAATTTCATGACATGTTAGTATTTTTTTATAAACTTTGCTTTCCCCTTATCACTATTAAAAAAGTAAACAAGGTAACAAAAAATAGGTGGATAACTAAAGGAATCAAAAGATGCTGTATAGTAAAAAGATGTATCTATCTTAAATATAGACTATCCACTCACAACGGGAAAAATAAAAGACGTCAATATATTGTATATATAGTAAAATACTGAAGAGATGTATTTCGGAAGCGCAAGAAAATTTTAACACTAAATATATTTATTAGTCTAAAAACAGATGTAAGGCAACTTGGGATCTGATTAAAAACAAAGCCACTAACAAGAAAAATGTTGGTCATATTGAAAAAATTAGAGACAATAACAACATGCTAATGAAATCAGAGGAAATTGCTGAAATATTCAATAAATACTTTATTAACCTTAAAAATAGACATAATACCGATAAATCTTTAAATTATAAAAATATTTCGTTTAATAACAGTAGTATGTATCTCACGCCAACTTATCCTAGGGACATCTATAAAACACTTAAATCTTTAAATAATACAAATTCAACAGGCTATAACGAAATTAAATGTAAAAGTTTTAAAGCAATGCGCTGAACACATTTTATAACCGTTAAGTTATATTATGAATATGTCTCTAAAACAGGGTGTACTTCCAACGCGTATGAAATTCTCTATTGTTAAACATATGCTTAAAAAGGGAAATAGGCAAGACGTTGGTCGGTAACCAATAACTCTTATTCCTGTGATCTCAAAAGTTTTCGATAAAATAATGCATGAAAAACTATATTGTTTTCGCCTTCGTTTTCGTTAGCGCCTTCTAAAACCAGAACAATTCGGATTTCGAAGAAACTGTTCCACAACATTAGCATGTTATGAACTGATTAAAACTATAACTGAAAGCTTAAATTCACGAACTCCACTTTTAACTATATTTTTTGATATGAGCAAAGCTTTTGACTTCATCTCACACAGTCTTCTACTAGATAAATTAGAAAGGTATGGAATAAGAGGAACAGTCCAAAACTGGATTGAGAGTTATCTTAAAAATCATAAGTAGTGTGTTGAAATTAAAAAAGTCATGAAGAACACAAATGTTACGGCGTGCAGCTGCCTATCCAAGAGTAGGATCTTCCCGGCCCATGAAGGAAGATCCCACAAGCAGATGCAGGCCGGGCCTCCTAAAGCCAAAGTGGAAAATCTCTAATTACAATAAACAATAAGGAGGAGCATTCTATTCTACTGCCATTCAACAGGGAGAATATTAAAACCGAGCTTACCTACCTATATCCAAGGCGAATGGTCCCTCAGGGTTCGGTCAGGTCGCATGCGGTTGTATGGTGCATGGGAATTAAGGGTCAGTGATGTGTATCTGTGTGTGACTGGGTGTGGTAGACCTTATGAGACCGTTGCCGTCGGCAGCAGCTCGGACTTCAGCACCGCTCCAAATTGTGGTAATCTTCCGCGGAGTCATCCACAGTCACTTTCTTCGTTCGTCACGAGGACAGTCCTTAACTCTATCGCACAATTAACTAACTTCCAGAAGCCACTAACTCTAATTTGTTATAAAGCGTAACACCTAACACAAATACAGAATGTCGGTATATACCAAATCCCGTTACTATAAGCAAAAACGTAACACACCGTACGAACACGAATGTCCGGATCAAAGTTCACTACCGTTTCGCGTGGCAACAATTATTTCTAGAATATCAAATGCCGCAGTAGTAGCTAATATTGTCGAACACCCTTATACAGATTCTGAGTTAGACACAGGAAGTCCCGGGAAAAGCTCTCAAACAAGGAATACGTGATACGAATGCTAGACAGTATATTTACTAGGCGCGCCTAAACTATTCCGCGTTCCCGCACAAAAAAATGACAGCGTGCTGTCCCAAGCACAGCTGGCAAACGACTACTGCGCTCGCGCGCCCTCGCCACACCACTCGACCGTACGTCAAAACCGGTATGGCGCCGAGCCGAGTGCCCTCTGGCGTCAAATTCCGAAACCAGCGTTCGGGCGTGAACAACAAAGATATCAAAACGCTCCGCATATCTTACAAACAGTTTTGGTGTTCCACAAGGCAATGTACTGGAACCTTTGCTGTGCTGGAAGCAAATGTATTTTATTCGCTGATGACACTACACTTATAGTTAAAGATAATAACAGATCTGCACTTGAAATCTCAGCTTATGGTGCTCTAACTGAGGTCACACAATAGATCAATATAATAAATTTAGATTTAAATATAAATAAGACGAACTTTAGTGGATATAAAACCCTCAAAAACATTTAAAATGACAATAGACTCACATATAACAATTCGATAATTAAAGAAGCCGTTTCTACAACATTTAAAGGAATTTTATTTAATGAATTTTGTAGTTGGAAGCCTCAAATAGAAAGCCTATGTGTGAAAATAGATCATTTCGTTTGTGCCATGCATAGACTGAGAAATATTGTATCAGAAAGAGCTGCACTGATGGCATATCATGGATATATCTCATCCATACTACGATATGGTGTTCTACTCTGGGGGTATTCGGGGGATTCGGAAAAATCATTTAAAGCACCATGGTAACGGCGGGGCAGGGGGTGCTAAGAATCTCCGGTGGAGGTTCGGTTGCCACCTACGACGGCTCGACCTGGCAACATACAACGCACGAACCCTGAGGACTGACGAGAAGATTGTGGAGCTGGAAGAAGAGATAGACAAGTTACGCTGGCATATTATAGGATTATCCGAAGTCCGAAGAGAGGGGGAGGACACGGTAATCCTCGAATCCGGCAACTTGCTCTATTACCGGGAGGGCGACCATCTGTCCCAAGGAGGTGTCGGATTTATCGTCCACAAGTCTCTCGTTAACAACGTTGTAAAGATTGAGAGTGTGTCGACGAGGGTTGCGTACTCAAAATCACCAAACGGTATTCGCTGAAGGTCATACAGGTTTACGCACCAACCTCGGCACACCCCGATCAGGAGGTGGAGGAAATGTATGAGGATATCTCTAGAGCCATACATTCCTCCAAAACCCAATATACGGTGTTAATGGGAGACTTCAATGCAAAACTAGGTACAAGAGAGAACGGTGAGCTGAAAGTGGAGAAATTTGGAATAGGGCAACGGAACCCAAGAGGCCAGCAGCTGGCTGACTTCATGGAGAAAGAGGAACTCTTTATGATGAACTCTTTCTTCTAAAAGCGGCCCCACAGGAAGTGGACCTGGTCGAGCCCCGACGGTTCGACAAAAAATGAGATTGACTTCATTATGACGACCAGACGACAACTGTTTAGTGATGTCTTAGTGAGCGCTGTGAATAACGATCCAAGAGCGAGTCTTATCCGACCGATGATATCCGGACGTCAGTCTGAGCGAGATTAGAATGGCTCTCCAGCATCTTAAAAACGGAAAGGGCCTAGGCGAGGATGTAATTACAGCGGAGCTTCTGAAAGCGGGTGGAAAACCGGTACTTGAAGTCCTTCAGAAGCTCTTTAATTCCGTCCTCTATGGCGGCATTACACCGGAGGCGTGGAGCAGAAGGGCAGTGGTCTTGTTCTTCAAGAAAGGCGACAACGCTCTCTTGAAGAACTACAGACCGATTTCCCTTCTGAGCCGCGTCTACGTGCTGTTTTCGAGAGTCATTACGAATCGTCTCGCGCGCAGACTTGACGACTTCCAGCCTCCCGAACAAGCCGGTTTCCGAAAAGGCTTTAGCACGATGGACCACATACATACCCTTCGGCAAATTGTACAGAAGTCCGAGGAGTAAAATTTGCCACTATATCTTACGTATGACTATGAGAAAGCCTTTGATTCCGTCGAAATTTGGGCGGTGCTGCAGTTCCTTCAGCGATGCCAAGTTGACTGTCGGTATATCGAATTGTTGAAGTGCTTGTACAGTAGGGCTACGATGGCTATCCGAGTACAGAACCAGAGTACGAAACCTATCCAATTGCTGAGAGGTGTAAGATAGGGTGACGTCTTATCCCCGAAACTCTTTACCGCTGCATTGGAAGATGTTTTCAAGCTTCTGGACTGGAAAGGATACGGTATCAACATCAATGGCGAGTACATCACTCACCTTGGATTTGCCGACGATATAGTTCTTATGGCAGAATCGCTGGAGGACCTAAGCACTATGCTCAATGACCTCAATAGTGTTTCCCAACAGATAGGTCTTAAGATGAACATGGACAAAACAAAGATCATGTTTAATGTCCATGTCACACCTATGCCGGTAGTTGTTGGGAACACTAAGCTCAAAGTTGTTGACGAGTATGTTTACCTGGGACAAATAGTCCGACTAGGTAAGTCCAACTTCGACCGAGAGGTCAATCGACGGGTTCAACTCGGTTGGGCAGCGTTCGGGAAATTACGGCACATCTTCTCGTCAGGTATACCTCAAAACTTGAAAACGAGACTGTACACCCAGTGCGTATTGCCAGTGATGACATACGGAACTGAGACATGGTCCTTCACTGCTGACCGGATGAGGAAGCTCAAGGTCGCTCAGCGAGCTATGGAGAGGGCTATGCTCGAAGTTTCTCTGCGTGATAAACTCAGAAATGAGGATATCCGCAGTAGAACCAGAGTGACCGACATAGCCCAACGGATTAGTAAGCTGAAGTGGCAATGGGCCGGCCATATAGCTCGAAGAACTGACAACCGATGGGGAAGAAAGGTTCTCGAGTGGCAGCCTCGTACCGGTAGGCGAAGTGTAGGGCGTCCCCCCACGAGATGGAGTGACGACCTGATAAGACATGCAGGAAGTCGATGGATGCAGGTGGCTCAGGTGCGTGCTTTGTGGCATTCTTTGGGGGAGGCCTATGTTCAGCAGTGGACATGTGAAGGGCTGTAATGATGATGATGATGATTTAAAGCACTAAAAACGCTGCAGAAGAGCTCTTTGTGGTGTTGGTCCTTTAGTGAGTTGCAAACCTTTGTTCAAAAGCAAAAAGCCTTTGTCTTCATTATAAATATTTGAAATGTGCATGTTTGTTCATAAGCATCCATATTTATTTCAACGTAAATGTGAAGTGAGTGAAAGTAAGGGTAGATCCAAAAATAGTTTATGTGACAAATGAATCTGCAATGTCAATAAGAATTATCTAATAATCTAAAGCGTTAAAGTTTATTGTCATTTAAGAAATCTATTTTGGCATTTTTGCTCACTAAATGTTATTATTCTGTAGAAGTGTTCTTAAATGACAACGACCTACATACGAGTAATAATGAATGATAATTTTAGAATATGATTAATTACATAATAACAACATTTTAATGTTTTAAAAAGTAATATTTTAATATTATTTTATATAAAATTTGACTAATTTAATTAATAAATAAATTTGATGTAAAAATAGAAAGAAATTAATGACAATTGGATATGTAACATTTATAATTGACATTATATAATGATTGACATAAGAATATTAATTAATATATGACATTCACTTATAATAATAATCTTACTTAATATAATTATATATCTTATTGGCATTTTTCTGACACTGTAGCATAATAAATTAATTATGAAATCAACTGAATAATATAAAATAATTTATATGTTGTTAAATTCGATAAAAATTGTTGTTTAGGTAACTTGACCATTAATATTTGCACACCACTAAAGTAGAATATGTAGAACGAATTATACTAAAACACCACTGTATTTATAATATATATATATATATATATATATATATATATATATATATATAAATATAAATAAATAAATAAAACATAAATAAATAAAAACTCAACCAGATAGAAACCCTCGGCAGGAGAGACCAAACGGTCGAGGGTTAGAGGGAAAGGGAAAAAACCGGCGGACAATGCGTTCGGTATCAACGAGCACCGCCTTCTGCATTTGAGCTTGGAGCGGTCCGTCACGGAGTCCCAGTCCTCTCCGATGACCCGTTCGCAGAGACGACTACAGGTATAATTTCGGTCGGCAGTCCACCCCACATGTCGGTCTCCTCGTGAGCCAGGTCCAGATATTTTGATCGCTTATCTATTTCGGCTTTCACGAGGTTCTCGTCATACGGAATAGTACTCTCGACCAAAAATATCCTTGACTGTGCCTGGTCCATGGGCATTGTTATTATTTTATATATATCCTTGTCATATCTACCATCCCTGCTAAATAAACATCCCAAATATACAAACTCATCCACTTACTCAATCAACTCTATTCTTATTTTACATAACGTTTTACTTTCTTCTCTTTTAAAAACCATCACTTTCGTCTTACTTGCGTTCACTTTCATACCCCTTTCTTTTAATGACCAGTGCATTAAATTAACCATCATTTGCAACTCGGCGGCCGAAGATGTAAATATGACTTGATCATCGGCGTACAAAAGGCATTTGACAGTCAAAACTTACCCATTCTCAACCCACATTCTTCAACTTTCAAAGTTTGCAAACAACTGTCCATAAATAGGTTAAACAGCCACGGAGAAGCTACACAACCTTGTCTGACACCTTTTTGAATGCCAAACCAGTCCGAGTAGATCCCGTTGATCCTGACACAAGCACTAGAGTCCCTATAAAGAGACTTTAATGCCTGTATCAGACCAGCGCTCAACCCAAATGAGGTCAGGTTTGCCATAACACGTTCCTGTCCACTCTGTCATAAGCATTTTCCAAGTCCATGACCGCCCAAAAAACTTTCTGGTTTTTGGCCAAAAATTTCTTCGCAATCATGCGCTTGGAAAAGACTGGATCCGTACACCCCATCATCTATCTAAATCCAGCTTGCAAATCCCAAATTTTTCCATCAGTTTCTTCCATAACTCTTTCAATTAACACCTTAGTATACAGTTTACCCACAATGCTAAGCAAGCTGATACCACGGTAGTTTTTACAGTCCTGCTGCGACCCCTTTCCCTTATATATTGGGACTATAACGGCTTTGCATCAGTCTTCCGGTACCCGCTTCAGTTCCCAACATAAATTTAACAAGGTACAGCAGGCCTGCAACCATACCCTCTCCAGCCCTTTGCATTTCAAGTGTCACTCTATCATATCCGGCTGCCTTACCTGCTTTCATGCTTTTCATTACTTTCATTATTTCACCTACACTTATCTCCCCACTTCTCTCCACTTCTTCCGGTATTTCTATTTCACTTACTTCAGACGACTCTTCACTCTTAAACACGCTTTCAAAGTATTCCTTTCATCTCTTTAAATTCGAAACTTCATCATTCAGCATACAGCCATTCTCGTCTCGTATAGCATTCGTTCTAGGCTGTTTTGAATTTCCCCTGGCAGTTCTTACGAGCTTTTAGAACATTTTAATAATTGCCTAGAAGTTATCAGATATTCTTCTATCATTCTTATCTATCCTTTCTTGCTTTTTCCTTTCAACAACTTCTTTTACTCCCTTATTTGCACGTCTAAAATCTGCCTTTTTTCTTTCAATCTCATCATACATACTGCCAGAATTACCAGCTTTGGTTGCTAGTAAATCTAGCCATGCCCTCTTCTTTGCCTCAACTTCCATCCGTACCTCATCATCCCACCACAACGTATTACTATTTCTTTCATTCATTCTCTTACTTACACCACATACTTCGGTAGCTGTATCCACCAAAACTTTCTTAACATTATTCCATACATTCTTCAAGTCTTAATCATTCATAAAAAACTCATTCAACCCACTTATATTTTCCCTCAGTCTACATTTATACTTCTCTTTCACACCTTCATCTTGTAACCTCTCTATTCTTGTACGCTGTAACGCAGTGGTAGACACAGATGTCCGATGCCACCAACGCCATCCATCCCTACGTTGGACCCCCGGTAAACCCTTGTATCTACCACTGCGCTCCTCATTCTTTCATCCCCAATTATGAAATCTATCATGCTTCTATCATCCCCTCTTTCCCATGTATACATGTTAATACTCTTATGGCGAAAGAAAGTGTTCGCCACAAAAATATTATTTCCACACATAGAATAGAATAGAATAGAATATTTTTTATTCAATATACATTACATGTGTAATTCTTATTGAAAGTCATTTTTTACTTTGCAGCAATTAACCTGAGAGATACATGCCCTGCACAGGGGACTATCTGTAACACCTATAGTAAATAAATATTTGTTAAAGATGCCGTGTCCTGTGATAGCACTTGTTACTATCCTGATCTGCGGCTTGTTCAGTCTCATTAGAACTTTGGTTAAACGACTGTTTATTTCAAGCAGGGCCTCCCTAGCTTGTCTACATTCTACTAGATTTTTCCAAAGCTGAGCGTAATAATTCGTGAAGTGTCTACGTAAAAGTGAACGAACGTTACCAAAGGGGATTGATATGATTGGTTCCGGTCAGAGCCGATCCTCTTCTGGCCAATTCGTCTGCTGCATCGTTGCCTCTAGAACCACTGTGTCCCTTTATCCATTGCATAGTCACATTGTAGTATTTACATACCTCATTTAATCGTTGATGGCATTCATATATTAGTCCCGAGTTCACCACATTTCAAGTCAGAGCTTGTAGTACCGCCCTACTGTCGGTCAGCATTCTGATGGAGAATTCATTAACCTTCCTAGCATCTATTGCTATGGCCGCTTGAATGACACCCATACATTCATACTATCTCCCATATGTTTATCTCTGCTTAGCCTGATGGTTGATTGGGAAATAATTCATTAAGGCATTAAATTCGCCATATGTACGATTTTTCTTTTGTGCATAAAAGTTTAAATAAATAAAAAAAATAATATAAATATAAAAATATTAAGATTTACTACGTAATAAGGTTTCTTTTATAACTGGGAGTCGGTCTGGATAGATAGTATCACCCTCTCACTTATTTCTGCCGCCAACCATTTTTAAGGATACGGACGGGCAGTGTAATAACTGACATTGCAGTTTAGCTCCTTTGTTTTGCAGGTTTTCAAGTGTCCTTGTGCTAAATTGCCTCTTACATTAAGATTTTTTTTATATGATAGGGTGACAAACGAGCACACATTCCACCTGATGGTAAGTGGTTGCTGTGACCCATTTATCCTCAATAATGAATGCAGATGCAGACCCGTCAGCACCCGTGAGGACTAAGATGGAATGCCTCTTTTCCAGTAAAATGGGTCTCCGGTTCTCTACACTCACCATATGTGCACAGCAGTGTGAAGCTGCCATTTTAAGCTGGTATTCTGTGAGAATAGAATAGAATATTTTTTATTCAATATACATTACATGTGTAATTCTTATTGAAAGTCATTTTTTACTTTACCACTGGTTCGAAAAAAACCCTCTGTCCTGGGAAGAACCAGCAAGAAACCCAGCGGGACTTTATTTTAAAATAAATTTTACAATATAAATGATTACGAACTATTTACAAAATTTATTTTAGAAACTACTTGAAAGCGACCACCTCATTCCCAGGGATTATTATCAACCATGTATTCATTTATACTATTAAAACCCTTTTTATACAGTTTCGGTTTAATAAAACATTTAAATTTGGTAATAGAGAGAACCTGTACACTTTCCGGGACCTTGTTGTAATAGCGTATACATTGCCCCAAGAATGAATTACTGACTCTGTGGAGTCGAGAAACTGGCACCACTAGCTTGTGTTTGTTCCTAGTGTTTACATAATGTATATCACTTTTTTTACTAAAACTATCTTTGTTTTTGTGAACATAAATTAAATTTTCGTAAATATACTGAGACGCCAAAGTTAATATATTAATTTCTTTAAACTTATCTCTAAGAGACTCTCTCGGTTTTAGATTGTAAATAGCTCTAATGGCCCTCTTCTGTAAAACAAAAATAGTTTCTGAATCAGCCGCATTTTCCCATAGCAAAATCCCGTAAGACATTATGCTATGGAAATAACTAAAATAAACTAATCTAGCTGTCTCGACACTAGTGAGACCTCTAATCTTTTTTACAGCATAGACTGCAGAACTTAGTCTGCTGGCTAATTTGGATATATGGGGGCCCCACTGGAGCTTTGCGTCAAGAGTGATGCCAAGAAAAACAGTGGATACAACAGGGCTCAATTCCTCCCCATTTAAAAATACATTGGTATTCAGATTTTTAACATTCGCTGTTGTAAATTTAACATAATTAGTTTTTTTCCGTTCAAATGCAGATTATTAACGTTAAACCAATGCACTAATTTTGATATAGCATTATTCACTTCGTCACATTTAAATGATTGACGTTTAAGTTTAAAAATCAAGGAAGTATCATCAGCAAATAATACCATATCATGAATATCTCCTACAAGGGGAGGTAAGTCATTAATATACACCAGAAACAGTAATGGGCCGAGAATCGAGCCCTGAGGAACACCCATTAATACAGGTGACCCGGAAGAACTTTTACCATTGATAATAACCTTCTGTTTTCTATTACTTAAATATGACATAATAAGTTTAAGCGTTGTGTTCTTCACACCATAGTACTGTAGCTTCCTGATTAATGTCTCATGGTGAACACAGTCCAAGGCCTTGGAAAGGTCACAAAATATACCCAAAGCATCCTCTCAATTCTCCCATGCACAAAAAATATGTTTAATAAGCTCAACTCCAGCGTCAGTTGTCGAGCGACCCCTTGTAAAACCGAATTGATTTTTATGTAGCAATTTATTAATATTAAAGAAACTTAACATCTGATCTAAATTATTTTTTTCAAAAATTTTACTTAATGTTGGGTGTACAGAAATTGGTCTAAAATTGGCGGGGTCTAATGTACTACCAGATTTAAATATAGGTATGACTTTACTATGTTTCATTAAATCAGGAAACACACCAAATTCGACGCTTATATTAAATATAGTGGCTAGATAAGGAGCTAATATATCTATTATAGATAAAATAACTTTAATGGAAATCCCCCATAAGTCTGCCGTTTTCTTAACATCAATAGTTTTAAAATATTTAACAATATCTTTTGGCAGTACTCTATGGAATTTAAAAGTATTTGAACAAGCCTTTACATTTTGTTTGAGCAATGATTTGGCGACAGTAGGAGAAGAATTTAATAATTTTGTTGTCAAAAAAGGAACATCAGTAAAATGTTTCTCAAAAGCCATAGCAACTTCTTGATCAGATCGTGTTAAATTATTGTTAATATTCAATTGAAAATCCGAGTTGCGCGGTTTGACCTTGCCCGTTTCACTATTTATTTTCTCCAGGTCATTTTAATTTTGTCGGATGCAGTTTTAATTTTGTTGCTTAAATGTAAAGCCTTAGCAGTGGAGCACACTTTTTTTAAATATTTTAGAATATGTTTTTACATAATCTCTAAATATAACACTACTATTATATGATCTGTCATCATAAAGCTCGTATAACCTTCGCCTACTTTTATAAATTCCTACTGTCGCCCATTCATTAAATGATTTGCGACTGTTAAAAGAGAAAGTTTAAGAAGTAAATATTCTACTAATTTCACAACTTATAATTTCATATAATGTAGCATACAAATAATTAGCACTATTTTAAAACGAAAGTGATGGAAGTCTTTTTATTATATTACTTCTAAACCTCTTCAAGCGATGTTCATTTATTGGAACAAACACAACTTTCTTATTTTTCTGTTTTTTGTGTATGTAAGGTACTAACTGTGATAGTTTCTGTTTTTTGTGTATGTAAGGTACTAACGGTGATACTAACTGTCCACAGTGATCTGAACTTAAATTTTGAATAATTGATTTATACAAGGGCTTAACATCTGTAAAAATGTTATCTATACAGGTCGCACTAGGCCCAGCAATACGTGTTGATTCTAAGAATAAATTTACAAGATTATACGATTTAAACAATGAGCGAAACTTAATACTAATAGAAGTAGTTTCACGGAGATTGATATTAAAGTCTCCACACATTACAACAGACTTGTTCTGTTTACTAAGTTTGAGTAAAACTTCTTCCACAATCCTTTCAAAATGGTCATAAGTAGCACATGGGGAGTCTGTAAACACTTACAACAATGAGGTGCTCAAGCTCGACACAAGCCATTTCTACAGTTCGTTCAACAGAGTGGCTCACAATATCCTTACGTTCTTTATATAATAATGATTTATCTGCTAATATTAAGGAGCCACCACGTAAACTTTTTTCTCTATTGAAGGAACTAACCACCTGGTGATTTCTGAAATTAAACATGAAATTATAATCTTTTAGCCAATGTTCAGTAATAAAAAGGATGTGTATATTGTTACCATTTAAAAACAATTCAACTTCCAATTCTTTGCCCAACATTCATTGTATATTTTGATGCACCAGGTGTAAACAATTTTTATTACTTATTTGTGGGCTGTACTCATAATTAATTAAACTCTTATTATTGATAGAGATTGCCTCTATTGTCACATTCACTAATTTAAATTAGTTGGAACTGATTCCAAATTAAATGTCAAATGATTATGCTTAATAAAAGCAGTCTTGGTAGCCAAAAACTTGGCTGGGTTAAAAAGTAAATAATAAGATAGCACATTTGCTATCAGTCTTAAATTATATTTGGATAGGTAATACCTATCTTTTGTCCAAAACTTTTTTATTAAATTATTTATGTCAATTACATGAAATTTATGATTATTATCATTACAATTATATATCAAATTTAAATTATATTTATATTATATATTTATAAATTATTATTACATATTAAATTATGCATTTGTATATTTAAATTATGTCTTAACTTATTTTCTTGTGGCAATCCCTGTATATAAGGCAGTGTGAACAAGACAATTTTGTGTACATTTAAGTTATTAAGTTGTTCAATATATCTTAATAACTGTTTGTTGTTGACACTGCCTCTTCTACCAACAAAAATTATTATTGTACTATTTGGGCAAAATTTAGTAACAATAATTTTATTTAGGATGTCACTAAAAGATGCTTCAGGCATGCAGCAATTTGTAAAAGTTATGCCTAGATATTTCCCATGTCATCGCTATAAACAATTATAATATTTTTAGTAATATTTGAGTTATTTATTATTTTAATATCCTCTGCTATGGCACTGTCATAGAGTTTTGGTGGTGGTATAATGTTATCAGCACACACAGACTTTGAAGAATCTGGCATTGAGCGCTGACACTCACATTGATATTTAACTAAGGAGTCAAACCGCTCCTCATTATATTTACAAGTCTTTACCAGATTATTCATAGCCAATATGTGATCTTTTATTTCATTTTGGGCTGATTTATATTTATTGGACAGAGTTTGAAGGGAGTTCATAAGTGATAATATTTCTGATTAAAGCACTCTACTTCAGTCTCATAACATTTTTTTTATGTTATCCACCTCAATTGATTACAACTTAAGTTCATATAACAATGCTTGCTTTTCTTTACATACATTAACATAATTTTTGGTATTAATCTTATTTATTATTAATTTTTGTACTTTCCTTATGTATTTATTAACATTTATATACTTCTTCAATTTGGTTTTACTTCAATTAATCCTTACTGTGTTTCCTGAAGTAGAAGAGTCGTCACCAGTCAAGTCTATTGTTGCAGATTGCTGTAACATTCTTGATGTATCACATTGCACAAGCTCAGAGAACAGGCTTTGATTCTGGGAGGCTTTAAGTTTATCTATATATGTTTTAAATTGTGTTATTTGCTCATTAGCCTCATTCAACTGTAACTTCAATGCAGCAATTAACCTGAGAGCTTCCTCATATTCCTTGCTGCATTGGTCAAACTCATTAACCGTTCCCTGTGGCTGATCTCTTTCTTTTATAACACTTGTGTATTCTGTATGTAACTTAACCATATCACATTTCAATTGTGTATTTTTGGCAATTATGCTAACTATTTCCCTTTCATTATCATACCATTCCCTAAGCAATAGTTCACACTGCTCCCTGGATGCCTTAAGTTCTTGGAGCGCAAGCTGGAGTTGGTTCTCCATCTGGCGCGTCTTGGCGTTGCGAGTATTCATTTTACTATTTATTTTAAATAATAAAAGAAAACAAAGATCGAAAACAGAAGGAGCAGAGTAAGCTAATGTACTTTACATGTTGTTGTTTTTTTTTTCTATTTACAAGTCTAAAATCAAATTATCGTTAAAACAATTCGAAAAGAAACCCGCAAAGAATGTAATAACCCGAGTATTAGAATAAATCTTTAATTTATAAAAGGAATGATATGAAATAAGGATTACAATAATTTTTAAAAGAATGATCGTTACCTGTCACTTTTTGTTCCAACACCAAATTGTTGTTATAATATTTATGTACCAACTTTCTTAAATATTAAATACAAAGCGGCAGTAATTATTAGCTATAACATAAAATTGAGGTGGATATGGTGAATTTACAATATTTAAATTATTAAAATTTATCGGGACCAATTACTTTTACAACTTATTCCCTGGGTTGCCACAGCAAGAGATCATATGGTGAGGAGGTCAATGAGAATGGTGAACATTCTCATTTATTCTTTAATCGCCAAACGCTCCTTATATTCTTTCATAACCATACCTCTTCACCCCAACCCCTCCATTAAAATCTCCTAACATAATAATATTTTCATTTTCCTTACATTTCGTCAACACCAGCCTACCATGTACTAAAACTGCTCTCGGATATAAGTGGGCTTAGACATATCTGAGGCGTACACCCCAAGCACAAAGAACTTCTTTAAGCCCACTTTCATTCACATCCACAGCAGCCTTAACTTACACATTCAAACTCTTTCACACATTGACCCATTCTTTCTGAAAGGATGACACCGACTCCCTGGCATGCCCGCTCGGATTCGTCTACACCAGATCAGTAAGCGGTATACATGCCATTTGCAGTGACATCTCTTCCCTTTCATTTCATCTCATTCACACATAACACATCTATTTCTCTATCATTCATCATTTCGCATATTTCATCCATCTTATCAATCATCTTATAGAACGACGAGTGAACGCAGGAAATAGAGTTAATGGGGCTCTACACGCTATTATGAAGAGTCAGAATGTGTCAAAGAAGGCACGTATGGCAATTCATAATGGTGTGTTAGTCCCTACTTTAATGTATGGTAGTGAAAGTTGGGTATGGCAGAAGATGCATGAGAGTAGAATAAAGGCTGTAGAAATGCGGCCATTACGGAGTATGCTAGGGCTGAATCTGAATGATGGGTGAGAAATAGTGTGATAAGAGAAAAGTGTGGTTTGCAAGATGACGTTGTGACTAGGATTAAAAAAGGAATGCTTCGGTGGTTTGGTCACGTAGAAAGAATGAACGAGGAAAGACTGACAAAGCAAATTTATGTTTCAGAAGTGAACGGCAAAGTCGGGATGAGACGCCGTAGACGAAGAATTATCGACCAAATAGGCGATACATTGAAAATGGGCCAGGTTAGGAGTACCCTTAACCAACGAGCGTGTATGCGTAAATATATGGATGTAAAGAAGGCGAGAGAAGTGTGTCAGGATCGCGCCAAATGGAAGTCCGTAGTCTCTGCCTACCCCTTTGGGTGACAGGCGTGAGTGTTTGTATTGTATTTATATATATATATATATATATATATATATATATATTAAAGTATCTAATTCGTAGCACTCAAAAAAAAATACGAATTATAAGAGTTGTCGTTGAATTTAAATTACCACGTGAAAAAAAATCGGATTTAAATTTATCAAATTATTATGTAAGCTAGCAACATTTAAAAAAATAAGATGGTGTAACGATTGCAATAAATAAGTTGTTACCGGTGTGTGTAAGGTAGAAAATTTCGGCCATTTTGTTTGGGTGACGGTAAGTTCTTGTGATTTATTATCTTCTTAAACCATGAAAAGGTTTTATTATATTTGTGTTATTTTGGTTTCGAGGATTTCGAGAGTGATTTGTCTACATAAATTTAAATATATGTTTAGGTTAAGTTATCGATTAATCAAAAAACGTCGGGTGCTAGCATATGATTCCTATTTTGTAGGTTTTTCCTATTATCAGCACCCATGCGGATAATTGGGTTTGATAAGTAGGAAAAAAATATTATATTTTTATTTGATTTTATGCTCTATGATTGCTGTTAACTGATTTCCATCCATTTATTTATTTATTAAATACCGTTTTCCAAATATTAGCATGTTGCTGATACGAGTATTGCTAATTATCAGCATAGTGCTGAAAATTGGCGACTGTCTATGCCGTTAATTGGATTTTTCTGTTTTAGTACACAATTAAAATGAAAACAAAGAAGCAAGAGGAGAAGAAGAAAGAATTTACAAAAAGAAAAAAATATGGAAACGAAAACATAATACAAGCCCTAGAAGCTATAAAAAATGGCATGTCAAAAACAACTTTCAATGTTCCGAGAGGGCCAATCCAATCAATATTGAGAAATGATCTAAAAGACCTGCCAGGCCCAAGTCCTGTTTTAACTTCAGATGAGGAAGATATACTTGTAAAGTGGGTAAACGAATGCAATAGAAAAGGCTTTCTAAGGAGAAGAATTGACCTTCAACTTAGTGTCGCAAACTTTGTAAAGAAATCTTGAAGACATAATCCTTTTAAGAATGGGGTTCCGGGTAAGAAGTGGTACAGCCTTTTTTTGAAAATACACCCACAATTAACAGAACGTACTTCTGAACCCGTCACTGCGGCGAGTGCAGCAGTTTCTGAACAAGATATTAAACATTGGTTTACAAAAATTGAAGAATACTCTAAAGACAATCAATATTTTAGTATCCTTAATGACCCTACACTAGTATTCAATGGTGATGAGTCAAATTTTCAATAGTGTCCCAAAAGTGGAAAAGTTTTAGCTATTAAAGGTGACAAAGACGTCTACGAAGTCGACAATGCGCCTGCAAAATCATCGTTAACGGTTTTATTTACATTCGGGGCAAATGGTGATGTCACACCACCCTTAGTTATCTTTCCAAATAAAAGGCTGCCAAAGGAGTTAACTTCTAAAGTTCCAGGGGACTGGGGAATTGGACTTAGCGACACTGGATGGATGAAAGCAGAGCTTTTTTATGATTACATAAAAAACGTTTTCCATCCATACTTGAAAGAAACTAAAATAAATTTTCCTGTTATGTTATTTGTAGATGGACACAAGACTCACTTGACCATAGAGATAAGTGAACTTTGCAGAAGTCTCGACATAATACTGATTGCACTTTATCCAAATGCAAAGATACTTCTGCAACCAGCAGACGTTGCTGCTTTCCGACCTTTAAAGGTAGTTTGGAAAGAGAGTTTCCTTCGCTGGAGAAGAGATAATCCACTGAATCCTTTACAAAGAACGACTTTGTTCCAGTATTAAAAGAAGCATTGAATAAAGGTATGTAAGTACTTACTTGATATATATTGCTGTTTATTTTTTCGACAGGTATAAAAAGTTCAACTATCGTAAACAGCTTCAGAGTAATGAGTTTATCTCCGTGGAATTAGAATGCAATAGATTTCAAAAAATATTTGGGTGAAACTCCAGCATCAAGCAAAGAACATGTTACACAAAAGGAACATTTTTTAATTTGAATTATTGAAAAAAACTGCTGAAACATTTTTTAATTTGATCGGTGACGGTAAAAAAACATCATTGCTTGCTACTTCAGAGGAGAGTTTATTTGGCGCTGATAAAATTTTAAAACAAATCTGCATGTATTTTAGCAGCGACACTAGTCACGATCTCAAGCAGTCTGAAAAAGCAACACAAAACACCATGGAATGTCTTCCAGAAAACATAGACATACGAAATCTGCCTATAGAGTTCATTGATGATATGAATCTTCATATTGAAGTTGTACACCAGGTTGAGATACATAACATACCTCATCAATCCGATAGAACAAACGCTGATTATCAACCAGTCTATATTAATGAAGAAAACATTTTGACTGAAAATGAGTCTGAAATATTATGTTTTAGTCAAGTAATTGATGACTTGAGAGTACCTCAACTGAAGGGAAATATTGTCGAACTAACTCCTATAAATATACAAGATGTTCTGCCGAAGCAAATAATGCCTCAAAGGAAAGTTGTTAGAAATATGCAAAGGCCATCTTTTGTCTTAACATCTAATGAGTGGTTTAAAAAAGTTCGAGAAATGCAATGAAAAGAAACTAAAAGAATAAAAGTTAAAAAAGAAAACAAGATAGAATACAAAAACAAGAAGAAAGCAAGAAAAAAATAAACGTGAGGTAAAAACTTCAGTAAAAGCGAAAAACAGCAAAAACGAAAATAGTATCAAAGAAGAGAAGAGCAAAAAACTCTTACCAGAAAAACAAATAACTGTTTTATTTGATGTTAACATTAATATTCTTTTAGAGAAAAAAAAAGAAGCAGAAACTAAAAGAAATTTTCTCGATAAAATTATTGAAAATAAAAAGAAATCGCACACAATAGAAGAGCTAGAAAAGATACTCGCAGATGAATAGTTATGGCTTATGATATAAGAAAGAAAACTACATATAATGTAATAGAGCTTTTTCTTTTGCAATGAAATGATTTTTCTACTGCATTAAAATGTGTGTTTATGTAATAATTCCAGGTATCTCCTATTTAATTTATTTATTTTAAGTGCTTTTACGATTTAAAAAACTCTGCCAATAAATAGGTCAATGGGTGCTAGTAATTGGTAATTGTACTGCTATCAATTGGGGAATAGGTGTTATTTTGATTAAAGCACCATGGAATGAAATAAATGTATGAAATTCGAAGAAAAATGGCTACTGTAAAATATTTATTCACTGGTAAACCAAATACCTATCTAGTGATGAAATATTTTTATTTTTTTACTTGTTTCCACTATTTGAAAATGAGCATTTTCTTAAAGTGCTGATAATTGATGATATCACCCTATATATGGGTGTTTCCACAAAAATCGGGCAACTCTGTGTCCGCAGCAATTTTCACTTGATATGATTAACAATTATTTTATTTTAAGATTGCTAAGTAACAGAATGTGTTTTATTTATTCCCCAAACTTTGTTTAAAATAGTAATATACTACACCCTTGTAATCATTTTTATTGACTCCAAATGTCAGTCCCTAGCCATGTCCGCGCACCGAAATTTTGTGTTTGGGCATCCATATCTCGAAAAGCAATTAATTCATACTTTAATTATCTTTACCATTGTTAAATATTAAAGTACAAATAATTTCATCAATTTTTGTAATTTAAGAAGCCAATTAAGATGTTTCCTAAAGTCAAAATTAGTATCTTCAATTTTAATCATCAGTCCCTAGCCAATAACGGATTTTAAAATTTTGTGGCATAATATGAGTGAAGAGTGAATGTACACCAGTTCATTTTAAAGAAAGAGATGATATTATCTGCTAAGTACACTCCCCTTGCAGCGGCTATTCTGTAAATCTGTGCAAACGCGGCAGTTGATGTGCAAACACGTGTTGATCTAGTCACTTTTTCAGTCCAGTTCTTATAGTTTAATAATAGGAAATTGACATCAATTGATTAATATTTACAAGTGATTTACCGATCTTGTTCGGTAGATAATGTTAAATGTTGTAGTATGGTGGTCGATTACGAGTAGTATATTTTTCTTAGTTTTACTCCGAATCGTCAGTTCCTGAGCCGTCAGGCCCTAGTTGTGAATGGTGCTAGGGACTGACGGAAGTGGTCAGGGACTGACGTTCACTTATAATTATGTAACATTTATAGGACAACTACACATATTGACTTATCCTTGAATATGTTTATTTACTTAGTAGAACTAGACAAGTTATTAAAATTAAATATGAACATATAGACTATTATTTTTACAAATGCATAAAACTAGATCCAAAGCTAGCCCTTTCGGGAATTCGAATCCGGACCGAATAAGGTGGTCTGAGACTATGAGATTATAAAGTTTCTCTACACTTATTGGTTATATTTTTTTAGTTATATAAGTGTTGTTTAATGGTCTATTCAGACGTTGGCGGCATCGGACATCGGTGTCTACCACTGCGTTACAGCGTATAAGAATAGAGAGGTTACAAGATGAAGGTGTGAAAGAGAAGTATAAATGCAGATTGAGGGAAAATATAAGTGGGTTGAATGAATTATGTATGAATGATTTAGAATTGAAGAATGTATGGAATAATATTAAGAAAGTTTTGGTGGATGCAGCCACCGAAGTATGCGGTGTAAGTAAGAGAACGAATGAAAGGAAAAGTAATACGTTATGGTGGGATGATGAGGTACGGATGGAAGTTGAAGCAAAGAAGAGAGCATGGCTAGATTTACTAGCAACTAAAGCTGGTAATTCTGGCGGTATGAATGATGAGATTGAAAGAAAAAAGGCAGACTTTAGACGTATAAATAAGAGAGTAAAAGAAGTTGTTGAAAGGAAAAAGCAAGAAAGGATAGATAAGAATGATAGAAGGATATCTGATAACTTCCAGGCAAATATTAAAATGTTCTGGAAGCTCGTAAGAACTGCCAGGGGAAATTCAAAACAGCCTAGAATAAATGCTATACGAGACGAGAATGGCTGCATGCTGAATGATGAAGTTTCGAATTTAAAGAGATGGAAGGAATACTTTGAAAGCGTGTTTAAGAGTGAAGAGTCGTCTGGAATAAGTGAAATAGAAATTCCGGAAGAAGTGGAGAGAGGTAGGGAGATAAGTGTAGATGAAATAATGAAAGCAATGAAAAGCATGAAAGCAGGTAAGGCAGCCGGATATGATAGAGTATCACTCGAAATGCTGAGGGCTGGTGAGGGTGTGGTTACAGGCCTGCTGCACACCTTGTTTAATTTATGTTGGGAACTGAAACGGGTACCGGAAGACTGGTGCAAAGCCGTTATAGTCCCAATATATAAGGGAAAGGGGTCGCAGCAGGACTGTAAAAACTACCGTGGTATCAGCTTGCTTAGCATTGTGGGTAAACTGTATGCTAAGGTGTTAATTGAAAGAGTTATGGAAGAAACTGATGGAAAAATTTGGGATGTGCAAGCTGGATTTAGAAAGGGGATGGGGTGTACGGATCAAGTCTTTTCCATGCGCATGATAGCGGAGAAGTTTTTGGCTAAAAACCAGAAAGTTTTTTGTGCGTTCATGGACTTGGAAAAGGCTTATGACAGAGTGGACAGGAATGTGTTATGGCAAACACTGAACTCATTTGGGTTGAGCGCTGGCTTGATACAGGCATTAAGATCTCTTTATAGGGACTCTAGTGCTTGTGTCAGGATCAACGGGGTCTACTCGGACTGGTTTGGCATTCATAAAGGTGTCAGACAGGGATGTGTGGCTTCCCCGTGGCTGTTTAACTTATTTATGGACAGTTGTTTGCAAACTTTGAAAGTTGAAGAATGTGGGTTGAGAATGGGTGAGTCAACCGTCAAATGCCTTTTATACGCCGATGATCAAGTCATATTTGCATCGTCGGCGGCCGAGTTGCAAATGATGGTTACTTTAATGAATTGGTCATTGAAAGAAAGGGGTATGAAAGTGAATGCAAGTAAGACGAAAGTGATGGTTTTTGAAAGAGAAGAAAGTAAAACTTTATGTGAAATAAGAATAGAAGGGGAGTTGATTGAGCAAGTGGATGAGTTTGTATATTTGGGATGTTTATTTAGCAGGGATGGCAGATATGATAAGGATATAGAACGACGAGTGAACGCAGGAAATAGAGTGAATGGGGCTCTACACGCTATTATGAGGAGTCAGAATGTGTCAACTAAGGCACGTATGGCAATTCATAATGCTGTGTTAGTCCCTACTTTAATGTATGGTAGTGAAAGTTGGATCTGGCAGAAGAAGCATGAGAGTAGAATAAATGCTGTAGAAATGCGTTCCTTAAGGAGTATGCTAGGGCTAAATCTGAATGACAGGGTGAGAAATAGTCTGATAAGAGAAAAGTGTGGTTTGCAAGATGACGTTGTGACAAGGATTAAGAAAGGAATGCTTCGGTGGTTTGGTCATGTAGAAAGAATGAACGAGGAAAGGGTGACAAAGCAAATTTATGTTGCGGAAGTGAACGGCAGGGTCGGGAAGGGACGCCCTAGACGAAGGTTTATCGACCAAATCGGCGATACATTAAAAATGGGCCAGATTAGGAGTACCCTTAACCGACGAGCGTGTATGCGTAGATATATGGATGTAAAAGAGGCGAGAGAGGTGTGTCAGGATCGCGCCAAATGGAAGTCCGTAGTCTCTGCCTACCCCTCTGGGTGACAGGCGTGAGTGTTTATGTTATATATGTTTGTTTATCTGTTTTATAGCAACATGTTGCCTGCAAAGAAGCCAAAGTTTGTCTTAAGAGGAAATAGCCATAAAAAATCTGCTGCTACAAAAGCACGTTTGGATATAATTAAAAGCAATCCAGTTTTGTTGGCTGAATATAGAGAAAGAAAGACTAAAATATCTTAAAAAAGAAGGAGAATGGATAGCGAAACTGTTAAGGATATGACCCCTCTTAAGCAAATCAAAATTAGAAAAGAGTGGAAGAAGTACTCATCTGATTATAGAAAGAACGAAAAAGCTAGAAATGTTTGTGACTGTGACTGTGAATACGGTACCCACAAAAATATAGCTCCAGAACCGCTGACTAATAATAGAAACAACGAAAATGTGAATGGTGATCTTAGACTAACTGAAGGTAAAAGAAGAAGCCTTCATCAACGATTTAAGAAAAAAGTGTTACAAAAAATGCGCTATTATTGTTATTTTATAGAAAAAGCTTAACACGAAACAGAAAAAATACAATAGACTGAGATAAAAAAATTAAAAATTTAAAGAAATTACAAACACCTAAAAGTAAAATTGAATGAATGACTAAAGATCCTAATCAAACTAGAGAATTGGTCAAAAAGGAAGAGAAGGAAGTTTTGCAGGCCTAAATTATAGAACATTTTTCAAAAGCTAAAACTCATCAAGAGAAATCAAATTTCAATCGGCTTTTGTATGGTCCAAATGTTGACAAATATAAACTTTGGCGATTCGGCAATAGCTGTATAACATATAAGTTTCGGTGCAATATTTCTAAAAAGAAAATTAAAGCTAAGAAAAATGGAGTAGTCCAAACAATTCACAGGTTCTACGAAGATGATAGTAATAGTCTCACTGCAGCAGGAAAAAAGGAGTGTATTACTTGCAATGGAATCAAAAAACAAAAACAGTATTTGTTCGATTCTTTGAAAAATTTGCAAAAAATATTTTTTCGAACAAATACTTTGACAATTAGGTATTCATTATTTTGTCGAATTATATTCATTTTGGGTTGTGCCCCCTAAACTTATCGATCGTGATACTTGTGTCTGTGTTGTACATGAAAATATTAATAAATATGTCTCAAAATCTCTACACATCTTATTTTATTATAATATAGTTATTGTTCGTCAGTCCCTAACCATAATAGTCAGTCCCTAGATGCCTAAATTCACAAAACTCTAAATTTCTCATAAAATACTACATAAAGTGACTGGACTGGTGAATCTTCCATTATATACATTATTATTATAAGCAATAGCATCTTAAAATTAATGAAGACAAATTATTTCCAAAAGTGGCCCTAATTTTATGGAAACACCCATATATATATAAAAATTACGTGTCACGTTGTTTGTCCGCGATGAACTCCTAAGCTATTGAACTGATTTCAATGAAATTTTGTACACTGTGTGCAGTTTGGTCCAACTTGAGAGATAGGATACTTTTTATCCCGATAAGTGACCTTCAATATATTTTTACTGCGCATTTAAGGATTTTTTCATAAGAAGGGTCATCGGAAAGGGCAGAAAAAGGTCTGCCTGGCCAGCTAGTAATATATATATATATATATATATATATATATATATATATATATATATATATATATATATATATATTTATATATATATATATATATCAATATTGTAATAATATTAACAAATAATTTAAGAAATCGATTCGTAATGCAGCTATTTCAAGTATAATAGATATTATATAAATTAAATTTAAACAAGAAGCGTATTATATAATTTAAACAAGAAGCTATAAATTTGATGTCAGTTTCAGTACAAATAAGTAAGTAATTTATATAAGTAGGGTGAACAATCGGTGATTTTCATTATTTATCATTATCTATTGCTGCTAATGATTTTCCCAGCAATCGTTTAGGTGAATAAAATATACATTTTTGCAAGCGTATGTATAAGTAATCGTTAAACGTAGCCATAGATCATTAAGAAATATTATTAAGTTCACTGGGCATAAAACTAAGACCTTTAGGGATTTTGTAATGCATAATTTTTAGTGTTTATAATAATTAAAATGGGTTTATAAAATGCTTGTGAATGTATTTTTTATCTATCATGAGGATCTATTCATTTTTGATGGCTTTCGTGTGAAAAGGAATTTTCAATAGACATTTTTAAACGAGAATATTTTTACATAGCCTTTCAGTGTGCTTTAAGGAAATATTTATTGCAAATTCCCAAGAACAAACTCACTAAATAACTAGTGCAAATGAAAATAATAGAAAATGAATATATTTCACGCGCGTTTACAGAAGTGGTACTGGACCGAGTTTCTCTAATTAGATGTTGGTATTATATTATACATTTTTCTCATTTCTGCTGAATAAATAAACTCATATTTTATAATGATAGATAGATTGCAACGCTTTTCAATCAAGCTTTTTATTTCTGAGTCTTATATTTGTGTTACACCAACATACTTGACTTTTGAATGTGAATTCATTGTTTGAAGATAACCATAATATGTACACGTGAACACCGTTTCCAAGAATAACAAGTATATTGACATTCAATTATTGCGGCAATGATTTATTATTGTAAGCAGCGATTTTATTTTAACAGCAACGATTTTAGATTTACAATCTTACTTAATAGTAGGTATATTGGTGACAAATGAGCATACAGTATACCTGATTGATATATATATATATATATATATATATCTGCCTTCAATTAAGAATCAAAATACAGATGCGTTGTCACCTCTGAAGACTGAAATGGAATGCCTCGTTTCCAGTAAAAACTAGGTCTCGGGTTCACTACACTCGCCACTCAAATCACAAATGCGTTTAGCTGCTATTTTACGCTGGTATTCTGTTTGTGACAGCGTAGTTCTTCCCCAGTTGAGCCGGACCCAGTCGTATTATAACCATAATACAGCTGCAACGTGGCCTTACTATGTAAAAAAAATTTACTTGCATTTTATGTAATTATTGTCTGGCAATGATGAGAAAAATGTAAATCCTGCAGGATTTACATTTTTCTATTATTCTAATTATTCTTTTAGACGTTATATTATGATAATAAACAGTATTATCATGAAAATACACAGCTTTTTTTTTCAACTAAGTGTATGTGTTAGGGGATCTCAAATTACTTTATTAATGTATTTGATTTGGTTTCTAAAAACATGTTTACAAGTTCATAAAAATAGAAGTTCTCGATACAAATCAAATAACTGTCCACAGAATTGGACGGACACTTCATTGACCCATAAAAATAAAAAGTGTGAAGAAATCTGCTCTTGACTGACTTGACGCTGACTTTGACCTCGCTTTTTAATTAATTACATTATGGCGTCTACGTATAAACACGTACGTATAAATAGTAAAATAATGAAAAAATAAATTTTACTATTTATTAACTCCTTAGATTAACCATTATGAATCTTCTGTTGTGCAAACTCTGGCTAGATTTTTTTAACTCGCTACGATGGATGTTTGTAGAATTTCATAAAATACCTTAAAGTAACGTCAGAAAGCCTTTCGCACTGATAAGCATATTTAAGCCACAGGGATTTTAGTTACTTACTGTTAAATGACAGATTAAACAGTAAGTAACTAAAATCCCTTGTGATAAAGCTTGAAAGTCGTGAAATGTTTGAATTAAGTTAAATAAACATGTAAAATCGTGTTATTACATACTAAAGGATTATTTTAGAACAACTTAAGTTTTTTTTTTTTCTTAAAACATTGTATATAATAATTAGTTGTATATGAAATGATTCAGTAAGTTTGAACTGTTAACCTAGTTTTTCTCTCTGGATCACTTTTAGGTAACCTTCAGGTGAACTGGTTGAGTAAGGTATTTAGATAGTCTTATAATGACATAATATGTTATCTCGGGTTTCTGTAATGTTAATTCTGTTAGCGAATAATAAATAGTGCTGCTAGTTATTATAGCTTCTTCGGACTCAGGGCTACGGGGAGGGGGGGGGGGAGATTATTTATTTTAGTTCAACGTTGCGAAAGCGACGTTGCACTAAAAGTAATAATCTTGGAGTGGAAAATATTGTGTTCAGTGATCACATTAACATCAAATACTCTTAGATTCTGTCGATAACAATTTAGTTTAGTTTTTATGTAATGTTAATGCTGTTAGCCTATGCGGCTCTTACAGCTTCCCTGAACTTAGAGGTAACGGCCTTAAAGGCCTCGAACTTTAAAAAGGGGGAGAAGGGGAGAATTATTTATTTTAGTGCAACGTTGCAGATGCGACTTTGCACTAAAATCGATAATCATGGGGCAGAGGGTTAGTATTGTGCTCAGTTCAGTGATCACATTAATATAATATGAATGAGTTATCTAACGGCCGTCCGAATAGGAGGTGGCGGGCTCCGGCTCTGTCAGCTAACTCGTATCGTTCGATGTTCTGGGCGGTGAGAGCCGCCCAGATACGCGGGTGTACGGTGTGTACGCGGTGTGTAGGGGTGTGCGGCGCGCTCTTTTGCGGAATCGCTGTGTCCCATCCGTTGCTGTCCTAACAGTGTTTGTAGCACTAGGTGATTGTGTAGTGTTAGAGTGTGACTGCCGACGACATTTTGGTCGTCGGAATCTAGTGGAACGGGGGGTTCGATTACAAAGTTGCGTGGCCTCCGAAGTGTTAGCGTTACGTTCGGAGTCGGAGCGTAGGTGGCTGCATTTACCACTAGCGGGTATATGTTTTTAAACGTGGTAGAGCCATGCTGCAGCTATATTATGGTTGTAGCACGAATGGGTCGGCTCGACCGGGGAAGGACCACGCTCTCACAGAAAACCAGCGTAAAATAGCAGCTTAACGCTGCTGTGTTTCGTATGGTGAGTGTAGAGAACCGGAGACCCTTTTTACTGGCAAAGAGGCATTCCATCTTAGTCCTCACGGGTGACAACGCATCTGCATCTTGAGTCTTTATTGAGGATAGATGTAGATGTCTATGGGTCAAAGTAACCACTCACCATCAGGTGCACTGTGTGCTCGTTTGTCACCCGATCCTATAAAAAAAAAAAAATGTCTCGGCCCTCTCGAAGTAGCGCCAAGACATATCATTGAAGTATTCAGAGATCGTCAGAAATTGACATTCTCTGTGTAGGTTGGAGTTTTGCTGGTTGCTATGCGATTGAATCTATTTTGGACGATTTTTATGTAGGTCGGACAAATGACTGTGGCTTGCGTGTGCGAAAACTATGCTTGCGTAAGACATGATGGGTCTTACGAGCGCTTTATAAAGGTTGAGCTTGTGTCTTAAGAATAGTTTGATCTTGCTGTTAACCAGCGGGTGAAGGCGACTAGTGACAAATTTTGCACGGCTTCGGATTTTGCGAATTCATGTGCTTCGCGAATGTTATACTATGGTCGAATGTAACCCCTAGGTATGTGGCCATTGGTTGGTTAGGGTTATCGTACCTAGCGATTTCTTGGGGTTCCTGATTTGACCATTGAAAGTGGAGAAATTTTCTTAGGATTAACTTCGATTCTCGAGTCGTTCATTGATATTTGATTATAAGAATTGCATGGAAACTTTAGAAAAACGTGAGACAACTAAATACAATGAATGCAAAAATAAACATATAGATAAATACCAAAAAACTAACAACCAAATCAAATGTCCAAAATAAATGTCAACATAAGAACGGATCGCAACCATTGACAACAGACGCGAGCACTGACCTCTATACAGGGTATTTTTGGAACGCTCCCGAAAACTAAGACAGGCGACAACACCAAGTACACCTTTGATCATGGGTTACAAATAAATTCGATCCTGATGAAAAAAAAATCATCTTTTTACAACGTTTTATTAGCTTTATTCACGTGCCATCATGTTAGTACAGCTAAATGAAACGATAATTTCATAAAATATATCATGAAAATACTGAAACATAAAACCAGCAGTGGAATGACTGAATTTATATCACCTGACTGAAAGGTCAATGTACGCGCGAACGCAAATTCGCGCGGCCCGCAACTAGCGGGCCATACCACAATATCTAATAATTTACAACACTTGTCTAAATACCTAACTTATCTACTTAACCTACTATTTTGCCACTGTGCTTGTCTCCACTTAGCCACTTTAATCCGAATTTACAGGTTAAATAACCCAAATAACTGGTTCGATTCCCCGCTAATGAAAAAATACTTAAATGAAATGTAACCAAGGTTGGAGTCATGAGTTTTTATTCATCGTGTAGGTATGTTTATTATACTCATGTATACAGTTATGTACCTATTCAGATTAGTCTAGTACTAAGTTAGTTAAAAAAAATAGGTATGAAACAGCTTACCGATCTAAATCCTCCGTGGTCTTATGAGATGCGGCTCAAATTGTGCTCCATTCATTTCAAGGTAGATTTGGGTGCAGGCAGGGCATCATCGTGTGGTCTTCGACACAGTCCGTACGTAGTTTCTCGAAAGCATCCACGATCCTTTGGCGCATTTCTTCAGCACTATCACATTCACGATTAAAAACCCTTTCTTTCACATACCCTACAAAAAGAAGTCTAACGGAGTCAGATCTGGTGAGCGAGGTGGCCAAGCGTGTGGTCCTAGTCTACCGATCCAGCGATCATCAAATAGCTCATTGAGGCGCTCACGGACGAACCTCACGAAATGTGGAGGGGCACCATCATATTGGAACCATGTGCGGCGATATTCAGCCAACGATAGGTCGTTTAAAATGTCAACCAACTGTTCATTTATAAAGTTTAGGTATCGCTGTCCGTTCAGTCGCTCCGGCAGAAACACTGGTCCCAGTATGCGAGCCTTAAATAAACCTGCCCATACGTTAACCGACCATCGGGTTTGGTGCCCGGTTTGTCGAACAGCGTGCGGGTTAACCTCTGAATACACGTGTGTATTTCTTCGGTTCCACAGGCCGTTTCTGGTAAATGTCGACTCATCCGTCCAGATAATGTGCTCAATGGAACCAGGCACACGTTGTTGCTGGTATAATAACCAACGTCAGAAAACTCGTCGGCGGTCGTGATCGCCGGGAACTAAAGCTTGCACTTTGTGCAATTTGTATGAGCGCATTCGGTTACGCTTCAACACTTTGTGCACTGCACAGTATGACACACTTGTTCCATCCCGACGTCTTAACAATTTATTTAGCGATACTTCGTGTACCTAGGTTCGGATACCTAACGCGTTAAGCATTATTAAAACAAAAAACGTAACAACAAGAATAATACCAACAGGTAATCACAAGTATTAACAATTTAATAAAGAAAACGATTGAGCTGTCGCTCGCGCACGCGTGTACAAAATCAACACGGAACTGTTTCAAAAACTACAATTAATAACGAACCCCGACAAAACTGAAACCTACTGCGTCACAGCGTGAGGCGACACGAGCCGGCCGGGTTACATTCTGCCGTCATAAAAAAGAAGGACGTAACTAACAAAAACGTGAAGTGGAAATAAAAAATAAATTTATGAATTTTTCTTTCAGACCCCGTGTCTAAAGTATATTAAAAGGTATCTATATGAAAATTGAAATATGTACGTAGAGACATGAAGATTTTAAGGACAAACTTAGTTTTTTGATAATTTGTTTATTTATTTAAATAAAACGAATTTTCCTTTTTATCTTAGATTAAAAAATACACCTGGCAACACAAAAACATCGAAGTAAAGACGCATATAACTATTTGCGTCTTCCCAACCTAATAAATAAAAAAAACTGCCATTCATTTAACATTTTTACATATTTTGGAAAGGTCATTTGAAGTTGAAAGGACGCTAATAGTAATTTACTACTTTTTTCTTAGTAAATATTAGAAAAGCATTGGTAGTCAGACACAAAAAATAACAACCCGCAACTATTAAGTAATGATTTTAAAGGGGATATCATACAAGACTTACTACGATAATAATTAAAAATTAAAAATTTTATACAACCGACTTTAATATAAATAATTAAGGATGACTCAAAAACTATTGGTCTGACCTCGATCAAATTTATATGGGACCACATGTGAAACACCAGCTCTTAGTAATAAGATATAAGCTCTTAATAATAAGATATGGAATAAAAAGACAAGAATAATTGAAATTTAAGTAATCGATGCAAATATTGTTAAAGATGACGTAGCCACTGGTTAAATAAGTCTTTTCTTTTATGTTGAATTTGTATAAGTCTTTACAGTTACGTCTAAAATTCTTACGATTATTTCTAAAATATTGATATTTGTGAATATTAAAAAAATTTAGTAGATGCGCCTTCTTATCATGAGTCATGGTATATTTAACTCATTTATTCAAAAATTGTTAGATGCGCCCTTTTTTCTTACGAACGCAGCATTGTTTCGTACCGAGCTAGATACAGGTCGACAACGGAGGGAGTGTGGGTACAGTCGCGTTCTAAAGTACTACATGGTATTGGGCTATTGTTTTATAATATTATAGTAATTAATTGTTTAATTGTAGAATCATAATATGTGTTTTACTATTTACTTAGAACTTTGGAAGAGGTGGGAATTAAAAATGGATAATGTTTACTTGAGCATTATTTGTTATTTCTATCGTAAAATATAAAGTAGTTTGTAACAAAAAAACTTAAGATAAGGGTGACACGCCGTCCATTATGACGTCTTGGGTCACATGAAAGTCAGATGTTGATGGTGTGTTGGTGTTACTGGATGCTACTTCATCATCACTTTCATCTTCGCTTGAGCTTCCGTCATCAGGTCGATCACATGGTAATTTTTTCGGTATTCTCCCTCAACACTTTACTGCACAATTTTCCCCATTCACCTTCTCCTATCATATTTACCTTTTCGTTCACTAGTTTAGTCATAAAAAATAGATATAAATAATTTTTGTTTCCTTCCTTTTTAAAACATCGTCGCGAGTCGCAAAGTAAGCTGTGTATGCGACTGTATTTTCGGAGCGAACAAAGCGCGGGAACCAATAGCATGCAGGCACAGTAATACTGGCGGATTGTTCCCCCGTCCCGCCCCCTTCGTACCTATATGTGATAAATCGCTCAGTGCCCAAGTTCAAGGCCAGCGTTCTTTTTTCACCGTTCGCGCGTACATTAACCTCCATTAGTCAAGTGATATCAATTCAGTTTCCACTGCTGGTTTTATGTTTCAGTATTTTCATGATATTTTTTATGAAATTATCGATTCATTTAGCTGTACTAACATGATGGCGCGTGAATAAAGCTAATAAAACGTTGTAAAAATATGATTTTTTTTTCATCAGGATCAAATTTATTTGTGACCCATGATCAAAGGTATACTTGGTGCTGTCGCCTGTCTTAGTTTTCGGGAGCGTTCCAAAAATACCCTGTATATGGGCTGGCTATAACCGTGACATAATGAGGCGATTTGATTTTCGCCATTATGGCGCTGGCAGCATAAGTAAACGTCCACGGATCTAATAATAGGGATAAGACAGTGTGAAAAAATATATCGATAAGAATTCTATACCCATGCCTACCCGTAACATCCATTCTATTTATGTATCAAATCAATCAATCTTCATACAAAACAAGAATCGACGCTGCGTTGATCGATCAACGTTTTTATTCATAACTACAGAACGGCTTTTTTTCCGGGTTTTCCGGGCCGAAATTAAATCATCCCAAAGATGAATTTAGTACATTGAAAAACTTATGCTACAGAACATATCTCACAATTCTCTGCGCAGATAAAGGTTATAATGGATACCTCGGATTACAATTTTAAAATATAATTACTTTGATCGGATGAAAGTACGTACGTAAAGATCAAAATAGACCCTACAAATAATACGCTTAAAACAACTAGCGATCTAATTAAGAAATATTCCGAGAAATTGAATCTAGACGTTAATTCGATAATACCTGCGTGTGCCAAACCACCGAAGTTACCAAAAACCGGGTTACCAAAAATACTCAAACTGAACGCTCCATTACGTCCAATAGTGAGTCAGATCGATTCGCCAACTTACAGATTGGCTCAAAACTTAGCAAAAATACTATGACCACTCAGAGGATACACAAGAGCACACACTAAGGATCCATACCATTTTGTCAGTGAGATAAAATACCTATGTCTTACTGACAATGGAACTATGGTTAAGTTTTATGTTTAGTCTCTATTTACATGCCTACTTGTTAAAGACTGCATCTCAATTGTATCTAGGAAACTAAAGGAAAACAACATGCCAGCAAAATATGCAGTATTACTCAGACATTGCCTTAGATCTGGCTATCTTTTGTGGAAGGAAGAGTTTTACAAGCTAGTAGATGGTGTTGCGATGGGCTTACCGGTATCTCCCATTGTTGCCGATATTTTCATTGAGGACTTTGAGGCGAAAGCCCTGCTTACTGCACTAGTAACTCCAAGTTTCTACAAGCGGTACGTAGACGATACTTTCACAATTTTACCATCAGACAAAGTAACTGCATTTTTATAACATCTTATTTCCATAAACTCTAAAATTCAATTTACTATGGAGTTAGAGGCAAATAATACTTTAGCTTTCCTAGATGTGTTAGTCATTTGAAATCCTAATAACACCATAGGTCAGTCACACTGTGTATAGAAAAAATACCCATACAAACCGATATTTAAACGGTGAATCCCACCATCATCCTTCACAGTTAGCTACCGTGGACAAATCTTTGTTACAAAGGGCACGAGAGATCTGTGACAGCAAACACCTGGCCGCCGAGCTTCAGCACGTCAAGCAGGTTCTGCACTGTGAACGAGTGAAGCCGGCCACAGTCGAGCGTGTGCCTGCTGTACTACCACCATATGTCAGAGGTGTCACAGACAAGATTCGCTATCTTGTAGCGAACTTTTATTAGTTCTTACCATCCGTCTAGTGCAATATTCCTCAACAAGATGCAGAAGTGTACAAGCTTCATTGTGGATGTGGTCTCCCATATATAGGGCAAACAAAACGATCAATCTAAACCCGCGTAAAATAACACATTGTTGACGTAAAGCAACAACGTACAGAGAAGTCTGCAGTTTGTGATCATATCCTAGACGGCCCCCGCCATTACATTAGATTTGATAAACTACAAATTCGCGCGATAGAACATCGATTCCTGCCAAGGATGATACGTGAGGCTGTTGAAATTAAAAACACACCCTAATTTCAATAGAGAGGGAGGCTAGGTACTACCAGCTGCTTGGGACCCTGAAATTAATAAAATTAAAACTAAACCCAAGCAAATCACTGCAAGACTTCAAGAGACAGTAAGTTCATTCTGCGTAGATCGGACCAAAATTAATAATTAATAAAAGCTGAAGGTACTCCAGGTTAACTCTGATATCGGGACGTCAATCACCTCAATCCCCCGTGACCATGGGTGCAGTAAAGCACCAGAAACGTCGGGAATTAATAAAAATAAGTTAATTAAACGCGATATAATCCGTAAAAGTAGTTTTATTCATTGATTATAAAGTGAAATGACCTGCGCGAAGGCAGGTATGCCGTACATCGAACTTTTGTACTTTTCCAATTCCCTACTCTACGGGAAGCTTTCGAAAGGTTGAGCAAGTGTACAAAAGGTGTGAGTCATAGCACATAGGATACTTATTGTTATAATAAGTATATTGTGTACTATTAGTAACATAAATATTATTAGTTTGACTCGCGCTTGTACTATCAATCTTATTCTGAGCGAGTTGAGATTCTTCAAGGGTTTCTAATAGGTCAGCTCTGTTGGATAAAAATTAGGTAAATGCCAATAAAGTAGGCGCATTAATCAAACTGTTTCGATGCTATTCCCATTCGCGGTACAATTTCATTGACATGATATAAATTATTAATGTATAACAATATTCCACTGGCTGATCAATGATGGACAATGCACGATATTTTTTATTTGTTACGTCATATATATGAGAGCTTTACTAGACTCGCTTTGTAATGGTTCTACATTAAAAAGAGCTTGAACGTGGTTGTTCACTAAAAGCCTCTTATTATCATACCTGTCACAGAGTAATTTCCAGGCAGAGTCATAATTATCTGCTTCAAAATCCAAACTAACTATAACAAGAAAAGCACTGTCTTTCAGTGACGCACGCAAATAATGTAACTTGTTTATTTTGTCTATGTCGTTATTGCTATGAATTATGGAAACAAACGTATCCCTAAACTCCAGCCAGTCATAGTAATTTCCCGAAAATTTGGTAATTCAATTTTTGGTAATCGACCAGAAACATGTTTACGTGTATGACTACAAGAACTTACCTCTTCGGTACTCGTAAGTTATTTGCTTGCATTGCTTACAAGTTGACGGAGAGCAGCTATGAGATAATTATACAGTTTTTCAGTCTTCACGATCCGTATATTGCTCGTCGGGGTTATCCGCCAATGCTTCCAGTTCATTCTGTAACGCATCGTAAGTATCGTATAGATTTTGAAATGTATTTAGCCGATATTCAATTCCGATGACCTGCTGTTCACTTAAATTTTCACAAGACTTGGACAGATTTATGTATGAAGAAAATTGCGTAAGCTTAGCTTTGATAGAAGTTCGCTTTTTTATTAATGTTTTAAATTCAGTCATTTTATGAAAAGGAAAAATGTAGTGAGTGATATAAAATAGTAAATATAAATTAAAGTATGAAGAAAAAGCAAAGAAAAAATAAGCGAATGCACGATTATCACGTTGGTCGCCATGTCGGACAATGGTGACCGCCAGTAAATGTTTGATTCAGGCCGTGTCGGACAATGGTGACCGACATTGCACACCTTACTTTGACTTACGTTTACAGGCCAGCGGCCACTCGCGCGGCCCTGTAGAGTATTAAAAATAATGTGTCATCCTAATTTTTTTGAATATTCGGAATGCTAGAGATGAAAAATAAAAATATTTGCAAAATAAAACCATCACTTATCTAATCATTTGTTTATTTGAATATGAGGTCACTTTTCAATGGTTTTTTTTTAAAAATGGGAATTAACTTTAGACAATAAAAATAATTATAAATCGAAAAAATAATTATAGATCGAAGAAAGAATCGAAAGAAGAGAAGAAGATACAATTTCACTGTCTTCCTAAGCAGAGTCGAGTATGCAGACATCTGGTCCGACAAATCCACTGCCTGTTTCGCTTCATTATATAGTCCAGAATTATCCTTGGTTTTCTTTTTTGAACATCACTTATTTGTAAAATATTTCGAAAATTTCTGTTGTCCGACAGAGTGACCCGCGTGGCGCAATTGAAATAATTATTCCTTTCAGGCCACGTCGGACTACTGTGTCCGTCCGTAAAATATAAGCTTTATATACAAGCTAACACTATGTAATAACACCGTAGGCTTATAATTATACCTTAACTCAACGTAATATAATAAAAAGTGGGTGACGTTTTTTTGAAATTTTTCTAAATTCTCTTTGGCAACTAACGTGTTATTATAGTAAGTAAGAAACAAGCGACTTTATTTTTAAATTGCAATAAAATTCATTATTTTTGGGCGCAACGCAGTGCAATTTGATAAAGCTATTAGTAATTACTATATCTATCTAGTTTGCGTATCTACCAGCTAAATATTATTCAAAGATCAGCTCTACAAACAGAGAGAATTAAGAAATGTACTCAATCACTGATTGGAAATGATTTGCTATGAAGAACTGAATTATTTATAATGTTTTTGTGGGTATCCAAACTAAGACTAACAGATAATTGATAATAATGGATGGATGAATGAGATGATATGATGATATAAAAGGAAAATGGGAACGATCTCACGTATTTATGATGCGGTGTTCTAGTGACGATCAAATCGTGAGATAAACTGAGACAGCTTGGGGTATTATGTATTTTATATGAATAAAATTGTAACGTCTGTCTGTACATCAAAAATTAAAAAATTGTTATTTTAATACATGAATAACCAGACATGAATTACTAATTATAAATTCTTGGTCTGTCTGTATGTCTATCTGTCTGTCTGAGATAATCTTTAAGATGGCTGAGAAATCAAAATGGAATAATTCGAAAAATTAATAAATAATTGTTCTTTCATTATCATAAATCTAATTAACGCCATATTAATAGATCCTATACATGCGAAGTCAGAACGATTCGCTGGTCAATAACTTAAAGAATCCACTAAAATGCTGTTAAACTTTAGAATATTAATTTAATGACTATAACGTCTTGAACAAATATGTTAAGTTACAACAATTACTTCCAACAACCGCTATCAACGACACATTTCAAGTTTAATCCTCTTTACAAAGCTCCTTTAATTTCAAGCCTTCGGAAACCGCTTACACAAATAGTGGTATTAAAGTTAGTAGGTTGAGAAGGCTGATTTATTGCACTCGATTCCGGCGTTAAGGCCAACGTAATTAAGTATCCAAGTTTCGTAAAATTTCGATGTGTAACGACTTAAGTATTGCCACTTTGGCACATTTTACCTCAAATAATTTCATTCACATTTTTATAACGCGTGAACACGATGTATTTGACTTCGAGCATAGACAAAAGGCGGATATAGACAACAGACAAATTAAGAGGAAGGGTTAACCAAAAATTTGAAGATTTAAATAATAATGCCAATACCCATACTTTTCTATCGGCTTGCGCTATATTCAAACTGTTTCCTACTTTTCCTGATTGACTTTATCTTAAAAAATTTTAGAGTTTGTCATGTCTTTTTTATGATAATAAGACTAGGTTAAAACTAAAGATTTGACCGACAGGTCAGACATCTTAAGATCATCAAGATATTTTTAAAATACAACTTATATATATATATATATACGGTTCGACAAAAAATGAGATTGACTTCATTATGACGACCAGACGACAACTGTTCAGTGATGTCTCCGTGATCGCGAGGGTGAAAACTGGTAGCGATCACCGAATGGTTAGAGGCACACTGAACCTAAACGTTAAGTTGGAGAGGTCTCGTCTAATGAAGTCAACGCTCCGTCCGCCTCGTGCTCTGTTCCAAAGTCCCGAAACCTTTCAGCTCGAGTTAAAAAACCGTTTTCAGTGCCTAGAAGACTGCAATGAAGTGGACGATATGAATGACAAGCTCGTGGAAACTGTCCATGCGGTCGGAGCTAAGTTCTGCAAGACCCGCCGCAGAAGAACACAAAAACTCTCCGATCACACTCTTAATCTCATGGCTGTTAGACGGGAGATGAAGCTACATTCTTCAACAGACTTGACAGCATACAGGCATCTGAACAGACAGATCTCCAAATGCATGCGGCAGGACTTACGGAACTTCAATACAGCTCGTATTGAAGAAGCAATCGAGCGGAACCAAGGCTCCAAAGTCTTTGCCAGAGATCTGTCTGCCAGAAAGTGCCACCTCTCAAAGCTGAAGACAGAATGTGGCAGCATCGTTTCCGGGACACCTGAGATTTTGAGTGAGATTGAGAGGTTCTATGGGCAGCTGTACACGTCATCGTTGGAGCCACACGCAAATGTGAGTAACGATCCAAGAGCGAGTCTCATCCGACACTATTCCGAAGATGTCCCGGACGTCAGTCTGAGCGAGATTAGAATGGCTCTCCAGCACCTTAAAAACGGTAAGGCCCCAGGCGAGGATGGAATTACAGCGGAGCTTCTGAAAGCGGGTGGAAGACCGGTACTTGAAGTCCTTCAGAAGCTCTTTAATTCCGTCCTCCATGGTGGCATTACACCGGAGGCGTGGAGCAGAAGTGCGGTGGTCTTGTTCGTGACAACGCTCTCTTGAAGAACTACAGACCGATTTCCCTTCTGAGCCGCGTCTACGTGCTGTTTTCGAGAGTCATTACGAATCGTCTCGCGTGCAGACTTGACGACTTCCAGCCTCCCGAACAAGCCGGTTTCCGAAAGGGCTTTAGCACCATAGACCACATACATACCCTTCGGCAAATTGTACAGAAGTCCGAAGAGTACAATTTGCCACTATGTCTGGCGTATGTGGACTATGAGAAAGCCTTTGATTCCGTCGAAATTTGGGCGGTGCTGCAGTCCCTTCAGCGGTGCCAAGTTGACTGTCGGTATATCGAAGTGTTGAAGTGCTTGTACAGTAGGGCTACGATGGCTATCCGAGTACAGAACCAGAGTACGAAACCTATCCAATTGCAGAGAGGTGTAAGACAGGGTGACGTCATATCCCCGAAACTCTTCACCGCTGCATTGGAAGAAGTTTTCAAGCTTCTGGACTGGAAAGGATACGGTATCAACATCAATGGCGAGTACATCACTCACCTTCGATTTGCCGACGATATAGTCCTTATGGCAGAATCGCTGGAGGACCTAAGCACTATGCTCAATGACCTCGATAGTGTTTCCCAACGGATAGGTCTTAAGATGAACATGGACAAAACAAAGATCATGTTCAATGTCCATGTCACACCTATGCCGGTAGTTGTTGGGAGCACTAAGCTCGAAGTTGTTGACGAGTATGTTTACCTGGGACAAATAGTCCGACTAGGTAAGTCCAACTTCGACCGAGAGGTCAATCGACGGATTCAACTCGGCTGGGCAGCGTTCGGGAAGCTACGACACATCTTCTCGTCAGACATACCTCAAAACCTGAAAACGAAATTGTACAACCAGTGCGTGTTGCCAGTGATGACTTATGGAACTGAGACGTGGTCCTTCACTGCTGGCCGTATGAGGAAGCTCAAGGTCGCTCAGCGAGCTATGGAGAGGGCTATGCTCGGAGTTTCTCTGCGTGATAAACTTAGGAATGAGGATATCCGCAGTAGAACCAGAGTAACCGACATAGCCCAACGGATAAGTAAGCTGAAGTGGCAATGGGCCGGCCATATAGCTCGAAGAACCGACAACCGATGGGGAAGAAAGGTTCTCGAGTGGCAGCCTCGTACCGGTAGGCGAAGTGTAGGGCGTCCCCCCACGAGATGGAGTGACGACCTGGTAAGACATGCAGGAAGTCGATGGATGCAGGTGGCTCAGGACCGTGCTTTGTGGCATTCTTTGGGGGAGGCCTATGTTCAGGAGTGGACTTGTGAAGGGCTGTAATGATGATGATGATGAACTTATATTATTGATATTTACGTCATAAATCTCATATAGTCCGTTATAAGTCCATTGCTGACCTTAGGCTTCCCTCAAGGACTACCACAAAATACGGTCCCTGAGCTACCGGCATTCATAGATTTCCTTTTTGAGTCTTCTTAGGTCGCCACTTTATTATTAGCGATACTAGGTTGCTAGAGCCTTGCTTTCCCTTCGGTTCTCCATTATATAATTCGTTATAAACATATAAATTAAAAGTTTTTAAATAAAACTAAGGTATATAGCGTTAATACAAGTATTTAAAAACATATAAGCATGCCGTACATGCATGCCGGTGTTGAACAACAATTGTTTAGTGGGGCGGAAATTTAATCAATCAGAAAATATGTTAATAGTCTCTCGTTAATGGAAAAGGCGCTTGAAATAAAATGTTTATGGAACCAGATTATAAATGAAAAATGATACGTTTCATTCGTGCAAAATAATAAAAGACTGAAGGACAACGAGAGCGACGACGAAAAGATTAAGTAATATAATAATCGTCTGGGGACCACAGCATCCACTTACTATCAGGTGGACTGTGTGCTCGTCACCCTTATTGTATAACAAAAGCATAAGTTCAAAATATAAGAGAAATCTTTTTTTCTTTTGTTTATAAAAAATAATAGCAGTTCTCTTAATTCTATTAATACACACGTCAACCACTCCAGAGCTTAAAATTCTTGATGAGATCGTTTGATTTAAAATTACAGGTGCCTCCCTCATACTTTGGATAGATTTTGTTATATTTACTATATTATCATAAAATCTAAATCCGAGTGCCCATTCTTTCTTTCTTTTTTAGTGAATTTTAGCGTTCGACTATATTTGGCGACGTAAGTTAATGTTTCCAATATAATTTTCAACTTATATCTTTAATTTTACATTAAATAATAAATTTATGTTGAAAGTAAATATGTTCAATTACATAGAAAGTTATTGTGAACTACCTGCACTCACCAAGCGCAGCGCAGAGGTAAACCTGTATTTCACGCTGGTATTCATGTCGTCATTCGAGAGTTCGAAAGGAAATCCGCGGATTACGGCCCTGGCCTTTCGATCTTCAGGAAGAGCGCACGCATGGTAGTACACACGCTCTGCTGTGAAAAGCCTCGTAAGGTGACGAAAGTCATAGATTGACAGTGGGATGATTTTGATAGCCTCCCCGAGGTTGGTGGCTTGGTCGTATTTAATACGTAGATAAAAGTAAATCTAAGTTTTTATAATAAAAGTTGGTTGAAGGTTGGTAGAAAGTTAAAAACTTTTATAGTAGCCTTGCTACAATTATTACTCACAATTTATGTTACGTACCACCTTTGCAAGGCTCATAAATCACATAGAATATTTGCCCGGACGTAACAGAATGTTTAAATCGCAATAAACGTAAAATACGCGTCAGTTAAACGTGCAGAATACTGTAAGTCGAGACTTAAAAATTGTTTTACGCGTGACTCTATTGCACATAAAGCCTACGTATTTTGCTTGATCCTATGAATGAATGAAAACGAATTGCAGACTTGGTGTTTTCCGTTTAGTTTACGGAAATGTCGCACATTCATGTAACACATTCAATTCCCAAAATTAACGCAAGTAACTTGTTTTTGTTTTATTTTACAATCTTATTTACTTATAAATATTAACGTATTTTTAAATAAAACTAATTTTACGGATTTTATCGCGTGACTAGTAGTTTTAGTCATCCGAAATCCTGATAACACTATTGGCCATACTGTGCACAGAAAAAATACCCATACCAACCGATATTTAAATGGTGAATCTCACCATCATCCTTCACAGTTAGCTACCGTGGGAAAATCTTTGTTTCAGAAAGCACGAGGGATCTGTGACAGAAAACATCTGGCCGCCGAGCTTCAGCACGTCGAGCGAGTACTGCAAGACAACAAGCTTCGGGTCCCGCGCCTACGTCACAGTGACCGAGTGAAGCCAGCCACAGTCGAGCGTGTGCCTGCTGTACTACCCTATGTCAGAGGAGTCACAGACAAGCTTGGCTACATCTTGAAGCGAGCTTCCATTAAAACATACTTCAAGCCGCTGAAGAAGATTGGTCAATTTTTACCATCCGTCAAGTGTCATATCCCTCTACAAGATGCAGGAGTGTACAAGCTGGATTGTGAATGTGGTCTCTCGTACATAGGACAAACAAATAGATCTAAAGAACATATAGCTGACGTAAAGTACCGACGTATCGGGAAGTCTGCAATTTGTGAACATGTTCAAGATCGTCCCCGCCATTACATTAGATTTGATAGACCACAAATCCTCGCAAAAGAACACCGATTCCTCCCAAGGATGATTCGCGAGGCTATTGAAATTAAAAAACATCCTAATTTCAATAGAGAAGATGGATGGGGGCTGCCATCTGCTTGGGATCCCATAATTAATAAAATCAAATCCAAACCCAAGTATACCACTGCTAGACTTCAAGATACTGTTAGCTCATTCTGCGTAAATCGAACCAAATATTAATATTAAAAAACTGAAGGTAGCCTGGCTAACTATGACAGCAGGACGTCAAACACCTCAGTCCCCCGTGACCACGGGTGCTGGAAAGCACCCGAAACGTCGGGAATATAAAAATAAGTTAATATACGCGATAAAATCCGTAAAATTAGTTTTATTTAAAAATGTGTAGTGTTCGCGTAAATATAAGAAATCAATATTAACGTATTCACGTATTTTTCCTCATTACAAGAAATCGGCCACACATTTTTTTTTGTTTTGAACGTAAATACTGATCTATAATAACAGTATTACTATACCACTACAACTTTAAAACCCGAATATCAGCGTGTATAGTATGGTGAATGAAGAGAACCAGAGAACCTTTTTGCTAGGAGGCATTCCGTTTTAGTCTAGCGGCATATTGATTCTGAACCAATGAATATGTGTCTATGAGTCGAAGCATCCACTTATCACCAATCAGGCGGTGTGATCGTTTGCCAGCCTTACTTCCATGGCAATAATTTCAGCAAAGTAATTTCGATCTACAATTATTTAAATTAAGTGACAGCTCGTAAGCCATTATAGATTACTCACTTAATCTCAATATTTTGCTAACATACCTATTAAGTGCTTACTTATGCTGTTTTAAAGCTGTTTTTTTTAGTAAATGAGACCAACGGACACTAGTAAATAAGTTTGATACTATTGTTCAATGTTAATGTTCCTCAATCCGTTCTAACTATTGACTATATAGTGGTGCCACGTTCGTAACGCAACCTGGGCCCCTCTCTCTCTTTGCTCTTTTATAGCACGTCCCGTGGGCAGTTCTTACTGCCCTCAACACCCTCGCAATGCCATCGCGGTGCACGAGACTACTTTTGAGTCACTGTCCTCCTCAGGTGTTATATCACTAGAGGGTGGGGGCCCCCGCCCCGAGCACCCGTAACTCCCGAGGCCCTGTTTCTGGTAGTGGAACACCATCATCAACGGGAGGGTCGTGACGAACGCCTTGGCAGCCTCGTCTCCGAGCGGGATCTGTCTTCTCCCGACACCGCTCAGCAGCCTCTCTGGCGGAGGACACGCGTCCGGTCGCTTACCCTCGCATCCATGTCCGCCAGTATGTCCAGAGGTGGAAAGCGAGCCAGGACTATCGCCGCCTCAAAGGATATCGTGCAGTATCCTAGCACGATCCGTATGGCCATCCTCCGCTGCAACCTGTATATTTTAACTCTACAGCGTTGGATGGTCAACCTTTTCGCCCAAACAGGCGCCCCGTACATGGCTACCGAACGTATCACTCCTGCATAGAGGCGACGCACTTATTCCTTTGGTCCCCCTAGATTGAGCAGCAACCCCACGTCGGATCTCCATCCGGATTTTTCTACCATTTTGCCCCATGTACAGTATGTGCCAGTTGCGCAAGTAGTCCCCAATAACCACCTACTATGCGTTCACAATACGACAGAATACTAAAATAAACAATTAACTGCTTAATACTTATGACCGACTAGGAGGCTACTTTATACATTATGTTATTTTTTGAAGTGAAAGTAGAATAAGATAGAATATTTTATTAAATTAGTTGTAGTCGAAATTTATATTATGTATATTTTATATTTTATTTTATTTAAAGGTTTTACTTCTACCACGTGTTACCTGTACATACTTTTTACATATTTGTCATTTGAAACTCGATGTAACAAAAAGCGACATTAAAAAGAGATAAACATATACATCTATACGATCTAGCCTGCGAGAGAATGGGACAGAATACATTACACAGTGCTTATTATATATTTATTTTAATGTTAATTACGTAAACCCTACAACAATCCTCCTCTTGATACTCTGCATTCGTCTCATTCTCTAGAAGTATAGTTTTCTGAAGGTTTTCACTTCCACCGTATATAAGAAAGAGATAAGTTTAATATCTATGCCCATCTCTTTCTTACTGCCATTTAGTGAAAAGAAAGAGCAACAAGAGAACATGTAATGATATCGAATTTATGAGAAATGACGATCACCAAATCGCAAGCTTTTCCTGAAGCCTAATTACTCGTATATGCGTTTCAACAATCCATATACTTTACGACACAACTCAAATAACAAGATCACGCGTGTGAACTGCACACATGTTTTTTTGATGTATAATTAAAATTAAAGAAAAATTACACAGAATAACATTTGTTATTTATTATTTGTAGTAAAAATATAAATGTATTTATACACTTCCAAATAAATTCCAATTCAGTCTTAAAATCAGTCTTAAATTTAATAATATTATTTTCCTCCAGACCCAATTTCGGTCACGGCGGTCAGCCTCAAAAGACACTAGCCATCGGCGCAGGAAAAGATTATACACACACTCTACAGGTGCACTCTCTGTTCTCTCACTCTCATAGTCCGACGGTACGATAAACTAACATGATCGGAGATAGATTAGGTGCAGGAACAATGTTTTATGTACTTTCCGAGGCACGGGGTTGAGATACCGGCAATTACCTGATTCCGAGCTGCTACTCAGAATTTCTCGATGGAAAACTCAATAACTGATTTTTTTTGGCCCGACTCGGGATTCGAATCTGGGACCTCGTGATCATCAGTTACACTACTACAACTACTTGACTAACGAGGTAGTTAAATTTAATATGACACTAACTTACCAAGTCAAGAGTGTTATTAAAAACTATTATAACAATAAAATTTCAGCTTGATATAAGAACTACAATGTAATGAAGCACAACAAACATCAATAAACTACTGTAATCATCATAGTTTTAATACAGAATAGATCAAAATATCTTTATTTTTATCTGTATTACAGGAAGCAGTTTAAAGATCGATGATCTAGGTAATAATTTTATTACATTTATCACATGCGTCCTTTTTGGACGAACAAATTGCTACAAGTGTCGGTGGAAGGAAAAGGGGAGATCTCCCGCCGGGCAAGGTGTTAAGTACGGGATGCGGCCAACACTCCAAGTGGTAGTTCGGAGCTATTCTATATATACTGCTTTAATTTTGGAACTTTGTTAGCACGATTTAGGCTTCAATGTGTTTCGTTTGTGGCGCGACGACAGCGCCGCCACATCACCCCCCTGCTCAGACAGGAGGTCGATAGTGCAGTCCGATTGCCGGTGCGTCTTTAATGCCGTTGGGGAACGCATGCTGTGTGCGTAAGGGCAAGTGACTCCGGTGCGACCGATATGCCGGTGTGTAACGCATGCCATGCTACGAACTTACAAGTGATGCCGGTGAGAACGATGAGCCGGAGTAAGTGCCAGGGATTGCCTTGTAGTCTGCGGTGAGTCAAGAAGAAGGCAAGTAATCTGCGAGAGTGCCGTCAAGCAAAGGCGAGCAGTAAAGCTCAGAGCCGTGCCGAACACTTTAGCGTAGAGAGTAGCTTGAAGGAACAGGAAGCATTATTATTCCAGTGCTGCGATGAACCTTTTATAAAGCTAGATGGCTTGCAGAATGTGAGGACTGCAGATAATATCTGCTCGGGAGCGAATAAATAAGGTTTTGGAGTTGTAGTTTCCAAAGGTTGTTGGTTGCGTGTTCATATCACGTCGGGGTCACCACTGTGGCGGGTGTAAGGAAAAGGGGAGATCTCCCGCGGGCAAGGTGTTCTGCCCGGGGAGCGGCCCACGCTCCGATTGGTAATTCGGAGCTATTCTATATATACTGCTTTAACTTCGGAACTTTGTTAGCGTGATTTAGGCTTGAATGTGTTTCGCTTGTGGCGCGACGACAGCGCCGCTACACTACACATGCCACGTTTTCTTTTCTTTTACCCGATTAACCAACAATTACTGTATTTTTTGTATATACTAGCTCTTGTATATATTAAGTTATTGAGTTTTATAATTCATTGTATTTCTTCACCTCATATTGCTCACCATGGTCGACAAAATCTATTGCTTGTTGCTTTCACAAAACCTTGTTTAAGTCCTGGGATTAGATAAGTACATGAAAGTATTAATGTCCTCCAGACCGAATTTCGGTCACAGTAGCCAATCTCAACGGAGACTAGTTATCTGCGCAGGACAGGATTATAGTACACGATTGTCTGCGTAAGCATAGGTGCATTCTCTATTCCCTCACACTCATAGTCTGATCCAGACGGAATTCCAGCTTTACGTATTTTTTACAAGACATGTCCATGAAACACCGCAAACTTTCTGTCTTCCGGGCTGCTATTGAGAATTTCTTGACAGAAAACCCTATGAGCTCTTTTTTTCCCACTTTTATCAGTCTCAAGCATTTTAAAATTTCAAGTTTTCTTTTATTATAAATTTTTATAGAATAAGGGTGACAAACGAGCACATATTCCAACCTGATGGTAAGTGGATGGAGTGGTATCTACACTCACTATAAGAAAAACAGCAGTATTTTAAGCTGCTGTTTATGTACATAGCAAAAAAATATAAAATATTCATTAACAGAATAAGAAAAAAACTAAAATTATCATACGGTCCTACTCCCCACGGTATAGTGATAAAAATGCTGGCTGCGTTTCCGCGCTGAATTTCTAAGTTTTTGGGCGAGAAAAGTAACAACAATAAAAATTCAAATCACAGGAAAGAAACATTTTATCTTAACAATTAAAGGGATAAAATGTTAAGTATAAATTAAAATTTATACTTAACATTTTGTCCAGCGAGTGTCGTATACTGTCCGGTCTGCCGATACCTCTTGACAACTCGGTTCACACTTAACATAAAAAACAAGGCAGTCAAGGCAAACATTTAAACAAAACCTGAGTTTAAACTAAAATTCTAGAAAAGGCAAAAATTTTTCGCAGTATGAAAGAATCAATATTACGAAATATAAAGCAAATGAAATTCGAAAAAAAAAAGCATTCCAAAACTTACTTTTTTTGATAGCATTTACTCTGAAAAATTACCAAAGATGACCACTTGACATTTCTATTTTCAAGCATGAATTGGACGCAATTTCTTTGAATATATTTGTCTCTTTTTGCCTTAATTGAAAGTTGGTATAGTAGGGATGTACATACATATAATCACGCCTCTTTCCCGTAGGGTTAGGCAGAGACCACTTCTTTCTACTTGCTACGATCCTTTCTTACTTGTTTCGCTTCGTCCACTTTCATTAATCCTTTCATACATGCTCTTAGGTTTAGGGTACTCTTGACCTGGCTTTTTTTCAAGACGTCCCTAATTTGGTCTAGAAACGTCCGCCTAGGTCTACCCCTTCCAACACTTTCATTAACACTCACCTTATACACCCTTATCGTCAATCTTTCTTCATTCATTCTCTCGACATGGCCAAACCATCTCACCTTTCTCAATTTTTGTCACTACATATTCTTTCAGACCACAACGTTTCCTTATCTCACTATTTTCTTATCCTGTCACTCAGTTTAACTCCTATCATACTTTTTAACGCTCTCATCTCAACTGCATTTATTCTGATTTCATGTTTCTTCTGCCATACCCAACTTTCACTTCCGTACATAAGTGTCGGAACCAACACCCCCTCATGCACAGCCAAATGAGCCTTGTTAGACACCTTTCGACTGCTCATAAAGGAGTTTAAAGCTCCACTCACCATGTTTCCTGTATTTACTCTTCTTTCGATATCACTCTCACACTTTCCATTACTCGTAAACTTTGAAACCAAATACCAATGCAGTGAATGAAATAAATAAACAGATTTTACAGAAAATTCCCGGTCAAGTCAAACAGTATATGTCAGTTGATACGGTTAGGATACAGTGCACTATCCTCAAAATTTTTTAAATCCTTTGAGTCCTTTTGTTCTACCACCTCAAGACCTTATTTTGAAATTCCTATCATGTTGTTAAGAAACTTGAGCCTTTCCAACATGTGTAATGGCACAGGACTACTGATAAAAGAGTTGCGGGACAATATAATCGTGGTGACCATCCTCAGCAGTGGGGCAACTTTCTCATATTCCGCGGATACCCATAATTCCGACGGTTTTGCCAATATAATTTAAAGGCTGCAGTTTTCAGCCAAAGTTTCATTTGCCCTCAAGATAAATAAATCTCAGAGTCAAACATTTTATCTGGTGGGCATTGACTTAAAAAAGGAGTATTTTTCCCAGTTATATGTTGGTTTATCTCAGGTTGGAACTCCAGAAACCAATACATTTTGCTACAAGACAATAGCACAACATCAAAGTCTACAGAGAAGTCTTAAACAATTGACATACTCGCCCAATACATACTAGCAGTCAACACCAAATAAAATAAAAATAAAATAAATTCTTTAACACTTAGTACTAATTACCACACAAGATAATTAATTTTATCACAAGTTAAAATATTTGACGCCCAGCGAAGTTGGCAAGGGTCGGCTAGTATACAATAAAACTAGAATTTATTATGAATATTAAAACAAGCTGATAAAAAAGAAGTTACAATAATGTTACTATTATTAATTATTTTAAGGACCGATATTAATATCACAATACTAGTTTAAAAAATAACTATATTAATTTTACACAAGCAATTGATATTATTTGAATTAACAATCTGTATTGAACTTTAAATCACTTCAACTCCGTATAAACGTTTGTCATCAATTATTTGTCGGAACAACGTTAACACAGCAATTATATATAACTAGCCTACTAGCCTACTCCTTTTTAAAAGGCCGGCAACGCATTTGCAATTCCCCTGGTGTTGCGGTTGTTCATGGGCGGCGGTAGTCACTTACCATCAGGTGAGCCGCATGCTCGTTTGCCCCCTCTCATATAAAAAAAAAAAAATAAACTAACTTTTCGCGAAGACCACTTTGCTCGTTGTTGTTCAAGCTGTATTTACAAAATCCGTTCTTATAATTTTTGATTAAAATAACATTTTATAGCTCTAGATATACCTATTCATGAGTTCTTGATGACAACGTAGCTCAGAGTAAATGTTACAAGTCGTAGATTCTTGGACTCTCGAATTAAATTTTAGCTCTGGTTATGCTAATAACTACCTACACGATGGGCTGAGAATTTCTTTCTAGCCTATCATATGGCTTAGTGGTCACAGTACTACGTATCCTAAGTGGACTTTGTATATGTGCAACAACACCACGTAGCAAATACAAAGAGGAGGTCTTGTAATTTGATTTCACTATGTAACAACGCGTGACAATTTGCGGGGTGAGGGGATGTTAAGCCCCGACCACTTTACTATTTTCTATCTACCGATAAATAGTAAAACTACTCGCATCGTCCCATATTGATGTTGCAATGTAGTTTAGCTACATTGAAGATAGATGGCGTCCCGTTCACAAAAATGATTGTTAAAACTATAAAAACAATATTTTGGCGAATGAAAAATCTTTAGGACTGAATGGAAAACAAAGTTCAACACCTTCGTATGATTATTTTACCAATACTGAACTCTAGGTACCTTTATATTTTTATTTCCCATGACAAACAGTCTCGCCATCTAGTGTCGAATATATTTAATTACATTTGAAAGCCGATGTACAGATTTTTCTATAACCTTTTTAATAAATTAGGTATGAAATTACTTACAAATGAAATGTGATGCCATCCATAGCATCAAAACGTCTATCCAACTAGTTTTTATAAGATAAAACACAACACGTCATCCTTTTCTCCTTCTTAATACTACGAAAATACTCCTATTTAAGATTTTCGACACATAAGCGAACGGGTCGAACGCTGACAGTATACTAAGTAAAGTCACGCCCACTGTGACGACGTCAGGACCTGGTTAGAATCACAGTGTACAGTTGCTTATGCCATCTCCTCTTTGTATTTGATCTGTGAACAACACGAACTGTTTTGAATATGGTTGTGTTGTGAATTGTGATTTATCGCATCTCCGACACTCTCCGTGCCGGTACAGGTTCATTGTGAAGGGTAAGTGTCTCTTATTTTGTAACATTAGAGCCACCGACCAGCTTAACATTATTAAAAATAAATAAAATAATATGTCCTCCTGACCGATTTCGGTCACGTCTGACGTTCTCAATGGAGACTACCTATCTGCGCAGGACAGGATTATAGAGCTCAAGTGTATGGGCAAGGTGCGCTCTCTATTCCTTCACTCTTATAGTCTGATGGAACGACAATTCAACACGACCGGAGAGAGATCAGGCGCTGGACCAACACCTTTACGAGGGTGAAACATCGCCAACATCCAAACTCCAGGTTATAACTGAGAATTTCTTACAGAAAAATCCAATACATGATTTTGGCCCGATCTCGGACTCGGAACCTTTTGTTCAGAAACTGCACTTACGACCACTAGACTATCGAGGCAGTCAATACCTGACAACTTACCATACCACATACAACAGCTCATGAACTTCGGCATACAACTTTTTAAAAATCAAAAATCAGGGCAATGCTTCATATTATCACTGTTAACAGAGTTGTTCTTCTCTTGGTAAATATGAACGTCTCTATTTATAATATACTACTTTCTATTTTTAATGACTCTGTGCACACATATTCACTCTTTTTCAACCTTTTTAAATTTTATTTGGATTTTACGTCCCCAGAATATGAAACTAGATCATTATAAGTTACTAGCGACCTGCCCCGCCTTCGTTTGGGCAAGATCCATTATAGCGTATTAAGATTTAAAATAATCATCAAAGACCATTTATTTAAGAATTTCTCGATTTCTTTTTTAATATAGCAAAGATATACAATAAAAACGGTTCTGTCACACTGAAGATTGGCCTAGACAGATAGACAGAAAGACAGTCCATATCCTAATGGAATGCAAATCATCCCTTCAGATACTGCAATGTTATTTATGTGAATATATTCAATTTTATCAGCTGGTCCTGCAGACGTTGTTCTACGCTTTCCGGTAGGTGGCGCGCTGAGTTTTACACCGAATTTTCTTTAGACTTTTTACAGTGTACATAAAACAACAAGGCCGCAGCATCAGAGTTCAGATTTCGTGATTATTTGCATTAAGCCATCATATTATTTGTTCCTAATATTTAAGAAGATCTGAAATGCATAGTGGTCGAAAAGTGAGGATTTTTATCGTCAGAGTATTTTTGTGTATAATTGCGAAGACGGTTAATTTACTTATTAAGCCTGATATTTTTAAATATAAGTAATTATAGAAGTAATTTTCTCGCTATGCAATGATTTCGCAACAACTCATAAAGTATATATGTATTTTCGTAGGTACCTATTCCCTAGAGGAGAGTTATAAAGTTTATAAAGGAGTATTATAAAGTACATATTATTATACATATATTATTTACATGTATTTCTCGAGGCAAGAAAAGTGGAATACCTTTTAAGATATTGACACACCTAGTATTTTGTTTCATTGACTTTTATTTAACTTACATTCGACGAGAATGTAAGCATAAGAAACGGGAGTACAATTAATGTTGCCTTTAGGTGCGCCATATATTAAATATATATTTTTTAATTTGAGAATTTTTTTTATATTTGAATTGATTAAAAGTAAATCTAAAGAAAAGGACAATTTATTTTAAAACATAATTGATTAATAAATTTGTTTTACCAAATATGTTATATTGCAAATATATATGGATTTTCCATTTTTTATCATTTACAGTTCTTTTTTTTTATAGGATAAGGGTGAAAAACGAGCACACAGTACACCTGATGGTAAGTGGTTGCTGCGGCCCATAGAACTAAGATGGAATGTCTCATTCCCAGTAAAAAGGGCCTCCGGCCACCTGCACTCAGCAAGCGAAACACAGAGGTAAACCTCTACTTTAGGCTGGTTTTCTGTGAGGTCGTGGTACCACCCCGGTTCGAGCCGGCCCATGCGTGTGACAGCAAAAGCAGCCGCATGGCTCTACCACTGTTAATTTCTTATCAGATAAATGCTGGCCATCACTTTTTTCATCACTGTCGCCTCTTACTATATCCACTGGTTGATATGACGTATGCCGCCTTTTATGCTGCCACTACATGGCAAATATCCTCCCTTTGAGGCAACCTATAAGGGAGGCCTATGTTCAGCACTCAATTTTGATAGAATATGATTAATTTTATTACTAACTAAGAAAGCTCTTCAAAATGCAGATTTCAACAAATACAAAAAAAATGGTAAGAGAAAAAGACCAAAAAAATGACACTACCAATTTACTTCACATGAGCCTAATATTTATTGGATAAAATGTAAGTAATTTTCAAAGGCAAGTATATTTCAACGATAACACCAAACATTAATAAAAAAATCGCTAGAAGAACGTAGCGAAATAAATATGTAACAGCACTACTAGATCATGAGACGTTAGGAAGTTTTGTTGAAACGTGAACATGGTCGTAAATTAACTTCAAGCATGGAGCCTACTCTCATTTAAAAAGCCAGCAACGCACTTGCAATATTCCTGTTCACTTACGATCAGGTGAGCCGTATGCTTGTTGGTTCCCTCATAAGGTAATATAGAAACTAGACAACATCTCTCGTTAAAGAGTAGTACCAAAGTGAAGAAGTAGTGTTGTGGACGTGACTGGGGCGGGCGGGAAAATTCACAGAATTCCTTACCATCATTTGGATTGTCGCTCATTTGTCACCCATGCTTTTATAAAAATATCTACGGCGAAAGAGCTAATTGTATTTTGAGGTTTCACAGTGGTTTATTTCGGATTAGATTTGCCTCGCGAATCATCCTTGCAACATCAAACGTATCTAATCTACAAATTTTCAACTACATTTGTTATGATAATGCAAGTTATCCATTTTGGTGGCAGCGTAAGGGAATCCATCTCCACATCTCATCAAGTGGCTGTCGTAAGAGGTGAAAAACTTTGAATTGTGATAGAAAATGAGACTCCCAAATAATGGCGGTGTAATCAACTTGCTTACGTCGGTCGTAAAATACCCACACCAGTTATAACACAGGCAGCAGTGTCAAAGGTGCTGGAAGTCTGCCACTGCGCTCGTCAATTCAACTACAAGGCGTGACGATTGTGGAAGATCCTCTTTACAACGGGAGAAGTCCATGTCCTGCAATGACTTATTATGAACCGATAAACAATTAAGAAGCCATTAAGAGGCCTATATTTAGAATACATACGTAAGTCCTGAATGTGCAGAATAATCACAAGTATTAAGCGTTTAGTCATACGTTATAGCTTCTGCTATCTTCCGACTTTAAAATTTGAAGTCCGAAGGTAAAATATTTCAACGTCTACGGTTTTGTAAATTGGTAACATAAGAAAACCTACTTTAATTTTAATTCATACGAAACTACTGCATTTAGAAAATATTATGTTTAGACAACTTAAACTGTAACTGTAACTTCTAACTGTATAATACCAAATAGTTTTATCATGGTTACGAATAAAAAAAATGTACAATATCATCATCATCATCGTCTAAGCCATTCAGAAGTTTATTGCTAATAATTGTTGTCCTCTAAATAATACTACAAATTTCATGATAATTAAAAGTATATTTTACACAGAAGGGTGAGATTTTGGTTTGAAACATTGAACGTAAGAGGCAGCTCCTTCGTCGACGTACGATAAAAGTCTATGCAAACATATTTTTTTTAAAGCTTTTAAAAAAATTTTACTTCGGAAATATCCGCGTTATAACGCTTTATATAGCTTTTATATAATGGATTTCCGCAAAGTAACGGCTGATTCTATTAATTATATATTTTTTTTAATAAAGTAAGGTGGTACAAGCGAGCACATAGCCCACCTGGAGGTAAGTGTATGATTTGGCCAATAGACATGTACATCTATCCTCGATGAAGGATCAAAATGCAAATGTGATATCACCCCTGAGGTCTAAGATGGAATGCCATTTGTCTAGTAAAAAGGGTCCCTACAATCACTATATGAACACACACTATATGAAACACAGAATTGAGCTGTTATTTTACGCTGGTATTCTGTAAGAGTGTGGTCATTCCCTGGTCCAGCAGCATTTTTATAGGAGAAGGGGCAAACGAGCATACGTCTCACCTGATGGTAAGTGATTACCGCCACCCATGAACAACCGCAACACCAAGGGAATAACAGATACGTTGCCGGCCTTTTTAAAAGAAGTAAGTTCTTTTCTTGAAGGTCCCTAAGTTGTATCGGTCCGGAAAAATCGCTGGTGGTAAATTATTTTACAGAGAGGTTATACGCGGAAGGAAACGCCTAGTGAAACGTACGCCAAGCATCCAGATGGTGTGGATGGTATCGGGAGTTCTGCCGCGATGTGAGTTCGTGAAATTTGACGGCTGGGATTAATACGAACAATTCCTCAGAGTACTCCCCGTGGTAAATCCGAAATAAAATGCAAAGGGATGCAACAACTCTTCGCAGCGCCAGTGAATCGAGCCAATCGGTAAGGACTCGGTCATCAACGATTCGAGTCGCTCCGCACAGGATGTGGTCAAGTGGAAGGAGCTGGCACTGGGGAGTCCCAGCCCAGAGATGGAAACAGTATTCCACGTGAGGCCAAACCTGCGTCTTGTAAAGTTGAAGGAGTTGTGCCGGCATGAAATACTGTCCCGCTCAACTGCACGTCACTCGATATGTCGACGCCAAGGATTCCGATACTGCGTGAGGCAACAATGGGAGTGCCTTGAAACTGAGGAGTTACGACAAAGTGGTTCTTTTTAGCGGTAAACGCGCAAACTTGTGTCTTCTGAGGGTTAAACTGGACTAGATTTAGTCTCCCCCAATCCGAGACTTTATTCAGCAAAGATTCAATTTAAGACACAATTTTTCCGGGACTCGATGACGTTTTCCCGAGAAATGTTAGCACGGCCGGTGTATAGAGCATCACCAGTGCTGTAATTTGCATAGCAATGAATGTTACCGCTTCGCAACATATCATTGATTTGCAGGAGAAACAGCGTTGGTAATATCACGCAGCCATGTGGAACACCAGAATTAATAGGCTTGTAGTCGGAGCATGCACCGTCTACAATGACCTTGATGCTCTGATCTGCAAGAAAGCTGGTGATCCAGTTGCACAATTTTTCGAGAAGTCCATAGGAAAGAAGCTTCGAAAGAAGTGCATTGTGACTAGTTCAATAGAAGGTCTTCCTAATGTCTAAACTAACGGCCAATGCAGGCAGTATAGAGGCAGTAGAGTCCAATGGGGAGGCCATTGGACTCTACTGCCTCCACCCATCTATGAGTCAGGTAGACCAGAAGAACACCAGGTGATCAACCTCGATGAAAACCGTATTGGTGGTCACTAATCAACTGGTAATTCTCAAGTTACCGCATGAGCTGGCAGTTTATAATGGATTCCATTATTTTGGACAACAAGGAGGTGATGGCGTTAGGCCTGTAGTTAGATGAGTCTGAGCGGTCGCTTTTGTCAGGGATCGGGTGGACAAAAGCTGTCTTCCACGATTTTGGGACTACGTTTAGGAAGTAGGAGTACCGGAAAAGATGCGTTAGAACCGGTGCCAACTCCAGAGCACACGTCCTCAGCACAATTGGGGGATTACGTAAAATTCTTTGTTACAATATTCAAACCCATTATTGCTTCTCAATATCTTTATTTTCTTATTACTTTGTTTCTCAACTTTTGCTCTGAAAACACGGATTGCTTTACTTTTATGTTTAGAAAGAAAGAAAGAAAGAAAGAAAAATTATTTATTACATCAAACACCAACACACATGTTACAAAAGATATTATGCACTAAAAAACTTATAACTACAGATCAAAACAAAATTAAAACATAAATAAAATCATGTGGGTTTGGTATAAAAGGGCTACACTCAGCATTATTTCGTGGTATTATCCACGAAGCTGGTTTTCAGTGCGCCCTCTAGTGAGTAACGTACGGCCGTAATGAAATACACATGTTATTATTCGACTAAAGTCATCTATAAATAATATGAAGTACCTGTAACGTGCTAGTACTTCATACTCCATAGGTCCACATATGTTAGTGTAAACTAAATGCAGTAATTCTTTGCTGCTTGAACCTTCATTTGTGAATGGCAAACGACACAATTTCCCTCACAGCAAATTGTGCATGACGTCTTGTCATTATAATTTCTTTTTTGGAGGTTCATTCATTCTTCAGCACTTGTCATTTTATTTAAGTATTTACTAATAACATGGCCTAATCGACGATGCCAAGTGATCCTTGTGGTAGACAAATTAGCCACCACACTATATCAGGTAATATCAACTTATACACTCCATTATTCACCACAGCTGTGGCCACCAATTCACTGTTTCTATTGTATACTTCACAGCCATTTGTCTTAAACTGAACTGTATTACCGGATGTTATTAACTGGCTCACTGACAATAGGTTGGTAGTCAATCCTGGAGCGCATAATACATTCTTAACTGGTATTTCAAATTCACATTTATCGGTTTTTGTTACAACGGTCACATCTCCGGAGCATAATACTTGCAACCTCTCGCTGTTAGCAACACATATATCCTTCATTTTGTGATATATAGCATTCTCAATCCACTGCTCATTAGCTGTTAAATACATGCTCGCACCTGAATTAATGTACCAGTCATATTTGTTGAAATTGCCACTCAGAAACACTGCACTAAAAGCATTGCTTTGTTAACGTTGTATTTCTTTTGCATTCGAACTGGTATTATCACTATTTGGACACTGACTCTTGTAATGACCGGGCTGTTTACACCGGTAGCATTTGACATGACTTCTAGCGCCGCCATTGAAGTTTGCTTTCGTTTCATTCCGTTCACTCCATTGGTATCTCTGCGCGTAGGCCATAGACAATTTATTATTTTTCCTATGTTGCCATTTCTGCATACCGCTTGCGGATGCACCACTAACTTAATCGCATTGACCGCTTACTTCCGTTTCCGCCATATCCATGAGTTTTGTTCTAATGACATCTGTTGTGATTTGTATGCCTGAATATTCAGTCGCCATTATCATGGCCATGAATTTTTCAGAAAGCCACGCTAATAATAAGCAACCGATCCACTCATCACTGATGTTAAATCTTGTCCCACTTAACTTTTCTCCGGTTTCGACTATTTGCGTTACGTGCGACTGCATGGAAACACAATTTTCTAGGCGAATCGATATCAAGTTACGTAAAAAATTTATTCTTCGTGCAAATCCTGAATCATCAAATAATGCCTTTAACTTGTTCCATAGCTCCAACGAAGTCTTCACGTCGTTGATGTGTACATATTATGTATAACGCACTATCTATAGTCATTATTAATTTTGCCTTGGTTCTCGCGTCGTCTGCGGCTTCTATTATTTTTCCGGCTTCTGGATTGGTGCAGTGCAACTTTTCCTTCAGGATCAGAAAATTCTCCACCGCGAAGATACACTCATTGTAGTTCTCCCATCCTTTTAGCTTACGAAAATTTACTAGGTAGTTTGTTGTCATTCTTGCAAACTTTTTTAAATAAAACTAATTTTACGGATTTTATCGCGTATATTAATCTATTTTTTTATATTTTTTATATTCCCGACGTTTCGGGTGCTTTCCAGCACCCGTGGTCACGGGGGACTGAGGTGTTTGACGTCATGATGTCATAGTTAGCCCGGCTACCTTCAGTTTTTTATATTAATTTTTGGTCCGATTTACGCAGAATGAGCTTACAGTATCTTGAAGTCTAGCAGTGGTATACTTGGGTTTGGATTTGATTTTATTAATTATGGGATCCCAAGCAGATGGCAGCACCCATCCATCTTCTCTATTGAAATTAGGATGTTTTTTAATTTCAATAGCCTCGCGAATCATCCTTGGGAGGAATCGGTGTTCTTTTGCGAGGATTTGTGGTCTATCAAATCTAATGTAATGGCGGGGACGATCTTGAACATGTTCACAAACTGCAGACTTCCCGATACGTCGGTGCTTCACGTCAGCTATATGTTCTTTAACGCGGGTTTTAATAGATCTTTTTGTTTGTCCTATGTACGAGAGACCACATTCACAATCCAGCTTGTACACTCCTGCATCTTGTAGAGGGATATGACACTTGACGGATGATAAAAATTGACCAATCTTCTTCAGCGGCTTGAAGTATGTTTTAATGGAAGCTCGCTTCAAGATGTAGCCAACTTTGTCTGTGACTCCTCTGACATAGGGTAGTACAGCAGGCACACGCTCGACTGTGGCTGGCTTCACTCGGTCACTGTGACGTAGGCGCGGGACCCGAAGCTTGTTGTCTTGCAGTACTTGCTCGACGTGCTGAAGCTCGGCGGCCAGATGTTTTCTGTCACAGATCCCTCGTGCTCTCTGATCAAAGATTTTCCCACGGTGGCTAACTGTGAAGGATGATGGCGAGATTCACCATTTAGATATCGGTTGGTATGGGTATTTTTTCTGTACACAGTATGACCAATAGTGTTATCAGGATTTCGGATGACTAAAACATCTAGGAAAGCTAAAGTATTGTTTGCCTCTAACTCCATTGTGAATTGTATTTTAGGGTTTATGGAATTAAGGTGGTTTAAAAATGCAGTTACTTTGTCAGATGGTAAAATTGTGAAAGTATCGTCTACGTACCGTTTGTAGAATCTTGGATTTACAGGAGCAGTAAGAAGGGCTTTCTCCTCAAAGTCCTCCATAAATATGTCGGCGACTACGGGAGATACAGGTGAGCCCATTGCCACTCCGTCTACTTGCATGTAGAACTCTTCTTTCCACAATAAATAGCCAGATGTGAGGCAGTGTTTGAGTAATACTGCATATTCTGTAGGCATGTTGTTATCTTCTAGCTTTCTAGTAACAATTGAGATGCAGTCTTCAATAGGTAGGCATGTGAATAGTGACTGAACATCAAAACTGACCATAGTTTCATTGTCAGCGAGATGTAGGTCTTTAATCTCACTAACAAAATGGTATGAATCCTTTGTGTGTGCTCTGGTATGTCCTCTTAGTGGTGACAGTATTTTAGCCAAGTGTTGAGCCAACTTATAAGTTGGTGAATCGATCTGGCTTACTATAGGACGTAGTGGAGCGTTTGGTTTGTGTATTTTCGGTAACCCATACAACCTCGGTGGTTTGGCACATGATGGTATTGTCGAATTCACGTCGAGATCTAATTTTTCGGAGTATTTCTTTATTAAATCAGTAGTTGCTTTAAGTGTATTAGTTGTAGGGTCTATTTTGACCTTTTTGTATGTACTTACGTCCGATAAAAGTTGTTGTATTTTGAAATTATACTCTGACGTGTCCATTATTACCGTAGCATTTCCTTTATCCGCGCGGACAATCGTGAGCTCTGGTCTGTTGCGTAAGTTGTAAAACAGATGGGTGCTGCCATCTGCTTGGGATCCCATAATTAATAAAATCAAATCCAAACCCAAGTATACCACTGCTAGACTTCAAGATACTGTAAGCTCATTCTGCGTAAATCGGACCAAAAATTAATATTAAAAAACTGAAGGTAGCCGGGCTGACTATGACAGCAGGACGTCAAACACCTCAGTCCCCCGTGATCACGGGTGCTGGAAAGCACCCGAAATGTCGGGAATATAAAAAATATAAAAAATAGATTAATATACGCGATAAAATCCGTAAAATTAGTTTTATTTAAAAATGTGTAGTGTTCGCGTAAATATAAGAAATCATCTTACAAACTTTTATTGAAAATACTGAATAACACTGCTATATTTCACTACTTTTACTTGAGAATAAACTACTTATATGAATAAAAACTAAATACACTGGACACTGGGCTATGGCCATAACCTTTAAAATAAAATACTGTTATTACTGTGAGACAGAGAGCGATTGAGTGAATTTATTTTAGAACATAGTTGTCATGCAATCCTATAATAGTTCTTAATAACACAATAGATGACATTACTGGTATTTTAATATAATATTAACAATAAACAACAATGAAAACAAATTATTTGCGGACTTAAATAGATAGGAACCGATTCCATACCCTCTAAAATGACCCACAGACTAACACTTCATCTAACTCATTTTTTATCAATATATTACGAAAGTAACTCGTATTTCATCGACTCTAAATACATACCGTTCCCACTGTTTAAACTTCACACGTGGCAATTAACTAAAGAAGAAAAATTTCATACGAGTTGTATAACCCTGAATCTAAGTCGACGTTAAACAGTCGCAACAATATATCAGTTTGAGTAGAACTACTCGATAGTGTGCATTTTCTTAGGTGAGCGACATCTAGCGTGGTGCGGCGGAACCATACAATGCTGTTTTTTTTCTATCGATACATAATAAACTACTCAACATACCGCCCACCTAGAACAACATTGTTCTACACAACACACACAAGTTTGAAAGTAAAATAATAAATATTTACAAAAATCCTTACTTATTCTATCTTACACTACATCATCATTTTGTTACAGGTTATATAGAAAATTTTGTTTCTTGGCCGCTTAACGATTAGTTTTTATGGACACTACACGAGTACCCTTGTCCGGACCTGAAGGTTTTGCGACTACACTGCCATACAACCGACAAGGTAGAGGACAGTCTTCCTTAATAATTACAACATCGCCTAAATTATGTTCAGACGTTTGGGTGAAACGTCTTTCGGTTTGGAAATAACGTCATAAGTAAGTATTCAGACGATCACCTTCGCCAAAAATCTTGAAATATTTTTGCGTATACTATCTGTGCATACCTATGTAATAGTAAAACCCACATCGGCAAACACGTTTACGCATAATTTATGAAGTTTTCTTACGTTCTTACTTATTTCGGTACTAATATTCATTAGCAAAATATTAGAAACACTTCATTTGCCACGTGCTTGACGGCGAATGAAAACTTCACCAGGAAACTAACTGGCATGCCTGAAAAATCAAAAATGTTTTGGAACAGTATCGTTTGCTTCTTTTATTTCTTTTGCTTCTCCACAATAGGTAATTATGATGTATTGTAATATCTACAAGTCACACGTTTTCATGAAATACTCAAAATATGTTACATATTCAAACAAAGATCATGTTGCCACTGGCGACACTAGTAAATTAAAAAATGTTACTTATTATGCATGAAATAAGCTCAATTTGAATTGTTAATAGTAAAGCAGGAATAGTTACATTAAATAGAATTAGGAGCTTAACAAGTTTCAAAACTCCACTACGATTTCTGTCTTTGAGCTGATTGTATGTTTACATAGTTATGAACCTGCACTTTCTTCATCCGTCCAGGTTTGTTCATGGTGTAGTTTTAAAATGACATAACTTACCAGAAGAAGGTTAGCCTAGAACATTATTTTTTTTTAAATAAAACTGAATGCTCATTAATTGCTCCTTAAATACACCAGCAGAATCCGAATTTGCTCCATCTCTATTGCTATTAGTTAATTTATAATTAATTTAAAAAAATTTAAGTATCGAAAATTTAATTTTGCTATAAAACATAAAATATCTACTTATTAAAATTAAACTGTATGTCAATTAATTGCTCCTTAAATGTTCCAGCAGAATCTGAAATTGCTCCACCTCTTTCTTTATTAGTTAATTTAAAATTAATTTTAAAAAAAATTAAGTATCGAAAAATTAATTTTGCTATAAAACATGAAATATCTACTTTTTAAAATTACACTATAAGCCAATTAATTTCTCCTTAAATGCTCCAGCAGAATTCGAATTTGTTTCACCTCTATTGCTATTAGTAATTTAAAATAAATTTTTCAAAAATTTAAGTATCGAAAATTTAATTTTGCTATAAAACATAAAATATCTACTTTCTAAAATTAAACTGTATACCAATTAATTGCTCCTTAAATGCTCCAGTAGAATCCGAAATTGCTGCACCTCTATTGCTATTAGTTAATTTATAATTAGTTTTGAGAAAGAGTGATCACATTTGTGTAATAGCGTATTATATACAAATAAGTTAATTATCGATAAAGAGTTATTGATTTGACTTTTATCTTTGTTCTGAAATATCTCCAATAGGATAAAAATATTTGCACAATGTTGGTTTCTTTAATTATGTAATTACTACCGTATTCTTTTTTTAAATCTCGGTCATTTTTTTCGTGTTTTTTTTAATATACTTAGGTACAAATTAGATGCTTTGATAAAAAGCTCGGAATAATAGTTTTTCTCACAAAAGAAGGAACACATCACATAATTTGGCTTGGAGTCTCATATTCAGGCTTAACTGTGGTGTTTTTCTGTGAAAAAGGTAAAAAATCCAGTGCCGAAGTGTAAGAAAATACCGTTATAACAAACATAGTGGAACTTCTTTCTCAAACAATGTTCAAAAACAGACATTGGATATTCCACAAGACTCTGCATCAGCTCATAGGGCACGAAACACGCACAACTGATTTATAACACGTGGAATTAACTTTATAGGACATGAAGACCGGCGCTCTTCCAGTCCAGATTTAAACCCACTGAATTACAAGATATGTCAACATTTGGAGGAAACAGTTTACGCTAAACCTTATCAGAATTATACATATAATTTAAACAGTGGTAGAGCCACGCGGCCGCTTTTGCTGTCGCACGGATGGGCCGGCTCGAACCGGGGTGGTACCACGACCTCACAGAATACAAGCGTGAAGTAGAGGTTTACCTCTGCGTTTCGCTTGGTGAGTGCAGGTGGCCGGAGGCCCTTTTTACTGGAAATGAGGCATTCCATCTTAGTCCTCACGGGTTACAACGCATCTGCATTTTGATTCGCAAACGAGGATAGATGTAGATGTCTATGGGCCGCAGCAACCACTTACCATCAGGTGGACTGTGTGTTCGTTTGTCACCCTTATCCTATAAAAAAAAAGAGTTTGGAATCTCTCCGAGCATCTTTGGCTAAAGCAGCAGCAGAAATAGATATGAATGTGGTGCGTGCTGCGATTGATGATTGACCGCGTCGATTAAGGGCATGTATTCAAAATAGAGGAAGGCATTTTGAATAATGTAAATAAAATTGTATTCTAAATTAAATTACCTTTCACTTCATATATAATTTCTATATAGTTATCAAAAAGTGTATCATTAATTTAATAAAAAGTTTTTGACAGAACTTATGACCCGACAAGTATATATATAATCGGAATCTCGAAAACGGCTTCAACAATTTTCATAAAATTTAGTTTGCAGGGGGTTTCGGGGTCGGTAAATCGAACTGGCTAGGATTCTCATTTAGAAATTGTTATTTTATCCATGTTTTCAGGCAATGAACAAGATCTACAAAAAATCGGGCGGTCCCCGAACCAGAAAACCCCGATTCAAGTCTAGATGTCTCCAGTCCGCTTATTTTTTTCCTTGTTTTTTCAAGTTCCTTCGTTTGTAAGAAACACTATTATTGGGAGCTTTTTATCAAAGCATCTCATTTGTACCTAAGTATATTAAAAAAAAAAACACGAAAAAAAATGACCGAGCTTTAAAAAAGGAATACGGTATTTATTACATAATTAAAGAATCCAACATTGTGCAAATATTTTTATCCTATTGGCGATGTTTTGGTACAAAGATAAAAGTCAAATCAATAACTCTTTATCGATAATTAACTTATTTATATATAATACGCTATTACTCAAATGGGATCACTCTTTCTCAAAACTAGTTATAAATTAACTAATACCAATAGAGGTGCAGCAATTTCGGATTCAACTGGAGCATTTAAGGAGCAATTAATTGGTATACATTTTAATTTTAGAAAGTAGATATTTTATGTTTTATACCAAAATTAAATTTTAAATACTTAAATTTTTTACAAATTAATTATAAATTAACTAATAACAATAGAGGTAGAGCAAATTCGGATTCTGTTGGTGCATTTAAGGAGAAATTAATTGACATACAGCCTAATTTTAAGAAGTAGATATTTTATGTTTTATAGCAAAATTAAATTTTCGATACTTAATTTTTTTTAAATAAATTATAAATTAACTAATAGCAATAGAGGTGGAGCAAATTCGGATTCTGCTGGAGCATTTAAGGAGCAATTAATTGACATACAGTTTTATTTAAAAAAGTAATGTTCTACGCTAACATCCTTCTGGTAATAACTTAGTATTATTTTTGAAATAAAAATACATATGTTTACTGTTAAATGTAGTTTTTGCGGATATATATTTATTATAGGAACATAAACTCCAACCTTATGGAAAACGAATAAGCATGTCCTTAAATAATTTTTAATTTCCTGGATATGCAGTTTATATAATGATATTTACTCCTACTAACTAGTTTAGTAATCAACACATAATTATGCTTTTGAAAATTTCCTTGATATCCGTGAGGATCGAATTTGGGTTACTTATATATTACGACAGTTACTCGTATTTCATCAACTCTAAATACATACCGTTCACACTGTTTAAACTTCACACGTGGCAATCAACTACAGAAGAAAAAATTCATAAAGAGTTGAATCAACCTGAATCTAAGTCTATGTTAAACAGTGCAACAATATATCAGTTTGAGTAGAACTTATCGAAATTGTGCATTTTCTTAGGTGAGCGACATCTAGCGTGGAGCAGCGCAACCATACAATACTGTTTTTTTATGTCGATACATAATAATCTATTCAACATACCGCCCACCTAAAACAACATTGTCCTACACAACACATAAGTTTGAAAGTAACAAAATAAATATTTAAAAAAATCCTTACTTATTCTTACGCTTACCTTACGCTACATCATTATTAAATATAAATACTTAACCTTCGATGGCAGAATATTCATATATATTTCTGACGGTATATTACTAGGTCAGGTCTTCTTTTCTGTCTAATAGTCCGTTGGAGTAGGCACCGCTCTCTTAGCACTAAATAACTACCTAAATTACGTGCACTATCCCCGTCACCACTAACCCCAACATCACAACCTCTAACACCATTAAACTAGGAATGACATGTCACCGTCGCCAATATGATACGCCATATTCTAAATTAGGCATCATCAGGAAAAATAGACTCTAATAGCTTGCTGCTTCTTCGCAGTCACTTCATTTTTCACGAAGATATTAGCAAGTTAGTTTTATCAACTTTAATATAATAGATTGTTGCAAAGTAACACCTGATTCTATTAATTATCATCCTATCTTTTTGCTCAGGAGTGATAATATGTTTGAAGCCTTCTTTATCTGAAGTAGGTTACAGGTATTTATAAGTGTAGCAGTAGCTTCATACTATTATCTCAGTATTATAAATATTCCAACTTAAAAAAGGAAAAATGAAATAGTAGGAGGCTTATATTCAGCAGTAACACGCATATTAGCTGTTACTTTACACTTAAAACATATATAAAATAAAGTTTACGTCTATTTGTTTTGTGCACGCTACTTTGCACAACGACTTTACCTTTTTGAAGGTTGTGTACAGTGGAATATTTTGATAAACATAGGTTTCATTTAGTTTGGCAAAACGCTAACATCCAATAAAATCGTAAATGTGAAATCTATTACTTTACTTTCTTTGTCATTTAAACTACTATAATTTTGGCATATAGTTGTTAACCCTCTAGTAAATGAATAATATACATAGAATTTTATAATTTTTTTTACAAAAATAGGTCTATAACTATAATTCACTAACTTAAAATAAATAGGGACAACATTCGAATAATATTATAATTATTCAAATAAAAAACATAGGATTTTTCAAGTACGAGAAAGATACTGCTTAACTTTTAAAACAACGAGTGAAAGCTGAAAGGATGTCGAAACACTAAAGTAATATTTAATTCCGTTCTGTTTAACTACTAATTGAATAGGTGCAAATTGAAAGCTTTAGTAATTTAAACTTTTATGGAAATATCAATTCAATTATTTTATGTGTTAGTGGTTACAAGGCCTCTCTGGGCACGCACCTAAATTCGATAAAACACATCGGAAAGCTAGATGCTCGCTAGAAGATTATTTAAATTAAATTTCAACAAAGCTCAAGTCTCTTACTACGGACTTTTAATTGAAAATTGTCCCAAATAATAATTAATTTAAATTATTTTAAACTATAACGATATTTGACAGCAAGGAGTAACACCTAAATTCAATAACAACTCTGGGAGTAACACCTAACGCGGAGTATTTACACGTTAGGGGAAAAATATAAGTAGCTGTTTGAATATAATTTAGTGTCGTATAATTTATTTAAATTTATTTTGTTTGGATTTATATGGATATTTTCATGTGTTGGCGGAGTTAGAGCATTCATTCTCCATTTCGTCTCGTGAGTTTCGTAAGAGGTGACTATACGAAATAGAGTATATAATCTATGATAGAAAATGCCAGAAAACTTTTATGGCTTCCGAACGATGGAGGATCACAAGGTCAAAGATTCGAGACGTCTGGTACTACGATCGGCAATTCACCTGCCAAGCATGACAGTTAAGTCAAATGTCCTCTACAACGGGAGAGGCCTATGTGAAGCAGTGAAGTTTGACGGAGCGAAAGAGGAGAAAGAAGACAACATTTGTTATTTCTCGTTAAGAAAATTGTCACTTTTTGTTAAAATTATAATTCAAGCGCACGCGGGTTGTAAAATATATATCGGTTGGTCGAAGACTGGTGCAAAGCCGTTATAGTCCCAATATATAAGGGAAAGGGGTCGCAGCAGGACTGTAAAAACTACCGTGGTATCAGCTTGCTTAGCATTGTGGGTAAACTGTATGCTAAGGTGTTAATTGAAAGAGTTATGGAAGAAACTGATGGAAAAATTTGGGATGTGCAAGCTGGATTTAGAAAGGGGATGGGGTGTACGGATCATGTCTTTTCCATGCGCATGATAGCGGAGAAGTTTTTGGCTAAAAACCAGAAAGTTTTTTGTGCGTTCTTGGACTTGGAAAAGGCTTATGACAGAGTGGACAGGAACGTGTTATGGCAAACACTGAACTCATTTGAGTTGAGCGCTGGCTTGATACAGGCATTAAGGTCTCTTTATAGGGACTCTAGTGCTTGTGTCAGGATCAACGGGGTCTACTCGGACTGGTTTGGCATTCATAAAGGTGTCAGACAGGGATGTGTGGCTTCCCCGTGGCTGTTTAACCTATTTATGGACAGTTGTTTGCAAACTTTGAAAGTTGAAGAATGTGGGTTGAGAATGGGTGAGTCAACCGTCAAATGCCTTTTGTACGCCGATGATCAAGTCATATTTGCATCGTCGGCGGCCGAGTTGCAAATGATGGTTACTTTAATGAATTGTTCATTGAAAGAAAGGGGTATGAAAGTGAACGCAAGTAAGACGAAAGTGATGGTTTTTGAAAGAGAAGAAAGTAAAACTTTATGTAAAATAAGAATAGAAGGGGAGTTGATTGAGCAAGTGGATGAGTTTGTATATTTGGGATGTTTATTTAGCAGGGATGGTAGATATGATAAGGATATAGAACGACGAGTGAACGCAGGAAATAGAGTGAATGGGGCTCTACACGCTATTGTGAGGAGTCAGAATGTGTCAACTAAGGCACGTATGGCAATTCATAATGCTGTGTTAGTACCCACTTTAATGTATGGTAGTGAAAGTTGGGTCTGGCAGAAGAAGCATGAGAGTAGAATAAATGCTGTAGAAATGCGTTCCTTAAGGAGTATGCTAGGGCTGAATCTGAATGACAGGGTGAGAAATAGTGTAATAAGAGAAAAGTGTGGTTTGCAAGATGACGTTGTGACAAGGATTAAGAAAGGAATGCTTCGGTGGTTTGGTCACGTAGAAAGAATGAACGAGGAAAGAGTGACAAAGCAAATTTATGTTGCAGAAGTGAACGGCAGGGTCGGGAAGGGACGCCCTAGACGAAGGTTTATCGACCAGATCGGCGATACATTGAAAATGGGCCGGATTAGGAGTACCCTTAACCGACGAGCGTGTATGCGTAGATATATGGATGTGAAAGAGGCGAGAGAGGTGTGTCAGGATCGCGCCAAATGGAAGTCCGTAGTCTCTGCCTACCCCTCTGGGTGACAGGCGTGATTGTTTATGGTCGTCATCCAAGAAGCGAGTTCCTTAGTATAATTTTATGTTATAGTAATTTAAATAATTCGTTTATTTATAAAAACCGTGTAACCAGTTTAACGCGATTTCTTATATGTTTATTTATTGTAGAGAGAGTTTAGAGAGAGAGGGCACACTATTTTTCACTATAGCGATGTAGGCCGCCGATTCCACTACTGTACGGAACTAGCATTTGTTTTTATTACAAAAATAATTCTCAAATAGTATGTAAATAAGAGAACAAAAGGGAACCGTTACTGTGACAGCCTATCAAAAGTTCACTGCTTAATATACGCGTCTCACACAGATTGCCTCTTAAATAATTGCCATAGTAACCACGCTTGGCAGACGGATTGGTAACCGCAGTTTTTATTTTACGATGTATATGTAATATATTATGCTGTATGTTTACTATTTCCCTTTATATTTTTCTTTATTTATCCATGTTTATTCTTTAGGAAAGTCAGTTTGACTAAACAGAAAATAGTTTTGCAATATTATAATAAAGCTTGTATTGATATGATGACGAGTATATAGATTTTAGTGTAAGTTTTAGATGACGGTAAATTACAATTTATTATGTATTTTATATGATCATAAAATTTTACATAGTGACTTATCTGACACAACACACCTGTAAATATTTGCATCGTTGTTATCGCAGTAACAAATGGCTGTTCCCTTTTTCCGTGACATTAGGCATTTCATATAAAATGTGTTTTATAAAAGCAAAAGTGATAAATGAGCACAGGGTCTATTTTATGATAAAAATATGCTGTGGTCCATAGACTTCTACATTTATGGTCGATTAAGAATCTAATTGTGTGGTCATCCCTGATGACTAAGATATGATGCTTCTTTTCCAGAAAAAAGTTTTCCTGCTTTCTTCACTCACTAAGTAAACAAGCAAGTAAAAATTCAACTAAATAATCGAATACCTAAACAAGTAAATATTCAAGTAAATAGACTAGTAGTTGACTATTAACTTATTTATTTAATTGTTATTATTTGCTTGAGTACATAATGAAACACATAACCAAGTAAACAGTAAAATACATTATCAAGAAAATAAATAACATAATAAGCAAGCAAATAGAAAAGGAAATATGCAAATAAATAGACACAAAAAAGGCAGTAAATAAGCAGGTCAATTAAAGAGTTATGTATATACAAGTCAATAATCAATTAAGTAATCAACTACATAAGCAAGTAAACAGTCAAGTTTATATTCAAGTAAATAAGCATGTATCGGTAGCAAATATCAGGGTACACAACCTATCTCACACTCAAAATAAATAATTATTTTAAAAATATAATAAAATGTTGCATTTGGTGTATATTGTATCCCCTTGTAGTGGTGGGTAAGAATATTCACTACCCCATATCTTCCCTTATCTTATCTTGTCCAAAGAGGCGGCAGAGGGAAACTGAGGCAGAGAATGGGCAGCAGCATCTTTCGGATAACAGCAAAACAACAATAAAAAAACTGCTGCTGCACTGCAACAACGCCAAACGTGGCAACTATGGCAATACACCCCCCCATGGTAGTAATGAGGCGGCGACCCCCAGTCTCCGCTATTCCTGGCTACGGTGTAACTGTATTCATGGTAACGGCGGGGCAATGGGTGCTAAGAATCTCCGGAGGAGATTCGGTTGCCACCTACGACGACTCGAACTGGCAACATACAACGCACGCACCCTGATGACTGACGAGAAGATTCTAGAGCTGGAAGAAGAGACAGACAAGTTGCGCTGGAAAATCATAGATTTATCCGAGGTCCTAAGGGAGGCGGAGGACACGGTAATCCTCGAATCCGGCAACTTGCTCTATTACCGGGAGGGCGACCATCTGTCCCAAGGAGGTGTCGGATTTATCGCCCACAAGTCTCTCGTTAACAACGTTGTAAAGATTGGGAGTGTGTCGACGAGGGTTGCGTACCTTATACTCAGAATCAACAAACGGTATTCGCTGAAGGTTATACAGGTTTAAGCACCAACCTCAGCACACCCCGATGAGGAGATGGAGGGAATGTATGAAGATATCTTTAGAGCCATGTATTCCTCCAAAACCCAATATACGGTGTTAATGGGAGACTTCAGCGCAATATTAGGCACAAGAGATAACTGTGAGTTAAAAGCAAGGAAGTTCGGAATAGCGCAGCGGATCCCAAGGGGCCGGCAGCTGGCCGACTTCATGGAGAAAGAGGGACTCTTTATAATGAACTCTTTCTTCCAGAAGCGGCCCCACAGGAAATGGAACTGGTCTAGCCCCGACGGATCGAAAAAGAATAAGATTGACTTCATTATGATAACCAGACGACAACTGTTCAGAGTACTTCGAGACAGTTCGAACTGCGCGGACGTGTGCATTATATTTAACAAACGTATTAAAACATTTTACTAATAACGTTAATCTTAAGCAACTGAAAGTGATACTTATTAACTAATAACTTGTGAAGTGAATTCGGCAAACCAAAATTTATTTTACACACGACTTATTAACTCTGTGATGAAATCATAAATCTTACGAAGCTCCCCTCACCTCCTCGGGTAAAGAAGATAGCTGCGATTTTTCGACCCGCTCGCACTACAGCTAAGTTCATAATTGCATTGTTTCTTACTGTCTACACCTACTAACTGGTTACAAGGATGTCTACACAACAAACATCGCGCAGCGAGATTCTCGCAAGCGGAAGCGGAGGCGGGAATTCCACGTCGAATTTATCGAATTTTGAAGATGATGAAAAATATATAGATATTCGTCCTAGAAAACGAAAAGAGCGTCCAATGGAATATGAATTTAAAAAAGACCTAGCTGAGTTTCGTAAAGAAATAACAAATTTTTTTAAAGAGTTCTCTGTCTCCCAAAATGAAACTCTGTCGCATATTCGTCAAGAGGTTACAGAAATCACGAATGAAATCAAAAGTATCAAAGAAACTACTGAAAAATTAAACTCAAAATACGAAACACTACAACAGGAAATTGAAAATATTAAATTAGAAAATCAATTACTTCAAAATAAATTAAATCAATTTGAACCAAGTATTACTCCTGTGGATGAACCGAAAACCAACCGAAAATCGCTTTCGCCTATTCAAGAAGACCTTATGCTGGAACTCAGAGACCGATGCCAACGGGAGAAAAATATTGTACTTGTGGGTATAAATGAAATTTGCGACAAAAATTACCTGGCAAGACGTAAACACGACGATTACGAAGCGCTTAAAATTATTTCCTCGTTATTTGAACAATGCCCTAAACCTATAAAAACAATGCGCCTGGGTAAATGCAACCCGGCAAAAAGTCGACCGCTTAAAATATTTTTTGATACGACTTCCATACCTAAACAATTACTGCGAAATAAAGCAAAGTTGACTAGTAACATACGATTATATGCTGACCAAACTCCATCTCAGATACACTTTTTAAAACTTCTTTCTGAAGAGTTAAAAAGGCGAAAAGAAAACGGTGAAAATGGCCTTATAATTAAATACATTCAAGGAGTACCTAAAATAGTCAAGTCAAAAAACGATTAAAACGCACTATTCGAGATTCGGTTATAAAATATCCTATTACTACGGACAACAATTACATCACGCACCACTTACTCCAAAAGTACCAAGATCTACCTGTTACAAGCACAAATTCTTTAAAAATTTTCTATGCTAATTTACGAAGTATTAAAAAACCAGGAAAGTTCGAGGAAATTCAATGTATACTTCAAGCAGTACCTATGTCACTTCATATACTTATTTTCACCGAGACCTGGCTTACGTCAGAGCAGGATGCTTGTCAATATCATTTGACTAATTACACGCATATTTACAATTTCAGAAAAGTAAACAAGGGGGGTGGAGTATCTATATACATTCACAATAGTATTAAATATGACTTGACAGAAGAGCTAACAGAGAGTGGAAATCATTATTTATGGATATATATAAACAAATTTGCACTTAATATAGGTGGGATATATAAACCCGGTGAGTCAAACGTAAATAAATTTTTGGACATATACTCCAACCAACTAGAGACCCGTAAAAGAGCAATAGTTTTAGGTGACTTTAATTTGGACCTCTTAAATACTAATAACAATATCATTAACTACTTGAGAACGATAGAAGAATCTGGTTACGAAATATTAAACAAAGTGGAGAAGGAATACTGTACACGTGAGACAGCTACAACCCATAGTATATTAGACCACGTATGTACAAATTTAAACAATAATATGTTTTCACTCTCTATCCTTGAATCGTCCTTATCTGACCACAAACAAATATTTGTGGAAGTATGTAAATATAAGCCAGAAACGCTGCAACGAGTCCATTATACTGCCCTGGACTACAATGGCCTGATAAAAAGATGCACAGAAACCCAGCATATAAATAAGAACTGTGACTACAACTATCTTGAAAACTACATAATGGAACAAATTGAACAAAATAAAATGACAAAAACTAAAATACTAAACTTACCACAGAAGGACTGGATTAACAAAAGCATAATCGAAGGTATAGAAAGACGCAATATTTATTGGAATAGCTTAAAAAAAGATAGTAAAAATGAAGACATATTAAATAGATACAATTTAGAAAAGAAAAGCGTGAGTAAAATGATTAGAGAATCTAGAGAAGTATATTACTGTAATGAATTCACTAAATGTAAAAATGAACCTAAAAAGATGTGGGACCTGATCAATACGTTAGCTGTAAACAAAATTAAGAATGGTTGTGCAGTGCCTAAGCTCTCCACCATCTCCGGTATTATATCTGATGGATGCAAGGTTTGTGAAACTTTTAATAACTATTTTTTGACTATTGGTACAGAATTAGCAAATAATATACATCCAAAATACCATACAAGCTCAGTTCATACCTTAATGTATAAAAATACTTACCAACATAATATAACTTTAAGTGAATTAGAACCTTGTAGTGTCAAAGAAGTGTTAAAAATTATTAATAATATTAATAACCATACAAGTACGGGGATCGATGGAATAAGTCCAAAGGCCCTTAAATGCATTAAAAATGTCATTGCCACTGACCTCACAAATTGCATTAATAAATGCCTATCAAATGGTTTATTTCCTGACAGCCTAAAAATTGCGAAAGTCAGCCCAATCCATAAATCTGGACCAAAAACTGATCCTAGTAATTACAGACCCATATCGGTGCTCCCTGTTATTTCTAAAGTCTTTGAAAAAGTAATATATAAAAGACTTAATGAGTATTTTAACGCCAAAAACTTTTTCAGTGAACAACAATATGGTTTTAGATCAAAATCTAACACATTGTCAGCAGCAATTGATGTAGTTACAAAAATAAAGACAAACATTGATCGAAAACATGTCTGCTTAGGAATATTCATAGACTTAAAAAAGGCTTTTGATACGGTAAGCCACTCAAAACTATTACAAAAGCTAAATAATATAGGAATAACAGGTACAGCACTAGATATGTTGGCCTCTTATCTCGCTAATCGCCAACAGATTGTACAAATATCTAACTACAAAAGTGGTCCTCAACAAATTACCTGTGGCATTCCACAAGGCTCAATATTAGGCCCTTTGTTATTTCTTACATACATAAACAACATAGTAAATTTAAACCTGTCAGGTCACTTATCACTCTACGCAGATGACACTTGTCTTTTTTACTTTGCACATTCAATTCATGAAATTATATCACAAGCACAAAAGGATTTAGATATATTAAATGAGTGGTTTTCATACAATCTTCTCACAATTAATGTGGCCAAAACATCATTTATGGTTTTCTGTGCTAAAAATAAAAAAATACCTACCTACACACCACTTAAGATTAATAATATTACTCTTAAAAGATCTAAAAAAGAAAAGTACCTAGGTCTATTATTAGATGACAAACTGATATGGGACTCTCATATAGACAAAATAGCATCAAAATTAGCATCACTTACGGGAGCATTGCGAAAGGTATCAAACTGTATTCCATACAAAATCAAATCTACTGTTTATAACGCCCTAGCCAAGCCACACCTGGAGTACCTTATAGAGATATGGGGTTCTGCCGCACAAACGCACATAAGTAAGTTACAACGAGCACAAAGTAAACTAATAAAAACACTATTTCATTATAACTACCTAACCCCGACTAAGGAGCTATACAGAAAAACTAAATTTTTAAACATTAAACAATTATATACATATAACACATGCCTTATTATTAAAAAAATAATATCTAAAAACATACATTCAACAATTACATTCACACCAAAGTGTGAATTTCTTACACATAATCTTAGAAACAAAAACAAACTTCAAATCTGGCAGCCTCGGACGAGATCTTATGGCAATAAAAATATTATGTGTGAGGGTGTACTTTTGTTTAATAATCTACCGGATACTATAAAAGATTGTAATAATATTAAACATTTTAAGAATAAACTAAAATCATATATTGTAGATAAAATTTCATAACTGCATATCTTCGATTTTGAACATATCTGTAATTGCATTAATACAATATTCATATTTTTAAAACATTACGATATAATACATACATATGTTTGCATTAAGTAAGAAAAAGAGTAACAAATTAATTAAGGATATACATACAAGAATAAAACATAATAGAATTATATAATGCATGCTACCGTGTAAATACTGGTAATATTATTTTGTATGTATACTTAATCTCTGTAAAAGTGAACAATGTGTTCTTTAAGAGAAATAAATGTCTTTAACCCGAAGTCTCAGTGGTCGCGAGGGTGAAAACCAGCAGCGATCACCGAATGGTGAAAGGCACAGTGAACTTAAACGTTAAATTGGAGAGGTCACGTTTAATGAAGTCAACGCTCCGTCCCCCTCGTGCTCTAATACAAATTCCCGAAACCTTTCAGCTCAAGCTTCGAAGTCGTTTTGGGTACTTAGAAGATTGCAATGCAGTGGACGATATGAATTACAAGCTCGTAAAAACTGTCCATGCGGTCGAAGCTAAGTTTTGCATGACCCGCCGCAGAAGAACACAAAAACCCTCCGTTCAGACTCTTAATCTCATGGCTGTTAGACGGGATATGAAGCTGCAGTCTTCAGTAGATTTGACAGCATACAGGCAACTGAACAGACAGATCTCCAAATGTATGCGGCGGGACTTACGCAACTTTAATACTGCTCGTATTGAAGAAGCGATCGAGCGGAACCAGGGCTCCAAAGTCTTTGCTAGAGATCTGTCTGCCAGAAAGAGCCAAATGTAGAAAATGAAGACCGAGTATGGCACTGTCGTTTCCGGGACACCTGAGATTTTGAGTGAGATTGAGAGGTTATATGGGCAGCTGTACACATCATTGTTGGAGTTACATGTAAGTGTGAGTAACGATCCAAAAGCGAGTCTTATCTGGCACTATTCCGATGATATCCCGAACGTCAGTATGAGCGAGATTAGAATGGCTCTCCAGCACCTTAAAAACGGCAAGGCCCCAGGCGAGGATGGAATTACAGCAGAACTTCTGGAAGTGGGTGGAAAACCGGTACTTGAAGTCCTTTAGAAGCTCTTTAATTCCGTCCTCCATGGTGGCATTACACCGGAGGCGTGGAGCAGAAGTGCGGTGGTCTTCTTCTTCAAGAAAGGTGACAACGCTCTCTTGAAGAACGACAGACCGATTTCCCTTCTGAGCCGCGTCTACGTGCTGTTTTCGAGAGTCAATACGAATCGTCTTGATCGCAGACTCGACTACTTCCAGCCTCCCAAACAAGCTGGGTTCCGAAAAGGCTTTAGTACCATAGACCACAAACACACCCTTCGGCGAATTGTACATAAGACAGAAGGGTACAATCTGCCACTTTGCCTTGCGTATGTAGACTATGAGAATGCCTTTGATTCCGTCGAAATTTGGGCGGCGCTTCAGTCCCTTCAGCGGTGCCAAGTTGACTGTCGGTATATCGACGTGCTGAAGTGCTTGTACAGTAAGGCTACGATGGCTATCTGAGTACAGAACCAGAGTACGAAACCTATCCAATTGCAGAGAGGTGTAAGACAGGGTGACGTTATATCCCCGAAACTCTTCACCGCTGCATTGGAAGACATTTCAAGCTTCTGGAATGGAAAGGATACGGTATTAACATCAATGGCGAGTACATCACTCACCTTCAATTTGCCGACGATATAGTCGAGCGAGAGAGTATGTTTACCTGGGACAGATACTCCGACTAGGTAAGTCCAACTTCAACCGAGAGGTTAATTGACGGATTCAACTCGCCTGGGCAGCGTTCAGGAAACTACGGCACATCTTTTCGTAAGGTATACCTCAAAACTTGAAAACGAGACTGTACAACCGGTGCGTGTTGCCAGTGATGATCTATGGAACTGAGACGTGATTTCAGCCTTCACTGCTGGCCGGATGAGGAAGTTCAAGGTCGCTCAGCGAGCTATGGAGAGAGCTATGCTCGGAGTTTCTCTGCGTGATAAAATTAGAAATGAGGATATCCGCAGTAGGACCAGAGTGACCGACATATCCAAACGGATTAGTAAGCTGAAGTGGCAATGGGCCGGCCATATAGCTCGAAGAACCGACAACCGATGGGAAAAAAGGTTCTCGAGTGACGACTTCGTACCGGCGGACGAAGCGTAGGGTGTCTCCCCACTAGATGGAGTAACGACCTGATAAGATATGCAGGAAGTCGATGGATGCAGGTGACTGAGGACCGTACTTTGTGCCATTCCATGATGTTCAGCAGAGGAATTGTGAAGGGCTGTAATGATGATGAATGACTCCATTTAAGTGCACCTCACAAACATCCGAGGCCTGCACTGTAATCGCAATGCAGTCCATTACCACCTTGAGACTGACAAGCCGCACTTACTCTTCTTGACTGAGAAGCAGATCAGATGTCCTCTAGATGCGACGTCAGCGCGCTGGAGTCTGTGTTTACGTCCGCAACGACATCTGCTGTAAGCGACTCCGTCACCTTGAAGACCCACTTTCACTACAATCTGGGTATTGATAGACACAGGAATGAATAATATTATTTATTCTTGTGTCTACCGATCGCACAGCGGCGACCAGGAGACAACTAGGCTGTTTGAACACCTCAGTGAAGCCTCTGATGTGGCTCTAAGTCGATACCCTAATGCACAGTTGGTTTTTCTGGTGGACTTTAATGCCTCTCATCAGGACTGGCTGTTCTCATACCAGAAGACCGACCACGCTGGGAGAGAGTCGTGGAATTTTGCCTTTTCGCTGGGGCTCTCCCAGCTGGTACAATAAGCGACTAGTGTACCTGATGTGGATGGGCACACAGCCAACTGCCTCGACCTTCTGCTGACGACCAATCCAGACAGGTACGATATTCCGGTTGCCTCACCCTTGGGAACTTCTGACCACTATTTGGTGAAGTCTGTGTCGTTATATTCCCCACCTAACTACGATTTCCACGGAGTGCGACGAATGTGGCGATACAAGTCAGCAGATTGGGATGAGATGCGGCATGTTTTTGCATCTTATCCTTGTCGGTAGGTCTGCTTCTCCTCTGGAGACCCAACGAGCTGCGCGGATGCCATAACCAATGTGATACGTTAAGCGATAGAGTATTTTAACCCCTTTGCTGACGTGCCTATTGGTGGTAAAGCTCGTCCTTGGTTTAACGCCGAGTGCGCTCTTGCTGATAAGCACAAGCATATGGCATACTTATCCTGGGTCGATGCTCGAGACTGAAAAGCTCCGGATATTAGCCTTAAGAAGAGATCCTTTAACCAAGCCGCCAAGTCGTGTAAAAAGGCATTACGCCAATCCAGTTTCGACCACATTATACGCATCGGCACAAAGCTCTCTGTCAAACCATCTGGCAGTAGAGCTTTTTGGTCTCTCGCCAAAGCGGTCGAGACAAACTTCTGTCGGTCTACCTTGCCTCCGCTGGAAAAACCAGATGGCTCACTGGTGCATGCGCCTAAGGATAAAGCGGACTTATTTGCTTCTATTTTTGCTTGCAATTCGCGTCTGGAAAGTAGCAACAGCGTACCATCTCAATTACCTCACTGCGGTACCTCTATGTCTGAGGTCCGTATCACAAACAAGGAGGTTTTTAAAACCTTGCGAAGTCTAGACGTGAACAAAGCTAGAGGACCTGATGGTATACCAGCTATATTTCTAAAGGTCTGTGCACCTGAGTTGCCTCCTGTGTTGACACGCTTGTTCCGCCTCTCATTCAGGCCTGGAATAGTGTCTAAATCTTGGAAGCTGGCCAATGTGCAGCCTGTACCTAAAAAAGGTAGCCGTACCGACCCTGCCAACTATCGGCCAACTTCAATTACCTCCATACTCTGCAAGATTATGGAGTGTATATTGAACGCCCACCTCATGGCATACCTAGAGCAAAATGATCTCTTCAGTGATCGCCAGTACGGGTTTTGCCAAACGGTTTGCTTCGTCTTTTGTAATGCGAAATACAGCAAAGGAGTGGAATAATTTGCCGGCGTCTATCTTTCCGTCCGAATACAATCTAGGCGTCTTCGAGGCAAGAGTGAATAGGCTTTTGTTGCCATAAGACAGTGCGATTTACCATCTAAGGCTGCATCACCACTTACCACAAGGTGGGATTGAGGTCAAGCACTGGCTTATAATAAGGAAAAAAAAGATGAGGTGTAAATTGACATCTAAAAAAAATCTATTTTATAATTTGATTTTTTAGTAAACACCAATATTCAGATACAATAAAAGGTTTTAAAATGTTCCAATATTGAATAAGTGGCCGTCACATAGAGTAAAGGAAACACGCGAGATGTCTTCGAGGTTGGACGTACGTTGTTTTTTCTAAAGTTCTTCCCGCTTTAATGCTGTTTGCTTGAACATTGCGAGACTCAAAAAAAAGTTAAGACCAATATTTTGTGCGTTTTATGGACTGGACACTAGCCCCCTCACTCATATCTTTTCTTCTAAAGGGTTTTTGGTGCAAGGAAGTGTCTGCCGATTGCTTCATGCATGTTTCCTTACGATATTTTCTTTGACGTTACCCTGTATAAATGGTACTCCCAAAACAGGACATTATCTATATAGCATGGACAAACATCCAGACCCGAAAGTATTGTTTGTAAACCATACAAAAACTTATTATGTACGCGAATCGAATCCGTGGCTCGAAACGCCGGAGCCAAAGCCTTAGCCATCACCACACTACCAAGCCAATTGTAATTACGAGTGCAATTTACTATTAGCCACTGGCGCTTACTGGGTTCGAATATGGCTTAACCGTATACTTACAATTAGCTGCTCTTAATTTACTAATAAATTGCCAGTATCTCTCATCATCTCTTCAATATATATGAGGTAGATGGCGGTAAAGCATCTCATACACGCAAACTACCTAGAATAGCGACGGAATGCATTATCAAATATAAAAGGTGCAGTTATCACCAATCCACCTTCCAAGCGTGGCGATTACGGCAATCTTCTTAAGATGAGTGAGATCTGTGTTCAGAGGTGGACTATTAGGGCTGGTATGATATAATAAGATTAACACAATTGACTTGTAACGCATTTCATTATGCCTTCCGCTTATGTTGAACTGACAACCGATGGAAAGTTTCTCGATTCTAGAGTGGCAACCTCCTACCGTTAAGTGTAGGGGAAGCCCCAACTAGATGATGAATGATGGGCTGGTAACATATTTTTTGAGGGAGCATACAGTCCACCTGATGGTAAGTGGTTGCTGTGGCCCATATTCATCTACATCTATTATCGATTACGTATACAAAAGATATGCCGTGTTTCCACACACAAAGTAACAAACTTGACTTAACTGCGCAATATGATTGATGTTCATTTTGTCGCGGAGTTTATCTTTTCAATAGCCCACTGGCTGAGGGCGTAAGTCCATCACGCTGGAGTACGCAAGAATGAATCCTTCGATGTTGTCAGATATTTTTAGTTTTAAGTCTTTAATATTTTTACCCACACGGCTGAAAAAATACTAATAACATGTTTTTTTCTGTAGAGCTGCGTACATTTTATGTCAATATACATACTTTTTAACTATTAAATCAAAGCGTTGGTCAAAAAGTTTTTGGTTATTAGTATTTTTATAGAAAATCATTGTTTTATTGATATACAATTAAATATATTATAACTTTTTTTAATAACTAAAATAAAAATCTGAAAAGGGAATCCTGTTCTGCTATCACCTTGCATCGTCCACTAAAATAAGTTCACCCTTGAGAAAATTATATTTTCTAATGCCGGGTAAGATTATAGGTCGTCCAAGTATTTATTTATTTTGTAAGTTTAACTTTTAATTTTAAAGTACTGAATAAAACGATTAAAATATCAAAACTCTAATAACAGTTAATTCTAATCATCATAGCCTTGAACTAGAATATTCAAGAGTGAAATGGTAAGTACGGTGACCGCTAGGATACTTGGTCCACTTTAAGAGGCCGGTTCTTAAGAAACACGTAAATAGGCAGTTACGGTCTTAAAAATATTAAAGAACTGTTTTTATTGAATGACACCACAAAAAATCTCAATTAGTTAATAGATAAGTCTACACTTTCACCGTGTGATATTTGTAAAACAACATCATTATTTTCGAGAAAAAAAAATCTTCAAAAATGGTAAAAACACTTAAAACGGCCTTTTCTATTTTAAATCTCTAGGCCATTTCGTTATTATTTTGGAAAATCTTTTTAGTTAAAACGTGAGATAATAGTATAAACAACACATTCACCGTTCATTATTTTTACTAATTGAAACCAAAAAGCAAAAATCTAAGCCTAAATATCATTCATTTTTTAATAGAAATCGTCCATACATTTTAGTATGAAACGGTTCGGTTTTCGTATTTCGCTTTATATTAGAGAACACGCGTAAAAAAATTCTGGACCTTGAGTGAATTGTTGATCAGTGGGTTACCCTCTGTGGCGTCCACCCATTGTGATATCATTTCAGACTTTCTGGAATAGTCCTGTCTTGATTGACTCGTCCGGTTCTTTGTTGAAGTTACCATCCGATTACGATGACGTTTAGGTTATTTTAGTAATATCTTATACCAAGGTTATTATTGCAGTAGTTAAATTTAGATTGATAACTAATATTTAAATATAGAAGTTATCTAGTCAGTTAGGCTGTCTTCTAATGTTATGGCTTTTCATAAGTGCTGACAAAATACAGTACGTAACAATAACTCTGTGGTTCTCTTTAAGTGAGTTATCAAAATCAGTATTCTAACGTATATAAAAAATTTTACTTCAGAAAAATCAACATAAAAATAATGAAATTAAATTTAAATGAAATAGTACTTGTAAATTGTATGTTTCTTATAGAATAAGGGTGACAAACGAGCACACAGTCCACCTGATGGTAAGTGGTTGCTATGACCCATAGACAGCTACATCTATCTTCGATTACGAATCAAAATGCAGATGCGTTGTCACCCGTGAGGACTAAAATTGAATGCCTCGTTTCCAGTAAAAAGGGGTCTCCGGTTCTCTACACTCACCATACGAAACAGCGTTAAGCTGCTATTTTGCGCTGGTATTCTCTGAGAGCATGGTCCCTCCCCGGTCGAGCCGACCCATTCGTGCTACAGCTATACCAGTAATATATCTGCAGCATGGCTCTACCACGTACAAAAATGAATGAAAAAATGTATGTGGATTGATTTCATCTTATATAACACAAAAACCTTAATAAAGTTAGGTATTTTTTATCGGTCGTTGATAAACAACTTTTATTTTTAAATCTTTTGATGACAATTGAATTGTGACAAAATTTTGTTTATTAAACTTTTCATGTTTTAAATATGTTACTAATGAAAAAAAGCTCAAAATAAGCCAGTTGGCGTATACTATACGACACTTTTGCGATCATTTGAAGTGCGAGTAAATTTTGGGCATTTTCCTATACTAAAGTCCATCAATGACGAGCGTGTAGCGGGTTTGAGTTTCAGGAGCGCGCGAAATGCCGCTTATTTTATAGTAATTTTATTTTGTTTATTACATCATTTTAATGTGGATCTATTTAAAATAATTTCTGTTACATATTCTTTATCGAATAAAGTTTCACATGAAACATGCATAATACATTTCTTCTACAAATAGTTGCAAGTATGAAATGAATCACGACATTTTGACTTGAAACAACCTTTTTTTTTAAATATTTTTCCAAATCTTAAATTAGTAATAATACTGTTTATAACATAAGTATTCAATAAAAATGTGTATTGACGGTGAAAGAATATTCACTACTCCAAATAATCTCGTGGGTATGGTAAAATGCAGATCGAAATCAGTAGATGGGTAACGGCATCTTCCTAACAACAACCAGTTCCAAGGAAAAAAATGCGGTTGTCATCCCGCCGGGCAAAAGTGGAAACTATGAAAAATACCCCCTTCTGAGGTTTTCTGTTGGATGGGCTTATGTTCAATAGTTGACTTTTATAGATCGTAATAAATGACCAATGTATATTTGATCTCAACATCATTTTAGAAACTGTTAAAACTCTTCAAAACATCGTCATCTACGTAGAGAAACTAAGATTTTTTCTCGTTAAGTGACTTCGTAAATGATTTTTGTAAGATAATTAATAATATAAAATAAATATGAATGTCTTAAATATTATTAGGTATTCAAGAAGAGATATGAAATTGTCATAAACTATCAGCACGTTATTAAAATATTTTCATTATTTTTTCTATTATATTTAAATTTAAAGTTTCTGAGAATAACTGTATCGAGAAAAAAATACTAGAAATAACTATTATACTTCGCTTTTAGTACTAATCTTATAATAATATATAAATTTAGACAAAAATGTTTTTTATTACAACTACTTTATTGTATTAACCATAACATTATACCCATTTAGTTAAAGAAAACACGAATTAAGTAAATTATTTCTTCTTAGCAGTAAAAAGTTGTCGCAATGGTTGCAACATATAAGATATGATCCGCCATCTTGAAAGATACTTCTGAGGGGATCATTCACACACAAACTTGGGGGTGAACGCGTTGCGCAGCGGCTCGCTTTAAAAAATGATGTATCGGCCATGTCAGAGCCATAGGTATGTCGGCACTTGTCGTTTAGTTCAGATGCAAATAACATTTTTACAAATAATAAATTTAGTTAGTTATTTGATTAGAAACGCTAAAAATCCATGCATAGTACACCTATACGTCCCTGAAACGACCAACGGATTGTTTGTTACATACTGTATAAATTGTTTAAGTCACTGGTATTGTTCAAATCTGTATTATCATTTATTTTTTAATAAAAGATCATTATTATGAAACCCACATTCCCATATTACACAAAACATTGATAATATTTTAATTTGTTCATAAATAAAAATAATAGTTTAAATAATACCTAGAAAGCGTACACTCTGTCCCCACCTTTTGCTGTCAGCTATTAATTACGGACTCTCGGACTTCGCAATATGACAAACAAATGACATAAAAGAAATTGCAAATGACTACATACAATGCGTGTTTTTGGAGATATTAATGAACATACTACGAAGACGAACGCGTGATAAATATGTAACTTGTGCAAAACACAAAAGGTAATTTATTCATGTCCAGGGTGCGTATACTAAGGTGTTCTATTAGAAGTTCCCACGCTCAAGTACTATAGTCTTTCAGTATTAGTGTAAACCAAGTCAGATTACAAAGTATCCTCTTGTTTTAGGCTTTATTATAAATAATAAAATAAAACTATTTAAAGAACAGAGTATCCCTGGTTTTCTTCTACGGCAGAGGTTTTTTGGTCAAAGCAGAAATTAATTTTATGTTAAATTTAAATTATTATATTTTATTCTGTTGCATAAGATAAATTTTGATTAAAGAAAAAAATATTTCGGAAGTTCTGAACAAATAAATCTCTTTGTTTCCTGTGTTCGATATTATTCACTTGTTAATATCAGGCCATTTAAATTGTTATTTACTTGAATTTAATCAAAAGCAAGCAATAACAACAAATTGCTTACTTCTGGTTTCATAGAAAAATAAAATGTGTCCACCCCAAATAGAATCCTTTTGTTTTTGTTTTTCACCGTGTGTGTATTGCTTATTGTAACATCTTAGTAATAACTCAAAAGTATGGGAATAAAACTACTATCCCAATAGTAGATATATTATGTTATTCAAAATTTTTTTTATAGGATAAGGGTGACAAACGAGCACACAGTCCACCTGATGGTAAGTGGTTGCTGCGGCCCATAGATATCTACATCTATACTCTATTACAAATCAAAATGTAGATGCGTTGTCACCCGTGAGTACTAAGATGGAATGCCTCATTTCCAGTAAAAAGGGCCTCCGGCCACCTGCACTCACCAAGCGAAACGCAGAGGTAAACCTCTACTTCACGCTGGTTTTCTGTGAGGTCGTGGTACCACCCCGGTTCGAGCCGGCCCATCCGTGCGACAGCAAAAGCTGCCGCGTGGCTCTACCACTGTTTAAAAATGAAAATGACAAAACTATGATTAAAAAAACAAATTTTCCAATAATATTTCACGTGTGTTACGAACAATTTGATACATGGTAGATTTTTTTAATAGGCAAAAGCAACACGTATGATGGTTTTTTATGTGAGGCAACATTAATGATTTCAATATGAAATGTCAATATCATGTCAGACATCTTAGATTTTGGAAAAGGCAGTACTCGTGTGTGTGTTATTTTTCGTAATTGGATTTTAGCGATTTTTGGAAGAAACTTTGCATGTTAAGTAATAACATTTATTTGCTAAGGTTAAGGCCAATTAAGAGGAATATGTAAATTATTAAATAATCTAGTATTTTACTGCTTTAAGGTTATCGTATTCACGCGTATTTGGTCACGTGCGTTGCGTGTATTATGAATTTGTGTGACATAACACACGTGAAAAGTGTAAAGCTTAGTGCACATTGCAATATTTACTTCATCAACAGTCTGAGATGTATGCTGCTGGACAAAGTAAAGGACGCTGCTTTCATATGTGGTAGAGCCATGCTATAGCTATATTAATAGTGTAGTTCTAGCACGTATGGGTTGGCTCGAACGGGGAAGTACCACGCTCTCACAGAATATCGGCGTAAAATAGCAGCTTAATGCTGCTGTGTTATGTTTGATAAATGTAGAGAACTGGAAACCCTTTTTAATGGAAAAGAGGCATTCTTTCTTAGTCTTTAAGGTTGATAATGCATCTGCATTTTTTTACAAACGTGGATAGATTTTGATGTATTTGGGCCACAGCAACCATTTACCATCACTACGCGTTACATAACATGTTTTTTCCAGCATTATTTTTTTGCAGATGCTTCTAACATCTGCTAAAAGACAGACATTCTACCGAGAAAGACTCAAAGAAAAAAAATCCATAAAAGTTCTTAACACAGAAAAGAAAACATGCTGAGAGAACAAAACGAAATAGAAAGAAAATAGCAGAATATTCTTCGTCTGTACAGGAAAATATTAGAAAGCAGTGGAGAGAGAAAAAGAAGAAAGGCAAAGAAGAATCTAAACCTGAAGAAGTGCCTTTAGCAGAAAAAACACAAATTTTAAAACAGCAGAGGACTCAATATGGAAGAGGGATTTATAAACTGAAGACTGAAGACACAAAATTAAAAGAGCTATTTATAAAATGTAAGCGGTCTTTAAAAATATGAGGCAAAGAATAAACAGATGTGTACTCAAAAATAATAAGCAACTAAAAATTATCAAAAAGAAAGACGAATTAATTTGCAGTTTTGAAGAAAAGCTAAACTCGAGTGCTAATATTACGAAAGACAAAAATTTTGAGCGGATGACCCCACTTCGAAAACGAATGCTGACATTTATCAAAATTTGCCTAATATACGTCCTGAAGAAAAGGAAAAAATAAAAAAGCACTGCTTGAACATCACGTCATTGTCGAAAGTATAAAGGAGAGTTACAAAAGCAAGAACACTCAAGAAAAACGCATACTTAAAAATGATTTCAGCAAAAATAATACCATAGATAGATACTGTGTGACAACTAAAATAGCTACTTATTTAGGCTTAAAAGGAAAAATTCGTCATACGCTACAGAAAATTAAAAGTTGTCTAATACAGACCCAGTGACAGAATTTTATGAGAGGGATGATGTAAGCAGAATGACGACAGGCAAAAATAATCTGAATCAGAAAAAAACAGAGAAGGCATTTGCTCGGAACTTTACATAAACTATATAAAAATTGGCAGGCCCTTTTACGTATTGCCCCCAAAAGCCGAAAAACGAGATACTATACATCTAAAATCCACGTAGACGAAATAACCAGCTGTGTCAGACTATATGCCAATGCAAAGTCATAAACAGATCTCTTCGCATGATAGGTTTAACGGGAACCGAGCCATTCGGCGTGGTGGGCATTGAAATCACCAAGGATCACGATGAGTAATATATATGTCGGAGAATTACAAGGATAGCGTTAACTCTTAAAAATAATAAAAGTGTGAGAGCGGATGTTCAACTTGCTCTCGTGCTTACGCAATTAATCATTATCGGTAATTAGACAACGTAACGCACTATACAATCAGTATAGTGAAATTACAGTTCGACCACACCGTAACACTTCTCCGCTACAATCACACACCAGTGTGACATGAGGTACGTAATTACATGATAACACCAAAATATGTAAACCAACAGCAACACTACTTATCTCAATGTAACGCAGGGCAGCCTCTCAGCAACACCAATCCTCCTTGCCTGCACTAGAAGAATTACAACAACGAACAGGACCACCACACCATCTTAGCACTAGTAGAATGACCACACTCGTTGAATGAAGTAAGCGGAATCTCGGGCGCATGGCAACTACAGTGAACTTTATACTGCACAAACAAGTGGGGGTTTCTCGATATACCCTCATTTCCACCTCGATCTAACCGGGTATTTTATAGACGCTCCGACACGGTCATCTTGACGTACGAACGCCCTCTGGCGTATATACTGTAACAAACACCAATTCGTCCGCTCGTCTATCCTGACATGAGTAGGTACATATTATTTATTTGCAAAATTAAATTGTTAGATGGCGCTGCTTGTTGCACTATGGCACCATCGATCTACGACACGACCATCCCTGACTAGTATCCGTCCTCGGTTGCAGTATCTGTGGACAAAATATGCTCAGAGATTAATCTATCTCGGCTATCCTGCCCATAGAAACAAGTCGATTCTAAATGGTACTTAACATCTCCTAAGGCTTAGTACAATAGGTAACTGTCTTTATTGACAATGCCCTGTTATTAAGGCTTCATACAAAGTGCTTCCTGCACAACATGATTTAATGTAAAAGTTCCGATCAACAAGTTACAACACAGTAATTATAACAATTTTGTCACTCTTTAACATAATTCATTAGCAATGCATATTCAACTCGTGAAACTTCCATTGAAATCTGTGCACTAACACAGGCCAGAATCGCACCAACGATTCTTTACATATCTTTCGTCACATATGCCAGAATCGCACCAATGATTCTCCACATATCCGCCGTCAAACATGCTACAACACATGAAGCGCTCTGTGCACCAACACAGACAGAAATCGTACCAACGATTTCCTACAGACTCATCGCCACATGTTACCCATGAGGTGCGATCTAATGTTTCGAGTGTGAGTATACAAGCCATTCTTAATCAGATTTGGTTTCACTACCGCTGTCATCAACTATGACATCTAATTCTTAAGAAACTTGTTGATCGGAGATCTTCTTCATATGATCATCGGGGTATTTGTGGGGTACTTTGCACACTAATATGACCGCTTCCGGTAAAATTTACAAAATTACTAACACTTTTGCCACAACACAATCTTTAATGAGAGGGCATTCGGCCCAGAATCATAATAAAGTGGGTACGACTCACCAGTATTCATCAGCACACCGCTGGGATTTTCCACATAGCAAACGTCAACACGTCGCTCACCGCTGGCCGTTGCGGCAGGCATAAGGCAAGCGCACGTGGCTATTAAAACAAGAGCGAACACCACAGCACCACACCTTCCACTAAACTCTCAATATCAAATCCCAATTTTGTGGACTACGTAATACTTGGAGTAAACTGTAACACTTATCAACACATTAGAATACAGAAATACTACTTAGTGTTTCTAATTCGTAGCAAGTTAAAGTTAAACATTTTTTTCGGAACAGCCTTTAAACATTTTCAACTTTAAAATTAGCCCATGTACACCTCGTATGAAATATAAAATTATAACAAAACTCCAGCAAGTTAAATTTCCACTGAATGCAAAACAATAACATATCTTAAAGTACCTCCAACAGTTCTTTCGACATTTTTACGTTAAGGAATAATAAATGTACTTGCGGGTACCTTATTATCAATTGAATGTTAATTGAACAAAAAGATTTGACATTTGGTTGTAAAAATTTCACTTTAAAATTTTACTCTACACTTTAATGGTATGTCTGTTTCGTAAATAGGACAGCAAACTTCATTTGGACATTTAATAAAAACAAAGACATCAACGCGAAGTCTTTTACAAATGTAATAACTATCACACTATTCGAAGACTATATGTGGACGATAACAGGGACTTTATCCCACTTCTGATGACGGAGAATTACAACAGAAGATTACAATTTTCATCTCCGAAAAATCGCCGGTGGTAAACAATGCCACGGAAAAGTTGTACGAGGAAGAAAACTCTTAGTAAAACGCACAGTCATGGACCGCCCAGCATCCAGATGGTGTGGATGGTATCGTTAATTTTAACGCGATGTGCGTTCATGAAATTAGGCGGCTGGAACTAATCCGAACAATTCCTCAGAGCACTCCCTGTGGCAAAGTCGATAGAAAATGCAAAGGTATGCAACATCCCTACGCAGTACCAGTGTATCGAGCCGATCAGAAAGAACTCGGTCGTCGACGATTCGAACCGTTCTGCGCTGGATGCGGTCAAGTGGAAGGATCTGGCAATGGGATGACCCGACCCAGAGATAAGAACAGTATTGGAGGCTGAACTTGCGTTTTGTAAAGTTGCAACCTCAACAGCACCCTGAATGCATTATTATAATGCACACGGAGTACGTTGTACTGATACTGGGTATATGACACCCACAGGCTGGCCGTGTACAGGACGTACAAAATGCTCTGAAAATAGTTATTTTTACGGCCCCCGAGCAACGAGCAAACTCACAGACAATTAACACATAATTAGCTTTATCAAAGTAATTACTAACAAGCAAGTAAAGAGAATTTTATGTTCCCTTTATACTCCAATGACTGATTAACAAATTCGCACTATAACGTACTAGTAATCTCATCGGGTTTATACCTTTGTGCCCTGTATCAACTCCAAATCTCACATATCACGGCCATTGTTTTGTATATTCACTCAAACCTGCAGCTACGCTAGCATGTCACTATTGCATTAATTTCGTTAACCGAAGCCTCTCTAATCAATTATCTTAATCAAGTCATATGATGGCCGTAAGTGATTATGTAATCTACATGTTTGTTAATTATCGTATGATTAATGGTTATATCTACAATGTATTTATATTTATTTAATTTTTTTATTGCATATACATATCAAATAAAGATATTAAATTATAGATTTTGTGTGGAGATTTAAAAATAATTATTAAAGCCCAGCGAGAAAATAAATCTTTACAATATTGACGATTTTCACGACAGTTATTTCTTTAGGAGTAATAATGTAGCAGTAACTATGCTAGTTATTGGCGCCATCGTTCTGTCACCTGTGTTTTAAATTTTTGCAACGATAGATTATAATTGAAAAAAAAACAGTATTTCTCATTGATTTCTTATATTTACGCAAACACTACACATTGAATAAAACTATTTTTACGGATTTTATCGCGTTTAATTAACTTATTTTATATTCCCGACGTTTCGGTTGCTTTCCAGCAACCGTGGTCACGGGGGACTGAGGTGATTGACGTCCCGATGTCAAAGTTAACCCGGAGTACCTTCAGCTTTTTAATTATTAATTTTGGTCCGATCTACGCAGAATGAACTAACTGTGTCTTGAAGTCTTGCAGTCGTATACTTGGGTTTAGTTTTAATTTAATGAATTACAGGATCCCAAGCAGGTGGTAGTACCCAGCCTCCCTCTCTATTGAAATTAGGATGTTTTTTAATTTCAATAGCCTCACGTATCATCCTTGGCAGGAATCGATGTTCTTTCGCGAGGACTTGTGGTTTATCAAATCTAATGTTATGGCGGGGGCCGTCTAGGATATGATCACAAACTGCAGACTTCCCGGAACGTTGGTGCTTCACGTCAGCTATGTGTTCTTTTACGCGGGTTTTTATTGATCGTTTTGTTTGCCCTATATATGAGAGACCACACTCACAATCAATCTTGTATACTCCTGCATCTTGTAGAGGAATATTGCACTTGACGGATGGTAAGAACTGACTAATCTTCTTCGACGGCTTGAAGAATGTTTTAATAGAAGCTCGCTTCAAGATGTAGCCAATCTTGTCTGTGACACCTCTGACATATGGTAGTACAGCAGGCACACGCTCGACTGAGGCCGGCTTCACTCGGTCACTGTGACGTAGGCGCGGAACCCGAAGCTTGTTGTCGTGCAGAACCTGCTTGACGTGCTGAAGCTCGGCGGCCAGGTGTTTGCTGTCACAGATCCCTCGTGCTCTCTGCAACAAAGATTTGCCCACGGTAGCTAACTGTGAAGGGTGATGGTGGGATTCACCGTTTAAGTATCGGTTTGTATGGGTATTTTTTCTATACATAGTGTGACCTACGGTGTTATTAGGATTTCGAATGACTAACACATCTAGGAAAGCTAAAGAATTATTTGCCTCTAACTCCATAGTAAATTGAATTTTAGAGTTTATGGAATTAAGATGTTCTAAAAATGCAGTTACTTTGTCAGATGGTAAAATTGTGAAAGTATCGTCTACGTACCGCTTGTAGAAACTTGGAGTTACTGGTGCAGTAAGCAGGGCTTTCTCCTCAAAGTCCTCCATGAAAATTTCGGCGACAATGGGAGATACCGGTGAGCCCATCGCAACACCATCTACTTGCTTGTAAAACTGTTCCTTCCACAACAGGTAGCCAGATGTAAGGCAATGTCTGAGTAAAACTGCATATTTTGCTGGCATGTTGTTTTCCTCTAGTTTCCTAGTTATAATTGAGATGCACTTTTCAACAGGTAGGCATGTAAATAGAGACTGAACATCAAAACTGACCATAGTTTCATTGTCAGTAAGACATAGGTCTTTTATCTCACTGACAAAATGGTATGAATCTTTAGTGCGTGCTCTTGTATGTCCTCTGAGTGGTGATAGTACTTTTGCTAAGTGTTGAGCCAATCTGTAAGTTGGCGAATCGATCTGACTCACTATTGGACGTAATGGAGCGTTCGGTTTGTGTATTTTTGGTAACCCATACAACTTCGGCGGTTTGGCAAAATATATATCATATATATAAATCAGGCAAGCAAAAAATTATTAATAACGGTGATTCAGCAAAAACGTACCGATCTATGTTTCATTAATAAAACTATAGACAAATCGTCCAGTGATCTAAAGACAGTTTTATCGACATTTGATTATAAGAATTGCATGGAAACTTTAGACAACCGTGAAACAACTAAATACAATGAATGCAAAAATAAACATATAGATATATACCAAAAACTAACAACCAAATCAAATGTCCAACGCCAATGTCATCGTAATAACGGAACGCAATCATTGACAACAGACGCGAGTAATAAACAACGTGCGGTCTATAACCTGTCAAAATAATCTCTGGACGACGCGACAATAAAAGTTTTGGCCAAAGGTATGAATTTCGCTATAACACCGCAAAAAATTCTGTATGAAAACATTATCTGTAGTGTTGAGGACTGTCTGTATAAAAATAATATTGGTAATGAAGATTTAGAGGCTATACGTCAAGACATTTCGTCCTTGTTACGTCGAAGCTCAGCGCCGAAATTAAATCTTCCCAAAGACAAACTTAAAGCGTTGTACAACTTACGCAACAGACCATAGCTATACCATATATATAACATAAATATAACTATACCCATACAAACCGATACTTAAACGGTGAATCCCACCATCACCCTTCACAGTTAGCTACCGTGGGCAAATCTTTGTTGCAGAGAGCACGAGGGATCTGTGACAGCAAACACCTGGCCGCCGAGCTTCAGCACGTCAAGCAGGTTCTGCACGACAACAAGCTTCGGGTTCCGCGCCTACGTCACAGTGACCGAGTGAAGCCGGCCTCAGTCGAGCGTGTGCCTGCTGTACTACCATATGCCAGAGGTGTCACAGACAAGATTGGCTACATCTTGAAGCGAGCTTCTATTAGAACATTCTTCAAGCCGCCGAAGAAGATTAGTCAGTTCTTACCATCCGTCAAGTGCAATATTCCTCTACAAGATGCAGGAGTATACAAGATTGATTGTGAGTGTGGTCTCTCATATATAGGGCAAACAAAACGATCAATAAAAACCCGCGTAAAAGAACACATAGCTGACGTGAAGCACCAACGTTCCGGGAAGTCTGCAGTTTGTGATCATATCCTAGACGGCCCCCGCCATTACATTAGATTTGATAAACCACAAGTCCTCGCGAAAGAACATCGATTCCTGCCAAGGATGATACGTGAGGCTATTGAAATTAAAAAACATCCTAATTTCAATAGAGAGGGAGGCTGGGTACTACCACCTGTTTGGGATCCTGTAATTCATAAAATTAAAACTAAACCCAAGCATACCACTGCAAGACTTCAAGACACAGTTCATTCTGCGTAGATCGGACCAAAATTAATAATTAAAAAGCTGAAGGTACTCCGGGTTAACTTTGACATCGGGACGTCAATTACCTCAGTCCCCCGTGACCACGGTTGCTGGAAAGCAACCGAAACGTCGGGAATATAAAATAAGTTCATTAAACGCAATAAAATCCGTAAAAATAGTTTTATTCAACAGTATTGCTCGTTAATATTATATTCTTCCCGTTACAGTAGGTGCCGCGATGAGTTTCACTCCGAATCCACTCCGGACCTTTTAATTGCAAATAGGGGTTATTTTGATCCATTAATTTAGAATTTATTAATAACTCATCGTCGCCTATTGGGTCCTAGCATAGCCATGAAACGTCGCCTCAACAAAACCAATAAATTAAATAAATTATGGAAAGAAGATGACGTGACAAAAATTGAGAAAGGTATGCTGAGATGTTTTGGCCATGTCGAGAGAATGAATGAAGAACGATTGACGAAAAAAAGGTTCTTGAGTGGCAACTTCGTACCTGTAAGCGAACTACAGGCCAGCCTCCCACTATATAGAATGACAACATGGTATGATATGCTGGAAGTTGATAGATCCAGGTAGCTTAGGACCATGCTTTGTGGCATTCCTTGGGAATGCCTATATCTATATATCTATATATATATATATATATATATATATATATATATATATATATATATATATATATATATATATATACTCAATCTTTATTTCTTTTCACGTATTCTCATATGCTTTTCTTCATACGAGTACACAGACACACATAAATAGGTCGCAAATAATACTTACCTTCTACTATTAGGTAAAGAGTCAATAGGCTTTTGTTTCAGTCAGTGCCTTTCACCATTTTAGGCTACATAACCACACACCATCAGGTGAGATTGTAGTTGCTTAACTACTAGCTAGATATGAATAGTAAAAAAAATTAATTTACCCTGTGAAAGTTTGCTTGTAGATATAATTTTTCTAACCACCCTTAAAAATGTTTTACGTATGATGGGAATATGTATATAAGAATAAAGGTAACACACGGGACAATAATAATATAATATTATATTTTCCATTAGCTGGACATGAAAACTTTAAAAATTTCTGAATTCTGAGGTATGTCCATATTAAGAGGCTGAATAGAGCCACAATTATCTACATGATTTTACATCGTTATTGACAAAAATTGTACTTACAATTGAGCGTATTTCAGGTAGCGGTAGCACAAAATGCACTCAATAGAAAATAATTGCATAGTAGCTTCTGAAAACACTTAAATTTTCAACTTTCTCAGATTTCCATAAAATAATTTTGAGTATAATAAGTACAATTATGTGTCAGATGTTAATAAAGCTATTGGGCTATTTTGATTTTTAATAAAGTGATTTAACTTTAATTTTAATAATTTATTTTGCCCTTCTCTGCCAAGTAGCGTTTTTCCTGTCACTTCTATTGAATTTAACAGTGCTCGCTGAAATATAGCGTCTCTAGACGGATCTGGTTTGTGCGCTGACGTGGCTGTTCAGATATTACAAAAATAATCAAAATATTTATTTTTATTTTCATGGTGAAGACTATCTTGTTCTATTTTATTACGGTCAAATAATATTTATGAGGTTGTATAGCAAGTATTTACAAAGGTTACGTTAGAAATTCTTGGTGACGCACACGTATATATTTTTTACCTACCTCAGGCATCAATTTTAAGCAAACCTACTATATTCAACCTACTCTTAACATGTAAAACGCTGATATCTGTTTTTCGGATGCTACAGAGGAGCAATTAAACAAATTTGAGCGATTGGAAAACATTTGCATTTAGTATATTTTTGGACTCAAGTAGTTTGACCACGTCTCTAAATACAGAAAGCAGCTCAAGTGCTGTCGATCCGATTTCGCTGAAACACTCGTATCCTTTGTCTTCTTTTTTACATATTACACAGTCCAAAATCGATTCACCTTTTATTAAATCCCCAGGTGCAGTTTGTAGATCTCACGATGAAACCCTCTTAAAATTTCGTTCCTTTAAAGCTAATTCATATTCCCGTTTATTCTCTGTACACTATCCCGTTCATTCTCTGTAAGACTCTGGAATTCACTTCCTCTTCCCATTCGAGAAATCAAAACAGTGAAAATGTTCAAAAAACGTGTAAAAGAACATTAACTATCTCTACTTCTAAGTAAGTTTCATCTTTGATATTTACTATACTTTTATTATTTATATATATTTAACTTTAACTTGTGTTTGTCTATAAATGTATTTTTTTTTTGTATGTTTTGTATAACAAAGTGCACATCTTTTATTTATCGCATATTTTTGTAACTGGAAAAAATTTCATTACGAGATGAGTAGCGGCCTTGTTAAAACTTTTTATCTTGTTGTGTCCTTTCAGTTGTTTGTGTGCAAATAAATTGTAAAATAAATAAATAAAATATCTACCATTACATGTGTTTGTGTGAGAAATAAAATATTTTATTATTACTGCCTTTGGCTGTTTGAAACAAAGAAATACCGTATTGTTTCTAATTACATTGGTGTAAGATAGTTCTCTTTGAGTTTACAGACAAATGAGTAAGTATTGGAAAGTTATTAAAATGGGAATAGTTTCTACAAAAATCATTAATATAAAAATAAATACACAATAATAAAAAACGTATATGTATGTAAAATAATTGAATTGTGTATTTTTATGACAAAAATATTGAGATTGACAAAATATAAGTAATTTAATTACAGTTCCATTTCTTTTTTTAATTGTCTATACCTTTGTCTATCTATGCTTTCATGAACGCATCTCGTCTAAATTACATTTTTTTTTTCAATAAATCATTGACAAATATCATAAATATTATCGTCGAGTAACACTTAGTCTTATTTTATTAAAATTACACATCAGTCAATCAGTAGTTACGAATTTATTCAGTGGTGGCATTGAATCAGCATTTTAATCTAATCTCAAAAATAGTACCTAATCAAATGATGCAAAATAATGTTCTTTAATAAGATGTAAAATAATGTAGTCTGAATTATTGAAAATCTGTCGTTATCCTCCGGATTTAAAGGTTATTTTTAACATGCTTCATTCATAGCTTTGAATTTTTTAAGAACTTTTAATACTAATAATCTATGTTCTTCTACGGATGGGAAAATTTTTATAAATCATCTTATTCCCGAATATTAAAAAATGAACTGAACAGTGTCAACTGCTAAAACTAAAAAACTGACTAAACAACTGAATATTGCAATATTGCATATGGCGGGTGGAAGGAAAAGGGGAGATCTCCCGCGGGTAAGGTGTTCTGCCCGGGGAGCGGCTAACGCTCCGCGTGGTAGTTCGGAGCTATTCTATATATACTGTTTTTAACTTCGGAACTTTGTAAGCGCGATTTAGGCTTCGATGTGTTTCGCTTGTGGCACAACGACAGCGCCATTATATCACCTTCCTGCTCAGACTGGAGGTGGATAGTGCAGTCCAATTGCCGGTGCGTCCTTAATGCCGGTGGGGAATGCATGCTGTGTGCGTAAGGGCAAGTGACGGCGGTGCTAACGATATGCCGGTGTGTAATGCATGCCGTACTACACACTTGCAAGTGATGCCGGTGAGAACGATGAGCTGGAGCAAGTGCCAGGGATTGCCATGTAGTTTACGGTGAGTCGAGAAGAAGAATCTGCGAGAGTGCCGTGAAGCAGAAGCGTGCAGTAAGGCTCAGAGCTGTGCCGAACACTGTAGCGCAGAGAGTAGCTTGAATGAACAAGAAGCATTCTTATTCCAGTGCTGCGATGAACCTTTGTAAAGCTAGATGGCTTGCAGAATGTGAAGACTGCAGACGATATCTGCTCGGGAGCGAATGAATAGGGTACTGGAGGATGATGATGAAGGTTTGGAGTTGTAGTTTCCGAAAGTTTGTTGGTTGCGTGTTCATATCACGTCGGGGTCACCACTGTGGCGGGTGAAAGGAAAAGGGGATATCTCCCGCTTTTAACTTTGGAACTTTGATAGCGCGATTTAGACTTCGATGTGTTACGCTTCTGGCGCGACGACTGCGGCGCCACATTGCACTTCGCCCGCGTGTAATTTATAACGATTGGATTTTATAGGTTGTAATTTTTTACGCGGTACTTTAATTCGTTTTCTAAAATAAAAGTGGCCTAAGTTACTCCTTATAACATCAGCCATCTGCCAATGAAAATTACGTCTAAATCGGTTCAGCTATTTTGTAGATTAGCTGGAACAAACAGAAAGACAGACATACAAAAATTTAAAAAAAATGTGTTTTTGTCTTCAGTTCCTACCGTCTTTACTTTCATATTATGCGTTTTGTAAGAATCTGTTATGTTGATATTGCAATCCGATGCTTCAAATTTATTTATTATATAGATATAGATATTAATTTGAAACTCCTGACTTTCATTACATAACCAAAGAAATAATTTATATTTGTATTACATTTTTTCAAACTTTATTATTTCAAGGATTTTCTCAATTTTTATAATGCATATTGTTTTATGATAAAGAAAATGTTAATAGTAAACAGAAGATAGTATTGCCACCGATTAATGATGATGATAAAGAATATTTTATGCATACCACGACAGCCGGCTGTCGTGGTTATGTAGACTCACTGTGACTACACTATCTAAACCCTAAGTTTACTCACTAAACTCCACTCTTAGGTACGGCGTTGGTTTATTAGGCCTTTCTGCCGAATCGGAAGCGACCCTCTTTTGGGAAAAGAGAGCGCAGGCGGCTACGAGCCACTGAGGGAGAGCCTACTAAGGCAAATTTAAGAAGAGTCGGCCTGAGCCGCCAGGAGGCAGTTCAGGTCGGTTGAAAGTTTATTTGGCGGGTTCGAGAGGGAGTTTCTCGGCCTGCGCACTCGAAAGCAAGAGGGGAGTAGGGCTGTATAACTAGCTGCCTCACGAATAAAACGATTGGAGTGAGACTCTGAGGCTTCGAAGAAGTTCTCAGAGTGTTTTTAGAAATTGTTGGATTGTAGGGAAAGAATCTCGAAAAAAAAAATAGGGAAAGAGCTCTAAGTCCCGATGGAGGTCAGCGTTACGGATGTACCAGAGTGCGTTCGTAGCTCGACGAGAGAAGGGGTTTTGAACAATTTGGAATACATTTATGATTTTGGGGTCAGCGTGAGCAAATATAGGGCCCACGTAAGACATGACTGGTCGTATACAGATCTTATAAAGGGGTCGCTTGTTTCGGAAGGACATTTTACTGTGGCCCAGCATACTTTTGAGCCTACTCAAATAAAAACGTGCGCGTCGGGTTACTCTTTTGACATGGGGCCCGAAGGTGAGCCTCGTGTCAAGGATGACGCCTATATATTTGGCAGACGAATGCCAGGGGACAGGGGTCCCTAGCATACGTATTGGTGGAGTGTTTTTGAGGCGGCGTCGTTTATAATCGAAGTGAACGTCGGTGCTGTTCTCCGGGTTCACATCGATGATCCATTTTTGGAACCAAGCTCCTAGGTAATCAACTGACTTTTGGATTTTGTTCCGTATGAAAGGTAGCGAGATTCCTTTACAATAGAGAGCAGTGTCGTCTGCGAAGAGGGAGAGCTGTACACATTTCAACGGAATGGGAATGTCGTTGGTGAACAGGATATACCGAAGAGGAGCAAGTACTGAGCCCTGAGGGACACCAGCTTTGATGGGGTGCTGAGAGGAGAGCGTGCCTTCGTGTCTAAAACGAAAGGTACGATCCTTCATGTAAGAGGCCACGAGATGTACAAGACGATCAGGGAGACCTATTTTGTATAGTTTATAGATAAGGCCTTCATGCCAGACTCTATCAAATGCTTTGGCAATGTCGAAAAATACCGCGATGGTCTTATGACGACGAGAATAAAAACCGCTAAGGATATATTCCACAATACGGTGAACTTGTTGGGGATAAGAATGTTTCGCTCGGAAACTCGGTAACCAAAGGGTTAACACCTGCTAAGGAAATTGTTTAAGGGCTTGGATTGGCTAAGATGCCATCCGCGCCCGGAGACTTTCTGGGCTTAATTCCTTTGATGAGGGATGAAATCTTATCATTGGACACAGTGATAGGGTCAGATGCTGTGGAGGGTAAGTTCCGGCGGCAGACTTCTCGTTGAAGACGATTGGCCGTACGCCTATATTCGGGGGTGAGATAGATTGCTGCTCTCCGGAAAGCAGCTCTCTTGGCTTTCAATTGGTTGCTAATATGTAGAGAAAGACTATCATTATTAGCAACCGGGACGGCCCTTTAATTCTCCTTAAAGGAGGATTTTATTAAGGTGGAGAGTTAATCGACCGCGGTATCGATTTTCTATCGAAGTCCGACGAGAAGGAGGTAGGGGAGTATTGTGAGTCCATAGCCTTAGCTAGGGACTCCTTGAAGCCCTTCCAGTTAGTGAAGATTTTTGTGGAGGGTGTTGGGGGAGGTGGCTGATGGCCAAGAATGAGGGAGATAGTGTCTCGATTGCCCTGAGATTGAGGGAAACTCCTTCGACTAACGCAAAGTCTAGCACATCTGGAGTGTGGTCGGTGTTATCGGGATAATGAGTGACACCGAGGGGACTATGGACGGTAACATAGAGACTGCGTGATATCAAGCAGTTTCTTGCCACTTTGAGAGGTAGTACGGCAGGTCCATTCAGTATGCTTGGAGTTAAAATCTCCAAACATAATGACTGAATTGCCTAGAGATAAGATGGCCTCAAAATCTTTTTTGAGGAGGAGGGTTCCACTGGGGATGTAACAGGATGGAGGCTATGATGATGGACTGATGTCCAGTCATAGCTAGTCTGCATACCGTGGCTACCATGTTGGTAAGCTGCGGAGTAGAAATGTGAGAGCAATGAAGTGTCATGCAATAAATGGCCGTACCGCCGTCTTGGTGGTTGGGTCTGTTATTACGAAGAAGAGAAAAGTTTGGAATGAAATGGCCTTTCATGTCCTCAATTTTAATATTAGTTTCCTGTAGGAGGAGGAGGTAGGCTTCGCGATCTCGAAGAAAGAGCTTAAGCTCTGGGAGGTTATTTCGCAACCCGCGAATGTTAAAAGATACAAGCGATAAACCCTTAGGCTTAATACGACCGTGACGTACTTGACCTTTGTGTGTTCGCGCCTTTTGGCGCAAAATGCCAAAAAAAACAGCATTTTTACAGTGCGGCTGAGTATACAGACATGGTTTTATTGTATGCCGAATGCCGCTAAAATTCACTGTTAACTCTGCGTACTTATCGTGAGAGATACGACGCAACTCGCGTCTACCCTACTAGCGTCCGGACAATCCTAGGTGCTTTCCAAAGAATCAGGGAAAATCAGCGCATAGTGTCCAACACTCATGAAGGAATTGCTCCGCGTCACTTTCCACCCTCGTTCGAACAACGAGTCTTAGACCATTTCGATCGGAATCCAACCTGCAGCCTTAGACAAGCTGAGCGTGTGTTTAGAGTGAGGCATAGAACAATACACCGAGTGCTGAAAAGTAACAAACTACGTCCTTATAAATATGTTAAGGTGCAGGCGCTGCTGCCCCGTGATAAGCCGATTAGAGAGTCTTACTGCCACTGGGTACTTTAAAGAACGTGGCGGACATTTTGAAAATTTTAAAATTTACAGTTCCATTAAATTTTGCTACTAATATGCAATAATATTTATTTCGTTCAGTTCCATTTTCGCGAAATAAAAAAGTGGCGGTAAAATACCTAAACAGTTTAGTGAGTAAGTTTTTATTTCGTCGCACATTGTACCACGAGCCAAAGGCCGTGCCGACAATAACGCTGCCTGACGCCAACCGCCATGCCACCCGCATGCAACCTTGCCACTCTTCCAAGGGGTCAAGGTACGTAGTCAAATCAGAGTGTTTACTTTTACTGAATTTATTTTAATATTTATTTTGTTTGAAAATTTCACTTTTTTATTTTACGGGTTTTAATTTAATATTTAATTTTTCTACACTTCTATGGACTATTATTACTTGTGGTTTCATTTATTGCATATATGGACCCCATTCTGTATAATGTAACTATTAATTTATTTTATTTAATTTAACTAAAATTAAATAAATTAAAATTACAGGGAGCACAAAAAATTGTGATGTTCTGCAAGAGCAAGGAGATGGTCCTGAGGGGACTGAGCAGCGTGCGATTTGCGTACTAGGACGGCAACCTCCCCAATGTTGATGATCCGTCAACCATATTTAAGTCATCAACCATTGAGGGTTGTGCTTTCTGAGGGGCGGAGGATGTCCGCGCAAGGTCGGCCTTCTTGGAGCCCCAGGGGAAGACCAGAGGCTGCGAAGGCTGGGAGAATCCCGGTGGGGGCCGAAGAGGGCCCTGAGGGGACCTTGGGGGACCCAGAGTGGGTCGAGAGGTGCCCTGAAGGGGCTGAGAAAGGCCCTGATGGGGCATTCTTAAATAGAGATCCGGGAATAATCTATCATTGACCGGCGGTGTAGTTTTTTTTTTACAAGGGTGACAAACGAGCACATAGTCCACCTGATGGTAAGTGGTTGCTGCGGCCCATAGACATCTACATCTATCCTCGTTTGCGAATCAAAATGCAGATGCGTTGTCACCCGTGAGGACTAAGATAGAATGCCTCATTTCCAGTAAAAAGGGCCTCCGGCCACCTGCACTCACCAAGCGAAACGCAGAGGTAAACCTCTACTTCACGTTGGTATTCTGTGAGGTCGTGGTACCACCCCGGTTCAAGCCGGCCCATCCGTGCGACAGCAAAAGCCGCCGCGTGGCTCTACCACTGCTTGCCTGCTGGGACGAGGATGAGGTGCGCAAGGGCAGCCTCTTTAGTTCACCGGGTGGCCTGATTGCTGGCACAGGACGCACGTGGGGGGAGAATAGACGTTTTGAGGCCGAGGACACTCTTTCGAGCTGTGTGGGTCTAGGCACTTATTGCACCTGGGTGGGGCAGAGCAGTTAGCAGCCACATAACCATAAAGTTGGCAGCGGTGGCACTGTGCCGGAAAACCACGCCTGTGTGGGGGCTGAACCCTCAATTTCGACAGGCCGCACACTGTGCGTACCTGTCGGAAGATGGCTGAGGCCTCTGGGACGTTTGTGAGGATCACAAGGGCAAGCGGGAAGCTCTTGGCTTTGTTGCTGTGCATTTCGTGCACGGCCTCAACGGGGAATCCTTGGGACTTAAGGTCCTCAAGGATGTCCTCGTTGGCGAGATCAAAAGAGACGCCGCGGATCACGGCCCTGTCTTTACGCTCTTCCGCTCCGATGCAGGAGTGTACAAGCTTGATTGCGAATGTGGTCTCTCTTACATAGGACAAACAAAAAGATCCATTAAAACCCGCGTGAAAGAAAATATAGCTAACGTGAAGCACCGACGCTCTGGGAAGTCTGCAGACTGTGAACACGTTCAAGATCATCCCCGCCATTACATCAGATTTGATAGAACATAAATTCTCGCAAAAGAACACCAATTCCTACCAAGGAACCTACCTCAATAGAGAAGATGGATGGGTGCTGCCATCTGCTTGAGATCCTATAATTAACAAAATTAAATCCAAAACCAAGCATACCACTGCAAGACTTCAAGATACTGTAAGTTCAATTTGCGTAAATCGAACCAAAAATTAATATTAAAATAAATGAAGGTAGCCGGGCTAACTGTGACATCGGGACGTCAAATATCTCAATGCCCCCCTGACCATGGGTTGCTGTAAAGCACCCAAAACGTCGGGAGTTAAAGTAACAAATTAAACGCGATAAAATCCGTAAAAAATAGTTTTATTCAATGTGTAGTGTTCGCGTAAATATAAGAAATCGTTAAATTTCACATTGTTTTTTGACTATATCATGATTAGCTTGACTATATTAAATGGAGATCGTTTGCTGATATTAAAAACTAAACAAAACATTGCTACTTCTTCATATTGTTATATCGTAAAATATTTTTTATAGAATCTACATCACTTTATGCCTAATTTATGTATTATATAAATGTTGGTGGCTTTGTAGTGTGATTGGGCCACCCCAGTCACACCTCAACTTATTGTCGCTGAGTACTAGAGCGTACAGTTTTAATTTTCATAGTTTTAATCTCAGCGCCATCTACTAACTGCTAAATAAACTAATAATAAGTAACTATTGAAATTAAAGGGAATTCCATTGAATACTCATTCCTCCTGCATCAAAAATTAACCTTCTATCAGAATTAATTTACAACTCAACTGAAAACACACAGAATGGTTTAGTCATGCATAGATAAACAAAAATGTAATATATTTTGTATTAATATTATTTTGTATCAAGGTTTTTTTTCTTTCATAGACAGTTAATGTTCTACGTCATCATCATTACCATCAGCTTCTAGACAGATTAAGGATAGATACAAGTCTTTTGTTTATCGTTGAGAAATCCTCATTTATACCTGCCGTTGCGGGGCTACGGATATATTATGCTGGACTTATACCGGCTAAAATCTCTCCTTGGTCTCCATCAGAGTATACTAGGAGTCCCGGTTTTTCCGATAGAAACGCTACCGCAACACAACCTCTCTCTTGTTTTGCTTTGATGAAAGCATGTCCCGGGACTAGTACTTACTGCCTCCAGCACCGTCGCAGTGCTGTCACAGTGTCTCGAGACCAGGTTTCATTTGTCATTACTAACTGCTGATCTTGGGAGAAATTAGTAGTTGAAGTACTAGATGTTTACGTTGCTCCCTGTTACGGGTCTAATTGGAAATGAAAATATTTTTTAGCGATTTAATCGGTAATTTTTCTTAATTTTTATTTTGATGATATTTTTTTTATATTTTGATTATAAATATGAACGTTGGCATTCCGTGCAAAATTTAAACATGAACGGAACACGTATGGTATTAATTTGTTGTCTGTCCAGTCTAATAAATATGGTGAGAATGTCTCAAAAACGAAGAAATATATTATAAAATAGATTTTCATTCTTCTGTTTAATTTTAGTGGGGTAAATTATAGATTAGTGAAAAATGGAGGAATCATGTAGTTTGTCGAAGGAAAGAACTGATTAACGATGTTCTAAAATTTACCAATAATGTCATATATGACATTATCGGTAAAAAATTTTTAACCCAATAAAAAACAATTTAATGATTCAAGGTGGTAGCTAATTGCATGGGACCATAACAGTGGTTGTACAATTTGTACAAGCACTGTTATAGTTCCATGCAATTACAACCCAGTCTTCATCATCAGGTCAATATTGTATATAGCTTTCATGGAATCAATTTAATTTCCATCTTAATAAATATAACAAATAAATGATAGCACAGGTATAAGATCCTCATATTTCTTAATACTGCTGATACACTGTATAGCAGAATCTATTAGTATTTTTTTGTTTTTAATATTAAAAATGTTAATGGTTTTACTAATATATCTTAAATAGTAAGCTTATGTTATAATTTAGTGAATCGCATCATAATATTTATGTTCATCAATAGTTAAACTATACGCGTTTGCAGTAGTTTCTGATTTTGGAATAACCAAAAGGTTTAGTTATAATTACGTAGTGGATTGAAAACTACAGAATTGAAATTATCGAAAAGAATCTAAAAACCATCGGAAGCCAAAAGGAAGCCTATAAACAACTAAATACTGGGAACAAATGGATACCCACATTGAAAGCACAGAATTCTACAGGTAAATTACAAACGTGAAAAGACAATAAACATTGCTACAGACTTAAATAATCTCTACCAGGGTGAACGAAGCGATGAAAATGAGTACAAAAATATGAAATACAATTCAATACACCCACCGCGCCTTTTGACTGCAGAGATATATTGGAAAAAAAAATAAAAAAGCCCAGGTCCTAATGAAGCCTTAAAAATTGGAAATAAAACTCTAATAGGTCCTATCACGACTCTGTTTAATTAAATACTAGAAGTGCAAAAATTTCCTAAAAGCTGGGGAGAGTCTCGAATAATTTTATTATATAAAAAGGAAAATTCCTCAGATATTAATAACTATCGACCTATCAACCTGTTGCCAACAATGTACAAATTATTTGCAATGTGTCTGGAAAAAATATCACTAAGAACAGAGATAAACCAACCAAGTAGAGCAAGCTGGATTCCGGTCGGGCTATTCTACTATCGACCACATCCACACGCTAGACCAAGTAGTAGAAAAATATCAAGAATTTAATCAGCCGCTCTACCTCGCATACTTTGATTATGAGAAAGCATTTGATTCAATTTCATACCAGAGCATATGGCAAGCGCTTTCACGCCAAGGTATTCCAGAAACTTATATAAATATTATCAAAGATATATACAAGAACAGTACAAGCAGGGTAAAGTTGGACAAATTTAGACCAAAAATTTACATTAAAAGAGGAGATCCGTTGTCTCCAAAGATATTTATAGCCATGCTACAGGACATTATGAAAGATCTAGATTGAAGTAGAAAAGGAATTAAAATAGATACAGAGTTCCTAAGTAACCTAATATTTGCAGATGATATCGTCATATTTGCAAAAACATTGAAGGAGCTGGAAACAATGATGGTAGAACTAAACAACGCCAGCAAAAATAGGCTTACAATTGAATACGTTAAAACAAAAGTTACTACAAACAGTATACAAAGACAAATAATAGTAAACTAAACAGCTATAGAGTATATGTGCAGCTATTAATATCTTGGGAAAAAAATTGGTTTCAAGAAATCAAGACACAAATTCGAACTAGACCACCGTATTAACATGACATGGAGGAATTACTGGAGCTTCAAAGAAATCTTAAAAGCAAAACTCCCACTAAAGCTCAAAAAAAGGTAATAGAGTCGTGTTTGCTGCCTTGTCTGTTATATGGAGCACAAACTTGGTTTTTTCAAAAGAAAATAAAAAAATAAATACGATCGTGCCAGCGCGCTATGGAACGAAGAATCCCAAGCATTAAGCCCCTTGATAAACCTAAGAGCGAGGATATTCGCAGGAAAAGTAATTAATAGACGCAGGACAACACACCCAACAGCCTTAGTGGAGTTGGGCGGGACACATAACCCTGATTACAGACGAAAGATGGACGAAACGAGTCACCAAATGGATGGGCCCAAGCAGAACAAGGAGTAAAGGGAGACCTAAAGATCGGTGGATCGATGAAATTCAAAGAATAGCCGGTAGAGATTGGATGTTGAAAGTGCAAAACAGGAACAAATGGAAACAGTTGGAGCAGACCAATATCTGGAGCGGGGCCATGTCTACAACAACAACTTGGAGTTTTGTTTTTTTGTATAAAATAAAAAAAATGTATTACATACATACATTTTTTTTATTTTATACAATTTTTTTATTATTTTATAAAATTGCATGGTAAAATAAAGGCCTTATTATGTGGGGTATCTATATAGTTTTCACATCAGGTTGGGCTGTATAAATATATAAAATAAGTACATTAAAAATACATACATAAATAAAAACCCACCAGATGGAAGCCCACGGCAGGGGAGACCAAACGGCCGAGGTTTAGGGGGAAAGGGAAAGAAACCGGCGAACTATGCAGGCGGTATCGAAGAGCACCGCCTTCTGCATTTGAGCATGGAACAATCCGTCACGGAGTCCATCAGATGACCCGAGAGGCTGACTGGAATTAACCGGTTCGCAGAAACGACTACAGGTATAATATCGGTCGGCAGTCCACCCTACATGTCTATTACCTCGTGAGCCAGGTCCAGATAGTTTTTTCTTTATTATTATTTTGGGTTATCTCATTTATTATTTTATATTATATTATTATTTTGGGTTAAACAGGCCGGCTCGAACGGGGGTAGTACCACGACCTCACAGAAAACCAGCGTGAAGTAGAGGTTTACCGTTGCGTTTCGCTTGGTGAGTGCAGGTGGCCGGAGGCCATTTTTACTGGAAATGAGGCATTCCATCTTAGTCCTCACGGGTGACAACGCATCTACATTTTGATTCGTAACAGAGGATAGATGTAGATGTCTATGGGCCGCAGCAACCACTTACCATCAGGTGGACTGCGTGCTCGTTTGTCACCCCTATCCTATAAAAAAAATCTCTAAAGTTTTCTCATCAGGTTGGGCTGTTTAAATATATAGCTGTAAATGAAAATGATAAACATACATAAAAAATAACAAAAATAAATGAAAATTCAACCAGATGGAAGCCCTCGGCAGGGGAGACCAAACGGCAAGGGTTAGGGGAAATGGAAAGAAACAGCCGGACGATGCGGGTGGTATCGAGGAGCACCGCCTTCTGCATTTAAGCTTGGAGCGGTCCGTCACGGAGTCCCAGTCGCCTCAGATGACCCGACGGGCTGACTGGGATTAACCCGTTCGCAGAAACGACTACAGATATTCACCCCACATGTAGAGACTTGTAGAACTTCCCGTGGAGCCCCTTCTCCTTCCATACGGTCTCACGGTCGGAAATGCACTGTATTGCTGGGTCTTGCCATTGCTCGTTGGCTAAGAATAGAGGTGTAAGCCCTTTATCACACGAAATGACACTCCTGTAGAATGGATCATCCGATCTCGCCAGAAAGTAATTACGGAGGCTGCACACTTCGCGATTATGCTTGGTGAGAGCGCGGAAAAAACCCCGCGCCTACCATTTTTCCGCGGCAAGTACAGCCTCATTACTGACGATTTCGGATGACGCATTCTGTGGGACGTCATAACAGCGCGGACTTTTCTATCCAGAGCGTTCACTTCGGTCTGAGTCCACCTGAGTATGCCGAAGGTATAAATGAGGACAGGCATGACCTTACCCTTACATGCGTGTATCTTATTCATGCCCGCCAAAAGACTGTTGAGCACTTTAATCAAGCGTGCATTAAACTCGTAATACTATATAGAGGGTAGACATGTGATAGGGCGATATTTGCTTGGTTCTGTGGTATCCCGATCTTTAGGAACCAAATGAGTGATCCCAGTAGTGAAGAGGCTCGAGAGCGACTTCTGGTCGGACCAATGACGACATCTGGGTCATTCAAATGCATAAAATAGAACAAAAAATTAAGCCAGATCAATGTAAAAAGCTGGCTGCCGAACATCATCATTCATTTAAAAAAAAATATTATTTATGGTTTAGACGTCTTTTATATAATATGCTAAATAAGACGTTTATGCTCTAAGTTAACTGGTATTCATGCTTTCCGTTAAAGGGTAAAAGTTAAGGTAAGGTAACTTAATGTAAAGTAATTTTAATTTCTGGAAAAAGTAATTATTTTATTTTGTTAACTTTAATGCCTACACAGTCTTTACCCAAAATTACCAACAATAGGTCTAAATTAAAAATATAACTATTTTTCGCAATTTTCGTATCACAAATAAGCTTAATGCATCCTGTAATACCAAAATCACATTTTAAGCTACCTATGTTGATTACATAAAATTGTATCGTCAGCATCAAAACCGTTAGTCTTAACTATTTAAGGCATTTTGTTCCAAGTGGGAAAAATTTAAGTATTGATACAGCGTAAAAACTTTCAAGGGTCGGCTTATTAATAAAGGGAATTAAGGGGAGGTCATCCCAGACCTGTAGGCAATTATAACATTTTCCCAGCTCACGGCATTCAGTATTTATTCACGATGCTGCTTGAACCATACGAACTCTATGTGGTAATGCTGTATGCCCCGTGCGATAAATACACGCTACATTACTAATACTCGTATTTGCAGTAAATCAACTGAATTAAATACTACGATACTTGGATTGTTACTTTTCTTCTTTGATGGGATTTCTTTATTTCGTCAGGTTTACATTTTCTTATTCAGTAGTTTACTTTTATAATTGCATAAAATGTACTATCACTTTATGGCAGTTTTAACAATCAACTAATTTTATTAATGATCCAAAGGTAGGTTGTTCCGTTATCGTTTCAGCTTATTAAAGTCCACTGTTGTACATAGATTGCTTCATAGGGGCGACATTGGCCATAGTTGCTTTAGTCGCTTGGCAAGCGGGATGGCAACCGCAGTTATTTATTTTGATTCGTTATAAGGGAGACGATGCTGTCCATCTCCTGACTTTTTTCCCTCTGTCGCCTCTTACGACATACACGGGGTGATATAGAGTAATGGTAATGAAATGAAAACTTTAAACTAAAAAATAATTACAGTCTTAGTATGATGTATTTTAATTGTTGCTAAGGGGGACACACGCAGCGTTTGTTTTTATTATATAGTTGGGAATGAGGGTAAAAAAAATAAAAGGAAATACGAATAAATAAAGGCGACTAAGAGGCATAACAGTCTGTAATTCTAAGGGTCTCACTGTCGTTACTATGCCTGTTGGCGTATTCATCTACTGTAGGCAGGGAAGGTCGTGTTGCTGAGAGGCTACCCTGTGTTACATTGAGATGGGTAGTGATGCTTTGCATACTTTGTTGTTATCATTTAATTGGGTTCCTGATAGTAAGCATACCTTGTTACTGAGTAGTATTCTTTTATTTAAATACTTTTGAGGATAATTTCTAAGATCAGAAATGGAATAGTTTGTTGCAATATTTATATATTTATTCGTGATAAAATAATTTATTTTGATATAGGCTAATCTCGTCGCTACTCTAAAGAAATTATTTTGAGGTAAAAAATTTAGTAATTAAGTAAAAACCACCCATTTGTGTAGTGTATCAATATGAATTCACCCAAGATAAGTGAAATAGTAAGACACAGTCGTTATTGACGGTAATTGAGTGAAATAGGTTTATTTCACTATGTCTATCTCTGTTCAACCTGAAAGTTTAATAAAAAATGCTCTATGCCATTAAGTCCGCCATATATACTACTTTGTGCATGGAAGTATAAATAAATTGTTAAAAATTTGAAACTTATATTTTAGCTATTGCTTGATAGTTGCTTACAATTTTGTGTATAATTATTTATAACAAATATTCCAAACCATACTACAAAACACAGACTTTTATTTGATTTTTTTATTATTTTTACGTGAGCAAATATAATAATTTACTAACAAGATGCCTCCGTCTTGAATTTCGAGATAATGGAATTTGAATGACTAAGCGGATATGACACGATTTATTATATGTGAAAGACTATATGGAGAAAACAGCGCATACCTTTTATGTGCATAAACACTAACTTTTGTTTTTAATGATAAAAATGTAGGCGTAAATAACATAATATATGTTACACTTGATTTTAATTTGCAAACACCATCTTCATGTGTCCATAAACTGTATATTATAAAAGGGTATATTATAAATATACTGTATAACTATAAAAGCTTTATCTAATATATAAAAAATAATGTTTGTTGTTCGTATTTTATGCGCTGGCATACCGTTCATCAAATTGCGATAAAACTTTGTCAACTTATTGCTTGCACGTAGTACTATGCTTATAACCTTCACGTAATTGCTTGCACGTACGTGAAGGTTATAAGCATAGTACAATTAACTTACAGTAGTAGGCACGCATATCGTACCGATAAATTGATTTGCAACTTAAAAATAATTTAATTTGATCATGATTGTATTTTCATTCCTAATTTCTACCAAATTTGATTTGAAAACCTTTTTCATGACTTCCATAATTATTTCTACTGCGGCAGCAACGCGCAAATAAGAAGTAAGTAACTAATAAAAAATATTCTTTTCACTACCATTGGAAGGTAAATTCATGTTTTTAGTCCTACATTCCTCGCAGATTATACCAGCTGCCCATATTCAAAAGCGACGGTATCCGCAGATGTTGTTCGTCATCGTCATGATCATCGTCCTCGTCATGATCATCGTCATCGTCATTATCATGATCATCGTCATCGTCATTATTATGATCATCGTTACTGTCATAGTCATAGTCATCGTCACCGTCATGATCATATTTATCGTCATGATCATCGTCATCGTCATGATCATCATCATCGTCATGATCATCGTTATCGTCATGATTCATCATCATCGTCATGTATCATCGTCATGATCATCGTCATTATCATCGTCATCGTCATTATCATCGTCATCGACATGATCATCGTCATCGTCATGATCATCGTCATGATCATCGTCATGATCATCGTCTAGATCATCGTCATGATCATCGTCATGATCATCGTCATGATCATCGTCATGATCATCGTCATGATCATCATCATGATCATCGTCATGATCATCGTCAACGTCATGATCATCGTCAACGTCATGATCATCATCAACGTCATGATCATCGTTAACGTCATGATCATCGTCATCGTCATGATCATCGTCATGATCATCGTCATCGTCATGATCAACGTCATGATCATCGCCATCGTCATGATCATCGTCATGATCATCGTCATCGCCATGATTATCGTCGTCGTCATTATCATCGTCATCGTCATGATCATCGTCATCGTCATAATCATCGTCATCGTCATGTTCATGGTCATGATCATCGTCATCGTCATGATCATCGTCATCGTCATGATCATCTTCATCGTCATGATCATCGTCACGATCATCGTCATCGTCATCGTCATCGTCATGACCATCGTCATCGTCATCGTCATGATCATTGTCATGATCATCGTCATCGTCATGATCATCGTCATCGTCATGATCATCGTCATCGTCATGATCATCGTCATCGTCATGATCATCGTCATCGTCATCGTCATTATCATCGTCATCGTCATGATCATCGTCATCGTCATAATCATCGTCATCGTCATGTTCATCGTCATGATCATCGTCATCGTCATGATCATCGTCATCGTCATGATCATCTTCATCGTCATGATCATCGTCACGATCATCGTCATCGTCATCGTCATCGTCATGACCATCGTCATCGTCATCGTCATCTTCATGATCATCGTCATCGTCATTATCATAATCATCGTCATCGTCATTATCATGATCATCCTCATCGTCATTGTCATTGTCATGATCATCGTCATCGCCATCGTCATCGTCATGGTCAAGTCGATGACGTGAAGAAGCTACGTAAGTAAGCTAGCACGATGGTACTGCAATTTTAAGTACTGATTTACCACGTGCTCGGCGGTGAAGGAAAACATCGTGAGGATAGAAAAAAAGACGTGAAGACTTTTCATTGCCCTAAAACCCTTACAGAAAATAGAGACACGTTCTTACGTTGTTTTATGCTGACGATCTGGAGATCTGTCTAACTGTGATCTGGATAACTGGAGTTATACTCACAAGCGTAAGGACGCCAAGGGGCTGAAATTGATTCTGCTATCGCAGCTATTAATTGTGACTTACAACGTATATCACACTGGTCACAGCGCTTCGGTATAAAGGTAAATACCAATAGATGCCAGGCTATCGTCATTGGTAGTCGTCGATTGGTGTCACAACTTAACATATCTGAACTACCATTTAACGTTTTATCGTAAACCTCTAATGTAGTGAACATTTTCTATTCCGTTCTCTAAATGATAATATCTCATCAACCAACGGTATAAAACAATATAAAACGATTAGTTCTTTTTCTTTTACGCCGAAGAATTAAAAGCAATTAACAGTACTATTGCTTCTACTTCTTCGGCGTAAAAGAAAAATTCAAAATTTACTAGCTCCAATACTAAACTGGCTGACTAGAACCAACATCTGATATTGATACGGAGTTTTGTAGCTGGCTAGTGGGGAAAGTGTCGCTCGCCGTTAAAATCGTTTAAATTGAAAGAAAATAAATATTTACTGTGTATTGTTTCCTGAAAATAGCCGGTGATAATAGGCAAATATTGGTCAAAAGTTGGAATTGTTAACCAGATAACAGGGAGGCTCAATATAACGACGACTGATTTTTGACTTAAGCTACCGGGAGTTGCTGGGCACAAGAAATACAAATCTTAGGAATGATAATAATAGGTACATCAAGTTTATTTATCAGTATCATATATGGAAAATACCAATTCCAAGGCTCGCGTTATAAGCATCTCCAGCCAGACGTAAAATATATACTTTTAACGATGACCAGCGTGAAAGTTAATCTTCGATCAACAATTTACCTGCAAAGCGAGTCGATTAAGACAAACAATGTCTTCAATGTCAAAAGCCCATCTATAGCAACAGATTCTCACGGGCTGATGGAGAAAATAATTACTACGAGTATTACAGTTTTTGTTCTGAAAGGAAACTACTGTTTTTAGTTATTCTGAAAAAGTAATATTGGAAAATAATGACTTTCAATAATTATTATGTACTGTAATCTATATTTAATAAAAATGATTATAAAATGATTATATTCTAATCTATTCTATTGTAATAAGGGATATAAGGTGGAACATGCCATATTTATCTTCAAATGCAAACCTCACCTGTAATCTATTCACTTTGCTAATTAATGGAAAATGATATATGCATTTCTTACATCGCTTTCAACTTGTTAATGAAACTAAAAATATTTTTTATTATTGTTGTCAGGAAATAAGGAATAAGATTGGATATTGTATAAATCACTTAGATTGGGTTCGATTTAGGTGAAAGAATAAATTTTATTTGGGATAAATTCATTGACAAGGGTATAGAATTGTCAGGTACAAAGGAGGGATCGGTTTTAAAGGTCAAATAAAGAGATCAATTCGAGTGTTATACGAAATTGAAAATTGATATGTATTTATTATTAAAGGTCGGCCATTTTATATAAAAATATAATGTGATTTTGGTTTACTTTTTACTATTGTATATAATAAAAATAGTATATCCTACTTCTTATCGGTTGAGTTCCATTATGTCCATAGCCGCGCTTAGGCCTCCCCGTAGATTGCCCCGTAGGGGGGAATTTCGCCATAGTTGCCACGCTTGGCACGTAGGTTGGCAACCACTGTTTTTCATAATTATGAGTTGCTATCGGAAATAAGCTGCTGTCAATGTTTTTTTACAGATAAAGGTTGATAAATGACCACACAGTCCACCTGATGGTATGTGGGTGCTGTGGTATATAGAAATCTACATTAATCCTCAATTAAGAATCAAAATGCAGATTCGTTGTCATCCCAGAGGAGTAATGCCTTGTTTCCAGTAAAAGGGGTTCTTAGGTTCTCTACATTTTGCATAGCAACAGTAAGCTGTTATTTTACGCTGGTATTATGTAAGAGAGCGATCCTACACCGGTTAAGCCGACCCATTCGTTCTACAACCATATTATAGCGGAAACTGCGTAACGTTTTACCAAAAAAATTTAAAAGTTTTTTATACGTATATCCCTTGTTTTAGTTTCCCTCTATCGCCTCCAATAATACCCACAGGGCGACATGGGTAAGTGAAATTTCTTAAACCACAACTGCTTCATAAACATACACTAAAGCTTTAACAATGGTTTGTTATTATATATCTCTTATTTTATAATGTAATCAAAGCTGTATAAAAACATATTTTGGGTGCTAAAAATCTCCGGTGGAGATTCGGTTGCCACCTAAGACGTCTCTACCTGGCAACATATAACGCACGCACCCTGAGGACTGACGAAATGACTATGGGGCTGGAAGAAGTGATAGACAAATTGCGCTGGAATTTGTCTATCACTTCTTAAAAGAGGGGGAGGACACGGTTATCCTCGAATCCGGCAATTTGTTCTATCACCGGGAGGGCGACCATCTGTCCCAAGGAGGTGTCGGATTTATCGTTCACAAGTATCTCGTTAACAACGTTGTAAAGATTGGGAGTGTGTCGACGAGGATTGCGTATCTTATACTCAGAATCACCAAACGGTATTCGCTGAAGGTCATACAGGTTTACGCACCAACCTCGGCACACCCCAATGAGGAGGTGGGGAAAATGTATGAGGATATCTCTAGAGCCATGCATTCCTCCAAACCCACTATACGGTGTTAATGGGAGACTTAATCGCAAAACTAGGCACAAGAGAGAACGGTGAGCTGAAAGTAGGGAATTTCGGAATAGGGCAACGGCACCCAAGGGGCCAGCAGCTGGCCGACTTCATGGAGAAAGAGGGACTCTTTATGATGAACTCTTTCTTCCAGAAGCGGCCCCACAGGACGTGGACCTGGTCGAGCCCCGACGGTTCCACAAAAATGAGATTGACTTCAATATGACGACCAGACGACAACTGTTCAGTGATATCTCAGTGATCGCGATCGCGAATGGTGAGAGGCACACTGAACCTAGACATTAAGTTGGAGAGGTCACGTCTAATGAAGTTAACACTCCGTCCCCTTCGGGCTTTAGAGCCCGAGGATCCAAAGTCCCAAAACCTTTCAGCTCCAGCTACAAAACCGTTTCCAGTGCCTAGAAGATTGCAATTCAGTGGACCAAGAGCCAACTGTCGAAGCTGAAGACCGAGTGTGGCAGCGTCGTTTCTGGGACCCCTGAGATTTTGAGTGAGATTGAGAGGTTGTATAGGCAGATGGACACATCATCGTTGGAGCCACACGAAAGTGTAACTAACGATCAAAGAGCAAGTCTTATCCGACACTATTCCGTGGATATACCGGACGTCAGTCTGAGCGAGATTAGAATGGCTCTCCAGCACCTTAAAAACGGCAAGGCCCCAGGCGAGGATGTAATTACAGCGAAACTTCTGAAAGCGGGTGAAAAACCGGTACTTGAAGTCCTTCAGAAGCTCTTTAATTCCGTCCTCCATGGTGGCACTACACCAGAAGCGTGGAGCAGAAGTGCGGTGGCATGACAAGGCTCTCTCTTGAAGGACTACAGACCGATTTCCCTTCTAAGCCGCGTCTACGTGCTGTTTTCGGGAGTCGTTACGAATCGTCTCGTGCGTAGACTTGACGACTTCCAGCCTCCCAAACAAGCCGGTTTCCAAAAAGGCTTTAGCACCATAGACCACATATATACCCTTCGGCAAATTGTACAGAAGTCCGAGGAGTATAATTTGCCACTATGTCTGGCGTATGTTGACTATGAGAAAGCCTTTGATTTCCTCGAAATTTGGGCGGTGCTGCAGTCCGTTCAGCGATGCCAGGTTAACTGTCGGTATATAGAAGTGCTGAAGTGCTTGTACAGTAGGGCTACGATGGCTATCCGAGTACAGAACCAGAGTACGAAACCTATGCAATTGCAGATAGCTGTAAGACAGGGTGACGTGATGTCCCCGAAACTCTTCACCGCTGCATTGGAAGATGTTTTCAAGCTTCTGGACTGTAAAGGATACGGTATTAACATCAATGGCAAGTACATCACTAACCTTCAATTTGCCGACAGTATAGTCTTTATGGCAGAATCACTGGAGGAACTAAGCACCAACCTCAATGACCTCAATAGCGCTCCCAACGGATAGGTCTTAAGATGAACATGGACAAATCAAAGATCATGTTTAATGTCCATGTCACACCTATGCCGGTAGTTGTTGGAAGCACTAAGCTCGAAGTTGTTGACGAGTATGTTTACCTGGGACAAATAGTCCGACTAGGTAAGTCAAACTTCGACCGAGAGGTCAATCGACGGATTCAACTCGGTTGGGCAGCGTTTGGGAAATTACGGCACATCTTCTCGTCAGGTATACCTCAAAACTTGAAAACAAGACTGTACAACCAGTGCGTGTTGCCAGTGATGACCTATGGTACTGAGACGTGGTCCTTCATTGCTGGCCGGAAGGACGATGAAGAAGCTCAAGGTCGCTCAGCGAGCTATGGAGAGCTCGAAGAACCGACAACCGTTGGGGAAAAAAGGTTCTCGAGTGGCAGCCTCGTACCGGCGGACGAAGTGTAGGGCGTCCCCCCCACTAGATAGAGTGACGACCTGGTAAGATATGCAGGAAGTCGATGGATGCAGGTGGCTCAGGACCGTGCTTTGTGGCATTCCTTGGGAGAGGCCTATGTACAGCAGTGGACTTGTTAAGGGCTGTAATGTTGATGATGATGATGATGATATATTTGAGACCTTCCACATATTTACTTTATTTCATAGACCTTACGATTATATGTCTCTTACATATGGGACTTCAAGTCATAACTCTACTATCATAAAGCTTATGCATCATAGTACCTTCTATTTTAATGCTTTTGTATCATAGACCTTACTATCATAAGTCCCTCATATAGGACTATACATTGTGCAATAATGATAGTGGCAGTCGATCAGCCGACCACCCCATATATATGTACAACCATGGGCATGTGTCTCCGATAACGCCCTTCATATACACAATCATTACATGAACACATTCCAGTAATACCAGAACACCCTCATTAACTTTTTTTTTTCAATTATATTACAAATGTTATTTATTTTTATTATTGCAATATAATCGATTTGTACTTGTATTATTTAATACACTTTTTTAAACAGAGTTTTTATTAAATTTAGAGATTTTCTAAAACAATATTATGCGTTTACTACACTTTAATATTCAATATTCGAAATTAATATATGTCGGTGATAGAACAAGTTGCCGTATTCGAGGATTACCGTATCCTCCCCTTCTCTTCGGACCGCGGATAATCCAATAATATTCCAGCGCAAATTGTCTATCTCTTCTCCTAGCGCCAGGATATTTTCTTCATTCCTCAGGGTGCGTGCGTTATATATTGCCAGGTGGAGTCGTATTAGGTGGCAACTGAACCTTCACTAGAGATTCTTATCATGCCATGCCATGCCGTTTCCATGTTCACTACCGTAGCCAGGAATTGTGGGGTGGCCGGGGACTAGGGGCTGTAGCTTTAATCATGGGGGGTATATTGCCCTTGTTGCCACGCTCGGCGAGCGGGTTGGCAACCGCAGTTTTTTATTGTTGTTTTGTTGTTATCAGAAAGATGCTGCTGCCCATCTTTTGCCTCAGTTTCTCTCTGTCACATCTTACGACACTCACGGGAAGATATGGGGTAGTGGTTATTCTTACCCACGACTACACGGGGAAGTACGGATTCATTCAAATACCAATTTGAATTTAGACAAAACATTTCTACTGAAGATTCGGTTTTGTCCCTTACGTTTTTAATCATTGAAAATGTTGACCACAGAAAAAAATGTATTACAGTTTTCTTGATTTAAAAAGCTATTTGACACCGTCTTTCTTTGCATTCTAGTTGCTAAAGTAGAACATATCGGCATTTGTGGGAAAAACTTGAATTGCTGAAGGACTATTTGCAGGAGTACGAACCCAAAGAGTAAATATTGGAGACTGCCAAAGCCATTATTTAGACATTACTTACAGCAAATCACAGGGGAGTGTCTTGGGCCCTACTCTATTTTCTTATATATAAATAAGCTGAAATAATTGAATATCGAGGCTGGCCGTCTTTTTATATGTTGATTACACTGATATTATTGGACTAAAAACGATCTTCCTAAGGTCTCTAGATGGTTTAGACGTAATCTACTAACACTTAATGTTAATTAAACTAACTATACGTGCTTCACTAAAGATAAAAGAACATAAGAGAATAGAATAAACTAGAATAATTTTTATTCAATATAGATCACATGTGTAATTCTTATTGGAAGTCATTTTTTACTTTTACTTTACCACGGGTTCGAAAAAACTCTCTGTCCTGGAAAGAACCAGCAAGAAACCCAGCGGGTCATTTTTAAGTAAATTTTACATGACTGTTTTTACAAACTATTTCCAAAATTTATTTTAAAACTGCTTGGAAGCGACCACCTCATCCCCAGGGAATATTACCAACCATATGTATTTATTTATATTATAATAACCCTGTTCCTCCTAGCCAGAAGATACGCCAACGCCCGGCGAATTGCGGACGAACATGTTAAGCAGCTTCTAAGCCTCCCGCTGCTTAGCGACCGGGCCAGACTATATCCGGACCTGTTGGATCCAGTCTTGGTGGCCTGTAATACGTTGAGGCGGCTGGATTTACCAGTGGGCGAATGGGCTTTTTTGTTGCTCCACATCGTCCTGTCCCGTCTACCTCTCGACCTTCGAATCCATTTTCAGGAGAGGTACGGCGGGGACGAGGCCTCCTATATTCCGCCCTTCTATGACCTGCTGCGGTTTTTGAAGGAGCAGTGCCGGCAGATCGAGAACGCGACGGGCGCCGTTGACGAATTACGAGCCGTTCCCAGTGAGAGGCTGAATCCGCCAGGCAAATCGTCGTCAACCCCCCCCCCCCCTGCTCCTATTGTCGAGCATCTGATCACCGGGGAACGTCGTGCCCGAAATTATTAGGTAAGCCGGTTCCGGTGAGGCGAACTATCGCCAAGGAGCGCCGCTGGTGCTGCTCATGTTTGAAAGGGCACCTCCAGCGAGACTGTCCGAATCGGCGGCCCTGTCTGCATTGCCATGGCAATCACCATGCAGTTTTGTGCCTGGGTGCGAACGGCGTCACCTCTCGGGGCTCTGCCAGGCCCTCGACCCCCACGGGCGGGGGCGCTCAGCCACGCCCTCTGCCGGGCGACTCTCGGCGCCCGCCGGCCAGCCACCGGGCCCCATTTGATGGAGGCGGCCCTGGCTAGCTGCCGCCTTATCTCCCACCACGGCCGCCTCCACTGAGCCTTAAGCCGTCAACAGTCCACTTGTCAAAATGTTCTGTTGCCGACGGCCTCAGTGAAGGCGTACAACCCGAGTGGCGACTGTTAGCGGTCGCGCTCTATTGGTCTCGGGTTCACGCCGTGTGGCCTCCACTTGGTGGTGGGAAGATTAGGGCCACCCCTGGAGCGTGGAATCATGCTGTTAAGGGGTATTAGATTGGTTTGGTCGAGCACTTAGTTAAAAATTCTTTGAATTAAAATTAAAAAATGCTTTGGGCTTTCCGCGAAATTTTCTTATTTGTAGCGGCTGTGATTAAAAGAATTTAATTTAATCTACTCCTTTAAATGCTGCTGCATATGTTTTTTAAATATATTTAATCACTGCATTTGATTGTTGCGCCTGGTTGCTGAAAAGAAAATTTGAATTCATTTGAAATTGAATGTCGCGCTATTTGGAAAATTATGTATATGTTTTTGGTCCGAGAGCTCATGACGCATTTTTCATGAAGTGTTTGATGCATCATGAAACTTTGTTTAAAGGTATCAGTCGACTCAATAAGCAGGTATATGACTGTCTGCCTGGCCTACCTGGGTACACCTGGTACTGCGCATACAGTTAAGTCGAAAAAAAATTTGCCCAAAAAAAAGTGTTTGATTCAAATAATAATAATGACTATCCGTTAGCTAAGTTTATAAACAATTAAGAAAAAAAATGGCAGACACTTCTGAAGGGGTTTACATAGGGGCAGACGACCACAAAGTTGTATTTTCAAAAATTCCAAAAAAAGTGTTTGATTCAGTCTGCCATTTTTACAGCGTGTTTATTATGTATAATAAAATATTCTCACAAAAAGGCAGACAGTTTCTCCGGGGGTTACTAATTTAAAAATCTATACAAATAAATAATCACTTTTTAAATGGTCCATATTTCCTATCATAATAATTAATACATCTGTATCACATGATTTGATAAGTACATTGACAGCAGAATCCGATTCCAATTGACAAACATGAAAATAATTATACTTTTTTAAGATTATTTAAATAGCTGCTGATAAAATAAAAAGCTGTTCCCCGCGACTTCGCCCGCATGTAATTTAGGGTTTTATTTTTTTTGCGCGGTACCCTAATAATTTTTTTTAAATTTAAAAGCAGCCTAAAATACTCGTTATAACATCAATTATCTGCCAGTGAAAGTCCCGTCAAAATCGGTCCAGCCATTTCGGAGATTAGTCGGAACAAACAGACAGACAAAAATTTTAAAAATTGTGTTTTTGTTATAAATATCGTATATAATGTCTTATGCGTTTAGTAAAAAATTGTTATTTTGAAATTAAAAACAGACATTTAAATTTTATTTATTTGTATAGATTTTTAAATTAGTAACCCCCGGAGAAACTGTCTGCCTTTTTGTGAGAATATTTTATTATACATAATAAACACGCTGTAAAAATGGCAGACTGAATCAAACACTTTTTTTGGAATTTTTGAAAATACAACTTTGTGGTCGTCTGCCCCTATGTAAACCCCTTCAGAAGTGTCTGCCATTTTTTTTCTTAATTGTTTATAAACTTAGCTAACGGATAGTCATTATTATTATTTGAATCAAACACTTTTTTTTGGGCAAATTTTTTTTCGACTTAACTGTATGCGCAGTACCAGGTGTACCCAGGTAGGCCAGGCAGACAGTCATATACCTGCTTATTGAGTCGACTGATACCTTTAAACAAAGTTTCATGATGCATCAAACACTTCATGAAAAATGCGTCATGAGCTCTCGGACCATTGTGATAGTGTTTAATCATTTTGCTTTGTGAAAAAGAAGGCTGAAATTAGATAACCCTATTTGTGCCGAAGTAAATAAAAGTCAATTCTCCTTTGGTTTACATTTTGTTGGCACTGTCTAAGTTATGTTAATGAGAAATAGGGCTGTCTCTTACGTTATTGTTTTGTTTAATTTGTCAAGTTGACCTATGTGCATCGGTGATTAATTTGGTTGAATTGATTCTGTAGTTGAACATTGATGCTTTGAAAAATTAGTTGAAATATGAGCATAGGACTGCTTGTCTAACAGGCTAGCTAGTTTTGGAGATTATCAGATTGAAATCAACTGCCGCACTATTTTAGTAAATGATAATATGGTGGGTGGCCTGGCTAGGCCTACTTGTTGAAAATTCATACTAGGGACTATCTGTGCGTTTCGTTCGGCTCTCCACAGACGACGTTCATGTGGAATTTGTGGGTGCTCTCTGCACTGAAGCTTAGGAGGCCGCTCTGTGCAGCTTCGTGTCGCGTCGAACAGACCTGATCCGGTCAGATTGCGGAACTAATCGTAGGGGCACAGATAGGTGTTGGAAAGAGGTCGTCGGACTTCCGTCCAGACTAGGAATTATTTATGGGCTGCGATGTCCAGGAAGGGCATCCAGTTCAACCCTCCGGCTTGCCCACGTTGGGGCTGTAATTTTGAGGCGTTGGTTAGGGTTGCAAGATCTGATGGGGTGCCTAAGGGTCTTGCAACGTGCCGTCGCGAGCCTGTCCCGCTTGTCGGTTTGCTCGCGGACATAGGTCCTTATGTCCGGGACGGGGGTTTGTTCGCGGCAAACGCTAATTTCAGGAACTAATGCGAGAGGGCGCGCGCCTCGGTGCCATACCGGTTTTGACGTCGGCCGAGCGGTGGGTTGAGAACGCGTAAAGGCGAAAGAGTCGTCTGCCAGCTGTACTTAGGACCGCACGCTGTCATTTTTGTCGGGAACTCGGAATAATTAGGCGCGGCCAGTAAATATACGGTCTAGGATTTGTGACGCGCATTCTTTGCTGGAGAGCTTCCCAGGGACTCATTGTGTATGACTCAGAATCTGCATAAGTGCACTCGGCAATATTAGCTAGTGCGCCCTTTGATATTCTAGAAATAACTGTTGCTACGCGAAACGGTAGTGACCTTTGATCCGGACACTCCGTGTTTTTTTTGTGCGTTAACCTTATAAAAACAAGTTAGTGGCTTCTGTAAGTTAGTTAATCGTACGATAAAGTTAATGGACTGTCTACGGGACTAACGAAGAAGTGGTCCGGCGCCAAAGCAGTCTGAAGCGGTGCAGCATTTTGGAGCAGCCTAGAACTCGGCCGCTGCTGGTCGCCTATGCTTGACAAGGCCCAAAACATTCACACCCCACTGTACAATACTCGCCATCCACTATTACACACACTCACGGCCTGCCCAAGCCTTGGTACGAAGTAAGCTTCGGATAATGGTAAGTACTATGTGTTTCTAGCTTCCTCCCATATTGTTTATTGTAATTAGGAAATTCAACGTGGCCATATTCTGGCCCCGTCCCTCTGCTGCTCATCGATGGGATTACTCATGGGCCCTAATTGATTGGGGCAGCTAGAGACGTGTACAAACCCTTATTATACAGTTTTAGTTTACTTAAATATTAAAATATGGTAATAGAGAGAGCTGGTATATTTCCATTTTATTACCATTACATGGAAAATTAGTTGTACATTTTTAAATATGTATCAACCTTCTGAGCTTACACTTAAAAGTCTTGTTCTTCTATTTTAGTTTATTTTTAAAAAATAAGTTAGCACAAGCATATTAAATACGAATTGATTAAATCTTTACTTTATACAATCTATTTAGAGAAACAATCTACACTTATTATTATTATTAATATTATAAAGAGGAAAGATTTTGTTTTGTTTTTTTTATATGAAGTAAAAATAAGGCAAACAATAAAAACCAATCATCAAAAGTAGTTTTCATTAGTTAGTTTTAGTAAAAATGTACAATACTGGACAAAAATGCGTCTTTCTGTAAACACTGTAAGCAGAGGCAGAACCACCAGAGTTCATACATAAAGGTGGTCGGAATTGATAATACGGAAGAGAGTCAGATAAAGCAGATCTTTTGAATAGCAGCTTTAAATGAGGTTCTGAGCTTGCTATTCACTGTATCTTTGATTATTCTCAAAGCGTAACATAAGTTAGTTATTCAATATACCAGGTACAAATAGAAAAATGAAGGGAGTTATATCATTTTTTTAATTTCCACATATGTATTTATTAACTCGTGTTTTATTTTATTAACAACAAAACCGACCGATTTCTTCGCCATTCGCATACTGTCACCAACGGTTTTTCTGGACCGGCGTATCTAAATACACTCAAAAAGGCTTCTTTTTCTCAAGGTCAACAACGTACCTGTAATATTACTGGTTATACAGATATTCATGGGCACCGGTGTTCATTTATCATCAAGTGACCCGCATTCTTGTTTGCTTTCTCATCTAAAAATAGAAATAAATAATTAGTAGATAAATACGTGACTTCAATATCAGCTCTGAAATAGGATATTATCGGTTTGACGGTTATTATTTTCAAAAACATTGTCTATTGCTGCAGCCTATTCCGTTAATTAGCATAGTACATCAAGTACAAGAGATATTGGTAATTTTGACAAAATTTTATCCTTTTTATCTTTATTTCTCCAACCCTACAGGTCATCTAAATAATTAATAGAATCAGGCGTTACTTTATGGGAATACATTATATTAGAGATGTTAAAAATTAGCCAAGAGATCCGCGTAATTTAGTAAAAAGATGTATATTATCTAGTTTCGGTGAGGAAGGCCTTGGCAATTCCAGAGAAAAAGAAAGGCATGGGACGCCCGTTAGCCACTTGGTGGACAACCGTATCCAAGGATCTGGAACGATCACAGCTTGAAATACAGACACCCCAAGATAGGAAATCTTGGCGCTTAAAAACGAGGAGAGCCGACCCCAAATAAAGGGACAAGGCAAGGAAGAAGAAGAAGATGTATGTTATCTAGTTTGAAGAACACCTCCTGCCCTCCTCCAATTGCGTGCGTGGACATCAGGAGCAAAAAGTAAAATCAGGAGCAAAAAGTTTTGTATCATATGATAGTGTAGTCGCATAATACGCTTCAAATAAAAGTCTGAGGCAGTAAACAAATAGTGACAATATACTAGGATTTTAAAGCCCAGCTTTGTAAAAACAAGATACTTTAGAAACCACGTATCAGTTGGCACTCTGCCCGTTCCTGAAATAACTTACTTTAATTGAGGAAAAGTTACCTAAACGTTACCTCCACACTAGGATTTTCTTCAGTATCGCAGGGACAGTTTACATACATAGAACAGACCCATAACAATTATTTGTAGGCCATACAAATACTTGTTCCGTCCGAGATTCGAGTCCGTGGCCCTTAGCGCTGCAACTCATTACTAAGCCATTGCACCACGGAGCCGTCACTTGTCTGTTTCACATTATTTGCTATTTACTATTGGGATAATTTTTTTCGTTTCATTTACCAGTTTTTGCACCACACCGAACGATCTTTCCTTTTTGTTTTCTTAATTGCGAGCAATAAGCCTAGGATGGCTAACGCATCGTCGTCCGTCACTAGTGACGCCATGGTTTCAACTGATGCGGCATCATGCAAACTTGACGGCGAAATTGAACGTGAGTGGTCTATATGGATGCACTGCAAACTGGACGCCGCTTTAAGCGCGCTGCAAACTTGACGGTAAACTTGATCGTGTATGGCATCCATTACGTATCATAGTAGCACGCTACTAAGACGTCAAGAGCCAAAACTCCACGTATCATTACGTACTAAAAATTGAGTTGAGTATGCTTGCTAAACTTAAAAGTACTACCAAACGCACTCACCATCATCGGAAAGATAGCCAACGTATCATAACGCTATGCGCTAAGACTCCGCCCACAAACGGTAGGGGTGTGCGATGTCCACGGGCAAATCGTATTGCTACAACGAACCCGCTCATCTTTAGCACAAAGATGATATGTCTAGGACGCATCGGTTAGTGAGTCCAAGTTTACCTCGGTATCGGATACTGTGAAGCAATTACACGCCACTATAATAATCCTTTTCAAGTCCCATTTCTTGCAATATAATGCTTTCACATATTCATTTCACTGCTGGCCGGATGAGGAAGCTCAAGGTCGCTCAGCGAGCTATGGAGAGGGCTATGCTCGGAGTTTCTCTGCGTGATAAACTTAGAAATGAGGATATCCGCAATAGAACAAGATTGACTGACATAGCGCAACAGATTAGTAAGCTGAAGTGGCAATGGGCCGGCCATATAGCTCGAAGAACCGACAACAAAAAAGTTTCTCGAGTGGCGGCCTCGTACCGGCGGACGTAGTGTAGGGCGTCCCCCCACTAGATGGAGTGACGACCTGGTAAGATATGCAGGAAGTCGATGGATGCATGTGGCTCAGGACCGTGCTTTGTGGCATTCCTTGGGGGAGGCCTATGTTCAGCAGTGGACTTGTGAAGGGCTGTAATGATGATGATGATGAAATATTTGAGACCATCCACATATTTACTTTATTTCATAGACCTTACGATTATATGTCTTTTACATATGGAACTTCAAATCACAAGTCTACTATCATAATGCTTATGCATCATATTACCTTCTATTTTAATGCTTTTGTATCATATACCTTACTATCATAAGTCCCTGATATAGGACTATACATTGTGCAATAGTGATAGTGGCAGTCGATCAGCCGACCACTATGTTACATATGTACAACCATGGGCATGTGTTTCCGATAACGCCCTTCATATACACAATCATTACATGAACACACTCCATTAATACTAGAACACCCTCATTAACTTTTTTTTTTTCAATTATATTACAAATGTTATGTATTTTTATTATTGCAATATAATCGATTTGTACTTGTATTATTTAATGCACTTTGAATATTTTAAGCAGAGTTTTTATTAAATTTAGAGATTTTTAAAAACAATATTATGCGTTTACTACACTTTAATATTCAATATTCGAAATTAATATATTTGAACTTTATGCTTATTTAAGCATTTTAAATGCTTAAAATATAATTTTTTATTTTTAAATGTCTTTATATTAAATATAAAAATTATGAGCATCACAGTATAAAAAATTGATATACTTTTCGTTCAATTACTAACCTATGTATATGTAAACTGATTAAAACTGGTCTGCCTGCAATTATTGCAAAATTTTCATTTTCCTTCTAATTTAATCAAAGAGATTTTCATATATGTCGTGGCCAGATCGTAGAATTGATCATTGTACCTTAAAGTAATCTATCATTTCGTTAATGCTATCATTTCATGATATTTAACACTTTTTGTTGACCATGTCATGATATAGCTTGACCAAATCAATAAATAGATATCGTTTGACGATATTTATAAGTAATAACTAAACAAAACAGTACTTTTTCATGATATGGTCATATCGTTAAATAGTTTTCACTGCTAGTAACGCTTATAGCATATTTTTAACAAAAACAGAATTTTTAATAGAATCAACATCATCTTTTATGCCTTATTTGTATAATAAACTAGCTGACCCGGCGAACTTCGTACTGCCTAACAGTCGATTCTTTAATTTTTTTAATACTTATTCTGCTGTTCGGGACACCGGGTCAGCTAGTAAGATAAAAAAGTATAAAGAAAGTTGAAATTCTTTTAATACATAGGCTGCACTAAAAGTATCGGGAATGGAATATTTCCACTGTTCCTGTCATATTAAAATCTTTTTAATTGAAATGTCCTTGGTTTTTTAAAATTGAATACCATTTATTTATTTAAAAAAAGATTCTCGGTCTTGTCACAAGGTTTTGTCAAACTTGTTTAGTCGTTGAGAAAATGGAATTGACTCGAGAAAATTCAAGAGCGATGATTTATTATGACTTACGAAGTGGTTTAACACAAAAACAGTGTGTTGACCGGATGATTTCTGCATTTGGTGATGAAGCCCCATCCAAAACCACAATTTATCGCTGGTTTGATGAATTTCAACGTGGACGTGTCAATCTCAGTGATAATCACCGTCAAGGTCGTCCAAAAACTGCAGTCACCCAAGAAAACGTTGATGCTGTGCGTAAGCTGATTGAGGAAGATCGACATGTGACTTACCGCGAAATTAAGGCAACTTTAGAAATTGGCATGAGTCAAATACAAATAATCTTGCATGAACAATTAGTTGTAAGAAAGTTGTTTTCCCGATGGATACCGCATTCGCTCTGTGAAGAGCAAAAAGCGGCTCGCGTTACTTGGTGCGTCAGAACTCTCGAAATATTCCACGCAGAATCCACAAATGCAGTATACAACATCGTATTAGGTGACGAATCCTGGATATATGCGTACGAACCCGAAACAGAAAACCAGTCACGAGTTTGGGTGTTCGAAAATGAGTTGGACAGAGATTTTCAACACCTGAAAAAGCTGTGGACGCCTACAAAACGGCCATTTTGGAGATCCCAACTTCCGAATGGAATGGTTGCTTCAATGATTGGTTAATACATATTCTGATTTGACACATTTTTCCATACGATGGAAAAATGTGTCAAATTTCGCGGAGAATATTTAGAAAAGCAATAAATACATTTTTAAAATAGTGATGTGTCACTTCCTTGATTCCCGAAATTTTCATTGCTCGTAGTCACTAAAAAATCACAATGAAAAATCTCTGATTTCTTACTTATTATATTTCATTTTATTTTTACTTATTCTAATTGACAAATATTGACATTAGTATTACGTATACTAACGTTACTGAATTGTTTTGCCTTCCCGGAACCCCTCCACTAACACTTATACTTTATGATATGGTATTAAAGTTCAAATTGACTTTTAAGTATTATTACGAATCTTTTGTATGGGAATATAGAAAAGTGTTGTTTTTAGACTTTTTCAGGCAATGTTTTAAATTTTTCTCTCCGTAAGAACCATCTTCGTACTTCAAGAAATATTATAAAAAAATAATTAGCGAAATCGGTTCAGCTGCTCTCGAGAATTGCGCTTAGCAACAAATTTAGCGATTCATTTTTATATTATAGATAAATGTTCGTAGCTTTGGGGTTGCCCGTAAACCAGTCGCACCCCAACTTTCTATCGCTGATAATACTAGATAGTATAGTTTTGGCTTTCATAGTTTTAATGTACTAATAGCGCCATCTACTTTCTGCCAAATAAACTAATGATAAGAACTGATAAAATTACATTTTAGAATGCCACAGAATGCTTATTCGTGGAGCATCAAAAATTATCACACTTGAATATCTGAACTGGTGGCCATTATCGGCATGATTTACCGCAATTACCACGTTTGACGAAACGACTAATGACACTGTTACACTGGATACTGTACACAACACATGTGTTTTGTGTGCACAGTTTCCAGTACTGTGTACACAAAACTGAGATTAAAAGAGAAGTTCTTTAGTTGAATATATTGGTTGTCTCTATCGGTATAGCTTTTATTTCACCAACTTCATTTGTTATCAAGTTATCTGATTTAAATAATTGAAAATTAAGTGCACTGTGAAATTTTTAACTCTATTTCATGTATTAGTTCGTGGCATCGTTGGATGTCTAATTACTTGGTAGATGTGGTCGACAACCGTGCAAAAGCTTTGTTTCAGTTTTTATGAATTTTATATAAATAAATAAGAGAGCTGTTTAGCTTATTATGAGATTTTATCATGGCACGGGAGCAAAACGTTTATGATTCTTTTGAGGAAAAATAAATCTCTAATGGGTAATTTTACGTGCTGCCTTACCACGTGTCCGGTGAAGTGGTGAAGAATAACTTTGTGGGGAAAACTAAGTGTCTGAGTATTTAAAAAAAGACGTGGAAATTTGAAGCATTGCGATAAACCTACTCTTTTCTGCCCACAAAACTCTATAAGAAATGAGAAGGCCTGTGCATAGTAGTGAGAACTATGTAAGCTGCTACTTTACTTTTTTACCTTTATAGAGACTTGTATATTCAGTCTTTATTATATCTAAATACTTATTTTTATAAAAAGTACTGCAAAAGGTAGCAGGCACATCTTATTACAAGTATAATCATAATAGTGAAATTTTGAGTCCACACGAAGCGTCACCTAACTCAATTATAATATTTGACGATGTAGCTTGTGAAAATCAGAACAACATACGCTATTATTTCTACATGAGTCGACATAACACAGACTGTTTTTATATTAATCAAACGTATACTAAGTTACCTAATCAACTAGCAAAAAATAACGCTAACCTGATCATATTGTTTCAACAAGATGACATAAATCTGAAACACATTTATGATGAACATGTAGGGTCTGACATGGCATGGTCTCAGTTTCGTGAAATGTGCTCAACTGTGTAGAGTAAACCTTTCAATTATGTTGTTATAAATAAAGACTGTGAACGAAATAAAGGCTATTACAGAATGAAGTTTGATACATTTCTACTAGTAGACTAAACGATTAATAAGTTTCATACAGAATTGGGGCTTTCAGCGGCACGTTGCTCGAGCGAAGCGAGAGCAAGTGACGCAAAATAATAAAAAGAAGTCCCAACTCTATCCTATTCGGGATATAAAATCCTTAATAGCTGGCTTTTACGTTGTTACTAGAGCCATCTCACAGTCATTAAAAGCACTATTTTGCCCAATATTTTTTACACATTTTATTAAAAAGCTGCTACTGGCATTCATTATTTATTCCGAAGCTTATTTACATTTATTGTCAATTTCTCATTATTTCCGTTAGATATAGTAAAACTAATATTCCTTTAGTAATATATAGGTTATAAGAAATAAATCGACAGTTTCATTAATTTACGTCACAATTTGTGGTGGACCCATTTTCCATACAAAAAGAAACTGTCTACTTTAGGACGAGGTCAAGGTAAAAGTGGTAGCTCAGATATTTAGCGCTCGCTGTAAGCTTCACAGTACTCGAGCAACCCGTGTTCGAGCCCCGCCGGCACCAACGAAATTGTTAATTGCAATTTTAAGTGCTGATTTACCACGTGCTCGGCGGTGAAGGAAAACATCGTGAGGATACCTGCATGTTTGAGAAATAAGAAAAAAAAATTCGAAGACATGTGAAGTTCACCAACACGCACTGGGGCATCGCGGCGGACATTTCCTTGCCCTAAAACTCTCCCAGAAATGAGAGGAGGCCTGTGCCCAGCAGTGGGACGTAAATAGGCTGCAACTTTACTTTACTTTACAAGGTAAAAGAGTATTAATTGGGTAATCTTAATTTTGAAAAGATGTCTCTTTTAGTTGAGACGTAACTAATTTATTTATTGTTTTATTAAAATGAAAATGGGAACACTTGAAAGTAAAAAATTTTTGCCACCTCTTTTCATAATTATCAAAATAATTTTGAATACCTAGTGCATGACAATGCTTTAGGAAGTTGCATCCTCGCACTTCTGTGAATGATTCTAATCACTGCTAAATTACGATGATTATTGTAAAATTGTTTCAAAAAAAGTGAAACATTTGTGTCATTAAAGATATTACTAAAAGAGATGAATTTCTACGGTAGGCTATAAAGCCGAAATACTTTTACTATGGTATCGTTTAATATGTATATTTAATCCCCTTTTAAGTTTAAACAGCCTACCGTCGGTACAATTTTGACACCGTGGGTAATCCGGCTGTGAATGTACTGGAGCGCCAATATTCATTAAGAAATGTTAAAAAAAGTAAAACAAGTGCAAAATGTAAACAGATCTCTACAGCACTCAAAAGTCTCTATATTATATTACTTCATATTGACGTGTTGTACTCTGCATCTTGTCTGTTCAAAAATAGCTTATCTGTTTTTAGATATATTTTAGAGCTTCTAGAGATTCTATACGTCATTAGTGTCATTATTTTCTTCAAAAAGTTGATCAAAATATTATTGGATATATTGGATTCAATATACATATGAATAAATCTTCCTAAATTGCACTTCATGTGCTACATAGTTTGAGGTCCTATCTTAAAACTAAGCCTTATGTATTCTTTTTAATATTTTTTTTTAATATTTATTTAACTGCATAATTTTCACAAAATACTACTAATAAGTAGTCCAGGTCGTCAAATAAAGCAGAATATGCTCATATATGCTTTGTACGTGGTAGAGGCATGCTGCAGCTATATTAGTAGTATAGATGTAGCACGAATGGGTCGGCTCGACCGGGGAAGGACCACGTTCTCACAGAATACCAGCGTTAAATAGCAGCTTAACACTGCTGTTTTTCGTATGGTGAGTGTAGAGAACCGGAGACCCTTTTTTACTGGAAAAGAGGCATTCCATCTCAGTCCTCACGGGTGACAACGGATCTGCATTTTGATTCGTAAATGAGGATAAATGTAGATGACTATGGGCCACAGCAACCACTTACCTTCAGGTGGACTGTGTGCTCGTTTGTCACCCTATCTATAAAAAAAATAATTTAAGAACAATTGAAATTTGAAACGTCCAATAGGATTGAAAAATTAAATTGCTTGCTATAAGATTAAGCAGAATCTGCTAACTACTTCCATGACAATATTGCCGAATTTCGTTGCTTCCATGTTGTATGTTTTATGACACCAAAACCCTAATAATACTAAGTTAGTTCCGCCCTTTGCACATTATGATGAAGAGTTTTTTTTTAATGAATGATCATTCTCTACGACTAAAGGTTCCTGATTTAAAACCAAATTCCTAGTAACACAAAGTAAGTTCTCCCTGGTCAATCTATTCCTGCTGTAGTCATAATCTTGCAGCAGCGTGGACCCGTATAAAATGTATGGTTGCTGTAGCCCATAGACATCTACATCTACCCTCGATTACAAAATTGATTTGTTGATGAAGATGCGTTGTCACCCGTGAGGGCTGAGAAGGAATGCCTCGCTTCCAGTAAAAAGAGTCTCCGGTTATTCCTTTACACTTACCATACGAAACACAGCAGCGTCGTGCTGCCTTTATTACCAACTTGACATACATTCAGAAACTTCATATTGAGCGTGCATCACACTGTGAGCAGGTCCTTTGCATATTTTCATTTGGATTTTTTTTAAGTGAATGTTTATTCTCAACGTTTGTGACTAAGTTTTATTGATTAAAAAACATAAAGCATACATAAAAGAGCTATAAATTAGATTTTTTTTCTCAAGTAACTTTAGGATGGAGTATATTTTTTGCTTCTAAGTATTCAGTAGCTTGTCCTGCACGTTTAAAAGCGGATGTGTTAACAGGTAATTTTTGCATGTTATTGAAGCATATCCCAAATATATATAGGTATGTAAATATTAAACTATCATGCTCACCGATTGAGTGGTGCAAAACAGCTTAATAATGGAAACAGAAACAGAAACTTTTTTATTCAAATAGATGATGATAAATAATACTTATTGAAAGTCACTCTTTTGTTTAATTACCTCGAGTTCGGAAGAAAACCTCTGAAACCTCTCTGAACCAGCAAAAAACACAACGGGACTTTTTTTTAAATAACAGCTTACAATCATGTATGTTACACCATTAACAACTCGAAACAAATTAGAAATAGTTTGGTAGCGGTCATCTCATTCTCAGGGCTTATTATCATCCATAAACTCCTTAATATTATAATAACCCTTTTATGCAAACTTTTAAAATTTGAGCAGGTCGAATTTTGTATATTTTCTGGGATTTTGTTGTAGAAGCGTATACATCGCCCCAAGAATGAATTTCCGACTCGGTAGAGTCGAGTAACTGGTACTACTAGCTTGTATCTTTTCCTAGTATTTACAGAATGAATATCACTTATTTTTGTATAACTACTTTTATTTTTGTGTACGTACATTACATTTTAAAATTTTAATTTCCTTAAATTGTAAATAAACGAGGGAGTGAAGTGTTCACACAGTAGAATGGTTTGACTACGACTTTCAATGTTTGACCCAAATAAGCTCTTTAAAGCTATTTTTCATAAAAGGAAATAATATTAGGTGTTTAAAATTATAAAATATATACAAATTATAAATATCGTCTAGATTAGTGTCTTAAAAGAAAACTTTCCTTTAAACAATGTTTTCTAATCATCATCAATACAGCATGCGATGCACTACTGTATAAGCATATCTGCGCCTATACAGGAATAAATATTCATGTAGTTAAGATACATTTTGTAGCACTACGTTACATTACACATATTATTTTAGATGACTGAATACTTTTAGAATATGAAAAATTATATTTTAATACGAAAAAAAAATCCAAATAATTCTAAAGATAAACTTAAACATGAATATTTTTTTAATATACTGCAAGCGGAAAAATTAATAACTTTCTACTAATTCAGATTTAATGATCAATAAACATGATATTGAAATGACCGCATGAACAAACAACTACTTTACTACTTTAATAGACTTTTATTACAATAGACAATGTAAAGAACGCCTTTTGAGTTGCTTCAAATAATGAAAATTGTAAGAAAAGGCAAGATCAGATATCGAACACAATACCCTCATAATTATACAATAAACCTTAAAAGAGAAGACTTCTTCACTGCTTTATATTGTAAGTTGAAGAACAAAGGTAATCATTAAGCTGTGAGCATAAAGTAGATATCTTGCGCGTTGAAATATGGCAGAATAAAAAAATAGGTATTGAAGTTGCGTAAGTCTCGCCACATACATTTGGAGATTTACATATCTGTTCAGTTGCCTATATGCCAAATACGTTGAAGACTCTTCATTTCCCATCGAACAGCCATTCATTCACATTGATATTTTGATCGTAGAGTTTTGGGTTCTTCAGCGACGGGCCTTTCAGAACTTATCAATCATATCATCCACTGAATTGTAGTTTTCATTTATATTATCTATTGAATTGCAATTTTTTAGGCACTGAGAACGGTTTTCTTATTCGATTTGAAAATTTTTTGGGCTTTGTATTAGAGCATAAGTGGGACCGACCTCTCCAATTTTACTTTAAAGTTTAGTGTGCTTCTTACCATTCGATGACCGCTATGCGTTCTAGTTTTTACCCTTGTGATCATTGAAACATTACTGAATAGTTGCCGAAAAAAGGAAAATCTTATAAAATATATATTTTTTGTGAAAGAAAATCTAGTATATAGTAATAAGTTCATAGATACACATCTATAACAATAAATAAACAAAAAATGGGAAAGCTTTTCGTCTTTAAATTTGCGAAAAGTTCACGAAATTTTTCGTTTCAAGCACGATAATATAAGATAGTCTTACAATCGACATAGTGTTTAGGGCATTAATAAAGAGAGGTGGTTTTGGCTTTTGGGGTGTACCTAAATGTGTATTAAGTTTATTAACATTTCAAAATTTCAAAAGATATTGTGCCTTTAAGCTTATGAAATATTTTTTAAATGAGTTAATTACTTTACAATACAAAGAAAAATAATAAATTTTACGCTTGTGTTGACATAAAATTTCTATCCAATTATTACAATTCCTCCAATATTTTGAATCTCGCACAAATGTATTTAAATGTACTTCTACACATTGTAGATGCTTGTATTATGAATATTTCAAAAGTAAAAACATTTAATGAAAAACCATTAGAAAATAAAATGTTATTCGGCGACTAGAAAATCGATTATAGATTTTTAAACTTGGGTGCTCTTAGATCCGTAGTTCCTACTTACTCATAAGAACAAAATTATCATACATTTGGCACAAATAATATTCTGGCGAAATCAATTGATGGGATTTGAAATCTATGATATAGAAAAAGTAATGTATTATTTTATTTAACTAACATAAATCTTACAATGCTACTAATTAAGCGGCAGTATAGTGACCAAGAGTAAATTTCTTCATCATCATCATTACTGTCCTCCAAAAGTCCACTGCTGAACAAAAATCCCCCTCAAGGAATGCCACAAAACACGGTCCTGAGTTGCACTGGTTCTACAACCTCGTTTTTAAGTTTTGAGGTTTACTTGACGAGAAGATGTGTCGTAATTTCCCAAACGCTACCCAGCAGAGTGAAATCAGTCGATTGACCTCTCGGTCGAAGTTGGACTTACCTAGTTGGACTATTTGTGCCAGGTAAGCATCCTCGTCAACAAATTCGAGCTTAGTGCTTGCAACAACTACCGGCATAGGTTAAATGATATTTGTTATGTCCATTTTCATCTTAAGACCTATACGTTGGGAGGCACTATTGAGGTCATTGAGCATAGTGCTTAGGTTCTCCAGCGATTCTGCCATAAGGGCTACATCGTTGGCAAATCGAAGGTGAGTGATACACTCGCCATTGATGTTAATACCGTATCCTTTCCAGTTCAGTATCTTGAAAACGTCTGCTAATGCAGCGGCGAAGAGTTTCGGGATATAACGACACCTTTCTAACACCTTTCTGCAGTTGAATAGGTTTCGTTCTCTGGTTCTGTACTCGGATAGCAATCGTGGCCCTTCTGTGCAAACACTTCAGCATTTCGATATACCTACAGTCAACTCGACACTGCTGAAGAGACTTCAAGAGCACCCAAATTTCGACAAAATATAAGGCTTTCTCATAGTCAATATTTCTCAGAAAAACGTCGCCGAGTACCGGAAAAAATTTGTGTCTGAAGACAAATCTTTGCTGAACAAAGTTTCGGATGGGGGCACCTAAATCTAGTCCAGTTTAATCCTCGAAAGACAAAAGTTTGCGCGTTTACCGCTAAAAAAAACCCCTTTGTCGTATCTCCTCACTTTCAAGGCACTCCCCTTGTTCTAGCCAGTATCGGAATCCTCGGCGTCGATATATCGAGTGATGTGCAGTTTCGTGGTCACTTGAAAGAGATTGCCAAATTAGCCTATAATAAGCTGGGCGTGGTCAGCAGAGCGTTAGCAGAGTATTTCATGCCGGTGTGGTATACAAAATAATAATATTATATAATTTAAGTAATTTATAAGCAACTTTAAGTAATTTCATTACATATCATGTTTAAATTTAAATAATCTGTACATAAATATGAATGTCATAATTACAAACAGTACAGTACTACAAAAATTATTATATGTACATAAATATTAGCAGTGGCTATTGTTCTAATGCGGCGGTTGGTTCGATGGCGCGATGTCACCAGCAAACCGGTTCACCGCTGGCCGTCCTTGCTCCGATCGCCTGCCCTGCGCTGTGCCACCAGTAATCAGTACGCTTTCGTATGCCATACTGTTCGCCCATTTATTCGTGTTAAGACATTACTGTATAGTTAATAAGTTTGTGTAAGACTTCTTATATTTGTGCTATCTTTACAAACTTTATATTTGCTGTCATTGTGATATTTCTATGCTTATACTTCTCACTCTATTCTCTCCTTCTGTGTTGTTGTGAAAGACTTGTGTTTAAATTATAATTGTTCAACCTTGAAAATCACATAAACTAATAAACTGAACTATAAAGTGGTGACACCCTAAAAGTGCACAATATAAATATGAGTGAGAAACAAAAAGCCGCCGAACAAAGTCTCGCCTCATCATCTGATGTTTGTCGTGTCGGCTTACGAATACCGCCATTTTGGCCAGAAAAACCAGCAATTTGGTTTGCGCAAATCGAAGGACAGTTTGCGTTATCGAATATATCAGCAGATGCAACAAAATATAATTACATAATAAGTCAACTCGAACCACAATATGCATCAGAGGTCGAGGATATAATTATCGCCCCTCCAAGTACAGAGTAATATGAAAAGCTTAGAACAGAATTAATTAAACATTTGTCGGCTTCGAGAGACAGAAAATTGAAACAATTAATAATGCACGAAGAGTTAGGTGACAAAAAACCTTCGCAATTCCTTCGGCACTTGCAACATTTGGCTGGACCAGGTATACCTGATGACTTTCTTCGAACTATTTGGATGAGTCGATTACCAAATAGCACGCAAACAATCATAGTGTCACAAACGAAGACGTCCCTTGAGCCACAAGCAGAGCTAGCTGACAAAATTCATGACGTTGTTTCTCCGTATCCACAAGTAGCGTCTACATCAAGCCATTTATCAGACGACAGAGTACAGAAACTGGAATGTCAAATAGCTGAGCTTACGAGGCAAGTAAAGACCCTAACAACTCACTTAAACAAGAGGCGTCCAAAATTACGAATCAGAAGCCGCCCGAGAAGCAACACCAGATCTCTTTCCAGTCACAGGAGGTTCCCTACTTGCTGGTATCATAATAAATACGGCGATCTTGCAAGTAAGTGCATTAAACCTTGCGACTATTCTCAGTCGGGATATGTGCAAGGAAATCGATAACAGCGACCTACGATTGCCCAAGTACTGGTCGCTTATTCGTTACTTACCGCAATACGAAGATGCAGTTTCTCGTTGATACAGGCAGCGATCTCTGTGTTTTCCCGCGAGCGACTATTAAAGAGGATAGGCGAAAAACTAATTATGAACTAAGTACAGCTAACGGTTTTGTAATAAATACTTATGGGTACATCTATTTAACGTTAAATTTAGGTTTGCGCCGTGACTTTACTTGACAATTTGTGGTAACAGATGTAACAAAAGCAATTATCGGTGTAGATTTTATGTCATTTTACAATTTGATTGTTGATTGTAGAAATAAACGCCTTATAGACAGCGTCACATCACTCTCCACCCATAGCTTTGCCTGCTAATTTAGATATATTTTCTGTGAAGTTTGTTACTGGTGATTCGGTTTATCATAATGTCTTAAAAGTGTTTCCAGATATTACACGCCCAGCAGGGGTTCATGGTGTGTCTAAGCACAATACAGTGCATCACATACGAACCACTCCGGGGCCACCGGTAGCCTGTATACCTAGGCGACTATCGCCTGATAAGTTAAAAATAGCAAAAGAGGAGTTTGCAGCAATGTGAAAGGTTGGTATTTTTTTTGGTTGGTTGGTATTGCGTGAGGCTACGGAGCGGCGCGACCTAGCTTCGTCGGGCTTTAATATGCGCTGCGATCTTCGATCCTTTTCTTGCTGGGTTTCTTCCGTTGCGGCCGTGTTATTGGTCACAGAGGTAGCGGTTGTATCGCTGACCGTTGTGGTTTCGCTCGTGGTGTTGGATGTATCACTGGCGGTTGAGTCGCACCCGGAGGCCTCTTCTGTGGCCCCCTGGGTTATCTGTTCATCCTTGCGACGCTTCGATGATTCTCCGTTGTTACTACGTGTAATCACCATTTTTCTTCACAATAATATTTTTTTCGTTCTTACGGTTTGCTTCTTTCTTCCGGCAATACCAAGACCGATATTGTCTTTTTCTTCTAGTAATCCGGCTTCTCGAAGGACCATTAATGTTACGGATCGCCGTAACGCCGTTCGAATGAATGAATGAAATGAATGAAACGCGTTGGTCTTGCTTAAACTGGAGGCAAGCGGCGGTGAGGAGAAACTTTTTCTTTTCTTGCTGCTGTTTTCTTTTCTGTAGCTGGAGAGCGACTGCCGACCGTTCCGGCCGGCCCGTCTTATATATGATTTGGCCGTTGCTGGCCAGCGGACCCTTGCCTCACCCCCGCGCCTTTCTTTATTGGTTAAATTTCTTACAAACTAACGAACAGACTTAAATATATAACATTCTTACAACTACTTATTAAACTAATATTTACATAACAATTTTCCTATATACTAATGGTTAAAAGGTTGTTTTTCCAGCAATTTTGAGCTGAGGACCCTGCCCCCCGCCTCAGTACTATAAATATAAAACGTCGTGGCGCGGCGCGCGTAGCCTCATTCGCTGCGCGGCCGCGTCACGGTAACATGCCCTGTTTATTATGTTTCGTGCCTAAAGGCTTAATATATAAGAAATTAAATTGCACTATATAAAAGAATAAAATTTACATATAATACTTACTCTACAATTTGGCATTAATTAATTTCTATATTCTAAATCTATGTTAACTCTCGCCAGTTGTTCGGTGCCTTTATTGCAAGAGTTATTACATAGTTACAATACTATTTATTAAAAAAATAAGAGCTATATTTCTCAATATTATTGCTACGGCATTTCCCGCGTTGCTGTGGGCAACCAACGCTAGTTGTGGAACCGTGAGCGCGGCCCGACGATCATAACATCCTCATGGCTCCGCCCACCGCCCCTAGGTTGTTCAACTAGCGATGGTTACGACAAGCAATCAGTAAGTTATTTCGTTCGACGTATTACTTTGTATGCGTCGTGCACACACACTGACCATAAAAAGCCTTCCGTGAGCGCACCACCACCAATTGCATGGTCAGCACGGCCGATTGGCCGCAGAGCGTGTCATGAGTCTACCGCTCATCTCAAGGGAATGGGGTCCCACGTTGCGCGGCTTTCGGCCGCAGCCTTGAGAGCCTCCTCAGATTCTCCCTCCAGCTACCACCCGCATGAGGTCGACACATATGCTCCACCAACCAATACATTGGCAGATATAGCCAATAGGCAGTTATAAGATATTAGTAATAATTCGCCATCAGAAAGGGTTGGTGTCACTGACGTTGAGTATATGCATTTTTCTATCATGTTTGTCTCACCCACCAACAAGTTGCCTTCAATCTCTCAAATGTAGGAACTTTATAGAGATATATTATTAAGTTGTTATATTAAACATCATGAAGGGCAGACAGTCTGCAGCCCCGCAATGAAGGGACCCGACTTGGGCAAAGCTACTTAGGTTGTAAGTCAAACCAAGACGCAGGGAGCGCCATTGAGAATAGCAACCCGCCAAACAACCATCGCAGAGAAGCAATGCTGCAGAATGCAACAAGCATCAATACGACTATCGTCGGGCTTACACCATCCCAAGGTCCCCTATACAGTCCCAGCAGACATCACCACCCGCATACCTCTATCGACCAGAACCACAAGATGTGTCGAATCAGGTGCAGCACACCCGCAGATCCATCACAAGACACAATACTAACAAGTAGCAGTAAGTATCAATGCAACTATCATACGGATGGCGCCCCCTCAGAACACACCTGCATGATCCTTATCGACTTTGGTAACAAAATTGATAATGTTGTTAACTAAAAATACCACCAACGTATCATAGTAGTACGGTACTAAGACGTCAGTAGCCAAAACTCCACATATCATAGCGCTATTGCACTAAGACATGAAGTTGAGTATATTTGCTGCACTTAAAAGTACTACCAAACACACTCACCCTAATCCGAAAGATAGCCGACGTATCATAACGCTATGCGCTCAGACGTCGCCCACAAACGGTAGGGGTGTGCGATGTCCACGGGCAAGTCGTATTGCTACAACAAACCCGCTTACCACCGGCACTAAGATGATATGTCTAGGACACATCGGTTAGTGAGTCCAAGTTTACCTCAGTCTCGGAGGCTGCGAAGCAACCTACACGCCACTATAATAATCCTTTTCAAGTCCCATTTCTTTCAATATAATGCTTTTACATATTTGAGACCTTCCACATATTTGCTTTATTTTATAGACCATACTACTGTATGTCTTATTCATATGGGACTTCAAGTCATAACTCTGCTATCATAATGCTTATGCATCATAGATACCTTCTATATTAATGCTTTGGTTCGTTAGACCTTACTATGATAACTCCCTAATATAGGACTAGTCATTGTGCAACCTTAGTACTAGCAGTCGGTCAGCCGACCACCCCATATATATGTATAACCTTGGGTATGTGGCTCCGGCAACGCCCCAATATAAGGGACCATTACAAGAACACGTTCATCAACTTAGAAATTTTCCAATTATTACAAGAACACCTTCATCAACTTAAGAAAATTTTAATCAATTTTTTTCTATTATATTACAAATGTTATTTATCTTTGTTATTGCAATATAATCGCCTTGTAATTATATGATTTGATACATTTTGAACACTTTAAGCAGGTTTTTAATAAATTTGAAGATTTTTAGAGACATTTTATGCGTTTACTAATATTATAATATTCAATATTTCAAATGGATATTTTTGAACTTTATGCTTATTATTTGCATTTAATTGTTTAAATTATAATTTCTAAGACATTTTTAAATGTCTGTATAATGAATTTAATTATTATTTATTAATAATAATTATGAGGCGTCACAATAGGTAACTAGATATAACTATATACAAAAAGAAATGAGATGCCATCAAAAACATAACTTGTAAATAAAACCAAGTCTCGCAACCCAGTACTTCTACCGTAAAAAGTTGTGAGATCCAAGTAATACCAAGTCGGTTAATTTATTCAGTCCTCATTAAGGGTCCTTCTGTCTTAAATTATTACGTAATTAGCCAAACTAACAAAATCTTATAGTAACCATATTAATATCAACAATCTTTTATGTTTTAAATAAATAAATTGACTTGGCCATCGCACTAAACAATCTAATTTAATATAATATGTATTACTTGAGAGATACATTGTGTTTTCACGCGATGGTTAAGTCAATCTATTTATTTAAAACATAAAAGATTTTTAGTTATGATGTTGTCACTATAATATGTTGTTAGGTTAGCTAATTACGTAATAACTTAAGACAGAAGAACCCTTAAGTAGGGACTGAATAAATTAACCGACTTGGTATTACATGGATCTCACTACTTTTTACGGTAGAAAAACTGAGTTGGGAGACTTGGCTTTTTTTTTACAAGTTATGTTTTTGATGATATTTTATTTCCGATTATTTCAAATATCATCCTTAAATTTATATAATTACGGCTTCAATTTAGTAACATCACTAAATGATGTTCTGTTTCAAAATTACCAAAATTTGATCACTTTATAGTCACCTCGGTGGTTGTGTATATCTATATATTTGTCAAATATTTTTTTTGTATTCTCAAAGACTTTTGGAAGTAAATGATTGATTAGGGAAATGCAGAGATAAAATGAAGTAGACTTAGAAGTATAAATTAAAATAAATATACAATATAAATCAAAAGTAATACATTATAATATGCATATTATTTGAAAAATATAAACTTATAAAAGATTAAAATATATTATATAAAGTATATACCTATTTGTTTAATTTACTATATTAATCGAGGACACGCATGGCAAAATTTACCAAAGTACACTATATATAACAGTGGTGTACGTAGACGACAAAACCACAAAAACGCGTTTTACAAGATGTAAAATAAAAATTTTGTACAATTGACTTCAATATAAATAAAATGAGAACACCATCAATTTAGTCGTAGTCAGTTAAAAACGCATTATAAGGATAACTCAAAAAACAACAGTTCAATTGCCACATGAGAAGCACCAGTTTTCTAATAAAAATAGAATCATCAAAATCGGTTCACCCAGAAAAAGTTATGAGGTAACAAACATTAAAAAATAAAGTCAAATTGAATACCTCCTTCTTTTTTGAAGTAGATTAAAAACTTTTCAAATAGCCTGTCTCCGAAAATTAAAAAGTAGAACATGGTTTATAAAATTTTAAGTTCAACATTCATAATCAGGGGATATCGGGGCTGCAAGAAATTTAAATAATAGATCTTTAATTATCTATAATTGCTGTAAATGACTGAGTTTGACAACAGAGGGAGACAATTGAATCTCTAAATGATTGTACCTATGAAAAATTTACGTAATCGTCATCTCGTATTTCCCTATTTCCACCTGCAAAATTTAATAATTTTGTTTTTCAAGAACGATATAAGATATGTTCATTAAATTACAGTAATTGGGCAGTTATAGTAAAATTTCACGTTTTAAAAATAGTTAATGTATAGAAAAAAATACAAAAAAATGGAAGTGGTAGATACAATTCGTATCGTAAGAAAATGTTACAGAGGATTAAAAATTATGGATGGGCGAAGTTTAGTCCATTCAGGAAATTGAATGGACTAAACTTCGCCCGGATACTCTCTAAAACTGGCTCGTCAATGTCGTAAATATTATAACAATTTCTACATTTCATTACGCCATTTTAAACAAAAGCAAAAACATTAATGCAAGGCTTATCACGTTCTTTCAAAAGCGAATTAACTTTCATATTAGAGATAGGATAGAGATAACAGGGAGTAAACACAATTCTGAAGTAAGAAATACATTAAGAGGTTATTGTTAAAAACAATAATAGAATGAGAGCGACCGTTTAACTTGTTTTCTCGGTTACAAAATTAATCCTTATCAGCAATTAAACAGGATACCCCACTACATATTCAGTGTTGGGCAGAGTTAAAATTCGACCATTCCGTAATATGTTCAATTCATCTACTATACATTGCTATAACGTGATGGATGTAATTATATTAATACACAAAAATATATTAAGTACAGCAACAATGCTTATCTCAATTTCGATGTGACACAAGGCAGCCTTTTCACAACCGTCTCTACTTGTAATAAAAAAAATGGCCAATGACTGAATGTAATATCCGACTGCGATGCACGTTATACAAATCGAACCAGAGGGGTGGAGAGCTCTACCCTTACTACTTTTTATCTCTTTATTTTCTACCCTTATTCCTAACTATGGAGTAATGCTCAATTTTGAATTTAATTACATACACAGTTACATAACTTTAATAGATTACCTAATATCCTCTTAAAGAAGAATTGGTGAAGTTCGTTTTTTCCAATACATTTACTTTTTATTTTCACCGAAGTGTCGCCCTTCTCATCAAGTGTCGAATCTAGGTCGTCTTTGAGAACATTTTTTATTTATCAGCTGGAGATACACAGACGTACTCGTATTGATTATCCAAACAACTTCATGTGTGTCGGACATGCTCCGCTTGATTGTTAAGTGTGATCTTGTGATTATTTTGACGTAGGTAAAGACCAGTGTATGGAATACAACAGAGTATTCCTATTTCACATTAAAACTTCAAATTCATTCATATGCGAAGTAACTCTTTGTGGATAATATATAAGAAGGAGCTAAAATTCATACACAATATGTGTTACAAATAAATTAGATTAAATTAAATAATACAAAAAGTCAATTGTCAAACACAATAGTCTACGGTCAAACAGTCGCAAATATTAGATATTGTCGACAAAGAATTTAAAAATGTTGCTGACGGAATAATTACTGACAGATTGACAAAAAGATTTGTGAATTTTATATGTAAAAATGTAAATAATAAATATTATAAATAAGTACTGCGAGTTGATAGAAATGCAGCTTGCTTGATATACAAATATGATTATCGTCGAATTACATGAAAGAGTTATTTTAGTATTCATATTGTATACAATTTATGACAGTAGTAATACGGTAATGAGTAATAACCTCTTAGTTGCAATAAATAATTTGGAAACTAAGGACTTTAGAATTAAAAGCTTTTAGAGCTAAATTTTCAACGTCTCTTGGTATAAATCTCTGTGATACATGAATATTTACTTAATATAACACGAAACTTAAACTATTATATTATCTAGTGTACAAAAGTTGTGATATTTATATATTATTACAGACTACGAACGTACCACAAGGTTTTATAAATTTTTATGCAAGAAACATAACCGAGTAATATATTTTTGTCAAATATACAATTTCTGACATAGAAGCAATTCATTTCCGTATCAGCGAACCTTATTGAGAAAATGTTGCCTTTGATGAAGTGGCAAATTATTTTTAGTTCTACAAATTTGTTTTGTACGTTTTATATCTTTTATTTATACGAAATTTTAAATTGTTTTCTTTTAATTATATCCTGTACTAGGAATTTCCCCTGTATAATGAAGGCGTTTTATGTAGTTTTACATATAGAAAAATACACACGGCGCAAAAGAATAAACTACCCCATACCCCATTTTACCCCGAGGATGTCGTAAGAGCCGACAGAGGGAAACTTAAACAATAAGTGTAGCATCTTCCTCATAGCAAGTCAAAATAATAAAAAAAAACTGCTGTTGACCTGAAAAATTGTAAATATGTATGGTAAATAGTTTTCCGTAGATTGCCTCATAGGCGACCCCTAGAGGCAATCTACGGAGGATACCTAGGTTCAGTAGTGGACTTTGATAGGCTGTAATGAATAATTCCGATGATGTGTGATGTAAGACAAACACACCTTGAACGATTAATTGTTGGCAATACAAATACACGCTAAACGGATGTCACGTATGGAAGAAATAACGACCACAGCGCCGCAGTCAAACGCTTAGTTACTGTACTACTGACTTCTCGTAATGAAGGAAAATGTTATGAGGAAAATTTCAGTATGATGGGAAATCAAAAATGTTTAGCGGACATTTAACGTCTTTCAGTAAATACACATTGGGGCAGCACACCGTTGCACTAATCTCCTTTGGTCGACTTCAACGCCACAAGATACAACTCTTGACTTAAGCCTTCAACTAATTCGAATGTTAACTAATGAGTTTGAAGTGTTCTTGCATAATATTCCAAATAGTTTAAGTTGGAAAGCGTTGGGAATTTAATAGTTTATAACTTCCAGATGTGATATGACCTTTATATAAGAATGAGTAAGTACCTAAAACATAGTGATTATAAAATCTCTGTAAGCAAAAATGTTGCGTCAAGAGGTGGGCAATGTAAATCGTATACTGATACGAAATCTACATATTGGTACAATATCTAAAAACCGCTTACTAGTTTATTCCAAAACGGTGTTTGGAACGTAGGCGGAACTACTACTTGTAGTAGTAGTGTTTTTATTCCAAAATCTGATATTTGCGTACATGCCTATATCGCTTTAAATCGGTCGATAGCTGGATTCGCCGTGTGAGACAAAGCGCGAGCGATATAGGTATTAGATACATCTGGCCGAAACAAATACACTAGTAGGAGCGGTACATCAATTTCTTGCTTGTCGTGTGACTCAATAGTACCTATATGATTTAGAACCTAACTGAATCTAACTTTAAGAACTATTTTTATGACATCGTTACTTTATACAGTTATTTCATTAACTTGAATCTTATATGTACGAGATTTTGAGTTTAAAGTTTAATTTCTGTTGCCTAATAAAGATTTAAAATCTTATTGTTTTTAAAGCCAAAAATCGAGTGCATATTATATTATTTTATTTCGAATTTTCAATTTATTTTTAGTTCTGCCAGAATAAAATTAGTGGAAGGAGATAGTTGCGGTCTTTATTCTTTAAAATACATTTTGTGTTGTAAATCTATACATATAATGAATCTGTAGAAAAATCGTGTCTGTAATTCTAATATATTCTAGAAAAAAAAGTCCGGGGGACTAAATAAAAGGGTACTGAAGCCTAATTGGTGGTTTTTGGAATTTTCATCTGTCTGTCTGCCTGTGTATTCAAGATACACGCAAAAACTCCTGACCGATTTCCACGAAATTTTGTATGTAAGTAGTTAGTAACCCGGCGAAACTTATAGGCTAGTTCTTATCCACTTACGGAACTTCGAAAAGGAAGGTCAAGTATTTTCCTTCCTTTAGATACTAATTTTCTATTATATTTGATGATTTTAGGTAATAGGCGGGATGGCGGATGATTTTTTTTTCTTCAAATAAATACCATATTCATAATTTATTAATAAAGTTTAAATTTAGTTTTAAATGTTGCATAACAATTTGAAATTCCGCCGACGATCTAAGTTTTAATTAATAAAACCTTATCTATCATCAAATGGAAAAACGGAATTAAATAATTTATTTAACCTACATCTATGTGTTAAAATAAACTTATAAAATCATTCAAAAATCCTTTTAAAATGAAAAAATTTAGTTTTTTTCATTTTAAACGCGTAATAATTTAAATATACTATTGGTAAATCCAAAAATTACCTTGGGTGTTTTGCACAAGTTATATTTCATACGCATACGACTTCGTAGGATGTTCATGAATGTCTCAAAAACACGCATTGTATGTAGCTATTTGCAATTTATTTTATTTCATTTGTTTGTCACATTGCGAAGTCCGCGAGCCCGTAATTAAGAGCTGACGGCAAAGGGTGGGGCCAGAATGTACGCATTTTAGGTATTATTTTAACTATTATTTTTTATTTATGAACAAATTTAAAATGTTTTGTGTAATATGGGAAATATGGGTTTCATAAGAATGATCTTTTATTAAAAAATAAAGGTTAATACACATTTAAACAATTACAGTGGCTTAAACAATTTATACAGTATGTAACAAACAACCCGTTGGTCGTTTCAGGGACGTATAGGTGTACTATGAATGGGATTTTAGCGTATCGTTTCTAATCAAATAACTAATTAAATTGATTATTTCTAAAAATGTTATTTGCATCTGAACTAAACGACACGTGCCGTCATACTTACGGCCACTGTAAGGTCTCTGACATGGTTACGACATGGTCCGATACATCATTTTTTTAAAGCGAGCCGCTGCGCAACGCGCGCATCCCCAAGGTTTGTGTGTGAATGATCCCTTCAACAGTATCTTTCAAGATGGCGGATAATATGTTATATGTTGCAACCATTGCGGTAATTTTTTACTGCTAAGAAGAAATAATTTACTTAATTCGTGTCTTCTTTAAATAAATGGGTATAATTGTATGGTTTATACAATAAAGTAGTTATAATAAAAAACATTTTTGTCTAAATTTATATATTATTATAAGATTAGTACTAAAAGCGAAGTATAATAGTTATTTCTAGTATTTTTTTCTTGATACAGTTATTCTCAGAAACTTTAAATTTAAATATAATATAAATAATAATGATAATACGAGTATTTTAATAACGTGCTGATAGTTTATAAATTTTCCATATCTCTTCTTGAATACCTAATAATATTTAATACGTTCATATTTATTTTATATTACAAATTATCTTACAAAAATCATTTTACGAAGTCACTTAACGAGAAAAATTCTTAGTTCCGCTACGTAGATGGCGATGTTTTGAAGAGTTCTGACAGTTTCTAAAATTATGTTGAGATCAAATATACATTGTTCATTCATTACAATCTATTAAAGTCGTATGCGACTTCGTAGGATGTTCATGAATGTCTCAAAAACACGCATTGTATGTAGCTATTTGCAATTTATTTTATTTCATTTGTTTGTCACATTGCGAAGTCCGCGAGCCCGTAATTAAGAGCTGACGGCAAAGGGTGGGGCCAGAATGTACGCATTTTAGGTATTATTTTAACTATTATTTTTTATTTATGAACAAATTTAAAATGTTTTGTGTAATATGGGAAATATGGGTTTCATAAGAATGATCTTTTATTAAAAAATAAAGGTTAATACACATTTAAACAATTACAGTGGCTTAAACAATTTATACAGTATGTAACAAACAACCCGTTGGTCGTTTCAGGGACGTATAGGTGTACTATGAATGGGATTTTAGCGTATCGTTTCTAATCAAATAACTAATTAAATTGATTATTTCTAAAAATGTTATTTGCATCTGAACTAAACGACACGTGCCGTCATACTTACGGCCACTGTAAGGTCTCTGACATGGTTACGACATGGTCCGATACATCATTTTTTTAAAGCGAGCCGCTGCGCAACGCGCGCATCCCCAAGGTTTGTGTGTGAATGATCCCTTCAACAGTATCTTTCAAGATGGCGGATAATATGTTATATGTTGCAACCATTGCGGTAATTTTTTACTGCTAAGAAGAAATAATTTACTTAATTCGTGTCTTCTTTAAATAAATGGGTATAATTGTATGGTTTATACAATAAAGTAGTTATAATAAAAAACATTTTTGTCTAAATTTATATATTATTATAAGATTAGTACTAAAAGCGAAGTATAATAGTTATTTCTAGTATTTTTTTCTTGATACAGTTATTCTCAGAAACTTTAAATTTAAATATAATATAAATAATAATGATAATACGAGTATTTTAATAACGTGCTGATAGTTTATAAATTTTCCATATCTCTTCTTGAATACCTAATAATATTTAATACGTTCATATTTATTTTATATTACAAATTATCTTACAAAAATCATTTTACGAAGTCACTTAACGAGAAAAATTCTTAGTTCCGCTACGTAGATGGCGATGTTTTGAAGAGTTCTGACAGTTTCTAAAATTATGTTGAGATCAAATATACATTGTTCATTCATTACAATCTATTAAAGTCAACTACTGAACATAAGCCTATCCGACGGCAAACCGCAAAAGGGGGCATTTTTCATAGTTTCCACTTTTGCCAGGCGTGTTGGCAACCGCATTTTTTACCTTGGAACTAGTTGTTGATAGGAAGATGCCGTTACCCATCTCCTGGTTTCCATCTGCCTTTTACCATACTCACGTGATGATTTGAAGTAGTGAATATTATTTCACCGCCAATACTCATTTTTATTGGATACTTCTTACTAATTACTAATTAGAGATTTGGAAAAAAAATATTAAAAAAAAGGTTGTTTCAAGTATAAAATGTCGTGATTAATTTCAAATTTGGAACTATTTGTAGGAGAATATTATACATATTTCATGTGAAACTTTATTTGATAATAAATATGCAACACAAATTATTTTTTAATATATCCACATTAAAATAACGTAATAAACAAAATAAAATTACTATAAAATAAGCGGCGTTTCGCCCGCTCCTCAAACTGAAACCCGCTACCCGCTCGTCATCGTAGGACTTTAGTATAGGAAAATCCCTAAAATTTACACGCACTGCAAATGATCACAAAAGTGTCGTCTAGTATACGAATAGATATAATAATTAATATTTCTATGAGTATAAGCCAACTGACTTATTTTGAGCCCGTATTTCATCATTAGTTACATATTTAAAAACATGAAAAGTTTAATAAACATAAAATTATGTCACAATTAAATTGTGATTTAAAGATTTAAAAATCAAGGTTGTTTATCAACAAACGATAAAAATACCTATATTAATTAAGGTTTTTGTGTTTTAGAAGATGTAAATAATCCACATACAATTTACAAGTATTATTTTGTTTAAATTTAATTTTATTATTTTTATGTTGATTTTTCTGACGTAAAATTATTTATATACGTTTGAATACTGATTTTGATAACTCACTTAAAGGGAACCACACAGTTTTGGTTACGTATTGTATTTTGTCAGCACTAATGAAAAGCCATAACATAAGAAGACAGCCTAACTGACTAGATAACTTCTATATTATAAATATTTGTAATGAATCTAAATTTAACTACTGCAATAATAACCTCGGCATAGGATATTACTAAAATAACCTAAACGTCATCGTAATTGAATGGTGACCTCAACAAAGAACCGGACGAGTTAATCAGGACAGGACTATTCCAGAAAGTCTGAAATTATATCACAATGTGTGGACCCCACAGAGGGAAACCCACTGATCTACAATTCACTCAAGATCCAGATTCACATTGATCTCTTCTGGACCGGTGGTTGAGTCAAATCTTAAAAAAGACCGCTTGCTAGTAGTTTCCGAGTAGCTCACTTCATATGCTTACATTATTAATTAGATTTTTTTTATTGTAATAACTTTCTTTGCGTTTTCCTATATTATCTACCTAAAATAGATATTAAAGTAAATTACTATTTAATCTGTACAATAATTTCTGATAATTACAAAAACAATACATAATAAAACTCTCATACCTAGTTAGTCTACTTACTCGAAGAATACAAATAATAAAAATAATGTTGTCTGACACTCGCGACCCACCCTTATGCTATGTCAAACAATCGACTTGATATCGACTTGACTTGTCAAATCCGGGTACCAACGGACGTGCAATCACCTCGAAAATTGAGGCGGCACTGAATTTTTTTCACGCGTGTTCTCTAATATAAAGCGAATACGGAAACCTTTACCATTTCATACTAAAATGTATGAACGAGTTCTGTCTTTATGGATGACATTTAGGCTTAGATTATTGCTTTTTGGTTTGAATTAGTAAAACAATGAATCGTTAATGTGTTTTCTATACTTTTATCTCACGTTTATAACTAAAAAGATTTTCTAAAATAATAACAAAATGGCCTAGAGATTTAAAATAAAAAGGCCGTTTAAAGTGTTTTTACCATTGCTTAAGATTTTTTTTTCGAAAATCAGGATGTTTTTAATAAATATCACATGGTGAAAATGTAGACCCATCTATTAACTAATTGAGATTTTTTGTAGTGTCATTCAATGAAGTCAGTTCTTTAATATTTTTAAAACCGTAATTGCCTATTTGCGCGTTTCTTAAGGAACGGCCTCTTAACTATAGCAGTTGGACATGTTTTCTCGCAGACTTTTTGTTCTGAGATATTGATAAATTAAATTAATATCTTGTAAATTATTTCATTCTACCACTAATAATTTTCGTAGCGCAAGCTAAGTAATGTCTCTTATAGGCACGTTTGGTAAATCGATTTAGTAGTTTTAGAGTTTACCCACCTACCATTAGGTGGATTGTATGTTCATTGGTTTCCACTACTTTTATGAAAAATTAAGTAGTAAGACTTTCTAGATAAGCCTCTATAATTCTTAATCAAACTTAACAAATAATGTGATAGACTGTGCAGAGTAGGCATTCACACTCCGCATACCTATAGTGATTTCCACAGTAAGTTGCTTAGAGCTAGCGTTCATCATCTCTTTTCATTGGATATCCTTAGGTCGACTATGAAATATCTTTTATCATTTTATGATTAGTGGTTAATCCGTAATATTACTTACTTACTTACTTATCTTCACGCACGATCCCTGACGGGGTAGCCAGAGAGAACAGATCGCCAAGTGTCACGATCCTTACATATCTCTTTCGCTTCTTTCAGATTCATTATCTTCTTCATACATGCACGTCTAGGTATCCGAGTACTCTTGACCCTACCCTCTTCGAGCAATTTGCTCACATGGTCTTCGAAAGTTAGTCTCGGTCTACCTCGACACCTTTTAATATTAACTTTCGCGCTATATATTTTCTTCACCATTCGGTCTTCACTCATTCGCTCAACGTGCCCAAACCACCGAAGCACGCCCTTATCAATTTTTTTAATAAGGTCATCTTTCAAACCTGCCATATTGCGAATCTCTTCGTTTCGCTTTCGGTCGGCCATAGTAACGCCGCACATTTTACGAAGAGATCGCATCTCCACTGCATTCAACTTACTTTTATGCTTCTTCTGGCATACCCAGGTTTCGCTGCCATATAACAAAGTCGGTACCAACACTGCGTTATGTATTGCAAGGCGTGCACACTTCGCTACGCCTTGCCATTTGACCAACGCAGTCAGGGCACCATTGACTTTGTTCCCGGCAGCGACACGCCTGTCCACATCTAAATCACATCTTCCATCCCGGCTAAAAGCACTCCCCAAGTATACAATTTCACTTACCTGTTCTAGACATTCCTGATTTACCCATATTTCACACTTCGTTCTCTCTTCGTCCCTTTCAAATACCAGAACCTTAGTTTTATTAGCATTCAAACGGAGACCTTTAATTTCACATTCCTCTTTCATACACGTGACTAATGCCTGCAGTTCTGCCTCTGATGGTGCAATAAGCACTGCATCATCAGCATACAGCAGACAATTTACTTTTATGTCACCCAATTTCACACCCAAACAGCTATCTTTCAGCTTTTGTAAACAGCTGTCGAGATACAGTATGAACAGCCAGGAAGACATGACACAACCCTGTTTTACGCCCGTTTGGACGCTAAACATGGGTGACAGGTCATGCCCTACCCGCACACAGGCTTTACAGTCACAGTAAAGAGACTGCACAGCCCTTAGCAATCGGCCATCCACACCATACCCCGGCAACAGCTCCCACATTTTCTTCCTTACAACCTTATCAAATGCTTTCTCAAGATCCACAAAAGCACAGAAAATCTTCTGGTTAACAGCCAGAAGCTTTTCCGTGATCATACGGAGAGAAAACATTTGATCCGTGCATCCTCTTCCAGGTCTAAATCCGCATTGTGCCTCCCATAGAAATCTTTCCGATTTCTCTTGCATCCTACGTGTCAAAACCTTCGAGTAAACTTTACTTGCTAAACTGGTCAAGCTGATCGCCCGATAGCACCCGCAGTCAAAATGTGAACCTTTACCTTTATATAAAGGCACAATGACTGCGGATCGCCAATCATCCGGGACATCCCCCGTCCGCCAGCATAAATTGCACAGCAGATGAAAGCTGTCCCAGACGCGAGGCCCACCATACTTGACCATTTCAGCAGTAACTCTGTCTAGTCCCGCAGCCTTACCACATTTCAAACTTCGAATCGCACGTTCAATCTCTTTCATACTGATGACCTCAGTGTCATCGAGGTCCGGGTCTGGCGTGCCAGTCACGGCGTCATCCCCGGATCCCTCACTAAGATCATCACACGCATACATTTCTCTATAAAATTCGCTCCATCGCTGCATGACGTCCGATTTTTCTGAGAGGACGTCATTAGTTCTCGAAAGCACTTTGTTCATTCTTAAGGCCGTCGCACCACTTCGGGTCCTTCCAACCTCTTTCCAGAAGAGTTTGGAGTTCTCCTTAAAGTTGTGCGACAACCTTTCATCCGCTTCCATTCTACACCTTTCACGCACTTCCTCAATCAATGCTTTCGTGTGAACTTTCTGCAGCTTATATCTTTCTTTCATCTTCTCTCTCATATCCTTATCATTACTAGAGGCCAAGTAGTCTAACCATGCTTTCTTCTTCTTCTTTACAGCTTCTTTCACTTCATCATTCCACCATGCATCTCTTCTTTTACTACTGCCTCTTTTTATTGTTCCACACACTTCTTCCGCTGCACTTACCATTCCATCCCTAAGGTTCTGCCATGTTCTTTCTACACATTCGTTTCTGCCATCGATGGTGTCAAGCTTTTCGGCTACCCTCGCATGATATTTGTCCCTAGTATCCGCTTCCTGAAGCTTCCAGCTTCGGATGCGACAGACCGACTGTGGTTCTGTCACTGTCGTCCGGTAGCGCCAACCCGCGAACAGACCCCTAAATCTAGTAATCACTAGATAGTGATCCGTTCCCAGGTCAGCACCCCTGAACACTCGTGTATCCATAACCTGTTTTCGCAGTCGGTCATCCACCAGGAACAAATCGATCATACTTCTCTCATTCTTTCTTTCTCTAGTATACATATGGATTTTCTTGTGATTAAACATAGTGTTTGTCACAAGAAGACCCTTTTCCTTGCATACCGCCAGTATAAGCTTGCCAGCATAATTAACCCTTTTATCGCCAAACTTTCCAAGTACCGACTCGTACCCTGGTCGAGCGGTACCAACCCATCCATTCAAATCACCACATACAACAATCCTTTCGTTTCCCCTAGCCAAATCTAGAACTTCTCTTACATTCTCCCAAAACGCCTCCAGCTCAGCCCTGGACGACGAAGCCACCGGCGCATAAACAGCCAAAAGGAATAACTTCGTCAGTCCCAATTTAAAGCGAACCCAGAGAAGTCTTGAGTTCACAAACTTATATTCAGTCATAACATCGACCAACCGAGAAGACAGCAGCCCCCCCACTCCCTGGCAGGCGTTCTCGCTCTCCGGGACTCCGGACCATAGAGCTAACGCCCCGCCAGGGAGCTCTTCAGTACCACTGCCCTTCTGTTTGGTCTCCGACATACACACGACATCTAATTCTCTTTCTTGCATTATTTCGATCAACTCATTCGTCTTATCTCTCATGCCTCCTCTAACATTCCACGTGCCAACTCTGCACTCCGTCCTCCACCTTCCGCCGTGTCGGGCTGTGCGTGACGGGTGGCGGTCCCCATCGCCGCTTTGCGCGCTGCATTCCACACCAACGGGGACGAGCTGGTGTGCGTCGCCTTGGGGGGACGCCCTAACCCTCGTTGACATGGGTGCGCAGCTGAGTAGAATTGTATATTGATCCGTAATATCATTGTAATTTATTGCTCATTTGGTTATATAAAGCTAAAATGTTGTAAGTTTAGACAAAAGATATTCCTCGTTTTCTTTTCAAAATAAATAAATGGTCCACATTTACCATTTAAAAGAAAGTGTTCTGAATCAAATGCGATACACCAAAGGGTAGATATATCCAAGACTGTTTCAGATCGGAAACAAATGTATAAGAAAAGCCTTGTTCAATTTTAAACGCTTGTTAGAGTACTCGACATATGTGTAAAGGAAAACGGATTGCATAATATACTTGAGTGCGTTTAGTGGTCTTAATGCTTATCTTTCAATCATTATTTTTGTAATACTAAATAAAATATACTTTCAAGGTATGTATTTATAGCTTGTTCAATGAAGGTAATAACCGGGAAAAAATTAGATAGGGAAAGCGAAAAAGAATGTAAGGCTCACATGACATTTGCATTGTAGTATTAAAATTTCATTGCGATTATGATCGTTCGTACTTTTGACTGTATTCTAAATGTGTCCGAAGCTGAAGTAAAAGCCACGATCTTCGTGGAACCATAAAGAAACCTTCTATAAAATGTGCTTAATAACTTTTCAAAGTTTAAAGAACTTTTGCGGATAAAATGTCTCTAGGGCAAAGTGAATCTAAATTATTTCTTATTCTCACGCAAACACTAAAATACTTTTAAACTATTTATATTTGTGTAATTAAAAAATAAGAATAGGCAAAATAAACGCAAAATAAAAGCATTATGCAATGTTTTAACTTTGAATGTCGAATAAGGATATGTTTAATTTTTCTTTTTTGATATGCAGCTTAATTAAATCATATATCTGATCGAATTTGATCGAATCGCAATATTTCTATATAAGAAAGAAAATTTGCTCTATACCAACCGTTACAACCTATCGACAGTTCACCGCTGAACACAAGTCTTCTAATAAATTTTCTCATAATGGGTTTATTTGCCATAATTGCCACGCTTGGTAGATAGGTTGGCAAACGCAGTGTTTTATTTTTAGTTTTCATCATGATGACGCTAGATTCCCTGTGTCGTCTTCCTCGACAACCACGGGATGATATGGGGTAGTAGATAAAGAGGTGTAGTTTGTGGTATAATATCACACGTTCCGTAATGAGAGATAAGAACTTGTGTGAGCATGAATTAATTCCATAACAATAAGTCTTACACTAGTTTGTATTTGCCACAATCGCTATATTTGAAAATGTGAAATACATTCTTAGTAAAACCGTATATTGTATGCTGTAAATTATATTACTGTTTCAGTTAACATAACAAAATTATATTAAGAATATCCCGTCGCTTTAAAACTGCCCGGCCTGATCACTGTTCACAGTTATACTATTCTTAAGTAAAAAAAAATAAAAAAAAATCTTATTAATTTTATTTTAAAACAGAAAAATTAAGAACAAGAATTAAGTATTATATAATAAATAGCATTGTTGTTAATGACATTGTTACGGCCCCCAGTTGCTCCTGCAAAGGTCGCCTTGGCTAGGGCCCATAGTAGCCTCCTCGACGGATAGCCGAGGGTTCGGGCCCATATGGCCGTATGGACAGTTGACCTATCATACTACACAATAGGGAGAAGTCTAGGTAAATAAATAGTACGTTCCTGGATCCGAAGCTAAGACCGCCCCAAGGCTCGGTCAGGTCGTAGGTTGGTGTAGTGCATGTAAAGTGGTATTTAGTGGTGTGTATATTTATGTGACCTGGCCCAGCTGAGGTGACCGGGCAGCCGCCTGGTCCGATGCTGCCCCAACATGTTTCATCACTCCAGCAGGCGTCACCAAGTGACAACTTCTTTCTTCATATCACTATTTCAGTCTATCAACTTTATTGTACATTTAACTAACTTAAACTCAACTAATTCAACGTTCATCTTAGAATCAAACACGTGATACCCAACACAAGTAACGAACAGTAGTTCAAAGTTCAATATTCAATGTTCCGGATTCATTTATCACCAAATTACAAATAGGAAACTAACGCGATCTCTTCACGAGTCACAAAGTTCAGCGTTACAAACAACAACTAAATTCCTTCGTACGATGTTAAATACTACGTCGCAATAAGAATTCAAATCAACTTAGCTGACAAGCAAACTAGCTACAGAGTCAACACACAAAAGGCTCTTAACGCGACGGTACAATTAAACAATGATTTCCAAAAACAATCAACCGGGCCACGCCCTAGAAATGGAAAGCGAGCTTCAAATTCCAGACCGTATCTCCACTCGGCGCGCACGCAAGATTCCACGTCACACAAGCAAGTTAAATACTGCAAAATGCACTTCAACACGCAATCACTATATAATTGGCGCAATTACTTTCAAACGAAATTACTTTAATCAGTCAAATTCAATCCAAGCCTCTTGTCACGAACTTACAACTTAGACAAACTAAACCGAGGCGGTCTTCACGAAACCACAATTCAGTAGCGAAGTAACGCGCACAAATACTAAAAATCTAGACCATAAACCCAAAAAACTGGTCGCGCGAAATATATGCAGCGGTAACCAAAATACGCTAATTGACCGCACCGCTGCTCTCAAGCTACTGTTTTCGCACACGAGTGGCAAACGCTGGGAAGCTGCATACTGATGCCCCCTCCCCGCGACGCGCGTGACACCTAACACCATCGGGCGATTCGCTAAGTCGAAGGCGATTGGATGCCGTCTCAAATGACCATATTTAGCCTAAACAAACCGCTGTCCCGGACATAAGGACTTATGTCCGCGAGCAAACCGGCAAGCGGGACAGGGTCGCGACGGCACGTTGCAAGACCAAATCTACAACCAAAACTAGGCCACCTTAGGTATCACCCTATCCCTACCCTATCAGATCTTGCAACCTTAACCACCGCCTCAAAAATACAGCCCCAATGTGAGCAAGCCGGAGGGTTGAACCTCCACTGGATGCCCTTCCTGGACATCGCAGCACCTAAATAAGTCCTATTACTGGCCAGAAGTCCGACGACCTCTTTCAAACACCTATCTGTGCTCTTTGGGTACGCAACCCGCAAACGGAAATTAAGTTATAATAATAAAAATATATAATTATAATTATAAAACAACACATAAATATTAGGTCTTTTGAGCAATATTACAAAAATACACATTAAATAATATAGAACTAGTTTATACTATAATAACTTAAATATATTATATTATAAAATATAGTAACAATAAGCAGTGCTTTCTTATCTTTTGTAGTATTATGTTTACACAGTTTCACTACGCAAAATGTTATTTTACTTCAGATTATAATCAAAATCTAATAAAACATTCAGTACGCCCACCTCACACATTTTTTTTATCTTTAGAAAATCTTGAAATGTATAGCATAGCATTTAATATGTTCGTCGTAATAGATTAACAATAATCAGTAGGTAGTCCTACTTTTTTTAGATATGAGTAGGATCTCTTAATAAATAAAAAAATGGATTTTTGGACGAATATTTCTATTAACATTTTAAATAATATATTATACAGTACGTTCATCGCTTCTTTCACATCTTTACATATCTTCACGCATGCGCACTAGACAACTTTTCCGAAAAGGCTTTAGTAGCATAGGCGATATACATACTCTACGGAAAAGTGTACAGAAGACCGAATGGTCATCATGTCATTATCGCTTGCGTATGTGCACAATGAGGAAAATTTTGAATAGATTAAGAATAGAGTAGTTAGTAGATTTTGCAGTGTTATAGTTCCTGCAGCGGTACTACATCAAAGTGCTGAAGTGTTTATATAGTAAGAGCAACGATGGCTAGTGATGTGCAGAACCAGATTAGGAAAAAGAGCGTATATTATCTTATCTTAATATTATACATATACTTAATATTATCCTCTAACAGCTAGGTCTTAAGATTAGAATACACGCACACACACACACACACACACACACACACACACACACACACACACACACACACACACACACACACACACACACACACACACACACACACACACACACACACTTACACAGAATTCTATGTGTGTGTGTGTTTTTTAGTGTGTGTGTGTTTGTGTTTGTGTGTGTGTGTGTGTGTTTGTGTGTGTTTGTGTGTGTGCGTGTTTGCTATAGCGTGTGCGTGTGCGTGTGTGTGTGTGTGTGTGTATGTGGGATGAGAAAAGTGGCCTTCCGTGGTCAATCCGACCTATCCGTAGGTACTAAAATCATAATATAGCTGCCGCGTAGCTCTACCACGTATAATCCACTTCAAACCTCATTACAAATTATGTACAATTAATATAAATCAGCATAAAATGAGATAAAAGAAAATATACTGGCCATGGATAATCTGGTAAAGTCATCTAAATATAACGAGGAACGTTTTGACTCCTTATTAAAATATCAAAATTAATTCAGGGATGATGCCAGGGCCTTTAAGGACAGTGTGTATTAATAATATGACAAGCAGTAATACTTGATTTTATTCACATAAACTCTATAACAGTACCATAACAAAGCAGATAAATTTAAAAAGTAATTCATATATTTTTGTACGTGGTAGATTGCAGCTATATTAGTAGTAAAGTTGTAGTACGAATGGATCGGCTCGACCGGGGAAGAACCACGCGCTCACAGAAAACTAACGTAAAATAGTAGCTTAACATTGCGGTGTTTCGTATGGTAAGTGTAGAGAACTGGCGACCCTTTCTACTGGAAAAGAGGCATTCCATATTAGTCCTCACTGGTGACAACGCATCTACATTTTGATTCTTTAATGAGGATAGATTTAGATGTCTATGGATTACAGCAACCACTTACGATCAGGTGGACTGTGTGCTCGTTTGTCACACTATCCTATAAAAAAATACTACAAAAGATTCTGATTATTAAGCTTAACTAAAACTTCTACAAAATTTAAATAGCTTAGAATACAACTCACCAACACTATATTGTGTGATTTCACAAAATAGCAATATAAAGCATCTAAGCCATACATTTATTTACCTGGTGCATCAAAATAGACCTTGTATATTTTGATGCACCAGGTTAATAACCTAAGTAGAAAATTGAATTATTTTTAAATAGTGACCATATACATATTTCATGTATTACTGAACATTGGTTGTAACATTTTAACTCCATATTTCATTTCAGTTATCTACCAGGTGGTCAGTTCTTTCAATAGATATAATAAATTACGTGTTGGCTCCTTAAAATTTAGCTAATAAATCCGTATCATATAAAGAACGTAAAGATATTGTGAGCCTCTCTATTGAGAGAACTGTATAAATGGCATGTGTTGAGCTTGAGCACCTCATTGTTGTCAGTGTTTGCAGACCTCATGTTCGAGGTATGTTACCTTGCAAAAAATGTGGTAGAAGTTTTAGTTAAGCTTAATAAACAGAATCTCTTGTAGTATTTTTTTTATAGGATAGTGTGACAAACGAGCACACAGTCCACTTGATGGTAAGTGGTTGCCGTGACCCATAGACATCTACATTTATCCTCGTTCGCGAATCAAAATACAGATGCGTAGTCACCCGTGAGGACTAAGATGGAATGCCTCATTTCCAGTAAAACGGGTCTCCCGTTCTCTACACTCACCATACGAAACACAGCAGCGTTAAGCTGCTATTTTACGCTGGTATTCTGTGAAAGCGTGGTCCTTACCCAGTCGAGCCGACTCATTCGTGCTACAACTATACTACTAATATAGCTGCAGTATGGCTCTACCACGTAAAGCGTATATATGCGCAGACTAATATCAATCTCCTGGAAACTTCTTCCATCAGTATAATATTTTGCTCATTATTCAAATCATACAATCTTGATAATTTATTCTTTGAAGCTACACGTGTTGCTTGATGTAGTGCAACTTGTATTGATAATATTTTTACAGATTTTGTACCAATTAAGATTCATCGTTCAAAAACTAAGTTCACTGATCACTGTGGACAACTGGTTTTATTAGCATATATGCACAAAAAACCAGAAATTAAAAAAAATTGTGTTTGTTTCGATTATAGCAAAACGCCTGCGGAGATTTAGAAGTAATATAGTAAAGAAAAACCTTTTATCGCTTTCTTACAAGAACATTTCAGACTAATCAATGAATATAATAAAATATTTACTTTTAAAACATTCTCCACTAACAGTCGCAATGCATTTGATAAGTGGGCGACAATTGAAATTCATAAGATCAGACGAAGATAATATGAACTTTACCATGAAAGATCATATAATCTTTCCGATACTTTTAGAGAGTATGTCAAAAATTATTCTAAAATGTTTAAAGAAGTTTGCCCCACAGTCAAATCTTTACATATTAGCAACAAAATTACGAGTGCTATAGATAAAATTAAAATGACGTGGAGTATAATTAATAGCGAAACCAATAAAGAAAAATTTCATAACACAAATTATCAATTGAAAATTAATAATGAATTGACTAGATCGAATCAAAATGTCGCAGCGGTGTTTAAAAAATATTTCACTGATGTTCCTATTTTAACAACAAAGTCGTTGAATACTTCTCCAACTGTCGCCAATTCATTAATTAAACAGAAGATTCATACCTGTTTAAAAGAATTTAGATTTGAAAAACGTATTACCACAAGATATTGAAAATATTTTAAAACCATTGTTGTAAAGAAAACCGCAGATTTATATGGGATTTCCGTTACAGTTATTGGGTCTATAATATATTTATATGCACCTCATCTTGATATTATTTTTAATACTAGTATCGAATCTGCTGTGGTGTTTCCTGATTTAATGAAATAAAGTAAGGAAATACCTTTATTTAAATGTGGTAGCAAATTGGACCCCGCTAATTTTAGACCTATTTATGTATTACCAACTCTCAGTAAAATTTTTGAAAATATTATATTTAATTATTTATTTAAACTTCATACAATATGATGTATAGGCGGACTTAATGCCTGAGGCATTCTCTACCAGTCAATCATATGGTGATGCAGAGATAAAAATATGAAGAAGCCTGTGAAACGCTAAAAGACAAGAGTATAAATTAAAGTATATAAATATAAATCAAAATAATACATATATCCATACATAAACTTACATTTTAAAAATTATTCTATACATACATATTATTATATATAAATTATGTACACAAAAATAATAAATTACATTCATTATATAATTATATATTTATATAAATACATAAATAACTACTACTAATGAGATTATTCCGCCAGTTTATTTAACAAATGTTCACGAACTTTCTTCTTGAATGCATAAAGCGTCTCCCACACACAAGCGGCTTGCGGTTGCGGGTAACCGCGAGACGCGGCTCCAGCCGTTGCAACAACACACCACCGCGGCCGGAGTGGCGGCCTGTAGCGCCATTCACTGTGGTGTCTGTGCTAATATCGAACGTTTGTAAGTATGATAAACCCTGACGAAGTCTTATTATATTCAGCAATATTATCATATATTTTGTTTTTAATCCTAAAACTATGTGATCACGATGCAAATTATCATAAATGACTGGATAATTTTGCACTGTTTTTATTAAAATCTCTGAATTTAGCATCATTTTTTACGGCCTGTTGTAAAAAATTGCAACTGACCGCGCTGCGGCCACCGACTGGCCGCGTACTCGCTAACACACATGCGTTGGCAGAAGGGGCGGAGCATGCGGCCGCAGCTAGCCACTCGCAGATTTCAACAAGGCCGCACGGGGTTGCAGACTCACTTACATTGCAAGCGAATACAACTGGTCGCCACCTCGGCCGCCACTGCAAGCCGCTTCTATGTGGGAGACGCTTAACGATTATTAGCCGTTCTAATTTCAAGAGGGAGTGCGATCCAGAGAAGAACATACTTTACAGTGAAGGAAAAATGCAGGAAGCCAGATTTATGAGAGGGACAGTTCGTAGAAAATATAATTTTAGATCAATTGTTAATTTTTTTTTAATTAAAAATAAATTACTCCATAAAAATCTAATTGGTTTCACAAGGGGGTGCTCGACGACTGACGCAAGTGTTGAGCTTATGAAATATATTTTTAATGACAGGGCGAGTTCACAAGATGCCTTAGGTATTTCTTGTGATATTTAAGGTTTTCGATTGTGGTCATCATGAGATATTAATCAGGAAACTACAACATTACGGTGTCAAAAATATTGCGCCTAGACTTATTATTTCGTATTTAAATAACAGCAATCAAAATGTTGTTATCAATGGTTAAGGTTCCTCCAGATCAGTACTATCAATGTGCGTTCCTCAGGGCTATTCTTGGCCCATTCCTGTTTTTAGTCTATATTAATAACTTACCTTATCTTGTAGGGCACTATCACAATATGGTATTATTTGCTGATGATACTTCTTTAATTTTCAAACTCAACCGACAGTCAATTAATTTTGACAATGTAGATAATGCACTATCGATATTAGTACACTGATTTAATGCAAATAATTTGCTTTTAAACGACAGTAAGATAAAATGTATTAAATTTATAGTACTGAATGTTAAACATTTTAATACCAATGTGCATTTATATGGAGAAGAGTTGAGCCTTGTATATACCAATATTTTTCTTGGCATTACTATTGAAATTTCAATGAGGCCCATATATCTAAATTAGCAGGCAGACATAGTTCTGCAGCATATGCTGTAAGAAAGATTAGAAGTCTCACCAATGTTATGACAGCTACATCAGTTTATTTTCGAGACTTTCATAGCGTGATGTCTTATGGAATTAGACTTTGCTATGGGGTAATGTGTCTGACATTGAAGCCATATTTAAAAAAAATTAAATAAATAAACATATTAACTTTAGCATCGCAATATATTTATGAAAATGTAATGTGTGTACATAAAAACGTAAATAGCTTTGATAAGAATAAAAATGTTCATACTTTAAACACTAGAAACAAACATAAGCTTGTAATACCAGTTACTAGATTTCGCAGAATTAGTAATTCATTTATGGGGCAATGTATACTCTTTTATAACAAAAACCCAAAAAATGTACAATTTTTTTTAAATAAACTAGTTTAAATGTTTTATTAAAGAAAAATTGTACATAAAGTATTATTATAATATCAAATTCCTTAGTTCTCTAGGTTTGGGTAAAACACCTTCTTTGTATTGTGGTTTATCTCTTTCTCACGATGCTTTAAATATTCATTTTGCTTCTGCTTCTGCATTGGACCATTCAATCCGATCCCAAACAGTCGCTTACATAGCTTCAATTCCGTCTCCGCACATACCAGTCTTTCTTTTTAACCCTGTTGATCAGGATGAAATAAGAAATACTCTTCTGGCAATAAAATCCAAGGCTGTCGGTTGCGATGATATTAGTAGAGCCATGATTATTAATATTCTAGAACCTATTCTTCCCGCAATTACGCATATTGTTAATTTTTCGCTTGACTCGGGTCAGTTTCCGAGTCAGTGGAAAAAGGCTTTCATTAGACCCCTTCCTAAAGTATCCAATCCTACACTTCCCAATCATTTCTGCCCCATATCAGTTTTACCTTTCCTATCTAAAGTTCTGGAAGCCTGTGTTCATAAGCAAATTTCCAATTTCATATATAAACATAACCTGCTGAGTACTTTTCAGTCCGGGTTTCGTCCTGGTCACAGCACTACAACTGCCTTACTCAAAATAACTGAAGATATTAGAGAAGGAATGGATAACAAGAAAGTTACAGTTGTGGTGCTCGTTGACTTTTCTAACGCTTTTAACACAGTTGACCATGATATCCTTCTTGCTATCCTTTCTCATTATAGGTTTGCACCGTCAGTCCTGGAATGGATCTCATCTTATCTTCGCGGACGTCAACAGTCTGTCCACGTGGAGCAAATGACTTCACAGTGGGTTGAGCTGATTTCTGGCGTACCGCAAGGCGGTATACTTTCTCCTTTAATCTTCTCTATTTTTATTAATTCCATCACATCTAATATTGATTGTTCGTACCATCTGTATGCTGATGACCTACAATTTTATGTACAGTCTGACATTTGTGACATCCACAATGCAATTAACAAATTGAATTCCAATCTCAAGTCAGTACGTGATTGGTCCATGCGCTTTGGAGTATCTGTCAACCCTACGAAATGCCAAGCGGTGATTATGGGTAGCTCAAGGATGCTTGCAAAAATAGATGCCGCTAGCCTACCTCCCATCTATTATAATGATCGTCTGATACCGTTCTCTTCCTCAGTTAAAAATCTTGGTCTCCATATTGATAGTACTCTGTCCTGGGGGGTTCATATCTCCGAAACATGCCGTAAAGTCTCCGGGTCTTTACGTTCTCTCCATCGCTTGAAAAATTTTCTCCCCTTTAAGACTAAAATTATGCTTGTACAGTTACTTATACTACCTATCATTGATTATGCTGATGTGTGCTACTCGGATTTAAACCAAAATCTTCTTAACAAGCTAGAGCGCCTACTCAACAATTGCGTCAGATACATTTTCAATCTTCGTAAATTTGATCATATCTCTCACTATCGCTCTCGCCTTAAATGGCTCACTATTAAACAGAGGCGTGACTCTAGAATTTTGCTTGTTCTCTTCTCTATCTTAAATGATCCATCCACTCCTTCTTATCTCAAGGAGAAATTTCAGTATATTTCCTCAAAGCATGATAGAACTCTGCGGTCCTCATATAATAATAAACTAAGTATCCCACTACATTTTACTAATTTTGTTGGTAAATCCTTCACCATTCAGGCTGCACTGCTCTGGAACTCCTTACCCGATGACGTCAGAAATACATCTAATAAGACTGCCTTTAAAAGATTGGTTCACAAGCACTTTAATGATAGTTAGTATGGTCAATTTGGTTACCTTTGTTGTTATTCTATTTATAGGTTTATGTTATATATCTATTTGTATTTATAATATGTATATATTTATGTACCTATATATTTGTATGTAAATATAATATATTGTCTGTATTATATTTTATAGTATATAAGTTTATTGTATTTATATATATAATATTAGTTTATTTTTAAGTTTATCAGTAGTTTTTTTTCCTTGATTTACTCTATTGTTCATTTTATTTTGTCACCTATCACCTAATTTCCACACGTCCCGGGTTGACTGGGAGAGAATGCCTAAAGGCATTAAGTCCGCCCTTTGTAATCCTTTAATTAAGGTGCAATAAAGTGTAAATAAATAAAATAAATTAAAAAAAGCTCTGGCAATGAGGTGATTGCACTAGCACTCTAAATCAAAGTCAAACCCACATCAAATATGAAACTCTCAAATGATTTTCCATCAAAACATAAACAGTGATTTACTTGCCAAATGCCGAACGGGGTTAGTTGACACACGGGCATGCATAAGCTGTCAATCCCCTGCGAGTGCCATATCACATGAGGGGATAATGTAAATAACTAACTGATTTCGGTGTTTAAATAGAGAATATATGAATTGGAAACTATGTTTATGTATATGTATATTACTTGATTTATGTGAGGCCAGTGTGTGTTGCTTGTTGATTATTCATGGATCTGAGACGTGGTCGTTCACTGTTGCTCGTATAAGGAAGATCGTTCAAGGTTGCTAAGCGAGCTATGGATAGGGCTGTACTCAGGGATTTTCTGCGTGATAAATTTATAAATGAGGATATCCGCAGTAGAACCAGACTAACCGACATAGCCCAACAGATTAATAAGCTGAAGTGACAATGGGCCGGTTATTTAGCTCGAAGAACCGTCAACCGATGGGGAAGAAAGGTTTTCGGGTGGCAGCCTTGCCATGGTGGCCTCCGAGATGGAGGTGACGACCTGGTAAGACATGTAGGAAGTCGATGGATGTATATGACTCAGGACCGTGCTTTATGGCATTCCTTAGGGGAGGCCTACTTTTAGCAGTGGACTTGTTGAGGGTTGTAATAATGATGATGAACCGGGAACCTGATGCGTGCCTAGAATCCTAGATGGGATCCAGGAATGTGGGGTTGCAATTTTTGGGCATTATGTTATTTTACACTTTTATCGCCGAGTACACGCAGTTACGCATAACTTAGAACATATAATCGATCAAATGCATGTCATGCATAATAATGGACTAGCAGTTTCGTGTCAATAGTATTTTAAAAACATTTCCGATTTTCAATCGTCTAGGTGTTTTTAATTTGCAATCGTAATCGAAATGCACTCTCAAATACATTAGACTGAAATGATTCAAAAGGCTTTTGTTTTCCATGTAAATTAGAAACTTAAGCAATATAAGGATTAATAAATACTTATATGGCTGCCTCAACAGTCTAGATATCGTAATCATGACTACTGATCGTGTGGTACCAGGTTCAAAAACACATCAAGACATTCTTAGTTGTTACTAACTACTACTAGCTTGGGTTTAGGAAATTGGCGGGTTTTCTCCGCCATACCTCAGAAAGTACGTGGCTCACCGCCTGATCTCCTTCCGGTCATGTCATTTTGCTATCCCATGGGACTATAAGAGTGAGGGAACAGAGAGTGTACCTGTGCTTACACATACAATCATGCACTAAAATCTTGTTCTGTGCCGATCTCTAGTCCCCGTTGAGACTAGCTGCCGTGGCCGAAATTTGGTCCAAAGAATATTACACTAAATTAAATATATAGTCTCTGTCACCGTGTAGTGGCGGTCAAGAATACCACTACCCCATATCCTCCCGTGGATGTCGTAAAAGGCGACAAAGGGAAACAGGCAGGAGATGGGCAGCAGCATCTTCCTGATAATAGCCAAAATTACAATAAAAAAAAACTGCGGTTGCCAACTCGCTCGCCAAGCGTGGCAACTATGGCAAATACCCCCTTATGAATGTGACAAAGATACGGCCCCCAGTCCCCGGCGGCCCCGCTATTCCTGGCTACGGTGGCGACCATGGTAACGGCGGGGCAGGGGGTGCTAAGAATCTCCGGTGGAGGTTCGGTTGCCACCTTAGACGACTCGACCTGGCAACGTACAACGCACGCACCCTGAGGACTGACGAGAAGATCGTGGAGCTGGAAGAAGAGATAGACAAGTTGCGCTGGCATATTATAGGATTATCCGAAGTCCAAAGAGAGGGAGAGGACACGGTAATCCTCGAATCCGGCAACTTGCTCTATCACCGGGAGGGCGACCATCTGTCCCAAGGAGGTGGCAGATTTATCGTCCACAAGTCTCTCGTTAACAACGTTGTAAAGATCGGGAGTGTGTCGACGAGAGTTGCGTACCTTTTACTCAGAATCACCAAACGGTATTCGCTGAAGGTCATACATGTTTACGCACCAACCTCGGCACACCCCGATGAGGAGGTGGAGGAAATGTATGAGGATATCTCTAGAGCCATGCATTCCTCTAAAACCCAATATACGGTGTTAATGGGAGACTTCAATGCAAAACTAGGCACAAGAGAGAACGGTGAGCTGAAAGTAGGGAAATTTGGAATAGGGCAACGGAACCCAAGGGGCCAGCAGCTGGCCGACTTCATGGAGAAATAGGGACTCTTTATGATGAACTCTTTCTTCCAGAAGCGGCCCCACAGGAAGTGGACCTGGTCGAGCCCCGACGGTTCGACAAAAAATAAGATTGACTTCATTATGACGACCAGACAACAACTGTTCAGTGATGTCTCCGTGATCGCGAGGGTGAAAACTGGTAGCGATCACCGAATGGTTAGAGGCAAACTGAACCTAAACGTTAAGTTGGAGAGGTCTCGTCTAATGAAGTCAACGCTCCGTCCACCTCGTGCTCTATTCCAAAGTCCCGAAACCTTTCAGCTCGAGTTACAAAACCGTTTTCAGTGTCTAGAAGACTGCAATGAAGTGGACGATATGAATGACAAGCTCGTGGAAACTGTCCATGCGGTCGGAGCTAAGTTCTGCAAGACCCGCCGCAGAAGAACACAAAAACTCTCCGATCACACTCTTAATCTCATGGCTGTTAGACGGGAGATGAAGCTACATTCTTCAACAGATTTGACAGCATACAGGCATCTGAACAGACAGATCTCCAAATGCATGCGGCGGGACTTACGCAACTTCAATACAGCTCGTATTGAAGAAGCGATCGAGCGGAACCAAGTCTCCAAAGTCTTTGCCAGAGATCTGTCTGCCAGAAAGAGCCAACTGTCAAAGCTGAAGACAGAATGTGGCAGCATCGTTTCCGGGACACCTGAGATTTTGAGTGATATTGAGAGGTTCTATGGGCAGCTGTACACGTCATCGTTGGAGCCACACGCAAGTGTGAGTAACGATCCAAGAGCGAGTCTCATCCGACACTATTCCGAAGATATCCCGGACGTCAGTCTGAGCGAGATTAGAATGGCTCTCCAGCACCTTAAAAACGGTAAGGCCCCAGGCGAGGATGGAATAACAGCGGAGCTTCTGAAAGCGGGTGGAAGACCGGTACTTGAAGTCCTTCAGAAGCTCTTTAATTCCGTCCTCCATGGTGGCATTACACCGGAGGCGTGGAGCAGAAGTGCGGTGGTCTTGTTCTTCAAGAAAGGTGACAACGCTCTCTTGAAGAACTACAGACCGATTTCCCTTCTGAGCCGCGTCTACGTGCTGTTTTCGAGAGTCATTACGAATCGTCTCGCGCGCAGACTTGAGGACTTCCAGCCTCCCGAACAAGCCGGTTTCCGAAAAGGCTTTAGCACCATAGACTACATACATACCCTTCGGCAAATTGTACAGAAGTCCGAAGAGTACAATTTGCCACTATGTCTGGCGTATGTGGACTATGAGAAAGCCTTTGATTCCGTCGAAATTTGGGCGGTGCTGCAGTCCCTTCAGCGGTGCCAAGTTGACTGTCGGTATATCGAAGTGTTGAAGTGCTTGTACAGTAGGGCTACGATGGCTATCCGAGTACAGAATCAGAGTACGAAACCTATCCAATTGCAGAGAGGTGTAAGACAGGGTGACGTCATATCCCCGAAACTCTTCACCGCTGCATTGGAAGACGTATTCAAGCTTCTGGACTGGAAAGGATACTATATCATCGGGTACGGTATACACTTCAGCGTATTAATCTGTTGGGCTATGTCGGTTAGTCTGGTTCTACTGCGGATGTCCTCATTTATAAATTTATCACGCAGAAAAACCCCGAGCACAGCCCTATCCATAGCTCGCTTAGCAACCTTGAACGATCTTCTTAGTGAGTACGTAGTTTAAATACATTTCGACAACACTATCGGCTTCAACACCCGCGAAAACCATGAGAATGACACCCATGATGAAAAAACTGATACCTATTGCAGCCGCCATCTTGGATTTACATTTTGACAGCACTATCGGCTTCAACACCCTCGAAAACCATGAAAATGACACCCAAGATGAAAAAAATTATACTACTTACTTTTAGTACATACATTACCTACATTTTCCTGAAAAAACCGCGGTTGCCAACTTGAGGCCATCTAAGGGTGACAGCCATGTTCAGCAGTGAAGTTCTGATAGGCTGTAATTAATTAATTAATTAGTGAACGAATATTGTACCTGAAATCTATAGTACTTAGGTCACTCAATAAGTTTTGAGATATACAAAAAGTATTCTAGATACTATTAATATTTATTTTACATCTTTTCAAAATATTCTCCATCATGCTCTATACAAAGTTACATTCGCCAAAACCAACTCTGAAAACACTTTTGCCAGTCTTGATCCGACAGGTCGGAAATCGCTTCTTCGTAAGCAGCCGCGGTTCCTTGGGTGCTTGAAAAAAACTTGCCTTTTATTTTTTCTTTGACTCTTGGGAACAAAAAGAAATCACAAGGAACTAAGTCAGGGCTGTAAGGTGGGTGACGATGATTTTCAACACCAGATTCCTAAATGAATGCTTTTGTTCTAAGGAAGGTATGTGAAGAGGCGTTATCGTGATGATGATGACATATAAACACTCACGCCTGTCACCCAGAGGGGTAGGCAGATACTGTAGACTTTCATTTGGCACGATCCTGACACACCTCTCTCGCTTCCTCCACATCCATATACCTACGCATACACGCTCGTCGGTTAAAGGTACACTTGATTTGGCCCATTTTCAATATATCGCCAATTTGGTCGATAATCTTTCACCTAGGGCGACCCTTCCCGACTTTGCCATTCACCTCTGCAACATACGAGTAAATTTGCTTTGTCACTCTTTCCTCATTCATTCTTTCTATATGACCAAACCACCGAAGCATTCCTTCCTTAATCCTTGTCACAACGTCATCATGCAAACCACACTTTTCTCTTTTTACACTATTTCTCACCCTGTCATTCTTGATATCAGTTGATGATGATGAGTTACATAAGTATGCCAAACAGCCCAATCGGATGTCAGAAAGTGCTTCAAATTTACTTAACCCTGAAAACATATTATAAAAAATCAAGTTAAATAAAAGCTTGTAAAATAACAATATTAAGTTTCCGCGAAGAAAAATAATGCAATAATTCAAAATGTTTCTTAACCTTGTTTTATAAATTTTAGTCTACACTTTAAAGAAAAATGTCGGCGAGACTTTGAAAATATTGGATACAGTGTAATGCTGAGACCTTATTACCTTTTACACTTGCACAGAGACGAAAATTATTTTTATTTGCTGAGGTCAAGGACTTGGTTACTTGAAACCGATGTCCAATTTGAAAAAAATGAGAGACTTAAAATTTACTTTGAGGTTTAGAAAGATTGAATGACATACTTAGGAAATAACTGTGGGTCTAAAGTTGGAGATTTATTTTTCTCTAATTAAACCGTTTAAAAACATAATTCTTTATCGCTGTTGGCGACGCGAGATAATATTTCCAAAAAATAATTCATTGTTTCTTAAGTTAAAATGTCTAATTTATATTAATAAAAAATACTAATTTTCTTAGATATCTTGAATTAACTTAGAGTCATGCATTATTTATCAAAAGGCTATGAAATACGAATAAAGAATTCTGCCCTGATACAAAAGAAGACGGCGAAGTGCATTTTGCCGATTTTGAGCTTTCAGCACCACTAAACTAAGCAAAAAATATCTTTATTGGCCAATATTGGAATTATAATTTTAAATATTTTCTCATTGATATCTATCAAAAAAACCAATTTCGCGCTGTTTTTAATTTTTCTCGAAACATACTTTTGTGGCTGAGCCGCCTTCTTCCGTATCAGGGCAGAATTAAATGTTTGATTATTTGCATAATATTTTAAAGATATTAAAGATATGTGACTGCTCTGTGGCGCAGTGGCTTCGCAATAAGTTGCTGCACCAAGGCCGCGGGTTCGAATCCCGCACGGAACAAGTCTTTGTATGGCCTACAAATAACTGTTCCGTGTCTGGATACGATTCATGAGAAAATCCTAGTGTGGTGGTAACGTTAGTTTTTAAAAAAAAATGTAAGATTAGATGCATAATGGCTAGATAAGGATAGCTAAATGTTATAAAAAATAGTCTTAGTCTTTGAGCGAAAAACAACGAGCCTTCTTATCATCAGCAGCATTATCTCTATAGCAAATAGTATTATGCTAAACAGAAGTGGCTATATATTTAAGAAAGGGATAGCACTAGTCTGCTATATAGTAATCGGAAGTCGTGTACAGATTAGTTGCTTACCTTGTAAGGATATTTATTATCCTCAAATTATAGTACCAAAATATAATAATTTTAACTGTTCAACGTAATAACTGTTTTATAAAATAATAAGACAAAAAATATGTTAAAAGCATTTAATTTTATTGATATAATATCGAAATAATAACAAAGTTATATAAGAAATTTAAAGTCATTTTATCAATGCTTAAATGGTTTAATTTGTTACAGTCATGTCTGGCAACTTCATCAATGGATGTTAACTTTGCCATCATGGGTGTACTGGTACAAAATTACATTTAACACGGAAAACGTAGTTTTTCGAGATAAGCCATATTTTGGATGAAAATCCAATAACTAATTAACAGCATTTTATTTTAACGCGGAATTGTGACGGCGAAATAACCTCTTGGTTCAGTGCTCCAGAACTTTAGTTTTTTTTTTTGTTTGAAATACTGAATATAGGTAACTATACCTTTGTGGTAACGTAACATTATTGGTTATCAAATGTTATATTTCGTTTTTAACATGTTGGTCTTAACATTTATCTATAAAACTAACTTGGCAATGTTACCATACTAGTGATGCCATGATGTGACGATTACTTTCCATGTTTTGTTACAACCAAGGGTTGTCACTTTCAACCTATATTTTAACCGATTAAAACTATTTTAACAATGTGTTCTACACTTGACATTCTATGTTTGTATTGATATTTCACCGTAGCTGCCCATTAGACCGATTTTACGAAATGAGTCCTCACTCATCGTCATTTTTTTTCATCATTACAGCCCTTCACAAGTCCACTGCTGAACATAGGCCTCCCCCAAAGAATACCACAAAGCACGGTCCTGAGCCACCTGCATCCATCGACTACCTGCATATCTTACCAGGTCGTCACTCCATCTAGTGGGGGGACGCCCTACACTTCGCCTGCCGGTACGAGGCTGCCACTCGAGAACATTTCTTCCCCATCGGTTGTCGGTTCTTCGAGCTATATGGCCGGCCCACTGCCACTTCAGCTTACTAATCCGTTGGGCTATTTCGGTCACTCTGGTTCTACTGCGGATATCCTCATTTCTGAGTTTATCACGCAGAGAAACTCCGAGCATAGCCCTCTCCATAGCTCGCTGAGCGACCTTGAGCTTCCTCATCCGGCCAGCAGTGAAGGACCACGTCTCAGTTCCGTATGTCATCACTGGCAACACGCACTGGGTGTACAGTCTCGTTTTCAAGTTTTGAGGTATACTTGACGTCCTCAAGTCCTGAGTCCTCAATCAATTCATCTTTATTTAAAGTGAAGGCAAAGAATAATGAAATCTATATTATTTTTACTGCGTTATCGGGCATTAGTAATATTATTACTACTCAGTATTCTTATAATTTCAATTTAGTATATTGATATTAAGAAAACTATTAATTGTCATTTTTAATGATTATTAATATTTTGCTTTTGGCGGAAAACAATATTTGAATTGATAACAATAATTATGACCTGACGTCATTTCATTACGACCCGTAATAAAATGGTGATGATAAATAATAAAAAAAGGAATACTTGTTAAAAATGATTGTAACAAGCTTTTATTATTCTATGCTATAATTGATTTAAGCCTTTTATTGCACCAATTTTAATGCCATAAAGTAAGGTTAACTTTGCCATTTTCTATTTTTGAGTATTTTGTCAATTTTATGTTAGTATTTATTTAAGGCATTAATAAATACCAAATCTATGAAGAATATAATATCAATTTCACAATAACGCCCAGTTTCACAAGTACATTTTTTGTTGCAAAATTTGTGTTAAACTTTTAAGTCCTTCCAAAAATGGCCAAGTTGCCAGGTTTATCGCTGTGAACGTTGTTTTGGATATTTTCAGTAGATATTTAAGATTAATGACTCTAAAAAGAGCTTGTTAAATTGTAATGTTTTGTGTAATATTTTATTATTCTTTTATGTGATATTAATTTTTTAATTATTTTTGTAATGTGTCTTTGTAGTGTTTTATGCAAAATGTAATTGTGTAATGATATTAAGATGGGCAAAAACGTTATGGGGTCATAAATGGAAATGTGATAATAAAAATTTGTGATTAGTTATGTTGAAATGGCGTCTGTCGTGCGGTTGTCCTTATGGTATAGCTTTTGAGGTACAATAAGAGATCGTTATGTTTGCAATTTGTTCGACTCCATAGCCTCCCCCCCTCCTCCTGCTAATGATGCCACCGAGAGGCAACCCTCTAAGAAGACGAAGAGAGTGATAAGGAAAGGAAAGAACGAGCAGCCTCCTCAGGCTGTCACCTCTACGCCAACACCAGTAGTAACAATACCTCAGGCACAGGTTACTGAAATGTTGGTATCCTTAACAACGTGAGTTGAGCTCCAGAAAGGGCTCTATCAAAAAATAGAGCCCCACTCTACACATAAAGCGCGCTCTACTCATAAGAAAAATGAAATTCAGAAACCACACCCGAGACCAGTACCTTTAACATCTACAAGAACACCATACCGTATACCGCCCGTTATGGTCTCAATTTTGCTCCTCAGACATCTGGAAGATAATGGAAGCCGTCGCGCCTACCATTATCGCGGGGACCTAAACGCAAAACACCCAACCTTGGGATTTAGACTGATCAACCCAGCGGGTTGTGAACTTTATGAAGACGCCGAAATGAACAACTATGACATTTTAGGTCCCAAAGAAGTGTGTCGAGAATGTTCCAGCAGATCACCTGAAACGTCCGGATGTACTAGACATCGTACTCTCTAGGAACATCAACTGCCTGCTAGTGGCTACTCTAGTAATTACCCTTGTCCTCAGAGTGGTGACTACGCCTCCCAGAGCTTTCAAAACCAAATTCAAATGAAGGCTCTACCAGCAATACCTACAGGTACAGGACAGGACAGAACAGGACAGTTACACCAGAACAGGAGACTTCCAGTGAACACCCAAATAAATCCAGCGGATGACATAGAGGCCGCTACATCGAGAATTTCCACAACGATCAACGAAACCTTCAAGGAAGTATGGAAGACCTGCCACAAGATCTCATATGCAGCTAAACAGAAAGAGAGCGCTAAAAAAGCTCTGGGCGCGCACTCGCTGCCCCAGAATAAATGCACAACTAAACAAACTAACGGACGAGCTATCGATCATAATCCAGGTCCACAGAGGAGAGGCTTCGGAGCGGAGCATCTAGAAAGCGGAAGAGCAAGGTGCATCACTCTAAAAATTGAACCGACAGCTAATGAAAATTAAATATATTAAATTAAATATATTTATTATATTATAGTAATACCATCACTTCTTAATGTTTGTCATTACTGTTGTGACAATATTTGAAGTAATTTTTACAATTTGTCGCGAGCTCTTTCTCCGTAAGAGGAGACGATGCAAACTGACGGATCGCTGAGTGAACTAACGCGAATTCGCGTTACTTACTTCAATTTCGTAAGTAATAATTCTACAGTTTTAATTACTTTATCACGTTGTCGATTTGTGTCGTGTTCAGCGTAACCCTTATAATTTCCTTCTGTTTCTCCTTTCTACCTGTGTGGTCTAATAAGTCACAAGACCATGTTTTCGAATCGAATCAGTTATTTCAGTTTTTTTTCTGTGTTAATATTAATATTATATCTTGGTTAAAATTTATATTTTAGTAATGATTGCAGTATTTTTTGTAAACGTTTCAAAATGCATCTATTCAGAGTTTTACTTACCTACTTGAACATCTCTCATTCATACTTATTAACAGCTTCGAGTTGTTTAAAAACAGAGGGAAGAGTGATACATGCAATAACCTTTTTAAATGTTATATTATACTATATATACCAAATAATATCATAAATACACACAAACATATACACGGATATACTAACAGTCACACACTCACATACATACGTACATAATTATATAGTTTTTATTTTATTTATTTCTATATAGCAAAACTGTTAATTCGCTCTATATAATATAATTTCTAAGTGCCTAGTAAATTCTACTGGTGACCTTGTAATACGGGTATTTGAACCTACACGGGCACCAGTCTCCCACGAATGACATAATATTGTTAAATAGAGATGTAACACTAATGTATCCAATGTCTATGTCGTCTGTGGTGAGAAATAAATAAATCATTATTATTATTATAATTATATATATACGAGTATAATATTGTTCCAAGGCATTTGTATATTCATTGTTTTTATCGCACTGTTAACTAAAAAAAACGTTATACATTGCATCTTGTGTGAAATTTATATGGTAATCAAATATTTCAAGAAAGCCACATTTTCCCGTGAGACATAAGCACGATTGACTACTGTGATGATAATGATTGATAATGTTGCCAACTCATATTCAAATTTTTGCAAGTTAATACTTTAAGTGTTTCCTTAAATATAATTTAATGAAACTTATCTAATTAGGCCTTGTTGATTGATCAAGTAAAATAACAAATTGGCAGCAATATAATTAGTAAAACTTTAAAAGCTAGAGACCACCGCCTCCGCTTCAGTTATTACAAGTGTCACATGACCTTCAAATACAGGTTGAGTATAGTAAAAAAAAACATCAATATCTTCAACACAGAAAACACGTTATCCCTACCCTTGCTAAGAATAATAGGAGGAGAAGAAATACTGTCCTGAAAAGGTGTCGTCAGACTGGTGAAACACCATTGGATTTAGTCGTTACAAGCCCGACTTCTATACAAGCGATCCTTGCCGAAGCGGCAGGGATCGCTCTAAATCATGGATTTAAATCCCAACCCAAACATAAACCTGCAAGGCTCCAATTAGTATAAGTTTATGTGTAGATCGGACCAAAAATTAATCATTTTAATCTGAAGGTAGCCGGGGTTAACAGTGATATTAGGATGTCGAACACATCTGTGTGCCCCCCTCCCCCCTCCCGACATAGTCCAATGGATTAGTAAACTGAAGTGGCAATGGGGCGGCCATATATCTCGAAGAACCGACAACCGATGGGGAAAAAAGGTTCTCGAGTGGCGGTCTCGTACCGGCGGACGAAGTGTAGGGCGTCCCCCCACTAGATGGAGTGACGACCTGGTAAGACATGCAGGAAGTCGATGGATGGAGGTGGCTCTGGATCCTGCTTTGTAGCATTCCTTGGGGGAGGCCTATGTTCAGCAGTGAACTAGTTAAGGGCTGTAATGATGACGATAATGATATTATTGTAACCTCACCAAATTACAAGCAGTTTATTTGTTTCTTTGCAATCAAGTGATATGCATTAAGAATTTAAAAATAATATGTTATGTCACCCCTTTTAAAAGAAGACTAATATTTTAGTAAATATTTTGTAGAAAATGATTTTTAGTTTTTAGAATTTAGTTAATTTTTTCTCCCCTGTCAAAGAAATCTGATCTGGTTGTGCTATTTTGACACGACCGCCCCAGAATAAGGATAATGTTTTTCGAGAGTTTGTATGTATTATATGTATTTTCCAAAATCTCGTTTTAGTAGTGGAAGTGACTAAACGAGTATAAAATTTTTCTTTTCATAAAGTTGTTTACGCAGTCGGGGTCTTTTAATTACTGTTATCCTTTAAGCTTGTTGCGAAAACCTGTCGCATCGGACCTACTTCGTAATTCCTATTATTATTATAAAAAGGTCAACACTTTCCAACAAGAATAAATAATAACACTTTGATGACTATTCTTATTTACAATTCTGTTGGTATTGTAAAACAAAGAAATATATTATTACCGTCAACTTTTCAACTGGTAACAACAATAAAACAGCGAGATCACTCTTTATTTATATTCTTCACTTATTTACCCTTTTATTGTTCCCAAACGAATTCATTGTACGCTGGATGTTTTACGTTAAAATATTTAATATTTGGAAAACAGAATTTCGTAGCTAATTCTATTTCGCACGTTTAATAGATTGCAATGAAGTAATGAAGGTTGAAATATTGTTTTAATGATCTTCCGGAGTTTTCACTGCGACTAATAAAATATTATCATATCATAGTTTATATACAGCAGATAGTATACCGCCTAATAGTTTGTGCTAATATAGAGTTTTACGTGGTTGAGCCATGCTGTAGATATATTAATAGTATAGTTGTAGCACGAATGGGTCGGCTTGACCGGGGAAGGACCACGCTCTCACAGAATACCAGCGTAAAATAGCAGCGTTATGCTGTTGTGTTTCGTATAGTGAGTGAAGAGAACCGGATACCCTTTTTACTGAAATAGAGGCATTCTGTCTTAGTCCTCACGGCTGACGCATCTGCATTTTAATTTACAAACGTAGAGAAATGTAGACGTCTATGGGCCACAGCAACCACTTACCATCAGGTGGACTGTGTGGACGCTTGAACTAGTTATTTTGAGTGGTGATGATGGTTATGAAAACACAGTTGAATTGCTATTAAGCATCTACGTTAACGTTACGTATCATTCTGATGATGTTGCTCTAAAAACGTGCGTTTGTCTTAATAAAGTGCGTAGGTCTTATTATTGTAGTGTCACAAGTATTGACCGGTCCAAACACGGAAGTTATAACTCGTTCTAATCTACTCTTTTTTTAAATGACAAACGAGTACACAGTCCACATGATGTTTAGTGGCTGTTGTGGCCTATAGACCCCTTACTATAGCCTCAATGAACTATCAAAATGCAGATTCGTTAGCTCATCAGAGAACTAAGATGGAATGATACGTTATAATTAAAGATGGTCTTTGGTTTTTTACATTATCTTTATGAAACACACTAACATTAATCAGCTGTATACGCTGGTATTCTGTGAGAGCTTCCCCTTCGAAAATGCTTATTCGAGCAATAAAAATAATATAGCCGCAACATGGATTTCATGATGTGAAACGGTAAAGCTTGATTTTGTACTTTATTTATGATATTCGTCGGCAATTCTTTCGAGAATATTAAGCTTGGATGCACTTCATAAAACCTGGGCGTTATTGTTTCACAAACTATACGATGACACGAAATAACCAAACTCGTCAGTTCTAGTCGGTAGGTCTAAAATCAGGGCGAGGACACTCAAACTCATAGTAGACAATTGTTTTCAAAGTACAGATCGCATACACTACCAACGACTCAAAAGTGTCATAAACTGCTGCTGTTACCCAATTTAGAAGGAACGTAAAGGCAAGTAAATCGAAAATCTATAATTTGTGTCTTTGCACAAAATGTTAGCCCCGAATAGAATTCAAACCGAGGAGTCGTATTAAGTGGCAATAAAACGAGCGAGTATTACAGTAGTCGCATATGATCTGTAACATCTAACGTCTAATTTCATCACCAATAAATTGTATTTCGTAAAAAGTCTAACTAGTTTCGACAGCGAGACCCAATTTAAGTTCCAGGGTGCAAGTAGAAGTAGGATCGCTACTCGCGCATTTTTTATGTTATGTTAACGTATCGAGTCAGAAAGTTTTATAAGTTACTAGCTTTTACCCAGCGCGTTAGAAATTATAATGTCCTTGAAGTTTTTTTTTATAGGACAGGGTGACAAGTGAGCACATATTCCACCTGATGGTAAGTGGTTGCTGTGACCCATAGACATCTACATTTATCCTCAATAAAGAATCAAAATTCAGATGCGTCGTCACCCATGAGAAATAAGATGGAAGCCTCTTTTGTAGTAAAATGGATATCCGGTTCTCTACATTCACCATACGAAACACAGCAGTGTCAGACTGCCATTTTACGCTGGTATTCTGTGAGATCGTGGTCCTTCCCCGGTCGAGCCTACCCATTCATGCTACAAATATACTACTTATATAGCTGCAGCATGGCTCTACCACGTATAACACGTTGAATCATATTATTTAACTTTCAAATAAATTTGTTGGTATGATACGCGCGCCACCTACTATAAGTTATTTTTACTGTGCCTATAACCTTCGCGCAAGTGCAAGCAATAAGTTGACAAAGTTTTACCATAGTTTGACGAACGTTATGGCGGCATATAAAATACGAACAAACAAATATTCTTTTTTATATATTAGACTAGTTGACCCGTGCCCACTTTGCTGGGTGTCAAGCATTTTTACTTGTGATGAAATTATCTTGTGTGGTTCTTAGTACTGTGTGTTTAGGATTTATTTTCGGAATTGATTGAAAAATATTGTTATTTGAAATTAATAAAATATTATGTATCACAATCAAATATAGCACATTTCACTCAGCAATAATGGAGATTTCTACTGGTGAAAGAATTTTTAAAATCGGTTCAGTAGTTCCAGAGATTCCTTCCTACAAAGGAACTCACAAACTTACAAAATTTATGTTTGTAAAGATATTTCATTAATTTCTCCAAAAATAGGTTTAGGTCTAGGGGACCAATATTCCAATTGGAGTTATGAAAATTGGATGACCTGCTTAGAATAAATAAGCAAAATTTTATAACAAAAAACTGAAAACTGGTATAATTTAGAGATTATGTTCTAGAAACTTTTTAGTAATTGTAGTTATATAAAATTTTACTGTTTTATATAAGAAATTAATACACAAGGGAATATCTCTGATAATAATAATAAGGTTTAGTTTAATCAAAATTAACAATATGAATTCAGCAGCGAGAGAAATTTATCTAAAAATTTAAAGAAGCTAAATACTAAAATATTAATTACCATAATTATTCATAATTACCCGCTTGTATATTTTATCAATGATCTGCACTTCTCACACACACACACACACACACACACACACACACACACACACACACACACACACACACACACACACTGTTGGCTGATAGTACCACACTCTCGGAAAATGGGTTGGTACCTCCTGACCACCAACTCTACCACCGCACGCACTCATTGGTTAAATCAAATAGCGCGCTCTTTCCCGGCTTCCTGATACACACTCCGTGACCAATCAGACTTAGTAACATTACAAATGTAAACGTACGTTTGCTTAAACATTTATTGTTATTTAATTACACGTGAACGTTTGGACGGATTAGTAAGCTGAAGTGACAGTGGGCCGGCCATATAGCTCGAAGAACCGACAACCAATGGGGAAGAAAGGTTCTCGAGTGGCAGCCTCGTACCGGTAGGCGAAGTGTAGGGCGTCCCCCCACGAGATGGAGTGACGACCTGGTAAGACATGCAGGAAGTCGATGGATGCAGGTGGCTCAGGACCGTGCTTTGTGGCATTCTTTGGGGGAGGCCTATGTTCAGCAGTGGACTTGTGAAGGGCTGTAATGATGATGATGAATGATGATGATGAACGTTTGGACTTGTTCTTTTGAAATTCAGCATAAAATCGACTATGCAGTGCAACAGGATAGAGAACAATTTTAGAAAATATACGAGAAAGAAGTGACTAAATTTAATTCACTTGGTTTTAATTAAAGTGAAAACAAAATGTTACCCCATATTCAAAATTAAAACTTTGAGTTTGTTGTCCATCAGGGGATGTGCTACTTATCAAACTCGATATCTGTAAACATGCTGGTTATATTTACTTTATTTGAAAATAAGTGCTTCAGAAGCGCTAAGTATTTACGCAAATATTGTTCGACATTTTGAGGAACAGAAATCCCACCACAGCCTTATTTAGTTTTTGTATAACTGCCTTAAAATGACATTATTTTAAGACCCTAATAATTACTCAAGGAGATAAATTAACTGTCTAACACTTACTAAATAATGTTTAATAAAATAATAGAAAAACGGACGGAACAGCTAGTGTAAGATAATATTGAGTGAAATAAATTTTAAAAGTGTCTGTAATTATTTATTTTACATAAATATTCCATCAATCAAATCAAAGAACCAAATATTTCAAAAAGTATACACGTAAAATTTACTTAAATATCAAATTCCTGAAAACCCAACGGATAACGTGATTTACGCATAACTCGTGCAGGTTGTTGGGTTTTAGGGGCGATTGAAGCACGGCGAGCCCCTGACGATGTTGCTGTATTTACCTCACTATGTGTTCCAGGAAGTACAGAAAAGCGCCTGTAACATTTAAAGTAGAGTTTTTTTTTTATAAAATATGTCTATTGTCATCTAATCAAGATCGGCCAGAAAGCCATCAGTTATTATTATATTATTTGATATTTCATATTTTGAAAGAAATTTTATGAATACATATTAATAAACTGCGCAACATTGACAATGTTTAGGGGACATAAAGTTCTCGAGAGGTAAACTTATTCTGACTAATGATATAATGAAAGATGTAAGAAGACTATTAATGCAGAAAAATCAGCTGTAGTGAATGGCTATAAGTTTTTAATATTTAAAAATATAAACATAGTAAGATAAGTTCTCATAATTTCAAACAAAAATCACCTGGAAGCGGGTATGACAGACATTCGCTTAAATAAGTGTTTGGCAGCAGATCGCAAGTCATCATCTTGCATCAATCTGATCATTTCCTGCTCACGTTTCTCAAGTAATGCTTCCGTGGAACCCACTTCACCTTCTGTTGATACATTAACACACTGAAATGATATTATTATAAATTATTTCAATTAATTAATTTAATATATAATAATATAAAATTTTATTTTTTATATGTACACTAGAAATAGTTTTATACTCGTAGTACCGTTTCGAAAAATGTAGCAACATCCTGAAAACCAAAAGAACGAGCTAGCGCCGCTCCTTCAATTAAAGCTGCTCTCGCCTCAGGTCGATTATTCTGGAGCAAGTGACATCGAGCCAGGAGAAATGTAGTATTTATTAACCAGATACGCTGATCTGCTGTACGGGCCTCTGTAAAATTTAACAATATTGTATTTAAAACTAGTATTGACGCCTAGACAATTAATAAATGCTATAGTACTAATATTTTCACAAAACTATATTTACCAGATTGACATTTAAGAGCAAAAAATCTAGCTTTTTGTGCTTGTTTAGTGTCGACATAAATTCGGGACAATTCATGAAGCACGTAACAACGTTCCGATGGACGAGCATGTAGAGACAGCGAGCGCTCTAAAGCGCGTAAACGACGTCTGAAACCCCAAATGTTTGGTTTAATTAAAAAAAAATGTAGATTCACCCATACTACTTATAAATTTTTTACAGAATTTTTATCTTCAAATCTTATTTTTAAATTTATTACGTAACGTCACGAGGCGGTGCCATAGGTCTTGAACGTAAAACTGAATCATGGCTTGGTTCACGAGATACAGAAATTCCCAATAAAACGAATGCTCTTTTCTCACGATCCACTTCACTCATTTTTTCTTTTACTCGTTTCTACAATAAAAACGTAAACGTATATAATACAGCATGCTTATATATTAAACATTAGCCGTCAAACAATGAGAAAAATTTTGTCCGTATTAGGAAATGCTCATATTAAGCAGAAGAGTATTTACATTCACAATACTTAATAAAATTCGATCACTTTTATTTTCAACACTTTAACATCTTATTTTTAGTAAAAATAGTACATACTTATAATATTAAGCAATTATTAATAATTACCTGATCTAAGAAAACGTGAGCAACCAAATCATACAACTCCAGTAAGTACTTTTCTTTTTCAGGGAGTAAATTAGCTGGCTTTCTTGATATTTGTTCCATCGCAAATTCAGCGGCTTCTAGACATCTTGCTACATCGTGTTCTTCAAATATTGCTTTTGCTGCTTGTATTAGACGTCTTGCATCTACAGCATGCTGTTTCTGGGCATGACCAAGCCTTTCTTTACGAGCGCGTGAAAGCCTGGCTCGTGCTGCTGCTTCTGCAGCACGTGCAGCATATAAAGGACGTCGTTCACGTAGTACAGCCTGTATGATAAAAGACAATATTGTTCCTTCCCTATAATGTACATTAAATTCTAAGACCACCATTTTTGAATAAATTCGAATTTCTACTTTTATTTACTACTCTTGTAATTCACTTACTATTATAAAAATTTGCTCTATTATTGTGTTGTATTAACATTCTGTTGTTGGTATTTATATTTTTAGTAATAAATTATTTTTAAATAAAACTAGTTTTACGGATTGCTGGGTGCTACCATATGCTTAGTTTGGGATTTAATTAATAAAATTAAATCCCAAACCAAGCATACAACTGCAAGACGTTCGTACTGCGTAGATCGGAAAAAATATAATTTTTAATCTGGAGATAGCCCTGGTTAACTATGACATTGGGACGTCAAACAGCTCAGTCCCCCCCGTGACCATGGTGCTGTAAAATACTCGAAACTTTGGGAGTATAAAATAAGTTAATGTACGAGATTAAGTCGGTAAAACTAGTTTTATTTAAATGTGTAGTGTTCGCGTAAATATAAGAAATCATTTAATTATTTTTATTTTCATGATGATATTTACTTTATTGACAACGCGTTCACCTGATTCAAATCCTAGCCTGATCCAGGATTATGAGTAACGAATAACAAATCTTATCTCGTTAATGTAACGCCCGACTTGAAGTCAAATAATACAAGTGATTTTATGTATCATTGACACTGTAACATCCTAGGTAAAGATGATAGCTTCTGACAAATTATTCTCAAATTATCACTACGGTTGAAAATCGGCTACAATGACTTTCTTTAATTACGTCTTTGTGATGATTAAACGTGCTTTATTGCTTATAAATAAAAACTATGTGTTAAAAATGGATTAAAGGATACGTACTTGACGCTTTTCTATATCACAACGAGCTTTGTTAGCCAATTCATGTAGTATTTTTGAGCCCTGCTTGTTTGCTGATATCAACCTTTCATCTTTACACAGTGAAATAAGAAAATGTTTGTCGTGGGCCATTTGTTCTAAATATTTAGAAGCCATTAGGCGTGATATATTTTCCGACTTTTGTTTCTCAAGTCTAGATAATTCTTGAACCTATAAATGAGTGGTAATATCAAATATCTTATTAATGACGGTGGCAATCTTGATGAACTTTTTAAGGATCACTTCTGCCGTTATATCATATAGAGGCTACATAAACTGATGAAAGGACACTTATACTTATCGAGTATTGTTAATTGAAATTAAAAAAAAACATTCTAAGTTTAATAGAGATTCTGGTCGCTATCGTTTGCTTTGTATCCTATAGTTTAATCCCTATCCCCAGCACACCAGTGCAAGACTTCAAGATACTCTAAGTTATTTTAGCGTACATCTGACCAAAAATCTGACCAACGGTGCTGCACAATACTCAAGACGTAGGGATATAAATATAATATAGTTAATGAAACTAGATAAAATCCGTACGAACTACGAGTTGATGTCTAATATCGCGTCAATATAAGAAAATATTATTAAGCTCAATGTAACATTTAGAATATCCTTCAAATAGTTAGATTAAAATTACTTTTAAACTTTGATGGGTGCAGCTTCACTTGTGTGACGGCTTTTCACTCACCAACGGCGTTATGAGTATGGACTTATCTACATAACAAACTCTAGATGGCAAATTGTATAAGTTAAAAAAAAATGCAGTTGCTAGTGCCGCTGACTGCTAATTTTTGTTTTGACAAATAGTTATTTGTCAAAACAAAAATTAAACCATATTAAGATATAAAGTAGTGATTATCGACTCCACAGATTCAGTAATGCTAAGTAAGGGCTATGTACTTTTACAATAAAATACCAAAAAATATACAAAATCTGACTACCGCAAAGTTTAAAAACTTTATGAATCAAAATTGTATAAAAGGAGTTAATATAATATTAAGGAATTTATGGATGATTATAGCCCCTGGGAATGAGTTGATTGCTACCATGCTATTTCTAATTTGTTTTGTGTTGTTAATTATTTTATAAATTTAAAGAATGTATACTGTTATTTTAAAAAAAAAGTTGCGGTGAGTTTCTTGTTAGTTCTTCACATGACAAAGTTATTTTCCGAACCAGTGGTAAATTAAGGATAAGAGTAACTTTCAACAATAAATTATTTTTTATAATCTATATTGAATAAAATGTTTCTATTTCTATTATACCTGCAGTGTAGGTTGTTTTTGCATTCTTCCCTCACGAACAACGATTTCTGGTTCAAAAATATCATCTCCAATACGGTCTCGTTTTATCTGTATTTCATCCGACATTGAAATTGCCGCTTTCATGACCTTTGTTGCGCTAGCCCCGGAGCATTCCCGAACCTAGTTATTTCAAAAGTCAAAAAGTTTTATACTATAAACTATAACTAATTTGTACTATGAACTGGTGTATCTGATGTACATCTATCATTAAGATAAATACTAAAATGTCAGATTTGTGACATTTCAAGATATTGGCTTTATAGTGAATTGAGATTTTGTAATCACGGGATCCTTAGTCGATGATACCATCCCAACTACTCTTGGCAAATAGTAATTAAAATAATTTCCATAGCCTCCGAAGCTATTTTTGTCCATCTCTTGTAAAATTAATTTTCTTTTGCAAAAATTTCCGGTCTTTTATATCCTATTTAATACATGGGATGAACATGTTCATACATGTAAGACTATATAACTATTTTAGTTTATGCATCTTCAGGACACTAATTGTTTCTTTGACACTGCTGCAGATATTTTGTTGCAGATACGACATATCACTTGACGAGACTATAAAAATATGCTCCATAAGCGCATGTTAACTTCACCATAACCTCTAACCTTTATAAAGATATCTTAGTTCCGCAGATCATTACGGGTAACACAATTAAAAAAAAACCATTCTGATTTTAAATCTTATGTCGCGAAGCCGACAAGCACGGGCGTTGTTTGTACCTAGGGTTGCCAGCAAGATATTATTTAAATGTTTACCAAAATAACTAGTTATACATACATAACTTAAAGATTGACATCTTGATTAATGAAACACAACGAGTTATATAAAAATAAGTTATATGCGCAAGGAAATGATTTAATCAATTTTTCAGTTTTATCCGCTTTACAATGGTGGCAAAATATTTTTCTATGTAGTATGTAGTGATTTTGTACTTTAATTCACTCAGCCTATTAGAGTCCACTGCCGTACATAGGTCTCCCCATAGATTGTGTCATGGGAAAGATATTGGCCATAGTATTGCCACGCTTGGCAAGTGTTAGTAGTTATTAGGGAGAAGCTGCTGCCCTCCTCCTGATTTTTCCGCTTTCGCCTCTTACAACACCCACGGGAGGATAGTACTTACACCACCACTGCACAGTAAATTCAGCGTTATTTACAAAGTTTATTCTTTTAATAATGCTAGGGGATGGGATGAAAAAAACAGTGTTATCTTAACTCAGACATAGAATATATGTTAAGATAATGTGTGAAAAAAAAGGCATGGCGAATAAATAATACTTTATTTTCACTTGTCGTACTTTAGTTTTTTAGCTTAGAAAAGTATATTTTATTTACTCAAAAAAAGTTGGCAACCTTATTTGTACGAAACTTAGACTGGTTTATTATTATGTATATAATTTAATTATAATCAAGCCGTATTAGGTGAGGGGCTAAGCGCTCGCTATAAATTTCATAGTACGTTTGCAACCCGGATTCGATCCCCGTCGGCATCAATGGAAATGTTTATTGCAATTTAAGTGCAGATTTACCACGTACTCGGCGGCGAAAATAAACAAATTGAGGAAACATGCATATCTGAGAAATAAGAAGAAAAATATTTCGAAGTCATGTGAAGTTCCCTAACAAGCTTTGGGGCAGCGCGGTTGACATTTTCTTACAAAACCCTCTCAGAAATGAGACTGATGAATTTACTGTACCTTCACTTTTACTTATCTACATGTTATTACGTGAAGGGGAAATGTACTTATTTAAGCATATTGCGCATAAGTAAGGTTGTGAGATTTGGCATAGTTAAAGTTTAGATAGAGACGGAGCGAAGTAAGCTAAAATTTATATTATATTATATGTATTACAAATATATAAAATAAAATAAAATAAAATTGATTACGTTCATACTACTAATGGTAATTGTCAAACATATAAGTCTATAGTCAAAAAGTCACACAGAGTAGAGATAGTCGCAAAACTATTTTTTTTGATAGGATAGGGTGACAAACGAGCACACAGTGCTACTAATGGTAAGTGGTTGCTGTGACCTATAGACATCTACATCTTTCCTCGTTTGCGAATCAAAATGCAGATGCATTGTCACCCGTGAGGACTAAGATGGAATGCTTCTTTTCTAGTAAAAAGGGTCTCTCGTTCTATACACTCACCATATGAAACACAGCAGTGTTAAACTGTTATTTTACGCTGGTATTCTGTGAGAGTTTGGTCTTTACCCGGTCGAGCCTACCCATTCATGCTACAAATATACTACTAATGTAGCTGCAGCATGGCTCTACCACGTATAACACGTTGAATCATATTATTTAACTTTCAAATAAATTTGTTGGTATGATACGCGCGCCACCTACTATAAGTTATTTTTACTGTGCCTATAACCTTCGCGCAAGTGCAAGCAATAAGTTGACAAAGTTTTACCATTACCAGCATGGCTCTACCACGTGCGAATTTTTTATTATTTTTTTAATTATTTGCGAGTATTTTAAAATGTTTTTTTAAATGCTAGTAATGCTATCAAACATTTCTAAGATTCCCTTTAACCATTTCTGGTAAGCTTAAAATGCTTGTGTTAGAAGTGGTTCACGACAGTAGTTGAATGGAAGATTCAACTCACGATCTTACGAGTTCGCGGTCTGCGCCCTGCCATTAGGCTACTGACGCTTATTTTAAAATGTTGCCATAGACATAATTACTATGAATTTTTTGAGACAAATGATCCTTATTCAGTAGTTTTATAATGTATTTCACTGCAAAAAACTTAAAATTTTATGAATAACAGTCGATTTTCGACCACTAGTCTAAATAAATGCATCATGCCTTTCAACGTTTAATTTTTGCGTTTACACTAAACTGTTTTCTGTACACTTCACTCCAAGTAAGAGACTTATCAGTACAAGGCTGCCATTCGAGTACCTTTCTTCCCCATGTGTTTTCAGTTCTTCAAACTATATGGCCGTCCCACTACCACTTCAGTTTTTTATACGTGGTAGATCTACGCTGCAGCTATATTATGGTTGTAACACGAATGGATGGGCTAGAACTGGGGAGGACCATGCTCTCACAGAATACTAGCGTAAAATAGTAGCTTAATACTGCTGTGTTTCGTATGGTGAGTGTAGAGAACTGGAGACCATTTTACTGGAAACGAGGCATTTTATCGTAGAATCAAAATTCACAAATCTTAATCGATTATAAGGCCACAGATTAATTTACCGTCAGATGGTCTGTGTGCTCATTTGTCACATTCATTCTACAAAAAAAAACTACTTACCATCAGGTTGACTGTATGCACGTTTGTCTTGTAAAAATGTAAAACTCTTAGTGTTCCTTATAATTTTTGTGGTATGGGGGATTCAAAAGTGTTTAAAAAAGTTCGCGAAAATACGCACGACCAGTGCATCGCTCTATTCTTTTCCGAAATTTGCTGACTCAATGGCGTGTCTAGATCATATTTCCCATATCGTTATCTAGGCGCAACTAGAATATTTATGTGAATACTTGTATGACGATAAATCTCACACCGGAGTAAATTTCTGAGAATATAAATAATGTTTTGTTTTTTCATTTATAATGCGTATGCAAGGGATCTGAAATAATTTGGCTGCACTAATCATTGCATTCTGTAATATATGTTTAATTTTGGGTAATTTAGTCACAAGAATCTACATAGTAACAAGATATTGCTATTTCTTACCTGTTATATTTTTACTTTATTTTTCAAAATGGCTATTAATAATTATCTAGTTTTTACTTATTTTCAAATTTAGTAGATGTATCTATTATAAATGAGCATAGGAATTATCAAAATAATACCGTTTCCTCAGCACATCTGGCGCATTCAGCAAATCTCGGTGGCAATATTCTAATTTGCTGCCCACGGTGGGCAAGAATTAGAGACCGCTCAAAGGCACATTTTTCATATTCCGTTTGAGCTTTTATTTGAAGCGCTGTCAAGTTATCTGGTTCTAATTCTATAACAATAAAAATAAACACAATTTTATAATATTTTTTTATAAAATTATCAAAGACTTTTATACATCAACATTTTTAACACGTTCATTCCAATAACCCTTTGAAAGATACGATTTTGTATTCCCGACGGGGACATTTAATCTGAGTGCCTTTTTGTCTATATCTATACTCTATACATACAAATAAATAAAATTGAAGTATCTGTTTGCAATGTTAAAATAACAGCTTTTTTCTAAATGCATATGAAAATTGTATATGTTAGTAATAACGAAAAAAGAATTTTAAAAATTTTTGTGTGTCTGTCTGTTTGTTCTGGCTAATCTCCGAAACGGCTGGACCTATTTTGACAGGACTTTCACTGGCATATAGCTGGTGTTATATGGAGTAATTAAGGATACTTTTATTTTAGAAAAAGAAGTAGGGTTCAGCGCAAAAAAATTAAACCCTGGGAAATCGTAGTAAATTTCACGCTTATCTCTTAGGGCATAGACATATTAAAAATATCTTGAAATATGACAAGGAAACAAACTTTTTACATCTCTCACAGAACAAAGGCGTGATGAAATAGTGGAATAATGCGGCTGTATTTCCGGATATTGTGAGTGCAGGAAACTGGAGACCCTGTTTTACTGGTGACGAGACATTTTAGTTCTCATGGGTGACACCACTTCACAACAAAACGTGTGCGCTACTCTGTCTTCGTGCATGCGCGGATATATTATACGTAGATAGTCGGTATTATAGATTATAGGTAAGTAGAATGATCAATATGTAATTATTCTTTATTGAGATTGTATTGTCATTATATCGAGTATTTTTTTTTACTTATTATAAGCCAGTGCTTTACCATAATCCCACCTGGTGGTAAGTAGTGATGCAGCCCTAGATAGTAAATTGCACTGTATTATCGTAACAAAAACCTATTAACTCTTGCCTTGAAGACGCCCAGATTGTATTCGGACGAAAAGTCGAAGCAAACCGTTTAGTTCTAATGCGTAAAATATCGACAACAAAGGGGTGAAGACCCACCGACTGGTCGTTCGATGGTGGGAAGGAGAAGGAGAAATTACATCGTGGAATTCCTGCGCACGTTCACCGAAATGCATCCTATAGAATACCGAGAGATTGGCTACTCTGCGCCTGTGCCCGAGGCTGACAAGTTTGGTTTCAACCAAATCAAGGCCATCAATGATCCTCTTAGCACGTCTCTCCACGGAGTCCAACTCTGCCAGGTGGCATTTTGCAGCACCAGCCCATATGTGACAGCAGTACCCACGCACGACCGGACTTGCGCTTTATATAATGTAAGAAGCTGCCGCGGCGTGGAGTACCGCCACACCCTTGCAAGGACACCAAGTTTCCTTGCAGCTTCTTTGGCTCTCGACTCAATGAACCGGCCATATTTAAAGTTCGGAGAAAATTCAACCCCTATTAACTGAAGGCGGTCAGTGTACTCCAGTGGCTCCTTTTAGCGGTGAAAAGACACGCTTGTGTTTGCGAGGCGTTGAATCTGACGAGATTGGCATCGCCCTATTCGGAGACTGTCTGTAGTGTAAGATTCACACGCTCAACCATAGCCTCTCGTTCGGACTGGATTCGATCCCGACTGGCTGGGACACTTGTTTGGTATCTCTCCACAACTGTGCTGTCGTCTGCATACCCATAGATACCAGCAGCAGATCATTTAAAGCAGAACATAGTATTTAATATTTTTAAAATTTGTCTTTTATTTTGCGTATGTTCTTAATTAATATAATATAATGTAATATTATGTCACAATTAATTTTAATTATAATTTTATTTAAATAGTTTAAAAGCTATCTATGTAAAATAAGAATTAAATATATTTACTTAGATTACAATATATTAGAATAAGTGTCGTTCGGCAGTACGGAGCGCGCGGTAGTCAAAAATGCGACAGAGCTACGAAAAGCTTTGCTTATATTGTGCGTGCGTAATGCGCATGAAGGCGTTTTTATTAGGTTTATGTTTGTTCCCAAAGGTGTCACAGTAAGCGCCTCGCTCAAACTAATTGAGTTAGAGACTGTTGAGGACTCCAACACGTGTTGCAAGCAAAGAAGTCTCGTTGTCTGTTCTAGTACGTAGTGCTTACTACTTTTACGTACGTACTACTTTTTTTTGCTGTGGCAACCCTGGTAATAAGTTGTAAAAGTAACTGGTCCCGATAAATTTTAATAATTTAAATATTGTAAATTCACCATATCCACCTCAATTTTATGTTATAGCTAATAATTACTGCCGCTTTGTATTTAATATTTAAGAAAGTTAGTACATAAATATTATAACAACAATTTGGTGTTGGAACAAAAAGTGACAGGTAACGAACATTGTTTTAAAAATTATTGTAATCCTTATTTCATATCATTCCTTTTATAAATTAAATATTTATTCTATTACTCGGGTTATTACATTCTTTGCGGGTTTCTTTTCGAATTGTTTTAACGATAATTTGATTTGAGACTTGTAAATAGAAAAAAAAAAACAACAACAACTTTACATTAGCTTACTCTGCTCCTTCTGTATTCGATCTTTGTTTTCTTTTATTATTTATAATAAATAGTAAAATGAATACTCGCAACGGCAAGACGCGCCAGACGGAGAACCAACTCCAGCTTGCGCTCCAAGAACTTAAGGCGTCCAGGGAGCAGTGTGAACTGTTGCTTAATGAAAGGGATGATAATGAAAGGGAAATAGTTAGCATAATTGCCAAAAATACACAATTGAAATGTGATATGGTTAAGTTACATACAGAATACACAAGTGTTATAAAAGAAAGAGATCAGCTACAGGGAACGGTCAATGAGTTTGACCAATGCAGCAAGGAATATGAGGAAGCTCTCAGGTTAATTGCTGCATTGAAGTTACAGTTGAATGAGGCTAATGAGCAAATAACACAATTTAAAACGTATATAGATAACCTTAAAGCCTCCCAGACTCAAAGCCTGTTCTCTGAGCTTGTGCAATGTGATACTTCAAGAATGTTACAGCAATCTGCAACAATAGACTTGACAGGTGACGACTCTTCCACTTCAGGAAACACAGTAAGGATTAATTGCAGTAAAACCATATTGAAGAAGTATATAAAAGTTAATAAATACATAAGGAAAGTACAAAAATTAATAAGAAATAAGATTAATACCAAAAATTATGTTAATGTATGTAAAGAAAACAAGCATTGTTATGTGAACTTAAGTTGTATTCAATTGAGGTGGATAATATAAAAAATGTTATGAGACTGAAGTAGAGTGCCTTAAATCAGAAATATTATCACTTATGAACTCCCTTCAAACTGTGTCCAATAAATATAAATCAGCCCAAAATGAAATAAAAGAACACATATTGGCTATGGATAGTCTGGTAAAGACTTGTAAATATAATGAGGAGCGGTTTGACTCCTTAGTTAAATATCAATGTGAGTGTCAGCGCTCAATGCCAGATTCTTCAAAGTCAGTGTGTGCTGATAATATTATACCACCACCATACTCTATGACAGTGCCATAGCAGAGGATATTATTAAAATAATAAATAACTCAAATATTACTAAAAATAATATAATTGTTTATAACGATGACATTGGAAAAAATCTAGGCATAACTTTAAATAACTCTTTAAAGGGACAAAAAGTTACAAATTGCTGCATACCTGGAGCATCTTTTAGTGACATCCTAAATAAAATTATTGTTACTAAATTTTGCCCAAATAGTACAATAATAATTTTTGTTGGTAGAAGAGGCAGTGTCAACAACAAACAGTTATTAAGATATATTGAACAACTTAATAACTTAAATGTACACAAAATTGTCTTGTTCACACTGCCTTATATACAGGGATTGCCACAAGAAAATAATTTAAGACATAATTTATATATACAAATGCATAATTTAATATTTAATAATAATTTAAATTTGACATATAATTGTAATGATAATAATCATAAATTTCATGTAATTGACATAAATAATTTAATAAAAAAGTTTTGGACAAAAGATAGGTATTACCTATAATTAATAGAATCAGGCGTTACTTTGCGGAAATCCATTATATAAAAGCTTTTACAAAAATTTACTTCGCAAATATCCGCGTTATAAAATAAAATGATGTGTCTTACCTAGTATGAAGAAGCACCTCCCGCCCTCCCTCAATTGCGTGCACTATCCCCGTCACCACTAATCCCAGCACCGCTACTTCCAACACCACTACACTAGGCAAGACACACCACTGACGATAATACGACACGTGTTTCGCCTCTACACGAGGCATCCTCAGGTGATATAGACTCTACGGTGGCTAACCGCTAAGTGGGCGGCGGCCCAAAACAAGTGCCTTTTATACAAACCGATGATGCAACCGCTCTCTACCTAAGGAGCGAGCGACTGCGTCATGCGATAAAACATGCGACCAATCACCGCTGGACTTACGCAGCCGTTTGTAAAATTTAAAAACAAACCGCCGCGCAACGCCCACATTATTAGAGAGCAGGCTTGAAGATATTTAAGAGAGGTGAGTTAGTCCGCATCTTCCCATTTCAATCCTGAGTTCTCTGTTTTTAAGTCCCTAAAGCAGAGAATAAGGGAAAACGACCTTATTGTTACTATAGCCGATAAAGGCAATACTGTTGTTATTATGGAGAGTAGTGGGTACAGCCAGAAAGTTAACGATGTTATCCAAGGTGATGACTTTGAGCTATTGGAGTCTGACCCAACCAAAAAGTTTACTTCAGATATTAAGTTATGTATACAACAGTCATCATATGTTTTTCCCGATCACAACTTGTCTCGGAGCAATCTTGTTCCAATGAATCCTCAAGCACCCATTTTATATGGGTTACCAAAAATACATAAAGAACATGTTCCTATTCGTCCAGTTGTCTCATATATTGGTGCACCAGCTTATTTCCTTGCTAAAAAATTAAACTTCCTCCTTCGAGAGAAATCTGGATTCAACCCCACTTACAGCCTAAAAAATGGCTTAGATCTCATTTCCAAAATTAAAGATATTCGTATTCCCCCTAAATCCATATTGTTATCTTTAGACGTTGATAGTCTTTTCACAAATGTCCCATCCCCTGACTGTTTACGTATACTCGCAGATCTCTTTAAAAAACGTCGTCTACATCCCGGGGAAACAAATGATCTTCTTAACTTAACCTCTCTCTGTATGAAACAAAACTATTTCCGGTTTAATAACCGTTTCTATCTACAAAAAGAAGGGTTGAATATGGGGCCCCTCTAAGTCCCCTTATGGCGGACATTTTCATGGATAATTTCGAAAAACAACATATAGTTGTCAATCAAAATATCTTATATTACTATCGATATGTAGACGACATAATTATTTGCTGGACTGGCACAAGGAGACAACTGGATGTTTTCCTCAATAAAGTAAATATAGTCCATGACAAAATTAAATTTAAACTTGAATTGGAACAAGATTGTTCCCTTAATTTTCTTGACTTAACAATAACAAGAAAAGAATCATCACATGTTTTCCAAATTTATCGAAAGCCAACTCACACCGACACGGTCATCCCCGCGTCATCATGTCATCCATGGCAACATCAAGTAGCCGCTTTTTATTGTTACATTAACCGTTTGTTCACTGTCCCATTAAGTAAAGAAAATTATTTAAAAGAACTTAATATAATTTATCAAATAGCGGTCTCTAACGGTTTTTCAAAAAATCTCATTAACAATTTAATTAAAAAGAAACAAAAGCACGTTATTCGCAACTCTCTGTACGCGGTTCCACCTCAAAGTGTTCATCGATATGTGAGCAGTTTGACCTACTTAGGCCCCATATCTGAAAAAGTAGCTAATACTCTTCGACAAAACGGCGTTCATGTGGCGTTCAAAACAAACAATTCTCTTAGAAATATCTGTAATAGTAAAGATAAGTTGGATATTCGTCAAAAGTTAGGTGTTTACAAACTTGTTTGTGACGAATGCCACGCCGTTTACGTAGGTCAGACTGGTCGCAATTTCGAGACACGTTATAAAGAGCATTTAGCCGCGTACAGGAATTGCAATCCCGATAAATCCCATTTTGCCAAACATCTTTTGGACACTGGACACAATCTAGCCAACGACCACTCCTTTAAAATTTTACATACGTGTAATAAAGGGCTGCGGCTGTGTGTGCTGGAACAGTTAGAAATATTAAAAAGTAATAATAATACCGTTGCATTGCTGAATGAACAAACAAATGTTACTAACTCACCTCTCTTAAATATCTTCAAGCCTGCTCTCTAATAATGTGGGCGTTGCGCGGCGGTTTGTTTTTAAATTTTACAAACGGCTGCGTAAGTCCAGCGGTGATTGGTCGCATGTTTTATCGCATGACGCAGTCGCTCGCTCCTTAGGTAGAGAGCGGTTGCATCATCGGTTTGTATAAAAGGCACTTGTTTTGGCTCGCCGCCCACTTAGCGGTTAGCCACCGTAGAGTCTATATCACCTGAGGATGCCTCGTGTAGAGGCGAAACACGTGTCGCATTATCGTCAGTGGTGTGTATTGCCTAGTGTAGTGGTGTTGGAAGTAGCGGTGCTGGGATTAGTGGTGACGGGGATAGTGCACGCAATTGAGGGAGGGCGGGAGGTGCTCCTTCATACTAGGTAAGACACATCATTTTATTTTATAACGCGGATATTTGCGAAGTAAATTTTTGTAAAAGCTTTTAGGTATTACCTATCCAAATATAATTTAAGACTGATAGCAAATGTGCTATCTTATTATTTACTTTTTAACTCAGCCAAGTTTTTGGCTACCAAGACTGCTTTTATTGAGCATAATCATTTGACATTTAATTTGGAATCAGTTCCAACTAATTTAAATTAGTGAATGTGACAATAGAGGCAATCTCTAGCAATAATAAGAGTTTATTTAATTTTGAATACAGCCCACAAATAAGTAATAAAAATTGTTTACACCTGGTGCATCAAAATATACAAGGCATGTTGGGCAAAGAATTGGAAGTTGAATTGTTTTTAAATAGTAACAATATACACATCCTTTGTATTACTGAACATTGGCTAAAAGATTATAATTTCATGTTTAATTTCAAAAATCACCAGGTGGTAAGTTCCTTCAATAGAGAAAATAGTTTACGTGGTGGCTCCTTAATATTAGCAGATAAATCATTATTATATAAAGAACGTAAGGATATTGTGAGCCTCTCTGTTGAACGAACTGTAGAAATGGCTTGTGTCGAGCTTGAGCACCTCATTGTTGTAGGTATCTACAGACCCCCATGTGCTACTTATGACCATTTTGAAAGGATTGTGGAAGAAGTTTTACTCAAGCTTAGTAAACAGAACAAGTCTGTTGTAATGTGTGGAGACTTTAATATCAATCTCCTTGAAACTTTTTCCATTAGTATTAAGTTTCGCTCATTGTTTAAATCGTATAATCTTGTAAATTTATTCTTAGAACCAACACGTATTGCTGGGCCTAGTGCGACCTGTATAGATAACATTTTTACAGATGTTAAGCCCTTACTTAAATCAATTATTCAAAATTAAATTCAGATCACTGTGGACAGTTAGTATCACTACCTTACATACACAAGAAACAGAAAAATAAGAAAGTTGTGTTTGTACCAATAAATGAACATCGCTTGGAGAGGTTTAGAAGTAATATAATAAAAAGACTTCCATCACTTTCGTTTAAAAATAGTGCTAATTATTTGTATGCTACATTATTTGAAATTATAAGTTGTGAATTAAGTAGAATATTTACTTCTAAAACTCTCTCTTTTAACAGTCGCAAATCATTTAATGAATGGGTGACAGTAGGAATTTATAAAAGTAGGCGAAGGTTATACGAGCTTTATGATGAAAGATCATATAATAGTAGTGTTATATTTAGAGATTATGTAAAAACATATTCTAAAATATTTAAAAAAGTGTGCTCCACTGCTAAAGCTTTACATTTAAGCAACAAAAATAAAACTGCATCCGACAAAATTAAAATGACCTGGAGAATAATAAATAGTGAAACGGGCAAGGTCAAACCGCGCAACTCGGATTTTCAATTGAATATTAACAATAATTTAACGCGATCTGATCAAGAAGTTGCTATGGCTTTTGAGAAACATTTTACTGATGTTCCTTTTTTGACAACAAAATCATTAAATTCTTCTCCTACTGTCGCCGAATCATTGCTCAAACAAAATGTAAAGGCTTGTTCAAATACTTTTAAATTCCATAGAGTACTGCCAAATGATATCGTTAAATATTTTAAAACTATTGATGTTAAGAAAACTGCAGACTTATGGGGGATTTCCGTTAAAGTTATTTTATCTATAATAGATATATTAGCACCTTATCTAGCCACTATATTTAATATAAGCGTCGAATCTGGTGTGTTTCCTGATTTAATGAAACACAGTAAAGTCATACCTATATTTAAATCTGGTGGTACATTAGACCCCGCCAATTTTAGACCAATTTCTGTACTACCAACATTAAGTAAAATTTTTGAAAAAATTATTTTAGATCAGATGTTAAGTTTCTTTAATATTAATAAATTGCTACATAAAAATCAATTCGGTTTTACAAGGGGTCGCTCGACAACTGACGCTGGAGTTGAGCTTATTAAACATATTTTTTGTGCATGGGAGAATTCAGAGGATGCTTTGGGTATATTTTGTGATCTTTCCAAGGCCGTCGACTGTGTTCACCATGAGACATTAATCAGGAAGCTACAGTACTATGGTGTCAAGAACACAGCGCTTAAACTTATTATTTCATATTTAAGTAATAGAAAACAGAAGGTTATTATCAATGGTAAAAGTTCTTCCGGGTCACCTGTACTAATGGGTGTTCCTCAGGGCTCGATTCTCGGCCCATTCCTGTTTCTGGTGTATATTAATGACTTACCTCACCTTGTAGGGGATAGTCATGATATAGTATTATTTGCTGATGATACTTCCTTGATTTTTAAACTTAAACGTCAATCATTTAAATGTGATGAAGTGAATAATGCTATATCAAAACTAATGCATTGGTTTAACGTTAATAATCTGCATTTGAACGGAAATAAAACTAATTGTGTTAAATTTACAACAACGAATGTTAAAAATCTGAATACCAATGTGTTCTTAAATGGGGAGGAATTGAGCCCTGTTGTATCCACTGTTTTTCTTGGCATCATTCTTGATGCAAAGCTCCAGTGGGGCCCCATATATGCAAATTAGCAAGCAGACTAAGTTCTGCAGCCTATGCTGTAAAAAAGATTAGAGGTCTCACTAGTGTCGAGACAGCTAGATTAGTTTATTTTAGTTATTTCCATAGCATAATGTCTTATGGGATTTTGCTATGGGGAAATGCGGCTGATTCAGAAACTATTTTTGTTTTACAGAAGAGGGCTATTAGAGCTATTTACAATCTAAAACCGAGAGAGTCTCTTAGAGATAAATTTAAAGAAATTAATATATTAACTTTGGCCTCTCAGTATATTTACGAAAATTTAATGTATGTTCACAAAAACAAAGATAGTTTTAGTAAAAAAAGTGAAATACATTCTGTAAACACTAGGAACAAACACAAGCTAGTGATGCCAGTTTCTCGACTCCACAGAGTCAGTAATTCATTCTTGGGGCAATGTATTACAACAAGGTCCCGGAAAGTGTACAGGTTCTCTCTATTACCAAGTTTAAAGGTTTTATTAAGCTGAAACTGTATAAAAAGGGTTATTATAGTATAAATGAATACATGGTTGATAATAACCCCTGGGAATGAGGTGGTCGATTCCAAGCAGTTTCTAAAATAAAATTTGTAAATAGTTCGTAATCATTTATATTGTAAAATTTATTTTAAAAAAAAAAGTCCCGCTGGATTTCTTGCTGGTTCTTCCCAGGACAGAGGGCTTTTTTCGAACCAGTGGTAAAGTAAAAAATGACTTTCAATAAGAATTACACATGTAATGTATATTGAATAAAAAATATTCTATTCTATTCTTCAACTTGTTCTATTATGTAGTATATATTACGCCAACCTACGTTTTGGCGAACAGCCTATTGAGAAGATGATGTCTGTGGCAAAATACTAATCATATTATGGCGACAGCAAATTAAGTTTATTGATTTGTTGGTGAAAACACGGAGAAAATTAATTCTCTCAGACATGTAACCTAGCTACATCAATTGGCTCCGTAAACCTCCATTCATCGTTAGTTATGCGATTACAAACAAACAAATACATAAATATTGCTCATATAATACATCTACATCACATCACACCTATGCCGGTAGTTGTTGGGAGCACTAAGCTCGAAGTTGTTGACGAGTATGTTTACCTGGGACAAATAGTCCGACTAGGTAAGTACAACTTCGACCGAGAGGTCAATCGACGGATTCAACTCGGCTGGGCAGCGTTCGGGAAGCTACGACACATCTTCTCGTCAGACATACCTCAAAACCTTAAAACGAAATTGTACAACCAGTGCGTGTTGCCAGTGATGACTTACGGAACTGAGACGTGGTCCTTCACTGCTGGCCGTATGAGGAAGCTCAAGGTCGCTCAGCGAGCTATGGAGAGGGCTATGCTCGGAGTTTCTCTGCGTGATAAACTTAGGAATGAGGATATCCGCAGTAGAACCAAAGTGACCGACATAGCCCAACGGATTAGTAAGCTGAAGTGGCAGTGGGCCGGCCATATAGCTCGAAGAACCGACAACCGATGGGGAAGAAAGGTTCTCGAGTGGCAGCCTCGTACCGGTAGGCGAAGTGTAGGGCGTCCCCCCACGAGATGGAGTGACGACCTGGTAAGACATGCAGGAAGTCGATGGATGCAGGTGGCTCAGGACCGTGCTTTGTGGCATTCCTTGGGGGAGGCCTATGTTCAGCAGTGGACTTGTGAAGGGCTGTAATGAAAATGTAATGAAAATACATCTAAATAAAGGATAATATAATATCGTATATATGTCAATAGTATTAATAAAAATCTGAAGATTTATTATATTCCCAATGTCTGTAAACAATTATAAAAAAAAAAAAAACTTTTAATACTGTACCGGCAGCCCGAGCCACGTCTTCCAAAGCACCGTCGTAATATGTTGCTTTTGCTCTGGCTAAGCTTCGACCGAGCAACGAACGGACGTCAGAACTCTGTGAATTGTTTCATTTTAAGTAGACATGATAATAACACACATAACAATTATTTTATAATGTGTATAAAGCATTTAATATAATGGTTATTTTTATTTTTATTGCATTTCCATCTAATTGGAATACATCAAAAGTTATAAATATACATAAAGATGTACTTTAAACATAAATAAGATAAAATAATATATTTATTTAATAGAATATGCAATAAAATATAGTTAATTTAATAGATAAAGCCCAACCGAATGATAGCCTTCGGCAGGGGAGACCAAACGGCCAAGAGTTGAGAAATGTTGGAGCGTTAGTGAGAGTCAGCTTAGATGATCCGAAATACTTACCGGGATTAGTCCGTTTGCAGTAACGATGTATTTCCAATAGCTGTTGGTCGTAATAACCCAAACCTATATCGTATAGACAAAACCCTCGGTTTTCCCAAATAAGTCACTGAAACATAGCCAGTGAGGTGAGGCAAATGTGTCTATAAAAGGGTGGTATTGAACCTATCGTGGAGCGTATATCTCCTTCCATACGGTCTCGGAAATGCTTTTTACGTGTTTATTATTTTATTGTTATTATTATTTATCCAGGTGAGTCATGTAATATGCCGGTGCATGTGATTGGTTGTGACCTCACCCATGTTTATCAGTACATTTTGTACGTGTTAGAATCACGCTGCAACGTAATAAGGCCACAATCGGCTTGACTAGGAAAGCACCACACCCACACAAGATAGGTATCTTGAGCACGAATGGGTCAGCTTAACTGGGGAAAGACCACGCTCTCACAGAATACCAGCGTAAAATAGCAACTTAATGCTGCTGTGTTTCGTATGGTGAGTGTAGAAAACCGGAGACCTTTTTTACTGGAAACGAGGCATTCCATCTTAGTCTTCACGGGTAAAAATGCATCTGCATCTTGATTCGCAATTGAGGATAGATGTAGATGTATATTGGCCACAGCAACCACTTACCATCGGGTGGACTGTGAGCTCGCTTGTCACCTTTATTCTAAAAAAATAAAAAAAATAAACCTCGCTTCTCCGCAGCCTAACACTTTGCTTTTGTGTTTCCAGCCGACAAAAATGTAGTAAATAATAACAGGACTTTCGAGATATTGTTTTGATATATGTTAATTCAGCTTTCATTCACTCATTATAACCTATTAAAATTCCACTTCAAAACATAGGTCTCCCCAAGGGTTGCCTAATGGGGGTAGTCGCGTTGATTTCTTCATAGTTTCCACGCCGGGCAACCACATAATGTAATAATATAATAATGTTATCAATCTCTTCTTCTTCTATTTTCCCTCTGTCACCTCTTTCGACACCCACGGCATGATTTGAGGAAGTAGATTCTCTTACGACGCCACTACATGGCCAAATATAAAGTAATTATGAACTCGTTTTCATTAACAAAGTGATGATAGTGATCAACAATTTCAACTTTCATTCAACATGATCTCCATTATCAATCTACCATGACTGGCCTGTTGGTCTAGTAGTTAGTGACCCTGACTGCTACGCCGGAGGTCGTGGGTTCGATTCCCACCCAGGACAAATGTTTGTGTGATGAGCACGATCATTTCTTCTGTGTCTGGGTGTAATTTATCTATATTTATGTATTTAGAAATATATAAGTATGTTTATCAGTTGTCTAGTATATAACCAAGCATAACACAAGCTCTGCTTAGCTTGGGACTAGATGGCGTTGTTTGATAGTTGCGGAATATTATTATTATTATTGGGGTTATCTATAAAGTTTTCTCATCTGGTTGGGCTGTTTAAATATATAATTATAAACGAACTATATAAACATACATAAATATCAATAAAATAGTATAAATACATAAAAAATACATAAATATATAAAAAAACCCAACCAGATGGAAGCCCTCGGCAGGGGAGACCAAACGGCTGAGGGTTAGGGGGAAAGGGAAAGAAACCGGCGGACGATGCGGGCGGTATCGAGGAGCACCGCCTTCTGCATTTGAGCTTGGAGCGGTCCGTCACGGAGTCCCAGTCGCCTCAGATGACCCGAGAGGCTAACTGGGATTAACCCGTTCGTAGAAACGACCACAGGAATAATTTCGGCCGGCAGACCACCCCACATGTCGGTCACCTCGTGAGCCAGGTCCAGATATTTTGTCAGCTTATCTGTTTCGGCTTTCACGAGGTTCTCGTCATAGGGAATAGTAATGTCGACCAAAAATATCCTTGACTGTGCCCGGTCCATCAGCACAATATCAGGCTTATTCGCAAGAATAGTCCTGTCTGTGATGATGGCCCGGTCCCAGTAGAGCCTGGCGCGGTCATTTTCGAGCACGGCTTCCGGCAAGTACTTATAATATGGCAGTTTCCGATCCACGAGACCGTATTTCAGAGCGAGCTCCTGGTGTAGAATCCTGGCTACTAGGTTGTGTCTGTGCAAATACTCAGAGTTAGAAAGCGCCGAACAACCGGAGATGACATGCCTAAGTGACTCACCGGGATGGCGACAAGCTCGACAGATGTCGACGGTGCCATCCTTTAGGATGTATCTCCGATAATTGTTGGTCTTAATAACCTGATCCTGTATTTTTTTTTTTTTTATTTTATTAAGAAAACCAACAGCCTTACAAATTGTATATCTTATAACTATGTGTAACCAGTATTGCCAATAACAGGTTTCCCTTAAATTAACAAATGGCACTGTAACAATCAAACTTTGTTAGTGCTAAAATTAACTCTATAAATATACTAAGGAATTCAAGGATGCCATCCGCTTAAACCTATCAATATTATAGATAGTTAAGTAGATACTAAGCTAAACTGTACACCACACAAAACAAATCTGGTAAAGAAATACAATATACATGTTTGTGAAAGTAATATATAAGTACCACACATTATAGACGTAGACAGAGATAATGATGAGGGCAAAGACGAAGAAGAAAAGTAAAGGTTAAAGTACAACTTTTGTTTATATCACTTAAAATTTGTGAGAGTTTATGATGATGTCTGTCACCTTCTTTTTGAAAGTTAACTTGCTTGAGCGAAATAAGTCAACCTGGCTAAACTTTGTATTATATGTTCGGGGTAACCTAACCATGACAGTATTCAAACCGTAGTTAGTGCGACGTTGAGGAGTTAGTGCGACGTTGAGGTTATTGCACAGTATTGCACAGACAAAACCCTCAGTTTCCCCAAAGAGGTCACTGAAACGTAGCCAGTGGAGGGAGGCGACTGTGTCTACGAAAGGCTCATGAAGGGCCTTGTAGAACCTCCCGTGGAGCTCCTTCTCCTTCCATACGGTCTCCCGGTCGAAAATGCTCTGTACTGCCGGGTCTTGCCATTGCTCGTTGGCTAAGGATAGAGGGGTTAGCCCTTTATCACAAGAAATAACGTCCCTATAGTATGGATCATCCGCTCTCGTCAGAAAGTAATTACGGAGGTTGCACACTTCGCGATTATGCATGATAAGCGCGCTTAAAAAGCCGCGCCCACCATGCTTTCGCGGCAAGTACAGCCTCATTACTGACGATCTCGGATGATGCATCCTGTGGGACGTCATTATAGTGCGGACTTTTCTGTCCAGAGCGTTCAGTTCGGTCTGAGTCCACCTGAGTATGCCAAAGGTATACATGAGAACAGGCATGATCCAACCGTTATATACGTGCGTCTTATTCACACCGGACAAAAGGCTATTAAGCACTTTGGTCACGCATGCATAAAACACATCGCAAACTGACCGTTTCATACCCGACTCATCTACACCGATGTTCTGTGACATACCCAGGTATCGGTATGTTTCAGCCTCGGAAAGGGTCCTTACGCTGATGGGCATAGATAAGTCTATGCCCTCAGAGTTAGCAACCCTTCCCCCTTCGACATGGAGGATCGCACACTTATCCGTCCCCAGCTCCATTCTAATAGAATTGCTAAAATCACAAGTGATGTTTAGCAATTCCATAAGATGAGAGCGACTGGAGGCGAATAATTTGAGATCATCCATATAGAAAAGGTGGGTCACTTTTGTACCTCCTCTCCGAAGTTGAAATCCCCTCCCGGAGCCCTCCAGTAAGGTACTGAGAGGGTTCAGAGAGAGGCAGAACCAGGTTGGACTCAAACAATCGCCCTGGAAGATACCCCTTCTTATCCTTATGTGGTTCTCCGCAGCCGTCATCCGCTCGCCTAGATGACAAAGGATCGTACTCCATTGCCCCATACACTGCCCGAGGAAGTCTCGAACTGTACAGTCAACATTGTACAGCTCGAGGACCCTCTTAAGCCATGTATGAGGCACCGAGTCGAATGCCTTTTTGTAGTCTATCCAGGCGGCGGAGAGGTTCCGACGGTTGCGTTTAACCACCTTGCCAATGACCGCGTCAATGAGGAGTGGTTCCTTGGTTCCACGACCACCGCTCCGACATCCATTTTGAGCGCGCGACATCACCTGGTTTGAGTTCAGGTGACGAATGATTCTCGCGCTCAAAATGGATGTTAGTGTCTTGTATATGGTAGGTAGACACGTTTAGGGGCGGTATTTGCTCGGGTCTGTGGAATCCCGGTCCTTAGGAACCAAATGAGTGATCCCAGTAGTGAAGAGGCTCGGGAGCGACTTTTGGTCGAGAGCCTCTTGAAACTGTCGGGCGAGCACAGCGTGACACACCATGAACCCCTTCAGCCAGTAGTGATGCAGTCCGTCGAGTCCCGGACTTTTCCAATTCGGGGCCCTACGGACCGCCTCAGCTACGTCATCCGGCGTTATGAGGACGGGGTCCATGGGCGTAATATTCGCACACTGACTCGCCACGACTTCCGTCCAAGGGCCCTCGCTGTGGTTTACGGGCTCTGACCACAGGCCGCGCCAGAATGCGATAGAGTCGGCCTGATTCGGTGCTGGGCCCGTTCCACGTACCATTGGTCGCTCCAGTGATTCATAGAACCTCTTCTGATCACTCTGGAAGAGACGATTCTGGTTGAACCGTGTCGACCTCTCGGTATATCGCCGAATCCGCTTCCCCCAAGCAGCGATTCTCTGCTTCAGGTCGTCTATGCGCTCCGTCAGTTTTTGCGTTATATCCGGCTGGGACAAACTGATATTTGTCCCAGCAAACGCCATCCTGACGGTGCGCACAATTCTCGGCCTATTATTGCCTGACCTGAAGCTTATCAGTCTGCCGATAAGGGCCCTTTCCTTTGCGATACGATCCTCAATCCTTCTTCTCCAGGCTGGGATGGCGCTACTTTGTCTAGTAGCGCGTCCAGCCGTGGGAACTTTGGCGCCAATAATGCGGCAAACTGCCAGTGCGGCGCCAAAAAGAATTGAGTCCGTCTCGCAAAGGTCCCGGCTGGCTTCCAAATAGGTCACCAGCATTGGGTTGAGAGCCCTCACGACAGCCCGATTCCGCTTGCTTAGGGGCATGCGCGGGAGTCGCGGTCGATTTTCGAGAGGCATACTGCGCGTTTCCAAAATAGCCTCTTCCAATGTACTCCTCATTTGCTCTAGTTCTAGTTCCTGGGCGACTGTTCCATCATCGTCTGAACCAACCATAACTGAAAGATTCACGGCGGCATCCACGTGTGCTGGTTGCTCTGCATTTTGTGGCGCCGCATCCTCAGCCGTAGCATTGTCATCCGATGAGGGCACAGCCTCACGTCGTAGCCGTTCGAGTTCGGTGCTATCTAATATGTTTGAGCGCAAGATATACCGAACTCGGTCTGCCAGGTTTTGCTCGGTGACGGTTATAGATGGCTCCAGCTCGCTAAAAGTCGATGCATCCTAGCCCGATACGTAAAACCTCCAATTTCTCCCCCTTTCGCCCTAAAATACGCCCGCAATGCGTTGCTATTCATCTGCATTGACCAACGCATGCAGCGTACTCCACCAGTGGCGGGTGCTGATTGCTGTGCCCGCGAAGACCCTGCCAACACCAAGCCAGCTGGTGGGGATGATGGATGCGAGGGGCTGCTAGGTGGTCGTGCAGCACCTCGCACTCGGCTGGCGGCCCGCATGCTGTCGCGTCCAGCGTTAGCTCCAGACGCGCCCCGGCGACCCCCAGGCAGCGGCCCTAAACGCAGTCTATTTCCTTCCATCATCCATAAATTGGGCGTCAATTAACGGGAGACGCCCAGGCCCGGCACCATTTCATGATTTGGCCGAAAGCACAAGCGGGCCCAAATTAGCACCCTCAATTCTGCCGAGGCACGGCGCTCACACCTCTTGGCAAGATGCTGACTGACTGCGCTGACGTAGCAGTTTTGTCACATAACCATTACGTCAGCGGGCGATGGGGTCGTCACTTCCCTACGCCTATTATATATATTAATATATATTATTATTATGGGGTATTTGTATAGTTTTCTCATCTGGTTGGGCTGTATAAATATATAATTGAATTATTATTTTGGGGTATCTATAAAGTTTTCTCATCTGGTTGGGCAGTATAAATATATAATTGTAAATGAAAATGGTAAACATACATAAATATGAATAAAATAAAATAAATACATAAAAAATACATAAATATATAAAAACCCAACCAGATGGAAGCCCTCGGCAGGGGAGACCAGACGGCCGAGGGTTAGGGGGAAAGGGAAAGAAACCGGCGGACGATGCGGGCGGTATCGAGGAGCACCGCCTTCTGCATTTGAGCCTGGAGCGGTCCGTCACGGAGTCCCAGTCGCCTCAGATGACCCGGGAGGCTGACTGGGATTAACCCGTTCGCAGAAACGACCACAGGAATAATTTCGGCCGGCAGACCACCCCACATGCCGGTAACCTCGTGAGCCAGGTCCAGATATTTTGTCACCTTATCTGTTTCGGCTTTCACGAGGTTCTCGTCATAAGGAATGGTAATGTCGACCAAAAAGATCCTTGACTGTGCCCGGTCCATCAGCACAATATCAGGCTTATTCGCAAGAATAGTCCTGTCTGTGATGATGGCCCGGTCCCATTAGAGCCTGGCGCGGTCATTTTCGAGCACGGCTTCCGGCAAGTACTTATAATACGGCAGTTTCCGATCCACTAGGCCGTATTTCAGAGCGAGCTCCTGGTGTAGAATCCTTGCTACTAGATTGTGTCTGTGCAAATACTCAGAGTTAGAAAGCGCCGAACAACCGGAGATGACATGCCTAAGTGACTCACCGGGATGGCGACAAGCTCGACAGATGTCGACGGCGCCATCCTTTAGGATGTATCTCCGATAATTGTTGGTCTTAATAACCTGATCCTGTATTGCACAGACAAAACCCTCGGTTTCCCCAAAGAGGTCACCGAAACGTAGCCAGTGAAGGGAGGCGACTGTGTCTACGAAAGGCTCATGTAGAGCCTTGTAGAACCTCCCGTGGAGCTCCTTCTCCTTCCATACGGCCTCCCGGTCGGAAATGCACTGTACTGCTGGGTCTTGCCATTGCTCGTTGGCTAAGGATAGAGGGGTCAGTCCTTTATCACAAGAAATAACGTCCCAATAGTATGGATCATCCGCTCTCGTCAGAAAGTAATTACGGAGGCTGCACACTTCGCGATTATATATATATATATATATATATATATTATTATTTATATATATATATTATATATATATTATATATATATATATATATATATATATATATATATATATATATATATATATATATATATATATATATATATATATATTATATATATATATATATTATATATATTATTATTATTATTATTATTATTATTATTATTATGGGTGCGAGGCCAATGCCTATGTACTCAAGAAACCACTTAGCAGCTCGTGTAAGAACAAATTTTCAAAAATATTCTTACCGGCTGTAACATTCAAGGTCTAACAGTACACGCAAGGACTAAGGATGATGAAAATGTGAAGCTTGGTTACTATATTAAAATAATGTTATTGGTAACAAATGCTATTCATTACGCTGTAGGAATCACAAGATATATGGTAAATAAAACAGACGTAATATTTACGCACATTCCAACGAAGAGCCTCATTATATGCTGAAATTGCTTTTTCAAATTGTTCCAAGCGCTGCAGGTAATTTCTGTGTATCAGAAATGTATCATTAGCAGAAGTAGAGACTAGGTATGTCTATATTTAAAAACAAATTGGTACGGATCTTTATGGCCGTGTCTCTGGCAATATATCTGAATTGCACTCTTAAGTATCGTGTATGAGTCGTCCGAGTGAGTGAGCATGTGTTGGCCTATTGTAGCCCTTTATGATATGTTATATTATGTAGCCTATTAAATGATCAAGAACGACTAATCAGAGCTTTATTTCCCTTTTATGTAGCTATTGAAATTTTTACAGTGGAATGTGATAATCAAATTATTACATTTCACAATAATGCTAAGTATTAAAAGGAAATATATTAAAATAAGCAGTAAATCTATTTAATGATAATTTGCAAAAATGTCGATTTAATTGAAATTATTTGAATTTTTAGTGATCAATTAGCATTACTGAGCATTTTGTGTAGACGGTGCGCATAATGCCAATTTTATATATATATATATATATTTAGATTGCTGGTGATAAGAGAGCTGGTTTTTTTCTCACTCAAAGGCCAAGTATAGCCATTCAGCGGGGAAACGCAGCCAGCGTTCATGGCACGATACCACGGCGAGTAGGACTGTTTGATAATTATAACGAGCTTGCGACTCACCTGATGGTAAGTGACTACCGCCGCCCATGAACAACCGCAACACCAGGGGTATTGCAGATGCGTTCCCGGCCTTTTAAAAAGTAGGCTCTTTTTTTGAAGGTCCCTAAGTCATATCGGTCCGGAAAAATCGCTGGTAGTAAACTATTCCACAAGGAAGTTGTGCGAGGAAGAAAACATTTTCTAAATCGCACAGTGGTGGACCGCCAATCATCCAGATAGTGTGGATGGTATCGGGAGTTCTTCCGCGATGTGCGTTCGTGAAATTTGGCGGCTGGGATTAATCCGAACAATTCCTCAGAGCACTCCCCGTGGTAAATGCGAAAGAAAATGGACTCGGTCGTCGACGATTCGAGCCGCCCTGCGCTGGATGTGGTCAAGTGGAAGGAGCTGGCACTGGGGAGCTCCTGCCCAGAGATGGGAATAGTATTCCATGTGAGGCCGAACCTGCGCCTTGTAAAGTTGCAGGCGTTGTGCCGGCATGAAATACTGTCCCGCTCTGCTGAGCACGCCAAGCTTTTGAGAGGCCAATTTGGCCTTCTCTTCCAAGTGACCACGAAACTGCACGTCACTCGATATGTCGACGCCGAGGAATCCGATACTGGCTGAGGCAACAAGGGGAGTACCTTGAAACTTAGGAGATACGACAAAGGGGTTCTTTTTAGCGGTAAACGCGCAAACTTGTGTCTTCTGAGGATTAAACTGGACTAGATTTAGTCGCCCCCAATCTGAGACTTTGTCCAGCAAAGACTCGACTTCAGATACAAGTTTGTTCCGGTACTCGGCGACGTTTTCCCGATAAATATTGGCATGGCCGGTGTATAGAGCATAATCAGTGCTGTCATCCGCACAGCAATGAATGCTACCGGTTTGCAACATATCATTGATATGCAGAAGAAACAGCGATGGTATGATAGCACGCAGCCTTGTGGAACACCAGCGTTAATAGGCTTGTAGTCGGAGCATGCACCGTCTACAACGACCTTGATGCTCCGATCTGCAAGAAAGCTGGTAATCCAATGGCATAATTTCTCGGGAAGCCTATAGGGAGGGAGCTTCGAAAGAAGCGCTTTGTGCCAAACCCGAAAGAAGCGCTTTGTGCCAAACCAGATCGAAGGCCTTCGTAATGTCCAAACTAACGGCCTACCCTTTGGACTCTACTGCCTCCGCCCATCTATGAGTTAAGTAGACCAGAAGATCACCAGCTGATCGACCTCGACGAAAACCGTATTGGCGGTCACTAATTAGCTGGTGATCCTCAAGGCACCACATGAGGTGGTAGTTTATAACGGATTCCATTATTTTGGAGAACCAGGGGGTGATGGCGATAGGCCTGTAGTGGGACGAGTCTGAGCGGTCGCCTTTTTTAGGGATCGGGTGGACAAAAGCTGTCTTCCATGATTTCGGGACTACGCCTAGGGAATAGGAGTACCGGAATAGACGCGTTAGAACCGGTGCCAACTCCGGAGCCTACGTCTTCAGCAGAGATCAGGGATTCCGTCAGGCCCACTCGACTTGTGGATGTCCAGGGAGAGGACTGCTCTGCGAACCGAGCGCTGTGAGAACCGCACATCCGGCCTGGAGCACTCACACCGCGGGATGGTCGGCGGTGTGTTCCCCCCGTCATCAACAGTCGCGTTGGACGCAAAAAGGGAGCCTAAAAGGTCGGCTTTGAAATTTCAAATGAATTTCAAATTACTACTTTTAGAATTTTTTTATTATATTTTGTTGTAGTCATTCTTTTTGTGTATTATTATTTTTATTTCACATTCACCGGTTTGCAACTTCATAATAGTTATAGGGGTGATTGTGATTTTGAAATGTCAATCAAAGCTTTAACTTTTAGAGTAATTACATACCTTAATAATACCTAAACATACATAAATGATTCTGAGCTTTAATTACAGAACAAAATGTTGCATGTTGTAAAATAAAATATTACATGTCTATTTCAATGTCATTTTTATTAACATCCGAAGCAAAAAGTGGGTGTTATAAGTTTGGCCGCTTTGTGTATCTGCCTGTGGCACTGTAGCTTTTCAATGGGTGAACTAATTTCAGTGCGGTTTTTTTTTAATTTAAAAGCAGGTACCTAGAGGTAGTTTCTAGCTTTGTTTTATCAAAATCGGTTCAGTTGTTTCATGGTCATCAGCTGTTTTTCAGTTTTAATTTTGAATTTGAAGTATTTTCTACGTGTGTGTCTCATTTTTCTTTATCGCCGTAAGAGTATTATATGTCATTTTCCTAATTGGCAGGTTTATTAGCGTAAGTGGATCCATCACCCTCATCCCACCCCATCAGGTTGACTTTGTGCTCGTTCGTCATCCTCATTCTATAAAAAAATCTCATAGCTTCCTGTGGAGGGTGGTTGGACCATTCAATGCGTATTTATTTTAAGCTTTGCGTAAGGCTTAAAATAAATACTCAGCGGTGTCAAAAAACAATGTTAAACAGGTATCGCCTGGCACTGCAATATCCAGCAGCGCGCGAAGAGAAAATTATTGAAATTTTAAGAGAAAAATCTCATAAAATATTTATTTATTGTTCTTTTTTTATAAAAGTTTCTTAGATATCGCCTTCTAAATAAAGGTTTTAATGTTTAGCAGGCGGGTTAGCTACCACAGTGTTTTATTAGTTTCAATTATTATCGAGAAGATATGCTGCTACCCATCTCCTTTTTTTATAGAAATAGGGAGACAAACGAGCACACAGTCCACGTGATGGTAAGTGGTTGCTGTGGCCTATAGACATCCACATCCATACTCGTTTGCGAATTAAAATGCAGATGCGTTGTCAGCCTTGAGGACTAAGATGTAACGCCTCTTTTCCAGTAAAAAGGGCCTCCGGTTCTCTACACTCACCATACGAAACACAGCAGCATTAAGCTGCTATTTTACACTGGTATTCTGTGAGAGCGTGGTCCTTCCCCGGTCGAGCCGACCCATTCGCACTACAACTATATTATAAATATAGCTGCAGCTTGGCTCTACCACGTATAATTATATCTTCTGTTTCATTTGCCTCATTTCATCAAGTCGTGGTGGCGTAAAAGAATTCATTATCCCATATCATACCTTCAGTGTCGTAAGAGACGGCAGAGGGAAAAAATATTAATATGAAACATAAATCACATAATATGTACTCATTCTTAAAACAATATTTACAATATGTATTTACATGTATTTGTAGCCAATCTGTATGAACCAAATATTTTATAACCTGTGTACATTGATTAATGTGCGATGTAAAAAATGGATACGTTTTCTCGGCTTCGAACTTCCATTAATAAACTTACCCTCTCTCTCGATACACAGCCACAATATTACAAACAGATTTTTCTTGCGGTACCAACTTTTTCCTCATTTTTAAATTAAACTTTGAATATTATGTTTATTTTATTTCAAAACAGATTATAAAGGTAAAACATAAAACATTTTGAAAATCTAGTCAGCCACGCTTTTTATCAGAAAGTAATAAAAGAGAAACTGGACTGGCTGCCGTATTCGTTTGCCATCACTATCATCTTCTCAGTAAATGATAGTAGTCCACTTGCAAGGACACCTAGCTTCCTTGCGGATACTTTGGCCCTGGACTCAATGAACAGCCCGTAGTTGAGAGAAATCACAACCCTTAACAAGTGGAGACGATCAGTGTATACTCCAAAGATAGATTCAGAAAATTAGGAGATAAAGTAAGCGCGCTCCTGTTAGTGGTAAAGAGACATGCTTGTGTAAACCTCACAAGATTGGCATCGCTCTACTCAAAGACTGAATGCAGTTAGAGATTCGCACGCCCAACCATAGCTTGTCTTTTGTACTGGATTTGGTCCCGACGGGCCTGAGTATTCGACTCTATATAAATGTAATATACCTCTCCACGAATGTGTTGTCGTCTGCATACTAGATCAAATTATTTGATTCAGTGGTGCAAGGATATAAGGTATTCCCTCTTCATTATAGGTTTACCCTTGTTTTGAGATTCGACATACGTTTTATTTCATCTTTGAGATCTATATCTTTTGTAAGTTGTAATTATTATCAATAGTTAAAAGTATATTAAAATACAACATTATTGCTGTTCTTTTTTATGTTGGTTACTATTTATAGTTATATCAGGTCTGTTAAAGTGGAATGTTTTGTCTGTCAGTATTATTATTTTTTTATTTTCCAGACGCGATCTATGCGCGAACAACGCTAAGCGAAAAATTACCTAACACACCCAATGACTTTCAAAATAAAAAGATTGTAATTTGGCCAATGTCATTACATGTACCGTGAAACCTGGCAACATTGCCATTTTTGGAATGACTTAAAAGTTTGGGACCAATTTTCCAAGAAAAATGTACTTTCAGACGGTGATTGTTAATGTGACATTATATTCTTTTACATTTGGTATTTATTAGTGATTTAAACAAATACTAACATTAAATAGACAAAATACTCAAAAATAGAAAATGGCAAAGTTAACTTCACTTTGTGGCAGCTTTGCCATCAGGGTTTATAAAGAAAGTAATAGAGTTTGACTTAAATAATGAAGGGAAGTTTACCTCATAATATAATACACAACACTCAGAGGTATGATATGCTCCTTAAATTCTGTTGCAAATAGTAAAATTTACCCTTGTGGCAAAGTTGCCCTCCCATTTTGCAATATTTCATATAAACTTGAAAATATGTGTCAGGGTTGTCAAAAATCCTTGATTACATACTTAACTTAATTTTTTTTTAATCTTGTTACAATAATTTCTTAAGCAAAAATCTAAAATATATTAAACAAAAATACTTTCGTTTAAAATTAAAAATCAAATTTGTGCAATATTGTAGTATAGATAAAAAGCTTGTCACAATAATTTTTAACGAGTATTTGTTTTTGTATTAGTCATCATCGTAATTTTATTACGAGTCTTAATAAAATGATGTCAGGTCATAATTAAAAATTTAAAGTTAAAGTTACAGCCTGTATACGTCCCACTGCTGGGCACTGAACTCCTCTCATTTCTGAAAGGGTTTTAAGGCAAGTAAATGTCCGCCGCGCTGCCCTAATGCGTGTCGGCGAACTTCACATGTCTTCGAATTTTTTTTCTTATTTCTCAGACATGCCGGTTTCCTCACGATGTTTTCCTTTACCGCCGAGTACGTGGTAAATCAGCATTAAAATTGCAATTAACATTTCATTGGTGCTGGCGGTAATCTAACCCGGGTTGCTCGCGTACTGTAAAATTTACAGCGAGCGCTAAGCATCTGGGCTACCACGGATTAAGTTCATAATTATTGTAATCAATCTAAATATTGTTTTACCGCAATAACAAAACCAATAATGCCTAACAACGCAATAAAAATAATATAGATTTCTTTTTCTTTTCCTTCACTTATGATAAGGATGAATTGATTGATAACTCATTTGGTAAAATCGGTCTAATGTGCAGCTACGGTGAAACATCAATACAAACATACATATAAACATAGAATGTCAAGTGCAGAACACTTTGTTTAAATAGTTTTAATCGGTTAAAATATAGGTTGAAAGTGACAACCCACGGTTGTAACAAAACATGCCAAAGTAACCGTCACATCATGGCATCACTAGTATGGTAACATTTCCAAGTTAGTTTTATAAATAAATGTTAAGACCAACATGTTAAAAACGATATATTACATTTGATAACCATTAATGTTACGTTACTGCAAATTTATGGATACCTACATTCAGTATTACAAACAACAAAAAAACTAAAGTTCTGGAGTACTGAACAAAAAGTTTATTTGGCCGGCACAATTCCGCGTTAAAATATAATTCCAAAATTAACTCTCATGTTGCCATATCGAAAGCAATGCTGTCAATTAGTTATTGTATTTTCGAATTTGTATTTTGTATATCTCGAAAAACGTTACGTTTTCCGTGTTAGTTGTAATTATGTACCAGTAAACCTGTGATGGAAAAGTTAACATCCATTAGTAAAGTTGTCAGACCTGACTGTATTTACAGTACCTAACGTAAATAATATGCTAACATTTATAATGAGTCGTAATAACATATTATCTGATGAATTTTATCATTAACATGCTTTTATTAGCTGTATATGTATTTATGTAACTTGGAGATTTTAATGTGATTTTCATCCCCTTCAAAACGTCGGATTTATTTGTAACTTCGCGCACTTATCAAGGACCGATGACAATGCAATAATTGAAATATTTTGTCAAATTATCCTTGCTATGATTCCCAGCATTTGCGAATAATTCATATAACAACTACGATTTTCTACCAGTTCAATTTACACTTCACGTTCAATTTATAAACACGCTTTTGTAGCGGCACTAAAAATAGATAATAAATAATAGCTTAAAAAACTAAAATCACACGTTTTTTTAGATAACCGAACTAAAAAGTGGAAAATAATTTTCTATAAGTTTAAAATAAGAAAATAGTGATGTCATTAGTTGTAAATATTTTTGTGGATATTTGTAAAATTAGCGTCATCTTAAAAATATCGGAAAAACCTTACTTTTCTCTTTACCAATTCCAGTTCACAAAATATAGTGAAACAGATTTTTATCATACTTCAATCGCTATTATTAGTTATAATTTTAATAAAAACCAAAAAAACATCTTGGACTGTTTTTAATTAAATTTGGTCCCAAAACTTGTTAATGTTTTTGTTTATTTACAAATTTTGCATTTACTACAAGTTATACAAATTTAAGTATGCTTATCATTTTTACATAACATTAACTAAATTTATGTTTAAAAATATTATATTCCTATCTTACTGCTGTTACGGCAATTATAATATTTTTCCTACTTTTGCTTCCGTTAATTCTTACAGTTCTGTATTTAAATTCATGTTTCTGACCGACGTTTTGATTAAAATTAGAAATTTTAATTTTTTCCTCCGGAGTTCTTGTAAGTTTTTGTTTCATTTTTACCCACCGATCACTTTTCCAGTCATATTCAATCCCAATTGACAACAATAAATCTTCAAACGAGGGCCATTTCAAAGTTGCATCTGTAACTTTCTTGTATTTTGAAGTGCTTGTATATGGAAATTTAAGGAAATCAAGTGAATTAGATTTTTCTGACACGTTCTTTGAATCACTATAGTCAATATAATTATTCTTTGAAGATGACTCATGGGGTTCCGGTCGAGTATTGGTTAATACTTCTCGAAAATCTTTTGTAAACTTCATTAATTTAGGACGTACATGATTATGATGATATTCCTGAGGGGCCGAGTTAAAATAATATTCTAATGCTTTTGCATCTCTTTGCAGTGCTGAAAATGTATAATAACGTTTAATTTTAATTTTGAATTTAAAAAAAAATAAACATTTTACAATTAATGTTAACATAAAATACTAACCTACTCTTTCATCGAATAATTCACTACCATGTTCCATTTTCTCGCTCTTTCGGTTGTTCATGTCATCTCCTTTCCCTAAAAACCAAGTAATTAAATATTATATAGAAACATTATTTTAATTTTCATAATCTTGTGAGACATCGGATCTTACCTGCTATAACTACACATACAAGTAAATATATTATAATGATATTCATTTTATTAGCACTCCAGTGATGTAAAGAATCCTGTAACAAAAAGAATATAACCTTTCAGTCATATTTCGTAGTGGTTTGATTTATCCGTTCTATTTATAACTCAAATACTGTAATTGTGTTGATGCGTACGCTTAAAGTTTTTATATAGGTAATTATTTTTTAAGAATATACGATATCTTGCGTAACATTTAAGCCTACTATTACACCATTGCCCAAGCGCCATCCAAACTACTCTTCATCCCGCTGTGGCTATGGTTTCCCTAAACTCTATTTTTGAAAGTTTCAGTTAATTATAAAATAAAATTTAGGTTAATGGCCACTAAATTCATTCTGAACAAAAGAAGATAAAGTAATGATTGTGATTATGAAACCAACATGATCCCGCATGTGCATGAAACAAACAACTGCGGCAATTTACAACTATACAAATAACGTTTATGTAAAATATATTATTATAACTGCTAATATTAGGAATAATAACGTTGTACGAACAAGTGGATAACCCCTATATCAGAATTAAATCTCTATAAAAATGACATACTTTTAAATAAATATGTGTATAACTAATATCTCATTTCTGCTTCTTTCTGTGTTTAGTTAAAAGTACCGAATTCCTTATAATAATAAAATTTGCAGTCCCATCGAGTTAAATTGTAGTATCTGATTTTGAAATAATAAAATGATTTTATTTAAGACCGTCATCTATTAACACAAGATCTATGTTTATGAGAATGAATTTGTTTCTTTTTTTTGTTATAGTATAAGGGTGACAAACGAGCACGCAGTCCACCTGATGGTAAGTGGTTGCTGTGGCCCATAGACATCTACATCTATCTTCGTTTGCGAATCAAAATGCAGATGCGTTGTCACCCGTGAGGACTAAGATGGAATGCCTCTTTTCCAGTAAAATGGGTCTCCGGTTCTCTACACCTACCATACGAAACATAGCAGCATTAAGCTGCTATTTTACGCTGGTATTCTGTGAGAGCGTGGTCCTTCCCCGGTCGAGCCGACCCATTCGTGCTATAATTATACTATTAATATAGGTGCAGCATGGCTCTACCACGTACAATGTTTGCTCTCATTATCAAACGTAGAATAAAAATCATAGCTTAAATAAAAAAATGGCAACTATGCAATTAGTGTTTCTGTATTTCTTGTATTTCAAGTAAAATATGACTTAAAATAACTAATGTGGAATAAAATAATTTCCACATAACAGCTTCTGAAGTAGATGCTAAGACAAAGTGTATAGAAGTGTTATAGCCCCGACTTGAGAAGTTATTATGTGAAAACCAGCGGATACCCTGTGTTACTAAGCTAATAAAGAAATACATTTTGAAAGGAAATTGTGTTTATTTATTATTTTTTTTATATAATGTTTAATCATTATTTTTTTTTGCTTTTGTGGTCTGAAACGATCTTCGCATTTATTACCTTTCTAATTAAACCGGTTTGGGGCACATCGGTTGGATGGTTTCAAAGTCTATAACGGACATAGGTAAAAACATTTTTTGTGATTTATTTAATAATTTTTTATATTTAATTAATTTTATTTGAATGTTGAAAGGAATGAAATAATAAATTTCATTCCTTCTATTTATATAAAGTTGGATTTGACTTTTTTTTTTAATTTTGATGTTTATGACATTTTTGCATGGGTTTAGAATGTCAACTACCTACTATGTAGAATGTCTTCTAAGCAGTATCATTAAAAACTTCATATTTTTCTGGCCTTGGAAATGTTTCTGTGGTGTGGTTTTTTGTCTAAATTTCTATAGTAAGCCTCTGAAGTATAACCTATTCAATAAAAATCATCAAAACCGATTTAAAATTGTAAAAAATACATACTGATAGTCAAATGAAGAAAGTACTGTAGTCTGTAGAGGGTTTCACACTTTAGAGCCATAAGTAAAAACGTAAGTGCATCTTCTATCGTTATTCTTTTCACATCGACGTAATTTACCAGCTTGTGGTCAATATTTTTTTTTTATAAAGAAACTATCATCCCCTTATCAGTTAATTTATTTCTAGCCTAATTTTAGGTAACTATACTTCAGAATTTTATTGAAAGTAGCTTAAATTTAACAATTCATTGAGTTTAATCTATTCAATTTAACTTTATTTTAAAATATACTTTAAATTTGTTAAATCGTTTTGAGCCTCAGTAATAAATATTTGAAATATATTTTATTTTTACGTTCATGCAGAACTATTTTTAAAACATTTCATATTTATAAAAACATTCCCATAATATAATACATTTTATATAACACAATAGTTACATGTGTACATTTACATACAAATAGATAACTGCATCTATATCTCTTAAATTATTTCATTTTAGATATTCATTCATATGATTCATTTTCAGCTTGTAATAAATATGTATTTTTAAATGTTTTATTCAATTATTACAGACTGGCTCTATCCAAGTTTCACTCCCACTTTAAATCAAAGTCCACTGCTATATAAAGACCGATTTGCCCTATGCAACCTGCCTGGGTTGGAAACCGTAGTTTTTTATTACTTTGAGTTGTTACCAGGAACATGCTGCAAACCTATAGCTTCATCACCACTTACCGTCAGGTGGCATTGTGGTCAAACTGACTTATAAATAAAAAAAGACATTTCATGGCTATTTATTTAGAAAATTTAAATATTTAAGATTTGGTATCTGTTGTGATACATTTTTTTGCATATTTTTTATGATAAATAACATAAATAAACCCGCATTACTAGATATATAACACATATAATTATATTTTTATAATTATAATAATTAGTTATCTTTAACACAATTTAATATGCTTAATGATGAGTTTTTACATCAGTAAAATGTTTCTTTGCTATATTTTGAATTATTTCCTGTTTTGCAATAATATTAAATTCATCTAAAAGAAACAATATTTCATTTGTTATATATTGTGTATATATTAACAGATATTAGAGATAATAAACAGTTTGTTATTCTTAATTGCATCTTATTTTATTTTCAGAATTTCTTGTGAGAGATCTCTTATACAAATTAATAGCAAACAGGATGACGGCTTTCGTTTTATGAATTTTCTAATAATTGGACGCAAGTTGTATTATTTATTGTATGGAATAAATTTAAATAATTATAATACTTTAACTATAAAACTTTCAATATCAAAACCCTAAAGATATTATATTGAAATCTATATTACTCTACAAACCTTAAAGACATAACATATTGCACTAACACCATTTAGATTTTAAAAATAATTACTTATTTATTTTAACTAAATTTTGTTTCAAACGTCACAAACTTCCAGATGTTAAACTAAGATATTACGATATTTCTGTTTTAGAAATCTCTACACACGTGATGCTTTCAGAAATGTCGATGCTGTACTAACGGAGCGGTGCTTAGTTTAATGAAAGCTTCCAGATCCTGCGTTTGTGCCCCATGATAAACGAACTGTGAATTTTGGTTAACACGACATTCAATGCTTGTATTTTGGTGAAACCGTACTGAGTTTAACAAACAAAACAAGCAATGATCATTGAAATGTGCGACATGTGGCTGATTAATTTATTTTGTTATAAAGCTCTCTTTGATGTAATATCAAATCCTTTATTCTTTGGTGCCATATTCTAATTAAATTTTAAGTCCACACATTAATATCTGTCTTTTTTACCTTTGCAAAAAAAAATATTTGCTACGTTTTAAATATCAACCACATACGCATGTCAAAACAATATTTATTTGACATTTTTAATTTTTTTGTGCGTTGTAGTCAGGGGCACTCGCCCTAAATTGTGAATTTCGCAGTACACTCTGCTTTGATTCCCGCCAGGTCTAATCAACAGTTAATTATACAATTTTAAATGCTGATTTACAATGTAATCAGCGTTAAAAGAAAACAAATCTGCATATGTGAGAAATAAAAAAAATTTCGAAGGCATGTGAAGTCCGCCAACACGCATTGAGACAGTGTGAAAGTCGCTTCATTGTGTGAAGATGTTTAGGATCATGCACCTTCCCTGTTCTTCCGTCCTCTCATCCATACGGATACCAGATCTCCGTCGATGCCTATCTTGACTCTTCAAACTAGCAACTAGCCATTCGAAGAGACATGATACATCTCTACTCATCATCAATCGCATATACTACGAGGTGTGCTCCGATAAATTGTTCAGATTGAATCCATATGCCATATTTTACCATCTTACTCTGCGACAAAACTTGTAATTTCACCCAAAAAATCAAAGATTGCTACTACCGAGCATTTTAGTAAGAATTTTCTGCAATTCACGACCACATTGTGGAATTTACATCTCTTCTGTGTAAAAATAAATTGTGGCAGTTTTATGTATTTAATTACAATTTGATTAAAGTGACCGTTGGATAAAACAATTTCGTTATTAAAACCTTCTCAATACGCTAGGTAAACTACAGCCTTTGTGTTTTTCTTTTTATGTGAATGTTGTAAGGACAGTCGCTTAATAGCTTGCTCATATTCTTTTGGTCGTCTATGCCGAAATAATGAAATAGGAATAATTTCCCGTGATTATAATTTAACAGAGCTGGTGTTAATCGTTACTTCTAAATCTTCTGTACAATTAATGGCTCATTTTTATGATATTAAATAAATGAAAGTGACAATTGACATAAGTTTACTTATTTATTTATTTTATATAATTTTATAAGTGCAATGCAAATATTTATAAATGACTATAGTTATGGAATAAAATTCAAAAATAAGTATACTAATTAAGCCGATTTGCAAAAAAATGTAGTGTGTACTATGTTTTTTCTACATGCACCGTTTAGAACCTGAGATATTGCATGGTTTCGGCCAATTTGCTATAGCTAAAACGTGTATTATTAAGTAATGTTTCCGTTTTCATATAGCTGCTACTAAATATACCCGAAGAGGGGTGACTTGCAGTATCTTGTTATGAACATCTAGCGGTGATCATATTTCATATATTTTTATTTAGAAACACAATCATATTAACACTTTCCTAACTGTATTTGAAATTGATCAGCCAGTGACGTATTCGGCGTTCCCAGTTTCCACAAGATAAATTTAGTAAAGATATACATAGTGCATAGACTATATACAACCTCGTGACTGTGACCTCTCGTGTGTGACTCTAGGGAGTAGAGTAGTTACTGGATTTGTTTCCTAGTTTAAGCTAAAAATGTATCATAATTATTGTAATTTACATTGTTTATAAGCCATCGTTATCATAAGTGCATTAAATAATGGTAGAATAAGACAAAAAGTGCCTTTGTAAACTTGCTGCACTATTTGCAAAGTAAATGACTTTTAAAATATTCGGACGTTATCACAGTAACCCAAATCAGTTAGCGGACCATCATCATTCTTTTAATGATTGCTTTGATCACAATGGGAAATACCTCCTTATTTCAATTGTAAGAATGGCTAGCGAAAATATTCGGGTCCTAACTCTTGCAGATAAGGAATTCAGCTATTACATAGGCGAACCATTAATCAGCCGTTGGCTCGGAACAGTGATAAGGCAAACCTTTCTTCAATTAACTTAATGGTGATTCTTCTTCTCGACCTTCAACTGTTCCAATAAACTATAACTACATGTATACGACTACGAGAGTTGACTATACACACATATAGTTCATATGAACATAATTATACGACGGCTCCGTGGCGCAGTGGCTTAGCAATCAGTTGTTGCGCTGGGGGCCGCGGGTTCGAATCCCGCACGGAATAAGTATTTGTATGGCCTACAAATAATTGTTCCGGGTCTGGATGTTTGTCCTTGTGCAATTTATGTTTGTAAACTGCCTCCACGACACAGAAGAAAATGGGGGTAACGTTTTTTAAAAAAAAAACTTTCCTACGTTCTGCAACTTCATGACTTTTTTATTATACACTAGCGATCCGGCGGAACAGCTCCACCTATCGGATCCAATTGTGAATATAAACTATGCAAGGACCCATTCAAAAACACAGACAACAAATTTCATCAGAATCATTTAAGCTAGTTTCGAGTTTAAGCGCGACTAACGACCAGCAATTAATTTTATATATTTGAATGAGAAGATTGGCGGGGTTATTAGAAAATCATAATATTAACCTTATATAATACTCGATACACTCGTAAAAAGATACACGTAAATAGATACATACCTATTTAAACTAAAAGAAACAACAAATTTTGTTTTTCCTTAGACGAGATCATTACAATCTATACAGCCTATCAAAAGTCCACTGATGTACATAATTTTCCACAAAATGCGGTTCTAGGCCGCATGCATCTGCGCTTGCCAGTATGAGAATGCAACTCATTAACCTTTCTTCTCCATCGTTTGTCGGTTTTATTTTTAACTATATGGCTCGCCTATTTCCTGATGATTCCTTACTGATTCGTTGGGCTATGTCAATCGCTCTTGTTTCCCTGCAGATATCCTCTTCACGAGCTTCATACGAGCAGCAGTAAAAAATTCATACTTTGTTCAAATCTGTCATATTATAAAATTGTTACATTTTATCAAATACTAAATTTGAGCCGGCGAAAACATCCACGTAGATTTAAAAATTTCTCGAAACGAATTAACAAATGCATTTAAAACACAATAACGATTTAAGTAGAACTTATTTTGCTAGAAACACCCTCTTACTTGAATGAATATGGGCTATAACTTAAATTGCAAATCTATACCAGAATTTGATATATTTAATTACTTTTTATTATAGGATAAGGGTGACAAACGAGCTCACAGTCCACCTCATGGTAAGTGGTTGCTGTGGCCCATAGACATCTACATCTATTCTCGATTACGAATCAAAATGCAGATGTGTTGTCACTTGTGAGGACTATGATGGAATGTCTCGTTTCCACTAAAAAGGGTCTCCGGTTCTCTACACTCACCATACGAAACACATATGCTGCATAAGCTGCTATTTTATGCTGGTAATCTGTGAGAGCGTGGTCCTTCCCCGGTCGAGCCGACCCACTCGTGCTACAATTATACTACTAATATAGCTGCAGCATGGCTACGTGGTAGAGCCATGCTGCAGCTATATAACACCGTACCGAATCTACCACGTAACGTACCGGAGCGTCAAATCCAAAAGTTTGTATGCGTACTAGACACACACAATAGTGTTGAGAGGAACTAATTTATTTTAGCCAGCTTTGTTAACTGGCTTCCCCCGAGGTTTTTTGACCGAAATACGTTTAACCGAGTAATGGCAGTGTAAGAATAACTACCACATATAATCCCGTGGGTGTTGAAGAGACAACAGAGGGAAACTGATTCAGGAAGTTGGTAGGAGGAGCATCTTCGTATTAATAACTTAAAATTATAATAACTGCGGTTGCGAAACCGTCTGCCGAGCGTGAAAACTATAGAAAAATTCTCCGTATGTGGCAAAATATAGGATAGGCCTATGTTAGGTAGTGCATTTTAAAAGGTTTTGATGGTGATTTAGTTTGTTTCGCTGCTTTTTTGCTTGGTTTCTTTTAACATCTACCGACAGGTTTTAACATTGAATAACGCTTAATATTAATCCTCCAAATCATTACAATGGTTAATGGATCAAATTAGTGTTTTCTTAAAAGAACTAGGTTTCTTTAAGGACACTGCTATTGTCATCAGTTATGATGATGTTGAGGGGGTGTTTAATCCCACGAATTTGCTTTCGTTTGGAGGGGGTTAGCGAGTGAATACTTTTGTCAAATTACTTGAGGAAGTAAAAATATCACAAGATATATCTATTTTTCATCTCCTTCGATACCAGCCAGTAAACGTATACTGCAAGTAAGTAAGCTACAATTCTCGCGGTTGACAGACAGATTAAAGATCGCAATACAAGACGTCCGCACATTTGACTTTGCCAACCGTGACCTCTCTGTTTATTTTGTCTAGCTCTGACGTAACCGATTTGGTTGTAGTGCCATATAAGATTTTTCTAACGTTTTTCATAGAGTGATGGATTCATTTACGCTGCTACTACACGGAAAATAAATTGCCCTTCTAACGTTTTCATAAATTAACTATATATTTTATAAATTAGAGTAATTTTGAGCCCGTTTTTTAATTTATTTTTTTATATTATCTTAGTGAATATCATCGATACTTAGTTTTATTTAAATATAATAATAAACGGATACGAAATCCTCGGTGTATAAAATCATCCATACACTAGATATTCATTATGAATTTACGCCTTAAACGTATAAAAATATCTGCATTGTTAGAGTTCGAACATTGGTATAATTTATAAAATATAATTAATAGTGGTAAGAAATAAAACTTTAAAACAAATATATTACTAATAATCATTCTAGGCGAATGAAGTCGCGGGCACAACAAGAAAATAAATAAAATAAAAAAGCAAAAGTGTCTAGTAAAATACTAATTTTATGGATACACTGATTACTTAGGCTTAATTTTAACAATGTAAATTTTGAGTGATTATGTCTGTTTTTTTTTTATAGAATAAGGATGACAAACGAGCATACAGTCCACCTGATGGTAAGTGGTTGCTGTAGCCCATAGACATCTACATCTATCTTCGTTTGTGAATTAAAATGCAGATGCGTTGTCAGCCGTGAGGACTAAGATAGAATGTCTATTTTCCAGTAAAATGGGTCTCCAGTTTTCTACACTCACCATACGAAACACAGCAGCATTAAGCTGCTATTTTACGCTGGTATTCTGTGAGAGCGTGGTCCTTCCCCGGTCGAGCTACAACAATACTATTAATATAGCTGCAGCATGGCCCTACCACGTGCAAAGCATGGCTCTACCACGTGCACGTGGTGAATTTGAATTCAATCATTTATATATGTTTATTACATTTTAAATTAAATTTTAAATTAAGGGTAATTTTTAAAATCTAAATATTAAAACTAGGCAACTTCTATAGTATGGGGGGAGCATCTAATACTACTATAGCCTATCCACCTGTCAAGTTTGGCTGTTAAGCTAAATTATCTGACAGTTGGGGAAACACTCCATCGACTACTCGGGCTGTTCAAAACGGTCCTTAACATGCTAATCTACTTTTGATGAGAGAAAATGAAAGTACGTTAAATACTTAACAGTTTAGTAAATATTTTGTTCAATTCAGGTTCAACGAGCGTAAAATAACTCACAAAAGGGAAATCCCATCCATTGATTTGCGTAATTGATAAAAGCACCGTGATTGTGCGGGGTCAGTCAAACCAGTTTCAATATTCCCTAACAAAGAACGTAATAAAAATCTTGTTTCTGAATTCCTAATTCAATGAAATCTCCTTTTTCAAATATACTTCACATAAAAATGAGTAAAAAAGTAAAGTTACAGTCTATATTAATTAATAATATAATAATTATTATATTTAACATTTTATATTTCAACAAGTGGGATGCGGGAAGTAAAGACTGTGTAAGAACCTCCGAAGGAGGCGGAGTAATAGCCGAAATAAGAATTTTGTTTTTCGGCCATTTTGACCCCCTAGGAATGTAATGAGAACTTTTAGCCCCTATTGAACCATGACCTCCATGACATCTATTCACTCTCACTCATTTCTAAAGTCTTTACTTTCAATGAGTCTGAAATAATCCATTACAATAAAACCCCAAGACATTTTTAATTTTTGCTCATAGTATTGTAAAATGTCAAGGATGTATAAAATTATTTTAATAATAAATATATAATATAATTAAAGAAAACTTTGAAATCGTAGATCGTTATGTAACGTGTACTTTTGGAATGAATAATGCCTGCCGTTTAGTGAATATTTTGCTACAGCGACGGTTTGGCTAGCTGTGGGTCTTAACAACCGCTACTGCTTAAGAACCAAATAAAAATGTATTATTAATTAATAACTCTTACCGACTGTGCGGACGATAGAGTCATTATGGAATAATCACTGGAAAACCTTAGCACTATGCTTATTTATCTTAATAGTGTATCCCAAAGGATAGGTCTTAAAATGACCATGGATAAGACAAAGGTCACACCTACATATCACACCTATGGCCATATTCGGTAGGAACAAATGCGTATATTTGTTCCCACTAGACAAAGAAACTCGTCAGCAAATTCGTAAATTTGCTGGTGAGTTTCTTTGTCTAGGACAAATAGTCCGACAGTGTAAGTACAAATTCGAACGAGAGGACAACTGACGGATTCTACTAGATCTACACATCATCTTCACCTATACCTCAAAAATATTATGTGTTTACAATCATCACAGAGACTTTTTGTCTGTGGTAGATGTTAAAATTTCTAAATAATGTTTTTGTTCAGCCAGCATGCATTACTCGGTAGATCTGTCCGCACTCACCAAGCTGAGCAGACGGTTTGGTGAGCACTGAAGCTACAGCCTTGTAATTCTAATGCTGATTATCAACAGCGTACAAAAGTTGGGTAATTAATTATATCAATTTTCCACAATTAGCCGAACGCATAAGTCTTGCCCTTATATAAGCCCAAGCACTGAGTACACGTACTGTTAGTTAAGTAAATATTTGAGAGAAAAAAATGACATATTACGATCCTCTCCTGTTTTGATGTTATAAAACTTAGCTAAAACAAAACTTCCCCGGATTATTGTAAAACTCGATCGATTCAATACTTTTTTTTCATTCCTCTCTTTCATTTCTTCACAATAAAATACTTTCAATAATACAGTTTTTGATGCAAATAATCAGAGTAATGTTATTTACGGAAGTTAATTTATTTACGGAAAAAAAAACCTTTACTGCTTTATAAATTCAGACGTTGAAATAGCACACAAGAACACCAGATGCTCGACATTTTTCTTTTTTGTTCAAAATGAAAACATTTTTGCGTTTATCTCGGTTTTCTCATTTTACCAATATTAGTACTGTACCTAAATGTTTCTGCCTTTTTTGCCGTCTGAACAATGTTGTGTACTAGTTCTTAATGTGAAAAAATTACAAAATAATTAAAATAATATGAATAACGACTTAGCATTCTTTTACTCATTACAGCCTATCAAATATCCTTGCTGAGCGTCTTTGAATTTCCTCATACGGCCAGCAGTGAAGAACCACAGATCCATAGGTCATCACTGGCAACATGCACTGGTTGTACCATCTAATTTTGAGGTTTTGAGATATGCCTGACGAGAAAATGTGTCGTAATCTTCCGAGCGCTGCCCAGCCGAATTGAATCCGTCAATTGACCTCTCAGTCAAAGTTGGACTTACCTAGTCAGTCTGTTTCATATATTCGTACAACTTAGAGCTTAGTGCTCCCAACAATTACCGGCATAGGTGTGTCATTACTACTTACATAATTATAATTATAATACTATATGATTTATTCAATCGGAAGAAACTTGAATGTATTTGGTATCATTGTGCAAAATCCACTTGAAACACAAAGACCAAAATCTTTTGTTAACTGTCTCTACAAAATCTTTTCAATATAAGTTGACTATTTTATCTGCAAATGCTATTCCAATTCTATGGTAAGGCCATGAAATGAGGATAATATTTCCTTCAATTCAAAATTAAACAAAAACTAAGAGACATAAAGTAACAATTCCAAAAAAATCCACTACATCATATCGTCACCCACGTGTCCTAAGAGGCGTCAGAAAGAAACTGAAACAGGAGATGGGCAAAAGCATCTTTCTGATAACTCAAAGTAATAAAAAACTGCGATTGCCAACCCTCCTGCAAAGTGTGTAAACTATGGCAAAAACCGCCCTGCGAGGAAATCTATGGGGGAGGACTATGTTCACCTTAGGACTATTGTGGACTTTTATAGGCTAACATGGATAGATGGATGGATTCGAGACAAAACAATCCAATTCATCATCAATTAGTTCTCAAGCAATATATTTTCGTAATTATGTACGAAATCAATCTTGTGATTCCAAAACTGGAGATTGTATGCTAAACATATGGCAACGCAGTCTTGAATAATCAAAATGATATTTGTTCTCCACTTAACGATTTTTTTCATAAAAACTTTAGTATGCCTGCTAATAAGTACTCTTTTAACTTGCCCATTAATGAATCTATGATAAAAATGATTACTTTTACTCAGCATTGAGTTGCGGCGCTGAGGGCCACAACTCAATGCTGAGTAAAAGTACTTAAATAAAAACTTTTTTTGTTACCACCCTGCCCTATTGCCTAGTAAAATGCTTATTTTATTTAACTGTTATATGTTGATTACATTTATTTTATTAGCTGATATTTTACGTTGGTTTTGTGAGAGCGTGCTATTTCCCCGGTAGTGCCGATATATTCGTTCTAAAACCATATTATAACTGCACTACCACGTAAAAACTGCTATAGTTACAATAATAATATGCTACATAAATTTAACATAACTTAGATTTTTTTTTACATTATAATACAATTAAAATACTTTAATTTAAATTTAATACGAAGTAAACACTCGTTTAGCTAGATATTTTACCGAATGAAAAGGAAACGTTTCCCTCTCTACTTTGTAAAATTAAACTTAATTTGCCATATTTTCCAGGATTTTACAGATTAAGTAGTAGTAGTACACTACGATTTGTTTAGTTGTACAGTTCATTTTTATAAACCGAGTTTTAAAGTTGATTGCTTTTTATCTTTATATATTTTGTCATAAATATAAACGTATCCGATTTAAATTTTCGCGATAATATTTTAGGCAAAAGACTTTTATGCAGTGTCAGAGACATCGAGATAATTATTTTAGTGTTAATGCAGTAGAACTACAAACTAAGAGTATAACAGAACATTTGTAGAAATATTTCTTGGCAAAGAGTTCCTCAAAAATTTACTATTGTTAAGGTAAAAAGTTTAAGTTCCAGCCTATATACGTCCCACCGCTGGATACGGGCCTCCTCTAATTTCTGAGAGGTTTTTAGGGCAATGAAGTGTTCGCCGCACTACCCCTAAACGTGTTAGCGAACTTCACATGTGTCCGAAATATTTTTTCTTATTTCTCAGACATGCAGGTTTCCTCATGATGTTTCCCTTTATCGCCAAGCATGTGTTAGATCAGCACTACAAACAACACAAAATTGCAATTAAAAATTTTATTGGTGACGGCGGGGATCAAACCCGGGTTGCTCGCGGACCATTGTCCTTTACGATTGTTAATCATAACAAATCACCTGCAATACATAATAAGTGCTTTAATGATACAAAACTTTTATAAGCATAAGCATAAGCATATACATACAAACTATAATAGCGTATACTGTAAATTATTTTGTTGATGTACATAATTATAGAAATCAACGATATCAAATTAATGAAACTTGCATTATTGTTAATTAAAATTTACGTTGTTATTATGTATGTAGTTTGTTTACTTATTAACTACTTGAAAATAGAATAAACAAAGATCTATTAAATTTATCCAGCAATCCCTTACATCACCTCAAAAGTCCACCACTAAACAAAGGCCTCCCCAAAAATTGCCTCATTGAGTTCAACTAAACAGACCAGCAAATTGAAGCGAATTGAATTTATATGGACGATAAAACTAGTTGGTAGCTTACTTTAATACAGCACAAGTTTAAGCTATTAGCGATATTAAAGCAATTTAATTTTACTTTAGACTGCAACCGAGCTGCAGCGTAAATAGTTTTCTGTGGAGGTTTTAATTTTTGATCAGGCCGGTCTTAACTACATTACTAAATTAGTTTTTTCTAGTTTCTGATGTACTTTTAAATTCATGTTTAAAATGAATACGCAATGTTATATTTTTATGGTAATATGCATGTGTGTATATCACCATAAAAATATAACATTTGTATTTGTTTTTGTACACAAATATGTAATATTTTTAATGTCTCAGTGCAATGCTGTAGTAGTTGTAATTGTAGCTATTTACTTCATAGAATCAACATCATTATCACTTACATATATATAAACAACAGCCCTCCAAAATTAGAAGACGCACATAGAGAATACACACCTCTGGAAGAAAAGAAATGTCAAGGTGCCTGTCAACGACATAACCGCAGTTAACATCCAAGTCAACATCCAAGTCGTCCGAAACTAGCAGCGGGGAAAGATCATAGACCATCACAGAATCGCGTCGTGCTCGGCAAATCCGTGAAGCCGTTCCCGATCCAGTCAAGTTTTCTAGATGGGAACGCTAATTGCGAGCTATGGCTAGAGTGCCACAATTTGTAACTCTCTGCCGCAAAACCAGAGATAGAACCCTCTACAAGAGGACTAGAAGAAATAAAAAACAATATCAAGAGGGCCAAGGCCAAGGCCAGGGCGTCGCTTCCCCGGTCAAGGCGACCCATTTATGTTGCAGCCTAAATATGCTGCAACGTGACTCTACCGTAGTTTTCGACTACAGCGACAAACAGGCAAATATTTACATTTTATAAATAAATCATTAAAGAGAAACTGTCAGTTTATTCTGCAGGTGCACCAGAAATTTAATTGCCCTCTACCGGTCTATAAGAAGTCAATTAATGGGTTATAGTTCTGTAAGCAGCGCGCAAAGTCAGTCTTTTAAACTAATAGGATTAGAACTAAAATGTAATCGCCTTACAAAATCGTACTTACAAAAGCATGCATTTGTTTCATTTCTTATAATTTTGTAATTATTGCATGCCTTAAGCGCAAAGCGCGTAGGTATGTTCTACTAGCGCCTAAAATCAAGATTCTAACCTTTTGTCCCATGACGTCTTATCTAACAATCATATTGAACATATAAATGATCATAGATTATTCATAACTTTTGAGCAGCCTTGTAATAATTTATTTTACTAATTACACTTTGCCTCACTCCGGGGTCCGGGCTCGTCCGCCGTCGTGAGTAGATTACTGTATCGTTTGTTTACAGCGGCTCATGCTGAAAAATATCGATCCATATATAGATACAAAGTAGACCAAGTTAAGATATTATTATTTTTATAATCACAGATTTTTATTACAATATTTTATTTCGTTAAAATTAAGTAGGATTTATATATACTTTTACGTCTTAGACTTTATGGAGTGACCTGAAGGTGAAGTTAAGGCGGCATCAGCAGTTTCATATCGTTCTGCTGATTCTTGCCACCACGGGAGTTGTTCCTAAATCCCTTACTGAGAATTTAGCGAAGCTGGGTATCTCAGTAAAGGTGAGGAACAAAATACAAAAAGCCGTAATCTTGGATAAGACAGCGATCGTACGTTAATTGAGAGGTAGCGACGTACGACGTCGCTACCTCTCAATTTAAAAAATATAGGGCGGGTTCTGGCGATCAACCGATGCCGCATCTAAAACCTCGAAAAGGAGCACTAATAATAGTGATAACGAATAGTAATAATAATAGCAATGTGATCATGGAACCAAGGAACTACTCGTCATAGACGCGGCCATTGGCAAAGTGGTTAAATGCAACCGTCGGAACTTCGCCGACTGGATATACTATAGAAAGGCATTCGACTCGGTGCGACATGGCTAAAGAGGGTCCTTGAGCTGTACAACGTTGACTGTATAGTTAGAGACTTCTTCGAGCAGTGTGTGGGGCAGTGGAGTACAAACCTTTGTCATCTAGGTGAGCGAATGACGGATAAGGGGTATCTTCTAGGGCGATTGTTTGTGTCCAATCTGGTTTTGCTTCTTCCTGAACCCTTTTAGTAACTTACTGGACGATTCTGGGAGGGGATTTCAGTTTCGGAAAGGTGATACAAAAGTGACCCACCTTTTTGTATGGACGATCTCAAGTTATTCGCCTCCAGTCGCTCCCATCTTATATAATTGCTAAACATTACTTACAATTTTAATAATTCTATTAGAATAGAGCTGGGGACGGATAAGTGTGCAGTCCTCCATGTTGAAAGGGGAAGGATTGTAACTCTGAGGGCATAGACTTAACTATGCCCATCAACTTAAGGACTCTTTCCGAGGCTGATACATACCGATACATGGGTATGTAACAGAACATCGGTATCGATGAGGCGAGTACGAAACAGTCAGTTTGCGTTGTGTTTTATGCGCGCTTGACCAAAGTGCTTTACAGTCTTTTGTCCGATGTGAATAAGACACACGCATATAATGGTTGGGTCATGTCTGTTCTCATGTATACCTTTGGCATACTTAGGTGGACTCAAACTGAATTTAACGCCACCGATAGAAAAGTCCGCACTGCTATGATATCCCATAGGATGCATCACCCGAGATCGTTGATTATGACGCTGTATTTGCCGCGAAAACATGGTGGGCGTAGATTTTTAAGCGCGCTTACTATATATAATCGCAAAGTATGCAGCCCCCATAATTACTTTTTGTCGAGATCAAATGATCCACTCTATAGGGACGTCATCTCTTGTGATAAAGGGATTACCCCTCTATCCTAAGCCAACGAGCAATGGCAAGTCGCGGCTGTACGGAGCATTTCCGACCCGGAGACGTTATAGAAGGAGAAGGAGCTCCACAGGAGGTTCTACAAGCTACACAACTACAGTATTTATAGCTCAAGTAAGATTTTTATTATAGTTCAATGTCAAATATTAATTTTCTTATGTCAAAAATTATAAAATGTCAATTATAAGTGTTAAATATCCAATTGTCATTCATTTATTTCTTTATTACTAATTAAATTAGTCAAGTTTTATGTAAAATAATATCAAAAACATTATTTCTTTAAATATTGGAAGGTGACGTTAATTAATTATACTATTCTAAAATTATCATTCATTATTACTCGTATAAAGGTCATTATCGTTTAAGATCTCTTCTACAGAATAACATTTAGTGAGTAACAATGCCAAAACAGATTTCTTAAATGACAATAGACTTTTAAGCTTTAAATTATCAGGTAATTTATTATAAATTTTTATTGACATTGCAGATAAATTATTTTTTGTAACTTTCAGACGATTAATAGACATACCCTTCGGCTTCACCTGATGGTAAGTGCCTACCGCCGCCCATGAACAACTGCAACACCAGAGGAACCAGGGGAATTGCAGATGCATTGCTGGCTTTTTAAAGGAGTGGACTCTTTTCTTGAAGGTCCCTAAGTCGTATTGGTCCGGAAAAATAGCTGATGGTAATCGATTCGATCGATTAACAAAGAAGTTGTGCTAGGAAGAAAACATGTATGAATGGATGGTATTGCGAGTTTTGTCGCGATGTGTGATAGTGAAATTGAGCGGCTAGAATTAATCCGAACAATTCATCTGAGCACTCCCCCTTGTACATGCAATAAAATACGCAAAGAGATGCAACATCTCTACGCAGTGTCAGTGAGTCAAGTCGATCGGAAAGAACTCGGTCGTCGACGATTCGAATCGCTCTGCGCTGTATGCGGTCGAGTGGAAGGAGCTGGCACTGGGGAGCCCCTGCCCAGAAATGGGAACAGTATTCCATGTGATGTCGAACCTGCGCCTTATAAAGTTGCAATCGGTGTGCCGGCATGAAATACTGTCCCGCTCTTTTGAGCAGGCCAAGCTTTTTAGAGGCCAATTTGCCTCCTCTTCGAAGTAACGACGAAACTGCACATCGCTCGATATGTCAACGCCGAGGATTCCGATACTGGCTGAGGCAACAAGACGAGTGCCTTGAAACTGAGAAGACACGACAGAGGGGTTCCTTTTAGCGGTAAATGCGCAAACTTGTGTCTTCTGGGGATTGAACTGAACTAGATTTAATCGCCTCCAATCCGAGACTTTGTTCAACAAAGTCTCGGATTGGAGGCGCAAATTTTTTCCGGTACTCGGCGACGTTTTCCCGAGAAATACTGGCACGGCCGGTGTATAGAGCATCACCTGTGCTTTCATCTGCATAGCAATATATGTTACCGGTTTGCAACATATCATTGATATGCAGAAGAAACAGCGTTGGTTATAGCATGCAGCCTTGTGGAACACCAACGTTAATAGGCTTGTAATCGGAGCAGGCACCGTCTACTACGACCTTGATGCTCCGATCAGCCAGAAAACTGACGGATATCAAACGAAACACTTTGAGTTGTTTCAAGATCCGATAAAGCGTAAGCGTTTGGGCTCGTTTTGTTAGTTATGATGAGACCTTACCTCCGGACAGTGGCGGATTATCCTTAAGGTAAACTAGGCACGTGCCTAGGGGCGCATGGTTAAAAAGGGGCGCGCGTGGATGTATTAAAATGAAAAAATCATCGTATTTGATTACTCCTAAATCGCTTTTACTCTCTCATCACATTTTTCGTTTATGTCCACCTGTTATGTTACTCTTATCCTAATTATTTTGCAATTATTAAACTATAATCGGGCTCCGTCGCCATCTAATGGAGGGGTGGAGAGGGTGCCCCACCCTGCGCTCTATTGAGAAGAGGGCAGGGCTTTGTTGCAGTGAAATGGGGCCCCTTGGCCATAGTGGGCTGCTATGTCTCTCCTAATAGGTCCCTTGCCGACTACGAGGCGTACCTAGACGAAGTGACGAATTGTGTTCGCGAATGTCAACCTCGTCCGTTGATCGCTCTGGGAGATTTTAATGCCCACACAAGGGCTTGGGGCAACTCTAGAGACGATCTCAAGGGAGAGACAGTGATGGTATGGGCGGCTGGACTGGACCTCCGATTGATGAATCAGGGGTCCGTAAGCACATGTGTACGGTGGCAGGGGGAGTCCATCGTGGATGTCACGTGGGCAACTCCTCCTGCAATGCAAATTCTGTCGGGCTGGCGAGTGGCGGAGGAGGTGGTCACTTTGTCTGACCACCGCCACATCGTATTCAATGTCGCACTTCGACAGCCCGACAGTAATCCCAGTCGCCGAGATAGCAGCCCACCGCGACGTTGGTGTCTCAAGCGGCTCGATCAAGATAAGCTCGAAGCCGCCGCCATCGTCGCGTCCTGGCCAGAAAACGCCGAAGAGGTCCAGTCCGATCCTGAAGGGGAAGCGAACTGGTTTCGGGGTACGATGGCGCAAATTTGCGACTTGTCGATGCCCAGAATCAGTCGCTCTAAGCGCAAAGCAGTGTACTGGTGGTCAGCAGAAATCGCACGGCTCCGTGCAATCTGCTTACGGTGTCGGCGCCAGTACACTAGAGCCCGAAGGCGAAGACGGCGAGCTCCGCCTGAAGAGATAGCCAGACTCTACGGGGCATACCGAGCGGCTACAAAGGCGTTGCAAATCGCCATTACCAACGCCAGGTCTCGGTCCTGGAAAAAGCTTCTGGAGGGACTCAACAAAGATCCCTGGGGGCGCCCATACAGGATGGTGTTGGGTAAGCTCCGGCCCTGGTCGCCCCCTCTGACGGAGATACTCGACCCGGATCTTCTGGAAAGCGTAATCAGCACGCTCTTTCCAGAGGACCGGTCAAGTCCCGAAGGTCACCTGCCGTCTTCATGGGAGTGGCAAGAGGAGATGGGGGTGACCGTTGAGGAGCTGGACTGAGCCATTATCCGCCTAAAAGTCCGGAACACAGCACCGGGTCCCGACGGAATCCCGGGCCGGGCCCTAGTGCTGAGTCTGGCTGCTCTGGGGAACAGGCTCAGGCAGCTGTTTACCAGCTGTCTGCGGTGTGCCAAATTCCCCACAGCCTGGAAAGAGGCAAGGCTGGTTCTCTTGAAGAAGGACGGCAGGGCTGCAGATTCTCCCTCTGCGTACCGACCCATATGCCTGCTGGACGAGATTGGCAAATTGTTCGAGAGGATAGTTGCCACTCGGCTCAGCGGGCATCTGTCGCGCGTCGGTCCCGATTTGGCTGACAGCCAGTTTGGATTCCGACGGGAGCGTTCCACTGTAGATGCGATTATGCGCGTCCGCTCCCTGTCGGAACAAACAGTATCACGGGGTGGCGTGGCGTTGGCGATAAGTCTTGATATCGTCAACGCCTTTAACTCTCTACCCTGGGACGCAATCAGGAGGGCACTGGCACATCATCATGTGCCCCCCTACCTGCATGGTATTATTGGGGACTACTTGCGCGACAGGTACATTGTGTACATGGCGAAAGATGGTAGAAAGATTCGGAGGGAGATCAGACGTGGGGTTCCACAGGGCTCGGTGCTGGGACCACTACTGTGGAACCTCGCGTACGATACGGTTCTGCGAGTCGACCTTCCCGCTGGCGTAAATATCGTGTGCTATGCCGACGACACCTTGGTGATCGCCAGCGGGATAACTTTCGAGAGGACCAAGGAGCTCGCCGAACTTGGGGTGGAAGTCGTCGTCGCCAAAATCCACGAGTTGGGTCTAGAAATAGCGCCTCACAAGACCGAGGCCCTATGGTTCCATAAATTACCACGGGGCAGGGAACCACCCAACTCGTGCGTCCGCGTGGGTGGGTCCGAAATCAGAGTTGGGAGGTACATGAAGTACCTAGGCCTCCACCTTGACAGTCGCTGGGGCTTCGAAGAACATTTCGAGCGCCTAGTCCCCCGGATCGAAAGGGTGGCGGGTGCTATGCATAGACTGCTGCCCAATCTAGGGGGACCGACGGAGGAAGTATGTCGCCTCTATGCAGGAGTTATACGGTCCGTAGCTCTGTATGGAGCGCCTGTATGGGCAAAAAGGCTGGCCATCCGACGCTGTACAACTAAAATTTACAGTGTCCAGCGGAGGATGGCCATACGGATCGTACGAGGATACCGCACCATATCCTTTGAGGCGGCGACAATCCTGGCTCGCTTTCCACCACTAGATATACTGGCGGAGATGGACGCGAGGGTGTACGACCGAATCCGTGCCCTCCGCCAGAGCGGTGGTAGCGAGCCAGAAGAGGCGCTCGAATCAGTTAAACGGCAGGAACGACAAAACGACCTAGCGACATGGCGCACTCGACTCGAGGAGCGCTATGAATACAAACGCGTCATTGGAGCAATCCTGCCGGTCTTCGATGCCTGGATGCAGAGACGAGTAGGAAGACTCACCTACAGACTTACACAGATAATTACCGGGCATGGGTGCTTCGGTGATTATCTGTGTAAGATCGGACGCGAGGCGACGGCGAACTGCTTCCACTGTGGTGGACAGGACCAGGACACCGCTTCTCATACGCTCGCAGTATGCCCAGCGTGGGAACGGGAGTAGACAATCCTGGTGAACCGCATTGGACGGGACCTCTCCCTGCCAGCAGTCGTGTCGGCGATGCTGAGCGGGGATTCGGAGTGGAGGGCCGTAGCCACCTTCTGTGAATCTGTTATGACTCAGAAGGAGGCTTCTGAGCGGGATCGGGAGAGGGCGGATCCCGCACGGAGACGACGTCGCCAAGGCGTTCGTCACGGCCCTCCTATTGAAAACGGTGCTCCCCTACCAAAAACGGGGCCTCCGGGGTTGCAGACGCTCGGGGCGGGGGCCTCGAGCGTCCCTGAGGAGGACGATGACTCGGAAGTGGTATCGAGACATCGTGATAGCACTGCGAGGGTGCTGGGGGCAGCAATTACTGTCCCCGGGACGTGCTATAGGTGTAACAAAGCGACGGAGGGGCCCCGGTTGCGTTCCGAACGGAGATTCCGGGACCACTCGTATACGCTGATGGTGACCACCGTGGGGTTTTAGCCGGTATGAGTCCGGCATAACCTTTTCGTTGCCCCCGTAGCGGAAGGTATCCATGAGGATTTCCCTACGTAAAAAAAAAGGGCGCTGTCAAAATTCAATTCGCCTCTGCCTCCTGATTTGATGGGAGTGACCTGAAGGTGTACTTCAGTGAATGCTACTGAAACTCTTCGAAGAGTAGGATTAGGTGTGACGAATTTGGCCTCGTTTTGTTAGTTATGATGAGACCATACCTTCGGAATTGATAGAGTGACCTAAAGGTTTACTTCGGTGAATGCTACTGGAACTCCTCGAAGAGAACTAGTTGTGTCGAGTTTGGCATCGTTTTGTTAGTTATGATGAGACCTTACCTCTGGACTTGATAGAGTGACCTAAAGGTGTATTTCGACGAATGCTACTGGAACCTCTCGAAAATTAGAATTAAGTCTGTCGAGTTTGATCTCGTTTTGTTAGTTATAATGAGATCTTTGCTCCGGACTTGATAGAGTGAGTTTTTATTGACGTTTAACATAAAATTAACGGAAAATTTTAAGTATAGTAATAGTATTATTAGTGAGAACTTGTGTGCATTTAAAAAACTTTGACGTATAACATGAGCGATGAAGGCATGCACATTTGGATTTACCGAAATATTTTGTATTTTAGACGAAGGAACTTTTTTTTCGGACAGTATTCCATACTAAATAAAAAATAATAACTGATTGCGTACCTGTTAAAGATTTATATGTAAAATCACAATAATCCATTAATTTTGTTTCATTTTTTAAATCGTTAGAGGATTTCTACAAAATAAAGAAAATGTTTATTTCTAGTATGTCTTAGTATTTCTGTAGGAAATAAAGAAAACCTAATAAAATTGCTAATACATCAATCTCTCTCCCCCACATCTCTCTTTTTTAAGCGTTGTCGTAATCTGATCGTAACGATTATTTAAAATTCACTCAAGATGACTTGAATTGAACTTCTGTATACATACATCACATTCATGAGCTAAGGTTGTGTGAAAACAGAATCGTAAATTATAATAATTGGCTCTATAAAAAAAATCGTAAATATCTTACAGTTAATTATCTTACTTCAAATGAAAAGGCTTATTATTTAAAGGTCGTGTTAAGAACACATTTTATAATTTTATTTCATGAAAAATAAATAAACATAATCAAACAGTTCAAGCGCTCGCGCCTGCCGCTGCTAGTTTCTGCCAAGCGACGAGACATCTTCGAGTTAGGACGTACGTGGTTTATTCATAAATTTTTACCGCTTTAATAATAATTCTCTCGTCAAATGCGGGGAGTAGCGTTTTCATTCAAGGTAGCCTTAATATTTCGTCCTGTGCCTCCGAGATAATCTATTTATTTAAGGAAATCAATAAAAGAGCGAAACATTTAATTGGATTTATTATCCGAAATCTGTTTAAGAAAATCAGTTTTAAATTATGTACCAAAGTTAAAAACGAAAATAAACACTGATATCGAAACAAAAAGCTAATGAGATGTGCTTTGAAGTTAGTAATTATGTTATAAGCTAAAATTATAATGATGTCTATATAAGTGTAATTTAGGAAATACTTATTTAACATTTACAGTTACAATTATTGTAATAATTATTATAATTTTTTATAAGTCAATAAGTCTTCTACTCTGTAGGTACAAGTTAAGTTTTAAGACCTTGATATGTCTCACTTAGAGTTGTTTTCTTGTTCGGTTTCTAGAGCATTGAAATCGGGTAAATTCTAAGCCAATTAAAACATAAAAAAATTAATACTTTTCCCATACCATATAATCTTAAAGATTAATGAGTAGAATTAATATTTAACAATATATTTTCGTGACAAGTAGATTCTCTTGTATAGAAATGAATTTTAAAAAGTTATAATAAATAATACCAGATGGAAGTTAGCGTAGAACATTCTTTTTTTTTAACTAAACTGTATGCCAATTAATTGCTCCATAAATGCTCCAGCAGAATCCGAAATTGCTCCACCTCTTTTGTTATTAGTTAATTTATAATTAATTTTTAAAAAAATTTATGTATCGAAAATTTAATTTTGTTATAAAATATAAAATATCTACTTTTCAAAATTAAAGCGTATGCCAATTAATTGCTCCTTAAATGCTCCAGCAGAATCTGAAATTGCTGCACCTCTATTGTTATTAGTTAATTTAAAATTAATTTTTAAGAAATTTAAGTATCGAAAATTTAATTTTGCTATAAAATATAAAATATCTACTTTTTAAAATTAAAGCGTATGCCAATTATTTGCTTCTTAAATGCTCCAGCGGAATCTGAAATTGCTCCACCTCTATTGTTATAAGTTAATTTAAAATTAATTTAAAAAAAATACTAGTATCGAAAATTTAATTTTGCTATAAAATATAAAATATCTACTTTTTAAAATTAAACTGTATGTCAGTTAATTGCTCCTTAAATGCTCCAGCAGAATCCGAAATTGCTCCACCTCTATTGTTATTACTTAATTTATAATTAATTTAAAAAAAATTAAGTATCGAAAATTTTATTTTGCTATAATACATAAAATATTATTTTTTTAAATAAAACTGTGTGCCAATTGATTGCTCCTTAAATGATCCAGCACAATCCGAAATTGCTTTACCTCTATTGCTATTAATTTATTTATAAATAATTTTTAAAACATTTAAGTATCGAAAATTTAATTTTGCTATAAAATATAAAATATGTACTTTATAAAATTAAACTGTGTGACAAATAATTGCTCCTTAAATGCTCCAGTAGAATCCGTAATTTTTCTGTCTATTGCTATTAGTTAATTTATAATTAATTTTGAGATAGAGTGATCCTATTTGAGTAATAACGCCATCATCAATAGAATATAGTAACATTCTATAGTTAAAGTCATGTTATCGAACATAAATTGATTGACTCTCAAGGTGGTACGTAGAATAGATGCCTAATGGCATAAAACAAAAAAAGTATTGATGGGTGAGTTTTGAAATTATGGATTCTTATGAATGGATTAGACAACCATGTTAATAATATTTTTGTGTTTATGCCATCTAGAGTCTTTTCTACGTACCACCTTGAGAGTCAAATAATTTTTGTTCGATAAAATGACTATAACTATAGAATGTTACTATATTCTATTGATGATGGCGCTATTACTCAAATAGGATCACTCTATCTCAAAATTAATTATAAATTAACTAATAGCAATAGACAGAAAAATTACGGATTCTACTGGAGCATTTAAGGAGCAATTATTTGTCACACAGTTTAATTTAAAAAAAAGATATTTTATGTATTATAGCAAAATTAAATTTTCGATACTAAATTTTTTTAAAAATAAATTTTAAATTAACTTATAACAATAGAGGTGGAACAATTTCAGATTCTGCTGGAGCATTTAAGGATCAAATAATTGGCATACGCTTTAATTTTAAAAAGTAGATATTTTATATTTTATAGCAAAATTAAATTTTCGGTACCTAAATTTTTCAAAAACTAATTATAAATTAACTAATAACAATAGAGGTGGAGCAATTTCGGATTCTGCTGGAGGATTTATAGGTCAATTAATTGGCATACGTTTTAATTTTAAAAACTAGATATTTTATATTTTATAGTAAAATTAAATTATCGGTACCTAAATTTTTTAAAAATTAATTATAAATTAACTAATAACAATAGAGGTGGAGCAATTTCGAATTCTGCTGGAGCATTTAAGGAGCAATTAATTGACATACAGCTTAATTTTATAAAGTTCATATTTTATATTTTATAGCAAAATTAAATTTTCGATACTAACATTTTTAAAAAATTAATTATAAATTAAGTAATAACAATAGAGGTGGAGCAATTTCGGATTCTGCTGGAGCATTTAAGGAGCATTTAATTGACATACAGCTTAATTTTATAAAGTTCATATTTTATATTTTATAGCAAAATTAAATTTTCGATACTAACATTTTTAAAAAATTAATTATAAATTAAGTAATAACAATAGAGGTGGAGCAATTTCGGATTCTGCTGGAGCATTTAAGGAGCAATTGATTGGCATACGCTTTAATTTTAAAAAGTAGATATTTTATATTTTATAGCAAAATTAAATTTTCGATATTTAAATTTCTTATAATTAATTTTAAAGTTTCACTCGCGTATAATTTTAATGAAATCATAACAATCGAACCAATCAAACAAACCAGACTAAAGCCTACAAATTCCTAAAACCCCTCCTAATCCCTGTAAACCGCTCAAGAAGCCTTACAATTTCCTACAAACCCCCAACAAATCCCTACTAACCTCTTAAATACCTACAAACCTAACCTTAACCAAACCGAACAAACAAACAAATGCGTAGTTCTTGTGGGAAGTTTTAATAGAATAGATAAAGATTTTAAATATGAAAACTGCTGACGCAAAGTAATAAAATAAAGTTATGTAATTATTAAAAATAAAACAAATAATTGAAATTTCAGCATTTTTGTTCAAAAATAAAATCACATGTTTGGTTTATATATACATCGTTGTTACATGTTAGGTTGACATTGAATAAAGATAAAAAGATTACACTTTTATAATACCCATGCGATAGTTGAGCTTGTAATAGGTCCACTTCCACTATTTTCTTCATAGTCGATGTCCCTAGCGTTTATTTTATCTTTTCTGATTTTCCAGTTTTTCTACCTTTTCCTTTACCTTAAGTGAACATCCCGTCTAAATCGGTCCAGCCTGTCCAGAAATTTGCTCGTTTGCGAAAAAACGAACAAACTCTTCAACGTTGTGAGTATGACAGTATTACAAAAGTATGGTTCTAAACCATCCTATATAACAAACACAAAATAACCTAAAATAATACCATAATGATTAAAATCCACTTAAATTTCATAGTATGCAGTACTGTGGATATACCGTGTATCACAACTGGTTCAGGACATAATTTTCAAAGTTATAGATTCATTTTCCACCTCGTTTTTCTTGTAATTTCACCAAAAATCTTAATTAATCTCGCATTTCTAACACCGTTTCGCGTCGCGATAGATTGTAACTAAACAATATTGCGGATCAGCGAGGTGTGACGTCATGAGCGAGCGGGCCTGTGATTGGTTAATTTGAGGATATACGGCAAACAAGCACGCAGTGAGAATTCCGCTATTTGAATATTAGTTCATTTGTGGTGATAAGCCATAGAAGCACGAAAATTAAAATTGTAACTATGGATATTGTTTTTTAACATCGTCGTTTACTAGTTTATTGGTACAGTTACACGAGTAATTCTTGATTTAGACTGTGTGGAAATTGATTCTTAAGCATATAACATTCAAAAGTCATTTTCATCTAAATTGGTCTGTTGGCCAAACAAGCACTGAGGCGACGAGTGAATGAAAGTTGTAAGCGATATAAAGAATTTATAAACAGTTTCTAATAATAATTTTATGCCTATCATATGCTGCAACATCTTATTTGGTGTATTTAAGATATCGAAATATCATTAATAATGAGCTGGTCATCCGTCGTGCTGGAAGTACATTCCTTGCAGTTGTGTCTGTGTTGTGAGGAACGTTTTACAATTGTGTCAATGACGGAACGTATCATTTGCAGATACGTTACTCCCATCAATCAACCTTCAATCCATATTGGACCAATGATGTGGTCTTTGGGTTCGGAAACTCCACTGGTGCTCATTGTGCACGTTTTAAATTCCAACGCGGGTAAATATCGACTGATTACCCCACGAAATGTTAGCCTGCAGCCAACGCCGAAACTACTTATATGTTCTGGAGTCCGGCGCATGCAAAGCTTGCATGCGTGTGAAATGGTATGGATGCATATTCATTACATGAAGTAGCTTCCGTAACTGGCCATGATTACGTAAGCGCTGATACGTCCTTTATATTAAATCACTGATGGGAATTTGAGGAGCATTGATACTGCTCTTGCGCAACGATTGATGGTGTTCTTCTACTGCTTACATTCGTATCGCATTGTTTAAATTTTCACCAGACAATATATAAAATCTCACTATTGTTAAGTACTTGACATAATAATATTGGTACATCTTTAGGATATCAATCAGCGGGCGCCCGATACACCCGCGGAAACAAAAAATACGACGTCACGCCATGCTTGATTAAATGTGACTGAAAACTGAAACGAGAGCGCGCGACGCAGGCGGATATGCACTTGCGCCTGAGAAAGGACATCAAAGAGGCCTACCGTGGGTGTGACAAGTATCGGTTGTTTTCTGCCGAATTCCAAAAAGGAGACGGTACTCAATTCGACTGTATGTTTTTTCATTTATTTTATTTATATTACCTCATTACTTTTTACTGGGTGAACCGATTTGGATGATTCTTTTTTTATTTGAAAGCTGTTACTTCTCGTGCGGTCCTTCAATTTCCAATTTGATCAAGGTTAGACCAATAGTTTTTGAGTTATTCTTAATAACCTCAAATTGAAGTCGGCTGTACAAAATTTTTAATTTTTAATTATTAATATATCGCATCGCATTACAATAATATTATTGTTAGTATTAGTGTAGTTAGTAGTGTAGTTTTTAATTGATTTATTTGTTTTTTTCAAAGCTATTGTTTAATGTTTTTAATATTATAGAAAGTTCACTTCAAATGAGTAGTATTTATTTGATAGATTAATTTCTTGTTGTTTTTATACCCCATTCTTACCAGACGGTAAAAATTCATTCAGTATAAGCTTAAATATAAAAAATCCAAAAGTGCACATCTCGTAAAATGAAAAGAAGTTAATTTTACTTAATTTTTGTCATAATTATGACGACAGAAATTAAAGATTTCCGGATTATTTTCTAAAAGTTCATCGTCTCTCGTTAAAACATCTTAAACAATAAAGATAATATCTACTTTCAACAGATATCATCCAGAAGTTGAGTGAACACTTTAAGAAAGATAGCTTAGTTGATTAATTGCTTCAGTTACTTATAATAATTTTAAGTTAGTAATAAGTTAGACCACACTTACACTAATTTAGAATAACCGTTTAGTGGCAGTGCAAGTATATACACAATCTCATATCGTACCGTGGCTGTCAAAGGAAACAAACTAAGAGATGTTCCAGCGTCTTTCAAATAAAAATTGGAAAAAAACTGCGGTAGCAGGAATGGGTCGACTCAATCGGAAAAGGACCACTCTCTCATATAATAATGGTGTAAAATAACAGTTTAATGCTGCTTTTTTCATTAGGTAAGTGTAAACAATCGGATACCCTTTTCTCTAGAAACAAGGCATACCATTTTAGTTCTCAGGGGTGACAACGCATATCCATTTTGATGCTTAATGGAAGATAGACAGATGTCTTTGGGGCACAGCATCGACTTATCATCATGTGGACGGTGTGCTCATTCGTTACCCTTGTTCTATAAAAAAGTGGATTTCTAAACTCCGTTTAGAATAATCGAATCACTACGTATATAGACTAGTACTTTATTTTTTGGTTTTTAGTAAGCCACCAGTCGTAGTGGTAAAAATATCTTATTATTCCAGCTTAGGACTTAGGTACCACCTAGGTCCAAATCCCCATGCTAATATAAAACCTAGATTGTGGATTTCCAGTTTTTTGTTTTTGTGATTGACCACTTGTACATGTGATACGGCTCCTTAGTCTATGTTCAATCTGATCTTGTAGGTATTTCATTGGGCACAGGTAGGTAAGGGCGAATGGGTTAGTTTGGTTTAGATAATTTCTCAAAATTTTACAGCTTCATTATTATTTCATAAAAGTGCTGTAATCTAATATCAGCCTGACTATTGTCGTTAGCATACGAAATTATTATGGTTTTAGAAGACAAAATAACATTTTAGACAATCAAAATGTCTACAATATGTTTATTTTCTAAATAGACGATCTCGAGCCATCTTGCTAACTCTAATTGTAGTGACCTAAATTTCAGTCGTTATAAATCACATTTATCCTGGCCGTTTTTATTTATTGTCTGACAGGCGTTACGATCCTTGCTGAAAAAGTAATATCAATCCAATAACTTTGAAGAAAACTGTATGTATTTTTTGGAATAGTCCTTGTCCATACCTATAAAATAACATAAAAACGATTAAAAACTTGAAAAGTTATATTACAAGTTATATTAATTTCAACTTCAGCAATAAACTTTGTACCTTCATTCATAGAGTTATATTGCTATATTTGCCAGGCTTGACAAGCAGATTGACAGCCTCCGTTTTTTTTTTGTTATTACTTGCTATTATCAGCTTGCTTCTGCCTATATTCTGGCTTGTATCTCTCTGTTGTCTCTCAAGACACCCAAGGGTCGATGGTTTAGGTTGAAGGATTTTCTTACACTGGATTTTATACGTGGTAGAGCCATGCTCCAGCTATTAGTAGTATAGTTGTAGCCGCCTCGATCGGGGAAGGACCACGCTCTCACAGAATACCAGCGTAAAATAGCAGATGAACGCTGTTTCGTATGGTGGGTGTAGAGAACCAGAGACCCCTTTTACTTGAAACGAGGAATTCCATGTTAATCCTCACGGGTGACAACGCATCTGCATTCTGATTCGCATTCGATGATAGATGTAGATGTTTTGGGCCACAGCGACCACTTATCATCAGGTCGACTGTGTGCTCATTTATCACCCTCATTCTATAAAAAAAAACTGCCACTACTCGGCTTATCCCACTAGATGGAATGACGAACCCGTAAGAGATGCAGGAAGTCGAACGATGCATATGACTCAGTACCGTGTTTTGTGGTATTCTTTGTGTCTTTCTATATCTTAGTTTTTCTTTTCACTGTCATCCTTCCTTCAGGTCTTTATGATTTTTATCATTACTTTTTTTCTGTAAAAGGACTATCCCTCAAAATGATTCATTGTAATCACCATCCTTGCAATTCCAGCCACTTTCAGTACATATTAGATTTCTCGTAACTTTGCGTTGCTTTACCTCGTTACATCTGATAAAGCCGTGACCTCATATGCTACTAAAATCTGTTCTAGAGCATCACTTAATTTAAAGTGATTCATTAAATAGAATATCGAAAGTAACTTAGAACTAAGTTTTCCTGCAAAATTTCGACGATTACATTTTGGAGTAATAAATTGGCACCGTAGTCGAAATCAATCATCAGGAAATCATCATTATCATTATCATGCTATTATCATTAACGACGATATCATCATAATGCTTAGCGTCAAACATATGAATACCAGCGTTTACTTTAATACAGAAATTTATGTTACATATTTTCAACATTAACAATCATAAAACCATATCTATCTCAGTCAAACCGTTTTGAAGATAAAATGGGAACATTCGTTTTAACACACAAGAAACCTTTCACTCTATCACGTATAGCTAGCGGTGCTTCACCCTCGTACACGAAGAGCACGTGAAGTCGTAAATTCACAACAATCACAATATAATGTTGGTTTATTGTTAAAAAAGAAAAGCACAAAATCTGGACCCAAAAAGTTCACAGTGAATTCAAAATGAAACTTACCGCGCTACTTAAGGGAAAAGGCAGTACAATGTCTGTAGAATGAGTTACTTTACTATATAGATTGTTAATTGGATTCGAGCGAGAGTGAATTCAGAGTGAAACTCATCGCGCCACTTACCGGAAAGGCAGAACGTCTGCCGGGTCAGCTACTTTACTATATTGCTTGTAAATCGAATTCGAGTTGCAATGGTTTCTTTGTTAGTCTTTTATATTGTTTTTTCACGTGGATTTCTTTTAAAATTATTCACATTTAAACTATTCATTTAATGATAAAGCTTTGACTTCTTTTTCGTAATATATTTTGTTGATTGCCTCTCGTATTTGTGAATAAATATGAATGAATTATGATAGGTGTTTAAAGCAAAGACAAATTTTTAAGTGAAAAAATTGAAAATATTAATCTACATAACATATTTGTAAACTATTTAAGGAATCTTAATCACTTTTCTTAACAAAAAAAAGAAAACAACAACAATACGAACTGAATAAACATCATTATGTAAACAATACGAACTTTAGAAAACTCTGCATAGATCAGAAATTCCAATGGAGTCTGAGTGGCATTCATTCTCAAGTGTCGTTCATCGTGCATCGAAAGGCAAATTAAGCACTGAAAAGTCCTTACCGAAACCGAAGTGTTCATTTTTGAATTTTTGTAGTATATAATTTCAGCAAGGATTTTCTAAATCATTTGCCTAATTTTATCTGCATTGCAGATTCGTAACCAAGCTTTAGAACTTTTTAACACTGGACAAACTTTTTTATAAAAAATGTATATAGGTACAGGGTTATTTTTCAAAGAGTAGCCAAATTTATACCGTTATTGCAGTTTTTGGAAATATGCGTAAATAAGTCTTCTACGATAAGATAAATAAGTCATCATCAAGAAAAGTAGACTCTGCGATGGCTAGCCCCCAAACGCTACGACACGCTACTTTAGCCATAAACATGAACATTTCGATTGTTTGACTAGTGCCTTTTCAGACTGTTGATATAATACAATAATGCATTTTCTAAACGTAGTTATTGATTTAATTTAATATTTTTAGCGTTTTCATACGAATGAAATATTAATTCAGAAAGTTTGATAGGATAGAAATATTCAATAATCAATTTTCATTGAAATTTTAACTGTGCATTCATCCGAAACTTGTATGGACAAAAACTTATTGAATTTGTTATAAGAGTAAGCGATAAAACAAGTATTGTATTTCACAGCTATCCTGAAAATGTTCTTTGCAGAAGCTGAGACTCCATTAGAAGCTTCGAATAAACAATATCAAGTTTACTTTTCCCATTAAAAAATACTTAAATTGTACAGATTTTTCGTTCAAAATGTATATTTAATCACGAAAAAGCTGTTTTTGTTGCTTTTTTTAAACCTTTTTTATATTTATATTGCCTCGTATCTGTAACTATATTTCTTTATGCCTCTTGGTTGTTTGAAAGAGATCGCTGTATAGCGATAAGATACTTAACTTGCTTTTCAATATTTTTCGTAACTTTTTATTTTGTAGTGTACAATAAAGCCATATTTATTCATTCATTAATTCATTTTGCATTTTAGTATTTAAAAATAAACTGATAGGACTTTTCCTGCCTAAGAATTCCTCTTACATACGAGTATTTAAACCTTTCAATAGCAGTGCGCGCATTGCTGTGTCTCGGATCCATATCTTTCTTTGCTCGAAGTTGGTTGCAGGTGTCCATGGGCTTCAGCTCTTACCATCGCACTGAAAGTCCGTTTATTACTTAAGTTTTATAAAACAATACTAACAGTTTATGTAATTTAATTTTATATTACACGTCACATCTCATAACCTTGTTATTTTTACAGTATTCTAAATTTGTTTATAGACATTTATTTTCTGTGAGCTTTGTAGCTTTTTTATTAAATACAAAATTATTTTATTTAGTATTAAATTTCCTTTTGTTACAAAATATGGAAATAATTTTTAGTTATATATTCTCAATGTTCATTTCAATGTCCAAATAACAATATAAGGTCCCTAAACTAACTTTAGTATTATTAAAAGCAAAGTAATAAACTTTATGTCTGTTTGTAATATAAAAATAACAGCTTTATACTAAATGCATATGAGATTACGAGTATATACGGTACTCAATACAAAAAGCATTTTTTTTAACATTTTTGTCTGTCTATTTGTATACGGTACTCATGACAAAAAAAAACATTTTTTAACATTTTTGTCTGTCTGTTTGTTCCGCCTAATCTCCGAAAAGGCTGAACTGATTTTGACGGAATTCTTACTAGCAGATAGCTGATACTATAAGGAGTAACTAAGGATTCTTTTATTTTTGAACTTTTAATTAAGAAAAAGAATTAGGGTTCCACGCAAATAAACTAAAACCCATGAAATCCAATCGTAATAAGTTCCATGCGGAATAAGTTGCAGGGAACAGCTAGTATTTAAATATAAAATGAAACAAATTGGTAAGGATTATATAATAGTTATATGTTAGGTATAAATTATAGGGAGGCCTGTCTTTAGTAGTGAAATATAAAATGATAATATATATGAACATTGCTACAGTGTTCTCACAATTTATTATATGATTATACGAAAATGTATTAATTTACTTATTTTTAATCTTTATTGTATTCCTTATAATAAAAGATACAAAGGACGCCAACAGACATTTGCTACCAGTCAACCCATGGAGGGGTGAGAATTGGACGTAGTTGTAGAATTAAAAAAAAGAAGTTTTGAAAATTATGGCTATAAATAATTGAAGTTTTCTTCCCACAAATCGTTTATCGTTCTTTTCGTCAATAACCAACCAACCTAAGTAGTTTCAGGCTTTCTGTTCCGAAATGATGGGTTATTTAAATGTTTGCATGAATAGGATTCTCACAGTGTGTTATGTAATGTTACAAGCAGGTGCTAAGAATGACATTCTCAATGAAAATATTTTGTTTATAAAATGCAGTATCAGGTTTTAAGGTCTCTGGTAATAATTAATGTGTAAAACCCTTCTAAGGACTCTATTCGCAGCAGCATCGGTCCGCTGTTAAATAATGACAAAATATTTTAGGATAATTAGTTCGCTTAAATATTAATGTAATAGTTTATAGTAATATTGCACAAAATATATATATTTAATATGTTGTTGATCAAATAACTAGATTTTTTTTTGAAATGATCTTATAACAATAATTTAACGTATACCTAACGTAACTAAAAAGTATAATTTGTCCGTTATGTAGAATGTTCTCTTTTATTTCGGTTTATTATTAAATATTAAAATTTAACTTCAGCTATAAATAACTGTTTTTTTTTAATTATCAACAATAATTATGATCATAAAAATCAACATTAAAACGAGAATAAATAAATTCGAGAACACTATATTATTTTTTTATTTTAATTGAAAATATTTATTTTTTATGCGCTATATAACTATATAAATATATCTTATCTTACACAGTTTAGCAAAAATTTTTGTCAATAAAAAAACTAAGGTATAATTTATTTCTAAACAACGTAAAAGCAAAGATGATGTTTTAAAATTCCCAAGAAAGTTCATGAACCATATCGTGCAATCTATATATAACACTAAGGCAATCGGCTTAAAAGGTATAAAGTAAGAGGCTTAAAAGGTGGCGCTTCACTTTACCCTAAGTTCACTCGACCTACACAAATTTGATTTAAGGAACGATTGTTTTGTTAAGAGTTAAGAAAACTAATATTTGTTTTATATAACAAGCCTAGAATGTTGTAATTTGTAGATAGACGAATCTTCGAATCGAGGTTGACTAAAATAGATGTAATATTGACCAGTCATCATTCATACCAACGCAAATTGTCTAATGGCTTAAACTAGCTAAAAGAAAAAAGAACTTGCAATGATAACATCTCAATGCATGCTGTGTAACAATACTTCTAGGTGGTATGTCTGCTTCCACCTAGAAGTATGGTTACAATTCCACTATCTCACCCGGATAGGTACCTTTTACCTATTTCTGCCTTAAATAGCAGTGCTTGCAGTAGTGTGTGTTCCGGTCTAGAGTCCATCGGGAGCGGGAGAATTACAGGCAGTGACACATTCCATCTTAGTCCTCAGAGATTACAGGTTATGGTCGAGGCCACCTATACTATTGGGCTTGATTCGAGCTAGTATCTTTTAACAACTGTTCTATCCTGTGCATATCCATGGATACAGCGAATAACCAGGTCATTAACGGAATGGAACTCTAAAGATCTCTGTTGTTAGTCATCATAGCACGGTCGAGCAACCTTCATCCACTCTGAAAGTGCGCTGTTCCCGGCCCCGTCAAAAGCCTTCAAGTCTAAGGTGCATGTGAATGGTATATACTTAAAGGCCCCCGGTCTTAACGCTGCTACCTTGCGCTGCTTTAGGTACTTTAAACTGTCGGAAACGATATATATATTTAAGCACTTTATTAATATATATATATATATATATGTATATATATATATATATATATATATATATATATATATATATATATATATATATATATATATATATATATATATTGTTACGGCCTACGGCTGCTCCCTTAGAGGATCAAATCATCAGGGGCCCATGAGCTGAAGACTTCCCGAGCAGACGTAGGTCGAGCCTCAATGTGGCCACGTGGAATCTCTCTAATTACACTAAAATATATGGGGGAGCGTTATACTACGGCCAGTCGACCGGAAGGAATTTGGACGAAGCTTACTTACCTATATCCAAGGCGACTGTTCCCTCCGGAGTCGGTCAGGTCGCATGTGGTTGTGTAGTGCAAGGGAAAGAATGGTGATGTGGTGTGTATCTGGGTGTGACTGATGGTGATTGAACCTAGACCTTGGCCGTCGGCAGCCGCCCGAGCGTCGACACCGCTCCAACTTGAGGGGGCCTTTTGAGGTTGTCCACAGTCACTTTCTTCTTTCGTCACGTTGACAGTCAATTAACTCTATCGTACGATTTACTAACTTACAGGAGCCACTAACTATCGCTGGTTATAAGGTTAACACACAAAACGCACACGGAGTTTACAGTTTATTAAAGGTCACTACCGTTTCGCGTCGCAACAGTTAAGTCTAGAATACAGAGGCCGCACTAGCTAATATTGCCTAATGCACTTATGCAGATTCCGAGTCAAACACAATGAGTCCCTGGGAAGCTCTCCAGCAGGAATGCGCGTCACAATGACAGACCGTATATTTACTGGCTGCGCCGAATTATTCCGAGTTCCCTAACAGAATACAGCGTGCCAATCGTTAGCACCGCTATGGACGACTGCCCTTGGGCGTTTTACGCACGACCGAATGTCAAACCGGTATGACACTGAGCCGCACGCCCTCTCGCGTTCGTTCCTTGAAAGTGTTTGGCGCGAACATATATATATATATATATATATATATATATTTAATCACTTTCAATCGGAAGCCATAACATTTTTCTATTTGCAGGCAAAGTATCCTCTTACAATATTCACGAAAGCAAATAGTGTGATGGAATCTCTCATGCTACCACCACATCTTAAGCAACTGAACAGTACTTTTACATCTTTTTATACTACTATATAAATTTTCAAGTAGTTTATAAGTAGAAAGATGAAGAAAGTTTTACGTTAACAAAGTTTGTTATCTCAAAAGTTTCTCGAACTCAAAGTCAAATCTGAGAAACGTGTTCAGCATCAATTCGTGAATTCAATATTTAAATGACATACTGGTTGCACAACTGTACATAACACGACACATTCTTATATATACGATTCACATTTTATCTAAATTAATATTGCGTTTAAATAAATACATCTTCTTCTCTCTATTATGTACAAATAGAGATGATTTCTTTACATTTTGTAATTATATCCATGATGATTTATAAATATAAGTGGTAAAGTTGCTCTAGATGACAACTTAAGTCTGGCTCTATTATGATGTGGATTCCATTGATTTTTACATCATGATTATCATCATTACAGCCCTTCACAAGTCCACTGCTGAAAATAGGCCTCGCCTAACGAATGTCACAAAGCATGGTCCCGAGCTACTTGTATCCATTGAATTCCAGCATGTCTTACCAGATAGTCACTCTATCTAGTTTGGGGATGCCCTAAACGTCGCCTGCCAGTACGAGGCTGACACTCCAAAATCTTTCTTCCCCATCGATTGCCGGTTCTTCGAGCTTTCTGGTCGGCACATTACCACTTCAGCTTACTGATCCTTTGGGCTATGTCGGCGTCTCTGGTTCTACTGAGGATATCCTTGTTTTTATGTCTGTCACGCAAAAAAAGCCAAGCATAACCCTCTCCATTGATCGCTGAGCGACTTTGAGCTTCTTCATACGGCCAGCAGTGAAGGACCACGTCTTAGATCCATAGGTCATCACTGCACTGGCTACACGCACTGGTTGTACAATCTAGTTTTGAGGTTTTGAGGTATGACTGACGAGAAGATGTGTCGCAATCTCCCAAACGCTGTCCGTCGATTGAACTCTCGGTCGAAGTTGGACTTACCTAGTTGGACAACTTCGAGTTTAGTGCTCCTAACAACTACCGGCATAGGTGTGACATGGACGTTAAACATGATTTGTATATAAAATTGATAGTAAATAGATTTTTACATATACATTAACAATCACACCTATAACCCAGGGGTGTAGGCAAAGACTACAGACTTCCATTTGGAACGATGCAGACACATCTCTCTCGCCTCCTCCACATCCTATATATACGTAGGTATATTCTCGTCCGTTAAAAGTACTCTTAATTTGGCGTATTTTAATATCGTCAATTTTAACGATTAACTTAAGCCTAGGGCTTCCCTTCCCGACTCCGCCATTCACTTCTGCAACAAAAATAAGCTTTGTCTCTCTTTCCTCTTCCATTTTTTCTGTGTGGCCAAACCACCGAAACATTTCTATCTTAATCCTGGTCACAACATAATTCATTTTATTTTTATTTTAAATTAATTTTAGACTTTAGTTAAGCCCTACATTCTTAATACTCATCAGACAGATTTACTGTCGCTTAAGTATTTATGTGGCAATGCTACGATTTTATATCTATATCGCGATTGATTTCGCAATGTTAAATCTTTCAGTCATATAAAAGATATCCACCGCATAAATCGTAAAACTGACGGAATATAAAAGTAAAACAATTTAACGTTTTTAATCATACCATTGAAATTTTTAATTTGTTTGTTGTTTTTGATCCCATAAATAAATTTTATCTGTGGCTAAGAACCAGAACTAGGCAGAAAGTAGTTCTTAAAGACACTAGACAACTAGAACAAGCAAACAAAGCCAGTAAGCTTAGCATCTTATTCAATTTAATTCTGATTTTGTCTATGTGGTAGTCTTAACTAAAGCAACTGGAAAATTTTTGGAAAATGCGATTCATCTTCTCTTATAATCCCCTTCGACTCTTTTAAGTGCTTGAACTGTAAATTAACTATTAAACAAATATTGAAAATTTTTCTGCCATTATTCAGTTATCAGTTCATTGTCTGTCGCTTGACAACAGGTGATTTTTAGAATAGAATAAAATAATTTTTATTCAATATTGATTACAAGTAATTCTTAATATAAGTTATTTTATTACTTTACTATTGGTTCGGAAAGAAAACTCTGTGCTAGGAAGAAGCAGCAAGAAACGCAGCGGGACTATTTTTTAAATACATTTTACAATTTAAATGGTTACAATCTATTTACAAAATTTATTTTCGAAACAGTTTGGAAGCGGCCACCTCATTCCCAGGGGTTATTATCAACCATGTATTTATTTATATTATTATAAATCCTTTTATACACTTTTTACTTAATTAAATATTTGAACTTATTGGTAGAGAGACCTTGTATATTTTCTGGGAATTTGTTTTAATAGCGTATACATTGCCCCAAGAATGAATCACTGACTCTGTGGAGTCGAGAGACTGGTATCACTAGCTTGTGTTTGTTCCTAGTTTTTACAGACTGTATATCATTATAAGAAATGTCTTACTAATACTATCTTTGTTTTTGTGAACATACACTAAATTTCCCTAAATATAATACAAGGCCAAAGTTAATATATTTATTTCTTTAAAATTTTCTCTAAAAGACTCTCTCGGTCTAAGGTTTTAAACAGCTCTTATGGCCTTCTTCTGCAAAACAAAAACAATTTCTGAATCAGCCGCGTTTCAGATATTATGCTATCGAAATAACTGAAATAAACTAATTTAGCTGTCTCGACACTAGTGAGATCTCTAATCTTTTTTACAACATAAGCTGCAGAGCTTAGCCTGCTTGCAAATTTGGATATATGGGGGCCCCACTAAAGCTTTGCGTTGACAGTGATACCAAAACAGCAGGGGATTCAACAGGACTCATTTCTTCCCAATTTAAAAACACATTGGTATTTAGATTTTTAAGATTAATTTGTTGTTTTTATATATGTAGATTATTAATCTTAAACTAATGCACTAATTTTGACATAGCATTACTCACTTCGTCACATTTAAATGATGGACGTTTAAGTTCAAAAATCAAGGAAGTGTCATCAGCAAGTAATACCATATCACGATTACCCCCAAAAGGAAAGGTAAATCATTAACATACACTAAAAATAGGAATGGGCCTAGAATCGGGCATTGAGGGACACCCATTTTTACGGATGACCCGGAAGAACTTTTACCATTGATAATAACTTTCTGCATTCTATTAGTTAAATATGAAATAATGAGTTTAAGTGCTGTGTTCTTGACACCATATTACTGTAGCTTCTTGATTAATGTCTCATGGTTAACACAGTTGAAGGCCTTGGATAGGTCACAAAATACACCCAAAACATCGTTTGAATTTTCCCATGCACAAAAAATATTTTCATCAGCTCAACTCCGGCTTCTTTAGTCGAGCGACCGCTTATAAATCCAAATTGATTTTTACCTTAACATCTTAACATCTGATATAAAATAATTTATTCAAAAATTTTACCTAATGTTGGTAATACAAAAATTGGTCTAAAATTGGTGGGATCTAATGTACTACCAGATTTAAATAAAGTTATGACTTTCCTATGTTCCATTAGATAAGGAAACACACCAGATTCGATGCTTGTATTAAGAATCATGGTCCGAATAGTTGCTATGTATCCATTATAGATGCAATAACTTGAACAGAAATCTCCCATAACTCTGCCATTTCCTTAACATCAATAGTTTTAAAATATTCGATATCCTTTGGCAATAATCTATAGAACTTAAAAGTATTTGAACAAGACCTTACATTTTGTTTAAGCAATAATTCGGTAACAGTAAGAAAAGAATTTAATGATTTTGTTGTCAAAAAAGGAACATAAGTAAAATATTTCTCATAAACCATAGCAACTTCTTGACCAGACTGAGATAAATTATTGTTAATATTCAATTGAAAATTTGACTTGCATGGTTTGACCTTGCGCGTTTTACTATACATATATAATACTTCAGTCATTTTAATATATAATACTTCAGTCATTTTAATTTTATCGGATGCAGTTTTAATTTTCTTGCTTAATTAGTTAGCCTTAGCTTTTTTACATACTCTCTAAATAGAACACTATGATGATATAATCTTTAATTATAAATTTCGTATAACTTTCACCTACTTTTATAAATACCTACTGTCGCTTATTCATTAACTGATTTGCGACTGTTTATAGAGAAAGTTTTAGAAGTAAATATTCTATTAAATTAACTAGTAATAATTTATATAATGCACCATACAAAAAAACGAAGCTATTTTTAAATTAAAGTAAAGCAAGTCCTTTAACTATGTTACTTCTAAACTTCTCTAAACGATGTTCAGTTTAGAACAGAACTTTCAAATTTTTCTGTTTTTTGTGTATGTTAAAATGGCAGAGCGAGGTATATTGTGGTTAATGCACGATTAGCTCTACCGTGGAAACTCTCTCACAGAACCAGTGTAAAAAAGCACCTAAATGCTGTTGCGTTTCGTATTGATAATGTAGAGAAGCGAAGACCTTTTTTTATTAATAACGAGCCATTCCATCTTAATACTCAGGGGCGACAACAGATCATTACTTTGATTCTTAATTTAGGATAGATGTATGATAGCATATGGGAACCAGCATCCACTTATCATCAGTTTGACTATGTTCTCGTCGTTCACATTTATTCTATAAAAAGAGAAAAGTTCATTCTTCCCTTTACACTACAAAAGCCTTAAAACCAAAGCAATATATATAAATATAATGTCATTTTTATATTAATATATGATATCCGGGGTAAATATATTGATTTATTCTTGCAAGTTCTCCTATAATAATTATATTAATTAATATTGACTGATTCAAAAATACGGTAAAAAATTATTAATTTTAAATTTGCACTGCAGATAAATTGTAATTATAACCTACACATACCTTGTGGATTCAGCCAAAATTTAAAAGACATTTCTTAGCTACTGCAACGCATCATTTAATATGAAATAAAGGGGTTGTTTGAAAGTTCAGCTAATTTTATCGCACTAGTAAAATGTATTATTCATAACTTGAACTCTGATCAACTTGTATAAGTACCTATCCATAATTAACATAAACCTATATATAGGAAAATGCAAAGTGTAACGAAATCAAACATTTTATTTAAAAAATTAAGAGCACTATTAAATTAAATTTGATATTTTTCAAAAAAGGGCTCATTTAAGACGTAAATCGAGTTTTACTGTTTTGCAAAAAAATGATTCCCACGTGGTAGAGTAATGCTGCGGCTAACCTGTAGCACGAATGGGTCAGCTAGATCGGGGAAGGACCATGCTCTCACAGAATACTAGCATCAAATAGCAGCTTAAAGCTGCTGTATTTCGTATGATGACTGTACAACAGTGTACAATGTGACAACCGGAAAACCTTCCTACTGGAAACGAGGCAATCCAGCTTAGTGCTCAGGGGTAACAACGGATCTGCATTTTGATTCTCAATCAAAGACAGATGTAGATGTCTATGGATCACAGCATCTACTTACCATCAGGTAGACTGTCTGCTTGTTAGACACTTTTATACTATAAATAAGAAAAATGACAGCCGTATTTCTTCAAACTTCATTATAATTTAAAAAGGTAAGAATTACTTGAAAACCATAATATCATTGTAATAAATTTCTCTCTCTTTATTTTATCTAAGCTGAAGTGACAAACTAGCTAAAAGCTTACGTGATGGTAAGTCGCTACTGCAGTCCATGGACACCTGCTACTAACTCCAAATAAAATAGGAGGCTACAGATGCTACCACAAAGACTAACGTGGAATGTTTAGTCTGTAATTATCCTGGCTCTCTTTACCCTTTAGATCGGAACAGCCCAGCACAGCAGTATTCTTTGAGAGCGTGGTCCTTCCCCGATCGCATCGACCCATTCCTGCTACAACTATAATATAGCTACAGCGCGGATATACCATGTATCAAACAATATTTGTAATAATAATATGGCCTGTTTACAATATTTGTAGTAATAATTTGTAAAATAATAAACAGTGCTCAGCATCAGTTGAAACAGGCTGTTTTCTGTTGAATTATTCATCATTGATCGTAATTAATAGAACCAAGCGTTGTTTTGCAAATTCCATTATATTAAAGATGTTAAAAATGCCTCCCTCGGAGTGAAGGGGATTTGAAAGCGTAAGTTGGTCTACAAACTAGGTATGACATTATTTGTATTTTTTACACGGGTCTTAGTTAATTTATTTTAACATGTTTAATTAATCGCGACTGTTCACTGTACATAACTAAAACTTAAAAGCTAACCTCTGTAGTTGTCTGTATTAACGGAAATTTTATAGTAAATTTTTATAATTCAAAAATCTATGTTTGAGTGAATTCAAAACTCATTTTAGTTAAAGAACAATGAAATACAATCGGTTTGGTTGTCTGTTCCAGAGTAAGTTAAATAACGAAACAAGATTTAACTAGTGCTCTGTTTTCACTTCTCCGATTTAACTTCCTTTAACTTTTAATCTTGCGATACTATATAACAGATGCAGATTGTGAGTTTTAGCAAAATAAATTATTTTTTCCAACTTAGGCATACAACCGGCTTCTTATCCTCGTATATTGAGTAAAAGAGAGTAGGACTAACTAGTAGTAAAAAAAGAAAAATCTTGGGTAAAACTCTAAAATCTAGCAAAAAAGACTATAAAAATTAGGGAATGGAAACCACAATAATGTTTGAAAAGACAGTGTAATGTCGAGTTACCCGTTTCTTTGCGTCGTTGCTCATGTTTTCCTTAGTTGCCACGTTTGGCAAGACTACCACCACTCCCCACTAGATAGGCAGTGGACTTGTGAAGGGCTGTAATGATGATGATATTCGGATTACTAAAACGGAAACAATAGGTCGATTGACGAATGAAAAATACCTTCATTGACTGCAAATTAATTACTCGACAGAAGCTGTTACAAATAGAGGGAAATGGCGAATTTCAGTATCAAAAATCTAAATTCATACAATTTGTTAACTACTGTCCTCTCTTCCCCCTAGCCATTTCCCCAATTTTATATAAAGGTGTCAAACAGCAAAATCCAACCCGTATTGCTTTTTACTCTATAAAACTTGATCAGAAAAATAAATAATAATCTCTGTATTGGGCGACGCCAACCTTGTGAGATTCAACGCCTCCAAAACACAAGTATATCTCTTCACGGCAAAAACAAAAAAGGCAACTCATTTTGACGCCTAATTTTTGAAATGTATCATTGGAATTCACCGACCGCCTTCAGATTCTGGGAATTAAGGTTTATTTAAACCTGATCTTTGGGCGGGTTAATGAGTCCAGGACCAAAGCATCTGCAAGGTAGTTAGGTATCCTTGCACAGGTATAAAGCAGAAGTCTAGTCGTGCATGGAGTATTACAGATTTATATGGGTTTGTGCTACAAAATGCTTTAGCTGCTTTGAACTCAATAGAGGGACGTGCTATGAATTTATTATTGGTTAGAACTAATCTTTCCAATTTCGAACACAGACGCATAAAAAAGTGTTTTACAATAAACATTTTGGAGAGTGTTTGGAGGAATTGCATGTCTTAATTCCTTCCTTTCCTTTCACCACTGGAACACCAGCGGCTCGGCTGATTTCCATTCCTATATTGTTAACATACCACGCATTGGAATCTAACGGTTTAATTCGTCGATCATAATGAGTACAGCAAAAGAAAGAAATAATTATCCAGCATCTGTCTTTCCATTCGATTACAATGTTGGTGTCTTCAAGGTAAGAGTGAATAATTTGTTTGGTTAAGTAAATGCACTTTGTCATCTTCAACTACATCACTACTTATCATCCGATACTATATAATAGTTAAAAATAATTCTGAACTTTTTTTATACAAGAAAATGTGACAAGCAAGCGCACAGAGGTAAGTGAATGTTGTGGCATGCACAAGTCTAGAAAGTCACCTACATCTACTAAACACGACAGCTACATGCTGCTTTTTATGCTGGTATTCTGGAAACTATTCAACAGCCATATTACACCTTCAGCGTAATTTTAGGATGAAACTTGTAAGGCGATATAATATAGCATCACCCCAAAATAAACTGGTATTTATCTTTATTATATATTTATATATATTCCCATATCCCAACCAGACGAGAATAATACTCTCTATTATTTAAAAAATTGTTCATCGCATAATTTTTTTTAATTTATTATCAGGATTATGCCACCAACCATGATCGGTTTCAGTTTGAGCGTTAAGTATTAAATTATTCTAGCGCCTTCGATAGCAATGAACACCTCTCACACTTTTGTCAACATAAGCGAAGTACTTTCAGTATCTTATAATAAATATTAATATAAATTAAATCGCCATATTTGATTTTGTTTTATTAATTTCAAGCATAGGAATCTATTTGTTTCAGGCATCTTTGTTATTCTGATTTCTAAGCTAAAATATTTCATTTTGTTTATTTTGAGTACAACAACTGCAGTAAAACAATTTTCACTGCTGCCAAAAAAGAAGAAAGATCTCAAAATTAATATCCGCTATATCAGAAGTGAACGGACGCAATAAGGAACTACAACTGGTACATTTAGAATCAACGACAGCTGATATTACTTTTCGTGTTACTCATTTGAATTATTACTTTCTTTCCAAAGATTTAGTGTATAACAGTAAAATTTCGGCACTAAAATAATTTAAATATACAAGAATAAAATAATTTCAAAAAGATTTAACTTAGCTTATCTTATAAAATAATACTGTATTTACCAAAACTTAACATATAATATCACCCTAAAGTACAAGAAAAAGTTTTCAAATATCTACCATACTCACTCATATCACATGAGCTCATATCAACAAACTTTGACACTTTTGTATCTATTTTTTTTATGAATGTACATGTCTTTCGTGTATAAATACGAACCATGGCCTGCGTGACTTAAACGCCAGATAATAACTACTGATTTGTACCTATATATACTAAGGTGGTCTGAAAAGTTTCCAACCTCAACGTGAAGATGCGATCAACGTAGTTGTGCATATTTTGATAGTGGCGCACCAAGGGCCGGGGGGAAATGGGGGGGGTGTAGAATTGCCCCTCACCTTTCCCCCCCGCCGGACGTGCCTATTTTTTATATTAAACTTTCAAGATTAAAATTTTTATTGAATAATTTCTGAGTAGCCGAAGTAATACCAAAGTGTAGTCGATGGAGTCATATTTCTGGGTGGTTCGTAAAAAAATAAGCACGAAGTGGATGAAGGAGCCTGTTCGCTCGCTTCGCTCGCTCACTGTCCGAGTCGGGATGCTCCAAGCCCCGAGCTTGCTTTGCTCGCTCTTGCACCAAATGAAACACCAAAATGTTAACTTTTATAATGACTTAACGGCATGACACTTATGACGCGAAGTTGAGTATATCTGTCACTATCAGTGTCAACAAAATGGCGGCCTAGCACTTCAATTTATGCTTTTTGACAAATTCAACTTAAAAAGCATAGGAATTTAGTGTAATTTAAGTTCCGTTTCAGGTAAAATCCTGTTTCACCATGACAACGCGCCGTCTCACACACCTCAGCGATTGCCATGGCGGAAATCCACGAATTTCGCTTTGAAATGCTTGACCATCCATCTTACTCACCAGATCTAGCTCCAAGAGACTTCTTTTTGTTCCCTCATCTAAGTGCTATTTGGACGGGTTAGAGAGATGGATGCATCGCTGGGAGAAGTGTGTAGAGTTACAAGAAGACTATGTAGAAAAATAAAATAAGACTTAAGAAAAAATTTTTGTATCTTTGTCAGTTCGGAAACTTTTCAGACTAACCACATATATATATATATATATATATATATATATATATATATATATATATATATATATATATACTGGCCACGTATTTGAATCCCAATCAAAGTCAACATTTATGCCAAGGAACTTAGTCCATTCATGCATGTTGTCAACGTATTCAAAACTAGGAGTACCTCGTTATCACGTGTGCTCGTAACCACCATATCGTGTGTGGAGATTCAGTTTGGTATGCCGAGTGGGTTTTGACGAGCAGATAGTCACAACCACGTTTCGTTATATTTCGCTGCTCTTCAGCCGTGAGACACGACGTGCTTACCGTGTGCCCGGTCTGTAGTGTCAGGGACTTTTCTTTAGATTTTTTTTAAGAAGAACAATTCCACCATGTATTTTATCAGATAATTTTATCAATTTACGTATCACTTCCCATGAAACCTCTCAAGTGGCGCGATTTATTTCGACTTATTTGAAAACTGTCATTTTAAAATTAGGTCCTAAAGCTTCTTCTTCAAATTAGGATTTTTTTTTCACAAATCTGTCCATCTGTTTGTGAAACCCATATAAAAATCCTCACAGTAGTTTCGAAGATTAGCCCGAAATTAGAGTAAATAGTACTCAGCCCCCCGCCGCGATGCATGTATGTACATACAGTACGCGGCGGGGGACTTCAACTTACAATATGTATAGATACATCATAACGTAAGTTGTCGCTTCAGTAAAGACCATTTTGCTGAATCGTGTAGCTTGGCATCATAACAAGCACACGCTCTTATGTTCTATTTTCTAAGAGTAGCGGCCGCTCGAGTTGTAAGAAAACGAGCCACCACACCGCATGCTCCGCCAAACACTCACTACCCACGTTAACACTGACTCTGCTTTTGATCGCTGCTATAAACCTATAGCAACGACCATCAGGCATGTTCCAGATGATAGTAACACCGCCATCTGATGGAGATTTTTTGACATTTACCAAAGCCACCTCTTAAAATACTCGTGAAACGAAAAAGGGGTGAAGATTGCACTTAACCAACCAACACACGGAAGGCAATATATTATATATACATATGTATCATTGCTTTCATACAAATGTAATTATTGTACTATATTTTAGTAGACTAAAGTCTCAACTCAACTGTTCTTGTTAAAAACAAAAAACAAAACGGAAAGATAATACAAATATAGTCGGTGCCGAAAACCTTCTTTAATAATTATAATTAATGCAGGGTACACGGCCGTTCTGCGGCTTAAAGTCATAATCTTCTTAACTCTGAAAATCCTCATCCCAAATCATCATTTAAGCTTATTTACTTTGAATAAATGTAAAATATTTTCGCATGTTTCAGTGGATTATACTCATCCAATTTTCCGGCTATTTAATTTTAAGTATGCAACCCTTTGTTCCATTAACACAAGGTAATATACCTTTTCCTTGTTTAAGGCTTTAACTAGCATGAATGACCTTGACGAAACGGCGATCGCAGAGATTTTAGCCGATGTCAACACCGTCAAGCAACTACGTTCTGTATTACTTATAAAAGTGCAAAGATTAATAGACTGCAGAGATGACAATTATATAAGTGAGATATTGCCTGTTATGCTTGATCATCACTGAGAATTATGTCGCGGTTACGCATCTTCAATTACATTGCACGGTGTGGTGCTGTAGCTTTGTCCGGTAAGCATCACGAGCTATCAAGTGTTCAAGTTTGAAGTACGTAAGAATTTTTTTTATATATGTTAAATCGTATTTATTTGTGTCGTATTAAAAATATGTCGTCAAAGCGTTCGCTGTAAATTTTCCCGAGTTTGATCCCCGACAGCACGAATGAAATATGTAATTGCAATTTTCGTCAACACGCATTGGGGAAGCACGGCGGGCATTTCCTTGCCCTAAAACCCTCTCAGAAATAAAAAAAAGAGTCCTGTGCCCAGTAGAGGGACTTGTATAGCCTATTACTTTACTTTGTAGCAATATTTATATTCGTTTCAGATATAGAAGGGTGCCTTATGCTGAAAAAAATATCATGCGGAGGCGACGAAAACGTAAAACATCTTTGTACCTAGATAAAACGTTCGAAAGATTGTCAGTCATGTCATACGCCACATTTTCTATAGAGCGTAGAACATTGCAGATAGGGCAAAATAAAAAATAATCCAATATATTATGGGAACTATTTATTAATAATATATACATTTATAGGTATTTATAATAAAAATAATGAACAAGCTGCAAGGTTCAACTAATAATGTTTTTTGTAAACACAATCGTAAAATTCCTGTTTTAATTTTTACCACTGGTTAATTGATGAAACGTAGTCCAGATCACTTCATATAAAATATATTTAATTAAAATTGACACGTGACCTATTTGGCCTTCTACTTACAACTCGGCGGAAATTTGAAAAGAAATTTTGTCTTTTCACACAAGTATTGTTTACAACTGGCGTGGTTTCGAAAAGCGTGATTAAGTGTCAGCGGTATATAATCAATTAAACACTGAACTTTATTGAAATTTATTTTTTTGTTTATTTTTGTTATATCTTCTTAAAAACTGACGCCACCTCACTATTTTATTATTTGTTTTTTTTTTTGTACGCATAAGGATAAGTTAGGCTTAGTTAGATTAACTTGCACAAGTTTATATTTTTTTTAATTTTATCACAAAATTTCCGCAATAAATTATTACCTTTTCTACAGTGATTCTCTCCTTTTAGTTTCGGCATGACTGTAGGATGTTATCGTGAGTCACCATCAGTTAGTAAGCGGCCATAAATCATTATATGTATGTATAGACATACATATATACATTTTTTGGTTTTAATATTTATGTTTTTTTGAATTTTGATTGATTTTTTGAAACCTGGTAGAATTATTTTTTTCCATACCAATTGATGGGCCTGAGTATAATGCCAGTTATGCTCTTTGACTGAAGTTATTTTTTATTTTATGCTCAATTGCAGACCAAACAATATTGATTGCGCATTTCCAAAACAAAATTTTACCTCTTCTCCTTCTAATAATAGCTCCTGCTCCTAACACAGCGGAATAGTTATTATTATCTATAAGACCATTTACGGAAACAGTTTTTGTTAACAGTTATGAGTGTAACATTTTATCAGCTGCTTTGTTTATAGTGCCTTGAGCAACACTTTGCCGGTTTCTGTACAGAAAATGATGCTGGCTTTGCAAATATGAATGGCCGCTACCATTGAATATAATACCCGCTATTACACTTATTTACATAGAAACTTTAATTATCATTTGCATAAAATTCTAAATAGCACTTTTTACACAAGAAAGTAAGCTTTTAGATCAGTCCATTTTGTTTTTCACTAATTAAGTAAAAAGTAAAACAAACCAATAGGGCCGTGATTTAAAATTTCTTGCAACTTTTTATAGAAAAGCATGACCTTATCATAATATAATTGTCTATCATTTAGCCATGTGATAAAACTTTTAAGTGTGCCAGTCAAACATTAATGATGATATTCGGGTCATTAAACTGGAAATAGTCTTTTAAATATTTTGTAGTTCAATTGATAATCTTCAGTATGATTGACCGTGTATATGACTTTTATAAGTCTATCTTATTTTTGATGAAAATTATTATTGCAGGTTAAATTTTTTTTTTTTACTATTTTTACCCAGCAAGTAGTAAAGCAACTACAATCCCATCGGTAAGTGGTTATGTAGTCTAAGATGGTGAATTCCACTGACTTAACAAAAACCTATTCCCTCATGCCTAATAGTACTAGGTAAGTATTATTTGCGACCTATTTGCGTGTGTGTGTGTGTGTGTGCGCGCGCGTGCGTGCGAGCGCGCGTGTGCGTGTGTGTGTATGTGTGTGTGTGTGTGTGTGTGTGTGTGTGTGTGTGTGTGTGTGTGTGTGTGTGTGTGTGTGTGTGTGTGTGTGTGTGTGTGTGTGTGTGTGTGTGAAGAAAAGCGTATGAGAATACGTGAAGAGGAATAAAGGTTGAGTACTAATTCGCTTACCTGTACGAGGTTGCCACTCGAGGACCTTTCTTCCTATTTTTTATCTGTTTTCCAAGTTATATAGCTAACCCGTTGCCATTTCACTGTAATATTCCGTTGGGCTTTGTCAGTTACTCTGGTTCTAATGCAAATATCTTCATTTCTAACTTTATCACGTAGAGAAACCCCTCTCCAATTTAAAATTTTTACATTTTTTAGATGATAGTTTGTCTAACATAAAAAGAACAAAAAGAAGAAAAGAAGAAGTTATTTATACTTAGGTAAGCACCATTCTTTTATTTATTTAAATTGTTTGATTTAATTTGGTAACAGTGTACCTAAATGTAAGTATCTGTATCTTTATTTCCCTCCCCAATAATATTTTATAAAGTCATACTCATAAAAACAGCGTTTTATTGTAATACATAATTATAAAATTCATTATCAACTAATTAATAAAAATATGCAACAATAAAATTACATAGGTATTAAAAACTATCGAAATCTAAGTAACGAGAGCATGTTCGTCGTTCCACATCTAAATTATATAAAAATGCATTTTTCAATTTAACTAATCAACGTCGCCGCGACAATTTCTTCTTCTTTGGGCACTTTAAAAATTCATTTATTTAGAAAATAATATTTACAGTTACCAGTGTACAGATATTAACTAAATCAAGTATTTCTAGTCATCAAAATATTTATAATTGAGTATAAACTTTTAAAAAACTAATGTATATTTGAACGAAGTCGCTGCAACACCGACGTGCGGTCCACCCTCGACGATATCCGAAAACGGACTGTGACAGAGCTTACATGGCGACGGAGCATGCGCGCTCGCGTAAATATATTCAATTTCAGGAAAAAATGATATATTCTCTTATAAAACGGGTAATAAAAATAAAACTCTCAATTAAAAATATTAATATTTTTAAGACCTTTTTTTTAGTGTAAGAACTATTTAAAAAGCTTGTTCCGTTTTGGAGAAATTTTGCAAAATATGACAAAGATAGGTACTCTTTGGGGATTTTTTTTCTAACAAGGGGTTGACAAAAATACAATTTTGTTAAATTAAAAACATTTACCAAATCATCTTCTGTTACCCTATATTTTTTCTTTGTGGATAAAATGAACAGTTATTGAGATTTTTTTACTTAAATATCCTAGATTTAGGCATTTCAACCACTGTTAAGGCCTTAATGATAAATGCTTGACATTTTTAAGTGCATAGACTTTATTTATAATTACGTATATAATAAAATATTAGTTTATATTACCCATTCGAACCCATTACCTATGATACGTTTTATTGATTTCAACATTTTAACAAAAACATAAACTATTAAAAATCGGATTTTGCTGTGCTTTTGTGATTTTGCTCCCAAACCTGTCATCGATTTTATTGCATCACCTCAAACTTAGACGTAGCTTTAAACAATTGAATCTCTAAGATATTATGTTTGAGAAGTCTTATAAAGGTAGCAGTATTAATAATGATCATGAAGAGGATGAATTAAAAAAAACCTAATAGATCTTTTTTAACATATACATTAAAATATTAAAATAAATAGTAATAAGTTTTACTTCAACTGCACGTAAATGTTACATGCAATCATTTTTGTATATAGAGCACACAGTCTATCTGATTGTAATTAAAGTTCCAGCTCACAGATGAACACTCAGATCTATATTAGGCTGTGAACTTATGATTATTTAGCTTGTTATAATGATGATGACACGATAAGTGTGTAAATATGAATAACATTTGCAGAAATTTTTTGATTAAAAGACTAAAATTAATAGAAAGAAAGAAAGAAAGAAATGTTTATTCTCCAAAATGACGCCATCACAGATAACATAAAAAAGAAACACATAATTTACAAATAATATTGGCTATACAATACAAATTACAATATACTACATATTACAAACTATACAATACCAATACTCATATGTGTCAAGGCGTCATCTGGGAACAGGAGCACACTCAGCATAATGCCATGAATTTTTTTTTCTCTCCATTTATCTCTATATTTTTATTTACATTTATGCAAATTTTATGTACTTTTATTAGATTAAAACCTTAAAATATTGCATATATAGTTAATTTTAAAATAAATTAGTCGTCCGATACTAACAAAAAAACACACAGAAATTAAATACACAATTTCTTATAATATTGAAATGCAATACAATCACTGCCTGGCGAAACTTAATATTTCCACGGACAAAACTGGCTAATTTAATAACCTACCCCTGCTTTTGTGAAACAAGTGTTCCAGTGATACTTGCAACTTGATTAAAAAACTTTAGAGGATATACTAACAAAGCATTGCTGTTTCCAAAATTAATATAAATTTTAAGTCCACATATTTAAATCAGTCTTTTTTCATATAAACACATATAAACACTCACGCCTGTCACCCAGAGGGGTAGGCAGAGACTATGGACTTCCATTTGGCACGATCCTGACACACCTCTCTTGCTTCCTCCACATCCATATACCCACGCATACACGATTTGGCCCATTTTCAATATATCGCCAATTTGGTCGATAAACTTTCGCCTAGGGCGAACCTTCCCGACTCTGCCATTCACTTCTGCAACATAAATTTGCTTTACCACTCTTTCCTCATTCATTCTTTCTACATGACCAAACCACCGAAGCATTTCTTTCTTAATCCTGGTCACAAAATCATCTTGCAAACCACACTCTTCTCTTATTAAACAATTTCTCACTCCGTCATTCAGATTCATCCCTAACATACTCCTTAATGACCGCATTTCTATAGCATTTATTCTACTCTCGTGCTTCTTCTGCCACACCCAACTTTCACTACCATACATTAAAGTAGGTACTAACACAGCATTGTGAATTGCCATACGTGCCTTTTTGGACATATTCTGACTTTTCACAATAGGATGTAGAGCCACATTCACTCTATTTCCTGCATTCACTCGTCGTTCTATACTCTTATCATATCTACCATCCCTGCTAAACACACATCCCAAATACACAAACTCATCTACTTGCTCTACCAACTCCCCTTCTATTCTTATTTCACATATCGTTTTACTTTCTTCTCTTTCAAAAACTATAACTTTCGTCTTACTTGCGTTCACTTTCATTCCCTTTTCTTTTAATGTCCTGTTCATTAATGTAACCATTATTTGCAACTCGGCTGTCGATGACGCAAGTATGACTTAATCATCGGCGTACAAAAGGCATTTGACGGTTATTCACCCATTCTTAACCCGTATTCTTTTACTTTAAAATTTTCCAAGCAACCGTCCACAAATAGGATGAACAGCCACGGGGAAGCCACACAGCCCTGTGTCTGACACCTTTATGGATGCCAAACCAGTCCGAGTAGGCCCCGTCGATCCTCACAAAAGCACTAAAGTCCCTATATAGAGACTTCAATGCCTGTATCAACCTAGCGCTCAACCCAAATGAGTTCAGTGTTTGCCATAACACATCCCTGTCCAATCTGTCATAAGCCTTCTCCAAGTCCATGAACGCACAAATTTTTTTGGTTTTTGGCCAAAAACATCTCCGCGATCATGCGCATGGAAAAGACCTGACCCGTACATCCCATTCCCTTTCTAAATCCCGCTTGCACATCCCAAATTTTTCCATCAGTTTCTTTCATAACTCTTTCAATTAGTACCTTAGCATACAGTTTTCCCACAATGCTAAGAAGGCTGATACCACGGTAGTTTTTACATTCTTGCTGTGATCCTTTTCCTTTATATATTGAGACTATCACGGCTTTGCACCAGTCTCCCGGTACCCACTTAAGTTTCCAACATAAATAAAACAAGGTGTACAGCAGGTCTGCCACCACTCCTTCTCCAGTCCTTAGCATTTCGAGAGATACTCTATCATATCCGGCTGCCTTACCTGTTATCATACTTTTCATTGCTTTCATTGTTTCTTCTATACTTATATCTCCATCTATTTCCTCTTCTTTCTGAATTTCTATTTCATTTAATTCAAACGTCTCATCACTCATAAACACGCTTTCAAAGTATTCCTTCCATCTCCTTAAACTCAAAACTTCGTCATTCAGAATACAGCCATTCTGGTCTCGTATAGCATTCATTCTAGGCTGTTTTGAATGTCCCCTGGCAGTTCTTACGAGTTTCCAGAACATTTTAATGTTTGCCTGGAAGTTATCCGATATTCTTCTATCATTCTTATCCGTTCTTTCTTGCTTTTTCCTTTCAAGTACTTCTTTTACTCTCTTATTTAATTGTCTAAAGACTGCCTTTTATTTTCAATATAATCATTCATACTGATAGAAATACTAGCCTTGGTTGCTAGTAAATCTAGCCATGCTTTATCCTTTACTTCAACATCCATCCGTACCTCATCATCACACCATATCGTGTTACTTTTCCTTTCATTCGTTCTCTTACTTACACCACATACTTCTGTAGCTGTATCCACTAAACCTTTCTTGACATTATACCACACAGTCTCCAAGTCTAAATCATTCATACACAATTCAGCTATACCACTTATATTTTCTCTCAATCTACATTTAAACTTCTCTTTCACACCTTCATCCTATAACCTCTCTGTTCTTATACGCTGTAACGCAGTGGTAGACACAGATGTCCGATGCCTCCAACGTCTGAAAAGACCATTAATTTGGCATAAGACCAAGTAATGGTCCATCCCTACGTTAGAGCCCCGGTAAATCCTTGTATCTACCACCGAGCTCCTCATTCTTTCATCAACAATTATTAAATCTATCATACTTCTATCATCACCTCTTTCCCAAGTATACATGTGAATCTTCTTATGACGAAAGAAAGTGTTCGTCACAAAAAGTTTCTTTTCCACACATACGGTGAGGAGGCTTTCACCATTCTCATTTATACTTTCATCACCAAACGTTCCCAATATCATTTCATAACCAAGCCTCCTCACCCCAACCTTTCCATTAAAATCGCCTAATATCACAATATTTTCATTAACCTTGCATTTCATTAGCACCATCCTTACCAACTCCCAAAACTGCTCTCGGATATAACTTAGCTTAGACATGTCTGGGGCGTAGACCTCTAAAACAAACAACTTCTTTAAGCCCACTTTCATTCGTATCCATAGCTGTCTCGGGCTTACACATTCATACTCTTTCACACAATGACCCATTCTTTCTGAAAGGATGATACCGATTCCCTGGCATGCCCGCTCGCTCTCGTCTACACGAGACCAGTACGTCGTATACATGCCATGTGTAGTGGCATCCTTTCCCTTCCGTTTAGTCTCATTTACACATAACACGTCTATATCTCTATCCTACATCATATCGCATACTTCATCCATCTTATCATTCATTCCTCCCCATACATTCAATGTAGCCAGACGGGCTTCTGCAATCCACTACACTTCCACAATTCATTTGCAAAAAATCAGAATTATTTGTAACTTTTTAATATCAACCACGTATATCAAAACGATATATATTTTTTGACATTCGTAGTTGAAATTATAATTATCTTAAATTTCTTTTTGCGATGTAGTCAGGGGCGCTCGCCCATGTTTAAACAATTTAAATGCTGACGGCGATAAAGGAAAATCAACCTGCATATTTGAGAAATAAAAAAAATATTTCTAAGGAATGTGAAGTCCGCCAACACGCATTGAGGTACCGTGGCAGTCGCTTGCTTGCCCCAAAACTCCTTCAGAAATTTTAATATATAGACTTTGTAATTTGTACTGTTTTTATTACTTCATAACTTTTTTTTAATCTATGGTTGTATTCTCATTTAGACGATTTTTTACACAACACCAATTCTTCAATAAGATTATTCTTTTTATAAGTCGTAAAAAATCGTGTTCCTTAGCTATTTTAATAGCCCACCATACAAAATGACTCAGTTCTTGTACAAACGATTACGCGGAGGGATCGGTTTGCGAATTTGCCTTGGTTTGGAATGCGGTTTAATGCAATTGTTCATTTCGGCCAAGCGAATTCCAGATCACGCAACTTCCCTGTTGGACGACTATCAGATTTACGTCGATGCCAATCTTGATTCTTCAGACCACTAGTACGGTTCCCATCACATGCTCATTGTGGGCATGATGATCTGGAAGCTGTTGCATTGTATCAGTAGGCGTTGGATTGAGATAAGATGCGGGCGGTTTATTTATCGCTGGGCGATTTCAATACAAAGCTTCAGGGATGAAACTCTTCATTCTGTCATCTGTAGTGTTTAGTACAGCAGACCTCAGCCTGTTTGATCACTCCTGCAAAATTACATTACGACAACATCAAGAGTGCTTCTAGTGCAAACTCACAGCGCAATTTAAAAAAATACAACTCTGCTGGAGCAGAGGACGTAGAGGTCGTTCTAACAGTTTTCAATTGCATGTAATCTTCATATTAACCCGAGAAATTATTCAGATTAATTACATCTGCCTTATCCTACCATCGTTCACTGCGACAAAAGTCGAAATTCCTAACGTTGACTCATCTTTATTGTTGGCGGAATTCTCTGCAACGTACGACAACATGGTGAATTTTACATCTCTTGCATATAAAAAGTGCGTGTAATTGTGTACACACGTACAAAGAAAAAATATTTTTGAGATATAAAAATATATATAAAAATAAATTGTAACATCTTTTGTATTTAATTACAATTTGATTAAGTGACCGTTGAATAAAACAATGCCGTTATTAAAATCTTCTCCAAATGCTACGTAAGCTCCAGACTTTTTGTTTTACTTTTTTTTGTGAATTTGTAAGGGCAGTCGCTTAATAGCTTACTCATATTTCTTTTGGGCTTAGATGCTGAAATAATGAAGAGGGATAATTTCCCGTAATAATAATCTAATAAAGCTGGTGTTACGCGTAACTTGTAAATGTTCTGAACAATGAATGTCTTAGTTTTGTATTATAAAATAAATAAAAGGTTGATAATTGGCATCATTTTACATTAATATTTATTAAATATAATTTAAAAAAATTCTTTAATTAAAAGCTCTAGTTGCTTAAGTGGTTTAATTTAATTAGTGATTTACTAGATTTTTAAGTGGCAGCCTCGTACCGGTAGACGAAGTGTAGGTCAGTCCCCCACTAGATTAAGTGACGACCTGATAAGACACGCAGGAAGTCGATGGATGCAGGAGGCTAAGGAAAGTGATATATGCCATTCATTGGGGTACTCCTATGTTCAGCAGTGGACTTGTGAAGACCTGTGATGAATATATGAATGAAAAAAATAATAAAATACTATAGTTATGATATAAAATTAAGAAATTAATGTATGTAACATAGATTTAGAATATACTGGCGTATAGATGAACTGACTGCGCGAAAACGCGTGACTAAGTTTGATTTGTCATTGTGTGCGTTAGCTAGTGATATACATTTTACTTACAAGGACTATCGAAAAATGATTGATAAGGAAACGGTAAAAAAATAGTTAAGTTCATGAAATTGAATAACTACACATATTAACGGAATTTATACTATGATAGTTCTAAAATAATAAAAAATATTCATATAACATGTTCCTAGGAATAAGCTGAACCTACCTGCCATTTGTTGAATTTTAATTCAAATGTAACAAATCCCAGGTGACTCTACCGATAAACTTAAAAAAAAAAAACTCCCCAAGAATCAGATCGGAAATTTGTATTTTCGAGTTATAATATCTTTGGAGAAAAATATTTACTACCATGGGCAGTTTCCCCGGAACTTATTTTTTAACATATTGTTAAAAGTAGGTAGATACTTTATTAAGTATATACCTATTTATATTTTATAATTGTTTTGATTGGGGACACGGAGTACATATTGGCTGCTTTATTTTTTTATTTTATAAGTATTACTTTCGATAATAACAAACATTTATTTATAAATAATTAAATACAAGTTTATTTTAACATTCGACTTAAATATGAATGTAAACTTAATATTTCTCGTAAGGATACTTGTAGGAATCAGTTAAATAAGATTGTTTTGTTTAAAGGCCGATATGTTTATGAGGTTTTATCATGCTTCATGTTTATATTCTTTCATCTGTCCCTGAAAAGTATAAAGTAATAATAAGTTTATTATTATCATTTAGCGGCATGAATTTTTAAAACATAATGATCTTAATAGAGTAAAGTGCACCAAGTGTCTGAGGGTACAGATGCACTCTGTATTCTCTCAATCTCAGTATAGTAAGAAAATGGTCACTAATTCATGGGCTGACCGCGGTAAGGGCAACTTAATCTCGCAGATCTATTGATCCGCGCAGCTATTACTTAACCACGAGTTCCTCTTCTCTACGACTAATACTATTTATGACCTCGGCATCAAGCGTTGTGTTGAGTTTTTCTTTGGATTCCAACCAACCCGTCCAATTAACTTTAAGAATTTTTTCTAATTATAGAATGTGGAGGGAATATGTTTGGCAAACGGCAAAATAAAATTACATTTACAGAACGTTACATTTATAGATGGCTCCGTGGCGCAGCGGCTTAGCAATGAGTTGTTGCGCTTGGGCCTGGTATGGCCTATAAATAATTGTTCCGGGTCTGGATTTTTGTCCTCGTGCAATTTATGTTTGTAAACTGCCTCCACGATACAGGCGAAAAACCTAGTGTGGGGGTAACATTTTTTAAAAAAAATTAAGAACGTAATCCAATAATTTATTTTCGTGTTGTGTGTGCAAATCTATCGATTCAATATTAACATTCAAGATAAATATCGACATTAATTTTGATATAGTTGAGTCAATCCCTAGCGTACATATAAAATATTCTGTATAAAATATATTTACCAAATTCATGCAAGTTATCAACAACGTGACATTTTTCTTTGCAAAATATTAAAACTAACAAAATATTTGAAAACATTCTATATTTTAATTAGTATATAACATAAATTTTAACCAAAAATAAACGCGTAAATAACATTAAAACATACATAAACATAACATAAAAATAACATGGACAATGTCTTGACAATTTACCTTTGAAATGTGTAATTATCAGGATCATTTCTATTATTAAGACCACAGTCACTTACATAACAAGTAACCATTTTGGAAAAAAGTTACTTACTAAAAATTACCACTATTACTCTCTAAAAACTTACAAAATATCTAGGACCTTATATCTTGCGTGCCTACTTGTGCCGACCTGTCATTTAAAATCGGTTACAGAGTCATCTTGCGTGCCTACTTGTGCCGACCTGTCATTTAAAATCGGTTACAGAGTCATGAGATTCGGTATCCTTATCTATCTTGCATTTTTGCCTCAAGGAATTTTCACCTCCCTTGCACATGTCGGTCTATGTGCCAGTATATTCTAAGTCTATGGTAATAAATCCGATTAGCCAAAAATAAAATTAATGGATGCGGTTTGTATTATTGTTTTAAGGCTGTTATTGTTTACAGTTATGTTTAGAACCTGCTGGCTTTGTCTAAATACATATATTGGTTTTACTCGGTCCGCTTTTGGCCAAATACGTTACTGTACTTGAAATGGGTATAATTAAGTACTGCTTCGTTTTTTGATATAGCTTCTACTTAATATACCGGAAGTGGGGTACAGTATCTTGTTATTTATATCTAGATGTAATCACTTGATGATATCCTAACTATATCTGAAATTTATGAGACCAGTGACTTCTTCGAAGTTCTTAAAAGATATATTCAGTAAAGACTTCATACAACCGCGTAGCTATGACCTAACTACTCTAGGAAGGTGTAAGAGTAGTTACTAGTTTAAGCTAAACCTAAACGTGTTTCATTATTATTTCATTTTGCATTATTTTTAAGCCCTCTTTATAGAATCATAAGCATTGCATTAAAAAAGAGTAGAATAAGTCAAAGAGTACATATTCCTATATGCTTGTGCATAAACTTGCTGGACTATTTGTGAAGTAAACGCCTTTTGAAATATTCGGGCATTATCACAGTAACCTAAATCAGCTAGCGGGATAAATAGTCCGACTAAGTAAGTTCAACTTCGACCGAGAGGTCAATCGACGGATTCAACTCGGCTTGACAGCGTTCGGTAAACTACGACTCTTCTCGTTAGACATACCTCAAAACCTGAAAACGAAATTGTACAACCAGTGCGTGTTGCCAGTGACGAATTACGGATCTGAGACGTGGTCCTTCACTGCTGGCCGTATGAGGAAGCTCAAGGTCGATCAGCGAGCTATGGAGAGGGCTATTCTCGGGTATTCTCTGCGTGATAAACTTAGAAATGAGGATATCCGCAGTAGAACTAGAGCAACCGACATAGCCCAACGCATTAGTAAACTGAAGTGGCAGTGGGCCGGTCATATAGCTCGAAGAACCGACAACCGATCGGGAAGAAAGGTTCTCGAGTGGCAGCCTCGTATCGGTAGGCGAAGTGTAGTGCGACCCCCCACTAGATGGAGTGACGACCTGGTAAGACATGCAGGAAGTCGATGGATGTAGGTGACTCAGGACCGTGCTTTGTGGCATTCCTTGGGGGAGGCCTATGTTCAGCAGTGGACTTATGAAAGTCTGTAATGATGCATACCGTTTATTGAATATTTTGCTACAGCGACAGTTTGATTTGCTGAGGTTGTTGATGACCGCCTCTGCTTAAAAACCAAATAAATTATTTTATTAATTAGTGATGACAATATAGTCAATATGGCAGAATCGCTGGAAGACCTTAGCATTATCTTAATGATCTCAAAATTTCCTTCCCAATAGGCTTAGGAGGAACTTGGACAAGACAAAAATCATGGGTAACATCTTTGTCACACCTATGCAGGTAATTGACAAGTATCTTTGCCCATGACAAATTGTAAGTCCAACTGTGAACGAGAGGTCAATCGAAGAATTCCACTCGGCTCGGCAGCATTTGTGAGATTCTTCTTCTTCTCATCATCTATACCTCGATAAAAAAGAGTGTAGAACCAGCGCGAGTTGCAAGTGAGGACATATGGATCTGGACATAGTCCTTAATTGCTGTTCGTATGAAGAATCTCACGATAGCTTAGCGAGGTATGGAGAGCTTTCTTGGAGTTTGTCTGCGTGACAAACTTTGTAATAAAAATGTCGCGCAGTACAACCAAACTAACCGACATAGTCGAACGTGTCAGTTAACTAAAGTACAGTAAAAACAATAGCTTATAAAACAGACCACTGATAGAGAAGATAGATTCTCAAGAGGTAGCCTTGAACTGGTAAACGAATTGGAGCGGCTTCTCACTTGATGGCATGATAACGTGTAAAGAGATGCAGAAAGTCGATGCATATATGCAGTCATGGGCTTGACTTGAGTGAATAGATTTTAATGATGACGATGACGTAGTTATTTTATTTATTTCGTATTTATAGCATTATGTTCTAAAATATTAACTATCCTCTTTTTGAATTGCTTCTCGCTTCCTATTATTTGACACAAGAAGTCGAATTGAAAAACTTATTTATCTTTGATGAGATAACTTATATGTGTTAGTTCAATAGATATAAACTCTATATTATTCTTATTTTTCATCAGATCTTTATAGTCCACTGCAAATACATTTAAGATTACCTTACAAGGTAAGCACTCTACAATTAATGTTCACGCAAATATAGTGCCACCAACTTATCTGTGAACTGACAGCTTGGCGCTTCTGCGCTGAAGTGTTGCCAGTTCGGGAATATTCCCATCTAAGGGTCTTATATTCCTACATAGAGTCCACATACTAGGGTAATAAATTAGTCACGGAATAAAAAGACTAGAACACAGATTTAGTAGTAGAAGATATATGGCCAAGAACAAGAAGAAACAAAAATATCATAATTGAACAATTTAAACTTTAATTAAATGATATGCCTTTATGCCTTTTTTACCGCGCGTTGTAATTTGCGTTCCTGTGGTTTATGCGGTTTCCGGTTCTATAACTATTTTGGAAATGAATACTTGACTAACATCTGAAAAAGAAATGAATTGCATTAACCAATCCATTTATCGGAAATACGAAAGGAAGGAACAAAACATAGCAATACTGGTGAGTATTGCTATGTTTTGTTCCTTCTTGTAGCAGCTGATACTCTTTTATAGACCTGATTGAAAGACATTATCGGTGCTTACCCTCGAGCTTCTTGTTCACAAAAGTTTAATACTTATAAAATAATGTTTCGGGCATCACTTTTAATGGTTTTCGGCATTTTTTATTTTTCTATAAACTCTCAAAACAATGACGTATCGAGTGACATTTGATTAAATGGCGGCTGTAGTTCACAATTTTGCCGCACCTGTCAGTTCACAGATAAGTTGGTGGGACATTACGTTTACTACTGTCATATAATGTCATGCTGATTGTTGGCACCTTCTATGGTACATATAACTAATGAAATTAAATTCGAGGTCCTAGGTGGTAGGAATTATTTTTTACCGAATTTAAAAAGGAAAAGGTTCTGAATTGGAGTGTAGTTATGTTATTCTTTTGTATGTATGTTCTGCATAGAAGTCCGTGTGGGTAAGTACCACCTTCTTACCTATTACTGTGCCACGCAGTAGTATATGAACTGATGTGATCCGGTCCGAATTGTATAGAGATTAGAGATAGAGAGACAGAGAGAGAGAGAGAGAGAGCAGAAAGGCAATCCATTAGCCACTGATGGCATTGCAATTAGTGCAAACGCATCTGTAGTGTCCTTTGTTTGAAGTTGTTTGCTAGTGTCTATGGACTGTAGTAGCCACTTGCCATCAGGTGAACTGTTAGCCAGCTTGTCTCTTTAATTTTATAAAAATATTGTAATGATTGTTAATTACATCAAATAATTGAATAAAACTATTATTTACGGATTTTATCGCGTTTAATTTACTATTTTAATTCTCGACGTTTCAGGTGCTTTACAGCAACCCAGGGTCACGGGGGGGCATGGTCATGGGACGGGGGTTGCTGTAAAGTCAGGAATAAAAATAGTAAATTAAACGTGATAAAATCCGTAAAAAAATCGTTTTATTCAATGTGTAGTGTAAGCGTAAATATAAGAAATCATTATACATCAAAATAAGGTAATTTTTTTACGCTATTAACAATTATCCTTCTATTGATAGCTTTACTACTAATTAAATTTCACGAGCTTGCACTTTCATTGCTGTCTATCGGAAGCCATAACATGTTCTAAATAAAATACGGGATCCAATTTATTTTCTCCTCTGATACCCACATGTTGAGATGGAGGATGCTCAGGTCACCGCTACACAGAGTTACAAAGACGAGCTAAACTTGGTGATTAATGGTGGTTATACAAATGTATTAATAACTTTTATGATAAACTGGCAAACGCTACTCGGAATGACGGCTCCGTGGCGCAGTGGCTAAGCAATGAGTTGCTGCGCTGGGGGGCGCGGGTTCGAATCCCGCACGGAACAAGTATTTGTACGACCTACAAATAATTGTTCCTGGTCTGGATGTTTGTCCTTGTGCAATTTGTGTTTGTAAACTGCCTCCACGATACAGGAGAAAATCCTAGTGTAGGGGTAACCATTTTTAAAAAAATTAAAAAAAAAAGAACAAAAAAAATCATATACTCACCAAGCTGTGAAAACGTTTTGTTGAGTACAAAGGCGAAAGCCTTGATATTGTAACGCTGATTCCCATCACCAGTCTACGAAATTTGGGTACAGCTTATTTGAATGAATTTTCCATAATCAGCCGGACGACCAAGCCTTGCCTATACACTGGGAACAGGTAGGAGTAGTAAGTTAGTATTCAAGATAAATGATGACATATTACGTTCCTGCATGTTTGGTGATATTTACTTATAATACTTTGCTAAAATGAAACATCCCAGGAATATTGTGAAACAATCGATTTAAAACTCCCTTTCACTTCTTCACGATAAAGTAAATAACGAAAATAATGGGAGCATTTAATTTCCGTACCGAAAAACTAAACATTTACAGCTTTATAAATTCAGATGTTAAAATAGCATACAAGAACACCAGATGCTCTGTGCCTTTTTTCTTTGCTCAAAATGAAAACATTTTTGTGTATATCTCGGTTTTCTCATTTTACCGATATTAGAACCGTAGTAAAATGTTTCTGCCTTTGTCGTCTGAACAATGTTGTGAACTGAACTGTTGTTGAACTGATTCTGAATGTGAAAAAACAACTTACAAAAATAATCAAAGTTATATGAATAACAAATTTAGTATCCTTTCACTCATTACAGCCTTCCAAATATACTTTGATAAATATAGGATTTCTTCATATCGATAGCCTCATATGTCTTAGCTATTTTTGCTACGGTTGACAAGCGGGTTGACCTAATTGGCAGTGAAGGGAAACACCATGAGTAAACATCCATTTTCTAAAAAATTCGAAGGCATTTAAATTCCGCCAACACACACTAGAGCTCCGCCGCTCCGCCCGCTTTTCCTGGTTCAAAACCATCTCAGAAATGAGAGAACGCCTGTGTAGTCTACGCTATTTGTCTATCAATTAAATTTAATCCTGCGAATTTTTACTGTTTTTAGGAATGATGATGAACCCGAGAACAGATATAAGTTGTAAAATTTATTACTACTTATCCATAATATTATATAACTTATTCAATCAAAAGATATTTTAATGTAATTTGGTATCATGAGTGCAAAATCCGCACAAAACACAAAGACCAATGTTTTTTGTTAACTGTCTCTACGGAATCTTTTCAGTAATTGAATCATTTAACATTTTCGTTCTTTTGTAGAACCAACAATTTATCTACGAAAGCTTTTCCGACTCCATGGTAAGGCCGTGAAATGAGGATAAACTTACCTTGATTCAAGATTAAACAAAAACTAAGAGACAGAAAATAACAGTTGATGTTCGAAACAAGATAGTTATATAGTGGGGATAACCTTTTTTAATTGTCTAATTATAAAATATCTTCATGATATTGTAGTAAATTTTAGAGTGAGAATAATAAAATTAAAGAAAATCGGGTCGTTTCCTAGAAAATTGGTGAACATACATAAAAACATACACGTCAAATATAAAACCTCCGTTTTTTAAGTTAGTTTTCATATGAACCTTTTTTGAAACGAAAAATAATACTTACGTTTTTAAAATACGTTATATTAAAAGATAAAAATCATCTCAACCAAAAATACGACAGTAACAAATTGAAAAGAGGAGAACAATGCGGTATTTAATAATTGTTCAGACCGTTTTATTCCGGTAATTGGCTCCTGAAATTTATGACCGGCGTTCCTGCAAGTTTTGTTCTTAAATGTTTAAATTCATTTATTGACAGTAGCAAAGTGATTTACAGTGATGATGATATCTAATTCAATACATTTCAATGAATTAAATACATTTAGGAAATTTTGAAAGTATTCAATGATTTCAGATACTGCAATTACAACATTAAGTGATGACTTTCCACGTGCTCGGCAGTGAAAAAAACATAGTGAACTAATTATTTCGAAGAAATTTAGTCCCGTCAACACGCATTGGAGCGACACGGCGAACTAATTGCTCTCAAAAATAGAACGAGGCCAATAACGAGACATATATGTTGTAATTTCACTTCTTTTACTAGCTAGGCAAATTTTTGGTGACGATAGGGTTAAAAAATAATCTTTTTTAAATTAAGTAAAGCAATAATTCTAGCCGCCAAATTCCATTATCACACAACATCGCGACAAAACTTATAAAATCATCCAAATGCTTGGCGGATACCGAATGCTTGGCGGTCCACCACTGCGTAATTTAGTAAGACTATGTGTGATGTGAGTTTTTTCCTAGCATGACTTCTTTGTGGGATCGTCTACCACCAGCGATTTTTCCGGAATTATATGACTTAAGGACTTTCAAGAAAAATCTTACTCATTTTTAAAAGGCCGGCAACGCACCTGCAATTTCCCTGGTGTTACAGTTGTTCGTGGGCGGCGATCGACTCTTGCGTTCATATAAGCAATATATTCATTTGTATAAAATGTGAAAGCAATTATTTTCATATAAAGTTGAAAAGTTTGTCCTCATTTGCATGATTATCTTTAAGACTTAACGAGAACTTCATTTACTTAGAAGAGTTCTCAACTATGTAAACAAAAACTTTCTTAAAATTTGAAACAATATGTACGCAAAAAAGACATTAAAATTATTTTATATATTACATAAAAAAATTGTTTGTTAGTACCAGTTCGTGTAAGATATGTCTTTTTTGACTCTACGCTCATTAAAACACTAATGCTTAGCATGCAAAATTTTGAGCACATTTTTCTAAATGAGTGCACTCCTTTTTGAAATTGCAGCAGTAGCCTAAAAAGACTGACAGTGACAGGAAAATAAGAACAATTGAACTAGGTGCCAACATTTGTTTAGTTTAACTATTTGTTGGTTGCTTTTAACATTACAGCAGCAAATATTCGTTCCAAAAATTCAACTATAAATAACAAAACCTGTACACATCTTCCATCCCTATGTAGAATTATGATTTATAGCACGCAAAACTCGAGTCACGGATATTTACGGTATACTCGTAGGAAACACTGGTTAAGTGTCCAGACGATTCCAGTACAGACATCCATGATACGTAACATAACAAAAAATTTTGAATAGATTAAAGGGATTTTCTCGCATATATATACTTCGAAAAATATTTATCCATACAAAACAATATATAAATAGAGAAGTAAATGTAGCGTGTCTTCCTGAAGAGCTACCTACCTACAAGTATATTGATGGCGCAAAACCGTTATTTAAAAAAAATACTGTTCATCGTCATCATTATCATTACAGCCTATCAAAGTTCATTTCAGAAAGTAGGCTTCCTAATAGTTGCCTCATATGCAGGCGATTTAGCAACCGCAGTTTTTAATTATTTAAGTTGTCATCAGGGAGATGAACAACAGTGGACATTTAGTAAGCTGATTTTTATCTTTCAGTTTGATAAATAAACGCATTTACTGAAATTATGGTGGATTCATATTGTTGTTTTACTACAAGTATAATGAATAACATCTCACCTCAAATACAGCAAAAAAACCAATAAGGTAAAATGTTACGAACAATATTTCTGTAGGCCTAATTTCAATTTTAAGCCTAAGGATTAATTGAAAGCCGTTTCAATAAAATTTGGAACGTATTTGCGATATTATTTATTGGTCTATAAAATTTCTTAGCAGTGGTACCGAAATTATTCGAGATTCCTCTTCATGTTAAATGTCGAATAATTTACAATGCTTATTATAGAGCAAGATGCCAGGGCCACCAGTTGTCACTTATTTTCTGATGAACAAATTGTGTAAGATTGAGTAGTGTTAGTATGCACTATGATCGCATGTACTCAATGTCAGGTACTCTACTACTACTAACATAACGTTATGTTCTTACGTGCTTTGAGTAATTCTCCCAGCTGATTTTACGTATATGTTAAATAATATCGTTAAAAATGAGTCATCAATACACTTTATGACGGCGGTATCGCTTTGCAGATGCTTTAAAGCTCTCAAAACAAATTACTCAATTTTGCTTATATTCTGAAGTTCCATTTTATATATGTTAGCCAGACTACTATATCAAAACATTTTACAAGAAGACAAACCAATCCAAGGAGTAAATCATCCCCTAGAACCAATTTTAATGCCTCTGTGGATATGAGCGCGGGGGTAATATCTGCTCGCATGAGCGTGAGTGAGACAGACACGTATTAGTATTATATTGACCTCTTTCTCTCTTTCTCTCTCTCTCTTACAGATTACTTATATCAATTTATTATAAATAGTTAAAAATCAGCTAAAAATTAAAAAAAAATCAACAAAATAATTAAAAATACACTTTTAAGCAACGAACCTGGTGTGTTTCCTGATTTAATGAAACACAGTAAAGTTATAACTTTATTAAAATCTGGCAGTACATTGGACACCAATAATTTAGACCTATTTCTGGGCTTCCAACGCTCAGTAAAAAAACATATTTTCTGTGCATGGGAGAATTCAGAAAATGCTTTAGGTATATTTTTTACGTGGTAGAGCCATGCTGCAGCTATATTAGTAGTATAGTTGTAGCACGAATGGGTCGGCTCGAGCGGGGTAGGACCACGCTCTCACAAAATACCAGCGTAAAAGAGCAGCTTAACGCTGCTGTGTTTCGTATGGTGAGTGTAGAGAACCGGAGACTCATTTTAATGAAAATGAGGCATTCCATCTTAGTCCTTACGGGTGACAAAGCATCTGCATTTTGATTTGTAATAGAGGATAGATGTAGATGTCTATGGGCCGCTGCAACCACTTACCATGAAGTGGACTGTGTGCTCGTTTGTCACCCTTATCCAAAAAAAAAATTTTATGATCTTTCCAACGCTTTCTACTGTGTTCACAGAACAGACTGTATTCGTTAATCAGGAAGCTACATCATTATGATGTAAAAACATAGCGTTTAAACTTATTATATCATATCTAAGTAATAGAACGCACACAGTTGTAATTAATGGGAGCAGTTCTTCCGAATTGTTAGTATCTAAGGATGTTCCTCAGGGCTTAGTTCTTGGCCCCTTTGTGTTCTTAATCTATATTAATGACTTACCTTACTTGGTAGGGAATAACCATGAACAGAATTATTTGCCGATGATACTTCGTTAATGTTCCGACTTAAAAGGCAATTAATGACGAAGTAAATAATGCTATATCAAAAGTAATACCAGTGTAGAGTCAATAATTTGCTTTTGAACGGTAATGAAACGCAAAAATGTATTAAATTTACCACACTTAATGGTAAACAGGTGAATTTCAGTGTGCTATTTTTATTGGGGAGTAGCTGTGCAGATTGTTGAATCCACTATTTTTCTCGGAATTACAGTTGATGCGAAGCTTCAATGGGGCCCTTATATATTATCTAAACCAACTTAGTTCTGCAGCATATGCTATAAAAAGATTAGAGGCCTTACAAGTGTTGAAATAGCTAGTTTAGTTTATTTTAAATATTTCCATAGGCTGTTTTGAAATTCCCCTGGCAGTTCTTATGAGCTTCCAGAACATTTTAATATTTTCCTGGAAGTTATCAGATATCCTTCTATCATTTTTATCTATCCTTTCTTGCTTTTTCCTTTCAACAACTTCTTTTACTCTCTTATTTATACGTCTAAAGTTTGCCTTTTTTCTTTCAATCTCATCATTCATACCGCCAGAATTACCAGCTTTAGTTGCTAGTAAATCTAGCCATGCTCTCTTCTTTGCTTCAACTTCCATCCGTACCTCATCATTTCAAAACAGCCTAGAATGAATGTTATACGAGACGAGAATGGCTGCATGCTGAATGATAAAGTTTCGAATTTAAAGAGATGGAAGGAATACTTTGAAAGCGTGTTTAAGAGTGAAGAGTCTTCTGAAATAAGTGAAATAGAAATTCCGGAAGAAGTGGAGAGAGGTAGGGAGATAAGTGTAGATGAAATAATGAAAGCAATGAAAAGTATGAAAGCAGGTAAGGCAGCCGGATATGATAGAGTATCACTCGAAATGCTAAGGGCTGGTGAGGGTGTGGTTGCAGGCCTGCTGCACACCTTGTTTAATTTATGTTGGGAACTGAAACGGGTACCGGAAGACTGGTGCAAAGCCGTTATAGTCCCAATATATAAGGGGAAGGGGTCGCAGCAGGACTGTAAAAACTACCGTGGTATCAGCTTGCTTAGCATTGTGGGTAAACTGTATGCTAAGGCGTTAATTAAAAGAGTTATGGAAGAAACTGATGGAAAAATTTGGGATGTGCAAGCTGGATTTAGAAAGGGGATGGGGTGTACGGACCAAGTCTTTTCCATGCGCATGATAGCGGAGAAGTTTTTGGCTAAAAACCAGAAAGTTTTTTGTGCGTTCTTGGACTTGGAAAAGGCTTATGACAGAGTGGACAGGAACGTGTTATGGCAAACACTGAACTCATTTGGGTTGAGCGCTGGCTTGATACAAGCATTAAGGTCTCTTTATAGGGACTCTAGTGCTTGTGTCAGGATCAACGGGGTCTACTCGGACTGGTTTGGCATTCATAAAGGTGTCAGACAGGGATGTGTGGCTTCCCCGTGGCTGTTTAACCTATTTATGGACAGTTGTTTGCAAACTTTGAAAGTTGAAGAATGTGGGTTGAGAATGGGTGAGTCAACCGTCAAATGCCTTTTGTACGCCGATGATCAAGTCATATTTGCATCGTCGGCGGCCGAGTTGCAAATGATGGTTACTTTAATGAATTGTTCATTGAAAGAAAGGGGTATGAAAGTGAACGCAAGTAAGACGAAAGTGATGGTTTTTGAAAGAGAAGAAAGTAAAACTTTATGTAAAATAAGAATAGAAGGGGAGTTGATTGAGCAAGTGGATGAGTTTGTATATTTGGGATGTTTATTTAGCAGGGATGGTAGATATGATAAGGACATAGAACGACGAGTGAACGCAGGAAATAGAGTGAATGGGGCTCTACACGCTATTGTGAGGAGTCAGAATGTGTCAACTAAGGCACGTATGGCAATTCATAATGCTGTGTTAGTACCCACTTTAATGTATGGTAGTGAAAGTTGGGTCTGGCAGAAGAAGCATGAGAGTAGAATAAATGCTGTAGAAATGCGTTCCTTAAGGAGTATGCTAGGGCTGAATCTGAATGACAGGGTGAGAAATAGTGTAATAAGAGAAAAGTGTGGTTTGCAAGATGACGTTGTGACAAGGATTAAGAAAGGAATGCTTCGGTGGTTTGGTCACGTAGAAAGAATGAACGAGGATAGAGTGACAAAGCAAATTTATGTTGCAGAAGTGAACGGCAGGGTCGGGAAGGGACGCCCTAGACGAAGGTTTATCGACCAGATCGGCGATACATTGAAAATGGGCCAGATTAGGAGTACCCTTAACCGACGAGCGTGTATGCGTAGATATATGGATGTGAAAGAGGCGAGAGAGGTGTGTCAGGATCGCGCCAAATGGAAGTCCGTAGTCTCTGCCTACCCCTCTGGGTGACAGGCGTGAGTGTTTATGTATGTATGTATGTATGTATTTCCATAGCATAATGTCATATGGAATCTTGCTATGGGGTAATGCGACTGACATTGAAACTACCTTAGTTTTGAAAAAGAGTGCCATAAGAGCTTTATATGCTAGATTCTAAAGAATACCTTAGAGAAAAATTTTAAGAAATAAATATATTAAATTGGCCTCTCAATATATATATATATAATTTAATATATGTACACAAAATCAAAAATAGTTTAATTAAAAATTCTTAAGTAAATTCTCTAAATACTAGGAAAAAACACAAGTTAGTTATACGAGTTACTCGAACGTATACGCTTTTACAACAAAGTTCCAAAAAATATGCAGACCTTATTTATCAAATGATTTAAGATATTGATTAATCAAAAATTGTTTAGTAAAGGTTATTATACTACTAAAGAGTACAAGACTGATAATAACCCCTAGGGATGAGATGATCGCCACCATGCTGTTTCTAAATGTTTTAATAACAATTGTATAAAATATTATATTGTAAATTGTGCTTTAAAAAAAGTCCCGTTGGTTTTTTTTTCTGGTTCTTCCTAGGACAGAGGATTTTTCCAAAACAGTGGTAAAAGTAAATAAAAAATACTTTCAATAAGTATTCCTGTAATCTATATTGAATAAAAATTATTCTATTCTATTCTGAAAAAGTGCTCGTTTGACCACAATAATTCTAGAATTTTACCTCACAAGCTGTTTTCATAAGCTCGAGTAAACTTAATTTTTTTTAATGAAATATCACAAGCTTGACAAAACATTAATAAATTCATTAAATAACAGCATTTTTTTTTTCAAACAATTATTTATTGGGAATTAATTTTACAAAAAATAAAGTTGATAAAATATTAATACCTCAATATTTCTTAGTATATTACTGGCTTCTAATCTTACAACTCGAGTATGTTAGTCGTAAATAAGGTGACCGTTACTTGAAAATATACATGTGCATTACTTAAATAAATATAAAACAAATCACTTTCCAACCTCACACCAACACCACATAGCAAATTTTGAAGTCTCATTGATATTAACGACTGCTTAGATTACATAAATAATACAATATACATAACTATAATTTATAAATATAAGTAAACAAACTGATAAATGCGTATCACCATGCGGTACTGAGTACTGACTTTCTATTAGAATCATGTAGATTTCAACCGGTATATTAATATTGAAATATATAGATATAATATTGAAATATATAGACATAATATCCGATATTAAAATCCAATACAAACTTGTAGGTACGATTTGATATAGGGTAAGAGTGATATTACCCATACCCATGCCGCGTGCGCGTATACACTTAACGTCGATAAGAGTAAACTGTAAGAGAGAGAGAGAGAGAGAGAGAGAGAGAGAGAGAGAGAGAGAGAGAGAGGTCAATATAATAGTAATACATGTCTCACTCACGGTCATATCCGCGATATTGCCCTCGCGCTCCTACCCACAGAGGCATTAAAATTGGGTCTAGGGGATGAGGGATGATTGACCCCTTGGATCGGTCTGCCTTCTTGTAACACGTGTTAAAATAGTTGTCTGACAAACATATATAATAAATAAAAGTTAAAAAAAAACTAATGTGCTTGAAGTCATTTCCTCTAAATATTTTTGTGGATATTTTAAAATTCGCGTCATCATAAAAATATCTTAAAAAGCACCCCACGATTTTTTACAGTAAAATGATTTTTGTATGTTAATCACTATTTTCTTATTATAAACTTATTGAAAATTATTTTCTACTTTTTAGTTCGGTTATCTAAAAAAGTGTGTTTTAAGTTTTTTTTAATGAATATTTATTTTCTATTTTTTAGCGCAGCTAACTACAAACGCGTGTTTTTTTTTTTGAATGAAGTTCTTTTACGCGGCTTACAGTACATGGAATTAGTAGTAGTTGTTTTATGAATTATTCGCAAATCCTGAGGATCCTGGCAAAGATAATGGGAGAAACTATTTAAGTTATTGCATTGTCATTGGTCCTCGATATATGTGCGAAGTTTCAAATCAATCTGACGTTTTGAAGGGGATGGAAATCACATTCAAAATTTCCGTTACATAGATACATACCAAGCTAATAAAAGCATGTCAGCAATGGAGATTCAGAATGTAAGTGAAATTGAGTAATGTTTTTGAGAGGATAATTGCTGTGTGTATCACTGCGCATCACTTTTTTATTTGACCTTAATTTAATGATTTAATGCATTTTAATTTTAATCATGACATTGACATCGCAAATTATGACATTTTGAATTATATAACTTACATTTAATAAGTTGACATTTTAGAACCTACTTGGTTTAGAACAGCTGGGATGATGTGAGTTATGTCTTTACGTACCTTGATTACCTGATACCTGGAAAATGGCTATCGGGCCAAGCTAGCAGGTAGGTATGCGATCATAGACTGATCTGATCTGAATGATCATAACATTTCGTTCGTCAGAAAATAAGTGACGTCTGGTGGCCCTGGTACCTTGGACTATTAAGACAAAATAATAGAGACCCAAGCGTATTATGCATGTGTTAATGTGTCACAAAGTATCAAAGTTTTTCCTATCTAGAGTGTATATTTGTCAAGTTCGAAAAAGAAAAGGGAACTTGAAATTTGGCATCAAGATTGATCAATATGCGCATAAAGAAAAAAAACTAAAAACAACAAATTAACCGGTATATAACTTTATCCTCATTTATTAATAAAATAATTATTAGTTTGACTATAGTAGTTTTTTTTTTAATTTAAGTTATACCGTTAACCTAAGACAAATAATGAAGGCCCTGCAATTATTAAGATTAATAAAACAATAAAACTTATTAAAATGTAATAATATCCCACTAAAACATATATAATTAATATAATCAAGGGACATCTTGCGGAAATCCAATATACGACTATTAAGTGAGAAGTAACAACGCAAATCTCAGCTAAAGAAATTTTATTTATTTAGCTGAGGTTTGCGTTGTCGACGCGTTTAGCTAAATAACTTTTAACCCCGAACATCGTTTATTTTACCGAATATAGCCCCCTTTTCGCATGTTTTTGGTGCGGTAATATTTTATTCGTCGAACCTAACTCAACTATGATCTCACAGTTGCTGCTGAAAGCTATCATCTGTGCAAAAAATATTGTTATGTGCTGAATATTTCCATCTCACAGAATAATAAAATTGTTTTTGGTTAACATGTTGTTGTTAACATGTAAATATTTTTGAAAATATTTGTTTATTATTTTAAGAAATAATAATATGTTATGATTTCTTATATTTACGCTAACACAAAACATTGAATAAAACTACTTTTCTAAAATAATATGTTTTTAAATGTGAATTTTCGCTTTTATTTCAAGTTGTCTTAAATCATCATCAACACAATCGTTACAACTCACGCATAGGTGTAAATGGATTGCTACAAATAAATAAATTGAAATAATTAAAGAGCGCGCGCGCTCGGCGTGTGTGTGTGTGTGTGTGTGTGTGTGTGTGTGTGTGTGTGTGTGTGTGTGTGTGTGTGTGTGTGTGTGTGTGTGTGTAAAATTTTGTCGTACGATATCTTTAGAACGAATCAACCGATCGAGATGGGCGGCAATGGGAAAGTGTTCATTGAGAATTCGAGCCGATTAGATTTTCAAGTCAATCGGTCGAGCCGTTTCAAAGATTTTCAAAAAAAATAGTTTTTAAGTTTTATCTGAATAACTTTTTTAAATATTTGATTACTCAACACCAGATTTTACCTGCATTCATCGAATTCCATGTCTGCATGTCTTAGGAGGTCGTTACTTCATCTAGTGTAAGCTTCGACTACCGGTACGAGGCTGCCACTCAAGAACCTTTCTGCCCCATCTGTTGTCGGTACTTCGAGCTATATGGCCTGCCCATTGCCACTTCAGCTTACTAATCCGTTTGTTATTATGTTGTATTATGTTGTTTATATATTATATATTTATTTTTGATAAGTCTTGATTGTTTTATGCCACATTCATCATCATTACGTCCCCTCAGCTAAATTAATATAATTAAAAACAACAATATGCTACATAAATCAAATAATAACTTTGATTTTATTAATTCAAATACGACTAAAATGTTTTCAATGTAAATTGTAATACGAGGTAAACACTCCTTATTCTATATAGATATTAAACGAATGATAAGAAAACGTTTCCCTCTGTACTCTCTAAAATTAAATTTAATTCGTCATATTTATTACACTACATTACACTACAATTTGTTTAAAGTGTGTTTTAAGTTTTTTTTAATGAATATTTATTTTCTATTTTTTAGCGCAGCTAACTACAAACGCGTGTTTTTTTTTTTTGAATGAAGTTCTTTTACGCGGCTTACAGTACATGGAATTAGTAGTAGTTGTTTTATGAATTATTCGCAAATCCTGAGGATCCTGGCAAAGATAATGGGAGAAACTATTTAAGTTATTGCATTGTCATTGGTCCTCGATATATGTGCGAAGTTTCAAATCAATCTGACGTTTTGAAGGGGATGGAAATCACATTCAAAATTTCCGTTACATAGATACATACCAAGATACATACATACCAAGCTAATAAAAGCATGTCAGCAATGGAGATTCAGAATGTAAGTGAAATTGAGTAATGTTTTTGAGAGGATAATTGCTGTGTGTATCACTGCGCATCACTTTTTTATTTGACCTTAATTTAATGATTTAATGCATTTTAATTTTAATCATGACATTGACATCGCAAATTATGACATTTTGAATTATATAACTTACATTTAATAAGTTGACATTTTAGAACCTACTTGGTTTAGAACAGCTGGGATGATGTGAGTTATGTCTTTACGTACCTTGATTACCTGATACCTGGAAAATGGCTATCGGGCCAAGCTAGCAGGTAGGTATGCGATCATAGACTGATCTGATCTGAATGATCATAACATTTCGTTCGTCAGAAAATAAGTGACGTCTGGTGGCCCTGGTACCTTGGACTATTAAGACAAAATAATAGAGACCCAAGCGTATTATGCATGTGTTAATGTGTCACAAAGTATCAAAGTTTTTCCTATCTAGAGTGTATATTTGTCAAGTTCGAAAAAGAAAAGGGAACTTGAAATTTGGCATCAAGATTGATCAATATGCGCATAAAGAAAAAAAACTAAAAACAACAAATTAACCGGTATATAACTTTATCCTCATTTATTAATAAAATAATTATTAGTTTGACTATAGTAGTTTTTTTTTTAATTTAAGTTATACCGTTAACCTAAGACAAATAATGAAGGCCCTGCAATTATTAAGATTAATAAAACAATAAAACTTATTAAAATGTAATAATATCCCACTAAAACATATATAATTAATATAATCAAGGGACATCTTGCGGAAATCCAATATACGACTATTAAGTGAGAAGTAACAACGCAAATCTCAGCTAAAGAAATTTTATTTATTTAGCTGAGGTTTGCGTTGTCGACGCGTTTAGCTAAATAACTTTTAACCCCGAACATCGTTTATTTTACCGAATATAGCCCCCTTTTCGCATGTTTTTGGTGCGGTAATATTTTATTCGTCGAACCTAACTCAACTATGATCTCACAGTTGCTGCTGAAAGCTATCATCTGTGCAAAAAATATTGTTATGTGCTGAATATTTCCATCTCACAGAATAATAAAATTGTTTTTGGTTAACATGTTGTTGTTAACATGTAAATATTTTTGAAAATATTTGTTTATTATTTTAAGAAATAATAATATGTTATGATTTCTTATATTTACGCTAACACAAAACATTGAATAAAACTACTTTTCTAAAATAATATGTTTTTAAATGTGAATTTTCGCTTTTATTTCAAGTTGTCTTAAATCATCATCAACACAATCGTTACAACTCACGCATAGGTGTAAATGGATTGCTACAAATAAATAAATTGAAATAATTAAAGAGCGCGCGCGCTCGGCGTGTGTGTGTGTGTGTGTGTGTGTGTGTGTGTGTGTGTGTGTGTGTGTGCGCGTTCGTGCGTGCGTGCGTGTGTGTGTGTGTGTGTGTGTGTGTGTGTGTGTGTGTGTGTGTGTGTGTGTGTGTGTGTGTGTGTGTGTGTGTGTGTGTGTAAAATTTTGTCGTACGATATCTTTAGAACGAATCAACCGATCGAGATGGGCGGCAATGGGAAAGTGTTCATTGAGAATTCGAGCCGATTAGATTTTCAAGTCAATCGGTCGAGCCGTTTCAAAGATTTTCAAAAAAAATAGTTTTTAAGTTTTATCTGAATAACTTTTTTAAATATTTGATTACTCAACACCAGATTTTACCTGCATTCATCGAATTCCATGTCTGCATGTCTTAGGAGGTCGTTACTTCATCTAGTGTAAGCTTCGACTACCGGTACGAGGCTGCCACTCAAGAACCTTTCTGCCCCATCTGTTGTCGGTACTTCGAGCTATATGGCCTGCCCATTGCCACTTCAGCTTACTAATCCGTTTGTTATTATGTTGTATTATGTTGTTTATATATTATATATTTATTTTTGATAAGTCTTGATTGTTTTATGCCACATTCATCATCATTACGTCCCCTCAGCTAAATTAATATAATTAAAAACAACAATATGCTACATAAATCAAATAATAACTTTGATTTTATTAATTCAAATACGACTAAAATGTTTTCAATGTAAATTGTAATACGAGGTAAACACTCCTTATTCTATATAGATATTAAACGAATGATAAGAAAACGTTTCCCTCTGTACTCTCTAAAATTAAATTTAATTCGTCATATTTATTACACTACATTACACTACAATTTGTTTAGTTGTACAGTTTATTTTTATTAAATTGTTTTTACAGCGGCATAATTTATTGTTTTATATAAATGTTATAAACCTAAACCTATTGAAATTATAATTTTTGCAATAAATTTCCGAAAAAGACATTTATGATTTGTCAGAGACATCGAAGCAATAATAATTAACGTAGAATTAATGCAGTAAAACTATAAATTAATAATATGACGGAATATTTGTAAAATATTTTTTTGGCAGAAACTTGACCAAAAATTTACTATCGTAAATATAAAAAAATATTCTCAATGTATAAAAGTGCTTTAAATGTACAAAACTTTTATAAGCAATACCAATAAATTTTTGCCTAATACAAACTATAGCGTATCACGAAAATTATTCTGTTGAAGTGCATAATTATACAAATCTACGTTATCAATTCACTGAGATATGAATTATACTCAAAATTTTTATTATTACAGTGCAACCTCGATATTACGAAACTGAAGAGAAATATTCGTTATGCCAAGTAATTTGTTATAATGAGGTTTGTTACATAGAATTTAGGTGGGACTACGATTCGTTTTAACAGCATAAGAGAATTTATGTATTAACCTCAACATTATGTAAATACTCATCTGCCTGTCGTATATGTGTCTGAAACTATCAAGACATGATTTATTGTGGAATTAAGTGGGAATAATTAATATGATACGTTATGTCCAAGGTACCAAGTTATAAAAATAATCGTTAAATAGAGGTAAATAATAGCTTCTATCTATATACTACAATGATTAAGAATTCTTTATTCAAAGGTTTTTGATAAATATATTCGTAATGTAGAGGTATATTTTTAATTAGCTCTTACGGGCAGTTCTAGGGGATTTCGCAAAATTCGTTAAATCAAGGAACTCGTTATATTGAGACCCGTTATATCAAGGTTACACTGTAATATCTATGTAGTATTTTAAGTTTTGATTACTTAAAAATAGAATAAACAAATATCTATTAAATGCATCCATCCATCCATTAAAAACAGCCCCTCGGAAGTCCACCACTTAACAAAGGCCTCCTCATAGAATTTCTCATGGAGTTCGAGTAAATAGTGTCGGTATTTATATTTTATTCCTTAACGAAGAATCATTAAAAATACACAGATTTAATATCTCAACCTACCATTAGTGTATATCTTTCCACGCGCACAAGCTATCTAATCCATATGGCGCACAACTTGTTTCAAACGCATTTGGTGTAATGAGGGTGGTTCCAACAACGGATGCTCGTAATGTCCGGCATGTGCTGGAAAACATTTTCATTTTTCTTTATTTTAAAAAGTTCGCGGACGATTACTTAACCCAATGAAACATCTATAATTCATAAAAAATATGTTAATTTGCGATGCATATCAATAAGAAAACGTATGTAAAATAAAATGCATCCCTTAAGCTACAATTGAAATTTTACAATCGATCGTGCCGGGCGTCGGTTTTAGGCCAAAAAAAATTATTTCTATACTAATGTTAATCAAGACGTCATTACAACAACTTTTCAAAGTCTACTGCTGACCATAGGCTTTAAGTATTACCTCACCTTTTTTTTTAATGTTCATGTTGATATAAGGAAGACGCTGCTGCTCATCCCTGTTTGTTTCTCTACGTCGCCTCTTAAGACACACATGGGATATCATATGGTTACATTATATATGGTGACATTGAGACGTAAAACATACCTAAAACACATAATTAAAATGCAGCATGCTATTGTCATATTATTCTGCTTCGCAGAACTTCATATTATAATGATATTTATTTTTAAAAGTTATATCTGAACAATTGAAATTAATTATCATTAACAAGGAATCTAATGATCGCCCAGTCGCTCGGTCGAGCTATGGAGAGAACAATAATCTGGAATGAATTGAAATGCTCCACGTGGAACCTGAGTGACCGACATTGCCACAGAAAAGCAATCTGAAGTGGCATCAGGCCGGCCATATAACTGGAAGAACCGACACCCGATAGGTAAGAAAGATTCTTGAATGGCAGCCTCGTACCGGTTAGCGAAGTGTAGGGCGGCCCCTCACTAGATGAAGTGACGATCTGGTTAGACGTGCAGGAAGTTGACTGATGCAGGTGGTAAGGCCCGTATTTTATGGCATTTCTTAGGGAAGGCCTACGTTCAACAGTGGACTTGTTAATGTTTGTAATGATGGTTACAATTACAATAATTTAAATGTTTAAGGAAATAAATCTAAACTTTTTAAATTAATTTTATGTGGACGATAAAAATTGTTGGGTGCTTAGTTAGAAGCTATTAGCGATTTAAAAGCAATTGAATTTTACTTTAGACTGCAACCGAGCTGCAGCGTAAGTGGTTTTCTGTGGAGGTTTTAATTTTTGATCAGGCCAACTTTAACTACATTACTAAATTAGTTTTTTCTAGTTTCATATGTATTTTTAAATTCATTTCTGTAAACACAATGTAATATTTTTATGGTGATATACATAGAAATAAGTCATATTTTTATGTCTCAGTGGAATGTATTGTAGCTATTTAATTCATAAAATCAACATCATCATCATCATCATCAGCCTGCGGCAATCCACTGCTGGACATACGCCTATCAAGCGGGCCAAGACTCACTAGGCCCGATCTCCGACTTCACGCTTCCAGTTGCTGCAAGTCGCCATAGAATACCGAATATTAAATTTATTAAAACTAGCTTTTATTTACTTTATGTGGAGAATACCAAACCATGTAAACGAAAGTACATTTCCTGGACGATTTTTTATACAAGGTCACCGGTTCTCGTCTCTTGTCATACGAAACACAGCCACATACTGTTATTTTACGCTGATATTCTGTGCCAGGGTGATTCTTTCCCGATCGAGCCGACTAATTTATGATGCAGCCTTAATACGCTGCAGCGTGAGACTACCGTAGTTTTCAACTACGGCGACAAAAATGCAAATATTTACATTTTCATAAATAAATCGTAAATGACAATAAGCTGTCAGTTTATCTAGCAGGTGCACCAGAAATTAAATTACCCTCTACCGAACTATAACAATTAAATCAATTAATGGGCGTAGTAATTCTATAAGTGCAAAGTCAGTCGTTTAAACTAATAGGGTTAGAACTAAAATACAATTGCCTTAGTATACTTACAAAACCATGCATTTGTTTCGTTTCTTATAATGTTGTACTTATTATATATTTTAAGAGAAGGAACTATTTTTTTTAGGGCAGTATTCACTACTTAATAAAAAATTACAACTGATTGTGTCCCTGTTAAAGATTTATATATAAAATCACAATAATCCAATAATTTTGTTACTTCTTTTTAAATCGTTAGGGAACTTCTACAAAATAAAGTTAATATTTATTTCTAGTGTGTGTCTTCAAGGCAGGACGTACGTTTGTTTCTTCTAAAATTCTCCCCGCTTTAGTAATGATTCGCTCGACAAATGCGGTTAGGTTTTCATACAAGGCGGCCTTAATACTTCGTCCTGTGCCTCCGAGATCTATTTGTTTTAGGAAATGAAACAAAAGAACTAAACATTTAATTGGATTTATTATGCGAAATCTGTGTAAGAAAATCTGATCTAAATTATGTACAAAAGTAAGTAGAGAAATAAACCCTGACATCGAAACAAGAAAGTAATGAGATATGCTTTGAAGTTAGTAATTATGTTATATTAAAGTTGTTAAAAATTACTTTGCGTACATCCGCACGATAAAATAAAATGATGCGTCTTACCTGGTTTGAAAAGCACCTCCCGCCCTCCCTCAATTGTAGCCCTACTGTACAAACACTTCAGCACTTCGATATACCGACAGTGCACTTGGAGTCCGCTGGAGGGACTGTAGCATCGCCCCAATTTCGACGGAATCAAAGGCTTTCTCATAGTCCACTTACGCCATAATAGTGGGAAATTGTACTCATACTCAATTTGTACTATTTTCCGAAGGGTATGCATGTGGTCTATGATGCTAAAGCCTTTTCGGAAACCGGTTTGTTCCGGAGGCTGGAAGTCATCGAGTTTGCATGCGAGACGATTCTTAATGACTCTCAAAAACAGCACGTAGACGCGACTCAGAAGGGAAATGGGTCTGTAGTTCTTCAATAGAGCGTTGTATCTTTATTTGAAAACCAAGACCACCGCACTTCTGCTCCACGCTTCCGATGTAGTGCCTCCATGGAGGACGGAATTAAAGAACTTCTGATGGACTTCAAGTACCGTTTTTCCCACCCACTTTCAGAAGCTCCGCTATAACTCCATCCTCCCCTGGGGCCTTGCCGTTTGTAATGTGTTGGAGAGCCATTCTAATCTCGCTTAGACTGGCTTTTGGGGTATCATCGGAATAGTGTCGGATAAGATTCGCTCTTGATTATTTACAGCTGCCTATAGAACCTCTCAATCTCACTCAAAATCTCAGGTGTTTCCAAAACGACGCTGCCACACTTGTTCTTCAGCTTCGACAGTTAGCTCTTTCTGTCAGACAGATCTCTTACAAAGACTTTGGAGCCCTGGTTCCGCTCGATCCCTTTTTCAATATTTTTTAAAGTATTAAAGTTGCGTAAGTCCCGCCGCATGCACTAGGAGATCTTTCTGTTCAGTTATCTATATGCTGTCAAATCTACTGAAGACTGCAGCTATACACTGGGAGCAGGTAGGAGTAGTAAGTTAGTATTCAAGATAAATGATGGCATATTACGTACCTGCATGTTTACTTATAATACTTTGCTAAAATGAAACTTCCCAGGAATATTGCGAAACAATCGATTTAAAACTCCCTTTCACTTCTTCACGATAAAGTAAATAATGAAAATAATGGGAACATTTAATTTACGTGTCGAAAAAATAAACATTTACTGCTTTATAAATTCAGACGTTAAAATAGCATACAAGAACACCAGATGCTCTGTGCCTTTTTTCTTTGCTCAAAATGAAAACATTTTTGCGTGTATCTCGGTTTTCTCATTTTACCGATATTAGAACCGTAGTAAAATGTTTCTGCCTTTGTCGTCTGAACAATGTTGTGAACTTACTAATTCTGAATGTGAAAAAACGACTTACAAAAATAATCAAAGTAATATGAATAACAAATTTAGCATTCTTTCACTCATTACGGCCTTCCAAATATACTTTGATAAATATAGGATTCCCCTATAGATAGCCTCATATGTCTTAGCCATTTTTGCCACGGTCGACAAGCAGGTTGACCTAATTGGCAGTGAAGGGAAACACCATGAGTAAACATCCATTTTCTAAAAAATTCGAAGGCATTTAAATTCCGCCAACACACACTAGAGCTCCGCCGCTCCGCCCGCTTTTTCCTGGTTCAAAATCATCTCAGAAATGAGAGAACGCCTGTGTAGTCTACGCTATTTGTCTATCAATTAAATTTAATCTTGCGAATTTTTTCTGTTTTTAGGAATGATTTACCCGAGAACAGATATAAATTGTAAAATTTATTATTACGTATCCATAATATTATATAACTTATTCAATCAAAAGATATTTAAATGTAATTTGGTATCATGAGTGCAAAATCCGCATAAAACACAAAGACCAATGTCTTTTGTTAACTGTCTCTACGGAATCGTTTCAGTAATTGAATCATTTAACATTTTGGTTCTTTTGTAGAACCAACAATTTATCTACGAATGTTATTCCAATTCCATGGTGAGGCCATGAAATGAGGATAATACTTACCGTGACTCAAGATTAAACAAAAACTAAGAGAAAAAAAATAACAGTTGATGTTCGAAATAATATAGTTATATAGTGGGGATAACCTTTTATAATTGTCTACTTATAAAATATCTTCATGATATTGTAATAAATTTTAGAGTGACAATAATTTTCAAAATTCGGTTCAGCCATTTCCTATAAAATTGGTGAACCTATATAGAAACATACACGTCAAATATAAAACCTCCGTTTTTTAATTTTTTTTGAAACGAAATATGAATTTTCATATGAACCTTTTTTGAAACGAAAAATAATACTTACATTTTTAAAATACGTTTCATTAAAAGATAAAAATCATCTCAACCAAAAATACGACAGTAATAAATTGAAAAGAGGAGAACAATGCGGTATTTAATAATTGTTCAGACCGTTTTATTCCGGTAATTGGCTCCTGAGATTTATGACCGGCGTTCCTACAAGTTTTAGTCTTAAATGTTTAAATTCATTTATTGACAGTAGCAAAGTGATTTACAGTAATGATGATATCTAATTCAATTAAGTTAAATAAATTAAAAACATTTAGGAAATTGTGAAAGTATTCAATGATTTCAGATACTGCAATTACAACATTAAATGATGACTAACCACGTGCTCGGCAGTGAAAGAAAACATAGTGAGTTAAATATTTCGAGGATAAAATGAGGCCAATAACGAGACAAATATATTGTAATTTTACTTTTTTACTAGCTAAGCAAATTTTTGGTGACGATAGGGTTAAAAAATAATATTTTAAAATTAAGTAAAGCAATAATTCTAGCTGCCAAATTCCATTATCGCACAACGTCGCGACAAAACTTATAAAACCATCCACATGCTTGTCGGATACCGGATGCTTGGCGGTCCACCACTGTGTAATTTAGTAAGACTATGTGTACTGTGAGTTTTCTTCCTAGCACGATTTCTTTGTAGAATAGTCTACCACCAGCGATTTTTCCGGAATTATGCGACTTAAGAACTTTCAAGAGAAGAGCTTACTTATTTTTAAAAGGCCTGCAACGCACCTCCAATTTCCCTGGTGTTGCAGTTGTACGTGGGCGGCGGTCGACACTTACGTTCATATGAACAATATATTCGTTTGTATAAAATGTGAAAGCAATTATTTTCATATAAAGTTGAATCGAACTAAAAGAAATCCTTTTTTTTTTCAAATTTGCATGGGTTACTTAAGATTTAATGAGAACTTAATTTACTTATAAGAGTTCTCAACTATGTAAACAAATAATTTCTTAAAATTTGGAAAAATATGTATGCAAAAAAGATATTAAAAATATTTTATATATTAAATAAAAAATTGTTTGTTAGTACAAGTTCGTGTAAGATATGTCTTTTTTGACTCTACGCTCATTAAAACACTAATGCTTAGCATGCAAAATATTGAGCAATTTTTTTTAAATGAGTCCACTCCTTTTTGAAATTGCAGCAATAGCCTAAAAAGACTGACAATGACAGGAAAATAAGAACAATTGAACTAGGTGCCAACATTTGTTTAGTTTGACCATTTGTTGGTTGCTTTTAACATTACAGCAGCAAATATTCGTTCCAAAAATTCAACTATAAATAACAAAACCTGTACACATCTTCCATCCCTATGTAGAATTATGATTTATAGCACGCAAAACTCGAGTCACGGATATTTACGGTATACTCGTAGGAAACACTGGTTAAATGTCCAGACGATTCCAGTCCAGACATCCATGATACGTAACATAACAAGAATTTTTGAATAGATTAAAGGGATTTTCTCGCATATATATACTTTGAAAAAGATTTATCAATACAAAACAATATATAAATAGAGAAGTAAATGTAGTGTGTCTTCCTGAAGAGCTACCTACCTACGAGTATATTGATGGCGCAAAACCGTTATTTAAAAAAATACTGTTCATCGTCATCATTATCATTACAGCCTATCAAAGTTCATTTCAGAAAGTAGGCTTCCTAATAGTTGCCTCATAGGCAGGCGATTTAGCAACCGCAGTTTTTAATTATTTAAGTTGTTATCAGGGAGATGAACAACAGTGGACATTGAGTAAGCTGATTCACATCTTTCAGTTTGATAAATAAATGCATTTACTGAAATTATGCTGGATTCATATTGTTGTTTTACTACAAGTATTATGAATAAAATCTCACCTCAAATACAGCAAAAAAACCAATAAGGTAAAATGTTACGAACAATATTTCTGTAGGCCTAATTTCAATTTTAAACCAAAGGATTAATTGTAAGCCGTATCAATAAAATTTGTTAGCAGTGGTACCGAAATTACTCGAGATTCCTCTTCATGTTAAATGTCGAATAATTTGCAATGCTTATTATAGAGCAAGATGCCAGGGCCACCAGATGTCACTTATTTTCTGATGAACAAATTGTGTAAGATTGAGTAGTGTTAGTATGAACTATGATCGCATGCCTACCTTGCTTGGCTAGGCGGCCATTTTCTAGATGTCAGGAACTCAAGGCATGTAAGAACATAACATATCGTTATGTTCTTACGTGCCTTGAGTAATTATCTCAGCTGATTTTTACGTATATGTTAAATAATATCGTTAAAAATGAGTCATCAATACACTTTACGACGGCAGTATCGCTTTGCAGATGCTTTAAAGCTCTCAAAACAAATTACTCAATTTTACTTATATTCTGAAGCTCCATTTTTATATATGTTAGCCAGACTACTATATCAAAACATTTTACAAGAAGACAGACCAATCCAAGGAGTAAATTATCCCCTAGAACCAATTTTAGTCCCTCTGTGGATATGAGCGCGAGGGTAATATCCGGTCGCATGAGCGTGAGTGAGACATGTATTAGTATTATATTGACTTCTTTCTCTCTCTCTCTCTCTTATATCTTTATTACTCTTATATATTTATTATCGATATTAGTTTACTTATTCAATTAATTATAAATAGTTAAAAATCAGCTAAAAATTTAAAAAATCAACAAAATAATTAAAAATACACTTTTGCAGTTTCCTGATTTAATGAAACACAGTAAAGTTATAACTTTATTAAAATCTGGCAGTACATTGGACACCAATAATTTAGACCTATTTCTGTACTTCCTACGCTCAGTAAAAAATCAAACATATTTTCTGTGCATGGGAGAATTCAGAAGATGCTTTGGATATATTTTTTACGTGGTAGAGCCATGCTGCAGCTATATTAGTAGTATAGTTGTAGCACGAATGGGTCGGCTCGACCGGGGTAGGACCACGCTCTCACAGAATACCAGCATAAAATAGCAGCTTAACGCTGCTGTGTTTCATATGGTGAGTGTAGAGAACCGGAGACACTTTTTACTGGATATGAGGCATTCTATCTTAGTCCCTACGGGTGACAAAGCATCTGCATTTTGATTTGTAATATAGGATAGATGTAGATGTCTATGGGCCGCCGCAATCACTTACCATGAAGTGGACTGTGTGCTCGTTTGTCACCCTTATCCTATAAAAAAATATTTTGTGATCTTTCCAACGCTTTCGACTGTGTTCACAGAACAGACTGTGTTCGTTAATCAGGAAGCTACATCATTATGATGTAAAAACATAGCGTTTAAACTTATTATATCATATCTAAATAATAGAACGCAAACAGTTGTTATTAATGGGAGCAGTTCTTCCGAATTGTTAGTATCTATGGATGTTCCTCAGGGCTTAGTTCTTGGCCCCTTTGTGTTCTTAATCTATATTAATGACTTACCTTACTTGGTAAGGAATAACCATGAACAGAATTATTTGCTGATGATATGTCGTTAATGTTCCGACTTAAAAGGCAATTAATGACGAAGTAAATAATGCTATTTCAAAAGTAATACCAGTGTAACGTCAATAATTTGCTTTTGAACGGTAATGAAACGCAAAAATGTATTAAATTTACCACACTTAATGGTAAACAGGTGAATTCCAGTGTGCTTTTTTATTGGGGAGCTGCTGAGCAGATTGTTGAATCCATTATTTTTCTCGGAAGTACAGTTGATGCGAAGCTTCAATGGGGCCCTTATATATCAACTAAACCAACTTAGTTCTGCAGCATATGCTATAAAAGGTTGAGGCATTACATTTGTTGAAATAGCTTGTTTAGTTTATTTTAAATCTTTCCATAGCATAATATCATAAGGAATCTTGCTATGGGGTAATGCGACTGATATTGAAACTATCTTAGTTTTGAAAAAGAGAGCCATAAGAGCTTTATATGCTAGATTCTAAAGAATACCTTAGAGAAAATTTTTAAGAAATAAGTATATATTGGCCTCTCAATATATATAAAACAATTTAATATATGTACACAAAATCAAAAATAGTTTAATTAAAAATTCTTAAGTAAATTCTCTAAATACTAGGAAAAAACACAAGTTAGTTATACGAGTTACTCGAACGTATACGCTTTTACAACAAAGTTACAAAAAATATGCAGACCTTATTTATCAAATGATTTAAGATATTGATTAATCAAAAATTGTTTAGTAAAGGTTATTATACTACTAAAGAGTACAAGACTGATAATAACCCCTAGGGATGAGGTGATCGCCACCATGCTGTTTCTAAATGTTTTAATAACAATTGTATAAAATATTATATTGTAAATTGTGCTTTAAAAAAGTCCCGTTGGTTTTTTTTTCTGGTTCTTCCTAGGACAGAGGATTTTTCCAAAACAGTAGTAAAAGTAAATAAAAAATACTTTCAATAAGTATTCCTATAATCTATATTGAATAAAAATTATTCTATTCTATTCTGAAAAGGTGCTCGTTTGACCACAATAATTCTAGAATTTTATCTCACAAGCTGTTTTCATAAGCTCGAGTAAACTTAATTTTTTTTAATGAAATATCACAAGCTTGACAAAACATTAATAAATTCATTAAATAACAGCATTTTTTTTCAAACAATTATTTATTGGGAATTAATTTTACAAAAAATAAAGTTGATAAAATATTAATACCTCAATATTTCTTAGTATTTTACTGGCTTCTAATCTTACAACTCGAGTATGTTAGTCGTAAATAAGGTGACCACTACTTGAAAATATACATGTGCATTACTTAAATAAATATAAAAACAATCACTTTCCAACCTCACACCAACACCACATAACAAATTTTGAAGTATCATTGATATTAACGACTTCTTAGATTACATAAATAATACAATATACATATCTATAATTTATAAATCTAAATAAACAGAGTACTCACTTTCTATTAGAATCACGTAGATTTCAACCGGTATATTAATATTGAAATATATAGACATAATATCCGATATTTAAATCCAATACATACTCGTAGGTACGATTTGATATAGGGTAAGAGTGATATTACCCATACCCATGCCGCGTGCGCGTATACACTTAACGTCGATAAGGGTAAACTGTAAGACACAGAGAGAGATAGAGAGAGAGAGGTCAATATAATACTAATACATGTCTCACTCACAGTCATACGCTGATATTGCCCTCGCGCTCATACCCACAGAGGCATTAAAATTGGGTCTAGGTGATGAGGGATGATTGAACCCTTGGATCGGTCTGCCTTCTTGTAACACCTGTTAAAATAGTTGTCTGGATAACATATATGATAAATAAAAAAACTATTCTGCTTGATGTCATTTGTTCTAAATATTTTTGTGGATATTTTTAAATTAGCGTCATCATAAAAATATCTTAACACGTTCATTGCCAAAGCTAAAATTGAAGTTTTCTGCTGGTGGCCCAAAACTTTTTTTTTTATGAAATAACTCTTAAATACAGCAAATACTATTTGCGGGTGTGTTTATGGTTTTAGTATATATATTTAATATTTTATATAATATAGTTATATGTCACTCGACGTCGCGTGATGGGCCATGTGGAGTGTACATTTATCCTTAGGGGCCCCATCACGCGACGTCGAGTTTTGGGATACCTTAGCACTTTTGTGCAATTTTGAGTTTAAATGTATAAAATTAAATATTTTTAGTATCAATAATTTTTATTTGAATTATATAACACAAAAAATAACAAAATATCAAAGAAACATGCAACATAAAAAAAATCTTCTAAATATTTTAGACACCGAAGTCTACAATTATAATGAACAGCAACTTTAGGAAAGACTGGCAAACACGTGGAAATTTAAAATCAAGCCATCCGGTTCTGCGAGCACGTATAGTTTGATGCCATACTTGTGGCGTTTCCCTTTGATGTATTGTCGGAAAAATAGGCGGCCACGCCATAAATCCATCGACTCGTCTAAAGATATGTTCTGGCCTGGATAATATATATTATTCATTGTATTATTGAAATTGTCGACTATTTTTTGACATTTATTTAGACGCCTAGCAGTGGCGTCTTCTTCTTCATCAGGGAGAGTAAAATGTATTCAACGTAAAATAATAAAATATCTGTTTCTTGACATGTATTTCGAAAAGCATGATTTATATAACCAGTGACCTTTCCAATAATCTGGCAATCGGTTCATTTTTGCCAGTATGGAACAGAAGGCCCAGAAATGTTTTGAACTCTTCAACGGTCAACTCTTTCCATCTTGAAATACGTGAATGACGATGTTCACTGGAGCTTTTCATACGTTCGGCGTATCTGTTTGTGCACTCCACGATCATTCTCAAATATTCTTCATTGAAAAATAAACGAAAATAATCTATTGGATGTGATGGCGGTTCTACATGCAGCTTTGACTCTCGAACGAATAGTATTTGTTTCATAGACGAGCAAGAAGTACTCCAGTGTGAGGTTGATCCTTCAGGTTCAGGAGACTCATGTGGCATAGCTGACTCTTCAATCGTTTCATTCAACTCCTCCCTTTCTGCAGATGAAAATCGAATTTCACTAGGTGGTAGCGGTGATATAACTCCTTCTTCATCTTCTTCTGACTCCAGGGTTGAGCTGTCTCCATCATCATCACCCAAAAAAAATCTTCGTCTTCATCACTTCTCACAAAATCATCCTCATCAGAGTTTCCTAAAGCGTCAAGAATATCCGATTCGTGCAACAAAACACGTTTTGATTGCGCTCGCAAAGGTATCTCGTTTGATCGTTTCGTACACCTAGAGGTACCAGGTTGATGATCACTCATTATAAATTTTGTTTTATTATAATTATTATCACTTTATACTACAAAAAAATACGTATTATTTGTTCACAACTAACTAAAAACAAACAAGAAAGACGTCGGGCTCGAGCGGCGACGCTAAGCGAAATAACCAATTACGTAGCACTAAACCTATCGCATGATTCGGATGGCCACGTCCACTTTACGATAGCTCAGTCCTTACTCTAGAGGCCCATAAAAAACACCGTTGCGATAACGCTCCGGCCCAGGCGATACGCTTCATACAAAACTCGTCGGACACTTCACGCGACGTCGCGTGAAGGGCCAAATTGAAGAGTACTGGGAACACGCGACGTCGCGTGATTGGCAATTAACGTGTTAAAAAGCACCCCACGATTTTTTACAGTAAAATGATTTTTGTATGACTATTTTCTTATTTTAAACTTATTGAAAATTATTTTCTACTTTTTAGTTCGGTTATCTAAAAAAGCGTGTTTTTTAAGTTTTTTTAACGAATATTTATTTTCTATTTTTTAGTGCACCTAACTACAAACGCGTGTATTTTTTGAATGAAGTTCTTTTACGCGGCTTACAGTACATGGAATTAGTAGTAGTTGTTTTATAAATTATTCGCAAATCCTGAGGATCCTGGCAAAGATAATGGGAGAAACTATTTAAGTTATTGCATTGTCATCGGTCCTTGATATATGTGCGAAGTTTCAAATCAATCTGACGTTTTGAAGGGGATGGAAATCACATTCAAAATTTCCGTTACATAGATACATACCAAGATAGATACATACCAAGCTAATAAAATGTAGAAAAACAATGGAGCTTCAGAATGTAAGTGAAATTGAGTGATGTTTTTGAGAAGATAATTGCTGTGTGTATCACTGCATATCACTATTTTATCTGACCTTTATTTAATGATTTAATGTATTTTAATTTCATCATGATCTTGATCAAATCATGACATTGACATTGCAAATTATGACATTTTGAATTATATAACTTACATTTAATAAGTTGAGATTTTAGAACCTACTTGGTTTAGAACAGCTGGGATGAGGTGAGTAATGTTTTTACGTACCTTGATTACCTGATATCTGGAAAATGGCTATCGAGCCAAGCTAGCAGGTAGGTATGCGATCATAGTACATACTAACAATACTCAATGGGATCTTGGACTATTAAGACAAAATAATGGGGACCCAAGCGTATTCTGCGTGTCTTCATGTGTCACAAAGTATCAAAGTATTTCCTATCTAGAGTGTATATTTGTCGAGTTCGAAAGAGGAAAGGGAACTTGAAATTTGGCATCAAGATTGGTCAATATGCGTATAAAGAAAAAAATCTAAAAACAACAAATTAATCGGTATATAACTTTATCCACATTTATTAATAAAATAATTATAAGTTTAACTATAGTAGTTTTTTTTTAATTTAAGTTATACCGTTAACCTAAGACAAATGTTGAAGGTCCTGCAATTATTAAGATTAAAAAAACAATAAAGCATATTAAAATTTAATAATATCCCACTAAAACTTATATAATTAATATAATCAGGGGACACCTTGCGGAAATCTAATATACGACTATTAAATGAGAAGTAACAACGCAAATCTCAGCTAAAGAAATTTTATTTATTTAGCTGAGGTTTGCGTTTTCGACGCGTTTAGCTAAATAACTTTTAACCCCGAACGTCGTTTATTTTACCGAATATAGCCCCCTTTTCGGATTTTTTTGGTGCGATAATATTTTATTCGTCGAACCTAACTCAAATATAATCTCACAGTTACTGCTGAAAGCTATCATCTGTGCAAAAAATATTGTTATGTGCTGAATATTTCCATCTCACAGAATAATAAAATTGTTTTTGGTTAACATGTTGTTGTTAACATGTAAATATTTTTGATAAAATTGGTTTATTATTTTAACAAATAATAATATGTTATGATTTTTTATATTTAAGCTAACACTACACATTGAATGAAACTACTTTTCTGTTTTTAAATGTGAATTTTCGCTTTTAATTTCAAGTTGTCTTAAATCATCATAAACATCATCGTTACAACTCACGCATAGGTGTAAATGGATTGCTACAAATAAAGAAATTGAAATAATAAAATAATTAAAATTTATTTAAGTTTATATAGTTCGTTTGACAACTCTTAACAACCGGCTCTCATACGAGTATACTTTATTTTTAACTTTTTTCAAAAGTAGGAAGTTATAGATTTCGGTCCCATTTTGAGAATGCGAGTTTTCATCAGATCTCCACATTTTGGGGCTCTAAGAAGCCGTTCCGACTATTCCCGGTTGGAAGTTCGATGTGTGTGTTTGTGTGTGTGTGTGTGTGTGTAAAATTTTGTCGTACGATATCTTTAGAACGAATCAACCGATCGAGATGGGCAGCAATGGGAAAGTGTTCTTTGAGAATTCGAGCCGATTAGATTTTCAAGTCAATCGGTCGAGCCGTTTCAAAGATTTTCAAAAAAATAGCTTTTAAGTTTTTTCTAAATAACTTTTTTAAATTTTTGATTAATCAACACCAGATATTACCTGCATTCATCTAATTCCATGCCTGCATGTCTTAGGAGGTCGTTACTTCATCTAGTGTAAGCTTCGACTACCGGTACGAGGCTGCCACTCAAGAACCTTTCTTCCCCATCCGTTGTCGGTTCTTCGAGCTATATGGCCTGCCCATTGCCACTTCAGCTTACTAATCCGTTTGTTATTATGTTGTATTATGTTGGTTATATGTTATATATTTATTTTTAATAAGTCTTGATCGTTTTATGCCGCATTCATCATTATTACGTCCCCTCAGCTAAATTAATATAATTAAAAACAAATATATGCTACATAAATCAAATAATAACTTTGATTTTTTTTTTCATTCAAATACGACAAAAAAGTTTTCAATGTAAATTGTAATACGAGGTAAACACTCATTATTCTAGAGTCTAGATAGACATTAAACGAATGATAAGAAAACGTTTCCCTCTGTATTCTCTAAAATTAAATTTAATTCGTCATATTTATTACACTACATTACAATACAATTTGTTTAGTTGTACAGTTTATTTTTATGAAATTATTTTTACAGCGGCATAATTTATTATTTTATATAAATGTTATAAAACTAAACCTATTGAAATTATAATTATTGCAATAATTTTCCGAAAAAGACATTTATAATTTGTCAGAGACATCGAAGCAATAATAATTATTGTTGAGTTAATGCCGTAAAACTATAAATTAATAATATGACGGAAAATTTGTAAAATATTTTTTTGGCAGAAATTTGACCAAAAATTTACTATCGTAATATAAAAAATTACTCTGAATGTATAAAAGTGCTTTAAATGTACAAAACTTTTATAAGCAATACCAATACATTTTTGCTTAATACAAACTATAGCCTATCACGAAAATTATTCTGTTGAAGTGCATAATTATATAAATCTACGTTATCAATTCACTGAGATATGAATTATACTCAAAATTAACATTATAACAGTGCAACCTCGATATTACGAAACTGAAGGGAAATATTCGTTATACCAAGTAATTCGTTATAATGAGGTTTGTTACATAGAATTTAGGTGGGACTACGATTCGTTTTAACAAGATAAGAGAACTTATGTATTAACCTCAACATTATGTAAATACTCATCTACCTGTCGTGTATGTGTCTGAAACTACCAAGACATGATTTATTGTGGAATTAAGTGGGAATAATTAATATGATACGTTATGTCCAAGGTTCTAAGTTATAAAAATAATCGTTAAATAGAGGTAAATAATAGCTTCTATCTATATTCTACAATGATTGAGAATTCTTTATTCAAAGGTTTTTGATAAATGTATTCGTAATGTAGAGGTATATTGTTAATTAGCTCTTACGGGCAGTTCTAGGGGATTTCGAAAAATTCGTTAAATCAAAGAACTCGTTATATTGAGGCCCGTTATATCAAGGTTACACTGTATTATCTATGTAGTATTTTAAGTTTTGATTACTTGAAAATAGAATAAACAAAGATCTATTAAATGCATCCATCCATCCATTAAAAACAGCCCCTGGGAAGTCCACCACTTAACAAAGGCCTCCTCATAGAATTTCTCATGGAGTTCGAGTAAATAGTGTCGGTATTTGTATTTTATTCCTTAACTAAAAATCATTAAAAATACACAGATTTGATATCTCAACCTACCATTAGTATATCTCTTTCCACGCGCACAAGCTATCTAATCCATATGGCGCACAACTTGTTTCAAACGCATTTGGTGTAATGAGGGTGGTTCCAACAACGGATGCTCGTAATGTCCGGCATGTGCTGGAAAACATTTTCATTTTTCTTTATTTTAAAAAGTTCGTGGACGACTACCTAACTCAATGAAACATCTATAATTCATAAAAAATATGTTAATTTGCGATGCATAGTAATAAGAAAACGTATGTAAAATAAAATGCATTCAGCTACAATTGAAATTTTACAATCGATCGTATGCCGGGCGCCGGACTTAGGCTAAAAAAATTATTTCTATACTAATGTACATCAAGACGTCATTATAACAGCTTTTCAAAGTATACTGCTGACCATAGGCTTTAAGTATTACCTCATAAGGGGATATTTGCAATAGTTGCCACGCTTGGAAGGCGGCTTGGCAACCACAGTTTTTTTTAATGTTCTTGTTGATATAAGGAAGACGCTGCTGCTCATCCCTGTTTGTTTCTCTACGTCGCCTCTTAAGACACACATGGGATATCATATTGTTACATTATATATGGTCACATTGAGACGTAAAACATACCTAAAACACATAATTAAAATGCAGCATGCTATTGTCATATTATACTGCTTCACAGAACTTCATATTATAATGATATTTATTTTTAAAAGTTATATCTGAACAATTGAAATTAATTATCATTTACAAGGAATCTAATGATCGCCCAGTCGCTCGGTCGAGCTATGGAGAGAACAATAATCTGGAATGAATTGAAATGCTCCACGTTGAACCTGAGTGACCGACATGGCCACAGATAAGCAATCTGAAGTGGCATCAGGCCGGCCATATAACTGGAAGAACCGACACCCGATAGGTATGAAAGATTCTTGAATGGCAGCCTCGTACCGGTTAGCGAAGTGTAGGGCGGCCCCTCACTAGATGAAGTGACGACCTGGTTAGACATGCAGGAAGTTGACTGATGCAGGTGGCAAGGCCCGTATTTTATGACATTTCTTAGGGAAGGCCTACGTTCAACCATGGACTTGTTAATGTTTGTAATGATGGTTACAATTACAATAATTTAAATGTTTAAGGAAATAAATCTAAACTTTTTAAATTAATTTTATGTGGACGATAAAAATCGTTGGGTGCTTAGTTACAAGCTATTAGCGATTTAAAAGCTATTGAATTATACTTTAGACTGCAACCGAGCTGCAGCGTAAGTGGTTTTCTGTGGAGGTTTTACTTTTTGATCAGACCAACTTTAACTACATTACTAAATTAGTTTTTTCTAGTTTCATATGTATTTTTAAATTCATTTTTGAAAACACAATGTAATATTTTAATGGTGATATACATAGAAATAAGTCATATTTTTATGTCTCAGTGGATTGTATTGTAGCTATTTAATTCATAAAATCAACATCATCACCATCATCATCAGCCTGCGGCAGTCCACTGCTGGACATTCGCCTATACACGAAGAGCACGTGAAGCCGTAAATTCACAGCAATCACAATATAATGTTGGTTTATTGTCAAAAAAGAAAAGCACAAAATCTGGACCCAAAAAGTTCACAGTGAATTCAAAATGAAACTTACCGCGCTACTTACGAGAAAAGGCAGAACAATGTCTGTAGAATTTGTTACTTTACTATATTGATTGTTAATTGGATTTGAGCGAGAGTGAATTCAGAGTGAAACTCATCGCGCCACTTACCCGAAAAGGCAGAACGTCTTCCGGGTCAGCTACTCGTACTTTACTATATTGCTTGTAAATCGAATTCGAGTTGCAACGGTTTCTTTGTTAGTCTTTTATAGTTTTGCACGTGGATTTGTTTTAAAATTATTCACATTTAAACTATTCATTTAATGATAAAGCTTTGACTTCTTTTTCACAATATATTTTGTTGATTGCCTCTCGTATTTGTGAATAAATATGAATGAATTATGATAGGTTTTTAAAGCAAAGACAAATTTTTAAGTGAAAACATTAAAAACATTAATCAACACAACATATTTGTAAAACTATTTAAGGAATCTTAATTACCTTTCCTAACAAAAAAAAAACAACAACAACTTTAGAAAACTCTGTGTAGATCAGAAATTCTGAGTGAAAAATACTTAAATTGTACAGATTTTTCGTTCAAAGTGTATATTTAATCACGAAAAAGCTGTTTTTTGCTTTTTTTAAACCCTTCATGAACAATTTTGTAAAGTATGTATGTATGTTTATATTGCCTCGTATCTGTAACTATATCTCTTTATGCCTTTTGGTTGTCTGAAGGAGATCGCTGTATAGCGATAAGGTCGTCAAATTGTATACTTAACTTGCTTTTCAATATTTTTCGTAACTTTTTATGTTGTGGTGTACAATAAAGTCATATTTATTCATTCATTAATTCATTTTGCATTTTAGTATTTAAAAATAAACTGATAGGACTTTTTCTGCCTAAGAATTCCTCTTACATATTTAAACCATCCAATAGCAGTGCGCGCATTGCTGTGTCTCACATCCATATCTTTCTTTGCTCGAAGTTGGTTAGGTTGCAGGTGTCCATGGGCTTCAGCTCTTACCATCGGACTGAAATTCCGTTTATCACTTAAGTTTTATAAAAAATACTAACAGTTTATATAATTTAATTTTATATTACACGCCACATCTCATAACCTTGTTATTTTTACAATTTTAGAATTATTTTATTTAGTTTAAAATCTCCTTTTGTTACAAAATATGGAGATAATTTTTAGTTATATATTCTCAATGTTCATTTCAATGTCCAAATAACAATATAAGGGCCCTAAACTAACTTTAGTATTATTAAAAACAAAGTAATAAACTTTATGTCTGTTTGTAATGTAAAAATAACAGCTTTATACTAAATGCATATGAGATTACGAGTATATACGGTACTCAATACAAAAAAAGCATTTTTTTAACATTTTTGTCTGTCTATTTGTATACGGTACTCATGACGAAAAAAACATTTTTTAACATTTTTGTCTGTCTGTTTGTTCCGCCTAATCTCCGAAAAGGCTGAACTGATTTTGACGGAACTTTTACTAGCAGATAGCCGATATTATAAGGAGTAACTAAGGCTTCTTTTATATTTGAACTTTTAATTAAGAAAAAGAATTAGGGTCCACGCAAATAAACTAAAACCCATGAAATCCAATCGTAATAAGTTCCATGCGGAATAACTTGCAGGGAACATTATACATATTTAAATATAAAATGAAACAAATTCGTAAGGATTATATAATAATTATATGTTAGGTATAAAATTATAGGGAGGCCCGTCTTTAGTAGTGAAATATAAAATGATAATATATATGAACATTGCTACAGTGTTCTCACAATTTATTATATGATTATACGAAAATGTATTAATTTACTTATTTTTAATCTTTATTGTATTCCTTATAATAAAAGATACAAAGGACGCCAACAGACATTTGCTACCAGTCAACCCATGGAGGGGTGGGAATTGGACGTAGTTGTAGAATTAAAAAAAGGAAGTTTTGAAAATTATGGCTATAAGTAATTGAAGTTTTCTTCCCACAAATCGTTTATCGTTCTTTTCGACAATAACGAACCAACCTAAGTAGTTTCAGGCTTTCTGTTCCGAAATGATGGGTTATTTAACTTTTTGCATGAATAGGATTCTCACAGTGTGTTATGTAATGTTACAATCAGCAATGACATTCTCAATGAAAATATTTTGTTTATAAAATGCAGTATCAGGTTTTAAGGTCTCTGGTAATAATTAATGTGTAAAGCCCTTCTAAGGACTCTATTCGCAGCAGCATTGGTCCGCTGTTAAATAATGACAAAATATTTTAGGGTAATTAGTTCGCTTTAATATTAATGTAATAGTTTATATTAATATTCAAAATATATATATTTAATATGATGTGGATCAAATACCTAGATATTTTTTTGAAATGATCATTTAACAATAATTTAACGTATACCTAACGTAACTAAAAAGTATAATTTGTCCGTTATGTAGAATGTTCTCTTTTGTTTCGATTTATTATTAAATATTAAAATTAAACTTCAGCTATAATTAAATGTTTTTTTTATAATTATCAATAATAATTATGATCATAAAAATCAACATTAAAACGAGAATAAATAAATTCGAGAACACTATATTATTTTTTATTTTAATTGAAAATATTTATTTTTATGCGCTATATAACTATATAAATATATCTTACATAGTTTAGCAAAAAATTTTGTCAATAAAAAAACTAAGGTATTATTTATTTCTAAACAACGTAAAAGCAAAGATGATGTTTTTAAATTCCCAAGAAAGTTCATGAACCATATCGTGCACTCTATATATAACACTAAGGCAATCGGCTTAAAAGGTATGAGGTAAGAGGCTTAAAAGGTGTCGCTTCACTTTACCCTAAGTTCACTCGACCTACACAAATTTGATTTAAGGAACGATTGTTTTGTTAAGAGTTAAGAAAACTAATATTTGTTTTATATAACAAGCCTAGAATGTTGTAATTTGTAGATAGACGAATCTTCGAATCGAGGTTGATTAAAATAGATGTAATATTGACCATTCATCATTCATACCAACGAAAATTGTCAAATGGCTTAAAGTAGCTAAAAGAAAAAAAGAACTTGCAATGATAACATCTCAATGCATGCTGTGTAGCAATACTTCTAGGTGGTATGTCTGCTTCCACCTAGAAGCATGGTTACAATTCCACTATCTCACCCGCATAGGTACCTTTTACCTATTTCTGCCTTAAATAGCAGTGCTTGCAGTAGTGTGTGTTCCGGTCTGGAGTCCATCGGGAGCGGGAGAATTACAAGCAGTGACACATTCCATCTTAGTCCTCAGAGATTACAGGTTATGGTCAAGGCCACCTATACTATTAAGCTTGATTCGAGCTAGTATCTTTAAACAACTGTTCTATCGTGTGCATATCCATGGATACAGGGAATAACCAGGTCATTAACGGATGGAACTCTAAAGATCTCTGTTGTTAGTCATCATAGCACGGTCGAGCAACCTTCATCCACTCTGAAAGTGCTTCGTTTCCGGCCCAGTCAATAGCCTTCAAGTCTAAGGTGCATGTGAATGGTATATACTTGAAGACCCCCGGTCTTAACGCTGCTACCTTGCGCTGGTTTAGATGCTTTAAACTGTCGGACTATATATATATATATATATATATATATATATATATATATATATATATATATATATATATTATCACTTTCTATCGGAAGCCATAACATTTTTCTATTAGCAGGCAAAGTATCCTCTTACAATATTCACGAAAGCAAATAGTGTGATGGAATCTCTCACGCTACCACCACATCTTAAGCAACTGAATTAAACAGTACTTTTACATCTTTTTATAATACTGTATAAATTTTCAAGTAGTTTATAAGTAGAAAGATGAAGAAAGTTTTGCGTTAACAAAGTTTGTTATCACAAAAGTTTCTCGAACTCAAAGTCAAATCTGAGAAACGTGTTCAGCATCAAATCGTGAATTCAATATTTAAATGACATACTGGTTGCACAACTGTACATAACACGACACATTCTTATATATACGATTCACATTTTATCTAAATTAATATTGCGTTTAAGTAAATAAATCTTCTTCTCTCTATTATGTACAAACAGAGATGATTTCTTTACATTTTATAATTATATCCGTGATGATTTATAAATATAAGTGGTAAAGTTGCTCTAGAGACAACTTAAGTCTGGCTCTATTATGATGTGGATTTCATTGATTTTTACATCATGATTCTCATCATTACAGCCCTTCACAAGTCCACGGCTGAAAATAGGCCTCGCCTAACGAATGTCACAAAGCACGGTCTCGAGCTACCTGTATCCATTGAATTCCAGCATGTCTTACCAGATAGTCACTCTATCTAGTTGGGGGATGCCCTAAACGTCGCCTGCCAGTACGAGGTTGACACTCCAAAATCTTTTTTCCCCGTCGATTGCCGGTTCTTCGAGCTTTCTGATCGGCACATTACCAGTTCAGATTACTGATCCTTTGGGCTATGTCGGCGTCTCTGGTTCTACTGAGGATATCCTTGTTTTTATGTCTGTCACGCAAAAAAAGCCGAACATAGCCCTATCCATAGATCGCTGAGCGACTTTGAGCTTCTTCATACGGCTAGCAGTGAAGGACCACGTCTTAGATCCATAGGTCATCACTGCACTGGCAACACGCACTGGTTGTACAATCTAGTTTTGAGGTTTTGAGGTATGACTGACGAGAAGATGTGTCGCAATCTCCCAAACGCTGTCCGTCGATTGAACTCTCGGTCGAATTTGGACTTACCTAGTTGGACAACTTCGAGTTTAGTGCTCCTAACAACTACCGGCATAGGTGTGACATGGACGTTAAACATGATTTGTATATAAAATTGATAGTAAATAGATTTTTACATATACATTAACAATCACACCTATCACCCAGAGGTGTAGGCAAAGACTACAGACTTCCATTTGTAACGATGCAGACACATCTCTCTCGCCTCCTTCACATCCTATATATACGTAGTTATATTCTCGTCGGTTAAAAGTACTCCTAATTTGGCGTATTTTAATATCGTCAATTTTAACGATTAACTTAAGCCTAGGGCCTCCCTTCCCGACTCCGCCATTCACTTCTGCAACAAAAATACGCTTTGTCTCTCTTTCCTCTTCCATTTTTTTCCATCTTAATCCTGGTCACAACATAATTCATTTTATTTTTATTTTAGTTTAATTTTTGACTTTAGTTAAGCTCTACATTCTTAATACTCATCAGACAGATTTACTGTCACTTAAGTATTAATGTGGCAATGCTACGATTTTATATCTATATCGCGATTGATTCCGCAATGTTAAATCTTTCAGTCATATAAAAGATATCTACCGAATAAATCGTAAAATTGACGGAATATAAAAGTAAAACAATTTAACGTTTTTAATCGTACCATTGAAATTTTTAATTTGTTTGTTGTTTTTGATCCCATAAATAAATTTTATCTGTGGCTAAGAACCAGAACTAGGCAGAAAGTAGTTCTTAAAGACACTAGACAACTAGAACAAGCAAACAAAGCCAGTAAGCTTAGCATCTTATTCAATTTAATTCTGATTTTGTCTATGTGGTAGTCTTAACTAAAGCAACTGGAAAATATTTGGAAAATGCGATTCATCTTCTCTTATAATCCCCTTCGACTCTTTTAAGTGCTTGAACTGTAAATTAACTATTAAACAAATATTGAAAATTTTTCTGCCATTATTCAGTTATCAGTTCATTGTCTGTCGCTTGACAACAGGTGATTTTTAGAATAGAATAAAATAATTTTTATTCAATATTGATTACAAGTAATTCTTAATATAAGTTATTTTATTACTTTACTATTGGTTCGGAAAGAAAACTCTGTGCTAGGAAGAAGCAGCAAGAAACGCAGCGGGACTATTTTTTAAATACATTTTACAATTTAAATGGTTACAATCTATTTACAAAATTTATTTTCGAAACAGTTTGGAAGCGGCCACCTCATTCCCAGGGGTTATTATCAACCATGTATTTATTTATATTATTATAAATCCTTTTATACACTTTTTACTTAATTAAATATTTGAACTTATTGGTAGAGAGACCTTGTATATTTTCTGGGAATTTGTTTTAATAGCGTATACATTGCCCCAAGAATGAATCACTGACTCTGTGGAGTCGAGAGACTGGTATCACTAGCTTGTGTTTGTTCCTAGTTTTTACAGACTGTATATCATTTCTTACTAATACTATCTTTGTTTTTGTGAACATACACTAAATTTCCCTAAATATAATACAAGGCCAAAGTTAATATATTTATTTCTTTAAAATTTTCTCTAAAAGACTCTCTCGGTCTAAGGTTTTAAACAGCTCTTATGGCCTTCTTCTGCAAAACAAAAATAATTTCTGAATCAGCCGCGTTTCAGATATTATGCTATCGAAATAACTGAAATAAACTAATTTAGCTGTCTCGACACTAGTGAGATCTCTAATCTTTTTTACAACATAAGCTGCAGAGCTTAGCCTGCTTGCAAATTTGGATATATGGGGGCCCCACTAAAGCTTTGCGTTGACAGTGATACCAAAACAGCAGGGGATTCAACAGGATTCATTTCTTCCCAATTTAAAAACACATTGGTATTTAGATTTTTAAGATTAATTTGTTGTTTTTATATATGTAGATTATTAATCTTAAACTAATGCACTAATTTTGACATAGCATTACTCACTTCGTCACATTTAAATGATGGACGTTTAAGTTCAAAAATCAAGGAAGTGTCATCAGCAAGTAATACCATATCACGATTACCCCCAAAAGGAAAGGTAAATCATTAACATACACTAAAAATAGGAATGGGCCTAGAATCGGGCATTGAGGGACACCCATTTTTACGGATGACCCGGAAGAACTTTTACCATTGATAATAACTTTCTGCATTCTATTAGTTAAATATGAAATAATGAGTTTAAGTGCTGTGTTCTTGACACCATATTACTGTAGCTTCTTGATTAATGTCTCATGGTTAACACAGTTGAAGGCCTTGGATAGGTCACAAAATACACCCAAAACATCGTTTGAATTTTCCCATGCACAAAAAATATTTTCATCAGCTCAACTCCGGCTTCTTTAGTCGAGCGACCGCTTATAAATCCAAATTGATTTTTACCTTAACATCTTAACATCTGATATAAAATAATTTATTCAAAAATTTTACCTAATGTTGGTAATACAAAAATTGGTCTAAAATTGGTGGGATCTAATGTACTACCAGATTTAAATAAAGTTATGACTTTCCTATGTTCCATTAGATAAGGAAACACACCAGATTCGATGCTTGTATTAAGAATCATGGTCCGAATAGTTGCTATGTATCCATTATAGATGCAATAACTTGAACAGAAATCTCCCATAACTCTGCCATTTCCTTAACATCAATAGTTTTAAAATATTCGATATCCTTTGGCAATAATCTATAGAACTTAAAAGTATTTGAACAAGACCTTACATTTTGTTTAAGCAATAATTCGGTAACAGTAAGAAAAGAATTTAATGATTTTGTTGTCAAAAAAGGAACATAAGTAAAATATTTCTCATAAACCATAGCAACTTCTTGACCAGACTGAGATAAATTATTGTTAATATTCAATTGAAAATTTGACTTGCATGGTTTGACCTTGCGCGTTTTACTATACATATATAATACTTCAGTCATTTTAATATATAATACTTCAGTCATTTTAATTTTATCGGATGCAGTTTTAATTTTCTTGCTTAATTAGTTAGCCTTAGCTTTTTTACATACTCTCTAAATAGAACACTATGATGATATAATCTTTAATTATAAATTTCGTATAACTTTCACCTACTTTTATAAATACCTACTGTCGCTTATTCATTAACTGATTTGCGACTGTTTATAGAGAAAGTTTTAGAAGTAAATATTCTATTAAATTAACTAGTAATAATTTAAATAATGCACCATACAAAAAAACGAAGCTATTTTTAAATTAATGTAAAGCAAGTCCTTTAACTATGTTACTTCTAAACTTCTCTAAACGATGTTCAGCTTAGAACAGAACTTTCAAATTTTTCTGTTTTTTGTGTATGTTAAAATGGCAGAGCGAGGTATATTGTGGTTACTGCACGATTAGCTCTACCGTGGAAACTCTCTCACAGAACCAGTGTAAAAAAGCACCTAAATGCTGTTGCGTTTCGTATTGATAATGTAGAGAAGCGAAGACCTTTTTTTTATTAATAACGTGCCATTCCATCTTAATACTCAGGGGCGACAACAGATCATTATTTTGATTCTTAATTTAGGATAGATGTATGATAGCATATGGGAACCAGCATCCACTTATCATCAGTTTGACTATGTTCTCGTCGTTCACATTTATTCTATAAAAAGAGAAAAGTTCATTCTTCCCTTTACACTACAAAAGCCTTAAAACCAAAGCAATATATATAAATATAATGTCATTTTTATATTAATATATGATATCCGAGGTAAATATATTGATTTATTCTTGCAAGTTCTCCTATAATAATTATATTAATTAATATTGACTGATTCAAAAATACGGTAAAAAATTATTAATTTTAAATTTGCACTGCAGATAAATTGTAATTATAACCTATACATACCTTGTGGATTCAGCCAAAATTTAAAAGACATTTCTTAGCTACTGCAACGCATCATTTAATATGAAATAAAGGGGTTGTTTGAGAGTTCAGCTAATTTTATCGCACTAGTAAAATGTATTATTCATACCTTGAACTCTGATCAACTTGTATAAGTACCTATCCATAATTAACATGAACCTACATATAGAAAAATGCAAAGTGTAACGAAATCAAACATTTTATTTAAAAAATTAAGAGCACTATTAAATTAAATTTGATATTTTTCAAAAAAGGGCTCATTTAAGACGTAAATCGAGTTTTACTGTTTTGCAAAAAAATGATTCCCACGTGGTAGAGTAATGCTGCGGCTAACCTGTAGCAGGAATGGGTAAGCTAGATCGGGGAAGGACCATGCTCTCACAGAATACTAGCATCAAATAGCAGCTTAAAGCTGCTGTATTTCGTATGATGACTGTACAACAGTGTACAATGTGACAACCGGAAAACCTTCCTACTGGAAACGAGGCAATCCAGCTTAGTGCTCAGGGGTAACAACGGATCTGCATTTTGATTCTCAATCAAAGACAGATGTAGATGTCTATGGATCACAGCATCTACTTACCATCAGGTAGACTGTCTGCTTGTTAGACACTTTTACACTATAAATAAGAAAAATGACAGCCGTATTTTTTCAAACTTCATTATAATTTAAAAAGGTAAGAATTACTTGAAAACCATAATATCATTGTAATAAATTTCTCTCTCTTTATTTTATCTAAACTGAAGTGACAAACTAGCTAAAAGCTTACGTGATGGTAAGTCGCTACTGCAGTCCATGGACACCTGCTACTAACTCCAAATAAAATAGGAGGCTACAGATGCTACCACAAAGACTAACGTGGAATGTTTAGTCTGTAATTATCCTGGCTCTCTTTACCCTTTAGATCGGAACAGCACAGCACAGCAGTATTCTTTGAGAGCGTGGTCCTTCCCCGATCGCATCGACCCATTCCTGCTACAACTATAATATAGCTACAGCGCGGATATACCATGTATCAAACAATATTTGTAATAATAATATGGCCTGTTTACAATATTTGTAGTAATAATTTGTAAAATAATAAACAGTGCTCAGCATCAGTTGAAACAGGCTGTTTTCTGTTGAATTATTCATCATTGATCGTAATTAATAGAACCAAGCGTTGCTTTGCAAATTCCATTATATTAAAGATGTTAAAAATGCCTCCCTCGGAGTGAAGGGGATTTGAAAGCGTAAGTTGGTCTACAAACTAGGTATGACATTATTTGTATTTTTTACACGGGTCTTAGCTAATTTATTTTAACATGTTTAATTAATCGCGACTGTTCACTGTACATAACTAAAACTTAAAAGCTAACCTCTGTAGTTGTCTGTATTAACGGAAATTTTATAGTAAATTTTTATAATTCAAAAATCTATGTTTGAGTGAATTCAAAACTCATTTTAGTTAAAGAACAATGAAATACAATCGGTTTGGTTGTCTGTTCCAGAGTAAGTTAAATAACGAAACAAGATTTAACTAGTGCTCTGTTTTCACTTCTCCGATTTAACTTCCTTTAACTTTTAATCTTGCGATACTATATAACAGATGCAGATTGTGAGTTTTAGCAAAATAAATTATTTTTTCCAACTTAGGCATACAACCGGCTTCTTATCCTCGTATATTGAGTAAAAGAGAGTAGGACTAACTAGTAGCAAAAAAAGAAAAATCTTGGGTAAAACTCTAAAATCTAGCAAAAAAGACTATAAAAATTAGGGAATGGAAACCACAATAATGTTTGAAAAGACAGTGTAATGTCGAGTTACCCGTTTCTTTGCGTCGTTGCTTATGTTTTCCTTAGTTGCCACGTTTGGCAAGACTACCACCACTCCCCACTAGATAGGCAGTGGACTTGTGAAGGGCTGTAATTATGATGATAAATGATGATATTCGGATTACTAAAACGGAAACAATAGGTCGATTGACGAATGAAAAATACCTTCATTGACTGCAAATTAATTACTCGACAGAAGCTGTTACAAATAGAGGGAAATGGCGAATTTCAGTATCAAAAATCTAAATTCATACAATTTGTTAACTACTGTCCTCTCTTCCCCCTAGCCATTTCCCCAATTTTATATAAAGGTGTCAAACAGCAAAATCCAACCCGTATTGCTTTTTACTCTATAAAACATGATCAGAAAAATAAATAATAATCTCTGTATTGGGCGACGCCAACCTTGTGAGATTCAACGCCTCCAAAACACAAGTATATCTCTTCACGGCAAAAACAAAAAAGGCAACTCATTTTGACGCCTAATTTTTGAAATGTATCATTGGAATTCACCGACCGCCTTCAGATTCTGGGAATTAAGGTTTATTTAAACCTGATCTTTGGGCGGGTTAATGAGTCCAGGACCAAAGCATCTGCAAGGTAGTTAGGTATCCTTGCACAGGTATAAAGCAGAAGTCTAGTCGTGCATGGAGTATTACAGATTTATATGGTTTTGTGCTACAAAATGCTTTAGCTGCTTTGAACTCAATAGAGGGACGTGCTATGAATTTATTATTGGTTAGAACTAATCTTTCCAATTTCGAACACAGGCGCATAAAAAAGTGTTTTACAATAAACATTTTGGAGAGTGTTTGGAGGAATTGCATGTCTTAATTCCTTCCTTTCCTTTCACCACTGGAACACCAGCGGCTCGGCTGATTTCCATTCCTATATTGTTAACATACCACGCATTGGAATCTAACGGTTTAATTCGTCGATCATAATGAGTACAGCAAAAGAAAGAAATAATTTTCCAGCATCTGTCTTTCCATTCAATTACAATGTTGGTGTCTTCAAGGCAAGAGTGAATAATTTGTTTGGTTAAGTAAATGCACTTTGCCATCTTCAACTACATCACTACTTATCATCCGATACTTTATAATAGTTAAATATAATTCTGAACTTTTTTTATACAAGAAAATGTGATAAGCAAGCGCACAGAGGTAAGTGAATGTTGTGGCATGCACAAGTCTAGAAAGTCACCTACATCTACTAAACACGACAGCTACATGCTGCTTTTTATGCTGGTATTCTGGAAACTATTCAACAGCCATATTACACCTTCAGCGTAATTTTAGGATGAAACTTGTAAGGCGATATAATATAGCATCACCCCAAAATAAACTGGTATTTATCTTTATTATATATTTATATATATTCCCATATCCCAACCAGACGAGAATAATACTCTCTATAATTTAAAAAATTGTTCATCGCATAATTTTTTTTAATTTATTATCAGGATTATGCCACCAACCATGATCGGTTTCAGTTTGTCTCCATCAACTGTGAAGACACCCGTGGAACGATATATGGTAGTAGATGTTGTTACACCGCCACTTAGTGGTGTTTTGCACTTATTAATTAGAATATTGGACTAAAATTTTTGACTATTTTTTAAAACAAATAAAACTATATAAATAACATTACATGCATTATAAAACTCAAACATTTATTTGTAATCATCAAAAAATCTTACTTTGTCACTATAGTATGAATCAAATCTTTTGTGTGCAGAAAATCTCTTAGATATTCAAATAGTGAAATTCAAGACACACGCAAGTTTCATGACAAACGACCAAATTAGCTATCCAGGGAATTCTTTAAGGTGCGTCTTATACTTCATTTATCAGGATTTTCTGTACGACATAGACGAGGGTCAGAACGAGCGTTAAGTATTAAATTCTTCTAGCGCCTTCGATAGCAATGAACACCTCTCACACTTTTGTCAACATAAGCGAATTACTTTCAGTATCCTATAATAAATATTAATATAAATTAAATCGCCATATTTGATTTTGTTTTATTAATTTCAAGCATTGGAATCTATTTGTTTCAGGCATCTTTTTATTTTGATTTCTAAGTTAAAATATTTCATTTTGTTTATTTTGAGTAGAGACGTGTCTGAAAAAACAATTTTCACTGCTGCCAAAAAAGAAGAAAGATCTCAAAATTAATATCCGCTTTATCAGAAGTGAACGGACGCAATAAGGAACTACAACTGGTACATTTGGAATCAACGACAGCTGATATTACTTTTCGTGTTACTCATTTGAATTATTACTTTCTTTCCAAAGATTTAGTGTATAACTGTAAAATTTCGGCACTAAAATAATTTAAATATACAAGATTAAAATAATTTCAAAAAGATTTAACTTAGCTTATCTCATAAAATAATACTGTATTTACCAAAACTTAACATATAATATCACCCTAAAGTACAAGAAAAAGTTTTCAAATATCTCCCGTACTCACTCATATCACATGAGCTCATATCAACAAACTTTGACACTTTTGTATCTATTTTTTATGAATGTACATGTCTTTCGTGTATAAAAACGAACCATGGCCTGCGTGACTTAAACGCCAGATAATAACTACTGATTTGTACCTATATATACTAAGGTGGTCTGAAAAGTTTCCGACCTCAACGTGAAGATGCGATCAACGTAGTTGTGCATATCATGATAGTGGCGCACCAAGGGCCGGGGGGAAATGGGGGGGGGGGTGCAGAATCGCCCCTCACCTTTTCCCCCCGCCAGACGTGCCTATTTTTATATTAAACTTTCAAGATTAAAATTTTTATTGACTAATTTCTGAGTAGCGAAGTAATACCAAAATGTAGTCGATGGAGGCATATTTCTGGGTGGTTCATAAAAAAATAACCACGAAGTGGATGAAGGAGTCTGTTCGCTCGCTTCGCTCGCTCACTGCCCGAGTCGGGATGCCCCAAGCCCCGAGCTCGCTTTGCTCGCTCTTGCACCAAATGAAACACCAAAATGTTAACTTTTATAATGACTTAACGGCATGACACTTATGACGCGAAGTTGAGTATATCTGTCACTATCAGTGTCAACAAAATGGCGGCCTAGCACTTCAATTTACGCGTTTTGACAAATGCACCTTTAAAGCGTAGGAATTTAGTGTAATTTAAGTTCCGTTTCAGGTATTAATTAGTGATTTACGAATATTTTTCAAAAATGATTTTAAATAATTCGACACAGCTCCGGCAGCTAAAATTGCATGGGGGCGCTTGAGATAAGCCCCCTTGATTCCTCCCCCCCCCCCCTCCACACACACAATAACCGACTCCTCAAATTCAGGCGACTTGGTACTAAACAGTACCCGCAAAAACTTTTTTCGGCTAGGAAAGTGACGGTGACTGTTTTTTGGGATAGTAATGGGAGTTATCTTAATCGATTATCTTCAAAAAGGAAAAACCATTACAGAAGTATTCTACGAGTTCGCATTATTACTTGACAAACTGAAGGCAGAAATTGCGGAAAAACGGCCAAATTTTCGGAAAAATAAAATCCTGTTTCACCATGACAACGCGCCGTCTCACACCTCAGCGTTTGCCATGGCGGAAATCCACGAATTTCGCTTTGAAATGCTTGACCATCCATCTTACTCACCAGATCTAGCCCCAAGAGACTTCTTTTGTTCCCTCATCTAAGTGCAATTTGGACGGGTTAGAGAGATGGATGCATCGCTGGGAGAAGTGTGTAGAATTACAAGAAGACTATGTAGAAAAATAAAAATAAGACTTAAGAAAAAAAAATTGTATGTTTGTCAGTTCGGAAACTTTTCAGACTAACCACATATAAATACTGGCCACGTATTTGAATCTCAATCAAAGTCAAAATTTATGCCAAGGTACTTAGTCCATTAATGCATGTTGTCAACGTATTCAAAACTAGGAGTACCTCGTTATCACGTATGCTCGTAACCACCATATCGTGTGTGGAGATTCAGTTTGATATACCGAGTGGGTTTTGACGAGCAGATAGTCATAAGCACGTTTCGTTATGTTTCGCTGCGCTTCAGCCGTGACACACGACGCGCTTACCGTGTACCTTGTCTGTAGTGTCAGGGACTTTTCTTTAGATTTTTTTAAGAAGAACAATTCCACCATGCATTTTATCAGATAATTTTATCAATTTACGTATCACTTGCCATGAAACCTCTCAAGTGGCGCGATTTATTCCGACTTATTTGAAAACTGTCATCTTTAATTAGGTCTTAAAGCTTCTTCTTCAAATTAGGATTTTTATTTCACAAATCTGTCCATCTGTTTGTGAAACCCATATAAAAATCCTCACAGTAGTTTCAAAGATTAGACCGAAATTGGAGTAAATAGTACTCAGCCCCCGCCGCGATGCCTGTATGTACATACAGTACGCGGCGGGGGACTTCAACTTACAATATGTATAGATATATCATAACGTAAGTTGTCGCTTCAGTAGAGACCATTTTGCTGAATCGTTTAGCTTGGCATCGTAACAAGCACACGCTGTTATGGTCTATTTTCTAAGAGTAGCGGCCGCTCGAGTTGTAAGAAAACGAGCCACCACGCCGCATGCTCCACCAAACACTCACTACCCAGGTTAACACTGACTCTGCTTTCGATCGCTGCTATAAACCTATAGCAGCGACCATCAGGCATGTTCCAGATGATGGTAACACCGCCATCTGATAGAGATTTTTTGACATTTACCAAAGCCACCTCTTACAATACTCGTGAAACGAAAAAGGGGTGAAGATTGCACTTAACCAACCAAGACACGGAAGGCAATATATTATATATACATATGTATCATTGCTTTCATACAAATGTAATTATTGTACTATATTTTTGTAGACTAAAGTCTGAACTCAACTGTTCTTGTTAAAAAAAAAAACAAAACAGAAAGATAATACAAATATAGTCGGTGCCGAAAACCTTGTTTAATAATTATAATTAATGCAGGGTACACGGCCGTTCTGCGGCTTAAAGTCATAATCTTCTTAACTCTGAAAATCCTCATCCCAAATCATCATTTAAGCTTATTTACTTTGAATAAATGTAAAATATTTTCGCATGTTTCAGTGGATTATACTCATCCAATTTTCCGGCTACTTAATTTTAAGTATGCAACCCTTTGTTCCATTAACACAAGGTAATATACCTTTGCCTTGTTTAATGATAAATGCTTGACATTTTTAAGTGCAAAGACTTTATTTATAATTACGTATACAATAAAATATTAGTTTTTATTACCCATTCGAACCCATTACCTATTATACGTTTTATTGATTTCAATATTTTAACAAAAACATAAACTATTAAAAATCGGATTTTGCTGTGCTTTTGTGATTTTGCTCCCAAACCTGTTATCGATTTTATTGCATCACCTAAAACTTAGACGTAGCTTTAAACAATTGAATCTCTAAGATATTATGTTTGCGAAGTCTTATAAAGGTAGCAGTATTAATAATGATTATGAAGACGATGAATTAAAAAAACCTAATAGATTTTTTTTAACATATACATTAAAATATTAAAGTAAATAGTAATAAGTTTTACTTCAACTGCACGTAAATGTTACATGCAATCGTTTTCGTATATAGAGCACACAGTCTATCTGATTGTAATTAAAGTTTCAGCTCACAGATGAACACTCAGATCGATATTAGGCTGTGCACTTATGATTATTTAGCTTGTTATGATGATGATGACACTGTAAGTGTGTAAATATGAATAACATTTGCAGACATTTTTTGATTAAAAAGCTAAAATTAGTAAATATCTCCTAATTTTTATTTACATTTATGCAAATTTTATGCACTTTTATTAGATTAAAACCTTAAAATATTGCATATAGAGTTAAGTTTAAAATAAATTAGTCGTCCGATAATGACAAAAAACACACAGATATTAAATACACAATTTCTTATAATATTGAAATGCAATACAATCACTGCCTGGCGAAACATAATATTTCCACGGACAAAACTGGCTAATTTAATAACCTACCCCTGCTTTTGTGAAACAAGTGTTCTAGTGATACTTGCAACTTGATTAAAAAACTTTAGAGGATATGCTAACAGAGCATTGCTGTTTTCAAAATTAATATAAATTTTTAGTCGACGTGGTAGAGCCATGCTGCAGCTATATTATGGTTGTAGCACGAATGGGTCGGCTCGACCGGGGAAGGATCACGCTCTCACAGAAAACCAGCGTAAAATAGCAGCTTAACGCTGCTGTGTTTCGTATGGTAAGTGTAGAGAACCGGAGACCCTTTTACTGGCAAAGGGGCATTCCATCTTAGTCCTCACGGGTGACAACGCATCTGCATCTTGAGTCTTTATAGAGAATAGATGTAGATGTCTATGGGTCACAGTAATCACTTACCATCAGGTGGACTGTGTGCTCGTTTGTCACCCGATCCTATAAAAAAATAATATTTAAATCAGTCTTTTTTCATATAAACACATATAAACACTCACGCCTGTCACCCAGAGGGTAGGCAGAGACTATGGACTTCCATTTGGCACGAACCTGACACACCTCTCTTGCTTCCTCCACATCCATATACCCACGCATACACGCTCGTCGGTTAAAGGTACTCTTGATTTGGCCCATTTTCAATATATCGCCAATTTGGTCGATAAACTTTCGCCTAGGGCGACCCTTCCCGACTTTGCCATTCACCTCTGCAACATAAATTTGTTTTGTCAATCTTTCCTCATTCATTATTTCTACACGACCAAACCACCGAAGCATTTCTTTCTTAATCCTGGTCACAACATCATCTTGCAAACCACACTCTTCTCTTATTAAACAATTTCTCACTCCGTCATTCAGATTCATCTCTAACATACTCCTTAATGACCGCATTTCTACAGCATTTATTCTACTCTCGCGCTTCTTCTGCCACACCCAACTTTCACTACCATACATTAAAGTAGGTACTAACACAGCATTGTGAATTGCCATACGTGCCTTTTTGGACATATTCTGACTTTTCACAATAGGGTGTAGAGCCCCATTCACTCTATTTCCTGCATTCACTCGTCGTTCTATACCTTTATCATATCTACCATCCCTGCTAAACACACATCCCAAATACACAAACTCATCTACTTGCTCTAACAACTCCCCTTCTATTCTTATTTCACATATCGTTTTTCTTTCTTCTCTTTCAAAAACCATAACTTTCGTCTTATTTGCGTTCACTTTCATTCCCTTTTCTTTTAATGTCCTGTTCATTAATGTAACCATTATTTGCAACTCGGCTGTCGATGACGCAAGTATGGCTTGATCATCGGCGTACAAAAGGCATTTGATGGTTAACTCACCCATTCTTAACCCGCATTCTTTTACTGTAAAATTTTCCAATCAACTGTCCATAAATAGGTTGAACAGCCACGGGGAAACCACACAGCTCTGTGTCTGACACCTTTATGGATGCCAAACCAGTCCGAGTAAGCCCCGTTGATCCTGACACAAGCACTAGAGTCCCTATACAGAGACTTCAATGCATGTATCAACCCAGCGCTCAACCCAAATGAGTTCAGTGTTTGCCATAACACATCCCTGTCCACTCTGTCATAAGCCTTCTCCAAGTCCATGAACGCACAAAATTTTTTGGTTTTTGGCCAAAACATCTCCGCGATCACGCGCATGGAAAAGACCTGATCCATACATCCCCTTCCCTTTCTAATCCCGCTTGCACATCCCAAATTTTACCATCAGTTTCTTTCATAACTCTTTCAATTAGTACCTTAACATACAGTTTTCCCACAATGCTAAGAAGGCTGATATCATGGTAGTTTTTACAGTCCTGGTGTGATCCTTTTCCTTTATATATTGGGACTATCACGGCTTTGCACCAGTCTCCCGGTACCCGCTTAAGTTCCCAACATAAATTAAACAAGGTGTACAGCAGGTCTGCCACCACTCCTTCTCCAGTCCTTAGCATTTCGAGAGATACTCTATCATATCCGGCTGCCTTACCTGCTTTCATACATTTCATTGCTTTCATTGTTTCATCTATACTTATATCTCTATCTATTTCCTCTTCTTTCGGAATTTCTATTTTATTTTATTCAAACGTCTCATCACTCATTAACATGCTTTCAAAGTATTCCTTCCATCTCCTTAAACTCAAAACTTCGTCATTCAGAATACAGTCATTCTGGTCTCGTATAGCATTCATTCTAGGCTGTTTTGAATGTCCCCTGGCAGTTTTTAAGAGTTTCCAGAACATTTTAATGTTTTCTTGGAAGTTATCCGATATTCTTTTATCATTCTTATCCGTTCTTTCTAGCTTTTTCTAGTAAATCTAGCCATGCTTTCTCCTATGCTTCAACATCCATCCGTACCTCATCATCCCACCATAACGAGTTATTTTTCCTTTCATTCGTTCTCTTACTTACACCACATACTTCGATAGCTGTATCCACTAAACCTTTCTTAACATTATACCACACAGTCTCCAAGTCTAAATCATTAATACACAATTCAGCTATACCACTTATATTTTCTCTCAATCTACATTTAAACTTCTCTTTCACACCTTCATCTTATAACCTCTCTGTTCTTATACGCTGTAACGCAGTGGTAGATACAGATGTTCGATGCCTCCAACGTCTGAAAAGACCATTAATTCGGCATAAGACCAAGTAATGGTCCATCCCTACGTTAGAGCCCCGGTAAATCCTTATATCTACCACCGCGTTCCTCATTCTTTCATCAACAATTATAAAATCTATCATACTTCTATCATCACCTCTTTCCCATGTATACATGTGAATCTTCTTATGACGAAAGAAAGTGTTCGTCACAAAAAGATTCTTTTCCACACATACGGTGAGGAGGCTTTCACCATTCTCATTTATACTTTCATCACCAAACGTTCCCAATATCCTTTCATAACCAAGCCTCCTCACCCCAACCTTTCCATTTAAATCGCCTAATATCATAATATTTTCATTAACCTTGCATTTCATTAGCACCATCCTCACCAACACCCAAAACTGCTCTCGGATATAAGTGGGCCTAGACATATCTGGGGGGTAGACCCCTAAAACAAACAACTTCTTTAAGCCCACTTTCATTCGTATCCATAGCAGTCTCGGGCTTACACATTCGTACTCTTTCACACAATGACCCATTCTTTCTGAAAGGATGATACTGACTCCCTGGCATGCCCGCTCGGTCTCGTCCACACCAGACCAGTACGTGGTATACATGCCATGTGTAGTGGCATCCTTTCCCTTCCGTTTCGTCTCATTTACACATAACACGTCTATTTCTCTATCATACATCATACTTTATCCATCTTATCATTCATTCCTCCCCATACATTCAATGTAGCCAGATAGTCTTCCGCAATCTTCTACACTTCCACAATGCATTTGCAATAAAACAGAATTATTTGTTACTTTTTAATATCAACCACGTATATCAAAACGATATGTTGTTTTTGACATTCGTGGTTGAAATTATAATTATTTTAAAATTTTTTTGCGATGTAGTAAGGGGCGCTCGCCCATGTTTAAAAATTTAAATGCTGACGGCGATAAAGGAAAAGCAACCTGCATATTTGAGAAATAAAAAAAATATTTCTAAGGCATGCTTGCCCCAGAACTCCCTCAGAAATTTTAATATATAGACTTTGTAATTTGTAATGTTTTTATTACTTCATAACTTTTTTTTTAAATCTATGGTTGTATTCTCATTTAGACGATCTTTTACACAACACCAATTCTTCAATAAGATTATTCTTTTTATAAGTCGTAAAAAATCGTGCTCCTTAGCTATTTTAAAAGCCCACCATGCAAAATGACTCAGTTCTTGTACAGACGATCACGCGCAGGGATCTGTTTGCGAATTTTCCTTGGTTTGGAATGCGGCTTAATGCAACTGTTCACTTCGGCCAAGCGAATTCCAGATCACGCAGCTTCGCTGTTGGACGACTATCAGATTTATGTCGATGTCAATCTTGATTCTTCAGACCACTAGTACGGTTCCCATCACATGCTCATTGTGGGCATGATGATCTGCAAGCTGTTGCATTGTGTGTCAGTAGGCGTGCGTTGGATTGAGATAAGATGCGGGCGGTTTATTTATCGCTGGACGATTTCAGTACAAAGCTTCAGGGATGGAACTCTTCATTCTGTCATCTGTAGTGTTTAGTACAGCAGACCCCAGCCTGTTTGATTACTGCTGCAAAATTACATTACGACAACATCAAGAGTACAACTAGTGCAAACTCACAGCGCAATTTAAAAAAATAAAACTCTGCTGGAGCAGAGGACGTAGAGGTGTTTCTAACAGTTTTCGATTGCATATAATATGAAGAGTAACCCGAGAAATTGTTCAGATTAATTTCATCTGCCTTATCCTACCATCGTTCACTGCGACAAAAGTCGAAATTCCAAACGTTGACACATCTTTATTGTTGGCGGAATTCTCTGCAACGTACGACAACATGGTGAATTTTACATCTCTTGCATATAAAAAGTGCGTGTAATTGTGTACACACGTACAAAGAAAAAAATCTTTTTGACATATAAAAATATATATAAAAATAAATTATAACATTTTTTGTATTTAATTACAATTTGATTAAGTGACCGTTGGATAAAACAATGCCGTTATTAAAACCTTCTCCAAATGCTACGTAAGCTCCAGACTTTTTGTTTTCCTTTTTTATGTGAATTTGTAAGGGCAGTCGCTTAATAACTTACTCATATTTCTTTTGGGCTTAGATGCTGAAATAATGAAGAGGGATAATTTCCCGTAATAATAATCTAACAAAGCTGGTGTTACGCGTAACTTGTAAATGTTCTGAACAATGAATGGCTTAGTTTTGTATTATAAAATAAATAAAAGGTTGATAATTGGCATAATTTTACATTAATATTTATTGTATATAATTAAAAAAAATCTTTAATTGAAAGCTCTAGCTGCTTAAGTGGTTTAATTTAATTAGTGATTTACTAGATTCCTGAGTGGCAGCCTCGTACCGGTAGACGAAGTGTAGGGCGGTCCCCCACTAGATTGAGTGACGACCTGGTAAGACACTCAGGAAGTCGATGGATGCAGGAGGCTTAAGAAAGTGATATATGCCATTCATTGGGGTACGCCTATGTTCAGCAGTGGACTTGTGAAGACCTATGATGAATATATGAATGAAAAAAATTATAAAATACTATAGTTGTTATACAAAATTAAGAAATTAATGTATGTAACATAGACTTAGAATATACTGGCGTAAAGACGACCTGACTGCGCGAAAACGCGTGACTAAGTTTGATTTGTCATTGTGTGTGTTAGCTAGTGATATACATTTTACTTACAAGGGCTATCGAAAAATGATTGTTAAGGAAGCGGTAAAAAAAATAGTTTATTTCATGAAATTGAATAACTACAAAAATTAACGGAATTTATACTATGACAGTTCTAAAATAATAAAAAATATTCATATAACATGTTCCTGGGAATAAGCTGAACCTACCTGCCATTTGTTGAATTTTAATTCAAATGTAACAAATCCCAGGTGACTCTACCGATAAACTTAAAAAAAAAACTCCCCAAGAATCAGATCGGAAATTTGTATTTTCGAGTTATGATATCTTTGGAGAAAAATATTTACTACCATGGGCAGTTTCCCCGGACCTTCCTTTTTAACATATTGTTAAAAGTAGGTAGATGCTTTACTAAGTATATACCTATTTATATTTTATAATTGTTTTGATTGGGAAATAAAAAATGGGGACACGGAATACATATTGGCTGCTTTATTTTTTTATTTTATAAGTATTACTTTCGATAATTACAAACATTTAATTATAAAAAATTAAATACAAGTTTATTTTAACATTCGAATTAAATATGAATGTTAACTTAATATTTCTGTAAGGATACTTGTAGGAATCAGTTAAATAAGATTGCTCTGTTTAAAGGCCGATATGTTTATGAGGCTTCATCATGCTTCATGTTTATATTCTTTCATCTGTCCCTGAAAAGTATAAAGTAATAATAAAGTTATTATCATTTTACCTTCATGAATTTTAAAAACATAATGATCTTAATAGAGTAAAGTGCACCAAGTGTTTGAGGGTACAGATGCACTCTGTATTCTCTCAATCTCAGTATGCTAAGAAAATGGTCAATAATTCATGGGCTGACCGCGGTAAGGGCAACTTAATCTCGCAGATCTATTGATCCGCGCAGCTATTACTTAACCACGAGTTCCTCTTCTCTACGACTAACGCTATTTATGCCCTCGGCATCAAGCGTTGTGTTGAGTTTTTCTTTGGATTCCAACCAACCCGTCCAATTAACCTTAAGAATTTTTTCTAATTATAGAATCTGGAGGGAATCTGTTTGGCAAACGGCAAAATAAAATTACATTTATAGAACGTTACATTTATAGATGGCTCCGTGGCGCGGTGGCAATTTATGTTTGTAAACTGCCTCCACGATACAGGCGAAAAACCTAGTGTGGGGGTAACGTTTTAAAAAAAAAATAAGAACGTAAACCAATAATTTAGTTTCTTGTTGTGTGGGCAAATCTATCGATTCAATATTAACATTCAAGATAAATATCGACATTTATTTTTATATAGTTGAGTCAATCCCTAGCGTATATATAAAATATTTTGTATAAAAATATATTTACCAAATTCATGCAAGTTATCAACAACGTGACATTTTTTTTTGCAAAATATTAAAATTAATAAAATATTTGAAAACATTCTATATTTTAATTAGTATATAACATAAATTTTAGCCAAATATAAATGCGTAAATAACATTAAAACATACATAAACATAACATAAAAATAACATTGACGATGTGTTGAGAATTTACCTTTGAAATGTGTAATTATCAGGATCATTTCTATTATTAAGACCACAGTCACTTACATAACAAGTAATCATTATGGAAAAAAGTTACTTAATAAAAATTACCACTATTACTCTCTAAAAACTTACAAAATATCTAAGACCTTATATCTTGCGTGCCTACTCGTGCCGACCTGTCATTTAAAATCGGTTACACAGTCATGAGATTTGGTATCCTTATCTATCTTGCATTTTTGCCTCAAGGAATTTTCTTCTCCCTTGCACATGTCGGTCTATACGCCAGTATATTCTAAGTCTATGGTAATAAATCCGATTAGCCAAAAATAAAATAAATGGATGCGGTTTGTATTATTGTTTTAAGGCTGTTATTGTTTACAGTTATGTTTAGAACCTGCTGGCTTTGTCTAAATACATATATTGGTTTTACTCGGTCCGCTTTTGGCCAAATACGTTACTGTACTTAAAATTGGTATAATTAAGTATTGCTTCGTTTTTTGATATAGCTTCTACTTAATATACCGAGAGTGGGGTACAGTATCTTGTTGTTTATATCTAGCTGTGATCACTTGATAATATCCTAACTATATCTGAAATTGATCAGACCAGTGACTTCTTCGGAGTTCTTAAAAGATATATTTAGTAAAGACTTCATACAACCGCGTAGCTATGACCTAACTACTCTAGGTAGGTGTTAGAGTAGTTATTAGTTTAAGCTAAACCTAAACGTGTATCATTATTATTGCAGTTTGCATTGTTTTTAAGCCCTCTTTATAGAATAATAAGCATTGCACTACATAAGAGTAGAATAAGTCAAAGAGTACATACTCGTATATGCTTGTGCATAAACTTGCTGGACTATTTGTGAAGTAAACGCCTTTTGAAATATTCGGGCATTATCACAGTAACCTAAATCAGCTAGCGGATCACCATCAGTCTTTTATTTATTTATTTACACTTTATTGCACCTTAATAAAAGGATTACATAGGGCGGAATTAATGCCATTAGGCATTCTCTCCCAGTCAACCCGGGACGTGTGGAAATTAAGTGATAGGTGACAAAATAAAATGAACAATAGAGTAAATCAAGGAAAAAACTACCGACAAACCTTAAAATAAACTAATATTATACATATAAATACAATAAACTTATTTACTATAAAATATAAAACAGTATTTTAATGTTTGCTTTGACAAAAAAGAAAAATACCTACCTAGTTATTTCAATTGTAAGAAAGGCTAGCAAAAATATTCGGGTCTTAACTCTTTCAGATAAGGAATTCAGCTATTATATAGGCGAACCATTAATCAGCTGTTGGCTAGCAACAGTGATAAGGCAAGCCTTACTTCATTTAACTTAATGGTGATTCTTCTTCCCAAATTTCAACTGTTCCAATAAACTATAACTACATTTATACGACTACGAGAGTTGACTATATAGATATATAGGTCATATGATATTCATTATTCTTTCCTAACTCCCGTTCTTCATGACGTTTTTTATTATGTATAGACGGGGTTAAGGTGAAGTCATAATATTAAGTTTCTACAATATTCGATACACTCGTAAAACGGTACATATCTATTTAAATTATTTTTTTTTTTGCTTTTCCTTAAACAATATCCATGGTTATATTTCACTTATCACTAATCATACTATTACTACATCTCATCACAAATCCACTGCTGAACATAATTAGCATAAATATACGGTTCCGGACCACATGCATCTGCACGTTTGTCCATCTAATGCATCTTGATCTGCACTTTCTTTACTTTAGCTTTGTCAGTTGCTCTTGCTTTTACTACGAATATCTTCCTCGTGAGCATCATATGACTAGCATCAAAATAAATTATAACTTGTTCAAATCTATTATATTAAAAAATTGTTACATACAAGTCTATTTTTCTGCCGGCAACTTCATCCACGTGGATTTAAAAATTTCCAGAAACCAGTTAATAAATGTTTTTAGAACACAATAACAATTATTAAATAAAACTAGTTTTTACGGATTTTATCGCATATATTAAGAGCAGCCTTTACAGCATCTAGTTCTCCCCGTAACTATGGGTGCTGTTAAGTGCTCGAAACGTCGGCAATATGTAATAAATTAATTAATAAACGCGATAAAATGCGTACAAATTAGTTTTTTTTAAACTTGTGGTGTTCGCGTAAACATAAGAAATCATTATCCACTGTAAAAATTTAAGTATTTTGATAGAACACCCTCACCTGAATGACTATGACTATGCGATAACTTGATTTGCAAATCTATAACAGATCTTGATATATTTAATGACTGAAACTAACGTCTGATCCAGCAGGCTCATTACTATGCGTACTATATGCATGCAATAACTGGATAGTAATAAATGTCATTACATTTTTTTCTTATAACATACTAGCAATAATTAGTAACCGTTCACTTTTTCTTGGGTTTAAGTGATTTTATATAAATACAGGAATGATATTAAACTTATCATAAAAATACAAGCCGACTACAAAGAACTAAAAAATCAAATATAAGATTCGGAAATTCAGCAATTGTCGAAGATACATACAAAAACTTCTACAGTTAAGCCTAAAAAGTTTATAAAAAAGTTGTATTTTGCTTAGAACCATATAAAACATATATAATAACTCTAACTAGACTGACATAGCCTATTGTTTTTAATACGTAAATTTAATATTTGTTTTATAAATTTAGAAAATTAAAAAAGTTAATACATAAATTAAAATCGTTAAAATAACAAAAAATTACTTTGTGTAATTCTGATCAGATAACTTAAATAGATTTTTTTTAATTAGTCTAATTCTTTTATGACATTTCAGTAAAAAAGGTAAATTTAACTTTACTCTATGTAAAGAAAAAAAGGAATTCAAAATTCAAATATGAATTGAATAGGAGAACTGATTTTATTGTGAAAAATCAAAATCACGATTCTGCGCTTGGGCTTTGTAGACTCCGGACGTGTCGGTTGAGTTCACTCCCGTCACTTCACTGTAATTGCCCCTGCGCACAATTTATTTTAACCACGTTTTATCACTTACCGCAATACACTGCATTGCTAGGTGCTTTGTGTTTGGTTACTGCCTTGGTGTTCTTATTGTGGTGCGTGAAGCACGCTGTCCTGGGTGATAGCAGTCTCACAGTGAAGTGTAGTAAACGCTTGTTGTAGTTTAAATAATTTTTTGTGCGTAACTCTCCTTCCCGGCTTTCTGGTACTGGTCTTACTGGACGTACAACCCCTGTGTCCATAGACACAATCTATGACGATGCGTCCCCCGCGCCCTCCACGATGTCCACCCGCATATTTGTAAATTCGACCGAGAAATTCCGTAGTGTAAGAAGTCACCTGCGAGCCCAGCAAATAAGCTTCCACACATACATTTTGGATCTTGGGCAAACACTCCCAGAGGAGCGTAACCTTCGCGTGGTTTTCCGCGGTCTTCCTAAAGAGCTCGAGACCAAGCATATTAAACGACCTCAAAGCCCTAAATCTCCCGGTCCAGAAGGTGCATAGAATGTACCACCAGACCGACCGTAAACGCTTTTTAGATTTATGCCTGGTCATTCTGGACCTCCAGATCTGGATCTCCAGAAGGCAAGTACATTTTTAACGTTCGGCGCATCTGCAACCTAACGGGGAATGCAGTTGAAGCCTCTTGAAATAGGGTCATCGTTGGTCAGTGCCACCGATGTCAATTATACGGCCACTCGGCCAAAAATTGCTACGCTAGGCCTAAGTGCGTCAAGTGCCTAGGTGACGACGGCATCACTGACTGCCTCCGCACGCTCGAGACGGTTGAAACCCCAAGCTGCGTGAATTGCCGCGAAAAGGGACCCAGCGAATTATCGCGGGTGTTTCAAACCGCCGATCAAGACGCCGGAAAGGAAGCTGCGCGGAGGTAAAAGCCGGTCTGGATACGAGAGCCAAGCCAGTGTGTCACGCTTTCGGCTGCCTGCCCCCAAATCCGCACCGTCTTCTGTGTCCACTTCTAAGCCTCAAATCATCACCAAGCCCGCCCAAATTGCTGGGGCGGCCGATCAAGGTGCTAGCCCTCCCGCGCCTTCCGCGCCAAAACCCAATGTTTGGGTGAAACTGCCTGCACACGTAGCCTCACGGTCAGCGCTTTTTTCCCAAGCCCCAAAATCAAAACGCGTCCCACAAGGCTCGTCTTTTTTCACCGCTGACTTCTCTCTAATCTGCGGCTTAATCAGCAACATTAACGTTACTTAATTATCGTCTTTGGCCCGTAAACTACGCGGAGCCACTACCCCACAAGATCAACGCAACGATTGAGCATATAGGGCTAATCGATGCAATCTGGTCTTTCCAGTACGCCTAAATAACTCCATTAAAAATCAAAATGGCAGTACAACCTTTAGGATGTACTAAACCACGCTCTCTAACGCGAACGGCCTTATAGACCAAAAAGACAAGATCACGCTCTTCCTGTGTAAACACGATGCGTCTGCGTCATGCTGCTGCAAGAGAACTTCTGAAAGCCGAGCCATCGTGACCCTAAGATTGCAAATTACACCATTGTTAGAAATGATAAGTTGACCAGCCGGAGGCAGCATGGAGGCGGCACCTTAGTCTACTACGAAGTCTCTCTGGTCATCCGCCACTCACCATCGTATCGATATGTCTACCGCCACTCAAACGCATAGTTTAATCAGACTTTGTAGAATTACTCAATCAAGGCTCCAGTGTTATAATAGCTGGAGATTCAAACAGTAAGCAATCGTCCTGGAAATCGTGTACAAGCAATCCCAATGGTACGGTTTTGTTCAACCTCACGGAGCGACTAAACTTCTGTTATCGCGCTTGAGACTCCAACTTGCTATCCATTCGCAACCAGTCACCAACCGGACGTCCTTGACGTAGCTATACTCAAAGATGCCCGCTTATCGATATCATCGATTGATAAAATATTAGAACTTGACTCGGAACATAGACCAGTACTAATGCAACTGGGCCAGACCGCAGGTGAGGTTCTTCAGACCAAAATCATCGATGACTGGCGTAAGCTCGAACCGGAACAGACTTGTGTCGAGTCGAGTCTTTGCTGAACAAAGTCGAATTGAAGGCGACTATCTAGTCCAGTTTAATCTTCAGAAGACACAAGTTTGCGCATTTCCTGTAAAAAAGAACCCATTTGTCGTATCTCCTCAGTTTCAAAGCACTCCCCTTGTTGCCTCAGCCAGTATCGGAATCCTCGGCGTCGACATATCGAGTGACGTGCAGTTTCGTGGTCACTTGGAAGAGAGGGCCAAATTGGCTTCTAAAAAGTGTGGCGTGCTCAGCAGAGCGGGACAGTATTTCATGGCAGCACAATGTCTGCAACCTAACAAGGCGCAGGTTCAGCCTCACATGGAATACTGTTCCCATCTTTGGGCTGGGGCTCTCCAGTGCCAGCTGCTTCCACTTGACCACATCCAGTGCAGAGCGGCTCGAATCGTCGACGACCGAGTGCTATACGATCGGTTCGATTCATTGGCGCTGCGAAGAGATGTTGCATCCCTTTGAATTTTATTTCGCATTTACCACGGGGAGTGCTCTAAGGAACTGTACGGAAACTCCCGATACCATCCACACAATCTCAATGATTGGTGATCCACCACTGTGTGATTTAGAAGATGTTTTCTTCCTCGCACAAATTCTCTGTGGAATCGATTACCACCAGCGATTTTTCTGGACCGATACAACTTAGGGACTTTCAAGAAAAGAGCTTACTCCTTTTTAAAAGGCCGTCAACGCATCTGCAATTCCCCTGGTTCCCCTGGTGTTGCTGTTGTTCATGGGGGGCGATAGTCACTTACCATCAGGTGAGCCGCACGCTAATTTGCCCCTCTCCTATAAAAAAAATGAAAAAGAAGTCAAACTCGAGTCTACTACTGCCAGCACTTAGACAAGGCCCACCTCACCTCTACAGTTGAAGAATGCTCTTCTATGGTTCGTGTGTCGAGCAATCCACACATGAAGCTTACGAATGATATTAGACAGCTGATTAGAGCGAAGAACGTGGCCCTAAGACATAATGATCCCTATCATACCATACAACAAATTCCGACTGTGCAACCTCCAAAACGAGGTAAAACAGCGGATCAAAGAATTTAGACAAGATATGTGGTATAATCTGCTGACTGATATCGAGCCAACACAAACTGCCTTCTGGCAGTTGACTCGAGCTCTGAAAGATAGAACAATCCTCACCTATGCCGCCACTCATCAGACCTGGAAATGCCGATCTCGCTTTTAACGACTGTGAAAAGGCCGAAGGCCTCGCTGACAGTTTAGAGAGTATAGAATACCTATACTCCCACTAGCGATAGATCCCGCTCGCCTTGCAGAGGTCGAGCGTTAGTCTGCACAACCACCATCGGGTGACCCCTTAGAGTCTGTGACAGTCGACGAATTCACAGAAGCAATAAAAACCTCAAAAAGTAATCGGCTTCTGGCCCCGATAGCATTGGCAACAGGGTACTGAGATCTCTCTCCGCACCATTTTTATACCTACTGATAGTAATATTCAAAACTCTTCTTTCCAGCTGCTCCTTCCCGGATGCCTGGAAAGAGGCTGATGTTATCCTTGATTGCTGATGGAATCCTGAAACCAATGGAACCTGCCTAGCCTCTAGTTACAGACCAATCAGCCTTCTCAACATAGTGAAGGAAGTTTACGAGCATCTTTATTAAATCGCCTTCCTAAATACATCCTTACTAATAAACTTCTTCCTAACGAGCAGCCGCAGAATCACTTCGATCGGTGCCCTCTTCTTCGATGTCGCAAAAGCTTTTGACAAAGTCTGGCACGATGGCTTGTTTTTCAAGCTATACAATCTCAACATGCCTGATAGACTCGTCCACATCATTAGACCTTTTCTTGCCAATCGCCAATTTCGGTATCAAATAGAGAGCATTCGCTCCACAAAACGTCCTGTTAAGACTGGAGTCCCAGAGGGTTCCGTACTCTCCCCAATACTCTTCACACTCTTCACGAGTGACATCCATAAGAACCCAGTAGTGTATACTGCTCTTTTCGTCGATGACACGGCACTTTAAGTCGCCCATCATAATAAAAGAATCCTCACCGAGATGCCACAAACAGCATTCAACCACTTAGGCCATTGGTTCCGCTTATAAATAATCGAAGTAAATCCTGAAAAAAATAAAGCAATACACTTGCAAACCACTCTCAATCGACAATACAAAAATACCAATAAATCAGCCTGTACAACCGCCAGATCCCCTGGCAATCAACGGCCAAATACCTAGGGTTCAGGGGTTTGACCACGGTATAATGTCCGCAATCGTGCCAAAATCGTCACTAATTGGCTCCACCTGCTAGTTATCAGAAAAAGCAAAATGTACTTAAGACACAAGCTCCAACTTAATGATTTCTTATATTTACGCAAACAATACACATATAAATAAAACTAATTTTACGGATTTTATCGCGTATATTGACTTATTTTATATTTCCGACGTTTCCGATATTTCCGTCCGAAAAGAGGGTGAGCATACAGTAATCCTCGAATACGGCAACTTGCTCTATCGCCGGGAGGGCGACAATCTGTCCCAAGGAGGTGTCGGATTTATCGTCCACAAGTCTATTGTTAACAAAGTTGTAAAGATTGAGAGTGTGTCGACGAGGGTTGCGTACCTTATACTCAGAATCACCAAACGGTATTCACTGAAGGTCATACAGGTTTACGCACCACCCTCGGCACATCCCGATGAGGAGGTGGAGGAAATGTATGAGGATATTTCTGGAGCCATGCATTCCTCCAAAACCCACTATACGGTGTTAATGGGAGACTTCAATGCAAAACAAGGCACAAGAGAGAACGGTGAGCCGAAAGTAGGGAAACTTGGAATAGGCAACGGAACCCAAAGGGCCTGCAGCTGGCCGACTTCATGGAGAAAGAGGGACTCTTTATGATGAACTCTTTCTTCCAGAAGTGACCCCACAGGAAGTGGACCTGGTCGAGCCCCGACGGTTCCACGAAAAATGAGATTGACTTCATTATGACGACCACACGACAACTGCTCAGTGATGTCTCCGTAATCGCGAGAGTGAAAACTGGTAGCGATCACCGAATCGTTAGAGGCACACTGAGCCTAAACGTTAAGTTGGAGAGGTCTCGTCTAATGAAGTCAACGCTCCGTCCCACTCGTGCTCTGTTCCAAAGTCCCGAAACCTTACAGCTCTAGTTACAAAATCGTTTATAGTGCCTAGAAAACTGCAATTAAGTGGACGATATGAATGTCAAGCTCGTGGAAACTGTCCATGCGGTAGGAGCTAAGTTCTGCAAGACCCACCGCAGAAGAACACAAAAACTCTCCGAACAATCTTAATCTCTGGCTGTTAGACGGGAGATGAAGCTACATTCTTCAACAGATTTGACAGCATACTGGCAACTGAACAGACAGATCTCCAAATACATGCGGCGGGACTTACGCAACTTCAATACAGCTTATATTGAAGAAGCGATCGAGCGGAACCAAGGCTCAAAAGTCTTTGCCAGAGATCTGTCTGCCAGAAAGAGCCAACTGTCAAAGCTGAAGACCGAGTGTGGCAGCATCGTTTCCGGGACACCTGAGGTTTTGAGTGAGATTGAGAGGTTGTACACGTCATCGTTGCAGCCACACGCAAGTGTGAGTTACGATCCAAGAGCGAGTATTATCCGACACTATTCCGAAGATATCCCGGACGTCAGTCTGAGCGAGATTAGAATGGCTCTCCAGCACCTTAAAAACGGTAAGTCCCCGGGCGAGGATAGAATTACAGCGGAGCTATTGAAAGCGGGTGGAAAAGCGGGGTACTTGAAGTCCTTCAGAAACTCTTTAATTCCGTCCTACATGGTGGTACTAATCCGAAGGCGTGGAGCGGAAGTGCGGTGGTCTTGTTCTTTAAGAAAGGCGACAACGCTCTCTTGAAGAACTACAGACCGATTTCCCTTCTGAGCCGCGTCTATTTGCTGTTTTCGAGAGTCATTACGAATCATCTCGCATGCAGACTTGACGACTTCCAGCCTCCCGAATAAGTTTTTTTGCCAGTAAAGCCTTTGATTTCGTCGAAATTTGGGCGGTCCTGCAGTCCCTTCAGCAGTGCCAAGTTGACTGTCGGTATATCGAAGTGCTGAAGTGTTTATACAGTAGAGCTACGATGGCTATCCGAATTCAGAATCAGAGTACGAAACCTGTCAAACTGCAGAGAGGTGTAAGGCAGGGTGACGATCCCCGAAACTCTTCGCCGCTGCATTGGAAGACGTTTTCAAGCTACTGGACTGGAAAGGATGCAGTATTAACATCAATGCCGAGTACATCACTTACCTTTCATTTGCCGACAATATAGTCCTTATGACAGAATCGCCGGAAGACCTAACCACTATGCTTAATGACCTCAATAGTGTCTCCCAACGGATAGGTCTTAAGATGAACATGGACAAATCAAAAATCATGTTTAACGTCCATGTCACACCTATGCCGGTAGTTGTTACTTGGGACAAATAGTCCGACTAGGTAAGTTCAACTTCGACCGAGAGATCAATCGACGGATTCAACTCGGCTTGACAACGTTCGATAAACTACGACTTATCTTCTCGTTAGACATACCTCAAAACCTGAAAACGAAATTGTACAACCAGTGCGTGTTGCCAGTGACGAATTACGGATCTGAGACGTGGTCCTTTACTGCTGGCCGTATGAGGAAGCTCAAGGTCGATCAGCGAGCTATGGAGAGGGCTATTCTCGGGTATTTTGTATTCATCATGTGGGCTGATTTCGGTGAGGCAGTTGTACATATAACACACTTTATTGAAAAAACATAAGTCTTTGACCTTTGATCCTATTTACAGTAGTAAAAGAAGAAATTATAGCGTAGCTCCTATTTGGAGAACGAAAACCACCTTTGCGAAACATCAATATGACAAACAATCAGAACACTTATACAATCAGATTAATAAAATATTGCAAATATATCCATTAAAGTCATATGACTGTAAGAAAAAAATAATGCAGTGGCTTAAGACACTTAATTACGATCAAACTGAAGCTTTATTACAATTTATCTTATAACACATTCACTCACTGTCTTTTTTAACACATGCACACATGCACACACAAGCACACGCACGCACACAAACACACACACACACACACACACACACACACACACACACACACACACACACACACACACACACACACACACACACACACACACAGACAGACACACATGTACCCTGTTTCTTTTTTGTTGAATGTATTTAGTTAAGGGAGGGCGAGGACCTTCTACCACAAGTATCTTTATACTTAAAAGAAGTCCTCAAACTTGTACTAATTTAAGAATATGTTGGAAACAATAAACTTTCATTTCATTTCATTCTCTGCGTGATAAAATTAGAAATGAGGATATCCGCAGTAGAACTAGAGCAACCGACATAGCCCAACGCATTAGTAAACTGAAGTAGCAGTGGGCCGGTCATATAGCTCGAAGAACCGACAACCGATGGGGAAGAAAGGTTCTCGAGTGGCAGCCTCGTATCGGTAGGCGAAGTGTAGGGCGACCCCCCACTAGATGGAGTGACGACCTGGTAAGACATGCAGGAAGTCGGTGGATGCAGGTGACTCAGGACCGTGCTTTGTGGCATTCCTTGGGGGAGGCCTATGTTCAGCAGTGGACTTATGAAAGTCTGTAATGATGCATACCGTTTAGTGAATATTTTGCTACAGCGACCGTTTGACTTGCTGAGGTTGTTGATGACCGCCTCTGCTTAAAAACCAAATAAATTATTTTATTAATTAGTGATGACAATATAGTCAATATGGCCGAATCGCTGGAAGACCTTAACATTATCTTAATGATCTCAAAATTTCCTTCCCAATAGGCTTAAGACGAACCTGGACAAGACAAAAATTATGGGTAACGTCTTTGTCCCACCTATGCAGGTAATTGACAAGTATCTTTGCCCATGACAAATTGTAAGTCCAACTGTGAACGAGAGGTCAATCGAAGAATTCCACTCGGCTCGGCAGCATTTGTGATATTCTTCTTCTTCTCATTATCTATACCTCGATAAAAATGAGTGAAGAACCAGCGCGAGTTGCAAGTGAGGACATATGGATCTGGACATAGTCCTTAATTGCTGTCCGTATGAAGAATCTCAAGATAGCTTAGCGAGGTATGGAGAGCTTTCTTGGAGTTTGTCTGCGTGACAAACTTTGTAATAAAAATGTCGCGCAGTACAACCAAACTAACCGACATAGTTGAACGTGTCAGTTAACTAAAGTACAGTAAAGCCAATAGCTTAAAAAACAGACCACTGATAGAGAAGATAGATTCTCAAGAGGTAGCCTTGAACTGGTAAACGAACTGGAGCGGCTTCTCACTTGATGGCGTTATCATGCATGTGTAAAGAGATGCAGAAAGTCGATGGATGCATATATGCAGTCATGGGCTTGACTTGAGTGAATAGATTTTAATGATGACGATGACGTAGTTATTTTATTTATTTCGTATTTATAGCATTATGTTATAAAATATTAACTATCCTCTTTTTGAATTGCTTCTCGCTTCCTATTATGTGACACAAGAAGTCGAATTGAAAAACTTATTTATCTTTGATGAGATAACTTATATGTGTTAGTTAAATAGATATAAACTCTATATTATTCTTATTTTTCATCAGATCTTTATAGTCCACTGCAAATACATTTAAAATTACCTTACGACGTAAGCACTCTACAATTAATGTTCACGCAAATATAGTGCCACCAACTTATCCGTGAACTGACAGCTTGGCGCTTCTGCGCTGAAGTGTTGCCAGTTCGTGAATATTCCCATCTAAGGGTCTTATATTCCTACATAGATTTCACATACTAGGGTAATAAATTAGTCACGGAATAAAAAGACTAGAACACAGATTTAGAAGATATATGGCCAAGAACAAGAAGAAACAAAAATATCATAATTGAACAATTTAAACCTTAATTAAATGATATGCCTTTATGCCTTTTTCACCGCGCGTTGTAATTTGCGTTCCTGTGGTTTATGCGGTTTCCGGTTCTATAACTATTTTGGAAATGAATCCTTGACTAACATCTGAAAAAGAAATGAATTGCATTAACCAATCCATTTACCGGAAATACGAAAGGAAGGAACAAAACATAGCAATACTGGTCAGTATTGCTATGTTTTGTTCCTTCTTGTAGCAGCTGATACTCTTTTATAGACCTGATTGAAAGACATTATCGGTGCTTACCCTCGAGCTTCTTGTTCACAAAAGTTTAATACTTATAAAATAATGTTTCCGGCATCACTTTTAATGATTTTCGGCATTTTTTATTTTTCTATAAACTCTCAAAACAATGACGTATCGAGTGACATTTGATTAAATGGCGGCTGTAGTTCACAATTTTGCCGCACCTGTCAGTTCACAGATAAGTTGGTGGGACATTACGTTTACTACTGTCATATAATGTCATGCTGATTGTTGGCACCTTCTATGGTATATATAACTAATGAAATTAAATTCGAGGTCCTACTAGCAGTAGGTGGTAGGACTTATTTTTTACCGAATTTAAAAAGGAAAAGGTTCTGAATTCGAGTGTAGTTATGTTATTCTTTTGTATGTATGTTCTGCATAGAAGTCCGTGTGGGTAAGTACCACCCTCTTACCTATTACTGTGCCACGCAGTAGTATATGAATTGATGTGATCCGGTCCGAATCGTATAGAGATTAGAGATAGAGAGAGAGAGAGAGAGAGAGATAGAGATTAATTACAGGCAGAAAGGCAATCCATTAGCCACTGATGGCATTGCAATTAGTGCAAACGCATCTGTAGTCTCCTTTGTTTGAAGTTGTTTGCTAGTGTCTATGGACTGTAGTAGCCACTTGCCATCAGGTGAACTGTTAGCCAGCTTGTCTCTTTAATTTTATAAAAATATTGTAACGATTGTTAATTACATCAAAGTAATTGAATAAAACTATTATTTACGGATTTTATCGCGTTTAATTTACTATTTTAATTCTCGACGTTTCGGGTGCTTTACAGCAACCCAGGGTCACGGGGGGACATGGTCATGGGACGGAGGTTGTTGTAAAGTCAGGAATTAAAATAGTAAATTAAACGCGATAAAATCCGTAAAAAAATAGTTTTATTCAATGTATAGTGTAAGCGTAAATATAAGAAATCATTATACATCAAAATAAGTAATTTTTTTACGCTATTAACAATTATCCTTCTATTGATAGCTTTACTACTAATTAAATTTCACGAGCTTGCACTTTCATTGCTGTCTATCGGAAGCCATAACATGTTCTAAATAAAATACGGGATCCAATTTATTTTCTCCTCTGATACCCACATGTTGAGATGGAGGATGCTCAGGTCACCGCTACACAGAGTCACAAAGACGAGCTAAACTTGGTGATTTATGGTGGTTATACAAATGTATTAAAAACTTTTATGATAAACTGGCAAGCTGGTGCGGGGGGGTGCGGGTTCGAATCCCGCACAGAACAAATATTTGTACGACCTACAAATAATTGTTCCTGGTCTGGATGTTTGTCCTTGTGCAATTTGTGTTTGTAAACTGCCCCCACGATACAGGAGAAAATCCTAGTGTAGGGGTAACGTTTTTTTAAAAAGATTAAAAAAAAAAGAACAAAAAAAATCATATTCTCACCAAGCTGTGAAAACGTTTTGTTGAGTACAAAGGCTATAGCTTTGATATTGTAACGCTGATTCCCATCACCAGTCTACGAAATTTGTGTACAGCTTATTTGAATGAATTTTCCATAATCAGCCGGACGACCAAGCCTTGCCTATACACTGGGAACAGGTAGGAGTAGTAAGTTAGTATTCAAGATAAATGATGGCATATTACGTACCTGCATGTTTGGTGATATTTACTTATAATACTTTGCTAAAATGAAACTTCCCAGGAATATTGCGAAACAATCGATTTAAAACTCCCTTTCACTTCTTCACGATAAAGTAAATAATGAAAATAATAGGAACATTTAATTTACGTACCGAAAAAATAAACATTTACTGCTTTATAAATTCAGACGTTACAATAGCATACAAGAACACCAGATGCTCTGAGCCTTTTTTCTTTGCTCAAAATGAAAACATTTTTGCGTGTATCTCGGTTTTCTCATTTTACCGATATTAGAACCGTAGTAAAATGTTTCTGCCTTTGTCGTCTGAACAATGTTGTGAACTTACTAATTCTGAATGTGAAAAAACGACTTACAAAAATAATCAAAGTAATATGAATAACAAATTTAGCATTCTTTCACTCATTATGGCCTTCCAAATATACTTTGATAAATATAGGATTCCCCTATCGATAGCCTCATCTATCTTAGCCATTTTTGCCACGGTCGACAAGCAGGTTGACCTAATTGGCAGTGAAGGGAAACACCATGAGTAAACATCCATTTTCTAAAACATTCGAAGGCATTTAAATTCCGCCAACACACACTAGAGCTCCGTCCGCTTTTTCCTGGTTCAAAATCATCTCAGAAATGAGAGGACGCCTGTGTAGTCTACGCTATTTGTCTATCAATTAAATTTAATCTTGCGAATTTTTTCTGTTTTTAGGAATGATTTACCCGAGAACAGATATAAATTGTAAAATTTATTATTACGTATCCATAATATTATATAACTTATTCAATCAAAAGATATTTAAATGTAATTTGATATCATGAGTGCAAAATCCGCATAAAACACAAAGACCAATGTCTTTTGTTAACTGTCTCTACGGAATCGTTTCAGTAATTGAATCATTTAACATTTTGGTTCTTTTGTAGAACCAACAATTTATCTACGAATGTTATTCCAATTCCATGGTGAGGCCATGAAATGAGGATAATACTTACCGTGACTCAAGATTAAACAAAAACTAAGAGAAAAAAAATAACAGTTGATGTTCGAAACAATATAGTTATATAGTGGGGATAACCTTTTATAATTGTCTACTTATAAAATATCTTCATGATATTGTAATAAATTTTAGAGTGACAATAATTTTCAAAATTCGGTTCAGCCATTTCCTATAAAATTGGTGAATCTATATAGAAACATACACATCAAATATAAATCCTCCGTTTTTTAATTTTTTTTGAAACGAAATATGAATTTTCATATGAACCTTTTTTGAAACGAAAAATAATACTTACATTTTTAAAAATACGTTTCATTAAAAGATAAAAATCATCTCAACCAAAAATACGACAGTAATAAATTGAAAAGAGGAGAACAATGCGGTATTTCATAATTGTTCAGACCGTTTTATTCCGGTAATTGGCTCCTGAGATTTATGACCGGCGTTCCTACAAGTTTTAGTCTTAAATGTTTAAATTCATTTATTGACAGTAGCAAAGTGAATTACAGTAATGATGATATCTAATTCAATTAAGTTAAATAAATTAAAAACATTTAGGAAATTGTGAAAGTATTCAATGATTTCAGATACTGCAATTACAACATTAAATGATGACTAACCACGTGCTCGGCAGTGAAAGAAAACATAGTGAGTTAAATATTTCGAGGATAAAATGAGGCCAATAACGAGACAAATATATTGTAATTTTACTTTTTTACTAGCTAAGCAAATTTTTGGTGACGATAGGGTTAAAAAATATTTTTTTTAAAATTAAGTAAAGCAATAATTCTAGCTGCCAAATTCCATTATCGCACAACGTCGCGACAAAACTTATAAAACCATCCACATGCTTGTCGGATACCGGATGCTTGGCGGTCCACCACTGTGTAATTTAGTAAGACTATGTGTACTGTGAGTTTTCTTCCTAGCACGATTTCTTTGTAGAATAGTCTACCACCAGCGATTTTTCCGGAATTATGCGACTTAAGGACTTTCAAGAAAAGAGCTTACTTATTTTTAAAAGGCCTGCAACGCACCTGCAATTTCCCTGGTGTTGCAGTTGTACGTGGGCGGCGGTCGACACTTACGTTCATATGAACAATATATTCGTTTGTATAAAATGTGAAAGCAATTATTTTCATATAAAGTTGAATCGAACTAAAAGAAATCCTTTTTTTTTTTTTCAAATTTGCATGGGTTACTTAAGATTTAATGAGAACTTAATTTACTTATAAGAGTTCTCAACTATGTAAACAAATAATTTCTTAAAATTTGGAAAAATATGTATGCAAAAAAGATATTAAAAATATTTTATATATTAAATAAAAAATTGTTTGTTAGTACAAGTTCGTGTAAGATATGTCTTTTTTGACTCTACGCTCATTAAAACACTAATGCTTAGCATGCAAAATATTGAGCAAATTTTTTTAAATGAGTCCACTCCTTTTTGAAATTGCAGCAATAGCCTAAAAAGACTGACAATGACAGGAAAATAAGAACAATTAAACTAGGTGCCAACATTTGTTTAGTTTGACCATTTGTTGGTTGCTTTTAACATTACAGCAGCAAATATTCGTTCCAAAAGTTCAACTATCAATAACAAAACCTGTACACATCTTCCATCCCTATGTAGAATTATGATTTATAGCACGCAAAACTCGAGTCACGGATATTTACGGTATACTCGTAGGAAACACTGGTTAAATGTCCAGACGATTCCAGTCCAGACATCCATGATACGTAACATAACAAGAATTTTTGAATAGATTAAAGGGATTTTCTCGCATATATATACTTTGAAAAAGATTTATCAATACAAAACAATATATAAATAGAGAAGTAAATGTAGTGTGTCTTCCTGAAGAGCTACCTACCTACGAGTATATTGATGGCGCAAAACCGTTATTTAAAAAAATACTGTTCATCGTCATCATTATCATTACAGCCTATCAAAGTTCATTTCAGAAAGTAGGCTTCCTAATAGTTGTCTCATAGGCAGGCGATTTAGCAACCGCAGTTTTTAATTATTTAAGTTGTTATCAGGGAGATGAACAACAGTGGACATTTAGTAGGCTGATTCACATCTTTCAGTTTGATAAATAAATGCATTTACTGAAATTATGCTGGATTCATATTGTTGTTTTACTACAAGTATTATGAATAAAATCTCACCTCAAATACAGCAAAAAAACCAATAAGGTAAAATGTTACGAACAATATTTCTGTAGGCCTAATTTCAATTTTAAACCAAAGGATTAATTGAAAGCCGTATCAATAAAATTTGTTAGCAGTGGTACCGAAATTACTCGAGATTCCTCTTCATGTTAAATGTCGAATAATTTACAATGCTTATTATAGAGCAAGATGCCAGGGCCACCAGATGTCACTTATTTTCTGATGAACAAATTGTGTAAGATTGAGTAGTGTTAGTATGAACTATGATCGCATGCCTACCTTGCTTGGCTAGGCGGCCATTTTCTAGATGTCAGGTACTCAAGGAATGTAAGAACATAACATATCGTTATGTTCTTACGTGCCTTGAGTAATTATCTCAGCTGATTTTTACGTATATGTTAAATAATATCGTTAAAAATGAGTCATCAATACACTTTACGACGGCAGTATCGCTTTGCAGATGCTTTAAAACTCTCAAAACAAATTACTCAATTTTACTTATATTCTGAAGCTCCATTTTTATATATGTTAGCCAGACTACTATTTCAAAACTTTTTACAAGAAGACAGACCAATCCAAGGAGTAAATTATCCCCTAGAACCAATTTTAGTCCCTCTGTGGATATGAGCGCGAGGGTAATATCCGGTCGCATGAGCGTGAGTGAGACATGTATTAGTATTATATTGACCTCTTTCTCTCTCTCTCTCTCTTATATCTTTATTACTCTTATATATTTATTATCGATATTAGTTTACTTATTCAATTAATTATAAATAGTTAAAAATCAGCTAAAAATTTAAAAAATCAACAAAATAATTAAAAATACACTTTTACAGTTTCCTGATTTAATGAAACACAGTAAAGTTATAACTATATTAAAATCTGGCAGTACATTGGACACCAATAATTTAGACCTATTTCTGTACTTCCTACGCTCATTAAAAAATCAAACATATTTTCTGTGCATGGGAGAATTCAGAAGATGCTTTGGATATATTTTTTACGTGGTAGAGCCATGCTGCAGCTATATTAGTAGTATAGTTGTAGCACGAATGGGTCGGCTCGACCGGGGTAGGACCACGCTCTCACAGAATACCAGCATAAAATAGCAGCTTAACGCTGCTGTGTTTCATATGGTGAGTGTAGAGAACCGGAGACACTTTTTACTGGATATGAGGCATTCTATCTTAGTCCCTACGGGTGACAAAGCATCTGCATTTTGATTTGTAATATAGGATAGATGTAGATGTCTATGGGCCGCCGCAATCACTTACCATGAAGTGGACTGTGTGCTCGTTTGTCATCCTTATACTATAAAAAAATATTTTGTGATCTTTCCAACACTTTCGACTGTGTTCACAGAACAGACTGTGTTCGTTAATCAGGAAGCTACATCATTATGATGTAAAAACATAGCGTTTAAACTTATTATATCATATCTAAATAATAGAACGCAAACAGTTGTTATTAATGGGAGCAGTTCTTCCGAATTGTTAGTATCTATGGATGTTCCTCAGGGCTTAGTTCTTGGCCCCTTTGTGTTCTTAATCTATATTAATGACTTACCTTACTTGGTAAGGAATAACCATGAACAGAATTATTTGCTGATGATACGTCGTTAATGTTCCGACTTAAAAGGCAATTAATGACGAAGTAAATAATGCTATATCAAAAGTAATACCAGTGTAACGTCAATAATTTGCTTTTGAACGGTAATGAAACGCAAAAATGCATTAAATTTACCACACTTAATGGTAAACAGGTGAATTCCAGTGTGCTTTTTTATTGGGGAGCAGCTGAGCAGATTGTTGAATCCATTATTTTTCTCGGAAGTACAGTTGATGCGAAGCTTCAATGGGGCCCTTATATATCAACTAAACCAACTTAGTTCTGCAGCATATGCTATAAAAGGTTGAGGCATTACATTTGTTGAAATAGCTTGTTTAGTTTATTTTAAATCTTTCCATAGCATAATATCATAAGGAATCTTGCTATGGGGTAATGCGACTGACATTGAAACTATCTTAGTTTTGAAAAAGAGAGCCATAAGAGCTTTATATGCTAGATTCTAAAGAATACCTTAGAGAAAATTTTTAAGAAATAAGTATATATTGGTTTCTCAATATATAAAACAATTTAATGTATGTACACAAAATCAAAAATAGTTTAATTAAAAATTCTTAAGTAAATTCTCTAAATACTAGGAAAAAACACAAGTTAGTTATACGAGTTACTCGAACGTATACGCTTTTACAACAAAGTTCCAAAAAATATGCAGACCTTATTTATCAAATGATTTAAGATATTGATTAATCAAAAATTGTTTAGTAAAGGTTATTATACTACTAAAGAGTACAAGACTGATAATAACCCCTAGGGATGAGGTGATCGCCACCATGCTGTTTCTAAATGTTTTAATAACAATTGTATAAAATATTACATTGTAAATTGTGCTTTAAAAAAAGTTCCGTTGGTTTTTTTTTCTGGTTCTTCCTAGGACAGAGGATTTTTCCAAAACAGTAGTAAAAGTAAATAAAAAATACTTTCAATAAGTATTCCTGTAATCTATATTGAATAAAAATTATTCTATTCTATTCTGAAAAAGTGCTCGTTTGACCACAATAATTCTAGAATTTTATCTCACAAGCTGTTTTCATAAGCTCGAGTAAACTTAATTTTTTTTAATGAAATATCACAAGCTTGACAAAACATTAATAAATTCATTAAATAACAGCATTTTTTTTTCAAACAATTATTTATAGGGAATTAATTTTACAAAAAATAAAGTTGATAAAATATTAATACCTCAATATTTCTTAGTATTTTACTGGCTTCTAATCTTACAACTCGAGTATGTTAGTCGTAAATAAGGTGACCACTACTTGAAAATATACATGTGCATTACTTAAATAAATATAAAAACAATCACTTTCCAACCTCACACCAACACCACATAACAAATTTTGAAGTATCATTGATATTAACGACTTCTTAGATTACATAAATAATACAATATACATATCTATAATTTATAAATCTAAATAAACAAACTGATAAATGCGTATCACCATGCGGTACTGAGTACTGACTTTCTATTAGAATCACGTAGATTTCAACCGGTATATTAATATTGAAATATATAGACATAATATCCGATATTCAGATCCAATACATACTCGTAGGTACGATTTGATATAGGGTAAGAGTGATATTACCCATACCCATGCCGCGTGCGCGTATACACTTAACGTCGATAAGAGTAAACTGTAAGAGACAGAGAGAGAGAAAGAGAGAGAAAGAGAGGTCAATATAATACTAATACATGTCTCACTCACGGTCATATGCGGATATTGCCCTCGCGCTCATACCCACAGAGGCATTAAAATTGGGTCTAGGGGATGAGGGATTATTGACCCCTTGGATCGGTCTGCCTTCTTGTAACACGTGTTAAAATAGTTGTCTGGCTAACATATATAATAAATAATAGTTAAAAAAAACTAATGTGCTTGATGTCATTTGTTCTAAATATTTTTGTGGATATTTTAAAATTCGCGTCATCATAAAAATATCTTAAAAAGCACCCCACGATTTTTTACAGTAAAATGATTTTTGTATGTTAATCACTATTTTCTTATTTTAAACTTATTGAAAATTATTTTCTACTTTTCAGTTCGGTTATCTAAAAAAACGTGTATTTTAAGTTTTTTTTAACGAATATTTATTTTCTATTTTTTAGTGCAGCTAACTACAAACGCGTGTTTTTTTTTAATGAAGTTCTTTTACGCGGAATTATTAGTAGTTGTTTTATAAATTATTCGCAAATCCTGAGGGCCCTGGCAAAGATAATGGGAGAAACTATTTAAGTTATTGCATTGTCATCGGTCCTCGATATATGTGCGAAGTTTCAAATCAATCTGACGTTTTGAAGTGGATGGAAATCACATTCAAAATTTCTTCAAACTTACATTTAATAAGTTGACATTTGAGAACCTACTTGGTTTAGAACAGCTGCGATGAGGTGAGTAATGTTTTTGCGTACCTTGATTACCTGATACCTGGAAAATGGCTATCGGGCCAAGCTAGCAGGTAGGTATGCGATCATAGTACATACTAATAATACTCAATGTTACACATTTCATTCGTCAGAAAATAAGTGACGTCTGGTGGCCCTGGGATCTTGGACTATTAAGACAAAATAATAGAGACCCAAGCGTATTCTGCATGTGTTTATGTGTCACAAATATCAAAATATTTCCTATCTAGAGTGTATATTTGTCAAGTTCGAAAAAGAAAAGGGAACTTGAAATTTAGCATCAAGATTGATCAATATGGGTATAAAGAAAAAATCTAAAAACAACAAATTAACCGGTATACAACTTTATCCACATTTATTAATAAAATAATTATTAGTTTAACTATAGTAGTTTTTTTTTAATTTAAGCTATACCGTTAACCTTAGACAAATGTTGAAGGTACTGCAATTATTAAGATTAATAAAACAATAAAACATATTAAAAATTAATAATATCCCACTAAAACATATATAATTAATATAATCAGGGGATACCTTGCGGAAATCCAATATATGACTATTAAATGAGAAGTAACAACGCAAATCTCAGCTAAAGAAATTTTATTTATTTAGCTGAGGTTTGCGTTGTCGACGCGTTTAGCTAAATAACTTTTAACCCCGAACGTCGTTTATTTTACCAAATATAGCCCCCTTTTCGCATGTTTTTGGTGCGATAATATTTTATTCGTCGAACCTAACTCAACTATAATCTCACAGTTGCTGCTGAAAGCTATCATCTGTGCAAAAATATTGTTATGTGCTGAATATTTCCATCTCACAGAATAATAAAATTGTTTTTGGTTAACATGTTGTTGTTAACATGTAAATATTTTTGAAAATATTTGTTTATTATTTTAACAAATAATAATATGTTATGATTTCTTATATTTACGCTAACACAACACATTGAATAAAACTACTTTTCTAAAATAATATGTTTTTAAATGTGAATTTTCGCTTTTAATTTCAAGTTCTCTTAAATCAGCATCAACATCATCGTTAAAACTCACGCATAGGTGTAAATGGATTGCTACAAAAAAAGAAATTGAAATAATAAAATAATTTAAATTTATTCAAGTTTATATAGTTCGTTTGACAACTCCTAACAACCAGCTCTCATATACTTTATTTTTAACTTTTTTTCAAAAGTAGGAAGTTATAGATTTCGGTCCGATTTTGAGAATGCGAGTTTTCATCAGATCTCCACGTTTTGGGGTCCTAGGAAGCCGTTCCGACTATTCCCGGTTGGAAGCTCGATGTGTGTGTATGTGTGTGTGTGTGTAAAATTTTGTCGTACGATATCTTTAGAATGAATCAACCGATCGAGATGGGCGGCAATGGGAAAGTGTTTATTGAGAATTCGAGCCGATTAGATTTTCAAGAAAATCGGTCGAGCCGTTTCAAAGATTTTCAAAAAAATAGTTTTTAAGTTTTTTCTAAATAACTTTTTTAAATATTTGATTAATCAACACCAGATATTACCTGCATTCATCGAATTCCATGTCTGCATGTCTTAGGAGGACGTTACTTCATCTAGTGTAAGCTTCGACTACCGGTACGACTGCCATTCAAAAACCTTTCTTTCCCATCCGTTGTCGGTTTTTCGAGCTATATGGCCTGCCCATTGCCACTTCAGCTTACTAATCCGTTTGTTATTATGTTGTATTATGTTGGTTATATATTATATATTTATTTTTAATAAGTCTTGATTGTTTTATGCCACATTCATCATCATCATCACGTCCCCTCAGCTAAATTAATATAATTAAAAACAACAATATGCTTCATAAATCAAATAATAACTTTGATTTTTTTTTCATTCAAATACGACTAAAAAGTTTTCAATGTAAATTGTAATACGAGGTAAACACTCATTATTCTAGAGTCTAGATAGACATTAAACGAATGATAAGAAAACGTTTCCCTCTGTACTCTCTAAAATTAAATTTAATTCGTCATATTTATTACACTACATTACACTACAATTTCTTTAGTTGTACAGTTTATTTTTATGAAATTATTTTTACAGCGGCATAATTTATTATTTTATATAAATGTATATAAACCTAAACCTATTGAAATTATAATTTTTGCAATAAATGTCCGAAAAAGACATTTATAATTTGTCAGAGACATCGAAGCAATAATAATTATTGTAGAGTTAATGCTGTAAGACTATAAATTAATAATATGACGGAAAATTTGTAAAATATTTTTTTGCGAGAAACTTGACCAAAAATTTACTATCGTAAATATAAAAAATTATTCTCAATGTATAAAAGTGCTTTAAATGTACAAAACTTTTATAAGCAATACCAATACATTTTTGCTTAATACAAACTATAGCGTATCACGAAAATTATTCTGTTGAAGTGCATAATTATACAAATCTACGTTATCAATTCACTGAGATATGAATTATACTCAAAATTAACATTATTACAGTGCAACCTCGATATTACGAAACTGAAGGGAAATATTCTTTATACCAAGTAATTCGTTATAATGAGGTTTGTTACATAGAATTTAGGTGGGACTACGATTCGTTTTAACAAGATAAGAGAACTTATGTATTAACCTCAACATTATGTAAATACTCATCTGCCTGTCGTGTATGTGTCTGAAACTATCAAGACATGATTTATTGTGGAATTAAGTGGAAATTATTAATATGATACGTTATGTCCAAGGTTCTAAGTTATAAAAACAATCGTTAAATAGAGGTAAATAATAGCTTCTATCTATATTCTACAATGATTAAGAATTCTTTATCCATAGGTTTTTGATAAATGTATTCGTAATGTAGAGGTTTATTTTTAATTAGCTCGTACGGGCAGTTCTAAGGGATTTCTAAAAATTCGTTAAATCAAGGAATTCGTTATATTGAGGCCCGTTCTTAAATGCATCCTTCCATCCATAAAAAACAGCGCCTCGGAAGTCCACCACTTAACAGAGGCCTCCTCATAGAATTTCTCATGGAGTTCGAGTAAATAGTGTCGGTATTTGTATTTTATTCCTTAACGAAAAATTATTAAAAATACACAGATTTAATATCTCAACCTACCATTAGTGTATCTCTTTCCACGCGCACAAGCTATCTAATCCATATGGCGCACAACTTGTTTCAAACGCATTTGGTGTAATGAGGGTGGTTCAAACAACGGATGTCGTCCGGCATGTGCTGGAAAACATTTTTATTTTTCTCTATTTTAAAAAGTTCGCGGGCGATTACTTAACTCAATGAAACATCTATAATTCATAAAAATATGTTAATTTGCGATGCATAGTAATAAGAAAACGTATGTAAAATAAAATGCATCGCTTAAGCTACAATTGAAATTTTATCAATCGATCGTGTGCCGGGCGCCGGACTTAGGCCAAAAAAAAATATTTCTAAACTAATGTGTATCAAAACGTCATTATAACAGCTTTTCAAAGTATACTGCTGACCATAGGCTTTAAGTATTACCTCATAAGGGGATATTTGCAATAGTTGCCACGCTTAGAAGGCGGTTTGGCAACCACAGTTTTTTTTTTATGTTCTTGTTGATATAAGAAAGACGCTGCTGCTCATCCCTGTTTGTTTCTCTACGTCGCCTCTTAAGACGCACATGGGATACCATATGGTTACATTATATATGGTCACATTGAGACGTAAAACATACCTAAAACACATAATTAAAATGCAGCATGCTATTGTCATGTTATACTGCTTCGCAGAACTTCACATTATAATGATATTTATTTTTAAAGTTATATCTGAACAATTGAAATTAATTATCATTTACAAGGAATCTAATGATCGCCCAGTCGCTCGGTCGCGCTATGGAGAGAACAATAATCTGGAATGAATTGAAATGCTCCACGTGGAACCTGAGTGACCGACATGGCCACAGATAAGCAATCTGAAGTGGCATCAGGCCTGCCATATAACAGGAAGAACCGACACCCGATAGGTAAGAAAGATTCATGAATGGCAGCCTCGTACCGGTTAGCGAAGTGTAGGGCGGCCCCTCACTAGATGAAGTGACAACCTGGTAAGACATGCAGGAAGTTGACTGATGCAGGTGGCAAGGCTCGTATTTTATGAAATTTCTTAGGAAGGCCTACATTCAACAGTGGACTTGTTAATGTTTGTAATGATTGTTACAATTACAATAATTTAAATGTTTAAGGAAATAAATCTAAACTTTTTAAATCAATTTGATGTGGACGAATAAAATCGTTGGGTGCTTAGTTACAAGCTATTAGCGATTTAAAAGCAATTGAATTTTACTTTAGACTGTAACCGAGCTGCAGCGTAAGTGGTTTTCTGTGGAGGTTTTAATTTTTGATCAGGCCAACTTTAACTACATTACTAAATTAGTTTTTTCTAGTTTCATATGTATTTTTAAATTCATTTTTGAAATCAAAATATTTTTATGGTGATATATATAGAAATAAGTCATATTTTTATGTCCCAGTGGAATGTATTGTAGCTATTTAATTTATAAAATCAACATCATCATCATCATCATCAGCCTGCGGCAGTCCACTGCTGGACATACGCCTATCAAGCGGGCCAAGCCTCACTAGGCCCGATCTCCGGCTTCACGCTTCCAGTTGCTGCAAGTCGCCATAGAATACCGAATATTAAATTTATTAAAACTAGCTTTTATTTACTTTATGTGGAGAATACTAAACCATGTAAACGAAAGTACATTTCCTGGACGATTTTCTATACAAATAAGATCACCGATTCTCGTCTCTCGTCATTCGAAACACAGCCACATACTGTTATTTTACGCTGATATTCTGTGCCAGGCTGACTCTTTCCCGGTCGAGCCGACCAATTTATGCTGCAGCCTTAATACGCTGCAGCGTGAGACTACCGTAGTTTACCACTATGGCGACAAAAATGCAAATATTTACATTGTCATAAATAAATCGTAAATGACAATAAGCTGTCAGTTTATCTTGCAGGTGCACCAGAAATTAAATTACCCTCTACCGGACTATAACAATTAAGTCAATTAATGGGCGTAGTAGTTCTATAAGTGCAAAGTCAGTCGTTTAAACTAATAGGGTTAGAACTAAAATACAATCGCCTTAGTATACTTACAAAACCATGCATTTGTTTCATTTCTTATAATTTTGTACTTATTATATTTTTTAAGACAAGGAACTATTTTTTTGGGCAGTATTCACTACTTAATAAAAAATTACAACTGATTGTGTACCTGTTAAAGATTTATATATAAAATCACAATGATCCAATAATTTTGTTACTTCTTTTTAAATCATTAGGGAACTTCTACAAAATAAAGTTAATATTTATTTCTAGTAAGTGTCTTCAAGGCAGAACGTACGTTTGTTTCTTCTAAAATTCTCCCCGCTTTAGTGAAGATTCGCTCGACAAATACGGTTATGATTTCGTACAAGGCGGCCTTAATACTTCGACCTATGCCTCCGAGATCTATTTGTTTCAGGAAATGAAACAAAAGAACTAAACATTTAATTGGATTTATTATGCGAAATCTGTGTAAGAAAATCTGATTTAAATTATGTACAAAAGTAAGTAGAGAAATAAACCCTGACATCGAAACAACAAAGTAATGAGATATGCTTTGAAGTTAGTAATTATGTTATATTAAAGTTATAAAAAAAATTACTTTGCGTACATCCGCACGATAAAATAAAATGATGCGTCTCACCTTGTTTGAAGAGCACCTCCCGCTCTCCCTCAATTGCGTGCACTATCCCCGTCACCACTAATCCCAGCACCACTACTCCCAACACCACACTAGGAAAGACTCACCACTGACGACAATACGACACGTGTTTCGCCTCCACACGAGGCATCCTCAGATAATATAGACTCTACGGTGGCTAATTGAGGAAGGGCGGGAGGTGCTCTTCAAACTAGGTAAGACACATAATTTTATTTTATCGTGCGGATGTGCGCAAAGTAATTTTTGACAACTTTAATATAATGGACTTCCGTAAAGTAACGCCTGATTCTATTAATTAATTATGTTATATACTAAAATTATAATGATGTCTATAGAAGTGTAATTTCAAGTTGCTCCAAGAAATACGTATTAACATTTCATCATTCGACATTACAGCCCTTCAAAAGTCCACTGCTGAACATAGGCCTCCCCCAAGGAATTCCACAAAGCACAGTTTCAAGACCTGTGCTTTGTGGCATTGTGCATCCATTGACTTCCTACATGTCTTATCAGGTCGTCACTCTGTATAGTGGGGGGACGCCCTACACTTTGCCTGCCGGTACGAGTCTGACACTCAAGAACCTTTCTTTCCTATCGGTTGTCGGTTCCTCGAGATATATGGCTGGCCTATTGCCACTTCAGCACACTAAATATTTGGGCCATGTCAGTTATTACACTATTGAAGCCATTGAGAATAGTGCTTAGGTCCTCCAGCGATTCTGCCGTAAGGACTATATCGTCGACAAATCGAAGGTGAGTGATATACTCGCCATTAGCGTTAATACCGTAACCGCGTTAATACCAGTAATAACCAGGTAATACCTTCCCAGTCCAGTACCATGAAAACGTCTTCCAATGGAGCCGTAAAGAGTTTCAGGAATATTGCATCACCCTGTCCTACACCTCTAGGTTTCGTGTTCTGGTACTGTACTCGCATAGCTATCGTAGCCCTACTGTACAAACACTTCAGCACTTCGATATACCGACAGTCCACTTTGAGTCTTGGAGGCTGGAAGTCGTCGATTCTGCATGCGAGACGATTCGTAACGACTCTCAAAAACAGCACGTAAACGCGACTTAGAAGGGAAATGGGTCTGTAGTTCTTCAAGAGAGCGTTGTATCTTTACTCGAAAAACAAAACCACCGCACTTCTGCTTCACGCTTCCGGTGTAGTGCCTCCATGGAGAACGGAATTGAAGAGCTTCTGATGGACTTCAAGTACCGTTTTTCCACCCACTTTCAGAAGCTCCGCTGTAATTCCATCCTCCCCTGGGGCCTTTCCGTTTGTAATGTGTTGGAGAGCCATTCTAATCTCGCTTAGACTGGCTTTTGGGATATCATCGGAATAGTATCGGATAAGATTCGCTCTTGATGATGTACATCTGCCTATAGAACCTCTCAATGTCACTCAAAATCTCAGGTGTTTCCGAAACGACGCTGCCACACTCGTTCTTCAGCTTCGAAAGTTAGCTCTTTCTGTTAGACAGATCTCTTACAAAGACTTTGGAGCCCTGGTTCTGCTCGATCCCTTTTTCAATATGTTTTAAAGTATTAAAGTTGCGTAAGTCCCGCCGCATGTACTTGGAGATCTGTCTGTTCAGTTATCTGTATGCTGTCAAAGCTACTGAAGACTGCAGCTTCATTTCCTGTTTGACAGTCATTAGATTAAGAATGTGATCGGAGAGTTTTATGTTCTTCTGCGGCGTATCTTGCAAAACTTAGCTCCGACCGCATGGACAGTTTCAACGAGCTTGTCATTCATATTGTACACTGTATTGCAATATTCTGGGCACTTTTATAACTTGAGCTGAAAGGTTTCGGGACTTTAGATTAGAGCACGAGGGGGACGGAGCGTTGACTTCATTAGACGAAATCTCTCCAACGTATCGTTTAGGTTCATTGTACCTTTAACCATTCGGTGATGGCTACCAGTTTTCACACACGCCATCACTAAAACATCACTGAAGAGTTGTCGTCTGGTCGTAATAGTGAAGTCAATCTCATTTTATGTCGAACCGTCTGGGCTCGAACAGGTCCACTTCCTGTGGGGCCGCTTTTGGAAGAAAGAGTTCATCAAAAAGAGTCCCTCTTTCTCCATGAAGTCGGCCGGCTGCTGGCCCCTTGGGTTCCGTTGCCCTATTCCAAATTTCCCTACCTTCAGATCACCGTTCTCTTTTGTACCTAGTTTTGCCTTGAAGTCTCCCATTATGTATAATGGGTTTTGGAGGAATGCATGGCTCTAGAGTTATCCTCATACATTTCCTTCACCCCCCATCGGGATGTGCCGAGGTTAGCGTGTAGACCTGTATGACCTTCAGCTAATACCGTTTGGTGATTCTGAGTATAAGGTACGCAACCCTCGTCGATACACTCCCAATCTTTACAACGTTGCTAACGAGAGACTTGTGGACGATAAATCCGACACTTCCTTGGGACATATGGTCGCCCTCCCGGTGACGGAATAAGTTGCCGGATTCGAGGAATAACATGTCCTCCCCTCTTTTCGGACCACAGATAATCCTATTATATTCCAGCGCAACTTCTCTATCTCTTCTTCCAACTCCAGGATCTTCTCGTCAGTCCTCAGAGAGCGTGTGTTATATGTTGCCAGGTCGAGTCGTTGTAGGTGGCAACCGAACCTCCACTGGAGATTCTTAGCACCCCCTGCCCCGCCGTTACCATGGTTGCCACCGTAGCCAGGAATAGCGGGGCCGCCGGGGACTGGGGGCCATATGTTCGTTACTCTCATGGGGAGTATATTGCCATAGTTGCCACGCTTGACGAGCGGGTTGGCAACCGCAGTTTTTTTATAGTTGTTTTGCTGTTATCAGAAAGATGCTGCTTCTCACCGTTTGCCTCAATTTCCCTCTGTCGCCTCTTACCACACCCACGGATATGGGGTAGTGAGTATTCTTACCCGCTACTACACGGGAAATAATTATTTATATTACCATTATAATTACTAATTGTAGTAACATTTAACATTTACAGTTACCATTATTGTAATAATAATCCTACTCTTTAGGTAGCCTTTTTTGACGTTTTGGAGAAGGACCACTTTCTCACAGAATAACAGCGTAAAATAACAGTTTAATGCTGCTTTTTCATAAGCTTATTGTAGAGAACCGGAGACAATTTTCACTAGATACGAGGCATAACATCTTAGTCCTCAGGGGTGACAACGCATATGCATTTTAATTCTTAATGGAAGATATCATCAGGTGGTCTGTGTGCTTGTTGGTTACCCATATTCCTTCTATAAAAAAGTGAATTTCTAAATTCCGTAGAAAAGAAATGTGGCAACGACTCAATTCGTATAATGTGGACTTGTACTTTACTTTTTGGTTTTTACCGTACCTAGGTCCTAATCCCAATGCTTATATAACCTAGATTGCGTTTTCCAGTTTGTATGTTTTTTGTGAGTGTCAACGTGTCTACGTAATACGGCTCCTTAGCCGATCTTCAATCTTATCGTATAGGTGTTTTACTGAACACGGGTAGGTTAGAGGAGTGGGTTAATGTGGTTTAGATATTTTTTTAAAATTATACAAATTTAGTATTATTTCAAAAAAGATGCCGTAATCTAATATCAGCCTGACAAGTATCGTTAGCATACGAAATCATTATTTTATTGGAAGACAAAATAACATTTCAGACAATTAAAATGTTTACGATATTTTTTATTTCTAAATAGACGATCTCGATCCATCTCACACGCTCTAGCTGTAGTGACCTAAATTTCACCCGTTATAAATCACATTTATCCTGACTTTTTATTTTATTGTCTGACAGGCGTAACGATTACGTTATTTGAGGAATAAAAAGGCTATCCTCTTTGCTGAAAAAGTATTATCAAGCCAATAATTTTGAAGAAAAGTGGATGTATTTTTTCGACTAGTCCTTGTCCATACCTGTAAAATAACATGAAAAAATCGCCAAGTGCGTGTCGGGCCACGCACGATGTAAAGGTAAGGTTTTGTAGTTGCCCGACACAATACGTGGGCTTTGAAGGACTTATTTTCAAATCAGACTTATAGGAAGTCCTATTCAAAAATTATTATAAACTTTTCGATTTTTAATATGATACAGTTTACATAAAATCATATACATGCCATTCCGTACATAGATTGTCATAGTTGACTATTCTCCTATAAATTCCTGGCCGAAACTCTAAGACACATATGATGGTAATGAACCTTCCCGTGAAGCACCACTGCCCTAAACTATCCTGAGGGTGTCGCGTAACCAAGATTATGACGACTGAAACTGTATGAGGCTATAAGATTATATGAATACTATGAATGCGGTCTACAATAACTACCAACTAAAAAATTAGCGAAAGTGTAAGGCTCCGTGGCGCAGTGGCTTAGCAATCAGTTGTTGCGCTGGGGGCCGCGGGTTCGAATCCCGCACGGAAAAAGTATTTGTATGGCCTACAAATAATTATTCCGGGTCTGGATGTTTGTCCTTGCGCAATTTATGTTTGTAAACTGCCTCCACGACACAGGAGAAAATCCTAGTGTGGGGGTAACGTTTTTTAAAACAAAAAAAAAGTAAAAATCCTCCCCGCTATATAATTCTACTTAGCTGTGATAGCTTTCCTTTTAACTTCATATATATATATATATATATATATATATATATATATATATATATATATATATATATATGGTTATATGTTATGGTATGATGAGGTTGTGTTTTTAATTGTGTCATACATGATTGTAAGCTGTAATTAAAAAAAGTCCCGCTGGTTTTCTTGCTGGTTCTTCCCAGGACAGAGGTTTTTTTCGAACCAGTGGTAATGAAACAAAAGATTGACTTTCAGTAAGTGTTCGCGCAAAACACTTTCAAGGATTGACGCGAGAGGGCGCTCGGCTCGGTGCATTCATACCGGTTTGACTTTCGGTCGTGCGAAAAACGCCCAAGGGCATTCAGTCGTCTTTAATCGGTGCTGACGTGAGCACGCGGTCCATTCTGTTAGGGAACTCGGAATAATTAGGCGCGGCCCGTAAATATACGGTCTATCATTGGGACGCGCATTCCTACTGGAGAGCTTCCCGGGACTTATTGTGTCTGACTCAAAACCTGCATAAGTGCATTCGGCAATATTAGATAGTGCGGCCTCTGATATTCTAGAATTAACTATTGCTTCGCGAAACGGTGGTGACCTTTGACCCTTTAAACTCCGTGTGCGTTTGTGCGGTAACCATTATACCCAGCGATAGTTAGTGGCTTCTGTAAGTTAGTAAATCGTACGATAGAGTTAAGTGACTGTCATCGTGACGAAAGAAGAAAGTGACTGTGGACAACCTCGAAAGGCGCCCTCAAGTTGGAGCGGTGTCGACGCTCGGGCTGCTGCCGACGGCCAAGGTCTAGGTTCAATAACCATCAGTCACACCCAGCTACACACCACATCACCATTCTTTCCTTGCACTACACAACCACATGCGACCTGACCGACTCCGGAGGGACCAGTCGCCTTGGATAGGTAAGTAAGCTTCATCCAAATTCCTTCCGGTCGACTGGCCGTAGTATAACGCTCCCCCATATATTTTAGTGTAATTGGAGAGATTCCACGTGGCCACATTAAGGCCCGACCTACGTCTATTCGGGAAATCTTCAGCTCATGGGCCCCTGAAGATTGGATCCTTTAAGGGAGCAGCCGTAGGCCGTAACAGTAAGTATTATTTATAATCTATATTGAATAAAACAGTTTCTGTTTCTGTTTCAAATGAAGTTTAAAAAGTTAGGTATTCTACTTTTTATATTATCTGCAATATTAGTGAGTTCAATGTCCTCGGAGAAATTCATTTTTATTTGGCCAAGCCTTAAAAACAATTTGAGCCGTAAGTGGCAAAAAAACAGTGAGATGTCATGTTACCTGCTTATTTACGTCGTTGCTCATGTTTGCCATAGTTACCACGCTTAGCAATACTTCCATTTGAACTACAACACACGACTACTACAGAATTTGGTGGATGCTCAAGACCGTGCTTTGTGGCATTATATGGGGGAGGCTTATTTTCAGCAGTGAATTTGAGAATGGCTGTAATGATCATGATTAATGATGTTAACGGGTTAGCCAAATGGATACAATAGGTCAAATGACTGACTAAGCAAAAAGCCTTCATTGACTTCAAGTTAATACATTGTATAAGGCAGTTACAAATAGATTGCAAAGGTGAATAATATCAAAGATCTAGATCCACTTTAGGTCGTTGTGCATAAAATTAACTTTTAATGATAACTAATTTGTTAATTACTGTCTTCCCTTCTACCTAGCCATGTCCCCAACTTTACATGAAGGTGTTCGACAGCAAAATCCAACCCCTATTGACATTTACTTTATAAAACTTGATCAGAAAAATAAATAATAGTATTTGAATTGGGCGACGCCAACCTTGTGATTCAATGCCTCTTCGCACCGCACCAAACAGTTAATTAATTTAAGTAACATCATCCTATTAATAACTTTGAACCAGCACTTGGTCACTTTAACCAACAAGCCATTTTGGCCGGATCAAAATCAGTACCTGTGATCATTCTCCGCATATTTAATCTTAAGAATCCTTTTAGCTTTACGTAAATTTGAGAATATTGTAATTTTTTTATAGAAAAGTGGGCGGCTGGAATTAATCCGAACAATTCCTCAGAGCACTCTCTGTATTAAATGCGGTAGAAAATGTAGAGGGATACAACATCACTTCGCAGCGCCAGTAAATCGAGCCGATCAAAATGAACTCGGTTGTCGACGATGCGGTCAAGTGGAAGGAGCTGGCACTAGGGAGACCCACTCCTGAGTTGGGAACAGAATCCCATGTGAGGCCGAACCTGCACCTTGTAAAGTTGCAAACGGGGTGTCGGTATAAAATGTTGTACCGCTCTGCTGAGCACGCCAAGTTTTTTTTTTAGAGGCTAACTTGGCCTTCTCTTACAAGTGACCATGAAACTGCACATTATTCGATATTTTGTTGCCGAGAATATCAATACTAGCTGAGGCAACAAGGGGAGTGCCTTATAACAGAGGATGTACGGCAAAGCGGTTCTTTTTATTGATAAATGCGCTAACTTATATCTTCTGGGGATTAAATGTTGCTAAAATTCAAACAAAGAACCTCCCACCCAAACGTCCGGGCGACCATAGTCGCCTAAAATTTTTTCCGGTTGAACGTTAGGGCGACTAGAGCGGTCCCGCTGACTTCTACACTTTAAACGATTTTTTATCAATGGAAAGTTACAAAAATGTTACACTAGACGACTTTCTATTAAAAAACGCGTCTATAGGTTAGTAAAAAGTCTATGCCAAGTAACAGACACCATTAAAAAAAAAAACAAAAAAACAAGCATTGTGTCAAGTTTTGTCGGTACTACTGTGAGTTCTGCATTTAAAATGTAAGTTATAATGTGTTTATTATAGTTTTGTACTAGTATTATATATGAAAATATACCTCAAGGAGGTTTATTTTCGTATATTCAAGTTTTATGAATCCAAAGACTGTAAGGGTGTTTTTATATGTGATGAAGTCGAAATGCGAAAACTTCGCCTTTGTGTGTCGGTTTTTCGTTAAGTTTTTGTATTATATATTATTTGTTTTAATAAAATATAATAAACTAACATAAATAAATTCTGTTAGCTTTCTGTGAGTGATTTTTACTCTAATATAGGTAAAGAACTTTCTCCGTGGTAACGGTTTTAGTCGAACTGGTCGCGATCGGACCGTATAAAAATCGCGACGAGCGGTGCCGGGACGTTCAGGGCTATTGTTGCTACGTCACCCGGAAGGAGAGGTTAGATATTCTAACTGTCTAACTGACTATCTGGTGTAATTCTTAAGTCAGGTCCACGGAGTCGTTTGAGAACTAATTTAATTATTTATTTAATAATTACTAGGTTATACATTGGGCCTTTCGCTTTGATTTTTTTTTGCTTTCACCCTGGATAGTAATGTCTAGCATAAACTATTTTTTACGATACAATCTATATCTACCACTGTCATGTTCCTGTTTATATTTTTCCATTAATTAATTATTTTAATATCATCAACATGATACAACAATCATTTCTGGGACCATCAGTGCCAACTTCTTCCACTTGATCGAATCCAGCGAAAAGCAGACCAAATAGTCGACGACCGAGTTACTTTTGTTCAGCTTGACCACCTGGCACTGTGAAGACATGTCACATCGTTTTGCATATCTCTTCACAGCGTCAGTCAGTAATTTATCACGGGGAGGGCTCAAAGGAATTGTCAGGACTAATTTCAGTCGATGAAATTTCAACATCCTGCAACGCGACAAAATTCGCGATGCCATCAATACCATTTGCATGCTTGGCAGTCCACCACTGCGCGATTTATCAGAAGTTTTCTTTCTCACACGACTTCTTTGTAGAATCAGCGATCACCAGCAATTTTCCAGACCGAAACGACTAAGTGACCTTTAAGAAAATAGCTTAGCAATAATTTTGACCAACTTCAAAAAAAAAGTAGGAGGTATTCAATTCTACTGTATTTTTTGTGTGTTAACTCACAATTTTTTTGGTGAACCGATTTAGATGCTTCATTTTTAATTGTAGGCCGATTCTTCTCATGTGGTCCCAGGAAACTTTGATCAAGATCTGACCAGAATCATGTGAGTTATCCTCAATAATACCTGTTTAATTGACATCGACTACATTGAATTGTTGAGATGTTCTTTTTATTTACATTGAAGTCGGTTGTACATTTTTTTTTAAATTTACGACTTGTTATTTAATAAAGATTACAAGAATACTCATTGAAAATCCTTTACCACTGTTTCTTTAACACACCTCGTTCTGGGAAGGACCAGTAAGAAACCCAGTAGTACTCTTTTTTTAAACAGTAATATACAATGTAATATGTTATACATGAAAATATTGAGAAATAACACTAGTGGTTATTCTCAATCACAAACTGTTTTGAAATATAATAACCCTTTTTAAACAGTTTTTTCCTAATAAAAATTATAAAATTTTTGATAAAGAACTAGGGTATACATTATTTTGTAAACGCGTATAAATTACCCTATGAAAAATTACTGTTTGGAATCGAGTAACTGGTATCTAGCTTTTGCTTGTTTCTAGAGTATTTACAGAATATACATATATACTATTTTTATATTCCCATTTTTATTTTAAAAAAACTCTTCTTGTTTTGTGTGCATACATAAAATTTCGTAAACCTACATTTTCCTACTCCTTTTTAATAGGATAGCCACTAACATAATGGTGGGCCGCATGCACGTTTGATCTCATTAAAATATTATAATAGCGTAATTATTTGGTAATAGAATTTATCATAAAAGAAGTAAAACTAAATAAAAATTTTATAAAACTATGCCTCAGCAGCAATATTTATAAAAACCCAAACATGAGAGAACATAAAAAACCTTCATTTGAAAAATAACTTTCTGTAGGGCTGTAAGCCGCGAACATCTGGTGCGTTTTGTATTATGATTTTTTAAACAACAAAGTAAAATTTCCTAAAACCCTATGGAGTATATACTGTAACAGAAAACAACTGTATATGTATAGATAATGCGTGTTATTGAATTAGAAACGATGCTTTTTATGACCATTCGTTGCAATTTCCTTTATCTATATGTGACTAAGCTTAACATTTAGCTTAATGAAATGTAATTAACGATAAATATCTTTTCAGAACCACTAAAGTCAGTCCCTTTTGTCAGTCGTCCTAATGGTGTCTTCGTATTAATTGAATCATTTACTACACATTTCACAAAAGTTTAACAATTAATTCACCGTTTGTAGTTCAAATTACTTATTGATGTTCTCTTCTACCATATCTGTTAACAAACAAAGTCGCCGACAACAGATAATTATCAAATGTAACTGTTTTTATTGATTCACAAACTATAGAGTAACAATACAAAGTATTGGCTACTCCACGTATTCGCAAACGAAGTTATCTGAGAGTAAGACCGTTCTTCGAGGGCTAGTTACTCCGATGTAACATGGTATTTGGTCGTATCCAACCTTAATACCATATAATTATTTTTTATATTTACGCGAACACAACGCATTTAAATAAAACTAATTTTACGGATTTTATCGCGTATATTAACTTATTTTATATTTCCGGCGTTTCGAAAAATATAACAAACTAAAAGATACATAAATACCCGCGTTAAATAAAACATAGCTGATGTGAAGAATCGACGCTTCGGGAAGTCTGCAGTCAGTAAAGGTACAGGATCGCCCCCGTCACTACATTAGATTTGATAGACCACAAATCCTCGCTAAGGAACACCGATTCCTTCCAAGGATGATTCGCGAGGCTATTGAAATCAAAAAACATCCTAATTTCAATAGGGAAGATGGCTGGGTGCTACCATCTGCTTGGGGTCCCATAATTAATAAAATTAAATCCCAACCCAAGCATACAACTGTACGACTTCAAGATACTGTAAGTTCATACTGCGTAGATCGGAACAAAAAGAAATAATTTTTAATTTGGAGGTAACCGTGGTTAACTATTGGGACATTGGGACGTCATACACCTCAGTCCCCCCCGTGACCATGAGTGCTGTAAAGTGCTCGAAACGTCGGGAATATAAAATAAGGCAATATACGCGATAAAATCCGTAATATTAGTTTTACTTAATACCATTTTTTCTACCGACTTGAAAAAGGAGAAGGTACTCAATTCGACTGTATGTTTCTTTTTCTTTTTTTATGTGTGTTACCTCATAACTTTTTCTGGGTGAACGGATTTTGATGATTCTTTTTTGTTTGAAATCTGGTGCTTCTCATGTGGTCTCATATAAATTTGATCAAGGTCTGACCAATAGCTTTTGAAGTCGGTTGTAATTTTTTTTTAATCTTTATTTATGTTATTATTATTACACGTTTATTACATTAAATAATTTTTAAATCTTTAATGTAATGATGTCCCGTCACGGATATTTGAACGATGCTATCTGAAGAGCTCGTGTCTATATACGTTCCCTTGGTTTAAGAGCTTCACAGACTATTTAGAGTCGATGGCAGAAGACACGACGGTATGACTTTGGATGCTTTGGAGAGAGTTAAAGCTTTAGTGTGGGATATTACTTGCGAAGACACTTTGGCAGCCTCTCATCAGGCGTACCTTGTTTAAAGCAGGGACGGCATCAGAGGCAAATGTAATAAGTAATAATTAAGTAGCAAAAATATGAGTCTCTAAAATATGAGTACATATTTGTGCCATTTGCTGTAGAGGTTATTGGTCCGTGGGGTTAACGTGCGTTGAAGTTCCTAAAAAAACTAAGCGACAGGTCGTTGCTGCTTAGTTTTATATGAGCTATAAATCTGGCGTCTAAGGCATAGATATTAATTGATACATCTATTTATTGCATGTATTTATATTAATATGATACATAAATATAATGAATGTCAATAATCAATAAAAATTCTATACCCAGACGTACCTGTAACGTATGGGTATAGAATTTTTATTGATATATTTTATCTATCATATTTCTTATCTCTATTAATAGTTACGTGGACTTTCACTTTTGCTGTCAGCGCCAAAATGGCGAAAATCAAATCGCCTCATTATGTCACGATGTATAGCCAATCCATATACTTAATATAGGGGTCAGTGCTTGTCAAACACTCCACAGACTATTGAATAAGGAACATTAATAACAGATTGGCGATGGAGTGATTAGGGCGAGACCAAAACAAAATACATCAGTGTGCTTGAAATGTGCCTCAACGTAAATTATCGATATCGATTACAGTATATTAGTATATTAGTCTGCTGATTCGATGCAGATGATGTAAATTTTTATTTTTACTCGACTATGGTGAATCCAAAAGGATGGTTACGAAAAAATGTTTTAAAATACTATGTATGTATGTATCTTCATCTGTTCCATTAGATCTTCTAAACTGATTTCTTATATTTACGCGAACACTACACATTGAATAAAACTACTTTTACGGATTTTATCGCATTTAATTAAGTTATTTTATATTCCCGACGTTTCGGTTGCTTTCCAGCAACCGTGATCACGGGGGACTGAGGTGATTGACGTCCCGATGTCAAAAGAGAGGGAGGCTAGGTACTACCACCTGCTTGGGATCCTGTAATTCATAAAATTAAAACTAAACCCAAGCATACCACTGCAAGACTTCAATACACAGTTAGTCCATTCTGCGTAGATCGGACCAAAATTAATAATTAAAAAGCTGAAGGTACTCCGGGTTAACTTTGACATCGGGACGTCAATCACCTCAGTCCCCCGTGACCACGGTTGCTGGAAAGCAACCGAAACGTCGGGAATATTAAATAACTTAATAAAACGCGATAACATCCGTAAAAGTAGTTCTATTCAATCTTGTAAACTGCTCATTGTATTTTGAAAAATATCATATCTTTAAAAGCATTTTCCCAAATAAAATCTAGTCACATAAAAACCAACATAGCGGCTTATGGAGGACATATGAATACTCCAAAAAATTAAATAAATATTGTAATATCGTGTCTGGTATACAATAAAAGGTGTAATTCCTAATGTTCTCGACATTTCGAAAATACATTTTATAAAAAAATGTTAACTATTTATTAGTATTTAAGAAAGACATACCTAGTCAGACTAGGTAAGACTAACTTAAAAATTTAAAATGTTAAATGTTAATTAAAATGTTAACTATATTAGTATTTAAGTTAGACTTACCTAAAAACATACAGTCGAATTGAGTACCTTCTCCTTTTTGAAGTCGGTAGAAAATATGGTATTAAGTAAAGCTAATTTTACGGATTTTATCGCTTATATTAACTTATTTTATATTCCTGACGTTTCGAGCACTTTACAGCACCCATGGTCACGACGGGGACAGAGGTGTATGACGTCCCAATGTCATAGTTAATCACGGTTACCTCCAGATTTAAAATTATTAATTTTTGTTCCGATCTACGCAGTATGAACTTACAGTATCTTAAAGTCTTACAGTTGTATGCTTGGGTTGGGATTTAATTTTATTTTTTAGGTACATGTTAAATTTATTAATTATGTACATGTTCACAGACTGCAGACTTCCTGGAATATCGATTCTTCATACCAGCTATGTGTTCTTTAACGCGGGTTTTTATGAATCTTTTAGTTTATCCTATTAAAGAGAGACCACATTTACAATCAAGCTTGTACTATCCTGCAACTTTAAGAGGGACATTTCACTTGACTGATGGTAAGAACTGACTAGCCTAGAGCCCATCACCACACCATCTACTTGCTTGTAGAACTCTTCTTTCAACAATAGGTAGCTAGATGTAAGGCAGTGTCTGAGTAATACTGCATATTCTACAGGCATGTTGTTTTCCTCCATCCTTCTGGTAACAATCGAGATGCAGTCTTCAACAGGTAAGCATGTGAACAGACACTGCACATCAAAACTAACTATAGTTTTATTGTCTGCCACATGTAGGTATTTTATCTCGCTGAAAAAATGGTAGGAATCCTTTATGTGTGCTCTTGTATGCCCCTTGAGCGGTGAGAGTATTTTCGCTAAGTGTTGAGCCAATCTGTAAGTTGGTGAATCGATTTGGCTCACTATAGGACGTAGTGGAGCATTGGGCTTGTGTATTTTTGGTAACCCATACAATTTTGGTGGTTTAGCACACGTAGGTATTATCGATTTTACGTCTAGATTTAATTTTTCGTAGTGTTTCTTTATGAGGTCACTAGTTGTTTTAAGTGTGTTATTTGTTGGGTCGTTTATAACCTTCTTATAAGTGCTTGCATCCGACAAAAGTTCTTGTATTTTAGAATTATAATCCGACGTATCCATGACTGCCGTGGCATTTCCCTTATCTGCGCGTAGAATCGTTAGTTCTGGTTTATTGCGTACTATTATACGGAGACGGGCTGATTGGTTTTTAAAAAACAATTATTTAAAACACCGATATTTAATTAAAGTATAAATGGATTATATATCCTCAGTGATCGCCAGTACGGGTTTCGCCGAAATCGATCAACTGGGGACCTTCTAGCGTATGCCACTCACATATGGGGCGAAGCCATCGAGAACAGTGGTGAAGCACTTGCTGTTTCCTCCGATGTTTCGAAGGCTTATGACAGGGTTTGGCACGCTAGTCTATTGGGCAAGCTTACAGCGTACGGCTTATCCCCTGGCCTAATTGTCTGGGTGAAGGACTTTCTGAGTGAACGGTCTCTCCGGGTCGTCGTTGATGGCTGCTGATTCGATACTGTGGCGACTAACGCCGGTGTTCCTCAGGGGTCCGTTCTCTCCGCAACTCTCTTCCTGCTGCATATAAATGATCTGCTCATTCCCGGTGTCTATGGGTATGCAGATGACAGCACAGTTGTGGAGAGATACCAACCAAGCGCTCGGGCCAGTCGGGATCAAATCCAATCAGAAAGAGAGGCTATGGTTGAGCGTGTGGGTCTCACACTATAGGCAGTCTCCGAATGAGTCGATGCCAATCTCAATCAAAAAAACACAAGCGTGTCTTTTCATCGCTAAAAGGATCCCGCTCACCTTGGCTCCTACTTTCCGGAATGTATCCTTGGAGTACACTGACCGCCTTCAGTTGTTCGGGATTGAATTTTCTCTAAACCTAAACTATGAGCGGTTTATTGAGTCCAGAGCCAAAGCAGCCGCAAGGAAACTTGGTGTGCTTGCAAGGCTGCGGCGGTACTTCACGCCGGGGCAGCTTCTTACCTTATATAAAGCGCAAGTCCGGTCGTGCATGGAGTACTGCTGTCACATATGGGCTGGTTCTGCAAAATGCCACCTGGCAGCATTGGACTCAGTGGAGAGACGTGCTAAGAGGCTCATTGGTGACCTTGATTTGGTTTAAACCAATCTTGTCAGCCTCGAGCACAGGCGCAAAGTAGCCAGTCTCTCGGTATTCTATAGAATGCATTTCGGTGAGTGTGCGCAGGAATTACACGCTTTAATTCCTCCCTCACCTTTCCACCATCGGACAACCAGACGGTCGGCGGGTCTTCATCCCTTTGTTGTCGATATTCCACGCATTAGAACTAAACTGTTTGCTTCGTCTTTTATAATGAGTACAGCAAAGGAGTGGAATAATTTGCCGGAGTCTATCTTTCCGTCCGAATACAGTCTGGGCGTCTTCAAGGCAAGAGTGAATAGGCTTTTGTTACGATAAGACTATGCGATTTACCATCTAAGGCTACATCAGCACTTACCACCAGGTGGGATTGTGGTCAAGCACTGGCTTATAATAACTAAAACAAAAAAATATATTTTACAAACTGGTAAGAATTTAACTTAGGTCCGTAGACAACCGAACAGGGTCGAAGATGGAAGCAGACTGAAGTGGCCGAACTGCTCCACTGCAATACTCACTGAACCTTAAGGCTAAGTTAACATTTAAAAGCTTTTAGAAACATTTACTTCGCAAATATCCGCGTTTGTGAAGTAAATTTTTCTAAAAGCTTTTATATAATGGATTTCCGCAAATTAACGCCTGATTCTATTAATTATAAGTTAACATTATTAAGAGGCAGTGTAGCACTAAGGCTAACAAGTACAGGGTATAACATCTTCCCCCTTAAGAAGAGATTTTAGGGATGATATCGTAAAATCTCTCGATACTTAATTGACTAATAATATCTTTAAACTTGGGTTCTGCACCGCTTAGAACACTATCAGATTCAGAATCACTATTTTGTTCAATCTCAGTTGGTATACATTTTAAATGCGGTTGAGGTGAAGTTTTTATGAATTTCACTTTAGGAGTGTTACTAGTATTATTCATTGAAGGCGGATGTTACGGGATCGGCAGGAAAGTTTAAAAACCAAATATACAAAATACAACAGGATTAAGATAGAAATAATAATAATAATAATAATAGAATAATGTGTCCCATATTTAATAATGTGAGGTTTATTTCCTATTGTATTTAGGTTACTCAATAAAGAATCGATAATTATTTTATTTTTTCAATTAAATCAATCTAAATCTACATTTTGTAACTTAATAGGAGACACATTTTCTACAAAATGGTTGAACTTATTAATATTACAACAAGTGTCATTGATGAGGTTATAATCGGGCATATAATTTATGGTTGATGTAATATTTAGAACATTATATATAGGTAACAATGTAGTGCTTTTACAAAATCCAGTACAACCATCATATTGATATATTATGCCTGTGCCCAGAATATTTGTTTCAAATACTTGAGACTGAATACAATCTATAGAAATTTTATTTTGGTCGGATTGAATGTAAATCCATTTATTATTCATTAATGGTTTTCAGATATCTAATTTTCCAAATATAAATTTGGTTTCGCACTGTAACGGAATTTCAGTGATCACTTTAGATATAAGCTCACTTTCACAGGATGGTTTAGCGTCCACCGAATATACGTTATTTACGTCACAGATGAATGTTCCTTGTTGCACAATTTTACACTTCCCTAAATCGTCAATATTTCAGTAATGTGTTTTGTCTTTGGTCATTGCAATGTATTTATTATTAGGTACAATTAAACTAAATGAATTTGATCCCTTTGCGTTATATGGTGTAGGTAGAGCTATGTTATGAAACAACATATAACTTTCTACATTTAGCAGTGGCACTTGCAACAAAAACATGATTTTATTATTTATATAATAGCAAGTAATCTTACAAAGTCTTAAAATTAAATGTATATTCTTAATATCTAAAGAAACAGGCAATACTAAATTACTAGGTAGGTACCTATAGTTATCGGCAAGTTCTCGGTATAACTGTTGTGGCGTAATAACGGCTGGATGTAAAATATCCTTACTGCTAAACAAAATAGCATTTATGATATATTCCAATTGAAAAGATAATGTTAGGATTGAAGTTTCTAAAGTGTAAAAAATTTCATTAATATTAGCAGATATTTGTAGACCATTAGTTATTTCAGAAATATTTTTAATTCTAATAGAGAGATTGTCGATAGCTACAGTTAATTTTGCTTCGTTGTTTTTTACTTCATTTAATGTATCGTTATAATATGTTATTACCGACCAAAATGTTTTCTATCAGTTGTTTTTCATCGTTTTGTACAGATTCTATTGCTTTGTCATACTTTAGAGCGTCATCTTCATCTAGAATACCAAAAATATGTTTTAGCATTGTACCAATACCTCCAAACCAAGCGCTACGCTTGGTTCTGTTATCTAATAAGTGTGAGATGGATTCAAAGTTCTTGTTCAAATCCTGGTTACGTACCGCTAATGGTTGAAGCATATTGTGACATTCGGCAATAATGACTAGAGTCCTAGTGTGGTCACATAAAATTTTAATTGTTTCTAACGTGTTTCCTATGTTTCTTATATGGAGGCCAAAGTGTGAAATATCTATCGGAATTAACATTTTCAGGTTGGCGTTATTAATTTTTAATGTACCTAAATAATCAAAGTAGATGCCTGCACTCGAAGTTATTTGTTGAATATAATCTTGATGCGATTGACCTCGAGTCGGAGTGCTGTTAATAATTACTATTATTAATACTAGACAGAGGTAAGTATTGACTAACCTATAAATTTATATTTTAATATCTATGTTTTTCTTTTTAAAAGAGGGGTATTGATTAGCCTATTTTTTATAACTATGTTTTTTTATTACTATTTTTTTCTGATGGCGAAATTACGCTTATAGGTAAGTTTTATTAACTTTCCAGACATTAGTCCTTTACTAAGTTTTATTTATTTTACAGGTTACTTCCGATTTCTGATGCAGGTTTCACCTGATCGATGTGATAACATGGCGTCGATTGATTAGTAGGGTAAGTGTATTATTACTATGTACTTTAACTATTTTATAGGGGCCTTTCCAGAGAGGGGAGAGTGCCTTCCGCAATCTCAAATGGTTCTTTATATAGACATACTCACCGACTTAATATTTAACTGGTCGAGTATGGGTGTCATAGTATGATTTTGAGGATTCCTTTGACTTCCTTATAAAATCTAAGGCCTTCTCTCTGGAGTGTTTCAGCCGGTTTTGCAACATGTGGACATAATCGGGGTAAGTATCCCCTAGAGATTCGTTATAAATGGAATTAGGAATGTATGGTTTACTCCCAAACATAAGCTCGTGAGGTGTGTAATGTGTAGTAGAATGAACGATGTGTTATAAGCAAGCATGGCGGTGTACACATAACGAGGCCAATTGGACTGTTCTTCATTAATATAAGATTTCAGGTATTCTTTTAGGGTTGAATGACTCCGCTCTAGGGAGCCTTGGGTTGGAGGGTGGTATGGTGAAGACCATAAGTTTTTTTATTTTAAGGAATTCACAGGTTTTCCTAAATAGTTCTGAAGTAAAATTAGTCCCTTGGTCGGTAAGGATCATCTTAGGAATGCCAAAGATTGATATATAATGCAGTAAGCATTCACTAGTTTCTTCAGCAGTGGTACTCCGGATGGGATATGCACAGGAAAACTTAGTGAGATCGTCTTGTATTGTGAGAATAAAACGTAATTTTGCTGGTCCGGCTTCGGTAAGTGGGCCGGCGATGTCCAAGGATATTCTTTGGCATGGTTCTGTAGATGTACTGGTGATCTGCATTGGAGCACGGTTGATTTTCCTAAGTGCTTTATTTTCCTGATATGATTTACATTGCTTTACATATGACTCTATATCGCTTCGCATACCTTTCCAATAATACGATTGTTTTATACTGTTGTATATTCTTACAAAGCCTAAATGACCGGCTATAGGGATATCATGGTTTTCGAAAATAATCTACTTAATTTCTGTTGGAGCTGGGTATATAATATTGTTATGGTATATATTAATTTTAATGCGAGTATCATGGAATAGATAACATAGAATATTATATATTTTAATGAATGAGTGTTTTTCGAAGGGATTTTTCAGATCTCATATACCGAGTTCTTTAATTTCTCCGGAAGTTGTCAATTCATTTCTAATTGTTTTTAATGTTTGAAAAATTTTTGGATAGGAGGTCTCATCAAAATGATGTACCTTGGTAAACAATAAGTAATAGCATTTATTATTATCTTTTTAAAGGAGAAGAGTTTTTTCTCAGACTCCTGTATTTCGGCGATAGTTTCAGGGTCAGATAATATTTCTTGGATCAGGATTACCTTCGCGGGACATTTCATAAAAGTTTCTTTGTGCTCTTCTACTTCTGTGTTAAAAGTTTTATCTTTACATGACATAGATTTAAGAAAAGTCGGGTAATCATCGATAGGTACATCTTGGGATGAACTCGTGGATGGAAATGGGACACATTATCGGTTTGAATTTCAGGTGGTGCTAGCTGTTCAGGTTCCGGTTGAGGTAAGTTAATAGGTTCATTTTCGATTTCTTCCCTTAGAGTGTCTAGAATGTTGAAAGGTAAGTCAACTTAGGGTAGTGGGGAAGCTTCTTCAGCTAAATCCAATGAAGGACATATTGCTTCGTCCGGATTAAAGGAAGGTGGAGAAATGAGTAAGTCCATAAGATCTTTGTCTAGATTTTGACCCGAGTCCGCTATAGGAAGACTGGACATTGGTGGATCTATAGGTTGGACAGGGTTCACAGGAAACCGTGACAACGCGTCAGCATTTGTGTTAGTTTTGCCCTTTTTATAATGTATATCATACTCAAATTCTTCCAATTTAAGTCGCCATCGGACAAGGCGGGAACTAGGGTCTTTACAATTAAGAAGCCACTGGAGAGGCTTATGGTCCGTCATTATTGTGAATCGGTTGCCATATAGATAAGGACGAAATGTCTTGGCACCGAACACTATAGCGAGGCACTCTTTTTCGGTTAATTAATTATTCTCTGCTTTATTAAGTGTGCGCGAGGCAAAGGCAATAGGTCGATCTTATCCTACTGGACCTTGGGAGAGAAAAGCAGAGATGACATAGTTTGATGCATCGCATGTTAAAAGGAAAGGTTTTGTAAAGTCCGGATATGCTAGGACTGGAGCTGTAACGAGTTTACCTTTTAAGGTATCGAAGGAAAGCTGTTGTTCATTCTTCCATTCAAAAGTAACATCCTTTTTTAAAAGGAACGTAAGGGATTTGGCATATTTAGAAAAATCGAGGATAAAACGTCTGTAGTAGGATACTAAGCCTATGAAGGATTTAATGTCTTTAGATGATTTTGGAACTGGAAATTTGGTGACAACCCTCACCTTTTCGGGATTGGGTTTGACACCATGTTCACCGATTATATGGCCTAGATAAATCACTTCTTTACGAAGGAATACGCATTTTTCAGGTTGTAACTTGAGATTATAACATCTGAGTCTGTTAAATACAGCATTGAGGTTATCTATATGAGAATTGAAATCGAAAAAGTAAATAACGATGTCGTCTAAATATACGAAACATTGTGAACCTTGAAGTCCTGATAGGCATGCATTCATTAACTTCTGGATGGTGGACGGAGCGTTTTTTAGATCAAAAGGCATCCTATTGAATTGAAAATGACCCTGAGGTACAGAAAACGCTGTTTTAAGTGCATTTTTTGGTTTGAATAGCAATTGGTGAAACCTGGAAGCTAAATCCAAGGTCGAGAAATATTTGCTGTTACCCAGCTGATCTAGGATTTCAGAAATTTGTGGAATAGGATAGGTTACACCAATAGTGATATCATTAAGTTTGCGATAATCAATTACTATTCGCCATTTACGTTGTCCCTGGGAGTCTAATTTCTTAAGAACAATCCAAATTGGTAAGCTTCAAGGTGAGGATGAGGGTTCTATTATGCCCTGGTCGAGTATCTTGTTGATTTGGGTCTTGACTTCTTTTTTATGACATTTTGGAAACCTATACGTTTTAGTATTGCTGGGCCTCTCGCTGTTCGTTTTGATTTGGTGGTTAAGGGCGGGATATATAAGTTAGTTGATAATCCGGCAGATGAAAAATGTCGGAATACCGGGAACAAATTTCAATGAGGGCGTTGGACTCTTCTTGGTTTAGATGTTCTATTCTTAATGAGTTTATGACATCGTTTTTTCTTTTAGCCGTGTTACAGATGTTCGTGTTCACCTAAATGGCGTCAGAATGTAGAGGTGTAATTTTAAGATTTTAATTTGGATTTAGCTTGACCGGAAACTCTGAAGTATTAGCTATAGTTAAATTAACGCGTTTATTTTCTTTGACTTTTACAACGCAATTGGATATAAGTAAATTATCTGATATGTGTTGATCAGTAAGGCCTTCTTTGAGATTAGTATCGCAAACCGAACATTCAAATACAGTTTCGGTGCGTAGTGAAATGATATAGAATTGATCAAGGAAGTGTAATTTTATTTCTAATTTACCGATCTTGAAGGTATCTTTGTGTAATCAATTTTACAGCCAATCGTGGTTAAGAAGTCAGAGCCTATGATACCGTCATATGGCAAGTTGACATTTTTAATGACGTAGAATTTATATGACGCGGATGTATTCTTATTTAATTCTAATTTCAAAGAAAAATGGCCCTCAGTGTTTGTAGATTCATCACCTGGGTCTATGCCCTTAAGTTTGATAGGTTCTTTTATGAGTTTGGGATTTTTCTAGATACTAGACTGTTTTAGTGAAGATACGGCAGATCCTGAGTCGATAAGTAAAGACAGTGGGATATCCGTGACGGATGAATCGAGCAGGACATGTGGTAACAACCTTTTGGTAGTATCTAGATTTATCTCGTAAATTTCGATTTTGCTTTTGGGAGAGGGAACTTTCAAGTTATGGGCCTCGGATGACTGGACACTTGCTTGGGGCTGGTTACCCGTGTGGTCCTTAGATTGTCGGACGCTTGCTTGGGACTATTTACCCGTGTGGTCCTTGGATTGTCGGACACTTGCATGGGGCTGGTTACCCGTGTGGTCCTTGGATTGTCGGACACTTGCTTGGGACTCGTTACCCGTGTGGTCCTTGGATTGTCGGACACTTGCATGGGGCTGGTTACCCTTGTGGTCCTTGGATTGTTGGACACTTGCTTGAGCCTGGTTACCCTTGTGGTCCTTGGATTGTTGGACACTTGCTTGGGGCTGGTTACCCTTGTGGTCCTTGGATATGAGGAAGGAATTGTTGGTGTCGGCTTTAGGATTAAGGTCTCGGGTGACACCGTGACGAGACTCTTGATCGTTTAAAGTTTGGTTATCGCTATGTGAAAGGTGGAGCTCTTCTTGGTCTTCCTCATCATTGGGCTGCTCTATGAAATTCACCCGTGGTTGTGGCCTATACTGGAATTGGGACGTTGACGGAATATTTTGATTCCTGAATCGATTGTTAGAATATTCTCGTTTTTTACAGGCCATAATGTCGTGCCCCGCCGTCTTACAATATCGACAAAAAGCGTTAGTGGAGCTCTGTTGGTTAGGATTTGGGTACTGTTAAAATCTTTGAGAAGTAGATGGCTTAGAATTAAAAGTTTTTAAGAAGTTTTGCCTAGGTTTGTGTTCGTATTTTGATTCTGGCTGTGGTCGTTTGTATAGGCTTTGTTGAATACGTTCCTCCGAGATGGCTAAGTTTATGGCTTCATTAAGGGTCTTTGAAGAACAAAACCTAACAATGTTCGAGATGCGAGGGTGTAAACACGTAAAGAAATGATGGAGGGCAAGGTTCTCTACGGCTGTAACTCGACCTGGTAATTATTTTGCTTTAGTGTTACACAGGGATATTTCTGTTAATATTTGTGAAAGACAGGTTTCGAGACCTGTGGAATGCAGAGTGCGAATTGACTGACATTATCATGTGGAGCTTGCTTGCTCTCTTGTAGTTCGGTGAGAATATGAGCATAGTGTTTACGTTCACTAAATTGTGTTTTTAAAAAATCTTTAAGCTGTTCCCAGTCATTAAACTCTTTTATGGAGCAAGCAATTTTCGCTTTACCGTGGTGTTGGCTAATGATATATTTAAATAAAATTTGCTTTTGAGATTCTGAGGCTAATTCATAAGCATTATTATAATTAATAATAAAATAATTTACGGTCTCCCTATTACCGTCATACGGTTTAACGAATTTGAACAAGGTGTTTAAATCCATCTCGGTCATTATAGTTGTTGCAATGCTGGCCTTAGTAACTCTTGGAGTGGCTGGGGTGGATTTTGGCGTGTTACTAACGCCCGGTTCTGTGAATTCGACGTTTAAACTAGTCTCCTCCCCTTAAACCACTTTTGGCATTATAAAATATATCAATCAATGTAAGAACACACAATAATATAAAATGATTACAATAAAGAACACGCAATAATATAAAATAATCACAAATAATAAAAATATTAATAACCTTAACACATTTAAATTCAATTGAACAAAGAAACAAAAAAGTATTTGCAGCCGTCGCCCACGCATTGCTAGTACTCACAGTACTAGCAATGCGTGGGCGACGACTGCAAATACGATAAGCGTGAACATTCCGATTAATAAGCGCATCTTCGGTGGCGCACTGGAATGGAACACGATGAATTTCGAGTTGTCGAAATCTCCGACGATATTTATTTTATGACACTGGATGCTTTTCAGGTTAATTCTTCTAGGTGATTTTCTCTTCTGTATGTATGTATGTAGATGGAAGCAGATGATTGCGGTTCAGGATGCAATCGCGGGTCTTACTTTGTAAGTATATTAACTCCTTTCCAGCAATAAATTGGGTCTCTGTAATAGGATGGACGTCCGGGCCGTAGCGATGAGTATAGCACTTGCACTATATTTAGGTTCACTAGGACGCGCCAGGACGACACAGAATAAGATTTGATTTTATAAGATTTAGGATACGGAGCGAGTCTGCTGAGCGGTTCCACTTCACTTGACATTGGGGATTTCCGTATACCACCGCTGCCACCAAAATGTTATACGGAGACGGGCTGATTGGTTTTTAAAAAACAATTATTTAAAACACCGATATTTAATTAAAGTATAAATGGATTATATATTACAAACTAGTAAGAATTTAACTTAGGTTCGTAGACAACAGTACAGGTTCGAAGATGGAAGCAGACTGAAGTGGCCGAACTGCTTCACTGCGATACTCACTGAACTTTAAGGCTAATATAACATTATTAAGAGGCAGTGGAACACTAAAGCTAACAAGTACAGGGTATAACAATCAACGCTTTAAATTCGTCTTTAGGTAGATTCGGTTTCGCCGCTTAACTTCGTTTCCGCATGCATTTGGAGATTTGTATGTTCAGTTGCCTGTATATTCTATCATATTTGTTGAAGACGGCAGCTTTATTTCCCGTCTAACAGCCATGAAATTTAAAGTGAGATCGGAGAGTTTTTGGGGCATTCTGCGTCATTTCGCGCATAACGTAGCTCCGACCGCATGGTCAGTTTCCACGAGCTTTCATTAATATCGTTCACTATATTGCTGTCTTCTAGGGATTGAAAACAGTTTTGTAACAAGAGCTGAAAGTATTCGGTGCCTTGGATTACAACACTAGGTTATGGAGCGTTGATTTTATTAGACTTCACCTTTTCAACTTAACATTAAGGTTTAGTGTGCTTCATGCTATTCGGGTACTGCTACCAATTTTCACCCTCGCGATCACTGAAATATCACTGAAATGTTGCCGTCTGATCTTCATAAGGAAGTTAATCTCAATTTTTGTGAAACTATCGGTGTTTGACCAGATGCTCTTTCTTTGGAGCCACTTCTGGAAGAGAGAACTCATTATGTAGCGTCCCTCTTTCTCCATGAATTTGACAAGCTATTGCATCCTTGGGATACCTATTCCGTATTTCCCTACCTTCAACTCACCGTTGACTCTTGAGCTCACTTTTAGGTCCAAATTTTCCATTGACACCGTATAGTGAGCTTTGGAGGAAAGCATGGTTTCAGGGATATCCTCATAAATTTCTTCAACCACCTCATCGGGATTTGCTGAGGCTGGTGCGTAAGTTTAGTAATTTTGAGTAAAAGACATTCGTCGACACACTCTTAATCTTTACAGCGGTGTAAAACTTATGGACGATAAAGATAAATATAAGACTTGTAGACGATAAATCTGACACTTTTTTAATATTCTACTAAGCCAGCGCTTATCTACGATCCCACTTGATGGTAAGTGGTGATGTAGCCTAAGATGGTGAAGCGAACTGACTTAACAAAAGCCTATTTACTCTTGCCTTGAAAACACCTACTGTAATCGGATGGAAAGACGACATGATAAACGACGTGGCGAACCGAAAGGGTGGAGACTGGTCGAACGTCTAGTTGTCCGATGGTGGAAGGGAGAGGGAGGTATTAAATTATGCAATTCCTGCGCACACTCTCCAAAAAGCATCCTGTAGAAAACCGAAAGGCTGGCTACTTTGCGTCTGTGTTCGAGGCTGGTAAGATTTTTTTTAACCAAATTTTGGCCAATATTTAGCCTCTTAGCACGCCTTTCTATTGAGTCCAAAGCTGCTAGGTGGCATTTTGCAGCACCAGCCCATATATGGCAGCATACACGACCATACTCCATGCACGACCGGACTTACGCTTTATATAAAGTAAGCAGCTGTCCCGTCGTGAAGTATCGCCGCACTTTGCAAGAACTCCCAGCTTCCTTGCAGCTGCTTTGGTTTTGGACTCAATGAACCGCCCGAAGTTCAGGTTTGAGGATATCTCAAACCCTAACAACTGAAGGCGGTCGGTATACTCCAGTGATAAGGATAGAAGGAGCCAAAGTGAGCTGACTATTTTTTGCAGTGAAGAGACAAGATTGTGTTTAAGAAGCGTTGAATTTCACAAGATTGCCATCGCCCCATTCGGAGACTGCCTGTAGTGTGAGATTCACACGCTCTACCATAGCTTCTCTTTCGGACTGGATTTTGTACCTTCTTGGGACAGATGTTCGCTCTCCCGGTGAAAAGGATTACCGTGTCCCGTCCCCCGGCTAGTCGTACCTCAGATAAAATGCCAGCGCAACTTGTCTGTCTCTTTTTTCAACTCCAAGATCTTTTCGTCAGCCCTCGGGATACATGCGTTGGATGTTGCTAGATCGAGTCGTCCAAAGTGGCAACCAAACTTACACCGGTGATTCTTAGCACCCTCAGCCCCGCCGTCACCATGGTGGTCATTGTAACTAGGAATAGCGGAGCTCAGGAACTGGGGCCGTCTCTTTCCAAGTTTCCTCATGGGGGTATATTGCTATAATTGCCACATTTCTTTTAGTGATATTGCTATTATCGGAAAGATGCTGCTGCCCATCTCTTGGTTTGTTTCCCAATGTTGCCTCTTGCGATACCCACGGTACTATATGGGTTAGTGAATATTCTTAGGCTGCCACAATATGACGGTAAAATAATGATCATAAAATTAAAAAAAAAATATCCTTCATTCCTTACAAAAAAGACTTGATAATATTATAAATATTTCACGGTACTTAAATTTAGTTATTTAGATCGAGTTAAATTTAAATAACCATTTTTAATTTAGTACTGTTATTGGAATAAAGTTAGCGTCTCAACTACTCAGTAAATTACTTATCTTATAAAAATAATACAAGTATATAAGACGTTGCAATCAATCATGCACAATTACACAAAAACTAAAATTAGTATCACTTTGCTGAACATTCGGTGAATTAGCTGAATATAAATATTCGGTAAACTTGCCAAGTACGCCGAATACCGAAACAAATATGCAGCCCATCCCTTATAGAATAGAATAAAATATTGTTTATTCAAAATAGATTATTATATAATACTTATTGAAAGTCATTTTTTTATTATCCACTGGTTCGAAAAATACCTCTGTCCTGGGAAGAATCAACAAGAAACCTAACTGGACTTTTTTAAAACATTTTTCAATTAACAACAATTTTGTTTGTATAATTTATATTTATATATTTTAAATGTTTGTATATTTTAAATGAATTTTAATAGAACTAACATGATGGCGATCACCTCATTCCCTGGGGTTATTTTCATTTTATGTATTCTTTGTTATTATAATAACCCTTTTTGCACAGTTTTTCTTTAATAAAACATTTAAACTTGTTTATTGACATATTTTGTACATTTTCTGGTATTTTGTTGTAAATGCGTATACATTGATTATACAGATAAATGAATTACTACCTAGAAAAAAAGAAAGAAAGAAAGAAATAAGTTTATTTGGCACATAAATTATAAAAAACAAAAAAAAAATAATCAAATAGAACAATTTTTTTAACTTAACAAAAATATTTAAAAAAGATATAATAAGATAAACGTAATATGCACCAAAATGGTCTCCACTCAGCTTTAAGTCACGAATTGAAGATATAATTACATCAACTCGTAACGCTGATTTTCAGTGGAGCCAGGAGTATGAGGCAGATGACAATAAACAGTAAGAGAAAAAATATTAACAAAATATAAAATAAAGGTAAAATAAAATAAAATACAATGAAATGAACAAATCTGTCAAAATTCCATGTACCAGTGATACATTTAAAGTGTAGTAATAGAAAAGGGTGGTATACATACAGAAAAATAAAATAAATTGTGTGTGTGTGTGTGTGTGTGTGTGTATGCGTATGTGTGTGTGAGAGAGAGATAGAGAGAGGATGAGTGCATGCGTACGTGAGTGAGTGAGTATGTGCGTGCGTTAGTGGGTGCATGTACGGTGGTAGCATTGAGAGTGTATGAACCATACCATTTATGCCTATTTGCTGGATTTTTGTGCTGAAATCAGAAACTTTTTTAATAAAGTTTTGAAAGTGGCAACTGATTTACTATTTCTGATCGGTGGGGGTATGTCATTCCAGCAATTAGTGGCAGCAAAGCAGAAACTGCTACGGAAGGCAGCTGTGTGATGCTTAGGGTATGTGAGTCGTGATGCTGTCCTAACCGCACGCTGCGAGAAAATGAGCTTTTGGTACAAGTATGATTTTTCCCCGGTATTTATTACTCCAAAAAGCAATGACGCAAGGTGCAGAGTACGTCTAGCGGCCATACTCATCAGGTCGTGTCGATTTAAAAATGGGGTTATGTGTGATCTCTTAGGGATTGTGAAGCAGAAACGTGCACAGGCATTTTGAACTCTTTGTATTAATCTTTTGGTTCTAGTGAGCAAAATCTCACCAAATACTGTATCCGCATAAGTTAGCTTCGACAGAATGAGTGCTTCACACAACCTAATGCGCATGTCCACTGTCAAATACTCTCTTATCTGGTACTACAAGACTTTGAGTCTATAGAAAGAGTTGCGCATGGTTTCTTGTACATGACCCTCAAAACGCAACCTTCCATCAATAACGAGACCTAAGTTCCGAGCTTCCAATACACGTTCTAAAGGATTACTCTTGATGTTAATTTGCGGATTGAAAGTTAGAATGGTATTTGTCTGGTTATGCGTTCCCAGTAACATATACTTAGATTTAATGGGGTTTAATACCAGATTATTTTGATCACACCAATCGGCTATGTGGTTCAAATCTGAATTGACTTTTGTTACTGTAATATTTGTGTCACTGGGTTTAAAAGACATGTACAATTGAAGGTCATCAGCATATATATGATAACTACAGTTTTTATGGTATTCACTATATCTGAGCTATATAATATAAAAAGTATAGGCCCCAAAATGGAGCCTTGAGGTACACCTCTTGGAACTGGCAACGTGGTAGATATACATTCTGATCCATTGTTTTTATTTATTTTAACAAATTGTGTACGACTAGTGAGGTAACTTGCAAACCATTTTATTATTAAATTATCAAATCCGTAATAAACCAGTTTTAATAAGAGTAGAGTGGTGTTAATAGTATCAAAAGCTCGGGAAAAGTCAAGCAAAACTAACAGAGTACCCTCTCCAACATTTTGTGCAGACATTTTGTGCATCATCCACTACATCCATCAGAGCGGTTGCAGTGCTACGAGACTTTTTGAATCCAGATTGCTTTTTAGGCAGAATATTATTAGCCTCAAGATACTCCGTCATTTGTGTACAGACTACACTTTCCAGAATTTTTGACATAAAGGGCAGTATACTTATAGGACGAAGATCCTTGTATTCATTTGGATGGGGCTTTTTGGGAGTCGGTTTTACAAAAGCTACTTTCCATTGCTTTTGGAATACACCTGTTTCAATAGATTTGTTTATTATTGTGGTAATAACTGTTAATTTTCGGGGTAGAATTAACAATATCATGTTCAGAATAATGCCATCATGACCTTGTGCATTTGTTTTAAAAGATTTTATTATATTGAGAACAGCTGTTTCATTAACAGTGTTAAGCTTAAAAGTGTTAGGCCCAACTCTATTTATTTTAGTTATTTATTTAACATTTTATGTACACACATAATTTGATAAGAAAATGGTAAAAACATAATTATGTACAAAGGCACTGCTTATTCCATGATGAAATTTCTTCCAGCAGGCCTATTGAAGGATAGTTGAAGGAAATAGAGGGAGTCAAAGTGTGCACTTGCATAAATATAAATATACTATACAAATATATACAAACTTATATATATATACGTATATACATATATAAATAAATATTATATATTATAAAAAATATATATAATTCAATATATATTTTTAATGTTACTTATATGCATACCAACACATTACGATTTAGTAATTATGGAGTGAGTGATAGTGCTCTTTAACAAGTCTTTTAAACATAGACACAGCTTTAGCATCACGAATCCTAAAGGGAAGTGAATTCCACAATCGTACTGCGTTAACAGAAAAAGAATGAGAATAGAGCATGGTATTGAAAGACGGAAATCTTAACAATGTTCTAGTATTTGACCTACATGGTACATCTGGAGAATGAACAAAATTAAAACGATTTTTTAGATATAGCGGAATAGTAGGATTATGTAGAATATTGAAAAGAAGACAGAGGATACGAGTGTTCCGGCGAAGGCGGATTGGGAGCCATTTAAGCTGCTTGCGATAAAAAGAAACGTGATCGAACTTCTTTAAGCCAAAAATGTATCGAATACATAAATTTTGCAAGCGCTCAAGTTTATTAATTTGCTCCTCTGTAGCATCCAGATAACATACATCAGCGTAATCTAAAATTGGTAAGATAAGAGTCTGGACTATGGATATCTTAGTAGACAAGGGTAGAAAACTTTGAAGATGCTTTAGAGAATGAAAGGCATGAAATATTTTCCTACTTACATCCGTAATATGAGCGCCCCAAGTCAGATTGCAGTCAAAAATAACGCCTAGGTTCTTGGCAGTATCTGAGTAGGGAATAGTGGTACCATAAATTCGTAGAGTTTGAAGAGAGGAGAAATCAAGCAAGCCACGCGCATATCTTTTGCCTATTATCAAGGCTTGGGATTTATTTGGGTTTATTATGAGACCAAAAGGTCTTGACCATTCGCTAATCTTATTTAAGTCATCATTCATAGCTTCAATCGCCAAGTTAGCTTCAGATGCCACAAAATTACGATATAACTGCAAATCGTCAGCATAGAGGTGGTAATTAGATGATATGACCTTAGTGATACAATAAATAAAAACGGCAAAAAGCAGAGGAGATAGGACTCCACCTTGAGGTACACCCGCAGTTACATTATACCATTGGGAGTATATTTCACCTGAACGAACACATTGAGAACGATCTCGAAGATAGGAGTCAAACCATAGAATAACAGATCTAGACACATTAATCGACTTAAGGATACTTATAAGGATATCAAAATCGACAGAATTAAACGCACTGTTGAAATCTAGTAGAACAAGAACTGTAAAAAATCCATGGTCCATATTCCAACGAATATCATCAGTAACTTTAAGAAGGGCAGTTGTTGTACCAGGTCGGAAACCAGATTGATATGGACATAAAATATTGTTACTGTTGAGGAAGGCTGAAAATTGCTTGTGGACAATGTGTTCAAGAACTTTAGAAAGAAATGGCAAGATTGAAATAGGACGAAAGTGAGAGGGAGATGAAGGATTAGATATCTTAGGGATAGAGATAATGTGAGCTAATTTCCATGACGACGGAAAATAACAAGAAGATAAAGAGAAATTAAAAATGTGAGTAAGAACAGGTAGAAGAAAAGAAAGGATAGGCATTATCATATTAGAGCATATGCAGTCATTTCCAGCAGCCGCAGATGATATAGCTAAAATTGATCGGTTAGTATCGTCTTCGGTGACTAAAGAAAAACCAAAAGTGGCACACTGCAGAGCTGGGTGCTTAGCCAATTCTGACATTGACCTAGCTTTATCACGTGCAGAGATAGAAATAGGAGGGCAAGAAAAATGTTGGTTGAGAATATTTAAGTCTATGTCTCCACTTAGAAGTGTTTGTGACTTTCCAACGCCAAAAGTTTTAAGAAATCTCCAGGCTTTTGCGGGATCACATTTATTTAGGGAGTCATAAAAATAACTCCTTTTTGCATCTCTGCACAAACGATTGCACCGATTACGTAGGATCTTATAATTTGTTAAATTACTCTCCAGTGGAAATCGCTTGTATCTTCTTTTAGCTTTATCCCTACGTGCCATGAGCTTCTTTAAAGCTGGAGTTATCCAGGGGGCAGGATTATGTTTTATTTTAACGCGTTTAACCGCGGCATGAATATCATATAAGTTAAGTATGATATTGTTGAAACTGTTCACTTTGTCATCTACTGTTTGGCTGGCAAAAACCGGCGTCCAATCTACAACCTAGCATCACGTCTTAAGGCCTCCAAATTAATGCCCCTGTAACTTCGAAGGAATCGAAAGTTTTACTTACGCTTAGGAGGTCGAACACGGTAAGACAGATAGATAAGGTCATGGTATGAGAAAGAAGCAGTTAGTTGTCCATGGCTGGCAACATTATTTGGAGAAGATACTATAATTAGGTCAAGGAGAGATGGAGTACAATTTGGGAAGTGGTGAGTGGCTGAAAGAGGTAGGATCTGAAGATTAAAAGAGGACAAAAATGATTGCAACTTATTCGTACGGTGGTCATTTTTAATTAAGCACGTATTAAAATCACCCATCAAGATAACATGATTATATAAGAGATTGAACTCACCAAGTAGTTTGTCAAATGTGTCAAAATAATTAACATAAAGGTTAGGACTATAAAGAACTCCTAGTAATATTTGTGTGTGATTAAGGGTAATTTCCAAAAAGAGGTGTTCTGCAGAATTAGAATATGTTTGCGGAGATGTACTGATCACCTTAAAAGGTATTTCGGCACGTAAATATATACAAACACCTCCACCACTCTTGCCTACTCGGTCATTGCGTATTAACACATAACCAGGAAGTGAGTATAGAGTGGAAGGAAGAGTAGGTTTGAGAAAAGTTTCAGAAATCAAAAGAGCATCGAGATGAGTATTGCTAATGGATGCTAGAAGGTCAGAGTAGTGGCCAGGAACACTTTGCGCATTAATGTGGGCGATATTTAAATTTTCAGGGTATTGAGAAAATACCGAAGAAATATGATCGAGCAGAGTGATTGGTTCAGACGACGATTCGGTGTCCACGCTTACAAAACTGTTAGTAGACGACGAGCATGAGAAAAAACTTTCATTAAGGTCTGATAAATTATTCATAGTTTATGATGATAATAATGAATATAATAAAATAAAATAACAAATATATATATATATATATATATATATATATATATATATATATATTATATATTTATATATATATATATATAAGTATAACTAAAAAAGTAAAAAAAAAATCAAAATAAAACGACTAAAAAATTAATATTAAAAATTCAAACTTAATAACTCAACTCACTCTCTGGCGTGATGGAAGAAATTTTAAGTAAAATCTAGTGTAAAGAAAAACAAGAAAAAAGGACAAAAGAAATAATTTTTGATCACTAACAAAACAGATCGAGAGAATTAATAAAAATACTTCAATATTACATTCAACAATATACGAAAACATTGAACAGAGCTTAGATATGGTACATTGATTGCAACATGTTAATGTAAACAAAACAAATTTTGCATACCCACAAGAGAGAAAAAAAAAAACAAAGATTAGATGCTGCTGTTATTGCAAAATAGTTGTGTAATTCGTAAACTGTAAATTATTAACGACGGCGTGTTTTCTTTGGCACATTTTCGCAATTTTTCGATGATGTACCTTTCGGTGATGATGTTTCTTGTGAACGTGATGTTTTATTTGAATCGGCAATTATACACGGATATTTAACGGTTAGCTGTTCCAATTCAGTCATAGTTTCAATTTTTAGTCTTGATTTGTCAGGAAGGATGATTACTATTTTGCCATTGGATGACCAACAGTGTTTAATGCCGATGTGTTTGCGCGCTGCAGATAATACCCGATGGCGTGTTTTAGTTAAAAACTCGGAAATGGTGATGCCAGAGCTTTTCAGATTGGTTTTGCTGTCCCAAACAAGTTGCCGATGCTCAGTTTCAAAAAATCGAACTAAGACAGGCCGAGTTTTCCCTTGTACAGATCCGAGTCTATGACAGACTTTTAGACTGTCCTTACTCAAATCTGTCAACTTTAACTGATTCGATATTACAGAGTGAAGGACTTCATGAAGATTTTCATTAACCTTTTCGGGTATCCCGTGAAATAGCAACACTTTGTGTCGCATAGCGGTTTCGTGTCTGTCTAAGCCGAGGCAAAGCAACTCAATTTGGGTTTTCAATCGAGATAATGTTTGCCAAATAAAACATTTAAATTCAGAGAACACACGCGAAAGAGACGAAAGATCAGGATGTGAAGAATGAGTCTCCGCGTGACATTTCTTCAGTTTCTCTTCATAATCAAGCATCCGAGACCCGAACATATTCTCAAGTTCTTTCAAGTTGTTAGTCAGCTGAGCATCCATTACTACCGCGTCAAGGGAGTCTTCCATAGTTCAAGTTTTTTTAGAGAAGGAATGTAGTTACCAATGAGTAAGGTGAGTTTAGTTTGTACTTAACGCATTTAAAAAGTGGAATTTACAATGAGAATAATTATAAAAATATAAATAACTAGCGCACACCGAATTTGCGTGTAGACGTCGCGACTACCCACGCACTTCCAAATTTATAGCTAGTTAAACGTGATATACTTACTTCATCATTGCCGGGAAGCTCAAGAAAATAATGATTTATATTATTTGGATTACATAAATGAGTTGGCAGTTCAATGTCTTTTTTCTTAAAATTAGCAACGTTTTGTTTGATATTTTTCCACAAATAACGGGGGTTTTGTATCGCATTAATATAATTATTAAAATATGCAGATCTTTCACTATGAATTGCCGTCCTTACAATACTTTTTAATTCTTTGTAATATTGTTTATGAATATCAAATTTCGTAAATCTACTTTTAGCATGTGATTCATCGCGCAGTTTAATCATTTCTTTTACAGTATAGGTTATCTACGGATAAGATTTTTTTTTATATAAAACGATCTAAGAGGAGCATGCACATTGTATAGTTCAAGCAAAATATTGTTGAAATTTTCCACCATTTTAGCAACATCGCCATTTTCAACACTTTCCCATTCTATACAGTTGACATCTATGGCAAATTTTTCTATATTTATGTCCTTTAACGGTCTATAGGTAATTGTCTTAGGTGCGTGTTTGATTTTATTAATATTCAATTCACAAGTTCAAAATGCATGACTGCAAAGATCAGGAATATAATTGACGGTTACGTTATAAAGAGTCATGTTAGAACAAATTACATCAATCAATGTTTCACTATGATCTATGAAATGCGTCGGTTGCTTTACAAACTGAGTGAGATTCATGTAATCAAAGAAACTTTGCAGCTGTTTAACATTAGTTTCCTATATGTTAAGAAGATTTATGTTAAAATCACCAACTAAGACAATATACTCGTATTTACCAAAGGAAGAAACGGATTCCGTAAGGGCATCAATGAAACTATCAATATTTACCCACGGGGCACGATAAGCTGTACCAATCGCTACTTTGATGCCGTTAATGCTTAATCCTAGCCACATTTGTTCCACTAAGTTGCTAGGAGGGTGCACAATTTTACGAACGTTGACTACATGACTAACGTAAAATCCAACTCCACCACCACGTGCACGCAATGCAGTGGGTCGCGGTACGTGAAGGAACTGATATCCCGGCGGTGACGGTGCATGGCCCTCCTCGCCCTCTCTTATCCATGTTTCGTTAATAGCCATTACGTCTACTTGGTACCGTGACATTGCAACGAGAAACTCATCATGGCGAGTGCCTAGGGAGCCAGCGTTTAAGAAACCAATTGACAGTCTTCTCTTTACTACATATTGGAAAACAAACGTATAGACAATTTGAACATACTTACAGCATAGGATGAACTTATACAAAAGTGTTAAATGGCGCCAACTTAATAAAGTATAAATCCCTAATAGGTAATGTAAATGTGTATTATCCATGTTTCGATGTATCAGATGTAAGTGTGTGTAGAATATGTAAAATGTCAAAACTAAATAATGCAAGAATATTTGGAACGTAGTTTGGTTCAACGCTGTATGTATAATGTACGAGCTAAATAACTTAATATACAAAAACATTGACAAATGAGTATACGATTTTAAACCAAAGAACATACTAATATTCAAATAAACAATCTTAAAATAAGATATAACAAAAATAAAACATTACAACAATTAATATAAAACATGGGGTTAATGGTTCAAATAAGCGGGGGTTACAAAAACTTATAATAAAAATGAAAATAATGTTTAACACTTTAAGATTAACACAGTCAAAGAAATACAAATAGTAACCTATTAAAGACAAGTATACAGTTTTTTTTTTAATTAAAACTAATTTTACGGATTTTATCGCGTATATTAACTTATCTTTTATATTCCCGACGTTTCAATGCAATTATTAAAATTAAATGTCGTTAGAACTGTCTTTAACTCACTGGACAAATTGTCTATGGCATTATTTACGATTTGTAAATCGAACCGTTTTTGCTGAATCACCGTTCGTAACAACTTATTACTTGCCTGATTTAAGATCTTAGCGCTTCCTTCTTACTGCTCCTGTAAATCCAAGATTCTACAAGCGGTACGTAGACGATACTTTCACAATTTTACCATCTGACAAAGTAACTGCATTTTTAAACCACCTTAATTCCATAAACCCTAAAATACAATTCACAATGGAATTAGAGGCAAACAATACTTTAGCTTCCCTAGATGTTTTAGTCATCCGAAATACTGACAACACTATTGGTCATACTGTATACAGAAAAAATACCCATACCAACCGATATTTAAATGGTGAATCTCACCATCATCCTTCACAGTTAGCTACCGTGGGAAAATCTTTGTTTCAGAGAGCACGAGGGATCTGTGACAGAAAACATCTGGCCACCGAGCTTCAGCATGTCGAGCAAGTACTGCAAGACAACAAGCTTCGGATCCCGCGCCTACGTCACAGTGACCGAGTGAAGCTAGCCACAGTCGAGCGTGTGTCTGCTGTACTACCCTATGTCAGAGGAGTCACAGACAAGGTTGGCTACATCTTGAAGCGAGCTTCCATTAAAACATACTTCAAGCCGCTGAAGAAGATTGGTCAATTTTTACCATCCGTCAAGTGTCATATTCCTCTACAAGATGCAGGAGTGTACAAGCTGGATTGTGAATGTGGTCTCTCGTACATAGGACAAACGAAAAGATCTATTAAAACCCGCGTTAAAGAACATATAGCTGACATGAAGCACCGACGTATCGGGAAGTCTGCAGTTTGTGAACATGTTCAAGATCGTCACCGCCATTACATTAGATTTGATAGACCACAAATCCTCGCAAAAGAACACCGATTCCTCCCAAGGATGATTCGCGAGGCTATTGAAATTAGAAAACATCCTAATTACAATAGAGAAGATGGATGGGTGCTGTCATCTGCTTGGGATCCCATAATTAATAAAATCAAATCCAAACCCAAGTATACCACTGCTAGACTTCAAGATACTGCAAGCTCATTCTGCGTAAATTGAACCAAAAATTAATATTAAAAAACTGAAGGTAGCCGGGCTACTATGACAGCAGGACGTCAAACACCTCAGTCCCCCGTGACCACGGGTGCTGGAAAGCACCCGAAACGTCGGGAATATAGAAAATAAGTTAATATACGCGATAAAATTCGTAAAATTAGTTTTAATTAATAATGTGTAGTGTTCGCGTAAATATAAGAAATCATTAAGTATACAGTTAACAGCAGACATAAATAACAATCAATTAAGCTATGCATAACAAAAAGAAACCAAAGTAGGTGTTTTATTTTAAAATTAAATTGACTTACAAAAATATAAACGTCATTATTTAGACCAATTTTAGTTACATGACCCAACTTTGAATGCCCAAAAACTTTAACCAAATCGTGCTCTGAACGTAAGCGATGTCGTGGTTCACCGTTATCTTTACGTACAAAAATTTTACCTTCCCGAGTCTAAGTGTACTTCCATTGAGCACGTTTGCATTTTACGCGTGCCTTATAAAACAGTTGCAGGTTAACTTTGGTCAATTTTTCATTGATATGGAACGGAGATACGGCAGAATCGAGTCCTAGGCCCTCGGTAGTGGTACCGCGACGAACACGCACTGCCGCCAACAGACTGTCCCGGTGCGCACGGCGAGCCAGGCGCACCACCAAAGGACGGGGCCGTACACTCTCGTTTTGGTCCACTGCGCGCCGAATGGGCCCTGCACGCTCCACATTCACGAGGTCTCGCTCCTCTAGAGTGACTCCTAACTTAGTAGCTACTGCCAGTACCAGGTGAACGGATCGTTTGTTTTTTTCCTCTGGTATTCCCGAGATCTCAATGTCATTACACAGCAACTCTTGGTCTCGATCGTTGAGTTCCGCCTTCAAATCAGCAATTATGTTTTCTAAATGAGAGGTGTCATCTAATTTTCTACCATGCTGATGACATTCCACGGCCTCCACTCGAGCCTTGAGGCTGTCGAGTCCCTTTAGTTCTTGCATATTAGTGCACATCTCTTTTAGCTCTTGCCGTAGTAATCTTAGTTCAATTGCCAATTCAGTGGACTCTATATCCGATATCGTTGGGGTATGTACAGTTGGAACCGATGGCCTCGGCTTATTAGCGCGACCACGTAAGGTGACATTCGTACAGCTGGAATCCATTAAATCCTGCTTAATAGGCTACCTCTGTGCAGCCTAGTAACTGATATTACAAATTATGTTTGTTCCTAGTGTTTAAGTATAAATATATTTATTCTTATTAAAACTATTTATGATTTTATGTACATACATTACATTTTCATAAATATATTGCGATGCCAAAGTTAATATGTTATGTATAGTATGACGATAAAGATAATGATCATGCAATGGATACGATATTGACGATGATTGTGAATTCCACGATGATGATGATGATTATAAAATGTCTTTACAATTCGCTTTCGATATTTCACAAACCAACGAGCGATTGCAAACTAACGACTTCGTTTGTATGTATCAAAGACTAAACTTACAATCTGCCGGTGGATATGGATAGTTATATTTAATACAAATAATATTATGATATATGGGAGAAGATAAGATTGACTTTTGAATATCCGCTGAAAAAAATTAAAAGAAAAAATCTACCATGTACTAAAAATAAACAACAAGAATACTCAGAAATATCTTAGTTCAGAATATTATTGTATTGTTTAAAATTATTTTAATTCCATCTAACAATTTTAACTCTTTTCATTACTGCAAATTGTCTAAAATTCTCAGAATGTTTTGAAAACAGCAATGCTATGTAAACATAATATTCTGCAAAGTTTTTTAATCAAGTTGCAAGTATCACTGGAACACCAGTTTCGCAAATGCTGGGGTAGCTTATTTAATTAGCCAGTTTTGCCAGTGGAAATATTAAGTTTCGCCGGGAAGTGATTGTACGAATTTTCAAAATTATTAGAAATTGTGTTTTGAAGTCCATCTTTCTTTTTTATTATTTATTTACGCGAACACTACACATTTAAATAAAAGTAGTTTTTACGAATTCCATCGCGTATATTAATTTATTTTAAATTATGGTGCTGTTAAGTGCTTGAAACGTGGGACGTAACGTGAACGTAACGTGAAAGTAAATATACGCGATAGAATTTGCCAACGGTTGCCAACCCGCTCGCCAAGCGTGGCAACTATGGCAAATACCCCCCTATGAAGAGAGTAACAAAGAGACGGCCCCCAGTCCCCGGCGGCCCCGCTATTCCTGGCTACGGTGGCGACCATGGTAACGGCAGGGGGTGCTAAGAATCTCCGGTGGTGGTTCAGTTGCCACCTAAAATGACTCGACATGTCAATATACAACGCACGCACCCTGAGGACTGATGAGAAGATCGTGGAGCTGGAAGAAGAAATAGACAAGTTACGCTAGCATATTATAGGATTATCCGAGGTCCGAAGAGAGGGGGAGGACACGGTAATCGTCGAATCCGGCAACTTACTCTATCACCGGGAGGGCGACCATCTGTCCCAAGGAGGTGTCGTATTTATCGTCCACAAGTCTCTCGTTAACAACGTTGTAAAGATCGAGAGTGTTTCGATGAGGGTTGCGTACCTTATACTCAGAATCACCAAACGGTATTCGCTGAAGGTCATACAGGTTTACGCACCAAATTCGGCACACCCCGATGAGGAGGTGGAGAAAATGTATGAGGATATCTCTAGAGCCATGCATTCCTCCAAAACCCGGTACGGTGTTAATGGGAGACTTCAACCCAAAACTAGGCACAAGAGAGAACGGTGAGCTGAAAGTAGGGAAATTTGGAATAGGGCAACGGAAAAATTTTTGGATATTGTTTTGCAAATATTATATGTCGCTCAGTAACGAAATAACCGCAAACGCTCTGCCAGACACGCGGGACTGGATTCGCTAACTGACGAAGTTATATTTTTTTACAATTTAAACTTGCTTTTTGGCAAGTTTAAATTGTAAAAAAATATAACTTCCCAAAATTCGTCGTCAGCTCTCAGACTAGGTGATGCAATAAAATCGGTGACAGATTTGGGTGCAAATCCTAGGGGGCACGACAAAATCCAAATCGTTACAGTTTATATTTTTGTACAAATGTTGACATCGGTAAAATGTGTAGGTGATATGTTCGAAGGAGTGATAAAAATTAATGTTATATTGTTAAAGTAATAAATAAAGTCAATGCACTCAAAAACATCAAGCATTTATCATTAAACAAAATGAAGGGATGTTACCTTGTGTCAATGGAACAAAGGGTTGCCTATTTAAAATTTAATAGTTGAAAAATTGGACGAGTTCAATCCAGTGTAATGCGAAAATATTTCACATTTGTTGAAAGTAAATAAGCTTAAATGATGATTCGGGATTTGGGTTTATGGAGTTAAGAAGATTTTGACTTTAAACCGCGCAACGGCCGCTAATTATTGAAACAAGTTTTTCGGCACCTGTATTTATATAATCTTCCGTTTTATGAACAAAAACACTTGATTAAGTATTTATAATATATACGTACAATAATTACATTTCAATGAAACAGTTATAATATGTATGTATATCTAATAAATTGCCTTCAGTGTGTTGTTGGGTTAAGTGCAAACATCTCCCCTTTTTCGTTTCACGAGTATTGTAAGAGGTGGCTTTGGCAAATGTTATATAAAGCTCCAGCATATGGCGGTGTTACCACTATCTGAAACGTGCCTGACGTAATAATAAATCTTTATTTCGGATAGCAAATGAGATACTTATCAGAGAAGTTAGAAAAATCACAAAATATCAATAATATTACAGCTAGGTGGACGGACCTGATAACGGCTCGTATTCCTTCCAACTCGAGCAGCTACCTTTATAGATACTACAACACAACCGCGTGTTATTATTATGATGCCAAGCTAAACGATTTGGCAAAATGGTAACTACTGAAGCCTAAGCTTACGTTATGATGAATCTATATTGTAAACTAGCTGTTCCCCGCGACTTCGCCAGCGTGTTATTTAGGGTTTTAATTTTTTTTGTGCAGAGCCCTAATTCTTTTTCTAAAATAAAAGTAGCCTAAGTTACTTCTTATGACATCAGCTATCTACTAGTGAAAGTCCCATCAAAATCGGTCAGGCCGTTTCGGAGATTAGCCGGAACAAACAGACAGACAGACAAAAATTTTAAAAGTTGTGTTTTTGTTATAAGTACCGTATATACTTTCATATGCATTTTGTAAAAAGCTGTTATTTTGACATTGCAAACAGACACTTCAATTTTATTTATTTGTATAGAGTCTATATTAATATATAATATATAATCTATACTATAGATTGAAGTCCCCCATCGCATCTACCTGTGTGCATATTCAGGCTAAAACTATTGTAGGGATTTTCATTCGGGTTTCACTAACAGGCAGACTGATTTATGACAAAGTTTTTGCTAATTTGAAGAAGAAGCTTTAAGACCTAATTTTAAGATGATATTTATAATTCAGTCGGAATAAATCCCGCCTCCTGACAGCTTTTATAGCAATGTAAATCCATAATGCATGAAAAAAATGCTTGGTGGAATTGTTCTTCTCAGAGAGAACCAAAGAAAAGTCCCTGGCACTATAGGGCGGGTACGCGGTAACCGCGTCGTGGCTCACGGCTGAAGCGCTGCGAAACATAACGAAACGTGCTCGTGACCGTCTGCTCGCCAAAACCCACACGGCATATCAAATTGAATCTCCACACAGTGATATGGCGAGTTTCACGAGCAAACGGTTACGAGCATACGTGATGACGAGGTACTCCTAGTTTTGAATACGTTGACAACATGTATTCATGGGATAAGTGTCTTGGTAAATGTTGATTCTGATTGGAATTCAAACATCGGGCCCACAAATCAGTATTTTTGTAATTTGACTACTAAACCACGCAGTCCATGGTTCATATTTATACACAAAAGCCATGTACTCGTACATTCATAAAAAATAGATACAAAAGTGTCTAAGTGTCTCGAAACGGTTCCAGTAAAATATTATCGCTGTAAAATCATGTGATATGAATTATATGCATGAGTACGGAAGACATTTGAAAACTTTTTCATGTACTTTAGCGTGATCTTATATGTTAGGTTTGGTAATATTTTATGAGATAAGCTATGTTCTTAAATATTTTTACGGAATTATTAAAAGTATTTTTAATCTTGTATATTTAAATTATTTATATTACTTTTCTGTTTTAGAATAACTATCTGACAAGAAAGTAATAAATCAAATGAGTTTCATGAAAAAGTAACATCGGCTGTCGTTTATTCCAAATGTACCAGATGTTGTTTCTTATTGCGTCCGTTCACTTCTGATATAGCGGATATTAATCGTGAGATATTTCTTTTTTTTTTGGCAGCAGTGAAACATGTTTTTTCAGACACGTCTGTGTTCGAAATAAAGAAAATGTAATATTTTGGCTTAGAAATCAGAAAAACATCTTTATTTAACGATTTATTTTAAAAAGAGGCCCAAAATTTATAGATTGCGATCCTTGAAATTAATAACAGAATTCGGATTTCGCGATTTCATTTTACCTTAATATTTATAAGGTACTAAATGTACTTCGCTTATGTTGACAAAAGTGTGAGTGGTGTTCAGTGCTATTGAAGGCGTTGAATTTAATCCTCAATGCTCGCTCTGACCCTCGTCTATGTCGTACAGAAAATCCTAATAAATAAAGTATAAGACGCCCCTTAAAGAATTCCATAGATACCTAATATGGTCATTTGTCATGTAGGTTGCGTGAGGTTGCGTATGCCTTGAACTTCACTTTTTGAATAACTAAGAGATTTTCTGCACACAAAAGATTTAATTCAAACTAAGTAAAATTTTTTGATGATTACAAGTAGAAGTTTGAATGAATGAATTGAAAATAAATGCATATAATGTTATATAAATAGTTTTTTTTTCCCTGACACTGTTTTTTTTTTGTGATATTGAAAAATAGTTAATATTTTTTTTCCTTTTTCTAATTGATATGTGTAAAAAAACTAAGTAGTGGCGGTGTAAAAATATCCACTACCACATATCAGTTCAGTACCACGTTCAGTGGGTATCTTAAGAGTCGACAGAGGTAAACTGGAACCGTAGATGGGCAGCAGCAACGTCCTGATAACAACTCAAAAAACTAAAAAAAAAACTTTTTTTGTAAAGTCCTCCCTATAAGGAAATCAATGGACTTGTGAAATGGTTGTAATGATGATGAATGCGTGGTATATCGACAAAGCAACGGAGATTAGCCGAGCTGCTAGTGTCCCGATGATGAAACGGAAATGGAGGAATTAAGACATGCAATGCCTCCGCACACTCTCGGAAACGTATTCTGTAAAACACCAAAAGGCTGGCTACTTTGCGCCTGTCTTCCAGACTGAGAAGATTAGTCTAACTTCTTAGTACGTCACTCCATTGAGTCCAAAGCTGATAAAGCATTTTACAGCGCAAGCCCATATAATGCATCAATATTCCATGCCCAACCAGATCTGCATTTTATACAGTCGCTTTGACCTTGGCCTTGGCCGACTCAATAACCCGTCCAAGTAAGCCTCAACCCCCATCAACTTAAGGTAATCGGTGAATTCCAATTATATATTTCGGTAAAAAGGATTCAAGGTCAGCTGACTCCTTTTTGCGTTGAATGCTCGTGTTTTGGAGGCGTTGAATTACGAGGTTGACGTCGCCCAATTCAGAGAATATTATTTACTTTTCTGATCAAGTTTTATAAAGTAATAGTCAATAGAGGTTGGATTTGGCAGTCGGAAACCTTCATGTAAAGTTGGGGAAATGGCTACGTTGAAGGGAAGAGAGTAATTAACAAATTGGTTACCATTAAAACTTAGGTTTGTTTACAACGACCTAAAGTGAATCTAGATCTTTGATTGCTTCTTCATTTCGATTAAACTTGAACTGCCTTAAACAAGTTATTAACTTGAAGGCAACCAAGGTCTTTTTGATTAGTTATTCTACCCATTGTTTTCATTTAGGTAACCTGATATCATCATTAATCATCATCATTACAGTCCTTTACAAGTCAACTGCTGAACATAGGCCTCCCCACGAGAATGCCACAAGGGTCACAACCACCAGCCGGTCCTGAGTCACCTGCATCTACCGACTTCTCGTCGTGTATTGTAGTTCGAGTAGTAGTCTTACAAAGCGTGGCTGTTATGGCAAACGACATTTCACAGTTTTTTCTGCCACATACCGCACCAATTAGTATTAGTAGCCATATTAGTAGTATAGTTGTAGCACGGATGAGTCACGCCACGCTCTCACAGAATACCAGCGTAAAATAACAGCTTAACTCTGCTGTGTTTAGTATGGTTAGTGTAGAGAACCGGAGACCCTTTTTACTGGAAAAGGAGCATTCTATCATAGTCCTCATGGGTGACAACGCATCTACATTTTGATTCTTTATTCATGATAGATGTAGATGTCTATGGGTCACAGCAACCACTTACCATCAGATGGACTGTGCGCTCGTTTGCCAGCATATCCTATGAAAAATATAATATAATTATTGTATTTTTATATTCAGTCAGTTTATGGTTTATTTGGTTGAGAACTTTTATATGATTGAAAAATCTAACGTTGCGGAATTAATCAGGATAGAAAAAGGAAAAAAAATTGAAATAGGTATTGCATTGCTATATAAATACTTAAGCAACAGTAAATCCGTCTGATAAGTATTAAGTAAGCTGTACTTACCTAATATCCAAAATTTAACTGAAAAAAACCATGAAATCCACTTATTAGAGCCAGACTTAGGTTATCATCTACAGCAACATTATCTCTTATATTTACACATCATCACGGATATAAGTTAAGCACTAGCTTATAAAATATAACACTAGCATATAAAAGAAATTATCACTTTTTCATAATAAAGAAAAACAGAAATATATAATAAAGAAAAAGAGATTTATTTATTTGATTGCAACATTAATTAATGTAAAGAAATAATAAACTATACATGTGAATTTCTCGTGTCCAGTTTGCAAGGAGTATATCATTTACATATTTAATTCACGATTCGATGCGGAACACGTTTCTCATATTTGAAACTTTCGAGATAAGAAACTTTGTTAAGGTAAAAGTTTCTTCTTCGTTCTTCTTATAAACTGCTTCCTTGAAAATATATGTATATAGTAGTATAAAATGATACTGTTGTATTTAGTTGCTGAAGTTGGTGTTTAAACTTATGGTGGTGGCGAAATAGATTCCATCACCACATTTGATTTTGTTAAAATTGTAAAAGGCGACTTTGCTTTTTAGTTTAAAGTACATAGACCAGCGCAAGGCCACAGCGTTAAAACCGGGTGCCATCAAGTTTTAACGCTGTGGCCTAATATACCATTCATATGCATCCTAGACTTGACAAGACCTTTGATGAGGCTAGGAACAAAGCACTTTCAGTGGATGAAGGTTGCTCGACCGAGCCATGATGATTAACACCAGAAATCCTTAGAGTTCCGTTCTCTTCTTAAAGTTCTTGCTGCTTCATGTTAATGACCTGCTAATTTCCAGTATCCATGGATATGCACACGATAGTACAGTAGGTAAGAGATACTAACTCGAATCAAATCCAATAGTGTAGGTAGTCCTAACTATAACCTGTCAGTCATGTCTAAGGACTAAGATGGAATGCGTCACAGCCTGTAATTATATTGGCTCTCGATGCTCCCCAGACCGGAACACACACAAATGCAGGCACTGCTATTTGGGGCAGAAATAGGTAAGTGGGACTACCTAGAAGTATTGCTACACAACATGCATTGAGATGTTATCTTTGCAAGTTCCTATTGTTCTTTAAGCCATTTTAAGCCATTTGACAATTTTCGGTGATATGGATGCTGAATGGTCAATAATACATCTATTTTAGTCAACTTAGACGAACCTACAAATTACAGCGTTCTAGGCTTGTTATATAAGACAAACTTTAATTTTCCTAACTCTTAACAAAACAATCGCTCCTTAAATCAAATTTGTGTAGGTCGAGTGAACTTAGGGTAAAGTGAACAGACACCTTTTAAGCCTCTTACCTTATACCTTCATAAGCCGATTGCCTTAGAGTGTTATGTATACAGCGTACGATATGGTTCATGAACTTTCTTGTGAATTTTAACACCTACTCTTTGCTCAAACGTTGTTTAAAAAAAAGTTATACGTCAGTTCTATTGACAAAAAATTTGCTAAACCTTGTAAGATACAATATACACATATAGCAGAACTTTATATAAAGCGTATAAAATAAATATTTCCAATTAAAGTGAAAAAATAAAAATAAAAATCTGGACTTTATTTACTCTCGTTTTAATGTTCATTTTTATCAAATTATCATAATTGTTATTGATGATTAAAAACAGTTATTAATATCATCATCATCATCATTACAGCCCTTCACAAGTCCACTGCTGAACATAGGCCTCCCCCAAAGAATGCCACAAAGCACGGTCCTGAGCCACCTGCATCCATCGACTTCCTGCATGTCTTACCAGGTCGCCACTCCATCTCGTGGGGGGACGCCCCACACTTCACCTACCGGTACGAGGCTGCCACTCCAGAACCTTTCTTCCCCATCGGTTGTCGGTTCTTCGAGCTATATGGCCGGCCCATTGCCACTTCAGCTTACTAATCCGTTGGGCTATGTCGGTTACTCTGGTTCTACTGCGGATATCCTCATTTCTAAGTATATCACGCAGAGAAACTCCGAGCATAGCCCTCTCCATAGCTCGCTGAGCGACCTTGAGCTTCCTCATCCGGCCAGCAGTGAAGGACCACGTCTCAGTTCCGTATGTCATCACTGGCAACACGCACTGGGTGTACAGTCTCGTTTTCAAGGTTTGAGGTATACCTGACGAGAAGATGTGCCATAATTTCCCGAACGCTGCCCAACCGAGTTGAATCCGTCGATTGACCTCTCGGTCGAATTTGGACTTACCTAGTCGGACTATTTGTCCCAGGTAAACATACTCGTCAACAGCTTCGAGCTTAGTGTTCCCAACAACTACCGGCATAGGTGTGACATGGACATTAAACATGATCTTAGTTTTGTCCATGTTCATCTTAAGACCTATCCGTTGGGAAACACTATTGAGGTCATTGAGCATAGTGCTTAGGTCCTCTAGCGATTCTGTCATAAGGACTATATCGTCGGCAAATCGAAGGTGAGTGATGTACTCGCCATTGATGTTAATACCGTATCCTTTCCAGTCCAGAAGCTTGAAATCGTCTTCCAATGCAGCGGTGAAGAGTTTCGGGGATATAACATCACCCTGTCTTACATCTCTCTGCAATTGGATAGGTTTCGTACTCTGGTTCTGTACTCGGATAGCCATCGTAGGTCTACTGTACAAGCACTTCAACACTTCGTTATACCGACAGTCAACTTGGCACCGCTGAAGGGACTGCAGCACCGCCCAAATTTAGACGGAATCAAAGGCTTTCTCATAGTCCACATACGCCAGACATAGTGGCAAATTGTACTCTTCGGACTTCTGTACAATTTGCCGAAGGGTATGTATGTGGTCTATGGTGCTAAAGCCCTTTCGGAAACCTGCTTGTTCGGGAGGCTGGAAGTCGTCAAGTCTGCGCGCGAGACGATTCGTAATGACTCTCGAAAACAGCTCGTAGACGCGGCTCAAAAGGGAAATCGGTCTGTAGTTCTTCAAGAGAGCGTTGTCACCTTTCTTGAAGAACAAGACCACCGCACTTCTGCTCCACGCCTCCGGTGTAATGCCACCATGGAGGACGGAATTAAAGAGCTTCTGAAGGACTTCAAGTACCGGTTTTCCACCCGCTTTCAGAAGCTCCTAGTAATTCCATCCTCGCCTGGGGCCTTACCGTTTTTAAGGTGCTGGAGAGCCATTCTAATCTCGCTCAGACTGACGTCCGGGATATCTTTGGAATAGTGTCGGATGAGACTCGCTCTTGGATCGTTACTCACACTTGCGTGTGGCTCCAACGATGACGTGTACAACTGCCCATAGAACCTCTCAATCTCACTCAAAATCTCAGGTGTCCCGAAAACGATGCTGCCACATTATGTCTTCAGCTTTGACTGTTGGCTCTTTTTGGCAGACAGATCTCTGGCAAAGACTTTGGAGCCTTGGTTCCGCTCGATCGCTTCTTCAATACGAGCTGTATTGAAGTTGCGTAAGTCCCGCCGCATGCATTTGGAGATCTGTCTGTTCAGATGCCTGTATGCTGTCAAGTCTGTTGAAGAATGTAGCTTCATCTCCCGTCTAACAGCCATGTGATTAAGAGTGTGATCGGAAAGTTTTTGTGTTCTTCTGCGGCGGGTCTTGCAAAACTTAGTTCCAACCGCATGGAAAGTTTCCACGAGCTTGTCATTCATATCGTCCACTTCATTGCAGTCTTCTAGGCACTGAAAACGGTTTTGTAACTCGAGCTGAAAGATTTCGGGATTTTGAATTAAAGCACGAGGGGGACGGAGCGTTGACTTCATTAGACGAGACCTCTCCAACTTAACGTTTAGGTTCAGTGTGCCTCTAACCATTCGGTGATCGCTACCAGTTTTCACCCTCGCGATCACGGAGACATCACTGAACAGTTGTCGTCTGGTCGTCATAATGAAGTCAATCTCATTTTTTGTCGAACCGTCGGGGCTCGACCAGGTCCACTTCCTGTGAGGCCGCTTCTGGAAGAAAGAGTTCATCATAAAGAGTCCCTCTTTCTCCATGAAGTCGGCCAGCTGCTGGCCCCTTGGGTTCCGCTGCCCTATTCCAAATTTCCCTACTTTCAGCTCACCGTTCTCTCTTGTGCCTAGTTTTGCATTAAAGTCTCCCATTAACACCGTATATTGGGTTTTGGAGGAATGCATGGCTCTAGAGATATCCTCATACATTTCCTCCACCTCCTCATCGGAGTGTGCCGATGTTGGTGCGTAAACCTGTATGACCTTCAGCGAACACCGTTTGGTGATTCTGAGTATAAGGTACACAACCCTCGTAGACACACTCCCGATCTTTACAACGTTGTTAACGAGAGACTTGTGGACGATAAATTCGACACCTCCTTGGGACAGATGGTTGCCCTCCCGGTGATAGAGCAAATTGCCGGATTTGAGGATTACTGTGTCCTCCCCCTCTCTTCGGACTTCGGATAATCCTATAATATGCCAGCGCAACTTGTCTATCTCTTCTTCCAGCTCCACGATCTTCTCGTCAGTCCTCAGGGTGCGTGCGTTGTACGTTGCCAGGTCGAGTCGTCTAAGGTGGCAACCGAACTTCCACCGGAGATTCTTAGCACCCCCCGCCCCGCCGTTACCATGGTCGCCACCGTAGCCAGGAATAGCGGGGCCGCCGGGGACTGGGGGCCGTTTCTTTGTTACTGTCATTCATAGGGGGGTATTTGCCATAGTTGCCACGCTTGGCGAGCGGGTTGGCAACCGCAGTTTTTTTTTATTGTTAGTTTGTTGTTATCAAGAAGATGCTGCTGCCCATCTCCTGCCTGTTTCCCTTTGTCGCCTTTTACGACACCCACGGGAGGATATGGGGTAGTGGATATTCTTGACCGCCACTACACGGCAATTAATAATAGCTGAAGCTTAATTATTATATTTAATGACTAACCGAAACAAAACAGAATTGTAACGTAAAAAACAAACAATACTTATTAGTTACGTTACGTTTATGCTAAATTATTATTAAAGTGATATTATTATCAAAATTAATCAAAATAAATAAAATCAAAATAAACTTGCTGAATTAATTTTCCGTTCGTGTGAAAACGCTAAGAATATCAAATTGAATCAATGATTAATTTAGAAAATTCGTTTTTTTTAATAACCCATATACGTCCAACTGCTGGGCACAAGCCTACCCTCATATCTGAGAGGGTTTAAGAGCAAGGAAATGATGTCCGCCACGCTGCCCAAATACATGTTGGCAAACTTCACATGCCTTCTAGTGGCAAACTTCACATGCCTTCTAGCAGGTTTCCTCACGATGTCTTCCTTCATCGCCGAGCATGTAGGAAATCAGCACTTAAAATTACAATTAACAATTTCATTGGTGCCGGCGGGGATCGAAACCGGTTTGCTCGCGTACTGTGAAATTTACAGCGAGCGCTAACCATCTGAGATTTCACGTTTTTTTTTTTATATCAACAGTTCGAAAATAGACTACGTTTTAGGGTTAGCCATCGCAGAGAGACGTGTCATATTATCAGCTTCAGTGTATGTTTCCTAGTGTAGTGGTAACAGTGAAGTAGGAAGTACTGTTGGTGTTTTATGGCAGTAATAAAGCACGCAATTGTGGGAGGCAAGTAGGTTCTTAAGGTAATACACGCATTTTATATTCCGCGCGAATCTTGGGTTATTAAATTCCACGTATTTAATTCAAGTTCGGAGTTGGTCGTATTTACGCAAGAAATGTACCAACACTCGGTTAGATCCGCGACGCTAAGCAACTTCACTTACAAAATTTATCTGTATGAGGTTGTTACGTATCTTGCTACGTATAATTATGTCTAATTTAAATAATACAGAAAAACACAGAAAAAACATTTTTTACTAGAAGAAAATAATAGTATATATCTCTAATACTGCTTTTTATATATTATGTATTATATGTAAACTATGCACTACTATAATATGTAGCCTACGATATGTATATACAAATTGTACACATATACATAAAACACGATATGTATTTACATATGGTACAAAAACTCAAAACGTTTATTTTGTGTGAATGACACTATCCGAGCGTTTATCTGATCGACGATCCTACAAATATATCCTATAGATAAACAAGAATTTGAAGGGGAATTGTCACATCCAATGTAAGTAAACAAAAATCATCCAGAGATAAAAGTGATAGATATTGTTTTCAAGGCGTTACTGTAATGTAAATACATTTTTTATGAAAAATTTGCCGAGTGTTAAAAAGTTCTAAAGCTCGGTTACGAATCTGCAATACAGATGATAATATTAAACAAATGATTAAGAGAATTATTGCTGAAAATGTATACTATAAATATTTAAGTGAACGCTTCGGTTTCGGTAAGGACTCTTCAGCGCTTAATTTGCCTTTCGATGATCGTGAGAATTAATGCCACTCAGACTCCATTCATATTTCTGATCTACGCATGGTTTTATAACCTCTTAAAGATTTTTAAAAACGTGTTTTTTGCAAAGTTTTCAGTTGAAAATCTGTCGTTGCCTAGAATGAAAGTCTATCATAATACATACAAGGATATAGACATGACAGGCAATCAACAATAAATTTTTGGAAACATCAAAATAACTATATTGTAAATCAATTAAAAACAGGTCTATGCTTTTATTCTATTACGGCCTATTAAGAATAGTTTAAAAATGACTAACTTTAAAACAAATCGAACGATAAAAAAAAAGTAACAAACAAACCGTTGCAGCTAGAATTCGATTTACAAGCAATATACTCGTAGTAAAGTAGCTGACCCGGCGGACGTTCTGTTTTTTTTTGGCAAGTGGCGCGATGAGTTTCACTCTGAATTTACTCTCGCTCGATTCAAATTAACAATCAATATTGTAAAGTAACTGATCCGACAGACATTGTCTTTTCTTATACGTGGCGCGATAAGTTTCACTCTGAATTCGCTGTGGACCTTTTGGGGCCAGAGTTTGTGCTTTTATTTTTTGAATGTATATATCGGCGCAGCAACAATAGTTCATAAATTATAATAATTAATTACTCGGTTAAATAATTTTATTGTATCAAAAATAGTTCATAAGCCGTTTAATAGTCACTCTTTGATTATTACAATGTAAAAATCTTGTGATTCACATAATTCAATGCTTGACCTAAAACTCATGTACACGTGCTTGCCACGCTATAAAAACGACCGCACAGAGCGTGCTAGGTCAGACTGGCTCGAGCAGCCGAACAGTATAGACCTCTGTAAGTACATTGTTACGGTGTCAGTCGAATAAACGAGGCTTTCAGGTTAGTTGTGGTGTTTTCTTTGGAAGATTGAAGATGAGTGATCTCCATGGAAATAACATTAGTGACGTCAGCTGTGCTGACGTCACACTTTTTAAAAACAACGAGGAGCTCTGTCCCCCCGTCATCAGAAGTGGGATATCAAGGGATCCCTACGCAAGCCACTTCCTCATCAGCTCGTTTACCACCTGAGCAACAGGAACAAGCCAACAACCAGCATGAAGAGCCTGTGCTGGTTACCAATACGCCAATGGAAGCCATACTACAATCAAGAACAAATACCTACCCAGATCAAGGAATGCCGATGAATGGAATACCACCACAATTCCTTATGCAAATGATGGAGATGATGCAGAAAATGTCATAACGTTTGTGCGCTCCACCCACTGATTCAAAAATAAGGATCAAAGACATCTACTTGACATCATTTGACCCGGATACCCACGTCGGGGTACGAGAATGGTGTCAGCATATAGACCAAGCCATTGAAGCATATAAGTTGAGTGACTTCGACGTTCGCATGAAAGTCTGCAGCCTGTTAAAGGGACGTGCGAAAATGTGGATCGATGATTGGATGGTGACCACTAGTACATGGGAACAGTTGCGGAAGAACATCATCACCACATTTGAACCTGAGAACAGATACTCCCGAGACATCGTTATGTTCAGGGAACATGTTTACGATTCGTCAAAGGATATTGCAGATTTCTTATCACGGTCATGGGTCTTATGGAGAAGGGTCACCAAGGATAAGTTGGGAGACGAGCACGCTGTGGAGGCAGTGATTGGATGTGTTAATGACGAGCGTTTGCGCATCGAATTACTGAACGCTAGAGCAACCACTGTGCCGGAATTGATTTCAGTGGCTACATCTATACGGAAGAAGCGTTCTCATGTAAACGTAAGTTCTACAGTACCTAACAAACGCCCACGATTTGCGGACAATCAACAATCAACATCAAGCTGCCGTATATGTAAGAAGACAAACCACTCAACTAACGATTGCAGATTTAAACCTTCGGAGGCTAAACCCGAAGCTGGCAACAAGGATGATAAAACACAAACCATACCTACTTGTACTTATTGCAAGAAACCAGGCCATACATATGAAACTTGCTTCAAAAGGGGACGATCGTTAACTTCAAACGTTAACTACGTAGCAAGCAATAAGCTAGCTCCTATCTCCATCAAAATAGGAGAAAAGATATTGCAAGCTGTGTTCGATAGTGGAGCAGAATGCTCAATCATGCGAGAATCGATTGCTATAGCTTTACCTGGTCAAAGGAGCTCAGCAGTCAACTATTTAAAAGGGATTGGACAATTTCCAGCACTATCTTTGACTAAGCTTACGACCATATGCGTTATAGACACCATCAGTATTGAGCTAGAGTTTTATGTATTACCTGACTATGAAATGTCAACAGATATCCTAGTGGGTATGAACCTGATTCATGATACTAACCTAAATATGATAATTACAACGAACGGGACGAAATTAGTTCGTAACCCACTTGTCAATCATGTTAGTACGAATTCCTATCTTCAATAAAATTCAAAAAGATTCTACTCTAAAGGATTACAAGCAGCAGAAGGAAATTAAAAAAATATATAAAAATTAATAAATATATTAGGAAAGTGCAAAAATTAGTTAAAACTAAAATTAATATTAAAAATTATACAAATGTATGTAAGGAAAAGCAAGAGTTAATTAGTAAAATTAAATTATATTCAATTGAGGTGGAAAACATGAAAAATTGTTATGAGACTGAAATAGAGTGTCTTAATTCAGAAATTTTATCACTTCAAACCTCATTACAAATTATGTCAAATAAATATCAATCTGCAGGGAATGAGATAAAAGAACACATACTGGCCATGGATAATCTGGTAAAGTCCTGCAAATATAACGAGGAACGTTTTGACTCCTTATTAAAATATCAAAATGAATATCAGCGCTCACTGCCAGGTTCTTTAGGGACAGTGTGTGTTAATAATATGACAAGCAGTAATACTTCATTTTCTTTACCTACACTCTATGATAGTACCATAACAAAGCAGATAAATTTAAAAAGTAATTCATATAACGAAAAAAATAATATAATTGTGTATAGTGATGACATAGGCAAAAACTTGGGTATATCATTGAATAACTGTTTAAAAAGGCAACAGATAAGTAATTACTGCATGCCTGGAGCATCATTCAGTGATATTATGAATAAAATTTTAACTAGTAAATTTAACCCTAATAGTATATTAATAATTTTTGTTGGGAGAAGAGGCAATATGAACAAGAATCAATTATTAAAATATATTGAATATCTCAATAACATAAATGTGGTTAAAGTTATCTTGTTTACATTGCCTTATATAGAGGGGTGGCCACAGGAAAATAAACTAAGACATAATTTAAATTTAATGATGCATAACTTGACATGTAACAATAACTTAAATTTGACATTTAATTGTAAGAATAATAATGATAAATTTCATTTAATTGATATTAATAATTTAACTAAGAAGTTTTTGACAAGAGATAGGTATTACCTATCAAAGTATAGTTTAAGACTGGTAGCAGATACGCTATCTTATTATTTATATTTTAACTCAGCCAATGATTTGGCTACCTTGACACCTGCTTCTTTTGAGCAACAAAATAATTTTACATTTGATTTGGAACCAGTTCCAAGTAATTTAAATTAGATAATAAGACAATAGAGGTAATCTCTAGCAAAGATAATTTAAATAGCTTAGAATGCAACTTACCAATACATATTTATGCAATTTTACAAAATAACAATAATAAAAACTGTATCAACCTGGTGCATCAAAATATACAAGGTATGTTAGGCAAAGAATTAGAAATTGAATTATTTTTAAATAGTAACAGTATAAATATTTTATGTATTACAGAACATTGGTTGAAAGAATACAACTCCATATTTAATTTCAGTAATCACCAGGTGGTCAGTTCGTTCAATAGAGATACTAAATTACGTGGTGGCTCCTTAATATTAGCTAATAAGTCCTTATCATGTAAAGAACGTAAAGACATTGTGAGCCTCTCTGTTGAGCGTACTGTAGAAATGGCATGTGTTGAGCTTGAGCACCTTATTGTTGTCAGTGTTTACAGACCCCCATGTTCAAGTTATGATACTTTTGAAAAAATTATGGAAGAAGTTTTAGTTAAGCTTAATAAACAGAATAAATCTCTTGTAGTGTGTGGAGACTTTAATATCAATCTCCTGGAAACTTCTTCCATCAGTATTAAATTCTGTTCTTTGTTCAAATCCTATAATCTTAATAATTTATTCTTTGAAGCTACACGTATTGCAGGGTGTAGTGCAACTTGTATTGATAATATTTTTACAGGTGTTGTACCAATCAACAAATCAATAATTCAAAAACTTAGTTCAGATCACTGTGGACAACTGGTTTCGTTACCTTATATGCACAAAAAACAGGTAAATGAGAAAATTGTGTTTGTTCCTATTAATGCAAAACGCCTGGAGAGATTTAGAAGTAATATGTTAAAAATCCTTCCATCCCTTTCTTATAAGAACAATGCAGACTATTTAAATAGAGAATTATTTACCTTTATAAACAATGAATTTAATAAAACATTTACTTCTAAAACATTCTCCAGAAACAGTCGCAAGGCATTTAATGAGTGGGCGACAGTAGGAATTCATAAAAGCAGACGAAGGTTATATGACCTTTACCATGAAAGATCGTATAATCTTTCCGATGCTTTTAAAGAATATGTAAAAAATTATTCTAAAATGTTTAAAAGAGTTTGCTCCACAGCCAAATCATTACATATTAGTAACAAAATTAAGACAGCTAAGAATAAAATTAAAATGACGTGGAGTATAATTAACAGCGAAACCGGTAATGAGAAACCTCGTAATTCAAACTATCAATTAAAAATTAATAATGAATTGACTAAATCAAATCAAGAAGTTGCAGCGGTGTTTGAGAAATATTTCACTGATGTTCCTATCTTGACAACAGAGTCATTGAATGCTTCTCCAACTGTCGGCGAATCATTACTTAAACAGAATGTTAATACCTGTTTAAAAGAATTTAGATTTGAAAAAGTATTACCGCATAATATTGTAAAATACTTCAAAACCATTGATGTAAAGAAAACCGCAGATTTGTGGGGGATTTCCGTTACAGTGATTACGTCCATAATAGATTTAATTGCACCTCATCTTGCTATTATTTTTAATACTTGTATCGATTATGGTGTGTTTCCTGATTTAATGAAGTATAGTAAAGTAATACCTTTATTTAAATCTGGTAGTACATTGGACCCCGCTAATTATAGACCTATTTCTGTACTACCAACTCTCAGTAAAATTTTTGAAAAAATAATTTTGGATCAATTGTTAATTTTTTTTAATACAAATAAATTACTTCATAAAAATCAATTTGGTTTTACAAGGGGTCGCTCGACGTCTGACGCCGGTGTTGAGCTTATGAAATATATTTTTAATGCCTGGGAGAATTCACAAGATGCCTTAGGTATTTTCTGTGACCTTTCCAAGGCTTTCGATTGTGTTCATCATGATACATTAATCAGGAAACTACAACATTACGGTGTAAAAAATTTGGCGCTTAAACTTATTACTTAATATTTAAGTAACAGAACTCAAAAAGTCGTCAAATGTTCCTCCGGATCGGTAGTATCAATGGGCGTTCCTCAGGGCTCGATTCTTGGCCCATTCCTGTTCTTAATCTATATTAATGACTTACCTTATCTTGTAGGGGACAATCACGATATAGTATTATTTGCTGACGATACCTCTTTAATTTTCAAACTGAAACGGCAGTCAATTAAATATGACGATGTAAATAATGCTCTATCGAAACTAGTACATTGGTTTAACGCCAACAATTTGCTCTTAAGCGGCAATAAGACAAAATGTATTAAATTTACAATACCTAATGTAAAACATTCGAAAACCAATGTGCTCTTAAATGGGGAGGAGTTGAGTCTTGTGGATACCACTGTTTTTCTCGGTATTACTATTGACGCGAAACTTCAATGGGGCCCCCATATATCTAAATTAGCAAGCAGACTTAGTTCTGCAGCATATGCTGTAAGAAAGATTAGAAGTCTCACAGATGTTGAGACAGCTAGGTTAGTGTATTTTAGTTACTTTCATAGCGTAATGTCTTATGGAATTTTGCTATGGGGTAATGCGACTGATATTGAAGCTATATTTGTTTTGCAAAAGAGAGCCGTACGGGCGATTTATAATCTAAATTGTAAAGAGTCCCTTAGAGAAAAATTTAAAGAAATAAACATATTAACTTTGGCATCGCAATATATTTATGAAAATGTAATGTATGTACATAAAAACATAAATAGCTTTAATAAGAATAAGGATGTTCATACCTTAAACACTAGGAACAAACATAAGCTTGTAATGCCACTTACAAGACTCCACAGAATTAGTAATTCATTTATGGGGCAATGTATACGCTTTTACAACAGAATCCCAGAACATGTTCAAAGTTTGTCAATAAACAAGTTTAAAAGTTTTATTAAAGAAAAACTGTACAAAAAGGGTTATTATAATATCAAGGAATACATGAGTGAAAATAACCCCTGGGAATAAGGTGATCGCCACCATGCTGGTTCTATGAAAATTCATTTAAAATTGTATAATCAAAATTATTGTTAAGTGAAATTATGTTTAAAAAAAAAAGTCCCGCTGGGTTTCTTGCTGGTTCTTCCCAGGACAGAGGTATTTTCCGAACCAGTGGTAAATAAAATAATGACTTTCAATAAGTATTATGTAATAATCCATATTGAATAAAAATCATTCATTCTATTCTATTCTAATTATTTGGACTGTGATTTGACCAGCAAAGAAAAAATCGCGCAACTACGTGGACTCCTGAATAAATACGAGCATTTATTTATTCGTGGATATCCTAAAACTCGGGTTAACACCGGTGCGTTGGAGATCAGACTGAAAAATCCGGATAAATTCGTAGAAAGAAGACCATATCGTCTTAGCCCAGTGGAAAGAGAGAAGGTTCGTAACATAATTCAAGAGTTAATGGAACATAACATCATACGTGTAAGCAAGTCACCCTATTCAAGCCCTGTTATCTTAGTCAAGAAGAAGAATGGTGATGATAGACTCTGCGTTGACTTTCGAGAACTCAACTCAAACACTCTGCGTGATCATTACCCACTTCCGTTGATTTCAGACCAGATCGACCAGCTAGCAAATGGTCATTTTTACACAAGCCTTGATATGGCAGCTGGTTTTCACCAGATCCCTATCGCTGAGACTTCTATAGAGAAGACCGCCTTCGTCACTCCAGATGGGCTATATGAATACCTAACCATGCCGTTCGGTTTGAGTAATGCTTGTGCTGTTTACCAACGATGCATCAACAGAGCTCTGACGTTATTGCTGGGAACAGCTGCACAGGTCTATGTGGATGACGTGCTGAGTAAATGCGCAGATTTTCCAGAAGGAATATCACACCTAGAGCAGATTCTCATAGCACTACAAGATGCTGGATTTTCCATCAACGTCGAGAAGTGCAGTTTCTTCAAACGATCTATTGAATTCCTCGGAAATGTAGTTTCTGATGGACAAGTACGACCAAGCCCACGTAAAGTGGAGGCCCTTGTGAAAGCTCCGGTACCTAAGAATGTCAAGCAGGTGAGACAGTTCAATGGGCTGGCAGGATACTTTAGGAAATATATTCCTGACTTCTCACGTATAATGCTACCGTTGTACGAACTGACAAAACAAGGTGCAAAATGTACATGGACAGACAACCACGAGAAAGCACGTAACACAATCATCGAATGCTTAACGTCCGCACCAGTACTGACATTATTCCAGGAAGAAAAACCTATACAACTATATACGGATGCTAGCAGTCTTGGATATGGTGCAGTACTAGTACAGGTGATTGAGGGGCGCCAACATGCGGTTGCCTATATGAGTATGAGGACCACTGAAGCAGAAAGCCGCTACCACTCATATGAGTTGGAAACGTTAGCAGTGGTGCGTGCTATAAAACACTTTCGCCAGTGCTTATATGGGCGAAAATTCACGGTGATAACAGACTGCAATGCATTAAAAGCGTCCAAGCACAAGAAGGACCTTCTACCGAGGATTCATCGTTGGTGGGCATCCTTGCAAAACTACGACTTTGAGGTAGAGTACCGCAAAGGTGAACGTCTCCAACATGCCGACTTTTTCAGCAGGAACCCAACTGAGTTTGCAGTCAATATTATGACAAGAGACTTGAACTGGCTCAAAATTGAACAGCGACGGGATGATGAACTGCGACCTATAATCGATAACCTTAGTAAGGGTAACCCAGTAGAGAACTATGTCTTGGAGGATAACGTCTTGAAGAAACAATTAAACGATCCTGTTTTTGGTCAACAACTTAGCACAGTTGTCCCCAAGGCCTTCCAATGGAGTATTATCAACTCTTTTCACACCGCACTGAAACATCCCGGCTGGGAAAAAACATTACAAAAGATCAGAGAAACTTATTGGTTCAACAAAGTGAGTTCTACTGTCCGAAGATTTGTAGACAATTGTGTAATATGCCGAACATCCAAAGGAAGATCTGGTACTATACAAGCCCAATTACACCCAATACAAAAACCAGTGGCTGCTTTCCAAGTTATTCATATGGATATAACTGGAAAGCTAGGCACTCCAGAAGATCAGCAGTACGTCATAGTTACCATTGACGCTTTCTCGAAGTACGTTCTGTTCTACTTCTCCAGCAACAAGAACCCACACAGTACATTAGCTGCTCTGAAACGCACAGTACATCTATTCGGTACACCTATTCAAATAATAGTTGATGGAGAAAGGGAGTTCCTAGGCGAGTTCAAAGACTATTGCGACCACACTGGAATAAATATTCACGCCATAGCTCCAGGAGTTAGCCGAGCGAATGGTCAAGTAGAAAGGGTTATTGCAACTCTCAAAAATGCATTGGTGATGATTAAAAACTACGAAGCAGAGCAGTGGCACACTACGCTTGAGGAACTGCAATTAGCAATGAACTGTACAACTCATCGTTGACACTTATTACACAACGAAAGCATTGTGTACCGCCCGAGCTTCTCAGCTTGGTGAATATCGACAACGAGACCGTAGATATCGAAGCACTTACTCAACAGGTACAACAGAAAATGTCTCATTCAGGCGAACAAGACAGACAAAGATTCAATCGACATAAGGCCAAAATCCATCACTTCCAACGAGGAGACTACGTGTTGATTAAGAATAACCCTCGCAATCAAACATCCCTAGACCTTAAATTCAGTGAACCTTATGAAGTTTGCAGGATACTGGAAAATGACCGTTATTTGGTGAAGAAAGTAATTGGAAGGGGACGACCTCGCAAGGTTGCTCATGATCAGCTGCGCCGCGCCCCGCAACCCGGTGAACAGTTGACCGTATCGGTGGAAAATATATCACCTGGTCATCAGGACTCGGCTTCAATATCCATTGAGCCCGTCCCTCCGACTTTACAAGACCCAGCAAACCACGACTTACAGGGTTAAAGCAGTTTATCAAAATAAAGCGTAAGTAACTCAATTCAATATTCAGCTTTAACTAACTCTACGAGACATTCTAACATACGTATCAACGAGAACCTCCGAGAACCTCCGATAATCTACGAGAACCTCCGAGAACCTCCGAGAATCTACGAGAACCTCCGAGAACCTCCGAGAACCTTCGAGAACTCTACGAGAACCTACTAACCTCAATAACATTAATATTACCAACCATACAAGGAATTATGTGTTGGCGTAACAACTAACATGAAGCAACTCAAGTTGCTTACAGATATCCCACTCAAAAGAAATCTATTGTTACAGGTAAAAATAAGAATTACAATCGACGAGGCTGGTGCAGAGCGCGCACCGCCTGTCAGTATGGCCGTATCGGCGCAGCAAAAATAGTTCATAAATTATAATAATTAATTACTCGGTTTAATTATTGTGTCAAAAATAGTTCATAAGCCGTTTAATACTCACTCTTTGATTATTACAATGTAAAAATCTTGTGATTCACATAATTCAATGCTTGACCTAAAACTCATGTACACGTGCTTGCCACGCTATAAAAACGACCGCACAGAGCGTGCTAGGTCAGTCTGGCTCGAGCAGCCGAACAGTACAGACCTCTGTAAGTACATTGTTACGCTGTCAGTCGAATAAACGAGGCTTTCAGGTTAGTTGTGGTGTTTTCTTTGGAAGAATGAAGATGAGTGATCTCCATGGAAATAACATTAGTGCTGACGTCACACTTTTTAAAAACAACGAGGAGCTCTGTCCCCCCGTCATATATAATAAACCAAAATTATATTGTGATTTCTGTGAATTTACGACTTTATGTGCTCTTCGGGCAAGAGGGAGAAGCACCGTCAATTATACGTTGTTTAGGGTAAAGAGGTTGTTTGTGTTTTAAAACGAATGTTTCCATTTCATCTTGAAAACGGTTTGACCGATATAAGAGAGACAACTCTCGACTCGTAGATACAATTTTCTGTGAAGAGTTTGCGATTCATCGGCAATGCTTCTTAGATAGGGATCATGGTGCTTACTCAATAGAGGGTGCTGTAATAAACATTTTTTGATCGCCAAAATAAGTTTTAACGTATTTTTCCCCGATACAGCTTGAATAACTTAGATGCATTTTTTGTAAAGTGCTTGAAATTTTGATAGAGCTAGCTTAATCTCTTTTCGATTACATCGACTACACAAAAATTTTAATTTTTCTTTTTATCTCTCGTAATGTTCAAACATTAAAGAAAGGCATTGGAGTCAGGGCAACTAAATCAACATCTAGTTATTTATTATACGAAAGTCAATGTTGTGCGGACGGTATAAGAAAATCCGTTACTACTTTCGTTCCGTTGGTGTTGTTAGTAGCGACTTTGGTACATGTCGGTAAGGTGCATGCGGCTCACCTGATGGTAAGTGACTACAGCCGCCCATGAACTACCGCAACACCGGGGGAATGGCAGATGCGTTGCTGGCCTTTTAGAAAGGTGTAAGCTCTTTTCTTTAAGGTCCTTAAGTCGTATCGATCCGGAAAAATCGCTGATAGAAACAATTCCACAGAAAAATTGTACGAGGAAGAAAACTCCTAGTAGAACGCACAGTCGTGGACCGTCAAGCATCCAGATGGTGAGGATGGTATCGTGAATTAGTATTACATCTATAGATGAACAATCTCTTTACGCCAAGAAAAAATAACAAAAACAACCGACGGGGATCAGCGTCTAAGAATCTTATGAATACGAAACGTTTGGTGCCACGATTGCTAATCCACCTGCCAAGCGTGACGATTAAGGCAAATTCTTTCTATAACGGAAGAGGCTTGAAGTGGAAGCCAACGAGCTGATGAATAAGAAGCCAAGAGCAAAGGTGAAGAGTGATGTTACAACTTGTTCTCCAACGCAAAGTTCAACAACACGCGTTACGTGATAATCACGTTATATTCGTTTGAAAATATCAAATAAAATCCACTCTGAAGATGAGCGCAACATCACCATGCAATGTTAGTGGTTTGCCTAGTGTGATATTATAGCAAAACCGTTCTTTATGCAAGCAGTACAGCGATGGAATTTTATAGACTAATAGATAGATGGATGAACATTCACTTAAAGAATTCACAAATAATTAGCTTCTTAATTAGATATAAAATCTATTACATTTAGAGCGCATAATTTTACTGCATCAGGTTTATTTTCAGTCTTTGTAAATATGATCATAGGGGTCTTCTTGATATGATCTAGCAAATACCCCTATAAGGCAATCTCTGTTTAAGCCTCCCCTTATGTTCAGTAGTGCACTTTTGAGAGGCTGTAAGAATAATAACGATGATAATTTTAAGCGTCTATTTTATACTTTAGGCGCTAACATATACGATTGAGTTTTTTAAATCTCTCAAGACAAAATAAGTGACGAATACCATCAAGCTGTCAGTAAGTAGTTCTGTGGTCTGAATATTTGCCAATAAAAATTCCAAATTATTTCATTGCTTCTTCTCAGTGTTTTTATGCATAAACAATAATATTATGGTTAGCCTTTAGTGCTATAATGAATAAATTTTATGATGATGCGTTGTGTATTTAAAATACTAGTAAATACAGCATGGATAATAACATAAATTGAATTTTATTCAATTCATTTTAAATATCAGAAAATTTAATTGTATGATATCAACCGTATTAAATTACTGCAGTGGAAAACGCGTCGCAACCCTTGTGACGGTACGAATAATTAAAATATAGTTAAAGTAAATTATTCATAACATAGTAAACTAAACCGCATAATATTTTTAAAGAGCTCTTTAGATAGTTTAACTACGTTACTACTAGTATGTATATGACATTACTGTGGTGTGTCTTTACAGAGTAAAATATTTTTGTAGTTAATATTGAAGACATGTAAAAAATATATCTGTGTTAAAGTTGACGCTGGTATTCATATGTCAAAAGCTAAGCATTATAATGATAGAGTTGTTAATAGTAATGGCAATGATAATTATAATGATGATTTCCTGGTTATTGATTTCGACTACGGTGCCAAATGTAATCTTGAAATTATTGCAGAAAATCTTAGAAATAAGTTTTCCATTTAACGAATCATTTTTTTTCTTTTTAAAAAACGTTACCCCTACACTAGGATTTTCTCCTGTATCGTGGAGGCAGTTTACAAACACAAATTGCACAAGGACAAACATCCAGACCCGGAACAATTATTTGTAGGCCATACAAATACTTGTTCCGTGCGGGATTCGAACCCGCGCCCCCCAGTGCAGCATTTCATTGCTAAGCCACTGCGCCACGGAGCCGTCAAATCATTTTAACGGATATTCAGTAGGAGGTCAGGGCGTTATAAGATGTAACCAGGGAAAGCAGCGCGAAGTTACGAGATATCTTATACGAATTGAAACTAGCCAATCCACCTGGGATTGCAAGCATGGTGATTACAATAAACCCCTTTGAGTGATAGTCCTCTTCCAGCAAGAAATAAATGATGTAAAAAAAAAGTGAAAACGTTACCTGACTTGCACACCCAGAACTCTTAAATATTATGTCTGTCGATCACAAATAAAGATATTTATAGCATAACTTCCAGTTAAAATAAGTAAACCTACCTTAATGAGAAAAGAAACGTTGGTTTATTGTTACTACCACCATCACCAATCATCACCACCCAACACTACACTGCTGAACATAGACCTTTTCCCAAAGTATATCACAAAGTACGGCGCTGAGCCACATGCATCCATCGACTTCTTGGATCTCTTGCGAGGTAGTACTTCCATCTAGTGGGTCAAGCCGAGTAGTATAGTGTAAGAATATCCTGTACTCCATATCGTCTCATGGTTGTCGTAAGAAAACAGAGGGATACAAGCCAGCAGATAGGCAACAGAATCTTTCTGATGACAGCAAAGTTATAAATAAAAAAAAACTGCGGTTATAGACCTGTTTGCCAATCCTGTCAAATATGCCACGATTGAAGCTCAAAAAGGTTATTGTTACAGGTGTATTATTACCTTTATGATTGAAGCTGTATTATTACGTTTAAATTTTTAATCATTTCTTATTATAGGTATGGGTTCAAGGACTACTTGCAAAATACATACATTTTTCTTCAAAGTAATTGGCTTGATATTACTTTTTCAGCAAAGAGGGTATCCTTTTGTTTCTCAAATAACGTGATCTTAACGCCTGTCAGACAATAAATTAAAAACGGTTAGGATAAATGTGATTTATTACGAGTGAAATTTAGGACACTACAGTTAGAGCGTGCAAGATGGCTCGAGATCGTCTATTTAGAAAATAAAAGCACCGTAGACATTTTGATTGTCTGAAATGTAATTTTTTCTTCCAATTACATACAAATTTGATATGCCAATGACATTTTTATCAGGCTGATATTTGTCATTAATCATTGGAATTAAAAACGGTTATCGCGGTGGAAATGCAAACTACAAATTGTCCACACCGACTAGTGTCTTACTGCGACTGACACAAAAAGTGAGTCGTGGCCACGCGTCTTCTATACATTTTGAAGAAATTCTCATATTATACTTGTATATTATTATATACAACTATAATATGTGAATTTGGCAATTGCCAACCGCAGTTTTTACTATATATATAATATGAATAGAATAGAATAGAATAGAGGGATTTTATTCAATATTGATTATTACATAATACTTTTTGGAAGTCATTTTTTATTTACCACTGGTTCGGAAAATACCTCTGTCCTGGGAAGAACCAGCAAGAAACCCAGCGGGACTTTTTTTAATATAATTTCACTTAACAATAATTTTGTTTATACAAATTTAAATGAATTTTCATAGAACCAGCATGGTGGTGATCACCTTAGTCACAAGAGTTATTTTCATTCATGTATGTCTTTATATTATAATAACCCTTTTTGTACAGTTTCTCTTTAATAAAACTTTTAAACTTGTTTATTGACAAACTTTGAACATGTTCTGGGATTTTGTTGTAAAAGCGTATAAATTGCCCCATAAATGAATTACTAATTCTGTGGAGTCTAGTAACTGGCATTACAAGCTTATGGTTGTTCCTAGTGTTTAAGGTATGAACATCCTTATTCTTATTAAAGCTATGAATGTTTTTATGTACATACATTACATTTTAATAAATATATTGCGATACCAAAATTAATATGTTTATTTCTTTAAATTTTTCTGTGAGGGACTCTTTACAATTTAGATTATAAATCGCCCGTACGGGTCTCTCTTGCAAAACAAATATAGCTTCAATATATCATAAAATATCAGTCGCATTTCCCCATAGCAAAATTCCATAAGACATTACGCTATGAAAGTAACTAAAATGCACTAACCTAGCTGTCTCAACATCTGTGAGACTTTTAATCTTTCTTACAGCATATGCTGCAGAACTAAGTCTGCTTGCTAATTTAGATATATGGAGGCCTATTGAAGTTTCGCGTCAATAGTAATACCAAGAAAAACAGTGTTATCCACAAGACTTAACTCCTCCCCATTTAAGAGCACATTGGTTTTCAAATGTTTTACATTAGGTATTGTAAATTTAAGAAATTTTGTCTTATTGCCGTTTAAGAGCAAATTTTTGGCGTCAAACCAATGTACTAATTTCGATAGAGCATTATTTACATCGTCATAATTAAATGACTGCTGTTTGAGTTTGAAAATTAAAGAGGTATCGTCAGCAAATAATACTATATCGTGATTGTCCCCTACAAGATAAGGTAAGTCATTAATATAGATTAAGAACAGGAATAGGCCAAGAATCGAGCCCTGAGGAACGCTCAATGATACCACCGATCCGGAGGAACCTTTACCATTGATTACGACTTTTTGAATTCTGTTACTTAAATATAAAGTAATAAGTCCCACATACTTAGAGCTGAAACTCAAAAAATTTTTTTCGAGAGACATTTCCAAAGTAGTAAAATGTGTGTGTCCCCCCCCCCCCCCGCCCCCGTAACTTCTAAAATAAGACGATGATAAAACTCAAAAAAGCAAAAAAATCTGTGGAAAAAAATTCCACTGAAAATTGGTTTGGGCGAGATCTAGTTAGTAGGTTTTTTTAAGACGTCAAAAATCGTTAATTACGTTACTTGCTGCTACGAAACCCTTCATGGGCGAGTCCGACTCGCACTTGGCCGCTTTTTTTGTTACTTATTCAGCCCAATTGATTCATTCATTTTACAACCCTTTTTTTATACGCCTATTATACTAAAAAATTCCAATATTTTTTATTACCATTTTTATATTTTTTATGTTGATTTTTAAACAAGAGAGTCTATTTTAAATGAAACTATAAAGTCTGAGCTATATTTTTACTCATTAATCATCAAGATAGTAATTTAGGGAAGAATTAACCCGATTTCAATGCTCTAGAAACCGAACAAGAAAACAACTCCAAGTGAGACATATCAAGGTCTAAAAAAAGTCAAAAAGAAAAATTCTATAATTTTCTTAAACTCGATCAGTACCTACAGAGTAGGCGACTGACTGACTTCTTAATAATAATTACAATTATTATAACATTATTGTAACTGTAAATGTTAAATATGTGTTTCCCGAAGCAACTTGAAATTACACTTCTATAGATGCCATTATAATTTTAGCATATAACATAATTAATAACTTCAAAGCATATCTCATTACCTTCTTGTTTCGATATCAGGGTTTATTTTCCTTCTTAACTTTTGTACATAATTTAAAACTGATTTTCTTAAACAGATTTCGGATAATAAATCCAATTAAATGTTTCGCTCTTTTGCTTCATTTCCTGAAATAAATAGATTATCTCGGAGGCACAGGACAAAGTATTAAGGCCGCCTTGTATGAAAACGTCACTCCCCGCGTTTGTCGAGCGAATTAGAATTAAGCGGGGAGAATTTTAGAACAAACAACGTACTTCCTACCTCGAAGATATCGTGGCGCTTGGCAGGTACAAGCCGCGGCAGACGAGCGCTTGAGTAGTTCGATTATGGTTTTTTTCATGAGATAAAAATATAAACGAATTTATAAAATGTATTCTTAACATGACCAAAAACAATAAGCCTTTTCATTTGAAATAGCTTTAATATATTTATGATGTCTTTATACAGCCAATTTCACGATTCTGTTTTCACAAAACCCTTGTTGATGAATGTGATGTATGTGTATAATTTTTTTTTATTAAATGTTTTTATTTTAGTAAATTTATAGAGAGAGATACAAGTCCAATCGCCTTAAGTGAATTTCATAACATTGTTACGACCAGATTATTATAACGCTTAAAAATAGAAATGTGAGGGACAGAGGTTGATATTTTGGCAATACGATTACGTTTTCTTTATTTCCTAAACAAATACTAAGGCATACTAGAAATAAATATTAACTTTATTTTGTAGAAGTCCCCTAACGATTTCAAAAAGCCTAACATAATAACATTGTGACAGTAGCCTAATGGCACTGTGCGGACTGCGAACTCAAAAGGTCGTGGGTTCGAATCCGCCATTCGACTACTGTCATGAACCATTCCCAACAAAAGCATTTTAAACTTACCAGGAGTGGTTAAAAGGAATATTAGTAATGTTAATAGAATTGCTATTATTACAAAAAAAGTAACAAATTTATTGGCGTATTGTGATTTTACATATAAATTTTTAACAGGTAAAGGTCGGTAATTATTTTTAATTTATTAGTGAATACTATCCAAAAAATAGTTCCTTCGTTTAAAATAAAAAAATAACTAAAAAATTATGAGGTATGAAACAAAAACATAGTATCCTAAGTTGATTGTATTTTAGTTCTAATCCTAATAATGAATAAAACTATTTTTTACGGATTTTATCGCGTTTAATTTAACTTTCACGGGGGAACTGAGACATTTGACATCCCGATGTCACAGTTAGCCCGCCTACTTTCAGTTTTTAATATTAATTTTTGGTTCGATTTACACAGAATGAACTTACAGTATCTTCAAGTCTAGCAGTGGTGTGCTTGGGTTTGGATTTAATTTTGTTAATTATAGGATCCCAAGCAGATGGCAGCACCCATCCATCTTCTTTATTGAAATTAGGATGTTTTTTAATTTCAATAGCCTCGCGTATCATCCTTGGTAGGAATCAGTGTTCTTTTGCGAGGATTTAAGGTCTATCAAATCTGATGTAATGGTGGGGACGATCTTGAACAATTTTACAGACTGCAGACTTCCCGATACGTCGGTGCTTCACGTCAGCTATATGTTCTTTCACGCGGGTTTAATGGATATTTTTGTCTGTCCTATATAAGAAAGACCATATTCGCAATCAAGCTTGTACACTCCTGCATATTGTAGAGGGATATTACACTTGACGGAAGGTAAAAATTGACTAATTTTCTTCGGCGGCTTGAAGTATGTTTTAATAGAAGCTCGCTTCAAAATGTAGCCAACCTTGCCTGTGTCTCCTCTGACATAGGGTAGTATAGCAAGCACACGCTCGACTGTGGTCGTCTTCACTCGGTCACTGTGACCTAGGCGCGGGACCCGAAGCTTGTTGTCTTGTAATACTTGCTCAACGTGCTGAAGCTCGGCGGCCAGATGTTTTCTGTCACAGATCCCTCGTGCTCTCTGAAACAAAGCCTTTCCCACGGTAGCTAACTGTGATGGATGATAGTGCGATTCACCATTTAAATATCGGTTGGTATGGGTCTTTTTCTTATACACAGTGTGACCCATTGGTCACATTGTGTATATGAAAAAGACCCAGTGTTATCAGGATTTCGGATGACTAAAACATCTAGGAAAGCTAAAGAATTTTTTGCCTCTAACTCCAATGTGAATTGTATTTTAGAGTTTATGGAATTAAGGTGATCTAAAAATGCAGTTACTTTGTCAGATAGTAAAATTTATGAAAGTGTCATCTACGTACCGCTTATAGAATCTTGGATTTACAGGAGCAGTAAGAAGGGCTTTCTCCTCAAAGTTCTCCATGAATATGTCGGCGACTATGGGAGATACAGCTGAGCCCATCGCCACTCCATCTACTTGCTTGTAGAACTCCTTCTTCCACAATAGAAAGCCAGATGTAAGGCAGTGTTTGAGTAATACTGCATATTCTGAAGGCATGTTGTATTCTTCTAGCTTCCTGGCTACAATTGAAATCCAGTCTTCAATAGGTAAGCATTTAAATATTGACTGAACATCAAAACTGACCATAGTTTCATTGTTGGCGAGATGTAGGTCTTTTATCTCACTAACAAAATGGTACGAATCCTTTGTGTGTACTCTAGTTTGTCCTCTCAGTGGTGACAGAATTTTTGCCAGGTGTTGAGCCAACTTATAAGTTGGTGAATCGATTTGGCTCATTATGGGACGTAGTGGATCGTTTGGTTTGTGTATTTTCGGTAATCCATATAACCTCGGTAGCTTGGTACACGTTGGTGTTATCGAATTTACGTCGAGATTTAATTTTTCGGAGTAATTTTTTCTAATCCTATTAGTTTAAACGACCGACTTTGGGCGCAGCTTATAGAACTAATACGCCCGTAATTTTTTTTAACTTATTATAAGACAGATTTGATCCCGACTGTCCCGGGCGCTTGGTTGGTATCTCTCCACAAATGTGCTGTCGTCTGCATACCCACAGACACCGGGAATGAGCAGATCATTTAAAATTATTTTTTTTAAATTATTTTCTTGGGTAAACCTGCAGTTACCCGTACAGGTTACCCGCATTTAAAAGTTTCTTTTATTCGTGAGTGCAAGTGTTAAAATTTCAATTTGTACAACCGACTTCAATATAAATAAAATAGTTTCTAGTTGTTTTTTTGAAAACTGCTCGATCGATTTCGGTAAAATTTAAATAGAACCTGGGAAGTATTATATATCTTTGTAATATAAAAGAATTTTCCAAATCGGTTTAGGCGTCTTCGAGTAATCGGTGTACATACATAAAAAAAAAGATTCCGACGAATTGAGAATCTCCTCCTATTGTGAAGTCAGTTGATGAAAAAGGTTATTTTGATAATAATGAATTAGCCAAGCCCGGCTGACTTTATTCTGCCTATGCATACCAATGTTAATTACGGTTGGTTGAACATTATACAGGTTGATATGCTGTTGCGGCATCTAGTAGCTAAAACAACATAGTGGAGAGCAAAACAACTTCCATGAAAAAATTCATCTCGGTATGTGCCTACTGTAATGGTGATCGGTCAGTGTCGAAGTCTGTTGATCTCAAACAGATATTCTTATAAGCCTCCCAGTAGGAGTACATCAATTAATATTCTGAGCCACCTGCAACCAATCAACAAGTCACCACTACATTTAATGGGCGGTCGCCCACCACAGCCATTTCCAGTACGAGTCTGTCATCCGAGAACTTTTCTTCATTATGTAACAATAGTTAAATTAAATGTGTAGTATTCGTGTGAAATAACATATCTTTAGCATAAATTATTTAATTGCCGTTTAATATTTTAATACTTTATTGATTTTAACGATTAATTTATAAATATGTAAATATTTGCCTTTTTGTCGCCGTAGTTGAAAAATTTACGGTATAGTCCCGCTACAGCATAGTAAGTTTGCAGCATAAATGGGTCGGCTCGTCCGGGGAAGAACAACGCTAGCACAGTATACCAGCGTGAAATATCAGCGTACATAAAATAAACTAAAGGCAATTTTTGATCATTTAATATTTTATGAAGTAAAAAGCTACCACACATTGAGGAAAAAAAGTATAAAGAAAGAAAAATTGCGTATATATATTTGTATGCATATGACCATAAAAATATTACATTGAGTTTTCATCTCAAAAATGAATTTAAAAATATTCAACTAGTTTCGTAATGTAGTTAATGTTGGCCTGATCAAAAATTAAAACCTCCACAGAAAACCACTTACGCTGCAGCTCAGTTGCACGCGAAAATAAAATTAAATAACTTTAATATCGCTAATAGCTTAAACTTTTGATGTATACGTAAGCTAACAACAAGTTTTATAGTCCATATAAAATTAATTTAAAAAAAATTGATTTGTTTCCTTAAACATTTAAATTACCGTAATTGTAACCATCATTACAAACATTCACAAGTCCACTTTTGAACGTAAGCCTTCCACAAGGATCGCCATAAAATACGGACCTTGCCACCTGTGCCCGTCGACTTCATCTAGTGACGGGCCGCTCTACACTTCGCTTACCGGTACGAGGCTGCCACTCGAGAATCTTTCTTCACCATCGGGTGTCGGTTCTTCCAGCAATATGGCCGGCCTGTTGCCACTTCAGTTTGCTGATATGTGGACTATGTCGGTCACTCAGGTTCCACGTGGAACAGTTCATTTCATTCCAGATCATTATCCGTAGCTCGACCGTGAGCGACCATTAGATTTCTTATAAATAAGAATTAATTTCAAATCTTTTGCTTAACTTTTAAAAATAAATATTATCATAATATAATGTACTGCAAAGCAATATTATACGACAACAGTATGCTGCAATTTAATCATGTGTTTTAGGTATGTTTTACGTCTCAATGTCACCACCCATATAGTAACGATATAGCATTCCGTGTGTGTCTTAAGAGTTGACGGAGGAAAACAAATAGGGATGAAAAGCAGCGTCTTCCTTATAAAAACAAGAACATAAAAAAACTGGTATTGCCAAGCCGCCTTCCAAGCGTGGCAACTATGGAAAATATACCCTTATGAGGTGATACTTAGAGCCTATGTTCAGCAGTGGACTTTGACAAGATGATGGTGATGATGATGATGACGTCTTGATGCACATTAGAATAGAAATAAGTTTTTTGACCCCGAGTCACACGATCGATTGTAAAATTTCAATTGAAGCTTAAGCAATGCATTTTTTTCATATAAGTTTTCGTTTTACATTTTGTATTACAGAGTTTTTATTGAGTTAAGTAATTGTCAGCAAACTTTGTAAAATATAGGAAAATAAAAATGTGTTCCAGCACATGGCGGAAATTACGAGCATCTGTTGTTGGAACCACCCTCATACACCAAATGCGTTTGAAACAAGTTGTGCGCTATATGGCTAAGATAGCAACAAGTTGTGCACGTGGAAAGAGATACGCTAATTGTAGGTTAAGAGATAAATCTGTGTACATATTATTGCTTTATCATAAAGTAATTAAAACACAGATACCGAACTATTTAGTACAACTATACGAGGCAATTTTTGTTTAGTGGTGGACTTTTGAAAAAATGTAATGGATGTATGAATTTAATAGAGTTTTGTTCATTCTATTTTGTACGAGTATAATGTATATGAATTTATGACATTGCTTATAAAAGTTTTGTATCTTTAAAGCACTTATTATATATTGTGTAAATTTATGATCGACTTTTTGTCAAAGAAACATTTTTACATAAGGTTCAGTTATTCTCTTAGCTTGTGGTTTTACGGCATTAACTCTACAATAATTGTCTTGATGTCTCTGACACTGCATAAATGTCTTTTGCCTAAAATATTATCGTGAAACTTTAAAGCGGATACGTATATGTTTCTGAAATTTAAAAAAATAGCTAACTATGCCACTTTAAAAACCCTTGCATAAAAATTAACTGCACAACTAAACAAATCGCAGTGCAGTTAATCTGCAAAATCCTGGAAAATATGAAAAATTAAGTTTAATTTTACAAAGTACAGAGGGAAACGTTTTCCTTTCATTCGATAAAATTTCTAGCTTGACGAATGTTTACCTCGTATTACAATTTAAATTAAATTATTTTAACTATATAAGATTAAAAAGAAATCTAAGTTATTATTAAACTTATGAATCATATTATTATTTAACTATAGTAGTTTTACAGGTAGAGCAGCTATATTATGGTTGTAGCACGAATGGATCGGCTCGACCGGGGATGAACCACGCTCTCACAAAGCTTGCGAATAGTAGCTAAAAATTCTAAAACTTGGTTACAAATCTTCAATGCAAATGAAATGGAACAAGTGATTTAGAGAATCCTTGCTGAAATTATATACCGCTTCGGTTTCGGTAAGGACTCCTTAGCGCTTAATTTGCCTTTCGATGCACGATGAACGACACTTGAGAATGAATGCCACTCAGACTCCATAGAAATATTTCATCTACGCATTGTATCTATATAAATTTCGTAATGTTGTTTTTTTTTTATTTGTTAAGTAAAGTGATTAAGATTCATTAAAGATTTTTAAAAATGCGTCCTTTTAAAGTTTTCAGTTAAAAATCTGTCATTGCCTTCAAAACTCATCATAATATATAATATATACACGCGGGTACTTACAGACAAGAGTACTACTCACAGCATGCCAGCGTAAAATGACAGCTTGACTCTGCTGTGTTTCGTATGGTGAGTGTAGAGAACCGAAGACCCATTTTACTGGAAAAGAGGCATTACATCTTAGTCCTCACGGGTGACTACGCATCTGCATTTTGATTCTTTATTGAGGATAAATGTAGATGTTTATGGGTCACAGCAACCACTTTCCATCAGGTAGACTGTGTGCTCGTTTGTCACCCTATCCTATAAGAAATTTTTTTTTTTTTGGAAAATCAATATAACTATATAATAAATCAACTAAAACAGGCCTATGCTTCTATTCTATTACGGCCTATTTAGAGTAGTTTAGTACTCTAAATAGGCCGTAATAATATAATCAATATAAAAAAACCGTAGAATACTATAATACATTGTGTATTATAGTATTCTGTGTTTTAGACAGACTATAAAATATATAATTTTAAAATAAATTCACGTAATAAAATAATTTAAAAAGCTAACAAAGGAACCTTTACAGCTTGAATCCGATTTACAAGCAATATAATAAAGTAGCTGACCCGGCAGACGTTCTACCTTTTCCGGTAAGTGGCGCGATGAGTTTCACTCTGAATTCACTCTCGCTCGTATCCAATTAACAATCAATATACCTAGTAAAGTAACTGACCCGACAGATATTGTTCTGCCTTTTCTCGTAAAAAGCGCGACAAGTTTCACTCTGAATTACCTGTAGACTTTTTGTGACAGATATTGTGCTTTTCTTTATTGACAATATATCATCATTATTTTGTGATTTCTGTGAATTTACGGCTTTACGTGCTCTTCGGGCACGAAGGTGAAGCACCGCCAACTATTATACGTGGTTTAGGGTGAGGGGTGAGAGGTTAATTGTGTGTTAAAACAAATGTTCACATTTTATCTCCAAATCCGTTTGATCGAGATAGACACTGTTTTCTGTGAAGGGTTTGTGATTCATCGGCAATGGTTCGTATATAAGGGTCATGTTCCTTACTACTAATACAATAGAGCATGTTGCAATAAACATTTTTTGGTCGTTAAAATGAGTTTTAGCGTATTTTTCTGCTTTACCAATTTACATACGGTTTTTTGTGAAGTGCTTGAGATTTTGATAAGGCTAGTTTAATCTTTTTTCGATTATATCAGTTATACAAAGTTATTAATTTTGCTTTTTGTTTTTCAATGGTGTGATGTCGGTATAAGAAAATTTATCACTCCATTTCGTTCCTTTGGCATTGTAATCATCTCTGATACATGTCAGTCTTTAGGCCAAGCCATACCTAAAACAATCGACGGGGAGCAGCGTCAAAGAAACGGAAGCATATGAGACGTGTGGTATCGGAAACGCTAATCACCTCGTTAAGCGTGCCGATTTAAACAATATCTTTAGATAAAGGAAGAGGCTAGAATTGGAATTGACCGGGCTGATGTAGAAGAAACCAAGAATAATGTTAAAAATTTTTTTCTCCGAATGCAAAGCCCAAGTTTTGAATTTTTTAATGAGGCTTGGACTAATGAATAATAACGTTACATTCGTTTAAAAATATCAAATATATCCACTTCCATAGTGGATATATTTGACATGATATGTGTAACATCACCAGTGCAATGTAGGTAGCTTCTTAGTAGGGAAGTAGTCCAGCGACCGAATTTTGTATACTAATGGATGGATTGATGGAAATTCACTTAAGTAATTACTTGTAGCATGAGGAGCTACACATTAGATCTATAATATTAAGAGCGTATAATTTTAAGCAACTGTGTAGGGGCAGTGTAAGAAAATCCACTACCTCATATAATCTCGTGGGTTATGTAAGAGGTAACAGAGGGAAACAAACCAGGCAGGAGATGGATCTAGGAAATAAAAAAACTGTAGTTTCCAACATGTCAGCTGAGCGTGGCAACTAGCGTAAATATTCTTCCTATTAGACAATCTATGGGAGAGGCCTATGTCCAGCAGTAGACATTTGGCAGGATGTAAAGATGATGATGATGATGATGATATTTATAAGAGCCCATTTTGTACTTCCAAATTATGTTATAGCTTTTCCTCCATGACTTTTATGTGTTAATAATACCATTATGGTTGGACTTTAGTGCTATGATAAAACGTATTTAAATATGCTAGATTCCATATTCATAGATAAAAACAAGGATTTTTTCCAAATCATTTTAAATATCGGAGGATATAATTGTATGATTTCAACCATATTGAAATTCATTATCATCATCATTACAGCCTTTCATAAGTCCACTGCTGATTATAGGCCTCCCCCAAGGAATGCCACAAAACACGGTCCTTAGCCACCTGCATCCACCGAGTTCCTGCATGTCTTACCAGGTCGTCACTCCATCTAGTGGGGGGTCGCCCTACACTTCGCCTACCGGTACGAGGCTGCCACTTGAGAACCTTTCTTCCCCATCGGTTGTCGGTTCTTCGAGCCGGCCCACTGCCACTTTAGCTTACTTGTCCGATATTTATATTGAAATTATTGCAGTGGAAAATGGGTAGTTGCTAGGAAATAGGCCATGTTGCTAGGAAATAAGCCAATCACTGAATACTACTACGAAATACAAAACAAGCGAAAGTTTTAATTTTGTAGTGAAAATGTAATTTGTCCTCAAGGGGCGGTATTTTTGATGACAAAATTTTTCGAAGTTGGCCGAAACGTATAAATTATTAAGTGCTTCTCTGATCATATTGGGTCGAGTGGTGGCAGTGTAATATCCTCCTTCCGTGTCTTAAGAGGCAGCACTTTGGTGTTTTTAGCCCTATTGAATAGTTTCCTGGTCTTTTCCCTAAGCCCTATAGCTTAGTGTTCCACCACAGAACTTTTCATGTCTTGGTTTTGACGGGACAACTGTCTTCGAAGGCTTCACGAATACCTACGGTTACCGCCTCCGTCGCTAACTTCAGACCGTCAATCGTTTTTATGTTTTTAGGAAACGTTTCCAAATTACTCCTTAGGCTATCGCTGTAGACATCCCAGTAGGTTCCTTTGGATCCCTAAAAGCAACAGTTTCATAAGTTGGACATACTTTAATCACAATCTTAATGTGTCTATGATCAGACATCGAGTTTTCACTACTAATATACCACTCAGTAATCCTCCTGGATACGTTAGTAGTAGCAAAAGTTATAACCTGAACCCCACGTGTAGCCTAACACGCGTTACAAAGGTTGCTGTACATCCTAAGTTTAGGCTTACCAGGCGATTGTATATGAGAAAGTCAAAAAATAACTCACCTCTTTCGTTGATGTTAGTGCTTCTCCAAGCCGTGTGGTGATCATTAGCATCACATTCCACCATAAGTTCGGCGTTGTACTTACGGGCAAACTCCGCCACTCGCTTTAACTCGATGGTAGGATCTGGGTTCTCTCCGGAAAGATAGGCTGAGCAAATGATTACTCTGACCCCTGTGCATCCCTTGAAATTTATAAAGGCTGTAACAAGGTCGATATTGCAATACTCTGGAACAACTAAAAGTTCAATATTTTTATTGTATGATTATACAAGCTCTGGGTCTACTGCCTTTAGTATTGACTTAGATCTAACCGGCAGCTAAATATCCAAGAACTTGACCCAAAGCTCTTGTATGATGAAGAGGCCAGTGTTGTCCTCTGCGATGTGAACAGCAGAAGCAGCTGCTGCATGGTGAAGATTTGCCTGGAGGACCCTCGTCTTACCCCTTACCCTTGGGGTTAGCCATTTATAGAAATGGGGGCAGGGGTCGTTTTCGCCTGCTTAGGACGAAATCGTCCGTTACTGGCGATCTTGACCCCGACGTACCTTTCGGTCTACAGCTCCCACCTCCCTTTCCACTGGCCGATACCATTGGAGGCCCTCGAACCAATGCGGGATCAGCGCCTTGTGTCTCAGTCACTCTTGCTGATGACGTTCTAGTCTCACCCCCTGAGGTGGAGGGCTAGGGGGATTGATGTTGGGGTGATTCAGGCTCCATTGCTGCGTCAGATCCTCCCCTGACCTTAAAATGTATCATCTTAAAGCTAAGGATGACTGCCACCTGCCGCTCGGAGAGCGTCCGCCGATGGGTCGTCTATAGAAAAGATTACAAGAAACCTATTCCCTTCATCCCTACGGTGGAGGATTTTCCAAAGCTCGGTATGGAGCCCTTCATTTTGTGCCCTCTACAGCACAGCCACCTCCTCTGGAGAGTCAGCTTCGCTACGGGGCAGGAAGGTAATGCCCACCTGAGGCTTAGGCAGTTCGCTCTCGGGTATTATCGAGAGCTTTGCCTCCGGCCAGAATTTCAGTTTTCCAACCTCACCCACAATTCATTCCTGGCTTGTCTTTTTCAGGCAAGTTACTAGAATCCAACCTGGCTTGTGAGTGAAACCTGAAAATTTCGGTCCCATTTCTGGCTTCGCTCCATGCCCACTTAGCGTAGCCTGCGTTAGTACGCTGTGAACCAGCCGCATCTGCTCCACGCTCATAGGATTTGAATTGCGGATTCCTACACGTGCGGAGCTAGCTACGGCACTGAAGCTGAGCTTATTCTCCCACGTTGCGATCTTCACAGATTTGCTGGGCTGATATTTGGGGGCCTCCTCCTTATACCGACTGCTTTTATCGCTTTCGGAACTGGGAGAGGTTTGGGCAGAGGAATTTCATCCCAAGGCTTCTGGCAGAAACTTAGGGCCTATTCGGCTCCTATCTCAGCTGCTATCAGCCTTCGGTACTTCTTCCGTGCTGCCCCGCCAAGCCTAACGAACCCAAAGGCCTAGCGAACTTTTTCTTTTTCCCTCCCTGGTTCATATCCGACTGTGGTTCAGCTGCAGACGTGCCCTACACTTCTCATCTCGTCCAAGGTTAGGGCGGAGAGTTGCAGGGTATTTGTGAGTCTAAAAGAGCCTCTTCCAGACCAACAGATAGTTCCATTAAAGGAGAGTTTATTGTTTTGTCCAATTGTCGATTTTCGACCATTTTGGTCCCACAATTAGCTAGGGAAAAATTCGATCAAACCTGGCAGAGCCCCACCTGCCGAGGGTAGGGCTAAAATACTACCTAAATCGCCCTGGTTTGGGGTAGGCACAGTTTGCTACTGGACTCCCACCCCAGCCATGCATACATCGGCACGGTAGGCACGCTTAACACCTTGGATTTTTTTTGGAGAGGGGGCAAACGAGCATGCGGCTCACCTAATGGTAAGTGACTACCGCCGCCCATGAACAACTGCAACACCAGGGGTATCGCAGATGCGATGCCGGCCTTTTAAAAAGGAGTAGGCTCTTTTCTTGAAGGTCCCTAAGTCGTATCGGTCCGTAAAAATCGCTGGTGGTAATCGATTCCACAAGGAAGTTGTGCGAGGAAGAAAACTTCTGCTGAATCGCACAGTGGTGGACCGCCAATCATCCAGAAGATATGGATGGTATCGCGAGTTTTGTCGCTATGTGCGATGATGAAATTGAGCGGCTGGAATTAGTCCGAACAATTCCTCAGAGCACTACGCAGTACCAGTGAGTCAAGCCAATCGGAAAGAACTCGGTCGTCAACGATTCGAATCGCTCTGCGCTGGATGCGGTCAAGTGGAAGGAGCTGGCACTGGGGAGCCCCTACCCAGAGATGGGAACAGTATTCCATGTGAGTCATAGGAAAAATAGTGTGGGACAAAAAAATAGTAAAGAAAAAGAGGATCGCCTGAGTGTGTCTATTCCGTCTGTTTCCTATTGAACCAGATCAAATAACAGGGGACAACCACGTGAAGGAAAAAATTATCCGACTTGCCCTGTTCGCCGGACAGAACAGTATAATAGGTGTTAATCTAGTCCAACTGGTAATGTAAAAATGTGAGAATTAGCAGTAGACTAAACCCAGCCCGAAAGGCTAGTAAATATAGCAATGTTATCCCATGATTAACGGTACACATTTTATTGTTATAGTTGAAATTAATATAATCAGTAATATAACGTTTCGAGTTTTTAATCGTTTTTATGTTGTTTTATAGGTATGGACAAGGACTACTAAGGATTAAAATACATAAACTTTTCTTAAAAGTTACTGACTTTATATTACTTTTTTCAGCAAGGACAGCCTTTTGTTTCTCAAATAACGTGATCCTAACGCCTGTCAGACAATAAATAAAAACGGTGTAAAATAAATGTGATTTCTAACGAGTGAAATTTAGATCACTACAGCTAGAGCGTGCAAGATGACTCGAGATCGTCTATTTAGAAAATAAAAATATCTTAGACATTTTTATTGCCTGAAATGTTAATTGTTGTGCTTGTTGTGCTAACGACACTTGTCGGGCTGATGTTAGATTACGTCTTTTTTTTAAAATAATACTGAAACTAAAAATTTGCAGAAAATATCTAACCCACTCGCCCTAACCTACCCGTGCCCAATGAAACACCTATACGATAAGATTGAAGATAGGATAAAAAGCCGTGTAATAGACGACACGTCGACAATCACAAAAAAAAACAACTGGAAAACCACAATCTACGTTTTTTATAAGCACTGGGATTAGGACCTAGGTATCGCGGTGGAATTGTAAGGTATTTTACCAATACAACCAGTGGCTTACAAAAAACCAAAAAGTAAAATCTATAATACCAGTCTACACTATACGTAGTGAGTCGTTACCACGCTTTTTGTATACGGGGTTTAGATTCAGTTATTTTATAGAACATGGGTAACAAATGAGCACACAGTCCACCCGATGGAAAGTAGATACTGTTCCCCTAAGACAGCTCATATATATCTTCCATTAAGAATCAAGAAGGATATGCGTTGTTACCCCTGAGGATTAAGATGGAATGCCTCGTTTCTGGTGAAAAGTCTCTCCGTTTCTCTACACTTGACGTATGAAAAAAAAAACAACAGACTGTTATTTTACTATTTTATTCTATGAAGACCACTCTCAGGTCCTTCTCCGGTCGAGTCGACCCATTCGTGCTACCGCAGTTTTTTTTCAGTTGTTATTTGTAAGACGTTGGGACATCTCTTAATTTGTTTCCTTCGACAGCCACATGACGATATGGGGTTGTGGGTATTTGCACCGCCACTACACGGTTATTATAAGTTAGTGTAAGTGTAGTGTGACTTAATACTTGCTTAAAATTATTACAAATAACTGAAGCAATTAATCAACTAAGCTACCTTACTAAAAGTTTTCACTCTACTAATGGATAATACCTATTGACATTTTGAAATTGATTAATGAAATCAAGATAAATGCATGGTGAGCATAGAAACGATATTTCTATGCTCACCATGCTGTGCAGACAGGTTGACTACCATGGAGGCTTACCGATATCGAGATTCACTCTTATTCTAAGTGGCATAATATTTTTTTTAAGGCTATTGGACGGATGTTATGTTTCATGTTGTATTTTGGCCTTTTATTTAATTGGCCTTTTTTGTTACTTAATAGGCCAAATCTATACATTCATTTTACAACCCAATTTTGTATATTAAAAAATTATAATATGTTAATGTTTAATTCTGTAATATTAATTTTTATAGTTGAGCGTTACAAGATAGTCACTTGGTTAAAAATTAACTCGATTCCAATGCTCTAGAAACCGAACAAGATAATACTTAAAAAAGTCAAAAAGAAAACTTCTATTGTTTTCTGAAACTCGACTTATACCAGACTGACTGACTTCTAAATAATAATTACAATTATTGTAACTGTAAATGTAAAATACGTATTTCCTAATGCAACTTCTAATTACACTTTTATAGACGTCATTATAATTTTAGCTTAAACCATATTTACTAACTTCAAAGGAAATCTCATTACCTTCTTGTTTCGATGTCAGATTTTATTTTCCCTATTAATTTTTGTACGTTATTTAAAAAAGATTTTCTTAAACAGATTTCGCATGATAAATCCAATTAAATACTTCGCTCTTATGTTTCATTTCCTTTGAATCGAAGAATTTAATTTTAAAATCTTTAAAAAGATATAAAAACACTAGATAATTTTTCACAATGCTACGATTGCTCTCACAAAAAATACTTTGTTTTGAACTCTAAGCCGGAAGTATACTGAAAACACGCTTTGTTATCAATAACCAATCACAGAGCGAGGAGCTTGGACCCCCATCAGCTGCCAGCATGCCATGCAAAATAAACTGCACAAATAAATAAATCATAGTGTAGTTAATCTGCAAAATCCTTGAAAATATGGCAAATTAAGTTTAATTTTACAGAGTACAGAGGGTAACGTTTTCTTTTCACTGGGTAAATTGGCTAGCTTAACGAGTGTTTAATTCATATTAGAATTTAAATTAAAGGATTTTAAATTGCATTAAGAATAAAAGGAAAAAAAAACTTATCATTGAAATGTAGCATATTATTATTAAAACTATAGTAGTTTTTACGTGGTAGAGCAGCTATATTATGGTTGTAGCTTGAATGGATCGGCTCGACCGGGGATGAAGCACGCTCTCAAAAACGAATACACAATTATGAATATAATGCAGCGAGCTGCCTATTACCATATAGATTTCTCAAATATTTTAATTATGCCTACATATTTGTGTCACTTTTGGCTTGGCATGAACTCGGATCAGTTTTATGATTTGTTAAACTATATCCCAAGTCTTCCCGGAGGGTAGCCCTTTTCATTGCTTCTGGGCGCAAAGAAAAGGTGCAAATCTCCGAGTTTCAGTCAAGCATCCTCTAGCACGGCTATATGTTGATATAACTCATAATTCTTACTGATATAAGTGGATAACGCTGTTTTTAGAGCCATAAGTTGGTCTGTATTGAATGTGTCTATTTTGGTAGTGTCGAAAACATAGAACTAGTTTTTAGGTTATTTTCGATTTTATAAAATAACTCCAAAACCCGGGTTTTTGTAAAAAAAAATAACTTTTGTAGGTGTTAATATGATCAGTGTAGTTCATAAAAAACAAAGTTTGATTTTGATGCAACATGGTACGGGATTCCATACATTAATGGGCATTCTCCTTTCGAAGGAATATCGTGACAAGCAGTAGTCAAAAAAGTTTTGCATGACAAGCTTATAGTCGTCAAGTTTTACAGTCCGTGGCGCAGTGGCTTAGCATTGATATGCGGCGCTGAGGGCCGCGAGTTTGAATCCCACACGGAACAAGTATTTTTATGGCCTACAACTACTTACTTTTGGCCTATAAATTTTTTCTTGTGCAATATATGTGTATAAGCTGCATCCACGATAGAGTAGAAAATCTTTAAATATATTTCTTTTTACTATCCTGCCCTATTACGCAGTAAAATGCTTATTTTATTTAACTTTATTATATTGATTACATTTACTTTATTAGCTGCAATTTTACGTTATCTATCTTCTGTAACATATTCACAGAAGTTACATCTGTATATAATCAAGGGTAAAGCCTTTTTGGCCTCAAACAGGTTCAATTTTTGTTATTATTTGTGCGAGTCTAAAATTAATATTTCTTTCATGTTATAAAAATGTTTTGTAAGATGGTGATCTGACATTCTTAGGTATATATTCAAAGAGTAAAATAAGATCTGCTTACCTGAGTAGGAGTTATCCACGACTGTAACAAGTTAATCATTGAAGTAGACGCTTGTTCTAATGAATGTATAGGTAGATTTCTGGGTATCAAAAATAAACAATTGATATTATATCGTTGGTTTTGCCGGGTGACTGACGGTATGAATTGTTCGACCCCACAACTTGACATATTTGCACAATTAAATGCACAGAAAAAGTTCACAAAATACAACAAGTTCTACTTCTCAACATACAATTCATTATTGAAATAATTAAATAATCTCAACTCTCAAAAACACAAAAGGTCGTATTTGCTAGCGCAAACGCAAAGTTAGTGTTAGTGTCAGACTCGGAAACTATAAACCATAAACTAGGCATGTAGATTCGAAAAATCGATTATTTAGGGTACTATAATCGATTTTCAGATCGATGTGGGACACTACATCGATTCGATGAATCAATCCAAAAACCTCGTGAATCGTTCTGATTCAAGAATCAAGTATCTAAACTGGTTGCATTTTATTACATTTTTAATTTGTTTGCTGTAGTCGGATGCAAAAACAACCGGTCGTTCTTGGTGGTTAATTTGAACACATAAAATAAATATTTATGAGCTCATCCAAAGACGTTTGTTAATTACGTTACCTACTAATAATAAAAAAAAAGTTGACATTGTTATTTCTAATCTAACCCGTGGATTCCAGCCTCTAACCTTATCTGTGATTTTTTTATACCTACTTATCTATTAAAGAAGTTTTGGCGGGAACTTGACTGGCTGATTGCTGTTCCTGTATTATTATTTAAATAATGGTTTCAAGTGGATTTCGTTATGTTAAAGTGGTTCGAATTTCCATATTATATGTCTGCGCATGTGAACTATTAGCGATAACGGTGCAACAAGTGCTTCGATAGTGATGTGAATCTCAAAATAATGCGTCTGTCTGCTTAGCCACCTTGAAATACTATTACCAACTATCTGCTGGCTCAAGTGGCCGTCAAAATCTCCTAAAACTACGCGATATTGTGCATCAACTTTTGTGAAGTGAACTGTTGTGAAGCAGTGTACTATAAAAGATCACTTGATACTAAAATAAATGAATACATAGCTTAAAGGACAACAAGCATCCAATCCAAAAATCTAAATAAAAATAATATTTATTAAAAATAATTATATTGTGAGTAAATATTATATGTTGAAGTTTATAGTAACGAAATAAACATTACCTATTGTGTTCGTGTAGAATACATTTCGTAAACGAAGTAAACATTACGTAACTACTTCTGAGGATTAAACTGGACTAGATTTAGTCTCCCAGTCGCCCCCAATTCGTGACTTTGTTCAGCAAAGATTCAACTTCAGACACTAGTTGGTTCAGGCACTCGGCGACGTTTTCCCGAGAAATATTATCACGGACGTTGTATGTAGCCCAAAGGAAGAAAGCTTCGAAAGAAGCGCTTTGTGCCAGACCCGATCGAAGGCCTTCGCTATGTCCAAACTAACGACCAACGCCTCCCCCTTGGACTCGATCGCCTGCGCCCATCTATGTGTTAGATAAACAATAAAATCACCAGCAGAGCGACCCCGACGCAAAATCGTATAAGCGTTTACTAATCAGCTGGTGCTCCTCTAGGTACTGCATGATCTGGCATTTAATAATGGACTCCATTATTTTCAAAAACAAGGAAGTGATGGCGACAGGCCGGTAGTTGGACGGATCAGAGCGGTAACCTTTTTTAGGGATTGGGTGCACGAAAGCTATCTTCTATGAATTCGGGACAACTCCTAGGAAGTAATAGTCCCGGAAAGTTAGAACTGGTGACAACTCCGGAGCGCACGTCCTTAGCACAATTGGCGGGATTCCATCAGACCCACTTGACTTGTGGATGTCCAGGGAGAGGAGTGTTTTGCGTACTAAGCATTGTGTAAAATGTACAACATGCACAGAGCACTTACACTGGGGGATAATCGGCGGTGTGTTTCCCCCGTCATTGACAGTCGAGTTGGATGCAAAAAGGGAGCATAAAAGGTCGGCTTTCTCATTTGCGGCGTGAGCCAGTGAGTCGTCCTCCCTGTGCAGAGATGGTAGTGATGGCTTACAGAAATTCCCTTAAACAGTCTTGGCGAGAGACCAGAATGCACGGTTTCCCAAAGGAAGGCGAAATAACTTCTCGCCAATTCTGCCAATGTGCTCATACTTTGCCTTGGCAGTAACTCTTTTAAAGGACCTGGAGGCGAAGTAATACTTCTTTTTAAGCATGCTGTTGTTTACATCCCGAGCCGCCGATGCCTCAGCCCAGGCCTGATAACACTCCTGTTTAGTGTGTAATGAAGTCTTAGATCAGCTACTAAAACCAAGGCTAACATCTACCTCCAACAGGTACCTTCATTTTTCATCATCATCATTACAGCCTTTCGCAAGTCAACTGCTGAACATAGGCCTCCCCCAAGGACTGCAACACAGCACGGTCCTGAGCCACCTGCATCCATCGAGAAACTTTTCCCCCCATTGGTTGTCGTTCTTCAAGCTTTATAGCCGGCCTATTGCCACTTCAGCTTACTTATCCATTGCTCGGTCGGTCACTCTGGTTCTACTGCGGATAACTGCGAAGAAATGAGGATTAATTTCTAATTTTATCACGCAGAGAAAGCCGCCAAGAAAGTCGCCCAGTCGAGTTGAGTCCATCAATTGACCTCTCATTCGAAGTTGGACTTAATCGAACTATTTGTCCCGGATAAACATACTCGTAAACAACTACGAGCTTAGTGCTCTCAACAACTACCGGCATATGTGTGATATGGACATTAAACATGATCTTTGTTGTGTCCTAGTTCATCTTAAGAACATGACATGGATCTTAAGGCATATCCGTTGGGAGACACTATTGAGGTTATTGAGCAAAGTGCTTAGATCATCCAGCAATTCCAACATAAGGACTATATCGTCGGCAAATGGAAGATAAGTGACGTACTCGCCATTGATGTTAATACCGTATTCTTTCCAGTCAAATAACTTAAAAACGCCTTCCAATGCAGCGGTGATGAGTTTCGGGTATATAATGTCACCCTGTCTTACACCTCACTGCATTTGTATAGGTTTCGTACTCTGGTTCTGTACTCGGATAGCCATCATAGCCTTAATGTACAAATAATTCAGCATTTCAGTATACCGACAGTCAATTTGGCACCGCTTAAGAAACTGCTGCACCGCCCGAATTTCGACGAAATCAAAGGTTCTCTTACAGTCAACATACGCAATACAGAGTGGCAAATTGTGTTCCTCGGACTTCTATACAATTTGCCGAAGAGTATGTATGTGGTCTATGGTACTAAAACCTTTTCGGAAACTGGCTTATCGGAACGCTGGAAATGGTCGCGTCTGTGTCCGAGATGATCCGTAATGACTCTCGAAAATAGCACGTACACGCGGGTCAGAAGGGAAATCTGTTTATCAAGAAAGCATTGTTGCCTTTCTTGAAGAAAATGACCACTGCACTTCTGCTCCACTCTTCCGGAGTAGTGCCACCATGGAGAACGGAATTGAAGTGCTTCTAAAGAATTTCAAGTACCGGTTTTCCATCCGCTTTCAGAAGCTCCGCTGTAATTTCATCCTCGCCTGGAACCTTGCCATTTTTAACGTGCTGGAGAGCCATTCTAATCTCGCTCAGACTGACTTCCGGAATATCATCAGAATACTGTCGGATAAAAATTGCTCTTGGATCGTTACTCACACTTGCATGTGGCTCCAACGATGATGTGTACAGCTGCCTATAGAACCTCTCAATCTCACTCAAAATCTCAGGTGTCCCGGAAACGACGCTGTCACACTCGGTCTTCAGCTTCGACAGTTGGCTTTTTCTGGTAGATAGATCTCTAGCAAAGACTTTGGAGCCCTGGTTCCGTTTGATCTTTTCTTCAATATAAGCAGCATTAAAGTTGCGTAAGTCACGCCGCATGATTTGGAAATCTTTCTGTTCAGTTGCCTGTATGCTGTCAAATCTACTCGAGACTGCAGCTTCATTACCCGTCTAACAGCCATGAGATTAAGAGTGTGATCGGAGAGTTTTGTGTTCTTCTGTGGCGGGTCCACTGTATTGCAATCTCTTAGGCACTGAAAACGGTTTTGTAACTCGAGCTGAAAGGTTTCGGGACTTTGGGTTAGAGCACGAGGGGGACGGAGCGTTGTCATAATTAGACGCCACCTCTCCAACTTAATGTTTAGGTACAGTGTGCCTCTAAACATTCGGTGATCGCTACAGTTTTTAAACTCGCGATCACTTAGACATCACTGAACAGTTGCCGTCTAGTCAACAAACAGATCCACTTCCTCAAGTCGCACCTGGAATAAAATGTTCATCATAAACAGTACCTATTTCTCCATGAAGTTGGCCAGCTGCTGGCCCCTTGGTTTCAGTTACACTATTAAAAATGTCCCTACCCTCAGCTTGCCGTTCTCTCTTATGCCTTGTGTTGCGTTAAAGTCTCCCATTAACACCGCATATTTGGATTTGGAGGAATACATGGCTTTAGAGATATCCTCATACATTTCCATGTGCCGAGGTTGGTGTGTAAACCTGTATGACCTTCACCTTTTGGTGATTCTGAATATAAGGTACGTAGCCCTCGTCAACACACTCACAACACAACGCTGTTAACGAGGGACTTGCGGACGATAAATCCAACACCTCCTTGGGACAGATGGTTGCTCTCCCGGTGATAGAACAAGTTGCCGGATTCGAGGATTGCCGTGTACGGGGAGTACTCTACACTCTTTGGACTTCAGATAATCCTATAATATCCCAGCGCAACTTGTCTATCTCTTATTACAGCTGCAGGATCTTCTCGTCAGTCCTCAAGGTGCGTGCGTTGTAAGTTGCCAAATCGAGTCGTCTTAGGTGGCAACCAAACCTCGACCGGAAATTCTTGCACCCCTGCCCCACCAGCCAGGAATAGCGGGTCAGCCGGGGACTGGGGATCGTCTTTTTTAATTTTTCTCATATGGGGTATATTACCATAGTTGCCACGCTTGGCAAACGGATTGGCAACCGTATTTTTTTATTGTAATTTGCTGTTATCAGAAAGAAGCTGCTGATCATGTTCTGTCTCAGTTTCCCTCTGTCACCTCTTACGACACCCACGGGAAGTAGGTGGTAGTGGGTATTCTTATTCGCCACTACTCGAGGTAGTGGCAGGTAATTATACCCAAAACAATATTTTTTTGCACAGATTATAGTTTTCAGCAGCTACTGTGTGTGTGTGATTATAGTTGAGTAACGTTCGGCGAGTAAAAACACACATGATAAAAGGGGCCTAATTCGGTACAATAACCGTCGTTTGGGGTTGTAAGTTATTGAGTTGAACGCGGCGATAACGCAAATCTCAGAAAATAACTTTAACATTTTTAATACTCGTTTATTGAATTTCCGAAAGGTTTTGATTTAATTAATAAACACCTGATTAAATTAATTACGTAATATGTTTTGTGGGATATTATTAATTTTTATCAATCTTAATAATTACATGACCAGTATAAATAAGAAAATGTTTATTAATAAATGTGGATATACAAGTAATTTGTTGTTTTCTGATTTTTTTTCTTTATGTGCATATTCACCAATCTTGATGCCAAATTTCAAGTTTCTCTTTTGTTTTCGAACTTAGCAAATATACTACTCTAGATGACTTTGTTTACGAATTTTGTTTGAGACCATATGTGTAAAAGGTTTTCATTTTCTAATAGTTTATCATAGTTATAAATACGGTTTTAAAGCTTGCAAATACGAGTTTTAGTTTTGTTGTTTTTGTTGATGTTGTTGTTGTTAGTTTTGTTAGACGTGGATAGGTGAATACAATGTTAAAATAACTGTACCTACAAGGAAACAAATATACTAACGGAAATACTTGGAAACTTTGTGACACAAGTAGACTTAACTTAGTTCTATATTATTGGGCTATGAGGATTGTAATCGATTCAACATTGAACATGAGGAGGAATTTCAAATAATTTCGGTAGCACTGCTACCAAATTTTCTAAACCAATAAATAATATCATTAGTACGCTGTAAATTTTATTAAAACGATTTTACAGCCTACAGAAGCAGAATCATGCAGAGCTTACACCTTTCGAAAAGGCCGGCAACGCATCTGCAATTCCCCTGGTTTTGCGGTTGTTCATGGGCGGCGGTACTCACTTACCATCAGGTGAACCGCATGCTTGTTTGCTCCCTCTTCTATAAAAAAAAAATATTGTTCGCAACGTTTTACCTAAACCGTTGTTAAACAACAATATGAACACAGCATAATTTCAGTTAAAGTATTTATTTCATTAAACTGAAACAGAGATGTGCATCAGCCCACTCAAAGTCCACTGCTGTTCAACTCCCTGCATAAAATACTGCGGTTGCTAAAATGCCTGCCAAGCGTGGAAACTATGGCAAATATTCACTATTAGGCAATCTATTACGAAGGCTTGGATTCCGAAATGGACTTTCATATAGGCTGTAATGATAATGATGACCAGAAATCATCGAAGGCTCCGTGGCGCAGTGGCTTAGCAATGAGTTGCTGCGCTGGGGGGCGCGGGTTCGAATCCCGCACGGAACAAGTATTTGTATGGCCTACAAATGATTGTTCCGGGTCTGGATGTTTGTCCTTGTAAAATTTGTGTTTGTAAACTGCCTCCACGATACAGGAGAAAATCCTAGTGTGGGGGTAACGTTTTTAAAAAAAAAAAGAAAAAGAACAAAAAAATAGTTACTGGTTTTACACCATCAATATACTCTTATGTAGGTGACTGTTTAAGAAGGCAGGCTACATTTCTTTTCTATTTAAATATATTTTTGATGAACATATTTCAAAGTACATAACATGAACAAAATCCCTTTAATGTATTCAAAAATACTTGTAACATATGTTACTTCGTATCATGGCTGTAATCGTCTGGACATTTAACCAGTGTTTCCTACGAGTATACCGTAAATATCCGCAACCCGAGTTTTGCGTGCTATAAATCATGATAATCCTACGTTGGGATGGAAGATGTGTATAGGTTTTGTTATTTATATTTCAACTTTTGGAACGATTATTTGCTGCTGTAATGTTAAAAGCAACCAACAAAAGGTTAGGTAAACTAAACGAATGTTGGCAACTCGTTCAATTGTTCTCATATTACCGTCGATAGCAGTCTTTTTAGGACACTGCTGTCTTTTGAAAAATAAGATGATGCATTTGTTAAAAAAATGTGCTCAATGTTTCCATGCTTGTTGTGAATGTAGTCGTGGGTAGCGTAGAGTCAAAAAAGGCGTACCTTAAACAAATTCACACTGCTCAGGGTGTATAGCGTAGTTTGATAACTTTTCACAGTATTTCAAAGTTAGCACCGCTCGAAATTGGGTAAAGAAATAACTCAATTATTTTATAATATAAAGGTAACTGTGCCCGGTATATGTACAATGAATATTTTTTGTCAGAGACATTCGCGGGAGCGCACACAATAACTAACCAAAATTTTCTCGTAATCTTATGAACTGTAGGATCACATAGAAGATGAACAACCAAATAAATATTACTTTTATATATATTCTTAATTGTCTTTATGCATACATATTGTTTTGTATATGAAGAAAAATTTTGTTTTCGTAGTCAGGAACTCTCATATGTATGTAAACTTCTCATTAAATCTTACAGTTAATGTGGATATGAATCTAAGCAAATGTGGTCCGCACTCAGAGCCTTTCCTCGCGAGGAACTTGGATTTTTTTTTAAGTTTGTACTATAATTAAAAAATTGTAAAGCAAATGTTTATGTATTTTAGACTAGTAATAGGCCGGGGAAAATTTTCTTCGTATTTTGTTTGTATAAAATTGAAGAAAAATTCTTTGATTTTACAGTTTGTACTGGTTGGTTCTGGCTGGTTTTAATATCAATACATATAGGATATTAGGAAAAAGCAAAATAAAAAGTAAAAAAATACTTTCCCGCCATTCGCCAATTATTTTTCTGTCCGCCAAAATAAGTGGATCAAATGGAGAAATTCGATAAAACTTATTACAAAAAGGAAAAATGCGACTCATGTCGCAAGAGTAATACAAAGTTGGTTCAAGTATTTTCAGTCCGGAAATTTTGATGTCAAAAGCACAGCTCACTTACCAAAACATTTGCTTAGCTGATAAAATAAGTGTAGTTACAGCTTATATTTCCCGTTAATTGCCTCGTTCTATTTCTGAGAGCAATTAGTTTACTGCCATGCTCGAATGCATGTTGGCAGGCCTACATTCCTTCGAAATGTTTTGCGCACGATGTTTTCTCTCACTGCCGAGCACGTGGTAAATCAGCAATTAAAGTTGTAATTGCTAAGCTGGATATGCGGTAACTCACTTAATATGTGATGTAAATTAAAGCGATCACTGATAGATATAATTTTGTGCAACCAATTTACTTATAATATTACGTTACTTTGATGTAACCGTGTGACTTTCAATAAGTATTACGTAATAATCTATATGGAATAAAAATTATTCTATTCTATTCTATAAAAGCTGAGTGACAATATTGCAGAATAGTTAGGACTTCAGAGCTGATTCATGACAAACACACGTGCTTGTATTACAGTGTCGCTAAGAAGCAGCCTCTTACAATTTAGTACTTAATTTTTTGCTCCATAGAAATATGACAGCTGTAATTTTTTGACATTTCAGATGTTTTAAACATACTTGAATTTGTCTAAAAAGCAGTTTCGAAATCAAACTGACAAACACGCGTAGAAAGAATCCAGTTAATTATTGCGCGTAAAAAGAATAAGCAATATAAAAAGAAGCAAGATATACGGCGGCACTGAAAATTTCGAGAATCAAGGAGGTGACACAACATTACTATTTTTTTTATATATGTTTTAGAGACAAACGTGGCCACCATTTATTTTTGCAACACTCCGTGAACGAACATTTTTTGTTGGCTTTAACTCATTTTCGAACACCCAAACTCGTGACTGGTTTTTTGTTTTGGGTTCGTACGCGTATATCCAGGATTCATCACCTGATACGATGTTGTATACAGCATTTGAGGATCTTACGTGAAATCATTCGAGAGTTCTGACGCACCAACTAACGCGAGCCGCTTTTTGCTCTTCACAGAGCGAATGCGGTATCCATCGGAAAAACAACTTTTTTACACCTAATTGTTCATGCAAGATTATTTGTATTTAACTCATGCCAATTTCTAAAGTTGCCTGAATTTCGCGGTATGTCACATGTCGACCTTCCTCAATCAGCTTACGCACAGCATCAACGTTTTCTTGGGTGACTGCACGACCTTGACGGGGATCATCACTGATCTTGACACGTCCACGTTGAAATTCAGTCAATTCCATTTTCTCAACGACTAAACAAGTTTGACAAAATCTTGTGACAAGATCGAGAACCTTTTTTTAAATAAATAAATGGTATTCGATTTTTAAAACCAAGGAGTTTTCAATTAAAAAGATTTTAATATGACAGGAACAGTCGAAATATTCCATTCTCGATACTTTTAGTGCCGCCTATGTACTATAGCTTTTATTCAACATCGTAAAACAAACTAGCTATCAATATTTTTCCGTAGGCATATAACTTACCTGTATCTTTATAAAATTTCACCAAAATCGGTTTAGTAGTTTGGGTATGAAAATGTAACATGTTCTACTATAATATTATAAACGTGAAAATTTGAGAGGATGTATGGATGTTTGTTACTCTTGTAGAAGAGTAACAAACATCAAAAACTACTGAATTTATTTTAATGAAACTTTATAGCTCATACATCAAAACAATACATAGGCTATAATTAATAAATAAATGTAAGTCGCAAAAAATTTGTCATCTTCGAGCTATTTTGGCGTGCGTTGCGAAAACTGTAAGAGTATCATGGAGTTATAATGTACTATGAAGAGTAAATTATATATACAAATATAATGTATAGTGGAGTTGTTTCGCCTAAATAGTTCTGCAAAAAGTCCTCGACATCATTATATATCTATCTTTTATGTGTTAGCCAATATTACCAAAATAGTGAACCATAGATACAGTAACATTTTATAATTTATTTCCAATGCACATTTTACAGTAACAAATGGATTTTAAATCGCTTCTGATGCTCAAAATAGATAAACCTTGTCTTTTATCAGCGTAATTTGGTCAAATATTTTAAAAGTAATGACGATATAAAAACGTGCGGTCCGGCTCACGCAGTGCGGTCGGGCGTACTTCGGGCGATGTGGCTGAAAATATCATCTAAATAAAATTGAATCAATACAATCAAATCTTTATTATGTGTGCGGGTTGGGTATAAAGGTATCTAGGTCTTTCTTGAAAGTTCTAACGATTTTTACCGGACCATATGGTGTAATGGATTCTCTTACGTTGCTAAAATTGCATTTTAAGTTAAAAAAATACCATTGTTGGACATTTCAATGATCATAAAAAACAATAACCCAGGAAGATACTGCAGCAAAGTCGTCATTTCATACGATTTAAAGGGTTCGCTATATATTTGCGCGGTTTATGAAATTTACAATTTATGTCAATTGAGCGGTATATAACAAGAGGAAACCCGTTTAGTGTTATACCGAAGAGTATCGATTGTTTATATCTATTCATGGCCAAATGCTAATCTAAGAACAGGCACTTACCCTAAATGGACTAAAATAGAAGAAAATCAATGTAGTTATTGTTAGATTGAGAAGTATTAGCTTGTTAAATTCACCCAAGAATACATAAAAGTGTTAAGTTAATTAATTCTAGGCTTTACGAGCTAATTTTAAATTTACAAACATAAATTGCACAAGGACACACATCCAGACCCGAAATAATTATTTGTAGACCGTATAAGCCTTGATCCATCTAAATTCATCGGGGCCGTGACCGTATGCTTAGCCACTGCTCTACGGTGCTGACAAACTTTTTTCATCAATAGCCCATAAAATCCGCTGTTGATATGGGTTTCTCCTATTGTAAGCAAATTTGTCAATATTGCCAGGCTTGGCAGGCACATTGCCGACTTCAATCTGGAACTTTTACGTCTGGTATTAAGAAATCGGATATACCTATCTATCGGAAGGTATTAGATCTCTATAGAATTTCACAAACTTTTGTACCTACTTTAAAAATTCATCACCATTTTCAAAAAATTACGTCTGGCCATTATCACCATTAGTACCATTATCTATTGGAAGTCATTGAATACTATCCGAATTTCCTAAATGTTTTTAATTTATTTAAATCTATTGAATTAGAGATCATCATTACTGTAAATCACTTTGCTACTGTCAATAAATGAATTTAAACATTTAAGAACAAAACCTGCAGGAATGCCGCTCATAAATCTCAGAAGCCAATTACGGGAATAAAACTGTCTGAACAATTATTAAATACCGCAATGTTCTTCTCTTTTCAAGTCATTGCTGCCGTGTTTTTGGTTGAGATGTTTTATTATATAACATATTTTTAAAATGTAAGTATTTGTTTTTCGATTCAAATGAGGTTCATAATATGTAGATGTGTAGTGTTCGCGTAAATATAAGAAATCATTATGTAAAACTGACTTAAAAAGGGAGGTTTTCCATCTAACGTGTATGTTTTTATGTATTATATTCACTAATGTTCTCGGAAACGGCTGTACGGATTTTTGAAAATAATTCTCACTCTAAAAATTACGACAGTATCATGAAGATATTTTATAAGTAGACAATATACAACGCGGGTATGAACTTTCCGTACAGTAAGGCTACGATGGCTATCCGAGTACAGGATCATAACATGAAACCTAGCCTGAAACTTTTCACCAAAATATTGGAAGACGTTTTCAAGCTACGGAACCGAAAATGGTACGATATCAACATCAATGACGAATATATCACTCACCTTCGATTTGCCAGACCGGCACACACATTTGTAGGGCATACAAATACTTGTTCCGCGCGGGATTCGAACACGCAACCCTTATCATTGCAAGTCATTACTAAGCCACTGCGCCAAGGAGCCGTCAAATTGGGAGAGCACTGTTGTTTAGCAGTGGCCATGTGAAGCCCTGTAATGAGGATTATGGTGATAAATATTATATAAAATTATATCTCCTATTACTATTGTATGTCTGGTCTTATTGCAGAAGCATTTCATAAAATAATATATCAAATGCAAGACACGCAAGGCGAACGGACGTTTATGCGAAGAGTGTCGACTAATTATTACGTATAAATTATTTTTTAGAATAATATTGCTAATCAAATGGTGACGATATGTAGTGGGTGCAATGAATTGATTTCTGATATTATATACATAGAGTGTTCGCAAGAAAAATGTAGTAAAGTGTATCACCTTATGTGTGTTTCATAACACAGAGTAACATAACAGCAGAGCTGTACCAAAATTTTACTAAAGAAGAGAAAGGTAAATGGATTTGTCCAGAACGTAGGCGTAATATGTACTTTGAAAGTGAAAAATACTACCAAGGAAACATTACAAACAAATGTGAAGCAATAAGTGTCATTTGCAAATATAACGAAGCAAATAAAAATACAATAGTTAAAAAAACGGGCCCAATAAGGAGGGGCCGTAGCCGCAAAATCGCCGAGTTTGCTTCGTCGTGATAATATAACGGTAACAATAAGTGTAAAATCACCGACCTCATTCAACGAATTTTAATAATGAATCCATGAAAGATTATCTAGTATTGATAAATGCTCATTTTCGATTAATGAAAAAAAATTAAATTCGGTGTCAGTATATTCAATTAAGAAAGCGAAAGACAGATTGTAAAAAGATGAAAAATGGACAGTTGTAAAAAGAAAAAACAGTAGGTATCCTATTAGTGAGGTCAAAAGAGGAGGTAACACGAGCCTATCAGATATACAAGGGAACGTAAGAAGTATTTACACGTCTAGTGCTTGATGAAGGACACTACAGTAGAAAACATAGAGAAACATGTTAAGAACATATGTGGGGCTGAATTATAAGTTAAGGTCGAACAAATTAAATATAAGACTGAACGAGATTATGTTTCGTTTATAATAGGGGTTGCAGAAAGTTACTATAAAAAGATATGTTCACCAGAGAATTGGGCCATTAAATATTGAATTTTGCGAATGGGTGTGGTTTTGTCAATACACCGAAAACCCTAATAAGCCTTAGGAGAACTGTTGAAATTTTCTATGAGAACGTAAGACGGTTAAAAACAAAATTAAATAAATTCTGAGTGGGTGTTGCTAGCTCGAGTTCCGATTTGTTTGCTATTACGGAAACCGGCTTTAGTAAATCCATTCAAGACTCTGAAGTTATACCACCCGGATACAAAATGTATGATATGATAAAATGATAAACGGGCGGAAACAAGGCGGTGCTTGTCTAGTAGCTGCATTGCACTTCGAGCTGCAGCTTGTACCAGGTTTGTGCTAGGGTCTATTTAAGAGATAGATTTATATTTTTTATATGCGTTGTTTACGTTCCACCAAGTAGCTGTGATAATGTATATATTACTCAGAATAATTGAGCAATATTGTAGTAAATACCTAAAAGTCAGTACTAGTAGATTTTAATTTGTATTTATGCTCTGCTACTATACGTAGTTACTATGAACATTTTGTGACATACTGTATTTTTTTTTAGAGCAATAGAATAGGTAATTGCAATGAACAACATATATTTAATGGTGAGGAATCGGTGAGGGTGTATGCGGCGGATACTAGGATTAAGCCAGTAGATGCGCACTAATCTCCGCTTGAGATAACAGTGTGTTTGCAATTCGTCGCAGACTGAGCCGCTGCCGCGCTGGGCTCCATTTTCAGCGAATGCTACATGATACCTGCTTGGAAGTTTAGCAATGCTAACTTTCCTCTCTTGCACAAAGATATTCCGATGATATCACGGACGTCATTCTGAGCGAGATTAGAATGGCTCTCCATCACCTTAAAACCTGCAAGGCCCCCGACGAGGATAGAATTACAGCGGAGCTTCTGAAAGAGAGTGGAAAACCGATATTTAAAGTCCTTAAGCAGCTCTTTAATTTCGTCCTCCATGGTGGCACTACACCGGATGTGTGGAGCAGAAGTGGGGTGGTCTTGTTCTTTAAGAAAGGCGAAAACGCTCTCTTGAAGAACTACAGACCGATTTCCCTTCTAAGCCGCGTCTACGTGCTGTTTTCGAGAGTCATTACTAATCTTCTCGCAAGCAGACTCAACGACTTCCAGCCTCCCAGACAAGCCGGTTTCCAAAATGACTTTAACACCATAGACCACATACATACCCTTAGGTAAATTGTAAGGAAGACCTGCCACTTTACACACAGTAGAATCTGCCACTTTGTCTCGCGTATGTGGACTATGAGAAAGCTTTTGATTCCGTCGAAATTTGAGCGGTGCTGCAGTCCCTCCAGCGGTGCCAAGTAAACTTTCGGTATATCGAAGTGCTGAAGTATTTGTACAGAAGGGCTACGGTGGCTATCCGAATACAGAACTAGAGTACAGAGAGGTGTAGACAGCGTGACGAAATATCCCCGAAACCGCTGCATTGGAAGACGTTTTGAAGCTACTGGACTGGAAAGGATACGGTATCAACATCAATGGCGAAAACATAACTGACCTTCGATTTGCCGACAATATAGTTCTTATGGAAGAATCGCTGGAGGACCTAAGCACTAAATAGGATAGGTCTTAAGAAGAACATGTAAAAAACAAAGATCATGTTTAACGTCCATGTCACACATTTGCCGGTAGTTGTTCGGAGCACCAAGCTCGAAGATGTTGACGAATATGTCTACCTAAGACAAAATGTCCGACTTGGTAAGTCCAACTTGGACTGAGAGGTCAATGGCGAGCATTGACGTTGACATATCATACATCACTCACCTTCGATTTGCCGACGATATAGTTATTATGGCAGAATCGCTGGAGGACCTAAGCTCTATGCTCAATGACTTCAATAGTGTCTCCCAACGGATAGGTCTTAACAAGAACATGGAAAAAACAAAGATCATGTTTAACGTCCATGTCACGCCTTTGCAGGTAGTTGTTGGGAGCACCGAGCTTGAAAATGTTAACGAATATGTCTACCTGGGAATAAAAGTCCGACTAGGTAAGTCCAACTTCGACCGAGAGGTCAATCGACGGATTCAACTCGGCTGGGCAGCGTTCGAGAGATTACTATACATCTTCTCTTTAGACATACCTCAGAACCTCAAAACTAGATTGTTCAACCAGTGCGTGTTGCCAATGATGATCTATGGATATGAGACGTGGTCTTTCACTGCTGGCCGTATGAGGAAGCTCAAAGTCGTTCAGCGAGCTATGAAAAGGGCTATGCTCGGAGTTTCTCTGCATCCGTCCGGCCATATAGCTCGAAGAACCGACAACAGTTGGGAAGAAATGTTCTTAAGTGGCAGCCTCGTACTGGCAGGCGAAGTGTAGGGCGTCCCCCAACTAGAGATAGAGATAGATAAAGATGGTGTTAAAGCTATACAGGAAATAGCCTGGTCTTCAATGTATGGTCTAGATTTAGAAACAAGTCTAGAGTTCTTTATTGCTCTATAAATAATATAATAGATAATTGCCTACCTAGGAAAAAATTAATTAAGGTAAGGTCGCCGCACGAAAATAAGTATAGATTAATGCTGGAACGTGTGCAAAATAAATTTATTAGATACTTATATATGCGCAATTATGGAGTCTACCCTATGTACCCAACTTTATTTATTCTGAATATGGTTGGCTACAACCAGTTGAGGGTAAGACGTGACCTACTATTTACCTTATATGTTTTTAAAATGCTTAGAGGAAAATATATATAATAGTTACATATTAGTGCGGATTGGGATCGAAACTTCGGAGGCCGCGGCTGCTGTTTGTGCCGCGCGCTGGTACCAATTTACTCTACAAGGCGCCTTTAACGCGAACGTTATGCATTCGTAATATAATGGCTGTAGTCATTGACCTATTCTATTGCACCTTGAGTGAATTCACTAGGGTAGGTATATTTACAATTTCTTACAGTTAATTACCACATGTTTGTTATACATGAAAAGAACTAAACTGTCGCATTAGATTTTTCCTGTCATGATAGTTGTTAGTTTAAATGAATAAATATAAATAAAATATTTAGTTATTGAGTAATATCAGATGTGTAGGATTTAATTACTTCAGTCACTATAGTACCACAAATGTATATTATAATGGCACTATTATAAACTATTTTTCAGTGTTGCTTGTGTAGCCAAGAGGCTATCACAGATTTAATAGGCCATATGTGGTCTTCACAGACTTAGGGCTCACAGTTTGAATGTATAATATAATATAGCCTAGAATAAGGTTGACCAATGAGCACATAGTTCACGACTCCTGTAGTATCAATATAGTAATAGCTTTTGACTCTTTGTAAATTTGTGGCTAGCGCAGTGGGTATTGGTTGATATTTCTCATAAAGAATCGGGCATTCGATACTTATGCATGTAAAATTTTCATTTTTTTATTAGCCTCCATGACTCATACAATACAAGTAACGTTAAATAATAGAGAAAAACATAGTAAATAAATTATGAGTATAACACAATGAAAGCACTATACAGTATATAAATTCAGCATACCATTTCTGGTTTCACAACTACAAGTTTTATTACATACATAATTAGGAAAATGTATGTATTGCTGAAGAACTAATTGCAAATGAATCAGATTGTTTATTTTGAACCCATCCATCAATCTATTATTGCCTACAAAACTCCACTATAGACATAAGCTGAACGTAGGCCTCCTCCATAGATGGAGCGTGGCCAGCGTGGTAGAGCCATGCTGTAGTTATATTAGTAGTATAGTTGTAGCACGAATGGGTCGGCTCGACCGAGGAAGGACTACGCACTCACAGAATACCAGCTTTACGCTGCTGTGTTTTGTATGGTGAGTGTGGAGAACCGCAGACCCTTTTTACTGGAAACGGGGCATTCCATTTTAGTCTTCACGGGTGACAACGCATCTGCATTTTGATTTGTAATCGAGGATAGATGTAGATGTATATGGGCCGCAGCAACCAATTACCATTAGGTGGACTGTGTGCTCGTTTATCACCCTTATCTTATAAAAAAAAAGATTTCCTTGCAGAGAAGGTTTTGCCATAGTTTATAGGCTTGGCACCGCAATCGCACCCGTTGATAATCGCAGTTTTTTATTACTTTGAGTTATCAGGAAAATGCTGTTTCAGTTTCCTTCTGACGCTCTACACCCAAGAGACGATAATATTGTGATGTAGCGGATTTGTTTGGAACATCAACTGTTATTTTATGTCTCTTAATTTTTGTTCAATTTTAAATCAATGTAAGTATTATCCTTTCCATGACCTTGCCAAGGAATTGGAATAGTAATTCGTAGATAAATTGTTCAACTTTTGTAGAATAAATCTTTTCAGGAATTGAATGTTAAATGATTCAATTACTAAAAAGATTCTGTAGAGACAGTTGACGAAAGACATCGTTCTTTCTCTTTTATACGGATTTTGCAGTCATGATACCAAATTACACTCAAGTTTCTTCTGATTGAATAAGTTATGAATTATTATGGTTACAGGACCGTGCTTTGTGGCATTCTTTGGGGGAGGCCTATGTTCAGCAGTGGACTTGTGAAGGGCTTTAATAATGATGATGATGATGATGATGATGGTAACGTAGTAATAAATTTTACAATGTAGTTAAATCATGTGTCAGGAATCTTAGGAATCATTCCGAAAACAGAAAAAATCGTATAATTAAATTTAAGTGATAGACAAATAAGTCTACGCATGCGTTCTGTCATTTCTTACAGGGTTTTGAACAAGGAAAAAAACGGGCAGAGCGGCGGAGCTCTTGTGTGTTGGACTTTAAATGCCTTTGATTTTTTTTTTGTAAATGGACGTTTACTCATGGTTTTTCCCTTCACTGCTAAATATTCCAACCCGCTTGTCAACCGTACTGACTAAAAAATATGAGACTATTGATAGGGGAAGCCTATTATCAGTAAAAGATATTTGGAAGGCTGTAATGAGTGAAAGAATGCTAAAGTTGTTATTTATATCATTTTCTTTCGCATTCAGAAATAGTACACAACATTGTTAAGATGGAAAAAAGGCAAAAACATTTTGCTACAGTACTAATATCGGTAAAATGATAAAACCGAGATAAACACAAAAATGTTTTCATTTTGAGCAAAGAAAAAAGGCGCAGAGCATCTGGTGTTCTTGTGTGCTACGAGTATTTCAACGTCTGAATTTATAAAGCAGTAAATGTTTATTTTTTCGATACGGAAATTAAATGTTCACATTAATTTCATTATTTACTTTTTCATGAAGAAATGAAAGGGAGTATTATATCAAATGTTTCACAATATTCCTGGGAAGTTTTATTTTACTAAAGTTTTATAAGTAAATATCACCAAAACAGAACAGGGACGTAATATGCCACCATCTTGAATACTAACTTGCTACTCTTACCTGTACCCAGTGTATAGGCAAGGCTTGGGCGTCCGGCTAATTAATGGAAAATTCAATCAAATAAGCTGTACCCAAATTTCGTAGATTAGTGATGGGGATCAGCATTATAGTAACAAGGCTATCGCCTCTGTGCTCAACAAACCGTTTGCCCAGCTTGGTAAGTATATGATTCCGATAATACTAGCCGGTTAATCACAAACATTATTAATACATTTTAATAATCACCATAATCTCCAAGTTTAGCTCAACTTTCTGACCCTATGTAGAGGTGACATAAGCACCCTCCATCTCAACCTGTGGGTGTCAGATGTGAAATGGAATGGAAGCCAGTATTTTATTTAGAAAATTTTATGGCCTCAAGCAGACAATTATTGATGTGCAAGCTGATGAAAGTTAATTAGTAGTAAAGCTACTAATATTTGTTAACAGCGTAAAGCGTGCTGAAAAACAATCTTATTTTAATGTAATTAACAAATACTCATGAAAATTATAACATATTACTACATTTTTACCTGATGGCAAATGTCTATTGTAGTCCATGGACAATAGCAAACAGCTTTAAACAAAGGAGATTTGTTGTCTCTAATTGCGATGCCACTTGGTCATCAGTGGCTAATGTATTGCCTTTCTGCTTATAACAAATCTCTATCTCTCTCTTTCTAATCTCTATACCTTTCAGACCGGATTCCATCAGTTCATACACTACTGCATTACACGGTAATAGGTAAGAGGATGGTAGCTACCCAGACCGACTTCTAGCCAGAATAGAAGTCCTACCATCTAGTACTAGCAGGACCTCGGATTAAATTTCACTGGTTATATGTATGTCCCTACAGAAGATACCAACAATCAGCATGACATAATAGGGAAGCAGTAAGCGTATTTGCGGGAATATTAATTGTAGACTGCTTACCCCGTAAGGTAATATTTATCTTTATTTTCAGTGGACTATAAAGAGCTGATGAAAAATAAGAAGATAGAGTTTAGACTTATTTAACTAACACAAATACGTTATCTGATCAAAGATAAATAAATATTTAAATTCGACTTTCTGAGTCACATAATAGGAAGCGGTAAGAAATTCAATAATTAGGAAAGTTTATATTTTTAGAACATAACGCTATAAACAAAATAACTACGTTATCATCGTTATTACAGTCTTTTCCAGTAAAAAGGATCTCCGGTTCCCTTCACTAACGTAACATAACAGTAGCATTAAGCTGCTATTTTACGCTGGTATTCTGTGAGAACGTGGTCCTTCCCCGGTCAAGCCGTCCCATTCGTGCTACAACTATACAATTAATTTAGCTGTAGCATGGCTCTACCACGTATAAATTATCCTAAAACCAATAAAGTTTTCACAGTTATCAAATATTTTATACATTTTTTATTAAAATATCTTAATATATTAAACACATACTAAAATATCTTGGGGCTTTAACGTAATGGATTATTTCAAAATCATTGAAATATGAAATGCAAAACACAATTACTTTACTTGATATTATAGACTGTAACTTTACTTTTTGTACTCATTATTATGTGAAGTATATTTGAAAAAGGTGATTTCATTGAATTGGGAATTCAGAAACAATTTTTTTTTTATTAAGTTCTTTGTTAGAGAAAATTGAAACCGGTTTGGCTGACCCCGCACAATCACGGTGCTTTTTATCAATTATGCAAATCAAAAAAGTATTTCATTTTTGTGATTTATTTTACACTCGTTGAACCTGAATTGAACAAAAATTTACTGAAGCGTTATGATGTATAATGTACTTTCAATTTCTCTCGTCGATATTAGAGTAGCATGTTAAGTACCCCTTTGAACAGATCGAATATTCTAATGTACTCGTACAGCACAGTACTCGCCGATTGTATTTGGTGATTTTCCACGCTTGGCAAGTGGATAAGCTATCGTAGTATTTATTAGTTTAACTTTAATGTTCGGGTCCGTCGTCGACATTCATTACGTGATTGTATACTGACATCTATCGGCGATACTACACTCTTCATCATGATCATCATCATCATCATCATCATTACAGGCCTTCTCAAGTCCACTGCTGAATATGGGCCTTCACATGTCTTCGAAATATAGTTTAATTTCTCAGATATGTAGGTTTGTTTTCTCTTATCGCCGATTAAGCTGTAAATCAGCATTTAAAATTGTATAATTAATTTACTATTGATTAGAGCTGGTGAAGATTGAACCAGAGTGTACTGCGAAATTTACAACTTACAGCGAGTGCCAAAAATTTTAAATAATAAAAAATTCAACTACGAATGTAATAAAATACATATTGTTTTGACATACGTGGTTGATATTTAAAAGGTAACAAATAGTTCCCTTTTTTTTTGCAAAGACAAAAAGATTTTAATATGTCGACTATATTAATTTTGGAAACGGCAATGATGTGTAAACATATTCTGTATTTTTTTTTAATCTAGTTGCAAGTGTCACTTGAACACTAGTCGCAACTAGTGTTATTTAATTAACCACTTTTGCCAGTGGAAATATGAAGTTTCGCCAGGAAGTGATTGTACTGCATTTCAAAATTCATTTGCATTTGCAAATGCATTCAATATGTTTTTTTTATTATTATCGGGTGATTAATTTATTTGATACTTATATTTATATACTCAATATTTTCAAAATTTTAATATAATAAAAGTGCATTAAATTTGCATAAATGTAAATAAAAATCGAGAAATATTTATTATTTTAATGTTTTAATCAAAAATTTGCTTCAAATGTTGTTCACATTTATACCTAGACTTGTCGTGTCATCATCATCATAACAAGCTACATAATCATAAGTACGCAGCCTAATTAAGTCCTGAGTGTTTATCTGTGGGCTGAAACATTTACTAACATAGCACAATGTCTATCTTGACAGTGTGCTCGATTGGCATCATTACTTCTTTAAACAAAAATTAATGCGTGTAACATTTGAAGTAAAGCTTATTACAATTTATGTTAATCATTTAAATTTATATATTAATAATTATTTCTATTAGGTTTTTTTTGTTCATCGTCTTCAGAATCAAACATAATATCTTATAAATTCAATCGTTTTCAGCTACGTGCTATTCTGTGGTGATGCAATAAAATCGGGGACAGGTTTGGGTGCAAGATCACAGGAGCACAGCAAAACACGATGTTTAACAGTTTATGTTTTTGTACAAATGTTTAAATTGGTAAAATCAGGACGTAATGGGTTCGAAAGATTAATATAAGGTTATATTTTTTGTATACGTAATCATAAATAAAATCTATGCACTGAAAAATTTCTAACATTTATCATTAAACAAGACGAAGGGATATTACCTTGTGTAAATGGAACAAAGAGTTGCATACTTAAAATTTAATAGCCGGAAAATTGGATGAGTATAATCCACTGAAACATGCAAAAATATTTTACATTTGTTCAAAGTAAATAAGCTTAAATAATGATTTTAGATGAGGATTTTCTGAGTTAAGAAGCTTATGACTTTAAACCGCACCACGGCCGTACACCCTGCATTAATTATTGAAACAAGGTTTTCGGCACCGACTATATTTGCATTATCTTTCGTTTTATTTACAAAATCAGTTGATTTGATAAAGACTCTACAATAATATACGTACAATAATAACATTGCTTTGAAAACAATGATACATGTGTACGTATAACATATTGACTTCCGTGTGTCGGTGGGTTACTATTTTCGTTTCACGAGTATTTTAAGAGGTGGCTTTAGTAAACGTTGGAAAAATCTCCAGCAGGGAGCGCTGTTACCACCATCTGAAATATGCTTGACGTAATAAACACATAGCGGCGACCAAAAGCAGAGTCAGCGTTAACCTAGTGAGGTAGTGGTGAGTGTTTGGCGAGACCTGTAGTGTGGCGGCTCGTATTCCTTCCAACTCGAGCGGCCGCGCCTCTCTTCACTCTAAAACACAATTGTTATGATGTCAAGCTACTACGAAAAGACTCCAACACTACAGGGCGGGCACACGGTAAGTGCATCGTGTCTCACGGCTGAAGCGCTGCAAAAAATAACAAAACGTGCTTGTGACCGTCTGCTCGTCAAAACCCACTCGCAATATCAGATTGATACTCCACACAGTGATATATGAAATAATTTAGCTTAGAAATCAGGCTAACATCTACCAAGTTTTTTTTTATCAAAAGAATCCCCATAATTAATAGATTGCTATGTTTTAAATTATTAAAAAGTTATTTAAAATATAGCAATTTTTTATCAAAATATTTATTATAAGATACTGAAAGTGCCTCGCTTATGTTAACAAAAGTGTGAGAGGTGTTCACTGCTATCAAGGCGTTGAATTTAATCCTTAACGCTCGCACTGACCCTCGTCTATGTCGTACAGAAAATCCTTATAAATAAAGTATAAGTTGCCCCTTTGAGAATTCCCTTGATACCTAATTTGGTCGTTTGTCATGTTGGTTGCGTGAGGTTGCGTGTGCCTTAAATTTCACTTTTTGAATAACTAAGAGATTTTTGCACACAATAGATATGATTCTAGTGACTAAGTAAGATTTTTTGATGATTATAATTAGATATTTGAGTTTTATAATGCATATATTTGCAGTTAACGCTGTAATGCTCCTGTAAAGTGTTACCGTAATGATTTTTTCTGTAATATAGTATCAAGGTCGTTGTAGACGGTGCATGCTCCAACTACAAGCCTATTAACGCTGGTGTTCCACAAGGCTGCGTGCTATCACCAACGCTGTTTCTTCTGCATATCAATGATATGTTGCAAGCCGGTAGCATTCATTGCTATGCGGATGACAGCACTGGTGATGCTCTATACACCGGCCGTGCCAATATTTCTCGGGAAAACGTCACCAAGTACCGGAACAAACTTGTGACTGAAGTCGAGTCTTTGCTGGACAAAGTCTCGGATTGGGGGCGACTAAATCTAGTCCAGTTTATCCTCAGAAGACACAAGTTTGCGCGTTTACCGCTAAAAAGAACCCCTTTGTCGTATCTCCTCAGTTTCAAGGTACTCTCCTTGTTGCCTCAGCCAGTATCGGAATCTTCGGCGTCGACATATCGAATGAACGAATGACGTGCAGTTTTGTGGTCACTTGGAAGAGAAGGCCAAATTGGCCTCTAAAAAGCTTGGCGTGCTCAGCAGAGCGAGACAGTATTTCATGCCGGCTCAACGCCTGCACCTTTACAAGGCGCAGGTTCGGCCTCAAATGGAATACTGTTCCCATCTCTGGGCTGGGGCTCCCCAGTGCCGGCTCCTTCCACTTGACCGCATCCAGCGCAGAGCGGTTCGAATCGTCGACGACCGAGTCCTTTCCGATCGGCTTGACTCATTGGCGCTGCGAAGAGATGTTGCATCTCTTTGCATTTTCTTTCGCATTTACCACGGGGAGTGCTTTGAGGAATTGTTCGGATTTATCCCACCTGCCAAATTTCACGAACGCACATCGCGGCAGAACTCCCGATACCATCCACACCATTTGGATGATTGGCGGACCACCACTGTGCGATTTAGAAGATGTTTTCTTCCTCGCACAACTTCCTTGTGGAATAGTTTACCACCAACGATTTTTCCGGACCAATACGACTTAGGGACCTTCAAGAAAAGAGCCTACTCCTTTTTAAAAGGCCGGCAACGCATCTGCTATTCCCCTGATGTTGCGGTTGTTCGTGGGCGGCGGTAGTCACTTACCATCAGGTGAGCCGCATGCTCGTTTGCCCCCTCTCCTATATAAAAAAGCCTATTTATATATTAACCACCACAACACCAAAGCTTTGAGAGATATGATTTTTTTGTACAAACATAGAGAATATCTCAAGAAAAAAACAAAATGCATATAATGTTATTTATATAGTTTTATTTGTGATATTGAAAATTAGTTAATATGTTTTACTTCACTTTTCCAACTGATAGGCTGTGTAAAAAAAGAAATAGTGGCAGTGTAAAAATATCCATTACCACATATCGTTCACTGGGTGTCTTAAGACTCGACAGAGATAAACCGAAACTGAAGAGGGGCAGTAGCATCTTCTTGATAATAACTCAAAAAAATAAAATACTGTGGTTGCTAACCATTTTGCCAAGCATAGAGCATTAATTGGAGCTTCAAATTGGTCCATAAATAATAAACACGTTCAGCATCAGTTAACTGTAAATTATCGAGAATTAATGTCTTAAATTTTTGATATAACATGAACCATTGGCGTGTGCCACCGTTAAATGACATTAATTCAATTGAGGATGATGAAGTTTTTAATTTAGTAGAAAATCTATTTTTTAACGTAACAACGGTTGGCGGTGTAGATAGTTTCGTAACTTGACACATTACGACTATATAAATCCTCAAATATGTTCCAAGGGTTATAATCAATGTCTGCATTAGGGTTTAATTTTAAAATTTTAACCTTATAGTTATCTAAAACTTCTTGAAGTTCACTACGTAAATGTTTTATGTTTGAAGGCGGCAAATAAATAAATTTTGCTAGTCCAAAGAATTCAATGCGTCTTTGAGGTCTCATAAAGTTTTTTGTAAGCGTTCATAAATATACTAACGCGTTGTTCATCATCATCATCAATGTTGGCTACACCAGTGTTCTTAACATAACCTGTGTATATAAATTTAATAAAATTAAATATAATTACTACAGAAATAGAATAAAATGGTAGTGTGAACTGGTTAAATATCCATTATATACAAGTGATACAATTTCTGATTGTCTGTGATAAGTTTCAATACAGTCCGCACTAAATAGTATACACTCTTTAGACAAGTGAGTGATATCTATAATATAAAAATGAATCGCTGAATGTGTTGCTAAGCGCAAATCTCGAGAGCAGCTGAACCGATTTCGCTAATTCTTTTTTTATAATATTCCTTGATGTACGAAGATGGTTCTTACGTAGAGAAAAATTTGATAAATTGCCTCAAAAAGTCTAAAATTAACATTTTTCTATATTCCCATACAAAAGATTCGTAATAATACTTAAAAGTCAATTTTAACTTTAATACCATATCATAAAGTTTAAGTGTTAGTGGAGGGGTTCCGGGAAGGAAAAACAATTAAGTGACGTTAGTATCGTATAAATATTAATGTCAATATTTATAAGAAGATGGTAACATTACTCAAAAACAAAATTAGGTTACCGCGCAAAAAAATTGATTTCCATGAAATCGTAGTAAATTCCACGCGGGCGAAGTTGCGGGGCACTGCTAGTATGTAATAACAATACAATAATAAGCCTCGGCTAGTAATGTGAAAAATTAAGAAATAGTGCAGTTAGGTCGTCAATGGTGAACTATTTTTGGTAAGACTTTCCATTGACGTCCGTCGAGTTGGGGGTTGATTTTTTTTACAGAAAGGTTGCTTCTCCTACCCTCCACCTCACTTCGACAAATGTCAATGGAAATTCGTAATAAAATAATTCTGTTATTTAAATATAATTCGAGAATTCGATATAATCTGTGGTAGGGATTGACAAATATTGCAAAATAATTGATTTTCAATATTTTTTTTCTCAAAAAGTACGCGTCTCCGAATGTTGGAACTTTGTGTGTGTACATATAATAATGCAACTTTTCTGTAAAAAGAAATATCAACTCCCAACTCGACGGACGTCAATGGAAAGCTTAGCCCTATTTTTTAATTAACGAATCACAACCATCGTTAAGAAAATACATTTTAAACTTGACCGTTGGACTCTTCGTAATGTTGGACAACTAGCGCCAGCTCAGCTCTTGGGTAGTAAATAGACGAACTATATTAATATTGCTACTAGACGCTAGAGGGCACAAAAGTTAATTTTGCCATTGTGGAAAAAATATTTGGCACTTGGTAGAGAATTACAGACTTTTGGGGAATTTTCGTACGTAACGTAACTTAACTAGTTGCATAAAGTCGTCAAAGTAAACTGCAGAGACACTGTCCTGCGATACGTCTTGAATATAAATACTCTATATAGCCGTGTAAAATAGCAAAAGCCAATATGAATTCTTTAGAAAATATTACGTTTCGCAGAACTCTGACCAAGTCAGATTCAATCCTTAACGTCAAGGATACTATACAAACACCTAATGCAATGCGCATTAGTGCACCAGATTGTCGGGTAACGAAGATGATGATCTTGTAAAAATATTGCGTCAACAAATTATAAATCTTACAATAGAATTGCAAAGTGCTCATTCAGAAATAGAAGCCTTTTCTTTAGAAAACCGTCACTTGAAAATCGTGAATGAAAGTCTACTGGAAAAAATTATATTTACATAAAAGTTACCAGTACTACAGTTAAACGTAAGTCGATATCTACTACAAATAAGAATTTAATCAATAGTAAAAAACACAACAAACAGACTCAAACCGAAAAGGAGAGAGATGTGGAGTATCATCATGCAGGGAGATCTGTTTATTACTTACACTTACTTTGCCTTGGCATATGGTCTGACACAACTGGTTACTTCGCCTACGTGGATTTCAGATGTGGAGGATAATACACCTTCCCTGTTGGACCTTCTGCTGACCTCTCATCCGGACGGATATCAAGTCAACACCCCTCGACACCCCTCTCGGCTCTTCGGATCATTGTCTGATCCGGAGTATGGTGTCACTCACACTCCCTTCACGGTTGCGTTTTGCAAGCTGCCGCCGTGTTTGCCATTACAGGTCAGCAGATTGGGACAGAATGCACTCTTTCTTTGCATCCTACGCATGGGGGCTGCTTTTCTCCTCGCCGGATGATCACAGCGCTGTTGTTGATTCTATCGCTGATGTGATGCTTCAGGGAATGGAATTATTTATTACATAATCTGTGATACCCATCGGAGGCAGATCTAAGCCTTAGTTTGGTTGCTCCTGTTAGACTGCATTACACAGTAATCAGGAGTGTTATCAGGCATGGGCTGACGCTTCGGCGGCTCGGGATGTAAACACCAGCATGCTTAAAAAGAAGTATAGTTTCGCCTCCAGGTCCTTCAAAAAAGTTACTGCCAAGGCAAAATATGAGCACATTGGCAGAATTGCCGAGAAATTAGTTCGCCTTCCTTCGGGAACCCATATATTCTGGTCTCTGGCCAAAGCTGTCCGAGGGAATTTCTGTAAGCCATCACTACCATCTCTGCACAGGACCACTGGCCCATGTCGCAAAAGAGAAAGCCGACCATTTAGGCTCTCTTGCGTCCAACTCGACTCTCGATGACAGGAGGTGTGCCGATCATTCCGCAGTGTGAATTATCTATATCTAATGTGCAATTCACATAGTGCTCAGTACGCAAAGCACTCTTCTCCCTAGACACTCACAAGTCGAGTCGACCTAATCGAATCCCGCCAATTGTATTAGAAAATTCAGCGGCTACTTCCTTTGTAAGATATTTTCTAAATTCTTCTCAAAATGAGTCTGAATGTAAAGACTGTTTATACATGTGTTGTTCATACATTAACAAAAGAGGGACCTCCTCGAATGCACTCATGGATGTGGGTGCAGAACAAAATGAAATACAAGGTTCAGTTAATAAACAAACTATAATCTTTTTTTCATTGACTTGCGGGCAAATGAGCATGTGACTCACCTGATGAAAAGTGTCGAGCGCCGTCCACGAACAACTGCAAAGCCAGGGGAATTGCTGGTGCGTTGCCAGCCTTTTAAAGAGAGGTAAGCTCGTTTCTTAAAGGTCCCTAAGTCGTACCATTCCGGAAAAATCGGCGGTGTAATAATGATCCATAGTTACACTTATATTAAAGCTCAATATTATATTATATTATTACATTACAGTTATAAAAATTTTACCACCACACTAGGATATTCTTCTGTATTTTGGAGGCAGTTTATAAACATAAATTGCACAAGGACAAACATCCATACCCGGAACAATAATTTGTAGACTGTACAAATACTTGTTCCCGGCAGGATTCGAACCCGCGGCCCCCAGCGCTGTAACTCATTGCTAAGGTATTGCGCCACGGAGCCGTCAAATATGACTTGGCAAATTATGGGGACGGTTATCAGATATATCTCGTTGTAATAGTGTTAACAACGAGGATATTCTTAGTTTAATAATTACAATGACTTAAGGTGAACAAATTTAATTACGAATCTATTTTTAATTCTTTTATTTTTGTATTTCATTTAAAAATTTGTTGTTATTTTAAATAAGCGAATAAAAAAACAACGCAATCACAATTACTATCATTAAGATTACTTATAATATTTAAGTTAATTTTTACGTTTTTATGGAGACTTATTATGCGAAAAATATGCTGCTATTTAATAACAAAATCTTGCTTTCATTCCTTAAATTTATTTAAACATTACAAAATAAAATTTTCAATGTTAACAACTCTCCACAGCTTCATTTAAAAAATGAAAGCAATTTTTGCTTATCTCGGGTTTCTTATTTCATTTTTACTTTTCGTCTTTCATTTGTTTGTACAATACTGTGCATTCTCGGTTTTACCAGCTATTCATGAGTATTTTTTTTAATATAAGCCTCTGTAGTTTTAGTTTAAAACTTCTTATGAATGCTTTGGTTACGTGAAACTTACAAAAACCCACATTACTGTTACGAACCGGTTCAAATACCTTACTATCTTAATATATAAATAGCACTGTCTAGCTATCTATAGAATAGAAAAAACTCTAAAGGACGATTTCCGTAAGAACATTGATTTTTATTTCAAAATCAAATCACTCATCATAACGGGAATGTATACCATACTATAGAAAAAACTAATAAATTAAAAAAAACTCCATTTTTTTGTATAATAATCTTTCTGAACGTGGTAGACCCATGCTGCAGCTATATTAATTGTATAGTTGTAGCACGAATGGGACGGCTCGACCGGGAAAGGACCATGGTCTCACAGAATACCAGCGTAAAATAGCAGCTTAATACTGCTATGTTTCATATGGTGAGTGTAGAGAACCGGAGACCCATTTTACTGGAAAAGGGGCATTCTATATATATATATATACGTAAAGAATCTTTATTTTAATGAGACTTTTACTATGGTGTTAAGAAGAGGTCGAATCGTTAGAACAAATATTTATTAGAGAGCTATATAGAAGCTGATACATATTATATTGTATATGCCTATGAAAAATTTAGACGGAGCTTTTAACATAATTTCATTTAGTAGTGGAGTCGATATAATCCCTTAAAATTAATCGACTACGACGATTTAAAAAGGCGGATTGTTTTTCTTTTCTTTACATATATATTTATAATTGCTGCTGATACCAGTGTAACCATGTGCCTAATAACGTTACTCATGTAAACTTTATTAGGTATTTTTCAAAATATATAAACTCTTAAAACATGATGTGACTCGAATGCGACCCGAATATTAAATACAATTTTTTAAATGACGCCTACCTGTTAAAAGTGCAGTGATGAAAATATTTTATTATTATTATATATTATATATATATTATATAATATTTATTATTTCCTGTTTCAATTTTAATGTAAAGGAACAGCCTATACGTGTATGTGTCCCACTATTGGACACATGCATCATTACATTTTTTTAGAGGATTTTTCTGAAGTAAGGTCCATCGCGCTGCCTTATTAGTTATGTGCTTTACTAGTGTATGTTATTATTTGCTAAGAAATTTCTTCAAATTAGATAATAATCACATTTTAATATTTAAAAAAAAAGACTTAGCCGTAGATTTAATTTTAACATTTATCAACAGGAGTCTCTGGTCAAACAGACAGACTCACACATCATACAGGTCGTGGGGTTGTGACGATGCATTATTATTATTAATCATAAATAATAATTAAGTTCAATATAAAGACATTTAAAAATATCATATTTATAATATTTTCAACAATTAAAATTCATCATTTCAAATATTGAGCATTATAGTATATATATAGTAAAGGCATAATATTGTCTATAAAAACCTTAAAATTTATTAAATCTTTACTTATAATATACAAAATGTATTAAATAATAATAGAAAAACATTTTCGATTATATTGCGATAGTAAAGATAAATAATATGCGTAATATAATTGAAAATTGCGTCATAAAATTTAATTAGGGTGTTTGTGTATTACTGGAGGTGTTCATGTAATGAATGCTTATAGAGGGAGTTGCTAGAGACGTATACCCAAGATCGCACATACATGTATATGAGGTAGTCGGGTGACTGACTGCTAATAGTACTGTTGCACAATGTATAGTCCTATATTAGGGACTTCGGATTAGGGTGAGTGAGTTTGGTAGTAAAATCGAAAAAATGAAATAAAGCAAATACGGAAGATCTCAAATATGTACATGTATGACAGCACTATCGACTTCAACACCCTCGAAAACCATGAAAATGACACCCATGATGAAAAAATTTATACCTATTGCAGCCGCCATCTTGGATTTACATTTCGACAGCACTATCGGCTTCAACACCCTCGAAAACCATGAAAATGACACTCATGATGAAATATCGATATCTATTGCAACCGCCATCTTGGATTTACTTTTTGATAACCCAATCGGCTTCAACTCTCTCGAAAACCATGAAAATGACACCCATGATGAAAAAATGTATACCTATTGCGGCCGCCATCTTGGATTAACATTTCGACAACCCTATCGGTTTCAACACCCTCGAAAACCATGAAAATATCACCCATGACAAAAAAATTGATACTACTTACTTTGAGTACGTACTACTATTATTTATTCTGTGCTTCTGAAATATTGTAATAAAAAAATCTCTTATTATTATTATAATCAAGTATTTAAGAAATTTGGTTATTCGAATACAGTAAAAGCTCCTTATTCGCGCTTCCTTTATTCGCGTTTGCATTATTCTATCACTAATATATAAATTAGGAATAAAAAAATTCGACCCAATATCTATATATAAAGATTTCTTTATTCGCGGATCTAATCGGTACATCGGAACATATATATTAATAAAAACGATTTCAATAGGTATCCAACCCAAAAAATAAATTATGTAGACCTTATTACAATTATGCATATGCTTACTATACTTATTACAAGTATGTTGTTAAACGATATGGCGGCTTATGTCAAAGGCCGAACCAATACAGGTTCAGACATTTTTACCTCCAAACACGACGGCTTTGCTTCAACCTATGGACCAAGGAATAATCCAGACCTTTAAGCTTTTTTTTATTTGATAAGGGTGACAAACGAGCACACAGTCCATCTGATTGTAAGTGGTTGCTGTGGCCCATAGACATCTACAATTATCCTCGATTAGGAATCAAAATGCAGATGTGTTGTCACCCGTGAGGACTAAGATGGAATGCCTCTGTTTCCAGTAAAAAGGTTTTCCGGTTCTCTACACTCACTATACGAAACACAGCAGCATTAAGCTGCTATTTTACGCTGGTATTCTGTGAGAGCGTGGTCCTTCCCCGGTCGAGCCGACTCATTCGTGTTACAACTATACCAGAAATATAGCTGCAGCATAGCTCTACCACGTAAAGAAGCTCTTTTTCATTTAACAAAACTTCAATATCATATTTGATAATATGGAATGTGATCCTGATATGAAGGTTATGGAATGCTGTAAGAAATTTGACATACTAAAATGAATCGTAAACATAAAAGAATTATTGGAAGAACTGAAGCCATACACATTAAAATCATGCTGGAAAAAACTGTGGCCTGCTCTGACTGCGGAAAATGACGACGAATCTTTGCAGATTCAAACTTTGACTGCAAACACAGCCAAAATTGCGAATGGAATAGGACGATATGGGTTTGAACAGATAGAATCAAGTGACATTCAGGAGTTGCTTGAATCGCAAGATAAAGATTTGACTGAAAACAACTTGGAGGAAATGTTACATTCACAGCCCATTGAAGAAGAGGCTTCAAGCACTGGAAACGTGACATTTAAAAATCTTAGTGAAAGTTTAAGAATGGGCTTTCTGAATTCTTTATAAGAATTGATCTGTCTATGGAACGAACTCTTATTTTTAAGAGGCAAATTGCTAATGCCACTGCTGAATATCAGTCTGAATTGAAGGACCTTTTAAAAACTGCTAAGCAAGAAAAAATTATAAAATTCTTTAAACAATTGCCTAATTCTGAAGATAATAATTAATCAATATGGTCAAAACTTAAATTGATTTTTTATATATTTGTTTTTTAATTTGTCACCTAGGAACGTATCCCCTATAATTTTATATAAATTACCATGCCTTATTCACGGTTTCTGTATTCGCGGCATATTTACGGAACATATACCCCGCGAATAAAGTGCTTTTACTGTATTGTGTATTTGTACAGCGATCTTTTTGAGCGAGCGCTGCAAACAACCGAAACAATGTGCACTCACGACGCTGACTGATGGCGGCTTCCGCCTATTTACAGAAATAATTTACATACATGGCTACCAAATCAATGATAATTTCGCCATTTTGGAGTCGAAAAAAATTGAATATAGCTAAACAAAACAAAATTACACTGCCATTTACATTCAGTGGCTTCCCACATGATAGATGAAGAGATTAAAAAATAGATTGAGTTAAAAATTGATATTTTGAAAAGTTATCGTGTTTACAAGCCTTGTGGACATGATAAATCCACACCATAAGCCACTAAAACCCCTTTTTTATTTAAAAATAACAATTAATCGATTTAAAAAAAATATTAATAACTTCAACAATTATTTATCTTTCTAACAATGTGCTTTTTTATATTATTTATATTATGTATAATATGATTGCTAGATACGATTTCATTCGATAAAACGTTGGAATCCTAATTTTTAGAACATACCTTGCGCTTTCGCTTAAGGCATGCAAAAAGATGAAAAAAACAAATCGATGAAAGACAGTTTCATGTCAACACTAAGGCCAATATTCCGAGACAGTGAGCTCACACTTCAAAAATGTCTGAAGTGTGTGAAATGAACTGTATGAAACATTGTGAAGTTTGAACTTAAGCTCATGTTTTTCTCTAAAATTAAAAAAAAATACAAAATCATAGCGTGCAGAAATAAAACCAAGACTTCTAAATCTATTACGAGTATGTGGAAATTTATTTGAATTCTTTTTAGTTATTTAAAGTCGGCATTTATTTTTTATTATAATTTTATTTGTTTACCCGTTTGAGTAGACCAACGAATATTAAATATGAGTCTCTGAGAGATGACTACATATTTGTACCATTTGCTGTAGACACTATCGGTCCGTGGGGTACACGTGCGGTGAAGTTCCTAAAGGAACTCCATCCGCGGCTGGTCGTTGCTGCTGGTGATAAGAGGGCTGGTTCTTTTCTCGTTCAAAGGCTAAGTATAGCCATTCAGCGGGGAAACGCAGCCGGCGTTCTTAGCACGATACCACGGGGAGTCGGACTATAAATGATAATTAAATGATTCTAGTTTTAGTTTTATTTTTATTATTATTATTATAGTTTTTAATATTGTATATAATAAAATAAAAATTTCGTCTTCAAATTTATAATAAAAACTTCATTACCCAATTTCCCACCCACCAAGGTGGGATTTTGAAACCAACTTAAAATTTGATCACTCCCGAAGTAGGTATTACCTTAAAAAAGAACCACTAAAATCGGTTGAGAAAGATTTCAAATAACATACATACAAAAAAAAGAACATACAGTCGAAATGTGAATATTTTTTGAAATCTTCCATAAAAAGTTAGGTCGATAAAATACAATAAAGATACCCGAAGCCCATGAAATAAGATTACTATTACAATTTTTTTTTTTTTATAGGAGAGGGGGCAAACGAGCATGCGGCTCACCTGATGGTAAGTGACTACCGCCGCCCATGAACAACCGCAACACCAGGGGAATTGCAGATGCGTTGCCGGCCTTTTAAAAAGGAGTAGGCTCTTTTCTTGAAGGTCCCTAAGTCGTATCGGTCCGGAAAAATCGCTGGTGGTAAACTATTCCACAAGGAAGTTGTGCGAGGAAGGAAACATCTTCTAAATCGCACAGTGGTGGACCGCCAATCATCCAGATGGTGTGGATGGTATCGGGAGTTCTGCCGCGATGTGTGTTCGTGAAATTTGGCGGCTGGGATTAATCCGAACAATTCCTCAGAGCACTCCCCATGGTAAATGCGAAAGAAAATGCTAAGAGATGCAACATCTCTTCGCAGTGCCAATGAGTCGAGCCGATCGGAAAGGACTCGGTCGTCGACGATTCGAGCCGCTCTGCGCTGGATGCGGTCAAGTGGAAGAAGCTGGCACTGGGGAGCCCCAGCCCAGAGATGAGAACAGTATTCCATGTGAGGCCGAACCTGCGCCTTGTAAAGTTGCAGGCGTTGAGCCGGCATGAAATACTGTCCCGCTCTGCTGAGCACGCCAAGCTTTTTAGAGGCCAATTTGGCCTTCTCTTCCAAGTGACCACGAAACTGCACGCTACTCGATATGTCGACGCCGAGGATTCCGATACTGGCATTTATTTAATATTAATTAATTAATTTAATATAAATTAATTAACATTTATCCAATAGTAATGTTAAATTCAAGAATATTTCCGATTTTTTCCATTACGCTACGTATCAACTTAACTCGTTTTGATTTTTATTAGTAGAATAACTTCAGAATATCACATACATTAATCTAAAAAATGCGATTTTTTTATAAAACATGCAATGTCTTTCAAAGTACGCATAAAGAGAAAAATGTTCCACATTAAATTTAATCTAGATAATGCATCCTGCTTCTTCATCAGCCTTAAGAATCCAATTTAAAATAGCCCTTTCTAAAATGCAAATAACGCATTTGTCGAAGGATTTACACGAAGCCGGGCCCTTCGCAACAGTAAAACGGCTCTCTTAGGATGGAGTTTTCGCTATACATCATCAGAGCTTCCTTTATAATGAATAAATTCTACTTAAAGTCTTGGATAATTTTACTTATTACTTAAAATGCCTTAATCAAACCTTAGCTTTGACACAAAAGTGAAATAACAGAAAACCAGTGGGGATGAAAAGTGGGGATGGCAGCCTCGTACTACCAAACGCAGTATTAGGCACCCAGACGAACTGGTAAACATGCAATTGATGACGGACACAGCTGAGTCAGATCTGTGTGACTTTTGTTGTAATCGTTATGGAAGTTACATGTTCATCAGTGGTATTTTAAGGGCTACAATGATACATGATCATGATGGAAATAACTTGTGATGGAATCTAGAATGTTTAATAGGTAAATTAAATGTTATCATAAGTAAGACCAAGGTCCCAGCGCATTTATAAAAAAAATTGAATTAAAACTCTACATCTGCAATAAATTAAAAGATATTGCATAGTTAAAATACTTCTCACAAATAGGATTGCGCAGCAGATGGAAACTGAACGCTTCAAGAGTTTCACAATGAATCATTTTAAAATTTCTCTTCATATCTCACATATACTTTTTAGTATTTTTTAAAAATAATGACACATTTTTATTAAGAACTCAAAAAAAAAGATATCTATTTTTGAAGTGTATTGCATCATCTGCGGTGCTGGATGAGACTCCATGTAGCAATGGGTACAAAGCATCCGAAATGTTAGAATTTTAAAATAAGTTTAAATTATAAGCGAAAATAATATTTTTGTATTTATTATATTTACGGGAAAATAAAGTTTGTGGTTACGCAAATAAATTTATCAGATATAGCAAAGCAAGAACGAATGTGTTTTTTCGACGTACCTTTATAGTTCTACAAAGGTGACAGCTTCTGATTGCCCGACCGGAAGATTTCACCACTGTCGAAATCCCTTCTGCCTTATTAATGACATATCGGTACTTGTCACTGACCGCTTACATTTCTTCCGGATCAGAGACCTTACCCTGCCATAACCTTTATATGATATCATTGTTCGATTCACTTTTACCACATCCTTTTTCGATATCAATAAATAGTTGAAATATTTAAAAAAAAATAGGTAATCAAATTAAGTTTATATTAATCTACTTCAAATATTAAACTAATGTTATGAGAAACACTACAAAAGTAAAAGTAAAGTGGTAGCTTATAAACGACCCACTGTTGGGCCCAAGTTTCATTTTTAGGACTATTTTTAGGCCTGAAAATATTCAGTTATTGCAAATTTCGCATGCCCTCGAAACATTTATAATTTGTCACAAGTAAGCTTCCTCGCGAGATTTTTCTACCAACCCAAGCACGTGGTGTACCACGCTTAAAATTACAATTAACAATTTGATAGGTGCCAGTGAAATTCAAGTAAAGTAGTAATAGTATATTCAGTAAATTTTAAGGAGGCACTTATCCCCTAAGCTACCATGGCTGGAGCGCCAGTATAACATGAGAAAAATAACCAGCTCTCTGATTAACAACAGGTGTACTAGTTATGGTGATTTTGGGTAAAAACCTTTTCATGGAATAGGTTTAATTTAATAAAGGTCCAGAATAGAATTTGAATTACCACCCAAATGCATATAAGTTTTCCACGTGAAGAATTGTATTGCTGCCATTATTCAAACTGCTGGAACTCTTTATGGGTCGTTCCTATGACATTGTTGTGTCATGTAGAAAATCTTAAACTTTTTTGAAATTATTTCTGCCATTTGAATGAAAATCAAATATGCATCTGCTTTAGTGTTTTCTGCTTGCAGTGTCACATTATAAAACATAAATACGTACTAATATAATTACTCAATATAATAATCGTGACACCATTTACCATAGGTTAACCTATAAAAGTGATAGTTGTACGCGATTACAACTTGTAAATCATAAAAAGAGAAAAATAAAAAGTAAAAGTAATAAATAAGAAGAATCGTACAATTAACCTACCATATTTACCGTTATTGCCACAATGCAAGATTTTCGATTTTATTCAATACTAGCTTTCCGCCCCGCGGTTTCATCCGTGACATAATGATTTGGATTTTCCCACTGGAACATGAAAAAAGCGTGCTAAAAATACGTAAAGTTCGGAAAATAATTTTGACAGTTAGAGCACCAGAATTCTTCTGCAATACGTCTCTATAAACGACATTTCTAGACTTGTTGTTTTCTGCATAAATGTAGAGATTTCTGGCCCTCGATACACGTGAGCAACTGACGTAGAGCTACCCGTGTGAGAAACAGGGGGTACCCAAATGAATTCCGGCGACTTTCAATGTTTGTCCTTGGCTCGTGTTTATCGTAATGGAGAAGGCTACTTTCAAATGGAACTGTAAGCGTTTGCACTGGAAAGGCAAGTTTATTGGGATGATAGGGATTCGTGGAATCAAAACAGTATCGCCTTTCGCCCCTCCAGTGATGATTGTAGCTACCACAATGTGCCTTCTGAATTTAGTGATTCGTAACGTGGTGCCATTACATAATCTTGGTACATCCAGGTTTATCATCAGTATAGCAGGCACTCCAACTTTTAGCTTTAACTTATGGGACGGCACCCCCGACAGCTCCAATGAATTTAAAACCTCTACTGGATATGTAGTTAAGTCGACACTTGCCATAACTGTATCGATGGAAGTATATGTCGTGACCTCACCATTTACTAAATCAAGGATTTTTTGTTGATTTTTCCCACCGATTCGTTCTTAGGCACCATAATTGCTCTTTCACATAACCATTCTTCATTGACGATGTTTTGTTGTAAGTTTGGGAAAACCTCAGTGATTAGGTTATCTTCGGAGCTTACAATATTGCAAAAGTGGGTCTCAAATTTTATCAGACCGTCCTTATCTGTTGCCATGTGGCCTTCGCCAATATCGATGAGGTTTTAAGCAAAATTACCAGACTCATGATCATTGTAGAGCTGTACTCTCATATTCATCAACGACCTCAATAGTATCTCCCAACGAATAGGTCTTAGGATGAACATGGACAAAACAAAGATCTTGTTTAATGTCCATGTCACACCTATGCCGGCAGTTGTTGGGAGCACTAAGCTCGAAGTTGTTGACGAGTATGTTTACCTGGGACAAATAGTCCGATTAGGTTAGTTCAACTTCGACCGAGAGGTCAATCGACGGATTCAACTCCGCTGGGCAGCGTTCGGGAAACTACGACACATCTTCTCGTCAGACATACCTCAAAACCTTAAAACGAAATTGTACAACCAGTACGCGTTGCCAGTAATGACTTACGGATCTGAGAGGTGGTCCTTCACTGCTGGCCGTATGAGGAAGCTCAAGGTCGCTCAGCGAGCTATGGAGAGAGCTATGCTCGGAGTTTCTGTGATAAACTTAGAAATGAGGATATCCGCAGTAGAACCAGAGTAACCGACATAGCCTAACGGATTAGTAAGCTGAAGTGGCAGTGGGCCGGCCATATAGCTCGAAGAACCGACAACCGATGGGGAAGAAAGGTTCTTGAGTGGCAGCCTTGTACTGGTGGGCGAAGTGTAGGGCGACCCCCCACGAGATCAGTGACGACCTGGTAAAACATGCAGGAAGTCGATGGATGCAGGTGGCTCAAGACCTTGCTGTGTGGCATTCCTTGGGGGAGGCCTATGTTGAGCAGTGGACTTATGAAAGGCTGTAATGATGATGATGATGACTCTCATATTTGTTGTGAGATGCATTCTCTCTACTTTTGCCCACAACGGCTAAGCCTTGAGGCACGCGTTGATCCCACCTGCCGCAGTACCTCGCTCAATAACCGTAACGTCTGCCGGAAATCGCCTGTAAGCAAGACGACTACTCCACCCATCAACACGCGGTTTCCGCGGATATCTTGCAAGCTACGATCAAGTGCCTCGATCGCACGTTTGTGTGACATCGTGCACTCATCCCACACGAATAATTTGCACTTCTGCAATAGAGTGCCACGTCCACTGCTCTTGCTTATATTGCAAGTTGGTGTTTCCTCACTTGCGAGGTTTAGTGGTAGCTTGAATACCGAGTGAGCAGATCTTTCTCCACTTAGCAAGGTCGCGGCTATACCAGAATACGCAACAGCTAGCGTGACATTCTTGTCCTTGCGCAACTGCGCTATCAGTAAATTCAAAAGGAATGTTTTGCCTGTGCCTCCTGGTGCGTCTAAAAATTATAAACCACCTTCTCCGCTCTCCACACGATCCACAAAGTTATTAAAAATTTGTTTTGCTCTGGTAAGAGCTGGGGTTCAATTTGTGCTACTTGAGCCCCCAAGGCAGCGGTGTCGTAATTTTGCTCCCTAAGCAAATCAGTGGACAATTCGCTTGTTTGTTGTGGGGCGGATATGCCAAAATCTGACAACAGTTTTCCCACCATTCCTAAAACTTTGTTTTCGATTGATTTGAGCGCTTCGTTGAAAAATTTTCACTGGCTTGTGGTGTCCCTTGGTACCTGTGTGCGATATCTTCAGATAAAGCAACTTTATATTTTTCCCACAGTTGCATAGGATTAGAGAGTCCGCAGGTGCTTAACACGATGGCAAAGAGCTCTCTTAACATAGCCGCTGACTGGCACAAAACGGCGTCCTCCATGGTATGGTCCCAGTGGCCGTCATCTTCCAGAAGTCCCATCGCATCACACGCTTCCTGAAATGTGGCTTTTTCTTGTCCGTCGACTGATTTGAGGGCTTGAAAACTAATCGGGTCCCTGACGTGGGTTAGCAATAACCGTAAACAATAACACTCAAATTGTGTTACGTGTACAGTGTAAATTCTGCTCAAGGCATCTGACGCTTTTACACCATGCCAGCCTTCGACGGGGGTGCCCAGCACACGACGCTTCCATTCCTTTCATGTTGAATTCCACGTTTAATATTTTGGCAATTCCGCGTAGAGCAAAGTTCTGGCAAAGTCGTCTGTTTGGCATAGGTGGAAAAATGCGGTAAGAGTGGTCTTGAACGGTGTCAATACGCGTTCGCGCATGTTGGCCTCTGTGAAATAAACACGCTCACCATTGGGAAGGTGCACCGCAAGATGTGTTACAGTGGGTTACCTTTCGTGAAGCGGCAAGCCTAAAATACGCCATGCCGCTTCATTGCTGCTCACATATCGACCTGCTCTAAACGTCTGAACTTCATCTCTCGGGTCGCGATTAGCATTGCCCTGCTGCTGCACGCTGAATATTGCCTGATCACTGCTCTTGTTTATGTATTTACAAGTGTATTTAATGGCCAGAACCGAATTACAAAACTCTTTATTAAATATGGGCATCAAAAGTTTAGGCAAGCAGCGGTGAGTACGGGACCACCCATCTGTTGTCAACTACGACGTCTTAGCTACGATATCGTGGCGGTCCGTTGGATTCTGCCGTATCATCATTTCTTCTTTAATCTCTGTCCCGGTTGGGTTGCACGTGAAAGTTTTGTTTTGTTTGTTTTTTTTTTAAAAAACCTTACCCCCACACTAGGATTTTCTCCTGTATCGTGGAGGCAGTTTACAAACATATATTGCACAAGAACAAACATCCAGACCCGGAACAATTATTTGTAAGCCATACAAATACTTGTTCCGTGCGGGATTCGAACCCGCGGCCCCAAGCATTGCAACTCATTGCTACACCACGGAGCCGTCAAGTGATGAATAAGTCCGGCCGCCTATAGTTTTTGACGTAAGTGAACGCATCCATGGAGGTATCGCAGACTATTTACAAATGATGATGGGAGAATCACCATCTGTCCTAGGTCGTTCGGATTCACATTACCATCATTTGCAATGGCATCTTGCAAATGCACATAATTTTCTGCACGCAACTTACTTTAGTTCAATGATATAAATCTTAGACGCTCATTTTCCATCTTAACATACATGTCTACTAAAAATTGAGACAGAAGCACCCACACCTCAGTAATAGGTTGAAATAGTGGTCTCGGAACATCAGGTGAAAAGAATAGTAATCCATGCATGATACTTTTTTGTTTGGATTCGGCTGCCCAGTTGCTGAATTCGTTTGGGGCTTGACCTTTCCAGAATATAATTGGATATTGAAGAGCATCGTAGAAGCGGTGCGTATCGGCAATCCTTGTGAGGGAGGCATCGTACTTACGTAGGACGATGTCCCTTGGTGCGGTAGGGTCAGCGCTCGTGACCACAGCCACCACCTCGGTCACAACTGGTGCATTGAAGTGGCGCGCATGCTGTCCACTCGGCACACGGTCCACGTGGATAATCACCTTGCAGGTATCGTCTGGCATGTTCTCAAGAGCTGTTTTAAATTCGTGCACCAACACGTTGTGATCATGTAAGACCTTTTGGATTTTAGAAACAGTTGCTCGGTCCACTCCCTGAATAATTTCACACCGTCTTTCAGCATCTGCCTCATCATCTCCTATGAAGTAAAGATGCAAAAATTGATCTTTACGATCGGACGGTGGTAACAGCGAGTCTATTTTATAATGCATTTGCCCTTGTACTGTGAAAATTGGTGAAAGTCCAGGCTTCGCCAGAATTTTATCTGCCCCAAAAGAAGTCATGTGAAAACATGAATTGTATTTTTTAAATGACTAAGGAAGCGCCGTGACTCATCAGATCGACTGGCTCCTCTATTGTGGAAATGACTATCTTACCTCCTGAGCAACACATTCCCGCTGTTTCCTCTTTCCATTTCAGGGCTTCACAAAATCTACATGCTAGGTTCATTTGCTCAGTTTTAATAAGCCTTTGATTACTGTAATCTAATCCGGGATAGTATTCGAAAGCACACTTTTCAAAAACTCCCCAGTTATTTCTGACAAATATTTGTCGACGTTCTGCTTGTCGTTGAGCAACAGCGAATCGTCACGCGTCCGCCTCTTCAGCAGTGTCAGAGGCATAGATAGTTCGGTAAAGCACTATTTTATATATAATAAGGAAATTTTATGCAACGATGCTACATGGAATTTAGCAAAAGAAAGATAGCTGGAAACTAACAGACAGTCGTTTCCATGTGGCTTCTACATTGGCATAACCGCGGGCAAAAACCAGTAGAACTAAAAGTTAAAGTTTGAAACTACTATAAATTTTAATTATTCTCGATTTACTATTCCTTGTGGGGTGCGGCTTTGAAAATTACATTTATCTTAAATATTGATTAATGTACAAATGTCTTGTCATGTCTAAACTTTTCTTTAAGAATAAAAAAACATTCTTGAGAAAAGGAACTCTAAATTTAAAACAATACTGCAACATATGGCGTTGAAATAGATTTCGGCTAAACTTGTCTTCTTATACGATATGGAAGATGCGAGTTATATTTGGCACCAGATGTACAGGACGCTTATCGAATACTTATTGATTAGGATTGGGTTATGTTCAAAGTTTTCGTGGGACATACGTTTTATATAAAGAAAATAAAATTCGAAGTAAATTGTTCACGACTCAAGTCTATTAGTGTAGCAGTTCAATATGAGATATCCTTCAATATTCATATTTATAATATGCTTATAATAAAATATAACAATATTTTTTTTAAATAATACTAGTTAAAATTAAACTAAATATTTCTGAAATAAGTTTTATTCAATGTGTTGTAGTCATGTAAATTATAAGAATTAATTAAAATATAAGAATATCTTTTATCATAAAGAAGAAAAGAAGTTTTACGTTCAAAAAAAAAAAAATAGAGCGCCATCCATTTTAAAATTAAATTGAATTACGATGATCAACGAGATAGGTGTATGCTGTAAAAGAAATGTATGTATGTCGTGTATGCTGTGAAATATACATATCAATTTGTCTTTGCCAAACGGTGAGATAATTTAATTATTGTTGTATATAAAAACTGTTTTAATCACATAAGTAAGATTTTTTATATATTTAATAAATTATATATTTTTTAATTACCGGTGATAAATTTCATAACGTTTGTTTTTTTCACGACACATCTTAATATTTATGACAGTTTATCTGGATTCTGGAAAATCCTTTCAAAAAGTACTTATGACTTCTCATGAATACATCTTAAGTGTATGATATGTTACCCAAAATGTTAAGCAGCGTTAATTTTTATAAAGGTTTGCCTGCTTAACATGACAATTTGAGAAACCTTATTACTACGGGTAGTTTTGTTCAAATTATAATTGTGACAAGTAACTAATCCTTACTTATAGATTTGCGATGATGGTCGACTTGGTACGTATTAGATACAGGTAAAAATGCTTAAGCAATTTGAGTGAGTTTTAGGCTTGAATATATAAATTATATATTAATGAATTTATTCCAAAGAGATATTACGTTCTACACAAATTTTTTATTTTAATAATGTAAGTATAGATTTTACTCTCATATTATTATGTACAAAAGAATAAATGTCACCAAAAATAAACGTTTTTTAAATAAACATTGAATACTAAATTTAAGAAACAATTAATGGAATAAATTTAACCAACTAGGTTATTTGTTATCACGTAGTTGTGATCAAGTATTAAGTATTCTACCTAGTCAGGTCATAAATTCTGTCACATGTTTAATATAAAATAATTGAAACAAGTTTATTCATTATGTAACCATTTATATACCAAAATGAACTTAACAAAACATAGATTCTTATGACACTAAAGTTTATTCAAAATGACCTCTGTGATTTTGAATACAGGCCTTCAATCTGCGCGCCAGTCGTCTATCGCAGCACGAACGAGGTCCATGTCAATATCGGCGGCTGCCTTAATCAAGGATGTCTTGAGTAACTCCAAATTGGGACGAGGCTTTGAGCACGCCTTTTCCTCCAAGTGTTGCCATATCTTGTAATCTAACGGATTCAAATCTGGACTGGAGGAGGGCCAGTCTTCGTGCCGGATGAAATCGATTTCACGCGCCGCCAGCCAGTCTTGTGTGCTCTTCGCTCTATGAGCTGACGCCGAATCTTGTTGGAATACGCAGTGCCTGTTATTGAACATGGTATGAGAAACAGGTTCCACAAGGTTCGTCAGGACTGTATTTTGATACACAACTGCAATCGTTTTTACAACTTTCCCACAAAAATATACCTCTGTTAAGCCCCAATAAGAAACTCCCAACCATACCATGAGCCAGGATGGAAAATAACCTCGTTGGACACGCGGAATACGGTTGCTCGCTTCTTCACTACTGTGTGCGTACACCTTATCATTTTGTTTGTTGTAGCTCTCTTCTACGATAAAAATTTTTTCATCCGAAAAAAGAATTTCCTGATTTTTTTCCCGCGTACCGCTTCAACAAAGCGCGGCATCTCTTCAGTATCAGGTCCATTAGACAAGCATTCAAACGATATTCTGTTTTTCTTCGATATGCCCGAATCCCTAAGTCTTCATTTAACTCCCTTTTCACCGTGGTTCTGCTTAACCCCAGCTGAAGGGCTAACAGTTTCTGCTTACGTTTGGGATTTCTTTGAATTCGCGCCTTCACAGCTTTTATCACTGCTGGAGTCCTAACACACCGAGGGCACCACCTTTTGACCTGTCATCTACACTAGAGTCTTCATTGTATCGTTTGATGGTACGATAAATGAATCTTTTGGTTATATTCAAATTTTTCAGTATGTCAAAAATTTGAATTGGCGCGTAACCGCAACGATGCAACGCAATAACTGCAACACGGTCTTCTTTAAGCGTCCACTCCATATTTAAAAATGAGTGAAATTCTAAAAAGTATACAGTTTTATTTTCATGAACAATTCGAAATTCGAAATCAATAAACTTTTTTGTGGCCAGCATTCTAAAAGAAAAGTTTTTACTGTGTGACAATACTTATGACCTGACTAGGTAATTAATTTATTACTATAATTTAATTATTACAATTATTGTTACAACATTGTATAAAACTAAATCGATCTAAAAGGTTACACACAATATTAAAAAAACTATAATAAAGAAAAACTAAAATTAAAAATTTAAATTATCATACAGTCCTACTCCCCGTGATTTCATGCCAAAAATGCTGGCTGCGTTTCCTCGCTAAATGGCTATACTTTCCAGATCCAGTACCCTTCACCAGCAGCAACGACCAGTCGCAGTTCTTTTATTACTCTAAATATATTATGAACCTGTGAGAAGTTATTTAAGAAACATTAAAATTTAGTTTTGATGTTTTTGAATACAATCATGTTTGAATTCGTGGATATAAAATTAACCTTTTTCCCCGCCACAATCAAATGTTCATGTCAATTTTATACTTATTTTATATTTTTAAGGTATGTTCCATAACATTACCCATGTTTTTTACTACGAATATTGTTATATTGTTAAAACTCTCCCCAGTTTTATTTTTATTTCTTTATTTTTCGAATTTCTTCGATATTGTGAGGCTGAAATTTTCCATTATGTTTGAACTATTTCTCTGGTTTATTTTTCTGTGATGGTATTATTTCAGTGTAACAAAAATAAATAATCAGTGTTATTGTAAGGAATCGCGGAGAATGTTTTTCGGGGTAAAATCAAAAGCATTATTCTCTGTCCTAGCTGATTTATTATTTACGCTTGTTACAATTTCACATTACGTTTGGGTCTCCTTTATGCTGCTATCATAATAAAAGCAGATTTGTTTATTTTATCACAAGTACAGTGTCCACAACAGCTTTGTCAGCCCTCAAGTATTCCTACTCTAAACATTTTGTCAAAATTACGCACTGAAGTAGCACGGCCAATTAAATGGTTCATAACCCTATCAGAAATGAGAGTAGTAATAATAGATTATTTATTTACTAATCTATTTTTTTAAATTCAAATTACAAAACATGTACATGTACATACTATCTTTGTACATAAATGTCTTCGTAAGTCTTCTCCTACTAAACGGCTTGATGAGGTAAACTGAATGGATCATAGCTATAGTTAGAACTGGTAAGTGAGTTGTTTTCGACATCCAGAAATCACCCGTGCAAAACCGGTGCAGATCCCTAGGATAAAATAAATATTAACGACTGATGTACTTTTATTCTCATATGCTTCGGCTACACTACCACGATATGACAAATATGATGGCGATATTTAAAGCACCACCTATGTCAATCAATATATTATCTGGTGGTAGGCAAAGCTCCGGCGTCGGTCTGTTTCGAATATTAAAGACAATTACCGCGGCAATTTTTGTGTCAAGGGGCCACACTAAAGTTTTTTCAGTGTATTACATGAGCTCAATATAGATTATAATTAATACTTATTTAAAGTCACTCTTTTGTTTAATTACCACTGGCTCGAAAAAAAACCTTTGTCCTGGGAAGAACCAGCAAGACACCCAGCGATACTGTTTTTTAAACAACAGTTTACAATCATGTATGTTACACAATTAACAACACAACAAATTATAAATAGCTTGGTAGCGATCACCTCACTCCCACGGGTTATTATCATCCATAAATTACTTAATATTATAATAACTCTTTTTATAAAAACTTAGTTTAACAAAGTTTTTGAACTTTGAGCAGGTCAAATTTTGTATATTATGTTTATTTAAAAAATTACATTTTTCCTCCTAGTTCATTGTCATATCTAGGTAAAACCTAGTGTAACTATACTACTTCACGCGGTAATTTGCGCAATAATTTAATGCCACAATTATTGCGGTAAGCGGATGGTAGTGTGTTAGCATTAGATAATAATATGTAAAGGGAAAGCTTTGTACCCCTTTTTAAGTTATTTTTTAATTTATATATTATTGCGTAATGGGAAGACTTTGTAACTTTTTTTAGAAATATTGTGCACACGGAGAAGTGTGACAATTGGTATAATTTTAGTTAATATGGAGAAGAAGGGCAGGGTACATTCAATTAAATTAAATTAAAAAAATCATTGTTTACGTCCATAAGTTCAATGTCAAATACGTAACTGTCGCTTGGACAAATTAACTTTGCCGTTTGTTGATGTTTATACTGCAAATGTCTCATTATAACCTCCTTGCTCAGAGTACACAAGGTACAAGCATATGTATGTCAAATGTTATTATGCTGGAGTGTACGTTACCACAAATACGACGCTTCACTAGAGGAAAACCTTTACTCTGGATCTGGCGAGTATTTTACGTACATACACGGCAAATCTTGACATACGACTGTCCTAATACGTGTATCTTTATGAATTCCTGTAACAACTACCTGTCACTACTACTTCCGCTCATCTGTCCTGATATGAAAAGGTACACTGTCCCTATCTTTTACACACAAATACGCAAAGCGATTATGTTTGATATCATGCAAACTAACACCTAGCTAAGGCATTCTTTCGGCCAGCCTTTATCTCATATGACAACACAGACCGAACAACTCACTCTTACCACTAAGAACACACAGATACACAGCTCTTTGTACAGTTTGCACAGCCCGATATTTTGTTGATGGACCTGGCACAGTCAAGGATATTTTAGGGTCGACATTACCATTCCATATGACTAGAACCTCGCAAAAATTGAATTAGATAAGCGAACAAACTATCAGGGCTTTCCTCGCGAGGTGACTGCTATATGGGATAGTCTATTGACCATAATTATTCCTGTAAGTCGTTTTTGTAAACGGTTTGGTCACTAGTTATCTGAAGCGACTGGCACTTCGTGACGGACAGCTTCAGTCTCAATTACAGAAGGCGGTGCTCCTCGATACCGCCTGCTTCATCCAGATATTTCTTTCCTTTTCCCGATAACCCTCGGCCGTTTGAATTCAAACTATTTTATTTATGATAATATATAGCGTATATATCTATAAGTATTTTTGAATCCCAACCACATGAAAACACTTTAATATACCCAAATAATAATAATGTTCTCCAAAACTAATTTCGGTGAAAGCGGCTAGTCTCAACGTCAACTAGTCATTTGCACGGGACAGGATAACAGCGTACGAGACATATCTGTTCTTTCCTATCGTACTCCGATGAGACTGCAATCGAACATGCAGAACTAACGGCTTTACATACTTTGCGAGCGGGGGCAACACCACCAAATTCTTGATCCCGAGCTGCTGCACAGAAGGTCTTGACAGGAATAAAAATATTTTTCCAACCCACGATTCAAGCCCAATCGCGCTAACGGCCACTAGATCAATGAGACAGTCGAAGTTTAGTATGTAATAAAAAAATTTACATAATGAAAAAAAAATCTGGCAATTAGTCTTTTGTTATGGGTAAGAAGTTTAATTCAGTTAATTATGTCGTTCTCTAGAACACGCTGTTCATCTTTTTATAACGTAATATTAGTATTTTCTTTTCAAATTTAAAAATAAATGTCATTTGAGGCAACATCTTTTGCGTACATAATACACAAGATGGGTCGCGCTGACTATTATCAACCTCCTACGAATTCATTCTTGTTCAAAATGAAAACAACATTTGTTCCTCGGTTTTCTCATTTCACCGACGTTAGTACCGTTATGAAATACTTATTTTTGTTAGTAACTTTATTCAAGTTTTCAAATGCGTGTTTGTACTACTTAAAAATAAATTCTGAATGTTTATATACACTTCATAATTCAAATAAAACATTACATATAAAGAAAGTGATATAGCATTATATGTCTATTATTCTTTTCGCCGACTTTATTAGCTTGAATAAAAAGGAACGCAAATGCCGCTACCTAGCAGCAGGATCTGAATATACGAGTAGGTGGTGCTTTTTGAAAAATTTTCTATATTGTATATCCTCCCTGCTCTAATAGGCACTGTTATTCGCTTTAAGAAATTAAATAGCCTTAAAACACCTTTTCATTAGTGTTATAAGTTCATTAGAATTTCAAATGCTGATCTCCAACGTACTCGGTGGTACAAAAACCAGAGAAAACTTGCATTTCTAATAATAAAATATTTCAAGGACGTTATTTAAAGTCTGCCAATAGTCGCTGGCTGGCGGACAATACATTTCATAACACTCAGAAGAAGTAGGAGGACTGTGTCCATCATTGCAATGTATCATCATCGTCATTCCAACCTTTCACAAGTCCACTGCTGAACATAGGCCTCCCCCAATGAATGCCACATAGCAAGCTCTTGAGCTACCTGCATAAATGAACTTTCTATAACAATTGATGATTTTTCTCTCTAACCAATTGCGACCATGGCGCTCCTTTTGAAATTCTTAAATTATAATAAGTAGTCATATCAAAACCTTTAGTATATAAAAGGGAGGCATTCATATATTCTAACCTCCTCTATCTTTTGTTACATAATAACTTTCATGTAATAAATCAGAGGTTGGACTTTTGACCTAATAAATTAGAGATTCTCCTTCCATATCTTTCAAACCGAAAAACAGTAGTAAATACATTGGCTTGGCGGTAGAACGGTAAGTAGTTATACACATACTGCGATAGATATTAGAGGAAGGAGTGTATGTGTGTTTGTGTTTCGTTATTTAATATATCTCTTAAAATAAAAGAGATATTGTTAGAACAATGTCTTGAAATTTCAAAGCCTCGTCGTTCTCTAAATAAACTTAACGCTAATACCTTAAAACTAATTAAAATCACGTTTACATCAAAACAGAACAGCAATAAAGTTAAGACAGCGAGAGCAGTACGGTATTTAATCTGTATATAAATTATTTTATTGGTAATTGGGGCTGATGTTCAGAAAAATATCTTTATAAATTTCACATTATATTTTTTAAAAGACACAGTGTCGTTTGGTGTCATATCTTTGATTGTTAACGTTATAAACTTTTTACAGTTACTTTTTACGATTCTCAGTTATAAAGGGATTGCTGAATTGAAATCCAGGGAAATTGTTTTAGGTCATATTTAATTGAAACGACTATAGTAATGGAACGAAATACTTAAGTGAAATACATGTTGGAAAAAATATTTCAAAGTCAAATCACGCTCACATCTGCAGTTTTCTTCGACGTCAGCCCGTAAAAACCCACTGCTGAGCATAAGCCCCCAGTCTTAAAGTCACTTTTTCACGATCACCATGCTTGGCAGATGAATTGACAATCATAGCACCGATGTACTACGATCACATGAGTAAAGAACCCGTACCGTATACGATTTACGTATAATATTAGCGCCAGTTAAGCATCACCGCAAAGCATCGGCAGTAATTTGTCAATACCATCCCTGATTGAAATTGTGAGACCTACCCTGATGTAGGTATTTTTTTCTTTTATATGTAAAAGTAAAACGCCATTAGCCTTTAGCAATCACCTAGTGAATAAAGAAACTCACTTGATCTAATTAGTTTGTTTTCACTCCTCTAACTAAAAAGCGTCTAACACAATATTTTCCTAAGTGCGGTTTTCATTCTGAGACACTTCCATTTCAATCTTTATGACCTATTTAAAATAATTGTCACCAGTAGTACAATTATATGAAGGAGTTAGTTTTATCAAACTAGTTTTACAGATTATATCGCGTATATTATCCCGACGTTTCTAGCACTTTACAGCACCCATGGTAACGGGGGGGACTGGATGTTTGACGTCCTAATGTCATAGTTAAATACGGCAACTCCAGATTAAAATTAAAATTTTTCCTCCGATATACGCAGTATGAAATTACAGTATCTTAAAGTCTTGCAGTTGTATGCTTTTAATCTGTAGGTAGATATTATATTTTCCCTTTCTTCATAAGAATGCTTTTTTACATTTGCCTTAAATTTATACAATAGAAAAGAATGATTGTTATTCAATATAGATTATTACGTAATACTTATTAATAGTCATTTTTACCACTGGTTCGTAAAATACCTCTGTCTAGTAAAGAACTAGCAAGAAATACAGCGGGACTTTTTTAAATCATATTTCAGTTCACAATTTGTATGTACAATTTTCAAATGAATTTTAATAGAACCAGCATGGTGGCGATCACCTAATTACCAGTTTTATTTTCATTTATGTGTCTTGATATTATAATAATGCTTTTTGAACAATTTTTCCTTAATAATACATTTCAACTTGTTTATTGACACATTTTGTATATTGTATGGGATTGTGTTGTAAAAGCGTATATATTGCGTATTTTTACGTGGTAGAACCATGCTCCAGCTATATTAATATTATAGTTGTATCACAAATGAGTCAGCCTAACCGGGGAAGGACCATGCTCTCACAGAATACCAGCGTAAAATAGCAACTTAATGCTGCTGTGTTTCGTATGGTGAGTATAGAGAACCGGAGACCCTTTTTACTGGATAAAAGGCATTCTATCTTAGTCCTCATGGCTGACAACGCATCTGCATTTTAATTCACAAACGAAGATAGAAGCAGATATCTATGGGGAACAGCAACCACTTACCATCGGTAGACTGTGTGATCCTTTGTCACGCTAATTCTATTAAAAAAAGTTGCCCTATAAATGAGTTACTATTTGTGAGGAGTCTAGTAACTGGTATTACAAGCTTATGTTTGTTCCTAATGTTTACATGTATGTACATCTTTATTCTTATTGTAACGAACCCCCCCCCCATCTTTTTTCTTTTCTACTATATCCCACTTATACTTGTATTTCTTTAGAATCTATATCTGTAAGATATATAAATACATCTAATTTAGGTGACCAGTATAACTTGATCTTTCTAAAGGTTTAAATATAGGCCGTTTAATAAATTTATGGCGTGATCGTCTTAGTTAGGACCCTTTTTTACGTTGTGTTTGTATAGTAACTTAGTTCTTTTAGGTGTATCTTGGAAGAATGAATATTCACGAGAGCAATCGAAAGCTGTTGGTAGAGTCTTATAAGCTAAAGAACCCCGTTCACGAAGACAGAGCTCAAAAAGGTTAAGAACAATAAATTGTCCCTATTCCACTTGTATCTGATTCACAACAGTCAATTCCTTATTAATTAATCCCTTCCCGCTTGGAAAAGGCTCACAATATTTATATCAAATACCAGTTACAAGGGCTTCGCTCTCCCACATTTTAAAAAAAATGTGGAGGAGGTACACGGCCCCACACACGCCGCGCACGGTGAGCGCCAACCATTTTAATGCGCTCCCCCCGAAGGGTACGCAAAGTTGGGAACTGGACCGTAGTCCACAGCAAAATAACTGGCGAACCAGTAAAAGAGGACTTGACCCCTTGATAGTGCGTAAGCACAAACATCGACCGAAGTCGCGCATGTCAATGCGTGTAAACGCCATACAGAATACGATCAAATCCAGCCACAGTGAAATGTACGTCGCACGGGTTAGGCAACAATAGGCACACTGACCATAAAAAGCCTTCCGTGAGCGCCACCACCTGCCAGACCGCCGTTCCTGCAGACGTGATGTAAGTGTAAGGCATCACCACCAATTGCATGGTCAGCACGGCCAATTGGCCGCAGAGCGTGTCATGAGTCTACTGCTCACCTCAAGGGAATGGGGTCCCACGTTGCGCGGCTTTCGGCCGCAGCCTTGAGAGCCTCCTTAGATTCTCCCTCCAGCTACCACCCGCATGAGGTCAACACATATGCTCCACCAACCAATACAATGGCAGATATAGCCAATAGGCAGTTATAAGATAATATTAATAATTCGCCATCAGAAAGGGTTTGTGTCACTGACGTTGAGTATATGCATTTTTCGATCATGTTTGTCTCACCCACCAACAAGTTGCCTTCAATCTCTCAAAGGTGGGAACTTTATAGAGATATATTATTAAGTTGTTATATAAAACATCATGGAGGGTAGACAGTCTACAGCCCCGCAATGAAGGGACCCGACTTGGGCAAAGCTACTTAGGTTGTGAGTCAAACCAAGACGCAGAGAGCGCCATTGAGAATAGCGACCCGCCAAACAACCATCGTAGAGACGCAATGCTACAGAATGCAACAAGCATCAATACGACTATCGTCGGGCTTACACCATCCCAAGGTCCCCCATACAGTCCCAGCAGACATCACCACCCGCATACCTCCATCGACCAGAACCACAAGATGCGTCGAATCAGGTGCAGCACACCCGCAGATCCATCACAAGACACAATACTGCAAGTAGCAGTAAGCATCAATGCAACTATCATACGGATGGCGCCCCCTCACAACACACCCACTTGATCCCTATCGACTTTGGTAACAAAATTTGATAATGTTGTTAACTAAAAATACCACCAACGTATCATAGTAGTACGGTACTAAGACGTCAGTAGCCAAAACTCCACGTATCATAGCGCTATTGCACTAAGACATGAAGTTGAGTATGCTTGCTGCACTTAAAAGTACTACCAAACACACTCACCCTAATCCGAAAGATAGCCGACGTATCATAACGCTATGCGCTAAGACGCCGCCCACAACCGGTAGGGGTGTGCGATGTCCACGGGCAAGTCGTATTGCTACAACAAACCCGCTTACCACCGGCACTAAGATGATATGTCTAGGACACATCGGTTAGTGAGTCCAAGTTTACCTCGGTCTCAGAGGCTGCGAAGCAACCTACACGCCACTATAATAATCCTTTTCAAGTCCCATTTCTTTCAATATAATGCTTTTACATATTTGAGACCTTCCACATATTTGCTTTATTTCATAGACCATACTACTGTATGTCTTATTCATATGGGACTTCAAGTCATAACTCTGCTATCATAATGCTTATGCATCATAGAGACCTTCTATATTAATGCTTTGGTTCGTCAGACCTTACTATGTTAAGTCCCTAATATAGGACTAGTCATTGTGCAACCTTAGTACTAGCAGTCGGTCAGCCGACCACCCCATATATATGTACAACCTTGGGTATGTGTCTCCGACAACGCCCCAATATAAGGGAACATTACAAGAACACGTTCATTAACTTAGAAATTTTCCAATTATTACACGAACACCTTCATCAACTTAGAAAATTTTAATCCATTTTTTCTATTATATTACAAATGTTATTTATCTTTGTTATTGCAATATAATCGCCTTGTATTAAATGATTTGATATATTTTAAACATTTTAAGCAGGTTTTTAATAAATTTAGAGATTTTTAAAGACATTTTATGCGTTTACTAATATATATAATATTCAATATTCCAAATGGATATTTTTGAACTCTATGCTTATTATTTGCATTTTATTGTTTAAATTATAATTTCTATGACATTTTTAAATGTCTGTATAATGAATTTAACTATTATTTATTAATAATAATTATGAGGCGTCACAATCCACCCCCAAATTTTATGTTAATGATCCACATAGATGAGTCGTTAATATAAAATTTAATATTTTGAGAGCATATACACTACACTCAAATAATTATTTATATATCTGTTCTTTCCTCTTTTAATCTGTTACAATACGGCATATGTTATCAAATCCCCCTACCCCAGAGAATGGCCGCTACCAACACCCCTTCAACCACAATTATCACAATGTGATAACACCATAATTCAAGTTATTGTATATCGTGTTGTTAATAAAGTTTGCAGTCAATTGTCGATTTCTTATTTTATTAATTTATCTTTAAATCTTTGAAACATTATTTCGATAGTGTCACACTTTATGTGCATACAATCCAGTTGGATATTTGTTGAGGTCAGTTCGATACCACATAGGATAAATGTGTTTGAGCCATTCGCCCTGACCCAACTCCCATATTTATTTAATAAAAATGATTACAAAATTATCTTGCGATCTATATTTACAACTCTTCATTATATATTAATAACGTTTTACTATCATATAACAAATCTCTTGCTCATAACTTTAATAATTTTAGACCTTTAACTTAAACAATTATTTCCATGGGCCACCACAAAACCCTTTTATGTTACAATATTTATTTAATTACTCTAATTTATACAAAAGAAATTATTATTTAAAATATTTTAATAAGTGAATAGCATTGAAAATTCCTCTAATTTCGTTTGTCTCTGGATTTGCTAAGGTATATACATTGTCAAATGGTACGGCTGCTATTACATAAGGTCCTTCATATGCCAAATTGAACTTACTCATAACTTTATTATCAGCGTCTGATCTACTAGATCTTGAAATTTTTACTAAGTCACCAATATTATATTTTATTAATCTATTTCGCTTATTAAATTTTGTGTTTCTTATTCGACTTGCCTCTTTTAAATTTTTACGCACTTGTTGTCTAATTTGTTCGACATTATGTTTGTCTTTACTTTTGGAAATTACTTTGTCAAAAGACATCTCATTAGACTCACCATAAAGAATCTCACAAGGCGTGAAGCCTGTACTATTGTGATAAGAATTATTATACAATTCTTCTAATTTCGGCAATATTAACGCCCAATCTTTGTGGTTAGTATGACAAAGCGTCCTAAATAATCTGCTCAACTCTTTATTTACTCGCTCTGTTGTATTTGGTCTAGGATTTCTAACTGTGGTATATATTGGCTTTATATTTAATTCACTCATTGATTGTTTCCAGTGATTACTTACGAACTGTTTTCCATTATCTGTCATTATTGCCTTGGGCTTTATAATCTCAACAAAATGCTTTACTTTTGTTACAACAGACTTTGCTGTTGACTGTTTTAAAGGATATAATTTGATAAATTTACTGAATGAATCTTGAATGACAAATATGAAAGTGTACCCAAAGGTACCTGATACAAGTGGTCCATATAAGTCTGCCATGACTATATCGCCAATGTTTTCTGTTATTATAGATTTGCAGGGACCCACATATGTTATATTGCTTTTCTTAGATAACTGACATAAATGACAAGCCCTTAATTGGTTTTTAATATCGTTTGTTAAACCTTTCCAAAAGAATCTGTCTCTCACATATTTAATTACCTTATAGGGTCCTTGATGACCCATTTCGACATGCACTTGATTTATAATATCTTGTCTCAATGCTTTAGGTAAATATATTACTTCTTGTAAATTCGTTTGGTAATATAATACATCATTTTTCAAACTATATCTTTTAAATTTATTGTTTTGTTTTATTATGGAATTATTTAATGTCTTTAACTTTTCAATAATAGCCAACGACTCTGAATCTTGTAATTGATATACTGATAAGGATTTTAATTTTTCTATCAACTCAATATTCGGTTCGATCTCTGTGTAAGCAATTTCTAAACTATTATTTTTATCCTCTTGTATTATCGCCACCAGGAGGATAACGTGATAGCACATCTGCAACAATATTACGTCTACCCGATATATGCTGTACTTCATAATTAAATTGTTCTATATACAAAATCCATCGGGTTACTCTACCATTGAATAACTTCATATTATTAATAAACAATAATGCTTTATGATCAGTTAGTATTATTACTTTACTGCCCCTCAAATATGTTTCAAATTTCTTTAGGCAGCTTATTACAGCATAAAACTCTTGTTCAGTAACAGATCAATTTAATTCGGGGCCTTTTAAGGCTTTACTATGATAGCCTAAAATTCTCATTTCATTATTATCATCTATCTGATATAGTACTCCGGCCATACCCACACCGGAACAATCTGTTTGTAAATAATACGGCTTATTAAAGTCTGGATGATGCAATTGTATTGTATTAATAAATTGTTGTTTTATAAAATCAAATGCCTTCTGTTCTTTACCACTCCATTGGAACTTTCGTCCCTTTTTAAGTAATTCACAGAGCGGTATTATGCTCTCGCTGTAATTTGGTATAAACCTTCTATAAAAATTGCATAGACCTAAAAAGGCCCTTAATTGTTTAATCTTTTTAGGTGCTGGAAACTCTTGGATCGCTCGAATCTTATCGGGATCTGTCTTTATGCCTTCTGTTGAAATTATATAACCCAGCATTTTAATTTCTTTACAAATAAATTCACATTTCTGCAAGTTACACGTTAAGCCAGCTTTGTTCAATTTACTTAAAACAATATCAATGTGCTCCAAATGTTTATCTAACGTTCCTGTTGTAATAATGGCTAGATCATCTAAATAGTTCACACAAAATTCTTGGACTTCTGGTCCTAATATTAAATTCATGGCTCTGCTAAAGCTTCCTACTGATGTTTTTAATCCTTGCGGCAAAACATTATATACATATGACTTTCCATTGAATGTGAATCCAGTATATTTTCTACCATCTTTATTTATCGGAATTTGAAAATATGCATTATTTAAGTCAATGGTAGTGATATAATTCGCTCCGTGAAATGAATTCAAAACATCTAATTGTATAGGTGGTTTCTCTGTTTCTGCAACCATTTTCTTATTTATGCTTCTGGCATCAAGCAGAACTCTAATTGAGCCGTCTTTTTTAAGAGTGAATGTCAATGGACTACTGTAAGGCGTTGATGTCCTTGTGATGATACCAGCTTGTTCCATTTCATTTAACTTTTCTTCCATTTTCGCTCTATATGCATATGGAATGGGATAGGACCTAGTAACTATAGATTCATCATCGATCATTTCAATTTTATGCTCATAGCAATTGGCTCTTCCCAATTTGCTCGAAAACATATTCATATGCTTTTCCAAAACCTTACTAAGTTTTGCCCTTTCAGAGACCTCCAATGTAGATCCTATTTTTATATTTATTAAGGGATCATCGGTACATTGTTTGATGCAGTTATTATGTAATACTGATTTATTATTATATTTGAAAGGTATAAAGTAGTCTTTGTTTTTCACTTTAAATTCTATTCCAACAGTAGTATTTCTCAAATCAATCAATATTTTATTTCTCTTGAGCCAGTCAAAGCCTAATATTAAAGGTCTTATTAAATTACCTACAATTAAAGTTTGTGTTTCAAAGACTACTTCATCTATCTTTATAGGCAATATGATCATCTGTTGTATTTTTGTGCTGCGCTGCCCAACAGCACCTTTTATTTGCATTGCTTTAACTGGCATTATTGATATTTTACGATTATTATCTTTAATTTGTAAATATAAACTTTCCGAAATGCATGTAACATCGCTCCCAGTGTCGAAGAGCGCGTTTATTTCTTTGTCAAATATTGAAACTTTAATTTCAGATTTCATATTCCCTATAAATTCCCTTTGATATTTATCTTCGTCTTCCTCGAAGACGGTTTGCACGAATAACTCCGTTATGGGCAAGTCTGACCTGGCTTTTAACGTGTTTAATATGCTATTTACATTGTCGTTATAACCAAGGCCTTCTCTGTTAAAATTTGCTTTTAAAGTAATAGGTTTTCGCAACCCTCTATTGTTTTTACCCAATGTTTGACCAGGTCGCCAACCCAGTTTTAATAACATATTTAATGCTTTGTTCCCTTTTACATTGTAAGGGGTCGAATCGGGAACTAGTTCGACCTCTACAGCTCTAAATTTGGCTCAGGGGCCGTAACATCAGGTTGGTCATTAGTGAAATGTATTTCATGTACTTCATTAACCTTCTTTTTTCCCTCTTCGGGTTTACGCCATGTTTTGAATGATCGTTGTATTTCTTTATGTTTTTGCTCCGTATTATTATTAAACTTCCTCCTTTTCTCATTATAGTAAGGTTCACGACCTTCATCTTGTTTGTCGATGTCATCTAAGTTTCTTAAGAAATCTGTCGTGTCTATTATTGTCTCAATTTTAGCTATTCTCCATAATTGCTGCACAGTTTTAGGATAATGTCTGATGACATCAGTTACTAATTGTTTTTCAGGTATCGGATATGATAATGTTTGTGCCTTCTCAACCACATAAAGAAAATAACTAACCATGGTTGGGTGTGTACTTCTATTCCATTTATTTTGCACAAGGAATCTCTTTACTTTATTTTGTTCTTCTTCACCCCAAAACACTCTTAGGAAGTCAGCTTTAAAATCATCAAAAGTTGTCCAACGCACATTATTAATGCGAGCCCAATACTTGGCTTCACCTACTAAGCACTCTTGTGCAATCGAAATTTCGAGACCATTAGATGGAACTTTCTTTAAATAATTGGTGAGATCTTCCAAAAATGATACTGGATGAGTATTTCCATTTCCAAATTTCGGCTTTTCTATTGTTACATTATGTACATTATATACAATATTTTGTCTAGGTTCATGTACATGAGAGGTGCTCGCCCCGGACACCTCTCCTTGATTTATTTTAATTTGGTAATCTTTCGTTTGGTTAAGAAATGTTTCCTCAAGATCCTTTATTTTAACCTCAAAGGTTTTCACTGCATTCTTAATTAATTTCTGAAGCATTTTCATCTCATCTTTAGACTTAGCCTTAATTGAGGTTGATTTTTTCTTATTTTTAGCCATTTTTAATTTTTATTTCCACTAGTTTTTTTTTTTTTTACACTTTTTGTGTCCTTCACTTACTTTAATTGAGTTTTTCCACTTATTTCACTTTATAATATATAGTATTGCAGTATTTTCTTTTTTTTTTTTTTACACCTATTGTGTCCTTCGCTTAGTTTAATTGAGTCTTTCCACTTATTTCACTTTTCATTATTTCGCTCCGTTATGCACACACCTCCTACATTATTACTCTATTTTAATATTTAAGCCCCACCCCCAGACTCTCAACCACCCCCAGCAAACACCACTCTCCACGACACCTCTCCATTTCACGGACAACAAATTGTAGGCATATAGCCTACCTCATAATTTTATATTACCGGCCTCCTATTTAAAATTTAACCTCTATCCTGGTCACGGCACCAAATTGTAACGAACCCCCCCCCCCCATCTTTTTTCTTTTCTACTATATCCCACTTATACTTGTATTTCTTTAGAATCTATATCTGTAAGATATATAAATACATCTAATTTAGGTGACCAGTATAACTTGATCTTTCTAAAGGTTTAAATATAGGCCGTTTAATAAATTTATGGCGTGATCGTCTTAGTTAGGACCCTTTTTTACGTTGTGTTTGTATAGTAACTTAGTTCTTTTAGGTGTATCTTGGAAGAATGAATATTCACGAGAGCAATCGAAAGCTGTTGGTAGAGTCTTATAAGCTAAAGAACCCCGTTCACGAAGACAGAGCTCAAAAAGGTTAAGAACAATAAATTGTCCCTATTCCACTTGTATCTGATTCACAACAGTCAATTCCTTATTAATTAATCCCTTCCCGCTTGGAAAAGGCTCACAATATTTATATCAAATACCAGTTACAAGGGCTTCGCACTCCCACATTTTAAAAAAAATGTGGAGGAGGTACACGGCCCCACACACGCCGCGCACGGTGAGCGCCAACCATTTTAATGCGCTCCCCCCGAAGGGTACGCAAAGTTGGGAACTGGACCGTAGTCCACAGCAAAATAACTGGCGAACCAGTAAAAGAGGACTTGGCCCCTTGATAGTGCGTAAGCACAAACATCGACCGAAGTCGCGCATGTCAATGCGTGTAAACGCCATACAGAATACGATCAAATCCAGCCACAGTGAACTGTACGTCGCACGGGTTAGGCAACAATAGGCACACTGACCATAAAAAGCCTTCCGTGAGCGCCACCACCTGCCAGACCGCCGTTCCTGCAGACGTGATGTAAGTGTAAGGCATCACCACCAATTGCATGGTCAGCACGGCCAATTGGCCGCAGAGCGTGTCATGAGTCTACTGCTCACCTCAAGGGAATGGGGTCCCACGTTGCGCGGCTTTCGGCCGCAGCCTTGAGAGCCTCCTTAGATTCTCCCTCCAGCTACCACCCGCATGAGGTCAACACATATGCTCCACCAACCAATACAATGGCAGATATAGCCAATAGGCAGTTATAAGATAATATTAATAATTCGCCATCAGAAAGGGTTTGTGTCACTGACGTTGAGTATATGCATTTTTCGATCATGTTTGTCTCACCCACCAACAAGTTGCCTTCAATCTCTCAAAGGTGGGAACTTTATAGAGATATATTATTAAGTTGTTATATAAAACATCATGGAGGGTAGACAGTCTACAGCCCCGCAATGAAGGGACCCGACTTGGGCAAAGCTACTTAGGTTGTGAGTCAAACCAAGACGCAGAGAGCGCCATTGAGAATAGCGACCCGCCAAACAACCATCGTAGAGACGCAATGCTACAGAATGCAACAAGCATCAATACGACTATCGTCGGGCTTACACCATCCCAAGGTCCCCCATACAGTCCCAGCAGACATCACCACCCGCATACCTCCATCGACCAGAACCACAAGATGCGTCGAATCAGGTGCAGCACACCCGCAGATCCATCACAAGACACAATACTGCAAGTAGCAGTAAGCATCAATGCAACTATCATACGGATGGCGCCCCCTCACAACACACCCACTTGATCCCTATCGACTTTGGTAACAAAATTTGATAATGTTGTTAACTAAAAATACCACCAACGTATCATAGTAGTACGGTACTAAGACGTCAGTAGCCAAAACTCCACGTATCATAGCGCTATTGCACTAAGACATGAAGTTGAGTATGCTTGCTGCACTTAAAAGTACTACCAAACACACTCACCCTAATCCGAAAGATAGCCGACGTATCATAACGCTATGCGCTAAGACGCCGCCCACAACCGGTAGGGGTGTGCGATGTCCACGGGCAAGTCGTATTGCTACAACAAACCCGCTTACCACCGGCACTAAGATGATATGTCTAGGACACATCGGTTAGTGAGTCCAAGTTTACCTCGGTCTCAGAGGCTGCGAAGCAACCTACACGCCACTATAATAATCCTTTTCAAGTCCCATTTCTTTCAATATAATGCTTTTACATATTTGAGACCTTCCACATATTTGCTTTATTTCATAGACCATACTACTGTATGTCTTATTCATATGGGACTTCAAGTCATAACTCTGCTATCATAATGCTTATGCATCATAGAGACCTTCTATATTAATGCTTTGGTTCGTCAGACCTTACTATGTTAAGTCCCTAATATAGGACTAGTCATTGTGCAACCTTAGTACTAGCAGTCGGTCAGCCGACCACCCCATATATATGTACAACCTTGGGTATGTGTCTCCGACAACGCCCCAATATAAGGGAACATTACAAGAACACGTTCATTAACTTAGAAATTTTCCAATTATTACACGAACACCTTCATCAACTTAGAAAATTTTAATCCATTTTTTCTATTATATTACAAATGTTATTTATCTTTGTTATTGCAATATAATCGCCTTGTATTAAATGATTTGATATATTTTAAACATTTTAAGCAGGTTTTTAATAAATTTAGAGATTTTTAAAGACATTTTATGCGTTTACTAATATATATAATATTCAATATTCCAAATGGATATTTTTGAACTCTATGCTTATTATTTGCATTTTATTGTTTAAATTATAATTTCTATGACATTTTTAAATGTCTGTATAATGAATTTAACTATTATTTATTAATAATAATTATGAGGCGTCACAATCCACCCCCAAATTTTATGTTAATGATCCACATAGATGAGTCGTTAATATAAAATTTAATATTTTGAGAGCATATACACTACACTCAAATAATTATTTATATATCTGTTCTTTCCTCTTTTAATCTGTTACAATACGGCATATGTTATCAAATCCCCCTACCCCAGAGAATGGCCGCTACCAACACCCCTTCAACCACAATTATCACAATGTGATAACACCATAATTCAAGTTATTGTATATCGTGTTGTTAATAAAGTTTGCAGTCAATTGTCGATTTCTTATTTTATTAATTTATCTTTAAATCTTTGAAACATTATTTCGATAGTGTCACACTTTATGTGCATACAATCCAGTTGGATATTTGTTGAGGTCAGTTCGATACCACATAGGATAAATGTGTTTGAGCCATTCGCCCTGACCCAACTCCCATATTTATTTAATAAAAATGATTACAAAATTATCTTGCGATCTATATTTACAACTCTTCATTATATATTAATAACGTTTTACTATCATATAACAAATCTCTTGCTCATAACTTTAATAATTTTAGACCTTTAACTTAAACAATTATTTCCATGGGCCACCACAAAACCCTTTTATGTTACAATATTTATTTAATTACTCTAATTTATACAAAAGAAATTATTATTTAAAATATTTTAATAAGTGAATAGCATTGAAAATTCCTCTAATTTCGTTTGTCTCTGGATTTGCTAAGGTATATACATTGTCAAATGGTACGGCTGCTATTACATAAGGTCCTTCATATGCCAAATTGAACTTACTCATAACTTTATTATCAGCGTCTGATCTACTAGATCTTGAAATTTTTACTAAGTCACCAATATTATATTTTATTAATCTATTTCGCTTATTAAATTTTGTGTTTCTTATTCGACTTGCCTCTTTTAAATTTTTACGCACTTGTTGTCTAATTTGTTCGACATTATGTTTGTCTTTACTTTTGGAAATTACTTTGTCAAAAGACATCTCATTAGACTCACCATAAAGAATCTCACAAGGCGTGAAGCCTGTACTATTGTGATAAGAATTATTATACAATTCTTCTAATTTCGGCAATATTAACGCCCAATCTTTGTGGTTAGTATGACAAAGCGTCCTAAATAATCTGCTCAACTCTTTATTTACTCGCTCTGTTGTATTTGGTCTAGGATTTCTAACTGTGGTATATATTGGCTTTATATTTAATTCACTCATTGATTGTTTCCAGTGATTACTTACGAACTGTTTTCCATTATCTGTCATTATTGCCTTGGGCTTTATAATCTCAACAAAATGCTTTACTTTTGTTACAACAGACTTTGCTGTTGACTGTTTTAAAGGATATAATTTGATAAATTTACTGAATGAATCTTGAATGACAAATATGAAAGTGTACCCAAAGGTACCTGATACAAGTGGTCCATATAAGTCTGCCATGACTATATCGCCAATGTTTTCTGTTATTATAGATTTGCAGGGACCCACATATGTTATATTGCTTTTCTTAGATAACTGACATAAATGACAAGCCCTTAATTGGTTTTTAATATCGTTTGTTAAACCTTTCCAAAAGAATCTGTCTCTCACATATTTAATTACCTTATAGGGTCCTTGATGACCCATTTCGACATGCACTTGATTTATAATATCTTGTCTCAATGCTTTAGGTAAATATATTACTTCTTGTAAATTCGTTTGGTAATATAATACATCATTTTTCAAACTATATCTTTTAAATTTATTGTTTTGTTTTATTATGGAATTATTTAATGTCTTTAACTTTTCAATAATAGCCAACGACTCTGAATCTTGTAATTGATATACTGATAAGGATTTTAATTTTTCTATCAACTCAATATTCGGTTCGATCTCTGTGTAAGCAATTTCTAAACTATTATTTTTATCCTCTTGTATTATCGCCACCAGGAGGATAACGTGATAGCACATCTGCAACAATATTACGTCTACCCGATATATGCTGTACTTCATAATTAAATTGTTCTATATACAAAATCCATCGGGTTACTCTACCATTGAATAACTTCATATTATTAATAAACAATAATGCTTTATGATCAGTTAGTATTATTACTTTACTGCCCCTCAAATATGTTTCAAATTTCTTTAGGCAGCTTATTACAGCATAAAACTCTTGTTCAGTAACAGATCAATTTAATTCGGGGCCTTTTAAGGCTTTACTATGATAGCCTAAAATTCTCATTTCATTATTATCATCTATCTGATATAGTACTCCGGCCATACCCACACCGGAACAATCTGTTTGTAAATAATACGGCTTATTAAAGTCTGGATGATGCAATTGTATTGTATTAATAAATTGTTGTTTTATAAAATCAAATGCCTTCTGTTCTTTACCACTCCATTGGAACTTTCGTCCCTTTTTAAGTAATTCACAGAGCGGTATTATGCTCTCGCTGTAATTTGGTATAAACCTTCTATAAAAATTGCATAGACCTAAAAAGGCCCTTAATTGTTTAATCTTTTTAGGTGCTGGAAACTCTTGGATCGCTCGAATCTTATCGGGATCTGTCTTTATGCCTTCTGTTGAAATTATATAACCCAGCATTTTAATTTCTTTACAAATAAATTCACATTTCTGCAAGTTACACGTTAAGCCAGCTTTGTTCAATTTACTTAAAACAATATCAATGTGCTCCAAATGTTTATCTAACGTTCCTGTTGTAATAATGGCTAGATCATCTAAATAGTTCACACAAAATTCTTGGACTTCTGGTCCTAATATTAAATTCATGGCTCTGCTAAAGCTTCCTACTGATGTTTTTAATCCTTGCGGCAAAACATTATATACATATGACTTTCCATTGAATGTGAATCCAGTATATTTTCTACCATCTTTATTTATCGGAATTTGAAAATATGCATTATTTAAGTCAATGGTAGTGATATAATTCGCTCCGTGAAATGAATTCAAAACATCTAATTGTATAGGTGGTTTCTCTGTTTCTGCAACCATTTTCTTATTTATGCTTCTGGCATCAAGCAGAACTCTAATTGAGCCGTCTTTTTTAAGAGTGAATGTCAATGGACTACTGTAAGGCGTTGATGTCCTTGTGATGATACCAGCTTGTTCCATTTCATTTAACTTTTCTTCCATTTTCGCTCTATATGCATATGGAATGGGATAGGACCTAGTAACTATAGATTCATCATCGATCATTTCAATTTTATGCTCATAGCAATTGGCTCTTCCCAATTTGCTCGAAAACATATTCATATGCTTTTCCAAAACCTTACTAAGTTTTGCCCTTTCAGAGACCTCCAATGTAGATCCTATTTTTATATTTATTAAGGGATCATCGGTACATTGTTTGATGCAGTTATTATGTAATACTGATTTATTACTATATTTGAAAGGTATAAAGTAGTCTTTGTTTTTCACTTTAAATTCTATTCCAACAGTAGTATTTCTCAAATCAATCAATATTTTATTTCTCTTGAGCCAGTCAAAGCCTAATATTAAAGGTCTTATTAAATTACCTACAATTAAAGTTTGTGTTTCAAAGACTACTTCATCTATCTTTATAGGCAATATGATCATCTGTTGTATTTTTGTGCTGCGCTGCCCAACAGCACCTTTTATTTGCATTGCTTTAACTGGCATTATTGATATTTTACGATTATTATCTTTAATTTGTAAATATAAACTTTCCGAAATGCATGTAACATCGCTCCCAGTGTCGAAGAGCGCGTTTATTTCTTTGTCAAATATTGAAACTTTAATTTCAGATTTCATATTCCCTATAAATTCCCTTTGATATTTATCTTCGTCTTCCTCGAAGACGGTTTGCACGAATAACTCCGTTATGGGCAAGTCTGACCTGGCTTTTAACGTGTTTAATATGCTATTTACATTGTCGTTATAACCAAGGCCTTCTCTGTTAAAATTTGCTTTTAAAGTAATAGGTTTTCGCAACCCTCTATTGTTTTTACCCAATGTTTGACCAGGTCGCCAACCCAGTTTTAATAACATATTTAATGCTTTGTTCCCTTTTACATTGTAAGGGGTCGAATCGGGAACTAGTTCGACCTCTACAGCTCTAAATTTGGCTCAGGGGCCGTAACATCAGGTTGGTCATTAGTGAAATGTATTTCATGTACTTCATTAACCTTCTTTTTTCCCTCTTCGGGTTTACGCCATGTTTTGTATGATCGTTGTATTTCTTTATGTTTTTGCTCCGTATTATTATTAAACTTCCTCCTTTTCTCATTATAGTAAGGTTCACGACCTTCATCTTGTTTGTCGATGTCATCTAAGTTTCTTAAGAAATCTGTCGTGTCTATTATTGTCTCAATTTTAGCTATTCTCCATAATTGCTGCACAGTTTTAGGATAATGTCTGATGACATCAGTTACTAATTGTTTTTCAGGTATCGGATATGATAATGTTTGTGCCTTCTCAACCACATAAAGAAAATAACTAACCATGGTTGGGTGTGTACTTCTATTCCATTTATTTTGCACAAGGAATCTCTTTACTTTATTTTGTTCTTCTTCACCCCAAAACACTCTTAGGAAGTCAGCTTTAAAATCATCAAAAGTTGTCCAACGCACATTATTAATGCGAGCCCAATACTTGGCTTCACCTACTAAGCACTCTTGTGCAATCGAAATTTCGAGACCATTAGATGGAACTTTCTTTAAATAATTGGTGAGATCTTCCAAAAATGATACTGGATGAGTATTTCCATTTCCAAATTTCGGCTTTTCTATTGTTACATTATGTACATTATATACAATATTTTGTCTAGGTTCATGTACATGAGAGGTGCTCGCCCCGGACACCTCTCCTTGATTTATTTTAATTTGGTAATCTTTCGTTTGGTTAAGAAATGTTTCCTCAAGATCCTTTATTTTAACCTCAAAGGTTTTCACTGCATTCTTAATTAATTTCTGAAGCATTTTCATCTCATCTTTAGACTTAGCCTTAATTGAGGTTGATTTTTTCTTATTTTTAGCCATTTTTAATTTTTATTTCCACTAGTTTTTTTTTTTTTACACTTTTTGTGTCCTTCACTTACTTTAATTGAGTTTTTCCACTTATTTCACTTTATAATATATAGTATTGCAGTATTTTCTTTTTTTTTTTTTTTACACCTATTGTGTCCTTCGCTTAGTTTAATTGAGTCTTTCCACTTATTTCACTTTTCATTATTTCGCTCCGTTATGCACACACCTCCTACATTATTACTCTATTTTAATATTTAAGCCCCACCCCCAGACTCTCAACCACCCCCAGCAAACACCACTCTCCACGACACCTCTCCATTTCACGGACAACAAATTGTAGGCATATAGCCTACCTCATAATTTTATATTACCGGCCTCCTATTTAAAATTTAACCTCTATCCTGGTCACGGCACCAAATTGTAACGAACCCCCCCCCCATCTTTTTTCTTTTCTACTATATCCCACTTATACTTGTATTTCTTTAGAATCTATATCTGTAAGATATATAAATACATCTAATTTAGGTGACCAGTATAACTTGATCTTTCTAAAGGTTTAAATATAGGCCGTTTAATAAATTTATGGCGTGATCGTCTTAGTTAGGACCCTTTTTTACGTTGTGTTTGTATAGTAACTTAGTTCTTTTAGGTGTATCTTGGAAGAATGAATATTCACGAGAGCAATCGAAAGCTGTTGGTAGAGTCTTATAAGCTAAAGAACCCCGTTCACGAAGACAGAGCTCAAAAAGGTTAAGAACAATAAATTGTCCCTATTCCACTTGTATCTGATTCACAACAGTCAATTCCTTATTAATTAATCCCTTCCCGCTTGGAAAAGGCTCACAATATTTATATCAAATACCAGTTACAAGGGCTTCGCACTCCCACATTTTAAAAAAAATGTGGAGGAGGTACACGGCCCCACACACGCCGCGCACGGTGAGCGCCAACCATTTTAATGCGCTCCCCCCGAAGGGTACGCAAAGTTGGGAACTGGACCGTAGTCCACAGCAAAATAACTGGCGAACCAGTAAAAGAGGACTTGGCCCCTTGATAGTGCGTAAGCACAAACATCGACCGAAGTCGCGCATGTCAATGCGTGTAAACGCCATACAGAATACGATCAAATCCAGCCACAGTGAACTGTACGTCGCACGGGTTAGGCAACAATAGGCACACTGACCATAAAAAGCCTTCCGTGAGCGCCACCACCTGCCAGACCGCCGTTCCTGCAGACGTGATGTAAGTGTAAGGCATCACCACCAATTGCATGGTCAGCACGGCCAATTGGCCGCAGAGCGTGTCATGAGTCTACTGCTCACCTCAAGGGAATGGGGTCCCACGTTGCGCGGCTTTCGGCCGCAGCCTTGAGAGCCTCCTTAGATTCTCCCTCCAGCTACCACCCGCATGAGGTCAACACATATGCTCCACCAACCAATACAATGGCAGATATAGCCAATAGGCAGTTATAAGATAATATTAATAATTCGCCATCAGAAAGGGTTTGTGTCACTGACGTTGAGTATATGCATTTTTCGATCATGTTTGTCTCACCCACCAACAAGTTGCCTTCAATCTCTCAAAGGTGGGAACTTTATAGAGATATATTATTAAGTTGTTATATAAAACATCATGGAGGGCAGACAGTCTACAGCCCCGCAATGAAGGGACCCGACTTGGGCAAAGCTACTTAGGTTGTGAGTCAAACCAAGACGCAGAGAGCGCCATTGAGAATAGCGACCCGCCAAACAACCATCGTAGAGACGCAATGCTACAGAATGCAACAAGCATCAATACGACTATCGTCGGGCTTACACCATCCCAAGGTCCCCCATACAGTCCCAGCAGACATCACCACCCGCATACCTCCATCGACCAGAACCACAAGATGCGTCGAATCAGGTGCAGCACACCCGCAGATCCATCACAAGACACAATACTGCAAGTAGCAGTAAGCATCAATGCAACTATCATACGGATGGCGCCCCCTCACAACACACCCACTTGATCCCTATCGACTTTGGTAACAAAATTTGATAATGTTGTTAACTAAAAATACCACCAACGTATCATAGTAGTACGGTACTAAGACGTCAGTAGCCAAAACTCCACGTATCATAGCGCTATTGCACTAAGACATGAAGTTGAGTATGCTTGCTGCACTTAAAAGTACTACCAAACACACTCACCCTAATCCGAAAGATAGCCGACGTATCATAACGCTATGCGCTAAGACGCCGCCCACAACCGGTAGGGGTGTGCGATGTCCACGGGCAAGTCGTATTGCTACAACAAACCCGCTTACCACCGGCACTAAGATGATATGTCTAGGACACATCGGTTAGTGAGTCCAAGTTTACCTCGGTCTCAGAGGCTGCGAAGCAACCTACACGCCACTATAATAATCCTTTTCAAGTCCCATTTCTTTCAATATAATGCTTTTACATATTTGAGACCTTCCACATATTTGCTTTATTTCATAGACCATACTACTGTATGTCTTATTCATATGGGACTTCAAGTCATAACTCTGCTATCATAATGCTTATGCATCATAGAGACCTTCTATATTAATGCTTTGGTTCGTCAGACCTTACTATGTTAAGTCCCTAATATAGGACTAGTCATTGTGCAACCTTAGTACTAGCAGTCGGTCAGCCGACCACCCCATATATATGTACAACCTTGGGTATGTGTCTCCGACAACGCCCCAATATAAGGGAACATTACAAGAACACGTTCATTAACTTAGAAATTTTCCAATTATTACACGAACACCTTCATCAACTTAGAAAATTTTAATCCATTTTTTCTATTATATTACAAATGTTATTTATCTTTGTTATTGCAATATAATCGCCTTGTATTAAATGATTTGATATATTTTAAACATTTTAAGCAGGTTTTTAATAAATTTAGAGATTTTTAAAGACATTTTACGCGTTTACTAATATATATAATATTCAATATTCCAAATGGATATTTTTGAACTCTATGCTTATTATTTGCATTTTATTGTTTAAATTATAATTTCTATGACATTTTTAAATGTCTGTATAATGAATTTAACTATTATTTATTAATAATAATTATGAGGCGTCACATTATCAAAGCTATTTATGCTTTATATACATATTTATGAGTATTTTTTTTTCTCTTTATTTATGAGTATATATATCGCGATACCAAAGTTAATTTTTTTTCTTTTAAAAAACGTTACCCCCACACTAGGATTTTCTCCTGTGTCGTGGAGGCAGTTTACAAACGTAAATTGCACAAGGACAAACATCCAGACCCGGAACAATTATTTGTAGGCCATACAAATACTTGTTCCGTGCGGGATTCGAACCCGCGGCCCCCAGCGCAACAACTGATTGCTAAGTCACTGCGCCACGGAGCCGTCAATATGTTTATTTCTTTAAAAATTCTCTAAGGTACTATTTACAATTTAAGTTTTTATACGTGGTAGATACATTATGCAGCTATATTACTGATATAGTTGTAGCACGAATGGGTCGGCTGGATCGTGGAAGGACCACGTTCACACAGAATACCAGCGTAAAATAGCTGCTTAATGCTATTTTGCGCTGAGTTTTTATGCACAGGAACCTGAGACCCCTTTTAATAGAAACGACGCATTCCATCTTGGTACTCACGGGTGACAGTACATGCATTTTGATTTGTAATCAAAGATAGATGTGAAGTTGTATGGGCCACGGCAACCACTTGCAGGTAGACTGTGTGCTCATTTGTCACCCTAATACTATAAAAAATGTTATAAATCGCCCGTAGGGCTCTGTTTTACAAAACGAATATGTCTTCAAAGTCACTCGCATTACGCCATAGCAAAATTTCATAAAAATTGCGCAATGAAGGTGAAAAAAAAAATAAACTTATGAATTTATTACATAACAATTTATCTCAATTTCTTACAGCATATGTTGCAGAACTAAGTCTGCCTTCTAATTAAAATATATGAAGATATTTATTGAAATTTCGCGTCAATAATAATACAAAGAAAAACAGTAGTATCCACAAGACTTAACTTCTCCGCATTTAAGAGTATGACGGCACCTGCACCGTTGTAGATGCGGTGGCGTCGGTCTAGCTAGACAGTTTTCTTGTAAACGACACGTGTACCGCACACCTGCGGCATTTACCTGCGCGGCCGCCCGTCCTGCTTGTATAAAACGGACTGAGCGGCCGCCGTTAAGACAGTCTTGGCTCTGACGTGGAACGGTGCGTTTGTCGTATTCCGTTACTAGTGTATCCTCGACTCGTTGGATAGTTAATTCGTGTAAACGAATTAATTATTATTCCTAACTACAAAATTAGTCTCTGTACTATACCCATTATACTTCCTACATCAGAAGTGGGATAAAGTCCCTGTTATTGCCCACCTGCTATAACCTTTGAATAGTGTAAGGGTTATTACGTTGGTGAAATACTATAATGCGCCTCGCGTTTTGTTTTTTATTCAATTTCTTAAATCAAGTTTGTTGTCGTATTTACGACATTGACGAATCATTAAAGTGTAGAGTAAAAGATTAAAGTGAAATGTTTTAAGTCAAAAGTTAAATCTTTTTATTCAATTTATAATTGAAAGTACCCGCAAGTAATTTCATTATTTCTTAACGTACCCAAATATGATAACAAATGTCGAAAGAAATGTTGGAGATATTCTGAACGAGTTATAGTTTGCATTCAGTTGAAGTTTAACTTGCTCAAGTAATGTTATAATTTGATACACGAGGTGTGATTTACATAGCATAGTTTTAAAGTTAAAAATGTTTAAACGATGTACCGAAAAAAAAGAACATGATTACTTTAACGTGCTATGACTTAAAAACACTAAGTAGTATTTTTGTGATCTAATGTGATGATAAGTGTTACAGTTTACTCCGAGCATTACGTAGTCGACAAACTTGGAATGGTTTAGTGGAAAGCGTGGAGCCGTAGCGCTCGCTTTTGAGTATGCTGTCTGCTTATGACGCCGCGGACTTATTATTTGTCGCTGCTACTGATCACCATTAGATACATGAGGAAAGTAAATTTATCCTAAACATTGGCTCAGAAACTATTTTGTAAGAATGAGTGTTTACATTTTTAATTGATTGCAAAAAATGCAGGAAAACCGAAGTATAACTGATGAAAGTGAAGTAGAGCCAATTAGTTCCGACATTGAAGAGAGTATTTAAGTTTACATGAGGATCGGACCATACCAGAGGTTGTCGTGTAGCCGCAGCTCAGTATTTGGTGCCGTAGAAAGGCGAATGGTGTACCAAGAGTAGTGCTGCATTTCTTGAAATCAAGTTCCGACTGAGTATTTTTAATGTTTTCTTTTATGTGTTACAGTAGCACGTGTGATGTGATTACAAGTGAGTGAGTGTGTGCCTTGCTGGTCGTAACGGACTGCCAGGTCCAGCTGTAACATGGCCTGGTTTCGGCAGATGCGTATGCGCGAATACGCAGGCGCCATCCCGGAGCGCGCGTATGCTGTACATGGCGATGCCTCGGAAGTCGTGTACTCTGTATGCGTGGGAGTCACACTGTGTGCGCGGAAGTCGTATGCTGTGTGCACGGTAATGTTTTCTGAACATGTATTAGGCTCTGTCCTGGCAGGCGCTGTCCTGGTTCACGTTTTTAATGTGGTTCACGTAGTTAACGTGGGATCTCGCAAGTTCAAGTAAGAGTATGTGTCAGATACTTCGTATGAAGACCTATGTTTACTTGTGAAAGCGAAGTGCTTTATTATAGTCCAAGGTATGAGAACGTATTTCTGTTTTAGGGCCTCGTATGTGTGATAGATGAGAGAACAGGCAACTGTGTATGTTGTCCTTATAGTTAACAATTTGTTTTTCACGCAGATCATGATGACTACAACCCCGACGATGCTTGTAAACCCTCAGGTGCTCCTGCTGCTCTCCTTTTGTTGTAATTTGATAGTTTACGCGAAACATGATTATCATTTGCTATATTTTGAAGTTCAAAACTTTTAAGGGTTGTACTACATTAAAGGATTAACTTTAACACGCTATGAATTAAAAATAATAAGTGACATTTTTGTGTTCTAATGTGTTGATCAGTGTTGCAGTTTGCTCCAAATATTGTGTCGTTGACAAGATTGGGGTTTGATTTCGAGGGATTCGTAGAAGTCTCTACAACAATGATCAATGAGGAAGACGTTGTGATGGCTAATCGGACATGGTCAGGTACGGCCGAGCGCTGGTTAGATTGAGCCTACACCGCTACAGTCGGTTACTTATCTGCTGATCTTACGGCAGGGCAATTCAAGCGGCCGCCGAACAAATGGTGCTTTGGCGCTGTAAATGGACGGCTTTCGTAGATTTTGCGCAGTTTCCTCCTTCGCTTCGAAACATGTTGTGGTATCTGTCTCTACACATAGTTTCCATTTTTTTGCAATGTTTTCAAATGTCGTGCAGTTGCCGTTTCTTAAGAGAATATGTGATGAATTTCGGAAGCTCGGAATTTCATGGTTCGCAATACATTTATCTCGATTTCTTTTAATTTTGCACAGCAGTGCGACGATTCGCTAGCGCTAGTACGGCGCGACGGCTTGCTGCCGCGAATGTGGCACGATCGCAGCAGAACGAAAAGCTGTAGTGTGTTTGCCTGGAGGTAGCCATATCCGCGCGTTCCAGACTTAAATGAAGTCTGGGATGGTCGACCGTTGTAATATTTAACAAGAGTTTATATCTGTTAGCAAGTGGTTATAACTGATAGACCGTATGCTGTTCACTGTCAACCGCACGAGGACGTGCGACAGTCGGAGGTAGCCGTGTCTGTGCATCTAGAAAATACTAGAGACATTGCAACACTCTAGCGAAGTAATTATTCCAGTGCAGGAAAGGAACATGAAGTTGCAGGGAGGCTGGTCTGTGCTGCACTGGGATATGTGTGACTTGCTGTTGGTTTACATACTTAGATGTTATTGTGTGTCACTACCTCCCTCACGATACACTTTTGTGTGATTGTGACGGGGACATGTTTGCGGTATGGTTGGTCTGTAACTGTTCTATACTGAATTGAAAAAAAAAGAGAGTAAGAAAAAAAAATGTGGATCTTACTATCATGGCAGGGCGTTCGCCGGTCAAATGACATAGCTAAAGGGAATAGTAATTCCGGACTAGCATAAATAGTACTTGAAAAAAAAAGCGTAAGAAAAAAAATAGTTCTTACTATCATTGCAGGGCTTTGTGCCGGTCCAATGATATGGCTATAGGGAATAGTTATTCCGGACTAGCGAAAACAGTACTTGAAAAAAAAAAAGAGAAAATAGAAAAAGCTACAGACTAATCATTCCGATCTAACATAAAGATGATTAAAGTTTTGTAGGGCTTATTGCCGGAACAAAACTGACTGTCACCCGAGTCTGAAGGGTCAATATAGACCGGACCAGACGCTGTTTTGTCAGGATAATCGAACGATGTTTTACAGATTACAGTTGTTACAGATAACTAAAATTGTGATGGAGCGCGTGCGAGGACGCACGCATGTCAGTATGGCCGTGACGGCACCTGCACCGTTGTAGATGCGGTGGCGTCGGTCTAGCTAGACAGTTTTCTTGTAAACGACACGTGTACCGCACACCTGCGGCATTGCACCTGCGCGGCCGCCCGTCCTGCTTGTATAAAACGGACTGAGCGGCCGCCGTTAAGACAGTCTTGGCTCTGACGTGGAACGGTGCGTTTGTCGTATTCCGTTACTAGTGTATCCTCGACTCGTTGGATAGTTAATTCGTGTAAACGAATTAATTATTATTCCTAACTACAAAATTAGTCTCTGTACTATACCCATTATACTTCCTACAAGTACATTGGTATTTGCAAGTTAAACATTAGGTTTTTTAAATTTAACATGTTTTGTCCTATTGCCATTTAACAGCAAATCGTCGGTGTTAAACAAATGTACCAATTTCGATAGAGTATTATTTACATTGTCAAAATTAATTTACTGTTGTTTGAGTTTGAAACTTAAAAAAAGGTATCATCAGCAATCAATAAAATGTCGTGATTATCCTTTACAAGATAAGGTAAGACATTAATATAGATTAAGAACAGTAATGGGCCGAGAATCGAAACCTGTGAAACGCCCATTGATACTACTGATCTGGAGGAACCTTTACCATTGATAACGATTTTTGAGTTCTTTTATTTAAAAATGAAATTGTAAGTCTAAGTGCAATATTTTTGACACCGTAATGTTGTAGTTTTCTGATTAACACAAATATCTCATGATGAACACTATCGAAAGCCTTGGAAAGATCACAAAATAAATTTTATAAGCTCAACACCTTCGTCACTCGTGAAGCGACTCCTTGTAAAACCAAATTGATTTTTATGAAATTATATATTAGTATTAAAAAATTAACAAGTGATCCAAAATTATTTTTTCAAAAATTTTATTGAGACTTAGTAGTACAAAAATAGATCTAAAGTTATCGGGGTCCAATATATTACCAAATTTAAATAAAGGTATTACTGTACTGTGTTTGATTAAATCAGGAAACCGACCAGATTCACTACTAGTATTAAAAATAATAGCAAGATGAGGTGTAATTAAATCTATTATGTACGCAATATTTTATTAACTGGGACATCTCCCATAAATCTGTGGTTTTCTTTACACCAAGGGTTTGAAATACTTTACAATATCTTGTGGTAATGCTTTTGCCTGACTTAACCCTTTTAGTCGGAAGCAACCCTGACTCCGGCACCGTAAGGTGTGGTATTCTCCAGCGGCGTCACTCATGGACAATTTCTTTCTTCAATTCACTATGTCAGTCTATCAACTTTATTGTACATTTAACTAACTTCAAAACTCAACTAAATCCCGTTAATTATCATCAAAAACGTAACACGCGGCACGACTGATGAACGGTGGGTCAAAGTTCACTTCCGTTCACTCAGCAACAAATTATTTCGAGAACCGAACGCGACCTTCTCTAGAGTCACAAAATTCAGCGTTTAACCGACAACGGAAAATGTCTCTGAACTATATCAAATGCCACACGAGCAAATTAATATTGTCAAATGCACTTATACATATACGCAATCAAATTAGAATAACCAAATTCGCGGCGGTCTACACGAAAACCAAATTCAATAGTAAATTAGGCGTGCACAACACACAATTTAGACGTTGATCGCAATCAGTGATCTTCCTAAACAATTAACTGATCTGCGCCGTCAATCTATTTTTCTAATCTCAACAAAAATCATCGTCGGTGCATTAAAAGTTGCTAGCAAAACTCGACACGATATAAAGGTTATACCGGGGAGAACACGCCGTGCTAGTGACTGCACTGCATTCAATCACTTCCGGCCTGCCCCACAATCAACCAATCCGATTTCGCGCGAACGTCAAACGGTAGGAAATCACCGCTCTGCGCGCCCCCTGGCGTCGATTCTTGAAATTAGCGGTTGGCGCGAACACACATATATATATATATATATATATATATATTTATAGGTTTCCACGTTACCACAGATACGACGCTTTGCTAGAGTAAAACCTTTACTCTGGATCTGGCGAGTATTTCACGTACCTACCTACACGGTAAGTCCTGACATACAACCGTCCTCATACGTGTATCTTTATGAATTCCTGTAACAAACACTATTAATCACCACTACTTCTGCTCATCTGTCCTGATATGGAAAGGTACACTGTTCCTATCTTTTACACAGACATACGCAAGGCGATTATGTTTGAGCTCATGCAAACTAACACTAGCTAAGGCGTCCTTTCGGCCAGCCTTCATCTCATATGACAACACAGACCGAACCACTGGCTCTTTCCACTAAGCACACACAGATACACAGCTCTTTGTACAGTTTGCGCAGCCCGATATTTTGTTGATAGACCTGGCACAGTCAAGGATATTTTAGGGTCAACATTACCAATCCATATTACTAGAACCTCGTAAAAACTGAATTAGATAAGCGAACAAACTATCAGGGCTTTCCTCGCGAGGTGACTGCTATATGAGATAGTCGATTAACCGTAATTATTCCTGTAAGTCGTTTTTGTATTAATTTATACTATTTTATTTACGACAATATATAGCTTATATATTTATAAGTATTTTTGAATCCTAAGCACATGAAAACACTTTAATATACCCAAATAATAATAATATTCTCCAAAACTACGAGTAATTTCGATCAAAGCGGCTAGTCTCAACGTCATCTAGTCATTTGCACGGGACAGGATAACAGCGTCCGAGACATATCTGTTCTTTCCTATCGTACTCCGATGAGACTGCAATCGAACATGCAGAACTAACGGCTTTACATACTTTGCGAGCGGGGACACCACCACCACCTTCCTGATCCCGGGCTGCTGCACAGAAGGTCTTGACAGAAATAAAAATATTTTTCCAACCTATGATTCAAGCCCAATCGTGCTAACGACCACTAGATCAATGAGACAGTCGAAGTTTAGTGTGTAATAAACAAACTAACATAAATGAAAAAAAATCTGGCATTTAGTCTTTTGTTATGGGTATCTAATGTTTTAGAAGTTTAACTCAGTTATTTATGTCGTTCTCTAGAACACGCTTTTATAACGTAATATTAGTATTTTCTTTTCAAATTTAAAAATAAATGTCATTTGAGGCAACATCTTTTGCGTACATAATACACAAGATGGGTCGCGCTGACTATTATCAACCTCCTACGAATTCATTCTTGTTCAAAATGAAAACAACTTTTGTTCCTAGGTTTTCTCATTTCACCGACGTTAGTACCGTTATGAAATACTTATTTTTGTTAGTAACTTTATTCAAGTTTTCAAATGCGTATTTGTACTACTTAAAAATAAATTCTGAATATTTATATACACTTCATAATTCAAATAAAACATTACATATAAAGGAAGTGATATAGCATTATATGTCTATTATTCTTTTCGCCGACTTTATTAGCTTGAATAAAAAGGAACGCAAATGCCGCTACCTAACAGTAGGATCTGAATATACGAGTAGGTGGATCTTTTCGAAAAAATTTCTATGTTGTATATCCTCCCTGCTCTAATAGACACTGTTATTCGCTTTAAGAAATTAAATAGCCTTAAAACACCTTTTCATTAGTGTTATAAGTTCATTAGCATTTCAAATGCTGATATCGAACGTACTCGGTGGTACTAAAACCAGAGAAATCTTGCATTTCTAATAATAAAATATTTCAGGGACGTTATTTAAAGTCTGCCAATAGTCGCTGGCTGGCGGACAATACATTTCATAACACTCACACACGAAGAAGAAGGAGGACTGGGTCCAACATTGCAATGTATCATCATCGTCATTCCAACCTTTCACAAGTCCACTGCTGAACATAGGCCTCCCCCAATGAATGCCACATAGCACGCTTTCGAGCCACCTGCATAAATGAACTTTCTGAAACAATTGATGATTTTTCTCTCTAACCAATTCCGACCATGGCGCTCCTTTTGAAATTCTTAAATTATAAGAAGTAGACATATCAAAACCTTTAGTATATAAAAAGGAGGCATTTATATATTCTAACTTCCTCGTAACTTTTGTTACCTAATATCTTTCATGTAATAAATCAGAGGTTGGACTTTTGACCTAATAAATTAGAGATTCTCCCTCCATATCTTTCAAACCGAAAAACAGTAGTAAATACATTGGATTGGCGGTAGAATGGTAAGAAGTTATACACATACTGCGATAGATATTAGAGGAAGGAGTGTATGTGTGTTTGTGTTTCGTTATTTAATATATCTCTTAAAATAACAAGGATAATGTTAGAACAATGTCTTTAAATTTCAAAGCCTCGTCGTTCTCTAAATAAACTTAACGCTAATACCTTAAAAGCAATTAAAATCACGTTTACATCAAAACAGAACAGCAATAAAGTTAAGACAGCGAGAGCATCACGGTATTTAATCTGTATATAAATTATTTTATTGGTAATTGGGGGCTGATGTTCAAAAAAATATCTTTATAAATTTCGCAATATATTTTTTAAAAGACACAGTGTCATTTGGTGTCGTATCTTTGATTGTTAACGTTATAAACTTTTAACAGTTACTTTTTACGATTCTCAGTTATAAAGGGATTGCTGAATTGAAATCCAGGGAAATTGTATTAGTACATATATAATTGAAACGACTATAGTAATGGAAAGAAATACTAAAGTAAAATATATGTCGGAAAAAATATATTTCGAAGTTAAATCACGCTCACATCTGCAGTTTTCTTCGTCGTCAGCCCGTAAAAACCCACTGCTGGGCATAAACCCCCCGCCTTAAAGTGAATTTCTCACGATCACCATGATGAATTGCCAAACATAGCACCGATGTACTACGATCACATGAGTAAAGAAACCGTACCGTATACGATGTACGTATAATGTTAGCGGCATCTAAGCATCACCGCAAAGCATCGGCAGTAAATTTTCCGTGCGCAATACCTTCCCTGATTGAAATTGTGATACCTACCCTGATGTAGGTATTTTTTTCTTTTATATGTAATAAGTAAAACGCCATCAGCCTTTAGCAATCACCTAGTGAATAAAGAAACACACTTGATCTAATTAGTTTGTTTTCACTCCTCTAACTAAAGAGCGTCTAACAAAATATATTTCTAAGTGCGGTTTTTCACTCTGAGACACACTTTCTTTATAACCTATTTAAAATAATTGTCACCAGTAGTACAATTATCTGAAGGAGTTAGTTTTATCACTTCGCAGACAAGAAAAGCTAATTAAATAAAACTAGTTTTATATATTTTATCGCGTATATTAACTTATTTTATATTCCCGACGTTTCGAGCATTTTACAGCACGGGTGGGACTGAGGTCTTTGACGTACCAATGTTATTGTTAACCACGGCTAACTCCAGATTAAAATTATCAATTTTTGATGAATTTACATTATCTTAAAGTCTTGCAGTTGTAGGCTTTTAATCTGGAGGTAGATATTATGTTTTCCCTTTGCCTTAAATTTATAGAATAGAAAAGAATGGAATAGAATAATTGTTATTCTATTGAATAACAATTATTCTATTCCATTCTTTTCTTAGGTTATTACATAATACTTATTGAAAGTCATTTTTTTAACACTGGTTCGTGAAATACCTCTTCTCTTGTGAAGAACCAGCAAGAAATCCAACGGGACTTTATTTAATCATATTTTAATTCACAATAATTTTGTATGTACAATTTTTAAATAAATTTTAATAGAACCAGCATGTCGGCGATCACATCATTCCCAGTAGTTATTTTTATTTATATGTATTCTTTGATGTTATAATAATCCTTTTTGAACAATTTTTCCTTACATACATATACATACATTTAAACTTATTTGATTTTGTTGTAAAAGCGTATATATTGCCCTACAAATGAATTACTATTTCTGTGGAGTATAGTAACTGGTATTACAAGCTTATGTTTGTTCCTGGTGTTTGCATGTATGTATATCTTTATTCTTATCAAAGCTATGTATGTTTTATTGTATATTTATATATATCGTGACGCCAAAGTAAACGAGTTTATTTCTTAAAAATTTTCTCTAAGGGACTCTTTACAATTTAAGTTTTCATACGTGGTAGAGCTATGCTGCAGCTATATTACTGATATAGTTGTAGCACGAATGGGTCGGCTCGATCGTGAAAAGACCATGCTCTCACAAAATATCAGCGTAAAATAGCAACTTGATGCTATTTTGCGCTAAGCTTTTATGCAGGGGCACCTGAGACCCCTTTTAATAGAAACGAGACATTCCATCTTGATCCTCACGGGTGACAGCACATGTATTTGGATTCGTAATCGAGGATAGATGTGAAGGTCTATGGGCTACGGTAACCGCTCATTGGTAGACTGTGTGTTCTTATGTCAAGCTTATCCTATAAAATTGTTATAAATCGCCCGTACGGCTCTCTTTGCAAAACGAATATGGCTTCAATGTCAGACGCATTACTCCATAGCAAAATTCCATTAAAAAATTACGCTATGAAGGTGAAAAAAATAAACTTATCAATATATTTCATAACAATTTATTTAAAAATTTTACAGCATATGTTACAGAATTAAGTCTGCCTTCTAATTAAAATATATGGAGATATATTTATATTGAAATTTCGCGTCAATATTAATACAAAGAAAAACAGTATTATCCACAAGACTTAACTCCTCCGCATTTAAGAGTACATTGATATTCGAAAGTTTAACATTAGGTTTTGTAAATTTAGCATATTTTGTCCTATTGCCGTTGAAGAGCAAATTGTCGGAGTTAAACAAATGTACCAATTTCGATAGAGTAATATTTATATTGACAAAATTAATTAACTGTCGCTTGAGTTTGAAACTTAAAGAGGTATCATCAGCAAACAATACAATGTCGTGATTATCCCCTACAAAATAAGGTAAGACATTAATATAGATTGAGAACAGGAATGGGCCAAGAATCGAACCCTGTGGAACGCCCATTGATACTACCGATCTGGAGGAACCTTTACCATTGATAACGACTTTTGAGTTCTTTTATTTAAAAATGAAATTATAAGTCTAAGTTCAATATTTTTGACACCGTAATGTTGTAGTTTTCTGATTAACACAAATATCTCATGATGAACACAATCGAAAGCCTTGGAAAGATCACAAAATTTACCTACAGTGTCTTGCGAATTCTCCCAGGCATTGAAAATATATTTTATAAGCTCAACACCTACGTCACTCGTCAAGCGAATCCTTGTAAAACCAAATTGATTTTTGTGAAATTATTTATAAAAAAATTAAGAAGTGATCTAAAATTATTTCTTCAAAAATGTTATTGAGAGTTAGTAGTACAGAAATAGATCTAAAATTATCGGGGTCCAATATACTGCTAGATTTAAATAAAGGTATTACTTTACTGTGTTGGATTAAATCAGGAAACACACCAGATTCAATACTAGTATTAAAAACAATAGCTAGATGATGTGTAATTAAATCTGTTATGTACACAATAATTGTATTAACTGGGAAATCTCCCATAAATCTGCGTTTTTCTTTACACCAAGGGTTTGTAATATTTTATAATATCTTGTGGTAATGCTTTTCAAATCTAAATTATTTTAAACAGGTATTAATATTTTTTTCGTTGGAGAAGTATTCAATGACTCTGTTGTCAAGATATCAGTGAAATATTTCTCAAACATCGCTGTTACTTCTTGATATTAATTTTCAATTAATATTTTTGTTACGAAGCTTATCTTTACCCTTTTCGTTTATATAACGGATAACTAAATATTATATGGAATCTTCTTTTTTATATAGGATCGGGTGACAAACGAGCACACAGTCCACCTGATGGTAAGTGGCTACTGTGACCCATAGACATCTACATCTATCCTCAATAAAGACTCAAGATGCAGATGCGTTGTCACCCGTGAGGACCAAGATGGAATGCCTCTTTGCCAGTAAAAAGGATCTCCGGTTCTCTACACTCATCATACGAAACACAGCAGCGTTAAGCTGCTATTTTACGCTGGTTTTCTGTGAGAGCGTGGTCCTTCCCCGGTCGAGCCGACCCATTCGTGCTACAACCATAATATAGCTGCAGCATGGCTCTACCACGTTTTAAAAAGCTACCCAAAACTAAACCGCCAGTTTTATGATGCCTGGTTAAACATTAAGACCATTGTAACCTTACGTTTTCAAATATAGTTTGAGCGAATGAAAAAGTGATTTAAATATAATTGAGAATACTTTTAAAGCGAGTGAATATATTGGTTTACATATAATTTGTATTATTTATGAGCAAATCTTTCACTGTTATCCCATGTATTATGATCCATTAACCTTTTTTAAAACTAAATATTAAAATAGGTAACTTTTAACTTTCTTCTGTCATATATCTTACTTTTTTTTATTTTGGTACTTATGTATTGTATTATACATAAATTACAGATTCTTATCTAGTTTAAATTTGAGATAGAACCCCTTTACAAAAACTGTCAAAAACATACAACTTTGATTGCCCTCTATTTCTTCGCTTTTGCAATAAGAAAAATAAGTTTCTACTTAATGAAGTCTATACAATGACACCGCAAATACTAGGCTAAGAAAAAAAATCCATATGGATGGACTCAACCACGAAAAACAAATGAATTGAATTTATAGTTCAATATTCGGTTTAAGGTACATATTCTAAACTAAATAACTAAATTTCAAGTCTGAAACTCATTCCGTTTACGAACAAGAGAAGATACAGATACTGTTTTTTTGTCTGTCGGTCCGTCGTGATATGCGGACGGACAGATAGACAAAAAAATAGACAGTCAGATAGATAGTCAGACAGACAGATTAATAGTCAGACAGACAGCAGAGCGACAATACGTTTGCCCTTTTGTACGGAACACTAAAAAGTCATATAATATGCATATATTGTAACATTTTCAGTTTAAATGACTATAGGCTGAAGTAAAATCCTTATGCATTATTTTACTATAAATAATATATCATAGTTTCGTAGAGTTAAAACTGAAATTGAAAATATTTTAAAATATCGAACATTTGAATCTATCGTCATCAAGTAAAAATAAAGCTCACTATGTAATTGTGTACAATATTTATCAAATATAAATATACTCTTATGTTTATAAAATCATAATAAATTACTAGTATCTTGCAGTTTCCGTGCAACGCAAGTCATTAAAATGTAGTTAGAATAAATTATTTATAAAATTCTGAGCTACACCGCATACTGCTTGTAATTTTTCCGCATCTTTCCTCAATCTAAAGAGCAATAAAATATGAGTAAATTTTCAACACAAATATGTTTCGACTTTGTTGTTCCAAAAAGAACATAGTAGGTGATAAAAAATTATATCACCAACGAAATTATCGCTAAGTATATTTTACAGAATAAAAAATAATTATTCTCAGTCGTTTGATTTTTTTTTTGGAAAGAAAGAATACTGGCAATGATAACGATTTTAGCACTTTTAATATTTACGTTCACCACTTCTACTAAGCTTAAAGTAATTGTGTGATGACCCCAGTACATTCTCCGTACCCTCCGCGACCTCCATCTCCATAACGGAATGCCACGTGGGGACTTGGGTCGAAGAAAACGAGCAGCTGGATTGCGGAAACTGAAATTAGGAACCCCCAGTGGAAGACTGATCTTTGGCCGTCAACTGCCTTTCGCTGCAGTTAGTGGCACATCGTAATAATGACGCTACAGCCTATCACCACTATATCATGCAAACCAGCAAAAAGGAATAAAAATTAAAAAAATTAAATTAAAAATAAATTGAAAACGTCGTTCAAATTTACTTAATCATGCTTTTTCAGAATAAATGATAATTAAAGAAAAAACCGGCCTGTGGAAGTCGGACTCGCGCACTGAGGGTTCCGAATAAATCCGTAGGTATATAAGTATAAAATTATTAAAAATATTTTTATTATATGATGTAACTAAAAATTTATGCTTTTCGCAATTTTTCCTTTATCTGTGCTAGAATACGTTGCTTCGTACCAAATTTTAAGATTTTGAGTTCACGGGAAGTACCCTGTAGGTTTTGATTCCTTTGCGAATGTTGAAAATTTGCGCCATAAACGGCTGTATCTTTTGATTTCGTTGGCTTAAAAGTTTGATTTTTTCACAGCTCCAAGGGACAGTAGAGTTAAGTATTTGATATGAATTTGAGCTTGATACCTCCACGCGTTCTTGGAAAAAAAGCTCTTGACAGACAAACAGACAGACAGACAGACGGACAACAAAGTGATCCTATAAGGGTTCTGTTTTTTCGTTTGAGGTACGGAACCCTAAAAATCAAAAGAAAAAATAGATATGCTATAAAGTTTATACATCGAATGAAAACCTATTTTCTTAGATGAGTAAACTGAATTAGGCCAGAGCGGATTCTTTACTATACTCTCTACTAAAGCTCTTAACGTAAGTGAGGCGGTACGTGAGGTCAGAATTTTTGTTCTAGGTTTTCTATTTAATTTCTTTATATATATATATATATATATATATATATATATATATATATGACGGCACCTGCACCGTTGTAGGTGCGGTGGCGTCGGTCTAGCTAGACAGAATTCTTGTAAACGACACGTGTACCGCACAACTGCGGCATTGCACCTGCATTGCCACCCGTCCCGCTTGTATAAAACGGACGGAGCGGCCGCCGTTAGGACAGTCTTGGCTCTGACGTGGAACGGTGCGCTTGTCGTATTCCGTTACTAGTTTATCCTCGACTCGTTGGATAATTAATTCGTGTAAACGAGTTAGTTATTATTCCTAACTACAAAATCAGTCTCTGTACTATACCAATTATACTTCCTACATCAGAAGTGGGATAAAGTCCCCATTTTTGCCCACATACAATCTTCGAATAGTATGAGGATTATTACATTTGTGAAAGACTATAATGCATTCTGCATTGATGATTCTATTTTTATGTTAAATACCGTAATGAAATTTGCTGTCCTACTTACGATATTGTCTTATCATTAAAGTGTAGAGAAAAGATAAAGTGAAATTATTTAAGTCAAAAGTTAAATCTTTTTATTCAATTTATAATAGAAAGTACCCGCAAGTAATTTCATTATTTCTTAACGTACCCAAATATGATAACAAATGTCGAAAGAAATGTTGGAGATATTCTGAATGAGTTATAGTTTGCATTCAGTGGAAGTTTAACTTGCTCAAGTAATGTTATAATTTGATACACGAGGTGTGATTTACATGGCCTAGTTTTAAAGTTCAAAATGTTTAAAGGATGTACCGAAAAAAAAGAACATGATTACTTTAACGTGCTATGACTTAAAAACACTAAGTAGTATTTTTGTGATCTAATGTGATGATAAGTGTTACAGTTTACTCCGAGCATTACGTAGTCGACAAACTTGGAATGGTTTAGTGGAAAGCGTGGAGCTGTAGCGCTCGCTTTTGAGTATGCTGTCGGCTTATGACGCCGCGGTCTTATTATTTGTCGCTGCTACTGATCACCATTAGATACATGAGGAAAGTAAATTTATCCTAAACATTGGCTCAGAAACTATTTTGTAAGAATAAGTGTTTACATTTTTAATTGGTTGCGAAAAATGCCGGAAAACCTAAGTATAACTGATGAAAGTGAAGTAGAGCCAATTAGTTCTGACATTGAAGAGAGTATTTAAGTTTACATGAGGACCGAACCATACCAGAGGTTGTCGTGTAGCCGCAGCTCAGTATTTGGTGCCCTAGAAAGGCGAATGGTGTACCAAGAGTAGTGCTGCATTTCTTGAAATCAAGTTCCGACTGAGTATTTTTAATGTTTTCTTTTATGTGTTACAGTAGCACGTGTGATGTGATTACAAGTGCGTGAGTGTGTGCCTTGCTGGTCGTAACGGACTGCCAGGTCCAGCTGTAACATGGCCTGGTTTCGGCAGATGCGTATGCGCGTATACGCATGCGTCATCCCGGAGCGCGCGTATGCAGTACATGGCGATGCCTCGGAAGTCGTGTACTCTGTATGCGTGGGAGTCACACTGTGTGCGCGGAAGTCGTATGCTGTGTGCACGGTAATGTTTTCTGAACATATATTAGGCTCTGTCCTGGCAGGCGCTGTCTTGGTTCACGTTTTTAATGTGGTTCACGTAGTTAACGTGGGAACTCGCAAGTTCAAGTAAGAGTATGTGTCAGATACTTCGTATGAAGACCTATGTTTACTTGTGAAAGCGAAGTGCTTTATTATAGTCCAAGGTATGAGAACGTATTTCTGTTTAGGGCCTCGTATGTGTGATAGATGAGAGAACAGACAACTGTGTATGTTGTCCTTATAGTTAACAATTTGTTTTTCACGCAGATCATGATGACTACAACCCCGACAATGCTTGTAAACCCTCAGGTGCTCCTGCTGCTCTCGTTTTGTTGTAATTTGATAGTTCACGCGAAACATGATTATCATTTGCTATATTTTGAAGTTCAAAACTTTTAAGGGTTGTACTATAATAAAGGATTAACTTTAACACGCTATGAATTAAAAATAATAAGTGACATTTTTGTATTCTAATGTGTTGACCAGTGTTGCAGTTTGCTCCGAATATTGTGTCGTTGACAAGATTGGGGTTTGATTTCGAGGGATTCGTAGAAGTCTCTACAACAATGATCAATGAGGAAGACGTTGTGATGGCTAATCGAACATGGTCAGGTACGGCCGAGCGCTGGTTAGATTAAGCCTACACCGCTACAATCGTTTACTTATCGGCTGATCTTACGGCAGGGCAATTCAAGCGGCCGCCGAACACATGGTCCTTTGATGCTGTAAATGAACGTCTGAGGCTTGGTCGGCTTTCGTAGATTTTGCGCAGTTGCCTCCTTCCCTTTGAAATATGTGATGGTATCCGTCCCTACACATAGTTTCCGTTTTTTTAAATGTTTTCAAATGTCATACAGTTGCCGTTTCTTAAGAGAATATGTGATGAATTTTGGAAGCTCGGAATTCCATGGTTCGCAATACTTTTATCTCGATTTCTTTTAATTTTGCAAAGCAGTGCCACGATTCGCTAGCGCTAGTACGGCGCGACGGCTTGCTGGCGCGAATGTGGTACGAACGCAGCAGAACGAAAAGCTGTAGTGCGTTTGCCTGGAGGTAGCCATATCAGCGCGTTCCAGACTGAAATGAAGTCTGGGATGGTCGACCGTTGTAATATTTAACAAGAGTTAATATCTGTTAGCAAGTGGTGATAACTGATAGACCGTATGCTGTTCACTGTCAACCGCACGAGGACGTGCGACAGTCAGAGGTAGCCGTGTCTGTGCATCTAGAAAATACTAGAGACGTTGCAACACTCTAGCGAAGTAATTATCCCAGTGCAGGAAAGGAACATGAAGTTGCAGGGAGGCTGGTCTGTGCTGCACTGGGATATGTGTCGAGTTGCTGTTGGTTTACATACTTAGGTGTTATCGTGTGTCACTACGTCCCTCACGATACACTTTTTTGTGATTGTGACGGGGACATGTTTGCGGTATGGTTGGTCTGTAACTGATCTATACTGAATTGAAAAAAAAAGAGAGTAAGAAAAAAAAATGTGGTTCTTACTATCATTGCAGGGCGTTTGCCGGTCCAATGATAAAGCTAAAGGGAATATTGATTCCGGACTAGCATAAATAGTACTTGAAAAACAAAAGCGTAAGAAAAAAAAATAGTTCTTACTATCATTGCAGGGCTTTGTGCCGGTCCAATGATATGGCTATAGGGAATAGTTGTTATTCCGGACTAGCGAAAACAGTACTTGAAAAAAAAAAGAGAAAATAGAAAAAGCTACAGACTAATCATTCCGATCTAACATAAAGATGATTAAAGTTTTGTAGGGCTTACTGCCGGAACAAAACTGACTGTCACCCAAGTCTGAAGGGTCAATATAGACTGGACCAGACGCTGGTATGTCAGGATAGTCGAACGATGTTTTTTTTTGTCTACAGATAACTAAAATTGTGAGGGAGCGCGTGCAAGGACGCACGCATGTCAGTATGGCCGTGACGGCACCTGCACCGTTGTAGGTGCGGTGGCGTCGGTCTAGCTAGACAGAATTCTTGTAAACGACACGTGTACCGCACACCTGCGGCATTGCACCTGCATTGCCACCCGTCCCGCTTGTATAAAACGGACGGAGCGGCCGCCGTTAGGACAGTCTTGGCTCTGACGTGGAACGGTGCGCTTGTCGTATTCCGTTACTAGTTTATCCTCGACTCGTTGGATAATTAATTCGTGTAAACGAGTTAGTTATTATTCCTAACTACAAAATCAGTCTCTGTACTATACCCATTATACTTCCTACATATATATATATATATTCAACCAAATCCGGAAACAATATATATATATATATATATTGTTTCCGGATTTGGTTGAATTGGCAGTAACTCATTAAATTCTTTATTAGCAAAGCTAGCTTAATTAAAATAGCTAGTAATGTAAAAATTAGTAAAACAACTCAGTTTTATGCCAAAAACATACATATTAGAAATACACGGCGATCATATTCACTCTACAATACTACTGGTTCAACTGTACCAAACATAAATGAGTAACAGGGTGCAAGTTCGGTACAATCGACGATCAGGAATGCTCAATGAACTCAACATAAATTTTTATGAGAGGAATAATGTGTAACTTGTAAGTCAGTGCTTGAGTACTATCTCACCTGATGGTAAATGGAGACACGGGCGCAGATGGCAAAGCGCACTAGCTAAGCTCAACAAAAGTATACCCATTAAGAAGACACCCACATTGTAATCGGATGGAAAGACAGATGCTGGCAAATTCTTCTACTCATTTGCTGTAAACGTATTACGTAAAGCATTTCATTACAGCCAATAAAAGTCCACTGCTGAACATAGGGCTCTCTCATAGATTGCCTTATATGGAGAAATTTGCCATAGTTGCCACGCTTGGCATGCGGGTTGGCAACCGCAGTTTTATTATTTTGAATTTTTATCAGGAAGATGCTGGTGGTGGTGGAATTAAGGTGTGTACTTTCTGCGTACTCTCTTCGAAACGCATCCTGTAGAACATCTAAAGGCTGACTACCCTGCATCTGTGTTTGAGACTGACATGATTGGATTCAACGTTATTTAGGTCAGCCTCTTAGCACACCTCTCCTCTGAGTCCAAGGCCGCTAGGATGCTTTTTGCAGCATCAACCCATAACAGCAATACGGGATCCATACATAACCGGACTTACGCTTATATAGTTAATTATTCCGGCTTGAAATATCATTCACCTCACTTCCTTTTAGCTGCTTTGGCCGTAGACTCAATAAACCAACTACTTTTCAGGATTTTTTATAGAATAAGGGAAACAAGCAAGCAGATAGCCTACCTGATCGTAGTGCGTGCTGAATGGATGGATGAAGTAGATGCTGTGGCGTAGACGTCTACATCTATCCTTAATGAACAATCAAAATGCAAATTCGTTGTCACCCCTGAGGACAAAGATGGAATGCCTCGATTACAGTTAAAAGGGGTTTCCCATTTTCTTATCTCATCTCATTATCTGCTGTGTCTCGCAGCATTGAGCTGCTATTTTACACCGGGTATTTTGTGAGAGCGTGGTCCTTACCCGGTCGAACCAACCCATTCATACTACAACCATTTATAGCTGCAGCATGACTCTACCACGGACAAAAACACCTAAAACTGAGGTCCAAAGAAACCTTAAACCTTAGCAACCCAAAGCGATTTTATTTATAGAATAAGGGTGACAAACGAGCACACAGCCCACCTGATGGTAAGTGGTTGCTATGCCCCATAAACATCTATCTCTATCTTCTTTTGCGAATGAGAATGCATATGCGTTGTCAGCCGTGAGGACTAAGATAAAATGCCTCTTTTCCTGTAAAGAGGGTCCCCGGTTCTCTAAACTCACCATACAAAACACAGCAGCATTAAGCTGCTACTTTACGCTGGTATTCTGTGAGAGCGTGGTCCTTCCCCGGTCGAGCCGACTCATTCGTGCTACCTGCATTAAGAGATTCACACGCTCAACAATAGCTTCTCTTTCAGAAGAAATCCATTTCGAAAGACAAAGTTCAATTCCGTGGTTTTAATAACTGCCCTACCAAAATACATCAAGGTTATCTCCATACGCTCGACGTAGTTGATGAAACTAAATACTGTAATTTTCAATTCCTAAAAGGTGCAAAAGCAAAGCAAAAGCAAAAGTTCCTTGAATAATTTTGATTAAAGTGTTACGTGTCTAATCATATGAACAGAAAAGAAGGCAATTAAAATAAGAAATAGTTTCTGTATTTTATTAAAAGGATAAGCAAAGTAAAGTTTATTTGTTAGAAAAGGATGATGCAAAGAAGACATAATAATCAATGTCGAATTAGGAGCCACTTGTATTTCTCCCAAAACTGTACGTCATTTTCGGTTCGGTCAAATTTCTTGAGATAAACAAAGATGATACAAATAGACAGATTTTGTAAACGCTCAAGTTTATTCGAGAGTTTTTCTGAAGCATTGAAATAACAAGCTTCAGCATTCTCAAGTAGGGACTAAATGAAAGAGTGAACAAAAGTGGCAATATGGTTTTAATGGCAAAATACTTTGAAAATATTTCTAATGAAAGGTAAAATACAATATTTTCTTAAGGTATTTATAAACAGTTAATCTAATTGTGCTGGTTTGTTTGCTAAGTGTATACACGAGTACATTACCTAGCTTACATTACATTACAAGTTTTTATTATTACAACACTCTTATTCTCCTAACCGGTTTTAAAGAAAAATTAAAAAATATAATTTAACATAAGCTTATAATAAAATTATTTGAGCGTTAATATTTCAGAAAATACACAGTCATTCGAACATGACAGCCGCGGACTACTAAACCCCAGCAATGAGAAGCCTTTGTCCGGAATCGAAACGCTGGAAGGCAATTTTTTTACGTTGTATAAACATCGTTCTAGTATGTTCCTGTGCTATAACCAACTATGCTGTAACCACAATTATTATGATATTTAAGCGAACACTACACATTGAATAAAACTACTTTTACGGATTTTATCGCGCTTAATTATCTTATTTTGCTTATTTTTATTAATTCCCGACAATTCAGGTGCTTTCCAGCACAGCAGTCCCCCGGGACCATGGGTTTTATGATCTAACGGTGTGATTCATCACAACTTCTTACCAAATGGGATGAGCATTACTGCAGATGTGTACTGTGAAGAACTGAACACAACCATGGGGAAGCTCGCACTTCTTCAACCAGCTTTGGTCAATCGCTAGGCCCCGCTGCTCGTGCACAACGCGCGACCTCACACTGCGCAACTAACGGTCTCTAAGTTACAATAGCTGGGATTGGAAGCTCTCCGTCATTTGCCGTACTCACCATACCTTGTGCCTGCAAACTTCTACCTTTTCCAGGATTTGGATAACTTTTTATCGGGAATAAATTCAATATCCGAGAAGCAGTAAAAATGCCTTTGAAGAATTTATTGCCCATCTGCTGATGTCTTCAAGAAGGGCATTAATAAACTGCCACTGCGTTGGCAAAGATGCATCGATTGCATAAGTGATAGAAATAAAAAATATAGAAAAAAATACTTTAACTTATTTAATAAAAAAGGTAATTTCATAGGTAAAGATCAATAAAAGTTAAAACAATTATATTATTTTTATTTTGTATAATATTTTACAATTAGAAATAAAAATAATGTACAGTAAATTATATGTGATGACCATAAAAAGGTCGTAACTTTTCATATCTACTTAAATAAGCTCCTGTGATTATGCTATCATAACAAATTACTATAGTGGATAACACCTTGCAATGTCTGTTGCGACGAAAGTCATTAAAATGTAATTAGAAGAAAATATTCATAAATGAGTCGGACCACAAAACAGTTGTAATTATTCACAACCATCGTATGAAATGAAACCATTTTAATTAAAAATTTATGTATAATGTACTGTTACAGTCCATCAAAGCACATTGCAGTACATAGCCTTAATAATGAATATACCAGCCTATATACGATATGTATATTTATTTAGACACCAATTTTTTTCCTCAGTGTCCTATAATATTTTCGCTATAATTTTATTCCTTTCTACGTATAACGAATTTCAAATAGTGATAAAAACCATTGTCACGCTACTTACTGCCAGAATTATTTTGAACTATTTAAATTTTTCTTTTGTTACAAAATATAAATTCCAAATTTAAACATTTATGAGCGGCCAGGAACTCAGAAATTTCAGTGTTTCCTATTTATTACCATCCTATCGAGTTTGAAGTTTTACTGAAGTCCTAACATTGTTAATTCCAGACTTAGATGAGTAATTCTTATTGTGAGTATTCACTAAGTGCCCATTTTATTACAGTACACGAGAAAGTTGTCTTTTTTTATAGGAGAGGGGGCACGAGCATGCGGCTCACCTGATGGTAAGTGACTACCGCCGCCCACGAATAACTGCAACAACAGGGGAACCAGGGGATTCGCAGATGCGTTGCTGGCCTTTTAAAAAGGTGTAGGCGTAGGTTTTGGAATTGTTATCAAACTAAAATTCTTCATAACATTTTAAAACAACAATTTTAAGAAGCCTGTTTTTAGTTTAAAAAAATCCATTTTATCTGTTAAAAAAATAAAGAAATAAATTTTCTTTCAATCATGTCATCATTAATATCCGCCATATTGAACCATATTAAATAATGTTGAAGTGGCAATGGCCCTGCAATATAGCTCGAAGAAACGACACCTGGTAGGGGAAAAAAGTTGTCGAGTAGCAGCCTTGTAGCGGTAGGCGAAGTGTAAGTGACCTCACACTAGATGGAGTGACAACCTGGTAAGACATGCAGGAAGTCGATTGATGCAGGTGGCTCAGGACCGTCCTTTATGGCACCCCTTGGTGGAGGTATATGTTCAGCAGTGCACTTGTGAATGGCTGATGATGATGATGAATATGATGAAAAATCTGTACACCATACTTTTATGTAACTAATCTAATGTTTTTACTAGAACTCCTCGTCTGTTTATGTGTCCGTCTTATAGGTGCCACCCCTATACCTATTTCTGTCAGAATGTCAAATATGAATATGGTATGAAGGGAATAGAGTGCGAATATATTAACCAGCTGTGATTCATTCCATCTTGGTCCTGAGGTATAACAACGCATTTGTAGCTTTCTTTATTTGAATTTTGTTGCAGGTGTCCACGGGCTGCAGTAGCCACTAATCATCAGACGGACTGTTCGATTGTTACTTCAATTTAATAAAACAAATGTTTCTACACTTTGAAGCCACATTTACTGGAGACAACTTTCTCGTGTACTGTAATAAAGCCGGCACCTAGTGAATACTCATAACAAGAATTATTCTATTAAGACTGGAATTGGCAATGTTAGGACTTCAATAAAACTTCAAACTCGATATGGAAATACATAGGAAACACTGAAATTTCTGCGCTCCTGGCCGCTCATAAATGTTTGAATTTGGAATTTATATTTATTAACAAAAGAAACATTTAAATAGATCAAAATATTTCTGGCAGTAAGTCGCATGACAATGGTTTTTATCACAATTTGAAATTTGTTATACGAGGTAGAAAATAATGAAATTACAGCGAACATTTTTTAGGGCTACGAGTTTTTATGATTTGAAAAGCTCACTGTCTCCGCAAGTTTGCACTGCTCGTCTTCAAAATGCTATTGGGAGGGAAGATTTTTGTCGTTTGGCTATGTTTCTCTCCATGATGAAATTCTTGAAATTCGACCCTCTACAGTGATCAGGGAAAATCTGCCTAATTTCAAGCGACTAATTAAACAAAACCGGCGCATCACTTATGTGGGAATTCGAGGTCATTTGAGTATTGGTATGAGCCCAATTCAAAAAAATTATATCATTTAAAAGTTAGAAAACTTTGTTACTGGATTCTTCATGAACTCCAAAATAAAAACGGGCAACTCAATCCCGTTTTTGTTGTAATTTTTTTTGTGAAATTATGATTACGCACGTTCGCATGCTGTGTATGATATTGTAACAGGAGATGAATCATGGATATATTGTTACGTTCCCTAAAGAAAACAACAGTCTTATTTATGGGAGGCGACAGAAAACCAATAAAATAGAGGCAGGCCAGAAGCGTAGGCAAAAAAATGTTTCTGTTTTATTCTCATAGACGGGTCCTTTCTGCAAGATTCCACTGGATTAGCAATTACAGACAATTACTGCTGAGTGGTACGACACCATTTTGTTTGCCATTACCCATTGCACCCTAAAAAAGCCCACTTCTGAACATAAGTGTTCGCGCCAAGCGCTAATGTCAAGAATCGACGCCAGATGGCACTCGGCTCGGCGCGATACCGGTTTTGACGTCGGTCGAGCGGTGGGTGTTGAGAACGCGCAAGGGCGAAAAAGAAGCAGTCTCCAAGTTGTGCTAACGTCAGCACGCTGTCATGTTTTGTGCGGGAACGCGGAATAGTTTATGCGTCTAGTAAATATACTGTCTAGGATTTGTAACGCGCATTCATTGTTTGTTAGCATTTCCCGGGACTTATTGTGTCTAACTCAGAATCTGTATGAGTTGGATCGAGTTGGAACTGAGGGTATATCGAGAAACCCCCACTTGTTTGTGCAGTATAAAGTTAAAAGTAGGGACCGTACGCCAGAGATCCCGCCTAAGTCATTCAACGAGTGTGGTCATTCTACTAGTGCTAAGATAGTGTCGTGGTTCTGTTCGTTGTTGTAATTCTTCTAGTGCAGGCAAGGAGGATTGGTGTTTATGAGAGGCTGCCCTGTGTTACTTTGAGTTTAGTAGTGTTGCTGTTGGTATACATAATTTTAAATTATTGCATGCAAACTCTTATATTAAAACAGCTATTGCTAAGTAACTGTTGGTTTGCATACTATATCTATTTTGGTATTATCATGTCTTTACTTTCAAAATGTTACACTAGGTGACTGGTACATGTTACAATTACAATTTAATTTTAATTATTGCGCTACGTTGAACGCTGTTTTATTGCGCATAATGATTGATTTCGTTAGGGACAGAACAAATTGAAAATCCGCTCTCCACTAACGAGACTCAGTATTCACTACCTCATATCATCCCATGGGATCTTAAGAAAAAATTGAAACAGGAGATAGGGAGAAGCATCTTTTTAAAACAACTAAAAATATTAAAAATATGGTAGCCAATGCACCTGCCACACACGGAAGCTATGCCAAAATCCTTACATGAGGCATACTATGAAGGAGGCTTGTGTTCCGTAGTTAACTTTTAATAGGCTGTAATGAATAAATGTTTACCTAGAACAAATTGTCCGACTAGATAATTCCAACTTCGAACCTAAAATTTAACATCGGATCCATCTCGGCTGGACAGTGTTTTGGAGATTACACACAAAAATAGTCACATGTCTATTCTTTTAAACCTGAAAATAAGAGTATAGAGATAGTGAATGTTGCCAGTGATGATATATGGATCTCAAACGTGTAACTTCACTGCTGCCCGTATAAAGAAGCTCGTGTTAACTATGAATTTGCAGGATAGAATTTGTAATGAAGATATCCGCAATAGAACCAAGGTAGCCCAGCCCACATAGTCCAACGGCTCAGTAAGCTGAAGTGAAAATGAGCCGGTCATATAGCGCTAATAACTGAAGAAGAAAGGTTCTCGACTGACAGTCTCTTCTCTCCTTAGCTAAGTGAAGGGCGACCTCACAATAGACGAAGTGACAACCAAGTATGAGACGCAGAAAATCAATAGATAGAGATTGCCCAAGACCATGTTTTTAGTACCTATTGTTTGTGGGAAGCCTCATTCAGAGATGAACTTATAAAGGGCAGTTAGTGAATAATAGAACTTAGTCAGAAAACATTTTTGTTTCAATGTTTTGTGTGTTAAGCAATGTTAATTTTATTTATATTTATTAGTATATACAAAATTTAAAAATGTAATAGAAAAAACATGCGAGAGTGACTTGGAACACTCGGTTGGGACGAAGTTCCTTTCGTCATCATCATCATTACAGCCATTCACATGTCCACTGCTGAACATAGGCCTCCCCCAAGAACTGCCACAAATCATGGTCCTTAGCCACCTGCATCCATCGACTTCCTGCACGTCTTACCAGTTCGTCACTCTGTCTAGTGGGGGGACGCCCTACACTTCGTCCGCCGATACGAGGCCGCCACTCAAGAGCCTTTTTTCCTTTCGGTTGTCAGTTCTTCGAGCTATATGGCCTGCCCATTGCCATTTCAGCTCACTAATCCGTTTGGCTATGTCGGTTACCTGGTTCTACTGCGAATATCCTCATTTCTAAGTTAATCACGCAGAGAAACCCTGAGCATAGCCCTCTTTATAGCTCGCTGAGTGATTTTGAGCTTCCTCATCCGGCCAGCAGTGAAGGACCACGTCTCAGTTCCATAGGTCATCACTGGCAACACGCTCTGGATGGACAATCTAGTTTTGAGGTTTTGAGGTATGTCTGACGACAAGATGTGTCGTAATCTCCTGAACGCTACCCTGCCGAATTGAATCCGTCGATTTACATCTCGGTCAAAGTTGGACTTACCAAGTTGGACTATTTGTCCCAGGTAAACATACTCGTCAACAACTTCGTGCTTAGTATCCCCAAGAACTACTGGCATAGGTGGGACGTTACACATGACTTTTGTTTTGTCCATGTTGATCTTAAGACCTATCAGTTGGGTGACACTATTGAAGTCATTGAGTATAGTGCTTAGGTCCTCCAACGATTCTGTCTTAAGTACTATTATTATCTTAAGGCAAATCAAAGGAGAGTAATGTACTAACCATTGACGTTAATACAGTATCCGTTCCAGTCCCGTAGCTTGAAAACATCTCCCAATGCAGCGCTGAAGAGTTTTGGGGAAATAACGTCACCCTGTGTTACACCTCTTTGCAGTTGGATAGGTTTTGTACTCTGGTTCTGTACTCGAATTTCCATCGTAGTCGTATCAACGTAGTGTCGGATCAGACTTGTTCTTGGATCGTTACTCACACTTGCATGTGGCTCCAACGATGATGTGTACAGCTGCCCATAGCACCTCTCAATCTCACTCAAAATCTCAGGTGTCCCGGAAATGATGCTGCCACTCTCGGTCTTCAGCTTTGACAATTAGCTCTGTCTGGCAGACAGATTTCTAGCAAAGACTTTGGAGGCCTATTACCACTCGATCGCTTCTTCAATACGAACTGTATTGAAGTTGCGTAAGGCCCCCGCATGCATTTGGAGATCTGTCTGTTCAGTTGCCTGTACCCTGTCAAATCTGCTGAAAACTGCAGCTTCATTTCCCGTCTAACACCATGAGATAATAGTGTGATCAGAGAGTTTTTGTGTTCTTCTGCAGCGGGTCTTACGGAACTTAACTCCGACTGTATGGTCAGTTTCTACGAACTTGTCATTCATATCATCCATTGTCCACACTTAAAACGATTTTGAAGCTCGAGCTGAAAGGTTTCAAAACTCTGGATTAGAGCACGAGGTGGACGGAACGTTTTATCTTCATTAGATGTAATCTCTCCAACTTAACGTTTAGGTTCAGTGTGCCTCTAACCATTCGGTGATTGCTACCAGTTTTCACCCTCGCGATCACTGAGACATCACTGAACGGTTCTTGTCTGGTAGCCATAATGAAATCAATCTCATTTTTGTCGAACCATCGGGGCTCAACCAAGTCCACTTCCTGTGGGGCCACTTCTGAAGGAAAGGGTTCATTATAAACAGACCTTCTTTCTCCATGAAGTCGGCCAGCTGTTGGCCCCTCGGGTTCCGTTGCCCTATTCCAAAATATCCTACTTTCTGCTCATTGTTCTTTCTTATACCTAGTTTTGCGTTGAATTCTCTCATTAACACCGTATATAGGGTTTTGGAGGAATGCATGGATCTAGATATATTTTCATAAATTTCCTCTGCCTCCTCATTAGGATGTGCCGAGGTTGGTGCGTAAACCTAAATTATCTTCAGCAAATACCGTTTGGAGATTCTGAGTATAAGGTACACAACCCTCGTCGACACACTCAATCTTTACAACGTTGTTAACGAGAGACTTGTGGACGATAAATTCGATACCTCCTTGGGATAGATGGTCGCCCTCTCTGTGATAGAACAAGTTGATGGATTCGGGGATTACCGTGTCCTCTCCCTCTCTTTGGACCTCGAATAATCCTATAGTATTCCAGCGGAACTTGTCTATCTCTTCTTCCAGCTCCAGGATCTCAGGGTGCTCGCGTTATATGTTGCCAGTTTGAGTCGCTTTAGGTGGCAACCGAACCTCCACCGGAGATTCTTAACACCCCCTGCACAGCCCTTATCATGGTCGCCACCGTATCCAGAAATAGCGGGGCGGACGGGGACTGGGGGCCGTCTCTTCGTAACTTTCATCATCAGGGGTATATTGCCAGAGATGCTTGGCGAGCAGGTTGGCAACAGCAGCACTGATACTATGCACGGAAGCAAGGAAGAAGCAGGCAATGCAATACTAGAAAGATTTCTAACACCAATAACACTAATTTTTTTAGATAAAGTAGCTTGAGTCCAGGCTGTTGTATTTAAAGTTAAATTTAGAATGTTTTCTATAGTTATCTAAGATATTCAATATCTTTTAAAATATCCGAACATTTCCAGACTGTACTCGAGGGGAGTAAGTATGTAAATCTAGGTACAAGGAAATAATATTTTAAAATAGTAAGTGCAATGTGGTGGTTTAAGTTATATAATTTATTAACGTGGTTTAAAACCATGATCAAATTTTGTTTTCAAAACAGGTTTAATACTATCGAAAAACAATCTAGCAGGTATAGTGATTTCGTACTGACAGCTTTTATTCCTGGAAAAATACAATTGAAATAAAGTGCCTCTGTTAGAACTAGATAAATTATTGGACATAAATATTTTACATTTATTGCTATTTGGTTCAAGACCAATATTTTTAAAATTTCGAAAAATATCAATAAGATCACAGAGAACGTCATCGGCTCTACCTCTCATTGTACCGTCGTCCAGGTACCAGATAAGTATTCATCTTGAATTTAAAATTTGAAATAATGGTTTGAATTCCCAAACTGAAAAGTGCTGGTCCTAGTGGGCCTCCTTACTGAACACCGACAGCAGAATCGATAATATAGTTTTTGTAAAACAAGTTAGTATTTTGACTAAACATTGCCAAACGTCATAATGAATTTCGTGGGTATATTTAGTCACTTCTTTCAGCAGGCTTACCCTATCGATATAGTTAAAAGCATTCCTTAGGTCAACCTTAACAAGAACATCAGCATCAGAGTTTGTTAAAAATGTAGGCACTGAATGTACCACCGGCTTACAGCTACTTCTAGTGCCAAAACTTAGTTGACTAGACTGAAATTCTGCCTTAAGTTTAGAGATTATGTATGAAATGAAAACAATTTTTTTAGGTGAGAAACTTAATTAGGTCAGGCGTGATTCTTTACGTCGCTCTCAACTTTATCTTGTAGAGGAGACAGCAAGTGAGACGAACCCTGTGAAGAAATTACTTTTAATAAAATACAAAAGCTTTAGAGAGCAGCTAGAAGCCTTTTTAAGGAACTTAAGTAAAATAAAATAATTTCACATTTTTAGAAAAATAAAAGGCATGTGTGATATTATTTTACTATTTTAAATTCTTTGAATTTGTTTGGCTTTTCTTTTTTATTCGTTTTAGTAGTTAAAAGTCAATTTTCACCCTTTTGAGTGGAATTAAGGACTATCACAATTTCTTTTTTAACTTTCGTTTTTAACTTTATCCCCATATTTTAATATATATTTTGCTTCTCTTATGGGTGGAATTTTATTTTCCTAATTTACGTAAGATCACCCCTTAAATATATAACCCATTTCAAAAAAAACATCAAAATCGGTTCACAATGGACGATATTGCGTTACATACATAATATGCGAACTATAAGCTTCCACCGTCTGTTAACGTACTTAATGAGAATTAAGATGGTTAAATATATGTACGCAAATATTAGATTAAAAAAAATTGGTGTCTTAGTTAGAATATTTATATTTCAATAAAATAAGTTAAATAAGTACATAATTTCATGACCATTAACTGACTTCAAGAAAGGAAGAGTTATTTTTTCTATGTAACATTATCACCACAAGGTTTATTTTTATATTATGCTTTTACAGTAAAAACTGTAAGTCTTCCCCACACAAGACATCAATATTTTTATTTCAATAACCGAACATATATATTTAATCATCATTAATAACTTTTTTATAAAATTTACGTGACTAACATACTTACAGTTCACCTTATGGTAAGCGACTACTGCAGCTCATAGACATTTGCAACCAAAATTCATTAAAATAAAGGCGACAAATACTTTGTCACATCTGAGAAAGGAAATGGAATGCTTCACATGCTCTAAATACACTGGTACTCTATAAGACCCTTCAGACGGGAACTTATCAATGCGTGCACTGCTATTTGGCGGTAGAAATAGGTGAAAAGATAGTACTTACCTAGAAGGATTCCTTTTTAGGGTTCTGTAGCCAAATGGCAAAAAACTGCACCCTTATGGATTCGTCATATCTATCTGTCTTTCCGTCCGTATGTCACAGCCACTTTTTTCCGAAACTATAAGAACTATGTTGTTGAAACTTGGTAATTAGATGTATTCTGTGAACCGTATTAAGATTTTCACACAAAAATAGAAAAAAAACAATAAATTTTGTGGTTTCCCCATACTTAAAAATGAAACTCAAACAAATTTTTTTTCATCAAACCCATACGTGTGGGATACCTATGGATAGGTCTTCAAAAATGATAGTGAGGTTTCCTATATTTTTTAAACTGAATAGTTTGCGCGAGAGACACTTCCAAAGTGGTAAATGTGTGCCCCTCCCCCTGTTAATTCTAAAAATAAGAGAATGATAAAACTAAAAAAAAATATATGACGTAAATTACCATGTAAACTTCCACCGAAAATTGGTTTAAACGAGATCTAATAAGCAGCTTTTTTTTAATACGTCATAAATCGTTAACCGCAATTTACCTTTTATTCAATCAAGTCAAATATAAAAATAAAAATAAACCTTTAATTTCAGAAACATAAACCGTGAACCATTATTTTCTAATAATAAATCTGTAAAAGGTGCCTAAGTAAATAATGTTACATGCTGCTACGGAACCCTTCATGGGCGAGTCCGACACGCACTTGGCCGCTTTTTTATTTTATATGGGGGGATCATGTCGGATGTAAACGGAGGCCATGGGGCTAGAAAGAGCGAGACCGAAACGAAAATCATCAATGCCGCACCCAGACAGAGTCGCAAAGGCAGGGCGTGTGGTGCATCACTATTCCAACACTCCTCTTCTCTTGCAACTCCACCTCGGCTGCGGCGATAGAGAAAGAGGACATCCCTCTCGATGCAATCCAACAAACACACACTGAAGTGGGTTCGCCAAGCTCACTCAGAGTGGTCAACTCGGGCCGGACCATCACCTGGACCAGCCATGTAGGTTCCTCTTAGTTCAACGTGGGTAACTTAGCCACGGCTACTAAGCCCCACAGCCACGTTAAAGCGGGAACCCATTCGGGAGCCCCCCGCCCCCCCTCACAAAAGGCAGAAAAACGCTTAGGCAGATAAGGAATCCATCTAGCTTCACAGCACTACAAGAAAAGAAAATGTTGAATTTCGAATGATATAATTTTAAAACAAGAATCTCCTAAATTTAAATATTTTTAGAGGGAAGTCGCGCGTCATTTACTTTTATAGCAAGTTGAAGTAGCAACCCTAAGCTGGCTCCCACACATAGACTTATTTGGACATTTAAAAGTCTAAGGCACATCGCTGACTATTATTTATTAAGAACTGTATACTACGCCTTAGCAAAATCAATTATAGGTTATTGTATCGTTGCCTGGGGTGGAGCATGCAAAACATTTATGATAAAATTAGAAAGAGCTCAAAGATGTCTTCTAAAAACTATGACTTTTAAACCGTTCAAGTATCCTACAAATCTGCTTTACCAAGAATGCAAACTGTTGACTGTCAGGCAATTGTACATCCAACAATTGATAATAGATAAAAGATAAGATAATTTATTTGTTAGAATATGGTACATTTAAGTTGTTGCAGAATAATTCAGACCCTAAATATTCTGCAGTTTCTTGCGTACAAATATCGATCTTAATGAAACATGCACTAACTCCTTATGACCCTGAGATCTGTCGTAATAAACGCAGAATACCGGATGTACTGATTATTGGCAGATGTCGAACTGCTTTTTCTAGGCGACAAAGTTCATATCTATCCTCAGTGCTTTATACTAAGCTAAATAGAAATCTAAATTTTTATCCTCTTTCCAGACCTGAGTGTAAAGTCAAAGTTCGAGATTGGTTATTGTCAATTGATTATAGTAAAACAGAAAATATCCTGATATAATTTTTAAAAATGTGTGTAAGTAATGTATGTCGTACAATAAAATTATAAAATTAAAAATAGCAATCTTTGTTTAAAGCATCTACTTATTCATTATAGGATATAATGAATAAATTATAATATATTCTGTATGAAATCCATACTAATATTATAAATGCGAAAGTGTGTTTGTTTGTTTGTTTGTCCTTCTTTCACGTCGCAACAGGGCGTCGGCATGGCATAATTTTTCTATGGGGATAGTTCGGTGGCTGTAGAGTGACATATGTTACTTTTTTCCGTAAGTCCAGCCTTTCAAGAGTATATTCTCAAAGACAAGCGAAAAGATTAGCTCGATCGCTAGAATCTTTACAAGATGCTGAACTGAGAAGGCAAGAACAAGCAGAGCATCAGGCTGCTTTTAGAGCATCTGAGACACCTGCTCAAAGTCAGCAAAGGCGTCTTGAACAGGCAGAGCGTCAAGCTACTTTAAGAGCTACTGAAACACCTGATCAAAGTCAGCATAGGCGTCTTGAACAGGCAGAGCGTCAATCTACATTAGGAGCTACTGAAACACCTGCTCAAAGTCAGCAAAGGCTATTCGAACAAGCGGAACGTCAGGCAGCCTTAAGAGCCGCGGAGACACCTGATGAAACTCAACACAGACTCATTGAGCAAGCTGAACGTCAATCTACTATAAGGGCATCTGAAACACCAGAACAGACACAGGCGCGAAGAGATGCAAATGCACAGCTCCAAGCTGAACGTCGACAAAATTTTCAAAGAAACAATTGGTCGGTTTTTAATGACGCAGCATTCAATTATGATCCGTTGATTGATTATAAAAATCACAGGTTAGTTGTTATCGGACTGATGGACAAGGCGTGGCGATTTTGCAGCGCTTTAAAATGGAAAGAAGAGACCGCAGGCATGTGCTGTTCCAATGGCAAAGTGTCTCTTCCGTTACTTGGGGAACCAGAAGAACCTTTGAAAACTCTCTTTTTATATGATGCTAATGAGTCACTGCGCTTTTTAAACAGGATCCGAAAATATAACTCATGCTTTCAAATGACGTCCTTCGGTGTTGACCGGGAAATAATAATGCCGGGATTTTCACCTACATTTCCGGTGCAAGGGCAAATTTATCATAGAATAGTTTTACTTTTTCCAGCTGAAAAAGAACAGCATAAATTTTTACAAGTATATTTTATGGGTGACGAAGAAATTGAGGTAGACCGTCGCTGCTAATTTATCCAGGGAGTTGAGAGACACAGTGTTCACAATTCAAAGATTCTTGCGTGAACGTAACAATTTAGACAAAACATTTAAAACTGCTTTAGAAAACCTACCTAATGAGGATTATAAAGTCGTCATTCACGAAGATCGGACCCCTCGAGGAGAGCATGAAAGGCGCTACAATGCACCTTTGGTTAAACGAAATAGCAGCTGTAATTAGTGGTGATGAATTTTCTTCACGAGACATTATCTTGCGAGCACGTGATGATACGTTGCAACGGGTAGCCGATACACACAAGTTTTATGACGCTCTGCAATACCTACCTATTGGTTTATTGCAAAGGACAAGAGGGTTATCATTTTCAAATTCCACTCATTAACCCGGTCACAAAGGAGCCTACTCCGAACAAAAAAGTATCATGTATGGATTTTTATGCGTATCATGATGTTGAATGATGTTGCGAGAAAATGATTTTAACCTCTTAGCCCGGTGTAGACAATTATTTCATCAATTTTTGGTAGACATGTATGTGAAGGTAGAAAGTGAACGTCTCCCTTATATATCTTTAAATCAAAAAAAGCTGCGTGTTGAGAATTATATACATTTACAAGATGCAGTTTCTAGCGACGCCGAGACGCAGAGATTTAGGTAAAATGGTAATTCTGCCCTCATCATTCGTTAACAGTCCCCGCTAGCTACATAAATACACACAAGACGCATTCGCCTATGCTAGAGTATTTAGATTAAAAGTACAAAAATTATTGTATGTAATTAACAAAGGGAAAATTTTCGGAAAGGTGCAGTGTTTCATGTATTCAATTGAATGGCAAAAAAGAGGATTACCACATGCCCACATTCTAATATGGCTTAAAGAGAAGTTGCGGCCCAGCCAAATAGACGACATAATAAGCGCCGAGATTCCGGATCCTGAGCAAGATAAAGAATTGTATGATACCATCGTCCGAAATATGATTCACGGTCCATGTGGAGCACGAAATTCAATATCACCATGTATGAAAGAAGGAAAATGTACAAAGATTTTCCATAAACAGCTAATAAAAGAACGCAAAGCTCCCGAAGATGGTGGCAGGAAAGTTACAATCAAATCTCGCTCTGGAGCGTTCGAAACCTTAGATAACAGCTGGATTGTCCCGTATTCGCCCATTCTATGTAAAATGTTTAATGCCTAGATTAGTGTAGAAGCATGTAGCTCTGTCAGCGCAATCAAGTATATCTGTAAGTACATAAATAAAGGAAGCGACCAAGCAATATTTAATCTCAGGAGTTGAGGTGAGGCAAATCCCGTTAATGCAGTACAGACCTTTCAAGCAGGGCGTTATGTCAGCAGTAACGAGGCAGCGTGGCGTCTCCTTGGCTTCTCTTTACACGAAAGGCACCCAACAGTTACTCACCTTGCTGTGCACTTAGAAAATGGAGAGCGTGTATATTTCACCGAAAGAAATTTCCAAGAAAGAATTGCATCACCGCCAAAAACTACACTAACAGCCTTCTTTCAACTTTGTCAAACCGACCCCTTTGCAAAAACGTTGTTATATTCTAAAGTCCCCCGCTATTATACTTGGAACACATCTAGGAAGGAGTGGAAACGCCGTATTCAAGGCGCGCCTGTTGCAAATTGGCCTAGTGTAAAGTCATTAGATGCCCTTGGTCGTGTGTATACCGTCCATGTAACTAATTTTGAATGTTTCTGTTTACGATTGCTGCTGCACCATGTTCGGGGTCCTACTGGATATAAAGACCTTAAAACTGTCAACGGTCAGGAATGCGCAACTTATAGAGAAGCATGTGAAGCTCTGCATCTTTTAGAAGACGATAATCACTGGGATGAAACCATGGAGGAAGCTGTACAGTGCCAGTCACCAGCCAAAATTAGGGATTTTATGCAACTCTCATATTATCTTGCGGGCTATCTAATGCACATGAATTGTGGGACAAATATAAAGAGTACATGGCGGAAGATGTTTTCGAAGGTTACAGCAGACACACGCGAACATGACATACAATGAACACATTTATAATGAAGCACTTGGAAAAATTGAAGATAAAGTAATGGCAATGGTAGGCAAAAAATTAAGCGACTTTGGAATGATAAGCCCTCAGCGAACAACCGAAAATGAACTAAGTGATGAAATTATACGTGAAACAAACTACGATATACCAGCTTTGCAGCAGCAAGTAGCCGAATTTGTACCCCGCTTGCTTCCCGAACAAAAACGAGTTTTGACAAAGTATTAGGACAAATTGAATCTGGAAATGGTGCACTTTTCTTTTTAGATGCCCCTGGAGGAACTGGGAAGACATTTTTGTTAAATTTATTACTAGCGCAATTACGGAAAGACAAAAACATTGCTGTGGCCGTAGCTTCCTCTGGTTTAGCCGCCACGCTGCTAAGCGGGGGCCGCACTGCACATTTTGTTTTAAAAGTCCCTCTAAATCTAGCCCTGGAAGAATTGCCGATCTGCAACTTTAGCAAAAAAGTGCACGAGGTATAATGCTACAACAATGCAAACTTTTAGTGTGGGACGAAAGTACAATGTCGCATAAAAAAGATGTAGAATCACTAAATTGAACGCTCCTGGATTTGCGCAACAATACCGATGTAATGGGAGGAATGGTGGTTTTACTGGCTGGTGACTTTCGCCAAACTTTACCTGTCATTCAAAAGGGCTCACCTGCAAATGAAATTAAAGCATGCCTGAAGTCGTCTATTTTATGGAACAAGGTGTTCAGTTTAACTACGAATATGAGAGTGCATTTGTATAATGATATCAATGCTGGAAACTATGCTGCCACACTATTAAAAATTGGCGATGGGCGGTTGGAAACGGATGCTGAGAGCTGCGTTAAATTGACGAGAGATTTTTGTAATTTAGTACAGAATCATTCCGAATTAATTGCGAGCGTTTATTCAGATTTAACGAACAACATGCATGAAGACAAATGGTTATGTGAAAGGGCGATTCTTGCACCAAAAAATGAGAGCGTTAACAAAATAAAATCAGATATATTAAGCGCTTCATATCCCGTAAAATTTCTAAATTCTCTAGAGTTGTCAGGTGTGCCCTCACATAAGCTTCAATTAAAATTAGGCGTCCCAGTCATGCTAATGCGAAATTTAGATGCTCCTCGGTTATGTAACGGGAAAAGGCTGCGTGTGACACATATTGGACGGAACATAATCGGTGCTACAATTTAGACAGGCGTCGGAAAATGTGAAAATGTTATTATACCACGGATCCCTATAATTCCCACAGATCTTCCTTTTCAATTCAAAAGGTTGCAGTTCCCTTTTAAGCTCAGGTTTGCAATGACAATTAATAAAGCGCAAGGGCAAACGTTACAGGTAGAGGAGGTCAACTTAGAAAAACCGTGCTTCTCTCATGGTCAGCTGTATGTAGCATGTTCGCGTGTGTCAAATGCCCAGAATCTCCACATTCTTTTCCCGAATGGAAAAACATATAACATTGTGTACAGTAGCGACTTAAAATAGTGTTCAGTTATTTTTTTTTTTTCAAAATTCCCACAATCAATTAATCAGAATTCCCACAGATCTTCCCTTTCAATTCAAAATTTCGTATTTAGCTCAGTTTCTTTTCAATTACAAATGCTGCACCTCTGACGGACCTATTAAGCTCAGTTTCCTTTCAACTCAAAAGCCTGCATCTCTGACGGATCTTTTATTTGTCTCAGTTTCCTTTCAATTCAGAAAACTGCATCTCTGACGAATCAATTTAGCTTAGTTTCTTTTCAAAAGTCTGCATCCCTGACGGATAATTATGATCAGTTTCCTTTAATTAAAAAAAATATCGACATCACCGTATTTGAGTTCAGGTGACGAGTGATTCTCGCGCTCAAAATGGATGTTAGTGTCTTGTATATGTTAGGTATACTTGCTTATGGGGCGGTACTTGCTCGGTTCTGTGGAATCCCGTTCTTTAGGAACCAAATGAGTGATCCCAGTAGTGAAGAGGCTCGGGAGCGACTTTTGTTCGAGAGCCTCTTGAAACTTTCGGGCGAGCACAGCGTGACACACCACGAAAACCTTCAGCCAGTAGTGATGCAATCCATCGAGTCCCGGACTTTTCCAGTTCGGGGCCTTACGGACCGCCTCAGCTACGTCATCCGGCGTTATGATGACGGGGTCCATGGGCGTAATATTCGCACACTGACTCGCCACAACTTCCGTCCAAGGGCCTTCGCTGTGGTTTACGGGCTCTGACCACAGGTAGAGCCATAATGCGATAGTGGCTTATTTCGGTGCTGGGCCCGTTCCACGTACCATTGGTAGCTCCAATGATTCATAGAGCCTCTTCTGATCACTCTGGAATAGAGGATTCTGGTTGAACCGTGTCGACATCTTGGTATATCGCCGAATCCGCTTCCCCCAAGCAGCGATTCTCTGCTTCAGGTCGTTTATGCGCTCCGTCAGCTTTTGCGTTATATCAGACTGGGACAAACTGATATTTTTCCCAGCAAACGCCATCCTGACGGTGCGCACAATTCTCGGCCTATTATTGCCCGACCTGAAACTTATCAGTCTGCCAATGAGGACTCTTGCCTATGCGATACGGTCCTTAATCCTTCTTCTCCAGGCTGGGATGGCGCTACTTTGTCTAGAAGCGCGTCCAGCCGTGGGAAGTTTGGCGCCAATAATATGGCAAAATGCCAGTGCGGCGCCAAAAAGAATGGAGTGTCGCAAAGGTCCCGGCTGGCTTCCAAATAGGTCACCAGCATTGGGTTAAGAGCCCTCACGACAGCCCGATTCCGCTTGCTTAGGGGTATGCGCGGGAGTCGCGGTCGATTTTCGAGAGGCGCGTTTCCACAATCGCCTCCTCCAATTTACTCCTCATCTACTCTAGTTCTTGGGTGACCATTCCATCATCGTCTGAATCAACTACAACTGGAAAATCCGCGGCGGCATCGACGTGTGCAGATTGTTCTGCAATTTGTGGCGTCGCATTACCAGCTGTAGCATTTCCATCCATTATTATAATTATTATTATTAACCCGTAGCAAAAATGAAATTAACGCGAAAATATTTTAGGGCGATGATTTTTAAGGCAAGCTTACTCTTTCCGCATGATTGCACTGCTCGTCTTAAAATGCTCTTGCTTTTGCTTTTTGCTTTTAAGATTTTTATTTTTATTTGGGCACCGTAAGTTATGCATAATTTGATAATGGCTGTGTTTCTCTCTATGATGAAACTCATGATGGTCGACTCAACTGCGATCACTAAGGAAAATGTGGCAACTTTCAGGCGACTAATTAAGAAATACCGGTGCATCAACTAAAAGAAGCTTCGAGAACATTTGGGTATTAGTATTAGGATCCAAACTTTGAAAAAAAATACATCATCAATTAAAAGCTTTAATACTTTGTTACTGCTGGATTCCTCATGTACTCACCCAAATCAAAAACGGGCAAATAAAGCCAGTTCTTGTTATAAAATTATAGGCAAACAATGATTGCATTTTTTTCTCTCAGATGGATCCTGTCTTCACGATCCCACTCGATGTGCAAAAGATAGTTAAGGCTGAATTTATCACTATTTGTTTACCCAGTGTCTTTGAAAATGTTAGAGAAAAATGACCAAGAAGCCGCATCCTTTAGCTGAAGCATTGTCATGGCGCTTCATTTCGAATAAAACAAAGTTTTTTCTGGCTTCTGAAAAGGTGGAGCTCGTGACCAATTGCGCACGCAATTCAGACATTTAAAAAAACTTCTCAAACAGCTTCTTTTACTGACTCAATAAAAATAATCGTACAATCATTTTAACTTTAATACAAATATGAAAATATTCACAAATATTTAGATAGTGGAACGTAGTTTTTTCGTATTGCTGATCATGATCATAATAAAATGATGGTTCCTGTAGCTAAACCAAAGCAAGCGATTTTGAAAACATTAAATTAGACGTGTTAACAAGGTGAATATATACATTTTACGATTATATTAGCAATATTATGTCCTATAATTAATGTGAATAAAAAGGATAATTACTCCCGAAGGTTCATTAACTGAACGTTTGAATCCACGCTACATTACTTAAATTTAATGATCATTGAGACTGTCGCTTTTACGCGATTCTAAGAGCAACATAACAAAAATATTTTTTACTTATTTTACTTTTGTGAAGGTCACTGTTATGAATAAAATTAATAAACGAAATACGTTTCATGTCTAAAATTTTAATTTAGCAAATAAAATCGCGTAACAGCGTTACCATTCAATTCTTAAAGAAAATTAATTATTAAAACGAACTTTATCGGAGATAAAAAAATACGAGAGATAGCTAAACTCATCGGCATATTTTCTGGCTTATAAGGATGATAAAGAGGAGGGATACGCGGTTTACCTCAGTGTTTAACAGACGAAGATTTGCAACCAACGACAGATGTTCAATGTAGCATTTTTTTTTAATATGTAAGGGTAAGAAACGAGTGCGCAGTCCACCTTACCCATAGAGATGTTACTCATGGAGATCTACAGCCTTCCTCAAATAAAAATCAAAATTCTGGTACATAGTTACCCCTGAGGACTTGGATGAAATGCCTTGCAAAAAGGGTCTCCGGTTTTAGTCACTCACCCTACGAAACACAGTAGTATTTTACTGCTGCTTCATGCAAGTGAGCGAACAAACCGCCAGGGATTTCCTTACGAGGTGACTGATATATGGGATATTCGGTCGACCATAATTATTCCTGTAAATCGTTTTTGTAAACAAGTTATTCCCTAGTTAACTGAAGCGACTGGGACTTCTCGACGGACAGCTCCGGTCTCCAATACGGAAGGCGGTGCTCCTCGATTCCGCCTGCTTCGTCCAGAGATTTTTTTCCATTTCCCATAACCCTCGGCCGTTTGAATTTATACTATTTTATTTATGAAGATATATAGCTTATATATTTATAACTATTTTTGAATCCCAACCAGATGAAAACACTTTAATATACTCAAATAATAATAATGTTCTCCAGACCAGAGAGAGATCACCCGCACAACCAACTGCTTTAAATACTTTGTGAGTGGGTGAACCACCACCAACTTCCTGATCCCGAGCATCTTCTTGACAGAAATAAAAGTATTTTCCCAACCCAGAATTCAAACCCAATTACGTTAACGACCACTAGATCAATGAGACAGTCGAAATTTAGTATGTAATATGTATACAAATTAATATAAATGAAAAAAAATCTGGTAATTAGACCTTTGTAATGGGTAATTTTTTAAAAGTTTAACTCAGTTAATTATGTCGTTCTCTAGAGCTCACGCTTTTCATCTTTTTATAGCGTAATATTAGTATTTTCTTTTCAAATTTAAAAATAAATGTCATTTGAGGCAACATCTTTTGCGTACATAATACACAAGATGGGTCGCGCTGACTATTACCAACCTCCTACGACTTCATTCTTGTTCAAAATGAAAACAACTTTTGTTCCTCGGTTTTCTCATTTCACTGATGTTAGTACCGTTATGAAATACTTATTTTTGTTAATAACTTTATTCAAGCCTTCAAATGCGAATTTGTACTACTTAAAAATAAATTCTGAATATTTATATACACTTCATGATTCAAATAAAACATTACACATAAAGGAAGTGATATAACATTATATGTCTATTATTCTTTTCGCCGACTTTATTAGCTTGAATAAAAAGGAACGCAAATGCCGCTACCTAGCAGCAGGATCTGAATATACGAGTAGGTGGTGCTTTTCGAAATTTTTTCTATATTGTATATCCTCCCTGCTCTAATAGACACTCGTATTCGCTTTAAGAAATTAAATAGGCTTTACGCTCGCTATAAATGCATAGGCCACTTTTAACCCAAGTTCATTAGCATTTCAAATGCTGATCTCCAACGTACTCGGTGGTGCAAAAACCAGAGAAAACTTGCATTTTTATAATAAAATATTTCAAGGACGTTATTTAAAGTCTGCCAATAGTCACTTGCTAGCAGACTATATTTTCCATAACACTCTCAGGAGGAGGTCTGTGTCCAACATTGGAATGTATCATCATCGTCATTCCAACCTTTCACAAGCAGGGACTTAAATACTGTTAAAATACAGTAACGTTATCTGCGCAAGTGCGAGATAACGTTATGTTTAAGAGAAACGATATGTCAAAACGATATTATGCAAAGCTTTGCATGTATATAACGTTATAATTACGTTACAATAAATATGTCAAAAAAGCGTTTCTAAAATATTGTTATCACAAAATCATAATGTTATTAATTATTGTTCTATGCCATCTCTTTTACTCGTATGATCTATCGAACTGATCGTCAGCGCAGCAATTAAATTGTCAACTGTAGTAGTACATACAACTCGGAATATGGGTGTTTCAAAATAAATAGTTCATAAACTTTGTATTACATTCATAACAATAAAATCTTACTGCATACATTAAGGATTGTGTAGACAAAATAATTGTATAGAAATTGAAATATTCTTCTATATATTATTGTTAAACTAGATTATATGTCAGATTGCCCTTGAATTTCATAAGTAATGTGAAAAAAAAACATACGTGAGTGTCGTGGAACACTTGGTTGGAACGAAATACATTTCGTAGTATATTCTATTATAGTTATTATTAATTAACGTATTATATTATTAATTAACAAATACAATGAATCACTAGCGTGTATTAAAATTAAGCGTCATTTAAAATAAAACAATATTTCTTTCATGGCAAGATAAGAAAAAGTGCGAGGGAGATGGATATTATTCCATCTCGCTTTTTTATATGTCAGAAGGGGTCGTGACGAAAAAATCTTACATTTTTTCTCGCCTAGCCCCCATCCGCCAAATTCGTACCGTCCGATGAGGAACATCGTTCCAATAAGTCTGCCTTGTCTATTTAATTTGTTTGAATTCCAGGTTCATCTTCTACATAAATCATCCACATATCAATGCACATATGAACCTCTACTTAGCTTATCATATCATCATAATCAGTAGTATTGAAGTGACACCGAAAAATACGATAATGTTAAAAAAAATATCTAAATTAAAGAGAAGAATAACAGACAAAGAAAAGAGTTAAAAATGGACATGCTCAAAAGAAAGTATCGGATAGATCTAAAGGAATTCAACATGTATATTATATTTATATAATACAAATTCCCTGCCACTTCAAAGTATATTAGTATTAAGTGATTTTCTTTCCATGCACATAAGAAAAGAACATTGTTTTGCAATATTTTAAATGTGGATAGAGAGGAAGAGTTTTGCTAAACAAACTTAAGTGTGGAGATTCTATCGCAGTTTGGCATTCTGAGCTCCTCAGCACAATGATATTAAATCTTAATATATTTATTTGTGTCTTTATAAAGATAAAAGAGGTTAAATTTACCCATCAAAAGACGTGATTGATATATACGTGATATTGTGTGAAACAATATTAAGAGTAAAAAGTAAGAATAATAAGGTTTAAAAATCTTAATAAATACAAATTATAAGTATATATTTTTTAAAAACGTTATCTCCACAAATTTTACTTTTATAATTAGATTTTCTCCTGTATTGCAGGGGACGTTTACATACATAGATTTCACATGGATAAACATCTAGACCTAGAACAATTATTTGTAGGCCATACATATACTTATTCCGTTCGGGAATCGAACCCGCGGTCCTTAGCGCTGCAACTCATTGTCAAGCCACTGCGCCACGACGCCGTCAATTAATTGTCACCAGGATCCTATATAATTTTTAATTGTCTTTGGTTTGTTACGCTAAAAAAATGTAAATTCCTAAGTGCGTATATAAGTACACACACACTTTTTATCACATTAAGCATTCTTCAACTTAAAGAGCAATGCAATTTTCATAAAAATCGCTTCAGTAGTTTTCAAGATATGTTCTGTTAAGCGTTAAGTCGGTTTGAATTTTTAACCGACTTCAAGGTTAGAGTTTGGAGGTTATCGATTCGACACGTATGTATGTAGTTATATTGGAACTGCAAAATATTCACATATAATTATCTATTAGGGCTTCCAAGCTAATATACAAAATTTTATACATGTATATATGTATGTATGTGTGTCCACTAATTTCTCCGAAACTAGTCGGATCGTGATCATTCGTTTTTTATATATCTCAACTTTGGGATTATTTGCTTGCATTTATTTCAACTTAGGGAATAATATCGATTTACCAAAATCGGTTCACTAGTGTTTATGATATTGGCTAAAATAATATTGCTTAGTTAAATAATTAATATTTTAATTTTCTTTATGGTTTAGTTATTGTTCACGCACCTAGTAGCCCAGACTAAGGTCTACCATACAGGGGCCCATACAGCTGTTAGGTTCGACGGACAACTAAGTGTGGGGCTCAAATGCCTTATGGAAAATGTTCTATCATACTACACAATAGGGAGAAGGCTAGGTAAATAAATAAGACGTACCTGGTTCTGAGGCTAAGATGGATCACAAGGCTCGTTCAGGCGTTAATTGTCGTGAATGTAAGTAGTGTGTGAGAAGTTTAGATATATGTAACCTGAATTAGCCCCTTTTTAATCAGCAGCAACCCTGACTCCAGCGACGCCACCCTATGTGGTATCACTCCAGCGGCGTCACTCGGTATCACTCAAAGTCTAGCGTCCATTAGCACAAATCTATAACCTAATACGAACGCTGGTTCTCGCGGGTCACAAAGTTTAGCACTTGACGTTCACAACTCAACTAAATCCCGTTAATTATAATCAAAACCGTAACACGCGGCACGACTGAGGAGCGGTGGGACAAAGTTCACTTCCTTTCACTCAGCAACAAATTATTTCGAGAACCGAACGCGACCTTTTTAGGCCCTTAACGCGGCCGTACAATTAAACATTAACTTCCTAACATTTAGTCAACTCGGCGTCTAATGTTCTAGACTACACAATTCCTCGTCGTTGTATAAATTTGCTAACAAAATCGACACGATCAGAGGTAGCCTAGCGGTTCGAGTAGACTCACAGCAAATCTTAGACAACCGAATCCGAGACGTCTTCACGAAACACAATTTAACTAGCGAAGTAACGCGCACAAATACTGAAAATCTAGACCTGGTAAAACCAAAACTGGTCGCACGAAATCGCTGCTACGGTCACCACAAAGTTACGTTGCGGCGGCGTCGCTGCACTAAAGCTACTGGCTTCGCACTCACGTTCTGCGCCCACGCCCTCTGCCGAGCGACGCACACGGGAATGGGGCAAGGGTGACTTTTACAAAGTCAGCGGGCGGACACGAGTGGAACGCAAATTTCAAATGTTAATTGTTTGGCCTAAACAGTTATACATATTAAAATAATAGCAACACTCATTATTAATATTATTCATTCAACTTTACTTTAACAACTATATAATGCCTTTGGGACGTTGAAGACCTGAATCTCTCCTGTAACCATGATTGCTGTAAAGCATTCGAAACGTCAGGAACCAAAAATTAAAATAAATCCGCGAGAAAATCCGTAAAGATCGTTTTATTAAAAATGTCAAATATTTGCGTAAATATATAATGCATTAAGATATGAATAGGTACCTATTTAATAGGTAAATATGACAAGGTATGATGTGGTAGAGCTATGCTGCAGTTTGCAGCTATATTAGTACTATGGTTGTAGTACGAATGGGTCGGCTCAACCGGGGAAGGACCACGCTCTAAAAGAAGGTAAAGTAGGTTGGTATCCTGTTTACTAGGAGACCCTGTGCATATATAAATACAATATTTTTCTTAATAAAAACTGACTGAAAAGGCGCATTCTTTTACACGTTATCTACGATTTTTGCTTGACTTACCTTCAAAACTTTTTCGCATCCAGCAACTAAACGTTTCGAAGTGTTACTATTTTCATCAAGATTAAAATATATATAAAATTTATTAATTTTTTACGATCCATTTCCAATATTTGTAAACAAGTGTAGTTCGAATCAACTTTAAAAAATAAATAAACATAAGTAATATGATATTTATCTAGGTATAATTATCAAACGTCGCAAATCGCAACTCGCAAGCGGTTGATATTTGATATTATCAAATGTTCATTCACTTTACAACGTTTTCAGTTCGCTTCTGGAGTGCGTGCGGTGGAAGGGATTCCTCGCGCGTCCAAGCTATCTAGTAGACCAATTGGATCTCAGGCCCCACCCATCTCGTAAGTCGCGCAAATTCGCGCGCTTTTGAAAATGAATAGGTTTGGCAACGTCGCGTCTTTACCGTTTTAATAACGTTAACTTGCCTGTCACAATTTTGTTCTGTTACTCTTAAAACGTTATACTAAATATTGAAAACGCTATGCTTGCTGAGGTAACGATACCATTATAACGTTATTATAACGTTATACATTCTGTTATTTATAACGTCTTAATTCCCTGTTCACAAGTACACTGCTGAACATAGGCCTCCCCCAAGGAATTCCACAAGGACGCTCCCGAGCCACCTGCATACATCGACTTTCTGAAACTATTGATGAATTTTCTCTCTTACCAATTGCGACCATGGCGCTCCTTTTGAAATGCTTAAATTATAAGAAGTAGTCATATCAAAACCTTTAGTATATAAAAGGAAGGCATTCATATATTCTAACCTTCTCGTATCTTTTGTTACGTAATAACTTTCATGTAATAAATCAGAGGTTGGACTTTTGACCTAAAAAATTAGAGATTCTCCCTCCACGTTTTTCAAACCGAAAAACAGTAGTAAATACATTGGCTTGGCGGTAGAACGGTAAGAATTTATACACATAATGCGATAGATATTAGAGGAGGGAGTGTATGTGTGTTTGTGTTTCGTTATTTAATATTTCTGTTAAAATAACAAAGATATTTTTAGAACAATGTCTTGAAATTTCAAAGCCTCGTCATTCCCTAAATAAAACCAAAGCATTAATATAGAAGGTCTCTATGATGCATAAGCATTATGATAGCAGAGTTATGTCTTAAAGTTCCATATTAATAAGACATACCAATAGTATGGTTTATTAAATAAAACAAATATGTGGAAGGTCTCAAATATGTAAAAGTATTATATTGAAAGAAATGGGACTTGAAAAGGATTATTATAGTGGCGTGTAGGTTGCTTCATAGCGTTTGAGACCGAGGTAAACTTGGACTCGCTAACCGATGTGTCCTAGACATATCATCTTAGTGCCGGTGGTAAGGGGCTTTGTTGTAGCAATACGACTGGCCGTGGACATTTACACCCCTACCGTTTGTGGGCGGTGTCTTAGCGCATATCGTTATGATACGTCGGCTATCTTTCGGATTAGGATGAGTGTGTTTGGTTTAGTTTTAATTGTAGCAAACATACTCAACTCTATGTCTTAGTGCAAAGCGCTATGATACTTTGGTGGTATTTTTAGTTAACAACATTATTAATTTTGTTACCAAAGTCGATAGGGATCCCGTGGGTGTGTTGTGAGGCAACTATCATACGAATGCAACCAGCCGTATGATAGTTGCATTGATGCTTACTGCTACTTGTAGTATTGCGTCTTGTGACGGATCTGCGGGTGTTCTGCACCTGATTCAACGCATCTTGTGGTTCTGGTCGATGGAGGTATGCGGGTGGTAATGTCTGCTGGGACTGTATGGGGGACCTTGGGATGGTGTAAGCCCGACAATAGTCGTATTGATGCTTGTTGCGTTCTGCAGCATTGCGTCTCTGCGATGGTTGTTTGGCGGGTCGCTATTCTCAATGGCGCTCCCTGCGTCTTGGTTTGACTCACAACCTTAGTAGCTTTGCCCAAATCGGGTCCCTTCATGGACGGGCTGCACACTGTCTGACCTCCATGATGTTATATATAACAATATTATAATATATCTCTATAAAGTTCCCACCTTTGAAAGATTGAAGGCAACTTGTTGGTGGGTGAGACAAACATGATCGAAAAATGCATATACTCAACATCAGTGACACAAACCCTTTCTGATGGCAAATTATTACTATTATCTTAAAACTGCCTATTGGCTATATCTGCCATTGTATTGGTTGGTGGAGCATATGTGTCGACTTCATGCTGGTGGTAACTGGAGGGAGAATCTGAGGAGGCTCTCAAGGCTGCGGCCGAAAGCCGCGTAACGTGGAACCCCATTCCCTTGAGGTAAGTGGTAGACTCAAGACACGCTCTGCGGCCAATTGGCCGTGATGACAATGCAATTGGTGGCGATGCCTTACACTTACATCACGTCTGCAGGAACGGCGGTCTGGCAGGTGGTGGCGCTCCCGGAGGGCTTTTCATGGCCAGTGTGCCTATTGTTGCCTAACCCGTGTGACGTACATTAACTGCGGCTGGATTTGATCGTGTTCTGTAAGTCAGTCTTTGGACACAATTATAAAAGCAGCTCTGTACATGTGTTCCCTAAGTAATATTTTGATTCGAGAGTTTTTAATCACGATTAAAGTCTAAATGATTAAGATATAATAATTATAGTGCGTAAAGATTGTGTTTTGATATAAAAACCTCAAGAAAACCTGGTCTAAAATCATTATTTAAACAAATAAAAGTTTAAATTGTTTGTTTTTATTTATATTGAGCGGTAGAGGAACAATTGTGAGTGCCGATGTGCTGAGCTCGCGGCTACGCAAACTGCGAGCTTACCCGAACTGTTGACTGGTAATAATCGTATACGCCCGGCCTATTTGTGATGCGACGCCCGACCCAGTACTGATAAGGTAATGCAGATGGAACAACGATAATATCGTGCATTACCTTTGCATCTGAGAGGACAAGATTACACGGTTCGTCTTTTGAATATGACATAATTAAATTTGAAAAAGTGCCGTGTAGTGGCGGTTAAGAATATCCACTACCCCATATCTTCCCGTGGGTGTCGTAAAATCGACAAAGGGAAACAGGCAGGAGATGGGCAGCAGCATCTTCCTGGTAACGGCAAAAATACAATAAAAAAAACTGCAATTGCCAACCCGCTCGCCAAGCGTGGCAACTATGGCAATATACCCCCCATGAGCAATGACAATAATAAACGGCCCCCAGTCCCCGGCGGCCCCGCTATTCCTGGCTACGGTGGCGACCATGGTAATGGCGGGGCAGGGAGTGCTAAGAATCTCTGGTGGAGGTTCGGTTGCCACATACGACGACTCGACCTGGCAACATACAACGCACGCACCCTGAGGACTGACGAGAAGATTGTGGAGCTGGAAGAAGAGATAGACAAGTTACGCTGACATATTATAGGATTATCAATAGTCCGAAGAGACGGGGAGGACACGGTAATCCTCGAATCCGGCAACTTGCTCTATTATCGGGAGAACGACCATCTGTCCCAAGGAGGTGTCGGATTTATCGTCCACAAGTCTCTCGTTAACAACGTTGTAAAGATTGAGAGTGTGTCGACGAGGGTTGCGTACCTTATACTCAGAATCACCAAACGGTATTCGCTGAAGGTCATACAGGTTTACGCACCAACCTCGGCACACCCCGATCAGGAGGTGGAAGAAATGTATAAGGATATCTCTAGAGCCATGCATTCATCCAAAACCCAATATAAGGTGTTAATGGGAGACTTCAATGCAAAACTAGGCACAAGAGAGAACGGTGAGCTGAAAGTGGGGAAATTTGGAATAGGGCAACGAAACCCAAGGGGCCGACTTCATGGAGAAAGAGGGACTCTTTATGATGAACTCTTTCTTCCAGAAGCGGCCCCACAGGAAGTGGACCTGGTCGAGCCCCGACGGTTCGACAAAAAATGAGATTGACTTCATTATGACAACCAGACGACAACTGTTCAGTGATGTCTCAGTGATCGCGAGGGTGAAAACCGGCAGCGATCACCGAATGGTTAGAGGCACACTGAACCTAAACGTTAAGTTGGAGAGGTCTCGTCTAATGAAATCAACGCTCCGTCCCCCTCGTGCTCTAATCCAAGGTCCCGAAACCTTTCAGCTCGAGTTACAAAACCGTTTTCAGTGCCTAGAAGACTGCAATGAAGTGAACAATTTGAATGACAAGCTCGTGGAAACTGTCCATGCGGTCGGAGCTAAGTTCTGCAAGACCCGCCGCAGAAGAACACTTAAACTCTCCGATCACACTCTTAATCTCATGGCTGTTAGACGGGAGATGAAGCTACATTCTTCAACAGATTTGACAGCATGCAGGCAACTGAACAGACAGATCTCCAAATGCATGCAGCGGGACTTACGCAACTTCAATACAACTCGTATTGAAGAAGCGATCGAGCGGAACCAAGGCTCCAAAGTCTTTGCCAGAGATCTGTCTGCCAGAAAGAGCCACCTGTCTAAGCTGAAGACCGAATGTGGCAGCATCGTTTCCGGGGCACCTGAGATTTTGAGTGAGATTGAGAAGTTCTATGGGCAGCTGTACACGTCATCGTTGGAGCCGCACGCAAGTGTGAGTAACAATACAAGAGCGAGTCTTATCCGACATTATTCCGATGATATCCCGGATGTCAGTCTGACCGAGATTAGAATGGCTCTCCAGCACCTTAAAAGCGGCAAAGCCCCAGGCGAGGATGGAATTACAGCGGAGCTTCTGAAAGCGGGTGGAAAACCGTTACATGAAGTCCTTCAGAAGCTCTTTAATTCCGTCCTCCATGGTGGCATTACACCGGAGGCGTGGAGCAGAAGTGCGGTGGTCTTGTTCTTCAAGAAAGGCGACAACGCTCTCTTGAAGAACTACAGACCGATTTCCCTTCTGTGCCGCGTCTACGTGCTGTTTTCGAGAGTCATTACGAATCGTCTTGCGCGCAGACTTGACGACTTCCAGCCTCCCGAACAAGCCGGTTTCCGAAAAGGCTTTAGCACCATAGACCACATACATACCCTTCGGCAAATTGTACAGAAGTCCGAGGAGTACAATTTGGCACTATGTCTGGCGTATGTGGACTATGAGAAAGCCTTTGATTCCGTCGAAATTTGGGCGGTGCTGCAGTCCCTTCAGCGATGCCAAGTTGACCGTCGGTATATCGAAGTGTTGAAGTGCTTGTACAGTAGGGCTACGATGGCTATCCGAGTACAGAACCAGAGTACGAAACCTATCCAATTGCAGAGAGGTGTAAGACAGGGTGACGTCATATCCCCGAAACTCTTCACCGCTGCATTGGAAGATGTTTTCAAGCTTCTGGACTGGAAAGGATACGGTATCAACATCAATGGCGGGTACATCACTCACCTTCGATTTGCCGACGATAAAGTCCTTATGGCAGAATCGCTGGAGGACCTAAGCACTATGCTCAATGACCTCAATAGTGTTTCCCAACGGATAGGTCTTAAGATGAACATGGACAAAACAAAGATCATGTTTAATGTCCATGTCACACCTATGCCGGTAGTTGTTGGGAACACTAAGCTCGAAGTTGTTGACGAGTGTGTTTACCTGGGGCAAATAGTCCGACTAGGTAAGTCCAACTTCGACCGAGAGGTCAATCGACGGATCAACACGGCTGGGCAGCGTTCGGGAAATTACGGCACATCTTCTCGTCAGGTATACCACAAAACTTGAAAACGAGACTGTACACCCAGTGCGTGTTGCCAGTGATGACATACGGAACTGAGACATGGTCCTTCACTGCTGGCCGGATGAGGAAACTCAAGGTCGCTCAGCGAGCTATGGAGAGAGCTATGCTCGGAGTTTCTCTGCGTGATAAACTCAGAAATGAGGATATCCGCAGTAGAACCAGAGTGACCGACATAGCCCAACGGATTAGTAAGCTGAAGTGGCAATGGGCCGGCCCTATAGCTCGAAGAACCGACAACCGATGGGGAAGAAAGGTTCTCGAGTGGCAGCCTCGTACCGGCAGACGAAGTGTAGGGCGTCCCCCCACTAGATGGAGTGACGACCTGGTAAGATATGCAGGAAGTCGATGGATGCAGGTGGCTCAGGACCGTGCATTGTGGCATTCTTTGGGGGAGGCCTATGTTCAGCAGTGGACTTGTGAAGGGCTTATGATGAATGATGATGATGATAATTAAATTTGAGTGGATTTATGATGTCTAATGCAAATTGGGGCTGTTGTTTTTTCGAAAAAGATAACTGTGAATGAATTTATTGTTTGCATTAAATGCGATAAGAAATATCAATATGCATGTATGATGATTGATCGCAAAATTATTTCCTCTGATTTACTGGCGCATGGGGCTGCCCTGAATGTATCCACCAACTACCAAAACCGACAAATAAAGAAAATACACCTGTGAGAAACGTTACTACCGTTAGAGGAAACAAAATAGTAGCAAGTAATTGGTTCGCTGCATTCTGATTCGGAGAAAGTGAACATTTCTATGGAAGACATCCGTCTAGTGGTAGAAGGTGTAATGGAAGATAAAATGAATGATCTATTTAAAAGATTTAATGAAAACTTGGCTGGATTCTTCGCGAAGGATATAAAACCTATGAGAGATGAATTGTTCAGTATTAAGGAATCTTTAACGTTTATTAATGACCAGTATGACGGTATAAAGAAAGAAAATGTAGCCTCTAAATTAAAAATAACTTGTTTGGAGAAAGAGAATGAAGAACTGAAAGGAACTGTTCATGCCTTAGCTCAGAGAGTAAATCAAATCGAACAACACTCCCGCCAATGTAATTTAGAGCTCCAGAACGTTCCGGAGTCAAGAAATGAAAATCTTATAACGATGATAACAAAGTTGGGTAAAGTCATCGGCAGCTCTCTGAAAGAAAATGACATTCTAAACTGCACACGCACAGCCAAAATAAATCGTGAATCCAGGTGTCCTAGATCTATAATAGTTCATTTAGCTTCGCCTAGAATTCGAGTTGAAATGTTAGCGATGACCTCTAAATACAACAAGGCGAACTCAGACAACAAAGTGAATACCACACATCTTGGATTAACAGGACACACCACCCCTGTTTTTGTTACTGAAAATCTATCCCAAGGAAAAAGGCCATTCATGCGGCGGCTAGGCTTAAAGCAAGGGAGAGAGGATATAAATATGTGTGGGTGCGTAATGGTAGAGTGTTTATGAGAAAGACTGATGACAGTGACTATATTTTAGTAAAAAAATTTGATAGCCTAAAAAAACTTATTTAAATTATTCTGGTTGTTCCTTTCTTATTTTATTGTCTTTTATGTGGTACGGTTTTTTATAAGATTCGATACGCTAAAATTGTACTTTTAAAATTGTATTGGTCTTAAGACCAAAACACATAGTTTCTATAATCAAATATTATGTAACAACTATGAAATAATAATACTCACTGAGACCTGGCTTAATGATTCTGTTTCGAGTAGTGAACTTTTTGATCCTAGATATGTGGTATATAGAAGAGATAGATGTTTAACCAGTAGTAACAAGAAAGAGGGAGGGGGGATTTTGAAAGCAGTATAAAATAAATTAAAATCGAAGCGTATGAACGCTTGGGAGTCGGATCTGGAAGATCTTTGGATTTTAGTCGATGTACCAGCATCACAGTCAATTGATCAAATTGCCTTCTGTGCCATTTATTTACCATCTCCTGTAAAAAGTATAACTTATGATAAATTTTATGACACTTGTACTAGCGTCCTGGAAGAACAATGCCTGCATTGTATAGTAGGTGATTTTAATCTATTTTCCATAAATTGGAGCTTGTTAGATGAGGATACTGCAAAATGTGAGCTTTCCACTATAAGTCAGTCATTTGTTGATTTTTTAAATGTTAATGATTTGAATCAGTACAATCGTATTAAAAATAAGAGTTTAAATAGAACACTTGATTTGGTTATTTCAAATTAACCTAACTGTACAGTGGAACAGGCACTTTGTCCCCTCAGTAAAGTTGATAGGCACCATCCTCCCCTTGACATAAATGCTAAGCTATTGAATGACATTAGATTACCTTACAATATTGAAAACGTACAATTAAATTTCTAAAAGGCTGACTATGATAGTATTTGTAAAAAATTAGAGAGTTATGATTGGGTAAAACTGCTTGACGGGTTGACAGATGTAAATGATATGCTACAAATTTTCTACCAGAAAATTCGAGATGTTGTCCCCAATAAATCGTCAAAAAATAACAACTACCCACCTTGGTTTGATCGGAATCTAATTAGAACGCTAAAATTTAAGTATAAAATTAGGTGCCGTCACAAAAAATATGAAAATCCTAGAGATGAGCTTGAACTGCAATTGCTGAATAAAAGGTGTACACATATGGCCACAAATTGCTACAATAGGTATATAAAGCTAATAGAGAGTGACTTAGCAAAAAACCCAAAACTATTTTGGTCCTTTGTTAAGGCGAAACGTGGTGGTTCAAGCGCCTATCCCCTCGCAATGACTGACGGAATGACAGTAACTTCTGATGGAGTGGAAAATTGCGAACTTTTCTCTTCACACTTTCCATCCGTGTACTCTGAGAATACTGAATGTACTGAGCAGGATTATGTTTATGACCATTCAGAGTCTTTGAAATCAATAGAAATTAATAGCCTTGACTTAGCAAAGCTGACAATTAATCATGATACCCTATTAAATAAACAAAAAGCCATCAATTGTAATAAAGGGGCAGGTCCTGACGGAATACCTCCAGTGTTCGTAGTCAGATGTGCTGAACATCTTGTTAACCCACTTTTAATTATTCTCAATCTTTCTCTTTGTACTGGACAGTTTCCTACAGAATGGAAAATAGCTAAAATCGTTCCGGTTCATAAAGCGGGTAGTGCGGATTATGTAAAAAATTACAGACCAATCTCTATACTATCAGTCTTCGCTAAATTATTTGAGTCAATAATTTGTCATTTTATTAAAAGACATATCAATCTTTACTTAACCACTAGCCAACATGGTTTTGTTAAATCTAGGTCCACGAGTACTAACTTGGAATATATTACCGAAACACTAATTGAAGCGCTTAATGCGGGTAAACAAGTCGACGTAATATATACCGATTTTAGCAAAGCGTTTGATCGAGTCCCACATGATATATTGATTCGAAAGTTAGCTGCCTATGGTATTATATAATATTATTTATAATATATAATATTTATTTATATATGTACATTCGTATATATATAAGTTTGTATATATTTGTATAGTATATGTATATTTATGCAAGTGCACACTTTGACTCCCTCTATATCCTTCAACTATCCTTCAATAGGCCTGCTGGAAGAAATTTCATCATGGAATAAGCAGTGCCTTTGTACATAATTATGTTTTTACCATTTTCTTATCAAATTATGTGTGTACATAAAATGTTAAATAAATAAATAAATATTACTGGTAGTTTATTGAATTGGCTAAAATCATATTTAAATGACCGAGCGCTTTTTGTAGTAGTGAATGGATATCAGTCAGGCTTGAAAAACATTCAAGAACAACAAACCCAAGGGTCACATCTCGGACCGATTCTGTTTGGAGTGTTCGTTAATGATATTCCAGAATAGATGAAAAGTTCTTGTGCGTACTTGTATGCGGATGACTTAAAAATTTGCAAGATGATAACGGAAGAGAATGATTCAGTGAAGCTACAAAATGATTTGGAGCAATTGGTGGAATGGTGCAAAGTAAATCGAATGGAGTTAAACATTAGTAAATGTTTTTATGTGCAATATGCGAGAAAAAGTAATACCATCGATTATAGCTATCACATTGGAGATAATAATATACAGCAGTTAGACCAAATTAGAGACCTAGGGGTTGTTTTCGATAAAAAATTAACTTTTGTGCCTCACATTGAAAACATTACTAAGCGTGCATCTAGGATGATGGGTTTTGTAATAAGAAATATCAAAGCCTTTGAAGCTCTAAAATTAAAATTCTATTATTTAACAGTTTGGTAAGAAGTATATTAGAATACTGTGCTGTAGTCTGGAGACCTCATTATGCAACACATTCACTGAGAGTCGAGCGGATCCAAAAAAGATTCATAAGACATTTGTCTTACGCGCGTGGGTTTAGAAGTTATAAGAAGCGTGTACCATATGAAAATAACTTGGTCTATTTCAAAATGATTTCTCTAGAAAACCGCAGGGATATTATTGATTTAATATTTGCTTCGAAAATTATTAGTGGTGTTATTGACTGTCCCGAAATTTTAAGTAAATTTAATTTGTGCGTTCCCTATCGCTATCCGCGTTTTGCTCGTAAGATTACACCGTTGACTAGACTCATCGTAGAACATTGTTTGGCTCCAATTCTCCAATTGCTAGAATGAGTAAAATTGTGAACAAATTTAGCGAAACAATCGATATATTTTTCGACCCTCCTAATAAGCTCCGTCGCACATTAAGAGACCATTTCTTGTAATATTCTATAAAACATTTTCTTTTCTTCTCGCTCTATGTATTTTTATTACTGTATATCATTATTATTATTTTTTACCCTAGAAATAATGTTACAGTGCTGAGATAGTTATTAGCATGTGGTATCCGCCTGTAATTATTTGTAAATTTTAGTTCTTATTGGTTCATTGAATTTAAATAGCATGTAAGGAATGATACAAATGTTGGTGGATCAATAAATAAAAAAAATTACACGAATTGACATGCGCGACTTCGGTCGATGTTTGTGCTTATGCACTATCCCGAAACCTTTCAGCTCGAGTTACAAAACCGTTTTCAGTGCCTGGAAGACTGCAATGAAGTGGACGATATGAATGACAAGCTCGTGGAAACTGTCCATGCGGTCGGAGCTAAGTTCTGCAAGACCCGCCGCAGAAGAACACAAAAACTCTCCGATCACACTCTTAATCTCATGGCTGTTAGACGGGAGATGAAGTTACATTCTTCAACAGGCTTGACAGCATACAGGCATCTGAACAGACAGATCTCCAAATGCATGTGGCGGGACTAACGCAACTTCAATACAGCTCGTATTGAAGAAGCGATCGAGCGGAACCAAGGCTCCAAAGTATTTGCCAGAGATCTGTCTGCCAGAAAGAGCCAACTGTCAAAGCTGAAGACAGAATGTGGCAGCATCGTTTCCGGGACACCTGAGATATTGAGTGAGATTGAGAAGTTCTATGGGCAGCTGTACACGTCATCGTTGGAGCCGCACGCAAGTGTGAGTAAGGGCTCTCCAGCATCTTAAAAACGGCAAGGCCCCAGGTGAGGATGGAATTACAGCGGAGTTTTGGAAAGCGGATAGAAAACCGGTACTGGAAGTCCTTCAGAGGCTCTTTAATTCCGTCCTTCATGGTGGCATTACACCGGAGGCGTGGAGCAAAAGTGCGGTGGTCTTATTCTTCAAGAAAGGTGACAATGCTCTCTTGAAGAACTACAGACCGATTTCCCTTCTGAGCCGCGTCTACGTGCTGTTTTCGAGAGTCATTACGAATCGTCTCGCACACAAACGTGACGACTTCCAGCCTCCAGAACAAGGCAGTTTCCGAAAGGGCTTTAGCACTATAGACCACATACATACCCTTCGGCAAGTTGTTCAGAAATCCGAGGAGTAAAATTTGACACTATGCCTGGCGTATGTGGACTATGAGAAAGCCTCTGATTCCGTCGAAATTTGGGTGGTGCTGCAGTCCCTTCAGCGATACCAAGGTGACTGTCGGTATATCGAAGTGCTGAAGTGCTTGTACAGTAGGGCTACGATAGCTATCCGAGTACAGAACCAGAGTACGAAACCTATCCAATTGCAGAGAGGTGTAAGACAGGGTGACGTTATATCCCCAAAACTCGTCACCGCTGCTTTGGAAGACGTTTTCAAGCTTCTGGACTGGAAATGATACGGTATTAACATCAATGGCGAGTATATCACTCACCTTCGATTTGCCGACGATATAGTCCTTATAGCAGAATCGCTGGAGGACCTAAGTACTATGCTCAATGACCTCAATAGTATCTCCCAACGGATAGGTCTTAAGATGAACATGGACAAAACGAAGATCATGTATATCGCCCATGTCACACCTATGCCGGTAGTTGTTGGGAGCACTAAGTTCGAAGTTGTTGACGAGTATGTTTACCTTGGGCAAATAGTCCGATTAGGTAAATATAACTTCTCGTCAGACATACCTCAAAACCTTAAAACGAAATTGTACAACCAGTGCGTTTTGTTAGTGATGACTTACGGATCTGAGACGTGGTCCTTCACTGCTGGCCGTATGAGGAAGTTCAAGGTCGCTAAGCTGATGTGGCAGTGGGCCGGCCATATAGCTCGAAGAACCGACAACCGATGGGGAAGAAAGGTTCTTGAGTGGCAGCCTCGTACCGGTAGGTGAAGTGTAGGGCGACCCCCCACGAGATGGAGTGACGACCTGTTAAGACATGCAGGAAGTCGATGGATGCAGGTGGCTCAGGACCGTGCTTTGTGGCATTCCTTGGGGGAGGCCTATGTTCAGCAGTAGACTTATGAAGGGCTGTAATAATGGCGATGATGATTTCTTGATATTATAATAATCCTTTTTGTACAATTTTTCTTTAATAAAACATTTAAACTTGTTTATTGTCACATTTTGTATATTTTATAGGATTTTGTGGTAGAGACATGCTGCAGCTATATTAATAGTAAAGTTGTAGCACGAATGGGTCAGCCCGACCAGGGAAGGACCACCCTCTCACAGAATACCAGCGTAAAATAGCAGCTTAATGCTGCTGTGTTTTGTATGGTGAGTGTAGAGAACCGGAGACCCTTTTTACTGGAAAAGAGGCATTCTATCTTAGTACTCACGGCTGACAACGCATCTGCATTTTAATTCGCAAATACGAAGATAGATGCAGATGTCTTTGGGTCACAGCAACCACTTACCATCAGGTGGACTGTGTGCTCATTTGTCACTCTAATTTATTTATTTATTCTTTTAAAAATTGTCCTATAAATGAATTACTATTTCTGAGAAGTCTAGTAACTGGTATTACAAGCTTATGTTTGTTCCTAATGTTTACATGTATGTACATATTTCTTCTTATCAAAGCAATTTAATTTTTATGTACATATATATGTGTATATATATCGCGATGCCAAAGTTATGTTTTTTGTTATATGTTTATTTCTTAATAAAATTCTCTATGGTACTATTTACAATTTAAGTTTTCATACGTGGTAGAGCCATGCTGCAACTATATTACTGATATAGTTGTAGCACGAATGGGTCGGCTGGATCGTGGAAGGACCAGGCTCTCACATAATACCGGTTTAAAATAGGAGCTTAGTGCTATTTTGCGTTAAGCTTTTATGCAGAGGAACCTGAGACCCCTTTTAATAGAAACGAGTCATTCCATCTTGATCCTCACGGGTGACAGCGCATGCATTTTGATTTGTAATCAAGGATAGATGTGAAGGCCTATGGGCCACGGCAACCGTTTGCAGGTCGACTGTGTGCTCTTTTGTCACCCTTATCATATTAAAAATGTTATAAATCGCCCGTACGGCTCTCTTTTGTAAAACGAATATGGCTTCAATGTCAGTCGCATTATCCCATAGCAAAATTCCATAATAAATTCCGCTATGTAGGTAAATAAAATAAACTTATCAATTTATTTCATAACAATTTATCTAAATTTCTTACAGCATATGTTGCAGAATTAAGTCTGCCTTCTAATTAAAATATATGGAGATATTTATTGAAATTTCGCGTCAATATTAATACAAAGAAAAACAAAAGACTTAACTCCTCCGCATTTAAGAGTATATTGATATTCGAAAGTTTAACATTAGATTTTGTAAACTTAACATGTTTTTTCCTATTGCCGTTTAAGAGCAAATTGTTGGTGTTAAACAAATGTACCAATTTCGATATAGATTAGAGATTATTTACATTGTCAACATTAATTAACTGTCGCTTGAGCTTGAAACTTAAAGAGGTATCATCAGCAAATAATACAATGTCGTGATTGTCCGCTACAAGAAAAGGTAAGACATTAATATAGATTAAGAACAGGAATGGGCCAAGAATCGAACCCTGTGGAACACCCATTGATACTACCGATCTGGAGGAACCGTTACTATTGATAACTATTTTTGAGTTCTTTTATTTAAAAATGAAATTATAAGTCTAAGTGCAATATTTTTGACACCGTAATGTTACCTGACACCTACATCTCGCTGACAATGAAACTGTGGTCAGTTTTGATGTTCAGTCACTATTTACATGCCTACCTATTGATGACTGCATCTCAATTGTAATTAGAAAGCTAGAAGATAACAACATGCCTACAGAATAAGCAGTATTACTCAAACACTGCCTCACATCTGGCTATTTATTGTGGAAGGAAGAGTTCTACGTGCAAGTAGACGGAGTGGCAATGGGCTCACGTGTATCTCCCGTAGTCGCCAACATATACATGGAGGACTTTGAGGAGAAAGCCCTTCTTACTGCTCCTGTAAATCCAAGATTCTACAAGCGGTACGTAGATGACACTTTCACATTTTTACCATCTGACAAAGTAACTGCATTTTTAAAACACCTTAATTCCATAAACCCTAAAATAAAATTCACAATGGAGTTAGAGGCAAGCAATTCTTTAGCTTTCCTAGATGTTTTAGTCATCCGAAATCCTGATAATACTATTGGTCATGCTGTGTGCAGGAAAAAGACCCATACCAATCGATATTTAAATGGTGAATCGCAACATCATCCTTTACAGTTAACTACAGTGGGAAAATTTTTGTTTCAGAGAGCACGAGGGATCTGTGACAGAAAACATCTGGCCGCCGAGCTTCAGCACGTCGAGCAAGTACTGCAAGACAACAAGCTTCGGGTCCCGCACCTACGTCACAGTGACCGAGTGAAGCCGACCACAGTCGAGCGTGTGCATGCTGTAATATCCTAAGTCAGAGGAGTCACAGACAAGGTTGGCTATATCTTGAAGTGAGCTTCCATTAAAACACACTTTAAGCCGCCGAAGAAGATTGGTCAATTTTTACCATCCGTCAAGTATCATATCCCTCTAAAGATGCATGAGTATACAAGCTGGATTGTGAATGTGGTCTCTCGTACATAGGACAAACAAAAAGATCTATAAAAAGCCGCGTTAAAGAACATATAGCTGACGTGAAGCACCGACGTATCGGGAAGTCTGCAGTTTGTGAACATATTCAAGATCGTCCCCGCAATTACATAAGATTTGATAGACCAAAAATCATCGCAAAAGAACAGTGATTCCTACCATGGATGATTTGCGAGGCTATTGAAATTAAAAAACATCCTAATTTCAACAGACAAGTTTGATAGGTGCCATATGCTTGGGATCCTATAATTAATAAAATTAAATCCAAACCCAAGTATACCACTGCTAGACTTCAAGATACTGTAAGCTCATTCTGCGTAAATCGAACCAAAAATTAATATTAAAAAACTCAAGGTAGCCGGGCTAACTATGACATCGGGACGACAAACACCTCAGTCTCCCCCGTGACCATTGGTGCTGTAAAGCACCCGAAACGTCGGGAACTAAATAAGTTAAAATTAAACGCGATATAATCTGTAAAATTAGTTTCATTTAAACCGTAATGTTGTAGTTTTCTGATTAACACAAATATCTCATGATGAACACAATCGAAAGCCTTGAAAAGATCACAAAAAATACCTAAGGCGTCTTGTGAATTCTCCCAGGCATTGAAAATAAATTTTATAAGCTCAACACCTACGCCACTCGTCAAACGACTCCTTGTAAAACCAAACTGATTTCTATGAAATGATTCATTAGTATTAAAAAAAATTAACAAGTGATCTAAAATTATTTTTTCAAAAACTTTATTCAGAGTTAATTGTACAGAAATAGATCTAAAACTATCGGGGTCCAATATACTACCAGATTTAAATAAAGGTATTATTTTACTGTGTTCGATTAAAACAGGAAACACACCAGATTCAATACTAGTATTAAAAATAATAGCAAGATGATTATAATTAAATCTATTATGTGCACAATAATTGTATTAATTGGGAAATCTCCCATAAATCTGCGGTTTTATTTACACCAAGAGTCTGAAATATTTTACAATATCTTGTGCTTATTCTTTTCAAATCTAAATAATTTTAAACAGGTATTAATATGTTTGTAATTGGAGAAGTAATCAATGACTCTCTTGTCAAGATAAGAATATCAGTCAAATATTTCTCAAACATCGTTGTGACTTCTTGATTTGATCTAGTCAATTCAATATTAATTTTCAGTTGATATTTTTGTTACGAAGCTTATCTTTACCGGTTTCGTTTATATAACGGATAATCAAATATTATATGGAATCTTCTTATACAGCTACCCAAAACTAAACCTCCAGTTTTATGAAGAATGATTAAACATTAAGACCATTGTGATCTTAGATTTTCAAATATAGTCTGGGTGAATAAAAAGTGATTTTAATATAATTAAGAATACTTTTGGTTACATATAAATTGTATTATTTATGCGCAAATCTTTCACTATTACCCCATGTATTATGATTCATTAACCTTTTTTAAAATTAATATTTAAATAGGTTAACTTCCTTCTGTCATATATCTTAGTAACAAAATATATTATGAATAGGTATTAACGGTATTTGTTATTTAAATATAATATTTGGTACATAATATACATAAATTCACTACATAGATTCTTATCTAGTTTAAATTTTGAGATAGAACCCCTTTACAAAAACTGTCTAAAACTTTGATTGCCCCCTATATCTTCGTTTTTGCAATAAGAAGAATAACTTATACAATGACGCCGCAAATACTAGGCTAAGAAAAAAATCCATATGGATGGACTCAACCACGAAACACAAATGAATTGAATTTCTAGTTCAATATTCGGTTTTAGGTACATATTCTAAACTAAATAACTAAATTTCAAGTCTGAAACTCATTCCGTTTACGAACAATAGATAGATACAGATACTGTTTTTCTATCTGACGGTCCGTCGTGATATGCGGACGGACAGATAGACAAAAAAATAGACAGTCAGATAGATAGTCAGACAGACAGCAGAGCGACAATACGTTTTCCCTTTTGTACGGAACACTAAAAAGTCATATAATATGCATATATTGTAACATTTTCAGTTTAAATGCTTGCAATATGTGCAGACTATAGGCTGAAGTAAAAGCCTTATGCATTATTTTACTATAAATAATATATCATAGTTTCGAGTTAAAACTGAAATTGAAAATATTTTAAAATATCGAACATTTGAATCTATCGTCATCAAGTAAAAATAAAGCTAGTGAGCTTTATTTTACACAATATTTATCAAATATAAATATACTCTTATGTTTATAAAATCATAATAAATTACTAGTACCTTGCAGTTTCCGTGCAACGCAAGTCATTAAAATGTAGTTAGAATGAATGATTTATAAAATTCTGAGCTACACAGCATACTGCTTGTAATTTTTCCGCATCTTTCCTCAATTTAAAGAGCAATAAAATATGAGTAAATTTTCAACACAAATATGTTTCGACTTTGTTGTTCCAAAAAGAACATAGTAGATGATAAAAAATTATATCACCAACGAAGTTATCGTTAAGTATATTTTACAGAATTAAAAATAATTATTATTCTCAGTCGTTTGATTTTTTTTGAAAAGAAGGAATACTGGCAATGATAACGATTTTAGCATTTTTAATATTTACGTTCACCACTCCTAGTAAGCTTAAAGTAATTGTGTGATGACTGGTTTGTGACCCCAGTACATTCTCCGTACCCGCGACCTCCATCTCCATAACGGAATGCCACGCGGGGGACTTGGGACGAGGAAATCGACCAGCTGTATTGCGGAAACTGAAATTAGGAACCCTCCGTGGTGGACTGGTCTTTGACCGTCAACTGCCTTTCGGTGTACTTAGTGGCACATCGTAATACTGACGCTACAGCCTATCGCCACTGTATCAGCACTGCGAACTAGCAAAAAGGAATAAAAATTAAATAATCTAATTAAAAATAAATTAATTGGCATGCGGGTTGGCAACCGCAGTTTTATTATTTTGAATTTTTATCAGGAAGATGCTGGTGCCCATCTCTTTTAGTTTACCTCTGTTGCCTCCTACGACACCCACGGGACGATATGGGGTAGTGGATATTCTTACACTGCCACTACACGGTTACGTAAACCATTTAGTTCAAATGCGAGTTGTGTCGATAACGAAATGTAAAATGTGAGGGAGGAATTAACGCGTGTAATTCCTGCGTACACTCTTCGAAATGCATCCTGTAAAACATCGAAAGGCTGACTACCATTGCCTGTGTTTGAGACTGATATGATTGGATTTAACTAAATTAATGTCAGCCTCTTAGCACACCTCGTCTCTGAGACTAAAGCCACTAGTAAGTTTTTTGCAGCACCAGCCCATGGCAGCAATACGGGATCCATACCTAACTGGACTTACGCTTATATAGTTAATTTTTCCGGCTTCAAGTATCTATCACCTCACTTCCTTTTAGCTGCTTTCGCCGTAGACTCAATAAACCAACGACATTTTTTATAGAATAAGGGGAACAAGCAAGCAGATAGCCTACCTGATCGTAGTGAGTGCTGAATGGATGGATGAAGTAGATGCTGTGGCATAAACGTCTACATCTATCCTTAATGAATAATCAAAATGCACATTCGTTGTCACCCCTGAGGACTAAGATGGAATGCCTCGATTACAGTAAAAAGTGGTTTCCTATTCTCTTATCTCATCTCATCACCTGCTGTGTCTCGCAGGCATTGAGCTGCTATTTTACACTGGTATTCCATGAGAGCGTGGTCCTTCGCCGGTCGAGCCGACCCATTCATGCTACAATCATTTATAGCTGCAGCATGACTCTACTACGGACCAAAACTCCTCAAACTTAGGTCCAAGGATACCTGAAACCTTAGCAACCGAAAGCGATTAGTGCATTCCTTAAATACATTTTGTAAATAAGGAGCTAAGGTGAGCTGATTCTTTTTCATGGTGAAGAGGCACGCTTATGTTTCGGAGACGATGAACCTCACATAGATGGCATCGCTTTATTCGAAGACTGCCTGAATTAAGAAATTTACACGCTCAACAATAGACAGACAAAGTTCAGTTTTGTGTATTGAATATCCGCCCTACCAAAATACATCAAGGTTATTCCCTTACGCTCGAAGTTATTGACGAAACTAAATACTTTCATTTTCAATTACAAAAAAGCTGAGTAGCACTTAAGCATAATGTTTCTTGAATAACTTTGATTAAAATATTACGCGCCTAACTATACGAAGAGAAAAGAGGGCAATTAAAATAAGGAAATTTGATGATATTTTTTATTTTATTAAAAGGATAAGCAAACTAAAGTTTATTTGTTAGAAAAGGATGATGCAAAGAAGACATAATAATCAATGTCGAATTAGGAGCCACTTGTATTTCTCTAAAAACTGTACGTCATTTTCGGTTCGGTCAAATTTCTTGAGACAAACAAAGATGATACAAATAGACAGATTTTGTAAACGCTCAAGTTTATTCGAGAGCTTTTCTGAAGCATTCAAATTACAAGCGTCAGCATTCTCAAGTAGGGACTAAATGAAAGACTGAACAAAAGTGGGAATATGGTTTTAATGGCAAAATACTTTGAAAATATTTCTAATGCAAGGTAAAATATAATATTTTCTTAAGGTATTTATAAACAGTTAATCAAATTGTGCTGGTTTGTTTGCTAAGTGTATACACGAGTACATTATCTAGCTTACATTACATTACACATTTTTACTATTACAACACTCTTATTCTCCTAACCGGTTTTAAAGAAAAAATAAAAAATGAAATCTATTAAATTTCATTTTTATTTTTTCTTTAAAACCGGTTATATATAATAAAATTATCTGAGCGTTAATAATTCAGAAAATACACAGTCATTCCAACATGACAGCCGCGGAATCCTAAACCCTCCCAGCAATTAGAAGCCTTTGTCCGGAATCGAAACGCTGGAAGGCAATTTTTTTACGTTGTATTAACATTATCCTTCTAGCATGTTCCTGTGCTAAAACCAACTATGCTGTAACCATAATGATTATGATATTTACGCGAACACTACACATTGAATATAACTACTTTTACGGATTTTATCGCGCTTAATTAACTTATTTTGCTTATTTTTATTAATTCCCGACAATTCGTCTGCTTTCAAGCACAGCAGTCGCCCGGGACCATGGGTCTTATGATCTAACGCCGGTGTGATTCATCACAGCTTCTTACCAAATGGGATGAGCATTACTGCAGATGTGTACTGTGAAGAACTGAACACAACCATGGGGAAGCTCGCCCTTCTTCAACCAGCTTTGGTCAATCGCTCGGCCCCGCCGCTCCTGCATAACGCGCGACCTCACACTGCGCAACAAACGGTCTCTAAGTTACAATAGCTGGGATTGGAAGCTCTACGTCATTCGCCGTACTCACCATACCTTGTGCTTGCAAACTTCTACTTTTTCCAGGATTTGGATAACTTTTTATCGGGAAAACAATATCCGAGAAGCAGTAAAATGCCTTTGAAGAATTTATTGCCCATCTGCTGGTGTCTTCAAGAAGGGCATTAATAAACTGCCACTGCGTTGGTAAAGATGCATCGATTGCATAAGTGATTACTTTGATTAATAGAAATAAAAAATATAGAAAAAAATACTTATTTAATAAAAAAAGGTAATTTCATAGGTAAAGATCAATAAAAGTTAAACAAAAAATATATTATTTTTATTTTGTATAATGTTTTACAATTAGAAATAAAAATAATGTACAGTAAATTATATGTGATGACCATAAAAAGGTCGTAACTTTTCATATCTACTTAAATAAGCTCCTGTGTTTATGCCATCATAACAAATTACTATAGTGGATAACACCTTGCAGTATCTGTTGCGACGAAAGTCATTAAAATGTAATTAGAAGAAAATATTCATAAATGAGTCGGACCACAAAACACTTGTAATTATTCACAACCATCGTATGAAATGAAACCATTTTAATTAAAAATTTATATATAATGTACTGTTACAGTCCATCAAAGCACAATGCAGTACATAGCCTTAATAATGAATATACCAGCCTATATACGATATGTATATTTATTTAGACACCAATTTTTTTCCTCAGTGTCCTTAAATATTTTCGCTGTAATTTTATTCCTTTCTACGTATAACGAATTTCAAATTGTGATAAAAACCATTGTCACGCTACTTACTGCCAGAATTATTTTGAACTATTTAAATTTTTCTTTTGTTAGAAAATATAAATTCCAAATTTAAACATTTATGAGCGGCCAGGAACTCAGAAATTTCAGTGTTTCCTATGTATTACCATCCTATCGAGTTTGAAGTTTTACTGAAGTCCTAACATTTTTAATTCCAGACTTAGATGAGTAATTCTTATTGTGAGTATTCACTAAGTGCCCATTTTATTACAGTACACGAGAAAGTTGTCTTTTTTATAGGAGAGGGGGCAAACGAGCATGCGGCTCACCTGATGGTAGGTGACTACCGCCGCCCACGAATAACTGCAACAACAGGGGAACCAGGGGATTCGCAGATGCGTTGCTGGCCTTTTAAAAAGGTGTAGGCGTAGGTTTTGGAATTGTTATCAAACTAAAATTCTTCAAAACATATTAAAACAACAATTTTAAGAAGCCCGCTTTTAGTTTAAAAAAAAACCATTTTATCTGTTAAAAAAATAAAGAAATAAATTTTCTTTCAATCATGTCATCATTAATATCCCCCATATTGAACCATATTAAATAATGTTGAAGTGGCAATGGCCCTGCCATATAGCTCGAAGAAACGACACCTGGTAGGGGAAAAAAGTTGTCGAGTAGCAGCCTTGTAGCGGTAGGCGAAGTGTAAGCGACCTCACACTAGATGGAGTGACAACCTGGTAAGACATGCAGGAAGTCGATTGATGCAGGTGGCTCAGGACCGTCCTTTATGGCACCCCTTGGGGGAGGTATATGTTCAGCAGTGCACTTGTGAATGGCTGATGATGATGATGAATATGATGAAAAATCTGTACACCATACTTTTATGTAACTAATCTAATGTTTTTACTAGAACTCCTCGTCTGTTTATGTGTCCGTCTTATAGGTGCCACCCCTATTACCTATTTCTGTCAGAATGTCAAATATGAATATGGTATGAAGGGAATAGAGTGCGAATATATTAACCAGCTGTGATTCATTCCATCTTGGTCCTGAGGTATAACAACGCATTTGTAGCTTTCTTTATTTGAATTTTGTTGCAGGTGTCCACGGGCTGCAGTAGCCACTAATCATCAGACGGACTGTTCGATTGTTACTTCAATTTAATAAAACAAATGTTTCTACACTTTGAAGCCACATTTACTGGAGACAACTTTCTCGTGTACTGTAATAAAGCGGGTACCTAGTGAATACTCATAACAAGAATTATTCTATTAAGACTGGAATTGGCAATGTTAGGACTTCAATAAAACTTCAAACTCGATATGGAAATACATAGGAAACACTGAAACTTCTGCGCTCCTGGCCGCTCATAAATGTTTGAGTTTGGAATTTATATTTATTAACAAAAGAAACATTTAAATAGATCAAAATATTTCTGACAGTAAGTCGCATGACAATGGTTTTTATCACAATTTGAAATTTGTTATACGAGGTAGAAAATAATGAAATTACAGCGAACATTTTTTAGGGCTACGAGTTTTTATCATTTGAAAAGCTCACTGTCTTCACAAGTTTGCACTGCTCGTCTTCAAAATGCTATTGGGAGGGAAGATTTTTGTCGTTTGGCTATGTTTCTCTCCATGATGAAATTCTTGAAATTCGACCCTCTACAGTGATCACTAAGGAAAATCTGGCTAATTTCAAGCGACTAATTAAAGAAAACCGGCGCGTCACTTATGTGGGAATTCGAGGTCATTTGAGTATTGGTATGAGCCCAATTCAAAAAAATTATATCATTTCAAAGTTAGAAAACTTTGTTACTGCCGGATTCTTCATGAACTCCAAAATAAAAACAACTCAATCCCGTTTTTGTTGTAATTTATTTTGTTAAATTATGATTACGCACGTTCGCATGCTGTGTATGATATTGTAACAGGAGATGAATCATGGATATATTGTTACGTTCCCTAAAGAAAACAACAGTCTTATTTATGGGAGTTCGAAGGCGACAGAAAACCAACAAAATAGAGGCAGGCCAGAAGCGTAGACAAAAAAATGTTTCTGTTTTTTTTTCTCATAGACGGGTCGTTTCTGCAAGATTCCACTGGATTAGCAATTATAGACAATTACTGCTGAGTGGTACGACACCGTTTGTTTTCCATCACCCATTGCACCCTACAAAAGCCCACTGCTGAACATAAGCCTCCCCCAAATATTACTTCAAAGGGGAAATTTTGCCATAACTTGGAAGGCAGGTTGGCAATCTCAGTTTTTTATAATTTTGTGTTGTTGTTAGGAAGATGCTGCTGCCCATCTGGTGTGTTAGTTTCCCTGTGTCACCCTGTTTGCCTCTGTCGTTAAGACACCCATGGGACGATATAGGGTAATGGACATTCTTACATCGCCACTACACGTTTAGTAATAGTACCACTGAGGAAAAAATATTGGTGTCTAAATAAATATACATATCGTATATAGGCAGGTATTCTTATTATTAAGCCTGTGTACTGCAGTGTGCTTTCATGGGCTGTAACAGTATATTTTACATGATATTTTAATTAAAATGGTTTCATTTAATAGGATGGTTGTGGATAATTACAAGTGTTTTGTGGTCCGACTCACAAAGGAGACGGGGATTTCAGGTATGGTTTAAAAAAGCGTAGTATTTTTCTATTTCAAAATATATAAATATTTGCCCAATGCACAATCTGGAAGACGAGAAATCTTGAAAATAAGTGTATGTCACGAATAAAATATGAAATCGATTACTTTAATCGATTAATGTGAATGAGCTTTAACAATTAAACATACAAACAACTTACATCAGATGATTGATTCAATCAAAGTTAAAAGATACATTACAGTATATTAACATAGTGTCAACAGATTAAAAAATTAAATATCAACATAATAAAAATAAATCTCAAAATCGATTCACGTTTACAGTTCGAGTTATTACTTGTTTTTGTCAACTGCATTTTTAATCTGTGCTGATAGTGCCAGCTCCTGCCTGAATCAACTCAATCTATGATCACTCGTCTCGTATCGTTTAGTACGTGTGTGATTTAAGTGTTTCCGTTGTTTTATTAATTTATATTGCTCGACCATTGCTTTATTTCTACGGACTTTTGATTTTAATTAATTTGTACAACGCTTGCTAATATACGGAGCACCGATAATCTTGTTTACTCGTTTGACTTTGGCTCGTTATTGTGGATTTTACGGCCTGGGTTTTATCTATTACATACGGACTCAATGGATCGCTGTGTGCATTATCGCAAGCGACTAGTCGCTGTAATACACTAGGCCCACGATCCTTCCAAAATAGCAAACGCACTTCAAAAATCAGCTGTTTAGTATATGTTTTTGCCAACTTGTTGCATAACCTCACTTTTACGAAATCTCTTATAATTCTGCCATTAGATTGCCAAAGTCCGCAGAATTTTCAGTGATGTTCTGATAATATATAAGCTATTAATTGACACTACTTTTATCTTTTTACGATCTGGGCACAAGAATTTATGAAAGCGTATCTGTCTCCTTTATGAATATTTCCCCCTAATTACATTTTAATGACTTTCGTCGCAACAGCCACTGCAAGGTGTTATCCACTATAGTAATTTGTTATGATGGCATAAACACAGAAGCTTATTTTAGTAGGTATGAAAAGTTACGAACTTTTTATGGTCATCACATATAATTTAATGTACATTATTTTAATTCCTTATAAAAATATACAAAATAAAAATAATATATTTTTGTTTAACTTATATTGGTCCTTACCTATGGAATTACCGTTTTTATGAAATAAGTTAACATATTTTTTTTTCAATATTTTTATTTCTATTAATCAAAGTAATCACCCATGCAATTGATGCATCTTTGCCAACGCAGTGGGAGTTTATTAATGCCCTTCTTGAATACACCAGCAATCGGCCAAGAAATTCTTCAAAGGCATTTTGTACGCTTCTCGAATATTGATTTTTTCCGATAAATATTTATCCAAATTCTAAAAAAAAGTAGAAGTCTGCAGGCACAAGGTCTGGTGAGTACGGTGAATGACGGAGTGCTTTCAACCCCAGCTCTTGTAATTTAGAGACCGTTTGTTGTGCGGTATGAGGTCGCGCGTTGAGCAGGAGCAGCAGGGACGGGCGATTGACCAAAGCTGGTTGGAGAAGTGTGAGCTTCCCCGTGGTTGTATTAAGTTCTTCATTGTACACATCTGCAGTAATGCTCATCCTATTTGGTAAGAAGCTGTTATTAATCACACCGGCGCTAGACCATAAAATAGTGACCATCACTTTTCTAGGGGTAAGTTTTCGTTTAGGGTATTGTTTAGGTGCTGAACCAGGACCAAACCAACATGCTGAGCGCTTGCGATTGTCAAACAGAATCCATTTTTGATGCAGGTAACAATGCGGTACAAAATTCCTTCGTTTGGCATGTCTTGACGCGTAAAAAATAAAATTAAAAAATTTGCTTACGTCACATGCCTCATAGCCACGGGCGCTGATATAAATTTAGCTTTACCGAAATTAAAAACAAATTTTACAAAACTAACTAAATATTCCTATGACGTTGGTCTTCTAATGAATTCAAGCAAAAAGAAGCTAATGTATACCACAATTCCAGCCAGAAAAGAGGCAATGACCCACACCTAATTGCTCATAGCCATGCTTGCCTTCATGCAAACATAAATCCGTGTACTTAAAGTTCCATTTCTTTCGTTAATTATTATAGATTACTTGATTTTATAAAAGACGATTGTCCTAGGAGGACAAAAAATATAGACGAAGTGTGTTATAAGTGACAAGTTACGATCCATGTTGAAGAAATTTAATCTTATAAAAATAAAATCCCATACTCTATACGGCTGTCACCGTACAGAGCCCTTGCAGAATCAACTATATTTTATGGACAAATTAATAATAATTCTTTATTGACAATTTACCATCTAGATTCTATTTACCATCTTCAAATACGTTTGCTCAAAATCATAGTACCGCTCAAAATCAAACTCTTTTCTATCTATTATAAAATTATGGCAATAGACGATAAGATTAAATACTGATTATTTCTATAGAATGAATCTCCAGAAACTGATCAAACTTCCAATAGGAAGACGCAGTTTATCAAACGTCAAATATAACATTCCCCGAAGTAACAACTTGTATGACAGGCAGACCTTGGGCTATCTTGAGCCTACATTGCTGAACAGCTTACCCCTTAAGTAAAAGCAGGAAACCGAACTGGAAATGATAAAAGGAAATCTCAAATCATATTTCCTGCAAAATAATTATTGTATATGTGTACGTATTGGAACATCCTGTCTTTACCTTATTAAAACGATAGCTCTATAAAGATAGTAGTGAAAAGTCAACAGAAACAAAAATTGTATCCAGGAATTTGTAGCTAATTTGTTGCTTATTAGTTACCAAAATCGCGATTTTGTTGCTTCAACCGGTTTTGAGTAAATTGAATTACTGCTATCTTTACGTTAAGATAGCAGTAAAAAGTTTAAATCAACCCCGCCGTAGCGGATAAAACGGGATAATTTGTTGCTAATTAGTTGCTGACATATAATGCAAAAAAATATAAAAAAAATTAAAATTTAAAAAAATCTAAAATTTAAAAAAAACATCAAAAATTATAAAAATCAATTTATGTTTTGATACTGATTCTGAAGTTCCAAATTAATGAAAATTTTGCTGCTAATTAATAAATAGATCAATAACTCCCCGACAGCCTACAACAACATAAAATCTGTCGAGATGCTGTATCAAGTAATAAGTTACAAATAAATGTGTACATGCTGCCTATACGGGAGATTCAAAAACAGAACAACAGATATATTGTTGCTATTCTGTTATGAAAGCATAAAGAGCCAGCAACTAAAAATACAAAATAGATCGATAAGCTGCACCAAGTATTCATTTAGTAATTATTTGTGTACAAGTAATATTTTTATGAAAATTTTAGGAAAAATATAGCAGATATTTTGTTGCTAGCCAGTAATGGAAGCAGCAAGTGGCACCACGTTATTAGTTAGAAATTATTTGTTAGCAAGTTAAATTTTTATGAAAATTTTAGAGAAAAATATATCAGATATTTTGTTGCTAGCCAGTAATTGAAGCAGCAAGTCATAAAGAGCCAGCAACAAAATAAAATAGATAGATAAGCTGCACCAAGTAATAAGTTAATAATTATATGTGAACATGCAATATTTACATTAAAAGTTTGGAAAAAAAGGTAGCAGATATTTTGTTGCTGGTCAGTAACGGAAGCAGCAACTCATAAAGAGCCAGCAACAAAATAAAATAAATCGATAAGTTGCACAATGTTATAAGTTAGTAATTAATTGTGTACATGCTATATTTTAATGAAAATTTTAGGAAAAAAGTTAGCAGATATTTTGTTGCTGGTCAGTTACAGAAGCAGCAACTCGTATAGAGCCAGCAAGAAAATAAAATTGATCGATAAGCTGCACCAACTAATAAGTTAATAATTATTTGTGTACATGCTATATTTACATGAAAATTACAGGAAAAAAGATAGTAAATAATTTGTTGCTGGTCAGTAACGGAAGCAGCATCTCATAAAGAGCCAGCAACAAAATAAAATAGATCGCCAAGTTGCATTACGTTATTACTTAGAAATTATTTATGTAAATGCTATATTTTAATGAAAATTTTAGTAGATAGTAGATATTTTGTTGCTGGTTCTTAATGAGTTGCTGCTTCCGTTACTAACCATCAATAAAATATCTACCATTTTTTTTCCTATAATTTTCATGTAAATATAGCATGTACACAAATAATAATTAACTTAATAGTTGGTGCAGCCTATCGATCAATTTTATTTTGTTGCTGGCTCTATACGAGTTGCTGCTTCCGTAACTGACCAGCAACAAAATGTCTGCTATATATTTCCCTAAAATTTTTCATAAAAACATAACTTGTAAACAAATAATTTCTAACTAATAACGTGGTGCAACTTATCAATCTATTTTATTTTTTGGTGGCTCTTTATGATTTGCTGCTTCCATTACTGGCTAGCAATAATATATCTGCTATATTTTTCTTAAAATTTTCATAAAAATATAACTTGTAAACAAATAATTACTAATTTAATTCTTGGTGCAGCTTATTGATCGATTTTACTTTGTTGCTGGTTCTTTGTGACATACTGCTTCCGTTACTGACCAGCAACAAAATATCTGCTATACTTTTTTTCTAAAATTTTCATGATGTAGCTTGTACACATAAAATTATTAACTTATTACTTGGTGCAGCTTATGGATCTATTTTATTTTTTTGCTGGCTCTTTATGCTTTCATAACTGAACAGTAACAATATATCTGTTGTTCTGTTTTTGAATCTCCCGTATAGACAGCATGTATTTATTTGTAACTTATTACTTGTACAGCATTTCGACCGATTTTATGTTGTTGTAGGCTGTCTGGGAGTTATTGATCTATTTATTAATTAGCAGCAAAATTTTCATTAATTTGGAACTTCAGAATCAGTATCAAAACATAAATTGATTGTTATTAATTTTTGATGTTTTTTTTTAATTGTAGATTTTCTTTATTCTAATTTTTTTAAATATTTTTTGCATTATATGTCAGCAACTAATTAGCAACAAATTATCCCGTTTTATCCGCTACGGTGGGTTTGATTTGATCTGTCTTAATCTTTGATTGATCTTAACGTAAAGATAGCAGTAATTCAATTTACTCAAAACCAGAGACGCAATACTGCAGAACGCAACAAGCATCAATACGACTATCGTCGGGCTTACACCATCCCAAGGTCCCCCCATACAGTCCCAGCAGACATCACCACCCGCACACCCCCATCGACCAGAACCACAAGATGCGTCGAATCAGATGCAGCACGCGCGCAGATCCATCACAAGACGCAATACTGTAAGTAGCAGTAATCATCAATGCAACTATCATACGGATGGCGCCCCCTCACAACACACCTACATGATCCCTACTGACTTTGGTAACAAAATTGATAATGTTGTTAACTAAAAATGCTACCAACGTATCATAGCAGCACGGTACTAAGACGTCAGTAGCCAATACTCCACGTATCATAGTGCTATTGCACTAAGACATGGAGTTGAGTATGCTTGCTGCATTTAAAAGTACTACCAAACACAGTCACCCCAATCCGAAAGATTGGATTTTGGAGCAACAAAATCGCGATTTTGGTAACTAATTAGCAACAAATTAGCTACAAATTCCTGAATACAATTTTTATGTTTCTGCTGACTTTTCACTGCTATTTTTATAGAGCTTAAAACGATGTAGTGAGAAACTGGCAGGAAATACAAGTGTAGAGTAATTAATCGATTTTCTATACACAGTTGAAATTTTTAGCCTAATATTTATCTAACCTCCCCGATTTTTTATCTACATGTTATTATACTAGTAATTCCTGGTGCTGTGTACGGACAAACCTAGCTGGGTTTTTGGTACATAGTAACTGGACCGTTTAGTGTAAAATTAGCTTTGGCTGCGAACATAGGTCCGACTCCCGCATGTAACAAATACATGTCGGAGCGTCTATAAAATACAGGTTGGATCGAGGTGGAATTGAGGGTATATCGAGAAACCCCCACTTGTTTGTGCAGTATAAAGTTCACTGTAGGGACCGTACGCCAGAGATACCGCCTAAGTCATTCAACGAGTGTGGTCATTCTACTAGTACTAAGATAGTGTCGTGGTTCTGTTCGTTGTTGTAATTCTTGTAGTGCAAGCAAGGAGGATAGGTGTTGCTGAGAGGCTGCCCTGTGTTACTTTGAGATTAGTAGTGTTGCTGTTGGTTTACATATTTTGGTGTTATCGTGTAATTACTACGTACCTCACGTTACACTGGTGTGTGATTGTGGCGGAGACGTGTTAGGGTGTAGTCTAACTGTAATTTCACTATACTGAATGTAAAGTGCGTTAGGTTGTCTTTTGCGTAAGCAAGAAAGCAAGTTGAACATCCGCTCTCACACTTTTATTATTTTTAATAATTAATGCTATCCTGATGTATTTCCGAGATCTAAACTGCGATCCTCTGTTGAAATCTCCGACATACATATGTAAGGACTTTAAGAAATTATTCCGGGTCTAAAAATTTTTCGAAAACGGATGCGCCATTTTACAGGGAAAATACTTATAACGTTTTCTTTAAATAAAATAACAATTCTCTGATGTACATAGTCTCTAAAACGTAGTGATTATATTCTCTTCGATCTTCTTGTTCCAACGTCGTGATATATAATACATACATACATACATATAATCACGCCTCTTTCCCGTAGGGGTAGGCAGAGACCATTTCTTTCTACTTCCTACGATCCTTACATACTTGTTTTGCTTCGTCCACTTTCATTATTCGCTTCATACATGCTCTACGGTTTAGGGTACTCTTGACCTGGCCTTTTTTCAAGACGTCCCTGATTTGGTCTAGAAATGTCCACCTAGGTCTACCCCTTCCAACAATTTCATTCACACTCGCCTTATACACTTTTTTCGTCAATCGTTCTTCATTCATTAGCTCGACATGGCCAAAGCATCATCTCAGCACACCTTTCTCAATTTTTGTCACTACATCTTCTTTCAGACCACAACGTTTCCTTATCTCACTATTTCTTATCCTGTCATTCAGTTTAACTCCTATCCTACTTCTTAACGCTCTCATCACAACTGCATTTATTCTGCTTTCATGTTTCTTCTGCCATACCCAACTTTCACTTCCGTAGATGAGTTTCGGAACCAACACCCCCTCGTGCACAGCCAAACGAGCCTTGTTAGACACCTTCCGACTGCTCATAAAGCAAAGCTACATATGCAAAGATACATAATACAAGTACCTACAAATACACATATGACTGCCAGAATGATTGTTTTAATATTAAGTACATACTGCATCAATATTTTTTTATGTTGAAATAAATAAAATAGTAATTAATTTATCATCAGTCGCAATTTTACTACCGGTCAGTGCAGTCGCTTCGTAATGACGTGACGGCTCTAATGCCGAACCTACAATATTTTCGTAGCGTAAGCATACCTATTGCGCGAAAATAATTCGAAATGGCGTGTCAACCTAAACGCTCCGAAACCGTCGTAGTTCACGAGTTCCTTGCCTTTGTTCAACAAAAATTGGACGTCATAGACCAGGTGTCTCTGGAGCAGATACCGATGACAAGCATCACCGAGGACGAGATCATCCAAGCGAAGAAGGTGTTAGCAGATTCAGCCGTGAGGTAAATCCGTCTCATCACACGTCACAGGGATGGACGCGGTAAGAAAGACCTGCAAGACATTTTCAGGCTGTTCAATGAGACCGACCCTGATGACATCCCAACTTTCGTCGCGCGTGATCTCAACAAGCTGCCTGCCGTGACGTTCGATCACGTAGACGTGACCAGATTGTTGAAAGACATCAACACGTTGAAAGCCGATGTTACCGACATCCGTTCCAAATTTGAAGAATCGGAACGAGCCGCAACAGAGCTGAGGAACGAAGTCAATATATTGCAAAACATAATTGCAACATCTGCGAATTCACCGCCGTCGCAGAATGTTAATACGACACGCGGTAACCGTAATAGTAGTCATATTTCGTAATAGTAGTCATGTTGATTGCGAATCCGTCATACGATACCGCCTGTCAGCGGGTTGATGACCGTGAAACTAGGGTGACCTCGGTCGTCATTGCATCACCACCTCAACCCCTGACTGAACCCATTAGTACTCTTCCGCCGAAGCCTACCTCAAAACAAGGGAAGACGTTTGCGGATGTTGCCCGAAAATCTTTATAACCGGCACCCTCTTGTGGTCGAAAGCAAAAAAACGTGGAAATAAAATCAGTTCCAGTGGTGACCCAAGACAAAATTGATAAGGACGGGTTTACTCTTGTTGAGAAGAGACGTCGGTCGAGACCCGTCTGTAACCAGCGTGGGACGGCCAAAATAAACGTAAGTACAACTCTTCGTGCTGTGTAGCTAACTATACAGCTCTACATCTCCCGTTTGGACAAAAGTACGTCAGGAGAAGACGTCCTGCGTTTCGTGGAAGAACGAAGCCGATGCCGCATTGAGGATCCGATCTCTTTACAATTGCAGCGTCTGGAGTCTAATAGGTCAACGAACTTCAAATCCTACCTACTCCAGGTTCCTGAAAAACAAAAAGAGACATTCCTCGCTCCCGATTTCTGGCCCTCTGGGGTAGTGTTTCGCCGATACAGGGACGCGCCAAAGAAAAAAATTCCCTAAATAGTGTTATGTCTATATCTTATATATATTTTTAGGTTAAGGTATATATTGCTATGGGCCAATGTTCTTAATTTTTAAGTCCTTGATGCCTGAAATAAAGTTATTGTATTGTATTGTATAGAATAATATATTTTCTACGGACTTCAAAAACGAGCCGGTACTCAATTCGACTGTATGTTTTTTTGATGTGTGTTACCTCATAACTTTTTAATGAGTAAACCGATTTCAATGATTTTTAGGGTTCCGTACCTCAAAACGAAAAAACGGAACCTTTATAGGATCACTTTGTTGTCCGTCTGTCTGTCTGTCTGTCTGTCAAGACCCTTTTTCGCAGGAACACGGGGAGGTTTCAAGCTGATATTTATATCAAATACTCAAGTCTACTGTCCCTTGGAGTTGTGAAAAAATCCAACGTCTAAGCCAACGCAATCAAAAGATACAGTCGTTTATGCTGCAAATTTTCGACATTCGCAAGGGAATCAAAACCTACAGGGTACTTCCCGTGAACTCAGAATCTTAAAATTTGTAATGAAGCAACGTATTATATCACAGATATAGGAAAAATTGCGAAAAGCATAAATTTTTAGTTACATCATATAATAACAATATTTTTGCGCGTGCGCGAGTCCGACTCGCACTTGGCCAGTTTTTTTTATTTAAAAGCTTGTGCTTCATATGTGGTCCCAAATAAATTTGATCAAGGTCTGACCAATAGTTTTTGAGTTATTCTTAATAATTTATATTGATGTCGGTTGTGCAAAATTTTTAATTTTAAATTATTGCATGCAAACTCATAAATTAAAACAGCTATTACTAAGTAACTGTTGGTTTGCATGCTTTATCTATTTTGGTATTAACATGTCTTTACTTTCAATATACTAAGTGCTAGGTGACTGGTACATGTTACAATTACAATTTAATTTTAATTATTGCGCTACGTTGATTGTGTGTTGCGTTACGCTGTTTTATTGCGCATAATGATTGATTTCGTAAGGGAGAGAACAAATTGAAAATCCGCTCTCCACTAACGAGACTCAGTATTCACTACCACATACCATCCCATGCGATCGTAAGGAAAAATTTTAAACAGGAGATAGGGAGAAGCATCTTTTTACAACAACTAAAAATATTAAAAATGTGGTAGCCAATGCACCTGCCACATACGGGAGCTATGCCAAAATCCTTCCATGAGGCATACTATGAAGGAGGCTTATGTTTTGTAGTTAACTTTTAATAAGCTGTAATGAATAAATGTTTACCTAGCACAAATTTTCCGACTAGATAATTCCAACTTCGAACCTAAAATCAAACATCGGATCCATCTTGGCTGGGCAGTGTTTTGGAGATTACACACAAAAATTGTCACATGTCTATTCTTTTAAACCTGGAAACAAGAGTATAGAGATAGTGAATGTTGCCAGTGATGATATATAGATCTTAAACGTGTAACTTTACTGCTGCCCGTATAAAGAAGCTCGTGTTAACTATGAATTTGCAGGATAGAATTTGTAATGAAGATATCCGCAATAGAACCAAGGTAGCCCAGCCCACATAGTCCAACGGCTCAGTAAGCTGAAGTGAAAATGAGCCGGTCATATAGCGCTAATAACTGAAGAAGAAAGGTTCTCGACTGACAGTCTCTTCTCTCCTTAGCTAAGTGAAGGGCGACCTCACAATAGACGAAGTGACAACCAAGTATGAGATGCAGAAAATCAATAGATAGAGATTGCCCAAGACCATGTTTTTAGTACCAATTGTTTGTGGGAAGCCTCATTCAGCGATGAACTTATAAAGGGCAGTTAGTGAATAATGGAACTTAGTCAGAAAACATTGTTGTTTCAATGTTTTGTGTGTTAAGCAATGTTAATTTTATTTATATTTATTAGTATATACAATATTAAAAAATGTAATAGAAAAAACATGCGAGAGTGTCTTGGAATACTCGGTTGGGACGAAGTTCCTTTCGTCATCATCATCATTACAGCCATTCACATGTCCACTGCTGAACATAGGCCTCCCCCAAGAAATGCCACAAATCATGGTCCTTAGCCACCTGCATCCATCGACTTCCTACACGTCTTACCAGTTCGTCACTCTGTCTAGTGGAGGGACGCCCTACACTTCGTCCGCCGGTACGAGGCCGCCACTCAAGAGCCTTTTTTCCATTCGGTTGTCAGTTCTTCGAGCTATATGGCCTGCCCATTGCCATTTCAGCTCACTAATCCGTTTGGCTATGTCGGTTACCTGGTTCTACTGCGAATATCCTCATTTCTAAGTTAATCACGCAGGGAAACCCTGAGCATAGCCCTCTTTATAGCTCGCTGAGTGACCTTGAGCTTCCTCATCCGGCCAGCAGTGAAGGACCACGTCTCAGTTCCATAGGTCATCACTGGCAACACGCACTGGATGAACAATCTAGTTTTGAGATTTTGAGGTATGTCTGACGACAAGATGTGTCGTAATCTCCTGAACGCTACCCTGCCGAATTGAATCCGTCGATTGACCTCTCGGTCGAAGTTGGACTTACCTAGTCGGACTATTTGTCCCAGGTAAACATACTCGTCAACAACTTCGTGCTTAGTATCCCCAAGAACTACTGGCATAGGTGGGACGTTACACATGACTTTTGTTTTGTCCATGTTCATCTTAAGACCTATCAGTTGGGTGACACTATTGAAGTCATTGAGTATAGTGCTTAGGTCCTCCAGCGATTCTGTCTTAAGTACTATATAATCTTAAGGCAAATCAAAGGAGAGTAATGTACTAACCATTGACGTTAATACAGTATCCGTTCCAATCCCGTAGCTTGAAAACATCTTCCAATGCAGCGGTGAAGAGTTTTGGGGAAATAACGTCACCCTGTGTTACACCTCTTTGCAGTTGGATAGGTTTTGTACTCTGGTTCTGTACTCGAATTTCCATCGTAGTCGTATCATCGTAGTGTCGGATCAGACTTGTTCTTGAATCGTTACTCACACTTGCATGTGGCTCCAACGATGATGTGTAAAGCTGCCTATAGCACCTCTCAATCTCACTCAAAATCTCAGGTGTCCCGGAAATGATGCTGCCACTCTCGGTCTTCAGCTTTGACAATTAGCTCTGTCTGGCAGACAGATTTCTAGCAAAGACTTTGGAGGCCTATTACCACTCGATCGCTTCTTCAATACGTACTGTATTGAAGTTGCGTAAGGCCCGCCGCATGCATTTGGAGATCTGTCTGTTCAGTTGCCTGTACCCTGTCAAATCTGCTGAAAACTGCAGCTTCATTTCCCGTCTAACACCATGGGATAATAGTGTGATCAGAGAGTTTTTGTGTTCTTCTGCAGCGGGTCTTACGGAACTTAGCTCCGACTGTATGGTCAGTTTCTACGAACTTGTCATTCATATCATCCATTGTCCACACTTAAAACGATTTTGAAGCTCGAGCTGAAAGGTTTCAAAACTCTGGATTAGAGCACGAGGTGGACGGAACGTTTTATCTTCATTAGATGTGATCTCTCCAACTTAACGTTTAGGTTCAGTGTGCCTCTAACCATTCGGTGATTGCTACCAGTTTTCACCCTCGCGATCACTGAGACATCACTGAACGGTTCTTGTCTGGTAGCCATAATGAAATCAATCTCATTTTTTGTCGAACCATCGGGGCTCAACCAAGTCCACTTCCTGTGGGGCCACTTCTGAAGGAAAGGGTTCATTATAAACAGACCTTCTTTCTCCATGAAGTCGGCCAGCTGTTGGCCCCTCGGGTTCCGTTGCCCTATTCCAAAATATCCTACTTTCTGCTCATTGTTCTTTCTTATACCTAGTTTTGCGTTGAATTCTCTCATTAACACCGTATATAGGGTTTTGGAGGAAAGCATGGATCTAGATATATTTTCATAAATTTCCTCTGCCTCCTCATTAGGATGTGCCGAGGTTGGTGCGTAAACCTAAATTATCTTCAGCAAATACCGTTTGGAGATTCTGAGTATAAGGTACACAACCCTCGTCGACACACTCAATCTTTACAACGTTGTTAACGAGAGACTTGTGGACGATAAATTCGATACCTCCTTGGGATAGATGGTCGCCCTCTCTGTGACAGAACAAGTTGATGGATTCGGGGATTACCGTGTCCTCTCCCTCTCTTTGGACCTCGAATAATCCTATAGTATTCCAGCGGAACTTGTCTATCTCTTCTTCCAGCTCCAGGATCTCAGGGTGCTCGCGTTATATGTTGCCAGTTCGAGTCGCTTTAGGTGGCAACCGAACCTCCACCGGAGATTCTTAACACCCCCTGCACAGCCCTTATCATGGTTGCCACCGTAGCCAGAAATAGCGGGGCGGACGGGGGCCTGGGGGCCGTCTCTTCGTAACTTTCATCATGAGGGGTATATTGCCAGAGATGCTTGGCGAGCAGGTTGGCAACAGCAGCACTGATACTATGCACGGAAGCAAGGAAGAAGCAGGCAATGCAATACTAGAAAGATTTCTAACACCAATAACACTAATTTTTTTAGATAAAGTAGCTTGAGTCCAGGCTGTTGTATTTAAAGTTAAATTTAGAATGTTTTCTATAGTTATTTAAGATATTCAATATCTTTTAAAATATCCGAACATTTCCAGACTGTACTCGAGCGGAGTAAGTATGTAAATCTAGTTACAAGGAAATAATAATGTTGTGGTTTAAGTTATATAATTTATTAACGTGGTTTAAAACCATGATCAAATTTTGTTTTCAAAACAGGTTTAATACTATCGAAAAACAATCTAGCAGGTATAGTGATTTCGTACAGACAGCTTTTATTCCTGGAAAAATACAATTGAAATAAAGTGCCTCTGTTAGAACTAGATAAATTATTGGACATAAATATTTTACATTTATTGCTATTTGGTTCAAGACCAATATTTTTAAAATTTCGAAAAATATCAATATGATCACAGAGAACGTCATCGGCTCTACCTCTCATTGTACCGTCGTCCAGGTACCAGATATTCATCTTGAATTTAAAATTTGAAATAATGGTTTGAATTCCCAAACTGAAAAGTGCTGGTCCTAGTGGGCCTCCTTGCTGAACACCGACAGCAGAATCGATAATATAGTTTTTGTAAAACAAGTTAGTATTTTGACTAAACATTGCCAAACGTCATAATGAATTTCGTGGGTATATTTAGTCACTTCTTTCAGCAGGCTTACCCTATCGATATAGTTAAAAGCATTCCTTAGGTCAACCTTAACAAGAACATCAGCATCAGAGTTTGTTAAAAATGTAGGCACTGAATGTACCACCGGCTTACAGCCACTTCTAGTGCCAAAACTTAGTTGACTAGACTGAAATTCTGCCTTAAGGTTAGAGATTATGTATGAAATGAAAACAATTTTTTTAGGTGAGAAACTTAATTAGGTCAGGCGTGATTCTTTACGTCACTCTCAACTTTATCTTGTAGAGGAGACAGCAAGTGAGGCGAACCCTGTGAATAAATTACTTTTAATAAAATATAAAAGCTTTAGAGAGCAGCTAGAAGCCTTTTTAAGGAACTTAAGTAAAATAAAATAATTTCACATTTTTAGAAAAATAAAAGGCATGTGTGATATTATTTTACTATTTTAAATTCTTTGAATTTGTTTGGCTTTTCTTTTTTATTCGTTTTAGTAGTTAAAAGTCAATTTTCACCCTTTTGAGTGGAATTAAGGACTATCACAATTTCTTTTTTAACTTTCGTTTTTAACTTTATCCCCATATTTTAATATATATTTTGCTTCTCTTATGGGTGGAATTTTATTTGCCTAATTTACGTAAGATCACCCCTTAAATATATAACCCATTTAAAAAAAAAACATCAAAATCGGTTCACAATGGACGATATTGCGTTACATACATAATATGCAAACTATAAGCTTCCACCGTCTGTTAACGTACTTAATGAGAATTAAGATGGTTAAATATATGTACGCAAATATTAGATTAAAAAAAATTGGTACAATTCTTGCATGAACGTAACAATTTAGACAAAACATTTAAAACTGCTTTAGAAAACCTACCTAATGAGGATTATAAAGTCGTCATTCACGAAGATCGGACCCCTCGAGGAGAGCATGAAAGGCGCTACAATGCACCTTTGATTAAACGAAATAGCAGCTGTAATTAGTGGTGATCAATTTTCTTCACGAGACATTATCTTGCGAGCACGTGATGATACGTTGCAACGGGTAGCCGATGCACACAAGTTTTATGACGCTCTGCAATACCTATTGGTTTATTGCAAAGGACAAGAGGGTTATCATTTTCAAATTCCACTCATTAACCCGGTCACAAAGGAGCCTACTCCGAACAAAAAAGTATCATGTATGGATTTTTATGCGTATCATATGATGTTGCGAGAAAATGATTTTAACCTCTTAGCCCGGTGTAGACAATTATTTCATCAATTTTTGGTAGACATGTATGTGAAGGTAGAAAGTGAACGTCTCCCTTATATATCTTTAAATCAAAAAAGCTGCGCGTTGAGAATTATATACATTTACAAGATACAGTTTCTAGCGACGCCGAGACGCAGAGATTTAGGTAAAATGGTAATTCTGCCCTCATCGTTCGTTAACAGTCCCCGCTAGCTACATAAATACACACAAGACGCATTCGCCTATGCTAGAGTATTTAGATTAAAAGTACAAAAATTATTGTATGTAATTAACAAAGGGAAAATTTTCGGAAAGGTGCAGTGTTTCATGTATTCAATTGAATGGCAAAAAAGAGGATTACCACATGCCCACATTCTAATATGGCTTAAAGAGAAGTTGCGGCCCAGCCAAATAGACGACATAATAAGCGCCGAGATTCCGGATCCTGAGCAAGATAAAGAATTGTATGATACCATCGTCCGAAATATGATTCACGGTCCATGTGGAGCACGAAATTCAATATCACCATGTATGAAAGAAGGAAAATGTACAAAGATTTTCCCTAAACAGCTAATAAAAGAACGCAGAGCTCCCGAAGATGGTGGCAGGAAATTTACAATCAAATCTCGCTCTGGAGCGTTCGAAACCTTAGATAACAGCTGGATTGTCCCGTATTCGCCCATTCTATGTAAAATGTTTAATGCCCAGATTAGTGTAGAAGCATGTAGCTCTGTCAGCGCAATCAAGTATATCTGTAAGTACATAAATAAAGGAAGCGACCAAGCAATATTTAATCTCAGGAGTTGAGGTGAGGCAAATCCCGTTAATGCAGTACAGACCTTTCAAGCAGGGCGTTATGTCAGCAGTAACGAGGCAGCGTGGCGTCTCCTTGGCTTCCCTTTACACGAAAGGCACCCAACAGTTACTCACCTTGCTGTGCGCTTAGAAAATGGAGAGCGTGTATATTTCACCGAAAGAAATTTCCAAGAAAGAATTGCATCACCGCCAAAAACTACACTAACAGCCTTCTTTCAACTTTGTCAAACCGACCCCTTTGCAAAAACGTTGTTATATTCTAAAGTCCCCCGCTATTATACTTGGAACACATCTAGGAAGGAGTGGAAACGCCGTATTCAAGGCGCGCCTGTTGCAAATTGGCCCGGTGTAAAGTCATTAGATGCCCTTGGTCGTGTGTATACCGTCCATGTAACTAATTTTGAATATTTCTGTTTACGATTGCTGCTGCACCATGTTCGGGGTCCTACTGGATATAAAGACCTTAAAACTGTCAACGGTCAGGAATGCGCAACTTATAGAGAAGCATGTGAAGCTCTGCATCTTTTAGAAGACGATAATCACTGGGATGAAACCATGGAGGAAGCTGTGCAGTGCCAGTCACCAGCCAAAATTAGGGATTTTATGCAACTCTCATATTATCTTGCGGGCTATCTAATGCACATGAATTGTGGGACAAATATAAAGAGTACATGGCGGAAGATGTTTTCGAAGGTTACAGCAGACACACGCGAACATGACATACAATGAACACATTTATAATGAAACACTTGGAAAAATTGAAGATAAAGTAATGGCAATGGTAGGCAAAAAAATTAAGCGACTTTGGAATGATAAGCCCTCAGCGAACAACCGAAAATGAACTAAGTGATGAAATTATACGTGAAACAAACTACGATATACCAGCTTTGCAGCAGCAAGTAGCCGAATTTGTACCCCGCTTGCTTCCCGAACAAAAACGAGTTTTGACAAAGTATTAGGACAAATTGAATCTGAAAATGGTGCACTTTTCTTTTTAGATGTCCCTGGAGGAACTGGGAAGACATTTTTGTTAAATTTATTACTAGCGCAATTACGGAAAGTCAAAAACATTGCTGTGGCCGTAGCTTCCTCCGGTTTAGCCGCCATGCTGCTAAGCGGGGGCCGCACTGCACATTTTGTTTTAAAACTCCCTCTTAATCTAGCCCTAGAAGAATTGCCGATCTGCAACTTTAGCAAAAAAGTGCACGAGGTATAATGCTACAACAATGCAAACTTTTAGTGTGGTACGAAAGTACAATGTCGCATAAAAAAGTGTAGAAGCACTAAATTGAACGCTCCTGGATTTGCGCAACAATACCGATGTAATGGGAGCAATGGTGGTTTTACTGGCTGGTGACTTTCGCCAAACTTTACCTGTCATACAAAAGGGCTCACCTGCAGATGAAATTAAAGCATGCCTGAAGTCGTCTATTTTATGGAACAAGGTGTTCAGTTAAACTACGAATATGAGAGTGCATTTGTATAATGATATCAATGCTGGAAACTATGCTGCCACACTATTAAAAATTGGCGATGTGCGGTTGGAAACGGATGCTGAGAGCTGCGTTAAATTGACGAGAGATTTTTGTAATTTAGTACAGAATCATTCCGAATTAATTGCGAGCGTTTATTCAGATTTAACGAACAACATGCATGAAGACAAATGGTTATTTGAAAGGGCGATACTTGCACCAAAAAATTAGAGCGTTAACAAAATAAAATCAGATATATTAAGCGCTTCATATCCCGTAAAATTTCTAAATTCTCTAGAGTTGTCAGGTGTGCCCTCACATAAGCTTCAATTAAAATTAGGCGTCCCAGTCATGCTAATGCGAAATTTAGATGCTCCTCGGTTATGTAACGGGAAAAGGCTGCGTGTGACACATATTGGACGGAACATAATCGGTGCTACAATTTAGACAGGCGTCGGAAAATGTGAAAATGTTATTATACCACGGATCCCTATAATTCCCACAGATCTTCCTTTTCAATTCAAAAGGTTGCAGTGCCCTTTTAAGCTCAGTTTTGCAATGACAATTAATAAAGCGCAAGGGCAAACGTTACAGGTAGAGGAGGTCAACTTAGAAAAACCGTGCTTCTCTCATGGTCAGCTGTATGTAGCATGTTCGCGTGTGTCAAATGCCCAGAATCTCCACATTCTTTTCCCGAATGGAAAAACATATAACATTGTGTACAGTAGCGACTTAAAATAGTGTTCAGTTATTTTTTTTTCAAAATTCCCACAATCAATTAATCAGAATTCCCACAGATCTTCCCTTTCAATTCAAAATTTCGTATTTAGCTCAGTTTCTTTTCAATTACAAATGCTGCACCTCTGACGGACCTATTAAGCTCAGTTTCCTTTCAACTCAAAAGCCTGCATCTCTGACGGATCTTTTATTTGTCTCAGTTTCCTTTCAATTCAGAAAACTGCATCTCTGACGAATCAATTTAGCTTAGTTTCTTTTCAAAAGTCTGCATCCCTGACGGATAATTATGATCAGTTTCCTTTAATTAAAAAAAATATCGACATCACCTGATTTGAGTTCAGGTGACGAGTGATTCTCGCGCTCAAAATGGATGTTAGTGTCTTGTATATGTTAGGTATACTTGCTTATGGGGCGGTACTTGCTCGGTTCTGTGGAATCCCGTTCTTTAGGAACCAAATGAGTGATCCCAGTAGTGAAGAGGCTCGGGAGCGACTTTTGTTCGAGAGCCTCTTGAAACTTTCGGGCGATCACAGCGTGACACACCACGAAAACCTTCAGCCAGTAGTGATGCAGTCCATCGAGTCCCGGACTTTTCCAGTTCGGGGCCTTACGGACCGCCTCAGCTACGTCATCCGGCGTTATGATGACGGGGTCCATGGGCGTAATATTCGCACACTGACTCGCCACAACTTCCGTCCAAGGGCCTTCGCTGTGGTTTACGGGCTCTGACCACAGGTAGAGCCAGAATGCGATAGTGGCTTGTTTCGGTGCTGGGCCCGTTCCACGTACCATTGGTCGCTCCAATGATTCATAGAGCCTCTTCTGATCACTCTGGAATAGAGGATTCTGGTTGAACCGTGTCGACATCTTGGTATATCGCCGAATCCGCTTCCCCCAAGCAGCGATTCTCTGCTTCAGGTCGTCTATGCGCTCCGTCAGTTTTTGCGTTATATCCGACTGGGACAAACTGATATTTTTCCCAGCAAACGCCATCCTGACGGTGCGCACAATTCTCGGCCTATTATTGCCCGACCTGAAACTTATCAGTCTGCCAATGAGGACTCTTACCTTTGCGATACGGTCCTCAATCCTTCTTCTCCAGGCTGGGATGGCGCTACTTTGTCTAGAAGCGCGTCCAGCCGTGGGAAGTTTGGCGCCAATAATACGGCAAAATGCCAGTGCGGCGCCAAAAAGAATTGAGTCTCGCAAAGGTCCCGGCTGGCTTACAAATAGGTCACCAGCATTGGGTTAAGAGCCCTCACGACAGCCCGATTCCGCTTGCTTAGGGGTATGCGCGGGAGTCGCGGTCGATTTTCGAGAGGCGCGTTTCCACAATCGCCTCCTCCAATTTACTCCTCATCTACTCTAGTTCTTGGGTGACCATTCCATCATCGTCTGAATCAACTACAACTGGAAAATCCGCGGCGGCATCGACGTGTGCAGATTGTTCTGCAATTTGTGGCGTCGCATTACCAGCTGTAGCATTTCCATCCATTATTATAATTATTATTATTAACCCGTAGCAAAAATGAAATTAACGCGAAAATATTTTAGGGCGATGATTTTTAAGGCAAGCTTACTCTTTCCGCATGATTGCACTGCTCATCTTAAAATGCTCTTGCTTTTGCTTTTTGCTTTTAAGATTTTTTTTATTTGGGCACCGTAAGTTATGCATAATTTGATAAGGGCTGTGTTTCTCTATATGATGAAACTCATGATGGTCGACTCAATTGCGATCACTAAGGAAAATGTGGCAACTTTCAGGCGACTAATTAAGAAATACCGGTGCATCAACTAAAAGAAGCTTCGAGAACATTTGGGTATTAGTATTAGGATCCAAACTTGGAAAAAAAATACATCATCAATTAAAAGTTTTAATACTTTGTTACTGCTGGATTCCTCATGTACTCACCCAAATCAAAAACGGGCAAATAAAGCCAGTTCTTGTTATAAAATTATAGGCAAACAATGATTGCATTTTTTTCTTTTAGATGGATCCTGTCTTCACGATCCCACTCGATGTGCAAAAGATAGTTAAGGCTGAATTTATCACTATTTGTTTAACCAGTGTCTTTGAAAATGTTAGAGAAAAATGACCAAGAAGCCGCATCCTTTAGCTGAAGCATTGTCATGGCGCTTCATTGCGAATAAGACAAAGTTTTTTCTGGCTTCTGAAAAGGTGGAGCTCGTGACCAATTGCGCACGCAATTCAGACATTTAAAAAACTTCTCGAACAGCTTCTTTTACTGACTCAATAAAAATAATCGTACAATCATTTTAACTTTAATACAAATATGAAAATATTCACAAATATTTAGATAGTGGAACGTAGTTTTTTCGTATTGCTGATCATGATCATAATAAAATGATTGTTCCTGTAGCTAAACCAAAGCAAGCGATTTTGAAAACATTAAATTAGACGTGTTAACAAGGTGAATATATACATTTTACGATTATATTAGCAATATTATGTCCTATAATAAATGTGAATAAAAAGGATAATTACTCCCAAAGGTTCATTAACTGAACGTTTGAATCCACGCTACATTACTTAAATTTAATGATCATTGAGACTGTCGCTTTTACGCGATTCTAAGAGCAACATAACAAAAATATTTTTTACTTATTTTACTTTTGTGAAGGTCACTGTTATGAATAAAATTAATAAACGAAATACGTTTCATGTCTAAAATTTTAATTTAGCAAATAAAATCGCGTAACAGCGTTACCATTCAATTCTTAAAGAAAATTAATTATTAAAACGAACTTTATCGGAGATTAAACAAATACGAGTGATAGCTAAACTCATCGAAATATTTTCTGGCTTATAAGGATGATAAAGAGTAGGGATACGCGGTTTACCTCAGTGTTTAACAGACGAAGATTTGCAACCAACGACAGATGTTCAATGTAGCATTTTTTTTATATGTGAGGGTAAGAAACGAGTGCGCAGTCCACCTTACCCATAGAGATGTTACTCATGGAGATCTACAGCCTTCCTCAAATAAAAATCAAAATTCTGGTACATAGTTACCCCTGAGGACTTGGATGAAATGCCTTGCAAAAAGGGTCTCCGGTTCTAGTCACTCACCTTACGAGACACAGTAGTATTTTACTGCTACTTCATGCAAGTGAGCGAGCAAACCGCCAGGGATTTCCTTACGAGGTGACTGATATATGGGATATTCGGTCGACCATAATTATTCCTGTAAATCGTTTTTGTAAACAGGTTAATCCCTAGTTATCTGAAGCAACTGGGACTTCTTGGCGGACAGCTCCGGTCTCCAATACGGAAGGCGGTGCTCCTCGATTCCGCCTGCTTCGTCCAGAGATTTTTTTCCATTTCCCCATAACCCTCGGCAGTTTGAATTTATACTATTTTATTTATGAAGATATATCGCTTATATATTTATAAGTATTTTTGAATCCCAACCAGATGAAAACACTTTAATATACTCAAATAATAATAATGTTCTCCAGACCAGAGAGAGATCACCCGCAGAACCAACGGCTTTAAATACTTTGTGAGTGGGTGAACCACCACCAACTTCCTGATCCCGAGCTACTTCTTGACAGAAATAAAAGTATTTTCCAAACCCAGATTTCAAACCCAATCACGTTAACGGCCACTAGATCAATGAGACAGTCGAAGTTTAGTATGTAATAAAAAAATTTACATAATGAAAAAAAAATCTGGCAATTAGTCTTTTGTTATGGGTAAGAAGTTTAATTCAGTTAATTATGTCGTTCTCTAGAACACGCTGTTCATCTTTTTATAACGTAATATTAGTATTTTCTTTTCAAATTTAAAAATAAATGTCATTTGAGGCAACATCTTTTGCGTACATAATAAACAAGATGGGTCGCACTGACTATTACCAACCTCCTATGACTTCATTCTTGTTCAAAATGAAAACAACTTTTGTTCCTCGGTTTTCTCATTTCACTGATGTTAGTACCGTTATGAAATACTTATTTTTGTTAATAACTTTATTCAAGCTTTCAAATGCGAATTTGTACTACTTAAAAATAAATTCTGAATATTTATATACACATCATGATTCAAATAAAACATTACACATAAAGGAAGTGATATAGCATTATATGTCTATTATTGTTTTCGCCGACTTTATTAGCTTGAATAAAAAGGAACGCAAATGCCGCTACCTAGCAGCAGGATCTGAATATACGAGTAGGTGGTGCTTTTCGAAAAATTTTCTATATTGTATATCCTCCCTGCTCTAATAGACACACTGTTATTCGCTTTAAGAAATTAAATAGGCTTTACGCTCGCTATAAATGTATAGGCCACCTTTAACTCAAGTTCATTACCATTTCAAATGCTGATCTCCAACGTATTCGGTGGTGCAAAAACCAGAGATAACTTCCATTTTTATAATGAAATATTTCAAGGACCTTATTTAAAGTCTGCCAATAGTCACTTGCTGGCAGACTATATATTCCATAACACTTTCAGAAGGAGGTCTGTGTCCAACATTGGAATGTGTCATCATCGTCATTCCAATTTTTCACAAGCAGGGACTTAAATACCGTTAAAATAGAGTAACGTTATCTGCGCAAGTGTGAGATAACGTTATGTTTAAGAGAAACGATATGTCAAAACGATATTATGCAAAGCTTTGCATGTATATAACGTTATAATTACGTTACAATAAATATGTCAAAAAAGCGTTTCTAAAATATTGTTATCACAAAATCATAATGTTATTATTTATTGTTCTATGCCATCTCTTTTACTCGTATGATCTATCGAACTGGTCGTCAGCGCAGCAATTTAATTGTCAACTGTATTAGTTACATACAACTCGGAACATGGGTGTTTCAAAATAAATAGTTCATAAACTTTGTATTACATTCATAACAATAAAATGGTGTTCTTAATATCTTACTGCATACATTAAGGATTGTGTAGACAAAATAATTGTATAGAAGTTGAAATATTCTTCTATATATTATTGTTAAACTAGACTATATGTCTGATTGCTCTTGAATTTCATAAGTAATGTGAAAATAAAACATACGTGAGTGTCGTGGAACACTCGGTTGGAATGAAGTACATTTCGTAGTATATTCTATTAATGTTATTATTTATTAACGTATTATATAATTAATTAACAAATACAATGAATCACTAGCGTCTATTGAAATTAAGCGTCATTTAAAATAAAACAATATTTCTTTCATGGCAAGATAAGAAAAAGTGCTTGGGAGATGGATATTATTCTATCTCGCTTTTTTATACGTCAGAAGGGGTCGTGATGAAAAAATCTTACATTTTTTCTCGCCTAGCCCCCATCCGCCAAATTCGTACCGTCCGATAAGGAACATCGTTCCAATAAGTCTGCCTTGTCTATTTAATTTGTTTGAATTTCAGGTTGATCTTCCACATAGATCATCAACATATCAATACAGAGTTGAACCTCTACTTAGCTTATCATATCATCATAATCAGTAGCATTGAAGTGACACCAAAAAAGACGATAATGTTAAAAAAATTATCGAAATTAAAGAGAAGAATAACAGACAAAGAAAATAGTTAAAAATGGACATACTCAAAAGAAAGTATCGGATAAATCTAAAGGAAGTCAACATGTATATTATATTTATATAATACAAATTCTCTGCCACTTCAAAGTATATTAGTATTAAGTGATTTTCTTTCCATGCACATAAGAAAAGAACATTGTTTTGCAATATATTAAATGTGGATAGAGAGGAAGAGTTTTGCTAAACAAACTTAAGTGTGGATATTGTATCGCAGTTTGGCATTCTGAGCTTCTCAGCACAATGATGTTAAATCGTTAATATATTTAATAATGTCTTTAAAAAGATAAAAGAGGTTAAATTTACCCATCAAAAGACGTGATTGATGTGTACGTGATATTGTGTGAAACAATATTAAGAATAAAAAGTAAGAATAATAAGGTTTTAAAATCTTAATAAATACAAATTATAAGTATATATTTTTTAAAAACGTTAACTTTTTTTTTTTTTTATAGGATAAGGGTGACAAACGAGCACACAGTCCACCTGATGGTAAGTGGTTGCTGTGGCCCATAGACATCTACATCTATCCTCTATTACAAATCAAAATGTAGATGCGTTGTCACCCGTGAGGACTAAGATGGAATGCCTCATTTCCAGTAAAAAGGGCCTCCGGCCACCTGCACTCACCAAGCGAAACGCAGAGGTAAACCTCTACTTCACGCTGGTTTTCTGTGAGGTCGTGGTACTACCCCGGTTCGAGCCGGCCCATCCGTGCGACAGCAAAAGCTGCCGCGTGGCTCTACCACTGTTAAAACTTCACAAATTTTACTTTTAAAGTTAGATTTTCTCCTGTACCGCAGGGGAAGTTTACATACATAAGTAGTACAAATTCGCATTTGAAAGCTTGAATAAAGTTATTAACAAAAATAAGTATTTCATAACGGTACTAACATCAGTGAAATGAGAAAACCGAGGAACAAAAGTTGTTTTCATTTTGAACAAGAATGAAGTCGTAGGAGGTTGGTAATAGTCAGTGCGACCCATCTTGTGTATTATGTACGCAAAAGATGTTGCCTCAAATGACATATATTTTTAAATTTGAAAAGAAAATACTAATATTACTCTATAAAAAGATGAAAAGCATGAGCTCTAGAGAACGACATAATTAACTGAGTTAAAAAACATTTGTTTTACAAAATTGAAGAAACAATCGAACAGTCCGTCTGATGATTAGTGGCTACTGCAGCCCGTGGACATCTGCAACAAAATTCAAATCAAGAAAGCTACAAATGCGTTGTTATACCTCAAGACCAAGATGGAATGAATCACAGATGGTAAATATATTGGCACTCTATACCCTTCATACCATATTCCTATTTGACATTCTGACAGAAATAGGTATAGGTGTGGTACCTATAAGACGGACACGAAACGGAAATTATTACAAAAGAAACCTTTAAATAGATCAAAATAATTCTGGCAGTAAATCGCATGACAATGGTTTTTTATCACATTTTGAAATTCGTTATACGTAGGAAAGAATAAAATCACAGCGAAAATATTTTAGGACACTGAGGGAAAAAATTGGTGTCTAAATAAATATTCATATCGTATATGCCTATATGGTATATTCATTATTAAGCCTATATACTGCAGTGTGCTTTGATGGACACTAACAGTATATTATACATGAATTTTTAATTAAAATGGTTTCATTTCATACGATGGTTGTGAATAATTACAACTGTTTTGTGGTCCGACTCACAAGTTTATGAATATTTTCCTCTAATTACATTTTAATGACTTTCGTAGCAACAGACACTGCAAGGTATTATCCACTATAGTAATTTGTTATGATGGCATAAACACAGGAGCTTATATAAGTAGGTATGAAAAGTTACGACCTTTTTATGGTCATCACATCACATCATAGTGTAAATTATTTTTATTTCTAATTGTAAAACATTATAAAAAATAAAAATAATATATTTTTGTTTAACTTTTATTGATCTACCTATGAAATTACCTTTTTTTATGAAATAAGCTAACTTATTTTACTTCTATATTTTTTATTTCTATTAATCAAAGTAATCAACCATGCAATCGATGCATCTTTGCCAACGCAGTGGAAGTTTATTAATGCCCTTCTTGAAGACACCAGCAGATGGGCAATAATTTTTCAAAGGCATTTTGTACTGCTTTTTGGATATTGAATTTTTCCCGGTAAAAAGTTATCCGAATTCTGGAAAAAGTAAAAGTCTGCAGGCGCAAGGACTAGTGAATACATGGTGGTTGGGGAAGTGCGAGCTTCCCCATGGTTGTGTTCAGTTCTTCACAGTATACAACTGCATTGCAATTCAATGCTCATCCCATTTGGTAAGAAGCTGTGATGAATCACACCGGCGCTAGACCATAAAACAGTAATCATCACTTTTCTAGGGATAAGTTATCGTTTAGGGCATTGTTTAGGTTCTGAACCAGGACCAAACCAACTTTCTGATCGCTTTCGATTGTCAAACAAAATCCATTTTTGACACAGGTAACAATGTGGTACAAAAAACGTTTGTGTACCTGTTGAACAGTTCAAGGCATGTCTCGACGCGTAATAAATAAAAATAAATACTGTGAGATCTACCAGTTTGCCGATAATACATGCCTTATAGCCGCAGTCGCTGATATAAATTTAGCTTAACTAAAATTAAAAACAGATTTTACAAAACTAACTAAATATTCCCATGACATTGGTCTTCTAATGAATTCAACCAAAACGAAGCTTATGTATACCACAACTGCAGCCAGAAAAGAAGCAATGACCTAAAACCCATACCTGATTGCTCATAGCCATACTTGCCTTTATGCAAACATAAATCCGTGTACTTAAAGTTCAACTGACTTAGTTAATTATTATAGATAACTTGATATTATTAAAGATGATTGTCCTAAGTGAGCAGAAAACATAGACGAAGAGTATAATAAGTGATAAGTTACGATCCATGTTGAAGAAGTTTAATCTTAATAAAATCCCATACTCTATACGGCTGTAAATGTACAGAGCTCTTGCAGAATCAACTATATTTTACGCACTAAGTAAGTACAGGAGAATATGTATATCGTATCTAGATTCTATTTACCATCTTCTGATATGTTTGCTCTAAATCATAGTACCACACAAAATCTAAAATAAATTTAAAGGTACTAATTTGAACTAAACTTTAACTACTATGAACTCTTTTCTATATATTATAAAATTATGCCAATATACGATAAGGTAAAATACAGATTAATTCTAGAGAACTTCAACAGAATGAATCTCCAGAAAGCAATCAAACTTCCAATAGGAAGACGCAGTTTATTAAACGTCAAACACAACGTTCCCCGAAGTAACAACTTGTATGATAGGCAGACCTTAGGCTGTCTTGAGCCTGCATTACTGAACAGCTTACCCTGTAAGTAGAAGCAGTAAACCAAACTGGAAACGATAAAAGGAAATCCCATATCATATTTCCTGCAAAATAATTATTGTATATGTGTACGTATTGGAACATCCTGTCTTTACCTCATTAAAACGATGTAGTGAGAAACCGGCACAAGGAAATACAAGTGTAGAATAATTAATGGATTTCCTATACACAGTTGGAATTCTTGGCCTATTATTTATCTACCGTCCCCGATTATTTATCTACATATTATTATACTAGTAATTTTTGACGCTGTGTACGGACAAACCTAACTGGGTTTTTGTTTCACCGTAATTGGAACATTTAGTGTAAAATTAGCTTTAGCTGCGAAAGTAGGTCAGAATCCCGCACGTAACAAATACCTAATATATAACAAATAGTCAGGACTATAAGAAATTATTCCGGGTCTGAAAACTTTTCGAAAATGGATGTGCCATTATACAGGGAAAATACTTATAATGTTTTCTTAAAATAAAACAACAATTTTCTGATGTACAAAGTTTCTAAAACGTAGTTATTATATTCTCCTCGGTCTTATCGTTCCAACGTCCTCATACACAATACGAGTACCTAAAAATATACTGTCAACATGATTGTTTTAATATTAAGTAGATACTGCATCAACATTTTTTAATGTTGATATAAAGAAAAATAATTTATACAATAATATCTTTTTGCATGTAAAGTCATAAATGAAAACAGCTATTGCTAAGTTAATGTTAGTTTGCATACTTTATCTATTTTGGTGTTATCATATCACTACTTTTAACACGTTACACTAGATATGTTGTTGTGACTGACATGTTACAATTACAATTTAATTGTAATTATTGCGCTACGTTCAATGTGTGTTGCGTTACGCTGTTTTATTGCTCATAATGATTGATTTCGTAAGGGAGAGAACACATTGAAAATCCGCTCTCCACTAACGAGACTCAGTATTCACTACCTCATATGATCCCATGGGTTCGTAAGAGGCGACATAAGGAAACTGAAACAGGAGATAGGCAGCAGCATCTTTTTAATAACAAATAAAAATATTAAAAAATGTGGTAGCCAATCCAACTGCCACACACAGAAGCTATGCCAAACTTCGAACCTAAAGTCAAACACCGGATCCATCTCAGCTGGGCAGCATTTAGGATGTTACAAATCACACAGAAATCCCAAACGCCGCAAAATCGTCACGTACCTATTATTTTAAACCTGAAAACACGAGTATAGAAATAGTGCATGTTGCCAGAGATGATATATGGATCTAAAAAGTGTAATGCCGTCAAAAACATAACTTGTAAAAAAAAACCAAGTCTCGCAAGTCAGTTCTTCTACCGTAAAAAGTTGAATTAGACATGACCTCTTCAACTTAATGTTTAGGTTCAGTGTGCCTCTCACCATTCGGTGATCACTGCCGATTTTCACCCTCGCGATCACTGAGACATCACTGAACAGTTGTCGTCTGGTCGTCATAATAAAGTCAATATCATTTTTTATTAAATTGTCGGGGCTCGACCAGGTCCACTTCCTGTGGGGCCGCTTCTGGAAGAAAGAGTTCATCATAAAGAGTCCCTCTTTCTTCATGAAGGTAGGTGCGTAAACCTGTATGACGTTCAGCGAATACCGTTTGGTGATTCTGAGTATAAGGTACGCAACTCTCGTCGACACACTTCCAATCTTTACAACGTTGATAACGAGAGACTTGTGGACGATAAATCCAACACCTCCTTGGGACAGATCATCGCCCTAGTGGTAATAGAGCAAGTTGCCGGATTCGAGGATTACCGTTTCCTCCCCCTCTCTTCGGACTTCGGATAATCCTATAATATTCTAGCGGAACTTGTCTATCTCTTCTTCCAGCTCCAGGATTTTCCCGTCAGTCCTCAGGGTGCGTGCGTTATATGTTGCCAGGTCGGGTCATCTTAGGTGGCAACCGAACCTCCACGGGAGATTCTTAGCACACTCTGCCCCGCCGTTACCATGGTCGTCACCATAGCCAGGAATAGCGAGGCCGCCGAGGACTGGAGGCCGTAACTTCGTAACTTTCACCATGAGGGGTATATTGCCATATTTGCCACGCTTGGCGAGCGGGTTGGCAACAACAGCACTGACTCTATGCACGGAAGCAAGGAAAGCAGGCAATGCAATGCTAGAAAGATTTCTAACACCAATACCACCAAATTTTTTAGATAAAGTAGCTTGAGTCCAGGGTGTTATATTTAAAGTTAAATTTAGATTGTTTTCTATACTTAAAAGATTTTTAAAGATTTTCAATATCTTTTAAAATATCCGAACATTTCTAGACTGTACTCGAGCCGATTAAGTCTGTAAATCTAGGTACAAGGAAACAATATTCTAAAATAGTAAGAGCAATGTAGGGGTTTTAGTTATATAATTTATCAACGTGGTTTAAAAACTGATCAAATTTTGTTTTTAAAACAGGTTTAATACTATCGAAAAACAACCTAGCAGGTATAGCGATTTCGAACTGACAGTTTTTATTCCTGGAGAAATGTGATTGAAATTTTGAAATAAAGTGTCTCTGTTAGGACTAGATAAATTATTGGAAAAAAATATTTAACATTTATTGCTATTTGGTTTAAGACGAATATTTTTAAAATTTCGACATATATGAATAAGATTACCGAGAACGTCATCTGCTCCACCTCTCATTGTACCGTCGTCCAGGTACCAGGTATTCAGCTTGGATTTCAAATTTGAAAGCTGTACACTGACAGCAGAAACGATAATATAGTTTTTGTAAAACAAGTTAGTATTTTGACTGTAACATTGCCAAACGTAATGATGAATTTCGGGGGTATTTTTAGTCACCTGTTTGAGCAGGCTTTCCCTATCGATATAGTTAAAATCATTCCTTCACAAGAACATCTCCATCAGAGTTTGTTAAAAATATACGCACTGAATGTACCACTGGCTCACAGCCACCTGTAGTGCCAAAAGTAGTTGAGTATGTGTGATATTATTTTACTATTTTAAGTTCTTTGAATTTGTTTGGCTTTGCTCTTTTATTCGTTTTAGTAGTTAAAAGTCAATTTTCATCCTTTTGATCCGGATTAAGAACTATCACAATTTCATTTCCGATTACGTTTTAAACTTTATACCTATATTTTAATATACCTAGTCAGGTCATAAATTCTGTCACATGTTTAACATAAAATATTTGAAATAAGATATTTATATACCAAAATGAACTTAACAAAACATAGATTCTTATGACACTAAAGTTTATTCAAAATGACCTCCGTGATTTTGAATACAGGCCTTCAATCTGCGCGGCCAGTCGTCTATCGCAGCACGAACGAGGTCCATGTCAATATCGGCGGCTGCCTTAATCAAGGATGTCTTGAGTGACTCTGAATTGGGATGAGGCTTTGAGCACGCCTTTTCCTCTAAGTGTTGCCATATCTTGTTATCTAACGGATTCAAATCTGGACTGGAGAAGGGCCAGTCTTCGTGCCGGATGAAGTCGATTTCACGCGCCGCCAGCCAGTCTTGTGTGCTCTTCGCTCTATGAGTTGGCGCCGAATCTTGTTGGAATACCCAGTGCCTGTTATTAAACATGGTATGAGAAACAGGTTCCACAAGGTTCGTCAGGACTGTATTTTGATACACAACTGCATTCGTTTTTACACCTTTCTCACAAAAATGTACCTCTGTTAAGCCCCAATAAGGAACTCCAAACCATACCATGAGCGAGGATGGAAAATGACCTCGTTGGACACGCGGAATACGGTTGCTCGCTTCTTCACTACTGTGTGCGTACATATTATCATTTTGTTTGTTGTAGCTCTCTTCTACGGTAAAATTTTTTTCATCCGAAAAAAGAATTTCCCGATATTTTTTTCCCGCGTATTGCTCTAGCAAAGCGCGGCATCTCTTCAGTCTCAGGTCCATTAGACGAGCATTCAAACGATGTCCTGTTTTTCTTCGATATGCCCGAAGTCCTAAGTCTTCATTTAACACCCTCTTCATCGTGGTTCTGCTTAACCCCATCTGAAGGGCCAACAGTTTCTGCTTACGTTTGGGATTTCTTTGAATTCGCGCCTTCACAGCTTTTATCACTGCTGGAGTCCTAACAGACCGAGGGCGACCACTTCTTGACCTGTCATCTACGCTAGAGTCTTCATTGTATCGTTTGATGGTACGATAAACGAATCTTTTGGTTATATTCAAATTTTTCAGTATGTCAAAAATTTGAATTGGCGCGTAACCGCAACGATTTTTTTTTTTTTTTTTTTTTTTTTTTTTTATAGGATAAGGGTGACAAACGAGCACACAGTCCACCTGATGGTAAGTGGTTGCTGCGGCCCATAGACATCTACATCTATCCTCGTTTGCGAATCAAAATGCAGATGCGTTGTCACCCGTGAGGTCTAAGATGGAATGCCTCATTTCCAGTAAAAAGGGCCTCCGGCCACCTGCACTCACCAAACGAAACGCAGAGGTAAGCATCTACTTCACGCTGGTATTCTGTGAGGTCGTGGTACCACCCCGGTTCGAGCCGGCCCATCCGTGCGACAGCAAAAGCTGCCGCGTGGCTCTACCACGATGCAACGCAATAACTGCAACTCGGTCTTCTTTAAGCGTCCACTCCATATTTAAAAATGAGTAAAATTCTAAAAAGTATACAGTTTTATTTTCATGAACAATTTGAAATTCGAATTCAATAAACTTTTTTGTGGCCAGCATTCTAAAAGAAAAGTTTTTACTGTGTGACAATACTTATGACCTGACTAGGTATATTTTGCTTCTCTTATGGGTGGAATTTTATTTGCCTAATTTACGTAAGATCACTCTTTAAATAAATAACCCATTTTAAAAAAAATCATCAAAATCAGCTCACAATTGACGATATTGCGTCACATACATAATATGCAAACTATAAGCTTCCACCGTCTTATAAGTCCGTTAATAACATACTTATTGAGAATTTAGTAGGTTAAATATGTGTACGCAAATAATAGATTAAAAAAATGGTGTCTTAGTTAGAATATTTCTATTTCAATAAAATAAGTTAAATAAGTTCATAGTTTCATGACCATTAAGTGACTTCAAGAAAGGAAGAATTATTTTTTCTAAGTAACATGATCTCCACAAGGCTTATTTATATATTATGCTTTTACAGTAAAAACTGTGATTCTCCTCAGATAAGGCATCAATATTTTTATTTCAATAACCGAACATACCTATTTATATCATCCTAAACGACTTTTTTATAAAATTTAAGTGACTACTAACTATTAATTGAAGTTCACCTTATGGTAAGCGACTACTGCAGCTCATAGACATCTGCAACCAAACCTAATTCAAATAAAGGCGACAAATGCTTTGTCACATCTGAGAAAGGAAATGGAATGCTTCACATCCTCTCAATACGCTGCCACTCTATAAGGACTTTGAGACTGGAACTTAACAATCCGTGCACTGCTATTTGGCGGCAGAAATAGTTGAATAGATAGTACCTACCCAGAAGGATTCCTTTTTTATATGGGGGGATCATGTCGGACATAAACGGAAGCCATGGGGCCAGGAAGAGCGAAACCGAAACGAAAACCATTAATGCCACACCCCGACAGGGTCACACAGGTAGGGCGAGTGGCGCGTTACTATTTCAACACTCCTCTTCCCTTGAAACTCCACCTCGCTGCAGCGATAGAGGAAGAGGCTCGCCAAGCCTACTCGGAGTGGTCAACTCGGGCCGGACCATTACCTGGACCAGCCATGAAAGCTCTTCTTAGTTCAACGTGGGTAACTTAGCGATGGCTACTAAGCCCCAACTCCACGATAAGGCGGGAGCCCGTTCGAGAGCCCCTTTAATCCTTCTAGCTTCACAGCACTACAAGAAGAGAAAATGTTGAATTTCGAAAGTTATATTTTTAAAACATGAGAAACGCCTAAATTTAAATAATTTTTAGAGGGAAGTTGCGCGTCAATTACTTTTATCACAAGTTGAAGTAGCAAACCGTAGCAAAAATGAAATTAACGCAAAAATATTTTAGGGCGATGATTTTTAAGGAAAGCTTACTCTTTCCGCATGATTGGACTGCTCGTCTTAAAATGCTCTTGCTTTTGCTTTTTGCTTTTAAGATTTTTTTTTCATTTGGGCACCGTAAAGTACTGTTATACGGAGACGGGCTGATTGGTTTTTAAAAAAAAATTATTTAAAACACCGATATTTAGTTAAAGTATAACTGGATTACATATTACAAACTGGTTAGGATTTAACTTAGGTCCGTAGACAACCGAGCAGGTTCGAAGATGGAAGCAGACTGACTTGGCCGAACTGCTCCACTGCGATACTCACTGAACCTTAAGGCTAAGTCAACATTATTAAGAGGCAGTGCAGCACTAAGGCTAACAAGTATAGGGTAAAACATCTCCCCCCTTAAGAAGAGATTTTAGGGATGATATCGTAAAATCTCTCGATACTAGTTAACTAATAATATCTTAAAACTTGGGTTCTAAGCGGTGCAACATTATCAGATTCAGAATCACTATTTTGTTCAATCTCAGGTGGTATAAATTTTAAATGCGGTTGAGGTGAAGTTTTTATGAATTTCACTTTAAGATTGTTACTAGTATTATTCATTGTAAGGCGGATGTTATGGGATCGGCGGGAAAGCTTAAAACCCAAATATACAAAATTCAACAGGAATAAGATAGAAATAATAATAATAATGATAGAATAATGTGTCCCATATTTAATAATGTGAGGTTTATTTCCTATTAGTATTTAGGTTACTTAATAAAGAATCAATAATTATTTTATTTTTTGAATTAAATTCATCTAAATCTACATTTTGTGACTAAATAGGAGACACATCTTCTACAACATGGTTGAACATATTTATATTACAACAAGTGTCATTGATGAGGTTATAATCGGGCATATAATTTATGGTTGATGTAATATTTAGAACATTATATATAGGTAACAATGTAGTGCTTTTACAAAATCCAGTACAACCATCAGGAATTGTAATTATGCCTGTGCCCAGAATATTTGTTTCAAATACTTGAGACTTAATATAATCTATAGAAATTTTATTTAGGTCGGATCGAATATAAGTCCATTTATTATTCATTAATGGTTTCCAGATATCTAATTTTCCAAAGATAAATTTGGTTTCGCACTGTAAAGGAATTTCACTGATCACTTTAGATATAAGCTTACTTTCACAGGATGGTTTAGCGTCCACCGAATATACGTTATTTACGTCACAGATGAATGTTCCTGGTTGCACAATTTTGCACTTCCCTAAGTCGTCAATATTGCAGTAATGTGTTTTGTCTTTGGTCATTGCAATATATTTATTATTAGGTACAATTAAACTAAATGAATTTGGTTCCTTTGCGTTATATGGTGTAGGTAAAGCTATGTTATGAAACAACATATAACTTTCTACATTTACCAATGGCACTTGAAACAAAATATGATTTTATTATTTATATAATAGCAAGTAATCTTACAAAGTCTTAAAATTAAATGTATATTCTTAATATCTAAAGAAACAGGCAATACTAAATTATTAGGTAGGTATCTATAGTTATCGGCAAGTTCTCGGTATAATTGTTGTGGCGTTATAACGGCTGAATGTAAAATAACCTTACTGCTAAACAAAATAGCATTTATGTTATCTTCCAATTGGAAAGATAATGTAAGAATTGAAGTTTCTAAACTGTCAAAAATTTCATTAATATTAGCAGATATTTGTAGACCATTAGTTATTTCAGAAATATTTTTAATTTCTAATAGAGAGATTGTCGATAGCTACAGTTAATTTTACTTCGTTGTGTTTTATTTTATTTAAAGTATCGTTGTAATACGTTATTACAGAGGTAGTAACCAAAATATTTTCTTTCATTAAAGAAGCCAGTTGTTTTTCATCGTTTTGTACATATTCTATTGCTTCTTCATACTTTAGAGCGTCATCTTCATCTAAAGTACCAAAAATATATTTTAACATTGTACCAATACCTGCAAACCAAGCGCTACGCTTGGCTCTGTTATCTAATAAGTGTGAGATGGATTCAAAATCCTTATTCAAGTCCTGGTTACGTACCGCTAGTGGTTAAAGCATATTGTGACATTCGGCAATAATCTCTAGTCCTAGTTTGGTCACATAAAATTTTAAGTGAATCTAACGTGTTTCTTATATTTCTTATGTGGAGGTCAAAGTGTATAATATCTATCGGAATTAACGTTTTCAGGTTGACGTTATTAATTTTTAATGTACCTAAATAATCAAAGTAGATGCCTGAGAAGAAGAAGTAGAGTAGAGAAGAGAGTAGAAGTCAGAGTTCTGTAAATAATTACTGTAATTAATACTAAACAGAGGTTAGTATTGACTAACCTATAAATATATATATTTTAATGACTATTTTTTTTTTAAAAGGTAAGTATTGATTAGCCTATTTTTTATAACTATGTTTTTTTTTCAGATGGCGAAACTACACTTATAGGTAAGTGTTATTAACTTTCCAGACATTGGTCCTTTACTAAGTTTTATTTATTTTACAGGTTACTTCCGATATCTGATGCAGGTTTCACCTCATCAAAGTGATGCGTTACATGGCGTCGATTGATTAGTAGGGTAAGTGTATTATTACTACGTACTTTAACTATTTTATAGGAGCATTTCCAGAGAGGGGAGAGTGCCTTCCGCAATCTCAAATGGTTCTTTATATAGACATACTCACCGACTTTAAATTTAACTGGTCGAGTATGGGTGTCATAGTATGATTTTGAGGATTCCTTTGACTTCCTTATAAAATCTAAAGCCTTCTCTCTGGAGTGTTTCAACCGGTTTTGCAACATGCGGATATAATCGGGGTAAGTAGCCCCTAGAGATTCGTTATAAATGGAATTAGGAATGTTTGGTTTACTCGCAAATATAAGCTCGTGAGGTGTGTAATGTGTAGTGGAATGAACGGATGTGTTATAAGCAAGCATGGCGATCAATGAAGAACAGTCAAATTTTCAGTCAGTTATTACACATAACGAGGCCAATTTGACTGTTCTTCATTAAAATAAGATTTCAGGTATTCTTTTAGGGTTGAAGGTCTCCGCTCTAGGGAGCCTTGGGTGTGAGGGTGTTATGGTAAATACCATAAATTTTTTATTTTAAGGAATTCACATGTTTTTCTAAATAGGTCTGAAATAAAATTAGTCCCTTGGTCGGTAAAGATCATCTTAGGAGTGCCAAAGATTGATATATAATGCAGTAAACATTCGCTAGTTTCTTCAGCAGTGGTACTCCGGATGGGATATGCACAGGAAAACTTAGTGAGATCGTCTTGTATTGTGAGAATAAAACGTAATTTTTCTGGTCCGGCTTCGGGAAGTGGGCCGACGATGTCCAAGGATATTCTTTGGCATGATTCTGTAGATGTACTGGTGATCTGCATTGAAGAACGGTTGATTTTCCCAAGCGCTTTATTTTCCTTACATGATTTACATTGCTTTTCATGTGACTCTATATCGCTTCGCATACCTTTCTAATAATACGATTGTTTTATCCTGTTGTACATTCTTACAGAGCCTAAATGACTGGCTATCGGAATGTCATGGTTTTTGAAAAGAAGTTTCTTAATTTCTGTTGGAGCTGGGTATATAATATTGTTATGGTATATATTAATTTTAATTCAAGTATCATGGAAGAGATAACATAGAATATTATATATTTTAATGAATGAGTGTTTTCGAAGGGATTTTTCAGATCTGATATACCGAGTTCTTTAATTTCTCCGGAAGTTTTCAACTAAATTCTGATTGTTTTTAAGGTTTGGAAAATTTCTGGATAGGAGTTCTTATCAAAGTGATGTACCTTGGTGAACAATAAGTAATAGCATTTATTATTTGTTTCTATCTTTTTAAAGAAGAAGAGTTCTTTCTCGGACTCCTGTATGTCAGCGATAATTTCAGGGTCAGTTAATATTTTTTGAATGTACAGGTTAGATTCATCTAAATCGATAGATGTTGGGACCAGGATTATCTTCGCGGGACATTTCGTGAGAGTTTCTTTGTGCTCTTTTACTTGTGTTAAACGATAGGTACGTCTTGGGATGAACTCGTGGATGGAAATGGGAAATTATCGGTTTGAATTTCAGGTAGTGTTAGCTGTTCAGGTTCCGATTGAGGTAAGTTAATAGGTTCATTTTCGATTTCTCCCCTTAGAGTGTCTGGAATGTTGGAAGGTAAGTCAACGTAGGGTAGTGGCGAAGCTTCTTCAGCTAAATCCAGTGAAGGAGATATTGCTTCGTCCTGATTAAAGGAAGGTGGGGAAATGTGTAAGTCCATAAGATCTTTGTCTAGTTTTTGGCCCGAGTCCGCTATAGGAGGACTGGACATTGGTGGATCTATAGGTTGGACAGGGTTCACAGGAAACCGTGACAACGCGTCAGCATTTGTGTTACTTTTGCCCTTTTTATAATGTATATCATACTCAAATTCTTCCAATTTAAGTCGCCATCGGACTAGGCGGGAACCAGGGTCTTTACAATTAAAATGCCACTGGAGAGGCTTATGGTCCATTAATATTGTGAATCGGTTGCCATATAGATAAGGACGAAATGTTTTGGTGCCGAACACTATAGCGAGGCACTTTTTATGGTTACACTGTAATTATTCTCTGCTTTATTAAGTGTGCGCGAGGCAAAGGCAATAGGTCGATCTTGTCCTACTGGACCTTGGGAGAGAATAGCGGAGATGGCATAGTTTAATGCATCGCATGTTAAAAGGAAAGGTTTTGTAAAGTCGGGATATGCAAGGACTGGAGGTGTAACGAGTTTACCTTTTAACGTCTCGAATGAAAGCTGTTGTTCATTCTTCCATTCAAAAGGGACATCCTTTTTTAAAAGGGACGTAAGGGATATGGCATATTTAGAAAAATCGGGGATAAAGCGTCTGTAGTAGGATACTAAGCCTAGGAAGGATTTAATGTCTTTGGATGATTTTGGAACTGGAAATTCGGTGACAGCCCTCACCTTTTCGGGATTGGGTTTGACACCATGTTCACCGATTATATGGCCTAGATAAATCTCTTTTTTACGAAGGAATTCGCATCAGTAAATAATGATGTCTTCTAAATATAGCAAACATCGTGAACCTTGGAGTTCTGATAGGCATGCATTCATTAGCTTCTGAAAGGTGGACGGAGCGGTTTTTAGGCCATAAGGCATCCTATTGAATTGAAAATGTCCCTGAGGTACGGAAAATGCTGTTTTAGGAGCATCTTCAGGTTTGATTAGCAATTGGTGAAACCCGGAAGCTAAGTCCAAGGTCGAGAAATATTTGCTGTTACCTAGCTGGTCTAGGATTTCATAAATTTGTGGAATAGGATAGGTTTCGCCAATAGTGATATCATTTAGTTTGCGATAATCAATTACTATTCGCCATTTACGTTGTCCCTGGGAGTCTAAATTCTTAGGCACAATCCAAATTGGTGAGCTCCAAGGTGAGGATAAGGGTTCTATTATACCCTGGTCGAGCATCTTGTTGATTTGGGTCTGGACTTCCTTTTTATGACATTACGGGAACCTATACGTTTTAGTATGGATGGGCGTCCCGCTATTCGTTTTGATTTGGTGATTAAGAGCGGATGTATAAGTTAGTTGATCATCGGGCAGATGAAAAATGTTGGAATACCGGGAACAAAGTTCGATGAGGGCGTTGGACTCCTCTTGGTTTAGATGTTCTATTCTTAATAAGTTTATGACATCGTTTGTTCTTTTAGCCGTGTTACAGATGTTCTTGTTCACCTGAACGGCGGCAGAATGTAGAGGTGTAATTTTAAGATTTAAATTTGGATTTAGGTTGACCGGAAACTCTGAAGTATTAGCTACAGTTAAATTAACGCGTTTATTTTCTTTGACTATTACAATGCAGTTGGATATAAGTAAATTAGCTGATATGTGTTGATCAGTGATAAGACCTTCTTTAAGATTAGTATCGCAAACCGAACATTCAACGACAGTTCCGGTGCGTGGTGGAATGATATAGAATGGATCAACAAAGTGTAATTTTGTTTCTAATTTACCGATCTTGAGGGTATCGTTTGTGTAATCAATTTTACAGCCAAACGCGGTTAGGAAGTCGGAACCTATTATACCGTCATATGGCAAGTTGACATTTTTAATGACATGGAATTTATATGACGCGGATGTATTTTTATTTAATCTTAATTTCAATTAAAAATGGCCCTTAGTGGTTGTAGATTCATCGCCCGGGTCTATGCCCTTAAGGTTGATAGGTTGTTTTATGAGTTTGGGATTTTTCTGAATACTAGACTGTTTTAGTAAACATACGGCAGATCTTGAGTCGATAAGCAAAGACAGTGAGATATCCGTGACGGATGAATCGAGCAGGACATATGGTAACAACCTTTTGGTAGTATCTAGATTAATCTCGTAAATTTCGATTTTGCCTTTTGGAGAGGGAACTTTCAAGTTATGGATCTTGGATGACTGCACGCTTGCTTGGAGCTGGTTACCCATGTGGTTCTTGGATTGTTGTACGCTGGCTTGGGACTGGTTACCCGTGTGGTCCTTGGATTGTCGGACACTTACTTGGGACTGGTTAGGTTACCCATGTGGTCCTTGGATTGTCGGACGCTTGCTTGGGGCTGGTTACCCATGTGGTCCTTGGATTGTCGGACACTTGCTTGGGGCTGGTTACCCGTGTGGTCCTTGGATTGTCGGACGCTTGCTTGGGGCTGGTTACCCGTGTGGTCCTTGGATTGTCGGACACTTGCTTGGGGCTGGTTACCTGTGTGGTCCTTGGATATGAGGAAGAAATGGTTGGTGTCGGCTTTAGGATTTAGTCTCGGGCGACACCGTGACGAGATTCTTGATCGTTTAAAGTTTGGTTATCGCTTTGTGAAAGGTAGAGCTCTTCTTGGTCTTCCTCATCATTAGGCTACTCTATGAAATTCATCCGTGGTTGTGGCCTATACTGGAATTGGGAGGGTGATTTGGTTGACAAATATTGATTCCTGAATCGATTGTTAGAATATTCTCGTTTTTACAGGCCATGATGGCGTGCCCCGCCGTCTTACAATATCGACAAAAAGCGTTAGTGGAGTTCTGTTGGTTAGAATTGAAGTACTGTGAAGATCTTTGAGAAGTAGATGGCTTAGAATTAAAAGTTTTTACGAAGTTTTGCCTAGGTTTGTGTTCGTATTTTGCTTCTGGCTGTGGTCGTTTGTACAGGCTTTGTTGAATACGTTTCTCCGAGATGGCTAAGTTTATGGCTTCATTAAGGGTCTTTGGAGACCTACATCTAATAATGTTCGAAATGCGGGGGTGTAACCTCATAAGGAAATGATGGAGGGCAAGGTCCTCTGTGGCTGCAACTCGACCTGGTAATTCTTTTACTTTAGTATTACACAGGGATATTTATGTTAATAGTTGTAAAAGACACGTTTCCATGTGGAGTGCGAATTGACTGACATTATTATGTGGAACTTGCTTGCTCTCTTGTAGTTTGGTGAGAATATGAGCATAGTATTTACGTTCACTAAATTGTGTTTTTAAGACATCTTTGAGCTGTTCCCAGTCCTTAAACTCTTTTATGGAGCAAGCAATTTCCGCTTTACCGTGGAGTTGGCTAATGATATATTTAAATAAAATTTGCTTTTGAGATTCTGAGGCTAATTCATAAGCATTATTACAATTAATAATAAAAGAATGAACGGTCTCTCTACTACCGTCATACGATTTAACGACTTTGAACAAGGTGTTTAAATCCATCTCGGTCATTGCAGTTGTTGCAATGCTGGCCTTAGTAACTCTTGAAGTGGCTGGGGTGGATTTTGGGGCGTCACTAACGCCCGGATCTGTGAATTCGACGTTTAAACTAGCTTCCTCCCCTTTAACCACTTTTGGCATTATAAAATATATCAATCAATGTAAGAACACACAATAATATAAAATGATTACAATAAGGAACACGCAATAATATAAAATGATTACAATAAGGAACACGCAATAATATAAAATAATCACAAATAATAAAAATATTAATAAACCTTAAAACATTTAAATTCAATTAAACAAAGAAACGGAAAGGTTGAGAAGCTCTGGTTTATAAAGTCTAGACAAACAATGACCAACGACTCACAGTACTAGCAATTCGTGGGCGACGGCTGCAAACACGATAAGCGGGAAAATTTCGATTGATAAGCGCGTCTTCGGTGGCGCTCTGGAACGGAACACAATAAATTTCTAGTTGTCGAAATCTCCGACGATATTTATTTTATGACAATGGAAGCTTTTCAGGTTAATTCTTCTGGGTGATTTTCTCTTCTGTATGTATGTATGTAGATGGAATAAGATGATTGCGTTTCAGCATGCAATCGCGGGTCTTCCTTGGTAAGTATGTTAACTCTTTTCCAGGAATAAATTGGGCCTCCGTAATAGGATGGACGTCCGGGCTGTAGCGATGAGTATAGCACTTGCACTATATTTAGGTTCACTAGGACGCGCCAGAACGACAAAGAATAAGATATAATTTTATAAGATTTTAGGATAGGGAGTGAGTCTGCTGAGCGGTTCCACTTCACTTGACACTGGGGATTTCCCTATCCCACCGCTGCCACCAAAATGTTATACGGAGATGGTTTTAAAAAAAAATATTTAAAACACCTATGTTTAATTAAAGTATAACTGGATTACATATTACAAACTGGTTAAGATTTAACTTAGGTCCGTAGACAACCGAGCAGATTCGACGGTGGAAGCAGACTGACTTGGCCAAACTGCTCCACTGCGATACTCACTGAACCTTAAGACTAAGTCAACATTATTAAGAGGCAGTGCAGCACTAAGGCTAACAAGTACAGGGTACAACAGTACGCATAATTTGATAATGGATGTGTTTTTCTCCACGATGAAACTTGTAACAGTCGACTCAACTGCGATCACTAAGGAAAATGTTGCAACTTTCAGGCGACTAATTAAAGAATACTGGTGCATCACCTAAAAGAAGATTCGAGAACATTTGGGTGGTTAGGAACCAAACTTTAAAAAAAATACATCATCAATTAAAAGTTTTAAAACTATGTTGCTGCTTGATTCTTCATGAACTCACCCAAAACAAAAACGGGTAACTCAAGGCAGTTTTTGTTGTAAAGTTTTGGGCAAAAATTGATTACATTTTTTTCTCCTAGATGGGTCCTGTCTACACGATTCCACTCGATGTGCAAAGCAGTTAAGGCAGAATTTATCACCATTTGTTTGCCCAGTGTCTTTGAAAAAGTTAGGGAATAACGACCAAGAAGTCGTATCCTTTAGCGCCATGACAATGCTTCAGCGCACATTGCGAATAAGACAAAGTCCGTTTTGGCTTCTGAAAAGGTGGAGCTCGTGAACAATCGCGCACTCAGTTCAGACATTTAAAAAAGAACTTCTCGACCAATTTCTCTTATCGACATAATAAAAATAATCGTACAATTATCCTACAAATATGAAAATATTTACAAATATTTAGATAGTGGAACGTAGTTTTTTCGTATTGCTGATTATAATAAAATTATTTCTCCTGTAGCTAAATCAAAACAAGCGATTTCGAAAAAATTTAATAAGACATGCTAACAAGGTGAATTTATACATTTTACTATTATATTAGCAATATCTTGTCGTATAATAAATGTGAATAAAAAGGATAATTACTCACGAAGGGGTCATTAACTGAACGTTTGAATCCACGCTACATTACTTAAATTTAATAATCATTGAGACTGTCGCTTTTACACAAAGCTACGAGCAACATAACGAAAATATTTTTTTACTTAGTTTACTACTGTGAAGGTCACTCATCGTCAAGTGCTCGAAACGTCGAGAATATAAAATAAGTTAATATACGCGATAAAATCCGTAAAATTAGTTTTATTTAAATGTGTAGTGTTCGCGTAAATATAAGAAATCATCATAAAAGTCTTTTTTTTTTAAAACGTTACCCCCACACTAGGATTTTCTCCTGTGTCGTGGAGGCAGTTTACAAACATAAATTGCACAAGGACAAACATGCAGATCCGGAACAATTATTTGTAGGCCATACAAATACTTGTTCCGTGCGGGATTCGAACCCGCGGCCCCGAGCGCAACAACTGATTGCTAAGCCACTACGCCACGGAGCCGTCAATTTTTGTATGGTTCTAAATACTACTCATGATACTCTGCATTCATCTCATTCTCTCAAATTAAGTATCTAAAGGTTTCATTTCCAGTGCGTGTGAATACCTATGTATTTTAATTTTTAAATTTTTTTTGCTTGTTAGCTTATCATGTATCATTTCTTACAAGTCGACTCTCATATTTAACTAAATCTATAATATCATAAACATGTGATTAGTTCCTAATTCACGTTTTATATTTAATTTTTATACAAAGTCACATTAAAGTAGCAGCTTCAATAATAATAATAATAATAATAACATACCGATACCTGGGTATGTCACAGAACATAGGTATCGATGAGGCGGACATGAAACGGTCAGTTTGCGGTGTGTTTTATGCACGCTTGACAAAAGTGCTTAACAGTCTTTTGTCGGGCGTTAATAAGACACATGCATATAACGGTTGGATCATGCCTGTTCTCATGTATACCTTTGGCATGCTAAGGTGGACTCAGACCAAACTGAACGCTCTGGACAGAAAAGTCCGCACTATAATGACGTCCCACAGGATGCATCATCCGAGATCGTCAGTAATGAGGCTGTACTTGCCGCGGAAGCATGGTGGGCGCGGCTTTTTAAGCGCGCTTACCATGCATAATCGCGAAGTGTAATTACGGAATTACTTTCTGACGAGAGCGGATGATCCATTCTATAGGGACGTTATTTCTTGTGATAAAGGACTTACCCCTCTATCCTTAGCCAACGAGCAATGGCAAGACCCGGCAGTACAGAGCATTTCCGACCGGGAGACCGTATGGAAGGAGAAGGAGCTCCACGGGAGGTTCTACAAGGCTCTACATGAGCCTTGCGTAGACACAGTCGCCTCCCTCCACTGGCTACGTTTCGGTGACCTCTTTGGGAAAACCGAGGGTTTTGTCTGTGCGATACAGGATCAGGTTATTAAGACCAACAACTATCGGAAATACATCCTCAAGGATGGCGCCGTCGACATCTGTCGAGCTTGTCGCCATCCCGGTGAGTCACTTAGGCATGTCATCTCCGGTTGTTCGGCGCTTTCTAACTCTGAGCATTTGCACAGACACAACCTAGTAGCCAGGATTCTACACCAGGAGCTCGCTCTGAAATACGGTCTCATGGATCGGAAACTGCCATATTATAATTACTTGCCGGAAGCCGTGCTCGAAAATGACCGCGCCAGGCTCTACTGGGACCGGGCCATCATCACGGACAGGACTATTCTTGCGAATAAGCCTGATGTTGTGCTGATGGACCGGGCACAGTCAAGGATATTTTTGGTCGACATTACCATTCCTTATGACGAGAACTGTAATTGAGAGAATTGTAAAAAAAATCTCTCATTATTATTATAATCAAATATTTAATAAATTTGGTTATTTGAATATTGTGTATTTGTACAGCGATCTTCTTGAGCCACTGCAAACAACTGTAACAATGTCCACTCACGACGACGACTGACACCGAACTAACTGGATGCAGTCTCTATTTAGTAATAATTTATTCATACAAGGCTGCCGAATATACCGAATTTTCGCCATTTCGCAGCCAAAAAAATTTATTATAACTAAACTAAACAAAATTAAACATCCATTTATATTCAGTGGCTTCCCACATGATAGATAAAGAGTTTTAAAAATATATTTAGTTGAACAATTGATATTCTCAACAGTTATCGTGTTCACAAGCCTCGCCGCCTTGATAAATCCACACCATGAGTCACTAAAACCCCTTTTTTATTAAAAATAACAATTAATCAATTTAAAAAAAATTAATACGGTCAACAATAATTTATCTTTCTGACAATGTGCTTTTTATATCACTTATATGTACAATATGATTGCTTTTTATATCACTTATATGTACAATATTGCTAGATACGATTTCATGCGACAAAACGTTGGAATCTTAATTTTTAGGCCCTAGTAGAACATACCGATGCGCTTAGGTGCTTACGGCATGCAATATATTATGTAAATGACTGTTCATTGGCGGAGGCAGTGTAGGGCTTGTGCCGTTGCGAAAAACTACTATAAATATCAGAGAAAGCAAATTTTACTTAGACACAGGTTTATTTTATTTAACCCTCCTAGAAATTAGAGGAGGCCTATGTTCAACATTGGGACGTATATAGACTGTACCTTTACTTTACTTTTATTTTAACTGGCATGGTCAGCTGCATGTGTGCTGTTGTATTTTTTTAACTTGTAAAATTAGTATCATTTGAATTTTGCTGACTTATCATTATCGCATTATATCTAGTTTCAATTTCCGTTTGACTTACTATAAATACGAACAGAAGTAAGAGTACATACTCATATAGTTAATTCAACACTTCGATTAATCAATGTTGATAAAGATGCTATACACTTACCTAAGTAAAATAATAACGAAAGACTTATTAAAATACTTTTTTATGACTGATTTGTATCAAATATGCCAACATTTGCCAATGTTAATGAGATATCACAATTTTGTATATTCATCTACTATATTCTTCTTTTTCGGTATTTTGAAAAGTGAAAATAATTTACAAATAAAAATAAATATCGCAGAATACCAACGTAAAATAGCAGCTTAGCGCTGCTGTGATTCGTATGGTGAGTATAGAGAATCAGAGACTCATTTTACTGGAAACGAGGCATTTTATCTTAGTCCTTAGGGGTGACAACGCATCTGCATTTTGCTTCATAATCAAGGATAGATGTAGATGTCTACGGGCCGAAGCAACCACTTACCATCAGATGGACTACGTGCTCGTTTGTCATTCTTATCCTATAAAAAAATCGCTTTAATTTCTTTATACAGTTATTTTGCAATAACCGACCGTTCACAATAAGTAATATAGGCAAATGGTGAAAAATTAAGAAATCTCTAACATTCTGTCCTTTTTATCATTTAATTTAAAAATGCGTGACAATGCATTGTTTTAACTGATTTTACTGCAAACGCACACATTCCTAAGGGTCGATCGGTAGCCAAAAACGTTGTTGCCCCTAAGTCACATTCAATATGGGATAATTTCAAATAAAAGAAGCTTTATTTACTCGTATTTTCAAAAACTGCAATAACGGTTTACATTATTTATATATTTGAAGTTAAGTTTAAAATTTGGCTACTTTGAAAAATAACTCTGTATATTTAGGGATAAGCAACACATTTTGTAGTCAAAATTTTTTTTATTGGTGTGTATTTATTAATTTGACTTATTAATAAGGCTTTTTCTCTACGAGTTACCGTTGTTAGATATGGAAACAAAAATTTTGGCTGTTATAAATTAAGGATAGAAAAGGGAAATTGGTCCGACAACATTATTTAGATGGATTTTCATGATGGATAATTAGAATAATTAATAGAAGGTAGAAAAATGTGATAATTCTGAAATAAGGCCTTTGACATATAGTGAGCCATTTAAACTAAGAACGAAGGGCAGATATATGGTTATATTTACGTAAATTGAAAAAATATCTTATAATACTATACAATAATATATAATAATACATTAACAAAAAATTAATTCATAAACAAGATTTTAGGTAATCCTGTTAGCCGGTTTTAACCGACTTCAATAAAATACTATTAAACAAGCTGCTCCAACATGTTATGGAGATATTACGATAGATCGGGACAGCATCCTATTCAAGAATTGGAAGAAAGAGGAAATTCACTATCATTAGATTAGCTTATAAGGGTAAGAAATTAGGTATATTTTTTTTCATTTTTTTTTTCAAGATTCTAAACTTTTATTTGCATCAAACATGGTAAATACAGGTGTTAATTACATATACTTTAGGCCAAACATGTTTCACCGCTTACATAGAGGCATACAAATATCAAATTTAAGTCTGTGGCTAATTCAGTTACTTATTAATTAAAAAACATTAAAAGATACATTGAAATTAAAATATATACATAATAACTCATTAAATAATTATTAATTATTATTAAATATAATAGAAATATCAGACAATTATTAATTATTACTAAATGGGATAAAATGTCAAAATAATGGTTAATTATTATTAAACAAAATAAAAATGTCCATGATTTGTGAAATCGTAGTGGTATAATTTGTCTAATTTATAATCTAGGAATTCTTTGACGCTATAAAAAGTTGTTTCTGCGAGATCATAGAATAGAATAGAATATTTTTTTAGAATAGAATATTTTTTATTCAATATACATTACATGTGTAATTCTTATTGAAAGTCATTTTTTACTTTACCACTGGTTCGAAAAAACCCTTAGAGGCCTTTTCTAAATCCTGAGAAAGATAGTGCTTTAATATGCTGAGGAATTTTATTATATATTTTGACACACATGTATAGACAGCTTTTATTATATTTAGATAATCTAGGAAGTGTGTCAATTACAAGCTTTTCAGGGTATCTGTTGCTTCGAGAAGATATATTTTTAGCTTTAATAAAAAGCATTTCTTGAGAAAGCATTTGATAAGGTTGTAAGGAAGAAAATGTGGGAACTGTTGCCGGGGTATGGTGTGGATGGTTGATTGCTAAGGGCTGTGCAGTCTCTTTACTGTTAGTGTAAAGCCTGTGTGCGGGTAGGGCATGACCTGTCACCCATGTTTAACGTCCAAACGGGCAAAAAGCAGGGTTGTGTCATGTCTTCCTGGCTGTTCATACTGTATCTCGACAGCTGTTCATAGAAGCTGAAAGATAGCTGTTTGGGTGTAAAATTGGGTGACATAAAAGTAAATTGTCTGCTGTATGCTGATGATGCAGTGCTTATTGCACCATCAGAGGCAGAACTGCAGGCATTAGTCACGTGTATGAAAGAGGAATGTGAAATTAAAGGTCTCCGTTTGAATGCTAATAAAACTAAGGTTCTGGTATTTGTAAGGGACGAAGAGAGAACGAAGTGTGAAATATGGGTAAATCAGGAATGTCTAGAACAGGTAAATGAAATTGTATACTTGGGGAGTGCTTTTAGCCGGGATGGAAGATGTGATTTAGATGTGGACAGGCGTGTCGCTGCCGGGAACAAAGGCAATGGTGCTCTGACTGCGTTAGTCAAAAGGCAAGGCGTAGCGATGAGTGCACGCCTTGCAATACATAACGCAGTGTTGGTACCGACTTTGTTATATGGCAGCGAAACCTGCGTATGCCAGAAGAAGCATAAAAGTAAGTTGAATGCAGTGGAGATGCGATCTCTTCGTAAAATGTGCGGCGTTACTATGGCCGACCGAAAGCGAAACGAAGAGATTCGCAACATGGCAGGTTTGAAAGATGACCTTATCACAAAAATTGATAAGGGCGTGCTTCGGTGGTTTGGGCACGTTGAGCGAATGAGTGAAGACCGAATGGTGAAGAAAATATATAGCGCGAAAGTTAATATTAAAAGGTGTCGAGGTAGACCGAGACTAACTTTCGAAGACCATGTGAGTAAATTACTCGAAGTGGGTAGGGTCAAGAGTACTCGGATACCTAGACGTGCATGCATGAAGAAGATAATGAATCTGAAAGAAGCGAAAGAGGTTTGTAAGGATCGTGACACTTGGCGATCTGTTCTCTCTGGCTACCCCGTCATGGATTGTGCGTGAAGATAAGTAAGTAAGTAAGTAAGTTTAATAAAAAGATGGTTGTGTTGTTTGACGAACAAACATATTTCATAAATGTAGAGCGATGGCAATATCAATAACTTAAGCTTTTTGAATAAAGGTCTACATGAATGAAATGGCGCTTTTAGAGTTAGTGCTCGTAAACATTTTTTTTTGAGTGATAAAAACTTTATTTAACTGAGAACCATTTCCCCAGATAATTAGCATGTAACGCAGAATAGAAACTACATAAGCGTGATACACTGACAGGGCAGTATTTATGTTCGTGACTCTTCTAATATACTTTAAAGCATATACAAATTTATTTATTTTATCACACACTGATTTCATATGTGACTCCCAGTTAAGGTTTCTATCAATTACTAAGCCAAGAAATTTTGTTTGCGTCATTTCTTCGATTTTGGTTTCGTTGTGATATATGTCAAGCTTATTAGTTTTCAAGTTGTCAAATTTAATGTAGTGAGTTTTGCTAAGATTCACTTTTAAATTATTAAGACTTAACCATTCTATTACTGATTTTATAGCGTCATTTATGTCAGATTCATGTTTTGTGAATGAATGTTTGCTTGGGTTAGTACTAATTGTTATTGCAATATCGTCTGCAAACATAGTACATTTGAATTTAGTTACATTTGGAATGTCATTTAAATATAAAATAAAAAGCAAAAGACCAATAATGCTTCCTTGTGGGACGCCAAAATAGTTGTTCCTAAAATGTGAATAATAAGAAGTCAGTTCACTCTGGTTATTTAGGTTTTTGATTTCGACTTTTTGTCTTCTGTTTGTCAAATCAGACTCAAACCACTGCAAAGGAATCCCTCGAATGCCCATATTGTCAAATTTTTTAAGAAGACTTTTATAGTCAACGAAGTCGAAAGCTTAGGTTAGGTCAAAAAACAATACAGTGGTTAGATATGAACTATTTACACTTACTAAGATGGATTTTATTATACAGTGGTTAGATATGAACTATTTACTCTTACTAAGATGGATTTTATTAATATACAGGGTATTTTTGGAACGCTCCCGAAAACTAAGACAGGCGACAGCACCAAGTATACCTTTGATCATGGGTTACAAATAAAGTCGATCCTGATGAAAAAAAAATCATATTTTAACAACGTTTTATTAGCTTTATTCACGCGCCATCATGTTAGTACAGCTAAATGAAACGATAATTTCATAAAAAATATCATGAAAATACTTAAACATAAAACCAGCAGTGGAAAGTGAATTGATATCACCTGACTAATGGAGGTTAATGTACGCGCGAACGGTGTAAAACAAACGCTGGCCTTGAACTTGGGCGCTGAGCGATTTATCACATATTGGTACGAAAGGCGCGCGACGGGGGAACAATCCGCCAGTATTAGTGTGCCTGCATGCTATTGGTTCCCGCGCTTTGTTCGCTCCAAAAATACAGTCGCATACACAGCTTACTTTGCGACTCGCGACGATATTTTAAAAAGGAAGGAAAGAAAAATTATTTATATCTATTGTTTTATGACTAAACTAGTGATCGAAAAGGTAAATATGATAGGAGAAGGTGAATGGGGAAAATTGTGCAGTAAAGTTAAAAGTGTGGAGGAAGAATACCGAAAAAATTACCATGTGATCGACCTGATGACGGAAGCTCAAGCGAAGATGAAAGTGATGATGAAGTAGCATCCAGTAACACCAACACACCATTAACATCTGGCTTCCATGTGACCCAAGACGTCATAATGGACGGCGTGTTACCCTTAGCTAAAGTTTTCTTGTTACAAACTACTTTATATTTTACGATAGAAATAACAAATAATGCTCATGTAAACATTATCCATTTTTAATTCCCACCTCTTCCAAAGTTCTAAGTAGCTAGTAAAACACCTATTATGATTCTACATTAAAACAATTAATTACTATAATATTATAAAACAATAGCCCAATACCATGTAGTACTTTAGAACGCGACTGTACCCACACCCCCTCCGCTATCGACCTGTATCTAGCTCGGTACGTAAGAAAAAAGGGCGCATCTAACAATTTATGAATAAATGAGTTAAATATACCATTCGATTCATGATAAGAAGGCGCATCTACTAATTTTTTTTAATATTCACAAATATCAATATTTTAGAAATTATCGTAAGAATTTTAGACGTAACTGTTGATCACAGATGACTTTTTTTAGTAGAAAAGACTTATACAAATTCAACATAAAAGAAAAGACTTATTTAACCAGTTGCTACGTCATCTTTAACAATATTTGCATCGATTACTTAAATTTCAATTATTCTTGGTCTTGTCTTATTATTCTATATCTTATTATTAAGAGCTTATATCTTATTGTTAAGAGCTGGTGTTTCACATGTGGTCCCATATAAATTTGATCGAGGTCAGAGCAATAGTTTTTGAGTTATCCTTAATTATTTATATTAAAGTCGGTTGTACAAAATTTTTAATTTTTAATTATTATCGTAGTAAGTCTTGTATGATATCCCCTTAAAAATCATTACTCAAGAGTTGCGGGTTGTTATTTTTTGTGTCTCACTACCAATGCTTTTCTAATATTTATTAAAAAAAAAGTAGTAAATTACTATTAGCGTCCTTTCAACTTCAAATGACCTTTCCAAAATATGTAAAATTGTTAAATGAATGGCAGTTTTTTTTTAATTTATTAGGTTGGAAAGACGCAAATAGTTATATGCGTCTTTCCTTCGATGTTTTTGTGATGCCAGGTGTATTTTTTAAGCTAAGATGAAAAGGAAAATTCGTTTTATTTAAATAAATAAACAAATTATCAAAAAATTTGTTCGTCCTTAAAATCTTCATGTCTCTACGTATATATTTCAATTTTCATATAGATACCTTTTAATATACTTTAGACACAGGGTCTGAAAGAAAAATTCATCAATTTATTTTTTATTTCCATTTTACGTTTTTGTTAGTTGCGTCCTTCTTTATGTAACCCGACGACGGCAGAATGTAACCCGGCCGGCTCGTGTCGCCTCACGCTGTGACGCAGTAGACAAAGAGTATAATAACTGTCCTAGCAGTAGGTTTCAGTTTTGTTGGGGTTCGTTATTAATTGTAGTTTTTGAAACAGTTCCGTGTTGATTTTGTACACGCGTGCGCGAGCGACAGCTCAATCGTATTGTTATTACTTGTGATTACGTGTTGGTATTATTCCTGTTGTTACGTTTTTTGTTTTAATAATGCTTAACGCGTACTTTTATAGTGATTGTGAATACAGCAACATGTTATCCGAACCCAGGTACACGAAGTATCGCCAAATAAATTGTTAAGACGTCGGTTTAAGCCTAAGATAAAGTCGGTTTAAGCATAAGAAGAAGACTAAGGTTAAGACTTTGTGCGTCCGCCGACGAGTTTTCTGCCGTTGGTTATTATACCAGCGACAACGTGTGCCTGGTTCCATTGAGCACATTATCTGGACGGATGAGTCGACATTTACCAGAAACGGCCTGTGGAACCGAAGAAATACACACGTGTATTCAGAGGTTAACTCGCACGCTGTTCGACAAACCGGGCACCAAACCCGATGGTCAGTTAACGTATGGGCAGGTTTATTTAAGGATCGCATACTGGGACCAGTGTTTCTGCCACAGCGACTGAACAGACAGCGATACCATGTCGTGAGGTTCGTCCGTGAGCGCCTCAATGAGCTATTTGATGATCGCTGGATCGGCAGACTAGGGCCACACGCTTGGCCACCTCGCTCACCAGATCTGACCCCGTTAGACTTCTTTTTGGTATGTGAAAGAAAGGGTTTTTAATCGTGAGTGTGATAGTGCTGACAAAATGCGCCAAAGGATCGTGGATGCTTTCGAGAAACTATGTACGGACTGTGTCGAAGACCACACGATGATGCCCCGCCTGCACCCAAATCTACCTTGAAATGAATGGAGCACAATTTGAGCTGCATCTCATAAGACCACGGAGGATTTAGAGCGGTAAGCTGTTTCATAACTATTTTTTTTAAATAACTTAGTACTGAACTAATCTGAATAGGTACATAACTGAATACATGAGAATAATAAACATACCTACACGATGAATAAAAACGCATGACTCCAACCTTGGTTACATTTCATTTAAGTATTTTTTCATTAGCGTATGTAGTGGTATGGCCCGCTAGTTGCGGGCCGCGCGAATTTGCGTTCGCGAGTACATTGACCTTTAGTCAGGTGATACAATTCAGTATTTCCACTGCTGGTTTTATGTTTCAGTATTTTCATGATATTTTTTATGAAATTATCGTTTCATTTAGCTGTACTAACATGATGGCGCGTGAATAAAGCTAATAAAACGTTGTTAAAAGATGATTTTTTTTTTCATCAGGATCGAATTTATTTGTGACCCATGATCAAAGGTATACTTGGTGCTGTCGCCTGTCTTAGTTTTCGGGAGCGTTCCAAAAATACCCTGTATAAGTGGCCAAAGAAGTGGATTTGTTTTTCTGAAAACCAAATTGGTGTGGACTAATGATACTAGTCTTATTACAGTATTCAGTGAGACGCAAAAACATACACTTTTCGAATATTTTGGAAAAAATTGATATTAATGCAATGGGTCTGTAATTATTGACATCATCTTTTTCACCTTTCTTATACAACGGTTTAATAATTGTTACTTTAAGTTTTTCTGGGAAAGTACCTGTTGAAAAAGATGAATTAATAAGATGTGTAAGTATTTTTATAAAACTATCGATGGAAATTTTAATAATATTGGCACATATTCCATCGTAACCAGTTGCATTTGAGTTCTTAAGAGATATGACTGCATTTCTGATTTCTTTTTCTGACATTTCACATTGACTTAGCGTTATTGTTATGGGTCATGTTAATAAAAAAGTTGTTAAATTTATTTGCTATATCAGTTGGGTCAGTTAAAATTGTATTGTTATATTTTATATTAATAATATTAATATTTTTTATATTATTATCTATTTCATTATTTACAATTGTCCACGAAGCTTTGCATTTATTTTTGCTAATTTTAATTAAATATGTATTTCTAATTTTTTTTGACGTGTAAATACATTTTTTCAAAATTTTTGAATAACTTGTGTAAATACGTTTACTAAGGATGTCTTTGTTTATATAATGTTTATATCTAAGTAATCTTTTCCGTTTGCAACTAATCCTTAGTCCTTTGCTTATCCATTTAGCTTTATTGTATGTGTTGTTTTTTTTTTTTCATTTTTGGGAAACAGAGATTGTAGAATAGGAGAAATAAGTCATGGAAGTTTTCAAATGCTCTATTTGTATTGGTTTCTTCTAAAATGTCACTAAATGTAAGGCAGCCAAGATAGCCATTAAATTTTTCTACATTTTCAGAGCAGTAATCTCTTTTATAAACGAAATAGGACCTTGGGTTTTGTTTTACAGATTTAACCGGTATTTTCAACATTTGGGCAGTGTTGTGATCTGATAAACAAAGCGGTAATATGACTGGTATTGCTGTTTTAATATAACTTAACATATGATCAATACAAGACGATTTTCGGGTAGGCTCTTTAATATGCATCGTTAAGTTATAATTTAGTGCTATATCATTTATATAATTGTAAATTTGTTAGATTTTAACGTGTTAATATTGAAGTCTCCTGTCAACACAATTTTCTTTTTATATCCATATTTTTTATAAAGGATACTAAGGAGGCAATTTAACTTGTTTAAAAAATAAGTTTCATCACTTCTTGGGGTTCTATATAGATTTATAATAATAAGGTTATTTCCTGAAATTTCAATGCCGCAACACAAAATGTTTTTGTATAGCATATTCATTTAAAAACAATATTTTAAAAAGCAATTTTTTTTACTAGGATGCAAGTTCCACCTCTTTTTTCGAATCTACAAAAACTTGCTCCTAATGTATAGTTATTTAATTTAAAGAAATTTTCCGCCCCTTTTTCCATGAACGTCTCCGATAAACAAATAATATCTGGTTCGTTATTTTTTTTCGCGAGTTCTAATATAGTAATTTCCAAAATTTCTTTTTTAGCTGTTGCACTTGCTGTTTTGATGTAGGATATTTAAGTATTTACTTGAGGTCCTATTAGACTGAGGCAGGAAAAAAGTCACTCTTCTTTTTAAGCGGAAAGTAAAAAGGTATAGTACCTTTTTGTTTTGACCTACTATTTGCGGTTGGTTGGACTGGCTCGTTACATGATTCGCTTACGCTTATTATTTTCTCCTTAACACATGTTTCATTGCAGCATCTGATTGCCTTTACGATTTGAAGGATATCGTTAAATATTATTTTTGTGCCATAGTTATTCACATTTTTTTTTTTTTTATAGGAGAGGGGGCAAACGAGCATGCGGCTCACCTGATGGTAAGTGACTACCGCCGCCCATGAACAACCGCAACACCAGGAGAATTGCAGATGCGTTGCCGGCCTTTTAAAAAGGAGTAGGCTCTTTTCTTGAAGGTCCCTAAGTCGTATCGGTCCGGAAAAATCGCTGGTGGTAAACAATTCCACAAGGAAGTTGTGCGAGGAAGAAAACATCTTCTAAATCGCACAGTGGTGGACCGCCAATCATCCAAATGGTGTGGATGGTATCGGGAGTTCTGCCGCGATGTGCGTTCGTGAAATTTGGCGGCTGGGATTAATCCGAACAATTCCTCAGAGCACTCCCCATGGTAAATGCGAAAGAAAATGCTAAGAGATGCAACATCTCTTCGCAGTGCCAATGAGTCGAGCCGATCGGAAAGGACTCGGTCGTCGACGATTCGAGCCGCTCTGCGCTGGATGCGGTCAAGTGGAAGAAGCTGGCACTGGGGAGCCCCAGCCCAGAGATGGGAACAGTATTCCATGTGAGGCCGAACCTGCGCCTTGTAAAGTTGCAGGCGTTGAGCCGGCATGAAATACTGTCCCGCTCTGCTGAGCACGCCAAGCTTTTTAGAGGCCAATTTGGCCTTGTCTTCCAAGTGACCACGAAACTGCACGCTACTCGATATGTCGACGCCAAGGATTCCGATACTGGCTGAGGCAACAAGGGGAGTACCTTGAAACTGAGGAGATACGACAAAGGGGTTCTTTTTAGCGGTAAACGCGCAAACTTGTGTCTTCTGAGGATTAAACTGGACTAGATTTAGTCGCCCCCAATCCGAGACTTTGTCCAGCAAAGACTCGACTTCAGACACAAGTTTGTTCCGGTACTCGGTGACGTTTTCCCGAGAAATATTGGCACGGCCGGTGTATAGAGCATCACCAGTGCTGTCATCCGCATAGCAATGAATGCTACCAGCTTGCAACATATCATTGATATGCAGAAGAAACAGCGTTGGTGATAGCACGCAGCCTTGTGGAACACCAGCGTTAATAGGCTTGTAGTCGGAGCATGCACCGTCTACAACGACCTTGATGCTCCGATCTGCAAGAAAGCTGGTGATCCAATTGCATAATTTCTCGGGAAGCCCATAGGAAGGGAGCTTCGAAAGAAGCGCTTTGTGCCAAACCCGATCGAAGGCCTTCGCAATGTCCAAACTAACGGCCAATGCCTCCCCCTTGGACTCTACTGCCAACGCCCATCTATGAGTTAAGTAGACCAGGAGATCACCAGCTGATCGACCCCGACGAAAACCGTACTGGCGATCACTAATCAGCTGGTGATCCTCAAGGTACCGCATGAGGTGGCAGTTTACAACGGATTCCATTATTTTGGAGAACAAGGGGGTGATGGCGATAGGCCTGTAGTTGGACGGATCTGAGCGGTCGCCTTTTTTAGGGATCGGGTGGACAAAAGCTGTCTTCCATATTTTCGGGACTACGCCTAGGGAGTAGGAGTACCGGAAAAGACGCGTTAGAACCGGTGCCAACTCCGGAGCACACGTCCTCAGCACAATTGGGGGGATTCCGTCAGGCCCACTCGACTTGTGGATGTCAAGGGAGAGGAGTGCTCTGCGAACCGAGCGCTGTGAGAATCGCACATCCGGCATGGAGCACTCACACCGCGGGATGGTTGGCGGTGTGTTCCCCCCGTCATCAACAATCGAGTTGGACGCAAAAAGGGAGCCTAAAAGGTCGGCCTTCTCTTTTGCGTCGTGGGCCAGTGAGTCGTCCTCCCTGTGCAGAGATGGTAGTGATGGCTTACAGAAATTCCCTTGGACAGCCTTGGCGAGAGACCAGAATGCACGGGTTCCCGAAGGAAGGCGAACTAGTTTCTCGCCAATTCTGCCTATGTGCTCTGACTTTGCCTTGGCAATAACTCTTTTGAAGGACCTGGAGGCGAAGTTATACTTCTTTTTGAGTGTGCTGGTGTTTACATCCCGAGTCACCGAAGCCGCAGCCCAGGCTTGATAACACTCCTGCTTACTGCGTAATGCAGTCTTACAGGAGCGACCAAACCAAGGCTGAGATCTGCCTCCGATGGGTACCACAGATGATGGAATAAATAGTTCCATTCCCTGTAGCACTACATCAGTGACAGAGTCAGCAACAGCGCTGGGATCATCCGGCGAGAAGCAAACCCGCCCCCATGGGTAGGAAGCAAAGAAAGACCGCATTCCGTCCCAATCCGCCGACCTGTAATGCCAAACACGGCGGCAACCTGCAGAACGCAACCGCGAAGGGAGCGTGAGTGGCACCACACTCCGGATCAGACAATGGTCCGAAGAGCCAAGAGGGGCATCGACGGAAACCTGATATCCGTCCGGATGAGAGGTCAGCAGAAGGTCCAACAGGGAAGGTGTATGATCCTCAACATCTGGAATCCGCGTAGGCGATGTAACCAGTTGTGTCAGACCATATGCCAAGGCAAAGTCATAAACAGATCTCCCCGCATGATCGGTTAAACGTGAACCGAGCCATTCGGCGTGGTGGGCCTTAAAATCGCCAAGGATCACGATCTCTGCGGATGGGACCTGTTGTAGCAAGGAATCTGTAGCCATTTGGACGTGGTCGATGAGTCGGTCTGTTTCGGCATTACCGCTATGGGACCTAAAGAGGCACACGTAGACGCGCGGATGGTCGTCGCTGTCTACGCGTAGCCAAAGGATGGACAGGTCCGAACCTTCAAGACTGCCGAGGCGTCGAGAACAGATGTCCTCTCTGACATACACGCAAACTCCAGCCCGAGGCACAAAGGAGTGCTCCAATTTGTACCCCGGGTAGGAGAGATACGAAGTATCAGCCGGAGAGGACACCTGCGTCTCGGTCAGAAAGAGCAAGGCCGGCTTCGCCGTCTCAAGATGGTAGTGGACGGCGTTTAGGTTCGAGTGAAGTCCCCTGATGTTGCAGAAATTCACGGATAGCGTGGCAGGGGTCGCCTTGGTTTTGTTGCTCAGTTTGCCCCGAGCAGTTATTGTGTTGAGCGGAATTTTGCCCCCCCCCAGAATACGCGGGGCAGCCTGAGCACCCACGCTCAGGAGTGGAATAGCATGGTCGTGGATGCTCAGCGAGGGATTCTCCAGGGGTACTGTTACCCTCCTGGGGTAGTTTTTGACGTAATTCCGCTACCATGTTGATGGGGGGGGGGGGGGGGGGGGAATTGGGCATCCGGTCACCTGCACTCACCAGACGAAACGCGGAAGCAGAGCTTCCACTTCACGCCGGTATTCTGTGAGGTCGTGGTACTAACCCGGCTCGAGCCGGCCCATACGTGCAACAGCAAAAGCTGCTGCAAGGCTCTACCACCGTTACCTCTACCACCACATTGCCCGTGTACATACCAAACATTGTAAAGTCGTATCTAAGGTGCAAGTTTGAGTCTACAACATAGGCGTATTCGTGTTTTACATTGTCTTTGTGAAGCAAATTATTGAAAGATTCAATCCTCCAGTTTAATAAGTTAGAATACTTTTTATACCTATATGTTGGCAAACAAATAATAACATTAGTGTGTGAGATTTTATATAATATTTTTCTTATATAATTTACTAAAGAGCGACAATTAATTGATCTTTCGAAATCATTGCTTCCTAAAAGTATAACACAGTAATCGTTCATTGTAATTTTTTTAATTTTAACTCTATGTTTAATAACAACTCCTCTATCCCAGAACCAGCCTTACAATAATGGCAGAAACTATAATTATGAAATTTGATTTTTATATGTGATAATATTGTTGTTGTCACAACTAAGAACACATACTTTGTTTTTTCGGACTAGGTGTGTAAGTTAATGGAACCATAGTCTCCATCTCTTCCTTCCTCTGGTGTACACATGTGTAAGTGTTCTAGGCTTCCTGATAACGTTGATTTTATTGAACTAAATAGTACATTATTTGGTAGCAAACACAACTCATTTACATTAATTAATTTAATATAGTTTCGCATAGAATTCAATTCTATAAAAGTTTTTTCCAGTTCAGTCTCTAGACAAGAAATTTTATTTTTTAAAGTTGCTATTAGCTGCTCCTTAGCGGGACTTGCGTTAGGGGTACTATTTAACATTTTATAATTTTTTTATGTTTATAGCTTGGTGTAGGTGAATTTCCAAACTTGATAAGACTAACGTTTTTCCTTCTGTATGTTTGTAGTTCTTCTTTTAGCTTTACGTATTCCGACAGTAACTCTTCAAGTTCATTTTCAGTAATTTGGAGTTGTTTTTGCATTTCAGTCAATTGTAGTTTATGTTCTTCTAATTACTGGTACACATTTGTATTTAAGATAGAGCAGCTCCGGTTTAACAAAGTGGCTGATAGCGATGTCCCTTCGTCTTCATCCGGTAGAGAGGCAAAAGAGTTTTCGGTGGTGACATTTACGTGATATTTTTTCCTTTCGGTAATGTGTTCCATGTTTTCAGCGAGTACAGTAGAGTTTGATGTATTATAAATACAAGTACTTACTTTTTGTGAAATGTCGCTGTTAGGTTCCGAAAAACTTGTGTAATTTCTGCACTTTTTGCACTTCCATTTACTTCGTATTGTAGGCTTCATCATCCGATAGACTTTTTCGGGATAGCCCTCACAGTCAAATTCGAACGAGTGCTTGCATATTGAACATTGCATAGTGTCTCTTGAATTTACATATTTTTTGCATATATGGCATTTTACTAGGAGTTTATTGCTGTTGGAATTATTCTCTTTTGATGACATTTGCGCCATCTAGAAGGGATTCTCACAGAAATTCTTTGTAACACTGTAAAAAGTGATCTCTAGCGGATAATGCGATAACTTTCTCTCAATTAGCTCAGATAATTATATTAGAATAACGAGTCGCATGCGCAGTAATGGACAAATACCAAGAATTTCAGTAAGTTTTAAAGAGATGTCGCTAATATGTCTGATGTAAACAAAGTATAGGTAAGTATGAATCAACAATCAATGTTATGATCCGTTAAATATTGCAATTTAAAATTAGGCACAGATTCACTTTAAGTTTAATATTTTTTTCAATAATTACTTCAATAAGCACTTCACATTTATTGTTCATAGTAAATATTTTGTTAGGAAATATTATTATTTGAAGAGATATATGCTGTTTATTTTAAAAGTTAAATATTGTCACTTAGCACCATTAGATTTCGACACAACCACTTTTACACAATATTTGTATCCAATGTAACACTTTTATCACAATTTTAAGTCTATACGTAAATTTCGAATTTTTTAAATTAAAATAACACAGAGCCGATGTTGACAACATCGCTCCCTCTGTCCTATTTTTTTAATTGGAGCTCTTAATAAATTATAATCATGGCAAAAGTTTTTACATCCGAAATCTTGTGTTCGAAGTGTGTGGATTTAATAAGACTGTAAGGTGTTCTCTGAAAGTACGGAAATCTTAATAATACGATAAAAAAGCTCATCACTGCATATTTTATGATTTCTTAAATCTTATTTTTATTCAAAGCTAATTCGATTTTCCTTTTATAGAAACATAATATCGGAAAAATTGAGTGACAATTTACAAATGTGTATATCTCACGACCACGCCCTGGCTTCCTCTGGTTTCTAAGCCTACATCACTATGTAGCAAAGAAGATACCGCCGCACTGCTCTGTCACTTTTTAAACATTTGTGGAAATTGTGGGCTTCGTTTTTTTCCTCTTATCATGATAGTTTTCGTACTTACAATAATAATTAAGAATTTTTGGGGTGCGTATTACTAGCAAGCCAAACTTTGATGTTTCGCTTACTATTTTTAAATTTTAAGCCAGCCTCATAGCCACAAAGACTCCCAAAAATATTATATTATTCCTTTTTTAAATAAACGTAATATGTTTGCATACTAAGCATACTTACCCAACTTTTAATTATTCCAAGAATCCAAATTAGGATAAAACAGAAAGAGAGGAGGTTAAATAACGAAATTCTCTAGACATTAGCTGTAATAAACTCCCACTGACGCTACGCTTCAAATTAAGTCCTTAAGTCTCTATAAAATGGGCAAAATTACTTAAAAAAATTAACTTGACTTAGTAATTCTCTTTAGAATTGACTTTGAAATAGTTTTATAGAATACAATTTGGGTTTTTTTTTACACAAAATGCCAGTATATTTTACAGTTATAGAAAATGATATACCTTTTCAAATATTTTATATAATATTGGACTATATACTTAATAAAATGCAAAGTACTGTTAGTGAAATAATAAATTAAGCACTACGTATTTACTGTCTCAATATTGGAACTCAATATAGTGATCATTTGAACATCCGCAGTTTATTTTTATAATGTGATTATTCATAAGACGAAGATCACACTTTACATCCATATTATGTCTGTTACAGTTTAATGTTCAAAGCATTTCGCTCGAAGATGGCGTTTGCTTAAGTTGCCTGAACAGTGCTCAGGAAATTTAAAAAATTACATAATATTTTTTCGTTTATCAAAAACACATACTTAATATGTGTACGACCTATCTTGATTGCTGTTCGCATTCGCTAAAACAAATAATACATTTAATCTTCATTTGCTTCTGCGTTAACAAATCGATGGCGAGAATATCAGAGTAATAGGAAGAAAAATCTGAAAAAAAATGAAGTGTCTGTTTGCAATGTCAAAATAACAGCTCTTTAACACAATTTTTAAATTTTTTATCTGTCTGTCTGTCACCGGAACAAACAAAAAGATAGACATCTTTTTGTTTGTTCCGGTTAATCTCCAAAACGGCTAGACTGATTTTGACGGGACTCGCTGGTAGATAACTTATGTTATCAGGAGTAACTTCAGCTACTTTTATTTTATAAAAGGAATTAGGTTCTGCGCAAAAACCTATAAAATCCAATCTTAATAAATTTGCGCGTAACAACTAGTCTAAAATAAGATAATGATGACATTGAACAAAAACAATGTGTGTCTGGATCTATGCATACAAAAAAATCTACGTGTTAGAGCCATGCTGCAGCTATACTAGTAGTATATATAGCCGACCCATTCGTGTTACATCTTAACACGAATGGGTCGGCTTGACTGGGGAAAGACCACGCTCTCACAGAATACCAGCTTAAAATAGCAGCTTAATGCTGCTGTGTTTCGTATGGTGAGTGTAGAGAACCGGAGACCCTTTTTACTGGAACTGAGGCATTTTCATCTTTTTGTTTTTTATCCATCTTAGTCCTCACGGGTGACAACACATCTGCATTTTCTTTGATGTAGATGTCTATAACACATCAACCACTTACCATCAGGTGGACTGCAATACTGGCCATTTCAAAATCGAAATAATTTTTGTGTGGCTACGATTTCTAATTTCAAGTTAATTTTATTTTTAAAACATGGAATTCTTTTTTTTCAAAATAAGTAATTAGTTTATTATTATTAGTTCATCGCATTTGAATCTTTTTCATCGTCATGGATACGTTAAAAATTCGAGTAATTATGGAATATGAGTACCATCGAGACAATTGTGTCATCAACGACGTTTACGGAGTGAATACTACAAAAGAACACACCACCTGTTATTGGTTCGCCCGCTTCCATTTTGAAAACTTCGACCTGAAAAATTAACCTCGTGGTCTTTCAAAAAACTGGTCCACAATGAGGAATTAAAAATGATTGTGGAAGCTGATACTCTATCTACGGCTGAATTAGCTTTCGAAATAAACATCAAAACAACAAACAACAACAAAAAATGCGAAGTACACGTCGAGAGGTTCTTTGCACTGTTCAACAGGCACACAAATGAAGGAATTTTGAAGCGCATTCTTACCTGCGACGAAAAATGGATTCTCTTTGACAATGACAAGTGCTCAGCAAGTTGGTTGATTGTTTAGGCGCTGAACCATAGCTCGTCCCCGCTGCTCCTGCAAAACAACGCTCGACATCATACTACACAAGAGACGGTGTCGAAGTTACAAGAGCTCTAGACCTTGCACCTGCATACTTCTACTTCTTTAAGAATATTGATAACTTTTTGGCGGGAAAAAAATTCAATACCCTATCGGGTATACAAAATTGGGCAGTACAAATTGCCTTTGAGAATTTGTTGCCTCCTGTCCTGCTGTTTTCTTCAAGAAGGACATCAATAAACTGCCACTGCGTTCGCAAAGATGCTTCAAGTGCATAGGTGATTACTTTGATTAATAAAAATAAAAATATACAAAAGAAATACGTTAACTTACATCATAAAAAACGGCAATTTCATAGGTAAATACCTAATATAACAAATCGAAGAAATAGTATATGTATAAGTAACTGTAATTTTTACCTTTAACAAAATGGGAGAGTGTCGTAAATTATGTTTTAATAATTTTTATCGTCTAGTTACACATACATTAAATAAAGGAAATTTAAAACAAAACACTATAGCGTTTACATTACGTAAAAATGGCGTTTGCGAAACGTTGGGATTACAATACAGGCAAGCATGCTAAATAATTAGCGTGAATTGATTACCGTTACCGTTACAGCCTATTAAAGTCCACTGCTGAGCTTCCTTGCAGATCGGAGCATCAAGGTCGTTGTAGACGGTGCATGCTCTGACTACAAGCCTATTAACGCTGGTGTTCCACAAGGCTGTGTGCTATCACCAACGCTGTTTCTTCTGCATATCAATGATATGTTGCTAACTGGTAACATTCATTGCTATGCGGATGACAGCACTGGTGATGCTCTATACACCGGCCGTGCCAATATTTCTCGGGAAAACGTCGCTGAGTACCGGAACAAACTTGTGTCTGAAGTCGTGTCTTTGCTGAGCAAAGTCTCGGATTGGGGGCGACTAAATCTAGTCCAGTTTAATCCTCAGAAGACACAAGTTTGCGCGTTTACCGCTAAAAAGAACCCCTTTGTCGTATCTCCTCAGTTTCAAGGCACTCCCTCAGCCAGTATCGGTATCCTCGGAGTCGACATATCGAGTGACGTGCAGTTTCGTGGTCACTTGGAAGGGAAGGCCAAATTGGCCTCTAAAAAGCTTGGCGTGCTCAGCAGAGCGGGACAGTATTTCATGCCGGCAAACCGCCTGCAACTTTACAAGGCGCAAGTTCGGCCTCACATGGAATACTGTTCCCATCTCTGGGCAGGGGCTCCCCAGTGCCAGCTCCTTCCACTTGACCGCATCCAACGCAGAGCGGTTCGAATCGTCGACGACCGAGCCCTTTCCGATCGGCTCGATTCATTGGCACTGCGAAGAGATGTTGCATCCCTTTGCATTTTCTTTCGCATCTACCATGGGGAGTGCTCTGAGGAATTGTTCGGATTAATCCCAGCCGCCAAATTTCACGAACGCACATCGCGGCAGAACTCCCGATACCATCCACACCATCTGGATGATTGGCGGTCCACCACTGTGCGATTTAGAAGATGTTTTCTTCCTCGCACGACCTCCTTGTGGAATCGATTACCATCAGCGATTTTTCCGGACCGATACGACTTAGGGACCTTCAAGAAAAGAGCGTACTCCTTTTTAAAAGGCCGGCAACGCATCTGCGATTCCCCTGGTGTTGCAGTTGTTCATGGGCGGCGGTAGTCACTTACCATCAGGTGAGCCGCATGCTCGTTTGTCTCCTATAAAAAAAAATAGGCCTCCCCCTTAGATTGCAACATAGGGAGGATATGTGCCATAGTTGCCACTATAGAATACTATATGTTTGCCACGAATGGCAAGCTGATTGACAACCGGTGATTAAATGGTGAACGGATTTTTTTAACAATTAGCGTAAAAATGCACCTAACATCTTTACATGTGTAAAACTTGTTACTTATACGTCAGCGATATCTTTGACATTTATCCTCAGTCACATATGACATGGTATATATCATAGCAGAAGTTAGTAAGACATGCATTTTAGACGGTCTGCCTAGATTTGTATTTGAAATACTCAATAAATTGGAATGTTCCATAAGCTGTGTTTCTCCGAATTTCATCAGAGTTACAGCAAAATGAGACTTAAATTCTAATTGGCTTATTTATCACAAAAATACAGTATTGTATAGGAATTCACCAAAACACCGTCTATCAAATTGATTTTTTTATGGAAGAGAAGGATAACGAGAACAGAATGATGATGTTCATACACCAGCACTACTCTTCTCTCTTACTTACATCGAGATGTCGATTGAATCGATAGATGTGCCTGACGGGCAGTAACAAAATACCAAAAACCGTTTCAGCTTGCCCTTAAGCGAATAAATAACTATTTTTTGCTTTTTTATCACAAAAAATGACGGCTGATAATGGTATTACAACTCGAACTATTAGTAATCAAACAAGAATTACAGAAAAGCCACCTAGCTATGAAGAGGTGATTTCTGATGTAGCTGAAAGTGTAAATACTGAACTTACAAGTATGAATATCGACGCTTTGCAGGAGTCTGCCACAGGAAACGTTGAAGATGAAGAAAGAAATCGCTGATGCCATGACGATTGCTGTTTTTTATACGAAAACATTTATTGTATTATATGCAGATGGTTTTCAAATTGTTGTCTATGTTTAGTGGATTGTACAGAATCTTGTGGTGAAGGCTGTGTTGATTGCTTGCATGATTGTTGTGAATCAAATACAGTAGAAGAACATAATGATGGTGGATGTTGCGTATCAAATACATTATAAGAACAAAATGACGCTGGATGTTGTGTATCAAATACAGTAAAAGAACATAATGATGACAGGTGCTGTGATTCTGGTGGTGGTTGTGAAGGGCACAGTGGGGGAAAGTGATTAATTCCTCGGAAAAGTATTTTTAAGGACAATAAGCACAAAATTATTTTATGGTGTTATACACTTTGATACATTGATTTTTAAAATGTTATTTCGTGAGCATGAAATTTTTAATAATGTGATGTTAATGTAACATTTATTAATGTATAAGAATGAAGCTGGTTAGCACTGTGAGAGAGACACAGCAACAGCCCATGCTTGCACCATGCATCATGGTGTAAGGCTAAAAAAACAATATAAATTATGAAGCCACTGCCTGGTTATGCATTAATGGCACGCATACATAGGGACATGGTGTAAAGTTTAGTTATGGACTTGTGCCTGATCTCTCACCGGTTGTGTCAAATTTGTCCCATAGGACTGAGACTGAGGGAATAGAGAGTGTACATCTGTTTCCGCACACACTCATGCACTTTAATCCTATCCCCTGTATGTGGCTAGTCCCCAATTAGGCTGGCTCCCATGATCAAAGTTCCTTCTTGCGTACAATAATATCAGCAGAATGGCAACCTGACTATCTTAATGGTTTTCACCTTGTAGCTATCTCTAAAAATAATTAAAAATTTTCCGCAATTACGGACTGATGAGATCTTAAATTTTTATTAAATGTCACTAAAGAGCTAAACCTAATTATAATTGAAATAAGTAATGTTATTAGTAATAATAAATAATATTGTTGGATGCAGGGGGCTCAACAGCTCCAATCTGTGCTTTGTGGCAATCTAGAGGCCTTCATGACAATTACAATATCAAATGTAGTGACATAGGTATGGGGAGTATCTTACTCCAATAACTAATTTGGCTGCATAATGTAGTCTAATTATACTTCTGTAGACTTTAATAGCCACTCAACAGCTGATGCTGTCTGTTAAGACTGGTGAAGAATATACAACATTCAATATTTCCAATGATTGTCATTATTGTAAACCTTTTTTACATTATTTAAAAATAAAATTTTATAATTTTTAAATTGTTTTAAAATAACAGTGGTGCTAATCAGATAAAAAATAATTTTGTTATTGCATTTATAATTTTATACAGGGTATTTTTGGAACGCTCCCGAAAACTAAGACAGGCGACAGCACCAAGTATACCTTTGATCATGGGTCACAAATAAATTTCATCCTGATGAAAAAAAAATCATATTTTTACAACGTTTTATTAGCTTTATTCACGCGCCATCATGTTAGTACAGCTAAATGAAACGATAATTTCATAAAAAAAATCATGAAAATACTGAAACATAAAACCAGCAGTGGAAACTGAATTGATATCACCTGACTAATGGAGGTTAATGTACGCGCGAACGGTGAAAAAAGAACGCTGGCCTTGAATTTGGGCACTGAGCGATTTATCACATATTGGTACGAAGGGGGCGCGACGGGGGAACAATCCGCCAGTATTACTGTGCCTGCATGCTATTGGTTCCCGCGCTTTGTTCGCTCCAAAAATACAGTCGCATACACAGCTTACTTTGCGACTCGCGACGATGTTTTAAAAAGGAAGGAAAGAAAAATTATTTATATCTATTGTTTAATGACTAAACTAGTGAACGAAAAGGTAAATATGATAGGAGAAGGTGAATGGGGAAAATTGTGCAGTAAAGTTAAAAGTTTTGAGGAAGAATACCGAAAAAATTACCATGTGATCGACCTGATGACGGAAGCTCAAGCGAAGATGAAAGTGATGATGAAGTAGCATCCAGTAACACCAACACACCATCAACATCCGACTTCCTTGTGACCCAAGACGTCATAATGGACGGTGTGTCACCCTTAGCTTAAGTTTTCTTGTTACAAACTACTTTATATTTTACGTGTGTACCCACACTCCCTCCGCTGTCGACCTGTATCTAGATCGGTACGAAACAATGCCGCGGTCATAAGAAAAAGGGCGCATCTAACAATTTTTGAATAAATGAGTTAAATATACCATTCGACTCATGATAAGAAGGCGCATCTACTAATTTTTTTAATATTCACAAATATCAATATTTTAGAAATTATCCTAAGAATTTTAGAAGTAACTGTTGATCACAGATGACATTCTTTTAGTAGAAAAGACTTATACAAATTCAACATAAAAGAAAAGACTTATTTAACCAGTTGCTAGGTCAACTTTAACAATATTTGCATCGATTACTTAAATTTCAATTATTCTTGTCTGTGAGAAAGAGCTGGTGTTTCACATGTGGTCCCATATAAATTTGATCGAGGTCAGACCAATAGTTTTTGAGTTATCCTTAATTATTTATATTAAAGTCGGTTGTACAAAATTTTTAATTTTTAATTATTATCGTAGTAAGTCTTGTATGATATCCCCTTTAAAATCATTACTCAAGAGTTGCGGGTTGTTATTTTTTGTGTCTCACTACCAATGCTTTTCTAATATTTACTAAGAAAAAAAAAGTAGTAAATTACTATTAACGTCCTTTCAACTTCAAATGAACTTTCCAAAATATGTAAAAATGTTAAATGAATGGCAGTTTTTTTTATTTATTAGGTTGGGAAGACGCAAATAGTTATATGCGTCTTTCCTTCGATGTTTTTGTGTTGCCAGGTGTATTTTTTAATCTAAGATGAAAAGGAAAATTCGTTTTATTTAAATAAATAAACAAATTTTTAAAAAATAAATTCGTCCTTAAAATCTTCATGTCTCTACGTATATTTCAATTTTCATATAGATACCTTTTAATATACTTTAGACACGGGGTCTGAAAGAAAAATTCATCAATTTATTTTTTATTTCCATTTTACGTTTTTGTTAGTTGCGTCCTTCTTTATTATGACGGCAAAATGTAACCCGGCCGGCTCGTGTCGCCTCACGCTGTGACGCAGTAGGTTTCAGTTTTGTCGGGGTTCGTTATTAATTGTAGTTTTTGAAACAGTTCCGTGTTGATTTTGTACACGCGTGCGCGAGCGACAGCTCAATCGTTATGTTTATTAAATTGTTATTACTTGTGATTACGTGTTGGTATTATTCTTGTTGTTACGTTTTTTGTCTTAATAATGCTTAACGCGTACGTTTATAGTGATTGTGAATACGGCAACATGTTATGTATCCGAACCTAGGTACACGAAGTATCGCTAAATAAATTGTTAAGACGTCGGGATGAAACAAGTGTGTCATACTGTGCAGTGCACATAGTGTTGAAGCGTAACCGAATGCACCCATACAAATTGCACAAAGTGCAAGCTTTAGTTACCGGCGATCACGACCGCCGACGAGTTTTCTGCCGTTGGTTATTATACCAGCAACAACGTGTGCCTGGTTCCATTGAGCACATTATCTGGACGGATGAGTCGACATTTACCAGAAACGGCCTGTGGAACCAAAGAAATACACACGTGTATTCAGAGGTTAACCCGCAAGCTGTTCGACAAACCGGACACCAAACCTGATGGTCGGCTAACGTATGGACAGGTTTATTTAAGGATCGCATACTGGGACCAGTGTTTCTGTCAGAGCGACTGAACGGACAGCGAGAACTAAACTTTATAAATGAACAGTTGGTTGACATTTTAAACGACCTATCGTTGGCTGAATATCGCCGCACATGGTTCCAGCATGATGGTGCCCCTCCACATTTCGTGAGGTTCGTCCGTGAGCGCCTCAATGAGCTATTTGATGATCGCTGGATCGGCAGACTAGGGCCACACGCTTGGCCACCTCGCTCACCAGATCTGACCCCGTTAGACTTCTTTTTGTGGGGTATGTGAAAGAAAGGGTTTTTAATCGTGAGTGTGATAGTGCTGACGAAATGCGCCAAAGGATCGTGGATGCTTTCGAGAAACTACGTACGGACTGTGTCGAAGACCACACGATGATGCCCCGCCTGCACCCAAATCTACCTTGAAATGAATGGAGCACAATTTGAGCCGCATCTCATAAGATCACGGAGGATTTAGAGCGGTAAGCTGTTTCATAACTATTTTTTTAAATAACTTAGTACTAGACTAATCTGAATAGGTACATAACTGAATACATGAGAATAATAAACATACCTACACGATGAATAAAAACGCATGACTCCAACCTTGGTTACATTTCATTTAAGTATTTTTTCATTAGCGGGGAATCGAACCAGTTATTTGGGTTATTTAACCTGTAAATTCGGATTAAAGTGGCTACGTGGAGACAAGCACAGTGGCAAAATAGTAGGTTAAGTAGATAAGTTAGGTATTTAGACAAGTGTTGTAAATTATTAGGTATTGTGGTATGGCCCGCTAGTTGCGGCATAAGTAATCTGTGGTTGCGGGCCGCGCGAATTTGCGTTCGCGCGTCCATTGACCTTTAGTGAGTAGATATCAATTCAGTCATTCCACTGCTGGTTTTATGTTTCAGTATTTTCATGATATTTTTTATGAAATTATCGTTTCATTTAGCTGTACTAACATGATGGCGCGTGAATAAAGCTAATAAAACGTTGTAAAAAGATGATTTTTTTTATCAGGATCGAATTTATTTGTGACCCATGATCAAAGGTATACTTGGTGTTGTCGCCTGTCTCAGTTTTCGGGAGCGTTCATTTTTGGAACGCTCCCGAAAACTAAGACAGGCTAGGACTTGGCACCCTGTATACTACTAGCTGACCAGGCAGACGTTGTTCTGCCCTCTCCGACGACCCTGTTGTCCTATAAAATTTCTTAAATTCGTAATAAAAAATATTGAGGGTCACTTACAGGGATAAATCTATCCTATCTCACAAGTCGGATCAAACTGCACACTGTATGCAAAATTTCATTGCAATCAGTTTAGTAGTTTAGGAGTTCATCGCAGACAAACAATATGACACGTATTTTTTTATATATATAATACTAGCTGACCAGGCAGACGTTGTTCTGCCCTCTCCGACGACCCTGTTGTCCTATAAAATTTCTTAAATTCGTAATAAAAAATATTGAGGGTCACTTACAGGGTATAAATCTATCCTATCTCACAAGTTGGATCAAACTGCACACTGTATGCAAAATTTCATTGCAATCAGTTTAGTAGTTTAGGATTTCATCGCAGACAAACAACATGACACGTATTTTTTTTATATATAATACTAGCTGACCAGGCAGACGTTGTTCTACCCTTTCCGATGACCATTTCCTGCACAAAATCATTAAACTCACAATAAAAAATTGGGGATCACTTATCGGGATAAAGACTATCCTATCTCTTAAATTGGACCAAACTGCACACATTGTGAAACATTTCATTAAAATCAGTCCAGTAGTTTAGGAGTTCATCGCGGACAAACAACGTGACACGTAATTTTTATATATAACGATAAATATACATTTTTCTATTATTCGCGGGAGTATGAAATAATAATCAAAAATATGAGTATTTCTCTTAAACAGTGGTAATGTTTATCTTATAACAGATATATTGGCGAGTGTATATGTATTATAAGTATTTAAATTTATTAAAAACATATCTCAAAAATTTATATGACAAGCAACATGTCGACCCTTTTAGCAACAAACATCGTAAAAACCAAAACAGGTCGAGCAAAAAACAAAAATGTTCGAGTTTATTTTCTGCATATTTTTTGCAATACTAAATCTCATACGCCACTAAAGCTCAGGATGTTTAGGTTTTTGAGTAGTTTTATATTTTGGAACTTAAAAGAACGCAGCTTGAATAGTTCCAGAAATAGTATGGCTATTAATACAAAACAAAAGTTGTAACCGGCTTCAACAACAAACTTTTCAGACTATGTAGCTGCAGCTTTCGTTGTTAAAGGCGTAAAAATGGTTTTATGGATTTTGTATTAAAAGACAAATGTTATCAAAAGTAAGTGTAATTTAATGTAGTAATTGCATGCACATCTTACAAATAAACATGTTATTTAAAAGTGCTTAATTAATTAACACGAACACTGTTAATTAAATTACTTTTTTAACATATTTTGGTTATAATAAAAATTTAAATTAACCTACACTCGAAATGATGCATTCAGTAAAATGATGATATTCAGTAAAATGGTTCTTTAAATGAAACTGACTTGTTCACTGAGGCATCATGGTTTGTCAATTTTAGGCTGTCAAACTCTGGTCCAGTAAAAGGAGATGATCATCGGCCACTAAATCGTGTGGAGACACACGTCAGCGGTAGGCCTGTGTTGTATTGCTCTGATAAACTTCGATTACTTCGCTGGAAAATCTGGGGTTAGCGTCGTTCAATACAATATGCGCAGGTCACTGGTCGGACCGTATGAAGCTATCAAATTCAGGCTTGGTGCTAAAACGATGGGTGGATGGCGGCGAGTACCTATCGTTCACTACAGCGTGTACAGAGACAGGTAAGTGTGTGAGTGTTGCTATGCTGTCATCTTCGGAATCGGTACTGGAAAATCGGCGGTGAACGAAGTCTATTGCTATGGCATGTACAGAGGCATGTTAGTGGTTGAGCAGTATTAATGGTCTGTCAACTTCGGGTCCGCTACTAAAAAGATGACTATAAGCATCGTCCTCTACAGCCCGTGCATAGGCAGGTGAGTGGTTGGCCAGTGTTTCTCTGTCAACAGGTCCGGTAAGATATAATTTGCCACGATTGATTTAGGAGCTGAGGTAGTGTAGTTGGTAATTCAGTAAAAAATAAGTAATCATTTATTTTAGAAGGAGTTGCATCCGGACTGCCGAAGATGTCATTAAATCGTGATGGACATAATATTGTGGAAGTGTGTATTAATTTTATTATCTAGTGAGGCATGAGTACGTCATTATCCATTGTCTTTTATCGACTTCAATTTTTTCTATAACTTTTGACAGGTGTTTTACTAAGAGATGTTTTTATTGTGTCATTTTCTTGATAGTTCAGCCAGTTTTCTTGACACTACTAGTATCTGCTACACCCATTATGTCATTAAAAGATGACCAGTAAAATTAAACATAAAATTTTTAGCTATTTTTGTAATAATACGGAATACATAATTTTAAAAGCCATATCACATTAAAAGTTATATTTAGGACATATTTTGTAGTTAACGCGAAATAATATCGCACCTGTAAAATGAAATTTTATAGTAAAAGCACTTCTTTGCAAATACAATTTCTGCTACTGCACCATTATACTGTATGCAAAGAAATCAGCATGTGTAAGTCATTATAAAAATAAAATATGTTGAACGTTTACTTTTCAGTAGTAAATGTGCCAAAAGCTGTTAACTTACATATAATTAAAGAAAGAACATTAATAATTACTGACAATTTTAAAACATTTATAAAACCGAAGTGGTAATAGAATATTTAAATGAATTAATGGAAGTAAAAACCAATTTATACTATCATAGCAGTAGATAACCGTTTGTAGTGAAAGCCAGTTGATAGTCTCGCAATAGATGTCTAACTACTATATGATATCCTAGCTGCAGGGCTAGCATGGGCAGGAGAAAATGTTTATTCCCTCGCTTAATTTTATCCACCCTTCGAGCATGAGCACACCGGTCGATATAATATCTACAGTAGATAAAATGGGAGATAGACTTAGACTTAGATAGGATTTTTGCATGAATATAAACTTAAATCCACTTCCAATGAACTAGGATAATACTGTATCTTTCAAAATATCAAAAATGCATAAATTTTTATCATCTTTCATTTGGCTCTATGCTACGAACGGGGGATATATGTTTACTCCTTATTTCAAACGGGAATATACTTCTCCCCATTGCCGTGCTTTAGCAAAAGCACAAGATAATTTTATCTGTTGGCAGTGGATATAATCGGGGGATAAATTTTTTGTCCCCAGCCCATGCTAGCCATGCAAGAGGTGGTTAGATTAATCTTGTCGTTTATTCGAAGAGAACAGAAATTTAGATACCTAATATAAAACATAATTTTACCTACATTTTGCTATCCTGACATTTTCTGTGGTATAACATGAATTTAAATTTATTTATTTTTTCTTCTTTAAACATTCATGCCTTTAATAAGCAACTTGCATCATGAGCTTATCAATGGCGGAGACACTGAGGGCGGGGAATAAGTACACGGTTGGTGCGGGAAGTTACCTCTCACTCCACCGCGCTACCGTGCCAATTTCTACATTATTTTAGATGACAATTAATGCAATAAACGCCCTATTTTTAAGAATAGTGTTATAAACTGTAATGGGCTTATGGTGTAAATACCATATTTTAAAAGCAAGTGACTTTCAGAACATTGGCATTGTGCTTTTGAAATTTTCGGTTTGAAAAAAAATTTACAATAACCATATTTGATAATAGTGTTGATTTAGGACAAAAATGCTCAGGAATAACTTTATATGATTCTGTCAAATTATGTAGTATAAGCCAATAAGAAAAAATATCTCTTTTACAACTTTAATTATAAAAAATCCCTCTCCAAATTTATCATTACGACATATTGTAAAAACACACTAGATTCTTAACCTTAATTAGGGCGCGTCGTAAAATACACCTTTCTTGCTAATATGAACTTTTCAAATATAAAGATCGATAGAGCGCGCGAAAGTGATCATAAAGGCGTTAAACCCTAATTTTTGCCATTTTGGCTTTAACGACATTTGTTACTTTAAGGGTCGATATGAGCTCTTCTATTCATGTTTATACATATAATTTGTTATCTTTATTACTTATAATAATCATACTTGAAATGTTGGGTACAAATAGGTAAATAACTTATTGGGATTTCAATATAACTGTTAATACTTTTAGTTTTTTAATGTAAATAGTTTCCTTATGTGAATAAACTTTGAAGATACCTTTGCGTAGTTTTAATCATTATATTTAATTTCCCTTAACCCTTGCCCGTTTCTAAGCCGATTACAACCCGCAAAAGGGATCTAGTGTAGCAATTACTTCTTTGAAAATTTTGTTCCAGTAAAGGGAAAGGTTTAAAGGTAAAGAGAATCAATTTGCATTAAAGCATACCTTTCTTATAGAATAGAATAGAATACTTTTTATTCAATATAGATTACAGTACATAATACTAATTGAAAGTCATTTTTTTACTCTTACCACTGGTTCGCAAAAAAAACCTCTGTCCTTGGAAGAACCAGCATGAAACCCAACGGGACTTTTTTTAAAAAAGCACAATTTACAATATTATATAATATTTTATACAATTGTTATGAAAACATTTAGAAACAGCATGGTAGCAATCACCTTATTCCCAGGGGTTATTATCAGTCATGTATTCTTTAGTAGTATAATAACCTTTACTAGACAATTTTTCCTTAATAAATAATTTGAACCTTTGATAGAAAAGGTCTGCATATTTTCTGGGACTTTGTTGTAAAAGAGTTTACATAGCCCCATGAAGGAATTAGGAGACTCTTAGGAGTCGAGTTACTGGTATAACTAACTTGTGCTTGTTCCTAGTATTTAAAAAATGTACTATTAATATAATATTTTAATAAAACTATTTTTTGTGTACATACATTAAATTCTCGTAAATATATTCAGAGGCCAAAGTTAATCTATTTCTTTATATTTTTCTCTAAGACATTCCTTCGGACCTAGCTTATAAATTGCTCTTATGGCTCTCTTTTGCAAAACAAAGATAGTTTCAATATCAGTCACATTATATACCCCATAGCAAGATTCCATATGACATTATGCTTAGGGATTGCAATCCGGAAAAACGGATCCGGTAATCCGGCGGATCCGGCATCATTTAACGTTTACCGGATCCGGCATCATTTAACGTTTACCGGATCCGGTACCAATATACCCGATCCGGCGACCGGATAACAATTTTTGGCAAAATAATAGAGCTGTTGCATGAGTAGGTACTTTAAATGGGTGGTAAAAGAGATTCGACTCTGTTAACTGCAGTAACAACACTAAAATATGTTTTAGAGAAGTTACTCACATGGTGTTAAGTACTGAATTATGTGAAGCACTGCGTACAAGGATTAAAGAACGCCGCACTGTAGTAACAGGAATATTAATATACTTATAGAATCCAAAGAAATATGATGAAAATGTATACCGATCTGTTGACACATTTACTATGCCAAAAAAAAGCCATGCGATTAGAAATGACAAAAATCTGAGAAAGAATTATTCAAGACGATAACTCTAAAGTAAACATGGAAGAAATAGTAGAAAAGAACTTCGATTCACTTGATCCATTGATTTAATTTGATCACTAAAGAAAGATTTGATATTACAGGAAGAATTACAATTACAAATCCAGTAAGAAACCACGTGTTATAGCATACATACTAAAAAGAGAAATATTTTGATAAAGTACTAAAAAAGGAAATGACTATATTTGAAAGTGACAGAGTTCGAGGAGAATACTAAGTATTCTTTAGACTCTTTAGACCCTTTTACTGGCAAAGAGGCATTCCATCTTAGTCCTCACGGTTGACAACACATCTGCATCTTGAGTCTTTATTGAGGATAGATGTAGATGTCTATGGGTCACAGTAACCACTTACCATCAGGTGGACTGTGTGCTCGTTTGTCACCCGATCCTATGAAAAAAATCTATCATACTGAATAATAAAACTATGTAACAAATGTTTTGTTTAATTTGTCTTCACCTATTGTGACAACCCTACCAAAATAGGTAACAATTTTGCACGTTCTTAAGAAGCTTTTTCTCTGATCCGTTTATCTACTCATGTGCCGTCGCTGCGTGGTCGATTTATATCCCTTGCAAAACAAGTCGAGTAGTGGGGTGGTGGGGGAAATTGAGTGACATGATCGGTACACATGTTGTTTATAATTTTTGCTGCACCGGCGTACGACGACGCTGTCGTCATACCGTCACGGCCATGCTGACATGCGGATGTCCTCGTACGCAGCGACAGAATCACTATGGTTCAGAAACAATATGCATCGCTCGATTATCCTGACAAAAAATCAAAAATTTTGACACATTCAGCAATATCTTCTGATCCGGTCTATAATGACCCTACAGATATTAACAATTATCTATAGTCCGATCTATATCGACCTACGAGTATACAATTACGAGTATGTATAAGAGCTTTTAATGACTATTTCTACCGTCAATCTGCAGTTTACCGCTGTGTTCCAAACTGAAAGGTATAAAGAAACATTATAAATAACAGGCTGTGACGCACTCCATCTTAGCCCCCAGAGATGACAACGCCCTATTTAAAGAAAGTTAAAGATGACAATGGACTACTAGCCACTTTTCATCACGTAGACAGTAAATTCGTTTGTTATTTCAGATTTTTTTAATGCGACTACCGGTTCCGTTTCCGTCGGGGATTCCCAGCTGGTAAACTAAACCTAACACAACAATGGGCGCAGGCAGTCGGATGCAAGGGGAGAGCCCTTGGTGGTTAGTTTCGACATAACAAAGGCATTCGACTGAGTTTGGCACAACGTGCTTCTATCGAGATGTTCTTGCTTATTATGAGATGTTGTGTTATCAAACTTAAATAATTACCATGTAGTGGCAGTATAATCTAGAATATGCACCAGCCCATAACATCCTGTGAGTACCGTAAAAGGAGACAGAGGGAAACAAACGAGATGGGAAGCAGCGACTTTCTGATAACGAAAAAAGCGGTTTACGGTTGCCAGCCTGCCTGCCAAGCATGGCAACTATAGCAAATATCCCCGCTATAATGTAATCTATGAGGGTAGGGTGAATATGTTCAGCAGAAGTCTTTGAATAGGCTGTAACAGTAATGGCACAAGTCAAATACTTATCATGTCAGATCGTAAGAAAAATAAGAATAAAATCTCTTTAAATGAAAATCTTAATTAACGTTATATTAAATAAATAGTATTTGTGTATATTTCTGTGGAATCTTTTTTCTATTATACAAAAAAGTTTAAAGTAAATATTCCTAAACAAACAGAAACTTAATTTAAATAAAGCAGTTACCTATTTCATTTCTTGTTTCTAATTTAATCAAGAAATCTAGTTCAACGACTTTAGCAAAATGTTTTAAAACTTGATGACGGGATCATTTTACGTCGTGATCGTTTGAAATTAAATAATTGTTATTACAAGGGATTCCAAAACATTGGAATCTGTTACAAACGATAATAATTATAATTTAGATGGAAAACATTCACTTCTTTTTCTCTTAAAAATAGGAAACCTGGAAAAGCGCGTGTAGGACTCGTGCCTTGACACTCCTAATAAACTTAGGTAAGTACCTACTTTTACCAAAATAATTATAATACATGAATTCATAAATGTGATATGAGGTGAGGTAAGCATATCTTTTTTTCTTCGTAATCAGCTCATGAATATCAATTGCTATAAATGGACCCTTCTTGTTGTATAGAGCATTTAATATAATTGCCATGGTTGGCAATGGCAAATGGCATGGTAGATCGATCGCAGTGCCAGATGTGTCGCACTTTTAACACTGCTCCCCGAGTCTTGTAATTTTACTTTTAGCGCAAACACTCTGAGTATTTTGCCGATTTTAGGACGCCATGAGGTCTTTTTACACGACTGCCAAGGAAGGGTTATGTTTTTCGCGCATATCTTGTATGTTTGTAAATTTCTTTATTACCTCGTATCTTCCAAACGGCTGGATGGATTTCGACAATTAAAGTATCGTTTTATTCGCCTTAGAAATCCAAGTGCTCTTAGATAGCTTTTTCAAAAAAATAAACAAAATGGCCAATTTTTGGCGCAAAATAGTAACACGTTAATAAAAAAAAATTAACCAAAGCTATAGAGTAGGGTACCAAAATAAAGGAAATTAAAAGGCGATTGCAAATATACATATATATATACATATATATATATATATAATATATATATATATATATATATATATATATATATAAGTTAAATGTTTAAATTCAATTAGGAATAATCAATTGGTTTAATGTTTTTGAAAAATTATAAAAACGTTAAATGGGCCATGTTTGTGTCGGACATCGTGCTATCATATAAAATTTAGTTCTTAAGAGTGTGTCGGGACACCAAAAAGTCTAAAATAAAATAAATCATTAATAAAATAACAACCTGATTGCAAAAAAGACAATTTAAAAGTAATGCACTAAAACGACCGAAACAAGATTGAGAATAGAAAACAAAATTGAAATAAAGTATTAACAAAGTAAACTCTACTTCATTTTAACAGATTATATTATGAGCTGAAAGCCTGCGTTAAATACCTCCCCAAATTAAGTTTAGTAGCAGGCGGGACCCAATTGCAAATTATAAACCGATAGAAAATTGATGGGTTCCGCTTGCTACTAAACTTAATTTGGGTATTTAACTTAGGTTTTCAGCTCATAGTATAGTCTGTTAAATCGTAGTAGAGTTTACTTTGTTAATGCTTTATGTCAATTTTGTTTTCTATTCTCAATCTTGTTTCGGTCCTTTTAGTGCATTAATTTTAAATTGTCATTTTTGCAGTCGGGTTTTTTATTTTTTTATTATTTATTTTATTGGCATTCCACGTAGTCACTTCTTTTACGACACGCATGCGACCAAATATATTTGGAAATCACTATCATTTTTAATAACCAGTATTTCTTTCTACTTTTTGCTATCCTGAGGTTAATTTCTTTCGTTATTTGATTTTTATTGGAAATGACTTGACCCAGGTTTACTTAGTCTTCCATATATTCTGAGTAAACGCCTTTAATCCTGATGTTGAGATTTTTGTTTGTCATTATTAATTTAAGTTGGTATAATTAATTAATTAGAATCAAATATTTAAATAAAACTTATTTTACGGATTTTATCGCGTATATTCCCGACGTTTCGAGCACTTCCCAGCGCCCATGGTCACGGGGGGGAGGCTAAGGTATATGACGTCCCAATGTCATAGTTAACCACGGCTACCTCCAGATTAAAAATTATTAATTTTTGTTCCGATCTACGCAGTATGAACTTACAGTATCTTGAAGTCTTACAGTTGTATTCTTGGGTTGGGATTTAATTTTATTAATTATAGAATCCCAAGCAGATGGTAGCACCCAGCCATTTTAAATAAATAATTAAATAAATAAAATTATATTAATATATAAAATTCGCAATTATAAAATAAATACAAAAAATGACATTCCTATTGTAGCATTATTATGTGCGACGTTATTGTGTGATTTGATTTCGTTCTTAATGTTAGCAACAATCAACATCGATGTACCCGTTTTTAATTAAAAAAAATTACTTTATCATATGTCTAAAATATTAAAAAAATAGGGCTAGACATATTATTGGTATGCGTTGTCGAATGTAAGGACTAAAATAGAATGCCTCTCTGTCTATTATTACACTGGCTCTCTATACCTTTCAAAGCGGAATACATCAGCGAAAGCACAACTGCCATTTGGCGGCCATAATAAGGGACTTACCTAGACGGACTTCCAAGCTCGAGTTACTGCAGTTCAAGGACACCTGCACTTACTTTAAATAGAGAAGCCTACAGATCACCATTGCCACTTTTAAGAGCTAAGATAGTATGCCTTACAGCACGTTTTTGCACTAGCTTTTTATACCCTCTATGATCTATACATGTGCAGGCACTGCTGCTATTTTAAGCAGACGGACCTGCGGACCCAAACAAACACCTAGACAGAAAAAGAGTCCTAAAACCTATTACTAAAGGCGAAAAATAGTTTTGACTTTACTTTCAAAAAAATCAATTCAAACTATAAAAAAAATAACAAAAGTCATTTCAATATGCACTTCTAATGAATTGAATCGCTCAAAGCGAAGTTTTCGCAGACATATTGAAGTCGAATGAGAACAGGATCGTTTTAATGATGCCTGTAAAAGAAGTTGGGTCGAGAGCTTTATCGAGCCCGTTTTAATTAAAATTGCCACGTCTTTTCAACTGCGTAGAACTCACAATAAAATTCAGACGCTTTTTTAAATGCTTTTCGTCTAGACTCTACAATAGACTCAGATAATAGACAGTTTGTGGATATTGAAAGATATTTTTAAATTAAACGTGTCTTTGCAAAATCAACAATGTAGTCGAAATACAAACACAGCATAATTTTATAAAACAGAAAAAAAAAATTACTAAACCCATTTTCAAAAAATAGTATGCCTATTATAACCACTATTATAACCGGGAAATTATAACAACATACTGAGAGGCCCCGGGTGTATCTATACGACTTTGCTTTTGTTTCTCAATTTATTCTGATTGTTTAAATATCTGCCACCACGGCTGCGGTCAAAAGCGAGCACATAAGCATCATCACGTCGGGTCGGATGGACTATTATTTAACCTACAAGCTACATAAATAAATCAAATAAATAAAAAAAAAACCCTGAAACGTCGGGAATTAAAAAGAAGTAAAATCAAACGCAATGAAATCCGTAAAAATATATTTATTTAATATGCCTTGTGTGTGGGGAATAGTCTTAGTGAAGGTGCGGATAAGTGTCATGGCAATCCCGTGGCCCATGAAGTGGTAGAGCTTACCTGGTAGAGCCATGCTGCAGCTATATTAGTAGTATAGTTGTAGCATGAATGGGTCGGCTCGACCGGGGAAGGACCACGCTCTCACAGAAAACCAGCGTAAAATAGCAGCTTAACGCTGCTTTGTTTCGTATGGTGAGTGTAGAGAACCGGAGAACCCTTTTACTAGCAAAGAGGCATTACATCTTAGTCCTCAAGATGCAGATGTGGGTGACAACGCATCTGCATCTTGAGACTTTATTGAGGATAAATGTAAATGTCTATGGGTCACAGTAACCACTTACCATCAGGTGGACTGTGTGCTCGTTTGTCACCCTATCCTATAAAAAAAAGTATCCATTAACCACCGCAAGCCGGGTTTGCGTAGGTATTATCTGTAAAAATGTTGCCAAAAGCGAGAAGATAGGATTTTTTTTTGTATAAACAAATTATCATTATCAACAACAACCACAACAACAGACTTGTTGAAGTCAACTGTTGGACTTGTACATTTTGAAGTAAATGCTATCTGGTATACATTACTTAGGACAATTTCCCATATTCTCCACTATGAGCAGGAGATTTCTGCTGCTCGTGACTTCCTCGTCGGTATAGTGGCCGTAAACACAACTGCTCATATGTGGTCTTGGGGCCGAATTCAAAAAATCAGATTTGGGTTTTTACCTCAAGAAATTCTCAGTCAAGAAATTCAAGAAATTCTCGGAGAGAGGAGCCTGATCTCTTTCCGATCGTGTTGGATTACCATCCTATCGGACTTTGTGTGAGGGAATAGATTGTGCACCTGTACTTATGTATAAACTTGAGCACTATAATCCTGTTCTGCGCAGATAGCTCTTTGTTGAAGCTAGTCGCAGTGACTGAAATTCGGTCTGGTGGATTACTATTATTGCTTATAATTGAGATGAGAATTGGGTTCGTTCGTTGTCAGTCAAATAAACCCTCACACAGCCAATTAAACGTTTGGCAGCAACCAAATGCCTTTTTCCGACCAAATCCGATTCTAAGCAGGTTATGCAATTACGGTTTGGTTTAATTTATAAATTCTCACTTTTTAAATTTTAATGTAAAATTAGGACTAAATTAAAATTTTAAAGTTAGCCGAATGCTGATACCTAGAAAATGTTCCATCTAAATTTCAACTTGGTTACATTTGGAATATCGGTTTAAGTATTTGTGTTCAATCTAAATTCAGTGTTGAATGTTAGCACTACGATCTTTGAATCAAAGGCAACCTATTCGTTAAACTTTGCTATTTTACTAACAAGGCTTTGGCGCTCTTCCAACTACCCTGTGATTTAATAAGGTTTTAAAGGTTCCATATCATTTTCTTTTATATTATAGACATATAGTTAATAAATATATTTTAATATATATTTCAACAAAAACTTAAATACCTTTAGACCTTTGAAGTGACTTCCATCATTAAAATTTGTTTATCTATAACAAGAAAGATAAGTAGAGCAAACACAAGTTGGAATCGTTTTAAAGATAGTAAATAGTTTTATTATTGTGTCGCAGTACAAACAAAGCCATAACGCGGAAAAGCAAACAACACTAATGAAAAGTATTTTCCGGCTATTTTAAAACGATGCGTATTATATTCAATTTATTTAAATTATACATCGACCTGACTGTCTCGTTGGCGCCACTGATGCTCTTGTGGTTCCGTTAATTTGACCTGAACAGATTTTTCAGAAAAGGAAACTAAACCAGGTAATTGGCAGCTTATTTTAAATTATACATCTATATATATATATATATTGTATAATTTTTTAACTTAGTTCTGCAGCATATGCTATAAAAAAGATTAGATGCCTTACATGTGTTGAAACAGCTAGATTTTATTTTAGTTATTTCCATAGCATAATGTTATGTGGAATCTTGCTATGGGTTATGCGACTGATATTGAAACATCTTTGTTTTGCGAAAGAGAGCCATAAGAGCAATTTATAACCTAGGTCCAAAGGAATCCCTTAGATAAAAATTTAATGAATTAAATATATTAACTTTGGCCTCTGAATATATTTACGGGAATTTAATGTATGTACACACAAACAAAAATAGTTTTATTAAAAATAGTGATGTGCATTTTTTAAATAGTTCCTAGAACAAGCACAAGTGAGTTACTCAACTCCAAAGAGTCAGTAATTCCTTCATGGGGCATTGTATACGCTTTTACAAAAAAGTCCCAGAAAATATGCAGACTTTTTCTCTCAAAAGTTTTGTATTATTTATTAAGTAAAAATTGTCTAGTAAGTGTTGTTATACTACAAAAGTACATGGCTGATAATAGCCCCTGCTGGGAATGAGGTGATCGCTACCATTCTGTTTCTAATTTTTTTCATAACAATTGTATAAAATATTATATTTTAAATTGTGTTTTTAAAAAAAAAGTCCCGCTAGGTTTCTTGCTGGTTCTTCCCAGGACAGAGGTTTTTTTGCGAATCAGTGGTGAAAGCAAAAAATTACTTTCAATTAGTATCACGTACGAAGAATAGAATAATTTACGTAATCCATATTGAATAAATTATTCTATTCTATGAGGCAATTTATGGAAGATCTATGCTCAACAGTGAACCTTATAGGTTCTAATGATGATGATGATTATGTTAAGTAATTGTTAATTAATTTGTAATATTAATTTTTTTATTTCATTCATTGAAGTATTATGAAGAGATGTCGAGACTTTGTGGTTTTGGGAAAGTCCTCGTACAGAGTGAAAAAAACGAACGGGACATGCGGTACGAGTATATTTTATATATTGTCTTTCCGCATATAGCAAGAAAATGATATTTTAAACGTCAACAAGAAGACAAAACGCCAGGCAAAGATATTAAAGTTCTAAGAGTAGTTAAATTAAAAACACAAATAGTATCTAAACTTCTTGTTAACTATGGTTATGGGTTTTAGTCAATGATGTGGTTCTAGTTGGCTTGGCAGGTTGATTTGCATCGAGATCCAATGTCCACACAGAGACAACTCAAGTTATATAGTTTTTTTTTTTTTTTAACTGAATACATTTAATTTTCAAATAGTTTATAATATTTATAATTTTGAATATATAATGTGTCGCAGAGTTTTGCTAAAAACAGAATTGTGATAAAATTCGTAGGATTTCAATCAAAAGCCGGAATATAATAAAGTAGACACTAGATTTAATCACTATCTCGAGATTCATGATTTTGATCGAAGACCTACACTTGTTAAGGATTATGATTAAATGAAGACTACTCGCACTTATCTCGCCATCGTAGCACGGGCATTTTCTGCTCTATGTGCAGTCAAAGGTAGTAGCTGCCGTTATATAATATATAACGGCAGACAGTCAGGTCAAATTGCTGCTGAATTTATATTTGAAAGATTATACTATAGTTATAGTGCTTGATACTATTACTCGGTAAAGCCAAGCTACGTAAGTATAATAAGGGAAGGTCCATGCTTTCACATAAAGCTCAATTATTCTGTTTCGTATTTTCAGTGTAAAGAACCAATTAAAAGATATTTCAGTTTATTTTTTTTTTCAATTCAAAAACAATGCGAAAGACTTAGTTTTATCTTTATACAAGGAGGCAAAGCATAATTAATATGAAATGTGAATCCTTTTCGAATAGAATAGAATAGTATAATTTTTATTCCATATTGACTATTACATAATACTTATTGAAAGTATTTTTTTATTTACCACTGGTTTTAAATACCTCTGTCCTGGGAAGAACCAGCAAGAAACCCAGCGGGACTTGTTTTAAACATAATTTCACTTAACAATGTTTATACAATTTTAAATGTATTTACTTTTAAATTATTTAAATGTATCTGCCACATACATACGGAATTCCGTTTTGGGATTCCGTTTTGGAATTCCGAACGGATCGGCCACACACATTCGGAATCCCGTTTTGTCCACAAAATTTCAAACGCAAAACTACTGTACGTGTGTGATGCGTCCTTGATTTTATATTAACTTGCTGCATTCGAAATCTTGAATTGAAATCTTCATTTGAAGTTTTTAAAGGAACTCCATCCGCGGCTGGTCGTTGCTGCTGGTGATAAGAGGGCTGGTTCTTCTCTCGTTCAAAGGCTAAGTATAGCTATATGATAATTAAGTTTCTAGTTTTATTATTATAGTTTTTAATATTGTATATTAAAATATAAATAAAGTATTAATATTAAAAATAAATAAAAAATTCGAAATCCCGATGTAAATTCCGTATGTATGTGGCCGGCCTTATTCGTATGATATTCGCGTAAATATTCGCGCTACCAATTATAAATATCTGGTCAAATTATGGAACCCTACTCTGCGTGATCGAACATTTACTTAACAGGTTTTTAGCCAAAACGACAACAAGTGTCTACATATTTACATATACAAATGGCAAATACATTTGTGGATTATTAAATAAGACCTGCAATTATACAATTTCAATTGTGGTTTATAAATTAAACACAATTTTGTAAAGTAATTCAAAATATGAAGCAATAAGAGCCCGACGCCTGTTGTGTAATACCAACACACCGGGGCCCCCGGGTATAATATGATTTATAACATTCATTTATCAGTCGCTTCTATGTACAGAAACGAGATATCTATAAATTAAGTAACTGGGGAATACTCAAATATCAGACGCGTAGTTGCTTGAACTATTAAATATCTTTAAGAAATATTTTTGCAATTTTAACAAATGATTTATTTACGTGAGTAGGTAATCATTATCGCTCTTTATCATTTTTTAGTGAAAAATGCCCTCGCACCTCCGACTTTATTGTCGGAGCAGTATTTTTGAGCAGATAGATTTTTAAAGATGCTACTGTTGCAGACCTGACATCTGGCGCTTGAATGTAAAGATGTCGGACATCATATGTATATTGTATACATGCCAATATGCAATAAAAGTCTGGTAATGAAAGAAGCATGTTTTAATTTCCGTGTTACCTGTAATATTTGTGCTCTTTCACTTTTTTAAAGTAAGAACGAAACTAAGCTTGATCGATAGCTGCAGTTTTTTGTACTGGAACAGGAATTCAGTAAAAATAGTATTGACTTAATGATGATATTTTCATTTTTTCTAACACCAGAAAAATTTTATCAATTTTATAATGTTTCTAATATTGTCTAGGGCGTACCTATCTCTAGTACATTGTCTGAAAAATAAATTACTGACTCTGTGGAGTCGGGAAACTTGTAGTATCAACATATTTGGTAAAACTTCTTTTGTTTTTATGAATATACATAGAATTTTCGTAAATGTTTTGAGAGGTCAAAGTTAATATATTTACTTATTTAATTTTTTATCTGACAGACTCACTCATTTTAAGGTTGTAAATAGCTCTTACTTTCCTCTTCTGCAAAACAAAAATAGTTTCTGAATCAGCCGCAATTCCCCATAACATAATGTTATGGAAATAACTGAAATAAACTAATCTAGTTAAATATATGGGGGCTCCCTTAAAGCGTTGCGTCGAAAGTGGTGCCAAAAAACAGTAGAGTCAACAGGGCTCAGTTCTTCTCCATTTAAATCCACATTGATTCAGAATTTTAACATTCGGTGTTATAAATTTAATACAAGGGAAGGTAAGTCATTAATAATGCCTAAAACAGGAATGGCCTGAGAATTGAGCCTTGAGGGATACCCATTTGTACAGGTCAGGACCCGGAAGAACTTTTACCGTAGATAATAAATAATTTTCTGAGTTCTATTACATAAATATGAAATAATAAGTTTAAGCGCTGTGTACTTGATACCATAGTAGTGTAGCTTCCTGAATAATGTTGAGACATTATTAATATGAATGAATAATGGTGAATACTGTCAAAGGCCACAAAGTATATAGAAAAGCATCCTCAAAATTCTCATCATCATCATCATCATTACAGCCCTTCACAATTCCACAGCTGAACATAGCCCTCCCCCAAGGAATGCCGCACGGTCCCGAGCCACCTGCATCCCATTGACTTCCTACATGTCTTACCAGGTCGTCACTCCATCTAGTGGGAGGTCGCCTACACTTCGCCTACCGCTACAAAGCTGCTACTCGACAACCTTTTTCCCCTAGCAGGTGTCGTTTCTATATACATATATATATATATATATATATATATATATATATATATATATATATATATATATATATATAATAAAAAGTTAATGAGGGTGTTCTAGTATTACTGGAGTGTGTTCATGTAATGATTGTGTATGCCCATGGTTGTACATATATATGGGGTGGTCGGCTGATCGACTGGCCACTATCACTATTGCACAATGTATAGTTCTATATCAGGGACTTATGATAGTAAGGTCTATGATACAAAAGCATTAAAATAGAAGGTACGGTAAGGTTTTACATATGTAAAAGACATATAATTGTAAGGTCTATGAAATAAAGTAAATATGTGGAAGGTCTCAAATATGTCATCATCATCATCATTATCATCATCATCATTACAGCCCTTCACAAGTCCACTGCTGAACATAGGCCTCCCCCAAGGAATGCCACAAAGCACGGTCCTAAGCCCCCTGCATCCATCGACTTTCTGCATATCTTACCAGGTCGTCACTCCATCTAATGGGGGGACGCTCTACACTTCGTCCGCCAGTACGAGGCCGCCACTCGAGAACCTTTTTTCCCAACGGTTGTCGGTTTCTTCGAGCTATATGGCCGGCTCATTGCCACTTCAGCATATCAATCTTTTGGGCTATGTCGGTTCCTCTGGTTCTACTGCGGATATCCTCGTTTTTAGTAGTCTATCACGCAGAGAAACACTGAGCATAGCCCTCTCCATAGCTCGCTGAGTGACTTTGAGCTTGCTAATACGGCCAGCAGTGAAGAACCACGTCTCAGATCCATAGGTCATCACTGGCAACACGTACTGGCTTTACAATCTAGTTTTGAGGTTTTGAGGTATCTTTGACGAGAAGATGTATCGTAATCTCCAGAACGCTGTCCAGCCGAGTTGAATCCGTCGATTGACCTCTCGGTCAAACTTGGACTTACCTAGTTGGACTATTTGTCCCAGGTAAACATATTCATCAACAATTTAGAGCTTAGTGCTCCCAACAACTACCGGCATAGGTGTGACATGGACGTTAAACATGATTTTTGTTTTGTCATCTTAAGACCTATCCGTTAGGAGACACTATTGAGGTCAATGAGCATAGTGCTTAGGTCCCAAAGTGGTTCTGCCATAAAGACTATACTGTCGGCAAATTGAATGTGAGTGATGTACTGGCCATTAACGTTAATACCGTATTCTTTCTAGTCCAGAAGCTTGAAAACACCTTCCAATGCAGCGGTGAAGAGTTTCGGGGATATAACGTCACCCTTTCTTACACCTCTCTGCAGTTGGATAGGTTTCATACTCTGGTTCTGTACTCGGATACCCATCGTTGCTTTACCGTGCAAACACTTCAGCACTTCGATATACCGACAGTCCACTTGGCCCCGCTGAAGTGAAGACAGCACCGCCCAAATTTCGACGGAATCAAAGGCTTTCTTATACACAGTCAACATACGCAAGGCAAAGTGGCAGATCGTACTCTTAGGCCTTCTGTACAATTTGCCGAAGTATGTGTATGTGGTCTATGGTGCTAAAGCCTTTTCGGGAACCGGCTTGTTTGGGAGGCTGGAAGTCGTCGATTCGTAATGACCTTCGAAAACAGCACGTAGACGCAGCTCAGAAGGGAAATCAGTCTGTAGTTTTTCACGGAAGCGTTATCGCCTTTCTTGAAGAACAAGACCACCGCACTTCTGCTCAACGCCTCCGGGGTAGTGCCACCATTAAGTACGGAATTAAAGAGCTTCTGAAGGACTTTAAGTACTGGTTTTTCACCCGCTTTCAGAAGCTCTGCTGTAATTCCATCCTTGCAACTTGACTATCTCTTCTTCCAGCTTCAGGATCTTTTCGTTAGTCCTCAGGGTGCGTGCGTTATATGTTGCCAGGTCGAGTCGTCTTAGGTGGCAACCGAACCTCCACCACTCGCAATAACATTGCCGGGAATATATAGATAGATAGGCGACTGTGATCATCTTTGTATGATTTAATGTAGATTGAATTATTTTCAAATTCGAAAAGCGAAAGCGGTTGTTATAGCGGTCAAACCGCGATCTCACTTATTATGCTCATTATCAAGACAGCCTACATATTGACACGGGCATCTACGGAACCCTACCTCTACATGGTGCGTGGCCTGACACGCAATTGGCCAGCCATTTTTTTATATTTACAACACACTACATCTATTTTATCGTTAGTCCGTAGCAGTCCACAGCTGTACTTTTACTTAAATTTCTCCAAAATTAATCTTCTAATTTACTGTAAATAAATAGAAATTTAAAAATATATATTTGCAGTCCCTTTCACTTACTTCAATTAAGATTCAAAGGTTTATTTTCAGCTACGGTAAATTGCCGTAATGGCCTCCCTGTGTATATTTAAATTTTAAAAGAGGTATTTCAGTGAACGTTTTATTTTGCTTAAAACTTGGATATTTCGTTTATAAGTTTGTCAATATGAAATTTTAATAGAATCAGAACATATATAATGTATAAAAAAATGACAATTATAATTATAATACCTAGTAACCAGTAAATAGGGATTTGATCTTTATCATACTAAAGTTTCGTACTATTCGTATTAAGGTAGACGAACGCCATCTGTTTGTTTGACTGAGGATTCACTATTATGAGAAATACTATCATAATAATACGCAAATGTTTACGTACAGCTTGTTGATTGATTGATTTTGAGGTCATTACACATATAAAAATATTGTTTTACGGTTCGTTCTACACTTTCTTGATATTAATAATAATAATTTAAATAAAAGTAAATAAAAAATAAAAAATATCGACTGCTTTTTGCTATTAGTAAACACTGCCCTTCACAAGTCCACTGCTGAACATAGGCCTCCCCCAAAGAATGCCACAGAGCACGGTCCTGAGCCACCTGCATCCATCGACTTCCTGCATATCTTACCAGGTCGTCACTCCATCTAGTGGGGGGAACGCCCTACACTTCGCCTGTCGGTACGAGGCTGCCACTCGAGAACCTTTCTTCCCCATCGGTTGTCGGTTCTTCGAGCTATATGGCCGGCCCATTGCCACTTCAGCTTACTAATCCGTTGGGCTATGTCGGTCACTCTGGTTCTACTGCGGATATCCTCATTTCTGAGTTTATCACGCAGAGAAACTCCGAGCATAGCCCTCTCCTTAGCTCGCTGAGCGACCTTGAGCTTCCTCATCCGGCCAGCAGTGAAGGACCACGTCTCAGTTCCGTATGTCATCACTGGCAACACGCACTGGATGTACAGTCTCGTTTTCAAGTTTTGAGGTATACCTGACGAGAAGATGTGCCATAATTTCCCGAACGCTGCCCAACCGAGTTGAATCCGTCGACTGACCTCTCGGTCGAAGTTGGACTTACCTAGTCGGACTATTTAACCCAGGTAAACATACTCGTCAACAACTTCGAGCTTAGTGTTCCCAACAACTAGCGGCATAGGTGTGACATGGACATTAAACATGATAATTTGAATTTATACGAAATAAAGAAGATTATTTCGTATAAATTCAGGGACCCAACCGTGTAAAATAAGTAGGTTCTAGTAGCATTCCTGGTTTGTAATTTTGCAAAAACATTGCGACAAATCTCCTGCACACTTTTTTAAATGTTTACTTGAGTGAGGCAACCCAAAGAAACATTTTTATCGTACACTGTGCATTACAATGTCGCACAGTGTACGGCACTCTAGAGTAAACGCGCCTGTGGATTTAATTGAGCAAATTAGGTGAGTGTGATGATGTATTTTTTTTTAGAGAAATTTTCAAATTATGGATCTTTACAGGATAACGATTGTGACAACGTTAATCGTAATAACGTTTTCTTCCTAATATAAAAGACGAACAGGAATTTTAATTTAGGGTACGAATGTGTCAAATCTTTAAAGAGATTACAACTTTAGCTGCTTATGTCGCACCTTGTTTTCAATTTTTGGTAATCAATAAATATCGTAACAAATAATATGATATTCGTTTATTTCAAGAATCGAGTTGGATGCAAAAAAAGAGCCTTCGGCATCGACCAGTGCAGAGATAAAAGAGACAGCTGACAGAAGTTCCTTTGGATAGCCTTGGCGAGAGACCAGAATGTATATGTTCCCGAAGGAAAACCAATTAGGCGCTCCTCGATTCTGCCAATGTGCTCGAACTTTGCCTTCGCAATGACTCTTTTGAAGGACCTGGAGGCAGAATTATACTTTTTTTTAAGTTTCGCTGGTATTTTGTGAGGTACTACTCTGGATCGAGCCGGCCCATTCGTGCTAAAGAAAAGTTTTCGCTTGGCTCTGTTAAACTACTGTTAAACCTCCAAACTAATAATAAAAGTTACAAGAAATTATTATAAACATATCTTTAGCCATTCGTCGCAAGGTATGGTATGCTGATTTTGTTTTCAAAATTATATAAACAACTTTGTGCGACGTTAACATAGATGCGACGCTCCGCTAGAAGAAAACCTTTACTCTTGATCTGGCAGGCGATATATAACGGACCTCATTTATTAGTTATTGAAATTCTATTTACTGATCTCGATAATGCAAGTTATTGACATAAGTGTACCGCCGCAAGTGTACATACTAACAACAAGTCATCCAAAATGATGCCGGATCAATAATTATAATACCTGGTACTCCAAATCAATTCATTTCGTCTTTACATAGATAATTTCTTCTACTTTGGATACCCCCTTCTGATTTAATAGTATCGTATGCCGTATAGTATATATGTCGTAATGACAATTATGAAAATAACGGTGATAAGTGCATCAACAGTTATTCAAACTTTAAAGTGATCATTTGCTTTTTTAATATTTTTATTAATGAGTTATTACATCTTGTATAACGTTTAGTTTTCCTGTCACTGGGTTTGCAAAATTTGTGATTTATTATCAAGTAAAAGTTAGATCGTTAGCCTTAAATACTGTTACCGTACTTAAAAGCTATTCAAAACTGTAAAACATCCTTTGTTAATACAAGTTCCTTGAAACTTGTGCATTGTGCCTACTAATTACAAAACCAAACATAAAAGTGACACTGTACATGATTTATATCCCTTCTCTTCTCTATGAAAATATAAGTAATATTTCATTAGCTTTACATAAAAACAGCTACGCAAGACTTGAAAAGAAGGTTATTTGTCAATGCCATCGTATTTTGTTTTAGAGTAACATACATAGGTAAGTAATCTCTTGCTTGCACCAACGCTTGTGGTTTGTAATATTATGTTCCGCGTAGACTGTAACTTCCGGTTCAGAGTGTCCGGAAATTGTCGTAATGTTCAAAACCACTTTGGAGAATATGAAATTAGTAAATTATTTATGCAAGAGTACATTTCGAATTTAATGTATTTATAGAATAAAGTAACTAATATCGTTATTTATTTATATTGTAAACTTAACCTACAGTAATTTACTTTCTTACTGCATAGTAATAACAAGAAATCCTTAGCAGGGAATGGCGAATCTCTCTGCAAATTTATAGGGATTGAGCGTTTTCTTCTTCTACCTTTCTGCAAAGTGTTAAACGTATTTGGACCTACATCTTGACAATTTTGATGTAGTAGGTTAATATTCTTATTAAAATAAGTTTGTATTATTTTTAATTGAAATGGAAATTGCAAATATGGGTAAATCAGGAATGTCTAGAACAGGTAAATTAAATTGTATACTTGGGGAGTGCTTTTAGCCGGGATGGAAGATGTGATTTAGATGTGGACAGGCGTGTCGCTGCCGGGAACAAAGTCAATGGTGCCCTGACTGCGTTAGTCAAAAGGCAAGGCGTAGCGAAGAGTGCACGCCTTGCAATACATAACGCAGTGTTGGTACCGACTTTGTTATATGGCAGCGAAACCTGGGTATGCCAGAAGAAGCATAAAAGTAAGTTGAATGCAGTGGAGATGCGATCTCTTCGTAAAATGTACGGCGTTACTATGGCCGACCGAAAGCGAAACGAAGAGATTCGCAATATGGCAGGTTTGAAAGATGACCTTATCACAAAAATTGATAAGGGCGTGCTTCGGTGGTTTGGGCACGTTGAGCGAATGAGTGAAGACCGAATGGTGAAGAAAATATATAGCGCGAAAGTTAATATTAAAAGGTGTCGAGGTAGACCGAGACTAACTTTCGAAGACCATGTGAGCAAATTGCTCGAAGAGGGTAGGGTCAAGAGTACTCGGATACCTAGACGTGCATGCATGAAGAAGATAATGAATCTGAAAGAAGCGAAAGATGTTTGTAAGGATCGTGACACTTGGCGATCTGTTCTCTCTGGCTACCCCGTCAGGGATTGTGCGTGAAGATAATTAAGAAATTGCAAAAGGCCATGATTCAAAATTTGTGATTATTTTTATCCTGCTGAAATTCGTATTCAACAGTTTTCATAATCTTAATATCATTAATATTTTTCTTCAGAATGTTTCGCTTCAGAAAATAATTTCTTTAGATCAAAAGAACCTGTATTCGTGTAAAATAAAAATAAAAATATTTCACAAGAAAAAATAGACAGCAAAATAATACCCTTGTTATTTGGCATTTGAAAGAATTAAAAGTCATTTCCTTAGTAATATTGCGTGTGTACGTAATTAAAAACTAAACTCCCATCGAACCATCGAATCAAATACAAACTTTTATTTCAAAGACTATTTGAGGTAGATAATTGAAATACGGTATAGTTATAATGATGAATGAATAGTTATAATATGTTAGTATTTTTTGATTTTAATATGCAGTTACGTCATAATAAAGATGAGATTATAGTAACGAGGGCAAAATAGGAAGTTAAAAATATGATTATAATTTTTTTGTGAATATCGTCCAAGTGCTATTTTAAAGCTCTTTGAAACACCCACGGGAAATATTATCAGCCTTTTACAACACCCACGCCATGGAGTTTAATAAAGTTACTTATAAATAAACAGGTAAATAAAAAAAGTTTTAATTTACTTTGTATTCGTTTTGCTTTACGAAAATAATGTGTTATTTCAATTTATTTGCCAATAGGTAATAAATATGTTCCGGAAGAATAAAATATAAGCATCGATATAACATTTCGATTGTCGTGAGATATGTTCGGATAATTTTCAGGGTAACAAAAGGGTTGTTGTATAACTATATAAAAATATATTTGCTGAAATAGTTCGAAATTCATTATTGGAGATAACAAATAAGAATTTATTCGAAAGAACACAAGATTGTTTAAGGAATATGAGTGTTTTCCTGGCATACTAAATTAGGTCATAAAAAATGCATGGTTTGGAACGCGGCGCATTAGACTGTTGCATCGTGTCTAAACCTTAAAACCTATATTCAGGTCACAGTCAACTAAGCCAAGTCATCATTAAAAGAAAACTGAGGCAAAATAATCATATACCGGACCAAATTTATTTATATACTTCGTTTTTATTACATTCACTGCTAAATAAACATACAAAACGCGGACCACCAGTAAAATAATAGAAGAAAAATAAAAATACATGATATTTGATTACAATTACAAGATAATGTTTATATTATACAAATCAATAAATCATATAATTATTAGGTACTAGCTTTTTACTTGGACTTCGATTTAGGAACATCATTAATACTACTCCATGACAAAATTAGTAAAATTGGATCACTTGTCACCTCGGTATCTGTGTCCATATTGGACGTAAATTATTGAAATTTGGCAAAATAAGAATTTTATTAATATCACACGTCTAGCAACACTTTTTTGCATCGGGAATGTCTTGCTAAGTGTTTTATGAAAGGTAAATTGTTCTGGAATCAGAAATGCGTCTTTTTTTTATAGAAGAGGGGGCAAACGAGCATGCGGCTCACCTGATGGTAAGTGACTACCGCCACCCATGAACAACCGCAACACCAGGGGAATTGCAGATGCGTTGCCGGCCTTTTAGAAAGGTGTAAGCTCTTTTCTTGAAGGTTCCTAAGTCCTATCGGTCCGGAAAATTCGCTGGTGGTAATTGATTCCACAAGGAAGTTGTGTGAGGGAGAAAACTTCTTCTAAATCGCACAGTGGTGGACCGCCAATCATCCAGATGGTATGGATGGTAACGCAAGTTTTGTCGCGATGTGCGATGGTGAAATTGAGCGGCTGGAATTAGTCCGAACAATTCCTCAGAGCACTCCCCGTGATTGATGTGATAAAATACGCAAAGAGATGCAACATCTCTACGCAGTTCCAGTGTATCGAGCCGATCAGAAAGAACTCGGTCGTCGACGATTCGAATTGCTCTGCGCTGGATGCGGTCAAGTGAAAGGAGCTGGCACTGGGGTGCCCCGGCCCAGAGATGAGAACAGTATTCCATGTGGGGCCGAACTTGCGCTTTGTAAAGTTGCAAGCGATGTGCCGAGCTTTTTAGAGGCCAATTTGGCCTTCCCTTCCAAGTGACCACGAAACTGCACACTATTCGATATGTCGACGCCAAGGATTCCGATACTAGCTGAGGCAGCAAAGGGAGTGCCTTGAAACTGAGGAGATACGACAAAGGGGTTATTCATAATAAAAGTTGAAATAGTTTTAACAAAGTAATTTTTTATGTAGTTCATGGTATTTTATTAATATAGTTTTTATTTGGGATATTTCATTCAAATCGTTGCCTCCATTAAATATTGATTGGCACCATAAAATAGATTACGTTCGAGTAGACTTCAAAATTTCAAATTTCACGGTGAACGTGTGAAAAGAACTATATTCATTAACGGTAGTAGAAATATACAGAAGGACAGCAGCGTTTTTCTGATTACAGCTCAAAATAATAAAAAGATGTAGTCAACCCGCCATGTGTGGTAACTACGGCGAAATATCCAAATTATTTTGCAATCTATGGGAGAAGCCAATTAATTGTACTTATACAAAGTAGTAGCAATCCTTTATGTATAGGAAACAAAGAGTCCGTCCATTTATGCACCCTGTTAGGTATATCTAGCGATGTATCCGGTGCTGTGTTCGAATGTGAACGGTGAGAGAACCAATATAATTACAGGTTGTAAAGCACTGCCTTATTGCTTAAAAGATAATAGTATTAACTAATGATAGTAAGAACGAATTCAGTTTATGAATGCTTTCTTTGTTTGAACGTGACTATAAGTGTCCATGTATATGTGACATGAAAATACTGTCGAGAGCCATTAGCCGTAAAGAAAACATTTCTCTTCCTGTATCGATTTTTCAAAAAGTGACCAGAATATTGTTTTAAATATTGCAATATATTTCAAACAATATTTATGATATCTTTTGCAAATATAACCACGTGAATAACCAATCAGACTCGATGACCATTTCGAAAGATTGTGATAGATTTTCTTCTGTATCTAATAATATTGGTAGTCTGTAAAAAAAGAAACATTTTAATTTAGTCGTCTTATTTACGGAACAGATTTTTTATGATCGGCAGTTTTTATGATTATGCAGCTAATAATAATGAATCATAGCTACACATATACTAAAGCTCAATATGACTTATCAAACTATGGAGACAGCTATTAGATGTTATATATTTCTGGGTGTAATAGCGTTATCATACATATCATCATCATGTCAACGAGGATATTCTCTGTTTAATCAGTATAATGAAATAAGGTAAATAAATTTAATTACGAAAGTATTTTTATTCCTTTTTTGTATTTCATATAAAAAAAATTGTTTTTTTAGATAAGCGAATACAACAAAACAATGTTATGGATCACAACTTTTATTAAGATTGCTTAAAATATTTAATATAGTTTTACGCCTTTATTTAGACTTATAACGCGAAAAATATGATGTTATTTATTAAGTAAAACCTTGCTTTCTATCCTTAAACTTATTTAAACAATACAAAATACAAATTTTAATGTTAACCACTCTCCACAGCTTCATTTAAATAAATGAAAGCAATTTTTGCTTATCTCGGATTTGTTATTTCCTTTTTTCTTTTCTTTTTTCATTTGCTTCTACAATATGGTACTTTCTCGGTTTAACAAGCTATTCATGAGAATTCTTTAGAAATATACGCCTCAGTATTTTTAGTTTAAAACTACTTTTTTTATAGGATAAGGGTGACAAACGAGCACACAGTCCACCTGATGGTAAGTGGTTGCTGTAGCCCATAGACTTCGATTAAGAATCAAAATGCAACTGCGTTGTCACCCGTGAGGACTAAGATGGAATGCTTCGTTTCCAGTAAAAAGGGTCTCCGGTTCTCTACACTCACTATACGAAACACAGCAGCGTTAATCTGCTATTTTACGCTGGTATTCTGTGAGAGCGTGGTCCTTCCCCGGTCGAGCCGACCCATTCGTGCTACAACCATAATATAGCTGCAGCATGGCTCTACCACGTAAAGTACTTAATGCTTTTGTCATCTAAAACTTCAAACAAACTTCACATTACTGTTATGAACCGATTCAAATACCTTACAATTATTTTGAATACTTAAAGCGAACTATCTGGCTATCTATAGAATATATGAAAAACTCTAAGGGGCGATTTACGTAAGTACATTGAATTTTTCTTTAATTTTAATTAAGGTGGACCTTATATATATATATATACGAGTATAGTAGGGATGTATACCATAATTTTTTCATACTGCTGGGCTTAGGCCTCCTCTCATTTAAAAGAGGGTTTTGGAGCAATAAGCCGTATCATCAGCGTGCTAACCGGAACTTATTGGTATATTTTAGTGTATTTTAATTTTAATTATCTGACTTTTCTTATCTAGTAGCATTCCAATATATTAAAAAATACCTGTTTTAAAATCGCTTTCAAAATCGCATTTATGAACGTACTGAAACGTATACGTTCTTTTTTGTTATCAAACAGTCGATAGCATTTTTTATCATTTTAAATTTTCTTCATACACTTCATATAACTAGAAAAATATGACTTACGTTATACCAATATTTTTTTTTACCATTTGCGTATTGTATATTTTACATTAAGAGCAGGCAATACATTTTGAGCGTGGATCTATTTTTAAACATTAGATACTTTCAACTATTTTAGTTTTTAGATTCCATTCAAGTTAAGCGAATAAATTCTTAGTATACTCTCTTGTATGATTGCAATACTTTTATTACTTTAAAGTATATTATAAGTATCCTTCAATAGTTCCTCAAATATAAAAGGTACTAGCTTAACGGAGCATTGATTACCAATCGACTATATATAACATAAATAACACTGTTTAGGCCAAATAATTAACATTTGAAATTTGTATTCAACACTCGTGTCCGTCCACTGACTTTGTAAAGGTCACAGTCGCCCCTCTCCCATGTGGTCTCGGCAGAGGGCGCGAGTACCGGACGCGAGTGCGAAGTCAATTGTTTGACCGTAGCGGCTCTGTCGACTAGTGTATTATTTGCGACCGCTGGATCGGTTACGCGCGGCCAGTTCTCGGTTTTGGTGGTCTAGAATAGAAGTAATTGTGCGCGTCTAGTTTACTCTTGAATATTTGGGGTTTCGTGTAGACCGCCTCGAATTAGTTTGTCTAATTTGTACGTTTCGTGACAAGAGGCTTGTATTGAATTTGAGTGATTAAAGTAACTTAGTTTGCAAGTAATTTACGTCAATTTGTATAGTGATTGCATGTTGAAGTGCATTTTGCAATATTTAACTTGCTTATGTGACGTGGAACCTTGCCCGCACGCCGAATGGACAGACAGTCTGGAATTAGATGCTCGCATTCCATTTCGAGGGCGTGGCCCGATTAATTGTTTTTGGAAGTTAATGTTGAATTCTAACGTCGCGTTAAGTGCCTTTTTGTGTGTTGACTATTTAGTTAGTTTTGCGTGTTATCGAGGCTGATTTTGAGTTCTTATTGCGGGCGTAGTATTTTAATAACATACGAAATAATTTTAGCTTGTCGTGGGGAACGCTGAACTTTGAGACTCGAGAAGAGGCCACATTCGTTCCCGTGATTGTAAATTTGTGCTACGTGAACCCGGAACCTTGAATATTGAACTTTGAACAACGGTTTATTACTAGTGGCGTGTGTCACTTGTTTTAATTTCGAAGAACGTTGAGTTGGTTGACTTTGAAGTTAATTAAATGTACAATAAAGTGGATAAACTGAAATAGTGAAATGAAGGCAGAAATTTTCCATTGGTGATCTACGACTGGAGGGAGCGCACATTGGGAGAACGTCAGCTCCGGTGGATCTTCTGTCCGATTAAATCGGGCCGTCAGGTTATATATATAAACATTACTACACACTACTTACATGCACCTCATTTATCACCTGACTGGTACCCGGTGGTCAACCCCACCTCCTGAAATAGGTATGTGCTTGCTTATTTGTCAGCCGTTTTTGTACATTTATCCATAGGCCGTTGGGCCCCGTCCTCTGTTGCCCGTCGATTGGATTACTGATGGGCCCTAGTCCAGTCAACCTTTGTCGGGGCAACTCAGGGCGTGAACAAACACCATAATTTATGATCGATCTAACAACTTATCTTACCAGCACTGGGTAGAGAATAGGGCCTGAGCGACTGAAATGGTGGTCCCTTTCAAAAATGTCACAAAGTAAACGTGTCGGATTGCCATCACAATGCTCTATGAGACTGAGGAAATAGACAGTGCACCTTTGCTTGCGCACGTAAACTCTTGCACTATATATAATCCTGTCCTGCGCAAATGGCTAGTCTTCGTTGAAGCCCGCTGCCGTGAACGATTATATTTGTTAAAAATAAAAGGAGCATTACTAAAGTAATTTGTAAGATTATCTTAGAGAAAGAGCTTACAAGAGTATTAGTATATTTTCAAGTTATGCATCCCACTTGGCGAATTCTTAAAGAAGCCTATATTTACCAAAATAAAAATATATATAACCCGCTTGCCAAGCGTAACAACTATAGCAAATATAATATTCTTTATGAGCTATCCCAAGCTATGAGACAGGCCTATGTTCAGCAATGACCTTTCGACAGGTTGTAATTAAGGAATGAATGAAATGTATCCAAAGTTTGCAGTTAGAATTACCATTAATGCGCGATAACATTTTTGTCATTTAGTTTGTGATTTTGTCTAGCGAGGTACCTACTTATTTCAAAAATTTGTTTCAATTAACGCATCTATAGTAAAAGATAAATATCCTGAGCGCTTAGGTGTACGCCATAGTGGTTTTTGCCCCTTGGCCGCTATGCCCTATGTAGGTTGTGGATGTGACCCGAACTAGAATATAATATGTTCTAGCGCGAACAACAAATATTAACTATAAAGTGCTATTATAATTTTACATAGATCTCTCAAAAGCAATCTTTTTTAAATTAAACCTGCAATGTTTTTCCAAGTACTCATAAAGTGAAAAATATTCCTAATTTAATTTAATCTAGACAAGGCATCCAGCTTTTTCATCAGCATTAAAAATCTAATTCAGGACAGCCCTTCCCAAAATGGGAATGACACATTTGTCGAAGGATTTACGCAGAGCCGGGACCTTCGCATTTTCGCAATAGTAATACTGCTCTCTTTGGATGGAGTTGTCGCTATCAGTCATCAGAGCTTTGCTTTTCAGTTAAGAAACTTTACTGATTCTTGGATTATTTTACTCATTACTCACAATGACCTTAACTTTCTTTGTAAAAGTGAAATAATGATATAAAAATGAAATAACAGACATCCAGTGGGAAAGAAAAGCTCTAAATACAAACAAACGCAGTGTAAGGCAGCCACCCGACGAACTGGTAAAACAAGCGATTATCGACGGACACAGCTGACTGAGGACTATATTTTGTGGCAATCCTTAGGGGAGATCCATGTTCAGTAATGAATATGTTTCCTTTATAACTTTCAATAAATTCCAATATTGTTAAGTTCGAATTTCTAGAAAGAAGCATTCGAACGCATGTAATAATAATATCTGTCGATTTGAAAGAAATTCATTCGTAGAATTTTATTGTCTTTAAAACGGAATATAAACCTACTTTCAAAGGTTTTAAGTACTTTAAAAGAATCCTTGCACTAATCTACTTAGAATTAAAAGCATACGTTTTATATGTAGAAACGTATATTCAAACTGCCTTTTTTTCTATTGTATTTAGCGAGATTACTTAAAAACATTGAGCAAAACTTCAATAAAAACATGTAAATATACAAATATTTTAAAGTTAAAAACGAGTATAAACTAGTTTTTATTTTAAGGTTAAAGAAATAATTATAAGAAAACTGCAACCCTATTTGTAAATAATGAAAACAACGCGAGGCGTGTTTCACTCACTACACTATTAGCTGCTTTCTAAACAGTGAAGAAAGTCTTATCTGAATTCTAAATTACATACTTAGTTTATTTATTTATTTTTTTAGTTTTATTAATAAACAAAATATGAATGTTAGAAAATAAGTAATGGATGTAACTAGATTATATTTTTGCTAAATTTAATTGTGTTAAGTAAAAGCTAATATAATACATCACTTTGTGAATTCAATATCCCGTGAACTGCCTCTTTGGTCTAGTGGTGGTAAGAACGATTGCTCAAGCGAATTCGAATCCCAGGTCGGGCCAAAATCAACTATAAGGTTTTTTTGTCAAGGAATTCTCAGTAGCAGCCCGGAGTTGGCGCTGTTTCATCCATGGGAACTGTATGATACAGCTGAACAGTATTTTACTCGGCTAAGAACGCGGGGTAAGCTTGACTTTTTGTAAATTATTATTAGTTTTATCAAGATGGTAGTGGTAATAAAATCATAAAATTTTTATATTATATGTACGACTGTCATCAAGATCATCATGACCATCATTACCGCCCTTCACAAGTCCACAGCTGAACATAGGTGAAATAAGATCGTCGCATCGCACCACCAGAATTTAATTCCTAATCTGTGAAAACAGTAACCTTATTGAGATCTACAACACTAACCCTAAAGCAAGTTACACACTTTGATAAATCGAATGAATGAGATTCCTAATTCCTAAGATACAGAACTTGCGAATAATAATTAATGATTGTAATGTACGAGGTCCCCAGTGCAATTACAATTTATGATAATTTGTATTTGCATTGCGGACCTCGCACTTTGATTGTTTAGATTATAAATACGGATGTTTTGTATGATTACGTAAGTTAAAATCAGTAAGTTGTCCACCCATTCGCAAGAGTCTTTAGTAGTCACCAAAAGAAGATAACTTTTATAAGTATTTAAGTACGCAATTCTGAGATTTAAGTTTGGAAATTTCTTAGCTAAAGCTGATTTGTTGTATATATTTAATGAGGCTAAGCAAAGAGTCAGATGCTCAGATAAAACATCTCGCTTAAGCTTGGTTCTTTGCGTGAATAAGAATTGAACTGATATACCCATGCCAATATTTCCCGTAACCACAATACGGATTTATAACGATTTAGCAATAAATTATGACGTCATCAGCAACTGGATTCCTGTGATAGAGCAATATAGATGCGTGTTTTTAGCTCGGGCAACTCGTCCTGGGGATCCTCACTGGACTTCTAATGAAACCAGCCCGGCTTCGATATCAATATTTGTTCTCAAAATGTGCGAGGCTAAAATAAACCACAGACGTGCATACTCGTACGAACCTACGCACAACACGCGTTCTGTTCGGCATTTAAAATTGTTATGTAAAAACTTAACTTAAAACAAAAAAATATTATAATTTTATTTAAAGATTGTAATTTAAGTTAAGAAAATAAAAACCTCTAATTACGTAAATATCTCACATCTATTTGTACAAATAAGTTAATTCTTAGAATACAAAACGCAGAGACGGAAATATTCTTAAAAAATTCCTACTGCAAGATAAAAATCTCGGTTCAAATATCAGAAACAAATAGTAAAATAAAAAGTAGTTTCAATTACGCTTGCTCACTACGCTCGCCTAACGAATGCAACTCGTTTAGACTGCCGTTTTTCTCCGAGTAGTATTGGGCTTATATTGGATAAAGGATCGTTTTAATGATGTATCTAAAGAAAGTTAAGTAGGAATGTTTATTAAGTTCATTATAAATAAAACTGTCACGCCTTTTAGCTAAAATAAATTATAAATTATGTTTAATTCAAGTTATCATACAAATAAGTAAAGGTGGAATACTTATTATTGTCCCATAAATTGTGAATTATAAATTTTTATTTTCTTAAATGACGAATACAAATTATTATTTTTTATTTATTATGTAGGTTTTATCGGTGAAAAAACACATCGTTATATTTTTGAATATCTTCTGTTTTTTATAAATCTATGTTATCATTAATGGTGACAATTATAAATTTTAAATCATGTGTAAAATTTCAGTTTTTATATATAACTTATACATAACTTTCATAAGCATTAAATGTGAGTTTATAATATTAGGCTTATTTAATTATATTCCTTAGTGAAGTAATACATAAACATAAAATAAATAGTTTTTTCTTTATCGCTGCCTAAATGACCTTCAAAAGTCAACCTCCTAGGTCTCTCCCAAGGTCTGCTACAAAAATGAAAAGGCCATTTATCATATATAAAATCTATTCAAAACCAATATAAAAAAATAAGTTTCTATCTGCAATATCGAAATAACTATCTTCGATTATAATATTAATCTTAGCGGGTTATTTATACGATATTACGACTTAATAACAACTTTTAAAAACCTGTCTGTCCTGGCTAATCTTCGTAATTGTTCTAGTTAAATTTTCAGGCTAATTTCTGAACCGATTATAACAAAACTTTACGAACCGATAGTGAGCAATCACAGTAATGATCTGGACTATAATTTATCTGAAAATCATAGAGGATTTTTTTAGAAATCTAATAACTGATGAAATAAATGTTTTTTGATGATATAAAAAGTTTCAGAGAAAAGCTTTTTGGTTGTAAAAAGGTGTAAAATACAGTTTTAGATTAAAAGTCAACACCATTTTATATTAAAAGATAAAGTTGATAAGACCTTTTTACGTAAAACTAAAAGTCTTTTAATTTTATTTTCAATATCTTATATACTTTTCGAGGTAATCGCAAAAACTAAGTTTAAAGTGGTTTTTCGATAATTGAACTACTCGACCAAAGTAAGAACGCAGTGGTTGTCAAATACTCTCAAAAACTTTAGAAACACGTCCCGATGTATTGAGTCTATATTTCAGTCGGCCAACATCCGTTTAATTAAGAGCCAAATATCAGTTATAATTGTTTAAACCAAATTAAATAAAAATTAAATAAAAAAATAAAACGGTAGAGCCATGCTGCAGATACATTAGTAGTATAGTTGTAGCACGAATGGGTCGGCTCGACCGGGGAAGAACCACGCTCTCACAGAATACCAGCGTAAAATGGCAGCTAGACACTGCTGTGTTTCGTATGGTGAGTGTAGAGAACCGGAGACCCATTTTACTGGAAAAGACGCATCTTAGTCGTCACGGGTGACGACGCATCTGCATTTTGATTCTTTATTGAGGATAAATGTAGATGTCTATGAATCACAGCAACCACTTACCATCAGGTGGACTGTGTGCTCGTTTGTCCCTAATCCTAACCCTATCCTATAAAAAAAGAAATGTAAGTTAATCACATTTGGACGTACAAAATTAAAACATTTGAAATACTGTCTCTAATTATTGATTAAATTGTAGTATCAGCGAAGATTAATTTTTATTTAATGGCAATTATTTAATCATACGAGTACTTTGATCATTGTCCCAGTAAAACAAACAACTTGTATAATATACTATAATATAAAGCCCTGTAGAACTATAATATAATTATAGTTCTTCAGGGCTTTTTTGTTTAGTTTTTACACGGACGAAGTCACAGGTAAAAGCTAGTAAATAATAAAAAATAGTATCACTTGGGGTTGAAATTTTACCATCTGTGTGGAAACAATGTTAAGTATTTGTTTATATAATGTTTTTGTAACATTTTCTCTTGCGGAGAATGAAAGATATGAACTTGATCTAAATGCTTTCATTTAATTCGTGGTTTTCCATGAAAAAAATCATGTAAGGTTTATTTCACCTGCCTTAACACCAATATTATAGACAAAATCTATTTATGTCTAACGATTTAAGTTTAATTGTTCTCCTTTCTGAATAAATACTAAAAAGTGCTAAAATATTACTATTTTTTCAAGTATTTAATATAATTATGTACTTTAACCACTAACAAATATTATTTTTACAAGTGGTTCGTAAGCTTAAAACTGTATTACAAATGGCACAAATGCATGCGCAAACACAGACAATCAGTCAATTGTAACACTTATATCATAGGACTAGGTTTACCAACCAAGGGGTATATAGTCTAAATACAAATATACTAAGAGCCTTGTAGCCTACTAGAGACCTAATGCAATAGTTTAAATTGCCTGGTAACGATATATAGTTCGGTAAAGCACTATTTTCTCATAATAAGGAAATTTTATGCATCGATGCTACATGGGATTTAGCAAAAGAAAGTTAGCTGCGAATTAACAAACAGTCGTTTCCACGTGGCTTCTACGCGGGCCGAGCCGCGGGCTGTAACCGGTAGAAATAAAAGTTAAAGTTTGAAACTACTATAAATTTTCTCGATTTAATCTTCCTTGTGGGATTCGGCCTTGAAAAGAACATTTAGTATTGTTTCTTAAATGTTGATTAATTTACAAATTTCATGTCATCTCTAAGCTTTTCCTGAAGAATAAAACAATATTCTTGATAAAAGGTAACTCTAAAGCTAAAACAATACTGCAACATATGGCGTTGAAATAGATTTCGACAAAACTTGTCTTCTTATACGACATGGAAGATGCGAGTTATATTTGGCACCAGATGTACAGGACGCTTATCGAATACTTATTGATTAGGATTGGGTTATGTTCAAAGTTTTCGTGGGACATACGCTTTGTACGAAGTAAACTAAATTCGGAGAAAATTGTTCATGGCTCAAAAGAGTAATAGTATAGCAGTTTAACATGTTCTTCAATATTCATTTTTATATGCTCATGGTCATAAAAATAATAACATTGAACTTCAATAATAATTTTAAATTTTTTTTTTAATAGGATAGGGTGACAAACGAGCACACAGTCCACCTGATGGTAAGTGGTTACTGTGACCCATAGATATCTACATCTATCCTCAATGAAGACTTAAGATGCAGATACGTTGTCAACCGTGAGGACTAAGATGGAATGCCTCTTTGAAAGTAAAAAGAGTCTCCGGTTCTCTACACTCACCATACGAAACACAGCAGCATTAAGCTGCTATTTTACGCTGGTTTTCTGTGAGAGCGTGGTCCTTACCCGGTCGAGCCGACCCATTCGTGCTACAACTATACTACTAATATAGCTGCAGCATGGCTCTACCACGTTTTAAAACTAGTTTTATGGATTTTTTATTGTCTAGTTGTAATTAAACGCATAAAATGTATAATTATGTATAGTATTTGTAAAAAAGTTTTATTCGATGTGTTGTATTCGTGTAAATAGAAGAACTTTGCTTATTATATTATATATCAATTTTGACCATGGCATTAGAAAATCTGGCGCCAGCTATTTCAGAATTAAATTGAATTACGATGATCAGCGTGATAGGTATAGGCAGTCTGAAAGACACAACATATTACTTCTTCATTGCCAAACGGTGAGATAATTCAATAAAACTGTTTTAATAACGTAAGCAAGTTTTTTTAATGATATATTTTTGACTCACCGGTGATATATTTCGTTTCGAAAAAAAGTTCACGACGCTTCTTGGTATTTATGAACGTTCCTGCAACAACCGAACGCACGATTACTCATTGGGTGTAAAAAAAGACCTGAATTTAAAACCACTTTAGTGGCGCTATATAAAACGCACTGTCCGCCCTGTTTTAATTATATTCAAATCAATGTATCAATTGTAGTAATCTACTAATGATAGTTTCAGCTATTCAATCCGATTCGACTTGTGATGGTAGCACAAGTAAATCAACTTATCTCATCTTATATAAGAATAAATTTAATCCAGTTTAATTTTTGTTCATTTATTTTTCCAATTACTTCGATATTGTCAGGCTGACTATTTACAGTATCTTTGCACTATTGCTTTGGTTTATTTGTTCTGGGTTGGTATTATTTCAGTATAACGAAAAGAAATAATCAGTGTTATTGTAAGGAATTGCGAGGAACGTTTATCGGAGTAAAAGCAAAAGCATTATATCTCTGTCTCAGCTTATTTATTCTCTTCGCTTTTTACAACTCGACATTACGTTAGGGTCTATTTTATGTTGCTATCATAATAATAGCAGATCTGTTTATTTTATCACAAGCACAGTTTCCACAATAGCTTTGTCAGCCCTCAAGTAATCCAATTCTAAACATGTTGACAGAATTACGCACTGAAGTACCTTATTTTAATTTACGTTGGAATCGTCCGGGGAGTTTGTTTTTCACGAACGATCCCAACGTTGTTGTTAACTCTGTCGCTCATGTGGTACTTCAGGGTATGGAAATTTTGATTCTTTCCTCTGTGGTGCCCATCGAAGGCAGATCTCAACCATGGCTTAGTCGCTCCTGTAAAATAGCATCACGCTTTAAGCAGCAGTGCTAAGGGGCTTGGGTTGAGTCCTTAAGAAGAAGAATAGTTCCGCCTCCAAGTCCTTCACAAGAGTAATTGCCAGGGCAAAGTCAGAGCACATAGGCGTGATTGGCGACCATCCCACGGTGTGAGTGCTCCATGCAGGATGTGCAGTTCACACAGCACTCAGTTCGCAAAACACTCCTCTTCGCGGTGTCTACAACATCCACAAGTCGGGTGTGCCTGATGGAATCTCACCAATTGTACCTAGAGGATCACCAGCTGATTAGTGACCGCCAATACGGTTTTCGTCAAGTTCGATCAGCTGGTGATCTTCTGCTCTACCAGACTCATAGATAGGCGAGGGTAGTAGAGTCCAGGGGGGGGGGGCATTGTCCGTTAGTTTGGACATTGCGAAGGCCGTTAATCGGGTTTGGCACAAAGCGCTTCTTTAGAAACTGTTCCTTCTGCATATCAATGATATGTTTCAAACTGGTAATATTCATTGCTATGGGGATGATAGCACTGCTGATGGTCTATACATCGGCCGTGCCAATATTTCGCAGGAACACGTCGCAGAGTACTGGAACAAACTTGTGTATGAAGTCGAGTCTTTGCTGAACAAAGTCTCGGAGTAGGGGCAACTAAATCTAGTCCAGTTTAATCCACAGAAGGCACAAGTTTGCGCGTTTACCGTTAAAAATAACCCTTTTGTCGTATCTCCTCAGTTTCATGGCACTCCCCTTGTTGCCTCAGCCAGTATAAGAATCCTCGGCGTCTACATACGAGTGATGTGAAGGTTTTGGTCACTTGGAAGAGAAGGTCGAATTGGCCTCTAAAAAGCCTGGCATGCTCAGCAGAGCGGAACTGTATTTCATGCCGGCACATCACCTACAACTTTACAAGGCACAGTTTCGGCCTCACATGGAATACTGTTCCCATTACTGGGTTGGTGCTACCCAGTGCCATCTCCTTCCACTTTACCACATCCAGCGCAGAGCGACTCGAATCGTCGACTAGCAAGTCCTTTCGAATCGGCTAGACTCACTGGCGCTGTGTAGGGATGTTGCATCCCTCTGCATTTTCTTTCGCATTTACTACGGGGAGTGCTCTGAGGAATTGTTCGGATTAATCACACTGTACGTTTCACTAGGAGTTTTCTTCCGCGTACGAACTCTCTGTGGAATAGTTTACCGCCATCTTAGGAACCTTCATGAAAAGAGCCGCCTTTTCTAAAAGGCCGGCAACGCACCTGCAATTAGCCCTGGTGTTGCATTTGGTCATGTACGGTGTTAGTCACTTACCATCAGGTGAGCCGTATGCCCGTTTGCCCCTCTCCCATAAAAAAAATGAGCATCTGTTTACGGGTACACAGTTTAAATTAACTAATTTAAGGTTCCTTAAAATAATATTTTAAATTAATAATATGTAATAATTGGTTTGTTTTTATTTTAAGACGTGCTGTCCCCCGCGACATTGCCCGCGTGGAATTTACTACGATTTCATGGGTTTTAATTTTTTTGCGCGGTACTCTAATTCTTTTTCTAAAATAAAAGTATCCTTCGTTACTCCTTATGACATTAGCTATCTGCCTGTGAAAGTGCCGTCGAAACTGGTTTAGCTATTTCGGAGATTAGCCGAAACAAACAGACAGACGAACAGACAGACAAATATTAAAAAAGATTTTTTTTGTTATTAGTACCGTGTATAATGTCATATGCATTTAGTAAAAAACTATTATTTTAAACAGACACTTCAATTGTATTTATTTGTATGTATAGAGTATAGATTAGAATATACTATATAATACTGACTGTTATTTCACTATTTCATTTTCCTAAAAATCAATCACGTGAAATACATGCCCTGGGACATTGTTCTATACTTTTTTCAAAACTTAAAGACCATTGGATCCTTATGTTTTCAAAAGTGGTTTGAGCGAATGAAAAAGTTATTAAAATATTATGGAGAATGCTTTAAACGGCAGTAAATATATTAGTTCACATATAAATTGTTTTATTTATAAGTTACGCAAATCTTTCAGTGTACCCCACGTATTATGATCCATTAACATTTTTTTAAAACTAGATATTTAATTAGGTAATGTTTTGTTCTGTCATAGATCTTAGTAACAAACTTCATTTTGAATCGATATTTAAGGTATTTTTTATTAAAATTTAATATTTGGTACATAATACACATAAAATTCAATTTTGAGATAGACTCCCTTTACAAAAACTGTTAATACAGACGATTCTGATGGCCTGAAAAAGTTGAATTTTGCAATAAGAAGAATAACTCACTACTTAATGAGGTCTATACAATGACACCGCAAATGCTAAGGTAAGAAAAAGATCCATATGGATGGACTCAACCACGAAAAACAATTGAATTGAATTTCTAAGTCAATATTCGGTTTTTGGTCAATATTCTAAACTGAATAGCTAAATTTCAAGTTGATATATAACTCATTCTGTCTACGGGCAAGAGATTCGTGACATACAGACAGACAGACAGACAAAAAAAACAGACAAACAGAGAGACAGGAGAGCGACAATAATAGTGCTCCGTTTTGCCCTTTTGTACGGAACACTAAAAACTCGTGTAATATGAATAAATAACATTTTTAATTTAAATGCCCAGACTACAGGCTGAAGTAAAAGCCTCATACATTCTTTTACTATAAATATAGTGCGAAAAATATCCAACAAAGGCGTAGAATTGAATTCAAAAAATTTCCATGTAAAATATAATAGTTGCGAGTTAAAACTGAATTTGAAAATATTTTTAAATATCGAACATTTTAATCTAATCAAGTAAAAATTGAGCTCACTATTACACTACATTTATCAAATATAAGTATACTCTTATGTTTATAAAACCATAATAAATTACTAGTGGAGAACACTTTGCAGTTTCCGTGCAACGCAAGTCATTAAAATGTAGTTAGAATAAATTATTCATAAATTTCTGAGCTACACTGCATACTGCTTGTAATTTTTCCGAAATTTTCCTCAATCTAAAGAGCAATAAAATACGAGTAAATTTTCAACACAAATATGTTTTGATAATGTTGTTCCAAAAAGAACATCGTAGGTGACAAAATTATATCATGAACGAAATTATCTTTAAATATATTAAAAAAAATAAAAAGTAAATATTTTCATTCGTTAGATTTTTTTTTGAAAGAAAGAATACGGGCTATGATAACGATTTTAGCACTTTTAATATTTCCGTTCACCACTCATACTAAGCTTAAAACATTTGTGCGATGACTGGTTTGCGACCCCCGTACATGCTCCCTACCCTCTGGACCTCCGTCTTCACAACGAAAGCCACGCGGAGGACTTGGGACGAGGAATGTGATCAGCTAGTTTGTGGAAACTGAAATTAGGAAACCCTAGTGGTGGACTTGTCTTTGACCGTCCACAGCATTTTGGCCCATCAGCATCGTATCAGCGCTGCAAACCAGAAAAAAGTAACAACATTTGTAAAAGTAAATAAGAAATCTTTAAATAAATTGTAAAAGTATATAAATTAATGATAACATTTCAGAATAACTAATGATTAAAGAAAAAAATTGGTATGCTATAACATATATACAAATTTATACGTCGAATGAAAACTTATTTTCTTAGATGAGTAAACTTAATTAGGCCAGAATGGATTCTTTACTGTACTCTCTATCTCTACTAAAGCTCTTAACGTAAGTGAGGCGGTACGTGAGGTCAGAATTTCTGTTTTATGTTTCCTATTTAATCTCTTTATTTATTTATTTTTAATTTTGTTTACGATCTTGGTTGAATTGGTAGTGAGTCATTAAATTCTTTATTAGTATTATTATTATTATATATTTAGTATTATATGTCAAAAACATACAAAACTTCTAACGTCGATTTGATACCCCAACTTACCCAAACATAAATGAAAAAGAGAGGCCAAGTTCGGTACAAGCGATGATAAGTGATGCTTTATGACCTCAACATACATTGTTAGACCAGGGCTCATATTTCACCTGTATATCACACTTATGCTGGTAGCTTTTTTTTCTATTATAAGCCAGTGCTTGAGTACTATCTCACCTGATGGTAAATGGAGATGCAGCCGCAGTTGGCAAAGCACACTAACTTATCAAAAGCCTATTCACTAAGAAGACACTCACATTGAAATCAGATGGTGACAGACAGACAGACAGATGCCGGCAAATTATTCTACTCATTTGCCTTATACATATTACGTAAACCATTACATTGCAGGCAATAAAAGTCCACTGCTGTACATAGGGCTCTCCCATAGATTGCCACATAGGGAGGACTTCGCCATAGTTGCCACGCTTGGCATGCGGGTTGGCAATTTTATTATTTATAGTTGTTATCAGGAAGATGCTGTTGCCCATCTGTTTTAGTTTTCCTCTGTTGCCTTTTAAGATACCCACGGGACGATATAGAATAGTGGATATTCTTACATTGCCACTACGCCAATACGTAAACATTTTAGTTCAAATGCGAGTTATGTCGAAAACAAAGTGTAAAATGTGAGGGAGGAATTAAGGCGTGTAATTCCTGCGTATACTCTTCGAAATGCATCCTGTAGAACACCGAGAGGCTGACTACCCTGCGCCTGTGTTCGAGACCGACAAGATTGGTTTCAACCAAATTAAGTTCAGCCCCTTAGCACACCTCTCCTCTGCGTCCGCAATTGCTAGGTAGCGTTTTGCAGCACCAGCCCATTGCAGCAATACGGGGTCTATACATGACAGTTTTTACATGCTTTATACAGTTAATTGTTCCTTTAATTATGATGATACTTTAAGTCAGTATCACCCACCTAAATTCCTTTAGCGGCTTTGGCCGTAGACAAAATAAACCAACCACTGTTCAGGTTTTTAATAGAATAAAAGCGATAGCCTACCTGATGGTAGTGAATGCTGAATGGATGGATGAAGTGGATAATGTGGCCCATAGACGTCTACATCTATCCTTAATGAACAATCAAAATGCAGACGCATTGTCACCCCGGAATGTCTTGTATTCAGTAAAAGGGGTCTCTCGTTCTCTACTCTCAGCATACATTGAGCTGTTATTTTACGCTGGTATTCCGGGAGAACGTTGTCCTTCCCCGGTCGAGCCGTTCTGTTCATAATACAACCATTTATAGCTGCAACATGACTCTACCACGTGCAAAATCACCTTAAACTCAGATCCAAGGAAACCTCAAACGATAGCAACCGAAAGCGATCGTTGCATTCTAATAATACATTTCGGAAAATAGGAGTCAAGGTGAGCTGGTTCTTTTTGCGCTAATGTTTTTGAGGCGATCAATTTCACATAATGAAGACTAGCTGCATTTAGATATTCAACCATGGCTTTTCTTTCAGAAGAAGTGGTGGTTCGAAAAAAGTGGTTGACGAAACTAAATGGTTTTTTTATTTTTTATTGCCAAAAAGTCTAGTATTATTCTCTTAAAATAATTTAAATATTTTAGATTAAAATATTACGCCCCTCACTACATGGACAAAAAAGACAAATAAAATAAGGGACTTTGACGAAGTACCTATATTTTATCAAGAGGATAAGCAAAGAAAAGTTTATTCCTTCGAAAAGGATAATGCAAAGAAGACATAATAAAGACACAAAGTCGATTAAGGAGTCACGCAAAACTGTACGTCATTTTCGGTTCGGAAAAATTTCTCGAGCCAAACAAAGATGATACAAATGGACAGATTTTGTAAACACTCGAGTTTATTCTAGACCTTTTCTGAAGCATTCGAATAACAAGCGTCACCAGTCTCAAGTAGGGACTAAATGACATTTTGTAAATATTTCAATAAATTCAAGCTAAAGTATAATATTTGCTTAATGTATTTATATAAAATTAGTCAAATTTTGTTGGTTTGTTTGCTTGTATTGTAAGCTAGGTAATGTACTCGTGTATATACACAAGTACCTACGCTACATTATATTACACATTTTTACTATTAAAACACATTATTCTCCTAGCCAATTTTAAAGACTGAATTTTAACGTAAGCATATAATAAAATTATCAGAGCGTAAATTATTCAGAAAATGCACAGTCGTTCTTACAAGATAGCCGTGGTCTCCTGGAAACTCCGCGAAACGCTGAAAGGCAAGTTTTTGATGTTGTACAAACATTATTTTTCTAGCATATTCCAGAACCAAATATGCCGTAACCATAAATATTTCAAGTAATATAGTTTTTCACATATCTTAGCAGTACCTATTTAAAGACTTAGTTTTTTGTTTTACTACTGATTCACAAAATGATTCTAGTTTATTATACCTTGTTTTTGTTGTAGAATGATTTACTTCTATACAACATAATGTAGCATAAATAACTTGGAATTATTATCAAACCACAATTCTTCATATATTCAAAAAAGTTTTTTTATAGGTTAGGGTGATAAACGAGCACACAGTCCACCTGATAGTAAGTGACTGATAGTAATGACTTTGCCTTGGCATATTAAGGTCTAACGCAACGGGTTACTTCGCCTACGCGGATCGTAGATGTGGAGGATCATGTACCTTCCCTGTTGGACCTTCTGCTGACCTCTCATCCGGACGGATATCTGGTCTCCGTCGATGCCCCTCTGGGCTCTTCGGGCCATCGTCTGATCCGGAGTACGGTGCCACTCACGCTCTCATCGCAGTTGCGATCTGCAGCTTGCCGCCGTGTTTGTCACTATAGATCGGCCGATTGGAATGAGATGCGGTCTTTTTTTGCATCCTACCCTTGGGAGCGCGTTTGCTTCTCGCCGGATGATCCCAACGTTGCTGCTGATTCTGTCGCTGATGTGGTACTTCAGGGAATGGAATTATTTATTCCATCATCTGTGGTGCCTATCGGAGGCAGAAATCAACCATGGTTTGGTCACTTCTGCAAAATTTCATGACGCTACAAGCAGGAGTGCTACCGAACCTGGGCTGACGCATCAATAATAATCTACATCCTAAACCCACATTTACTGGACACAACTGTCCCGTGCACTGCCATAAAGTGGGCACCTAGTGAATATTCATAATAAGAACTGCAATAGTAACTCATCGAAGACTATTCAATTCAATTCAATACAATTCAATTTATTTTCTATTCTTTTTGTACATAGGTCTTAATTTTAAAAAATTGTTACGAACAAGAACCCTGCAAGGGCACTGCAAATATTGGCAATTATTAATATTAATAAAATTATCATTTAATGAATATTTACAATTAACTTATATATTAATGAGATTGAATATATTAAAGAATTTAAATGAACTTATATATTATTTATTACTATTTCCTATTTCCTACTCTATCACCAAAAACTCCTGCAACGAATTGGCAATACTGTGTATGATACTGTGACAGGAGATGAATTATGGATATATTGTTACGATCCGGAAAGAAAGCGACAGTCTTCTATATGGGAGTACAAATGCGACAGAAAACCAATAAAATAGAGGCAGACAAGAAACGCAGGCAAAAAAAATATTTGTGAATTTTTCTCTCAGGCGTATCATGTCTCCACAATCCCACTTGATTAGCACAAGACAGTTAATGCTGAGCAGTACGACACCGTTTATTTGCCCAGTGTCTCTGAAAAAGTTAGGGAATAACGACCAAGAAGTCGCATCCTTATTACTCTATGACAATGCTTTAGCGCACATTTCGAATAAGATCGGTTTGTAAAAAGATGGAGTTCGTGACACAGCCCACATATAGTGCAGACTTTCCATCATGCGATTTGTTTATTTTCTCAAAAATTAATCACGTGAAGAACATGCTCTCAGACAAATGGTACTTACGATTTCAAAAATAGTTCGAACGGAATGAAAAATGTTTAAAATTTTAATGACCAATGCTTTGCAAATCATTAAATATATTGTTGTACATATGAATTTTTTTATTTATGAGATGTGCACAACTTTCAATGTACACCACGTTATACACCATATACCAAAACAGCGTTTTTTACAAAATTTTACACTTACATACTATATTAAATTATTAAGTGCCTATGTATGTATGCAAGCGGTTGTTTTTTCTCGTTTTCTTCTCTACGTTTTTTACCGCGCAGTTTCTTCTTGTTCAGTATGTTTATACACCAAAAATTTAAAAAGAAATGTTCAGTCGTAAGCAGTGACAGGCCAGAATTTTAATTTACGTAATAAAAAGGGTTATTCGGTCACAAACTTACCAATAGCAAAAGTAGTATTTGTATCTTGTAGTTAAGATTTTGTTTGAGAGAAACCCAAACAACACTTTGATTACTTAATTTGTTACGGAAAATCCAAAAACAAATGAAAGTTAAAAGACAAACTTCAGTCAACTGCGTTTTTTTCATACAATTTGGCGTGATAGCGCTGCTTTTCGGTAGAATATACAGCCATAACACAAATAAAAGTCAAACAAAAAATATATTATTTTTATTCTGTATATTTTATAATTAGGAATAAAAATAATGCATAGAAAATAATATGCAATGACAATAAGTTTAAATTCGTAACTTATCATACCAACAAAAACAAACTCCTCCGTTTATGCCATCATAACAAATTGCTGTAGTGGATAACCCGTTGCAGTTCCTGTTGCGACGAAAGTCGTTAAAATGTAATTAGGGAAAATATTCATGAATTTCTGAGTCGGACCACAAAACACCTATAATTATCTACAACGTTTCGGTTACTTTACAGCAACCTATAGTCACGGGGACTGAGTTGTTTGACGTCCCGATGACATAGTTAGCCCGGCTATCTTCAGTTTTTGAATATTAATTCTTGGTTCGAACTACGCAGAATGAGCTTACAGTATCTTGAAGTCTTGCAGTAAGTGTGCTTAGATTTGGATTTAATTTTGTTAACTATAATAATAATAATATATGGATGATCTCAAGTTATACGCCTCCAGTCGCTCCCATCTTATGGAATTGCTAAACATCACTTGTGATTTTAGCAATTCTATGTTTAATTCGAATGGAGCTGGGGACGGATAAGTGTGCGATCCTCCATGTAGAAAGGGGAAGGGTTGCTAACTCTGAGGGCATAGACTTATCTATGCCCATCAGCATAAGGACCCTTTCCGAGGCTGAAACATAGCGATACCTGGGTATGTCACAGAACATCGGTGTAGATGAGGCGGGTATGAAACGGTCAGTTTGCGATGTGTTTTTTATAAACGCTTGACCAAAGTGCTTAATAGCCTTTTGTCCGGTGTGAATAAGACGCACTCATATAACGGTTGGATCATGCCTGTTCTCATGTATACCTTTGGCATACTCAGGTGGACTCAGACCGAACTGAACGTTCTGGACAGAAAAGTCCGCACGATAATGACGTCCTACAGGATGCAACATCCGAGATCGTCAGTAATGAGGCTGTACTTGCCGTGGAAGCATGGTGGGCGCGGCTTTTTAAGCGCGCTTACCATGCATAATCGCGAAATGTGAAGCCTCCGTAATTACTTTATGACTAGAGTGGATGATCCATACTATAGGGACGTTATTTCTTGTGATAAAGGGCTAACCCCTCTATCCTTAGCCAACGAGCAACGGTAAGACCCGGCAGTACAAAGCATTTCTGACCGGGAGACCGTATGGAAGGAGAAGGAGCTCCACAGGAGGTTCTACAAGGCCCTTCATGAGCCTTAATACATCTAAATGTTCTTTAAAGCTCAATTGGTAATCAATAAAAATTCCCAAATCTTTGACACAGTAACTTCTATATAAAGATAAGCAGGTGCATGGTAATCCTAAAGGTTTCGTTAAATTTAAACAGGTGTGAGCATAATGATTTCTTATATTTACGCGAACACTACACATTGAATAAAACTACTTTTACGGATTTTATCGCGAATAATTAACTTATTTTGCTAATTTTTATTAATTCCCGACGTTTCGGGTACTTTACAGCACCCATGGTCACGGGGGACTGAGGCGATTGACGTCCTGATGTCAGAATTAAACCCGAATACCTTCAGCTTTTTTAATTATTACTTTTGGTCCGATCTACGCAGAATGAACTTACTGTAGTATCCTGAAGTTTTGCAGTGGTATGCTTGGGGTTAGTTTTAATTTTATTATATTTTTACAGGATCCCAAGCAGTTGGTAGTACCCAGCCTCCCTCTCTATTGAAATTAGGATGATTTTAATTTCAATAGCCTCACGTATTATCCTTGGCAGGAATCGATGTTCTTTCGCGAGAATTTGTGGTTTATCAAATCTAATGTAATGGCGGGGGCCGTCTAGGATATGATCCCAAACTGCAGACTTCCCGGAACGTTGATGCTTCACGTCCGCTATGTGTTCTTTTACGCGGGTTTTTATTGACCGTTTTGTTTGCCCTATATATGAGAGACCACATTCACAATCAAGCTTGTACACTCCTGCATCTTGTAGAGGAATATTGCACTTGACGGATGATAAGAACTGACTAATCTTCTTCAACGGCTTGTAGAATGTTCTAATAGAAGCTCGCTTCAAGATGTAGCCAATCTTGTCTGACACCTCTTACATATGGTAGTACAGCAGGCACACGCTCGACTGTGGCCGGCTTCACTCGGTCACTGTGACACAGGCGCGGGACGCGAAGCTTGTTGTCGTGCAGAACCTGCTTGACGTGTTGAAGCTCGGCGGCCAGGTGTTTGCTGTCACAGATCCCTCGTGCTCTCTGTAACAAAGATTTGCCCACGGTAGCTAACTGTGAAGGATGATGGTGGGATTCACCATTTAAATATCGGTTTGTATGGGTCTTTTTTCTATACACACCTATGGTGTTATTAGGATTTCGAATGACTAACACAACAGTTGTGAGCAGTTAACTTATAGTTAATTGTTGACTGAGGGTCATTGGTCATGGAAAAGGCGATAAATTTAGTTTTGTTAATATTAAGAGATAGGTAGTTATTACGCATCCATGCTGAGATAGTGTCAATCCCAGTTTGAGCATTATCAAAGGCTTCCTTCCATGTACTTGCTGCGAATAGGAGTGCTGTATCATCAGCATATGATATGATTTTGCCATGGAAGGATTTGAATTTCTTGAGGTCATTTATGTAGACGAGAAATAGAATCGGGCCTAGGATACTCCCCAGAGGTACTCCATAGCTGACAGGCACATCAGAACTACATTGGTTATTTATTGTAACACATTGAAGTTTTTCAGTAAGATAGCTTTCAAATAATTTTTGTTGTGTGCCCCGTATACCGATTTTTTTTAAAGTTTTATCAGCAGTGTGGGGACCGTGTCAAATGCTTTCGCAAGATCCAGAAAAATTCCAACACTTTTATTGCCTTTGTTTAAATTTTTGATAATATAATCGATTTATTCATGTACTGCATCGTTGGTAGACTTTTCGGATCTAAATTCAAATTGACAGTTTAATAGAATATTAAAATTCTCTAGGTATTTTTTCAAGTCTGATATTAATTAGGCTTTCTAATATTTTTGACATGGACGTAAGTATAGAAATAGGCCTATAATTATTCACACGGTCTCTATTAATTATAGATTAATTATTATATAGTTAATCATATTTTTTTTAAATAGGGAAAATTACTTTTGTGAGACATAGATTAAAGATATAAGTCAATGGTGGGATTAGGATATGCTGATTTTTTTTTAAAAGTTGTTAAAGATTTTATCCCTACCAACTGTAAATTTTGTTTTTAAATTTATTATAATACCTTCTACTTCTTCAACATCAGTAGATAATAATACAAATGAATCTCTTCTTGTGTCAAGGTTAATTTGTAATAATTCTTGTTTTGTATAATGCAATTACTGATATCAATTTTTTCTGTGATGTTTTTCCCTACATTTGCAAATAAATTATTAACACTTTTTAAAGTCTTTAATACATCCAGTTCTCAATAACTCTTGAGACGACGATTTCTGTTTAGACGTGTGTGTCATACTTTTAATGGCTTCCCATATTTTGTTATTGTTTTTACCTGCTAATTCTAATTGTGTTTTCTCATACTCTCTTTTAAGTTTTTTAGTAAATTATTGCAATAATTTCTGTATCGTGTATTGAATCCCAAGCAGATGGCAGCACCCATCCATCTTCTCTATTGAAATTAGGATGTTTTTTTTAAATTTCAATAGCTGCCCGTGTATCATCCTGGGTAGGAATCGGTATTATTTTACGAGGATATGTTGTCTATCAAATATGATGTAATGGCGAGGACAATCTTGAACATGTTCACAGACGGCAGACTTCCCAGAGTGTCGGGATCTCGTCATTACTTACTAAGGTATGGGAACCTATATCCGCGGTATTTTTACTAAAGCTCGAACGGAGATCAAAAACTTAAAAACTTATTGTACCCTTTTGAAGGTTTGACTATATTTATCAGAATTATTATTGTATCTATTCTTAAAATAGACAATATTTTGGCTATTAGATCTTAACTTGTATTCTTAATTAATTAAATATGAAACGTAGTTGGAAGCACCTTATTCCGAGGGATTCTGAAATTGGCACCATATTCAGAGGTATTTAAAAAAACTGCGTTCGCGTGCGATTAGCAAGCTCTTTTTTACTGCAAGATCTTTTATTCAATTGATAATATAACTTTGCGTAGTCGTATCATCAAAGATCTGGAGTGATGTGTACATTGGTTAGTTTTACGTCAGAAGCTGGTCTGAACTCATGCTTACAAGTAGTAACTAGTTCCTTATTTTTAATCGAAAACACTTAACTTTTTAAGATTTCCTGGTTAAATCAAGGCTCTTGAAAATACCACGGAATTAGGTGCCAAATATATCAGCCCGTTCCTTAATCCGATGTATACCGAATAAAAGGGATTTTTAATACTTATTTTTTTTATTTTACGTGGTTGTTTTATGACTAGGCCCTCCCTAAATAATTACAATTTTTCATACATGAAAATAAATTTTAACCTAGATAGTGTTAAAGACGATATCTTATAAGTTTCAGATCGCATAAATCTACAAAACATTATAGTAAGCAACGTGAATTTTAATTAAATAAAAACTATTTTTTTAGACGAGAAAACTTAATTAGCTCAGGCATGATTCTCGAGGTCGCTGTCAACTTTATCCTGTAACAGAAACGGCAAGTGAGGTGAACTCTCTAGTTAAGTAAAAAAATATTTTAATAAAGAACAAAAGCTGATTTCAAGGTACTTAAGTAAAATAAAATAATTTTACGTTTTGGAGTAAGGCAGTGTGTGAAATTATTTTATTATTTTAAGTTAATTAAAGTCAACTTTTATATTTTATTTTTTTTAGTAGTTAAAAGTAAATTTTCACACCTTTAAGTGGAATTAAGGACTTTTACAATTTTAGTTCCGTCTTGCATTAAAAACTTTGTCCCCTATTTCCCACCCTTATTAGTGTTGGAAGATGAATTTTAGTTTCCTAATTTATATGGGACCATCTCTGAAGTATATATCATCGTTCATTATCATTACAGACCTTCACAAGTCCACTACTGAACATAGGGCCTCCCCTAAACAATGCCAGAATGCACCGTTCTGAGCCACTTGCATCCATCGAAATTCTGCATGTCCTACCAGTATATATATAATTGACGACAATATTGCGTCACATTTATTTAAGATAAGAAGGGGGAGGGGGCAAACGAGTATACAGCTAACCTTATGGTAAATGTCTACCGTCGCCCAAGAACAATTACAAACAACCAAACACAACACTGGGGGAATTGAAGGTGTATCGGTCGGCCTTCTAAAAAGGAGTAAGCTCGTTTCTTGAATTTCCCCAAGTCGTATCGGTCCAGAAAAATCGCTGGTGGTAAACGATTCCACAAACACAAAGTAGTTGTACGAGGAAGAAAATTCATTAGTAAATCGCACGGTAGTGGAACGCCAAGCATCCAGATGATGTGGGTGGTAATGTATGAAAAAAAATATAGTGTCAAACTGTAAGTTTCCACCTTTTTTCAAGTTGATTAATAAATTGAGAATTAAGATGGTTAAATATGTGTATACAAATAATTGATTAAAAAAATTAATTTCTTAGGTAGGACATTTTTTATTTCAGTAACAGAATCAATTAAATAAATACAAAGTTTCATAATCATTAACTTACTTCAAGAAAGGAAGAGATCTTTCCTCCATATAACATGACCTCCACAAGGTTTTAATAGAAATAGAAAATATATTTATTTAACTATTACATAATTAAACAATACACTGGTTTTTACACGAAACTCTAGGCTTGTATCGCAGGAACCAAGAACATTGACTGACACCGTTTACAGCGATTAATACAAAGGTCTCCGATTAAGTTAAAATAATGCAAAAATTTTAGTATAAATTAATGCATGAAAGAAAAAAATAGCTAAAATAATCTAGGAGCGTGTTTGTGCGTGTGTGTGTGTGTATGTGTGCGTGCGTGTGTTCGCGCACGTGTGTGATTTAAGTGAGTGTAAGTATACGCGTGCGTATGTAGGGGTCAACTATGAAGAGAAAGTAAGTTTTCCGTTTCCTAATAAGAAGTATGGAGCAACCAGTTTGTTATTTTGTGCTTAACTTTGCTTGTGGAAATCAAATCTGGAATGAGACACTCTCGATTTCAAGCATTGTTTCATTGATAGCCGCGCCCCAAGCTAGCGTACAGTAGTATAGCAGGGATTGTGTTAGTGCTTTGTAAACCATTTATATTGTATCTTTAGTAGAAAAGTGTCGCAAAGCTTTCATTATGTAAATGATTTTCCTAACACTACTGCTTAGGTGATTTTTAAATGATAGCTTATCATCAACTATCACTCCTAGATACCTGATGTTATCTGTGTTGCTGATTGTATTACAGCCTCAAGAAGGTACTTTAGATTCACAAGTGTAAATTACTAAGTTTATCAGCGAAAATGGTTTTGATGCGAGAGTTTTGCGAAACGCTATGAACTTAGTTTTTTTGTAGTTTAGAGCTAGTAAATTAGAACATAACTATTTATTTAACACTACCATGGCTTTTTGAGCCGTCTTAAGTACGTTATCCCAAGTTAAATCATTAAATATAATGGCTGTATCATCCGCATAGCAGATGATATATGCTCTTGTTATGGGTAATTGTAGGGCATCATTAATGTAAATTCAGAATAGGATTGGACCAAGAATACTTCCTCGAGGAACTCCAATACTGATTTTTAATTGCTTACTAGTATATGAGCCCACACTTATGCATTGACGACGATCTGAATGATAGCTACGGAACCAAGTCAACGCTCTTCCTCTAATTCCTTTTCAAGCTTGCGCAACATTATAAGGACCGACACTATGTCGAAGGCCCTAGCAGTATCCAGAAAGATACCTACACAGCTTTTATTCTCCAAATACCTAGACACAGCATCTGTCAGTAGAACTACCGCATCCTCCCTGGACTTTCCCCTCCTGAAGCCAAATTTACAGAGAGCAGATTATTACTTTCTATAACGTTGGTAAGGCGGTTGTTTACAATTTTTACTTAGCAAAGATATGGGCCTGTAATTGGTAGGACAGTTTTATCCCCATCTTTGTATATTGGAGTAATAACTGCAAATTTTTTTGATTATTCCAACAATTAGGAAAATTACCACATGACAAGCTAAGATTAAATATATGGGTAAGTGGCTGCAGAATAGTGAGTTTTATGTATTTAATCATCCTTGTGGTAAACTATCGTTTTTTAGCTGATCAATAAGGGTACCAACTTTATAAGGATGGCTGCAGAAAGAGGGAGTCCTTGCAAAGCACTCTTGGTTTATATTCTGTAGCTGGCAAGTCTTCCTGGTTGTTTAAACTACTGAGCGTGTAATCTGCCAGTTCTCTGCCAACTCTAGAAAAGTACTCGTTTTAAGCGTTTAAAGAAGAATCTGGGTCTTTGTCAATGTTCAACAATTCAGTAGCCTCGGTAGTCTTAAGTGAGTGTTTACATATATATTTGAACATTTTCCACGGTATATTTTGGGTTATCTTTATTTAGCTGAATTTAGATATTCTCGTATTCGATCTTTAATTTTCGTTGTAGCACATAAAAGAAGTTTCTGTATCGTTAATTGTTGATTGGATCAATTTGTAAGGGTTTTACCTGGCTTAGGGATGCAGACTGTTTCACTAACTGAATCACATAACTTGTATTATCGTTTATTATCATTTCTAGAATTGAGTTAAATTTATCAACTGCCTCATTAGCGTCTACCATATTCATTATCAAAGACAAATCAGTCGACTCAGCTTGTCAACAATCCGACTAAATCCAATTTGAACTTACCGTGGTTTCGAGGAGATGGGTGATTCGCCTGGTTGATAGTAGCACCAAGTAAACAAATGTCATGATCAGTAAAATTTGCATAGCACAATGACAAGTGAATCTGTACCCTTTACGAATATGTGATACAGGCGGACTGAGCCCCTTACCTCGCGTACATCCGCTCGATAAAATAAAATTATGTATCTTACCTTGTTTGAAGAGCATCTCCCGCCCTCCCTCAATTGCGTGCACTGTCCCCGTCACCACTAGTCCCAATACCACTACACTTGGAAAGACACACAACTGACAACAATGCGACACGTGTTTTGCCTTTACACGAGGCATCTTCAGGTGATGTAGACTCTGCGGTGGCTGACCGCTAAGTGAGCGGCGAGCCAAAACAACTTTATTTATACAGACTGCTGACGCAACTGCTCCCTACTTAAGGAGCGGGCGCTGCGTGACGCGATAAAACATGCAACCAATCACCGCCGGAGTTACGCAGCTGTTTGTAAAATTAAAACAAACCACCGCGCAACGCCCGCCTACCCTCGAACCACGCAACCAATCGCCGACCAACGTGAGGGTATGACAAACGACCATATTGCGAGGCTGTCTGTATTAGCGAACAGGCTTAAAGATATTTAAGAGAGGTGAGTTAGAAACATTTGTTTGTTCATTCAGCGGTACAACGTTACTATTATTAAAATTTAGTATCTCTAACTGTTCCAGCACACACAGTCGCTGCCATTTATTACACGTATGTAAAACTTTAAAGGAGTAGTCGTTGGCTAGGTTGAGTCCAATGTCCAAAAGATGTTTAGTAAAATGGGATTTATCGCGATTGCAATTCCTGTAGGCGGCTAAATGCTCTTTATAACGTGTTTCGAAGTTGCGACCATTCTGACCCACGTAAAAGGCGTGGCATTCGTCACAAACAAGTTCGTAAACACCCGACTTTTGATGAATATCCAACTTATCTATATTATTACAGATATTTCTAAGAGAATTGTTTGTTTTGAACGCCACATAAGGGCCGTTTTGTCGTGAGAGAGTATTAGCTACTTTTTCAGACATGGGGCCTTAGGCCTCACACTCCACAAAACGACGTTTATGTAGCGTTCAAAAGGCGAAACACGTGTCGTATTGTCATCATTGGTATGTCTTTACTAGTGTAGTGGTGTTGGGAGTAGTTGTGCTGGGATTAGTGGTGACGGGGATAGTGCAAGCAATTGAGGGAGGGCGGGAGGTGCTCTTCAAACTAGGTAAGACGCATCATTTTATTTTATCGAGCGGATGTACGCAAGGTAACTTTTTAAAACTTTAATATAATGGATTTCCGCAGAGTAACGCCTGATTCTATTATTTATATGTCGGAGCGTCTATAAAATATCACTTGAATCGAAGTAGACATGAGGGTATATCGAGAAACCCCGCTTATTTGTGCAGTATAAATTTCACTGTAGGTGCCGTGCGCGGGAGATTCCGCTTAAGTCATTCAACGAGTGTGGTCACTCTACTAGTGCTAAGATAGTGTGATATAGGAACTATGTGAATGAAATAGAGGCGTGTTGATGCTTCTATAACTTTAATTATACTGTTCTCTATTTTTAACTTAACTCTAATATATATATAGACGTGGGGGCTATACTACTACACTTCCCACCGACAAAAAATAAATAAAAAATAAATGAATACATTTGTTTCTTTTTTTAACTTATAAAAATAAATATAAAATATGTTTATTATTAATAAAAATTACAAAAATACAATTTATATATATTATTTGACCTTAATATAAATTACAAAATAAAATATAGGTATATTCTATGGGTAGTTCGGGTGGCCAGATCCCTCTGCCCCATAGTAATTTCAACGTCACAATAGAATTGGTATGATGTATCATGCATACATACAACATACTTATTTGACATAATTAGGTAATTCGCGAAGTGCTAGTATAGTTGTACATTTATTTATATTTTAAAATACTCTGCTCTTATATATTTATTCATACTTTTCATCTCATTCCTTATTTTCGATTATTAGGCCTTTTATTATCTTTTTTTTTCATAATTCTTGTACGTACTTTTTTTCTTGATTTTTTTGTACCTTTAGCCAGCTTTATTTCTCTTTATGCACTTATATATTTTATTTCGTGATATTTATCACGCGGGTACTTTATAAATATGGGCCTTCCATTTACTTGGGTATTATATTACATTTTCCTTACATTCATTTTATTTGATGAGTCGCTCGCGTCCGTAGGCTTCGACCACCTAATCCTAGGCCCACCCTACACGTGTCCCCCGGGTGGTGCTAAACGAGCGACAAAGCCGAAACGACAGACTCGGCTCCTCGCCGTATGGTAGCGGCGTAAAATCTACCACCCCCTTAGTTCGCACCATGAGCCTAGTAGAAAAAGAAATGGCCCCGAGTTCCCGGCGCCCCTTTAATGGGGCAGGGGTGCGAAGAATCTCCGGGAGAAAAACCGGCGACGAGGTTCGCCACCCGTCACGTCCTGTCTCCCGGAGGGGCGAAAAGTGGATTGCGGAGGCCCGTCTGGCTACGCTGAATGTATGTGGAGCAATGAATGATAAGATGGATGAAGTATGCGAAATGATGAATGATAGAGGAATAGATGTGTTATGTGTAAACGAGACGAAACGAAAGGGAAGAGATGTCACTGCACATGGCATGTATACCGCTTACTGGTCTGGAGTAGACGAGACCGAGCGGGCATGCCAGGGAGTCGGTGTCATCCTTTCAGAAAGAATGGGTCAATGTGTGAAAGAGTATGAATGTGTTAGCCCAAGGCTGCTGTGGATACGAATGAAAGTGGGCTTAAAGAAGTTGTTTGTGCTAGGGGTGTACGCCCCAGATATGTCTAAGCCCACTTATATCCGAGAGCAGTTTTGGGACATGGTAAGGCTGGTGTTGATGAAATGTAAGGAAAATGAAAATATTATTATGTTAGGAGATTTTAATGGAAGGGTGGGGGTGAAGAGGTCAGGTTATGAAAGGATATTAGGAACGTTTGGCGATGAAAGAATAAATGAGAATGGTGAAGACCTCCTCACCGTATGTGTGGAAAAGAATCTTTTTGTGGCGAACACTTTCTTTCGCCATAAGAGGATTCACATGTATACATGGGAAAGAGGGGATGATAGAAGCATGATAGATTTTATAATTGTGGATGAAAGAATGAGGAGCGCAGTGGTAGATACAAGGGTTTACCGGGGGTCCAACGTAGGGACGGATCATTACTTGGTCTTATGCCGAATTAATGGTCTATTCAGACGTTGGCGGCATCGGACATCGGTGTCTACCACTGCGTTACAGCGTATAAGAATAGAGAGGTTACAAGATGAAGGTGTGAAAGAGAAGTATAAATGCAGACTTAGGGAAAATATAAGTGGGTTGAATGAATTATGTATGAATGATTTAGAATTGAAGAATGTATGGAATAATATTAAGAAAGTTTTGGTGGATGCAGCCACCGAAGTATGCGGTGTAAGTAAGAGAACGAATGAAAGGAAAAGTAATACGTTGTGGTGGGATGATGAGGTACGGATGGAAGTTGAAGCAAAGAAGAGAGCATGGCTAGATTTACTAGCAACTAAAGCTGGTAATTCTGGCGGTATGAATGATGAGATTGAAAGAAAAAAGGCAAACTTTAGACGTATAAATAAGAGAGTAAAAGAAGTTTTTGAAAGGAAAAAGCAAGAAAGGATAGATAAAAATGATAGAAGGATATCTGATAACTTCCAGGAAAATATTAAAATGTTCTGGAAGCTCGTAAGAACTGCCAGGGGAAATTCAAAACAGCCTAGAATGAATGCTATACGAGACGAGAATGGCTGCATGCTGAATGATGAAGTTTCGAATTTAAAGAGATGGAAGGAATACTTTGAAAGCGTGTTTAAGAGTGAAGAGTCGTCTGAAATAAGTGAAATAGAAATTCCGGAAGAAGTGGAGAGAGGTAGGGAGATAAGTGTAGATGAAATAATGAAAGCAATGAAAAGCATGAAAGCAGGTAAGGCAGCCGGATATGATAGAGTATCACTCGAAATGCTAAGGGCTGGTGAGGGTGTGGTTGCAGGCCTGCTGCACACCTTGTTTAATTTATGTTGGGAACTGAAACGGGTACCGGAAGACTGGTGCAAAGCCGTTATAGTCCCAATATATAAGGGAAAGGGGTCGCAGCAGGACTGTAAAAACTACCGTGGTATCAGCTTGCTTAGCATTGTGGGTAAACTGTATGCTAAGGTGTTAATTGAAAGAGTTATGGAAGAAACTGAAGGAAAAATTTGGGATATGCAAGCTGGATTTAGAAAGGGGATGGGGTGTACGGATCAAGTCTTTTCCATGCGCATGATAGCGGAGAAGTTTTTGGCTAAAAACCAGAAAGTTTTTTGTGCGTTCTTAGACTTGGAAAAGGCTTATGACAGAGTGGACAGGAACGTGTTATGGCAAACACTGAACTCATTTGGGTTGAGCGCTGGCTTGATACAGGCATTAAGGTCTCTTTATAGGGACTCTAGTGCTTGTGTCAGGATCAACGGGGTCTACTCGGACTGGTTTGGCATTCATAAAGGTGTCAGACAGGGATGTGTGGCTTCCCCGTGGCTGTTTAACCTATTTATGGACAGTTGTTTGCAAACTTTGAAAGTTGAAGAATGTGGGTTGAGAATGGGTGAGTCAACCGTCAAATGCCTTTTGTACGCCGATGATCAAGTCATATTTGCATCGTCGGCGGCCGAGTTGCAAATGATGGTTACTTTAATGAATTGTTCATTGAAAGAAAGGGGTATGAAAGTGAACGCAAGTAAGACGAAAGTGATGGTTTTTGAAAGAGAAGAAAGTAAAACTTTATGTAAAATAAGAATAGAAGGGGAGTTGATTGAGCAAGTGGATGAGTTTGTATATTTGGGATGTTTATTTAGCAGGGATGGTAGATATGATAAGGATATAGAACGACGAGTGAACGCAGGAAATAGAGTGAATGGGGCTCTACACGCTATTGTGAGGAGTCAGAATGTGTCAACTAAGGCACGTATGGCAATTCATAATGCTGTGTTAGTACCGACTTTAATGTATGGTAGTGAAAGTTGGGTCTGGCAGAAGAAGCATGAGAGTAGAATAAATGCTGTAGAAATGCGTTCCTTAAGGAGTATGCTAGGGCTGAATCTGAATGACAGGGTGAGAAATAGTGTAATAAGAGAAAAGTGTGGTTTGCAAGATGACGTTGTGACAAGGATTAAGAAAGGAATGCTTCGGTGGTTTGGTCACGTAGAAAGAATGAACGAGGAAAGAGTGACAAAGCAAATTTATGTTGCAGAAGTGAACGGCAGGGTCGGGAAGGGACGCCCTAGACGAAGGTTTATCGACCAGATCGGCGATACATTGAAAATGGGCCAGATTAGGAGTACCCTTAACCGACGAGCGTGTATGCGTAGATATATGGATGTGAAAGAGGCGAGAGAGGTGTGTCAGGATCGCGCCAAATGGAAGTCCGTAGTCTCTGCCTACCCCTCTGGGTGACAGGCGTGAGTGTTTATGTTATTATGTTTGTATGTTCATTTTATTTTATTGGTACATAAACTTTTTTAGCATACTATCTCAAGGTAGAACTGTACCTTGGGTTGTGCGCACAACCTCGAGGTCAACTTTTAAGTCATTTTAAAAGGACTCCAACAATTGTCACGGAGGAAAACTAAGTTCACAATATGATCCAATGAAGGATGTGACCTCTATGTACCATTATTAAGGGTAACAAATTTAAGACATCTCTGGTCTCACTTGTACTGAAGGTATTGTTCCCTAGTACCCGTTACTCCCGATTTTATTATCCAATCATGGCAACATACCCTGCTCGAGGACTATATGCTTTACCAGTGATGGACGTTCCCGTATCTCTCCATTACTTGTTTATCAAGGTCAACATATGTTTTATTTCTATTCTCTTAATAAATCTTATTTCCTTCTTTATTTATACATAACAGTGTTTTTTTTAACATCTTAATATCTATTTGAGTGTATCGGTTATTTTTTATTCACTTGCATGCTCCACTTCCATATACTATCTTGCATTATTTTCGCTCATAATGAATTTCATACCAGGAGTTTAAGCATTCATCAATAATGTAATCTCGGAACTGGGAAGGTGCTGAATGAAGGAGACGTGTTGCTTGTACAAGAACTTTAATTATACTTTTTATATTTCAGTCAGCTTCTGTAAAATTATTATTGTGGCCTCTTCTTGTATTCATATTTATTTATTGTTTTCGTCACATCCGGGTATATATTCCGTGTAATCCGGGAAATATTTATATTATTTTCAACAATTTTGGCAGGCCGTGGCGGTGCGCGTGCATTGTAGCAGCGCACCGCCTGACAGGGTCGCCATGTGATATAGGAACTATGTGAATGAAATAGAGGCGTGTTGATGCTTCTATAACTTTAATTATACTGTTCTCTATTCTTAACTTAACTCTAATATATATATAGTCGTGGGGGCTATACTACACTACAATAGTGTCGTGGTTCTGTTCGTTGTTGTAATTCTTCTAGTGCAGGCAAGGAGGATTGGTGTTGCTGAGAGGCTGCCCTGTGTTACATTGAGATAAGTAGTGTTGCTGTTGGTTTAAATATTTTGGTGTTATCATGTAATTACATACCTCACGTTACATTGGTGTGTGATTGTGGCGGAGACGTGTTACGGTGTGGTCGAACTGTAATTTCACTATACTGAATGTATAGTGCGTTACGTTGTCTTATTACTGATAATGATTAAACTGCGTAAGCAAGAGAGCAAGTTGAACATCCGCTCTCACACTTTTATTATTTTTAACAAGTAACACGTCACACGTCATCCTTCTTTTAGTTCAATAACCGAACATATATATTTATACCATCTTTAATTGGGTTTTTTTATAAAATTTAAGTGACCAACTAACTCACAGTCCACATGATGGTAAGTGGCTACTGCAGCTCATGCACACCTGCAACCAACTTCAAATAAAGGCTACAAATACTTTGACACATCTAAGAAAGGAAAGGGAATGCTTTACATCCTGTAAATATACTGGCACTCTATAAGACCCTTCAGATCGGAACTTAAAAATGCGTGCACTGCTATTTGTCTGAAGTAATAGGTGAAAAGGTAGTACCAGAAGAACTCCTTTTTTGTATGGAGCGATCATGTCGTAGATAAACGGAAGCCATGGAGCCAGGGAGAACGGGAGAAGAGGCAGAAGGATTTTTATGCTCAATCCTACTAGCTTCACAGTACTACATGAAAATAAATGTTGAATTTCGAATGTTATTTTTTTAAAACATAAGAATCTCCTAAATTTAAATAATTTTTGTGGAAGGAGTCACGCGTCAATTATTTTTTAACACCATTTGAAATAACAACCTGTAGCAAAAGTGGAATTAACGAGAAAATATTTTCTGACGATGATCTTTTAGAAAAGTTTACTCTCTCCGCATGTTTGCACTGCTCGTCTTAAAATGCTCTTGCTTTTGCTATTTGCTTTAAAGATTTTTTTTTAATTTGAGCATCGTAAGGTACGTATAATTTGAAAATAGCCGTGTTCCTCTCCATTACGATATTTGTGAAGTTTGACTCAACTGCGATCACTAAGGAAAATGTGGCTACTTTCAGGTGGCTAATTAAAAAAAACCGGCGTATTACCTATGAAGAGATTCGAGGACATTTGGGTATGAGGTAAATTAAGAAAAAATTACATCATTCAAAAGTTAGAAAAATTTGTTGCTGCTAGATTACTGATGAACTAACCCCAAAACAAAAACGGGCAATTCAAGCCCATTTTTGTTGTTAAAATTTGAGCAAAAAAAAAATATTGCGTTTTTTTCTCCCAGACGGGTCGTGTCTGCACGATCCCACTTGATATGCAAATAACAGTTAATCTTGAATTCGCCATTTGTTTGCGCAGTTTCTTTGGAAAAGTTAGGGGAAAACTACCAAGAAGTCGCATCCTTTAGCGCCATCATTCGTCATCACGTCATTTTTGGCTTCAGAAAAAGTGGAGCTCGTGAGATGAGTCACAAACACGCAGTTCACACATTTTAATAAACTTCTCAAACAACATCTATTACAGATATAATAAAAATAATTGTACAATTATTTTAACTTTAATACAAATATGAAAATATTTAGAATTATTTAGATAGTCGAAGGTAGTTTTTTAATATTGCTAATCATAATAAAACGATGGCCCCTGTACCTAAAGCAAAGCAAGCGATTTCAAACAAATCAAATTAGACGTGTTGACAAGGAGAATTTATGCGTTTTACTGTTATATTGGCAATATCATGTCGTATATTAAATGTGAATTATAAGAATAATTACTCCCGAAGGTGTCATTAACTGAACGGTTGAAGCCACGCTACATTACTTAAATTTAATGATCATTGAGACTGTCGCTGTTACACAATTCTACGAGCAACATAACGAAAATATTTTTTACTTACTTTACTCTTTGAAGGTCACTGTTATGAATAATAAATCTGTAGAAAAGCCGTATCTGCAATTCTAATATTTCCTGGAAAAACAAGTCTAAGGGACTAAATAAAAAGTAGAATATAATGAAAATAAATGATAATGAAGCAAAATTAATGGTTTTTAGAATTTTTGTCTGTCTGTGTATTCACGATTCATGCAAAAACTACTGGAGGGATTTCGATGAAATATTCTATGTAGGTAATAAGTGAGCTGGCACAACTTTTTATTTGATTATTAAACTTCAAAAAAGGAGAGTTAAGTATATTCCTTCTTTTAGATTTTAATTTTCTAATTATAAAATTAAATATATTAGTAAAATAAATTTGTGAGTGTCGTGGAACACTCGGTTGGAACAAAGTTCCTTGCGTAGTATATTATTATTGATAAACGTAGGTATTATATTATTGATTAACAAATACAAATAAATGAGTTATTAGCGTCTATTAAAATGAAGCGTCATTTGAAATAAAATTAAAAAAAAACATTTCTTTCATGGCAAGATAAGAAAAAGTGCGAGGGAGATGGATATTATTCCATCTCACTTCCTTATTTAAAAGCCAAGGCCGTCTACACTATGACAAAAGAGGTAGTGACGAAAAAATCTAACACTTTTTGTCGCCTAGCTCCCATCCGCCAAACCCGTACCGTCCAAAAAGGAACAAAAAGTAGTATATTTTGCCTTCAGGGTACTAATGAAATAAATAATATTAATAATTAACATTTATAAGTTTAAATAATTATATTTCTAAAATTATTTGAAAATACATTCAAGATGAGTATATCATTATTTAGGTTTTTCTTTATTTATTTTTAATAGTGTAATAATTTAAATGATACTACCGTGTAGTGCCGATGAAAGAATATCTACTATCATTTCGTCCCTTGGGTGTAGTAAGAGGCGACAGAGGGAAAAACCAGAAGATGAGCAGCAGCGTCATCCTAATAACAATAATAATTAATAAAAACTGCGGTTACTAAACCGCCTGCCAAGCCTTGCAACTGTGGCTAATATTTAGTTGTAGAATTATTCATGTTCATGTTCAGCAGTGGAATTCTCATAGGCTATGCACATAGAGCAAAACAGGTAGGTCGGCGGCCCGTATTGCTTTATGGCTATGTTTGTATGAATAATTTAAAAAGATAATAGTGACATCTATCAAACTATGAAAAATGAGCTGGTTTTTAGCTAAGAATAATAACACCTAGAACGATAGTTCCCTACAAAGCGGACGTTCAAAAGTGGGGCAAGAACAAAATCTACGTGTGCGGTATCAACTTATGTTTGCGCTAGACGAAACGCACACAAGTGAAGAAATAATGTTGCCAATACATTAAATTTTCCCCAAAAGTAGGGAAGTTGAAACTATATTGGAATAATAATAGTTACAACGTAACGTATGACTCACACAAATGTGAAAATAAGTTTGTTTGAATTCTAATATCGAGGTGTAGCCCGCTAAATTCAAAATATTTTTGAATAGGATATTTGCCTATTTGGCCAAGTGAGATATTTTTATGAACCATATAAATGTGATTGCATCATATTATTCTTTGTAACTGTATAGAGACATTATAATTATATGACTAATGCAAATTCGATATACACCCGCAGGATGCCTGACACACGACTGTTCGACGAACGATTGACCGTATTCAGTATCTATTGTTCAGTTTGTTTTAAACAATTTTTTTAATAATCGTCGAGTAATGGTGTACCGCAGCTCACTGCATGCATAATGTAAGCTACAATACGAAAATCACAAGAAAATTTTAAGTTTTATACGTGATAGAGCCATGCTGCAGCTATATTAGTAGTATAGTTGTAGCACGAATGGGTCGGCTCGACCGGAGAAAGACTGATTCGCAAAAGAGGATGAATGTAGATGTCTATGGGCCACTGCAACCACTTACCATCAGGTGGACTATGTGCTCGTTTGTCACCCTATCTTATTAAAAAATATTTGGCAAGTTTTACACAGCCCTCACGGATGACAACGCATCTCTTTATTGATGATAGTTGTAGATGTATATGGGTCACAGCATCCACTTATCATCAGGTGGACCGTGTGTTCGTATGTCACCGTAACCTATAAAAAATATAAAGAACAAATTTTTGTATTTTTAGTGGGCTTCCAGCTTCTTTCATTTCGATTGTGTCTGATGTTTTCTGTCCCACAAGACAAAATGATCGGATCAGAAAGAAAAATAAAACGAAAACCAAACATGCATTTATTATCAGACCATATAAAAAGTTTTCTTAAAATTCACAATCCATATTTTTTTAAAACGTTACCCCAACACTAGGATTTTCTCCTGTATCGTGGAGGCAGTTTACAAACATAAATTGCACGAGGACAAACATCCAGACTCGGAACAGTCTCGAATAGGCAGGTGAGCCAACGACTCGGTTCTTATTTGCAAAAAATCTTAGACCGCTGGCTTTAATTTTCTACTATCAAACTAGATAGGCTTCAACTAGAGAGGCAATCAAGAACTTTACATATTCATTAATGCGAGATGCTCGTGTAATCCAAAGAACGTAGACATGATCTCAGTTGTCCACGACGCTATTGTATAAGACATACAGCGGGAATAATTTCATAATAACAGAAAACAAATATTTACATACATTTGATATAAACTGCACTTTTTACGAAATGACTCGATTAGTTTATATTATGTTTATGATCAATTCTATGATCTTTTTTATAGGATATGGGTGACAAACGAGCACACAGTCCACCTGATGGTAAGTGGTTTCTGTGGCCCATAGACATCTACATCTATGCTCGATTACGAATCAAAATGCAGATGCGTTGTCACCCATGACGACTAAGATGGAATGCCTCTTTTGCAGTAAAAAGGGTCTCAGGTTCTCTACACTCATCATACGAAACACAGCAGTGTTAAGCTGCTATTTTACGCTCGTATTCTGTGAATGGTGGTCCTTCCCCGGTCGAGCCGACCCATTCATGCTATAACTATACTACTAGTATAGCTGCATTATTTTCTTCCACTTGTCATGATAGTTTTCGTACTTAAAATAATAATTAAGAATTTTCGGGGTATCGTATTAATGGTAAAACAAACTGTGATGGCTCGCTTACTACTTTTAAAATTTCAGCCAGCATCTTAGTCACAAAGGCTTCCAAAAATATAATATTATTCCTTATTTATATAAACGAAATATATTTGCATATTAAGCATACTGCAAAAAATAGTACCCATCTTTTCAATTATTCAAAAAATCCAAATTGGGATAAAACAGAAGGAAAGGAGGTTAAATAACGAAATTCTCTAGGCATTAGCTGTAATAAACTTACAGCTAATGCCTAGAGAAAACTACGCTCCAAATTAAGTTCTTAAGTCTCCATAAAATGGGGCAAAATTACTTAAAAAATTAACTTGAGCTAGTAATTCTCTTTAGAATTGACTTTAAAATAGTTTTATAGAATACAATTTGTTTTTTTTTTTACACAAAACACCGGTATATTTTACATTTATAGAAAATATACCATTTTGAAATATTTTATTTAATATATGACTGTAATATAGACTTAATAAAATGTAAAGTACTGTTAGTGAAATAATAAATTAAGCACTACGTATTTATTGTCTCAATATTGTAACTCAATATAGTGATCATTTCAACATCCCCAGTTTAATTTTATAAGGTGAATATTGACAAGACGAAGATCACGTTTACATCCATATTATGTCTTTACTCTTAATTGTTAAAAGCGTACGTTTACTCAATTTACACCGGACAGTGCTCAGAAAATCACAACATATTTTTTCAATTATCGAATTCACATAATTAATATGTGTACGATCAATCTTGATTGTTGATCGAATTTGCTGTAACAAATAATACATTTAATCTTCATTTCCTTTTGCGTAACAAAATCGATGGCGAGAATATCAGAATAATAGAAAGAAGAATCTAAAATGACAGACAATGATGACGATGAACAAAAACAATGTGTGTCTGAATCTATGCATACACAGTGTAAAACTCAAGTGTCTTTCTTTAATATCGATACAACTGGCTTCTGTTAAGTTCAAGGTGTTATTTAATGGAGAGACTTCCCCAGGATAATCTCCGTAATGGCTTATACGATTGTGATGAAACTTCAAGAACATATAGAGGGTAATGCGAGAAATAATCTTGATTATACATTATCAGAAAAATATGCAGGACTTTTTGTGTCCAAAATTTTTATGATAAAATAACAAAAAGTTCCTCCCAATTTATCTCCAAAATCCGATTTTACAGTATTTTTACTTCAAGATAAGGTGATAAAATATTTTTATGAGGAATAAGTTGATTTTCAATTTCTATTTTAAACGTTTCCTCATACAGCACATAGTTTTTAAGATAATAGCAATATCTCTGTGTATAAAGTTGTTTCTCAATAATTAACTACTTGCCCAAAAGCACTACTACTGTACTATTCTGACAAAGTCGCGGGTAAAAGCTAGTTGTACAATAATACTAGATCTTTACCTATGAAATTGCCGTCCTGCAGTACTGGCGATTTCAAATCAAAATAATTTTTGTTTGGCTAAGATTTCTAATTTTAAATTAATTTTATTTTAAAAATATGGAATTCTTTTTTTCAAAATAAGTCATTTGTTTATTGTTAAGCGTTATGCTTTCATTGCATTTGAATCTTATTCGTCATCATGGATACGTTAAAAATTCGAGTAATTATGGAATATGAGTACTGTCGTGGCAGCAACGCGGCACGGCTTTATATTAATCAAAATAGCTCCGACATATTATGTTACAGTAAGATGATAAACGATACTTAACGCGGGGGTGAAAAGTGGTTGACAACGCTTTACACGGCGAAAATAAGCTATCGTTAGCATATTTTTTATGTTCCAATACACTTACAAATTGTATCAAGAATTTCCGAAGCTTAGAAGATATTGATATTGATCGTTAAAATTAATGTGGTACATCAGGGAATGGAACTATTTATTCTAACATCTGTGGTACCCATCGGAAGCAGATGTGAGCCTTGGTTTGATCGCTCATGTATAGCAGTATTACGCAGTGAGCAGAAGTGTTTTCTGGCCTAGGCTGACGCTTTGGCGGCTGGGGATGTAAACACTAGCATCCTTAAAAATAAGTATAACTCATAAGCACATCAACGCAATTGACGAGGAATTAGTTCGCAATCCTTCGGGAATGTGCATTCTGGTCTCTCGCCAAAGCTGTCGAACGGAATTTCTATAAGCCATCACTTCCATCTCTGCACAGAGAAAACAACTCGCTGGCCCACGCCTCAAAAGAGAAAGTTTTCCTTTTAGGCTCCTTTTCTTGCGTTCAACTGGACACTCGATGACAGAAGGAACACACCGCCTACCATCCCGTGGTGTGGATATAATGCGGTTCACACAGTGCTTAGTACACAAATCACTCCACTTCCTGGACATCCACAAGTCGGATAGGCCTAACGGAATCACCCCAATTGGGTTGAGGACGTATGCTCCAGAGTTTGCACCAGTTCTTACGCATCTTTTCCGTTATTCCTACTTCTTGGTCGTAGTCTTGAACTCCTGCATCCGATCGGCGACAGAGGGAAACATAAGAGGAGATAGGAAGCGGCGACTTCCTGATAACTAAAAAAAAATACGGTTGCCAGCCCGCTTGCCAGGGATGGAAACTAGCAAATATCCCTGCTATAATGCAATCTATGGGGGTAGACCTATGATCAGCAGTGGCCTGTGGATGGGCTGTAACGATAAAGGTACAAGTCAAATACTTATCATTTTAGATCGTAAGAAAAATAAGAAAAAAATCACTTTATATGAAAATCTTAATCAATATTATATTAAATAAATAGCATTTGTGTATATTTTTGTGAAACTTAGTGTGTATTTTTTTTAATATTATACAAAAAAGTTAAAAACAAAAACATTCCTAAACAAACAGAAACTTAATTTAAATAAAGCAGTTATTTCATTTCTTGTTTGTAATTTAATCAAGAAGTCTACTCCAATGACTTTAGCAAAATGTTTTGAAACTTTATGACTGGTTCATTTTACGTTCTGGTCTGTTTAAATTAAATAATTGTTCTTACAAGTGATTCAAAAACATTGGTATCTGTTACAAACGATAATAATTATAATCTCTTAAAAATAAGTAACCTGGTAAAGCGCGTGTGAGACTCGTGCCTTGACCCTCCTTATAAAATTTGGTAAGTACCTATTTTCACCAAAATAATGATGATACATAATTTCATAAATATTATGTGAGGTGAGACAAGCATTTCTTATTTTTGAATGTCAACTGCTGTAAATGGACCCCTCCCGTTGCATAGAGCATTTAATATTAGTGCCATGGTTGGCTGGTGGATCGATCGCAGTGCCAGATGTGTCGCACTTTTAACGCTGCTCCTCGAGTCTTGTAAATTTACTTTTAGCGCAAACACTCCGGGTCTTTTGCCGATTTTAGGATGCCATGAGGTCTTTTTGGCATTCCACGTAGCCACTTCTTTTTACCAACACCCATGCGACCAAATATCTTTGGAAATCACTACCATTTTTAATAACCAGTATTTCTTTTTCCCTGTTGCGATCCTGAGGTTAATTTCTTTCGTTATTTGATTTTTATTGTAAATGACTTGACCCAGGTTTGTGAAATCTTCCATTTATTCTGAGGAAATGCCTTCTATCATGATTTTGAGTTTGTTGTTTGTCATTATTTTAGCTGGTATAATTAATTAATTAGAAGCAAATAATTAATAAAAATCTTGGTTTCGTGTGGAAACTCTATATAAAACGGAGCATCGTTTTCATATTTATTGGCTAATCAAGAAAAAGTACACTGAATGTTATCAATTTTTTTCTAAGCGACGTAAGAGAATACACTAACTACTCCATATCATCCCGTGGATTTCATAAGAAGCAATAGAGGGAAACTGAAGGAGATGGGCAGCAGCACCTTCCACCTGTCAAGCGTGGTAGCTATTGCAAAGAGGTGATTTATGGGTGAGACATATGTTCAGCAGTGGACTTAGATAGGATCTAATGATGAATGATAATGACATTATTTACTTCAAACCACATGAGAGACCTTCATAGCCATATTTTAGTGATTTGATTTGTCAACCCCATAATCCTCTTAGATAGTTTTTATTCTATTATTATGCTTTCATTGACTATAATTTTCTTCCAATTTCACTACCTTAAATTTAATGTTCTACAATATACTTTTACAAGTCGGTTTCCGAAAAGGCTTTTGTAACATAGACCACATAGATACCCATCGGCAAACTGTACACAAGACTGAATAAATTTGGGTGGTGCTACCATTGAACATTACATATTACATGTACGGTGCTACAGTCCCTTTAGCGGTGCCAAATTGAATGGCGGTATATCGAAGTGTTGAAATTTTTGTAGCCCTACTGTACGATTGCTACCCGAGTAAAGAACCAGAGTACGAAACCTATCCAACTGCATAGAGTCTACCACCTCTCTGCAGTTGGATAGATTTCGGTTCAGGGTGACGTTATATCCTCGAAACTGGACTGGAAGGGATACGGTTTTTACGTCAATGGCGAGTACAACACTCACCTTCGATTTGCCGATGATGTAGTCCTTATGGCAGAATCGCTGGAAGACCAAAGCACTATGCTCAATGACCTCAATAGTGCCTCCCAACGGATAGGTCTTAAGATGAACATGGACAAATCAAAGATTATGTGTAACGTCCATGAGACCTTCACCATGAGACATTAATCAGGAAGCTACAGTACTATGGTGTCAAGAACACAGCGCTTTAACTTATTATCACATATATATTTTATTATATATTCTACTAAGGCAGCGCTTAGTAGAATATATTATTTCATATTTAAGTAATAGAATGCAGAAAGTTATTATCAATGGTAAAAGTTCTTCCGGGTCACCTGTACTAATGGGTGTCCCTCAGGACTCGATTCTCGGGCCATTCCTATTTCTAGTGTATATTAATGACTTACCTTCACTTGTAGGGGATAATCATGATATTGTATTATTTACTGATGATTCTTCCTTGATTTTTAAACTTAAACGTCAATCATTTAAATGCAACGAAGTGAATAATGCTATATCAAAATTAGTGTATTAGTTTAACGTTAATAATCTGCATTTAGATGGAAATAAAACTAAATGTATTAAATTTACAATAACGAATGTTTAAAATCTGAGTACCAATGTGTTTTAAATGGGAAAGAACTGAGCCCTGTTGAATCCACTGTTTTTCTTGGCATCACTCTCGACGCAAAGCTTCAGTGGGGCCTCCATTTGTCCAAACTAGCAAGCAGAGTAAGTTCTGCAGCCTATGCTGTAAAAAAGACTAGAGGTCTCACTAGTGTCGAGACAGCTAGATTAGTTTATTTCAGTTACGAGTATTTCCATAGCATAATGTCTTGTGGGATTTTGCTATGGGGAAATGCGGCTGATTCAGAAACTATTTTTGTTTTACAGAAGAGGGCCATTAACTCTCTCGGTTTTATGTTGTAAATAGCTTTAATGGCCCTCTTCTGTAAAACAAAAATAGTTTCTGAATCAGCCGCATTTCCCCAGAGATAAATTTAAAGTAATACATATATTAACTTTGGTATCTCAGTATATTTATGAAAATTTAATGTATGTTCACAAAAAAAGGTAGTTTCAGTAAAAAAAGTGATATACATTCTGTAAGCACTAGGAACAAACACAAGCCAGTGATACCAGTTTCTGGATTCCACAGTGTCAGTAATTCATTCCTGGGGCAATGTATACGCTATTAAAACAAGGTCCCGGAAAGTATACAGGCTTTTTTTATAGAAGAGGGGGCAAACGAGCATGCGGCTCACCTGATGGTAAGTGACTACCAGCGCCCATGAACAACCGCAACACAAGGGGAATCGCAGATGCGTTGCCGGCCTTTTAGAAAGGTGTAAGCTCTTTTCTTGAAGGTTCCTAAGTCGCATCGGTCCGGGAAAATCGCTGGTGGTAATCGATTCCACAAGGAAGTTGTGCGAGGGAGAAAACTTCTTCTAAATCGCACAGTGGTGGACCACCAATCATCCAGATGGTATGGATGGTAACGCGAGTTTTGTCGCGATGTGCGATGGTGAAATTGAGCGGCTGGAAGTAATCCGAACAATTCCTCAGAGCACTCCTCGTGATAGATGCGATAAAATACGCAAAAAGATGCAACATCTCTACGCAGTGCCAGTGTCTCGAGCCGATCAGAAAAAACTCGGTCATCGACGATTCGAACAGCTTTGCGCTGGATGCGGTGAAGTGGAAGGAGCTGGCACTGGGGTACACCGGCCCAGAGATGAAAACAGTATTCCATGTGAGGCCAAACTTGCGCTTTGTAAAGTTGCAAGCTATGTGCCGGCATGAAATACTGTCTCGCTCTGCTGAGTACGCCAAGCTTTTTAGAGGCCAATTTGGCCTTCCCTTCCAAGTGACCACGAAACTGCACACTACTCGATATGTCGACGCCAAGGATTCCGATGCTAGCTGAGGCAACAAGGAGAGTGCCTCGAAACTGACGAGATACGACAAAGGGGTTCTTTTTAGCGGTAAACGCACAAACTTGTGTCTTCTGGGAATATAACTGGACTAGATTTAGTCACCCCCAATCCGAGACTTTGTTAAGCAAAGACTTGACTTCAGACTCAAGTTTGTCCCGGTACTCAGCGACGTTTTCCCGAGAAATATTGGCACCACCAGTGCTGTCGTCCGCATAGCAATGAATGCTACCAGTTTGCAACATATCACTGATATGCAGGAGAAATAGCGTTGGTGATAGCACGCAGCCTTGTGGAACACCAGCAGTGATAGGCTTGAAATCAGAGCATGCACCGTCCACTACAACCTTGGTGCTCCGATCAGCAAGGAAACTGGTGATGCATTTGCACAATTTCTCGGGAATCCCATAGGAAGGAAGCTTCAAAAGAAGCGCTTTGTGCCAGACCCGATCGAACGCCTTTGCTATGTCCAAACTAATAGCCAATGCCTCCCCCTTGCACTCTACTGCATTCCGCCCATCTATGAATCAGATAGACTAGAAGATCACCAGCTGATTGACCCCGACAAAAACCGTACTGGCGGTCACTAATCAGCTGGTGATCCTCAAGGTACCTCATGAGCTGGCAGTTTATAATGGATTCCATTATTTTGGAGAACAATGAGTTTGATGGCGATAGGCCTGTAGTTGGACGGGTCTGAGCGTTTGCCTTATTTCGGGATCGGGTGGACCAAAGCTGTCTTCCATGAATTCGGGACTACGCCTTGGGAGTAGCAGTACCGGAAAAGACGCGTTAAAACCGGTGCCAACTCCGGAGCACACGTCTTCAGCACAATGGGAGGGAATCCATCGGGCCCACTCGACTTGCTGATGTCCAGGGAGGGGAGTGCTTTCCAAACTGAGCGCTGTATAAACCGCACATCCGGCATGGAGCACTCACATCGCGGGATGGTCGACGGTGTGTTCCCCTCGTCATCTAGAGTCAAGTATTGGACGCAAAGAGAGAGCTCAACAGATCGGTTTTCTCCTTTGCGGCATGGGCCAGTGAATCGTCTTCTCTGTGCAGATGTAAGAGATGGCTGACAGAAGTTTTCTTGGACAGCCTTGGCGAGAGACCAGAATGCACGGGTTCCCGAAAGAAGGCTAACTACTTTCTCGCCAATTATGCATATGTGCTCAGAGATTGCCTTTGCAATGACGCTTTTGAAGGACCTGGAGGCGGAATTATACTTCTTTTAAGTGCGCTGGTGTTTACATCCCGAGACGTTGATGCGTCAGCCCAGACCCGGTAGCACTCCTGCTTATAGCGTGATGCTATTTTACAGGAGCGACCAAACCATGACTGAGATCTGCCTCCGATGGGCACCACAGAGGATGAAATAAAAAGTTCCATACCCTGAAGTACCACATCAGAAACAGAATCGGTAACAACGCTGAGATCTTCCGGCGAGAAGCAAACCGGCCCCCAAGGGTAGGATGCAAAAAAAGACCGCATCCCATCCCAATTGGCTGACCTATAGTGCCAAACACGGCGGCAGCCTGCAGAACGCAACCGCGAGGGGAGCCTGAGTGGCACCACACTCCGAATTAGACAATGGTCCGAAGAGCCCAACAGGGAAGGTACATGGTCTTCCACATCTGGGATCCGCGTAGGCGAAGTAACCAGTTGTGTTAGACCATATGCCAAGGCAAAGTCATAGACAGATCTATGAAACGAGATCCGCATGATCAGTTAAACGAGAACCAAGCCATTCAGCGTGGTGGGCGTTAAAGACACCGAGTATCACGATATCTGCGGATGGTACCTGTTCTAGCACGGAGTCTGCAGCTATTTGGACGTGTTCGATTAGTCGGTCTGCGTCAGCATTACAGCTATGGGACCTATAGAAGCACCCGTAGACGCGGGAATAGTCGTCGCTGTCTACGCGCAACTATAGGATGGACTGGTCCGTACCTTCAAGACTGCCGAGGCGTCGTTAAAATAGATGTCCTCTCTGACGTATACGCAAACTGCAGCCCGGGGCACAAAGAAGTGTCCTAATTTGTACCCCGGGTAGGAGAGATATGAGGTATCAGCCGGAGAGGACACCTGAGTCTCGGTTAAAAAGAGCAAGGCCGGCTTTGCCGTCTCTAGATGGTAATGGACTGCATTAAGGTTGGAATGAAGTCCCCTGATGTTGCAAAAATTCACGGATAGCGCGACAGGGGTCGCCTTGGTTGTATTGCTCCGCTTGACCCGAGCAGCATTAGTCGTGAGCGGAATTTTACCCCCCCCCCCCCCGAATATATGCGGGGCAGCCTGCGCACCCTGCGTTCAGGAGTAGTTTGGTCGTTGATGCTCAGCGAGGGATTCTCCAGGGGTGCTGGTACCCTCCTGGGGTAGCCTTTTATTTAATTCCACTACCATGTTGATGGGGGGGAGTGAGGGAGGAATTGGGCCTCCGGCCACCTGCACTCACCAAGCGCAACGCAGAGGTGAACCTCTACTTCACGCTGGTATTCTGTGAGGTCATGGTACCACCCCAGTTCGAGCCGACCCATCCGTGCGACAGCAAAAGCTGCCGCTTGGCTCTACCACTGTTAAAATTTACGGCTCTCTCTATTACCAAGTTTAAATGTTTTGTTAAGTTGAAACTGTATAAAAAGGGTTATTATAGTATAAATTAATACATGGTTGATAATAATTCCTGGGAATGAGGTGGTCGCTTCCAAGCTGTTTCTAAAATAAATTTTGTACTTATATAGTTTGTACAACCATTAATGTAAAATTTGCTTAAAAAAAAAGTCCCGCTGGGTTTCTTGTTGGTTCTTCCCAGGACAGAGGTTTTTTCGAACCAGTGGTAAAGTAAAATATGACTTTCAATAATAATTACACATGTGATCTATATTGAATAAAAAATTATTCTATTCTATTCTATTCATGTCACACCTACGCCAGTAATTGTTGGGAGCACTAAGCTCGAAGTTATTAATGATTATGTTTACCTGGAACAAATAGTCCGACTCAGTAATTCCAACTTCGACCGAGAGGTCAATCGACTGATTCAACTCGATTGGCAGCGTTCGCGAAATTACGACTCATGTTCTCGGCGGGTATACCTCAAAACTTGAAAACAAGATTGTACAACCAGTGCGTTTTGCCAGTGATGATTTATGAATCTGAATCGTGGTCCTTCACTGCTGGCTATATGACGAAGCTCAAGGTCACTCAGCGAGCTATGAAGAGGGCTCTGCAGGTTTTTTCTAGGTGTTTTCCTCCTCAGCCAAGCATGTGGTCATTCAATATTTAAAACTTGGTTAAGAATAACTTTTGGGATGATATAATTAGCGATTACATGTAATTCTTATTGAAAGTCATTTTTTTACTTTACCACTGGTTCGGAAAATAACCTCCGTCCTGGGATGAAGCAGCAATAAGCCCAGCGGGACTTTTTTAAAGTAATATTTACATGAAAGGTTATACAAACTATTTACAAAATGTATTTAAGAAACAGCTTGAAAGCGACCACCTCATTCCCAGGGGTTATTATCAACCATGTATTAATTTATACTATAATAACCCTTTTTATACAGTTTCAACTTAACAAAACATTTAACATTCGCAAGGGTTATTCGTTTATTTTAAAATAACCTTTCTTCTACACTTATTGTTTAATAAGGTATTAAACAAAAAGTTTAAACTTTGTACTTAGAGGGACCTTGTACATTTTCTGGGTCTTTACTCTAATAGCGTATACATTGTCCCAACAATGAATTACAGACTCTTTGGAGTCGAAAAATTGGTATTACCAACTTCTTTTTTTTTTAATAAAACTACTTTTGTTTTTATGAACATACATTAAATTTTCGTAAATTTACTGAGAGGCCAATATTAACTTTAATACATTCATTTATTTAAATTTTTCTCTAAGAGACTCCCTTGGTTTTAGGTTGTAAATAGCTCTTATGACCCTCTTCTACTAAACAATATAGTTTCTAAGTCAGCCGCATTTCCCCGTAGCAAAATCCTTATAACTGAAAATAAAATAACTTAATTAAAATAATCTAGCTGTCTCGACACTTGTGAAACCTCTAATCTCGTCTCTATTGTCGTATTGTCGTCAGTGGTGTGTCTTGCTTTAGTGTAGTGGTGTTGAGAGTAGCGGTGCTGGGATTAGTGGTGACGGGGATAGTGCACGCAACTGAGGGAGGGCGAGAGGTGCTCTTCGTACTAGGTAAGACACATCATTTTATTTTATAACGCGGATATTTGCGAATAAATTTTTCTAAAAGCTTTTATATAATGGATTTCCGCAAAGTAATGCCTGAGTCTATTAATTATCTTTTTTACATTATAAGCCTGCTTGCTAGTTTAGATATATGGTGGCCCCTCTGAAGCTTTGTGTTAAGAGTGTTGCCAATAAAAACAGTGGATTCAACAGGACTCATTTCTTCCCCATTTAAAAACACATTGATATTCAGATTTTTATCATTCGATGTTGCAAATTGAATACATTTAGTTTTATTTTGTACCGTTCAAATGTAGATTAATAAAGGTAAACTCATGCACTAATTTTGATACAGCATTATTCACTGCGTCATACTTAAATGATTGACGTTTAAATTTAAAAAGCATCTGAATGTACCCTAGCAAATAATTATAATAAATCTTAAATAAAATACAGGATGTCCTGTAAATAGTAGTCCAAACAAAATGTGACGAAAGATGAGATCGTACCCTATGAGAACAGCCAATAAAATTAATAAAACAGTTACGTATTCGTATGTACATCTTATTTTATTTGTTACTAGCTTTTTATCTATACGTAGTAAAATATAGTGTATTATAGGTAATCTTACCATATAGCATATTATGGCGATATTTAGTAGTAGTCTTTGGGCTAGTAGTTTAAATATCGAAAAACCACCTTGAACTTAGTTTTTGAATTACAATTTTAAAGGTTCATCTAGTCTAATTTTTGTAACTTTGTTATATATCTTATAGTTTATGCAAAATTTATCACAAACTACTTATTTTGTCGATCATTTGACTTCACAAAAAATATGTAAAAATATATCCGCAGTAGAACCAGAGTAACCGACATAACACAACGACATAGTAAGCGGAAGTGGCAATGGATCTGTCATATAGCTCGAAGATCTGACAACCGATTGAGAAGAAAGGTTCTCGTGTGGCAGCCTCTGACGATAAACAAAATGTGGGTTGGCTCCCTACTAGATGGAGTGACGACCTGGTAAGACATGCAGGAAGTCGATGGATGAAGGTGGCTCAGGATCGTGCTTTGTGGCATTCTTTAGGGGAGGCCTATGTTCAGTGGTAGACTTGTGATTATGATGATGATTTCTTCACCATTAAAACGGAGTAAGTTCTTTTTATAGGATAGGGTGACAAATGAGCACACAGTCCACCAGTCCAGTCTACCCGTGAGGACTGAGATGGAATGCCTCATTTCCAGTAAAATGGGTCTCCGGTTATCTACACTCACCATACGAAACACAGCAGTGCCAAGCTGTCATTTTACGCTGGTATTCTGTGAGAGCGTGGTCCTTCCCCGGTCGAGCCGACCCATTCGTGCTATAACTATACTACTAATATAGCTGCGGCATGGCTCTACCACGTTTATATTATTTATTCTATTTCCCTGGTAATTTTTCCTCTTTGTTAATTTAGTTATTTATATTGGTAGATACGTCATGTTATAACAAACTTTAACTTTATACATTTGCAATCCTATATTCAATATCTCACTTTATTTAGATTTATGGTACAGAAAATAAATCAAAGCGACAGCCATAATTCAAGGGAAATTGACATTATAACTCAAATGTCCTACAATTTCCTCGAGGATTGAATTAATCGCCCCTCTTACAGTAATTTTATAAAACAGAGTAATATTTAATAATATCGTATTTACTTTTTTAAATATAATTATGTCGATTGTTATAATCGACATAATTATATTTTAAATTAAATGAGCTCAAAATTAAATTTAGAAATGTTTTAAGGATGATTTCAATCTGTAACTTAAAAATATTTTCGTAGTCACCAGTGCACAGCTATTTTTGATGTTCTAGATGATTCTAAAATTGTCAAATACTAACGAATACAATCTAAAGCTGTCATTTACGCAGTATTTAATGGTAGATACGCTATGTGGTAGAGCCATTCAGCAGCTTTAATATTGATTAATTACTCACTAATGGGTCGGCTCGACCGGGGAAGGACCATGCTCTTACAGAATATCAGCTTAATGCTGCAGTGATTTGTATGATGAGCTTGGAGAACTGGAGATCTTTTTTACTGACTTCCATCCATCATAATCTTTAGGGGTGACAACACATCTGCATTTTGGTTCTTAATCGAGGATTTATGCCCATATTACCTACTTCGTTAACAAATCAAATCTCTTCTTTTAAACAAACGTCTTAATATCTTACACTTTATAAAACCTTTGTACGATGCCAATTAGAATACACCTCAGTGTTATATGGAGTCACTTTTTACGAAATATGAAGACAAAGTAATGGTGCAGCGCAAATTTCTTCGATCCGTTAATTAAAAATGTTGTCGCTCAAGTTTTTCATATAATATTCTTTTGGACAAATATTCTCCCTTCACTTAGTACAAGGCAAGTGCTTTTGGGGACAGATATTATTAAACTATATTTTCAATAGTAATCTTGATTATAACCAGCTGAGTAATGAAATGAGGTATGCCTGCAGGCGCTGCTGCTATTTGCAGCAGATGGACCTACGGACCCAGACAGACACCTAGACAGAAGAAGAGTCCTACAACCTATTAGTAAAGCCGAAAAATAGTTTTGACTTTACTATCAAAATAATATATTTAAAATAAGAAACATAACAAAACTCATTTCAATATGCACTTCTCATTAATTAACTCGTTTAAAGCGACGTTTTCGGAGGTTTATGTTTAAGTAGAATAAAAACAGGATCGTTTTAATGATGCCTGTAAAAGAAGTTGGGTCGAGAGTTTTATCGAGCCCGTTTTAATTAAAAGTGCCACGTCTTTCCAACTACGTAGAACACACAATAAAATTCAAACGCTTTTCTAAACGCTCTGCTAAATGCTTTTCGTCTAGACTCTACAATCGACTCAGATAGTAAACTGTATTTGGATATTGAAAGATATTTTTAAATTAAACCTATTTTTGCAAAATCAACAACGTAGTTGAAGTACAAACTCAGCATAATTTTATAAATCAGCACACTAAATATTACTAAGCCAACTTTCCATATTCAATAAATAATACGCCTATTATAATCATAGATAAGCTATTATAACCGGGAAATTATATAACACATGTAATTCAACACGCTAAAACGCCCCGGGTGTAACGATACGACTTTGCTTTTGTTTCTCAATTTATTCTGATTGTATAAATATCTGCCACCACGGCTGCGGTCAAGAGCGAGCAGAAGCACATAGTCATCATCACGTCGGGTTGGATGGAGTATAATTTAACCTACAAGTTACAAAAATTTGGGTATGTCAAAACCAAACGGTTGTGTAGAAAAATATGCCATTTTATGATTTCTTATATTTATTCGAATACTACACATTGAATAAAATAATTTTTACGAATTTTATCGCGTTTAACTTTAGTGGTGAATTATCTCAGTCCCCCGTGACCATGGCTGCTATAAAACACCCGAAACGTCGGGAATTAAAAAGAAGTAAAATTAAACGCGATAAAATCCGTAAAAATAGTTTTATTTAATATGTCTTGTGGCGCTGCGGGTGTGTGTCATGGTATTCCCGTGGCCCATGATGTATTCATTAACTTTCCGTATATACACTCTTATCTATGTTCATTAGCCACCGCGAGCTGTGTATGTGCCTTTATACACATATTATATACCTTTAAAAATGGGTCAAAAGCGAAAGGGTAGGAAAATACTTTTTGTATAAACAAGTTATCATTATCAACAACAACCACAACAACAGACTTTTTAAAGTTTACTGTTGGACTTGTACAGTTTGAAGTAAATGCTATCTGGTATACATTATTTAGGACATTTTCCCATATTCTCCACTCTGAGCAGGAGATTTCTGCTGCTCGTGACTTCCTCGTCGGTATAGTGTTCGTAAACACAATTGCTCATATGTGGTCTTGGGGCCGAATTCAAAAATTTTTGGTTTTTCTGTCAAGAACTTCTCAGTAGCAACCCGGAGTCAGGAAATCGGCGGTGATTTACCCCGTGCCTAAGGAAAGCACGTCAAGCGGTTGGTCTTACACCTCCGGTCATGTTGTATTAGCATCCTATCAGACTTAGAGAGTGAAATATAGAAAACCTATTGTAACGAACCCCCCCCCCCATCTTTTTTATTTTCTGCTATATTCCACTTATGCTTGTATTTCTTTAGAATCTATATCTGTAAGATATATAAATATATCTAATTTACGTGACCAGTATAACTTGATCTTTCTAAAGGTTTAAATATAGGCCATTTAATAAATATATGGCGTGATCGTCTTAGTTAGGACCCTTTTTTACGTTGTGTTTGTATAGTAACTTAGTTCTTTTAGGTGTATCTTGGAAGAATGAATATTCACGAGAGCAATCGAAAGCTGTTGGTAGAGTCTTATAAGCTAAAGAACCCCGTTCACGAAGACAGAGCTCAAAAAGGTTAAGAACAATAAATTGTCCCTATTCCACTTGTATCTGGTTCACAACAGTCAATTCCTTATTAATTAATCCCTTCCCGCTTGGAAAAGGCTCACAATATTTATATCAAATACCAGCTACAAGGGCTTCGCTCTCCCACATTTTAAAAAAAATGTGGAGGAGGTACACGGCCCCACACACGCCGCGCACGGTGAGCGCCAACCATTTTAATGCGCTCCCCCCGAAGGGTACGCAAAGTTGGGAACTGGACCGTAGTCCACAGCAAAATAACTGGCGAACCAGTAAAAGAGGACTTGGCCCCTTGATAGTGCGTAAGCACAAACATCGACCGAAGTCGCGCATGTCAATGCGTGTAAACGCCATACAGAATACGATCAAATCCAGCCACAGTGAAATGTACGTCACACGGGATAGGTTAGGCAACAATAGGCACACTGACCATAAAAAGCCTTCCGTGAGCGCCACCACCTGCCAGACCGCCGTTCCTGCAGACGTGATGTAAGTGTAAGGCATCACCACCAATTGCATGGTCAGCACGGCCAATTGGCCGCAGAGCGTGTCATGAGTCTACCGCTCACCTCAAGGGAATGGGGTCCCACGTTGCGCGGCTTTCGGCCGCAGCCTTGAGAGCCTCCTCAGATTCTCCCTCCAGCTACCACCCGCATGAGGTCAACACATATGCTCCACCAACCAATACAATGGCAGATATAGCCAATAGGCAGTTATAAGATAATATTAATAATTCGCCATCAGAAAGGGTTTGTGTCACTGACGTTGAGTATATGCATTTTTCGATCATGTTTGTCTCACCCACCAACAAGTTGCCTTCAATCTCTCAAAGGTGGGAACTTTATGGAGATATATTATTAAGTTGTTATATAAAACATCATGGAGGGCAGACAGTCTGCAGCCCCGCAATGAAGGGACCCGACTTGGGCAAAGCTACTTAGGTTGTGAGTCAAACCAAGACGCAGAGAGCGCCATTGAGAATAGCGACCCGCCAAACAACCATCGTAGAGACGCAATGCTACAGAATGCAACAAGCATCAATACGACTATCGTCGGGCTTACACCATCCCAAGGTCCCCCATACAGTCCCAGCAGACATCACCACCCGCATACCTCCATCGACCAGAACCACAAGATGCATCGAATCAGGTGCAGCACACCCGCAGATCCATCACAAGACACAATACTGCAAGTAGCAGTAAGCATCAATGCAACTATCATACGGATGGCGCCCCCTCACAACACACCCACATGATCCCTATCGACTTTGGTAACAAAATTTGATAATGTTGTTAACTAAAAATACCACTAACGTATCATAGTAGTACGGTACTAAGACGTCAGTAGCCAAAACTCCACGTATCATAGCGCTATTGCACTAAGACATGAAGTTGAGTATGCTTGCTGCACTTAAAAGTACTACCAAACACACTCACCCTAATCCGAAAGATAGCCGATGTATCATAACGCTATGCGCTAAGACGCCGCCCACAACCGGTAGGGGTGTGCGATGTCCACGGGCAAGTCGTATTGCTACAACAAACCCGCTTACCACCGGCACTAAGATGATATGTCTAGGACACATCGGTTAGTGAGTCCAAGTTTACCTCGGTCTCAGAGGCTGCGAAGCAACCTACACGCCACTATAATAATCCTTTTCAAGTCCCATTTCTTTCAATATAATGCTTTTACATATTTGAGACCTTCCACATATTTGCTTTATTTCATAGACCATACTACTGTATGTCTTATTCATATGGGACTTCAAGTCATAACTCTGCTATCATAATGCTTATGCATCATAGAGACCTTCTATATTAATGCTTTGGTTCGTTAGACCTTACTATGTTAAGTCCCTAATATAGGACTAGTCATTGTGCAACCTTAGTACTAGCAGTCGGTCAGCCGACCACCCCATATATATGTACAACCTTGGGTATGTGTCTCCGACAACGCCCCAATATAAGGGAACATTACAAGAACACGTTCATTAACTTAGAAATTTTCCAATTATTACACGAACACCTTCATCAAATTAGAAAATTTTAATCCATTTTTTCTATTATATTACAAATGTTATTTATCTTTGTTATTGCAATATAATCGCCTTGTATTTATATGATTTGATACATTTTGAACATTTTAAGCAGGTTTTTAATAAATTTAGAGATTTTTAGAGACATTTTATGCGTTTACTAATATATATAATATTCAATATTCCAAATGGATATTTTTGAACTCTATGCTTATTATTTGCATTTTATTGTTTAAATTATAATTTCTAAGACATTTTTAAATGTCTGTATAATGAATTTAACTATTATTTATTAATAATAATTATGAGGCGTCACACTATGCTTGCGCATACACTTGAGCATTATAATTCTGTTCTGGGCAGATGGCTCTCTGTTGAGATTGGCCGCAGTAACCGAAATTCACTCAGAAGGATTATTATTATTGCTCATAATTAATCTGTGATAATTGGGCTCACTCCTTGGCAATCAAATTAAATTTGAACAGTCAATTAAATGTTTTGCAGCAACATGCAATTGTAAATTCAGTTTGGTTTAATTTATAAACTTTCACTTTTTAAATTTTAATGTAAAAGTAGGACTAAATAAAAATTTTAAAGTTAGCCGAATGCTTAAATTTAGAAAATTTTCCATCTAAACTTCAAGTGTAGTTTATTTAAATTTGAAATATCGGTTTAAGTATTTGTTTTCTATCTAAATTCAGTGCGGAATGTTAGCACTACGATCTTTAAATCAAAGGCAATATATTTGTTAAACTTTGCTATTTTGATACAATCACCGCAATTGCAAAGCGCTTTGAATAGGCGGGATGAAGATTGGCAAATTGTACAGAGGAAAAAGCGTCAAAACAGATTTTTAGGTAGAAAAGGAACGTGCACCGTTATTGAAAGTAGTTTTAAGGCTGCGAATACCAGTGTTCCTATCTTTATAAATAATGTGCACCAAGAAACATGTGAAGAAGACATAGTATCCTACATAAAAAGTAAAACGAATGTGGAAGTGACCCTTCATAAGATCAAATCCAAGCAACAGAGAGAATACAACTCATATAAAATATATGTACCTAATAATAATTTAAGTTTGTTCTTGGACTGTAACCTGTGCCCCAATGGTATAACATTCCGTCGTTTTATTGAATTTAGCAAGAGACATTCAAACAGACAAGAGAATTCTGATACTGGCGCAAAAATAATGAACTTAAATAGATAGTACGACTAACAATATTAATTTAAAATTAATTAGCTTTAATTGTAAGTCTTTCAAAAGATCCATTGACGCAGTAAAAGTGCTTGGTCAAAGTGCCGATATTATTGCGCTGCAAGAAACTTGGCTCCTACCTCACGAGATACCGGAACTTGGTAAAATAAGCAACGACTTTGGTTTTTGCGGTAAATCAGCTGTGGACATATCTAGTGGAATACTGTGTGGGCGACCGTACGGTGGCGTAGCACTGTTATGGAGAAACAGTAAGTTTAAGTGTGTGCCTGTGATTCCATGTGAAAGTAATCGAATTAGTGCGATTAAGGCGTGTGTGTTGGAACGGCTAATACTTATTTTCACTGTTTATATGCCTACAGACTTATCTGACAATCTCTTAGAATATGTTCAATGTTTAAGTGAAATTGCATCTATAGTTGAAAGTTGCAATATCGAAACCGTATATATTTTAGGAGATTTTAACGCTCACCCCGGGGGATTGTTTGGCAACGAACTTCTAGACTTCTGTAGTGAACAAAATTGGACATGTGTGGATATTCAAATGTTAGGTATAGATTCCAATGCATACACTTTTGTTAGTGAAGCGCACGGAAGCCATAGATGGCTTGATCACTGTGTTGTTACTGAAGCTGCACTAAACAAGGTGCTAACGGTAAAAGTACATTATGGTGTCTACTGGTCTGATCACTACCCGCTAGAAATTCAATGCAACATAAAAACCGTTTGTGAGACTATTGAGCTGCCGCGTGCTAAAATAAATAAGGTTCTATGGGGAGAAAGAGACCTAAGCCAAATAGAAATGTTTACTAAATATTGTAATGATAAACTGCGAAAGGTTGGCTTTCCACATGAGTTCGATCAGAGTGGCGATTGTTTGTGTAGTAATAGTGACGCGGCACACCTGGCCGCGATAGACTCGCTTTACAGTGATATTGTAACAGCGTTACAGGAGACTGCTGTGGTCAGCTATGTTGGTCGTTTGGGAGGTGGCAAACCACATCGCGGTCGTCCTATTGTAGGTTGGAACAAGTATGTTCGTGACGCTCACAGGAACGCTAGGCAAAAGTATCTAACCTGGGAATGTAATGGTCGGCCTAGTAGTGGTACCATTTTTAATGAAATGTATGATTCGAGAAAAATTTTCAAAAGCAAATTAAAGTATTGTCAGAATAATCAGGAGCAAATAAAAATGAATATTTTAGCTTCAAAACACAGGAATAAAGATTTTAGGGGATTTTGGCAACAAACAAAACAACTAAGTCCAAAGCATAGCGTCCCTGTGAGTGTTAACGGCATCAGTGAACCACGGGATATAGCAAACATGTTCAGATGTCACTTTCAAGTGGAGTCTCCGCTAAAAAGTACGCAGGTAGTGGATGAGAAGGTCGAGGTGTCGGAGGTGCCGGACCGCGTCACAGCTAAGCAAGTTGCTCTAATGATAAAAGGAATGACGCGAGGGAAGTCTCCTGGACACGACGGCCTTAGCATTGAACATTTTCACAATGCGGGGCCACACCTACCGAGACTCTTAGGGCTGCTGTTCACGCTATGCATTAGGCATTCCTATCTGCCAAATGAGCTAATGAAGACGGTGATAGTGCCTATTATAAAAAATAAAACTAGTGATACTTCCAACAAGTGCAACTACCGTCCGATATCATTAGCTACAACGACATCTAAGGTGCTTGATGGCCTGCTTGAGAGACAACTTAAAGAGCATCCCCACCTACATGACGCTCAGTTCGGCTTCAGACCAGGACTTTCGACTGAATGCGCAATTATGTCTCTCAAACAGACTGTTAGGTACTACACGGATAGGAACACGCCTGTGTATGCAGCCTTTCTTGATCTCACTAAGGCATTTGACCTGGTTAGATATGATATTCTTTGGCGTAAATTAAAAGACACAGGTATGCCGGGTGGGTTGATCAATATTTTTAAATATTGGTATGAACACCAAACTAACCGGGTTAGATGGCTTGGTGAGCTTTCTGACGAGTACGGGTTGGAGTGTGGAATGAGACGGGGAGGGCTAACTTCTCCTTCTCTCTTCAACTTGCATGTGAATAGGTTGATTGTTGAGCTGAGCGACACAAGGGTCGGCTGCTCGATTGATGGTCACTGCATCAACAGTATCAGTTATGCAGATGACATGGTATTGCTAAGCCCATCAATCGCAGGTCTCAGAAAACTAATAGGTGTATGTGAGAGGTACGCTTTGTCACACGGACTCCTGTACAATGTTAAAAAGAGCGAGCTCTTGGTCTTTCAAGCTAGGCGTCGTAAGCTGGGAGATGTGCCACGTGTGCTGCTAAATGGCGTCGCTCTAGGCAGGGTAAATGCCTTTAAATACCTTGGCCATGAGGTTACCGAGGATTTAAAAGACGATGCTGACATCGAAAGGGAAAGGAGGGCGATGGCGGGCCGCTGTAATATGCTGGCACGCAGATTCGCGCGGTGTAGCTTTGGAGTAAAGATAACTCTCTTTAAAGCCTTTTGCCAAACTCTATACACTTGCAATCTGTGGGTCAACTACACGCAGCGGGCCATCAACGCTCTCCGAATACAATATAATAACGCATTCAGGGTGCTGGTGGCGCTCCCGCGCTGCTGTAGTGCGTCTGCGATGTTTGCGCACGCGCACACGGACGACATCCACGCCGTGCTGCGACGCCGCATCGCCTCACTGATGCTCCGTACGCGGGGGAGCGCCAACACCATCCTGAACGTGCTCAGCGATAAGCCTGACAGCCCCCTTCTGTGGCACTGGTTACAAATGCATGTGCCCGGTGCCCCAGAGGGTGATACATGAATTAAACTATAGATTAATTTTATTCAAGTAATTAATATATTAAAGAATGGAATTAAGTTATATTGAATTGATTTAAATTGAATTAAATTTTATTTTTATTTTTGATTTTATTGTAATTTAATTTTGGGTATAGATTTGATCTTAGTTTTGATTTAATTTAATTAAATTTATTTAATGTTCTCAATTACTAACCTAATATAAGTCATACTAACAACTTATGGATATTTGATATCTGAAATAAAGAATTATTATTATTATTATTATTATTTACTAACGAGGCTTTGGCGCTCTTTCAACTACTCTGTGATTTAATAAAAAGGTTTTAAAGGTTCCGTATTATTTTCTTGTATATTATATACATATAGTTAATAAATATATTGTAATATGTATTTCAACACAAAAGTTAAATACTGAAAGGCATCTGTAGTGGCTTCAATCATTAAAAGTTGTTTATCTTTAACAAGAAAGAGAAGTAGAGAAAACTCAAGTTAGAATCGTTTTAAAGATAGTAGGTAAGTAGTTTTTTTATTGTGTCGCAGTAAAAACAAAGCCATTAAGCGAAAAAGCAAAGAACACAAATGAAAAGTATTTGCCGGCTTTTTTTTTTATAGGATAAGGGTGACAAACGAGCACACAGTCCACCTCATGGTAAGTGGTTGCTGCGGCCCATAGACATCTACATCTATCCTCTATTATAAATCAAATTGCAGATGCGTTGTCACCCGTGAGGACTAAGATGGAATGCCTCATTTCCAGTAAAAAGGGCCTCCGGCCACCTGCACTCACCAAGCGAAACGCAGAGGTAAACCTCTACTTCACGCTGGTATTCTGTGAGGTCGTGGTACTACCCCGGTTCGAGCCGGCCCATCCGTGCGACAGCAAAAGCCGCCACGTGGCTCTACTACTGTTGAAAAGAAAAACGAAAAACTATTTTAAAACAGTGCGTATACAACATATTCAATTTATTTAAATTATACATCAACTATATTCAGTATAATTTCTTCATAATATTTAGATTTGTTGTGTAACTACTTATTCCTTTATCATCGGTTTATAATACGTCTGCAAATAGAAAATAGAATAGCAAATAGAATACAGAACCTTTATATTATAGATATTATTATTCAAAAGATTCATTGTAGTACATTGAATCTCTATGCAAGTCAAACTGACAAGGCAACTAGCATTAACTAATACCCATAACCATTATTAAAGATAAATTTAGCAGCTATTCGTATTTTTTATTCAACTTTTTTTTATAGGATAGGGTGACAAACGAGCACACAGTCCACCTGATGGTAAGTGGTTACTGGGAACTATAGACATCTACATCTATCATCAATAAAGACTCAAGATGCAGATGCGTTGTCACCCGTGAGGACTAAGATGGAATGCGTCTTTGCCAGTAAAAAGGGTCTTCGGTTCTCTACACTCACCATACGAAACACAGCAACGTTAAGCTGCTATTTTACGCTGGTTTTCTGTGAGAGCGTGGTCCTTCCCCGGTCGAGCCGACCCATTCGTGCTACAACTATACTACTAATATAGCTGCAGCATGGCTCTACCACGTTAAAACTGCTCTTAGGATTTTAATATCTTTGCCTGGTTTTGTGTCTTCTTGTTGACGTTTAAAATATCATTTTCTTGCTTTACGCGGAAAGACTTACAATATACGAGTATAAGATAAACTCGTATGACATGCGGCTCACACAGAGACAAGTCAAGTTATACAGATTTTTTTTAAACTGCCGACATTCATTTTATATCATATAGTTTATAATATTCGAATATATTGTGTGGCGCAGGGTTTTGATAAAACTATAATTTTGATCAGATTTCAAACAAAAGCCGTAATATAATAAAATAGACATTAGGTTTCTTCATTATCCCGAGTAGATTCATGATTTTGACCGAAGACCTGAATTTTTTAGCATTATGATAAAATGAACACTTGCATTTATCTTTACTCAAGGGGCAAAGCATAATAAATAATTTGTGAAAAGGCTTCACGTCTATATTGTAATTATAGCTAAGATATTTTTATATAATTAATGATTGGCCCATTCGTGCTGCAGCGTTGATCTACCACACTATAATAGTACGTATGATATCCCCATAAATATTCGCGCTAACAGACTACGGAACTCTACTCTGGACGGTCAAACATTTACTTGACAGGTTTTTAGCCAAAACGACATGTGTCTACATATTAACATTTACAAATGGAAAAAAATATTCACGGATTATTAAATAAGACTTGCAATTATAAAATTTCAACTGTGGTTCATAAATTACATGCAATATTGTAAAGTAATTTAAAATATAAAGCAATAAGAGCCCGACGCCTGTTGTGTAATACCTACACACTGGCCCCAGAGTATAATATGATTTACAGCATTCATTTATCAGTCGCTTCTATGTACAGAAACGAGATATCCACTAAATTAAGTAACTGGGGAATTTTCAAATATCAGACGCTAAGTTGCATGACCTATGAAATATCTTCAAAAAATTTATTTTTGCAGTTTTAATAAATGTTTTATTTACGTGAGTCATCGTCGCTCTATTATATTTCTAAAAGTATGGTTATAACTGTATGAAAAGGCTTCACTCGAATATTATAGTAATTGAAGTCATGGTAGTTTTATATGTTGAGTAATTAAGTAATCATAATAGTGATCAGTTTTTGTCCAATAGATAGGTTCTAATAAGGCCTTGGAATACTGGTAAAGTGATGGTAACGTTACCAAAGCGAAGCAAAGGTAGAGTTATTACGTTATAGATACAAAGTTAATTATTCACATAACGTCAATGTTTTATTCATTTAGTAGAAATAGCAATGTTTTTGCAATTTAATGTATTTTTTAAATTCTTGTTGAAAGTGTAAAGCAAACCACAAATTAACATTTTACCTCACAATCAATCAATAAGCTGTACGTAAATACTTATTTGCGTATTAATATGACAGTATATAATTTCTCCTATGAGTGAATCCACAATCAAACAAACAGGTGGCGTGCACCTGCCTTAATACGAATAATGGTAGGGACAGACTAGTCCCACGTACGCAACGTATGCGATATAACCACGAAGGAAATACAAAGAGGAGATCGCATAAGCAACTGTGCACTATGATCCTAACTAAGCCCTGACGTCATCACAGTGGGTGTGGCTTTACATAGTATACTGTCAGCGTTCGTACTTTGCGCTTATGATGTGTCGAAAATCGCAAATCGATGTATTTTCGTAGTATTAAGAAGAAAAGAATGAAGTGTTGTGTTTCATCATGTAAAAACTACTCAAATAGACGCTCTGAGGCTATGGACGGCATCACATTTCATTTGTTAGTAATTTTATAACTAATTTATTAAACAGGTTATAGAAAAATATGTGCGTCGACTTTCAAATGTAATTAAATACATTCGACACTAGATAGTGACACTTTGTGTCATGGGAACTAAAAATATAAAGTTACGTAGAGCTCAGTATTGGTAAAATAATCATAGGAAGGTATTGAAATTTGTTTTGCATTCTTTTCTGAAGAGTTTTTAATCGCCAAAATATAATTTTTATAGTTTTAATAGACATTTTGTGAATAGGCCGACATCAATCGTCAAGATACCTAAACTACATTGCAACATTGATATGGAACTATTCGAGTAGTTTTACTATTTATCGGTAGATGTAGATAGTAAAGTGGGCGAGGCTTAACATCCCCTCACCCCGATAATTGTTACGCGTTGTTACATAGTGAAATCTAATTACAACACCTCCTCTTTGTATTTGCTCTGTGGGCTATACTTAGTCTTTGAACGAGAAAAGATCCAGCCCTCTTATCACCAGCAGCGACGACCAGTGGCAGATACAGTTCTTTTATTACTTTTTTTTTGTAAGCCGGTGGGAAGTTATTTAAGAAAAATTAATATTTAGCTTTGATGTATTTATATATAATCACGTATAAGGTCGTTGATGTAAAATTGGCTTTTCCCCCGCTGCAATCAAATGTTCATGTCAATTTTATACGAGTACTTATTATATATTTTATACATGTTATCTTCTAATATAATATACATTATCCATGTTGTTGACTACGAAAATTGTTGTATTGTTAAAAACTCGTCCCAGTTTTATTTTTGTTCACATATTTTTCCAATTACTTCGATATTGTCAGGCTGAATGTTTACAGTATGTTTGCACTATTGCTTTGGTTTATTTGTTCTGGGTTGGTATTATTTCAGTGCAACAAAAAGAAATAATCAGTGTTATTGTAAGGAATTGCGAGGAACGTTTCTCGGAGTAAAAGCAAAAGCATTATATCTCTGTCCCAGCTTATTTATTCTTTTCGCTTCTTACAACTCGATATTACGTTAGGGTCTTTTTATGTTGCTATCATAATAATAGCAGATTTGTTTATTTTATCACAAGCACAGTTTCCACAATAGCTTTGTCAGCCCTGAAGTAATCCAATTCTAAACATGTTGACAGAATTACGCACTGAAGTACGTTAAGTAATTTACGTTGGAATTGCGTACACACTTGACCTACGTATGCACCAGATTCAACTTCTAAAACTACCAGAGAACCACTAACAAAAGGCAACCCTACACTTGTAATCCCTAAATGTTCTACTAAATATTTTTTGTTTATTACGAAAGAAGAAAATGGGTATACATATTAGTAATTGTTTAATTTTATTATTACATTCTATGTAACAAAATATGAAATTTCTATGTAAATAAACAATAATTCTATACAGGTATAATTAATAAATCAACAAGTCAACATCTATTTATTATTTAATCAACTACAATTTTAAATTAAATCATCTTCTTCAGATGAATCAATTTTGTCGAGACCATCAAGTTCGGTTTCAGATTGATATGATTTTTTGGTATAATTTGTTTTACAACGCTTATCGTAATTTTCATTTCGTTGCAGCATTTTTCTGCCAACCTCATACCGCAGCGTACTCTTTTTATGACAGTTACAGGATTTGATTTCATTCTATTCCTATGCTTGTTTTTTATTACAGAGTACTTACTTACTTATCTTCACGCACAATCCCTGACGGGGTAGCCAGAGAGAACAGATCGCCAAGTGTCACGATCCTTACAAACCTCTTTCGCTTCTTTCACATTCTTTATCTTCTTCACGTATGCACGTCTAGGTATCCGAGTACTCTTGACCCTACCCTCTTCGAGCAATTTTCTCACATGGTCTTCGAAAGTTAGTCTCGGTCTACCAAGACACTTTTTAATATTAACTTTCGCGCTATATATTTTCTTCACCATTCGGTCTTCACTCATTCGCTCAACGTGCCCAAACCACCGAAGCACGCCCTTATCAATTTTTGTGATAAGGTCATCTTTCAAACCTGCCATATTGCGAATCTCATCGTTTCGCTTTCGGTCGGCCATGGTAACGCCGCACATTTTACGAAGAGATCGCATCTCCACTGCATTCAACTTACTTTTATGCTTCTTCTGGCATACCCAGGTTTCGCTGCCATATAACAAAGTCGGTACCAACACTGCGTTATATATTGCAAGGCGTGCACTCTTCGCTACGCCTTGCCTTTTGACTAACACAGTCAGGCCACCATTGACTTTGTTCCCGGCAGCGACACGCCTGTCCACATCTAAATCACATCTTCCATCCCGGCTAAATGCACTCCCCAAGTATACAATTTCATTTACCTGTTCTAGACATTCCTGATTTACCCATATTTCACACTTCGTTCTCTCTTCGTCCCTTTCAAATACCAGAACCTTAGTTTTATTAGCATTCAAACGGAGACCTTTAATTTCACATTCCTCTTTCATACACGTAACTAATGCCTGCAGTTCTGCCTCTGATGGTGCAATAAGCACTGCATCATCAGCATACAGCAGACAATTTACTTTTATGTCACCCAATTTCACACCCAAACAGCTATCTTTCAGCTTCTGTAAACAGCTGTCGAGGTACAGTATGAACAGCCAGGAAGACATGACACAACCCTGCTTTACGCCCGTTTGGACGTTAAACATGGGTGACAGGTCATGCCCTACCCGCACACAGGCTTTACAGTCACAGTAAAGAGACTGCACAGCCCTTACAATCGACCATCCACACCATACCCCGGCAACAGTTCCCACATTTTCTTCCTTACAACCTTATCAAATACTTTCTCAAGATCTACAAAAGCACAGAAAATCTTCTGGTTAGCAGCCAGAAGCTTTTCCGTGATCATGCGGAGAGAAAACATTTGATCCGTGCATCCTCTTCCAGGTCTAAATCCGCATTGTGCCTCCCATAGAAATCTTTCCGATTTCTCTTGCATCCTACGTGTCAAAACCTTCGAGTAAACTTTACTTGCTAAACTGGTCAATCTGATCGCCCGATAGCACCCGCAGTCAAAATGTGAACCTTTACCTTTATATAAAGGCACAATGACTGCGGATCGCCAATCATCCGGGACATCCCCCGTCCGCCAGCACAAATTGCACAACAGATGGAAGCTGTCCCAGACGCGAGGCCCACCATACTTGACCATTTCAGCAGTAACTCTGTCTAGTCCCGCAGCCTTACCACATTTCAAACTTCGAATCGCACGTTCAATCTCTTTCATACTGATGACCTCAGTGTCATCGAGGTCCGGGTCTGGCGTACCAGTCACGGCGTCATCCCCGGATCCCTCACTAAGATCACCACACGCATACATTTCTCTATAAATTTCGCTCCATCGCTGCATGACGTCCGATTTTTCTGAGAGGACGTCATTAGTTCTCGAAAGCACTTTGTTCATTCTTAAGGCCGTCGCACCACTTCGGGTACTTCCAACCTCTTTCCAGAAGAGTTTGGAGTTCTCCTTAAAGTTGTGCGACAACCTTTCATCCGCTTCCATTCTACACTTTTCACGCACTTCCTCAATCAGTGCTTTCGTGTGAACTTTCTGCAGGCTATATCTTTCTTTCATCTTCTCTCTCATATCCTTATCATTACTAGAGGCCAAGTAGTCTAACCATGCTTTCTTCTTCTTTTTTACAGCTTTTTTCACTTCATCACTCCACCATGCATCTCTTCTTTTACTACTGCCTCTTTTTATTGTTCCACACACTTCTTCCGCTGCACTTACCATTCCATCCCTAAGGTTCTGCCATGTTCTTTCTACACATTCTTTTCTGCCATCGATGGTGTCAAGCTTTTCGGCTACCATCGCATGATATTTGTCCCTAGTATCCGCTTCCTGAAGCTTCCAGCTTCGGATGCGGCAGACCGACTGTGGTTATGTTACTGCCGTCCGGTAGCGCCGACCCGCGAACAGACCCCTAAATCTAGTAATCACTAGACAGTGATCCGTTCCCAAGTCAGCACCCCTGAACACTCGCGTATCCATCACCTGTTTTCGCAGTCGGTCATCCACCAGGAACAAATCGATCATACTTCTCTCATTCTTTCGTTCTCTAGTATACATATGGATTTTCTTGTGATTAAACATAGTGTTTGTCACAAGAAGACCCTTTTCCTTGCACACCGCCAGTATAAGCTTGCCAGCATCATTAACCCTTTTATCGCCAAACTTTCCAAGTACCGACTTGTACCCTGGTCGAGCGGTACCAACCCATCCATTCAAATCACCACATACAACAATTCTTTCGTTTCCCCTAGCCAAATCTAGAACTTCTCTTACATTCTCCCAAAACTCCTCCAGCTCAGCCCTGGACGACGAAGCTACCGGCACATAAACAGCCAAAAGGAATAACTTCGTCAGTCCCAATTTAAAGCGAACCCAGAGAAGTCTTGAGTTCACAACCATTATATTCAGTCATAACATCGACCAACCGACTTTTGTAATTACAGAGTAATTACAAAAGTCGCCAATAACTCAAATTTTAATTCAACTGGGATAGATCGTCTAACGCACCTCATGTCTTGTGAACCATTTTTGCCAAGGTCAAGTGATCGTCTTTCCACAAATTGAAACTTAATTCTACTGACCCACTAGAAAAAACCACCTGCTGGAGAAATATTGCACCACTAAATGCAATATTCCTCCCCTAAAAGGAGGGTCAAAACCACCAGCTTTAGTGGAAATTCCAGTAAGTTGGCAACACTAGTGGGATTGCGTACAAATATCCCCTCCAACTTCCCACGCCGATCTAGACATCACAGATCGACGTTGCTTCGGACGCGTGTGAGTGCGTTGCATACGATAAGTGTGTTTGTAGTATACGAGTATAGTTTTTCATATAAAACAAGCGTTCAGATGTCATAATGTTTTGCATACGTTGCGTACGTCTAGTCCCGTCTGTCCCTACCATAATACTTACGAAACTTTAGTATGATGAAGCCCAAAGCCCTATTTACTGGTTACGAGGTATTATAATTAAAGTGATGTTTTCCTCATACATTATATAGGTTCTGGGTCTAAAATTTCTTATTGACATACCTACACACGAAATATCCAAGTTTTAAGCAAAATAAAACATTCACTGAAATACCTCTTTTAAAATTTAAATATACACTGGGAGGCCATTACGGCAATTTACCGTAGCTGAAAATAAACCTTTTGAATCTTAATTGAAATAAATGAAAGGACTGCAAATATATATTTTTAAATTTCTATTTCTTTTTCTGCAAATTAGAAGATTAATTTTGAAGAAATTTAAATAAAAGTACAGCTGTGGACTTATGATAAAATAGATGAAATGCGTTGTTAATATAAAAATGAAAAACTTAAAGTTAAATTGCGTAGTATAGCTATACTTTACGTAGTAAAGCCATGCTGCAACTATTTTATGGTTGTAGCACGAATGGGATGGCTCGTCCGGGGAAGGACCACGCTCTCACAGAATACCAGCGTAAATAGCAGCTTAATGCTGTGTATCGTATGGGTGAGTGTAGAGAACCGGAGACCCTTTTTATTGGATACTAGGCATTCTATTTTAGTCCTTAGGGGGTAGATACGGACACTCAGGAGTTCTAAGGATACATGTAGATGTCTATGGGCCACAACATCAACTTACCATCAGGCTTTGTGCTCGCTTGTCACCTATTTCTATAAAAAAAATTTGGTACCCTAATATATGTCCCATTGCTGGGCACAGGCCTCCGCTCATTTCTGAAAACGTTTTAGGGCAATGAAATGTCCGCTACACTGCCCCAATGCGTTTTAGTGAACTTCAAATGTCTTCGAAATATATGTTTTATATTTTCTTATTTCTCAGACGTGGTAAATCAGCAATTAAAATTGCAATTAACAATTCATTGGTGCCGGCGTGGATCAAACCCGGGTTGCTCGCATTCTGTGAAATTTACAGCCGTGAGCTCATTTACAGTGGTAGCTCATGGGGCTAAGCACTCGCTGTAAAAACAGAAATGTATGTCCGTATCTACCCCCTAAGGACTAAAATAGAATGCCTCGTATCCAATAAAAAGGGTCTCCGGTTCTCTACACTCACCCATACGATACACAGCATTAAGCTGCTATTTACGCTGGTATTCTGTGAGAGCGTGGTCCTTCCCCGGACGAGCCATCCCATTCGTGCTACAACCATAAAATAGTTGCAGCATGGCTTTACTACGTAAAGTATAGCTATACTACGCAATTTAACTTTAAGTTTTTCATTTTTATATTAACAACGCATTTCATCTATTTTATCATAAGTCCACAGCTGTACTTTTATTCAAATTTCTTCAAAATTAATCTTCTAATTTACAGAAAAAGAAATAGAAATTTAAAAATATATATTTGCAGTCCTTTCATTTATTTCAATTAAGATTCAAAAGGTTTATTTTCAGCTACGGTAAATTGCCGTAATGGCCTCCCAGTGTATATTTAAATTTTAAAAGAGGTATTTCAGTGAATGTTTTATTTTGCTTAAAACTTGGATATTTCGTGTGTAGGTATGTCAATAAGAAATTTTAGACCCAGAACCTATATAATGTATGAGGAAAACATCACTTTAATTATAATACCTCGTAACCAGTAAATAGGGCTTTGGGCTTCATCATACTAAAGTTTCGTAAGTATTATGGTAGGGACAGACGGGACTAGACGTACGCAACGTATGCAAAACATTATGACATCTGAACGCTTGTTTTATATGAAAAACTATACTCGTATACTACAAACACACTTATCGTATGCAACGCACTCACACGCGTCCGAAGCAACGTCGATCTGTGATGTCTAGATCGGCGTGGGAAGTTGGAGGGGATATTCGTACGCGATCCCACTAGTGTTGCCAACTTACTGGAATTTCCACTACAGCTGGTGGTTTTGACCCTCCTTTTAGGGGAGGAATATTGCTTTTAGTGGTGCAATATTTCTCCAGCAGGTGGTTTTTTCTAGTGGGTCAGTAGAATTAAGTTTCAATTTGTGGAAAGACGATCACTTGACCTTGGCAAAAATGGTTCACAAGACATGAGGTGCGTTAGACGATCTATCCCAGTTGAATTAAAATTTGAGTTATTGGCGACTTTTGTAATTACTCTGTAATTACAAAAGTCGGTTGGTCGATGTTATGACTGAATATAATGGTTGTGAACTCAAGACTTCTCTGGGTTCGCTTTAAATTGGGACTGACGAAGTTATTCCTTTTGGCTGTTTATGTGCCGGTAGCTTCGTCGTCCAGGGCTGAGCTGGAGGAGTTTTGGGAGAATGTAAGAGAAGTTCTAGATTTGGCTAGGGGAAACGAAAGAATTGTTGTATGTGGTGATTTGAATGGATGGATTGGTACCGCTCGACCAGGGTACGAGTCGGTACTTGGAAAGTTTGGCGATAAAAGGGTTAATGATGCTGGCAAGCTTATACTGGCGGTGTCCAAGGAAAAGGGTCTTCTTGTGACAAACACTATGTTTAATCACAAGAAAATCCATATGTATACTAGAGAACGAAAGAATGAGAGAAGTATGATCGATTTGTTCCTGGTGGATGACCGACTGCGAAAACAGGTGATGGATACGCGAGTGTTCAGGGGTGCTGACTTGGGAACGGATCACTGTCTAGTGATTACTAGATTTAGGGGTCTGTTCGCGGGTTGGCGCTACCGGACGGCAGTAACAGAACCACAGACGGTCTGCCGCATCCGAAGCTGGAAGCTTCAGGAAGCGGATACTAGGGACATATATCATGCGATGGTAGCCGAAAAGCTTGACTCCATCGATGACAAAAAAGAATGTGTAAAAAGAACATGGCAGAACCTTAGGGATGGAATGGTAAGTGCAGCGGAAGAAGTGTGTGGAACAATAAAAAGAGGCAGTAGTAAAAGAAGAGATGCATGGTGGAGTGATGAAGTGAAAGAAGCTGTAAAAAAGAAGAAGAAAGCATGGTTAGACTACTTGGCCTCTAGTAATGATAAGGATATGAGAGAGAAGATGAAAGAAAGATATAGCCTGCAGAAAGTTCACACGAAAGCACTGATTGAGGAAGTGCGTGAAAAGTGTAGAATGGAAGCGGATGAAAGGTTGTCGCACAACTTTAAGGAGAACTCCAAACTCTTCTGGAAAGAGGTTGGAAGGACCCGAAGTGGTGCGACGGCCTTAAGAATGAACAAAGTGCTTTCGAGAACTAATGACGTCCTCTCAGAAAAATCGGACGTCATGCAGCGATGGAGCGAAATTTATAGAGAAATGTATGCGTGTGGTGATCTTAGTGAGGGATCCGGGGATGACGCCGTGACTGGTACGCCAGACCCGGACCTCGATGACACTGAGGTCATCAGTATGAAAGAGATTGAACGTGCGATTCGAAGTTTGAAATGTGGTAAGGCTGCGGGACTAGACAGAGTTACTGCTGAAATGGTCAAGTATGGTGGGCCTCGCGTCTGGGACAGCTTCCATCTGTTGTGCAATTTGTGCTGGCGGACGGGGGATGTCCCGGATGATTGGCGATCCGCAGTCATTGTGCCTTTATATAAAGGTAAAGGTTCACATTTTGACTGCGGGTGCTATCAGGCGATCAGCTTGAACAGTTTAGCAAGTAAAGTTTACTCGAAGGTTTTGACACGTAGGATGCAAGAGAAATCGGAAAGATTTCTATGGGAGGCACAATGCGGATTTAGACCTGGAAGAGGATGCACGGATCAAATGTTTTCTCTCCGCATGATCACGGAAAAGCTTCTGGCTGCTAACCAGAAGATTTTCTGTGCTTTTGTAGATCTTGAGAAAGCATTTGATAAGGTTGTAAGGAAGAAAATGTGGGAACTGTTGCCGGGGTATGGTGTGGATGGTCGATCGTAAGGGCTGTGCAGTCTCTTTACTGTGACTGTAAAGCCTGTGTGCGGGTAGGGCATGACCTGTCACCCATGTTTAACGTCCAAACGGGCGTAAAGCAGGGTTGTGTCATGTCTTCCTGGCTGTTCATACTGTACCTCGACAGCTGTTTACAGAAACTGAAAGATAGCTGTTTGGGTGTGAAATTGGGTGACATAAAAGTAAATTGTCTGCTGTATGCTGATGATGCAGTGCTTATTGCACCATCAGAGGCAGAACTGCAGGCATTAGTTACGTGTATGAAAGAGGAATGTGAAATTAAAGGTCTCCGTTTGAATGCTAATAAAACTAAGGTTCTGGTATTTGAAAGGGACGAAGAGAGAACGAAGTGTGAAATATGGGTAAATCAGGAATGTCTAGAACAGGTAAATGAAATTGTATACTTGGGGAGTGCATTTAGCCGGGATGGAAGATGTGATTTAGATGTGGACAGGCGTGTCGCTGCCGGGAACAAAGTCAATGGTGGCCTGACTGTGTTAGTCAAAAGGCAAGGCGTAGCGAAGAGTGCACGCCTTGCAATATATAACGCAGTGTTGGTACCGACTTTGTTATATGGCAGCGAAACCTGGGTATGCCAGAAGAAGCATAAAAGTAAGTTGAATGCAGTGGAGATGCGATCTCTTCGTAAAATGTGCGGCGTTACCATGGCCGACCGAAAGCGAAACGATGAGATTCGCAATATGGCAGGTTTGAAAGATGACCTTATCACAAAAATTGATAAGGGCGTGCTTTGGTGGTTTGGGCACGTCGAGCGAATGAGTGAAGACCGAATGGTGAAGAAAATATATAGCGCGAAAGTTAATATTAAAAAGTGTCGATGTAGACCGAGACTAACTTTCGAAGACCATGTGAGAAAATTGCTCGAAGAGGGTAGGGTCAAGAGTAGGGGAGACCGGGTACAAAAGTAACATTTTGTGCTTTTACCTTGGTTTCTGGTTAGGTGTAATTATTTTCATGAAATTAATCTAGCCATATATAGATTCCTTTTATGTTCTTTACATTAGTATATTGATTTATTTAATTATTGTGTATTTTATATGAATTACAGCGACTCCGAAAAAATTCGTCAGTTGTTACTTTTGACCACGTAGGCAGGCCGAAAGTAACACGTCGTGGGTCGAAAGTAACAGGAGCATATAAACATTTGCATTTTAAATGCTCAAAAATTATATATTTTAAGAAAACGAAACAAATTAGTAATGAGATAAATTATTACATAATAATCATTTTTTTTATAATCAGACTATTCAGTATTAGTATTTTACTCAGACTCACAACTATGGCACATAATTTGCATCATCGATAACGCATTCAGCATGTGACTACATTTTACATTTTGTACATTGTATCCTTTGCTTATTTGGTCAACTTTGCTTAAAGTTTCTAAGCAAACGAGACAAAAGCAATCTTCGTCGTCAGATTTATTTTTCTTGCCTTTAGCTGCCTTCTTTGTCTTTTTTCCTTTTCCTTTCCCTTTCGTAGATATCAACTTCCTCTTTTTCCGTTTTCTTTTTTTTTCTTGGTAATCCTTTTCAAATGCGTTTTTTTCGGGCGTATTTGTCAATAATGCTGTCTTACATTTTTTATATCCTTTATTTGCTACAGTCCTCGGACCTGCTTGTGGTAAAAGTCTTAGATCTTTTGGTGTGGAATCAAACGGCTAAGAAGAATTTGCTTGCTGTCCTGGTACAGGCGAATTGGATTTCTTTGACAAATCATTGCTAAATGTACACTGGGCAGTCTGGTCACTCGATGTTGGAAGATTATTAACAGTAGTCTCCAGATCAACTTGCATGGAGGACGTTGCATTAAAACTAGTCAACAGATCATTTGGTGAAATTTCACTGTTAACTTGTAAAGGTTGGTCAGTGACAGATGATGGTACATTGTCAACAGTAGTGAATATATTCCCATTAAATGGACTAATACCGGTATAAGTACAGGTAAATTGCATTTCGATCAGTGACAAAAAGAGGAAACGCTTCTCTAACAATCCCAGGAATGTAATGGATAGTCATTGTCTGACCAGAATGTATCCAGTTGTCTGTAGCGGTGTTTATAATTTTTTTGATGGTCCAAATACGGCTCTATCTATTGGCTGAAGTTTGTGCGTGCAATTGGGTGGAAACGTCAGCAGTACTATTCCATTTTTTTTTACAAAGCTCTAGAGCTTGGATAGATATATGCGATGCATGGTTGTCGAGCAGTAACAAGCATTTTTGATCAACTGTTGGCTTGACTTGGTTCTTTAAGTGCTCTGAAACAGTTAAAATTCTGGTTCCTGTATCCATCTTCTAGCATTGCCACCTCCGCCACAACCAACAGGACCAGGGATCTAATTTTTGTACCATTTTTAGAAAGCTCTTCAGCCGCTTTTCGGTACACTTCCGTGTCAGTAGTTCCTTGTGTGGTAGTTCTTATGTCGTGGCATTCTGTTCAAATAAATATACACATAACAATCGTAAGTAAATAAATCAACATGGGGACAAAAGTAACATGTTACTTGTGTACCCATAGGGCTATGTTACTTTTGTACCCGACCACATTTTTGTTAATATATGAAAGATAACCTTAAAACGGAACATGCTAGACAAAAACTAATTAAAACAATGTATAGTCACCCTTATCAAGAATGAATATGCAAATATTGATGTTGGTATCATCCTTTTAAGACTACGAAAATATTAAATAAGAAAACGTCAAAAATTTAACTTTTGATTTGTGCTATCACGTAGTGTCCTCTCACACAACCTAACAGCGCGTGACACGCGCGGCGACTGTATGCAAGTAAGGGGGCCACCACCAGCTATCACCTTACGAAAGCAAAGCGGTGTTTGGCTATTGGATAAACCTACAGAGCATTTGTTACTTTCGACCCGCCGTTACTTTTGTACCCGGTCTCCCCTACTCGGATACCTAGACGTGCATACGTGAAGAAGATAATGAATCTGAAAGAAGCGAAAGAGGTTTGTAAGGATCGTGACACTTGGCGATCTGTTCTCTCTGGCTACCCCGTCAGGGATTGTGCGTGAAGATAAGTAAGTAAGTACTCTGTAATAAAAACAAGCATAGGAATAGAATGAAATCAAATCCTGTAACTGTCATAAAAAGAGTACGCTGCGGTATGAGGTTGGCAGAAAAATGCTGCAACGAAATGAAAATTACGATAAGCGTTGTAAAACAAATTATACCAAAAAATCATATCAATCTGAAACCGAACTTGATGGTCTCGACAAAATTGATTCATCTGAAGAAGATGATTTAATTTAAAATAGTAGTTGATTAAATAATAAATAGATGTTGACTTGTTGATATGATGTAGATAGTAAAGTGGGCGGGGCTAAACATCCCCTCACCCCGCAAATTATTACGCGTTGTTACATAGTGAAATCTAATTACAACACCTCCTTTTTGTATTTGCTCTGTGGGCTATACTTAGTCTTTGAGCGAGAAAAGATCCAGCCCTCTTATCACCAGCAGCGACGAGTATGTAAAATGCCATAATGCCTGTTAACATGAGGTTAACGACGACATTGCAGGTTTTTTAAACTTTTTTCAACCTATTTTAATCTACTTAAATGTCATTATTGCGCGGAAATAAAATTATTTTATAAAAAAAATTAAGATACGTTCGTATGTGTAGACAGAATCGTGTACCCTTCAGAGATTCAAGTCATGTTGAAAACGCATTTTTTAAATATTTTTTTTTATTTTGAAACATTTCAAGCGCTTGCTACCGCTTTGGATATACGTTGTTTGTTAAAATTATTAGTGCCTTGGTACTTATTCGCTCGATAACTACAGGGATGAGGGGAGCATGCTAACGTTTTCATACTTAAGGCGAAATAAGAAATTGCAAAATATTAATTCTCGTGGTTTCACAATCACTTCTACTTAAAGTGATAGAGACCTCACGAGACTTAACGGCATCATAAAATTGAGCAGTGCTTGAGTATTTGGGCATTAGATAGCGTACTACAAAAACTAAAACTACAAGGCCTAAACTAACTTTAAATTGTCGAATATATTTTAATTTTATTACCCAACTATCACAGAAGGGAGTTAATAGACTTGTATGATAATATGCGTTTTTGTTTTTAATGTCGTTTTGTTTTTAGTTTTTTTAAGATGTAAGTTTAGTGAACAACACATGTAAATCTCTTCATCTACTGTTGGACATGGACCTCTCGCATAGAAGCGAGGATTCGCCATGATCGCCTCCACTGGTGAGCAGATTGGTGATCGGATTTACGGATGTGTCGCGACTTTGACGCTGCATGAAATTGAAATTTCCTATCCGGTTTGAATGCGAGATGGTTATATCGCCTACACGATGTTCGTGAGGCAAAGGTTGCCAGATGGTTGGGATTCTTCTGAATTCTCCAGAAATTTCATATGCCTTCCAGGCTCGCACTTTTTTTTGAACAGAGCTCTAAAGCAATTATATACACACCTAACAGAATCATGCAGTAAAGCAATAATTTTAGACAAGATGTTAGGATTTTTAATATAAATAAATTGCTTCATAAAAATCAATTTGGTTTTAGTACAAGGGGTCATGTGACAAGGAGTCGAGTATGCCATAAAACCAAATTCTAGACTAGAGAAAATTTGACAAGTAAAAGAAACCGTCGTCGAGGGCGAAGCCATGTCGAGGCTCTGGCGATGGGTATTTAAAATAGCAGTAAAATAGCATTATCTTTGCGCGATTGCATTGCGTGCCCATACCGTATTAACGTCAAAAACGGTGAACTGAAATTGGTGCGCTTCTTGAATGACCGCCGCAGATCGTATCTATTTCGTATTTTTAAATAATTGATGATATCATTGTCTACAGAGGTCAGGGGCCAGATATGAATCTCATCTGAAAACGGTACACCTTGCTGATTGACGTACAAGTTCTGGCGGCCGACTAGTCATAAAGATCTACTCAAAAATATCACATCCAAATTTCACAGAATGGTAATGGAGAACTGCAACCCGGCTGTCCAGCATGGTGACTGTAGGGATATCTTCCAAGACAGACTTCAAAAATTAGTATTTAAAATTTCTTTTGCTTTTTATGATATATCAATGACATAACGCTGTTGTAACGCAATATAGTTCCTTTAACATTTATTTAAAAGTGTGGTAGGGGCAAGAGAGAATCCATCATCCCATTTCGTTCCATGGGTGTCATAAGAGGTAACTAAGGTCAAGGCCAAAAAGATTATGCGATAAATCGCGGTAAAAACATGTCGTTTACGTCAACCGTAAAATATAGAGACCGGCAAAAGAGTGCAGCATCAAAGGTGCAAAACGTCTAAAAGATTGCAATGCAGTGGACGATATGAATGACAAGCTCGTGGAAACTGTCCATGCGGTCGGAGCTAAGTTTTGCAAGACCCACCGCAGAAGAACAGAAAAACTCTCCGATCACACTCTTAATCTCATGGCTGTTAGACGGGATATGAAGCTGCAGTCTTCAGTTGATTTGACAGCATACAGGCAACTGAACAGACAGATCTCCATATGCATGCGGCGGGACTTACGCAACTTTAATACTGCTCGTATTAAAGAAGCGATCGAGCGGAACCAGTGCTCCAAAGTCTTTGCTAGAGATCTGTCTGCCAGAAAGAACCAACTGTTGAAGTTGAAGACCGAGTGTGGCAGCGTCGTTTCCGGGACACCTGAGATTTTGAGTGAGATTGAGAGGTTCTATGGGCAGCTGTACAAATCATCGTTGGAGCCACACGCAAATGTGAGTAACGATCCAAGAGCGAGTCTTATCCGACACTATTCCGATGATATCCCGGACGTCAGTCTGAGCGAGATTAGAATGGCTCTCCAGCATCTTAAAAACGGTAGGGCCCAAGGCGAGGATAGAATTACAGCGGAGCTTCTGAAAGCGGGTGGAAAAACCTATGGTACTGAGACGTGGTCCGTCACTGCTGGCCGGATGAGGAAGCTCAAGATCGCTCAGCGAGCTATGGAGAGGGCTATGATCGGAGTTTCTCTGCGCGATAAACTTAGAAATGAGGATATCCGCAGTAGAACCAGAGTGACCGACATAGCCCAACGGATTAGTAAGCTGAAGTGGCAGTGGGCCGGCCATATAGCTCGAAGCACCGACAACCGTTGGGGAAAAAAGGTTCTCGAGTGGCGACCTCGTACCGGCGGATGAAGTGTAGGGCGTTCCCCCTCTAGATGGAGTGACGACCTGGTAAGACATGCAGGAAGTCGATGGATGCAGGTGGCTCATGACTGTGCTTTGTGGCATTCCTTGGGGGAGGCCTATGTTCAGCAGTGTACTGGTGAAGAGCTGTAATGATGATGATGAGATAAGATAGATATGAATACATATTTATTTCGTGCAGTTACAAACATAGACAAACACATATATTATAAATACACACGTAATAAGTAACAGTTATAACCCGAAATATAGAGGTAGAAGCTAATGTAAGATCACAGAAGCATAAAACTAATACCGTCTGCAAATATGTGAGGCTAGTACTCTATGCATTAATGCATGACTTGCATTAATGCATTTGCATTTTGCAATGCAAATGTGAGCATTGTTATCTCATCTAAATCCCTCCACAGTCCACATTAGCCGTACAAGATTTACTACCGAATATGAATCTTAATTAATTAGAAATCTAAATTCACGGAGATTTACATTAAAATGCATAAGCTATGAAGTCTGCTGCAAGAGCTTATTGCAAAGGGTTCACATTTGTATTAAAAATGTAAAAAGTACATAAACGTGAGTAAATTTATTCACTCATGGACAAATGTAATTTATAGATATACAATTAACAATTACAATTTAAAATTAAAACTTTTGTACAGCCGACTTCAATATGATTTATTAAGAATAACTCAAAAACTATTGGTCTGATCTTGATCATATTCATATGGGACCACACGAGAAGTACCAGCTTTTAAATAAAAGAATAATCATCCAAATCGGTTGACCCAGTAATAAATTATGAGGTGACACACATAAAAAAACATACAGTCGAATTGAGTACCGTCTCCTTTTTGGAAGTCGGCAGAAATACAACAAAAACAAATATAAAAATTACTATTGTATGAAGAAAATAGTTTCATTGTATAACTTTTATATTTAGTCAGATTACCTATATTATTTTTTATTGGATTACTTTTATCTGACAATAAAATAAATTAGCCATAAATATAATAAAAAACATAGACATGTGTCAAATAATGTCTTTTCCCGCGGATTTGTTCCCATATATGTCGAACAAAGTAGATCATAATATTTATATTTACGAATTCACTTTATTCCGTGCGAAAGTTCACATGGAAACTCTTCAGTGTTCGTTCTTTTGTCTACCACAGACGATTTTCTATAATAAATACAAATTGATGTGTTAATATGAGATTGGGAACAGCCACCATACGTCTAATTAAATAATATATCCATCCATTACAGCTTATAAAAGTTCACAGCTCAACATAGGCCTCCCTCATAGATTACCTAATAGGGGTATTTTACAATAGTTGTCATCCTTGACAGGCAGGTTGTCAACCGCAAGTATTTATTTTTATTTTAAGTTGTTACCAGGAAAACGTTACTGCCCATCTTCTTTCGTGTTTGTTTCCCACTGTCGCCTCTTACGATAGCCACGGCACGATATGGGGTTAGTGGATATTCTTACACGGAACGATATTTCTACACGAAAAGGCCTAATATTACTGCTGTTAAATATTATACAAATATTAACCATGAAGCTTTTTTCTTCTTATGTATTAGCTTTTGTTCACGTCTTTCCATACTGGAAAATCACAGCCAATGTTCAGATTTAATATATAATATTTGCTTATGCTCACGACTTCTCTCACTATACACGTTCTCCGCTCCGCCGTAGTAAATTAATAAATTATTTACTTATAATTATGGGAAAAATAACAAACCTTTTTTTTGAATAAAATGTAATAATGACCTTTTTCTAAATGGCGCAACCTCTTTTTGTAAATAGCACTAGTGCACGTGTTTGTATATAAGGTGTGTACGAGTTGAAGAATTTGAAAAAAAAATACAATTCAATGACTACCTTAGGTTGCATAACAATAAAAGAGTTGAGGCATAGTCCGTATTTAATACGTTACGCAGCACTTTCAAAACATCTTCCATGTCCTCGTATCCTAGAGTCAGTAACCAACCTCATAATTGCGGTTTTACATTGCATTATATAAATAAGCTGTAATAGTTTTGCTATCTTTCTTATAAACAAATGGACCCAAAGTGCAATAAATTTTTCGAATAAATGTGGTATGAGTTAGTTTCAGTTCGTATGTTCTAACTATGCTGCAGCTTATATCAAAAATCACTCTAGTCCTCACGATTAAGATAGAATGCCTCTTTTCCTCTCACTCTACACTCACCATACGAAACAGCAATATCAAGCTGCCATTTTACGCTGGTATTCTGTGAGAGCGTGGTCCTTCCTCAGTCGAGCCGACCCATTTGTGTGACAACTATACTACTGATATAGCTGCAGCATGGCTCTATCTGTCTGTTTGTGAACGTATCACGTCTATTCAGAAACATATTCGAGTAAAATTTAGTCCTGTTTTATTAAAATAAATTCATTTTATCAAAAGTTATGATTATTATTTCGAAATATAGGTACGAATTTGTTTAAAGGTGGCGGTTGAGTCAACAAGTTGAATCTCAGAAACCGTAATTATAAATGATGTAAAATAATGTCTCTTAACGGTATACTTCTAACATAAGTAATAAAAAAAGAATGTTTTATTTATAATCAAGATTATATATCAGAGCTATTTTAGTAATAAGCTGAACGCATATTTGTCCGCGCACCGTACGCGCCGTACGCGCCGAATTTTAGAATTCGTTGCATGAAATCATATGAAACATCGCACGATGCGGATGTAATCATCCGCACCGTACGCGCCGAATTTTATAAAATGCGGTAGGTATAAGATATCGAAGTACGAATGCTGATGACGTCATATAACGCGGCGCATTCGGCGCGTGCTGATACTCAGTGTTGTGTAATATTGTCAACTTAGTGGATTTTCCACTATAACTGGTGGTTTCGACTCACATGATAATTTTTGTATTTTTATAACTTTTAATTCATTCGTAATTAATTATAAATAATTTGAATTTTTTTGCATCGATTATCAATATGTATTCTTAGCGATAAATTATTTAAATACTGAACTAACGAAAAGTTGTTGAATTTAATTCAAAAACCCAATTATACCTGATTACTTAATTATTAATAAAAATACTTACCTCAATCATAAAACAAATCTTTTTTCTGGTTCAATTGGTGTTTTAAATCTTGAGTTTTCCATAGAAAGATATGGTTTTAGTATATGTAGCAATTCTTGAAATTTCTTGTATGTTAAATGCAAATATCTAAAAAAAATCGTTCATCATCATCTAATAAATCTTTAAATAAAGCCCTTCATATTCTCCATACAATTGCCTTTTTAAATTAATATTATGAATCCAGAATCTTCTTTTTCTTCGAATTTTATTTTCTTCTTCCTCTGCCAATAAAAAGGTTATTGCTATATTTCTTTTCATAGTGATTTCGAGCGATCAATTTCACTGTACCGTTTCACACCAGTGGTTGGAAAAAACTAGAAAAGTTGTTGGTAATATAAAAGATTTGCGTACGGCGCGAACGATGCGTACGGACAGATGTGTGAGGCCATCAGTAAAACTCAGCGCGTACGGCGCCTACGATGCGTACGGTGGGGACAAATGTGCGTTCAGCTTTAAATTACTCTTTGTAAGCTTAAAACTGTCTGCACTATTACTGTTTAACTTCGAACAGTTGCGTGGTTTATAAAATTTAATCAATTAAGCCCAAAAAATTGAAACTTTAAAACAAACAAGCTACTAATAAAGGTTCTACGCGAACGATGTTTCGGGCACAGTTGGTTTATGATACTTATGTCTAAACATACATACAAATAAAATTATATAGGTAGTATGTTTGTAATATCTAAATAACTGCCTTTATTGAGTGGAGGGGTTATTTATATGACATTAAGACATGAGTGACCATTTTCAAAAAAATTGCTGTCTGTCCGCCTGTCTGTCTGTCCGTGGTAATCTCCGGAATGGCTGAACCGATTATAATAAACTTCTCGAGTAGATGGAGATCTATGCCAGGAACGATAAGGGCTATATTTCATTTGAAAATCGATTAAATAAATGACGCCACATTAATATATCTAGACGAAGCCAAGGCGGGTCGTTAGTAACAATATATAACATAATATTTTATTAAAACCGATGTAAGCTATGAAGGCAAAACCTTACATAATAAATAATACATTTTTACACTGGATATAGTTCCTAGGACAAGCAATTTATGTAGCTTAAAAGGAATCTCCAAACATAGCAAACTTGTATTTTTAGATTTAAGGTAATGAAATAAAGATTTTTTGATTTTTTTTTTTTGATAATACGGACTAAATCCAGAGTGCAGGTCATAGCACCATCTATGATTTAATGGGCATCATAGATAAGTATTTCAAAAACTACATTAAAATATTGTGATATGGACAGTTCTATTAAGATAAGTAATGGTAAACGTATTAATTTTTAATTCGATAATTTTAAATTGTCCTTCCATCGTAAGAAATGAGTGGCTAGTAGTGAGTGACTTGAATATGCTATGTAATTAGAAACATCTGATAATAATGCCCAGGGGTAGTGATTTGATGTAATTCTTCCAAGTAATAAATGCCCGTTGGCACAATCACGCAAAGGCCCATGTTGTTCAATAACGGATTACAATAGGCTGAACACAGAATAGAGAGGGAGAGGGAGAAATTATTTATTACAGAATTTCTGCGACAGACCGCCGTTTTACTAGGAACATTTCCAGGAAACGTTTGATAGCTAGCGCATTCTAGGAAAAGTCTATTTTCATAGTCTATGTTAAAAAAATATATAATTATAATCTAATTGTTAGCAAATACAGTTGCTATGATATCGTTTATTTTAAACACTACATCGCACGAGTTATTTATATTTTTGAACTACTTTGTATAGCTAATTTGACATCTTTGCCAAAATACTTATTTTGATAACTACGAGTTTTTCAAAACCTCTAAACTACTTAGTTTACTTTGGAGAAAATTTATTTTTGATATAGCATAAAATTTTATAATAAGGAAGAATTATTAGTCTTAAGAACTGTTTATATATCAATAGTAAAATTAAAACAACAATCATACTTTTTACTCCTGGGGACATGGGCACATCTCATTTAATCAAAGACAAGAAAAATCGCTCTTATATACTCAAATGTCGTTGTATTTAATAAATCAATTAATAATAGAATAGTCTGGTTTACATTTTTCAACAACAATTTTCTCATTCTTAAAGTTTACTTAAGAAAACAATTGGTCATTATTTCATCCGATTTTAACAAATACAGCAGAAACTTTTATTTATTATTTGTCTCTATTTATTTTGATTATTTTGTCTATATTTTTCTGTCAGTTATTACGCATACAGCGGAATAGTTTTAGAAAATGTGATGTCAAACTTTTAATAATCTCGCTTCATTGCAGTTGATTACAAAAAACCAATGTTCCGCCACAAAGCATACGCCTGGTAAATTAAATTACAACATTTTATGACTCGTTATCGTAGTAAATGTATTGGCCGATCTGCTACAAAGAGTTCGTAGATTGCCGAAAATGTTGTGTCGAATTATAATAAGAGTTCAATGGTTATAGCTCATAATCCGGTCTGAAATACCAAGTCTCTGCATGATTGTTATCGAATCATAAAGTTATTCGATAACATTTTTAAGATTCTAGAGCATTCAAATTGTATAATGTACTTGTATATTGTTTATCAGTATACTTAAAATGCACTTTATATATTTTTAAGTCGCACTCATCGAAAATAGTTATAGCCTACATATTACCCACAGGCCTCCTTTCATTTCCGAGAGGACTATGGAACAATAGTTTTCACGCTACTTTGGGTGTTTTTGATGGACTTCACGAGTCCTCAAAACGTTTTATTTCTCAGACATGTAGGCTTTCACGTGTAACATGTGTGTAAACCAGCTCTGTAGTTCTTTCCTCAGTAAACATAATGGAATTTAAATTTTGAACAAAGCGAGATAATAATATGTATTTATTTCAAGGCAGTGGACAATGGTGTTTTTATAACAAAGCATCCAAATAACATGCCACAGACATACTATTGTATGAGAACATAGACAATGGAAAAACTAAACATGTTGTCACCATAGTTTAGTGACAGCGTTCCCGCTTTACTGGAACTTTACTATCTGGATCAGGGATCTATATATTATTAGAGAAATTAAAAATTTGTACTAGGAGATATGAAGTAATTTAACACGCCTTAAAGCAGCGGAAAGACTCGTCCCTGCCCCAAAATTGTCTCAGTAATGAGGAAAGACCTGTGTCCAGCTGTGGTATACAGTATTTTACTTCTTTCACAGTTCTGAATGCATTTCAATTTTCAGCGTTTATCTTATAATGCCTGTCACATAAATACTTCCAAGTCAAGAAGATTTTACAGAAACGCTAGCCACACGTTAAGAATTAAATAAGTTTTTCTATTTCTGTACGCGATAGAGCCACGCTGCAGATATATTATGGTTGTAGGACGAATGGGTCGGCTCGTCCGGGGAAGGACACAAAAACCAGCGTAAAATAGCATCTAAATTCTGCTGTGTTTCGCATGAAAATTGTAACAAACCGTAGACCTTTTTTACTGGATACGAGGCATTAGATCTTAGTCCTCAGGGGTGACGACGCATCTACATTTTGATTCTTATTCGAGGAAAATGTGGATGTCATTGGGCCACAGCATCTACATACTATCAATTGGGCTGTGTGCTCGCTAATCACCCTTATTCTGTAAAAAAAAGTCTAGCCTAAACTCCTATCAATATCGCTTTATAAAACAACTTTCAAAAAAACTGCCAAAATTGTTTTCGTATTTTTTTTACATTTAAATAGTTAATTTTTACAAATAAATAAATGAATTCAATATATGAATTGAATTCAAAAGTTATTTTTTTACAATTAAATAAATGAATTCAAAAGACAAACTGTCCTTGAAAGAAAACGGAAAATTATTCAATTGCTATTGTACCACGATAATTACTCGCATCAGTTTACATTGACACTGATTATAATCGCAGAACGATATGGTTGTGTCAACTTTTGACGGCATTGTAGCCATTTGATTATCATCGTACTTTGACAATAGGTGCTGAAAATGTGACGAAGTTACTCATCGATCCAGTTTACCGTCATACCGTGTTCCATTGCGACTACACTTGTATTTGGGTTACAGTTGTAAACGTTATCTTTTACGGCCGACGCTAAGTGGGTACCTATTTGTAATTTCTATTGATACATGTACATACATTAGTAGTTAACAACGCCGCAGTACTGCGCTGTGTTTATCAGTGATAATACAGTGATATAAAAAATTACACTACAGGTTTTAGATGATTAAAAATGCGGTTTGTGTCCACGTAGCTGGATGCGTGAATAAATATGAATTCCGCAGACCGAAATGCATATTTTTAAAAGGATTTTTAATAACAAACGTTTATCAATTAACAAGTTCATTGCGTTAGTTGGGTTTTGTGCGTTCTTGTTACTAGTTTACCAATACGATTTCTACCGAGAAACAACAGGATTAAGTCAAGACTCAAGAAAAAACTCAAAATTTAATGTATGGAATTCATTTCCAGAAGTTCAATTACATAGAGAAGTTATCAATTCATTTTATGAAAAAAGACAGGTTAGATTTTTTATTTATATTTTTATAACTGAAAGATGTAAGTACTGTTTACTGCCATATGGATTGCGTTTCAAAGGCCTCTTAGCCACTTGGCCGAGGAATTTTGGGGACTGGTGAGGAAAAATGAAGAAAATTTATTATACTTATGGACACATTTAGGGGAACGCAGAAAAAAGTGTGTAAAAACTCAAAATATCAGTTACATATCTTGCCACTGTTAATGAACCCTTCTCGATGACGGCGAGCTCCGTATGTACCCCCAAACAATAACTGACCCTCCACAATATGCCTCTTTCCACACTTTAATCATTCTATCATCTGGCTTCAAGCAATCTGAACTCATCTGTAAATAGAACTAGGGCTCCAAGCTTCGTCATTTAAATTTTCGTGATTACGAACAAAATTTACTCGAGCTATTCGGTAGCGTGTTTTTTTTTTTGCCGACTTTCAAAAAGGAAACGGTACTCAATTTTATGTGTGTTACCTCATGACTTTTTACTGGGTGGACCGATTTCGATGATTCTTTTTTATATGAAAGCTGATACTTCTCGTGTAGTCCCATATGAATTTGATCAAGGTCAGACCAATAGTTTTTGAGTTATTCTTAATAACTTATATAGAAGTCGGCTGTACAAAATTTTTAATTTTAAATTATTTTTATAGAATTAGGGTGACAAACGAGCACACAGTCCACCTGATAGTAAGTGGTTGCTGTGGCCCATAGACATTTACATCTATCCTCGATTCCGTATCAAAATGCAGATGTGTTGTCACCCGTGAGGACTAAGATGGAATGCCCCGTTTCCAGTAAAAAAGGGTCTCCGGTTCTCTACACTCACCATACGAAACACAGCAGCGTTATGCTGCTATTTTACGCTGGTATTCTGTGAGAGCGTGGTCCTTCCCCGGTCGAGCCGACCCATTCGTGCTACAACTATACCAGTAATATAGCTGCAGCATGGCTCTATCACTACTACACCCAAGAAGGGTGACTGCCTCTGGCAGTCAAGTGTGAATATATTCCAGCTGATTTCAGTCTTTTTCTCACAGTTTTAGTGCTTAATGTAAGCCCTTGAACTTCTTAGAGCTTTGTTCTTACCTCAGAATAGGTTAAGGTCCAGTTTCTAAGCACGCTGGTAACTATGAACCGGTCATCTCAGGGCACTGTTTTCTGTTTACGTCCTGCCAGTCTCGTAAACGGTTCGGTCTGACGATACCTCTTGATAACTCAGTGTACCACAGATTTTGATACTCTTAATGTCGTGTTTGCAGGTGTTCCCAGTTTCAATTAAAGTAACAGCCTTAGCAACTTGTGTGGCATTTAGATTTGGCATTCTCAATTTATTTGCAGTAACAAATATCACTATCAACTTATGACGATAAATAAGACATAAAAGACAAAAATTTAAACAAAACTTAAATTTAAACTCAAATTCAAAAGTTGGCAAAATTTTCCGCAGTAAAAGAACGCAATATTACACATTAATCATATAAAAACATTAAATACGAAAAAAACTTTCCTAAACTTTCTTTTTTTTAATAACATTTACTAATGTTTGTGGCCAGTACGCACGATAATTAAAATTTTCTTAATTTGACCATGAGTAAGTCTCAAAGATAAAAGTAATTAAACATTATATTTATTTCACCAGACTTGGAGAACATCTAATCTAGGATCAGTTTTATTCAAGAATGTTGAAAGTGATGCGTTTATAAAAGAATATAATAAAAATCGAACATTTGTAATATTGATCTGGAAATATTGGGATTGGTTACAAAATAGGCATTTGTATAGTTTTGGAACAACGCGGTTAGTATTTTTATACTTTTAATATAATATAATATTTGCTTGTTTAATTAACAATTTTTTTTTTATAGGAGAGGGGGCAAACGAGCATGCGGCTCACCTGATGGTAAGTGACTACCGCCGCCCATGAACAACTGCAACACCAGGGGAATCGCAGATGCGTTGCCGGCCTTTTAAAAAGGAGTACGCTCTTTTCTTGAAGGTCCCTAAGTCGTATCGGTCCGGAAAAATCGCTGATGGTAATCGATTCCACAAGGAGGTCGTGCGAGGAAGAAAACATCTTCTAAATCGCACAGTGGTGGACCGCCAATCATCCAGATGGTGTGGATGGTATCGGGAGTTCTGCTGCGATGTGCGTTCGTGAAATTTGGCAGCTGGGATTAATCCGAACAATTCCTCAGAGCACTCCCCGTGGTAGATGCGAAAGAAAATGCAAAGGGATGCAACATCTCTTCGCAGTGCCAATGAATCCAGCCGATCGGAAAGGGCTCGGTCGTCGACAATTCGAGCCGCACTGCGTTGGATGCGGTCAAGTGGAAGGAGCTGGCACTGGGGAGCCCCTGCCCAGAGATGGGAACGGTATTCCCTTCCAAGTGACCACGAAACTGCACGTCACTCGATATGTCGACTCCGAAAATACCGATACTGGCTGAGGCAAGAAGGGGAGTGCCTTGAAACTGAGGAGATACGACAAAGGGGTTCTTTTTAGCGGTAAACGCGCAAACTTGTGTCTTCTGAGGATTAAATTGGACTAGATTTAGTCGCCCCCAATCCTAGACTTTGTTCAGCAAAGACTCGACTTCAGACACAAGTTTGTTCCGGTACTCATCGACGTTTTCCCGAGAAATATTGGCACGGCCGGTGTATAGAGCATCACCAGTGCTGTCATCCGCATAGCAATGAATGTTACCAGTTAGCAACATATCATTGATATGCAGAAGAAACAGCGTTGGTGATAGCACACAGCCTTGTGGAACACCAGCGTTAATAGGCTTGTAGTCAGAGCATGCACCGTCTACAACGGCCTTGATGCTCCGATCTGCAACGAAGCTGGTGATCCAATTGCACAATTTCTCGGGAAGCCCATAGGAAGGGAGCTTCGAAAGAAGCGCTTTGTGCCAAACCCGATCGAAGGCCTTCGCAATGTCCAGACTAACGGCCAACGCCTCCCCCTTGGACTCTACTGCCTCCGCCCATCTATGGGTCAGGTAGACCAGAAGATCACCAGCTGATCGACCCCGACGAAAACCGTATTGGCGGTCACTAATCAGCTGGTGATCCTCAAGGTACCGGATGAGCTGGCAGTTAATAATGGATTCCATTATTTTGGAGAACAAGGAGGTGATCGCGATAGGCCTATAGTTAGATGGGTCTGAGAGGTCGCCTTTTTTAGGGATCGGGTGGACAAAAGCTGTCTTCCATGAATTCGGGACTACGCCTTGGGAGTAGGAGTACCGGAAAAGACGCGTTAGGACCGGTGCCAACTCCGGAGCACACGTCCTCAGCACAATTGGGGGGATTCCGTCAGGCCCACTCGACTTCTGGATGTCCAGGGAGAGCAGTGCTTTGCGAACCGAGCGCTGTGAGAACAGCACATCCGGCATGGAGCACTCACACCGCGGGATGGTCGGCGGTGTTTTCCCCCCGTCATCAAGAGTCGAGTTGGATGCAAAAAGGGAGCCTAAAAGGTCGGCTTTGTCTTTTGCGTCATGGGCCAGTGAGTCATCCCCCCTGTGCAGAGATGGTAGTGATGGCTTACAGAAATTCCCTTGGACAGCCTTGGCGAGAGACCAGAATGCACGGGTTCCCGAAGGAAGGCGAACTAGTTTCTCGCCAATTCTGCCTATGTGCTCTGACTTTGCCTTGGCAATAACTCTTTTGAAGGACCTGGAGGCGAAGTTATACTTCTTTTTAAGTGTGCTGGTATTTACATCCCGAGTCGCCGAAGCCGCAGCCCAGGCTTGATAACACTCCTGCTTACTGCGTAATGCAGTCTTACAGGAGCGACCAAACCAAGACTGAGATCTGCCTCCGATGGTTACCACAGATGATGGAATAAATAGTTCCATTCCCTGTAGCACCACATCAGTGACAGAGTCAGCAACAGCGCTGGGATCATCCGGCGAGAAGCAAACCCGCCCCCATGGGTAGGATGCAAAGAAGGACCGCATTCCGTCCCAATCCGCCGACCTGTAATGCCAAACACGGCGGCAACCTGCAGAACGCAACCGCGAAGGGAGCGTGAGTGGCACCACACTCCGGATCAGACAATGGTCCGAAGAGCCGAGAGGGGCATCGACGGAAACCTGATATCCGTCCGGATGAGAGGTTAGCAGAAGGTCCAACAGGGAAGGTGTATGATCCTCCACATCTGGAATCCGCGTAGGCGAAGTAACCAGTTGTGTCAGACCATATGCCAAGGCAAAGTCATAAACAGATCTCCCCGCATGATCGGTTAGACGTCAACCGAGCCATTCGGCATGGTGGGCGTTAAAATCGCCAAGGATCACGATCTCTGCGGATGGGACCTGTTGTAGCAAGAAATCTGTAGCCATTTGGACGTGGTCGATGAGTCGGTCTGTTTCGGCATTACCGCTATGGGACCTATAGAGGCACCCGTAGACGCGCGGATTGTCGTCGCTGTCTACGCGTAGCCAAAGGATGGACAGGTCCGAACCTTCAAGACTGCCGAGGCGTCGAGAACAGATGTCCTCTCTGACATACACGCAAACTCCAGCCCGAGGCACAAAGGAATGCTCCAATTTGTACCCCGGGTAGGAGAGATACGAAATATCAGCCGGAGAGGAAACCTGCGTCTCGGTCAGAAAGAGCAAGGCCGGCTTCGCCGTCTCGAGATGGTAGTGGACGGCGTTTAGGTTAGAGTGAAGTCCCCTGATGTTGCAGAAATTCACGGATAGCGTGGCAGGGGTCGCCTTGGTGTTCTTGCTCAGTTTGCCCCTAGCAGTAATGCTTTTGAGCGGAATTTTGCCCCCCCCCCCCAGAATACGCGGGGCAGCCTGAGCACCCACGCTCAGGATAGGAATAACATGGTCGTGGATGCTCAGCGAGGGATTCTCCAGGGGTGCTGGTACCCTCCTGGGGTAGTTCTTCGTGTAATTCCGCTACCATGTTGATGGGGGGGGGGGGGGGAATTGGGCCTCCGGCCACCTGCACTCACCAGACGAAACGCAGAAGCAAAGCTTCTACTTCACGCCGGTATTCTGTGAGGTCGTGGTACCAACCCGGCTCGAGCCGGCCCATACATGCAACAGCAAAAACTGCTGCGTGGCTCTACCACCGTTAAAATTTTTTCATGTTTTCTCTATAATTATTAAAGAATAATTATTTATGTGATTATGTCCCGGCATAAGAGTTAATACTATTCTCCCATCTCAGCCAATGGATGTCATAAGAGGTGACTTGGGGTAATAATTTGAAGATTATATTACGTCTTAGTTATACTGTATACGTGTGAACTATAACATACACCGACTTGCAGAAACAATGTCAAAGGTGCGAGGCATCTGATACTGATGCTTAGCAAGGAGAGTATGGCAATTCTTTCCTATTAGAGAGACACTCATGTCCAACAGTAAAATATTTAGGTATTAATGCCAATGAAGACTAATTTTATAGTTACAATTATTTATTATTATATTATATTTATTATTATTATTACAATTTATTTTATTTATTAAAGATTACTTTTGCTAACCGCGCCTTTACAGCAATGAGAGGCAGATTCGGCAAGGAACACCTTAGACAGAAGTTAGACCAAATTGACGATAAATTGGAAATGTTCAAAACTAAGAGTACCCTTAAGCGACGAGCATATACGCGTAGTTTTTTTATCTAATGGGGAAAAACGAGCACACATTCCACCTGATGATAAGTGGATGCCGTTACCTATAGACATCTACATTTATTCTCAATTAAGAGTCATAATACAGATGCGTTGTCACATCTGAGGATTAAGATGGAATACCTCGTTTCCAGTAAAAAGGGTTTCCAGTTCTATATACTCAGCACACAAAACACAATAACATGAAGCTGCTATTTTACGCTGGTTTCTATGACAGCGTGGTCTTACCCCGGTCAAGCCGACCCATTCGTGCCACAATCATAATATACCTGCAGCGTTGCTCTATCACGTACAAGCGTAGATATATACATGTGAATGAAGCAAGAGAGGTGTGTCAGGATTGTTCCAATGAAAGTCTGTAGTCTCTAGGTAGAGAGATACATACATCAACTCTCACGCCAGAGTTTCAGCAGGGTTGATGTATGTATGTCATGATAATCATATCATAAACTCGCATGTCAAAGTGTTCGTCACAAGATTTCTGTTCAAGCATACTTTTAGAAGGCTTTCACCATTCTCACATTCATCACATACATACATGTATGTATGTATGGTTATATGTACATGGTGACATTATCGTATCAGAAATGATTACACCCTATCCCATGAGTATGGCTTCTGAAATTGCGATAGCCAATCCATGTGTCAAGTGCTTGTTTGTAAAAAACTTATGTGCAGTAACGAATGACAGGCTGATGACGACATATACACTAATCTGATATTTAATGACCACGTGGCTTCGGCACCGGAATATCTACTTTCTAAATGATGTGGTTTCAGCCCCAACCAGTAGCAGCCAATATTTGTGCAAAAACACAAATTTATAGCTTTTGAGTCGAATTATGTTGTACCCGTATCTATGAAACTACATCTTAACCTTCGTAAGTTACTTCACTGTAGCCTACTGTGTTAAGATCGGTAATAGTTTCGATGGTAAAATAAGTAAGCAGCGGCTAACTAGTCTACCACTAGTACACAATAGTTAGTAGCATTACGAGTATATAAGATAGTTGTATATTCGCAAGATGTCGCCGTGGCAAATTTTTTAACATAATGTACTAACTAATAAATAATTACATTATTTTAAATTACAGAGTAGATGTTTCGTTAGTTGGATGCAGTGTGAAGAATTGTAGATTTACTAAGAACGAGCAGGATTTGAAAATAGCAGATGCTGTAGTGGTACATTTACAGCATGGACAATTCCCAGATTCCAGGAAAAGAACTTCCCATCAAAAATGGGTATTTTTAAGTGACGAATCGCCAAGAAACACTTTTTCATTGGCGAAACGGCAACCAAAGCTACAAGAATTATCTCAAGTTTTTAACTGGTCTATGACTTATAGGTGTGTAGTTATGATTATATAAAATATATTTACCATTCTAGCCCGTCACAAGTCCACTGTGGTATGGATTGGATCCTTACCGTAGTTGTAACATTTATTATTACTAAGTTGTTATCAGGAAGACGGTGCTGCCCATCTCCTGTGTCAGTTTCACTCTGTTGCCTCTTTCGACACCCATGGAAAATAAGGGGTAGTGGTGTTTCTTACAACTCTACGGCTTATGTAATGTTATATAGGTGGTAATGGTATCAAATTAGTTGAAAATAATATCAAACACAGACTACAGATCCTTGAAGGCGTAAAAATTCCAAATTCCCAGCCAACGTAATAGAAAGATACGACTATTTATGTTACATATTTTGATACTTGCAAACTCACTTCCCGTTAAACTGATACCATAAGTAAAGGAAAATTCTGAAATTATTTGAAGTTATATCGCATAAAATATTTTTTCGCTAATACAAACTAACATGAGTCGATGATGATGATTCCGCGATGGTGACCGATGCATGGAAGCAAATTTTTTTGCAAATTTAGGTTCCTTTTTCAATTAGACGCAAAGGATCGTGTTGTGCGCAAATAATCTAAATAAATAATTATTTATAAAGAAACCCTCTCGGCGTGAGACCTACTCACTTTTGTCTGGTTTTAATTTAATACATTATCCAGAGGAATTCAATTATTAAAAACAATTTTCACTATGTTTTTCGAAAAACTAATATTTACTCTACAAAAGAAAGTTATTTTTAATTCCTGACGTTCAGACGCTTAAAAGTAGTAAAGCCACGCTGCAGCTATATTATGGTAGCACCAATGGCTCGGCTAGACCGGAATAGGACTACGCTCCCACAGAATAGCGTAAATAGCAGCATAATGCTGCTGTATTTCGTATGGTGAGTGTAGAGAACCGGAGACCCTTTTTACTGGAAGCGAGGCATTCCATCTTAGTCCACGGGGGTGCCAACGCAGCTGCAATATGAATCTTTATCGAGGATAAATGTAGATCTCTATGGGTCTCTGCATCCACCTACCATCAGGTGGACTCTGTCCTAATTTGTCACCAATATTCTATAAAAACTCCGATACATATTTCCATCCCCTATTTAACCCTGAAATGGGACAAAAGACCAAATACATATTTTTATGGAACTGCTTTAGGGGAAAATATCATATTTTTTTACATTACAAAAGAAACCTACAATTCCAACTTCAGGGAAGTATAATTACTTCAGCGGCTTTCACGACTCGTCGATGATAAAAGTCGATTAGGACATGTTCTTTCATTTATATAGATTAGGTACCAATTACTTTCTGCAATTAAAAAAATTTGATAAGTATACACTACTACTACTATACAATACTAATTAAAAAATGTCGGGAATTAAAGTGTTAAAATTATACGCGATAAAATCCGTAAAATTAGTTTAATTTAATGTACACATACTTTGTTTTTATATATTTCAACAAGAATCAATCAAATTCAAATTACAATCATCATTACAGGAATGCCACAAAGCACGGTCCTGAGCCACCTATATCCATCGACTTCCTGCTTGTCTTACCAAAACGCCACTCCATCTAGTGGGGGGACTCCTAACACTTCGTCCGCCGGTACGAGGCCACCACTCTAGAACCTCTTTTCCCCATCGATTGTCGGTTCTTTGAGCTATATGGCCAGACCATTGCCACTTCAGCGTACTAATCCGTTGGGCTATGTCGGTCACTCTGGTTCTACTGCAGATATCCTCATATCTAAGTTTATCACGCAGAGAAACTCCGAGCATAACCCTCTCCATAGGTCGCTGAGCGACTCAAAGGCTTTCTCATAGTCCTATATTATGTCCTATATATGTAGTAGATTTTAATCTTCGGTCTTCTGTACAATTTGCCGAAGGGTATGTATGTGGTCTATGGTACTAGCCTTTTAGGAAACCGGATTGTTCGGGAGGCTGGAAGTCGTCGAGTTTGCATGCGAGACGATTCGTAATGACTCTCGAAAACAGCACATCGACGCGGCTCAGAAGGCAAATCGAACTGTAGTTCTTCAAGAGAGCGTTGTCACCTTCCTTGAAGAACAAGACCACCGCACTTCTGCTCCACGCCTTCGGTGTGGAAGAACTTCAAGTACCAGTTTTCCACCCGCTTACGGAAGGTTTAATTCCATCCCCGCCTGTTATTTTTAAGGTGCTAGAGGTGCCATTCTAATCTCGCTCAGACTGACGTCCGGAATATCATCGGAATTGTGTCGGATAAGACTTGCTCTTGGATCGTTACTCACACTTGTGTGTGGCTCCAACGATGATGTGTACAGCTGCCCATAGAACCTCTCAATCTCACCCAAAATCTCAGGTGTCCCGGAAACAATGCTGCCACACTCGGTCTTCAGCTTTGACAATTGGCGCTTTCTGGCAGACAGATCTCTGGCAAAGACTTTGGAGCCTTGGTTCCACTCGATCGCTTCTTCAATACGAGCTGTATTGAAGTTGCTTAAGCATGCATGCATTTGGAGACCTGTCTGTTCAGTTGCCTGTATGCTGTCAAATCTGTTGAAGACTGCAGCTTTATTTCCCGTCTAACAGCCATGAGATTAAGTGTGATCGGAGAGTTTTAGTATTCTTCTGCGGCAGGTCTTGCAGAACTTAGCTCCGACCGCATGGAGAGTTTCTATGACCTTGTTATTTATATCATCTGCATTGCAATCTTCGAGACACTGAAAACGATTTTGTAACTCGAGCTGAAAGGTTTCGGGACTTTGGATTAGTGCACGAGGGGGACGAAGCGTTGACTTCATTAGACAAGACCTCTGTAACATACCGTTTAGTTTCAGTGTGCCTCTAACCATTTGGTGATCGCTACCAGTTTTAATCCTCGCGATCACTGAGACAACAATGAACAGTTGTCGTCTGGTCGTCATAATGAAGTCAACCTCACTTTTTGTCGAACCGTCTGGGCACGACCAGGTCTACTTCTTGTGGGTTCGCTTCTGGAAAAAAGTTCATCATAAAGAGTCCCTCATTTTCCATGAAGTCGGCCAGCTGCTGGCCCCTTGGGTTCCGCTGCCCTATTTCCCTACCTTCAGGTCACCGTACTCTCTTGTGCCTAGTTTTGAAATCTCGCATTAACCTCATAATATCCTCATACATTTCCTCCACCTCCTCATCGGTAGGTGCCGATGTTGGTGCGTTAACCTTCAGCGAATACCGTTTAGTGATTCTGAGTATAAGGTACGCAACCCTCGTCGACACACTCTCAATCTTTACAACGTCGTTAACGAGAGACTTGCGGATGATAAATCCAACACCTCCTTGGGACAGATGGTCGCCCTCCCGGTGACAGAACAAGTTGCCGGATTCGAAGATTACCATGTCCTTCCCCTCTCTTCAGACCTCAGATAATCCTATAATATTCTTGCGCAACTTGTCTATCTCTTCTTCCGGCTCCAGGATCTTCTCGTCAGTCCTCAGGGTGCGTGTGTTATATGTTGCCAGTTCAAGTCGTCTTAGGTGGCAACCGAACCTCCACCTGAGATTCTTAGTACTCCCTGTCCCGCCGTTACCAAGGTGGCCACCGTAGCCAGGAATAGCGGGGCCGCCGGGGAGTGGGTGCCATTACTGCGCTCTGCGAGCGGGTTGGCAACCGCAGTTTTTTTTTATTGTTGTTTTGCTGTTACCAGAAAGATGCTGCTGCCCATCTTACGCCTCAGTTTCTCTCTGTCGCCTCTTACGACACCTATGGGGATACAATGCAAAGCTTAAATTCATCAACTATTTTATGTGGGCGCCATCTTTATGAACGGAAATCAGGTGTAAATGGAACAGTACAGTTTGAAGCTTGGACTTTCACTCACATTCTTTACAAATTATACCCGATCAGCAAAATTTGTGTGTATATTGTAATCACAGTTGTGAATAATAGTATTCCGAAACACAAGTATACTAGCAGTTTCATATGTCTGCGTACTGGCCTTGTATACAACGGAAAGACGCCACGGTGCTGTACTTAAATGTTCTCAGACTGACGACATTTTTGTCATAATATATTTTGATCAAAGAGAATATAATCACTAAGTTTACGTTTGATACCAAAAGACGTTCCCGTAGTTAAAGCAGTTCAGGATGACATTATCATTATAATATATTTATATTATACAAATATAACTTCCAGGGAAAATCTTCTTATAATCTGCTTAGGTCATAAAATATCTACATACTGCTAGATATTACCGATACATAATATCAGACAAATATGTATGTAATATAGGTAAATACCAACATTTGATGATCATTGATTACAGAAGTGACTCCGATGTGCCTGTGCCGTACGGGCGTACTCAACCCTTGCCAGAAGCATTGTCCGTTGAACTGACAAAGAAAACAACAATAGATTTGATTCCCAACTGGAATAAAAAACGACGCGATGTCCTGGCGGCAATTCTTATATCTAATTGTGCTGTTTCACATCGAATGGCATATATAAAAGAATTACGGAAGCATCTGGATGTCGATGTGCATGGACGATGTTCAGAAAATCTCAAAAATAGGTATGAGTTATTTTGTTGTATGTAAACATTTTCATGACGTTATTTGGTGCAAAGAAATATAGTTCATTTATAAATTTAAATATACCATGGCTGTCGTAAAATTTGAGGAATAGCCTTAGATATCTTATCGCATCTGAGATGATGAAAGTGGTTATCCAAACCAGACTGGAAGTATCATTGATCGAAGTATCAGATATATATAATGCAATGCAGTACAATCGCTAAACCATCTACGAAGCGCGACTGTGGTGGCAAATTCGTCACTTGGAACACAATGTACTATTTAATAGATAACTTATATCCAGTTGTAAACTTATATAATAAATTACGGAGTAAATGAATGAATAAACAACGAGCACATGGAGTGAGAATAGTTGGATATATGATAATGAAAGAAACTGGGATGTATTGTGTATAGGGTCTCCTAAATATTATTTTTCTATTTATGATATTATTATGCTCCGTTTGATATTATATTTCATTCATTTACGGTGCGTACACATTATAAAACGTTGTTATATAACATATTTCATTAATGTGGATGCTAAATGTTATAAAGCATGTTATATAACTCGAAAGGCAGAACGACAAACGACAATGTCATATACCATTGTTATATTGCATTGTTATTCTAATGTGTACAGTATTGTTATATGTTGCAATGTTGAAAAACAATGTTTAATAATGTGTACTTGTTATAACTGTATACTTGATCTGTACGCACCCTTAGATACAGTCAGTCGAAAGTCTATTACTGAGCATTCATTCATTTGCCTCATGGGTGTTATTTTTTTAAAGATATTTGCAATAGTTGCCACGCTTGGCAGGCGTGAAATATCGAAGAAATTATGGCTATCGATGGATGGTGGTATAACTGTCTCTTTTTTGTCAGACATAAAATGACCAATCCGGTAACGGGAGCAGCGGCAAAAGTGCGAGGTGTCTAGTACGGCGATCGTCATAGCGCCTGCCAAGCAATGGTAGTTAAACTACGGACGATTAATCAACGGGGGATAATGATAAGGAATAATAATGAAAAATCATTCTATTTGTTTCAGCTGTCCAGGTCATTTCCGATCTGATTGTCCAATAATATCGGAATATTTATTTTATTTGGTATTAGAAAATTCAATGTGCCGAGAATATTTGACGGAAAAAGCTTTCTATCACGCATACTATAAAGGCGCTATTCCTGTCATAATGGGTCCATCAATAGAAGACTGCGAGCAATTATTACCGCCGAATTCTTTCTTACACGTCGATAATTATGCCACACCTCGAGATCTTGCTGAAGAAATTACTAGATTAAGTAATGATATTCCCAGGCTGCTTACATTTCATGAATGGAGGAGACATTTTGAAATTTTAAATGAACACGGGTATTTTGGATCTAAGTCTCGACATTACTGCAGATTATGTGAAGCTTTAAATTACAACGATGCTGCTGTGAAAGTTTACGACGAAGATGATTTGAAAAACTTCTTAGATCCATCGTTAGTATGTAGATGAAACGCTTTGTGGCCTTGTTTTAAATTGTATTATCGGCAGTTTAAAGTTTTAACCAAGACTTTTAAAACCGACGGTATAATAAAAGTGTACTACTCTATGTTGACATTTTTAAGACAATTTTTGTTAACAAATTCTTATACGAAGATTCAATGTTAAAATATTTATAACACATCTAACAAGTCCAGTGTTGGTGCTAATTAAAAAAATGAGTATTTTTTTTTAATTTTATCATTTATTTATTTTTTATTCATTCATTTATTACAACCTATCAAAGTCGACTACTGGACATAGGTCTCCCCATAGATTGCCTCAAAAGGGGATATTTCCCATAGTTGCCGTGCTGGGTAAGCGGGTTGACAACCGCAGGTTTTCTCATTTTGTACTTTTTACTAGGAAATCGCTACTGCCCATCTCCTTTCATGACTTTCTACCGGCTCTTACAACATTTCATTACAATCAGTTTAGCCATTAGACGCCCATTACACGCCTAGGTAAGCGTTAATCAGTTCGATCAATCATGATTGACGTTTGAATGATAGAATAATTTCGACATTCATGCTCGTGCTGACTGATGTCAGTCAAACCCAAATTTTCGGAGGGAAAGGATAGCATAAGAAAAAGGCCTGTGCTGCAATTTTAATTTCAATTTTGTGTAAAAATCTATAAGAAGAAGGCGTTGGGTAAAAGACTGGCTTTTAAAAGGGATTTCTATATATTTTTCTAATTCTCAGCGGTAGTTGGATCTGATTGAATTAATTTTTTTCTTCACATCATCTAGGGTAGCGACTTTCTTAATTTTTCTCAAAATAGGCAACAACTTCGCCAAGTTTTCATTTCTGCAATCAAATCTTATCTTTAATTTTGGTAGCGATGTTTGGTAAATAATACACATACCTACCTATAAACTATGTTCATTTTCGATTCACCATTTAACTGTAATTTAATATCTTGAAAAGAAAAAGAAAAAAACGAATAGGAAAAATTGTAACATTTAATATCATTTTACCTATTTTAATTTAACGCGCGCCAATGTTCGACCTCTTGGAGCGCATAATCGATACGCGGCTTTATTTCAAACGCATTTATTTATTTAGATAGCTTTAGGACGAAAAATAAGCTTACCTTTTATATTTATTCGTATACCCGGGGTTTTTCGTGTCCCACAACTCGGGGAGAGCCTCAAAATTTAAAATAAAATCTTTTTCTGGCTAAAGTACGTTTGGAGGGAGTGGCGACAGGCTGCTGCGCGAGCGCGTGGAAGCCGTCTCTTCAATATATTCAGCGTCCGCTTCCATTGCTGTCTAAGCGTTGACTGACGCGTGAATGACGAAATGCCACAATTGGCATTAAAAGGCTAGTAATAGGGGCATCCACCCTATACGAATAAATATAAAAGTTAAGCTTATTTTTCGTCCATAAATGCGTTTCAAATAAAGCCGCGTGTCTATTATGCGCTCGAAGAGGTCGAACATTGGCGCGTGTTAAATTAAAATGGGTAAAATGGTATTAAATATTACAAGTTTTCCTATTCGTTTTTTTCTTTTACTTTTCAAGATATTAAATTACAGTTAAATGGTGAATCGAAAATGAACTTAGTTTATAGGTAGGTCCTTTCCATCCGAAAATTTGGATTTGACTGACATCAGTCAGCATGAGCGTGTAATGTCGAAATTATTCTATCATACAAACGTCAATCATGATTGATCGAACTGATTGACGCTTGCCTAGGCGTGTAATCTGTAAAATGCGTGGGTGTCTTAGACGTTAGGTAGGTTTTGCTGTCAGTTTTACAACAATCACGGTTGTGATTGACGAATAACCTACCGTGTAATGTAGTGATTGACGGTTTCATGAAATTGATTGACAAATATTTGGATATTTTGATATTTACGTCAATCAACTATCAGTCACGAATTTTGATTCAACGTGTAATGGCATTTCGTCAATCACGCGTCAGTCAAAGCTTAGACATCAATGGAGGAGGACGCAGAATATATTGAAGAGGCGGCTTCCACGCGCTCGCGCAGCCCGTCGCCACTCCCGCCAAACGTGCTTCAGCCAGAAAAACATTTTATTTTAAATTTTGAGGTTCTCCCCGAGTTTTGGCACACGAAAAACCCCGGGTAGGGTGGATGTCCCTAATACCAGCCACGCCCCTAATTCCAGCCTTTCCGCCTTTTTACTTCGTAAATAAGATTTCTAGTAGTCTTAACTACAAATATTGTCGGCTAATAAATTCTTCTTAACTAGGAGAAAGTATGTTTCAAATATTACCTCACAGTTTTAAACCTAACAGTGTTAAATTAAAAATCATAACACGTACGCAACGAAAAACGCTCATTTTCCTAATTTTTTGACAAGTTATGGTCCCGATACAATTAAGCATATTTTACATTAGCTCAGCTTTAGGCTTTTTGATTTGTATGAATGTGACTATAGACATAGTAATGCAGCTATTTTTGTTTAAATCTATGAGTGTTTTATTTTATTTTAGTGGAAATTAATGGGGCTGTAATTAGATATACGAAATGTATGGAGTGCTTAAAGTCAGCTGCCCGGCTGTTATTTGGTTTGACGTACATCATAATAAGAAGTACTTAATTTCAGCCACGTAATATAAATCAGGGCTGTCATAAACTGGAATAAATACCATTAATTAGAACATAACTTATTTTATAGTTAAGGAAGTTATGATCAATTCGTCATATTTTAAAATTGGTTTTTTATTTAAAAGTTTAACAAATGATACGTACTTGCTTTTCAGACATTTGGTATATGTTAAGAACACCATACAATATTTAATTATTTTTTGAGAAAGACAAAACAAACAATAAATGTAATTAACTACAACTTAGTAATACTAATTTTACTATAACTTAAGAACATAAATGAAAAAGTCATAACCAGGAAAGTTATTCAGGACCATACTTTGCGGCAGTCTATGGAGAATGATGTTCTGTAGTCGACTTGTGAAGGGCTGAAATGATGATGAAGGTTCAAAAACTTGGATGATTAAATTATAAGAAATCTTTGTACTATAATACATAATTTTTATTATAATATTGTTTTAATTAATTGTAGTCTGCAGTGTAGTGTTAAAAGAAAAATGGAACTGCTTAAAGCTAAACCCAGCTAAACCACAGTAAGGTACTCGTAAGAAGTAAAACATTAAAATAAAATAATTGTTGACGTCTATCTTAATACATATTCCATGCTTGTGACATGCAGGATTTAAAATTAAAAGTTGTTATGAATTTATTTCAGTGCCCCTAAAACTTACCTACAATAGGTACCTACCAAAAACTACAACTACAAGGCATAGCCCTATGCTATACTGGCATTAGGTACACAAAAGGAAATTGAAATTGGCACTAAAAGCACAGTATATAAATATATATACTGTGCTAAGAGGCTGGTAATAGGGACATCCACCCTATACGAATAAATATAAAAGGTAAGCTTATTCTTCGTCCATAAATGCGTTTCAAATAAAGCCGCGTATTGATTATGCGCTCCAAGAGGTCGAAATTTGGCGCGCGTTAAATAAAAATGGGTAAAGTGATATTAAATATTACAATTTTTCCTATTCGTTTTTTTTTTCTTTTTAAGATATTAAATTATAGTTAAATGGTGAATTGAAAATGAACTTAGTTTATAGGTACGTCCTTTCCCTCTGAAAATTTGAGTTTGACTGACATCAGTCAGCATGAGCGTGTAATGTCGAAATTATTCTATCATTCAAACGTCAATCATGATTGATCGAACTGATTGACGCTTGCCTAGGCGTGTAATGGGCGTCTTACACGTTCAATCAAAATTCGTGACTGATAGTTGATTGACGTAAAAATCAAAATATCCGAATATATGACGCCCATTACACGGTAGGTTTTGCTGTCAGTTTTCAAACAATCACGGTTGTGATTGACGAATAACCTACCGTGTAATGGGGTGATTGACGGTTGCATGAAATTGATTGACAAATATCTGGATTTTTTTGATTTTTACGTCAATCAACTATCAGTCACGATTTTTGATTGAACGTGTAATGGCATTTCGTCAATCACGCGTCAGTCAACGCTTAGACAGCGATGGAGGCGGACGCAGAATATATTGAAGAGGCGGCTTCCACGCGCTTGTGAAGCCCGTCGCCACTCCCGCCAAACGTGCTTCAGCCAGAAAAAGATTTTATTTTAAATTTTGAGGCTCTCCCCGAGATGTGGGACACGAAAAACCCCGGGTATCAGCCACACCCCTAATTCCAGCCTTTCCGCCTTTTTACTTCGTAAATAAGATTTCTAGTAGTCTTAACTACAAATATTGTCAGCTAATAAATTCTTCGTAACCAGGGGAAAGTATATTTCAAATATTACCTCACAATTTTAAACCTAACAGTATTATTTTAAAAATCAAAACACGTACGCAACGAAAAACGCTCATTTTCCTAATTTTTTGACAAGTTATGGTCCCGATACAATTAAGCATATTTTACATTAGCTAATCTTTAGGCTTTTTGATTTGTATGAATGTGACTATAGATATAGTAATGCAGCTATTTTTGTTAAAACCTATAAGTTTTTTATTTTATTTTAGTGGAAATCAATGCGGCCGTAATTAGATATACGAAATGTATGGAGTGCTTAATATCAACTGACGGGCTGTTTGACGTATTTGGTTACATTTGGTTTGACGTACATAATAAGAAGTACCTAATTTCAGCCACGTAATATAAATCAGGGCTGTCATAAACTGGAACAAATACCATTAGTTAGAACATAACTTATTTTATAGTAAAAGAAGTTATGATCAATTCGTCTATATTTTAAAATTGATTTTTGATTTAAAAGTTTAGCAAATGATACGTACTTGCTTTTCAGACATTAATTTGGTATATGTTAAGAACACCATACAATATTTAATTATTTATGAGATAGAAAAAAACAATAAATGTAATTAAATACAACTTAGTAATACTAATTTTACTATAACTTAAAAACATAAATGAAAAAGTCATAACAAGGAAAGTGGTTCAGGACAATGCTTTGCGGCAGTCTATGGAGGATGATGTTCTGTAGTGGACTTGTGACGGGCTGAAATGATGATGAAGATCCAAAAACTTGGATGATTAAATTATAAGAAATCGATGTACTATAATACATAATTTTTATTATAATTTTGTTTTAATTAATTGTTTAGTGTTAAAAGAAAAATGGAACTGCTTTAAGGTAAGAAGTAAAATATTAAAATAGAATAATTGTTGTCGTCTATCTTAATACATATTCCATGCTTGTGACATGCATGGTTTATTAAATATTAGAAATTATCCTATTCTTTTTTTTTAACTTTTACTTTTCAAGATATTAAATTACAGTTAAATGGTGAATCGAAAATGAACTTAGTTTATAGGTAGGTAAACTAAGTTCATTTTCGATTTCCTTCCCTCCGAAAATTTGGGTTTGACTGACATCAGTCAGCATGAGCGTGTAATGTCGAAATTATTCTATCATTCTAACGTCAATCATGATTGATAGAACTGATTGACGCTTGCACAGGCGTGTAATGGGCGTCTATGTCAATCAATTTCATGCAACCGTCAATCACCGCATTACACGGTAGGTTATTCGTCAATCACAACCGTGATTGTTGTAAAACTGACAGCAAAACCTACCGTGTAATGGGCGTCTTAGAAAGATTAGCATAGACAGATAAACAGACGGATAGACAGACACATAAACGAAAATTTTAAAAATGTCTATTCACATTTTGATAGCTTTTAAATAACTTGGTCTCAATAGCAGGTTGTTATTTCGATATTACAACCACCCCGGCGGCCCCGCTATTCCTACGGTGGCGATCATGGTAACGGCGGGGCAGGGGATGCTAAGAATCTCCGGTGTAGGATCGGTTGCCGTCTAAGACGACTCGACCTGGCAACATACAATGCACACACCCTTAGAACAGACGAGAAGATCCTGGAGCTGGAAGAAGAGATAGACAAGATGCGCTGGGATATTATAGGATTATCTGAGGTCCGAAGAGAGAGGGAGGACACGGTAATCCTCGAATCCGGCAACTTGTTCTATCACCGGGAGGGCAAACATCTATCCCAAGACGGTGTCAGATTTATCGTCCACAAGTCCCTCGTTAACAACGTAGTAAAGATTGGAAGTGTGTCGACGAGGGTTCTTTATACTCAGAATCACTAAACGGTATTCGCTGAAGGTCATATACGTTTACGCACTAAACTCGGCACATCCCAATGAGATGGTGGAGTAAATATATGAGGATATGTCTAAAGACATGCATTCCTACAGAACCCACTATACGGTATTAATGGTAGACTTCAACGCAAATCTAGGCATAAGAGAGAAAGGTCAGCTGAAGGTAGGGCAATTTGGTATAAGGCAACGGAACCCAAGGGGCCAGCACCTGGCTGACTTCATAGAGAAAGAGGGACTCTTTATGATGAACTCTTTCTTCCAGAAGCGACCCCACAGGAAGTGGGGCCTGGTCATGTCCCTACAGTTCGACAAAAATTGAGATTGACTTCATTATGCTGACCAGACAACAACTGTTCAGTGTTGTCTCAGTGATCGCGAAGGTGAAAACTGGTAGCGAACATCTAATGGTTAGAGGCACACTAAAACTAAACGTTATGTTGGTCACGTCTAATGAAGTCAACGCTCCGTCCCCCTCGTGCTCTAATCCAAAGTCCCGAAAACTTTTAGCTCGAGTTACAAAACCGTTTTCAGTGCCTTGAAGATTGCAATGCAGTGGACGATATAAATGACAAGGTCATGAAAAATGTCCATGCGGTCGGAAGTAAGTTCTGCAAGACCCGCCGCAGAAGAATACTAAAACTCTCCGATCAAACTTATTCAGTTAGACAGGAAATGAAGCTGCAGTCTTCAACAGATCTGACAGCATACAGGCAACTGAACAGACAGATCTCCAATTATCAAAGCTGAAGAAAGAGTGTGGCATCATCGTTTCCGGGACACCTGAGATTTTGAGTGAGATTAAGAGGTTCTATGGCACATCATCGTTGGAGCCCCACGCAAGTGTGACTAACGATCCAAGAGCAAGTCTTATCAAAGGCTGTTGTGGTTATTGCATTAATTAAGTAATACGAAATTATGATGAAAATTATGCACAGAGTAAAGGGATACCCGATCCAGCTAAGCTTTCTGGCTTCAGTGAAAGTGCTTAAGGTAGCAAACCACAAAGAATCGTCATGTTTAACTGTGAATGTCTTGGTGGTTTAAATAATAGAACAAAAATGTACATTTGTGTTTTTCCTATTTGTTTTTAGTACCTACGTTGGGCTTTTTATTTTTACTTACTTGTTTACTGCTTGTCGCTTTTTATTGTCGCAACTCATAAGCCAAGTAGCGCCGATGTAAGACCTTCCACTACCTCATATCATTCGGTGGGTGTCGTAAGAGGCGACATAGGGAAAAAAAATCAGGAGATGGGCAACAGTGTACCGACTTAAAATAAGAATAAAGTGTAGTTGCCAACCCGCTTGCCAAGCGTAGCATCTATGCCAAATATTCCCCATTGAGATTATAACAGCTGTCGGATAAGGTCTAACAGCTGTCATAACCTCAAAACTATTCGATAATTAATTGAATTTTTTTCTTATACTCTATTCCAATTACGAAGTCCCTTTTGGAACTTCTTAGAACGTAACTCTTCACGTTTCGCATAATTTGAAATAATAATCATTTTTGTTCATGGTCGTAAATCATCATTTAAAAATACGCAATCAATCTGAATCATTATACAATTAATTCACACACACAATCAACATATTGTTTTTAGACATCGTGCTCAAAATAATTAAAACTTTAAAAGATAATAATATTTTACTGCCGTTTTGCGTTTACGTTCTATAGTTTTATTTTTACTTTTTTACATAGTGACGTGACTAAAAGAATCGTATAAAATCGATTATAGACAGATTCTTTTCGCGAGTGAAAATCTGTCAACACTGCGTCCACCTCGTGATCACGACCGCCATTTTATTTATCTCTTCAGTACGAGTGCAGAAGTCTTGTATACGATACGCATGTTCAGTTTAGTTGATTTTGTGTTGTGTATTTATTTCATTCTTGTTATTGTAGTTATAACTGTTTGATAATTCTTTCGTTGTTATTAAGTTTTGACTGTTATTTGATTTGGTTTTTTTTTTTGTATTTATAAACACTATGGCCGAAACTGGGACCACTAAAAGAACAGTGATTTGCAGTCAAGCGCGAGAGTTTTTAGTACGCCTACAAGATTACTTTGAAAGAGAGTATCAGAATGGTGGTCCATTGTTGCCACTTTCACAAGTGACTAACCGAGTAAGTGCAGCTCTTGGTATTAGTCGAAAAACTGTTTCCCGAATAAGTAAGGAAAAACATGGTAAAGATTTAATGGAAGATAACAAATTAAAATCGCCACTTAAGAGAAAAGTTAGAAGATCGATAGTTACACATATCGACAATTTTGATCACGACGCCATTAGAAACCATATCTATGGCTACTATAGTAGGAACGAATTGCCGACTCTCGATAAATTGTCAAATACTTTAGAGAATCTGGACTGTTTCACGGCAGTAGAAGTTCTTTCTGGAGGGTTTTAAAAAATGTTGGCTTTTCTTATAAAAAATATGATAAAAGGCGGATTTTGATGGAACGTAGAGATATAGCTTTAGCCAGATTTAATTTTCTAAGATCAGCAAAGTCCATTGCCGTTTGGAATAATGTAATATTTCTAGATGAAAGGTGGCTAAACACTAATCATACAGTTGGCAAGATATGGACAGACGACACTCCTCACTCCTCCACAAAAGTACCTAGTGGCAAAGGCGAACGCTTAATTATTTGTCATGAGGGTTCCATGAAGGGATTTGTTCCGAACTGCCTCTTGGCGTTTAAATCTAAGCAAACTGTGGAATACCACGTCGAAATGAATTTTGTTAAATTTAAGGAATGGTTTTGTACCTTATTGACCAACTTGAATGAGCCATCGACGATCATTATGGATAATGCACCGTATCATTCAGTACAAATAAGTAAGCCTCCAACTTCTAGCAGCAAAAAAGCCGATATTGGGAAATGGCTGAATGACAATAATATTGTTGCTGACATGTCCATGTTAAAAGTTGAGCTGCTGCATTTGGTTGCTATAAATAAGCCTGTTAGACCAAAATACGTATTGGACGAAATGGTTAAGGAAGCCGCACACAATGTAATGCGTCTTCCACCATACCATTGTCAATACAATGCCATAGAATTGATTTGGGCGCAAATTAAAGGCAAGAATTTAAACAAATCTTTTTTATAATTTATTTTTACCTATTTTAACATTTTATCTGTTTCTTTATTAACACGCAAAACTTTATTTTAGGTTATGCGGCTCTTAAAAATACCAGCCCACCGTTTACTGCAAACAAAATGCTGTCATTGTTGCAAGAAGCTTGTGATAGTGTTACTTCCGCGAATTGGGAAATTGTGGTTTTACGAACAAAAAATTTGATTTTCGCTGATTGGGACAGAGACATACATATCGATGCTCTCATAGATAACCAAATTATAATAAATATAGGGGATTCTACAGACGATGATGAGGGTGATGACGACGACGCCGACCATGAAATATCGATTTCGGCTAGTGATGATGAATATGTTCCATCTTGATAAAAATATCATGTAATATTATCTAATTAAAATTAAAAAAACAGTTGTATAAATTTTAATTTGAAGCTAATCCTTTTTCTGTCAATATAATTTTAATTTGTTCGTTATAGTAATCGAAGATCAATATCATCAAGTATCGACTATAGCGGTACTTTACTAGTACTTGATTATTGACATCTGTCAAATGGGACTTCGTAATTGGAATAGAGTATAATCGCTGAGAGAGTTACAATCAATCCGAAAGAAATCCCTCTTCAATTTAATATCATCAAATCGGCGCGCGGTATCAAACAGCAGTTATATTCTCTTAATATCCCGCCGATGCTGAGTTTTAAAGACTACACGCGTAATGATAGTACATCCATGATTTCTACACTACACTTTGTAAAAGTTAGAGCAATATAGGTATAGTTCATTGAATTATCGGTTAAAATTTGTCGTTGAAACGGACCAGATTCCAGGAGTCTGCTTGACGGACGACGCTTTCGAACTCTAAAAGTCTGATGAACAGACAAGGAGGAGTAAATAATACATAATACTGCCCCACTGCTGGGCAACGGCCTCTACTCATACAGAGAAGGCATGAGCGTTAATCACTACGCTTGGTCAAACCGATAACGCTGAAGCGTATTAACACAACATGTGTTACAGTTTATAAAAAGCAATCTCCGTCGAAGGTTCCATAACGCTTTCCAACAAGAGCGAAAACGTCTTAGATTTCGATCAAGAAACTCTAAATTAGTATCCGTATAACACAGGCCAAAGTAATCATAAATGGAAGGTATCGAATCGAAGTCCGAGGAAAATGCAAAAGTTGTAAGGGTATTGTATTTTTTTTATAACTGGTTTTTTCGGCTCTGAGTTCTAGTCCTTCTGAGCCTGATGTTACAATGTATAATATTAAATTAATAAATAAATATTATCCTTCATAGTACACTGCTTCATAATATGTTGATGCGTCACATTGTGCAGTCTTTGGAAGATTTTGACGCCAACTTCAGCCAGCAGACAGCTGACAGTTGACGATGGTGTGGCGGCGCCACAAGCAAAACACATCGAAGCCTAAATCGCGCTAACTCAGTTCCGAAGTTAAAGCAGTATATATAGAATAGCTCCGAACTACCACTCGGAGCGTTGACCCCTCCCCGGGCAGAACACCTTGCCCGGCGGGAGGTCTCCCCTTTTCCTTCTACCGGCTACACTGGTGACCACCCGGCGTGATATGAACACGCAACCAACAACCTTCGGAAACTACAACTTCAAAACCTTCGTCATCGTCCTCAAGTACCCCATTCATTCGCTCCCGAGCAGATATTGTCTGCAGTCTTCACATTCTGCAAGTCATCTAGCTTTACAAAGGTCACATCGCAGCACTGGAATAATAATGCTTCCTGTTCCTTCAAGCTACTTTCTGCTACAGTGTTCGGCACGGCTCTAAGACTTACTGCTCGCCTCTGCTTCACGGCACTCTCGCAGATTACTTGCCTTCTTCTCGACTCATCGCAGACTACAAGGCAATCCCAGGCACATGCTCCGGCTCATCCTTCTCACCGACATCACTTGCAAGTGCGTAGTACGGCATGCATTCTTCACCGACATTAAGGACGCACCGACAATCGGACTGCACTGTCGACCTCCGGTCTGAACAGGGGGATGATGTAGTGGCGTTGTCGTCGCGCCACAAGCGAAACACATCGAAGCCTAAATCGCGCTAACGCAGTTCCGAAGTTAAAGCAGTATATATATAATAGATGCGAACTACCACTCGGAGCGTAGGCCGCTCCCCGGGCAGAACACCTTGCCCGGCGGGAGATCTCCCCTTGCCTTCCACCGGCTACTATAGTATCTCAAGGCGCCTAAGCAGACAGTCACCTTATCTCGAGAATCACTTCACCATCAGAGCACTTGTTTCACCGTTTCCACTAATAGTTCATATGCGCAGACCCGTAATACACAAAATCGCACAACTTTTACATATCAAAATTAACTTCAAACCATCATTAAACAATAATACAAGAGCACCAATTCACCGCCGGTCAAGTTCCCGCCAAAACTCAAGGGTATCAGAAAATTCAAAATCAGATAGTACAATACATAGACATTGTATCTTATAGACTAAACATTCAGTGACGTCATCTGCGTGTGAAAGGAATGCACGTATATAGTTAGACATAAGAGTAAGGGAGAATTAAAACAATATTTCTTGTCTTTTTCTAGGTATACGTTTTTGATTGTTTTCCCTCCTTTAGGCCCGCTCTATACATACGGAATTCCGTTTCGAGATTCCGTTTCGGAATTTCGAACGGTCGGCCACACACAAACGGAATCCCGTTTTGCCCGCAAAATATCGAACGGAAAACTACCGTACGTGTGTGGCGGGTCATAGATTTTATATGGACTTGCTGCGTTCGGGATTCCGAATCGGAATATCGAAACGGAATCTCGAAACGGAATTCCGTATGTATGTGGCCGGCCTAATTTGACGATGTCAAGCGTTTGTGAATAACATTGATATTATAAGCAAACAGGTAACTTAATTCAGTGTTTTTGTGGGTTTTAGTTATTAAGTAAAGTCAAAAAGATGGCAAGTTGTAGCATTTTAGGATGCAACTGCATCAGTCATCGAAAAATTGATAATATTACCTTTCATCGGTAAGTTTGTTCTGTGCTTACATTTGCTACTTGTACTGATTAATATCTATTGTTTTGAATATAAAGTGTAACATTTCATCTTTTTAACGAACTTTGTGATGTATTTTGTCAAATATTTCGACTCACAAATTGCAAATTCTTCATGATAATGCTCCTTAATTTGAACGGTCATTCCAAAGCTTAAAGTCATAACAAACGTGTACTTTTTGATTTGGTAGGATTATGGAAACTTGAGGGATATCAGTGAGTACAATAATTTTTTCCCATTGTTCAATAATAATTCTATTGTGATTAGTAGTTATGTCCATAAATATGAATCACATAATGTTATGCATATGCATACACTTTTATGATCAACTTTAAAGGAAACTCTCCTTATTGTCCTACAACTCTTCAATTATTTTCTATATTACATAGATGTCATAAATAATATGTATTATCAACCTGAAAACATGTTTGGGTTCAATTACATAAATATTGGGCAAAGAATATTTAATTTCATAAAATATGTATTGCCTGAAATCAGATGCACAAAACTTTATTGTATTCCATTAATTCTATCAGACATTAGCAACAATTACATTTTATTAAAAAATAACTAAATATGTCATACTTATATAAATATAGATAAAATAATAAATAAATAAATAAGTCTTAATCTTAAGGTTTGTGTACCTTAAGATTAAAGATAAATACAACAACATAAGATAATATTCTAAATTAATGATGTAGAAAAAATTTGATGATAATATACTTACCGTTACCATTAGTTAGTCATTATCAAAAGTAAAAAGTTATACCTAGGTTTTGTGATTGTTGTCTATTTTGGCAGGAGGATTGGCAACTGCAGTTTTTTTGCAGACAAACTATGTGGGAGGTCTATGTTCATTTGTGGAGAACATTTGTTAGGCTGTAAATGTATTAATTAACAATATCTAAAGCTTAATATGTACATAATTTTTTTAAATGTTTGTTGTGAATAATATTATCATTACATTTACATATACCTGCTACTTAATTAAATCAATTGATATTGTATTAATTGTTATAGGTATTGTATTTATGCACAGATACTCGTACTTGAATTTTTTTATATATTTAATATTATATTATTATATTATATTTATATATTTAATATATTAATTTTTAAAAATATTATTTTACAGCTTTCCTTAAGAATCAGCTATCCGTAATTTCTGGATAATCGTTACTGGTCATGATTATAGATAACCAACAAAACTTAGCAGTGTATGCTTTTTAGCCTCATTGTTTTAGGCGGACAAAATATGCTTAATTTATGTAATTTATAATATAATTAAGATGAAATATTTAAAATGTTATAATTTCTTGTTGTGTCTTGTTGTTTCTCCATAAGTTTCACCTTGTTGGTAATTATAATTTTTGACATTGTTCTGTATGTATTAAAAATTGACTAGCATTGCTTAATTTATTTATGGTTCTAGACATTTTATTTTCAAATGCTAACATTCTGTATTATTATGACTTGTAATAATTTTATTGTAATTTATATTTATTTGACTTTCTTTGTGTAATTTGATTGTATGACAGATTGATTACACATGAATCCACATTTACAAATGTAGGCACTTTATCTGTACTACCATGTTTTATGCAAGTAAAGATTGAAATAAAATAAAATAATTTTAAGTCCTGACCTAAATATACAAATGAATAATTTATGCAATAATAATTATAAAACTGACTAGGCATGCCTACCAATGAGATATTTAATCCACCCTTAATCCTTTTTATTAAGGTTTTATAAACAATAATGTGGAAATAAATTAAGAAATAAATAATTTATTAATAATAATTTCCATTTAATTGACATAAATAATGTAATGAAGATGTTTTGGACAAGAGATATGTATTACCTATCTAAGTATAGTTTAGAAGTTGTACCTCATTATTTATACCACTCAAATATATTATATACAAGGCATATAATATATATATACTCCCTTCTAATCCGATTCTAACAACCAACAAGAATTTCTGCCATGCAAAAGTAGAAATCAAGTTTATAAATGCATATTTTTAAGAAATTCTAAAGCTACTCATACCAAGAATTACAACGAATGCTCTAGAAAGAAGACAAAAATTTTATTGATTTTCTTGTTTATTAATGTGATGAAAAATTAATAAATAATCGTTTGTTTATTTTAATTTTATTTAATTATTTTTAATATATAATTGTGTTTTCATTTGTTTTATTTAATGTAACATTGTTAATATTTCTAAATGTTGTGTAAGTTGTAAGTAACAAAATTTAGTTCTTTTTAGTTTTTAAATTTCAATATATTTTCACTTAAATAGAATATATATCTTTACAGTCTATCAAAAGTCCACTGCTGAACATAAACATGAACATAGTTCTTTGCCATAGTTAGAACGCTTGGCAAGCTGGTTGGCAACCACTTTTTTTTTATATTAAGCTGTTATCACGAAAATGCTGCTGTTTATCTTCTTTGTTGTTTCCCTATGTCGCCTTATACACCACCCATGGAATGATATGAGGTAGCAGATAATCTTACACTGCATGGTAAATTAAAATAGAATATTATAAAACATTCGTTTTTATTTTATATACCAACATATTACAAAAACAAACCATTTGTTGATGCTTTACAACGTATATTAACTAAAACATTTTACCACCTTAACCATTAGGTAACATGATTAAGTCACCTAACCTCAAGTAAGTCACCTAAAAAGGCCTTCCCTGGATATTCTCATAGGATGACTTTTGCAATAGTTGCCACGCCTGCGTGAAAATATGCGTTATACTGGTTGGCCACCGCAGTTTTATATTATGTTAAGTTTTCATCAGGAAAGTGCTGTTGCCTCATCCCCATCTTAATTATTGCTTACGACGCGGGGTAGTATCATCGCGTGTATAGACAAATTCACTTGTACGCCACAACTTGCCGCACACAAACCTCTAACTTAGTAAGACATGCAGGAAAAAGCGGGAGTTGGCTCAAAACCGTGTTTTTTACTACAAAACCTAAGTGGAAACCCTTTCCTTTCGGAGGTCTGTGTTCAGCACTGGACTTGTGATGGACTGGTATGTTAAAACATTATAGATTTTTTTTGTAACATATGTTGTTCGACTCTCGACACGAGGAAAGTTTTGATAATTAATTAATATTTAAGTACATATTTTACATATTTCTACTTATTAGCGATATTTCACTTTGTGCTAGTAGCGTTTTCACTTAGTGCCATGGAAATCCAAAGCGTTAATTGAATGTCCAGTAAAATCGTCGATGCGCCGTTGAATTCGGAATGATGATTCTGATTTTACGTCGTTTCCGCCCGTAGTTTTTAGTCACAATGTATTTTCAAGAGAAATGACTTAATCATCTGAATTATAAAAGAACATTTTTTATGGTAACAAATAAGTTTTTTGTATGAATTTAAGTGCTGTGAATATAAATAAACCCAGATCGGGGGAAATGGAACAATATCTGGTAACCCAGGGAAAGTACCTCCCGCCTATTTCTATCTCAAAAGCACACCCCAATGCTTTATCTAGTCAATCCTCTATCTACGGTACAATACGTAGCAAGAACAAACGGACCACAGACTAACTAATAGATTCTACCGAAACGTTAAACAAATGGCAGCCTGTCATTCATTAATATTTTGATCATGTCATTCATTTTTTTTTTATTTGTGCCATTGTAAAACACGTTCCATCTCCAAATGTCTATTAAGAGTGATAAGCATAGAACATTACATTTTTTCTTTGCTTTATTTGAAAATTCAATTATGAGATACGATATAAGCAAAAAAAAATCGCAATTTTATAAAATCTTTTACATCACAGGAAATTTTCAGGTCAAGACTAGAGATGATTCTTTACAAGAAGAAAAAATGCATTAAAAGTTCTGCCCTCTAGTGAACCAGATATATAAACTTGTAGGCCAGTTTTCTTCTGGGTTGTAGAGATGGCGTTAATTAGGCCAAAACCCCGGAATCCAAAGCCCAAAAAAAAAAAATCTATGGCAGTTGTGGTTCTCTATGGTTGTGGTTGACAGATACAAAGAGAATAGATAATGGGTGAAAATAATTTAAAATGACCATTTTTGTTAAAAAAATTGTCCACAACCAATATTTTATGATAAAATTCATTTAAAAATGTGAAAAGTTCTTATAATTGTACTCTGGTATATTATCTAGCTTTATAATACAGCTTTATATATTAATTACCAATAACAGAAAAATACTACACCTTTTTTCGTAACCAAGTCGAGTATTCTCCATACAAAATAATTTTGTCCTCTTCACGAGCTGCGTTACGAAAATATGAAAATAAATACGCTAGCTACATTTATTAATTATTGGTGAAACTTATGCTAAGGCATACCTAGTAAATTACCATTGATTTCGATAAAATTTATTTTATTTTAATTATTTAATTTAATATTAAAATTTTGGTTACAAAGTAATGTCCATTATTTATATATTATTGTTCATTTTTTTATTCATTCTTCTAACAATAAAATTCGGTAATAATTCGTAATTATTAAATGGCAGCACTCTTTCTCTAACGAGCCAATGACATACCAGAATCGAATATTATGTGCCGGCCAATTTGTTCTCGAGTAAAAAAAGTGAAAGACGCGTGTTTCTTTATCGACGAGCAAAATTCCAATTTGAAATTGTCAGTTTTGTTTTGTTTAACAAACAACGCAGGTAAGTGGGTACTTATATTTAATTGATTATTTAAAAAGCGTACTACCGACCTTTATTGAAATGCAAGGTTGTTAGAACTCATTGAGATTTCTGTTTGGCTTAAAAATTTTGAGGTTACTTTCAAAGTACGGTGGTTGTTCATTTTTGTTACGATTTGTTACAATTTTGGTTACGTTACAAAAATGATATAACAAAAATGAACTAAAGCCGCAATCACATTGCTGACTTTTATTGTTAACCATTAATTTAAGTAATGGAAAATTATGATAAGTGAGTAGTTTTAATGTCTTTTTACTTTTTTGTGCAATAAAGTTCAATAAATAAGTAAATGTTTGTAGGTAGGTATGTACTTGAAATATTATTGAGCGTATTTTCGTTCAGTATGTTATTCCATTTATCTTTTTGTTTGTTAATTTCACTGTCATTTGTTTGTTCATCAGTTGTTTATTTCATAGTCTATCAGTAGTGACAGTAATATTAGTTTTCTCGTGTTAAAAGCGTCCGTAACCCGGTGCAACTAAAAGTAGCCTCGGTCACTGATAATATAACGACTGTTGTGGCATACATATAGATAGGTTTCTTTAAGTCAAGCTTGATACCAGTCTCAACTGATGGAAAATGATGACGAATTTGATGGTGAAACACGCTTACCAGAACATGTCGTTTTGTTTCTTAGTCTGTCTATTTGATTGTCTGTTACATGTTTATAATTCTTCCGTCACCTAGTTCGATTGTCTGTCTAGTTGACTTTTTGTCTGTCCATTATTCTTTCAGTAAGTTTATGTGTGTCTTCAATCGTCATTGTCGTTTTCCTAGCACTCTGTTCATTTATGAATTTTTTTATGTTTATTTGTTTCGGTGCCCATTTGTGATTAAAATATTTTTTCTTTTTAGGATGCCAATGACAGCAGCTGAACGACAACGGCTATACAGGCAACGTCTTAAGGAATTAAACCCAGAAAAGTTTGAAGAAATTGGATTAAAACATTATTAACAGAATTAAGAAGAAATATGTGTCAGTTTCTAAACTAACAGAAAACCAAAAGTCATTAAGAAGAAGGAACTGGAGAAAGCTGAAGAAAAATCAGAAAGAAAAACATGAGTCACAACTTAAAACCAAAAAGAATACAAAATAATATCAAAGATACTATAAGAGGCTAAAGAAAGAAAATGAAAGACAAAAAAATATAATTAAAAAAACAAAGAAAACAAATACAAGCACTAAAAAAGAAAATCTATCGACAAAAAATCCTTCTTAATTGTCATACGACTGCCACAGAGCAGGAAAATCTTATAATTCACGAAAAGAAAAAATGCCCTAGAAAGCGAACTCGGCTAACATCCGATTCAGATGACTGTCTGTCTTTGCCATTTAAAAGACCAGCATATACTACCAACACGTCTACTGCTATCTCCAAGTTCGAGAACAAAACACCACCGGTTTCTTCTGAAAATATCCCAATTGTACCAATAGATATTTTTGGTACTGTTGACTGTGATTCAGACTCCTCAGATATTTTCGATTTGTCACGTACTGTTGAAACTTCTAAACGTAAAGTGGAGGGCAATCCCATGCAAATTATAACGCCTGTGGTTGCAGATCATACCTACGCCGCCGTGACAAATAAAGAAAATGTTGATCATCAGCATCAAAATAACTTAAATAAAAAAAAAACTAAATAAAAATGTGGCAGCTGTAACCATCTTATCCGATGTTAAAGTAAATTATGCACTGAGTGATTTAAGGAAAATTATCAGCAACACAAAGAGACACAATGTGTCTTCTTGTGACCTCAAAGTAGAATTTCCTGAAATACTTGAAGTTCAGTAACTAATTCTGTGTCATTAAATAAAAAAACATTTTTTTCTAGTTCAAGTGAAAGTGAATAGTGTTTCATATTGTTATTTTATAAAATAGTTTTTGATACCTACTCTTTTTTGATTATACGTGTTTATCATTATGTTCATGACAGGTATAATGTCTGGATATTTTTAGTTCCTATTGTAATTATTTTGATGTCCTTAGTCTTTGTTTTATAATGAGGTCATTATTTAAAGGTCATCATAGCATTTATTTTGATGTAGGTAGCCTCAATACTGGTTTTGTAAAACTAAATAATACCTACGTATGAATGTGTTAGGAAAGAGTTAATATAGCGTTAGATTGTAGATTTTTTTACCCTTTTTTCCAAGTCTACAACGTGATGAATGCTGTTGAGAAATGTCTATTTTTTGTATTGTTGATTTGTTTATGATAACTTTATCTAAGAATAATATTCTCAATATGTAACTGATTATGTTAAGTAAGGTACGTTGGGGTAAGATCGGTGATGGGGCAAGACCGTAGGATTCAAATTCCCGGCGAATTATGCTATATTTTGAAAAGCTAACAATATGCTACACGACGCCATTTCATCCTGCCCCGACCCTCAGTTCGCGCCAGTCACTCCGGCAAGTGGGACCTGTGCTGCGTGGCATTTTATAAAACAATGTAATTTTTGTATTATTTTTGTCCATCCGATCTTTCCCTATCACTTTTATTTACGATTTTTAGCGAGAATATGGCTTCTTTTGTTATTATTTTGTGTGGATACTAATTTTTATGAAGTTATAGCTAAATAAAGCTGGTCCATGCAGGGGTAAGATCGCTGTAGGCCGAGATCCGATGTTTCCCCTTGTGAGTGAAGATCGGATGAATATTATGCGATCTTTGCCTGTTACAAATATGGCAGTGGTTGTTAAACTTTCATTGGTCGTGTATATTTTTTCGTTGATTACTCAAGTGACTATGGGACTCAGTCTCGTTAGCAAGTCTGTATATTTAAAAGTAATAAAACAATACGATGGTTTTATTACTTTTAAGTACACATTAAAATACATTTTTTTTTATAGGATAAGGGTGACAAAGGAGCATACAGTCCACCTGATGTTAAGTGATTACTGCGGCCCATAGACATCTATATCTATCTTCTATTACAAATCAAAATGTAATTTATAATAATTATTTAAAAAATAATTTATAATAATAAATGCCGCTTTGTTAAAATATTTATATCTTCCTTAACTCCTGCATTATCCCATGGCATTTCGCTAGTCCTTACTGTTATTTTTTTTCCCATATAAAATCAAATGCATCCGATCTTTCTCTTATATTGAGTAATTCCATCTTATGTCATAACAAAGTTTGAGAAACATAAAATTACAATTTCTTTATATCAGGGATAAGATCGGATGGCAACAAAAAAAGAGAAAATCGTTTGGAACATTTATGTTTCTAGTAATTTATAGTTCATATTGAAATATGTTCTTGAGCGTTAAAGTTAGGACAAATCTCTTTTATAAACTTTTTTCTCTAAGCAGTAGAAGTGGTTTTAAATTTAAGTCCGGTCTTACCCCTTAATGGCCAATTTTTCATTATGCATATAAAAAAGTATGTCTAGTTTTCGCACACCTTTAAAGCAGAAACCGTTGAGTTTACACAAGCAAAAGATTCTCAGAGCTAAACTACGTTTAACGATTAACGGTTTGCTCCAGGTTCCATAAATCTGACGTATACGATTGTCGAGAAATTAAAGTTTTTGGCAGACTCTTCCAACTATTCGAAAATCCGTCCGGTATTACCCCAACGTACCTTATTTGATCTCTTTTTTATTGTCCCCAAAGAAAATTAGGTTAAATTTGATCTCCTTTTGTTAATAAAAGAAAATAATAAAAGAATTATAAAGTGGTTTATTTCGCAACATTTTGTACGTGATTCATAAAATCTATAATAATCCTTAGAACAACACGGAATTTCGCCCGCTGCCGACCGGCGCGTATGTTCGTGTTGCTTAATGATAACTAGTGTATTGTGAAAACGCCCTAATATTTCATTTTTGTTATTTTTGGTTACGTGTTTCATTTTTGTTACATTTTCACTTTTGTTTCATATTTGTCACAATGGTCAATTTAAATGATTTTCACCCTAATACACTTGGTTGACTGCCTCATTGGTCTAGTGGTTGTAGTAGTGCGACTGCTGATCATGAGGTATGAGGTCCCGGGTTCAAATCAAGGTTATTGAGTATTTCCCAGAAACTCTCAGTGGCTGCCCAGAGCCAGGAAGTTGGCGGTGTCTCTCTCTGGTTGTGTTGGTTTACCGTCCCATCGGTCTATGAGAGTGAGGGAATAAAGACTGCATCTGTGCTTGCGCATACACTTGGGCTCTATAATCCTGTCCTGCGCCGTTGAGACTGGCCGCCATGACGGAAATTCGGTCTGGAGGACATTATTATTCTTTTTACACTTGGTTGACAGTTCTTTCAAATAGATTCCGTTATCTTACTCTTGCTTGCGAAGTTACGTTATTGTGTTATTTGAAAATCCTGGACCTGGTTTGTGCTTGTTTCTTGTTTTTGTTGTATCTTCTTCGAACGTTTTACCTGTTTTATCTTCTGTACCAGTGTTGCCTGCTTTTGACGATTGACCCTGCTCTTGCCAATTAGAATCTGCCGCTACCAACGTATCGACCCTGCTTTTCCCTACTGGACTTTGTTTGCCGCAATTTGTATAAAATGCCGAGAAAATCAGCAATAAAGTGTTATTTTGGATGTGTGACTGAAGGTATGGTCATTAATCTTGGAAGTTCAAAAATTAAATAAGAGTTTCCCAACAGTACTTGTGGAACCCTAAAATATTCCTTACCAAACTAGTAGCAAACTGATATTCAATTTATCGTATCTTGTGTCAATAAGAACTTACTATATAAAAATTTCAGGTCCTTTTCACCAATTCCCGAAACCAGAATACCCAAATTTGGAGAAATTCTAACAGTGGAAAATAGTTTTGAATGAAGATATAAAAAGAAGAGGATTCGTTCATTTTTAACAATATAAGAATATGTGATTGTCACTTTGAGGAGTTTTACCGTTCTGCGAGTAAACTACTCACCAGAAATGCTGTACCAACTTTAAACTTATGAAAGTACCTCTAACTTGCTCAAGGCATTTTATAAATACTGCTCTAAATAAACAGAAATATGAAAAGTAAATAAATTATCAGTCATTTACAGTTTGTACCAAATGTTTGCTTACATTGTTATATAATTATTAAGCATCAAGATGAAGTCCGCGACTTGATCTGCATGGATTAAGGTATTTTTGATTCCTGTGGGAATAAAAACTAGCCTTGTAAGCAGCCTATTAACGAGAAACCTGAACCGGGATCCACTGGGAAATGTATTTTCCAGTATTAGGAGCAATGGGATCCGGAATGTATCGCCAACATGCTGCCAATTTACTGGAGCATATAAAATTTTGTTAGTGAATAGTTTAACTTCCCCTCATTTGATTGGTGCAAACTGTGAACGTGAAAATAACAAAATATTAAAGCCACTTAAATATTTAATTAATTCACAATAAATAAAAACAGGAGAGAATCCAATGTGGATTCTTTAATAAATTAGTTTGGACAAAATGAGAATTCAGAACCCAGCAATTTAACTACTAACAAAGCTAAACGATATGTGTGTATAAAAAAAATTTGTAAGAATTGTAACGTGTGTATAATGCAATTGTCACAACACTTCTGACCCAACTCGGCTAGAGCGCATCCAAGCCTTATAAGAATATCCCCTTTTTAAGACAATACAAGGAGTACGTCGATCCTCCGCATGATAAATTATTATAGACGATTTCTACCACATGCTGCAGAACTTCAAGCGCTACAACCGCAACAATTAAACATTAAGTTACCATAATTTTCGTACACATTACATTCGCTGCATTTAGATCGAAAACAGTGCTTGAGTTGTAGCCTTTGAGAAACAGACGAGGAAAACAACACAGGTGTGATCCGGTGTCAATCAAAATTGGCGCTTCGAAGATTTGTCTGTAACAAATAAACGGCGGCTATAAGGGTACAGCATTTTCGACATATATTCGAAATTCAGCACGCCACAATATTTACTGATCATAAACCGCTAATATTTGCATTCAAACAACGCCGTAAACAACTTCCACCAGCTCAATTAAATCCAATAGTCCATCTCAATTAGTTCCATTCCTAATTTATCTCTTAAGTTAGAGCTGGTACCACTTCCTGGATACAACATTTCTCTGGTCTGTGACACATCGACAGGTCGTCCACGCTCGTATTTGACTCCAGAATTTTGTCGGACGGCGTTTAATAAGTTACCCATATTCTATAAAAAATACGAGTATCTTTTGTGATCCAGACCGCATTGTATCCATTAAATTTAATCAAAATCCGTTCAGCGGTTAAAGCTTGAAGAAGTAACAAATACATATACAAACTTTCAGATTTATAATATTAGTATAATTTAAATTAAAAGCTTAAACGATTCATCATAAAATTATTTAAAATTTATTTTTTGGGATTCCAATAGAAAAGGCTGGCAGCCTTCCGCCGCATGACTCCGGGACTTTTTTCGTGAGGTCATAGACTTAGTATCATGTGCGATCATGTCAGACTTACTCTACGGTTGTGTTGGCTTGGGATTATGGGAATCCTTTGCAACATGACCAGATTTAGTAGATTTCTACTTTTTAGTAGATTTTGGCCCCGCAAAATTATATTTTTGTAGTGGAAAATGTTTAAGTATTTTTAATAGATGAATATATTTTAGAGAACATTTTTGTTCATTATTGATCTCTTTAATAATCATGTTTAAAAAATTTCAGAGCTTTACAAGCTATAAATAAATAATTGTACAGTACATTTTTATTTTGTTATTTAATTCTTAAATCAGACACATATTAGAGGGCGCATACCTTTTTCACAGTTTCTTTACAGAACTAACAACAGATAATGTTGAATAAAACTAAAACTTATTTTGAAATTCTCGACGTTTCGGGTGCTTACCAGTACCCATAACCACAGTTTTCTTCCTCGCACGACTTCCTTGTAGAATCGATTACCATCAGCGATTTTTCCGGACCGATACGACTTAGGGACCTTCAAGAAAAGAGCGTACTCCTTTTTAAAAGGCCGGCAACGCATCTGCAATTCTCTCCCTGGTGTTGCAGTTGTTCATGGGCGGCGGTAGTCACATCAGGTGAGCCGCATGCTCGTTTGCCCCCTCTCCTATAAAAAAAAGGTTCTAGGTGATTGGCATCCCGCTGTCAGAGTTAACCTGAATTTAACGCTAAAAAATCCGTAAAAGTAGTTTTATTCAATGTGTAATGTTCGCATAAATATAAGAAATCATTATGTAAAACAGATAATGTTGTTATATTGTAATTCCGAAACTGAAGTAAATGTATGTTGCGCTATTTCATTTATTATGAAAATAATATATGATAAAAAATAATATTGCTATTTAATTTTTTAACTGATGAACCATGGTGTGATTGTGTAATAATATCCACTATCACATTTCTTCCCGTATATGAAGTAATAAAAGAAAGGCGACAGAAGGAAGTTGAAACAGGAAATGGTTGCTCACCCGCCTGCCAAGTGTAGCTACTCCTAAAGGGGGGGGGGGGGGGGTGGCAGAGTGATTTTTCCATACATTATGTCTAAGCACACTTTTGTTTTTGAGGTACGGTTTTTACTTATTTTAAACTTACTTTTTTATCCTTTTGAGTGGAATATCACAAGCTCAAGGTAACAATAAGAACGGTTTATAAATAATTACAGTAAAAACTTCATCTATCATTCTATTTTTCCACCGATCCTTCAGGTTAAACTCAGGTTGTCATTAAAATTGGTTCAGCCGTTTCCATGAAATTGAATGCATTAAGCATATTCATCAATTTCGCGGAAACGAATATTTGTGACTTATACACTTACAAAAAACGTATGTTTGTGACTTACACATTATTTTCATTTCCAATACACAGGTATTATGTATATGTTCTTTTGAATATAACTTTACTTACTTGATTTGTTGATACATTTCTCGTTTGTTGCGGTTTGACTGATATTCATAAAATAATTCTATGCATTTCCTAAATCTTGTACTAAACGAATCGGATTATTTTATTTATTGTTTTATGAATATTGTAATATATTGTGTACATACGATCCACCAAATTACAAGCAATAGATATTTTGTGTGTTATGTGATATGCATTATGAATAAAAAAATATTATATTACCCCTATTAAAATGTTTTTTTTTATAGGATAGGGTGACTAACGAGCACACAGTCCACCTGATGTTAAGTGGTTACTGTGACCCATAGACATCTACATCTATCCTCAATAAAGACTCAAGATGCAGACGCGTTGTCACCCGTGAGGACTAAGATGGAATGCCTCTTTGCCAGTAAAAAGGGTCTGTGTGTGTGTGTGTGTGTGTGTGTGTGTGTGTGTGTGTGTGTGTGTGTGTGTGTGTGTGTGTGTGTGTGTGTGTGTGTGTGTGTGTGTGTGTGTGTGTGTGTGTGTGTGTGTGTGTGTGTGTGTGTGTGTGGTTTTTAGTTAGTGGGTTTTGGCTGCTTTACTAAACGATCTGTCAAATAAAATCTGTTCCCAATAAGCCTCTGACATTACAGACCTATTCCGACACACATAACGAAAGACACGAACAAAATTGCAATCCTTTTAGCCTGATGATGATATTAAATCAGAACATGAACGGAAATGATTAGTTGTTTTTATTAGGTTCAGACTAATTGTGGATTTCCTTTCTTCATTTTTGTAATTGTTTTGAACTACCATGTACTTTCCGTTTTACTAATAAATAGTAATAAATAACGCTAATAAGTTGGTTGTTTTACTGAAAGTAATATATTATGACTACTCAGTTTTTTCCTGGAATACCGTGATTTTATAGAATCTACGTATTTTTTAGTAACATATAACCGTTATAAAATCATCGACTAGATTTGGACATGGCAACATTGATTGGTATTTCAGGGAAAGTACCTAACTAATTACCTATCCTAAACAAAGTAGCTCTATGGTTAGGTTCATGTTCATTCAAAATACAATACAAAGTACAATGTTGTTTATCAATGACATCATCGAAATATATATACAGTAATCTATGATTTCCATTTTCCATTTCCATTTTCCATCAAAGGTCAATAAAATCACATCAATTTTTATGTTGTTGAATTAATTTATATTAATTTAATTATTGTGTTTGTTAGTTAGTGCTCTGCATAGATTACATAAGTATAACTAGTGTTCTGTGATCCTTTTAAAAGAATTTGTGTAACACAAATAATATATTTTATAGGATTTATGAGATATAATATGGAAACTAATAATACGTCTTTTAATAATATGCAATTTTCTTTGGATTCCGAAGTGGTTGAATCCGAAAATTCAACTTTTGCTGAAAATTCAACTCAAAATGTTGAAGTGAAATTGTCTCCTGTACAAATTCAGCAAGAATACTTTGAATATTTACAGGACTGTGATTGGATTAAGTACGTATTTATTTTTACTTTTACTATACACTATTGTAACTCTCACAATGACTTGGGTTTCTATAGTAATCGCCAAATTGCAAAATAAGTAATCTTCAGATTGCATTAATATTTCATTGCTACGCTAGTATCATGTCACTTGGCAGGTGGATTGTCTTATTATTTTATTTTTGTAAAAAGGTAATTTAAATTTATAAATTAATATACCTAGAAAGAATGGTAATAACAAAACATTCTGTATAAAGGTATTATTAAAAAATTATATCATTTCCAGCATTAAAAAAATTACAATAATAAAATCCACTCCAATACAATACACCATCACTGTGATATATCTAAAGTATTTTTCTTTATTAGCCTCTTAAAGTCTTCTGCAAGATTAGGCTTCTGTTATGGGGAAGATTTGTCATTTTTGGCAGAAGGTTTGACAATTGCACTCTGTTGGCAGTCTGGTTTTACATCTTATGTATACCAACATGGTATATATCATCGCCGTTAGATTATTCTGGCACTTCCCGTTTAAACATCTTACAACACCCAAGGTAACATTCTCATACAATGCCACCACACAGCACATATATTGTTATAGCTAAAGGCCTTGATCAATTATTACAGATATGAAAAAAGCAATAGGAGTCACTTATTACAAAACATAGCTTTTGCATTATTTGGAGGTCCTAGTGTAGAAGGAGATTTGTCACGTAGTGGGAGTTATCAAGAAGTTCATCTAGAAGGCTACACCTCAAGACAAAGGGAACAAGTTATTAAAATATATAATAAGCTATGTGAACAAAGTATGTACAAGCAGTTTACATTTTTATTTAAGAGAATATTAACATTCAGTTCTTGAGATATTCTATTGAAGCTTAAAAATGTTCAAATATTGGGCATAGGCTGCCCAAATTATTGAAAGTATAAGAATCTCTTTGCTTGAGTAAAGACTATGTTCAGCAGTGGACTTGTGAAAGACTGTAATGATGATGATGATTGCACTAATAGACAATTTGCACCTTGGAATCTGCCTATTACTGGTTTGCATACTTTTTGTTAGACGGAAACGAGATGGTTATAGTGGCATCTAAAACTATAAGATTTTTCTAGCATATCCCATAGTCACGTCTTACAACACTGACGTGACAAAATGGGATTATGGTGGTACCTCTATGGAAGTCAAGTCCGGTATGCCATTCTAAAATACTTAAATTTATATCTACATATATGTTCTACTTGTATAATGTCTGCATTATATTGAATATCTGTGTCTAAAGGTCAACATTTATGACCAACCTAGATATAAAGTTTTGAATATTGTCACCCATCTTGCTCATATTGGATCCGGATTTCCAGTAATGGAAAAAACTGGCTTTACATGCTTTCAGAGCCACAGGGGTGAAAGACCGTCCATTTCCTAACTGCAGGCTGTTACTGAAAATTTCTTGACAGATAAATTCAATTACTGATTTTGGCCCAACTGGCGATTCTAACCCGGGACCTCACGACAGCAGTTGCATTTACAATCACTAGACAAATGAGTCGGTTTAGGTCTTCTATCCATAAAACCAATGTCAATGTGCATAATATTAAACAAAGATGCAAACACTTGTGAATGTTTTAGCACTTTATGTGACACTATATGTACAGGTGCTATCTTAGAGAACTGTAAAAGTGTAGTTAGTAAATGATGTAATTTTTTTTCTGGATACTACCTAATTAATTAGAGATATAATTAGTCACAAGTGGAGTTAATATAAAGCCATCCATAGCTCCATAACATGATAACCGAGTAGTTGATGGATAGATGCTAAAATATTATACTGCATTCTTTCACTTTATACATGCACCAGGATGTGAATGTCAGTATGGTGTGCATAGAAGGACACCACATGATTGACTAGATGGAAACTTAAGTAAGGCATTGTTTTTTTATATTATGCTCCATGATTTTAAGACTAAGGAGTGTAATTATTTAACACTCACAAAATAATATTGCTAACCATTAGGCCGAATATCAAATACCAAAATCATTAAAAAAAAAGTCTCCCACATTACTCTAAAATGAATATATTTTACCACCTAAACATTAAAATTAATACTATCAAATATAAATTTATATAATATAATAATAAATTTATCAAAGGTAAGTTGCAATGAATGAATACAAATTTCAGCATTTGTTGACAATAACAGAAAACTCTTTTCCTCTTAAACTATACCCACTTCTGAAAATAGCCTCTCAATGTATACACTGCTTCTGTGGGATGATAGATAAATTTTTTGTATATTCTGTCAGTTTTCGATATTGTTGTGCGTTTGCTGACCACCACTTGTAAGGGTTTGCTGTCTGATCTAGGCAAGCCGTTTTCATCCATTAAAATTTAATTCATTTGCAATCGCCACATCCTTATTATCATCCATATTTCTCCATATTTTCAGTAGCAACTTCCTCAACACAATTCCAGACACTGTGGTGTTTCAATGGTTTTGTCATCTTCATTGTTATTTATTTTCTTACAAAGAGGAGAAGAATCCTCATTAATCATCGTTACTGAAACACAATTTGACGTAACTTTAAACAAATAATGTGTGTCGTGACGCGATTAACTCGCAAATGAAACAAATACGTCACCCTAGTCACATTGCCACCACACTACACGCATTAGAGTGAGATAAGTCGCATTCTGTGGCCGTGCCGAATATTCGGCGCTTCGGCCAAGTGCGTGGCTTAAAATGCGGTATTCGGCAAAATCACTATTAGTGGCATCTCTAGTTTTGATACTTGTATAATTGATATTTTTATAATTATTATAAATACATCATATAATATAATTGCTATAAGATCAGAACATTGTCTTGTTGCAGGTAAATATTCCCAAAACAATGAAGACATTGTCATGTCAATTTTATTAGTTGTCTGTGCAAAACCAAACCCTTTAAAATACTATCAAATTCAACCAAGAAACTATTGGTTAGATCTACATCAGAGAAATGATATTATTATTTGGTGTACAGCAGTGTTTCGGGTTAGAAAATGTATACCTACTACTGTTGATGGTATGTATGTTTATTAAGTTTACGTGGTAGAGCCATGCTGCAGCTATATTAGTAGTATAGTTGTAGCACGAATGGGTTGGCTCGACCGGGGAAGGATCACGCTCTCACAGAAAACCAGCGTAAAATAGCAGCTTAACGCTGATGTGTTTCGTATGGTGAGTGTAGAGAACCGGAGACCCCTTTTACTGGCAAAGAGGCATTCCATCTTAGTCCCCACGGGTGACAACGCATCTTCATCTTGAGACTTTATTGAGGATAGATGTAGATGTCTATGGGTCACAGTAACCACTTACCATCAGGTGGACTGTGTGCTCGTTTGTCACCCTATCCTATAAAAAAAAAGTATATTACTAACTGTTACTTATATTAAAAAACTAGATAGTGTAACTTTAGAATTTATTAAAACCTTAATCACATCGCCATTTTTTAAATAGAATAAGGGTGATAAACGAGCACAGTTCACCTGATGGTAAAAAAATGATGTTAACCACTTGACACACTCGTGAAATGTGGGAGGGTATTTACCATGACCCTTCATATGTGATTAACATATTTTTATTTTTAAATATATTTACTAGGTGGTAGGACTCATTTATCTCGGACTCAGTTTTTTTTATAGGATAGGGTGACAAACGAGCACACAGTCCAATGGTAAGTGATTGCTGTGGCCCATAGACATCTACATCTATCCTCGTTTGCGAATCAAAATGCAGATGCGTTGTCAGCCATGAGGACTAAGATGGAATGCCTCTTTTCCAGTAAAAAGGGTCTCCAGTTCTCTACACTCACCATACAAAACAGCAGTGCTAAGCTGCTATTTTACACTGGTATTCTGTTAGAGTGTGGTCCTTCCCCAGTTGAGCAGACCCATTCGTGCTACAACTATATTACTAATATAGCTGCAGGGTGGCTCTATCACATATAGTTTTATTCAATACATATTGTTAGCGTAAAATATAAGAAACCATTACAAAAAATGTAATTACAAGCTATGAGGCATATTTATCTTTAGTCCTCAGAGGTGAAAACACAGCTTTATTTGAAGTTGGTTACTGGTGCCCATGAGCCACAGTAGCCACTCATCATATTTTCATATCTGATATCATATCAATATCTTTCTTGGTAGAGCCATGCTGCAGCTGTATTAGTAGTATAGTTGTAGCACGAATGGGTCGGCTCGATCAGGGACAGACCACACTCTCACAGAATACTAGCGTAAAATAGCAGCTTAACCCTACTGTCTTTCATATGGTGAGTGTAGGAGAACCAGATACCATTTTTACTGGAAACGAGGCATTCCATCTTAGTCCTCATGGGTGACAATGCATCTGCATTTTGATTTGTAATAGAGTATAGATGTAGATGTCTATGAGCCACAGCATCCACTTACCATCAGGTGGACTGTGTGCTTGCTTGTCACTCTTATCTTATATAAAAAAAGCAAAGATTGTTAAAGCTGCTCAAAGCTGAGTGAAGCCGCTCCTCTCGCAGTCGGAATAAGGTCCCTGCGTCCCTAGAGTAAAATACGCTGCAAATTATAGTTATGTTTTTACTTATCTCTACCACATGACGAATTATTACATACATTTATTCATCAATTGTCCAACATTTATAACAAATTATTTCAGCCAAGTCATGTAAAATATACATTGATGATAATGCAAGAGTATATCAAAATTGGGATTCATATTTGGCTAATAATACACTACCAAAGTGTGTTATGATAGTTCCAGAGAATGGAGAATACAAAGGTACCCTTATTGAGGTAAGATTTAATCGTATTTTAAATAAAAAAAGCCATTTTTTCTTTAGGCTTTTTTAATAGAAAATATTTTTAATGTATAATTTAATTATTGTTTATAAACGACGGAAAAGGAAAACATCATGAGGAAACCTGCATGTTTGAGAAATTAAAATAAAAAGAAATATTTCGAAGACCTGAAGTTCGCCAACACGCATTGTGGCAGCGCAGCGGACACTTTGTTTGCCCTAAAACCCTCTCAAAAGTCAGAGAAGGCCTGTGCCCAGTTGTGGGACGTATATAGGCTGTAACTTTACATTTTAACTTTAAATGAATTGTAGTAATAATTTTAATTATTATTTAAGGAAAGTCTCTCGCAGGTGGATAATAAAATAATATAAACGACAGCTCCGTGGCGCAATGGTTTAGCAATAAGTTGCTGCGCTGGGGGCCGCGGGTTCGAATCCCGCACGGAACAAGTATTTGTATGCCCTACAAATAATTGTTCCGGGTCTGGATGTTTGTCCTTGTGCAATTTGTGTATGTAAACTGCCTCCACGATACAGGAGAAAATCCTAGTGTGAGGGTAACGTTATTTTTAAAATAAAATAAAATAAATAATCATATGGCATTTCCTGTAATTACTTAATACATAATTATAAAATAACCAAATAGAAATTATTAAAATTATGTTATGTAATTAAAATTACGAGGGTATTGTTATAATGTTTAAGATAAAAATGTGTTTCAGAGTGAAAAAGCATTTGCTGTTAAATTAACTGTAGCTCCATCGCCTTCTTTGGGTCTTAAGGCCAGAGTACTAAGTTCCGTTGATACGGCAAGCACAGTTGCTTCTTTAGGAGCTGTGGGAGTACTTGGTGTTGCCGCATTTACACCTGTTGGGCCAGCCATTCTCGTTGGTGCTACTGTTGCAACTGTCGCAACAGGAGTATATGGTCTTGTTCGTTCATCTATACATCTTCACGATAGAAGGATTCACATGCAGGTAATTTGTAATATTTTGTTAACATGATTTATTTATTTCTTCTTGATTGATAAGAAACCAAACTACTAAATGCGAGTAGACAGAGTAATACAATTTGGATTCCCAATTACAGGTGGTTAAAATTCCAAATTTTTTGATAAAAAGTCTGATCTTTAGCCAACATCCTGGCAATAAAACAATAGATTGTAATTATAATGCATTATTTGCTAATTAAACACATTAATTGCTATTTATATTTTTACAATTAGTCTGTTTTGTAAAAATGTGTGTTTTATTTTGTTAAATATGTTTCAAGTCTTATTCACTTATAAGGGCAATAATGGAAAAATGAATCTATGTATAACGAAATATAGTAGGGTCTCTCTTACAAATATATTTTATCAAAAAAAGTTTTAATTGTTATGCTTTACTATCTTCGGCTATATTACCACTTGCCATCAGATGGGATGGTAGCCAAGCACTGGTTTATAATAGTCGAAAAATGCAGTGAACAACCTTAGTAGTGATACACTGGGAATCATACTTAGGTTGCTCCTGAATTCTGAAACTAAAGCGCCAATTCTCTGATACTTCTACTGAAAAGTAATAAAACTTACTTAATACATAATCATTTAAAATGTTTTGTTATGATCCATTTGTTGTACTAAAGCAGCTAGTTCATAAATAGTCTCAAATATATGTTTAGAGATGATAATATAAGTAATTATCTATAGTCAGATAGGGGACAAACGCTCCTTTGTGATAACTAACACAGATTGTACACTATAATGTTGAAAATGGTGATAAGATACACTTTCACGTCACTGTTTTTAGTTTATCTGTAAAAAATGAATACAAAAAACAGTTCAATCAGGTTGGAGCTATGGTATCTATACAAATAAATAAAATTGATTTGTCTATTTGTAATGTCGAATAATAGTTTTTTTAATAAATGTATATGAAATTATTACATCACTTACCTTCGATTTGCCGGCAATATCGTCCTTATAGCAAAATCGCTGAAGGTCCTAAGCACTATGCTCTTATCTTCTTGTCAAGTATACCTCAATACTGTACAAACGAAACGAGAAAACGAGACCATACAACCAGTGCGTGTTGCCAGTAATGACCTAAGGAAATGAGACGTGGTCCTTCACTGCTGGCCGGATGAGGAAGCTCAAGGTCGCTAAGCGAGCTATGGAGAGGACTATGCTCGGAGTTTCTCTGCGTGATAAACTTAGAAATGAGGATATCCACAGTAGAACCATAGTGAATGACATAGCCCAACGGATTAGTAAGCTGAAGTGACAATGGGCCGGCAATATAGCTCGAAGAATCCACAACCGATGTGGAAGAAAGGTTCTCGAGTGGCCTCTTTGTACCGGTGGACGAAGTGTAGGGCGTCCCCCCACTAAATGGAGTGACGTACCTGGTAAGACATGCAGGAAGTCGATGGATGAAGGTGGCTCATGACCGTGCTTTGTGGTATTCCTTGGGGGAGGCCTATGTTCAGCAGTGGACTTGTGAAGAGCTGTAATGATGATGATAATGATATGAAATTATACATAAATGGTACTTGCAACAAAACAACAATTTTTAAAAATTTTGTCTGTCTGTTTGTTCCGGCTAATCTTTAAAATGGCTGGGCTGGACCGATTTCGACAAGATTCACTGGCAGATAGTAAATGTTATAAGGAGTAACTTAGGCTACTATTATTTTAGAAAAATGAAAACCCATGAAATCCAATTGTGATAAATTGTACGCGGACGAAGTTGCGGGGAACAGCTACTATTATAATGTAATCGTAATCTGATACTTATAATACTAAATATACTCCTATATGTGTGGCAGTGAAAGTTGGCTGTGACAGAAGAATCATGAAAGCAAAGTTAATATTGGAGTAATGCAGTCATTAAGGGAGTATGTTAGTGCTGACTGAATGATTGGATGGGAAATTGTGAGATAAGATAAAAGTGTGGCTTAATTAATAGAATCAGGCGTTACTTTGCGGAAATCCATTATATTAAAGTTGGTAAAAATTACCTCGCGTATATCCGCTCGATAAAAAAAAATATGTTAAAGCTTTTAAAAAGTTACCTCGCAAACATCTGCACGATAAAATAAAATGATGTGACCCACCTAGTATGAAGAGCACCTACCCCCTCAATTACTTTTTATTTTTGTTTGTTGTTTTACTAGGTGGGTCACATCATTTTATTTTATCGAGCGGATGTTTGCGAGGTAACTTTTTAAAAGCTTTAATATAATGGATTTCCACAAAGTAACGCCTGATTCTATTAATTATAAAATTACGTGTCTTACCTAGTTTGAAGAGCACCTCCCGCACTCCCTCAATTGCGTGCACTATCCCCGTCACCACTTATCCCAGCACCACTACTCCCAACACCATTGCATTAGAATAGACACACCACTGACGACAATAGGACACGTGTTACGCCTCTACACGAGGCATCTTCAAGTGATGCAGATTCTGCGGTGGCTAACCGCTAAGACTTACTTCACTTAGCGGTCAGCCATCGCAGAGTCCAAATTTTACCAACTTTAAAAGTGTGGTTTGCAAGATGCTGTGATTAGGATTAAGAAATAAATGCTTCATGGTTTGGACAGTTAGAAAGAATGAAAGAGGAAATAGTCACAAAGCAAATTTATGTTGCAGAAATTAGTGGCAAAATGGACATGGGATGTCCTAAACGAAAGTTTATCGACTCTCAACCGACGAACGTGTATGCGTAGGTATATGGATGTGAAGCGGGACAGGTGTGTCATGATTGTGCTAATGGAAGTCCGCAATCCCTGCCTACCCCCCTGGGTAACAGGCCTGAGTTTATGTTTATTCCGATGGAAGGATGAATAGTCGATCACTGAATACTAATAATTTAAAAAAATAGCTCAATATGTTAAACGCGTTTGTATTACGTAGGGCGTAACATTTTGCACTTGTGAGCTATGCGAAACCGTTAGAAAAGGGGCTCGATTAAATTCCAAATAATTTAGAATTATTATGGCATGCAAAACATTTTTGCGATTTTGTTAGCTCATTATTAACTAATTAACTAAACAATAATAATACCTGATTTTTTTTATTTAAGAGTATTAGCCCAACGGACGCAGAAGCGCGCGGAAGTTGGCTAAATATCGCGGCTTCAACTGTTGGACTTGCGGCTGGTGCTGCGAGCACTTTGCTATCACGAACTGCTGCCACCGGCAGTAATTTAACCAAGGTAAGTTAACCCTTCATCTGCATCATAGTTTTAAGTCTAGAGTGCACCAGATACACATGCAAGATCAGCATCAAGTTACATGTTGTTTCAATGCTTTGCATTGAAGTTATTCAGATTTGAAAGACAAATGCGTTTTTCTTGTGGCAGAAGCGTGTTGTAGATCATTTTAAAGAAAATTAAATGTAGATTTCGGGATTACTTGTTATTTTTCATAAGTTAATAATTAGAAATTACCTATTTCTTCATTGTTCTGGCCAGTTTGTGGGTTAGATCATTTCTACACAACACTGACCAATATTGGTGTTACTTTAAAACCTTTTTTGAATATTTTCATGATAGTACATTTAAATATAATCATCATATTCGTACTCTATGGTGCCGGGCATATAGCGTCGGAGAACCTAGAGCATGGGGAAAAATAGTTCTTGATTAGCAATATTGTACTGGTAAATGTTGTGTTAGGGAGTCCCCAGTGTTGCTAATGTCATTCTCACCGGCTCGACTCCGACGACGCGTCGCGACGTCGGCCTACAGCAAAACGACTGGTTTGCCGATTAGCTGATCGTATCCGTACAGCGCTGAAAGTAATCGAACGACCACTTCGACGTGTTTAAGTTTCCGACGGCAGCCGAACGGCGCTGGAATGATCAGGTCTCATGCTTTTCGTAGGTAAAAAAATACATATATCCAAAAAAATTATATATTTTGTGAAACAACGATAAGCTTTCTTATTTCATCCGTAATGTTGGCAGCCTTGGAAACAAAATTAACCCTTTCAATGCTGACTTGATGAGCAGCCGTTGCGACGGCCTTTCGAAGGAGTCGACAGCCGATAATCGGCGTTAAGTCGAGTAGTATGGTGATACGTATTCGGTTTAAGCCGATTCCGCGTCAATAAATGTCGGGACCCCTTACATGGCACTAAGAATGACGACCTAGTAAGACATATATTCAGCAATTGACTTGTTGATAGTAATTGTAGTGTGGAACTCTGTCTTTACGAACTGTTGTCAGTTTCACTAGTAGTGGCTGACATGTTACATAGAAATACCTTGTGTGGCCGTAACTTCTGTTATACATTAAAAAGCATATATTTTTTACAGATACAGGGTTATAATAATAAAACTCATGTAAACATACGTTATTAAAGTCTTTGATATTAATTAAAAACAAGTTTTGTTGAAAGTGGCCGCCTTTAGCTTTAATAAAGGCTTTTAATTTCCTGTACCACGCATCCATGGATTTATGAATCACCACGGAGATTTAACCACTGCTAGCTCTAAAGATTTCTTGAATGACTCAATGTCCGTGTACGATTTTAGCTTGTCATGTAAAAGAAAAACTTGCAAATTAAACTGTTTACGTTCTTTTTTTATTTTCTAAATTACAAGTAACCCTTTCCTTCTAAATTTCTAGTTATTATAAAAATGTTAAATCATATACGTGTAATAAAATTGTCTTTTATTATGAATTATAGATCATTTTATTAATTACAATACTACTATGTTCGGTAGCATTCAAAATAATAGTTTCCCTTTAGGCATAAATAATTGGAATTGTATATATTAATTTAAACATTTCTTTCAGACTGGGCAAGCCTTGACGCTCTCCGTAGAAGTTCTTCGTCATGCAAACATATTTACCAGCGGTGCTGGATTTATTAACAGTCTTGTGCATATTATTGTGAAGGTATGTGTACCTGTGATTTATTTTCGTACATTTTTTTTTATAGAATAAGGGTGACAGACGAGCACACAGCCCACCTGACGGTAAGTGGTTGCTGCGGCCCATAGACATCTACATCAATCCTCTATTACAAATCAAAATGTAGATGCGTTGTCACCCGTGAGGACTAAGATGGAATGCCTCATTTCCAGTAAAAAGGGCCTCCGGCCACCTGCACTCACCAAGCGAAACGCAGAGGTAAACCTCTACTTCACGCTGATTTTCTGTGAGGTCGTGGTACCACCCCGGTTCGAGCCGACCCATCCTTGCGACAGCAAAAGCTGCCGCGTGGCTCTACCACTGTTGATACCAGCGATTCTATATGACTCAGTTAATAAAGAACCTAGCTTTAAATGCAAATGCTATTTAAGCAGCTCCGAGTAGTGGTTTATCATTTGGCTTCTAGGCCGCGGGTTCCAATACCGTACAAAACAATGTGCAGTCTACAAATCGACACTCCAGGTCTAGATGTTTTACCATGTGCAAATTATGTATATCAAACGCCTCTGCAAAACAGGAGAAAATCCTAATATAGTGACGGGAATGGTAGGGAGGGGGGTGGGGTGGGGGGTGGAGTACATTATTTTCTTAATCAAGTTTGGCTAAATGAAAATGTAAATCTATTTGGACTTTAAAAATAAGCGCATCGACATAAAATGTCAGATTTTTTTCTTATCCCTTCTACAATTTTGTGTTGTATCGTAGAGGCATTTTACAAACATAAATTGCACAAAGACAAACATACAGACCCGGAACAATTATTTATAGGACAGTTAAATAGAATGTAACTGATTGCTGTCTAATTTGTAGTATCTGTGCGTATTGTGTTTAATAATCAATATAATCATTCGCAGTATCGCAAACATGGAGAGACTCCAACGAAACTCGAACTGTTCCAATTCTCGGCTGCCACCTTGTTCTTTTTCAACGCGGCAATATCCAACCGAACTGCACAGAATATTATTGAGGATGCTCAAGCCAACACTATTAATGAATATAGAGCTTCGCTTAGAAGTAACAATCACAGGTAAGATTATTTAATTTTATTATAAAGTTTTTTTTTTTAATTTTCCTTGCCAGTGATTGTTGTTCTGAACTGCCAGTGTATGAATGTTTTGCCCAATTTATTATGTTGATTCATATGGAGTGGCAGTAACTCTAGTTAATTACTACATGTCAGCATGATGTGAATTGCATTATGTTATAGTGATGTCATAATCGAACAATATTGCCCAGAATTGAGCAATTTGAGTTGCCTGTGTATCTTCACCATAAGTAATATAAATATAACTACTGATTTTTTCAGACTGATGCATGAATTTATCTCTATGAAATTTTTAAGAAAGTTGTTATTTTTGATAAATGTATTGAAATTCTGAGTCCTGATAGATTCCTAAGAAAATAACATTGCATGTTTGTTTGGGGCTTTTAGGATCCATGGTATGAATGTGCCAACTGTATTAATTGTCTAGTATGTACAAGGCGGCTAATAGGATATTGAATTTGTGATTGTGTAAGCGGGGCGAGCTAGCCATCTATCACTTCTTTTAAAATTTTCCGTCCGAGCACATATTTTTTGGCTAGCATAAGTCCGAATAGCTTACTGCTCTTTGGACGCTACCTACCCCTCTTAGTTAACAGGCGTGATAACGATGTATGTATTTGAAATAATAAAATGATAGTTTACACTTACACCTTTTAACGTGGTAGAGCCATGATGCAGCTGTATTGGTTGTATAGTTGTAGCACGAATGGGTTGGGTCGACCAGGGAAGAACCACGCTCTCACAGAATACCAGCGTAAAATATCAGCTTAATGCTGCTGTGTTTCGTTTGGTGAGTGTAGAGAACCGGAGACCCTTTTTTACTGGAAAAGAGGCATTCCATCTGACACAGCTGACAACGCATCTGCCTTTTGATTTGCAAACGTGGCTAGGTGTAGATGTTTATGGGCCGCAGCAACCACTTACATCAGGTGGAATGTGTGCTCACTTGTCACCTTTATCCTATAAAAAAACGTAATATGTACATAATGGTTACAGGAAAATATTTGATAAAATCAGTGCAGAATCCAGAAGAGTAAAAGGAACTATCCACGGCAATACCGAAGTCATACAGGGAATCAAAAACATTGTTAATAAAGATCAATACTTTGCTGACATCCTACGCATAAATAAAGATATCAACCAACATAAACTGAGGATATCAATGACTGCAGATGGCCGAGTTAACTTGAATGCACAACACAACTTCAACCCGTCTGATTTAAGCAACATAGGAAAAGTAGAAAGATCAGAATTGTTTAGTTCTTTAGGTCCCGCTTCCGTTACAACTAAAAATGTACCTACACGAATCTTGCCCACCACATCTGTTGCACAATATGTTGATTCAAAGAAAGAAAACAGCGTACTCATGTCACTTCCTCCTGGAGAAATAATACAAATTGGTGTGTATTTCATACGGGTCAGTGCGTCTGGTGCAGAAAATATTGCAAAAATGTTGGAAAATGTCAGTCAACAAATTTACGAAAGTCTAATGACCGTTTGCTTTAATATAATCGCAAAATTATTGCCCGAAGATATAGCCAAGCTGAAGCTTTTAAATCCAGAAGAAGATCTAATATCTCAAATAGTAAAATTTGTTTTCAACTATATGAAACATAAAAGACCACTTGGCAATCCGTGCAGGGATACTGACGATGGTATTGTAATAGTTTTGAAAGAATTTTTCCAAGATGGCATCATTCGTCAAGATACAATTTTGCATCTGAAAGACCGTTTAATGTTTTGGATTAATGAAGAAATCAATCGGAGGAGTGCGTTGTATCCACAAAAGAAACAAATTATTTGTGACCTCTGTCAAGGCATTCGCTTTGCTTAACCCATATGCATATTAAACATGTTTTATATTTGCGTTCACTGCTGGTTAACAAAGCATCAATTGCACATACTGCGCACAAAACATCAATCCGTATAATAGAGTGCTAAAGTTAACAAATACCGAGTGGTGGCGGTGTATATCTACTACGTAAGAGGCGACTGAGGGAAACCAATCAGGAGATGGGCAGCAGTGTCTTCGAATAATGACTAAAAATAGAAAAAGTGCGGTTCCGAACGAAGTGTGGTAACTATGGCAAATATTCCCCTTATGAGGCAATTTATGGGGGAGGCCTATGTTTAGCAGTGGATTTTAATAGGCTGTAACCATTATGGTAAGTTAACAAATTTGAAACATTCGCTAAGGACTGGTTTTATTTTTGTCATTTTTATCTTATAATTAATAATTTAAAATTAAAAATTTTGTGCAGCCGACTTCAATATAAGTTATTTAAGAATAACTCAAAAACTATTGGTCTGACCTTGATCAAATTCATATGGGACCACACGAGAACTATCAACTTTCATATAGAAAAAGAATCATCGAAATCGGTTGACCCAGTACAAAGTTATGAGGTAACACACATAAAGTGTTACCATCTCCTTTTTGGAAGTCGGCAGAAAAGAGTACTTACCTTATTTATGTGCCTTTCATAACTTTACATTTTCTCACTACCCAATTTCTTATTTTTAGTTTTAATATTTTAAAAGTATTCTGCTATAAAGTTCTATTTTAATACATTCTTATTATTATGTGTCAATGAATGTGTGTATTATGTATGTGTGTATAAATGTTAGTAATTCAATTTATAAATCAGTTTTCATCCAAATTTCAATGCAATAATTTCATGGCCATGACCTTAATAGTATTCTTACTAGAATCATCGCAGCCCATAATCAATGCATGTTTGTTTTGTTTAACATAAATATTATTAGTTTTAAGAATCCTGATTTTAGAAAACTATCTTTTTCTAAATTTCTTACTTATGCAATGTTTGTGTAATTTTTTCCTGATGAGGAAATATTTGTAATCTCATCAAAAAATGCGTATTTCTTCTGAATAGGTAAAAGCAAATTTGAAATTTATCTTTTTATTATTAGAGGCTTTTTTATTAAACTAGGTGTTACTGGGCATTCCTATTTTTCTATCCAAAGAGTTTAATATAACTAATATACATATCATGAAATTGGTGAGTTATATTCAAAATTTAAAAATATGATATTATATACCAGTTTATATTATTTTTTTTAAATATATAATCATTAATAACGAATAAGTATAATGTGATATTATGGTAATATATTATGTTATTGGTAGACTTTAAAAAATGTGCCTTTAAGATGCTTTCTTACATAGAACCGCGCTTGACATTTTGGGTAAAGGTTCAGAGGTATTATATATTATAATGATGAATAAAAAAATTTTGCTCCGCCATATTTGTTTTATTTCTTCTCTGTAATATATGTGTTGTCAGTACTTTTAATTATGTATCCTGCATTTTTACAAGTTGCTCTTATCACATATGAATTTATTTTATATTAGAAATACTTATGAAAAATTATAACAATTAAGCTTCTTTATTCTTTTCGGCTATATCACGCTGCACTCTCGGATTGTATTGAAAAAATTTTGCAATGAAGTACCTGCATAAAGAAAGACCATGATACACAAGACAATCTTTTTGTAGGTATAAACAAAGTCCGGCTAGAAATGCATTGTCACCACCTGTAATTATATTCCATAATATACTAGGAGTATATTTTGGTGATATGTTTAATATTATTAGAAAGAAAGTTGTGTATTTTATAATAAACGAAATCGTTTGAAAAGGTTTCTAAGTAACTTAATGAAAAAGTTACCATCAAATAAAAACAAGTCATTTTCTTGTTTGTCTGTGGTTCCGGGTGGAATTTAGAAATTATTTTAAATTAACTAAAAATTAAAGTTTCCAGCTCATCGGGAAGATGAGCTGCAAACTTAAAATTTTGAATATAGCTCAAATTCGGATGACAATGCAAGAATATGATAAAAACTTAGATTTTATAAAATATTTACTTCTAAAAACAACAGTTTCAAATAATTAATTTAATGAGGCAATAGTAAGAATCTAAGGTTCTACAACCTTTACAATGAAAGATCATATAATCATAATGAACATTTAAAGAGTTATCCATATTAAAGTATATGAAAAAAAAGTCTTGCTGGGTTTCTTACTGGCTCTTTCCAGGACGGAGGATTTTTCCGAATCAGTGGTGGAAGCATAAATTACTTTCAATAAGTATTCTTGTAATCTGTTTTATTAGCGGCAGAAATGGACAAAGGAGTAGTACTTAGCCAAAAGATACCTCGTATGAGGAGTAGAAGCAGGGTCGTAGCTACCGCCGTATCAGCCGTATCAATGATACGGGGCCCCCGGGATACAGAGGAAAACCGTTTACTGAACGTTTGTAAGCAAAAATTCTAAGGACTTCTATGGGACAGGATGTTGCTTTAAATTGTTTGGCTAGCTTAGTTCCTAGGAGTATTAATTGTAAGTAATAATTTATAATCGATATATAATTATTTTACTTTCAATGCGAGAATTTTTGCTCCTTTTGTGAAAAATCTTTACCCTTCATTTGGGTCCCCCCCGCACAAATTATGATACAGGGCCCCTCTAAGGCACGCTACTCCTCTGAGTAGAAGCCTATTGCCATAATCATATTAAAGATTAAAATAATAAGAATGATACATATTTTCTGAAATGCCTGATATAATTGAGTAGATTATATGATTTAAGTGAGTAGTATATAGCTGTGGTAGTAGTGTATAGTGCCACAAATATATTACATTAGATACAAATTGACACTAATCTCTGATAGATTACGATGTCTGATAAGTTCGAACATTGGCATGGATGCGGTATCAGAGATACGGGAATAATTACTGACTTATGAAATTATAGCAAAAATATTTTTTTATAGGATAGGGTGTCAACCGAGCACACAGTCCACCTGATGGTAAGTAGTTGCTGTGGCCCATAGACATCTACATCTATCCTCGTTTACG